>CM056587.1:44204269-47121769 GCA_029721435.1 Gymnothorax reevesii | reverse complement strand
TTCTCTATATCGGCTTGTTTAATCACTGACGCTGTATTTTTACCAGTGAGAAACAGGCAATTATGTGTGATTGTGTCTGTGTTTGTGCGCGCGTGAGTCTGAAACTGCAGCTCCTCTCTGGGTCTGCCTGTCTCTATGGAGACCGCCGCACCTCTGACTACATTCTCACAAGCGCACTGAGACAGAGAGCAATTCAAAGAATTCTTCATTCACACTGCCCAAACTACTTCCATTTTCTGGCAGACCGCAGGTCCTATGGTAAAAACGAAAGTACCGTGAGTGAGAGGAGACTCTGATGATTGTCCCCATGTTTTTTTTTTTTTTTTGTGGGGTCAAGTTTGTGGTCAGGGGGGCGATTTAAATAAGGTGTCTGCACAGTCTGCTCCTGTTACAATGGCTGCCTATGGAGGAGTGGCTCAGTGACACTGTCCAAACTACTGCCATTTTCTCGCAGACCGTAGGTCCTATGGTAAAAACAAACCCACAATGAGCGAGAGGAGACTCTGGGGATCGTCCACATATTTTTTTTTTCTTGTAGAGTATAGTATGTGGTCAGGGTGGCAATTTAAAAACAGCAGTTTCGTCTGCTCTCTCCCAAAGTTTTCTGCTTCTGTTATAATGGCTGTCTATGGGGCAGGTGGGCTGCGCTCCTGTCGCTTGAGGGTGCCTGGAGTCTCAACCCTTGTCTGTTTTCTTCCACAGTGATATTTTTCAAGCCTGGACAAATTTTCCTACGTTTTGATGTATAATCTGTGTGCGTACGTTGGAAATTGTGGGCGGGGGAGCAATTTCAAAATGTTTTTTTGAGTAATGAATTCGCCTCTCTCCACTCTAAATTCTAGAGTGAGAGGAAAATGATACGAACATTCCGCCCATTGACTTGCATGTAAAATGGAAAAAGAAGGGATGAAAAACAGGGATTGCGGAAGAATGAAAAGGGGTTATGCAACCGTGTATACAAGGCCAGGGGACACGGTCGGGCCGCACGTTTCGGCGTTTGAACCGCGTCTCTATCACAAATGGGCGGGCAGTTGATACGAGACGACCGATGGTGGAAATGGGAAAATAATAAAAAATGCGACGTAAGAGAACAATATGTGGCTTGCCTTTGGCAAACAAGCACATAATAGATAAACGCGACGAGGAAGAACAATATGTGGCTTGTGTGGCAAGCACATAATAAATAAATAAATAAACGCGACAAGGAAGAACAATATGTGGCTTGCCTATGGCAAGCACATAATAACTAGAATTGCTGCTTTTCATCAGGACGAACCTCGAGAATGTGCTTGCCAAAATGTTGAAGCTAAAGTTCAAAGCAATGTCTCTCTCTCTCTCTCTCTCTCTCTCTCTCTCTCGCGGAATGTATGCTGGGAGTTGGGGGTGCGTTTGGTGAGAGCGTGTGCTGAGAGTTTGGTGCGGTTTTTTTTTTTTTTTTCAACTTTTGCACATCTAAATTCTTTGTCCTATTTCATTTTCTATTTCTGCATGTTTTACTGATACTAAACAAGTGTAAGTTGGAAAACTTTTCCTATTTTTCCCGGGAGGCGGGATGGCGCAAAGGGAGACGCCGTCTCTGTCTATCCGGCATGGGATCAGGGTTGTTCCGTCAGAGGCGCAAATAACGGTCGAGGATGTTCTCCTAGCAGCAGGCGAACAGATTGGCCACGAAAACTTGTTGCACGCTTCTCGCATGCATAAAGCTGTTGTAGTTTTTCTTAAGGAGGAGCGTTTTGTCGTTCAGTTAATTTCCAGTGGAATTTATATTAATGATGTTTTCACGCAAGTTTCCCCACTAGCAATCCCTTCCACACGGATTACAGTATCGGGGTGCCGCCTTTCATCCCTAATGAAGCGCTGGAGCGAGAGCTATGGCGTTTCGGGAAATTCGCAAGTGGTTTTAAAACTGTCAGTTTGGGCTGCAAGGATCCTAAACTTAAACATGTTCAGTCTCTTCGAAGACAAGTTTTTATGTTTCTTGATTCTCCCACTCAGAGCTTAGAAGTGTCATTTCGTGTGAAATTTGAAGATGGCTTTTACATGGTATACGCTAGGTCGGGGAGTATGAAATGCTTTGAGTGTGGTGACGTGGGACATAAAAGATTGTTTTGCCCTTATTATCAGGAACGGGTGCGAAGTGCAGATATTAATATTGATATAGACAATGCTTTGCATTCACATGCTGATCCTGGTGAGGGGACTAGTAAACAGACATCGTAGACACAGGTTTGTCAAGTGGAGCAGAGTGCTGCCCAAAGGGCAGAGCCTGAGAATGAAAATGAAATTGTGGCAAACATTCCCACTGACGAGGGAGAGTCTGCGGAATCGCTTCCCGTTGTGAATGCAGTTGCTTCGTCCGGCGGTAGCGAGGAGTCTAGCAGGAAAGGCATGAAGCGGCCTGCTCGCTCCTCTGTAATACCAGAAGCAGATGCAGATTTACCGGAGAAAATTGAGTCAACTCAGAATAGCGTGAATAGCGAGGCTGAAGATGCTGAGTTTGAGTCGGGCTCCGACACTGCGTCAGTACAGTCGGATACACAATCGGAGCTGTATACTTTAGAGCAGGTTAACGAATTTTTGGACGAAACGTTTGGAAAATCTGTTAAAGTGAGAGAATATTTTCCTGACACGGAAAAGTTTATAAAGTCTTGCGTAGCTTTACAGAAGAAGGTGGGGCTGGACTTGCTGGACGAAAAGAAGAGATTTCGATTAAAAAAACATGTTACCGCTTTAAGAAAGGCCACAGTGGGTCGGAAAGTGAAGGGAAAACGAGCGCTAAATCTGAGACAATAAAACACAATGTTCATGCATTGCACGGGTGTCTGTCTTTCTTTCTGTCTGATTTTACTGTTTGCTGGTTTTCTCTTTAATTTTCTCATGAGGGGGCATAGAGTAGGCTCTTTGAATATGAACAGAGGGAGGGATGGCAATAAAAGAGCTTTACTAGCAGAGGTAGCTTGTCAGAAAGAGATAGATGTCTTTTTCCTCCAGGAAACTCATAGCGATGAAAATAATGAATTAGATTGGGGATTATTTTGGAGGGGCACTCATTACCTCAGTCATGGTAATAATTTTAGTGGAGGTGTAGCTGACCTTTTTTCTCCAAATTTAAATGTGAATATTTTATCAGCTAAGGATTTAATAAAGGGCAGAGCTCTTATAGTTCGGGCGGAGGTTGAAGGAACCATTTTATGCTTTGTAAACATTTATGCTCCTAATATTGGGTCTGATAGGCTAGCCTTATTCAGAGCACTAAAGGAAGAGGTAGGACAATATGGTCAGGTGTATATCATCATGGCTGGTGACTGGAACTGCACCACTGATTTTACACTGGACAGAGTGAATGAGGAGCCACACCTGCAGTCATCTCGTAGTCTGGCAAAGCTGGTGACCAATTTAAATCTGGTAGATGCCTGGAGAGTAAAACACCCCAAAACCAGGCAGTACACTTGGGTTAGAGTAGTGGACAGTCGTGTCGGTGCAGCCAGATTGGTTCGGCTGTATATTTCAGACGATCTTAGAAGTAATCTCACCGAGAGTTTCATCAATCCAGTAGGTTTCAGCGATCATCATTTCATCTTTATTAATTTAGTTTTTTCTTCTGGCAGAAAAGCAAACACATATTGGCATTTTAACATCAAATTACTTCAGGATGAGAGTTTTTGTCAGGTTTTTGAACATTTCTGGGGATTATGGAAACAGAAAAAGTCTGATTTTGAGTCTTTGAGCCAGTGGTGGGAAATGGGAAAGGCTCAGATTCGTATTCCTTGCCAACAGTACACCTCTGATTCCACTAGAAGTATAAGAAAAATCATTCACAGTTTAGAAGAATAAATTATGAGGATGGAGTCACAGTTAAATGCTGTCTCTGCTGATGCTGCACAGCTGCAGAGTAAGAGGCTGGAGCTCAGCTATTTTCTGCAAGAGCGTGTTAAGGTTTCTTGTCCATCAAGGACATGGATGCGCCAACTTCTTTCTTCTTTAACTTGGAGAAGAAAACGACACAGAGGAAGCAGATGTCCTGTCTGAACTTACCTGACGGCAGGGTTACCACAGACCCTGCTGAGATGAGGAAACATGCAGTGGACTTTTATACAGAACTCTACAGTGCAGAGGACTGCAGTGACCGGTGTGCAGCTGAGCTCCTGGAGGGGCTTCCTCAGCTGTGTCCTGAGGAGAAAGCTGCCTTGGATAGAGACTTGAGTATGGAGGAGCTGACTGCAGCTGTGGAGCAGTTAGGCTCTGGTAAAGCACCAGGGATCGATGGGCTGCCCATAGAGTTTTATAAGAGATTCTGGGGCTGCCTTCAAACAGACTTTTATGAAGTGACAATGGACTGCATTCACAGGGGCTCACTACCGGCATCATGTAGGAGGGCAGTGCTCTCACTCCTACCGAAGAAGGCAGACTTGGCCCTTCTGAAGAACTGGAGACCGGTGGCACTTTTGTGCACCGATTACAAAGTGATTTCCAGGGCACTTTCAAACAGACTGAAAGAGTACTTGGGTTCTGTGATACAAGCTGACCAAACATATTGCATATCAGACAGAACAATAATGGACAACTTGTTTTTAATCAGAGACATTTTAGATATTTGCCAGCTGTATACTAAGGACATTGGAATCTTGTCAATCGATCAAGAAAAGGCTTTTGATAGAGCGGACCATAGTTTTTTATTTTCTGTTCTCAGAGTCTTTGGCTTTGGTGAAAATGTTATAGCATGGGTTGGTTTATTGTATTATCAAGCAACTTGTCTGGTTAAGGTGGGTGGTGGGTTAAGTCGGCCTATTCGCATTGGAAGGGGTATTAGACAAGGCTGCCCCATCTCTAGGCAGTTGTACAGTATCGCCATTGAGCCCCTTCTTAGTAAATTAAGGAACAGCCTCAATGGGTTCTCTCTCACAGGGTTGTCTCATGGTCCGGTTATTGTATCAGCTTATGCTGATGATGTGACTGTCTTTATTAAAGATCAGAGGGATGTACAGGCCATGATCAACTGCCTTAGTTTTTATGAGAAGGCCTCATCAGCTAAGGTTAACTGGGGGAAATGTGAGGCCCTTCAGATAGGGCAGTGGTCAAGGGAGATGATCCCCAGTCTGCCAGGTGGTCTGCAATGGGGGAGGTGTGGCCTGAAGACCCTGGGAGTGTATCTCGGGGTTAATGGATTCCAAAAGAGGAATTGGGAGGGTGTAGTGGAGACAGTGCATGCTAAGTTGTCTAAATGGAAATGGCTGCTACCCCAGCTGTCCTATAGGGGAAGAGTTCTTGTAGCTAATAACTTGGTCGCCTCCATGCTCTTGCACCGGCTAATTGTTTTAATCCCACCAGGGGGCTTGGTTGAGGAGGTACAAAGACTGTTGGTGGACTTCTTCTAGTCGGGACAGCATTGGATACGGGCTTCGGCTCTGTATCTTCCAGTAGAAGAAGGAGGACAAGGGTTAATGGACATTCTTTCCCGGATAAAGGCCTTCAGGCTACAAACGGCACAGAGGCTCCTCTACGACTGCGGAGCAAGGTGGCTGGACACAGCTAATATGCTACTTCAGAAAGCTGGTGGGCTCGGTTATAGCAAACAGCTGTTTTTGCTAAACTTGGACGAGGTGGACATCACAGGGCTCACGCCCTTCTTCACATCAGTACTTTGGGCTTGGCGAGTTCTTCAAGCCTCTAGGGATCCTGATGAGACACCAGGAATGTGGATCTTCGAGGAGCCACTGTTTTTCAACACTTTTCTTAAGACCGAAGTCTTGTCCTCAGTGAGCCTAAGATCGGCCCTACGTGAAGCTGGCTGTGTCAAACTGGGACATCTTATGAAGGCTACGCGATCCTCTGTCAAAGTCCTGGGGCAAATGGCTCACATTAGGTCTTCCAGACTGCTGTCCAAGATAGCTAGAGAGGTCTGTGCCTCTTTGTCTGGGCCTCACCGAGCGATTGCTGAAAACTGTACTTTAACTGACCAATGGGATGATGAATGTGAGTACAGCTTCCCATCTCTGACAGTCTCTCCTGCTGTTGGGGAATGGCAGGAGGGAGAGAACCAGCTTCTGTCATTTAGAACCCCGTAGCTGCGGGGTTTCAATGAGATGGGAAAGAAGGCAGCATATGTCACCTGTGTAAAGGTGTCACACTTACGCTCTTTGGCTGGGCTGGGAGCATCGAGGTGGGCTGGTGTTTCTGGCTCAGATACTTCCCTGAAAGGCTGCTGGCGGTCTCTGTACAAGACCCCAGTTGACAAACGGACGGGTGATCTCCAGTGGAGCATTGTACATGGGGCTATAGCTACAAACAGACACGTAGCACGCTTGGATCCTAGTACTGGGGAGGGATGTCCATTCTGCTCTCAAACTGAAACACTCATTTATTCCTTGATTGCTCTCGATTACAGGGTTTACAGCATTTGTTGGAATTTTGGTTTACTGGCCTGGGGGAGTGTTTTTCACAAGATTTATTTATCTATGGTCCAAGGTATTCCGCTACAAAAAAAGCAAGTGCATGTACTGCTCAATTTCATGTCTGGAACAGCAAAATTAGCAATCTGGTTAACGCGTAAACGCAAGATGAAGGGATCGGGATGTATTGATCCTGTGCAAAGAGTAAAAGGTCTTATAGCTGCCCGTCTTAAAGTGGAGCATGTTTATTATAACACTGTCAATAATTTGGATGCTTTTAATCATCTTTGGGCTGTGGGTGGAGTTTTGTGTGATGTTTTGGAAGATGGAAGCCTGTCTTTGTCATTTTAAGATTGGTTTTTTGTGTTTTTGTTGACTGCTGACTGAGAACAACTGGAAAGTGGTTTAATAAAGGTTTTTTCAATCTCTCTCTCTCTCTCTCACAGAGACACCCACACATACAGACAAGAGTGGCAGTCTGGCAAAGTGTGGGTAGTCTGTCAGTCTGTCACTCTCTCTTTTTTCTGTCTCTCTGTCACACAAACACTTCAGTGGCACTGGCAAAGTGTTGGTAGTTAGTCTGTCAGTCTGTCTCTCTCTCTTTCTCTCCCTCTATCTCACACACACACACACATACACACACACAGAGACACACTAGAGTGGCAGTCTGGCAGAGTGTAGGTAGTTAGTCTCTCTCTCTCTCTCTCTCTCACACACAAAAACACAGGTATCAACAGACATTGTTTGGTAAACCAGCTTGTTTAATCGCTGACACTGTATTTTTACCAGTGAGAAACACAGATAGTTTGTGTGTGTGTGTGTGTGTGTGTGCGCGCGTGAGTCTCAAACTGCAGCTCCTCTCTGGGTGTCCCTGTCTCTATGGAGACCGCCGCACCTCTGGTAACATTCTCATATGCACAGTGAGACAGAGAGGAATTCAAAGAATTTTTCAAACACACGGTCCGAACTACTGCCATTTTCTGGCAGACCGTAGGTCCTATCGTAAAAACGAAAGTACCGTGAGTGAGAGGAGGGTCTGATCATCGTCCCCATGTTTTTTTTTATTTTTGTAGGGTCAAGTTTGTGGTCAGGGGGGCAATTTAAATAAGGTGTCAAACAAAGATACGGTGAGTGAGAGGAGACTCTGGGGATCGTCCACATGTATTTGTTTTTTTTTTTGGTGGAGTAAAGTATATAAGCAGTTTTCTGCTTCCTGTTATAATGGCTGTCTATGGGGCAGGTGGGCTGCGCTCCTGTCGCTTGAGGGCGCCTGGAGTCTCAAACCTTTCTCTGTTTTCTTCCACAGTGATATTTGTCAAGCCTGGACAAATTTTCCTACGTTTTGATATATAATTTATGCGTGTACGTTGGTAATTGTGGTCGGGGGAGCGATTTCAAAATGTTTTTTTGAGTAATGAATTTGCCTCTCTCCCCTCTAAATTCTTCAGTGAGAGGGAGATACAAAGATTCCGCCCATTGACTTGCATGCAAAAAAAGAAGGGATGAAAAACAGGGATTGCGGAAGAATGGAAAGGGGTTATGCAACCGTGTATACAAGGCCAGGGGGCACGGTCGGGCCGTACGTTTTGGCTTTTGAACCACGTCTCTATCACAAAGGAGCAGGCAGTTGATTCGAGACGACCGAATTGGTGGAAATGGAAAAATAATAATGAACTAGAACTGCTGCGTTTCGTCAGGACGAACCTTGAGAATGTGCTTGCCAAAATGTTGACGCAAAAGTTAAAAGCAAGGTCCCTCTCTCACTCTCTCCTCTCTCTCCTTCTCTCTCGCGCTGTCTTTCTCTCTCTTTGAAACGGTCAAGTTCTGTAATTATTTTAATTTGTACTTGTTCTCTTTTGTTTTGCATCTCTTCTTCTGTGTCAAGGGTGATATTAGAATAGGATGCCTAAACTTAAATGGAGCCAGAGATGAAAGAAAAAGAGCTTCTCTTTTCAGATTATGTTCTCTTAAAAAACTAGATGTTGTTTTAGTGCAGGAAACGCACAGCAGTACTGATAATGAAGTTGACTGGAAGAGAGAATGGACTGGTGACATTTTTTTAAGCCATAAAACTAGTAACAGCTGTGGGGTTGGAATTTTGTTCCTCGCTCAATTGATTGTGAGGAAGTCATTAAAGGTCGCATATAAAAAATAAGAGCAGAATTTGAAAATATGAAACTGGTTTTCATGACTATTTATTCTCCAGTTGTTGGGGTGGAGAGGTTGATTTTCCTTGATGTTTTGAATGATGCAATTCAGAACTGTAACAGTGAAAAATATTTATTTATTGGTGGAGATTGGAATTGTACTGAAGACAGTAGATTAGACAGGAACCATGCAGAACCTCACCCAGCTTCTCGCACACGTCTTCTTCATCTTTTAGAGATTCATGAATTGTGTGATGTTTGGAGAACTTTCCATGGTAATCAAAGGCAATATACGTGGACACACTGTAAAGACAATTTGGTATCCATGGCTAGGCTTGATCGTTTTTATGGTTTTAAACATCATTTTAATGTATTTAGAAATTGTTCCATAAGTCCTGTTGGGTTTTCTGATCATTCACTTGTTGTAGCTTCTGTATTCATAAAATGTGTAAAGCCCAGTAGTGCGTACTGGCATTTTAACACCGCTTTACTTGAAGACAAAAATTTTACAGAAAGTTTTGTGTTCTTTTGGAAAAATCACCAAAGTAAAATGTAACCTTACATCTATCCAACAGTGGTGGGACTTTGGAAAAGTTAAAATAAAACAATTCTGTCAACAGTACACTCAGAGTGTCACAAAAACCTTAGTGAGTTCAGTAAAAACCTTGGAGTCTAAAATCAAGGAACTTCAGAGTTTAACTGAAGTTGCAAGAGACCAACATTTTACAGAGATACTTGAAGTAAAAAAATCTGTTTTAGCAAATATGTTAGAGGTATCAAGTCAGGGAGCACTGGTCAGATCTCGCTTTCAAAACATAGCTTTAATGGATGTACCGTCACACTTTTTCTTTGGTCTAGAGCATAAAAATGGCCAAAGAGGGTTTATTCACAGTTTAAAATCTGATTCTGGACAGGTATTGACAGATCATGCAGCAATTAGGAAACATGCTGTGAACTTCTACAGTGATCTTTTTAAATGTGACCATCGAGAGGAGCAGGAAATAGCTCAAAAGTTTTATAGTGGTCTTCCGCAGGTTAAACAGGAGAGTAATGCTGCACTGGAAGCAGCTCTCTCCTTTGATGAGTTGTATGCTGCTCTACAAAGTATGCAGAGTGGCAAAGCACCTGGAATAGATGGTCTGCCTATGGACTTTTATAAGTCTTTCTGGTCTGTGATTGGGGAGGATTTTCTGGCGGTACTTGGTGACAGACTTACTAAGGGGTGTCTACCACTTAGCTGCAGGAGAACAGTCCTCACTTTACTGCCCAAAAAAGGCAACTTGCAGTTAATTAAAAACTGGAGACCTGTTTCACTACTCTGTTCGGATTACAAACTCCTTTATAAAGTGCTGGCAACCAGACTGAATAGAGTAATGGAACAAGTGGTTCATCCTGATCAGACGTACTGTATACCTGGCAGATTAATTTATGATAATATTGTTCTGGTTCGAGATTTGTTGGAAGTCTCTAAGCTATTTGGTCTCGAAATAGGTATTATATCAATCGATCAGGAGAAAGCTTTTGATCGCGTTGAACACAATTATTTGTGGCAAACTTTGGCTGCATTTGGTTTTGCTCCTGGTTTTATCAACAAAATTAAGGTTTTATATAGTGACATTCAGAGTCTATTGAAGATAAATGGTGGTTTGAGCGCTCCCTTTCAGATTCAAAGGGGGGTCAGGCAAGGTTGTGCCTTATCTGGTATGTTGTTTTCTTTGGCTTTTGAACCTTTGCTACATCAACTTAGAGTTAATCTACGTGGTTTAAATATACCAGGTTGTATCTCTCCTGTAAAGCTGTCGGCTTATGCAGATGATCAAGTTATTTTTCTTGATAGTCAACAAGATCTTGATGTTTTAGAAAACTATACTGCTCAGTTTGGCTTAATTTCCTCAGCTAAAGTAAACTGGGACAAAAGTGAAGCTCTCAGTATTGGAGGGGCACTAAAAAAGAGACTCAGATTGCCAACAGGATTGTTCTGGAAGACTGGAGGAATTAAGTACTTGGGAGTATTTTTAGGTGATGAAGCTTTTGTTTTTAAAAACTGGGAGAATGTTCTTGAAAAGGTGAGGGGTCGACTCACTAGGAGGAACTGGATTTGAAAAAAATGTCCTATAGAGGGAGAGTCGTCATTACGAATAATTTGATCGCATCCACCTTATGGCATCGCTTGGCTTGTGTTGACCCCCCGCCGGATTTATTATCAAAGGTTCAGGTTCTCCTCGTTGACTTTTTCTGGGATCGGCTGCATTGGGTTCCTCAAGGAGTATTATACATGCCGAAGGATGAAGGAGGACAAGGACTGATCCTCCTAGGCAGCAGGGGGGCAACCTTCCGCAACCAGTTCATCCAGAGGTTCCTGTGTGGTCCAGCAGATCTGGTGTGGAGACCACTAGCCTGAACCATCCTGAATCAGCTGGGTGGTCTAGGTCTGAACCGATCTCTTTTCCTGATGGACCTAAAGCAGGTTAATACAAGTGCACTTCCTGCTTTTTATCGTGGACTTTTTACTGTGTGGAACATGTTTAAAAAGAAAGTTTGGACCATCATGACTCTCTGTACTGGCTGCTCCATGAACCAGTGGTGTATGGGATCCGTCTCAGTGCTGCATGTGACCTGGGGCCGACTCTGCTTAGACGGTTCTGCGAAGCGAATGTCATATCCCTGAAACATGTGGTTCAGTTCACAGGGGCAGATATGGGCAATGCTGCGGCTCTCGCCTCTCATATTGGGGTGAATTCCACTCGAGTCATTGCTCTCCTGCTCAATAAGTGGAAAGAAGCCCTAACGGATGAGGAACATGTGCTGTTGTATCAGTTCTGTAACGGCACTGTTCAGCCTCGTGAAAATGATCCTTTTCCTCTGGTGAATCTTCTCCCAGATTTTAAACTCTGTACTGGACCATTTTTATTGAATGATATTTCTACTACAAGTCCTGTTCATGTTGATAATCGGAAATTAATGTATAAACTGTTTGTCAAAATTTTACAGAGACAAATTGGATGGGAAAACTGATACCCCATGGAGAGCTCACTTGAGTCTTGGTGATAGTGTTAAACCTGAATAGAGAGCGTTATACAAACCACCATTGATGAAGAAGAATGCTGACCTGCAGTGGAGGGTTCTGCATGGTGCTGTCGCTGTTAATGCTTTTATCTCTGTCATTAATCCCACCATTAGTCATGATTGCCCGTTCTGTAATCTTCGTGAGACAGTTTTTCCCTGTTTCATGGAGTGCTGTCGTTTGATGCCATTATTTGCAATGTTAGGCAATCTGTTTGGAATGTTTGGTGTCATCTTCACTAAACAAATGTTTATTTTGGGTTACAGGTACTCTCAGAGAAAAAAACAATCCTGTCAACTTTTTAATTTTGTTTTGGGGAAAGCAAAGATGGCTGTGTACCCAGCAGGAGGAACAGAATAGAGGGATCAGCCGATGATGATGCTGTCCTTGTTTTTATTAAAATGTTGAAGGCACGTTAAAAAATAGATTTCAATTTTTACAGATTAATGAAAGACTTAGAAAGTTTTACCAACATTTGGTGCTATGAGGAGGTGCTCTGCTGTGTAGTAGAGAATGAGCTCATCTTGTGTGTTGAGTTAGTTTGGATTCTGTGAATCTGTTGAATTGTTCTGGTGTGACCTGTTAATGTTTTAATAAAGTATTTTGAAATCTCTTTCTAGTAGTCTGTGTGTCTCTTCTCACCATCTCTCTCTTTATCTCGCTCACGCAAACACGCACACAGGTATGGTCTGACATTGTTAGAAGGACAAATTTCAGAGTGCAAAGCGGCAGTCTGGCAGAGTGGCAGTCTGGCAGAGTGTAGGTAGTTAGTCTCTCTCTCTCTCTCTCTCTCTCTCTCTCTCTCTCGCACACACAAACACAGGTGTCATCTTAGATTGTTTGTTAAACCAGCTTGTTTAATCGCTGATGCTGTATACTTACCAGTGTGAAACACAAACAGTTGTGTGTGTGTGTGTTTGTGTGCACGCATGAGTCTGTCTTTCACTCCCTCACACACACACACACACACAAACACAAACACACACTGAGTGGCTGTCAGGCAGAGTGTTGGTAGTTAGTCCCTCTCTCTCTCTCTCTCTCTCTCTCTCTCTCTCTCTCTCTCGCACACACAAACACAGGTATCATGTTACATTGTTTGTCAAACCAGCCTGTTTAATCGCTGACGCTGTATTTTTACCAGTGTGAAACACAGACAGTTGTGTGTGTGTGTGTGTGTGTGTGTGTTTGTGTGTGCGCATGAGTCTGTCTTTCTCTCACTCACACACACACACACAGAAACACATACACACACTGAGTGGCTGTCTGGCAGAGTGCATGTAGTTAGTCCCTCTCTCTCTCTCTCCCTCTCTCGCACACACAGACACAAGTATCATTGAAGGTGAAATTTCTCTATATCGGCTTGTTTAATCGCTGACGCTGTATTTTTACCAGTGAGAAACAGGCAGTTATGTGTGAGTGTGTCTGTGTGTGCGTGTGAGTCTGAAACTGCAGCTCCTCTCTGGGTGTGCCTGTCTCTATGGAGACCGCAGCACCTCTGGCTACATTCTCACACGCGCAGTGAGACAGAGAGGAATTCAAAGAATTTTTCAATCACCCTGTCCGAACTACTGCCATTTTCTGGCAGACCGTAGGTCCTATCGTAAAAACGAAAGTAGCGTGAGTGAGAGGAGACTCTGTTGATCGTCCCCATGATTTTTTTTTTTGTGCGGTCAAGTTTGTGGTCAGGGGAGCGATTTAAATAAGGTGTCTGCACAGCCTGCTCCTGTTACAATGGCTGCCTATGGGGGATTGGCTCAGTGACACTGTCCAAACTACTGCCATTTTTTCGCCGACCGTAGGACTTATGGCAAAAACAAAGGTACAATGAGCGAGAGGAGACTCTGGGGATCGTCCACATGTATTTTTTTTCTTGTAGAGTAAAGTATGTGGTCAGGGTGGCGATTTAAAAAAAGCAGTTTCGTCAGCCCTCTTCCCAAACTTTTCTGCTTCCGTTATAATGGCTGTCTATGGGGCCGTGGGGCTGCGCTCCTGTCGCTTGAGGGCGCCTAGAGTCTGAACCCTTTGTCTGTTTTCTTCCACAGTGATATTTTTCAGGCCTGCACAAATTTTCCTACGTTTTGATGTATAATTTGTGTGTGTACATTGGAAACTGTGGCCAGGGGAGCGATTTCAAAATGTATTTCTGAGTAATGATTTCTCCTCTCTCCACTCTAAATTCTACAGTGAGAGAGAAGTGATACTAACATTCCGCCCATTGACTTGCATGTAAAAAAAGAAGGGATGAAAAACGGGGATTGCGGAAGAATGAAAAGGGGTTATGCAACCGTGTATACAAGGCGGGGGGGCACGGGCGGGCCGCACGTTTTGGCGTTTGAACCGCGTCTCTATCACAAACGGGCGGGCAGTTGATTCGAGACGACCGATTTGGTGGAAATGGAAGAATAATAATAAACGCGACGAGGAAGGACAATATGTGGCTTGCCTTTGGCATGCCTGTGGCAAGCACATAATAATAATAAACGCGACGAGGAAGAACAATATGTGGCTTGCCTGTGGCAAGCACATAACTAGAACTGCTGCGTTTTGTCAGGACGAACCTCGAGAATGTGCTTGCCAATTTGTACTCGACCAGACTACCACGGAACAAAGGCGTGAAGAACATGAATGGCGTTTACCGTCACTGATGGTCTCTCCTGCCGTTGGGGACTGGGAGGAGGAGAGAGGTCTGTTTTTGTCTTTCCAGACTCCAGTATTGGGGACATTTCAGGCAGTTACCAAAGAGGCCATCTACTACACTTGTACAAAGGTAACACACATGCGGGCATTGGCGACAATGAGAGAGACGAGGTGGGCCGTGTTTTTTGGTCCAAGCTTTTCCCCCGAAAGGCTGCTGGCGGTCCCTATACAAGCCACCTGTTGATAAAAGAACAGGTGACCTCCAATGGAGGATCTTGCTTGGGGCTGTGGCTACAAACTGGTATCTGGCGCATATTGATCCTAGTTCAGGGGAGGGTTGTCCTTTTTGTGGTCAGAGGGAGAATTAGGAACATCTGTTTATCCAATGTGCTCGACTAGAAGGGCTTTTTAACTTTCTTAAGAATTGGTTTCAGGGATTAGGCTTGACTTTTTCCTTTGAGAAGCTTATTTCTGGTCCAAAGTACTCAGCGAGGAATAAAGTGCTTCATGTTCTTGTTAACATGATTGTGGGAACAGCACAACAGCACGTCTGCTCTCTTCTCTAGCTTTTCTGCTTCTGTTATAATGGCTGTCTATGGGGCAGTTCGGCTGCGCTCCTGTCGCTTGAGGGCACCTAGAGTCTGAACCCTTTGTCTGTTTTCTTCCACAGTGATATTTTTCAGGCCTGCACAAATTTTCCTACGTTTTGATGTATAATTTGTGTGTGTACACTGGAAACTGTGGCCAGGGGAGCGATTTCAAAATGTTTTTCTGAGTAATAATTTTTCCTCCCTCACCTCTAAATTCTAGAGTGAGAGGAAAATGATACGAACATTCCGCCCATTGACTTGCATGTAAAATGGAAAAAGAAGGGATGAAAAACGGGGATGGCGGAAGAATGAAAAGGGGTAATGGAACCGCGTATACAAGGCCGGGGGGCACGGTCGGGCTGCACGTTTTGGCGTTTGAACGTTTCGCATCTCTATCACAAACGGGCGGGCAGTTCATACGAGACGACCGATGGTGGAAATGGAAAAATAATAATAATAAATAAATAAACGCGATGAGGAAGAACAATATGTGGCTTGCCTGTGGCAAGCACATAATAATAATAATAATAATAATAAAGAAACGCAACGAGGAAGAACAATATGTGGCTTGCTTGTGGCAAGCACATAATAATAATAAATAAATAAACGCGACGAGGAAGAACAATATGTGGCTTGCCTTCGGCAAGCATATGGCAAGCACATAATAAATTGCAAGCTTGTTGTTGGTATGCAAGCTGTTTGTCAGAATGGCCCAGTATTCTAAACGCTGCTACCCAGTCTCAGATCAGAAATGGCGAAAAATAGATACGCAAATTAGTCGGTAATATAGCTGAGATTATCTTGATCGAGCCAACGTACTGTCTACTCAGGGCAGAACTGGTCAACTCTTCAGAACGGAGTTCAGTGCAACCACGACAAACTATCAGTCGACTACTCTGCTTACTGTTAGTAAGTCTACAACAATGATAGCATTTTTCGCGGCTTTAAAATGACAAAATGCCTGTCAGTTACGTGCGACTCGGCCACGAGTAATTTTCAGCCGAACTCCAAGCAGCCGACTGCGTGCCGCTGATGTCGAGATAGAGGGACACAAAACGATCAGTATGATTGTTTTAATTAAATCCAAAACATGATCGAGCATCTGGGCTCTACATTATAAGCTAATGCTTTCAGAAAAAATCCATAACGCAAGTTCGCTATTACAAACTGTGCTGTGGATAAAATGATTATCAACTTCGTTTTGCTTTATGGCGAATGATGCATCCAGACATATTACTACAAAAAAAACTAAGCTAAAAAGTACAAACACCATCGACCTTTGAATCCGAAAACCTCTACTGATTTTTAGCCAAACATTGAATTATTTCCCTCATATTGGCATACGTTTGCCTATAACACATTTTTGTCCACACCTAGTTTGTTACTCAGGTAAATTTTTGACTTGATGGCAGTCATGTTCAAACCTTAACATAGTGCACTGTGAGCAAATGAATTTACATAATGTAAATATTCACATTTCTTGTTACTTCAATCTGACATATGAGTTTTAGCAAAATCATTCTGACAATTATTATTACCAATTGGAAGATGATAAGTGCTAAACTGAGTGTGGGTTCATGGCATTCAAGTCATATTTTACTGTATGAGCCAAAATAAGGCTGCATCCAGGTGTGTAGATGTGAATTCATAGTGGCTGTATAGGATGACTTTTAATCCATTCCACACCCTGAATTACACAGCAACCAGCATGTCTAAGTTGGATCTGCTCATGTAATGCATGTAATAATCACTTGGCCACAAGTAGGGATTACAAAATGACAATCTTTAGCACGGTAAACTGGCCCTGTCAAGTTAGTAATTCAACTATTTGTCATCAAAGTGATATTGGACATCTATCGATCAAGTTCCCATTTGTCTAAAGTAGCAGTCAGATAATTAGACTGGAGGATGGCCTTAATACTTATCCGGCACTCTTGCAAAGCTGGCTCTTGAACCAGCTCTCCGTCACCACAATATTGTGTTTTACCATGTGACTGTGTGCAGTTTGTCGTAAAGTTTTTATGGGTGTTAGTTATACAAGTTCTATAACTATTTTTCTGTGAAAAATATACAGCAATTCCATTTTCTGACCAACTTTGTTTTATTCTTCTCATCTCTAGTAGCATGCAAACCACATTACGGCTGCAGAAAAGCAAACACCGACAGAGGTCAGGATACTAGCACAGTGTTCTCTCACCACACAACTTGAAGAGGGTTGTCCCTACCTGTCAAAAAATGTGTAATGGATTTCTGTCCGTGCTTGAAATTTAATCACAGTTTAAAATGTGATTTTTAATGCATTTTGCAGCCTGTGCAAATTTGATTGCCACTCTATTTGAAAATTTCTTGTAACTGCCAGTATCCACCCTGATGGAAAGAGAACCTGGCCAGAACACTATAGTACAGGTGTCGCTGACAAGATGCATACCTACTAATGATATGATGCCTTGTATACACGGTTGCATAACCCCTTTTCATATGATGCATACCTACTTATCTCTGGATGCCAGCGCACTTATTCAGTGACTGTGTACACACACTATGACTGAATCCAAGTTCTTGAAGGTTTCTAACCAGAATTTAAGGCAAAATGGTTGTGTGGCGAAATGGTTCTCTGTGGCTAACTGAACTTTGGGTTGATTAGTCACTGTGGCTAAGTGAAATTTTTGGCCAGCACACACCCTGCTTAAATGACCCTTACTTAAGATGTTGTGTTCACAATGTGGCTTATGATAACAATATAACAAAGGCCAATAACTCCATCAAATTTGATTGAATCGGTCTGGTTTTCGAACTTCTGAGATCTTATAGATATAAGTCAGCATGCAAAGTTTCATGAAAATTGACCAATATTTACTAAAATTATTTGTGTTCACAAGATTTCTTATGATAATAACACAACAAAGGGCAATAACTCCATCAAATATGATTAAATCAATCTGGTTTTCGAACTCGTCCAAGATCTTATGGATATAAGCCTGCATACAAAGTCTCATCAAAATTGATTCATAAATACTTAAGTTATTTTGTTCACAAGGAAAAGTTTACGGACGACGCACGACAGACAACGCACGACGACGGACAAAAGGGGATCGCAATAGGACACGCCTTCGGCTCAGGTGACCTAATAAAATATAAAATGGCAAGGATGGAATCAGATTATGATTTGAAGTCAAGCAGATTCACTTCCTTGGGATGTGAATTCTGAGCATGCATCGTAATTGTAACACAGCTCCTTTCATGGATGCATTTCATTAACTATAACTTAAATTGTTATTCAAGTTTTCATGGAGCATGGCTGTATATGCCACAATCATGTTTATGTTTTCTTCCTTTAAAACCACGACATGATAAATGCCCATGATACCATCCATAGCACAGGAAGCATGACATCGGAATGCGGTTGGTAAAATTTGTCATTGCATGAAAAAACAGACCACAAGTAATAATGAATGAAAACGGAGCTCCCAAAAAGTTGGAGCATTATGGAAAATGCAAATAAAATAAAAAATTTGTGATTTGTGTGATTGATATACATTGAAAACACAGCACAATTTTCAAGGCTTTAACTTTTGGATTCAATTGTTTATTCAAAATAAGTTTATTTAAAAAGTGATAACTCCAGAAAAGTAATGACTCCAAAAACTAGGCTTATGCCGTCGGAGGCAACGGCTGGGGGTATATCCCCGTATGCAAAATCCTCCAATTCCCCAATCCTTGAATAGACCTTGAATAGACTTTCATTTGAACTTAATTTCAGGTCAATCGGTCAAATGGTTCTGAAGATATTGCCAAAATGGTAATTTTCCATCACAAAGCGCCACCTGGTGGCAAAATATTGAACCATACAGGTATCATGTCATCATGTGACAAGTGGTGAGGTCATGACCTTGCAGTTGCACATAGTTTCATGTCAATTGGAGAAACAGTTCCAAAGATATAGCAAAAATTGTGAATTTTATGTGACAAAGCTCCCCCTTGGATCGAAATTTTGAACCAAACAGGTATAATGTCATCGTGGGACACATCCTCAGGTCATGACCTTTCATTTGCACTCAATTTGAGGTCAATCGGACAAATATTTCCAGAGATATGATAAAAAGTGATTTTTTCAGTTTTTGGCCCCTAGTGGCCAATCTAGAAATTGTAAATTGTCCAAAATCGAATCAGTTCTTCCTCTTTATGATACTTACTTATTTGCAAAACTTGGAATTTCTAATTGAAATATTACTGCAGTTATCGCGTCAACATTGAAATCAGTTTTTGGCCCCTGGTGGCCAATCTAGACATCATAAATTGTCTAAAATCGAATCAGTTCCTTCTCTTTTTGATACTTACTTATGTGCAAAATTTGGAATTTTTAATTGAAATATTACTGAAGTTATCGCTTTAACACGTAGTGCGGCGGCGGCGGCGGCCGGACCAAAAGCATAATAAAAATGGCAGGGGCAAATTAGGTCTAATAATGATGTGACAAGTTTTCCTAATGAGGTAACGGGAAACAGGTGAGTAAATCACGTTGTAGCATAAAAGGAACCTCCAAAAGAGGCATAGTTCCTCGTTAGCAAAGATGGGTTGAGGCTCATCAATTTGGCATCAAAGGCACAGGCTTCTATGATGCACGACTTTGAGAATAACATTCCCCAAAAAGAAATCACCAGGATTTTGCGCACCTTACCCACTGCTTAATATAATTAAAAGATAGGTCATTGCAGACTAAGACCAAAAACCACTTCCAAATTGGAGTGATCTCCAACCTCTCAGACGTCACTGTCTTCAGAATCATTATGCAACCATTTTGCATATCACAACATGAGCTCAGAAATACTTGGGTAAACCTTTGTTAGCCCATGCCATTCCACACTGCATTTACAGATGCAAGTTAAAGCTTTATTCAGCTAAGCTTAAGCCATGCATCAATACTGTCCAAATTCACCACATACTTCTCTGAGCTGTATGTCCTCTGAGTTGGATTGTAGCTCAGTGAATGAGTTTTGTGTGGGCACAAGACAACATTTCAAGTGGTTATAGGAAGAAAAAAAAACAGCCATCCTGCTTACTGGACCAAAGATGACAAGGACCACCCAAGCTGTTCTCAGCGTCAGCTCCCAAAGCGAGCATCTATCGTGGTATGGGGTATGTCAGTGCACATGAAACGAGTGATTTACATATTTGTGTGGGCACCATAAGTACAAAAAGATACGCATGAATTTAGCAGCCACAACATATGCTACAATGTAGTTATTGCCTGTTCCAGGGACGTCACAGCATTTCATCGCGAGGCAATGCCAACCTACATTCTGTGCAGATTACAAGTGCATTACTGCATGAACAAAGAGTGCCAATGCTAGATTGGCCTGCCTGCAGTCCTGATCTGTCTCTAATTGAGAATGTTCGGCAGTTAATCAGGCAAAATATGTAGCAGTGAAGACCCCATACAGTTGCGCAGCTGAAGACCTGCATAATGGAGGAATAGGAAAAAATTCCTACACTTCCTAGACTTGAGTGACTGGTGTCTTCACAGTGTCTATATGCTAAATGAGTGTGATTGAAATACAGAATGCTGTGCAGTGGGAGGCACTTGATTGTGCTAACTTTTTTGGACTCTGTTGCAGTCATTACATTGCATAGGCTGTTGTCAATTAGCAGTTAAAGTTGTTAGAAAATTAGATAATGTCTTGAACTGTTTTTCTTTTCCCACAGTGTGGAGACTGCTGCCATGGTCTGTGCATTGCAAATTATGATTCCTTGCAGACGTTTAGCAGGGATGCTGACTGCAGACATTTAGAGGAACGCATGCACATGATTTTGGGCCAGCACAATTTTGCTCTTCTCAATACAAGAGATCTATTCTAGCCTTTTTATTTTATTTGCTATTTCCATGATGTGCTAACCTTAGAACTGGAGCAGTAATCAGTGTATGAAGCCATTCTACAAATATATATTAGTGAAAAAGCATGCAATAAAGAGAATGAAAACATCCCAAATTAGTTTTGCATAGTCTGTTTGAACTCAGCAAGTTGCAGATGTGAGATGTCTTGTTTTAACAGACAAGATCACAAAATGTACTCTTAAACATAAGCTGTGACATACTTGTCATTAAGTAGGGATGGGACTGAGGGACAAACTCCTTTGTCTAATTAACACCAGTGTCCTAGTGTTGAGGTGTTGGGGACATCATTCCGCTGGCTTGGCTCACAGCTGAAGAGATTCCGAAGACCGCATTGATGGTCAACGTACGTCAATACCAATATGACACAATATTCTAACTTGGTAGACGACTTTTGTGAATGAGCTGTCCAAAAGCATGCACTCTCTAGGACTCCAGACTTTTTCAAGTCTTAAGGTCTCATATTAGGCTAAAGAACAATCCGGGGAGAAATTTGTGTGAGGACAAAACGGCGACCACAGGGGGGGGGGGCGAATCCGAAACAACCTTGAGGGTCCCCCCCCCGCGTCAAACAGCAACGGCTTGAAAACTGAAAGGGTGGGGGCCATTAAGACAGCGCGCGCTTGGCATTTGTCAGGGGATAGGCTTGCAATCCCTTCTGACGGCGCGAAGACTCGCTTTCGAGCACACGCAGATGATTAACCGCGAGCGAATTTAAGGGCCGGTTCATACTCAACGCAAGGCACGCGAGCGAACGCGACCACAGGTCCGTTCCATTCCGTTAACAGAGAAGCCTGAACGCGCGTCCCTTGCTGCGCTGTGCCTCGTTAAAAAGCAGTACACTGCTCATGCAATAGGGGGTAGCAAAGTCCTCTCCGTCTCCTCCTCCTCCTTTCTTCTTTTTGCTGTGTTGAAGGCATCTGGTGCATTATTTGCTTCATCTCCCCCATTGGAATCTCACTGAAATACACGTTGCGTTACTAAAATTTGGACGACACGCTTCGCTACGCAAGATGGACACCTTGCGTTGCTCAATGCGTTGCCTTGTGTTCGCGCTCGCGTACCTTGCGTAGAGTATGAACCGGCCCTTAACCGGGCGTGCTCTGCACTGCAGTATTGACATGTCCGGCTATTTAAGGAGGAAAAGCAACCTGTATTCACAAGTAATACTCCGTTCTCACTACGTTCACTATTTACGGCTTCCACTTAAAGTGATGTCACCGAAGGTGACCAGGTTTGGAGGAGCATTAGCGGATCCACCGATTTTCCATCGCTCCTGTCAACTACTCGATGTACATATAAAAAGCCCGGATAATCCAGCGCTCGCTGGAATGTCCTGTCGCAGAAAAGATGTATACATTGAACCACTCTAAAGCGTGACAATCGGCAGCTCACGGTGTTCCATGGACCTCTGCAGCTGAATAATTTCCGGATCCCAACCCCCCTTAAGTGCAACGAGCAACACAGGAAACCGCACGCGATGCTATAATGATGTGGATTGTGGGATATCAATTTGGAAATTCCCGTTATTTTTGGAGCCTCAGTACCAGCTGATGAAACACAGTAGTTGAATTTTCTAGCGATAGTTATCTGGGTAAACAATAAACATGAAAACCAGATTGTTGGACACCTTAATCAAGTTGGCATTAGAGAAATGTGATGGCTAACGTTAAGCCAAAGAGCGCTTTTACAATATGCAGCTTGCTCAGGAAAATGAATTGGAAATTGTCTTCAACGGCATGACTCATAGGTCCTGCGATACTGAAAGTATATGGGGTCCATAGAAAAGAAAAAAAAAAAGATCCTCGGATGAAAAAATAATTAACAGCGATATGAGGTGAAAATGTCGCCTATCTGACAAAGTCAATTGATCAAATCAATGTTGACTGTCATTCAAAATCTATAACTCCGCCTGAACCTTAAAAGCGCGGGTATTAGCTGGATATAAGCAGTATATACAACTCCGCATCGTATATTGATAACTGCCCAAGACATTGAATTTTGGCTATTTATCGATAGAAAACGGGCTCTACACAGTTTGTTATCATGGGCAGGAGCTCTCTTCCTGTAAGAACGCAGAGCCAGCCCTAGTTTTTCATGAGCACACGTACAGCATCCAAGAGGTATCTCACGAGCCCTTCGGCATTTAGGACGAGGAAACCCCAAATTGCTGCACGGCAAAGAAACATCTAGTAATTACAGCCATATTTACATATCAATCTTTATCGCCTATACATTTGTTATTTTGCACGCCCCTCACCTTTTCTTGCGCTCTGGTTAATTTCTTCTGTACATTGCTCGCCAGTTTCCCTGCAGTGACTCCTTTATCTGCCATCTTACCTCCGTTGGGCTCAAAGCAGGGAGGCGATAAAAAAATGGAGATAAAAAAAACCTCCAAATGAAAAAAAGACGACAACGGACGTATCCAGAGCGAATACTGTTCTGGCCCCTTGGTTATGGCAGCTTCTGTGTTCAGCTGGGGGTGGTGAACCTTCTTAAAGGCACAGAACGACGTGCAAGAGCTCTACGGCTCTTCCGTTGGTTTAAAGCGATGGACTACAACTGAAACCGTCCATTACTATTTTGAAAAGCATCCACTTTTTCATTTGTTCATCAATATATTTCATAAGAGGTGATATTTTAAAATAGCGTTTGGATAATGGTTGATCGGGCCACACGAGTATTTATCAAGCTACTATGGAACTGTCGGCCCTAGTCGAGTCATTCCCATCGTTCGCAAATCGCGGTTTACTGGTTCTTAAAGGCGCAGAACGATGTTCGTTGTTACTGCAAGACATTTTTTTCTGTGATGGTCACGACTAGCATGATCAGTTAAATGATTTCGCCTTGTTCGATGCTGCTAATTTAGTCTGTCAGATATGAAGGCTACCTTACGATTGCTAAATATTATTAAAGTATTTTAATTGAATGTTTATTTTTGGTTACCAGTACGAAGCTGTATGGTGGTGACTGTAAGATGTTATGCTATGGAGGGAGACCCCAGAACGCTTAAAATTGTTCTCCACCAAGGATATGTGACGAAGACAGGTTATTATTCAATCGGAACCTTAAAGGCGCGATGTAATCCACTGAATGTCTCAAAAATAGTGTAATTTCGCTTCTTACCAGCAGGTGGAAGCATAGTTTGTTAGACTTACGCGCTAGCATAAAGGACAACGCATGGACCTATAAGGAAAACTGGACAGACAACACAGACGTCGACTCATCCAACCAAAAGGCTATCAAAACTGTGAATATTTGCACTCTATACAAATTATTTTAGTGATATTCTGTACCCCTGGCTATTCTGTTGTTTTTTGTTTTTCTTTTTTTTCTTCCTTTTTGCATATTGTTCACTGTTTGTTGTGATCTTTATACTAAGTGTTGTTTTCCAATAAAACTTGGAAAAAAAAAAAAAAAAAAAACAACACAGACGTCGACATAGGCGTAACCGTGAACCTGATATTGCAGGTCAGGTAATGCCATGGGGGCCAAAAAGAAATTGCTCCAAAGGGAATAATTGAAAAAGACATGCTGATAAATCCGTGAATACATTTTTTTGACAGCCACAAATTATCGATACTGAGACGGTTTATTTTTCTCTTTTAAATCATTGGTGCCTTGTTTCTCGGCAAAGAAAAAAATGTTTTATTTATATTCAGGCTATGCGAACACCAACGGGTTCTCATATGTAAGCGTCTTCTCGTTTCCTCCGAATTTAGCACTGCAGCGGATGTAAGTGGGTGGCGCAATGGGCACTCCTTGCCGTCTATCTGTGTTCACCATGAGACACGTAGCCAGGTCGGTAAAGTGAGCTGGCTTTGTGACGGTGCAAATATATTGAGCAACAGAAGAAACACAAGTTAAAGACAAACCGGAAAATAAGTTTGCGCATAATTATCATAGAGATCAAATTTACTAATTGTGAGCAGATCTGTGCTGATCAGAACCGCGAGGTCCTCGAGGCTTTACTCGGGGTCTGTTATGCTTGTTATTATGCAGTCCAGATTGATGATGCAGATACTGATGTGATTGCTTATAAGATGTTTCTGGGTCTGTAGCAGGTTAAATACCACTACTGAGGGTTGCTGGCCCTGTGCAGTGGCCAAGCAGGCTGCCCACTTCTGTACTTGCGTTCAGTGGGTAGCTTATGGAGTGGAATCATGCAGATACACAAATCACCAGCACGAACACCAGAGAGGCTATCTTGAAAGGACCAGTGGGCAAACCAAAGCAGGGGCTGATCTTGATTTTTTTTCAGGGTTTACTCCCATAGTATTGCAAAACGCAGCGGATCTAAGGGCGGCGCTAAGAGCCACAGCATGCGATCTTAGGCATGTGAGAGGCTAGGTAGTGCGGCCACTTGCTGATAAGCCGCATGCTGCGCGTCACATGCTGCTGGATATGGGGAGACCAGAAATGGGCATTCCTTGCCGGCCATCTGTGATCAACATTATAGACGTAGCCAAGCCAGTAATGTGAGCTGGCATTACGGTGCAAATCGACTGAGCAACAAAAGAAACGCAACTTAATTAAAGGCAGACCGGAGAATAAGTTTGCGCATAATTATTGAAAATCAAATTTATCGCTAGCGTGTGCATATTTACACTCGTTTCACCAAACTTTTCTATGTTTTGCGGTCACTTTGAGTAACCATAAGAACACATTAACCTACTAGCTAACTTGCGTTTCTTTTGTTGCTCATGTAACCGGGTAACCCCGACTCCTCTCTGCTGGAGCTGCTTCCCACAGGAACGTGCAGGCAGACGACAGACGATGGTTCGATGGTTTTATTATTTTTCTGACAATGACAAACACAAGGCATGGGTCGGTTTCGGACAGTAATGATGACCCTCCAGCTCCTTCTTCGCCCAGAATTTTCAGAAAAAGGGCGGCGGCAAAAGCATAACTTGGATTTTAAAAAAAGCTCAGAAACGCATAGCCGGCTAACGTTAGCTACCATCCGGCTTACATTACGGAACAAGGACCAAAGTAGCCTCCTGCAATTTAACGTTAACCAACAGGGTGATCGTATAGTTCAAACAGGAATACGGTTCAAATGTAATACAACATACCTCACAATGACAAACACAAGGCATGGGTCGGTTTCGGACAGTAATGATGACCCTCCAGCTCCTACATTCAAAATACTATCGTTAACAACCCCGCGCAGAATGTACATATCGTAACAGTCATTCATAGTTTGCTCTCACGTATTCGGTTAATATAAGCAAGACAACCAATAGTATGTCCCGAAATACATACATTGTGATCCACTTACATTCATAATACATTTTACAAAGTCAGATTGGACTCTTAGGGGGATTTCATTGTTTTAATACTCAATGAGCGGAGGTCATAATTCTACCCACCTTCTTCGCCCAGAATTTTCAAAAAAAGGAGCGAAAGGCGGGAGGGCACTGCCCTTTGACCCAGAGGTATTGCCAGGTTGCCAGGGCAACGTAAACAACAAACCCTTGAGGGATACAGAACTAAATTTTGGCGAACTTCATTCATTTATCAATGCAGGCAAAACTATTCCTGCTACACTCAGTATATTTTTACCATTTTATTTTAATTGATGGAAGGCCGTAATATGTAGCTATTCGATTGCCACACTTCATGTAGCGTGGCAAAATGTACTGTAAGCTAAGGCCGCTGTTGTGGCATCCTAGAACGATGTACGCAGCCAACACTCACCTTATTTTTTCATATTAAAATGATATGGATATATCCATGAACTGAGTTGTATATTTCCATTACTTTGAATAGCACATTACTCTATTTTGATGCGTTATGCATAATGTGTCAGCAGAGTAGCATCTAACGTAATATGCATGTGAGTGCATTTATAGCACTGCATAAATTCAGTTTGAACACCGCTTAGGGAGCCATTTATTAACCATTCTTCATTGTGAAATTACTTACAGACCTTTGTACATGATGAAACTTTTCAGCAACTTGACAGATGAGATCCAAAATGATAACTATTTTTTGTGCATGATCCAAACTGTGTGGGTGGAACAATGGGCATTCCTTGCCGTCCGTCTGTGATCAACCTTCGACGCGGCCAAGTCGGTAAAGTGAGCTGGCATTACGGTGCAAATATTTTAGCCATTTTGTTTTAATTGATGAATGGGTGTAATATACTCGATTGCCATACTTTATTATGTAGCACGGCAAAATGTATAGTAAGCTAAGGCCGCTGTTGTGATATCCTAGAAGCATGTACGCAGCCAACACTCTCCTTACTTTTTCGTATTAAAATGATATGGATGTATTCATGAACTGAGTTATACATTTCCATTACTTTGAATAGCACATGATATTATGCGTGAGGCATAATGTGTCAGCTGAGGAGCATCTGACGTAATGTCCTTATGAGTGCACTAACAGCACTACATAAATTCAGTTCGAACACTGCTAAGCAAACCATTAACTAACCATTCTTTATTCTTACATTAGTTTCTGACCTTCATACTTTTTTTTTTTATTTTAATTTGGCATCTCCAATCCCACCCGAATAGTTCACCAATGTACAAAGTGAACTATGTACAAAGCTTGCTCGTATGCGACCCCTTGCTGCCAACACAGGATAGTGAGGACAGTTCACGGTTCTCCTCCGAAGCACGTGCCTGTCAACCACTGATTCTTATACACACAATGGTTGAATCTTCGCAAGTTCAGAACGAGAGCGGAGGATACCCGGACATGAACAAACTCAGTTTTCCTGACGAGCGCCCTTCTGGCCAACAGGAGGCGCTATAGCAACGAACAAAGCTGATTTTGCTTCCCAAATCCCGCTGTCCCTTCCCAATTTGATAGTCAATTGTGCGCTACTCTGAAGAAGCTGCCGACCCCTGCCGGTGGGTACGACCGGGACTCGAACCCGCGACGTGATAGTCACCTCTGCACTGCAGTGCAGTGCCTTAACCGAGTGCGCTATCCGGCAGCCCCAACCTTCATACTTGATGACAAAACTTTTCGGCGATTTGACAGATCCAAAATTAAAACTTTTTCCAAACAAGCACTGAACATACCTACTCATTATTTGTGGTACAGCCTTTATTAGATCAAAGTTTTTGGTAGGTGGAAATGTGAGTACATAGATAACGTTTCAAATGTTCAAACCGAGACATTTTACATTTTTATCCACAAAATGAGCTTCTTTCAAATTTTCTGGCTGCAACAGGGTTCAAAAAAGTTGGGACACAGGCAAAAAAAAAAAAAGGCCTGTAAAGGCTAGCCTTGTGAGGTAACGCTCTGGAACCAAACGCGAGAACACAGGATTGCAATAAAGGAGATTTTATTGAGCGAGGGGGGTAACCCTTGCAGGGCAGAAGGCAAAAGTAAAGAGTCCGCAATCCAAAAGTCAAAATCCAGTGGGGCAGATACAGAGTCGTAACCAGGGCAGCAAACACAAAAATCGTAGTCAGGCAAAACAGATTCGGTACACAGGCAGTGGTTTGTAGAAGAAACAAAAATCAAAAACCATAGGACAATCGGAATCGTTAACAGGGCAGCAATCGACAAAATCTTAGTCGGGCAAAAAGGGTTCGAATACACAGATGCAACAGTAATCAATAAAGGGCAAGCCAAAAATAAAAAGTCGGACGGTCCAGTCAGAAGAGAAACGCAATGAGTACAAGGCGAGATAATGAGCAGCACGGGTAAACATGAGAGACGTTCTGACAAGGAAGTTCTGTGAAGAGACACCTAATATACACTCCAGGGAGATCACATGGTAGAGAGGAACACAGGTGCAGGAAATGAGACTGATTACAAAGGGTGGAAAAAGGGGGAGAACCTAATCACATAAAATAGGCAAAAGCCAAAACACGGACAGGGATCACGAGACAAACCTATAGGCAATGACACAGCTTCAGTGAAGGAGTTCTACTATGCACAGATACTAAGAGAATGGAAAGCATAAGAAGGTGTGGAGATTCTACTGAAATGTAGCAGCGAAGATTAGGGAGAGACAAGAGGCAGAGACTAGAATAGGGCGAGTGCTGAGAGCTTGTTAATCAATTAGTAAGTGCAGCCATCCAATCCCAAGTGCTCGTTAGTAAGTTACACTCAACAAAAATATAAACGCAACACTTTTGTTTTTGCTCCCATTTGTCATGAGATGGACTCAAAGATCCAAAATTCATTCCAGATACACAATATTACCATTTCTGTCAAACATTGTTCACAAATCTGCCTAAAAGTGTGATAGTGAGCACTTTTGCTTTGCTGAGACAATCCATCCCACCTCACAGGTGTGCCACATCAAGATGCTCATCAGACACCATGATTAGTGCACAGGTGTACCTTATACTGCCCACAATAAAAGGCCACTCTGAAATGTGCAGTTTTGTCTCACAGCAAAATGCCACAGATGGCGCAAGCATTGAGGGAGCGTGCAATTGGCATGCTGACAGCAGGAATGTCAACCAGATCTGTTGCTCGGGCATTGAATGTTCATTTCTCCACCATAAGCCGTCTCCAAAGACGTGTCAGAGAATATGGCAGTACATCCACCTCCAGATAGGTAGGTTCACCTCCAAGATCGTCTGAGACCAGCTACTCAGACAGCTGCTGAAACAATTGGTTTGTATAACCAAAGAATTTCTGCACAAACTGTCAGAAACCGTCTCAAGGAAGCTCAACTGCATGCTCGTCGTCCTCATCGGGGTCTTAACCTGACTCCAGATCGTCCCCGTAACAGACTTGAGTGGGCAAATGCCCACATTCGATGGCGTCTGGCACGTTGGAGAGGTGTTCTCTTCACGGATGAATCTCGGTTTACATTGTTCAGGGCAGATGGCAGACAGCGTGTGTGGCGTCGTGTGGGTGAGCGCTTTGCTGATGTCAATGTTATGGATCGAGTGGCCCATGGTGGTGGTGGGATTATGGTATGGGCAGGCATCTGTTATGGACGAAGAGGTGCATTTTATTGATGGCATTTTGAATGCACAGAGATACCGTGATGAGATCCTGAGGCCCATTGTTGTGCCATACATCCATGAACATCACCTCATGTTTCAGCAAGATAATGCACGGCCCCATGTTGCAAAGATCTGTACACAATTCTTGGAAGCTGAAAATGTCCCAGTTCTTGCATGGCCAGCATACTCACCGGACATGTCACCCATTGAGCATGTTTGGGATGTGCTTGACCGGCGTATACGACAGCGTGTACCAGTTCCCACTAATATCCAGCAACTTCGCACAGCCATTGAAGAGGAGTGGACCAACATTCCACAGGCCACAATTGACAATCTGATAAACTCTATGCGAAGAAGATGTGTTGCACTGCATGAGGCAAATGGTGGTCACACCAGATACTGACTGGTTCTGAGTCCCCAGACCCCCAATAAAGCAAAAACTGCACATTTCAGAGTGGCCTTTTATTGCGGGCAGTCTAAGGTACACCTGTGCACTAATCATGGTGTCTGATGAGCATCTTCATGTGGCACACCTGTGAGGTGGGATGGATTGTCTCAGCAAAGCAAAAGTGCTCACTATCACATGTTTAGACAGATTTGTGAACAATGTTTGAGAGAAATGGTAATATTGTGTATCTGGAATGAATTTTAGATCTTTGAGTCCATCTCATGACAAATGGGAGCAAAAACAAAAGTGTTGCGTTTATATTTTTGTTGAGTGTAGTATTACAAATCCAAAACCAGTGAAATTGGCGCGTTGTGTAAATCGTAAATAAAAACAGAATACAATGATTTGCAAATCCTTTTCAACCTAAAGTCAATTGAACACACTGCAAAGACAAGTTACTTAATATACAAACAGGTAAACTTTGTAATTTTTTGCAAATATTAGCTCATTTGGAATTTGATGCCTGCAACATGTTTCAAAAAAGCTGGCACAAGTTGCAAAAAAGACAGAGAGTTGAGGAATGCTCATCAAACACTTATTTGGAACATCCCACAGGTGAACGGGCTAATTGGGAACAGGTGGGTGCCATGATTGGGTATAAAAGCAGCTTCCCTGAAATGCTCAGTCATTCACAAACAAGGATGGGGCGAGGGTCACCACTTAGTGAACAAATGTGTGAGCTGATTGTCGAACAGTTTAAAATGTACATTCCTCAACGAGCTATTGCAAGAAATTTAGGGATTTCATCATCTACGGTCCATAATATCGTCAAAAGGTTCAGAGAATCTGGAGAAATCACTGCACGTAAGCGACAAGGCCGAAAACAAACATTGAATGCCCGTGACCTTCGATCTCTCAGGCGGTACTTCATCAAAAACCGACATCAGCGTGTAAAGGTCATCACCACATGGGCTCAGGAACACTTCAGAAAGCCACTGTCAGTAACTACAGTTCGTCGCTACATCTGCAAGTGCATGTTAAAACTCTACAATGAAAAGCAAAAGCCATTTATCAACAGCACCCAGAAACGCCGCCGGCTTTGCTGGGCCCAAGCTCATCTAAGATGGACTGATGCAAAGTGGAAAAGTGTTCTGTGGTCTGACGAGTCCACATTTCAAATTGTTTTTGGAAACTGTGGACGTCGTGTCCTCCGGACCGAAGAGGAAAAGAACCATCCGGACTGTTATAGGCGCAAAGTTCAAAAGCCAGCATCTGTGATGGTATGGGGGTGTATTAGTGCCCAAGGCATGGGCAACTTACACATATTTGAAGGCACCATTAATGCTGAAAGGTACATAGAGGTTTTGGAGCAACATATGTTGCCATCCAAGCAACGTCTTTTTCATGGACGCCCCTGCTTATTTCAGCAAGACAATGCCAAGCCACATTCTGCACGTGTTCCAACAGCAGGCTCCGTAGTAAAAGAGTGCAGGTACTAGACTGGCCTGCCTGTAGTCCAGACCTGTCTCCCATTGAAAATGTGTGGAGCATTATGAAGCGTAAAATATGACAACGGAGACCCCGGACTGTTGAACAACTTAAGCTGTACATCAAGCAAGAATGGGAAAGAGTTCCACCTGAAAAGCTTCAAAAATTGGTCCCCTCAGTTCCCAAACGTTTACAGAGTGTCGTTAAAAGGAAAGGCGATGTAACAGTGGTAAAAAGGCTCCTGTGCCAACTTTTTTGCAACGTGTTGCTGCCTTTAAATTCTAAGTTAATTATTATTTGCAAAAAAAAAAAAAAAAATGTTTCTCAGTTTGAACATTAAACATCTTGTCTTTGCAGTGTATTCAATTGAATTTAAGTTGAAAAGGATTTGAAAGTCATTTTATTCGGTTTTTATCTACGATTTACATAACGTGCCAACTTCACTGATTTTGGGTTTGTATATACAATGTTAGTTGGATTCGTAAATTAACAAAAACAAACTGTTAGTATGTGTTAGTAATATAGAACAAGAGTTGTCAGAAAGACAACAAAGCTCACCGGGGCAAGGTTAAAATTTTTCTGCACGTCCGTCCGCGGACGCCGGGGGTACAACAATAGCTCTCCGGATGTTACTCGTCCCGGCGAGCTAAAAAGCAAGGGGAAGGAAGAACACGAGATCGGGAAGGAAGATTGAAACCAGAAACCATTGAATCACCCGAAGGAGTGGCACGCATTACTGGGGCTGTGAGCAAAGACAAGACCAAAGACCAGACAGGGGGAGACAAAGTGCAATGCATGGAATAAATCAAAACATGGACTGGAACAACACTACGGTGATGAGTAAAACATGGAAATCCAAAACTAAGACAATACATAAATTCAGAAGCAGCCAAATCACAATACATATATCTATAGAATAGTCAAACATGGCAAGGATCAAAATACACATGGCAGTCAGAACAAATATGGCAAGGCAGAACCAGAATCATAACAAGCCTAAATTATGCAGAGCCAGCCTCTATCATAAAATTGAGTACCACAAGTGCATTCGATGTTAACTCGCACTTAGAAATGTAATGAGACAGTATTCAAATTATAATCAGGACAGACTTTATTGGAAAGGGAATGGGGGGGGGGGGGGGGGTGGATAGAAAGGCACGGCCTCCGGTTAGCTGACATGCAGAAATTCATGCACTTCAAGAGGCTCAGATATCTCTGGGGAAAGACAGAAAAAAGGAGCTTTAAACAAAGGTAAATATAACGCAGTACAATATGCGTAACATTTCACGGTAGACCCACATTTTACTATTCTCAACGGAATGGTTATAAGTTATGTTAGCTAAAAGTAAATTAGCTTGCCAGAATTGACAAAAGTTTAAGGCTCCTCACTTTAAAACATATCGGTTTATAAGGCACGCACAGTGCGTTGTGTTTGGTTTATTGTCTTGAATCAGGAGAAGATAATGGAATTCACACGTAGAGGAACAAGAATCGTCTGACTCCATTCATGTGGTTATTCATCGTTGGACTAAAGAAGACGCGAGCCTGGGGCGCGTTTCCCTAAAGCGTAGTTGCAGTATAGTTCGTCCATTCACAGTCATGGTTCCAACTATGGAAGTTAGCATCTGTGATTTTGGGAAACGCACCCCTGAGCAATGTCACGTTATGCAACAGCAAGTCAACCATTTTGCCGACATTTTTGAGTTGAAATCAATAGTATTACTTAACTGTTAAATAATAATCGTTTTAAACATTTGATATTGCATTTGTGTTTTAAAATTCAGGGTTCCCACACTTTTACCAGTGATTTTTTAAAAACTTTTCCAAAATATTTTACCCAATTTCCATGATATAGCTTAAAATAGATAAGGCCTGATAGCAAACACAGAGCGCCATAATGAGCTTCTACAGTGCGCTAAGCCCTAAGCAGTGTAGCAAAAATGTAGCATGGAGAATGGAAGGGAAGTTGTGTCCATCTACTACCTATCCTAGGACATCACATAATGGCATAAGGGCCTATGGCACCATTCTTGTATTTTCTCAATCATATTTAACAAACAATAAATAAGCAAGTGCAACATTGGAAGGTAAAAACATCGAAGAGGTAACAAACAGATGGCATTTTAATATATTCAGAGACAGATGTTGAACAATTACAAATTACTATCTGGAGTGTATTATCCTTGCTTGCGTGCATTGTTCGCAGAATCTGGGGGACGTCGTCGAGTTAGCTAAGTTTAAATGACAGTGACATGACACCATTACAGACTGTAATCGAGGAAAAATATCATAGAAAAGCTGACCAAGGAAAAGTTTCATGGAAGAGTTCTCTTTTGTGAGATTTTCTATTTGTACAAGCAATATGTAAAATCACAGTGCATTCGTCTGTAGGAGGCCTAGTGCTTTTCGCAATACAGAAAAAAAAAAAAAAGTTTCTTCAAAAGCTGCAAACTAATTGTCCTCATTAGCGTGCATATAGGCCTACTTTGAGAATATTTTCATTATATTATATCTGCACATCATACTTGTTCTGATGGAAAAATGCTCGAACTACCCTCAGAAAGTTTCCACGAAGTGACAATAAAGGACCCATGTTTTGGCCCACGGCATAATGTACTTTCCTGGTGAACAAGGTGATATGGAAGCTTTCAGCGTACATACAAAGAGAAAGTTAAGGTCGACGTCCACCTTTTGTCACCACAGTAGCCTTTTAACTTGATATAATTATCGAAGTGACTATTTGCACTTAAGCGCATCCAAGCACCAAAATTGATCGATATTCGCGTTAGATGCACTTAGTGTGGGTAAGATGCACTTATTTTAAGTGTGTCCTAATCGAATTTTTCTTGGCCAAACTTATTTTAAGCGGTACATTTTTCTGAAAGCAGGAATAGTCATCAGCTGGCGCACTTATAGCCAAGTGTGGCCAAGAAAAAAATAAATAAATAAAAAAAAAATAAACACACCACACACAGCATTGGCCACACGCAGGTTATAAGTGCGAATAACATCGGCCTATTATGCAGTTGTGTGGGCCGAGTCCTAAAAAATTAAACGGTCAATGATGCATGTTGTATTGCTACATTATATTTGGAAAATTGGTGGAGTTAATGAGGACCCAGCTAACACACTTGCGTCGCCAAGACATTGTGACAACGTAACCGGATGACCTTAGATTTGTCGTGGCAACGTAACTACTTGCATCATGACAACCGGAAAAGTGAAATTCCTAGATACGTCGTGGCAACGTAGCTTCGTAATGTTGTCAGTTCGTCTTCTGTACGTTGTGGCAACATAATTTATCAAAGGTCTCCAGTTGATAACTGCGAAGTACATTATTGCGACCACGATGCTTGCACTCGGCTCTTCCTTCCAAACGCTTATTGAATGATTAATTAGCATTTTCCCTGCACGACTTAACAGGCCAACTAGTATTCACCTTGCAAAATGAAAAAAATAAATAAATAGAATATAAAAGACAATCAACTCTGCTGACATTGGCACATGCTTAACCCTTTACCACAAAACTTCCATCAGTTCAGGGATACCCATTTCGGGTGGCTCAGAATGTTGCATGCAGAATGTGCGTCCCAAAACTGTTAAACCCCCTGCGGAGTCACACATTTCAATTGATGACAATTAATACATGAATATGAATTGTATATGAACTGTATACATTAGATCCATTTTTAAACAGTATATAATATTTGAATCTACAATAGTATTTTAATGAATTACTAGACAGACACATGCATTTTGCACCACAAAGTATTTTATTAACATTTCAAATGGAATAGAGTCTGCAGAAGTATCCAACACTTTCCTTTTTCACTAATGCAAACATCAGTTCAGTTAGGTATACAATCTTACATTCAGAGGGAATCTGATTATTATTATTATTATATACAACAATACACCACCCAACTAAAGGTTCAGAATGAGCCATCACAGATTTCAATTGAATTCACCAGTTTCAGAGGATGCCCAGTCAGTTAATGAAACTTGAGGCAAAGACTCAATCATAAAAACCGTAACTTATCAAAAAAGAAAAGAGGGGCCTTATTTATAAAAATTTGTATGAATTTCATAGCTATGTGTAGGTGCAACAGCTTAAAAAGGCATTACAATGGCTATTAAATGTAATTAACTAATAAATTAGTTTATTTATTAAGACTTTAATTTAATAAAGTTCCTCGGGGCACCACCCTTCTAGAAAAGGGAAAATTAGTAGCAATTGAATGACCAAGTCTCATTAACTTTTCACCATAAATGCCGGATTACTATAATCACAATTTATGTTATAAATGAATGATTACAATACCATACAAAAATGGGAAAACTGGCTTAATTATCAATGCTTAACTTCAATAGCAATATAATTAGCATCAACATCCAGCATCAATAATATAACCACAAACTGAAGGAAATTGGAGCTCTTGACTTGGCAGAGGTTAGATTCAAGCTAATATTCAGGCAATATTCACACAAACAGAAGCACTTGTTGAAAATATATAAAAAGGTTTATTATGTTCCAGCAGCAATGAACAGGCAATCAATACTACTTGGATAAAACAATAAACACACAGGAAGGATTAAATAGCGGTTATATCATGAAACAGCGTATACAAATGGACTAAAGGTAGGATGTGTGTGTGTGTGCGCGTGTGTGTATGCGAGCAAGTCTGAGTACCCGAAAGGGAGGGGTTAAAATGGCAGCTTGGACTTAAAATTGTGGAATCTGATCTAAAATGGCGTACTGATGATGTGGCAGTCAGAGAACCACGTGTGCTTGAGGGAGGGGAAGTGAGAGGGGGAACAAAAGAACTGAATGGCAAAGCGGGAGAATTAGAAAAAGACTCCTGCACGAGTTAGGCCAGAGTCAGTGTTTCCTACTCAATAAGCAATGCATAGTATCCAGACATTGGCTGGGAAGGAGATATAAGAGAGAGAGAGAGAGAGAGAGAGAGACTAAAAAGAAGGTGCAGGCAAAGTCTAACGAGATTGAGTAGCAAGCCACAGCGGGCTGAACAATCAGTCAGACAAGCCAAACCGTCCCAATTCAGTTCACACTCTTAAGAGTTACAATGATTTACAAAGAGCACAGCAACAATGTAAAAAACAATCCGCAGGTTAAATGAACTCACTCAAAGATCGGATACTTAACAGCTCAGCAATGCAGCACTACAGAGTAAGTAAGTAAGTAATTAAGTAAGTAAGTATCTGCAATTCCCAGTTAACTTCGGATATTAAAATATCAAGCGAAGAAAAACAAAGCAAAGAAAAACAAAGCAAATAAAAGCACAGCTCAAAGTATACTGTAATTATTACGTTTAAGCATCAACAATTAGCATAGAATCGCGCGTTTTCTATTCTAGCCAAATCAGCCTAGATGCAAATTGCCGTACTTGGGATCACTACCGAGTGAAGTGATCAAGTTCCTCTAGTGTCCGAGTGAAGGCTTCGGGCGTGGTCCCTTTGTTTCCAGAGTTTGTCCGCGGACAGGAAACGGTGTCTGCTTCTCAAGACACGATGATGCGTTTGATAAAATGCAGTCACTTCGTAGATCGAGGAAAATAGCATAAAGGGAAGCTGCTCGCCTTTTCGTTTTTCCCAAAAGTCAAAGATGTTGAAACAAAAGAAATTCACTGTCGTCTCCCAGTGTGGATTCTTTTGCCGGTTCTTGAATAAATGCGCCTATAGGCAACAAAAGTAATTATGGAACAGAACGTAGTTAATCTTTAACTCTACCGTGGCCAACTGGAGAGGTCCGAAAAAACTTTCTTTGTTCTATTCCAAGGAAACTTTTCAGTCAGATAGAAGTGCACCCCTTTGACTCCCCTTTAACCTCGCCGTGGCAAAAGTCCAGAGAGAAAGAACAATGGGTTGCTGGATGCTCTTATAGGGGGTTTGATGTCATTAGGCTTAATTGCATTAGAGAGAATCTTTTTTCTCTGGGTTTTGGGAAATGTAGTTAAAATGGCTGTTCTTTGGTTTGCAGCCATTTTGGTGGACCTTGGACCTTACAAATGCATACGCACAAATAAATAAAAATGACATTTTGTGGACAATAACCCAATTTATAAACCTATGGGTAAAATAAACTGCATGGAATTTTCATTTATTTAATCAGCATGGACTTGGAATTCATTGACATTGTGCATAATCTTAATAATTTCTCTTTTTATAATGTCAAGTTTGTTTTTATAAATCATAAATCTGCAAAGAAAGTTACGTAAGTATCTTTTTTTGTGCCTACACACCGTTTATTAATGAGGCCCCTGGTGCAGTTCAGTGTGAAGCTGTAGTGGCTCCAAAGCATACAGTAGACATTGAAACCATACTCTGTAAGAAAGAGTATGACCTATAGTTTTGAAACTGACCGTTAATTTCAGGTACATTTCCCCACCAATATAAGGCGGGCTCAGACTACTTGAGTTTTAGCCTGATGTATCCCAGATTCACTCCTCCCAACAATCTCAGAAATCTGGCCTGGGACCTTCGTCAGAAATGATCTTCAGCCAAGATTATCTGGTAATGTAAGGAGTTTACAGATCCAGTCTTATTCCTCCCAAACTGCTCGCACACTCAGCAGGGCAGCGCTGATAATGTCAAACATTTTTGATATTCAGGATTTTCAACTGGAATATTCTGTCAGAAAATTAATTTTAACATCCCATTTAGGGTTTCAGAGCTGACGGCATCAAACAGCAATGGTAAAAACTTAGCCACTGAGTGGCTAGCTGAGTATCAGGAGTTATAAAACCTAATTAAAACTGACCATTAAATTCTCACCACCAGCTGTTGGAGAACAAATTAACTGCGTTGCCCACTTTCCCTAACCGCTCCCTCAAAATCTTTGTCTTTAAACATCTGCCTTCTGCCTCCACATGGTCTCCTGAGTTGTGGTATACAGTAGCTCTTTCAGGCAAGATGACCTTAATCATAACTTGTATGGTATAATGGATTGCAAATTTCTAAATTTGCAATTTGAGCTTGTTTGGAAATTGAGAGAAACAAGAGTTTGTCACCAAAGCGAATATATCCCCCGCCGTTAGGTCACCAAATCCGACTGGTGTCTGCGCATTCCCAGTTGGAAGGTTGTTACCAAAAAGAATTGGTTGACTCCTTCTTGAGATATCGCGCTGACAATGTTCGGGACGGATGGACGGACGGAGCCGAATACTATATACTATATATATACGCGTTTAGCACGAAGCGGGGGATAAAAAAATAGGAAAAGTTCATCCTTTTCAGTGAGCTATAACACAATTTCAAATCAGCAAGGACTTTAAATCTCCTGTAGTCTGAGCCCGGCTCTATGAGGATCAGAAAAGCCACTGCAAGCAAGGTCATGCGTGCTGCAATTCTGGAATCACCGCAGTGGATGTTCAATCAGCTTGTTTTCTTCATAGCAAATCAACCAATTGCAGACAGGACACACAATTTTTGTTTATTAGCTCAACATTCAGGCTTCGTGAAACACACAGCAAAGAAATTAGATTTTAATAAATGGCATATTTTTTCATAAACAAGTAGCAGAAATGTATGCCATCACTATAATTTGAGGAAAGAATTATGGAATCATCAAAAATCCAGAATAAATACTTTGTTGCTCCACCCAAGCTTTTCTTATGGCCTGAATTCTTGGAGGCATGGACTTCACTAATAAAAATACTCCCGACAGCATCTGGGTATCCTGATGAGTCAGTGATGGTGTCCTGAGGGCCCTCCTCCCAGACCTGGATCATGGCATCAGTGAGCTCCTGCACAGTTGGTTGTGGTACTTATCAGCGTTGGAAGCACTGATACATAGCATCTCACAGGAGCTCAATTGGGTTTAGGTCAAAGGAACGAGAGGGCCAATCTATGGTATAAATGCTTTTATTATCCAGGAACTGCCTACATGCTGTGACCATGCTCTCTGGTGTTCTAGTGTTCTCTAGCGAATACCAATCAAGCTGTATGGTGCTGGACTGGGAGTTCAAGTCCCACTTGATGACATTGGGCCCTCACTCCGCCCTCAGTCTGTTTCTGACAGTTTGGTCAGAAAGATGCGCACAAGTAGCCTGCTGGAGGTCATTTTGTAGGGCTCTGGCAGTGTTCTTCTATTTCTTCTTGCACAAAGGAGCAGAAACAGCCCTGCTGCTGGGTTGATGCCCTTCTACAGCCCCGTCCCGCTCTCCTCGGGAAACGGCTCGTGTCCTTGCATCTCCTCCATGCTCTTGAGACAACGCTGGGATACACAGCAAACCTTCTAGCATCTTCACATAAGGAAGTGCTGTCCTGGGAAAGCTGGACTACCTGTGCAACCAGACTGGGCTGTGGGTACTGCCTCATGCTACCAGTTCTGACAAGGACACTAGCAGAACATAAAAACAGAGAAGAATCTGTCTTTCCCTTATTTGCTATGGAGTAAAATAGCTGAATGTACATCATCTGTGACGGTTTTCCCTAATTTTTGCCAGGGGTTCCACAAACCAACTTAATTTCAAAACAGGTTTATATTGCTGTTTTTTCCTAATTATTTAAATAAATCGCTTAGAACCTGTAATTGTTTGTCATCTCTCAAAATGTAATGTAAGAGGGCTTAAAATGAGTTTTAAAAATAATAACAGTTCATTATAATTAACATTATCCTGGGATGCTGAGATTAAATTTAGAGGTGCTTGAGCATCCCTATAAAAAGTCTAAAATCACTATTTCTTCGGGTTTTTTTACACATTAACCAGTCGTCCTCCTCTTCTTTCACTGAGTGCGCTGTGCATTGCGTCTTCTGCAAGGAACAACACAAACACAGCAAAAGAGGTCAGTACATTAAATTATTTTACTTTTTCCTCAATTTTTTTCAGCAGTGAAGTCTGAGTCTGCAGTTTGGGGTGCAGCTTAAGGCTACTTCAGAGCCCCCTTCAGTGACCTTGTGACACCTATGTCGAAACTTCTCCTCTAAACATTAATCCCCAGAGAGAGGTGTAGGGTTTATCTGCCAACTAGGAGCATGGATAGCACTTCACCTGCCTGTATACAATTACATGCTCCCATTGAATACTCCCATTTTACCAGTTAAAACAGTGATTCAACCCTGACCTCAAAGCCCCAGCCCTGTTAGTTCTGTTTCAGGTGAAATCTGATCCAATTAATTTTTAGGCCCAAGAAAGATTTGTGTAACCTTTGTCATACAAAATTAAGGACTTCTGTATACATAATCATCACAGCACCAAAAGAGTTGGACAAAAAGAATACAAATACTGTACCAGGTTCTCAGTCCCCTCCTTTCTAAACATCGCTGTGGAGCATTTCACTGACTCACATCTTTCTTTGCCAGCCCTTCCTTGCATCTCAAGACAGTCTGTGCAATGCATAGGACAGATATCTCAACATTAAAATTAGAGTCTCAACTTCATTTCAGGTGGCTAATTGATTTGGCTTTCGCAGATGATGCATCCGTACAGTGCCTAATTCACAACGTTTACCGAAAATTTCTAATTATAAAAGGCGCAGCAAACTAGCCTTAACTGTGACTTGAAATAACGCCATAACGTTACCCCCATAAGGACTATACTCAAACGTTAGCTACATCTGACAACTGAAATTATTGCGCAGTGTTAATCAGTGTTGTTGTTTGTGCGACTGAGTTGCGCGATTGGTTGAGTGAGAATAGCTAATTCTGGCTTTCTTACTTAATTTGTATTGAGTGTCGTAAAAGTTAATTTTCAAAAACGATCAGTGGTTAACCACATTTTTCCTTGGCAACAACTTAACTTATTGAAGTTTCAATCGTTTGCCATCGTTGCCACTCCAGTTCTATGAATACGTGCGTAGCCCTCTAACGGGCTTCACTATTGGTTACCCTTAAAAGGCTACCCCTCGGTGCCTGAGAAAGAAAATTGAACTCACCTGCTCCGTCGGAGGGGGTAGCATACTCACCTCCCATAAAGCCCCGGCGTTGCCAATGCTCGTCTCCCTTTGAAACTCAGCATCCCACACTCGGGGCCACCTGGGCAGGTTGTTAGAGGGCTACGCACGTATTCATAGAACTGGATTTACATCCAGGGTAATTATTAGTTCTATTTCATACGTGCGTAGCCTTCTAACGGGCTTCGCTATTGGTTACACCTAAGGCGAAGGCCGTTAGGGATGGATGTACCCCAGGTGGACCCTGGCCACGCAGATCCTCTCGCAACCAAGCAAAACCTATCCAAACCCTGGGGCGCACACCGCCAGACAGCGTACCCCGCCCCAGGTAGTGGCAAAGTAGCACCCAAACCATTACCGGTGCTGGGAGGGGACCCTTCCTTATCAGGCCCCTCCCAGGGAAAAAATGGAAGGGCCTGACCATTGTCATTCCAATAACAGGGTTCGCAGCTGTGGGCGGGCACCGCCAGGGTGCCCCGCGTCAGGCTGCGGACTACCGACATCAGCCGTTACTTGAAAAAGGGGACTCCCTCTGATAGCATTCCCCCATGTCGGTCTCATACCCCCAGGTAGGCACACTTGAGTGCCACACCCAGACCATGGTACCAAAATAACCACAGCTACTGCTGGGAGGGGCTCTCTCCCCAATGGGGTCTCCCACCCCACGCTTGGGGGAGGCCATGTCACTTTCCCATGACACGCCAAACAGCTGCAGGCGGGGCACCCCCGAGACACCTCGCCCCAGGTTGGCCATGATCAACCGCTAGTTAGTGCTGGAAGGGAACCCTTCTGGTAGGGTTCCCAAGCCTGCATGCGCCACTGTGTCAGCTGTCATATCCCTGAGATATGATCGCGCAAAGGTAGATGTCAATGACCAAGAGGCTGTCTTGCAAATTTCCTCTACCGCCCCTCAGTAGTGCCGTAGAGGACACAATCCCCCTGGTAGAATGTGCGGTCAATCCTGCCGGGGCCACCAGACCCTTCGCTGAATAGGCCCTGCAGATCGCATCACAGATCCAGTGGGCGAGGCGTTGTGTTGACAGAAGGGCCCTCTGAGTCTGACCCCCCATAACTCACAAACAGCTGCTCCCCCTTACTGAGGCTCGCGGTTCGCTCCAAGTAAGCGCTGAGCGCACGCACTGGGCAGCCTGTGCATCTTTTCCTGCTCACTGGTAGCATGAAGAGGTAAGCAGAGGGCCTGTAGCCAAAGGAATGATGATTTAAAGGCAGTGGTTATGACTTTCGGCCGGAATGATGGGTTTGGACGCAGCTTCACTGACCCTAGATCCTGTTCTAGGGTCAGACAAGATGGGTACACAGAGAGGGCACTCAGTTCACTTACCCTCCTGGCCGACGCCAGAGCCAAGAGGAGGGCCGTCTTAATAGACAACAAGTGCAGCTCTGCTTGGTCAAGAGGCTCAAAGGGTAGTCCAGCCAGGCCTCCCAACACCATGTCCAGGTCCCACTGCAGAGTTTTGTGGTGCACAGGTGCCTAATTCTGCAACCTCCTCTTAAAAACGCTTTATTAGGGGGTGATTCCTGGCCGTGAAGCGGTCCAACCCATCGTGTCCTGCCGCAACTGCCGCAGCAACTACTTTCCATCTCCAGGCCCTGAGGGGGTGGGCGAGAGTGGCATTTGACGCCCGCATCATGGTTGAGGGAAGGTCCAGAATCCGCCATGGGCCTGCCACCGCCAGCTGGATAACATCTGGGAACCACCTGGCGTTCGGCCTCTTCGGTGCTACTACAGTTAAGGATAGCCGCTGCTCCCTTACCCTGCGGAGCACTGGCATCAGTAGCTGCCGGGGTGGGAATTCATAAAGCAGGATGGCGGGCCACACTGGATAAGCCCACGCATCCACCCCCAGGGGAGGGTCGTTGGTGGGTCTCAATGAGAACCAAAGAGGGCACAAAGCGTTCTCCTTGCTTGCAAACAAATCCGCTACTGGACGACTGCACAGTTTCCACATCTGCTCTGTCGTCGTCAGTGGAAGGCTCCAATCCTCCTCGAGCAGGGCTCCCCTGGATAGCCCCTCTGTTCGAGTGTTGAGGATGCCCGGAACATGCCGGGCTGTCAGAGTGCATAAATGGCGGTCCGCCCAGATTAGAATGGAATCGGCCCCCTGTGCAGGGCTACCGACCTGGCGTCCAGCTGTCTGTTGAGATAGGCCACTACCGTTGTGCTGTCCGATCTCAACAGGACGTGCCTCCCTTCTAACTGCGGGGCAAAATGGTGCAACACTTTCCGAACTGCCATGAGTTTCAGATGGTTGACATGGCGCTGGGGCCCCTGCCCTGTACCTGCGACAGAAGCAGAGCCGCAAGTCCCACCTCATCCTGTTTGGGAGGCATCTGTGAATATCTGGATGTAGCGTCCCACGCACCCAATCCGAACCCCCTCGCGGAGCCGAATGGGTGAGGCCCAGAATGTTTTAAGTTTTGGTTTAACCCCGGAGTTTGATCGTGTGCTACCTCCACGGGTAGGACCACGCCACCCCTGCCAGCGATTAGCTAGCCAGTGCTTCATAAACAAGCTATTAGCCGGCGAGTACCCGATTCGAGGATCAGAGTTTAGAGAATGCGAAGAGAAACCACAAGCCTCTCGTTCCATGTCTCTCTCATTAACTCCTTTGTCACAGGAAATATTGTTCCACTTCTCCCGGTAGGTTGTACCAGATTACCTTGTGTGCTAACACCTAAAACAGCCAGCGTATCAGTATGTGCAATACAACAAGACAACCCAGAGACCTCATACTGGTAACGTTTTTTTTTTTTTAAATTAAAAAAACTTTCCAGGCGCTGCACAACTAGACGCCGCACCTCTGGTACGGTTCCGGCGAGGCTGCTGAGGCTGAGGTAAAGGGCGTCTCGGCTCAGGATCCGGTTGATTCGGCACCAGGGAAGAACGGTCGTCCGAAGACCGGCGACGGCGGCGACTTGGCAGTGGCTGGGAGAAACTGGGCCTGCGGAGCTGCTGTTGTGGGCGAATGTGCGAGCCCAGCTGCTCCGATGCCTTCCTCGCTGCTTCTAACCGGTCCACCATGACCTGGATGTCCGGGTCAGTTGTAATGGGCGCATTGAGCAGCGCCCGTTTCTCCTTCTCCTTGAGCGAAGACAGCCCCAGCCAGAGGTGGCGGTGCCCCACCTGCGCAGCTCCCATGCTACGACCCCCAGCAATCACGAATGCCTGCGACATCCGGAGCATGGCCGCCGCAGTCGTCTGCATCTCCACGATCTCCTCTGGCGACAGCTCCGCCTTCTGGTGGGTCAGCCTATCCACTGAACCCGCGAGGAAGGCCATATTGTTAGCTAGTGCCACCACCTGAGCTGCACTAGCGTAACTTCGTCAAAGAAGGCCGCAGACATCCTGTCCTTCTCGAACGGGAGCAGCGGCCAACCGCCTGGCCATATGGAAGCGGTTGGAAGCAGACACCATCTCACCGCATCTTCTATAGCCAGGACCCCAACATCCCACTCCCAAAATTCCACAGTCGAGTAGGGAGCATATGCCATCGCTGGGGACTTGGCGGCCATGGGATTCCTCCAGTCCCGCTGCGCATAGCCAAAGATGGGCGCCATCCTGGGACATACCACCTTGGGGCGTGGCTTTGAGCAGACCGGCTGGGCGAGCAGACCGATGGTGAAGTCGTCCCCTTGCTCACCGGAGGGCTGCGGTGGTAGGGGCATCCCCATCCTCTCCACCGCAGACTGGAACAACCCAGGGAGGTCGTCTAGCGGGTAGCGATGCTCCGGGGGCGGCTCATCGTCCATGAAGAGGGTTGTCAGGTCCTCCTCGTACACACGACGATCATCCTCCTCATCATACTCGTGCCAAGGCCTCGAGCGGACCGTCACCACCGGCTCACGGACTGGCCCCGTCGCCAGTCCGTGAGCCCCATTGCCATAGTTACGTCGCCAGTTCGTTGTGTGTTAGCTGGGGATTCCCCGCCCCCCAAGATTATCAAAATCACTTTGTCCAAGTTTTCTCAAACGTAACAAATGCCACAGTCATGAACCAAATTGTATATCGTTTAACATATTGCGCATGTTCATACTATATTGAAATTTTGCGTGATTAGTGAAAAAAAATTATCACGCAGAGTCTACGCGTCCGATAGTTGGACAGGGATTTAATAGCCTATAACTCCGTGTTTGACAGTCGGATGGTTTCAATATAATTCCTTGTCCGACTGTTGTGTTGCGATCAGGAACCAGATGCGAGAACCAGGAAATGCAGTAGAGCTAGTTTTATTGGTAAAGGGGGGGTGACCCCCGCAAGGCGAAAAACAACAGTAAAAGTCCACAATCCAAAAGTCGAAATCCAGTTGGGCAAAAATAGTATCAAAAACCAGGGCAGCAATCACAGTAATCGTTGTCGGACAGAAATGGGTCTGGTACACAGGAATAGTACTATCAGAGGGACAAGCCAGAATCCACAGGACATAATCCGAATCGTTACCAGGGCAGCAAACAGAGATCTCATAGTCGGGCAGAAAAATGGTTAAAACACACAGATGCAAGAGTAATCCAAAATCACAAAGGCAAAAATCAAATGTCGGGCAATCCAGTCAGAAAGATAAACACTGAGAAATCAAGGCGAGAAACGTGGCATGAGAAAACTAGGGAGAGACACATGAGGAATAAACTAATTACATGAATTTGGCTGTCGCCAAAACACAGACAGGGATCACAAGACAAACCTAAGTACAAAACAACAGCTCCGGTTAATGAGTACTAAAGTACCAAGATAAAAGAAAAGGAAAGCACAAAGTATTAGTGGAAATCCACAGAAACTTGTAGCAGAGATAATTAGGGATAGGCAAGGAGGCGGAGATTAGAATTGAGCGACTGCTGAGAGATCGTTAGTCAATTAGTATGTACAGCTATACAATCCCGAGTGCATGTTAGAAAGTTAGTAAAAATATACAATATTAGTGTGGTTAGTAATTAGCAAAAACTATAAACTGTTAGTATGTGTTAGTAAGACAGTAAAAGAGAGAGGAAGGAAGAACACGAGATAATGAAAGAAGATTGAAACCCAGAAACCAATAAATCACCCGAATGAGCGGCACGCAAGACAAGGGACTGTGAGCAAAGATACACACATGACAAGACAGGGGAGACAAAGTGCAAAGTATGGAAATGAAAACTTGGCATGGAAAACTAAATGATCGAAAATAATAAACAAGAAATCTAAATACCCGGAACACAATACACAATACTAAGAATGGTCAGACAGGCAGAGGTCACTTAAACACAAGAATCCTAAACATGGCTGAGCCAGGCACAGAACTTAAACATGACAAGCAAAAAGCAGAATCACAACAGTACCCCCCCCGCCCCCCCCAAAGAACGCCTCCTGGCGTTCAACCTGATGGTCGTGGATGAGTGGCATGAAAGTCTTTGATGAGTTCTTTATCCAAAATGTGCCGGGAAGGCACCCAACTGCGGTGTTCAGGGCCGTAGCCCTCCCAGTCGACGAGGTACTGGAGTCCATGACCTCGTCAACGACAGTCCAACAAAGCGTGAACAGTAAATGCCTCGCCTCCGTCAATTATGCGGGCGGGAGGTGGGGGATCAGGTCCAGATGACAGGGGGTGGGTAATTGCAGGTTTAATTTGTGAAACATGAAACATGGGGTGAATACGGGGCATGGATAGGGGAAGACGGAGGCGGACAGCAGAGGGGCTTATGACTTTTTCAATGGTAAAGGGCCCCAGGAACAGTTTTCCCCCACTCCCCCTCAAGGGAATGTCCTTGGAGGACAGCCATACGCGCTGCCCAGGTTGGTATGATGGGGCAGCGACGCGTCTCTTGTCTGCTTGGGCCTTCATGCGGGCAACCGACCTGAGCAGCACTTCCCGGGTGGTCCTCCAAGTACGTCTGCAGCGATGCACAAATTTGTGGGCTGAAGGTACAGCAACCTCCTCCTCCTGGCATGGGAACAATGGGGGTGGGTAACTGAGACAGGTTTTGAAAGGGGAGAGACCAGAGGCTGATGAAGTGTGACTATTGATTGCGTTTTCTGCCCATGGGAGTTGCTGGCTCCGGGAGGAAGGGTTCTTGAGGCAGATGCAGCGTAGGACGGTTTCGATACTCTGGTTGGCCCGCTCGGTCTGGCCATTGCTTTGGGGGTGAAAACCTGAGGATAGGCTAACTGAGGTGCCGAGTGATTTGCAAAATGACTTCCAAAATTTGGCTGTGAATTGTGGACCGTGATCAGAAGTGATGTCAGTAGGGATGCCGTGTAATCTCATAACATGTTGGATGATGAGGTTGACAGTTTCTTGTGCGTTTGGTAGTTTAATGAGGGGGACAAAATGAACAGCCTTGGAAAAACGATCGACATTGGTGAGGATAGTGGTGAAGTGATCGAAAGGGGGTAGACCAGTAATAAAGTCTAGTGCTATGTGTGACCAGGGGCGGTGTGGAGTGGGTAGTGGTTGCAGTAGACCGTGAGGGGGTTGGTGTGATACCTTGGCTTGGGCGCAGACCGAGCAGGCGGAGACAAACTTCTGGACGTCGTTTCTCATCTCAGGCCACCAGAACCGTTGTGTGATGAAATCCAACGTCCGCTTGTTTCCGGGATGGCACGAGAGGCTGGACACGTGTCCCCAATCCTGGACTCGGGAGCGCAGGTGGGCAGGAACGAACAGACAATGGTCTGGACAAGCGCTTGGGGTGGCAGAATCATTACTAGCATTCTTAACTTCAGATTCAATGTCCAATAAAACAGAATTGATGAATGTCTCCCTGGGGAGAATGGTGTCTGGAATAACTTGGTCTTTCTCAGTTTCAAAACATCGTGACAGAGCATCAGGTTTGAAATTTTTACTACCAGGACGATAAGCAAGGCGAAAGTTGAAACGTGAGAAGAACAGGGCCCACCTGGCTTGTCTAGGGTTCAGTCGCTTGGCCATCTGGAGGTACTCCAAATTTTTATGGTCAGTCCAGACCAAAAATGGAAGCTCGGCTCCCTCCAGCCACTGCCTCCACTCCTCAAGTGCCAACTTTACCGCCAATAGTTCCCGGTTCCCGATGTTGTAGTTTTTTTCTACAGGGCTTAATCATCTGGAGAAGTAGGCACATGGATGAATCTTGTCGTCCTTGGAGGACCTCTGGGAAAGGACAGCTCCTACTCCCACATTGGAGGCGTCCACCTCCACCACGAACTGGAGTTTGGGGTCAGGAATGGTTAGTATGGGTGCAGAAGTAAATCGTGACTTGAGCAAACAAAAGGCATCTTCTGCTGACTTGGACCATTGATATTTTATCTCGGGTGAGGTGAGGGCAGTGAGAGGAGCGGCAACTGAACTATAATTTCTAATGAACCGGCGGTAGAAGTTGGCAAAACCCAGGAAACGTTGGAGGGACTTACGGTCATGAGGAAAGGGCCAGCTGGTGACTGCTTCAACTTTGACAGGGTCCATTTGAATAGAGTCAGGGCTGATGACATATCCCAGGAATGAGGTAGTCTGGACGGAAAACTCACACTTTTCGGCCTTGACGAACAGTCGATTCTCCAGCAATCGGCCAAGAACTCATCTCACACGTTGGGTGTGTTCTTCCTGTGACTTGGAAAAGATCAGAGTGTCGTCAAGGTAAATGAACACAAATCTGTTTATCATATCACGTAAGACATCATTCACTAGGTTTTGAAACACAGCTGGAGCATTACTGAGCCCGAACGGAAGAACTAGGTACTCCCAGTACCCTGTGGGCGTATTAAAAGCCGTCTTCCACTCATCCCCCTCACGAATACGCACCAGATGATAAGCGTTGCGTAAATCCAGCTTGGTGGACACTTTGGCCCCTTGAAGCAGGTCAAAGGCAGAGTTCATGAGGGGGAGAGGGTACCTGTTCTTCACTGTGATATCATTAAGGCCTCGGTAGTCAATACAGGGGCGGAGAGAGCCATCCTTTTTCCCCACAAAGAAGAATCCTGCCCCAGCTGGCGATGAGGACGGGCGAATGATTCCAGCAGTGAGTGATTCCGAGAGATATTTCTCCATAGCTTGAGTCTCGGGACGTGACAGGGGGAAAAGGCATGGGTAGGCATGCCTAGGTGGCATGGTTCCCGGCCTGAGCTCGATTGTGCAGTCGTAAGGTCGGTGCGGAGGGAGACTGGTAGCCCGAGACTTGGAAAATACTTGCTTGAGATCGTGATATTCTATGGGAACCTTCTCCAGGCTCGGGATCTCATCTGTAGTAGCAGGCGTGACATAATTCTGGGCGTCGCTGAGGCATGTCTGGGCACAGCTGGGACTCAACTCCTTGATCTCGTGCTTACCCCAGTCTATCACGGGCACATGTTTCACCATCCAGGGATGGCTGAGGACAACTGGGGCATGGGGAGACTTGATCAGGAACAGCTTGATGTATTCATCGTGGTTACCGGAAATGCTAAGCTTGATAGGGCAGGTAACTTGAGTGATCTCACCGATCTTCTGGCCGCTGAGGGAATTGACCGCTCGATCCGGAAAGACCATTTCCACAGGAATGCCCCACTTCTGGGCTAGATGTAGGTCAATGAAGTTCTCCTCAGCGCCGGAGTCTATCAGGGCAGTGGTCTTCCTTCCACCCCCAGCCCACTCCAGGGAAACAGGAAAGCAGGTCCGGTTCCTAGAGGAGTGATCCACAGGACTAACGCCCACTACCACGCCTTTCCTCGTTAGTGGGCGTCGCCTCTTCTCTGGACACCGTGAGATGAAGTGTCCCCTTTGGCCACAGTTTAAGCATCTGCGTTCCCGACGTCTGCGTTCCCTCTCCTCATTGGAAACCCTCGCTCACCCGACTTGCATGGGTTCAGCCTCAGGGGGTGGCTTGACGGGGCTGGAGAGCGGTGGTAATGGTGTCACAGGTGGTCTGGACCGAAACGTCCAGCCGGGAGTCGATACGAATGGCCATATTAGTGACACTCTCTAGGCTCTCGGGTAGGTCACATGGAAGCAATTCATCTTTAATCCTTTCGGAAAGACCACGATGAACGCGTCGTAGAGTGCCCTCTCATGCCATCCACTGTTGGAAGCCAGGCTTTGGAGGTCGATGGGGTAATCGGACACTGTGCGACCTCCATGGCGAATTCAGAGTATCTCCCTCCCGGCCTCGTGCCCGTGTCTGGAACGGTTGAACACCCTCTTCATCTCATCCTCGAAGCTGTCGAACAACCGTACACAGGGTAATCCCGCTTCCCAGGTAGCCGTAGCCCACTGCTTCGCTCTGCCAATCAACTGCGTAATCACATACGCCACTCAAGCTTGCTCGGATGGAAAAGTAGAGGGCTGTAGGTTGAATATCAGCTTGCACTGAGTGAGGAATGACCGGTAGGACCCTGGATCGCCATCGTACTTCTGCGGGGCAGGTAGGCGTGGCTCGTGGAGTGGAGCGGGTGGTGCAGGGGCTGGAGTGGGTGCAGGCATGGAGACGACCGGAGGCTGGGTTGTCTGGATGATCGGTGGACTCCTCAGCGAGTGAACAATATCCGCTATCTGATTGCTCATAAGGCAGAGAACTTAAACATGACAAGCAAAAAGCAGAATCACAACACCGACAGTCAGATGGTTTCAGTATAACTCCATGTCCAATAGTCGATTATTGTTTTTAATTTCTTCTAATCTACTGAATCTATTAAACGTGAATGTTTTGATAAGATGGCTCAGTTCTTCGAGATGAGTACCGAGAATTTCAATCAATGTTTCTGTTTTAGCTCTGCTCAGTATAGATAAGTCAACATTGCTGGACTAAGAGCATTATTGATAAGTTTAGCGACTATCGGACAGAAATCCTAAAATATTCCGTGTCCGACAGTCATAAAAGTTCAAATTTTTAGAGTATTCTCGCAATTATTAGACGCCAAACTTAGCCATGTTTGTGTTCGACCTTTATAGGCTAACATGCAAATAGTTAGCTATTCACCTTTCTTGGTCATTTATGCTGAAGGGGTCACTCTCGACCTGGATAGCATCAAAACGTACCCTGAAATCTGTGAGCCTATCGTTTGGTACCCAGGCTCCATCGAAACGTACCCAGGTTTTTCGTTCTCGTTTCGGAGCGCGAGACTTAGAATGATCACGACAACGACACGCTTTACGACAGGAAGTTTGTCCTGAATCCGAATACAAAACGAAAGTGCAATTGTTTCTTGAATGCACTGACAATGTCTAAAGAAGCATGAATCATGGAGGAGGAATATACCCAGGGATCACGTTACCCGCTCGCCAAATGGCCATTGGCGAACGTTGCTCCAATCTGGCGACTATAAACCGAAAAATTTGGTGAAGAGCATAATTTTGCTCCAGCAGTACAGAGAATCAATCTTCCTGTCTGTCATGCGCATCGCCTCTCATATTCCCCATTCCACTTCAGAAAGTCCGCTTCAGCCCCTCCCCTCAGTGATATTCCGATACGCACTCCGCCGGGCCGCCCGCTCTCAATCTCATCATAACTGCATGCTTTCCGCTCATCACAATTTATGCAAAAACTGCTAGCGCCGCGGTGTGGTATACAGAACTACTTGGGGATTCTGATTGGCATTGATGCTATTATTACACTAATTTGAAGAGAGGCAGTGGGAAAATTCAACTGGCGTTATTAGAAAAACGGTGCCCTTTAAATTCCGGCGAACAGCGTACCAAGTAATCATGTGTATAGATGGTACAAGCCCATGTGCGTCAAAAGGTAAAGAAAAGCATGTCCTCGATTCTTATTGGCTGTAAGCTAATGAGATAAAGTTGTATTAAGAATTCCGGGTCTTCCCACCAACTAGCTGCATATGTAACCTAAGTGTATCACGAAACGTCATGTTAGTTTCAATGCTGTCGCCTTCGATTTTAAATAATAGCTTGTAGTTTTGCGGTAAAAACGACATCTCTTCGGGATTTAGGGGTCTATTCTCCCATGCGCTTAAGTCGAAAAAAGCGCGTAGCAACGCGCTTTTCAGCCTACGCGTATTCTCCCCTCGACTTAAGTCTGTGCATTAAGCGCCTTGAAGGCAGTTACGCGCTTGGGGCGGAGCAAGGCCAAAATCGGGGCGTTTCCGGGCGTTTCTCATGCAAATAACACTTACGCGTATTCTCCCCCTGGCTTACGCGCTTTTTCTGTTAAGCGCTTTTGAGGGCTGTATTAAGGTCAAGCGCCAACATTAGGCGAAATTGAATATTGCGTTTCATGTCGGTTAAAGGCCGAATTTTAACATTACTTATATTTTATTTAACATGGTAAAGGTTGAGACATTTAATATTCAATTGTTCTTACTTATTTCTAAACTACATTTCTCAAAGCCATGATAATTTATCAAACGAAATCATCACATGATATTACGCATCAGCCTCTTCTCCAATCAGTTAAATTACAAACGCAAAACAATTAATTAATACGAGTATACATAAGACCATCATTCTACCATGCCCTCAAAATCTAAAGCCAAAATGCCAGTCCTGCATTTGCTTGCACTCTTGCGTGATTGGGAAAGAGTAGAGGAGCGCGCCGAGCTCGGAGACGAACACGCATATATCGGCTTCGTTTGGACATCCTGGGACAAACAAACATCGAGTGCATCCAGCGCTTTCGCCTGGACCGTGCATGAGGCAATCATCTATCTTTGCCGACTTCTGGATGAACAGCTATCCAGCCGCAGCAATTATCCACAAAACATACCCGTGGTCATCAACGTCAGAACTGCGCTGTCGCTCCTGGCATCTGGGTCGTTTCAGAGAGTGGCTGGTGATGTCATACACATCACAGGCGTCTGTGTCAAGGTGTCTGACGCTGTTCGTTGGCGCTTCAAGTTCTTCTCCATGCACTTCCACTGCAGAAAGAATGGATGCCATCCCCTCCTCCTGTGCAGTGAAATGCACAGGGGATGATGGTTGCTCACCATCTGCTGCGTGTACACTTCTCCGGTGTGCAGAGAACCTGGCTTTTACAGCGCCTCACAGATCTCTCCATTTATGCTTTAAATCGGGGATACTGCGCTTACATCTCCCCACCGACGCCACATCCAGAACGATTCGCAGCTTAATTCCTTGGCTCAGCCTTCATTGCTTGCTTGCCATACAACACCAACATCTGTGGAATTTGGTTTTCGGCTCAACGTCACCATCATTGTCTTCCATGTTCTATTAACAAATGCGACTGCCCTGTATGTTCGTGATAATCTAAAAAGTTGTGATATTCTCACGAGTGAGGGGATCGATTTTCTAATTGAGGATATCTGAATTAACTAACTCGAGTCCTAGTAATTTTTTACCATTGGTAATACTGTGTAATTTAATGTGTGAATAAAGATATTATTAAATAGGCTACTCTAGATTGAGCCCTACCCTGGCAAATACCAAAGCACTATCCATTTGTTCATCAATTTTAGCCTTTAAAGAATAGCCGACATGGGAAGAATCATTATCAGTAAATGGGATAATTGATTATAATAAAGTATTAGGCACAAGTTCAAGTGAATGTGTCGCTCAAATTAAATAGGATATGATAGGCTATGGGTATGGAATTCCGTCATTACTGAGGCGGTTTCAGGGCGGGGAGATGACCGCGTGCGGGGTAAGAATCCTTGTTATAGCGTTTCCATGTCCTTTAGTTGCAAACCTGACATCTGAGTAGTTTTCAAGTGTGCAATTTCTAAATGAGATCATATAAACTGTCTTTGATTGTCTTTGTGTGACTAGAATGTTCCCTTTGTCTTCTTCCCTGTCTTCCATGGAACAAACAGGCTGGTGTAGGAGGGACACATTTTCAATGATCTGATTGCGCTGATTGAGAAGCGCTAAATTCTTTATTTATTATTTCATTATCGCGGCAATTTGTTAGCTTTAATGCCATGGTGGCTAGAGTAAGAAATAACAAGTGTTTGTCACTAACATATTCCCCGCCGCCGCAATTTTATGTGTCCATACGGACGGAGCCCAATCCCAGGTAGCAAGCACCTCCACTCCCGATCTGGCCCGGCTCAGTGCCGACTCCAGCTGATCCGGCCCAGAGCCGGGGCAGATCCGAAGCGGAGGTGCATGCTATCTGGGATGCTATATCCCCCGCTTCGCGCTAATCGCGGGGGATAAATAAAGAGATGTCTGAATTACGTCTTGTAATTTGGTACGGCCTACTATTACAGCGGCATATAAAACCTTGTATCTTCACAATGACAAACTTTACAGGAAAATAAAAAAATAAATGTAAAATAAAATAATAATAATAATTATTATATTAATATAAATGGATAAATATAGTTTAAAATAAAAATGTTTAATTTTGCATGTAAGAATAGTGGACATACGAGTTTTCGTTTCTTATCAGTTTGGAAATACGAGGTTTTATCGGCAGGCCCACGATATTCAAATTTACACTTCCTGACAAAAGTATTAGGACGTCACTATTTATGTGTGTGATTTTCTTATAGTGCAGTTGAAAATAGTGAATGTATCATATTTGGAAATAGTTGTTTATTCAAATAAAAATACAGACCCCATTTTGGATACACCAAACTGAATTATTCTAAGTCTTGACCCTCCTTTTATAGAGAATCAAAATCACCCCATGTGCCACACCTGATCATATTGATTGAACTAATAGTAGATGTGGTCTTCCATTATAACAAAGACACAATTCCAAACTTGTTAATTTGAAGATTACCATCTTGCAAGCACTATTTATTATAATATCTCTTATTTATTACAGACCCAAAGTGAGAGTTTTTTATGCAGAGAAAAAATATGCCAATTTGTATATCTGTAGCATCCCCAAATGTTCAAATAATGTTCTGTGATGTTTACATGTACATTTTAGGACACCATTAAATTCCTGCAACGCTCACATGTGTAATATAGCACGTACATCAAAGGTTGAGTGAGAATGAGGATCGTCCTAGTACTTTTGTCAGGTAGTGTAAACTCTGGATTGCGTTTTCCATGGACCACAAATGCGTTTTCATGGTTAATCAGAAAATTCTTTTTCCATGTTTTCCTGATAGCCATAATCAATGAGCTTTGTACAGAGTCTGCCTCTCTTTTGGATCAGTCACACCTCTTTCATATGGCCGCCTACATTCTGAAGTTAAGCGCGGTGGGCATGATCGAAGCGAGTAGGGGAGAATACGCGTAACTCAAAAGCGCTTAACTCGAAGCGCGTAAAAAAAGACTTACGCGCTAATGGGAGAATAGACCCCTTAGTGAACATATAAGCATTCGGCAAAACAGTGCATTTTTCCAAACCTTTCCAAAACCGTTCGTTAATTCCATAACTTTTCCAGACTGGAAAACAGGTTTTTCAAATTTCAAAACTTTTCCAGAAATTTCATGACCGCGGAAACCCTGAAAATTGTATCTCAAACTATGATTAAACCTTTACCGGCGGCGATGTTTTTGTTTTCCCTTTCCGTTAATTCGCCGGAGTAGACCTACGTCACTTCCTACCGAGGTCACGGCGACTTCCTTAGCAACTGGCTCACGCCACTCGCTTGACAACGTATTGGTTCTACTGAAGCCGAAAAATCGGGGGCTTAAAAGTCATGTTTTTTGCATTTCTTATGTATGACAGTCGGAAATAATGCAAGATCAAATGTTATTCTTTGTAAATCAGGAGGTTTCAGTTCTTAAATATGATTTTTGAGGTCAAATCTTTACCTCAAAAATTGCCATAATCAACGCCTGCAGCACTTCCCGGTAGGCCTATCGGCTTTCGCCATTTTTGCGCTGTGTGGGATAACCAAAGGACGTCCATCCGTGCGTGTGATTGGTCAATATCGATGTAAACAATGAATAGTCGTCCAATCGCTGTGCCCGTTATGTCGTTCGGTCGTTAAAGTCGCGAAAAACGGCCATTTTGGTTCTGTGATGAATAGCGTGAGCCAGTCGCTAGGTAACGAGTGACTGACCTCGGGAGTGATGTCACGACTATGCCAGCGAATACTTACATCAGGGTGCAGTCTGCAGTGGTTAGAATTCCATATCCGGTGAAAAGTGATCGTGAACAGCACCCTGGGTTGGAGTTCCACAAGCGCAAGCCGTTGTTATGGACACCTCGGATACCAGCGCGTTCATGAGCCCCACACTACGCATGTGTGAGCAAAAAGTCACACAGCGCATATCCGCGTGGGTCCGGAAGGCGAGATTTTTTTTTACAGGTCAGTTGGTACATATGTACATTGATCAGCCAATCACAGCACGACACTCCTCCACGTCACTTCACTGCGCACACATGGTGCTTGTTTACCTTCCTTGCACGACACTCCTCTACGTCAGAGATTATCTCAATGGCGCTTGACATGAACAATACTTTGCTCTTGGAAGAACATTCTCAACTGAAGGTTTGTTCCTCGTGTTCATTGTGTTCTTCGCAGTCGTTAACTAAGCGGCAGTTCAGTTTCCAAACTCTGCATAACTGATGGGTGAATGAATGCTAAAGTGAAGTGGCGCGCGCCCACCAATGACAAGGTCATGCGAATTCAAATTTAAATTCGATCATGCATTGCATGTTAAAAGAATGCTCACACTGCCGCGATGATGCTCTCATATGCACTGTCGTGCACTGTCGAGTCTATGACAAAACGCAGACTAGGGTCTACAGATCCAACAGCATAGGCTCAATACGTACAACACGTACAATGCTAGGCTTTTAAAATACTAAATTTCGTATGTAGGCGTAAGTATATTAGGCATATTAGGCTTTAGCACAAGGTACGATTGTTCGGTACTGTGCCACAGTGCGATTGTCCCCTCTCCCCGCTGGTCAGCTTTCTCGCTAGTAATATGGTGCCATACCCGAGTCCACATATGCCAAAATTCAAAGTCAAAGTCAAAGTGTTTTTATTAGTCTCCCTTAGGAGAAATTTGTCTTGGGCAAAGGGGTCTGCTGCACAGACAACACATTCAGCACATTTAATACATTCCATCCAGAACAATTACAAAAAAAAATAAAAATAAAAATAAATAAATAAAAATAAAAATAAATAAATAATAATACACAATCAACAAAATCAGAGAAAAAGTGCATACCAGCATCTCAGTACAACTTCAGCATCAAATGGCTTTAGACTTTTTCTGTCCATCCTGAGCAATATGCTCATTTATGAGCTTCACTGACAGTGGGATGAACAAGTGTTTGTAGGCCTATCTGTTATGTTTACAAAGGGGAACTCTGCACCTCCTTCCTGAGTTAAGTAAAACATATTCATAGTGCAGTACATGAGACGTATCTGATCGAATATTGTCTGCAAGTCTGAGGACTGTTTGTTCAAACAAGTCTTGGGGAGTTACAGGTACTGCCATACCAATGATTTTGCCTGCTGTTTTTGTCAGATTCAGTATTTGATTTTTTGATTTAACAGTTAAGTTGCCGAACCAGATGGTAATGCCGTACCGTAATACAGACTCAATAGTTGCTCTGTAGAAAATCAACATAATATTCCTACATACACCAAAATTCCAATACAGCGCGTTGCAGTATGCACCTAGGTAGTTTTCAATGGGGAAATGTACAGAAAGGAGTTGTTAAATCTTGCGTAGAAAGAAATCTGCATCCAATCTCTGCTTTTTCCTGGCTTTTTATTTGCCAGGACGATTTTAAAAGCAGGCCAATATGTTTTGCAGGATTTTAGTAGTGAGAAGGGGCTTTAGAATATTGATATCGCGAATGCATGCTGCGCGTGCCCTTGCAGCCAGGTGTGTCATCAGTAACATGGATTACCACGTAGCCTATAGCAGCACAAGAAATTAATCTATAATTTTCTTGACTGAATTTCAGTGGCGCAATCATCATAATTGCTCCCTACAACTGTCAAACGCCAGTCCGTAATCTTGGATTTGCCCACTTACCATAAATATAGCCCCAAATCACCGTTTGTGGCGCCGTAACTATCGCGCCACTGCACATTAATTTTCGTATGTGCAGAGGCAGCTTTACAGTATTATACTTGGCGCAGGTCGAGGGCTATGATCAGTGGCGGCTCGTGAATTGGCAACAGGGGAAGCTCAAGCAATCCCTTAAAGCTAACGATTGTTCATGACCTGTTTTCAATCATTAATTTAAATTACAATAACAGAAACTCCGAAAACTCAACATTATCTGATGCGGCCAGTTTTCATTAATAACGCATACCTGTCAACTCCCACGCATTTGGCATGAGTTTAAGTGGCATTTTTACGTTCCTCTGCCGAAGACAGCAATTATTCTATCAACTCGCATGGAAGAGATTTTCGCGTGGAATTTAAGTACTTGTGCATGGAGGAGTTTGAAGCAATGGAATTGCTTAAAGACGTTTCAAATTATCTTATTTCATTTAAACGATCATGAAACAAATGCATTCCTCCCAACCCCAAGCCCTGAGTAAATAAAAGCGCGAGAAGTCTGGAGTCGTAATCAGTATGCGTTATAAAGGAAAACTGGCCACGTCTGATAATGTAGAGAGTTTTCGGAGTTTCCGTTATGGTAGTTGAAATGAATGATTGAAAACAGGTCATGAGCAATCATTTGCTTTGACTGTGTGCGCAGTCAAGTGACGTGGAGGAGTGTCGTGCGGTGATTGGTTGATCAATGTACATATGTACCAAATGACCTGTAAAAAAAATTTCGCGTCCGGAAGCCTGGCCCCCATGTCGGCTTGCTGCGCCATTGAGCAATTTCCATTGAAATGAGTGGGCGGCCATTTTCCAATTGTATATCCAGTGAAATATAAAACATCCTTGGGACAACACATCAAACCAAAGGCCCATCGGGCAGTGTCACAAGCCCAGTCCCAAACCGGTCCCTATCCACTCCCACTCCGTTTGTGCATTCCCGCGGAGGGTCTGCCATATTTAGTGCCATCCCAAACCAATGAGTGCGGTGTGTAGGTGACTTAATAAACCCTCCGTAGCGAGTCTACACCGATGCAAGCTTTCAAACCACTCTCCTTCCAAGTGCAGCGCTTAATTTGTGTCGGGATGGAAGAAACGCTGCATATCTACAAATGTCAGTTCCATGCGGCTATTTCGGAAAGATAAGTTGGCTAAAACATGACCTAACCCCAAATTGACATTTGATTGACGATTTCATGTGTGTTTCATCACGGAACTAAAGGTTAATTGTATTTTGAAATGAACATTCAGATGAGCACCCGAGAAAACACTGAGTAAGTAGTTTTATGTTGGCCTATCAAATAAATGATTGCTCTTATTAAAAAAATAGTACCATTTCATACACAAACACCTTCATCTTTATCAATGCTGTGTATTAAATATTTTTATATACATTTTGATTAATTATATTATGCTCTCTAAAATATTTGGAATAAGAAGTGTATCATTTGGAAACTAGGCTGTCATATATAATGCAATGCACCTATCGGTTGGCATGGTGATAATTACCTCCGCTTCCCGTTGGATAAAGTGCAAGGGCACATCAAAGTTTCTACACGTTTTTGCACCCTTCCCTTAATGAAGCTCCCTCGACAGTGGTGAGGGAGACTTCACACGGGGTGACACTCGTTGGTGAAGTGCTCGTGGATAGGTACCGGTTTGGGATTGGGCCACAGACTCACCGCCGAGGTAAATGAAAATCGTGCTTTAAAGAAACAGTAGGAAATTAGCCTATTTTGAAATATCCCGGAGCGCGCCCATTGTTTGAAAGCTTCATTTGACGGTGCGAATGATTTCCCATCAATACAATAACGTTCTACATAGGTATACACACCAGTAGGGCTTATAGTGGCATATGTTTTACTTTTCCCGTAGTTATCTGTAAAAAGCATGAGAAATCCCCGGCGCATTTATTTTCGGCTTAACCAAAGAGGTCACGTGTTCATAATGGTTTAATTTGAAGAATTAAGGTAGAAGGTACAGCGGGGAAAGTTCGAGAAAGTATTAATATAACAATGATAAAAGTTTCAGCATGTGAAATGAGGCATCTAATTAATGCAATTAGGGTTGGGAGTTTTAATGATCGTGTAGCCCGACTAATTTGACCCGACTGAATATTTTATTCCTCGTGTAAGTGAAGGCAATGTTTGTGTCTTTTAAGCACCAGGGACAGCTACTGTTACGTTAGAGTGGTATATATGTTGTCACGTGTAGTAAAGAAAGAGTCCCTGCATTTAAGATCTCTGAAGTATAAGCCTTAAGTAACAAAGAAACTCCATACTCAGTGTTATTGGAAACTGCACAGCAGATGCTATTGAAAGTGCAGAGAGATTGTGACTTCTGTGGACATATTTGGTGGGGCAAAGGTCAGGAGAACGTCGGTTCGTCACGCCTTACAGACGTAATCATGAAAGGAATAAAATAAAATTTTATTTGTTATACAGAGCAAAAGGGACCCCTAATACAGACACACCATCCAAGACGTGGTTCATGGATGTATACCAGTAGCATAATATTTCACCTCAGATGTTTTTAGTTAGGCCTAATTTTAATTTACACGACTCAACTTCTAATTTTTATTAAAAAAAGAAATCAGTCCAATCATCCTTATCCGCGCTTGCGTTATACAGCTATATGCATATAAAACTTAACTTACTCTGCATTTAATTATATGTGTATGGCAGTTGAGAGAATGACCCTGAAAAATCGCATTCTATTGGCTACTAATAAGTGAGTCCGTAAAACGTATTTCTAGAAACTGATTTTTACATAATTTTACAACCCGCTTTGATTCATGAATTCGGGGTTAGCAATATTGATTAGCATTTAGGTCCCTCTGAGCCAATGGGGTGCAACAGTTTTATGTAGCCATAAGGTGGCAGCATTGCTATATTAGTTTCCACTGAGACTTGGACGAGTCCAGCACGTATTCGACGATTCATTTTGAATTCTTTTGTGAAAGCTTGGATGACGCAAAATTTTCTTTCACTAAACCCAGATAAGACTGAAATATTGGTACTGGGTCCCAAATCTCTTAGAGACTCATTCATTAAGTATCCTCTTAACTTAGATGGCCTCTCTGTTTCTGCCAGAGCTGTCGTTAAAAACCTTGGGGTGACTCTTGATTCAAAACTCTCTTTCCAGGCTCACATCAACAATATCATCCGAGTGGCTTTTTTCCATCTTCGAGACATATCTAAACTTAGAAAAATGTTGTCTCTTCAAGATGCTGAAAAATTGGTTCACGCATTTGTGTCTTCTCGCTGGACTATTGCAATGTCTTACTGTCTGGTTGCACTAGCTCAGCCCTGAAACGTCTTCAATCAGTGCAGAATGCTGCAGCTTGGGTTCTGACTAGGACTAAGAAATAAGATCACATTAGCCCGGTGCTCAAAAATCTTCAATGGCTGCCTGTAAAATTTAGAATTGAGTACAAAATATTATTACTAACTTACAAAGCTTTAAATGACTTGGCCCCGGAATATCTTTGCAGTCTTCTTATTCCTTACTCCCCACCAAGATTACTTCGTTCACAAGGTGCTGACTACTTGAAAATTCCAAATATATCTATAATTACACTTGGAGGCAGAGCATTCTCTTACAAAGCACCAATTTTATGGAACAATCTCCCAAGACAAATTCGGGCTTCGGACACACTCTCTATCTTCAAGAGATCTTTTTAGTCAAGCCTATGATTAGTTTATGATTAGTTATGTGTTAGCTCTGGTGGGACTGACTACAACCTTGATTTATGATATGTTCACGATATTGGAAGCCAGTGTTATGTAAATCCATGTGGAACCGGTGGCACTGAGCATGCATTAACGGTGCCAGTGGGGCTTGCTACAGCCTTAGTCACTGGGGAGGTCCATATGGTACTGGTGTAGTGTTAAGCAAATCCATGTGGAACCGGTGGCACTGAGCATGCATTAATGGTGCCAGTGGGGCTTGCTACAGCCTTAGTCACTGGGTTGGTCCATATGGTACTGCTGTACTGTTAAGCAAATCCATGTGGAACCGGTGGCACTGAGCATGCATTAACGGTGCCAGTGGGGCTTGCTACAGCCTTAGTCACCGGGGAGGTCCATATGGTACTAGAGTCTAGAAAATCTGAAGTGATCTTCCTGGAATAAGTGTAGGGCCTCTGTGCTGCAGGAAGTGGATGGAGCGGTGTTGACTGTTCCCTGACCAGTCAGCTCCTAAATTCTCATTTGGCACATGACACAGGACTGTATTTTTATTAATATGCAATAGTCTTATCCAGTGCCTCACCCCACTTTTTTCTGTCTCTCTCCGAGGATCTTTCCCTCCACAACCCTGACTCCTGGATCATCCGAGCCCTGTCCCTCACCATGGGCGCTGGCTGCTGCTGTCCTGATCCAGTTCTGCACCATCCTTGGCATGCCACTTCCTCCAGCAACTGACAGCACTGTTTAGATGGACTTTAATGGAACTCTATTGTCATTATCTTGCTATCAACTAGCTAGCCCGCGGAGGATGGGCTTCCCCACTATAGTCGGGTTCCTCCTGAGATTTCTTCCCACTGGGGAGTTTTTTCACACCACTGTTTGAGAATTTTTCTCCCTACTGGGAGTTTTTTGCCTCATTTGCTGTAGTGGGCAATAGGCTGGGCACTGCGCTTTCAGTGACTCATCTGACTGAAAAGCGTCTTTGTGACAGTTTATCTGTGAAAAGCGCTATACAAATAAATTGAATTTGAATTTGAATTCTTGTGCTCAGACTAAAATGTTTCTCGACCAATGAAACCTGATTTACAAACATAAACATAACTCCAACGATGACAATAAAGCATAAAATCCATGCTGGCACTTGTTCACTGTAAATGAAGTATAGTTCAGTCAGAGTAGTACTCTTAAGCATGGACAGACGCCATTATTCAAGATTAAATATTAGTTAAAACAGTAAAATGTCTCATCGATGGTGATTTTTTTTGTCAAGTTATTTGGACTTGGACTGAAGGATTTCGATGTCTTTTGCTGAGAGTTGGTCTCTCACTTTGGGGGAAAAAAAATCATTTGAAAATAACACAGGAAGAGACAATAATCATCCAGCAGTTGCTACAAAGCACTTTAATTTTGTACAAACATTTCTAGATCCCCTTCCGTTCAGTGAAACATAAACAGTCATCATGTTTAATGGCATTAATTAAATTTAAGACCGTGAATTACATTATCGGCTTCTTTCAAACGACATGCGAAAACTTTTGCAGCATTTGTTTGACTTTCCTTTGCAATCACATAGACCTTTTCTCTGCCATTAATTAAATTCTCAAGAGCTTTAAACAGTTTCCTTATCTTTTATGTTGGTCATATGTGGCTCCTCCTCCATCTGACCAGCTATAACGTCATTAAATCCAGTGTCTAACATGCCAAATTACAATAATTCTCTTTTACACTTTGACCAGAGCAGAAATGATAATATTCGACACCTATCGCAACAAAACAATATACATGTCTTTCTGAGTTCTTTATGAGTATGTACATAAGTTTTGAAGGACTACATTAACTCGTTAGAGCTTGTCATATTTGGTACTGTGTAGATCAATGTAAAAAAAAAATGTTAAAACATTTCAAAACTCCAATTCCATATTAACATCCATATTATAACCTTGTGAATTTCCTAATATCTTTGGAATTGATGGGGTCTTTGAAGAGTACATCATTTGAAGGATATGTTATCATGCTCTTAGTGATTAATTTATCAAAAGACCATTGTTATGAACATACATGATCAACAAAACTCAGTTGTCTCGTCTAAACTTATCAGATGCAATGTCATCTTGACAGATTCCAAAGACTGGAAAGCAGACTTGAATCTTGTCTTACCTCAAACACTTTAATCAGCTGCTACACATCCTCACTTTACAATGTCTAACAGTTCCTCCTTATATTATTTAGTTAGGAGGAAATGAAGAGGAAGCAGAGTGGGGTGCTGTTTGTGCTCCACATAAAGGGGTAAAAACTGATGCCTCTGTACCACAGAGAAGGGTAAAGCTGATGCCCCCATTTCAGAGAGAGGGAAATCCGATACCCCAGTTTCACAGAGAGGGGTGAAACAAATGCCCACGTTTTATATAGACGGGTAAAACTGATGCTTGCAATTTACGCAAGCAGCAAAACTAATATCCCCAGCTGAAAATATGGGGCGAAGGTGTAGACAACATAACGCTCCATGTTGAGGTTGTGTAAAGGTGGTCCTACTGCCGGTCCACAAACTGGATGTTAATGGGGGCTGCAGGGGTGAGAAGTCCATGGGTTTTGGCACGGACCTCCTGGGTAAGCGGTGAGACCTGGATGCGGAACTTCTGAATCAGCTACAACAAAGAGTGATACAAGCCTGAGTCAATATACAACAACATGAACCACACATGTCAGAAGTCACCAGCTTTTTGCACTTAATTAAGCTAGACTACAGCGCAGTAAGACTGTGGAACACAGTTGAATGGACTTTATGTCTGTACCACGTTCTCAAGGGTGCTTTGTTAGATAGTGTCTGCTATCAATCACTCCTGCTATGACATTTTCAGCAACAAGTAGATCAGAAGGATCTAATAACAGCGACCTCGCCTAGCATCCGTCACAAGGCCTAGTGTCCATGACTGGTGGTTTCTTGTACAAGTGTGATGTCGAAATTGGCAAATGACCTTGAAAATCAATAGGGGACCCTTCCTCTGTACCAAGAAGCTTGTTCTAAGATGTAATAGCCAAGTTACAGTGGAGTTACGGTGCGAAAACTGTGAAATCGGGGCAAAATCGACACTTTTTTGACCGGTGTGACCTTGGGATTTAACAGATGACCTTGAAAATCAATAGGTAACCCCTCCTCTATACCAAGAAACTTGATAGCCATTCAGCCATTTCATAGCCATTCATTGAATTAAACTTCAGTTACGGTCTGAAAACCGTCAAATCAGGCAAAATTGACAATTTTTTTACCTTTGTGACCTTGAGATTTGACAAATGACCTTGAAAAACAATAGGGAACACCTCCTGTATGCCTAGAAGCTATTTCCAAAATTTCATAGCGATCCATGAATTCTAACGAGTTACAGCGCGAAAACCTGCAAACAAGGTCGTGACCTCTGTGAACTTGACCTTTGACCTCGACCTTGTGCATGGACATCACTTTGGTGAAGGTCAATAACTCCTGAAATTTCATGATGATACGACGACAGGAACATGGTGAAAAAAGTGTTACAGACGGACAGACAGACAGACGGACGGACGGACGGACAGACAGACAGACAGAAGCGTTCATCGAGCTGCTTGGTCGCAGCTAAAAAATCCAAGAAAAGCAGCAGTTAGTGTCAATACGTTGTCACGGTGTTGCTTGCAGGCCCTTCCCCCTGCTGCATTCTTTGCCTCCACCTTAACAAGTCACACCTATTGCTCGTTAAGGTGGAGGTGAAGTAGTAGTATCTTGGGGCAGCAGTATAGTGTTTGTTTGTCTCCTGAGCCCTGTCATGGTTTGTCTTGCTGCAGCTTCCCTCTGGGACTATTTTAATCTTTATCATTTTAATTAAAGATTTTTGTATTTTTACTCAGCCTGTGCGTTTGGGTCCCTCTTACCTCTTAGGGAACATGGTCCCAGCGCCCGCCGGCTTTGTCTTTTGCCGACGGGCCGAATTCCATGACAGAATACTGCTGCCTACATGGGACCCAGCCAGGCTGAGAGAGGTGAGCAGGGGCAGCCTTGTTTTTTCATTTTTTTGGGCTTCAGGAGGGTGCCCCAGTGTGCTCAGGTGGAGGGTGCCCCTGTGTCTGCTCCAGTTGCCCCGAAGTGTGTCCGCCCCAGTTGCCCGGAGGTTTGTCTGCCCCAGTTGCCCAGAAGTGAGTCCGGTGTGTGGACCAATGGGGGGCGTGTGGTCCGTTGCGGTGCGAGTGGTCAGAGGAGGGCGCCTGTTTGGGGGGAAGGTCCTCCCGCAGGCGCCGCCGTGTGTTCTGGAGGTGATGGCGCCACGCGTTCAGGGTCCAGCTGGCACCATGCGTGCAGGCCCGGCAGTGTGTTCCCAGGTCTGGCTGGTGCCAGGTGTCCCGGAGTCTGGCGGGCACCAGAGCTGTTCCGGAGCGGGGCGCCAGAGAGGGCGCCGTGGAGTGTTCCGGAGGGGGGCACCAGAGAGGGCGGCGTGGAGTGTTCCAGAGCGAGGCGCTGTGGAAAGTGTTCCGGAGGTGATGGCGCCACGCATTCAGGGTCCAGCTGGCACCATGCGTGCAGGCCCGGCGGTGTGCTCCCAGGTCTGGCTGGCGCCAGGTGTCCCGGAGTCTGGCGGGCGCCAGAGCTGTTCCGGAGCGGGGCGCCAGAGAGGGCACCGTGGAGTGTTCTGGAGCAGGGCGCCAGAGAGGGCGCCGTGGAAAGTGTTCCAGAGTGGGGCGCCGTAGAAAGTGTTCCGGAGCGGGGTGCCGTGGAAAGTGTTCCGGAGCGGGGCGCCGTGGAAAGTGTTCCGGAGCGGGGCGCCGTGTAGAGTCATCTGGAGGAGGGCGCCATGAGGTTCCTGCCGGAGGAGGGCGCTGTGAGGTTCCTGCCGGAGGAGGGGGCTCTTTGCTCGCCAGGTGGCGTGCCTTGGGGGCAGGGTCCTGTCATGGTGTTGCCTGCAGGCCCTTCCCCCTGCTGCATTCTTTGCCTCCACCTGAACGAGTCACACCTATTGCTCGTTAAGGTGGAGGTGAAGTTTTAGTATTTAAGAGTGGGCTGCTCCTATCTTGGGAAAGCAGTATACTGTTTGTTTGTCTCCTGAGCCCAGTCATGGTTTGTCTTGCTGCTGCTTCCCTCTGGGACTATTTTAATCTTTATAATTTTAATTAAAGATTTTTGTATTTTTACTCAGCCTGTGCGTTTGGGTCCCTCTAACCTCTTTGGGAACAGGGTCCCAGCGCCCGCCGGCTTTGTCTCTTGAATTCCATAACATGCGTATTTTTTTTTTACATTAATAAAATTACATTCAGTATCAAATATAGTCCTATCAACAGGAAAAGATTAGTTTAGTGGTTAGTTTACTTCGAGCAAAAATGACAGAGGTAATGGACGGTAGATGTATTTGTATGAGCGAGAATAACAGAAGTAAAGGATGGTGGGTGTATTTGTATGAATGACTGCCACGTCCTGTTTCTGTTTTAATCACTTCTCACGCTTCATCCTTTCTGTCTGCATGTTTCATGAGCACTTTGATTATTGTCTAAGTTTCAGTTTAATTTTCTTATTGCCTTGTCAATTTCTTCATTTATTCTACAAACCCTTTCCCACATCTGCTTCTTGTTCCCCTCCTTCTCTTTGTGAATTTTGGTTCCTTTGGGTTTGTTGCCAGTTAGTCTTTGCTGCCTTGTGCAAATCATTGCCCTCTCACATTTATTTTACTGTTCTGTCTTGTGTTTGTATCTTGTCTCCCTGTTTCCTGTTTTCCTCTGCCAAATCCTCACCTTCACCCTCCATGTCTGCCTTCTTGGTTTTGACTTCGGCTTGCCTACTCTGTCCTGCTTAACCTACAGAACAGTGACCACAGTTCTGACCCCAGACTTGCCCTTGACTACTTCTACCAGAGGCTCATGCACAACTACAGTGTTGTTGTTGCTGCTCCTCTCACTGCATTCACATCCACGAAGAACCTCTTTCAGTGGGCTACTGCGACCAAGAAGCCTTCCACCACCTTAATGTATGATATGCTTCCACTCCGGTGAAAACCTGACCTGATCCCTAGAAATAGTTCGTCATGGAAGTCAATGCCTCAGATTTCGGTGTCGGAGTTGTCCTTTCACAGCGGGCTGAGGATTGCCAGATCCATCCTTGTGCCCTCTTCTCTCACCGTTTTTTGCTGCGGAGAAGAATGACAGCATTTGGGACAGAAAACTGTTTTCAGTTAAGCTGTTCTTCCTGGAGTGGTGCCACTGGCTGGAGAGTGCTACTATTCTGGCTTGGACTAAATACAGAAACCTGGAGTATACCAGTTCTGCCGAGAGACTCAATCCCAGAGAAGCTTGATAGTCCCTGCACTTTCCAGGTTTGAATTTACCCGAACAAATTGCCTTGGATCCAAGAAAACCAAACCAGACGTCCTCTTTAGAATCAAGACCATTCCTGATGTTAGAGCCAAGGATAAGTTGAGGCTTATGTTTGCATTTTGTGCCTTATTAGTTCATTTATATCTATTTTGCTTTAGTCTATAGTGACTGGTCATAATTGATATTTAGTTTTATCTTACTGTAATTAATGTCTATTCAGTAAATATAATTTTTATTATGCTCTTATTTTGTCCTGTTACCACGAATTGATACTGTCGTAAAGCACAGTTTACTGTTGTGAATTTGTTGTAATTAGCCATGTGAGCACCTGCCGGTTTCTCGCCTTGTTTGCTAAAATGTTCGCGGCAGGACGGGAGCTACACTTTTTCTGACCGTAGCTTATTATAGGCATAAGAACCTCACATTTTCTGTCAGTTAGTTTAAGGTGACAGACTGGATACCCAGGATTTGCTTGGAAACGTTTGTCTTTTTTTTGTTTTTCAATGTGGATTATATGTGGAAAATAAACCGCAGCATTTTCCCTTTTTACATCGGCCTCGTTTCCCTCTCGGATTTTCTTTGTAGTTTATTGCCTACCGACAAGCACGAGTACAGAAACTTTACGTCCTGCAAGAATGGCGAATAGGTTACCATTACACCTGATAACAGCGATCATCCCACTCCATTCCCCCTGGAGGATATTTGGTGGCTTCAGCGATCTTACACATCATCAAAATGGCAAAGGAGGCCATCTGTTCAGAATCATGTCCTATCTCCTGCTCAGAGAACAAGCCATTCATCCCAGAAAGAGTCAGAAATCAAGTTCTCAGCTGGACCCATTCCTCATTGCTAGCTTGCCATTCTGGAGCTGCTCGCACCTTAGCACTCCTTCCACACTGACTCTGGTAGCCCACTATGTGTTAGGATTCAAGGGAGTTTGTTGGGTACCCTACGAACCCTGAGCTAAAGTGAAGGCAGCTAGCTGGCATTATTGCGGGCTGTTTCAACCTCTGGAGGTTCCTCCGTGATCATGGACAAGTACCTGAACATCACTGGCCTCCCAGGGCATGAGGGCACTTTGGTCATCCTGACCATTATAGACAGCTTCTCCAAGAAAGCACATTTCATCGTCTAGCCGAAGTTATCCCCCTCCAAGGAAACAGCTCAACCCCTATTTTACCTTCTGACTGCAAGGATACCAAGAGAGATCATCTCAGACTGAGGACAACAGTTTGCAAACCATCGCTGGAAAGTCTTCTGTCAGCTCACTGGAGCCACCCCCTACTAGTCAGACTGAGTAGAGGAACAAAATAGTGCGAAAGTGCCCACGTTGTCTGGTGGAGGAGCCACCCACAATCTGATCCTGCCCCCTCCCCTTCATCAATTCCATTCCTGTCTCTGTATTTGATATGTGCCCATTTGAGTGTTGCCAAGGCTACCTGCCCCCTCTCTTCCCTGATGAGTTGAAGGAAGAGGAATTACCCTCAGCCCAAGCTCTGGTCCTTTGAATTCACAGGGGGTGAAAAATATATCAGGCCCCAATCCTGAAATATGTCACTTAATTCAAGTGTCAGGCAGACGAACATCAATGTTGTTCTCAATGATGCTCAGTGTGGCAGATGGCCTGGCTCTCCACTTAGGACATATCCTGGAAAAGCCACCGCAAAAAGGTGACACCCAGCTTCATCAGCCTCTGTACCATCTCTCCCGTCATTCGTGTCTGTGTTGTTTGTTGTTAGGCTGCTCAGTTTTTAGCGCTCATCGCAAGATTGTTTTTGAGCTGCCTTTTGCAGATCATTGCTCTCTTGCATGCCCTTGGTTTGTGTGCTTTCCTGCCCTGCCTTAGGTTTCTTTCTAACCTCCCACTTTCCAGAGTTTGTCTGCCCAGTCCTGAACGTTGCCCCTGTTCCCCTCGGACTGCCTTCCTGGTTTTGATCTCGGCTTGCCTCGTTGTCTTTGTCCTGTTTCACGTCCAGTACAGCGATCGCAGTTCTCTGACCCCGGATCATCCAATAATTATGAACTGCCTGACCTGCATCGCACTGTCTATCATGTTCTGGTTTGGACTGTCGACCTAGATGATAAAAACACTTTTCGTTCTGATCCAGCAATTGGCTCATTTATAGGCATTCTGACTGTAAGAATATAAGAGGTAAAGGATGGAGGGTGTATCTGTATGAGTGAAAGTGGCAGATGTAAAGAATGGCAGGTGTATCAGTAGGAGTGAGAATAGAAGAGGTAAAGGATGGTGAATGTAACTATTTGAATGAATACCTGCGTGAGTGCCAGGTGCATCTCCAGCTCAGCAATTCGGCGGCCGACGCAGCTGCGGATGCCATAGCCAAAAGGTATGGAGCCGAAGTTATCCACCCGATCAGTGGCATCCTTCCTCACCCAGCGCTGTGGCTGGAACTGGCTGGCATCAGGGAAGTTGCCTTCATCCAGTGATGTGGTGTAGTGGCACAATGCCAGCTGAGTCTGTTGCAGAGGCAAGGAGACGGACCAAAATACCTTTAATCGGGACCTTTATTTACTGACACAAACCACTGAGAAGCAAATCCCATGGGCAACATGGGAAATATTTTTTTTTGCCCTACAAGTTTTAATTTATCATTATGTGTAAGGCAGATGCATAACATGAAGCTTTGACGTAAACACGAGTTCCTCGATATGTTTAACTGGTATGAACAAATCCAGCTGAATAGTTCTTCAATATCATGATCCAACATCTCGCAGTAACGGGTCAATGTAATCTTGAAAGCAGCCTCTTCAAAATCTGTTCTAAACCAGCCTTAAGTTATTATTGAAACAGTTACTAATGGTACAAGCTGGTTAATCAGTTGTTGAACAGTATCGTTAACTTAGGCAGTCAGTCATTTTGGTCACCAGGTTCGTATGCTAGCATAACCAACTTATGCAACTTTAAGCAGTTTTGAAAAGTTACAAACCAGCCCAAACCCAGCTTCATCCAACCCCAGATTGGCTATGACCTTCTAAAAGTGTTTAAAATGCAGTTTAACTTGCACAGAATGGCAGCTGGTCTTAAGAGAATTTTTCAGAAGAGCAGCAATCTATACTCATTTGGAGACCAAACTTTTGGGATTGTCCCTAAGGCCCATCTTACACAGACTCTGAGCATTGGAGTAAGAGTAAGTTGATGATTGGGGTGGACATAAGAGCTGAAATGCTTTTGTCCATGTGAATATGTTTTATTTTTCAATTTATTCTTAGTTTATCAAAGCACTTTATGGGGGGGGGGGGGTGAGGGAATCACTTAATTTCCATATTGGGGGTGGAAATTGATTGCAAAACTGTCTTTGCGTTGAACATAGCATCATGTACTGTTTGCAGCGATACGATTGAAAGACATCGTAAGCTAGGTGGTTTAGCAACATTTTATTAAAGGTCACCGCAGACAGCAACAGAAATCATAGCTAAAAAGCTCTACGCTTTGAACATGGCATAATGCAGCTACTGTTCACAGCAAAATTATGTTCAGAGCACAGGGCTTTGTATAATCAATTTTCGTTGCAAGCAAAAGTGACCCAAAAACTGATAGCTAGCTAGCAACTTAACTAACGTTAGTAAATTGACTTACAGTAGGGTCACACTCGTTAGCTAGGCAACTAGCTAATTAGAACTAACATGAAAACCCATGATAGTGGGGAGGCTATTCACCCATAGACTCCATTTTCCTTAGTTTTAAAGGTTAGCTGGCTTGGACTTTTAAAGCAACGTTAAGTTTATATGATGTAGCTAGCTAGCTACTTGTCCTCCTTCAATGTGGCAGCTAGCAAACTAATACCGAACATTGGCTAAGCAACGAAATTCCAAGGAGGAGGAAAGCAGCAAATGTTTTCTAGTGTCATAAGACTGTACTTGGAAAAGATCCGAACTATCGAACCCTTTGGCAAGCTTTCAGTTGCAATATAATCAGTCAGTTATCTGCGTGTCACACGCTGCATTTACCAAGACAGAAAAGGTTAAGGGGATGTGATTACGAATAGGGCGGGTGTATAGGCATGACCTAGATTCCACAGCTCAACCCTCCAATCACTACTGCGTGGACTCTGGCTCCAAATGTGCAAGATGGCAGCGTCCATATGAAGGATATTTTGGCTCCATTTTTGTACAGCGCTAGGAAGTCATCCATCTCACTATACGGTCTATGTTTGTATCGCTTTACCCTGGCTCTCGATTCCCAGCTGATATTCCCTGTATACTAACTCTTACCCCTGCAGGAATAAGGTAGCCCCCAATCACCAGGTTCTTCTGTGTGATGCGGCCGTTTCCTGGCAGCACAGGGAACAGCCTAAGAGAGCAGACAGGCAGAGAAGGATCACAGATGAGGTGAGGTGACAGATGAAAGAGGAGAACGGAGGAGGAGAGGACAAGAGAACAAAGAAGCAGTGAGTCACACATCTTTCCCACAGCCACACAAGCCCTATCAGGGAGCTGGAATCTAGGGGGATTGTTGTCTCGGGTAATTATGTAGAATCACACAGGGGGGTCGCATCACTCACATTACATGTGAGGTGCACCCACATTGCATCTGTCTTAGAGAAACAAATGTGTGTGGACAAATATAAATATATGTGCATAAGTGTGTGTGTTAATGTGCATGTATGTGCGCATGTGTCAGTCATGCGCGCATGAATGTTTTGTGTCTGAGAGGGTGTGTGAGTTTTTGCTTGAGTGAGTTTGTGTGCACGTCTGTGTGTGCATGCATGTGAGAGTGTGTACCTGTGTGTGTGTGTGTGTGTGTGTGTGTGTGTGTGTGTGCTTGCAGATGTACATAAGTGTGTGACTGATTGGGTGTGTGCGTGCCTGTGTGTTTGTGTTTGTGTGTGTGTGTATGTGTGTGTGTGTGTGTGATTACATGCATGTGTGATTGCGTGTTTATGTGTGCATGGGTATGTGTATGCATGCATTTGTGCATGCATGTGCATATACAGTACATATGAGAGTGTTTGTGTGTATGTGTGACTACGTGCATGTGTATGAGTCTGTGTGTGTGACTACAGGCATCTGTGTGTGTGTGTGTTTGTACGTATGCCTGTGTGTGTGTGTGTGCATGTGAATGTGCATAAGTACATGAGTGTGTGTGCGTGTGTGTATGCATGTATGTGTGTGTGTCTGTCTGTGTGTGTCTGTGTGTGTTTGCGTGTACATCGCATGCGTGTATGTGTGCCTGTGCGAATGGGTGTTTATGTGTACGTCAATGCATGCATGTGTCCATGTGTGTGTCTGTACATGCCTGTAGATGAGTGTGTGAGTTAGATAGGGAGCACCTTAGTGTCTCCTTCACCAGGCCCCGGATGAGGGGCAGATTAGGGATGTCCTCTGACACAGGCACTCGCTGGGGCCCAAGTGTGCGCATCACTTCCTCATAGATCTGCTGCTGCACCTGAGGGTGGAGGGCAAGCAGGTAGGTGCTCCAGGACAGGGTGAAAGAGGTCTGTGGGAGGAGAGGAAAAGCCCTCAGTCAGACAGGAAACTGATTTTTCCGGAGGACACAAAATGGCCGCCTCATTTCACACTAAATATATGCAAAACAAGGGCGCTGGCAGTAAATCTAAAGAAATAAAACGCTGTGCTGTACTGTGCTTTGAGTAGATCAAAGGTGTACAGGGAAGCCTTCTCTCTCCAGACTACATGGGGTTTGTTTATTTGGCAAATTTCCCCATATGTGCAAACTAATTGGCTTTGGCTTAGGTCAGGAACTCCCCATGGAAACTGCTCTAATGGTGTTCTGCAAAACAAAGAGAAGAAAGACAGCTCTCCAGAGTTCTCACACTGAGAAGCTCATCCAACATTTATATAATAACCTCAAACACCTCATCGGGAGACACATCAAGCAGAACAGAGAAGGTGAGTGACAATGGAGCATAGCTGGGCCCTGCCTGATCTCCTGTGCCCTTTAGACCAAACACACAAAAAGAAAGCGTCGTTGAGGACTGACATAAATCTGTTGGCACATAACACCCTCTGACAGCCGCAGGGGCTCGTGGGTAAATGGAGATGTTAAGAGGTGTCAGACAGCTGTTTAGCTCGCTGCTAACAAAGACCCCCTGTGCTGCACTGCCAGACTGATCAGTGTAATGAAATGAAAGCCATGAGAACAAACCCAGCTCCACTCTGCTTGGGCCTGACCCTGGCCCCACGGCTTATACTCAACTGAAACCCAACTATCAACCACCCCCTGCCCCCAACATACACATAAACCAAGAACTATAAACAAACCTACCACGTCAGAACCAATCCTGACACCCAAAGAGGCCAAACTTTGATTCCCGTCCCAAAACACAAGAACCATGCTTTCTATGGTATAATGCTCCGTTCCATTTGTACCAGGAAGTCGGAATTTCCGAGTCCCGAGTCGTAAGTTTCAACTGGAACGCCCCCCAAGGTCGGATTTCCAACTCGGAAAGTTGGAAAATCTTCACTACCCCCGAGTTAACATTTAAAGATGGCTGCCCCAGGTGTGAACAGTAATTAGAAGCTCCTGTAATATTCCGTTTATTACTTCTGACTTGTGTTTGTCGCACTAAATCAGCTGTATACATTGTTCAATGTACATATATGGAAATCCACCGTGTTTGAAGGTTGCAGAAGGACTGCATATTTGTCCAGAAGTTGCTTATATTCGGACAAGGCAAATGCGAGAATAGCTTTTGTAGTCGTGACCAACTTGTTTTACTACTCTTCTTCCCCGTTTATGGTGATTGGCAGCTTTTTTCCGACTTTGTTACTGGAACGTTGATAACTCGTCTGTGACGTCATTCCCAGCTCAGACCTCCGACTTCCGAGGTAAATGGAACGCAGCATAAGACCCACAGAACAAGAGGACCAGAAAAGGGACTCAAACCAAGAGCCAAGTCTTCACCATCAGAACGAGAACCAATCCTCAACACAGAGGCAAACCTGACCCAGCTCACACATGGGAGCTCCTCATAACAATGATCAATTGAGTCTTACCTAACATCATGATGGAAAAGCAACAATTTAAATAGCCCTGTTGAGCCCCCACCCTTTCCTTACCCCACCACTATTTCTAACTGCAGGCAGCACATCCGTCACGCCTATCGTCTTCGCCCAACAGGCCAGCAAAAGCCAAATAAACACGTTGCATAATCTACCAGTGTCAGTTCAAAGACCGAATTAAGTTTTGTCTCATCCAAGAACTCAGATCCCCTTCGCACAATCAGCTTTGACAGGAAATAAGCCAAATGCGCTGTGTTCTTTCAGTGTTAGCTCATGTCTCAAGTTCCACTTAAATTTCTCTACCCCTTTTTCTGTCTTTTAAGCATTGCTTCCTGAGTCTCTTGTTCTCCGGTAGAATGAAATTGAATAACCCGATTTCTCCCTAAGGAACTTGATGCCTTTTATGCCATCAGTAAAGTTGACATCATAATTAAAATACAACCCGCATAACAAAGCTCAATACATCTCGCTGGCTTAGCATGCATTTGACATAATTTATAAAAATACAAAAGATACAATTACATGCCTACAGGTATCTAACCAGTCTTATAAGCAGTTTGCTTTCCAGCTTCATCTGTATGAAGAAATATGTAGGAAATTTAACAGTTCTTTGTAGGACCTTGCCTGGAGCAGAGTTCATTACAAGTAGACTTTTATTTTTCACAGATAGCGCATTGAGACATGTTTTGTGAAATGAAGTAGTTTATAATGAATTCTGGCATTTTGAAGTTATCAAACAGGTAAATATTTACTTATTAGAATAATTGTGTGGCAATGAACAGTGAAGTAAAACAATGCTGTTGCACAGTGTCTCAAAATTTTTGTCATTGTGAAGCATGGAGGACTTTCATTGCAAGTATCCAGGGGTTTTCTTTAGATGGGGTAAAAGAGCAAGACCCAATGGTTGACCTCCCCCTCCCCCCACCCATCCTCACCGTATCCACGCCGGCCAGCAGCATCTCTGTCATATTGGCATAAATCCCTTCCAGAGTCAGTTCCTTGGTTACCAGAAGGTAGGTCAGCAGCCCACCCTTCACATCCTGCCCCGCTGCCAGCTGCGCCTGAATCTCAGACAGCTTCCTGTCCACGTGAACCTGACCTGTGGACACACAAAGGCCCCGCCCTCACCATCATGACAAGAAATTCAAAGCAGAGGTGTTCTGGTGTACCCTGAAGCTAGAGACTCCTACATGAATACACAATAGTTATCCAGATTCTCCATTCTACACAGAGGGATAACAAACAAGTGATACGCTGATGCCATCTTTTTGAAGGCCAGGCAGGAAGTTTTTTCCACCACAGATTCCCACATAATAACTCCACTGCTTTTTATCAAAAGAGGGTGTTCTTCATGCAGAAAATTGAATATGCTTAAAAAGTACGCTCTATATGGGCATTTTTTCAAGTTTGTGGGGCATTTCCCAGAGGTATAACCAAGTCCCACATGGGAAACAAGACTGTGTTAACTTCCCTGACAAGGAAGTATGATCAAGATAATGTACTTTCCCAAAAATGTTCAAATTGCATTGTAAAAACATTACGTTTTCCGTGTACACTGGCATCACGTTTGTCATATTGGGAAGCAAAGAGTCCATCAAGAAGAATTATTCAGTCGTCATTGTTTCAGCAATACAAAGGTTAATCTGGTCTGTTAGGGATACAGAGATAATGAGCATTGGATCATTGATATGATGTTGTCCAGTTTGTGTCCTTAACTGATGATTCTATTCACTTCTTTGATGTTTGGGTAGGTAAGAGGAATGTTTCCGGAAGACACATCAGCGCAATGTCCTCCATATCCCTCATTTCACTACACTTGCATCCACATTCTGCATCACTGCAATTACTGTACACTTTGTACTGTATATCCATCCATTTTAACCTAGCGTTTGTTTAGGACCATTAAACAGTTGAGAGCAATGGTTTTTGAGGTTCAAGAGTGTATGTCAATCATTAGCCCCTTTCACACTAGTGATTTATTGCCTGCTGAAGTCACTGGCAGAGCGTTCCCAAAATAAGCAACTTTTGGTTGCCCTGGTAACGTTTGTGCATAGCATCTCCTAAGCTGTGCCCAGTGGGCAAACAACCACTTAGCATGCTACTACCCAATACAATTCAAAACCTAGTAAGATTGTCTGAAATTTTATGTAACCCTGAATTATACAAATATGTTCTCTGCAATACGCAATAGCTACACATGAGCAGTCACAGCTTAATATAGCTAGCAGCTAGCTATTTTATAGATGCGGCAACTGAATGCGGCATCACTACGAAAAGACTCTCTATATTTCTAGCCATATTGGGAAAGTGCAGGAATAAAAAATGTATTTGTTTCACAGCGGCAAACATAACATCTTAGCACCTGCTCTGTGTTTTTGTTTTTATATCCCTTCGTTCGATGCCGGAGCAAATTTGCTAGTAATTTCCATCAAGTGCTTTGCTCTACTTCATTGTGCCACTGGCCCCACCCACTTTTAGTTTCTGACTGTTATCCCTTCCTGTCATTGACATTCCCGCAACTCTCATTTGAAATTAATGGCAGCTTGTGGCCATATGTTTATTGTCCATGAATTTTCAACAGTTTGAAGTGATAAAGGGATTATTCCTATCAGCATTAGCCACGGCACTCCTATTTCAATATCTTCTGTAAATCACAGGCTTTCAACGCCTCTACCACTATCGCATCTGCACCATCCACCATTTTGTTCATACTCGGCCCTCTACAAGCGGAAGTACCTTTACAGTAAGTTGTTGATAGAAGTGTTTTTCGAAGCAAAAATCCATGAGGGGAGCATTGTTTTTTGCAGAATTGGGTGCAATATACATCTTTATGCTGATGATACTATTTTGTGCTGTTATGTGGATGGAGTACGTACTGCAGTAATCTCCCTTCAGTGCTGCTTACCTGTTTTGTGTTGCTTTCAATCACCGGTCATTAGTTCATACAAAAAAGTAAAATCACGTTTTTTTCAGAGCCATGATATTTATTATGATGACCTCATCTCTTCTAAGAATTATTGGAAGGGTCACAAAGTAGGTTGGAATTGGGATTGATGAGAAAGTAACTATTATATATATATCATGCAACTCATCTGGTGAGTAAATTAAGGAAAATTTTGATTTCTTTTATCGGATTAAAATATGTTTTCCTTTGCATTGTTGAAGGATGCTAATTGAGGCAACTTTCCTGCCATTTTTGGATTGTGGTGAAATTATACACACGTATGCTTCAGCTGTGACTCTGTTATCACTCTGAACTAAGAATTATTAGAAGTGATAAATATGACACTCAATATTGCGAGCTGCATGCTGTAAGGTTTGGTGGCCTTCCCTATCTGTAAGGCATGATACACACTGAGTGTTATTTATTTATATGGCCCGTACTGGGTTTTTAGTCGCTCACATTATTTCACTGCTGTCTTGCAAGTCCAGATGAATAATTGCCGTCTTACTTAATCGGAGAGAACAAGCAGCACCTGTTAAGTGTGAACCTTCTGTTAATTATGAAAATGACTGAGAACTGAGAAGGTTCACTCCGAGAGCACTCCACACTTAACTGGTGCTACTTGTTCTCTCCGATTAAGTCAGACAGCAATCATTCATCTGGATGCGTATTTGCGGTATTTAAATCAATGTTATTCAAAATTGCAAACCTGTCAACCCTCACGCAAGTAGCCCATTTCTATACTGAATTTAGCCCATGATTTAATCGCTGTTAGATTGCATACGGAGAGAAACCGTGTCTTCAGTTGCCAGTTACGATAATTGGAAAACGCGTCAATAAATGAAAGTGATTGAGAACTAGCCAGGACTAATTGATGTCATAAAGGACATGTCTGTGTCCCCAGTTCCCAGTTCTATCTGTGCCCCTGGTCTATTGGTGCTTTTTTTTTTATTTGGCTATACTGTAAATGAGGTCTGTAACTAATATATTTCTCAGTTAATTATTTTTTAATTAGCTGAATTTTTTATGCATGGACTCCCTTTGTTATGGTTCTGCCTCATGTGCACTGTTTTGTCTTCGTGCTTTTTTATTTGTGCTTGTGTTTTACTCTTGCTTTATTTTTCAGCTTTCATTCCCGCCGTCTGACGATTGATTCTCTCTTGCCCGAACTCCTGTGATGTCGTGTGACAGCTTTCAGCATGCCTGCGTCTCCTTGTCCAATCACGTTTCCTCTTTCGGTTTTGGCTGTGGTATTTCATTCATTGCTTCCACCGGTGCTTAATTCTGGGTCTCACGAAACTGAGTGAATGCGATCTCTGATAAGATAATTACTAACCCGTACTAACCAGCACTTATTTGAGGATGATATATTGTATATATGTATATATTTCGGCACGTAATATTCACCTTAATTTACTCATTAGCGAGTGTTTCTAGCTTTTGTAATTCTTCCTAAGCTTTCCCCGATTATCTGCCTTTAAAGCTATACTTTGCTTCACTCGTGGTGCTTTATACTTGTCAAGTTTAGATTACCGCAATCTAAACCATCTAGTTTGATTGATTGTCTCAGCGTCTTATCTCCAGTCATTATTGTTAACCCGGTTCTTGTTAATTTGTTTATAAATCCCATGTGTTTCTGTTCCATTTGAGATTGCATTCCAAGTCCCCACCTCCTCTCATGGCTATTTCAGTGGGAAAGAGAGAAGAGACCGTCAGACAGAACTTTGTTAGACTCTGCTCTGCATGGTGAAATGTCAGCGCCTTCCGAGTATTTCCTTTGTATGATTCGTGAGTCTTGTCTGCCCCTTGTCTACGTCTCCCAGTGTGTCCGTCAGTCTAGTTAGGTCCAGTTTTTGTTTTTCTAGTTTATTCACTCTTGGAGTTTGTATTTCTGTTTCCCCTTGCCTTGGGCAGTGTAGCTTAGTTTCTCCCATTTGTTGACTGTATGTGCATGGTATTTTGTTTCTGGCCTGTGTGCCCATTTTCGCCTTTAGTGTTTGGTGTTCTAATAAACACTTTGGATCCTTCATCTGGTGTCCCCCTGACCTCTTAACACCCTTACCTAATTTCAAGTGCTTTTTTTTTTCCTCAAAGGGATTTCATTTCCTGTGTTTTACAAAATTTGCAATATTGAGACCTCAATGATGGTTGCAATCTGCCTGCTACATATCGAGATTCAGACAAGCACACCTGTTTGCGACGTTACCTTGTCTACGTAGTTCCAGTAAAGTGACTTGTACCAACTTGCTTTTACAGATAGCCACTTTGAAATTCACAATTTGAATATTGAGGGATGTAATTCACCTTGCAGTATTCTTGCATATGGTAAAAGTGGGTCAAATTATCCTCACCTAACTCCAGTGAAAACCTATCACACCAACAGCTGGAATTCTCCCTTCAGAAAATCCCCCCCGCCTCCCTGCTCATATCACTCACTGAATTTGAATAGGCCGTCCCAGGAGTGGCAGAACTCTCTCCAGGGTTTGGGAATGAGTGGTCGCAGCCACTTGGGAATGGCTCCGGCGTACATGGAGGTCTTGAAAGAGCTGAACATGAGGTGGAGGGCAGCAATGTACTCCAAACTCAGCTGTGGGATCTCCTCCTCCAAACAGCCCAGACGTCGCTCATATAGGATCACACTTATACCTGCAATGTCATAAAGCCCAGGTTCTGTTCACATGACTGCTGCCAAGGTTAAAATCCAGTTTAATCTGTGTTCTTAGAAAGGCTCCAGGCTAATCAAACCAATCGCAGGGTTTGGAGTTACTAATGCTGAATACCTTTTTCATCACTAAAATCGCTCTCAGGATTACCTACTTCTGTCACCTAAAAGAAAGTCTTATATTAATCCCCCCCTTCTGGTAATGATCACCTTATTTTTTATGTTTAATAGCACTCAAAAATATAATTACTCTTCATTATCTATTGCAAAACATGATACTTCATGATTCTTTTTGAAAGACTTTGCATAATCTTGTATAGCTTCAACAGGTCTGTAATTCCTCCTAATAATTGTAATTTAATGTCATAGGTGTAAAATCTTACAGGAATTTTGGGTGCGGTAATTACATAAACTGGATTGCAACTTGAACTTTTTCCAAAAAAAAAACATGCAGAACTTTGCAAATGAGCTTTTCTAATTTAAAACAACTTAAAGATCCCCAATAACGTTATCAGGCGCATGATTTGACATCATGGGGGGATGTCTCCAACAAAAGGCAAAAAAGGCTGAATCAATTTCTGCCAAACAAATCAGTTCTGTCATTATTCAGGGTGGTCACATCCCTTTATGATGTTAGGAAGAATAGATTTTGAAATGGCTTGTTACGGCTAATTGGCTGTGTACCTGGTCACATAATAGGAGACCTTCCAAAAACTTTCACTCTCGGCATAAAATCAGGGTAAAAATGGCCACACCTCTTGCAGTTAGCTATTGAAGTGGCAGCCTTGTACAAAATGCAACATGATCACCATGCAACAGGGCTGTGTTTCACAAAGAAAGATTGCTGAATAACTGCATAGATCAAATCTCAGAACGTTCCCAAATTTTGGAACTGAGGTGCAAATTTCAGGGGTCCGGAAGTAGAGGTGCCACCAGTTTTTCTTTCATCCTTGAGCTTAGCCAGCTGGTTTCACTAATTAGTTCAACCATCTGGTTTTTTTTTCCTAATTGGTATATCCAGTTGATCCAGACAGAATACTGGGGAGGACTTTTACCCTCTGAACCTAGGATGTCCTCCTCTGTTTGGTGGACAGACTGAAGTTTAAAAGAGCTTTTCAGGGTTTAACACTGTGCCAGTTAACCAGCCAACCCCGTAATCCTGCTTTGAGAAACAAGGCCAGGCTCTCTCTCTCTCTCGCCCGCCCGCCGCTCACCCTCCATGGCGTATTTGAAGAAAAGGTCGTTGACGTTCAGCACGGTGAGCCTGTCTGGCTGCTTGCTCCTCAATACACGGATCCGCGCCACCAGGTCAGTCACCACACCGTTTATGTCATTGGAGAAACACGCCACATCACGTGGCCGCATTATCTGCTGCCTCAGCACACTCCGCATCTTCAGCCAATCCTCACCTTCCCTTCAGTGTATAAAAACAGCACTTATCAGCCGCAAAACAAAACAACTGGGAGTCCACTCCAGGAGTCAACAATATTTTGCTCTCTTATTTTAACTTACTTCTTTAACGTTTCCTTAATTTCAGCAGAGGGAGTCTATCAGCAGAAACAGAGGCCTTCGAAAACCTCGCCTTTCAATACTTAATAACCTAAACCTCTCGCAATTCACTTTTCCCGATTAGCAGCAGTTGGTCAGACTAACTGCTTGAACGACAGTCAAATTTATTATCGATAGCATTGTTATACATTGCACCACTAAATTATGAGGCGTTTTCTTCGGCACATAAATGAAGACTTAAAATATCAATATGGCTTTATAACTTCTGTGCTCATGTTGCTCGTGAAACAGCTCAGATTTGCGAGGCTCATTAAGCAATAAGCCAAGAGTATCCGTCCTATATTCTGAATGTAGTCACAGCTAAAGGGCGTTGTCAGGCACGATGCAGAGCTGAGTGGCAGTTGTAAGGATGGCGAAAATAAATGCTGCGAAGTCAGCAAAATCTTTGGATTTTTTTGCCTTAAAATTGCCATCCTAACAATGCCATATCAATTCTTTAAATATAGGCAATAGGCATTCACTTTTTTCAGTATCATTTCTTCTTATAGGCCATATATTGGTCTTGGTTGTTCAGTAGAAGAATTTTTTGATTGTTAATCAGGCGAATTTGATCGAGAACAGTTTGAGGGCAAATGAGCGGCAAAAGGTGCCGTTACCGAAGGCCCTCAGAACATCTGAGGGCACCCTGCATGCTGAATTTCAGGTTTTCTTTGCTGGTTTGGGTTGGGCTAAGAGGTCACATTGCGCCCAGCCCCCAACCAGTTTAGGAGAATTTGCTTCTCGAATTTGATCGAGAACAGTTTGAGGGCAAATGAGCGGCAAAAGGTGCCGTTACCGAAGGCCCTCAGAACATCTGAGGGCACCCTGCATGCTGAATTTCAGGTTTTCTTTGCTGGTTTGGGTTGGGCTAAGAGGTCACATTGCGCCCAGCCCCCAACCAGTTTAGGAGAATTTCATTATCAGGGTAATTTCAAATAACTGCTCTTGTATAATTTAAAAAAGAGGCCTTTTCATGTTCACCACTGCAAAAACGTCCAGGAAATCAAAGAAATCCCTGTTCAGAATTGCCTAAGAATGCTGCAGATTATGATTATAAACATTTAGTCCGACTTACCAGAAAATGGGAGAAAGACAGGGTACACTGTGCATAGGGGAAACCAGGGTGCAAAAGGGTGAGTGTGTCTTGCTCTCAGTATTTTGTAGCGGGCTGGAATCTACTTGCCGGCTGCATTTTCACATTATGTCAATGTTTCTAGCGGGCATCAATACTTTATTCCTACCTGCTCCAGGAACTCACTCGCCCCCATGTCATTCAACTCCAAGAAAAGACCATGACTTTCCCTTAACACACCACAGTGCTTGAAGTTATTATACAAAACTTTGGATTTCTCTATATTTGTTCTCTTTCTGAGGGCAAGGAAAAGGTTTTTCAGGATTTTCTACAAATATCTTCTTTCTGGTTTAAAGACTAACTCTGGAAAGTAATTTTTTTCTGCTCAGCAATATTGCGACTAAAAAAATATATAAATAAAAACTGACATGCACCAGACATAGCTGTTTATCCAGACTGTTCTCAATGGCCGCTAAGTGTCCAGTGGGGTTCCCAGGATAACTGAGGCGGAAGGTAGTAAGGGGTGAGAGACTCACGCTGAGATAAGGCCCGTGGCACGTCCCCTGGAGTCACGGTACTCCTTCCACGACTCCATGTTAGCACGCTGAGGAGCCACGCCCTCCGACCTCAGGACCTCTGCAATCATGTCCCGGTCAGCAATAGACACCACCAGCTGCGGCCCAAACCGCGATTTGAAGATCCTCCCATACTTGTGACTTTGCTGCTGCTGCAAAGAAGGTACCAAAAATTAGCGCTGTGCCGTAATGCCGAGTCAGTAAACTTCAGGGCGGCTCAACACCATTTTAACAGCCTCCATTGAGGAGAGGTGAACGTACACTCTATTTACACTGAAGACAAATCCTCTTTGAAAAGGTCATGGCTTCATGGGATGGGGTCATGTCCTTGACTGACTGACCAGGAGTATGACGCAGCTTGCCCCATTTGGTCAGATCCCTAGGCCACAGCAGGAAAATAAAGCCTTGTTTCCATAAAGCAGTCTAGTTCAGTGCTGTTCAGTTTATTACACATTAGAATGATTAGTTTTGAATTGCCATTGTCAAAAGTTGTGGAACTTCTACAATCTGTCTCTGATTAACCAGGAGAGAATAGAGTGCTAGATGGTGTGAGGTTGCGTTCAGGAACCAGTCGCAAGAATCTAGGAGTGCAAGGAAAGTGATTTTATCAAGCGAGGGGGAAAACCCCCGCAGGGCCGAAGGAAACAGTACAGAGTCCACAATCCAAAAATCACAATCCAATGGGCAGAATCCGAGCCGAAAAACCAGGGCAGCAAACACAGTAATCGTAGTCGGGCAGAAAATGGGTTCGAAAACAGATGTAGAAAGAAATATCAAAACAGGGCCAAAAATTGTAAGTCGGACGGTCCAGTCAGAAGAGCAACACTATGAATACAAGGCGAAACCGAGAGCAGCACAGGTAGACAAGGGAAACGTTCTGACAGGGAACTGCTGTGAGAAGACTCCAAATATACACATACGGGAGGTCACATGTTAAACAGAACACAGGTTCAGGAAGTCAGACTAATTACAAAGGAGGGAACATGACGGAGAACCTAATCACATGAAATAGGCGAAAGCCAAAACGCGGACAGGGATCGCGGGACAACCTATAGACAGATATACGGCTCCGGTTAGGGAGTTCTAATGTGCATAGATAATGAGAGAAAGGACAGAGTGAGCAGGTGTGGAGAATCCACTGAAATGCAGTAAAGAAGATTAAGTAAAGGTAAGAGACGAAGATTAGAACAGGGCAAGTGCTGAGTGCTTGTTAATCAATTAGTAAGGTGCAGCTATACAATCCCTAGTGCTCGTTTGTAAGTTAGTATTATATACAATGTTAGTCTAGGTTTGTAGTTTTAACAAAACAACAAACTGTTAGTACTGGTTAGTGAAATAGCAAAATAAGACGAAGAAAGTAAACGAGACTGGAAGGAATGGTTGAAATCCAGAAACCATTAAATCACCCGAAAGAGGGGCACGCAATACCAGGGCTGTGAGCAGAAACAAGACAAGAGACCAGACAGGAGGAGACAAAGTGCAATGCATGGGTGAAAGCAAAACATGGACCAGAATAACTGAAATATGGATAATGGCAAAAACAAAAACATGGCAATAACAAAAACATGGCTAAACTAAACTAGACAACACATGAACATAATCAGGCAACCAAATCACAATACACATTACAAGGCATGGTCAAGCAATACAGAGATCAGAAACCATATCAGACCGAATGTAACCAAAGCATGGCAAACAGATAAGGATCATGAAAAACATGGCAAACGGATCAGGAAAAAGAAAAACATGGTAAACGGATCAGGATCATGGCAATGCAGAGCAGAATCATAACAGATGGAGCAGCAAGAAATGAGTGTGCAAGCCTGATCCTAGCGCATGGCTTAAAAATGGTCTCTATCTGATGTCTATGCAATATCTTTTTATGCTGATTTCTTTTTATGCAGACATGCAAAATAATTCTTTTCCTGAGAGTGCTGCATACTACCCTAATTATGAAAAAGTATGCACATCATGGTAAATGCAACACTGTAATAAAGAAAAAAGTTGACTAAACTTAAAAAAGTAAGGCAATGAGCTGCAAAGCCTCTATGAGTTTCGTCACCTTCAAGTCAACTTTGAAGTCAAGTCTACTTTGAAAGAACTTGGAACTTGAATTTCAGCCAACTCAAAAATGCTTTGCAGCTAGTTGCCTTACTTTTTCAAGTTTAGTTAACTTCTTATTTTTTTACACTGAAATGAAATCAAAAAAGATTAATTTGAAAAGCCCATTCACCACCTACTCTGCTTAAAAAGCACAACTCATTATTTGACGATCAAACGTGAATTGAATTGATCATTGTCAGCACAGTTGAATGTTTACCTCTGTGTACCATTACCATGTCTTTTAGTCATCCCCATTATAACCTCTTCAAACCCAACACCCACTAGACATAATGCTGGCTATAGGATTTTCAGTGGCATGTGGAGAGGCCCTTTATGAATCTCCTCTTTTTAGGAATGCTCGCACTCGATCTCTTCCCAATTAAGCTGGCCTTAGTAACAATCAAACAATTAATTTATTGTATGATCAAAACAACACATGAGCCAATGTGATCAAGAAATTATTAATGAGGAAATTACAAAGAGATCACCGATAGTCTATATGAATGTAAACTTGTACAAAATATAATACATGAGATTTTGCAGGATGATAATAATCAAAATAATTAATCAAGAACTTTGTCAGAAATCCATTTTGGCATTATTTTTCAACAGGGCAACTTATTTTAACTGGGGGCATAACTTATTCAAAATGTTTTCATTGTTAGAGAGATTACATTTAAAATGGGAAGCATCTTTTTAATCATACAAAATCCTATATAGCATTCAAACAAGACAGCATTACTAGTCAGCCAAGCTAGCAAATACTGTAAGTGCAATTTATGAGCCACATGAATTTGAAGTCTTTAAGAAACATATTGACATTTTATGTTATCCTTAATGTTGACAGGAAAATGCCTTATGACTCTGTCCAATAGTCCAAATTCTAGTGAAAGACATATTGGCGAGTCCTTATACCAATCTTGACAAGTGAGCAAATTACAGTTTGGTTGCTAATTAGATGTGGAGAGCAGTAGCACAGTTGTAGGCATGATGTGATATTAATTAGGCCAACATAAGTCTTCCTCGAGTGATCGAGGGATGGATCAATACCCTCCTGAAGACTACTGTGAAGGCATTGGTAATTAAATCATTAATTATTGTAGCATTGTGGCTAAGACCCGCACGGAAAGAACCAATATAAACATATAGGTTTTAATATAGGGCCACATATAATTTTCGCATATATGCGACATACATGAAATTGGCCGTTTTTCATATAATATAGGTACATATGGTGCATATATGTACCTATGTTATTATGTTATTTTAAAAATCACTTGAAATACGGACCTGCTAAACTGCAAAATGCACTTCCACTGTGCTACTATCCATCTCAGATGACACAGAGCAAAGAGTAGTTTGTGGCGCTTTTGGACAGTGTTGATCATGGCTTCAGCTTTGCATAGTTAAGTTTTAACTTGCATCTGTAGATGCAACCTCAAAGGATGTTGACTGACAATGACATACCAAAGTATTTCAGAACCCAAGCCATGATATCCATTAATGTTACATGGCGGTTCTTCAGACAGTTACGTTTGGGGGGTGGAGATCACACTTACTCAAAAGAGCTTTTCAGCCTTACCCTTTAAGCACTGAAATTTGACCAGATTCAATCTTTTAATTGCAATTTCATTGCTTCTTTTATACTTAAACACAATTAGCTTGCCTGTTCTAGCAGGTGTTTCATAAAACCAGTTGCAAAAAAAGTATCAGAGTTTGGAAAAAGTATTTGCCCCTTCACAATTTCTTCTATTTTACTTATTTGTCATATTTAAATGTTTAAGATCATCCGACTAATTTTAATATTAGACAAAAATGACTTGAGTTAACACAAATTCCAGCTTTTAAGTGATCATTTCATTTATTGATGGTGAAGATTAAAACAAAACCTACTATACCACCCATGCAAAAAAATTGCCCCTCTACACCCAATAACTTGCTGTGGCATCCTTCACGGCAACAACTGCAATCAACTTAATTCAGCCACATAGGAGGGTTTTTGGGCATTAATTGCCAGTTTAAAGGTCATTCAACAACATCTCTATCAGATTCAAGTCAAAACTTTGACTTTACCACACAAAAACCTTAATTTTTTTTTCTTTTGATCCATTCAGAGGTGGACTTGGTTCAGTGCTTTGGATCATTGTCCTACCGCATAACTCAGCAGTGCTTGAGCTTTAGGTCACAAACTGACGACAAGACATTTTCTTTCAGGATTTTCTGGTCCAGAGCACAATTCATGGTTCCATCAATTATAGCAAGTTGCCAAGGTTTTGAAGCAGTAAAGCAGCCCCGGACCATCACAATATTCCCATTGTGTTTAACTGCTGATGTGATGTTCTTATTCTAGAATGGTGTATTAGTGATAGGCCAGATGTAAAAATACCCCTGCCTTCCAAAAATTTCCACTTTTGACTCGTGCGTCCACAGGTTATTATCCCTAAAGTCTAGTTGGTTATGAAGATGTTTTTTGGCAAATGTGCGACACGCCTTAGTGTTATTTTAAGTCGGCCATGGTTTTTGCTTTGTTGCTCTCCTATGGATGTCATTTTTGCCCACACTCCTTTCTTATAGTGGAATCATGAGCGCTGACCTTAAATGAAGCAAGTGAGGCCTGCAGTTCTTTAAATGTTAGTCTGGGTTCTTTTGCGACCTCCTGGTTGAGTCATGAATAAACTGTAGGAGGAATTTTGGTCTGCCAGCCACTCCTGGGAGGGTGCACGCTGTTCCATTGTCTTCATTTGTAAAGATTGGCTTTCACTGTCATTTCCTGAGGTCCCACAGTCTTAAAAATGCCTCTGTACCCTTTGCCAGACTCGTAAATATCAATGACTTTATTTCTCATCTATTTTTTGAATTTCTTTAGATTGCAACATCATGTGCAGCTTTTTGTCTACTCCACATTGCCAGACAGGTACCATTTTAGAGATGTTTAGATTCAACAGGGATGGCAGAAATTGAAACAAATCATCAATTTATTATTTTTTATTCTAAAAGGGGGGGATTAATTTATCACATAGGGCCAGGTAGGGCTGGATAGCTTTTTTCCTACACAAAATAAAAAGATGTAAAAACTGAATTCTCTATTTACTTGAGTTTGGTCTAATATTCATATAAGCTTGATTATCTGAAACATGTAAATGACAAATATGCAAAAATAGAGGTGATCGGAAAAGGGCAAATACTTTATTTTCACAGCACTGTATATTGCAACTTGTAACATCATTATTCCACTTAAACTTCCCCTACACCAACATGTTTGGAGTCCATAGCTGTCATCAGATTCAAGATTGGTGTATATTTTGAAAAACAAATGAATACACAAGTAAAACAACAAACAATGTGTTGCTGTGCAGCTGTGGTAGTAGAGGGTGACGTGAACTCTTAACTCATTCCTTATTGATTTTATTATCAGTTATGTCACTACTACCATTGTGACTACTACAATTAATTTAATGAAAATTTCTAGATAATTGTAATTATTATAATAGAAGATAAAAAGATAATTAATTTTTCCCTGAATGAAGCAGTTAATATGTAAACAACACAGCTGCTTGTGATTTGATCTGAAGCATTCAGATCCATATTCAAGCATTGACTCACGTCAACTGGGTGGCTGAAGGTGCACACAAAAGCAGCTCTGTGTGCCCATTTCCTTTTACTCTTAAATTGCCACCCCCCACCCCTCGGCGAGGATAAACTGCTTTGAGACTGTACTGTCATGCAAAGAGGACAAACAGCAGCTATCACATCCCAGGGGGTGAGATGGGGGGAAGAGGAGGAGGGGACAAGCTGGCACTATTTAGTGAGGACAATATGTCTGCGAGTGAATAAACACTTAGTAATTTGATCTCTCAGCCTGGTAAGTATATTCAGCAGGTGCCAAACCTTCTCAATTTCTCAGAGCAGTGAAATGAGTTGCAAGCATTTTCTTGGAATAGCCTCACAATACACCATGACATCATCACCTTCCAACTCCATGGCAAAACTTCGACAACCCTACCGTAACACTTTAAAATTTTATCGCTGAGGCAGAATTTAGTGTGAAATACCAACTCTAGCTTCAGCTTCAAGTCTATTACAAATCATTAGCTGAACTGGGTGAAAAATATTGGTCAAAATTTCAAAACGTTGTTAATATAGGTTTGAAAGTCAAGGGCAAAGTTTCTGCTATAAGTTTTTCTTCCACTCTAGAGCATTGTGATCAATGAATACCCACAAACCTCAGCTAAAATGCTTCCTTAAAACACCAACTTCGTATCGCAGCAAAAAATTCCAGCATATCAACGAATCCATGAGTGAAGACACTCGCTTTACAGAAGCATATCTCAAACGTTCCCCATTTCAACGAAGAACTGATAGATGGGGGTCGTCTCGAGTTGCGTAAAATTAAAATTCCGTAAAGTACCCTGACAGTCGACCATAAACGCCAACGAAAAATTCTGTATTATTATGAGGAGCATCGTGGAAACTGGAGGAAAAAAGTATCGTTGAAATAACTATTCATGGACTTGATTTCGATTAACATGCCAGAGAGAAACTACGCGACTCTTGTATCATGAGCTCGCGAGGTTCCGCTCCCGTGAGGCCCCATCAACAAAGGGTCATAAATCTCACAATGGGATGTTACAACCAGGCGAAACGTGACCGAAGCTTGAAACACACCCCTTTGCCAATGAAACAGCTATCTTAAAAAAAACTCTTAAGTGAGCAGAACGTTTCCGATGCAACAATGTTGAAAGTCAGGACTGTGTGGCACAGCTGTTGTCTGAATGAAAAAAACAAATGAATATATAGAGTAACACTCCTGGAATGCAATTTTCCAAATAAATAAATAAATAAATAACAAGGCCTCGAATTTCACTCGTGCGGTCTTGGACTCGTTTATAACCCAGAAGCTAATTTATTATGTTTTAATTACGGTTAGGTGTTAATTGCCTACTTTTAAAACACGATTGCACGCTTAGGTTTTTATGGACAGTTTTACTGCTTTCCCATTGTCCGGTTTTACGCTTTATTACGAATAAACTGATTTTAAGACACCACTAATTCCACAACTTGTGCACTTGACCAGGAGAAAGTTATTCCAGGAGAAGCGCAATTTTCACAATGTTCACATTATCTCTGGAGTAATCGTGAGTCTAAGAATCTGAGGCATACGCCGACAAAAATGCGTGAATTTCCTGAACGCCAATGCCAAGGTTGATGAAGCTTCAGAGTAACTGAGTTCACACATTTAATGTACGCATAACACTATAGCCTGTTGCAGTAACTTGCTTCGATGCACCTTTTCAGGTCATTGATGAAGAATTGTTCGTGTTCACTGCAATGTTTTGAAACGACCTACACTAATAAAGACAAATAATTAAGCAAATTGTTCGCCGTTCTACGGCGACGCAGAAAGTGACAAAAATCTCAAAAAACTTGAGCTTTACATTGACAATGTAATAAGTCTATTAATTCTTTCTATTGTTTTTTCTTCCATATGCAACCTCCCGCAAAGTACTCAAATTTCTCGTGTGGGGGTGGGGAAGGAGTCGATTACGCAACTCATGTTGAGCACGCGTCTTTTCCCGTGCGCAATTTTAGGCGGAAATTTAAGATAGCAAGACATCCCCGCAGAGGACACTAAATCACACGTGACTTTCAAATACCATATAGGATACATCAGATACAGGCTTCTTTGAATGTTGTCAATTTAACATACTTACACAATGGGGGAGCAGACGCATTGGTGGAGCGCGACCCTGTGCACTCATTTTAACAACTCAACGCTCCAATAAGTTTAAGTCGGCACATTGGTGCGTGTGTGTGTGTGTGTGTGTGTAGTAGTAGCCTCTGGGCGTGACCTTAAATGCTCTACTAAGCACGTCTATAGGCTACGGTAAATCAACTTAAAATGCCCAAAAACAGTGCTTTCGCTCATATGAACCCTGTGCTCGCTGCTCACAGTGTAAAGCTCACCTACCTGTATTTCATGGATTCGACTGAAACCGTCCCTATAAAAAAACTCAATTAGATTACTGATAGTGGTTGGTCCAGGCATGTCTTTCAGTGCCCTCACAGTGTCTTTTCCGGCTTTCAAAGAAGTGTAGTTTCCATAAAGCCCATTTTCCTCGATTGCGGGCAAAGATTGGCTCGTAGAATGTTTGTGGAAACCAGCAGCCCTAAGGAGTGAATGTCTGTTCTCCGCCTTGCAGGGCATTCTCTTGATGCAGAGGTGCAGAATTTTCTTCAAAAGTGCCATTCTCTATCCGATTTCAGCTGTCTATAACAGACTGTACAGGAGTATTGAATCTTTCCAAAATTGGCTTCAACCGACTGGTCCCAACGAGGCTAATTCAGTTGCCTCCGAGTGTCTGGGTACACTCCGTTCATCCTCGAAGTAATTGCTGGTGATAACTGTAGAACCTTGTTCCCTCGGACGCATATAAAGCCAGACATCGGGGTGACGAAGAGGAGTGAGGTGGGGGTGCCCTTACGGGTTGGGAAGACTTCAGATCTGCCCGGCAATGAAAACATATCACTTCCAAGTTTCCCGTTCTGATATAACACAATGCGTGAGAAAACCGAGAATGCATTAAGTGCTCAGCAATGCACTAATGCTTCTGAATTTCTAATGACTGATAACGCCCACGCAGTCGCAAGGTATACGCAAATAAAAACACTGGATAAAAATTATTGGAATGACCACACGATTTGGGAGAGAAGAAGAAAAAATGGTTCGATTTTTCAAAGATTTCTACCCTTGTATATGACAAAAAATGTATATATTTGTCAACAAAATAAATTACTAAAAGATGTAGAAACAAATACACATCCGCCGAATAACGTGTTTTTGCATTTGAGTTTATGCCAAGTTGTAACACAGATTGCAAGCTCCTCCGCTCCGGATCTGCCTCGGCTCCAGCTGGAGCCGGGGCAGATCCGGAGCGGAGGAGCTTGCTATTAATTTTATTAATTCATTTACGCCTATTTATTGGTTCATTTCTGATTCGGAATATACTGTAGCCTTGAGTGCTTGAAGTATTCAGGAGTATGAAGTCGACGTTTTGAGATGAGCGTTCGGAGTTTGTCAGTTTAGACGCCACGGGACTTCTAGACTGGCGTCGTTCCAAGGAACATTCTGTTATTGCCGCTAAGTTTTACCAAGAATAGTTGACGAAAGTCTCGCTGGCCAATTTTCTGCTTAAAAAAATTGCGACTTTGCTGGCCTACTTACTGGAGTTGGGTAGGCCTGATAGCAGACGATGGCGTTCTAGCCAATGTTCGCTTAACTGTAAAAAAAAAAGCAGCTAAAATATAGCCTATGATGAATTATTATTAAAATGAAGAAAACTGAACAATAGGATGTCAGTTTGTTCCTCAGAAGGAATGAGGCTGCGTGCTTCATAGAACACGTCCGTTGATCTGTTAGTTGGGTTAAGTTTAATTTCACTCTTAGGTCTGCCCTATTCAGTCATACATGGTTTAAACAGTTGCTCGTTAGATTACCATCAGGATTGCGTCGCAATTTTTGTCTTGCTTTTAAGTTACAGTGATAGCAACGCCTCTTTCGATCCAGTTATTCTGTATTCGTGCAGCTCAACCAGGTTCAGGGGAAAGGATATTTGCAAGGCTAAACAGAATACCGTTTCATGAACTTAAATTATTTCGCGTTCTTCCTATGTTCATCGTCTGCGGTGATAAAGAACAATCCCGCGCTTTATAAATCAAAAGTTTGAATGCAGTCTTCCTAACCTCCACACCAAAGAGCCGAGTTGGATTTTCTTTTGTATCTGAAAGGACAAAAATGTGCTGTGCAAAGCGGAGAAAACGTTTTGTAATCCGTTTGCTGATAACACATGCTAATTCGAAGCTAGAGTACTTTTGGAATGCCGCGCGGCCTGCCTCCAACAAGCCCATTGAGCGATCGATGGTCAGATATGCCTCAGCGCTGCTTTCCATACGTCACCGTTCGATTTTCAACACTTGGCACGCAGAGCTTGTATAGAAAATGTGACGACCCTAAATTACCCACATTCTCTAAATTAGCCTACCAGGGAAAATATATTTATGAAAAAAATAAAAATATAAGTGTATTCATTGCCGGGAAATAAGGCAAATGTGAAAGTGGCGCAAAACTGATTTTGTTTGTACTGTCACAACCCGTTTATGCTGGAATATCAAAGTGGCACTTATTGGTCATTCTACATATTTGAACGTTATGACCCTTCAATTAATGTCCTGGGGCGAATGTTGTATATATGTTTAGGTTCTAGAGCAGACTCTTCCGTGTATGTAGAACATGAACACACAAGTTGTAAAATGCTGCACTTTACTCCTTTATTGACCTGAGTGTTACTTCCCCCACACAGAGCACTTTAGAAAATCTTGGAAAATGAGAGTTGAATCGCTGACGGCAAATACTAAAGCATCAAAATTTAGCGGCTGGTTTTAGATGAGTGCGATATTGTGCACTGCGTAATATTTGAATGGAAACATGGTCCTGCCATTGTAATTACCATACATTAGAGGCCTGCTTTTACTGAGCTGAAAGATCCTTCCTCCATTGAAAAGTTGAGTGAGCTCAGTTAGTCATTCCTGCTGAATGCAAATATAGCTAGCTAATGTCAACTATTCATAATAAATTCTCATATATAGAAAAAAATAAAGTGCATTGATCAATACTATACTTTGGACAAGATAGATAGATAGATAGATAGATAGATAGATAGATAGATAGATAGATAGATAGATAGATCCAGAATATACATCAGTACTTGTTCCTGGCAATGTACCATCCTTTATTTTGACTGAGAGGAGGACAAAGCACAGCTCTTTCAGCAACAGGGGATCTCATTGAGCTGCTAATTAGGGGAATAAGGTTTGCCAATTTAGGTGGAAATGAAAAGGAATTTGATGATAGGTCTCCAAGATCAGGGTGGGGCAGGATGACTGTGAATCTTTTCAACATGCAGTGTAAGAGATGAATGAGGTGTATTACTTGCAAACAAACGTGAAAAGCAGAGGGAAGCGTCAATGCTGATTGGGTGTGATTGGATATCAACTTACATCACTGAGTGTAGATAGGCGCTGTGAAAAGCTATCAGTGCCCTGCTCTAATGTAAAGATTGTGCAGCTCAGATGGGACACTCTGGTCTGAAATAGGTGGTGGCTGGTTGCACTCCATTCATTGCAGCATGCTATTCTTTTATTTTTTATTTAAAATAAAAATAATAATAATAATATGTTTGGCAGTGTTGACCAAAACCTATGTTTATGTTGTACATGATATTGTCTTGTACTCACTGGATGCTGCCCTCAAAAAAAAAAAAATAAAAAAAATCTCAAGTTGCCTTTCAAGGTGTTTCATTTCTTGGACTGGGTTACCCAGTCCATCTTCCTTCTGTGTCCATGTTTTCCCCTAACCCTACTGTCTCTAGTTGGTTCCTATCTGTCTGTGCTGGGTGTGTTGTTCACTGGCTTCCCTTGAATTTATTCATGCAGTCAACATTCCTTTCAACTATCCTATTACTGACTCTTCCCGCTCACACCACATCCTAATCATTAATTTATTACTGATTCCAGCCTCTGCCCTGCCTGCACTACCACCATTATACACTGTTAGAAGAAAAAGTTTCAACACACTGGTTTAGTGTCCTTAGGCACCAGATCTGGAGGCTCGGGAGTGAAGTCTGGTGTTCAGAGGGTGTTTGCTTTGAAACCAAATGTTGGTGTTTCGGCACGCTTAAAATGAATTTTAAACACAGAAAACAGGGTTTCTTGAGTGAGGTCTGGTGTTTGGAGGGTGTTTGCTTTAAACCCAATGTTGGTGTTTCGGCGCACTCAAGATGAGTTTTAAACACTAAAAACAGGTTTTCTTCCAACTCAGGAAGTTTACTGCTGTTCCTGTCTAAGTGCAACATACCATAAACTCTAAATGAATTAAAAAAATCTCCTGGGTATAATAATCAAAATATAGCCTATGACCAGAAATGATTTTTTGCATTACATTTTTTGTTGTTACGCAGTGAAGAGAAATTTCAAATGGAATTTGTGAAATGTATTTCCATTGTTTATGCTTCCATGTTCTAGGCAATCTCGTCACTGACTTGTAGGCCCACATGCTCACTGAGGAACACATCTTTGCCAGCACTCATACCACAGTTCGGTCTGTTCCAGCTGTGTGGCTGAAGCTAAGCAGGAGTGGGCTTGGCCAGTACTTGGATGGGAGACCCCCGAGGAAAGCTATGTGGAGTGGGCCAAAACGATTGTGGCAGAATAATCCCCAATGCCCCAGTGCAGTGACGGGGACACTACTGAAGGAGATGCCGTCTTTGGGATGAGACGTTACACTGAGGACCTGACTTACTGTTGTCATTAAAAATCCTATGACACTCTTTGGAAAGAGCAGGGAGTTCGCTGGTGTCATGGCTAAAGTCTCGAACTGCCACCTAATCATCCCCTGATCTAATTTGCTGTGCAATTCCTCCTCTCTCTACCCACTGGGCTCCCTTTCAATCTCAATGGGACTTCCCTGGTTAAATAAGGGATAAATAAAAATCTCCTGTGCCTCACCGAGGGGAATGGGCAGTCTATAACAGCATTGCCGCTCATTCGCTATCTTTCTACATTTATGTCAGTCAACATAGAAAAATACAGATATGCAGGAAACCTATACAGAATTTTTTAATATATATAATTACAACTCACATACATGCAGGATCACATGACTACAGTGTAACTGGTAGAAATGGTTCATAATTATGAATGAATGACTTATCCAGTACACTAAATGCTGTTTCCATACCAATGCCAACGGATATTAACGCAGGGCACAGCATCGTGGTTAAAGCACTTGGTTCAACATTAAAGACATTCATGTTTGCACCCATGCAAGAATGCACCTTGTGTGTGCGGTACTTGGCCTTTCGCAATGGACATTCGTACCTTGAGTATTTCAGTCTAAAAATACACACATGCGTATCTGATCGTTGTAAAGTACGGACAGTAGTCTGGGAGCAACTTTATTAGATTTAGGCACTGAAAGTACTTTGGGTTGGGAATAGAACTGGGGTCCGGCCATAGACGTTGTAAAAAGATGGATGAAGCAACAATGATGTCACCCACTGATTTCAGCATACCATGAAGGAAGCCTCGATTTAGGCACTTTGTACTGCGCCATTTTGTCATTTTGAAATTGGATGTTATTACTATTGGAAGAGAGTGTGAATTGAAGATCCAGGGAGGAGCGAGGGATGGATCTAAGGGTAGATCCGACCTTATCTGACGAGGACCAGAGGATAGCCACGCCCAAAAAGCGTATCTGGGTTTATCCTTTGTTCTAGTCCATTTGGGACTATAATTTACAAAATTGAACATCATGATATATTGAAGGAGACTCGAAACTTGCGATAGATATCATAAAATAATGTGGAAAATCATTATTCAAATAATAAATCCGGTGGGAGAGTAGGGTCATTTCCTCATTAACATAGCATTGAACTTCTTTCTGGAACTACCGACGCCGCCATCTGCTGGCCATTAAATAGACTGCAATTTCTTGAGATTTTCACATTGGCTTCACTTTTCAGAGCCAGGTGCTGCGTCCAACCTTTTAGAAAGTCTATGGGCCAGGGTGAGGTTTAGGCACGAAAACTACTTGGTTATGTTTAACTGCTGGGTTATCTTCAGGGTAAGGGTTAGGATTACGGTCAGGGTGAGGTTTAGGCATCGATATGACTATGTTTGGCTCAGACACCAAAACTACTTGGTGAAGTTTGGGAGTTGGACCGGGTTCACCATTATGAGTACCAAAAAAAAAAAAATTTCGCTAGTGCTTGCGCTAATAGCCGAGTGGAAACGCAGTGCTTTGAGGTACTGACTTGTGTGTGGAGAACATGGGTTTCAACAACCTGAAATAATCAAACCTATTTTCTAACCAGACAGACAAGTAACATTTAAGTTGACCCCAAGATTTTTTTTAATTTTGACATGAGCTGAAACTTGTTGGAGACACTTTAGAATGACAAATGCTATACATTGTTCGGCATAATATAAAACCAGATATTTAACGGTCTGATTTTTAGAGGTGTAATGTGAATATAGGCCACTAGATGTATTTACCTTTTTTTGTTAAGCTCAGACTGGAGTCATGTTTAGACATGTCCTGGACATGTCTGGGGCAAGTCTCAGAAAATTAAAAAAAAGAGGTCTAAATGTGGGTGGGGTCTGCAAAAGAGTATATAAGGTAAAGAATTGAGACAGTAAAGTAGTAGGAGAAATTGCAAGAAGATGACCAGACCTGCCATTCTGTTCACGACCTGTGACGTTTCTTTTGTGGATTTCTTTGCCTGTGTTTGAGCATTTTCATCATCCAGGACATCACCAAGCCACCCCACGAAAAGGGATTGTAAATATTTATGTTTTGTACATAATTCAATCTTGGTCTGAGTTGTTAGTTGCTTAGTCGTTATTGTCTTTGTTTTAAAAATTAAATGTGTTTTAGTTGTTAAAACTGTGTCTGTCATCCCTTGCTGTTGCTGTTGTGTTATAAATGTAATAACAAATTGGGGCCATAACAAATTGGGGGCTCAAGGTCCGGGATAGACCATTTTGTGAGTAATTTATTGAAAATCTAACATTTCAAATTGTAAAATTGATTTTTTAAATTGAATACAAATATTGACAACAGCAATGGATGATTTCTTGGCATCACCAACCGTAGGGGTTTTGATGTCTTTTAAAAAGACAGAACTGCTAAAAATTTGCAGACATTTAGAGCTGACAGAGGTGAAACCAGCCATGCGAAAAGCAAGACTGGCTCGAGAGATAGTTGAATATTACATTGATGAAAATGTGTTTGCACCCGGAGATCTGGAACAGTTTCCAGTGGAAAATCCAAATATAGAAATGGAACTCAAATTAAAAATGCTAGAGATTGAAAGGGAGGAAAGAGAAAAAGAAAGGGAGGAAAAAGAAAAGCAAAGAGAATTTGAGAGGGAAGAAAAAGAAAAACAAAGGCAGTTTGAGTTAGAAAAATTAGCAAGAGAAGAGAAAATAGAAAGGGAGGAAAAAGAAAAACAAAGAGAATTTGAGTTAGAAAAATTTGCAAGACAGAGAGATTTTGAATTAGAGAAATTCGATAGAGAAGAAAGACTCCAAATGGAGCAACTAAAAATTAAAATTGAAACTAAAAATAAATTTTGTGCCAGTCAGGAGGTAAAACTGGTGCCTCCATTTTCGGAAAAGGATGTTGACAACTATTTCCAGTGTTTTAAAAACGTAGCAAAGAGTTGCCAGTGGCTAAAGGGACACTGGCCTCTGATGTTGCAAACTGTCCTCAAGGGTAAAGCTCAACAAGCCTATTCGGCTTTGTCTGCAGATGATTCCTCTGATTATGAGGTTGTCAAAAAGGTTATTTTGAGAGCTTATGAGTTGGTTCCAGAGGCTTACCGACAGAAATTCAGAGGTCTGAAGAAATCTGAAAATCAGACTTATGTTGAATTTGCTAATGAAAAGCAGGTTTGCTTTGAGCGCTGGTGTACTTCTATGGAGGTCAATAATGATTTCAACTCACTAAAAGAGATGGTGTTAGTTGAAGAATTCAAGAACTGTGTTAAAGATGATGTTATGCCTACCTTAATGAGAAGCAAGCACTGAATTTGCAATCAGCTGCCAAATTTGCAGATGAATATGTTCTCACACATAAGTCCAAATTTCAGTCTAGCAGTAATAATAGATGGTCCCAATTTCAGAAAAAGGGTTATGGTGATACCCAAGATTCCTCACCCAAAGACAAAGACAAATCTGGTGATGGTGCTCAGTAATCCAGTAACAGGTCTGATCAAAGTGTGAAAGCTGACAGTGACAAAAGTGGTCTAGTTTGCAGTTATTGCAAGAAATCTGGTCATGTTACAACTAACTATTGGTTCCTAAAAGCTAAAAAAGAAAAAGAAAAGGATACCAAACCAAATGCCTTTGTGAAAACAAGGTTAGAAACCCCTGTAGTAGATAACCAATCTGCTAAATTGCCTGCTTCTTGTGGGGCTAAAAAGCCTGATACAGCTGACTTTGTGAGGGAGGAATTTCTTCCATTTGTGTCTGAGGGATTTGTGGCTCTGAATGAGCATACTACTCCTGTCCCATATATATCCTAAGGGATACCGGAGCTTCTCAGTCACTTTTGTTGATGGACTCCTTGGAGTTACGTGATGAGACCGCTTCAGGGGATTTCATACTTGTACAAGGTATTGAAGGGAGGACTGTATCTGTACCCCTGCGCTCTATATTCTTGAAGTCAGATTTAGTTACAGGACAGGTAAAGGTGGGACTTATGTCAAGTCTACCTATAAAGGGTGTTTCTCTGTTGCCAGGCAATGACCTGGCTGGGAGCAAAGTAGTTCCCCCTGTACATCTTACTTCACAGCCGAGCACTGAAGATGGGGATGAGGACCCATCTCTGCATCCTTCTTGCGCAGTGACTCGTGCTATGGCCAAGAAGGCTAAAGAAGAAGATGATGTGGTGCCGTCCAGTACATTGAATAGTCAGGACTCAGGTGGTTCGCCTCATGACTCTGATTGGCCTACTATGGTTTCTCCGTTTGAGGACTTAGCAGATACTTTTATCAGTTCTCTATTCAGCCAGCCAGATGGGTTTGGTGATTCTGATGTGTCTGGAGACTTGTCTCTGTCCAGAAAGCGGTTGATTGAGGAGCAAACTAATGATCCTGAAATTTGTGCACTAAGGAGGAGAGCCCTTCCTGATAAAGAAATAGACGCAGTTCCAGTTGGGTATTATCTCAAGGATGGTGTGTTGATGCGGAAGTGGCGCCCTCCTGATATCCCTGCCAATGCAGATTGGGCAGTGGTCAGGCAAATTGTTGTTCCGAAGGTCTATAGAAATGAGATCTTAACAATGGCTCATAGTTTACCTTTAGGAGGTCATCTTGGTGTTAACAAGACTGTTGATAAGATCATGAAACACTTCTTTTGGCCTGGGCTTCGGAAAGACGTTTCCAACTTTTGCAAAACCTGTCACACTTGTCAGGTAGTTGGAAAACACCAGTTAGACCCACCTGTAGCTCCATTGCAGTCTATCCCAGGCTTTGGGGAGCCATTCTCTAGGGTCATTGTTGATTGCGTTGGTCCATTACCCAAGACTAGATCTGGAAATCAGTACTTGTTGACAATCATGTGTGCATCTACCAGATTCCCCGAAGCCATACCTCTACGTAACATCAAAGCAACTGCAATCTCAAAGGCTTTGATAAAGTTCTTCAAGTTGTTTGGCCTTCCCAGGGAAATTCAGTCAGACCAGGGTAGCAATTTCACTTCAGGATTGTTTCAGCAGGTTGTGTATGAACTAGGTGCAAAGCAGATTCTTTCTAGTGCCTATCATCCAGAAAGTCAGGGTGCCTTAGAGCGGTTTCATTCCACTCTCAAGACAATGATGAGGACTTATTGTTATGACCATGAGAAAGACTGGGATGAAGGGGTTCATTTGCTGTTGTTTGCAGCTAGAGTAGCAGTGCAGGAGTCTACTGGATTCAGTCCATTTGAGCTAGGGTTTGGCCATGAAGTGAGAGGACCTTTGCTATTATTGAGTGAACAATGGCAAGAGGAAGAGCCGCACATCAGTCTGTTAGATTATGTTAGCAAGTTCAAGGAAAGATTGAGTGCAGCTTGTGACCTAGCCAAAGAGAACTTGAAATCAAGTCAGGGAAAAATGAAAACTTAGTATGATCATAAGGCTAGAAGCCGTGAGTTTAAACCAGGAGACAAGGTCCTTGTGTTGTTTCCCTTGCAGTCCAATCCATTGCAGGCTAGATTTCATGGTCCTTATGAAATTCTGACAAAACTCAATGATCTCAATTACATTGTGAAGACTCCAGATAGGAGAAAACCAAAACAATTGTGTCACATTAACATGCTGAAGCCTTATCATGACAGAAATGCTAGGGTTGCAGCTGTCACTTCAGATTCTCCAATGGTCGAAACGTGTGAAGATGAGGGGGAGTTTCAAGATGATGAACCTAGAATTAAAGCTGAAGTTTTTTCATGTAAATTGTCAAATTCTGAAGTGTTGCAAAATCTTGATGTGAAACTCCAGCACTTAGAACCCTCACAGAGAGATCAGTTTGAAAGGTTGATCAAGAAATATGAGGATTTGTTTCCTGATGTTCCAAAGAGAGTTACTATAGCCTCTCATGATGTAGATGTTGGTGATGCCAAACCAATAAAACAGCATCCATACCGGATGAATCCTGAAAAGAGAAAGATTGCTGAGAAAGAGGTTGAGTACATGTTAAAACATGATATTATCAGACCCTCCAACTCCGATTGGAGTTCACCCTGTGTGCTAGTTCCAAAACCTGATGGAAGTACTAGATTCTGTACAGATTATCGCAAAGTCAATGCTGTAACTAGAACTGCTGTGTTTCCAATACCTAGGATTGTATTGATAGTGTAGGGCAAGCAAAGTTTCTGACCAAGATTGATTTATTGAAGGGTTATTGGTGTGTGCCTTTAACTGAGAGGGCCAAGAGCATCTCTGCTTTTGCCACACCATCTGGATTGTACCAGTATGAAGTCCTACCCTTTGGCATGAAAAATGCCCCAGCCACGTTCCAAAGGATGATACAGTCTACAATCGCCGGATTGCCACACACGGGTGCGTACATCGATGACCTGATCACATGGAGTGACTCCTGGGAAGAACATCTAAAAGATGTAGAGACGTTGTTCCAGCGCCTGACCCAGGCTAACCTGACTGTTAACCTGAGCAAGAGTGACTTTGGTTGTGCTACTGTCACCTATCTTGGCTACGTCATAGGCCAGGGTAAGGTGGCACCCATAAATGCTAAAGTCCAAGCCATCATGGACTTTCCAGTTCCTGACAACAAAAAAGCTTTGCGCCGCTTCCTTGGAATGATCGGGTACTACCGCAAGTTCTGCAAGAACTTTGCTGAGATTGCTCTCAGTCTAACTAACCAGCTGAAGAAAGGCGTAAAGTTCACCTGGGATGATGCATGCCAGAGAGCCTTCGATCACCTGAAGTCTCTGCTGTGTCACTTCCCCGTGCTCAAATCTCCTGACTTCAACAAACCGTTCTCCATCGCGGTCGATGCTAGCGACCAAGCTTGTGGATCTGTGCTCCTACAGAGAAGTGACTCTGATGACATTGAGCATCCCGTGGCATACTTCTCCAGGAAGTTCAATCGCCACCAAAGGAACTATTCCACAATAGAGAAGGAACTGTTGGCTCTGGTCCTTTCATGACAACACTTTGAAGTTTATGTTTGTACAGGGGAAAAGCCAATGATTGTGTACACTGACCACAATCCGTTAATGTTTTTGAGTAAGATGAAAAACAAGAATCGGAGATTGTTGAATTGGAGTTTGATTTTACAGGAGTTTGACTTGGAAATTAAGCATGTGTAGGGTACAGACAATGTAATTGCTGATTGCTTATCCCGTGTTTGAATGTGTATATATATATATCATGTGTTTGAATATTGTATGATATGTATATATAGACATGTGTTCACTTAACCATTTTGTATTGAAAAGAAAAATTTTGCCTTTATGAGTCAAAATTTTTCCCTTTTGGAATGGAGGTGTAATGTGAATATAGGCCACTAGATGGCAGTATTTAGCTTTTTTTGTTAAGCTCAGACTGGAGTCATGTTTAGACATGTCCTGGACATGTCTGGGGCAAGTCTCAGAAAATTAAAAAAAAGAGGTCTAAATGTGGGTGGGGTCTGCAAAAGAGTATATAAGGAAAAGAATTGAGACAGTAAAGTAGTAGGAGAAATTGCAAGAAGATGACCAGACCTGCCATTCTGTTCAAGACCTGTGACGTTTCTTTTGTGGATTTCTTTGCCTGTGTTTGAGCATTTTCATCATCCAGGACATCACCAAGCCACCCCACGAAAAGGGATTGTAAATATTTATGTTTTGTACATAATTCAATCTTGGTCTTAGTTGTTAGTTGCTTAGTCGTTATTGCCTTTGTTTTAAAAATTAAATGTGTTTTAGTTGTTAAAACTGTGTCTGTCATCCCTTGCTGTTGCTGTTGTGTTATAAATGTAATAACAAATTGGGGCCATAACAAATGTCACTTAAATTCACTTCTTTATTCATGTCATTTGGTTGCAATCACATCTGGAAAGCCATAAGACCTCTGCATTTGCTTGGCTCCCCTCTGGGGCCAATGTTGGTATTTTGTTCATTCCCTATAAAGCTAAAGAGAAATATGGAATCACATGTTTTTTGTTTTGTTATAAGACTCTGTTTGCATGACTTCTTGTATGTTCATCTTGAGTTCTGCAGAATGCTCTTCTGAATGGCATTTTTATTACAGAAGCATTGAGGAAATTGTTACAAATGAATTTAAGAAACACATAACTGCAGACTCACAGCACTTATTAAAGGGACCCTGATTTTGTCCAAATTACATTTTGCCACAAAGACAATGTGACATATGCAACTGACTTAGTAGTCAGTTAGCAGTAGTCAGATTTCTATTTCATTCAATTAATTGAGCAACTGAGCATTTTTCTCCTTCCAAATTGGCAATTAATGCAATTTGCAAATCTGAAATGACCTACAGGTGAGCAGTGATCTGGAGTGTCTCATGTGAATCTCTACGAAGGATCAGGTCTTTATAAATTGTTTTCCTTCAGGTTTGCTGAGAACGTCAAAGGTATAAGTATCTACCTTCTTTGAAAAATGTTGACTTGTCCATTATGTTGCATTACCCAATGCAGAAACATAGCAAGATTGATGGCCTGTCTGGAATTCATAGTAATGAGCCAAATTTCACAGTGTCTGGTAAGCTTCCCGATGTTGAAAGGAGTATTGCTGCAAAATATTCTCAAGCATTGGATATTGTGCAAAGCATGTGTGTAGAATTCATAGAAATATGCTCTCTGATAAATTCCCTGATACTAGTATTTGAAACCTTGAGATTAGATGTCCAACATGTGATCACAAAGTGGAGAATTTGAGAGTATTGACCTCCCATTATGATGCACACTGCAGAAAGTCAATATATTGTTTGTGTGATGAAACATAGTAATGTAACTTTTGAAGTATACTCTTCATACACTTTTCATATAAGCAGACATCACAGATGTCATCTCATTAAAAGATGAACCGAAAGAGAATATTGAAACAGATTTGCCAAACTCTGCTCATGATGTACAATGCAGTGGCTGTAATGAGAGTAATGACTATGGAGCAAGATGTGCAAGGTATGTTGTCACACGAAGCTTGACAATCACTTTTCTAAAGTAGCAGGAAGTTAGTATGCTTGGTTCTAGCTCAATACAACCAATAATTGAGGATTGCACCAATTCTGTTGATGTGTCTGATGAACACACACTGACTGAAGTAATAAACACCTGTGAGAAACATGAAATTGACAGTGAAGTTTTGGGGGAAATTTGTGAATCACTGCAACATAATATTTTAACAAAGCTTGAAAGAACAGTGAAAAAGAAAGAAATGCTATCAAACAATTTTCTCCTTTTTAGCCTATTGAGTACAAATTTAAAGTTGCGATGGAAAAACAGAACATTTATACGCAATGGGCTCCAAAACTACTGGCACTGTTGACTGGTAATGCACGAACAATAATAAAACTATAACTAGAAAATTCCAGCAGAAATTTTGAATGTGCCTGCTGGTCTACAAGTACAGTGTTGGAGGGGCTTGCCAGCATTCTGGTACACAGTTGATATTATGTTCCGGGTGGTTGCTAGGGCGTTGCTAAACAAGTGCGATGGTCTTTTTGGTGGTTGCAAGGGCGTTTCTTGATGATTGCTATGGCGTTCTGGGTGGTTGCTAGGGCATTAGTAGGTGGTTGCTATGGTGTTACGGGTGGTTGCTAGGGCATTGCAAGATGGTTGCTATGGTGTTCTGAGTGCTTGCCAGAGCATTGCTAGGCAGTTGCATTGGAGTTCCATAGGGCATTGCTAGGCATTTGCTCTGGTGTTCTGGGCGATTACTAGGGCATTGCTAGGCAGTTGCTATGGCGTTCTGGGTGGTTGCTAGGGCGTTGCTTGGCAGTTGCTATGATGTTCTGGGTGGTTACTAGGGCGTTGCTAGGCAGTTGCTGTGGTGTTCTGGGTGGTTGTTAGGGCGTTGCAAGGCAGTTGCTATGGGGTTCTGAGTGGTTGCTAGGGCATTGCAAGGCAGTTGCTATGGTGTTATGGGTGGTTGCAAAGGCGTTGCTAGGCAGTTGCTATGGTGTTCTGGGTGGTTGCTAGGGCTTTGCTAGGCAGTTGCTATGGTGTTCTGGGTGGTTCCCAGGGCATTGGTACTCAGTTGCTATGGCGTTCTGGGTGGTTGCCAGGACGTTGCTTGGCAGTGGCAATGGTGTTCTGGGTGGTTGCTAGGGTGTTGCTAGGCAGTTGCTATGGTTTTCTGGGTGGTTGCTAGGACATTGCTAGGCAGTTGCTATGGTGTTCTGGGTGGTTGCAAGTGCGTTGCTAAGGAGTTGCTGTGGTGTTCTGGCTGGTTGCTAGGGCATTGCTAGGCAGTTGCTATGGTGTTCTGGGTGGTTGCTAAGGCGTTGCCAGGCAGTTGCTATGGTGTTCTAGTTGGTTGCTAGGGGTTGCTCGGCGGTTGCTATGGTGTTTTGCGTGGTTGCAAGGGCGTTGCTAGGCAGTTGCTATGGTGTTCTGGTTGGTTGAAAGGGCCATGCTAGGCAGTTGCTATGGTGTTCTGGGTGGTTGCTAGGCGGTTGCTATGGTGTTCTGGGTGGTTGCCAGGGCGTTGCTAGGCAGTTGCTATGGTGTTCTAGGTGGTTGTTAGGGCGTTGTTAGGCAGTTGCGATGGTGTTCTGGGTGGTTGCTAGGCGGTTGCTATGGTGTTCTAAGTGGTTGCTAGGGCATTGCTAGGTGGTTGCTATGGCGTTCTGGGTGGTTGCTAGGCGGTTGCTATGTTGTTCTGGGTCGCTGCTAGGGCGTTGCTAGGCGGTTGCTATGGTATTTTGGGTGGTTGCTAGGGCGTTGCTATGGCATTCTGGGTGGTTGCTAGGGCGTTGCTAGGCAGTTGCTATGGTGTTCTGGGTGGTGGCTAGGGCGTTGCTTGGCAGTTGCTGTAGTGTTCTGTGTTGTTGCTAGGGCGTTGCTAGGCAGTTGCTATGGTGTTCTGGCTGGTTGCTAGAGCGTTGCTAGGCAGTTGCTATGGTGTTCTGGGTGGTTGCTCGGGCGTTGCTAGGCGGTTGCTATGGTGTTCTAGGTGGTTGTTACGGCGTTGCTAGGCAGTTGCTATGGTGTTCTGGGTGGTTGCTAGGCGGTTGCTATGGTGTTCTAAGTGGTTTCTAGGGCGTTGCTAGGCGGTTGCTATGGTATTCTAGGTGGTTGCTAGGGCGTTGCTAGGCGGTTGCTATGGTGTTCTGGGTGGTTGCCAGGGCGTTGCTAGGCGGTTGCTGTGGTGTTCTGGGTGGTTGCGAGGCGGTTGCTATGGTGTTCTAAGTGGTTGCTAGGGCGTTGCAAGGCAGTTGCTATGGTGTTCTGGGTGGTTGCTAGGGGGTTGCTATGGTGTTCTGGGTGGTTGCTAGGTGGTTGCTATGGTGTTCTAAGTGGTTGCTAGGGCGTTGCAAGGCAGTTGCTATGGTGCTCTGGGTGGTTGCTAGGCGGTTCCTATGGTGTTCTTGGTGGTTGCCAGGGCGTTGTTATGCAGTTGCTATGGTGTTCTGGGTGGTTGCTAGGCGGTTGCTATGGTGTTCTAAGTGGTTGCTAGGGTGTTGCTAGGCGGTTGCTATGGTTTTCTGGGTGGTTGCTAGGGCGTTGCTAGGCAGTTGCTATGGTGTTCTGGATGGTTTCTAGGGCGTTGCTAGGCGGTTGCTATGGTGTTCTGGGTGGTTGCTAGGCGGTTGCTAAGGTGTTCTGGGTCGTTGCTAGGGCGTTGCTAGGCTGTTGCTATGGTGTTTTGGGTGGTTGCTAGGGCGTTGCTATGGTGTTCTGGGTGGTTGCTAGGGCGTTGCTAGGCAGTTGCTATGGTGTTCTGGGTGGTTGCTAGGCGGTTGCAATGGTGTTTTGGGTGGTTGCTAGGGCGTTGCTAGGCGGTTGCTATGGTGTTCTGAGTGCTTGCCAGAGCATTGCTAGGCAGTTGCATTGGAGTTCCATAGGGCATTGCTAGGCAGTTGCTATGGTGTTCTGGGCGATTACTAGGGCATTGCTAGGCAGTTGCTATGGCGTTCTGGGTGGTTGCTAGGGCGTTGCTTAGCAGTTGCTATGGTGTTCTGGGTGGTTACTCGGGCGTTGCTCGGCAGTTGCTGTGGTGTTCTGGGTGGTTGTTAGGGCGTTGCAAGGCAGTTGCTATGGTGTTCTGAGTGGTTGCTAGGGTATTGCAAGGCAGTTGCTATGGTGTTCTGGGTGGTTGCAAAGGCGTTGCTAGGCAGTTGCTATGGTGTTCTGGGTGGTTGCTAGGGCTTTGCTAGGCAGTTGCTATGGTGTTCTGGGTCGTTGCTAGGGCATTGCTAGGCGGTTGCTATGTTGTTCTGGGTGGTTGCTAGGCGGTTGCAATGGTGTTTTGGGTGGTTGCTAGGGCGTTGCTAGGCGGTTGCTATGGTGTTCTGAGTGCTTGCCAGAGCATTGCTAGGCAGTTGCATTGGAGTTCCATAGGGCATTGCTAGGCAGTTGCTATGGTGTTCTGGGCGATTACTAGGGCATTGCTAGGCAGTTGCTATGGCGTTCTGGGTGGTTGCTAGGGCGTTGCTTGGCAGTTGCTATGGTGTTCTGGGTGGTTACTCGGGCGTTGCTCGGCAGTTGCTGTGGTGTTCTGGGTGGTTGTTAGGGCGTTGCAAGGCAGTTGCTATGGTGTTCTGAGTGGTTGCTAGGGTATTGCAAGGCAGTTGCTATGGTGTTCTGGGTGGTTGCAAAGGCGTTGCTAGGCAGTTGCTATGGTGTTCTGGGTGGTTGCTCGGGCTTTGCTAGGCAGTTGCTATGGTTTTCTGGGTGGTTCCTAGGGCATTGGTACTCAGTTGCTATGACGTTCTGGGTGGTTGCCAGGGCATTGCTTGGCAGTTGCAATGGTGTTCTGGGTGGTTGCTAGGGTGTTGCTAGGCAGTTGCTATGGTGTTCTGGGTGGTTGCTAGGACATTGCTAGGCAGTGGCGATGGTGTTCTGGGTGGTTGCTAGTGCGTTGCGAAGGAGTTGCTGTGGTGTTCTGGCTGGTTGCTAAGGCGTTGCCAGGCAGTTGCTATGGTGTTCTAGTTTGTTGCTAGGGGTTGCTCGGCGGTTGCTATGGTGTTTTGCGTGGTTGCAAGGGCGTTGCTAGGCAGTTGCTATGGTGTTCTGGTTAGTTGAAAGGGCCATGCTAGGCAGTTGCTATGGTGTTCTGGGTTGTTGCTAGGTGGTTGCTATGGTGTTCTGGGTGGTTGCCAGGGCGTTGCTAGGCAGTTGCTATGGTGTTTTAGGTGGTTGTTAGGGCGTTGTTAGGCAGTTGCGATGGTGTTCTGGGTGGTTGCTAGGCGGTTGCTATGGTGTTCTAAGTGGTTGCTAGGGCGTTGCTAGGTGGTTGCTATGGTGTTCTGGGTGGTTGCTAGGCGGTTGCTATGGTGTTCTGGGTCGTTGCTAGGGCGTTGCTAGGCGGTTGCTATGGTGTTTTGGGTGGTTGCTAGGGCGTTGCTATGGCGTTCTGGGTGGTTGCTAGGGCGTTGCTAGGCAGTTGCTATGGTGTTGTGGGTGGTGGCTAGGGCGTTGCTTGGCAATTGCTGTAGTGTTCTGTGTTGTTGCTAGGGCGTTGCTAGGCAGTTGCTATGGTGTTCTGGCTGGTTGCTAGAGCGTTGCTAGGCGGTTGCTATGGTGTTCTGGGTGGTTGCTAGGCGGTTGCTATGGTATTCTGGGTGGTTGCTAGGGCGTTGCTAGGCGGTTGCTATGGTGTTCTGAGTGGTTGCTAGGCGGTTGCTATGGTGTTCTAATTGGTTGCTAGGGCATTGCTAGGCAGTTGCTATGGTGTTCTGGGTGGTTGCTAGGCGGTTGCTATGGTGTTCTGGGTGGTTGCCAGGGCGTTGATAGGCAGTTGCTATGGTGTTCTAGGTGGTTGTTACGGCGTTGCTAGGCAGTTGCTATGGTGTTCTTGGTGGTTGCTAGGCGGTTGCTATGGTGTTCTAAGTGGTTTCTAGGGCGTTGCAAAGCGGTTGCTATGGTATTCTAGGTGGTTGCTAGGGCGTTGCTAGGCAGTTGCTATGGTGTTCTGGGTGGTTGCCAGGGCATTGCTAGGCGGTTGCTGTGGTGTTCTGGGTGGTTGCTAGGCGGTTGCTATGGTGTTCTAAGTGGTTGCTAGGGCGTTGCAAGGCAGTTGCTATGGTGTTCTGGGTGGTTGCTAGGCGGTTGCTATGGTGTTCTTGGTGGTTGCCAGGGCGTTGTTATGCAGTTGCTATGGTGTTCTGGGTGGTTGCTAGGTGGTTGCTATGGTGTTCTAAGGGGTTACAAAGGCATTGCTAGGTGGTTGCTATGGTCTACTGGGTGGTTACTTGGGCGTTGCTAGGCAGTTGCTATGGTGTTCTGGGTGGTTTCTAGGGCGTTGCTAGGCAGTTGCTATGGTGTTCTGGGTGGTTGCTAGGCGGTTGCTATGGTGTTCTGGGTCGTTGCTAGGGCGTTGCTAGGCGGTTGCTATGGTGTTTTGGGTGGTTGCTAGGGCGTTGCTATGGTGTTCTGTGTGGTTGCTAGGGCGTTGCTAGGCAGTTGCTATGGTGTTCTGGGTGGTTTCTAGGGCGTTGCTAGGTGGTTGCTATGGTGTTCTGGGTGGTTGCTAGGCGGTTGCAATGGTGTTTTGGGTGGTTGCTAGGGCGTTGCTAGGCGGTTGCAATGGTGTTCTGAGTGCTTGCCAGAGCATTGCTAGGCAGTTGCATTGGAGTTCCATAGGGCATTGCTAGGCAGTTGCTATGGTGTTCTGGGCGATTACTAGGGCATTGCTAGGCAGTTGCTATGGCGTTCTGGGTGGTTGCTAGGGCGTTGCTTGGCAGTTGCTATGGTGTTCTGGGTGGTTACTCGGGCGTTGCTCGGCAGTTGCTGTGGTGTTCTGGGTGGTTGTTAGGGCGTTGCAAGGCAGTTGCTATGGTGTTCTGAGTGGTTGCTAGGGTATTGCAAGGCAGTTGCTATGGTGTTCTGGGTGGTTTCAAAGGCGTTGCTAGGCAGTTGCTATGGTGTTCTGGGTGGTTGCTAGGGCTTTGCTAGGCAGTTGCTATGGTTTTCTGGGTGGTTCCGAGGGCATTGGTATTCAGTTGCTATGGCGTTCTGGGTGGTTGCCAGGGCATTGCTTGGCAGTTGCAATGGTGTTCTGGGTGGTTGCTAGGGTGTTGCTAGGCAGTTGCTATGGTTTTCTGGGTGGTTGCTAGGACATTGCTAGGCAGTTGCTATGGTGTTCTGGGTGGTTGCTAGTGCGTTGCTAAGGAGTTGCTGTGGTGTTATGGCTGGTTGCTAGGGCATTGCTAGGCAGTTGCTATGGTTTTCTGGGTGGTTGCTAAGGCGTTGCCAGGCAGTTGCTATGGTGTTCTAGTTGGTTGCTAGGGGTTTCTCGGTGGTTGCTATGGTGTTTTGCGTGGTTGCAAGGGCGTTGCTAGGCGGTTGCTGTGGTGTTCTGGTTGGTTGAAAGGGCAATGCTAGGCAGTTGCTATGGTGTTCTGGGTGGTTGGTAGGGCGTTGCTAGGCAGTTGCTGTGTTGTTCTGGGTGGTTGCAAGGGCGTTGCTAGGCAGTTGCTATGGTGTTCTGGGTGGTTGGTAGGCGGTTGCTATGGTGTTCTTGGTGGTTGGTAGGGCGTTGCTAGGCAGTTGCTGTGGTGTTCTGGGTGGTTGCAAGGGCGTTGCTAGGCAGTTGCTATGGTGTTCTGGGTGGTTACAAGGGCATTGCAAAACGGGTGCTATGGTGTTCTGGGTGGTTGCAAGGGCGTTGATAGGCAGTTGCTATGGTGTTCTGGTTGGTTGCTAAGGTGTTGCCAGGCAGTTACTATGTTGTTCTGGGTGGTTACAAAGGCATTGCAATACGGGTGCTATGGTGTTCTGGGTGGTTGCAAGGGCGTTGCTAGGCAGTTGCTATGGTGTTCTGGGTGGTTACAAGGGCATTGCAAAACGGGTGCTATGGTGTTCTGAGTGGTTGCAAGGGCGTTGCTAGGCAGTTGCTATTGTGTTCTGGGTGGTAGCTCGGGTGTTGTTAGGAAGTTGCTCTGGTGTTCTGGTTGGTTACAAGGGCATTGCAAAACGGGTGCTATGGTGTTCTGGGTGGTTGCTATGGCATTGCTAAGCGGTTGCTATGGTTTTCTGGGTTGTTGCTAGGGCATTACTAGGCGGTTAATATGGTGTCCTGGGTATTTGCTAGGGCGTTGCTAGGCAGTAGCTATGGTGTTCTGGGTGGTTGCTACGGCGTTGCAAGGCGGTTGCTATGGTCTTCTGGGTGGTTGCTAGGGTGTTGCTAGGCGGATGCTATGGTGTTCTGTGTTGTTGCTAGGGCATTGCTAGGCAGTTGCTATGGTGTTCTGGCTGGTTGCTAGAGCGTTGCTAGGCGGTTGCTTTGGTGTTCTGGGTGGTTGAGAGGCGGTTGGTATGGTATTCTGGGTGGTGGCTAGGGCGTTGCTAGGCGGTTGCTATGGTGTTCTGAGTGGTTGCTAGGCGGTTGCTATGGTGTTCTAACTGGTTGCTAGGGCGTTGCTAGGCATTGCTGTGGTGTTCTGGGTGGTTGCTAGGCGGTTGCTATGGTGTTCTGGGTGGTTGCCAGGGCGTTGATAGGCATTGCTATGGTGTTCTAGGTGGTTGTTAGGGCGTTGCTAGGCAGTTGCTTTGGTGTTCTGGGTGGTTGCTAGGCGGTTGCTATGGTGTTCTAAGTGGTTTCTAGGGCGTTGCTAGGCGGTTGCAATGGTGTTCTGGGTGGTTGCTAGGGCGTTGCTAGGCGGTTGCTATGGTGTTCTGGGTGGTTGCTAGGGCGTTGCTAGGCGGTTGCTATGGTGTTCTGGGTGGTTGCAAGGCGGTTGCTATGGTGTTCTAAGTGGTTGCTAGGGCGTTGCTAGGCAGTTGCTATGGTGTTCTGGGTGGTTGCGAGGCGGTTGCTGGGGTGTTCTGGGTGGTTGCCAGGGCGTTGCTAGGCAGTTGCTATGGTGTTCTAGGTGGTTGTTCGGGCGTTGTTAGGCAGTTGATATGGTGTTCTGGGTGGTTGCTAGGCGGTTGCTATGGTGTTCTAAGTGGTTGCTAAGGCGTTGCTTGGCGGTTGCTATGGTGTTCTGGGTGGTTGCTAGGGCGTTGCTAAGTGGTTGCTATGGTGTTCTGGGTGGTTGCTAGGGCATTGCTAGGCGGTTGCTATGGTGTTCTGGGTGGTTGCTAGGCGGTTGCTACGGTGTTCTGAGTCGTTGCTCGGGCGTTGCTAGGCGGTTGCTATGGTGTTTTGGATGGTTGCTAGGGCGTTGCTATGGTGTTCTGGGTGGTTGCTAGGGCGTTGCTAGGCAGTTGCTATGGTGTTCTGGGTGGTGGCTAGGGCGTTGCTAGGCAGTTGCTGTAGTGTTCTGTGTTGTTGCTAGGGCGTTGCTAGGCAGTTGCTATGGTTTTCTGGCTGGTTGCTAGAGCGTTGCTAGGCAGTTGCTATGGTGTTCTAGGTGGTTGCTAGGCGGTTGCTATGGTATTCTGGGTGGTGGCTAGGGCGTTGCTAGGCGGTTGCTATGGTGTTCTGAGTGGTTGCTAGGTGGTTGCTATTGTGTTTTAAGTGGTTGCTAGGGCATTGCTATGCAGTTGCTATGGTGTTCTGGGTGGTTGCTAGGCGGTTGCTATCGTGTTCTGGGTGGTTGCCAGGGCGTTGATAGGCAGTTGCTATGGTGTTCTAGGTGGTTTCTAGGGCGTTGCTAGGCAGTTGCTATGGTGTTCTGGGTGGTTGCTAGGGCGTTGCTAGGCGGTTGCTCTGGTGTTCTGGGTGGTTGCCAGGGCGTTGCTAGACGGTTGCTATGGTGTTCTGGGTGGTTGCTAGGCGGTTGCGATGGTGTTCTAAGTGGTTGCTAGGGCGTTGCTAGGCAGTTGCTATGGTGTTCTGGGTGGTTGCTAGGCGGTTGCTATGGTGTTCTGGGTGTTTGCCAGAGCGTTGCTAGGCAGTTGCTATGGTGTTCTAGGTGGTTGTTAGGGCGTTGTAAGGCAGTTGCTATGGTGTTCTGGGTGGTTGCTAGGCGGTTGCTATGGTGTTGTAAGTGGTTGCTAGGGCGTTGCTAGGCGGTTGCTATGGTGTTCTGGGTGGTTGCTAGGGCGTTGCTAGGCGGTTGCTTTGGTGTTCTGGGTGGTTGCTAGGGCATTGCTTGGCAGTTGCTTTGGTGTTCTGAGTGGTTGCTTGGCGGTTGCTATGGTGTTCTGGGTGGTTGCTAGGGCGTTGCTTGGCAGTTGCTGTAGTGTTCTGGGTGGTTGCTAGGCAGTTGCTATGGTGTTTTGGGTGGTTGCTAGGCGGTTGCTATGGTGTTCTGAATATTTGCTTGGGCATTGCTCGACAGTTGCTATGTTGTTCTTGTTGTTGCTAGGGCGTTGATGTGTATTGTTTGGGGATCGAGTGAAAACTGGGAGAAGTAGTGAACCGTACGATTACGAAATTATTTGGAATATTAACAAGTAAGGAAGGAGGGAAAGAAGGAACTAATGAGGGAAGTAAGGAAAGAAGGAATATAGGAAAAAAAGAAGGAAATCAAAGGAAGGCAGGAAAGAACAAAGGAAACTAGGCTAGGATGGATGGAAAGAAACAGAGGAATGACGGAAAGAAGGAAGTAAGGAAGGAAGGAAAGGAAGAAGGGAAGAAGAAGGATTTAAGTAAAGATAGAAGGAAGGAAGGAAGGAAGTGAGGAAGAAGAAATGAAAAACAGAAGGAAAGAGAGAAGGAAGGAAAGAAAAAGTAAAGAAAGGAAGAGGGAAGGAAAGAGAGGGAAAGCAGAAAGAAGAAAGGAAGAAAGATAAGAAGGATATGAAGGAATGAAAGAAGGCATGATGGAAGGAAAGAAAAACTAAGGAAGGTAGGAAAGAAAATTGGTAGGGAGGAAGAATGGGAGGAAGGATGAAAGGCAGGATAGAAGGAAGTAAAGTAGGAAAGAAGGAACGAATAAAGGAAGGAAGGAACGAAGGAAAGAAATAGGAGGGAAAAAGAAAGAAGGAATGACAGAAAATAGAAGGAAGGAAAGCAGTAAGGAAGCTGTAGTCTCAAGAGAGCCAGATTGTAGTCTTACAGCCTGAGAAACTGACAGTTACAGCAGATGGTCAGAACACCTGGGACAAGATTCCATTTGCTTAATGGCCCTATTGTGATGTCATAATGCCAATGTTAAGTCTATGGGGGGAAAAAATTTATAGTTTTTTATTAATAACTCAAAAAGTATAAAAGTTACAAAGATGAAAAATACATTGCGCAGGTGTCCTAAGTAAGACCTACGCAACGCAGTTTGAATGAAGTTTCTACGATAAACGGTTGAGGCCGCATTAAGTGTGTTAGAAGAATAATAATAATAATAAGAAGAAGACCAGGATAACAATAGTGAGCATTTTCAATGCACACTAATAATAATAATAAAGAAGTATGTAGGATTTTAATATGTGTCTGCATTGCTGCAGGCACATAATAATAATAATAATAATAATAAAGAAGTATGCAGGATTTTAATATGTGTCTGCATTGCTGCAGGGAGATAATAATAACTAGAAAATTCCAGCAGAAATTTTGAATGTGCCTGCTCCTCTACGAGTACAGTGTTGGAGATGGTTGCCAGCGTTCTGGTATGCAGAAGATATCATGTTCTGGGTGGTTGGTAGGGCGTTGCCATACTGTTGTTATGGTGTTCTGAGGGGTTGCTAGGGCATTGCTAGGTGGTTGTTACGGTCTTGTGGGTGGTTGCTATGGCGTTGCTAGGCAGTTGCTATGGTGTTCTGGGTGGTTGCTGGGGCGTTGCTAGGCAGTTGCTATGGTGTTCTGGGTGGTTGCTAGGCGGTTCCGAGGCGGTTGCTATGGTGTCCTGGGTGGTTGTTAGGCGGTTGGTATGGTGTTCTAGGTAGTTGCTAGGGTGATGCTAGGCAGTTGCTATGGTGTTCTGGGTTGTTGCTATGGTGTTCTGGGTGGTTGCTAGGGTGTTGCTTGGCAGTTGCTATGGTGTTCTGGGTAGTTGCTAGGCGGTTGCTATGGTGTTCTGGGTGGTTGCTAGGGCGTGGCAAGGCGGTTGCTATGGTGTTCTGGGTGGTTGCTAGGCGGTTGCTATGGTGTTCTAAGTGGTTGCTTGGGCGTTGCTAGTCAGTTGCTATGGTGTTCTGGGTGGTTGCTAGGTGGTTGCTAGGCAGTTGCTATGGTGTTCTAGGTGGTTGTTAGGGCGTTGCTAGGCAGTTGCTATGATGTTCTGGGTGGTTGCTAGGCGGTTGCTATGGTGTTCTAAGTGGTTGCTAGGGCGTTGCTACGCGGTTGCTATGGTGTTCTGGGCAGTTGCTAGGGCGGTGCTAGGCAGTTGCTATGGTTATCTGGGTGGTTGCTAGGGCTTTGCTAAGCAGTTGCTATGATGTTCTGGGTGGTTGCTAGGGTGTTGCTAGGCGGTTGCTATGGTGTTTTGGATGGTTGCTAGGGCGTTGCTATGGTGTTCTGGGTGGTTGCTAGGGCGTTGCAAGGCGGTTGCTATGGTGTTCTGGATGGTTGCAAGGCGGTTGCTATGGTTTTCTGGGTGGTTGCTAGGCAGTTGCTTTGGTGTTCTGGGTCGTTGCTAGGGTGTTGCTAGGTGGTTGCTATGGTGTTTTGGGCGGTTGCTAGGGCGTTGCTATGGTGTTCTGGGTGGTTGCTAGGGCGTTGCTAGGCAGTTGCAATGGTGTTCTGGGTGGTTGCTAGGGCGTTGCTAGGCGGTTGCTATGGTGTTCTGGGTGGTTGCTAGGCGGTTGCTATGGCGTTCTGGGTGGTTGCTAGGGCGTTGCTAGGTGGTTTCTATGGTGTTGTGGGTGGTTGCTAGGCGGTTGCTATGGTGTTCTAAGTAGTTGCTAGGATGTGCTAGGCAGTTGCTATGGTGTTTTGGGTGGTTGCTAGGTGGTTGCTATGGTGTTCTGGGTGGTTGCCAGGGCGTTGCTAGGCGGTTGCTATGGTGTTCTGGGTGGTTGTTAGGGCGTTGCTAGGCAGTTGCTATGGTGTTCTGGGTGGTTGCTAGGCGGTTGCTATGGTGTTCTGGGTGGTTGCTAGGGCGTTGCTAGGCGGTTGCTATGGTGTTCTAGGTGGTTGCTAGGCGGTTGCTATGGTGTTCTAAGTGGCTGCTAGGGCGTTGCTAGGCGATTGCTATGGTGTTCTGGGTGGTTGCTAGAGCGTTGCTATGGTGTTCTGGGTTGTTGCAAGGGCGTGGCTAGGCGGTTGCTATGGTGTTCTGGGTGGTTGCTAGGGCGTTGCTAGGCAGTTGCTATGGTGTTCTGGGTTGTTGCTAGGCGGTTGCTATGGTGTTCTGGGTGTTTGCTAGGGCGTTGCTAGGCGGTTGCTATGGTGTTCTGGGTGGTTGCTAGGGCGTTGCTATGCGGTTGCTATGGTGTTCTGGGTGGTTGCTAGGCGGTTGCTATGGTGTTCTGGGTGGTTGCTAGGGCGTTGCTAGGCGGTTGCTATGGTGTTCTAGGTGGTTGCTAGGCGGGTGCTATGGTGTTCTAAGTGGCTGCTAGGGCGTTGCTAGGCGATTGCTATGGTGTTCTGGGTGGGTGCTAGTGCGTTGCTATGGTGTTCTGGGTTGTTGCTAGGGCGTTAATAGGTGGTTGCTATGGTGTTCTGGGTGGTTGCTAAGGCGTTGCTAGGCGGTTGCTATGGTGTTCTGGGTGGTTGCAAGGGCGTTGCTAGGCAGTTGCTATCGTGTTCTGGCTGGTTGCTAGGCGGTTGCTATGGTGTTCTGGGTGGTTGCTAGGGCGTTGCTAAGTGGTTGCTATGGTGTTCTGGGTGGTTGCTAGGGCATTGCTAGGCGGTTGCTATGGTGTTCTGGGTGGTTGCTAGGCGGTTGCTACGGTTTTCTGAGTCGTTGCTCGGGCGTTGCTAGGCGGTTGCTATGGTGTTTTGGATGGTTGCTAGGGCGTTGCTATGGTGTTCTGGGTGGTTGCTAGGGTGTTGCTAGGCAGTTGCTATGGTGTTCTGGGTGGTGGCTAGGGCGTTGCTAGGCAGTTGCTGTAGTGTTCTGTGTTGTTGCTAGGGCGTTGCTAGGCAGTTGCTATGGTTTTTTGGCTGGTTGCTAGAGCGTTGCTAGGCAGTTGCTATGGTGTTCTGGGTGGTTGCTAGGCGGTTGCTATGGTATTCTGGGAGGTGGCTAGGGCGTTGCTAGGCGGTTGCTATGGTGTTCTGAGTGGTTGCTAGGTGGTTGCTATTGTGTTTTAAGTGGTTGCTAGGGCATTGCTATGCAGTTGCTATGGTGTTCTGGGCGGTTGCTAGGCGGTTGCTATCGTGTTCTGGGAGGTTGCCAGGGCGTTGATAGGCAGTTGCTATGGTGTTCTAGGTGGTTTCTAGGGCGTTGCTAGGCAGTTGCTATGGTGTTTTGGGTGGTTGCTAGGGCGTTGCTAGGCGGTTGCTCTGGTGTTCTGGGTGGTTGCCAGGGCGTTGCTAGACGGTTGCTATGGTGTTCTGGGTGGTTGCTAGGCGGTTGCGATGGTGTTCTAAGTGGTTGCTAGGGCGTTGCTAGGCAGTTGCTATGGTGTTCTGGGTGGTTGCTAGGCGGTTGCTATGGTGTTCTGGGTGTTTGCCAGAGCGTTGCTAGGCAGTTGCTATGGTGTTCTAGGTGGTTGTTAGGGCGTTGTAAGGCAGTTGCTATGGTGTTCTGGGTGGTTGCTAGGCGGTTGCTATGGTGTTGTAAGTGGTTGCTAGGGCGTTGCTAGGCGGTTGCTATGGTGTTCTGGGTGGTTGCTAGGGCGTTGCTAGGCGGTTGCTTTGGTGTTCTGGGTGGTTGCTAGGGCATTGCTTGGCAGTTGCTTTGGTGTTCTGAGTGGTTGCTTGGCGGTTGCTATGGTGTTCTGGGTGGTTGCTAGGGCGTTGCTTGGCAGTTGCTATAGTGTTCTGGGTGGTTGCTAGGCAGTTGCTATGGTGTTTTGGGTGGTTGCTAGGCGGTTGCTATGGTGTTCTGAATATTTGCTTGGGCATTGCTCGACAGTTGCTATGTTGTTCTTGTTGTTGCTAGGGCGTTGATGTGTATTGTTTGGGGATCGAGTGAAAACTGGGAGAAGTAGTGAACCGTACGATTACGAAATTATTTGGAATATTAACAAGGAAGGAAGGAGGGAAAGAAGGAACTAATGAGGGAAGTAAGGAAAGAAGGAATATAGGAAAAAAAGAAGGAAATCAAAGGAAGGCAGGAAAGAACAAAGGAAACTAGGCTAGGATGGATGGAAAGAAACAGAGGAATGACGGAAAGAAGGAAGTAAGGAAGGAAGGAAAGGAAGAAGGGAAGAAGAAGGATTTAAGTAAAGATAGAAGGAAGGAAGGAAGGAAGTGAGGAAGAAGAAATGAAAAACAGAAGGAAAGAGAGAAGGAAGGAAAGAAAAAGTAAAGAAAGGAAGAGGGAAGGAAAGAGAGGGAAAGCAGAAAGAAGAAAGGAAGAAAGATAAGAAGGATATGAAGGAATGAAAGAAGGCATGATGGAAGGAAAGAAAAAGTAAGGAAGGTAAGAAAGAAAATTGGTAGGGAGGAAGAATGGGAGGAAGGATGAAAGGCAGGATAGAAGGAAGTAAAGTAGGAAAGAAGGAACGAATAAAGGAAGGAAGGAACGAAGGAAAGAAATAGGAGGGAAAAAGAAAGAAGGAATGACAGAAAATAGAAGGAAGGAAAGCAGTAAGGAAGCTGTAGTCTCAAGAGAGCCAGATTGTAGTCTTACAGCCTGAGAAACTGACAGTTACAGCAGATGGTCAGAACACCTGGGACAAGATTCCATTTGCTTAATGGCCCTATTGTGATGTCATAATGCCAATGTTAAGTCTATGGGGGGAAAAAATTTATAGTTTTTTATTAATAACTCAAAAAGTATAAAAGTTACAAAGATGAAAAATACATTGCGCAGGTGTCCTAAGTAAGACCTACGCAACGCAGTTTGAATGAAGTTTCTACGATAAACGGTTGAGGCCGCATTAAGTGTGTTAGAAGAATAATAATAATAATAAGAAGAAGACCAGGATAACAATAGTGAGCATTTTCAATGCACACTAATAATAATAATAAAGAAGTATGTAGGATTTTAATATGTGTCTGCATTGCTGCAGGCACATAATAATAATAATAATAATAATAAAGAAGTATGCAGGATTTTAATATGTGTCTGCATTGCTGCAGGGAGATAATAATAACTAGAAAATTCCAGCAGAAATTTTGAATGTGCCTGCTGCTCTAAGAGTACAGTGTTGGAGATGGTTGCCAGCGTTCTGGTAGGCAGTAGATATCATGTTCTGGGTGGTTGGTAGGGCGTTGCTAGACTGTTGTTATGGTGTTCTGAGGGGTTGCTAGGGCATTGCTAGGTGGTTGTAACGGTCTTCTGGGTGGTTGCTATGGCGTTGCTAGGCAGTTGCTATGGTGTTCTGGGTGGTTGCTGGGGCATTGCTAGGCAGTTGCTATGGTGTTCTGGGTGGTTGCTAGGGCGTTGCTAGGCGGTTGCTATGGTGTTCTGGGTGGTTGTTAGGCGGTTGGTATGGTGTTCTAGGTAGTTGCTAGGGTGATGCTAGGCAGTTGCTATGGTGTTCTGGGTTGTTGCTATGGTGTTCTGGGTGGTTGCTAGGGCGTTGCTAGGGAGTTGCTATGGTGTTCTGGGTAGTTGCTAGGCGGTTGCTATGGTGTTCTGGGTGGTTGCTAGGGCGTGGCAAGGCGGTTGCTATGGTGTTCTGGGTGGTTGCTAGGCGGTTGCTATGGTGTTCTAAGTGGTTGCTTGGGCGTTGCTAGTCAGTTGCTATGGTGTTCTGGGTGGTTGCTAGGTGGTTGCTAGGCAGTTGCTATGGTGTTCTTGGTGGTTGTTAGGGCGTTGCTAGGCAGTTGCTATGGTGTTCTGGGTGGTTGCTAGGCGGTTGCTATGGTGTTCTAAGTGGTTGCTAGGGCGTTGCTACGCGGTTGCTATGGTGTTGTGGGTGGGTGCTTGGGCGTTGCTAGGCAGTTGCTATGGTGTTCTGGGTGGTTGCTAGGGCATTTCTAGGCGGTTGCTATGGTGTTCTGGGTCGTTGCTAGGGCATTTCTAGGCGGTTGCTATGGTGTTCTGGGTGGTTGCTAGGGCGTTGCTATGGTGTTTTGGGTGGTTGCTAGAGCGTTGCTAGGCGGTTGCTATGGTGTTCTGGGTGGTTGCTAGGCGGTTGCTATGGTGTTCTGGGTGGTTGCTAGGCAGTTGCTTTGGTGTTCTGGGTCGTTGCTAGGGTGTTGCTAGGCGGTTGCTATGGTGTTTTGGGTGGTTGCTAGGGCGTTGCTATGGTGTTCTGGGTGGTTGCTAGGGCGTTGCTAGGCGGTTGCTATGGTGTTCTGGGTGGTTGCTAGGGCTTTGCTAGGCGGTTGCCATGGGGTTCTGGGTGGTGGCTAGGCGGTTGCTATGGTGTTCTGGGTGGTTGCTAGGGCGTTGCTAGGTGGTTGCTATGGTGTTGTGGGTGGTTGCTAGGCGGTTGCTATGGTGTTCTAAGTAGTTGCTAGGATGTGCTAGGCAGTTGCTATGGTGTTTTGGGTGGTTGCTAGGTGCTTGCTATGGTGTTCTGGGTGGTTGCCAGGGCGTTGCTAGGCAGTTGCTATGGTGTTCTGGGTGGTTGTGTGGGCGTTGCTAGGCGGTTGTTATGGTGTTCTGGTTGGTTGCTAGGCGGTTGCTATGGTGTTCTGGGTGGTTGCTAGGGCGTTGCTAGGCGGTTGCTATGGTGTTCTAGGTGGTTGCTAGGCGGTTGCTATGGTGTTCTAAGTGGCTGCTAGGGCGTTGCTAGGCGATTGCTATGGTGTTCTGGGTGGTTGCTAGAGCGTTGCTATGGTGTTCTGGGTTGTTGCTAGGGCGTTGCTAGGCGGTGGCTATGGTGTTCTGTGTGGTGGCTAGGGCGTTGCTAGGCAGTTGCTAGGGTGGGCTGGGGTGTTGGTAGGCGGGTGCTATGGTGTTCTGGGTGTTTGCTAGGGCGTTGCTAGGCGGTTGCTATGGTGTTCTGGGTGGTTGTTAGGGCGTTGCTAGGCGGTTGCTATGGTGTTCTGGGTGGTTGCTAGGCGGTTGCTATGGTGTTCTGGGTGGTTGCTAGGGCGTTGCTAGGCGGTTGCTATGGTGTTCTAGGTGGTTGCTAGGCGGTTGCTATGGTGTTCTAAGTGGCTGCTAGGGCGTTGCTAGGCGATTGCTATGGTGTTCTGGGTGGTTGCTAGAGCGTTGCTATGGTGTTCTGGGTTGTTGCTAGGGCGTTGCTAGGCGGTTGCTATGGTGTTCTGGGTGGTTGCTAGGGCGTTGCTAGGCGGTTGCTATGGTGTTCTGGGTGGTTGCTAGGGCGTTGCTAGGCAGTTGCTATGGTGTTCTGGGTTGTTGCTAGGCGGTTGCTATGGTGTTCTGGGTGTTTGCTAGGGCGTTGCTAGGCGGTTGCTATGGTGTTCTGGGGGGTTGCTAGGGCGTTGCTAGGCGGTTGCCATGGTGGTCTGGGTGGGTGCTAGGCGGTTGCTATGGTGTTCTGGGTCGTTGCTAGGATGTTGATAGACGGTTGCTATGGTGTTTTGGGTGGTTGCTAGGGCGTTGCTATGGTGTTCTGGGTGGTTGCTAGGGCGTTGCTAGGCAGTTGCTATGGTGTTTTGGGTGGTACCCAGGGCGTTGCCAGGCGGTTGCTATGGTGTTCTGGGTGGTTGCTAGGCGGTTACAATGGTGTTCTGGGTGGTTGCTAGGGCGTTGCTAGGCGGTTGCTTTGGTGTTCTGAGTGGTTGCTAGGCGGTTGCTATGGTGTTCTGGGTGGTTGCCTGGCGGTTGCTATGGTGTTCTGGGTGGTTGCTAGGGCATTGCTAGGCGGTTGTTAAGGTGTTCTGGGTGGTTGCTAGGCCGTTGCTAGGCAGTTGCTATGGTGTTCTGGGTGGTTGCCTGGCGGTTGCTATGGTGTTCTGGGTGGTTGCTAGGGCGTTGCTAGGCGGTTGTTAAGGTGTTCTGGGTGGTTGCTAGGGCGTTGCTAGGCGGTTGCTATGGTGTTCTGGGTGGTTGCTAGGCGGTTGCTATGGTGTTCTGGGTGGTTGCTAGGCGGTTGCTATGGTGTTCTGGGTGGTTGCTAGGGCGCTGCTAGGCGGTTGCTATGGTGTTCTGGGTGGTTGTTAGGGCGTTGCTATGGTGTTCTGGGTGGTTGCAAGGGCATTGCTATGCGGTTGCTATGGTGTTCTGGGTGGTTGCTAGGGCGTTGCTAGGCCGTTGCTATGGTGTTCTGGGTGGTTGCTAAGCGGTTGCTATGGTGTTCTGGGTGGTTGCTAGAGCATTGCTAGGCGGGAGCCATGGTGTTCTGGGTGGTTGCTAGGGGGTTGCTATGGTGTTCTAAGTGGATGCTAGGGCGTCGCTAGGCGGTTGCTATGGTGTTCTGGGTGGTTGCTAGGGCGTTGCTAGGCGGTTGCTATGGTGTTCTGGGTGGTTGCTAGGGCGTTGCTAGGCGGTTGCTATGGTGTTCTCGGTGGTTGCTTGGCGGTTGCTATGGCGTTCTGGGTCATTGCTAGGCGGTTGCTATGGTGTTCTGGGCGGTTGCTAGGGCGTTGCTATGGCGTTCTGGTTCGTTGCTAGGGCGTTGCTAGGCGGTTGCTATGGTGTTCTGGGTCGTTGCTAGGGCGTTGCTAGGCGGTTGCTATGGTGTTCTGGGTGGTTGCTAGGCGGTTGCAATGGTGTTCTGGGTGGTTGCTAGGGCGTTGCTAGGCGGTTGCTATGGTGTTCTTGGTGGTTTCTAGGGCGTTGCAAAGCAGTTGCTTTGGTGTTCTGGGTGGTTGCTAGGGCGTTGGTAGGCAGTTGCTGTGGTGTTCTGGGCGGTTGCTAGGCGGTTGCTATGGTGTTCTAAGTGGTTGCTAGGGCGTTGCAAAGCAGTTGCTTTGGTGTTCTGGGTGGTTGCTAGGGCGTTGCTAGGCAGTTGCTGTGGTGTTCTGGGCGGTTGCTAGGCGGTTGCTATGGTGTTCTGGGTGGTTGCTCGGGTATTGCTAAACAGTTGCTATGGTGTTCTGGGTGGTTGCTGGGTGTTGCGAGGCAGTTGCTATGGTGTTCTCGGTGGTTGCTAGGGCGGTGCACGGCGGTTGCTATTGCGTTCTGGGTGGTTGCTAGGCGGGTGCTATGGTGTTCTGGGTTGTTGCTAGGGCATTGCTAGGTGGTTGCTTTGGTGTTCTGGGTGGTTTGCAGGGCATTGCTAGGCAGTTGTTTTGGTGTTCTGGGTGGTTGCTAGGCAGTTGCTATGGTGTTCTGGGTGGTTGCTTGGGCGTTGCTAGGCAGTTGCTATGGTTTTCTGGGTGGTTGCTAGGGCATTGCTATGCGGTTGCTATGGTGTTCTGGATTGTTGCTAGGGCGTTGCTAGGCGGTTGCTATGGTGTTCTGGGTGGTTGCTAGGGTGTTGCTATGGTGTTTTGGTTGGTTGCTAGAGCGTTGCTAGGCGGTTGCAATGGTGTTATGGGTGGTTGCTAGGGGGTTGCTATGGTGTTCTGGGTGGTTGCTAGGCAGTTGCTTTGGTGTTCTGGGTCGTTGCTAGGGTGTTGCTAGGCGGTTGCTATGGTGTTTTGGGTGGTCTCTAGGGCGTTGCTATGGTGTTCTGGGTGGTTGCTAGGGCGTTGCTAGGCGGTTGCTATGGTGTTCTGGGTGGATGCAAGGGCGTTGCTAGGCGGTTGCTATGGTGTTCTGGGTGGTTGCTAGGCGGTTGGTATGGTGTTCTAGGTAGTTGCAAGGGTGTTGCTAGGCAGTTGCTATGGTGTTCTGGGTTGTTGCAATGGTGTTCTGGGTGGTTGCTAGGGCGTTGCTAGGGAGTTGCTATGGTGTTCTGGGTGGTTGCTAGGCGGTTGCTATGGTGTTCTGGGTGGTTGCTAGGGCGTGGCTAGGTGGTTGCTATGGTGTTCTGGGTGGTTGCTAGGCGGTTGCTATGGTGTTCTAAGTGGTTGCTAGGCAGTTGCTTTGGTGTTCTGGGTCGTTGCTAGGGTGTTGCTAGGCGGTTGCTATGGTGTTCTGGGTGGTTGCTAGGGCGTTGATGTGTCTTGTTTGGGGATCGAGTGAAAACTGGGAGAAGTAGTGAACCGTACGATTACGAAATTATTTGGAATATTAACAAGGAAGGAAGGAGGGAAAGAAGGAACTAATGAGGGAAGTAAGGAAAGAAGGAATATAGGAAAAAAAGAAGGAAATCAAAGGAAGGCAGGAAAGAACAAAAAAAACTAGGCTAGGATGGATGGAAAGAAACAGAGGAATGACGGAAAGAAGGAAGTAAGGAAGGAAGGAAAGGAAGAAGGGAAGAAGGAGGATTTAAGTAAAGATAGAAGGAAGGAAGGAAGGAAGGAAGTGAGGAAGAAGAAATGAAAAACAGAAGGAAAGAGAGAAGGAAGGAAAGAAAAAGTAAAGAAAGGAAGAGGGAAGGAAAGAGAGGGAAAGCAGAAAGAAGAAAGGAAGAAAGATAAGAAGGATATGAAGGAATGAAAGAAGGCATGATGGAAGGAAAGAAAAACTAAGGAAGGTAGGAAAGAAAATTGGTAGGGAGGAAGAATGGGAGGAAGGATGAAAGGCAGGATAGAAGGAAGTAAAGTAGGAAAGAAGGAACGAATAAAGGAAGGAAGGGACGAAGGAAAGAAATAGGAGGGAAAAAGAAAGAAGGAATGACAGAAAATAGAAGGAAGGAAAGCAGTAAGGAAGCTGTAGTCTCAAGAGAGCCAGACTGTAGTCTTACAGCCTGAGAAACTGACAGTTACAGCAGGTGGTCAGAACATCTGGCACAAGATTCCATTTGCTTAATGGCCCTATTGTGATGTCATAATGCCAATGTTAAGTCTATGGGGGGAAAAAATTAATAGTTTTTTATTAATAACTCAAAAAGTATAAAAGTTACAAAGATGAAAAATACATTGCACAGGTGTCCTAAGTAAGACCTACGCAACGCAGTTTGAATGAAGTTTCTACGATAAACGGTTGAGGCCGCATTAAGTGTGTTAGAATAATAATAAAAATAATAATAATAATAACTAGATAATGTAATTCCAGGGAATTACGTGTGCATTGAAAATGCAAAGTGTAGTTGCATAAGGTGGAGTTTGTAACATATCATTGCATTATGATATTGGTAGCTATGTTTTTAGGAGGATAATTATGGTAGTGGTGAGGACTTTTATTTTGAAACAGATGTGGACTGAGGAAACAGTTTGCGGGAGTCAAAGTTGATGACAACTGTCATATGGAAATTTTTAATAGTGACATTTTTTAATTGTGAAAAATTGTAGTCAGTACTTATATTTTGAGACAGAATTGGGCAGAAGAAACAGTTGCCGGAAGTCATAGTCGAAAACAATCAGGAGTTGGAATGGCTGAAAGGTTGATAAGTTGAGTAGCTTAAAAAGTTACATTTTTTATTGTAATTTGACATAATGAGGACTGGCTGTAACAGTTGTTAGGCAGTTGCAATGGTGTTCTGTGTACTTGTGAGGGTGTTGCTAGGCAGCTGCTATCGTGTTCTGGGTGGTTGCTAGGGCATTGCCAGGCAGTTGCTATGGTGTTCTGGGTGGTTGATAGGGCGTTGCTAGGCGGTTGCTATGGTGTTCTGGGTAGTTGCTAGGCGGTTGCTATGGCATACTGGGTGGTTGCTCGAGCGTTGCTATGGGGTTCTGGGTGGTTGCTAGGCGGTGGCTATGGCATTCTGGGTGGTTGCTAGGGCTTTGCTAAGCAGTTGCTATGATGTTCTGGTTGGTTGCTAGGGCGTTGCTAGGTGGTTGCTATGGTGTTCTGGGTGGTTGCTAGGGTGTTGCTAGGCAGTTGCTATGCTGTTCTGGGTGGTTGCTAGGCCGTTGCTATGGTGTTCTGGGTGGTTGCTATGGCGTTGCTAGGCAGTAGCTATTGTGTTCTGGGTGGTTGATAGGCCGTTGCTAGGCAGTTGCTATGGTGTTCTGGGTGGTTGTTAGGGTGGTTGCTATGGCATTCTGGGCGGTTGCTAGGGCATTGCTAAGCAGTTGGTATGGTGTTCTGGGTGGTTGCCACGGCATTGCCAGGCGGTTGCTATGGTGTTCTGGGTGGTTGCGAGGGTGTTGCTAGTCAGTTGCTATGGTGTTCTGGGTGGTTGCTAGGTGGTTGCTATGATGTTCTGGCTGGTTGTTAGGGCGTTGCTAGGCGGTTGCTATGGTGTTCTGGGTGGTTGCTCGGGCGTTGCTAGGCAGTTGCTATGGTGTTCTGGGTGGTTGCTAGGGCTTTTCTATGGTGTCCTGGGTGGTTGCTAGGGCGTTGCTAGGCAGTTGCTATGGTGGTCTGGGTGGTTGCTAGGCGGGTGCTATGGTGTTCTGGGTGGTTGCGAGGGTGTTGCTATGGTGTTCTGGGTGGTTGTTAGGCGGTTGCTCTGGTGTTCTGGGGGGTTGCTAGGCGGTTGCTATGGTGTTCTGGGTGGTAGCAAGGCGGTTGCAATGGTGTTCTGGGTGGTTGCAAGATCATTGCTGGGCAGTTGCTATGGTGTTCTGTGTTGTTGCTAGGCGGTTGCTATGGTGTTCTGGGTGGTTGCTAGGCGGTTGCTATGGTGTTCTGGGTGGTTGCTAGGGCGTTGCTAGGCAGTTGCTATGGTGTTCTGATGGTTGCTAGGCGGTTGCTATGGTGTTCTGGGTGGTTGCTAGCGCGTTGCTAGGCAGTTGCTATGGTGTGCTGGGTGGTGGCTAGGCGGTTGCTATGGTGTTCTGGGTGGTTGCAAGGGCATTGCTATGGTGTTCTGGTTGGTAGCTAGGCGGTTGCTATTGTGTTCTGGGTGGTTGCTAGGCGGTTGCTATGGTGTTCTGGGTGGTTGCTAGGGCGTTGCTCGGCAGTTGCTATGGTGTGCTGGGTGGTTGCTAGGCGGTTGCTATGGTGTTCTGGGTGGTTGCTAGGGCATTGCTAGGCGGTTGCTATGGTGTTCTGAGTGCTTGCTAGGGCGTTGCTTGGAGGTTGCTATGGTGTTCTGGGTTTTTGCTAGGGCGTTGCTAGGCGGTTGCTTTGGTGTTCTGGGTGGTTGCTAGGCAGTTGCTATGGTGTTCTGGGTCGTTGCTTGGCAGTTGCTATGGCATTCTGGGTGGTTGCTACGGCGTTGCTCAGCGGTTGCTATGTTGATCTTGTGGTTGCTAGGGCGTTGATGTGTAGTGTTTGGGGATTGGGTGAAAAGTGGGAGAAGTAGCGAACCATGCGATTACGAAAGAATTTGAAATAATAACAAGGAAGGAGGGAAAGATGGAACTAATGAGGGAAGTAAGGAAAGAAGGAATGTAGGAAAAAAGAAGGAAAGCAAAGGATGGCAGGAAAGAACAAAGAAAAAAAGGCAAGAATGGATGGAAAGAACAGAGGAATGAAGGAAAGAAGGAAGTAAGGAAGGAAGGAAAGGAAGGAAGAAAGGAAAGAAGAAAAATTAAAGTAAAGATAGAAGGAAGGAAAGAAGGAAGGGAGGAAGAAGAAATGAAAAACAGCAGGAAAGACAGAAGGAAGGAAAGAAAAAGTGACGAAAGAAAGAGGGAAGGTAAGAGAGAGGGAAAGTAGAAAGAAGAAAGGAAGAACGATAGGAAGGAAAGTAAGGATAAAGGAAGGAAAGAAGGCCTGATGGAAGGAGAGACAGACTATGGAAGGAAGGAAAGAAAATTGGTAGGGGGGAAGACGGGAAGGAAGGTGGGAAGGCAGGACAGAAGGAAGTAAAGTAGGAAAGAAGGAATGAATAAAGAAAGGAAGGAACAAAGGAAAGAAATAGGAAGGAAAAAGAAAGAAGGAATGACAGAAAATAGAAGGAAGGAAAGCAGTAAGGAAGCTGTCGTCTCAAGAGAGCCAGATTGTAGTCTTTCAGCCTGAGAAACTGACAGTTACAGCAGGTGGTCAGAACACCTGGCACAAGATTCCATTTGCTTAATGGCCCTATTGTGATGTCATAATGCCAATGTTAAGTCTATGGGGGGAAAAAATTTATAGTTTTTTATTAATAACTCAAAAAGTATAAAAGTTACAAAGATGAAAAATACATTGCACAGGTGTACTAAGTAAGACCTACGCAACGCAGTTTGAATGAAGTTTCTACGATAAACGGTTGAGGCCGCATTAAGTGTGTTAGAAGAATAATAATAATAACTAGATAATGTAATTCCAGGGAATTACGTGTGCATTGAAAATGCAAAGTGTAGTTGCATAAGGTGGAGTTTGTAACATATTATTGCTTTATGATATTGGTAGCTACATTTTTAGTAGGATAATTATGGTAGTGTTGAGGACTTTTATTTTGAAACAGATGTGGACTGAGGAAACAGTTTGCGGGAGTCATAGTTGATGACAACTGTCATATGGAAATTTTTAATAGTGACATTTTTTAATAGTGAAGAATTGTAATGAGGACTTATATTTTGAGACAGGATTGGGCAGAAGAAACAGTTACCGGAAGTCATAGTCGAAAACAATCAGGAGTTGGAATGGCTGAAAGGTTGATAAGTTGAGTAGCTTAAAAAGTTACATTTTTTTATTGTAATTTGACATAATGAGGACTGGCTGTAACAGTTGTTAGGCAGTTGCTATGGTGTTCTGTGTACTTGTGAGGGTGTTGCTAGGCAGCTGCTATCGTGTTCTGGGTGGTTGCTAGGGCATTGCTAGGCAGTTGCAATGGTGTTCTGGGTGGTTGCTAGGGCCTTGCTAAGCGGTTGCTATGGTGTTCTGAGTGGTTGATAGGGCATTGCTAGGCGATTGCTATGGTGTTCTGGGTGGTTGCAAGGCGGTTGCTATGGCGTTCTGGGTGGTTGCTAGAGCGTTGCTATGGGGTTCTGGGTGGTTGCTATGGCATTCTGGGTGGTTGCTAGGGCTTTGCTAAGCAGTTGCTATGATGTTCTGGGTGGTTGCTAGGGCGTTGCTAGGTGGTTGCTATGGTGTTCTGGGTGGTTGCTAGGGTGTTGCTAGGCAGTTGCTATGCTGTTCTGGGTGGTTGCTAGGCCGTTGCTATGGTGTTCTGGGTGGTTGCTAGGGCGTTGCTAGGCAGTTGCTATGGTGTTCTGGGTGGTTGCTAGGGCGTTGCGATGGTGTTGTGGGTAGTTGTTAGGGTGGTTGCTATGGCGTTCTGGGTGGTTGCTAGGGCATTGCTAAGCAGTTGCTATGGTGTTCTGGGTGGTTGCTACAGCGTTGCTAGGCGGTTGCTATGGTGTTCTGAGTGGTTGCTAGGGCGTTGCTAGGCGGTTGCTATGGTGTTCTGGGTGGTTGCTCGGGCGTTGCAAGGCGGTTGCTATGGTGTTCTGCGTGGTTGCTAAGGCGTTGCTATGGTGTTCTGGGTGGTTGCTAGGGCGTTGCTAGGTAGTTGCTATGGTGTTCTCGATTGTTGCTAGGCGGTTGCTATGGTGTTCTGGGTGGTTACTAGGGTGTTGCTATGGTGTTCTGGGTGGTTGTTAGGCGGTTGCTCTGGTGTGCTGGGTGGTTGCTAGGCGGTTGCTATGGTGTTCTGGGTGGTTGCGAGGTCGGTGCTTGGGAGTTGCTATGGGGTTCTGGGGGGGTGGTAGGTGGGTGCTTAGGTGTTGTGGGTGGTTGCTAGGGCGTTGCTAGGCAGTTGCTGTGGTGTTCTGATGGTTGCTAGGCAGTTGCTATGGTGTTCTGGGTGGTTGCTAGGGCGTTGCTAGGCAGTTGCTATGGTGTTCTGGGTGGGTGCTAGGGCGTTGCTATGGTGGTCTGGGTGGTTGCTAGGGCGTTGCTAGGCAGGTGCTATGGTGTTCTGGGTGGTTGCTAGGGCGTTGCTATGGTGTTCTGGGTGGTAGCTAGGCAGTTGCTATGGTGTTCTGGGTGGTTGCTAGGCGGTTGCTATTGTGTTCTGGGTGGTTGCTAGGCGGTTGCCTTGGTGTTCTGGGTGGTTGCTAGGGCGTTGCTAGGCAGTTGCAATGGTGTGCTGGGTGGTTGCTAGGCGGTTGCTATGGTGTTCTGGGAGGTTGCTAGGGCATTGCTAGGCGGTGGCTATGGTGTTCTGGGTGGTTGCTAGGGCCTTGCTAGGCGGTTGCTATGGTGTTCTGGGAGGTTGCTAGGGCATTGCTAGGCTGTTGCTATGGTGTTCTGGGTGGTTGCTAGGGCGTTGCTATGGTGTTCCTGGTGGTTGTTAGGGTGTTGCAAGGCAGTTGCAATGGTGTTCTGGATGGTTGCTAGGCGGTTGCTATGGTGTTCTGCGTGGTTGCTAGGGTGTTGCTATGGTGTTCTGGGTGGTTGTTAGGCGGGTGCTCTGGTGTTCTGGGTGGTTGCTAGGCGGTTGCTATGGTGTTCTGGGTGGTTGCTAGGTCATTGCTAGGCATTTGCTATGGTGTTCTGGGTGGTTGCTAGGCGGTTGCTTAGGTGTTTTGGGTGGTTGCTAGGGCGTTGCTAGGCAGTTGCTATGGTGTTCTGATGGTTGCTAGGCAGTTGCTATGGTGTTCTGGGTGGTTGCTAGGGCGTTGCTAGGCAGTTGCTATGGTGTTCTGGGTGGTTGCTAGGGCGTTGCTATGGTGTTCTGGGTTGTTGCTAGTGCGTTGCTAGGCACTTGCTATGGTGTTCTGGGTGGTTGCTAGGGCGTTGCTATGGTGTTCTGGGTGGTAGCTAGGCGGTTGCTATGGTGTTCTGGGTGGTTGCTAGGCGGTTGCTTTTGTGTTCTGGGTGGTTGCTAGGCGGTTGCTATGGTGTTCTGGGTGGTTGCTAGGGCCTTGCTAGGCAGTTGCAATGGTGTGCTGGGTGGTTGCTAGGCGGTTGCTATGGTGTTCTGGGAGGTTGCTAGGGCATTGCTAGGCGGTTGCTATGGTGTTCTGGGTGGTTGCTAGGGCCTTGCTAGGCTGTTGCTATGGTGTTCTGGCAGGTTGCTAGGGCGTTGCTAGGCGGTTGCCATGGTGTTTTGGGTGGTTGGTAGGGTGTTGCAAGGCAGTTGCTATGGTGTTCTGGGAGGTTTCTAAGGCATTGCTAGGCTGTTGCTATGGTGTTCTGTGTGGTTGCTAGGGCGTTGCTAGGCAGTTGCTATGGTGTTCTGGGTGGTTGTTAGGGTGTTGCTAGGCAGTTGCTATGGTGTTCTGGGGGGTTTTTAGGGTGTTGCTAGGCAGTTGCTATGGTGTTCTGGGTGGTTTTTAGGGTGTTGCTAGGCAGTTGCTATGGTGTTCTGGGTGGTTGCTAGGCGGTTGCTATGGTGTTCTGGGTGGTTGCTAGGGGGTTGTTAGGCAGTTGCTATGGTGTTTTGGGTGGTTGCTAGGTGGTTGCTATGGTGTTCTGGGTGGTTGCTAGGGCGTTGTTAGGCAGTTGCTATGGTGTTCTGGGTGGTTGCTAGGCTGTTGCTATGGTGTTCTGGGTGGTTGCTAGGGCGTTGCAAGGCGGTTGCTTTGGTGTTCTGGGTGGTTGTTAGGGTGTTGCTAGGCAGTTGCTATGGTGTTCTGTGTGGTTGCTAGGCGGTTGCTATGGTGTTCTGGGTGGTTGCTAGGGCGTTGCTAGGCAGTTGCTATGGTGTTCTGGATGGTTGCTAGGCGGTTGCTGTGGTGTTCTGGGTGGTTGGTAGGGTGTTGCTATGGTGTTCTGGGTGGTTGCTAGGGCGTTGCTAGGCGGTTGCTATGGTGTTCTGGGTGGTTGTTAGGGTGTTGCTAGGCAGTTGCTATGGTGTTCTGGGTGGTTGCTAGGCGGTTGCTATGGTGTTTTGGGTGGTTGCTAGGCAGTTGCTATGGTGTTCTGGGTGGTTGCTAGGCGGTTGCTATGGTGTTCTGGGTGGTTGCTAGGCGGTTGCTATGGTGTTCTGGGTGGTTGCTAGGGCGTTGTTAGGCAGTTGCTATGGTGTTTTGGGTGGTTGCTAGGTGGTTGCTATGGTGTTCTGGGTGGTTGCTAGGGCGTTGCTAGGCAGTTGCTATGGTGTTCTGGGTGGTTGCTAGGCTGTTGCTATGGTGTTCTTGGTGGTTGCTAGGGCGTTGCTAGGCGGTTGCTATGGTGTTCTGGGTAGTTGTTAGGGTGTTGCTAGGCAGTTGCTATGGTGTTCTGGGTGGTTGCTAGGCGGTTGCTATGGTGTTCTGGGTGGTTGCTAGGGCGTTGCTAGGCAGTTGCTATGGTGTTCTGGATGGTTGCTAGGCGGTTGCTATGGTGTTCTGGGTCGTTGCTAGGGTGTTGCTATGGTGTACTGGGTGGTTGCTAGGGCGTTGCTAGGCGGTTGCTATGGTGTTCTGGGTGGTTGTTTGGGTGTTGCTAGGCAGTTGCTATGGTGTTCTGGGTGGTTGCTAGGCGGTTGCTATGGTGTTTTGGGTGGTTGCTAGGGCGTTGTTAGGCAGATGCTATGGTGTTTTGGGTGGTTGCTAGGTGGTTGCTATGGTGTTCTGGGTGGTTGCTAGGGCGTTGCTAGGCAGTTGCTATGGTGTTCTGGGTGGTTGCTAGGCGGTTGCTATGGTGTTCTGGGTGGTGGCTAGGCTGTTGCTATGGTGTTCTGGGTGGTTGCTAGGGCGTTGCTAGGCGGTTGCTATGGTGTTCTGGGTGGTTGTTAGGGTGTTGCTAGGCAGTTGCTATGGTGTTCTGGGTGGTTGCTAGGCGGTTGCTATGGTGTTCTGGGTGGTTGCTAGGGCGTTGTTAGGCAGTTGCTATGGTGTTTTGGGTGGTTGCTTGGTGGTTGCTTTGGTGTTCTGGGTGGTTGCTAGGGCGTTGCTAGGCAGTTGCTATGGTGTTCTGGGTGGTTGCTAGGCGGTTGCTATGGTGTTCTGGGTGGTTGCTAGGCTGTTGCTATGGTGTTCTGGGTGGTTGCTAGGGCGTTGCTAGGCGGTTGCTATGGTGTTCTGGGTGGTTGCTAGGCGGTTGCTATGGTGTTCTGAATATTTGCTTGGGCATTGCTCAACAGTTGCTATGTTGTTCTTGTTGTTGCTAGGGCGTTGATGTGTCTTGTTTGGGGATCGAGTGAAAACTGGGAGAAGTAGTGAACCGTACTATTACGAAATTATTTGGAATATTAACAAGGAAGGAAGGAGGGAGAGAAGGAACTAATGAGGGAAGTAAGGAAAGAAGGAATATATGAAAAAAAGAAGAAAATCAAAGGAAGGCAGGAAAGAACAAAGGAAAGAAGGCGAGGATGGATGGAAAGAAACAGAGGAATGAAGGAAAGAAGGAAGTAATGAAGGAAGGAAAGGAAGAAGGGAAGAAGAAGGATTTAAGTAAAGATAGAAGGAAGGAAGGAAGGATGGAAGTGAGGAAGAAGAAATGAAAAACAGAAGGAAAGAAAGAAGGAAGGAAAGAAAAAGTAAAGAAAGGAAGAGGGAAGGAAAGAGAGGGAAAGCAGAAAGAAGAAAGGAAGAAAGATAAGAAGGATATGAAGGAATGAAAGAAGGCATGATGGAAGGAAAGAAAAACTAAGGAAGGTAGGAAAGAAAATTGGTAGGGAGGAAGGAGGAAAGGCAGGAGAGAAGCAAGTAAAGTAGGAAAGAAGGAACGAATGAAAGAAATAGGAGGGAAAAAGAAAGAAGGAATGACAGAAAATAGAAGGAAGGAAAGCAGTAAGGAAGCTGTAGTCTCAAGAGAGCCAGATTGTAGTCTTACAGCCTGAGAAACTGACAGTTACAGCAGGTGGTCAGAACACCTGGCACAAGATTCCATTTGCTTAATGGCCCTATTGTGATGTCATAATGCCAATGTTAAGTCTATGGGGGGAAAAAATTTATAGTTTTTTATTAATAACTCAAAAAGTATAAAAGTTACAAAGATGAAAAATACATTGCACAGGTGTCCTAAGTAAGACCTACGCAACGCAGTTTGAATGAAGTTTCTACGATAAACGGTTGAGGCCGCATTAAGTGTGTTAGAAGAATAATAATAATAATAATAATAATAATAATAATAATAATAAGAAGACCAGGATAACAATAGTGAGCATTTTCAATGCACACTAATAATAATAATAATAAGAAGACCAGGATAACAATAGTGAGCATTTTCAATGCACACTAATAATAATAATAATAAGAAGACCAGGATAACAATAGTGAGCATTTTCAATGCACACTAATAACTAGATAATGTAATTCCAGGGAATTACGTGTGCATTGAAAATGCAAAGTGTAGTTGCATAAGGTGGAGTTCGTAACATATCATTGCATTATGATATTGGTAGCTACATTTTTAGTAGGATAATTATGGTAGTGGTGAGGACTTTTATTTTGAAACAGATGTGGACTGAGGAAACAGTTTGCGGGAGTCATAGTTGATGACCACTGTCATATGGAAATTTTTAATCGTGACATTTTTTAATAGTGAAGAATTGTAGTTAGGACTTATATTTTGAGACAGGATTGGGCATAAGAAACAGTTGCCGGAAGTCATAGTCGTAAACAATCAGGAGTTGGAATGGCTGAAAGGTTGATAAGTTGAGTAGCTTAAAAAGTTACATTTTTTTATTGTAATTTGACATGATGAAGACTGGCTGTAACAGTTGTTAGGCAGTTGCTATGGTGTTCTGTGTACTTGTGAGGGTGTTGCTAGGCAGCTGGTATCGTGTTCTGGGTGATTGCTAGGGCATTGCTAGGCAGTTGCAATGGTGTTCTGGGTGGTTGCTAGGGCCTTGCTATGCGGTTGCTATGGTGTTCTGAGTGGTTGATAGGGCGTTGCTAGGCGATTCCTATGGTGTTCTGGGTGGTTGCTAGGCGGTTGCTATGGCGTTCTGGGTGGTTGCTAGAGCGTTGCTATTGGGTTCTGGGTGGTTGCTAGGCGGTTGCTATGGCATTCTGGGTGGTAGCTAGGGCTTTGCTAAGCAGTTGCTATGATGTTCTGGGTGGTTGCTAGGGCGTTGCTAGGTGGTTGCTATGGTGTTCTGGGTGGTTGCTAGGGTGTTGCTAGGCAGTTGCTATGCTGTTCTGGGTGGTTGCTAGGCCGTTGTAATGGTGTTCTGGGTGGTTGCTAGGGCGTTGCTAGGCAGTTGCTATGGTGTTCTGGGTGGTTGCTAGGGCGTTTCTAGGCAGTTGCTATGGTGTTCTGGGTAGTTGTTAGGGTGGTTGCTATGGCGTTCTGGGTGGTTGTTAGGGCATTGCTAAGCCGTTGCTATGGTGTTCTGGGTGGTTGCTACGACGTTGCTAGGCGGTTGCTATGGTGTTCTGGGTGTTTGCTAGGGTGTTGCTAGGCAGTTGCTTTGGTGTTCTGGGTGGTTGAAAAGTGGTTACTATGGTGTTCTGGGTGGTTGCTAGGGCGTTGCTAGGCGGTTGCTATGGTGTTCTGGGTGGTTGCTCTGGCGTTGCTAGGCGGTTGCTATGGTGTTCTGGGTGGTTGCTAGGGCGTTGCTATGGTGTTCTGGGTGGTTGCTAGGGCGTTGCTAGGCAGTTGCTGTGGTGTTCTGGATGGTTGCTAGGCAGTTGCTATGGTGTTCTGGGTGGTTGCTAGGCCGTTGCTAGGCGGTTGCTATGGTGTTCTGGGTGGTTGCTAGGGCGTTGTTAGGCAGTTGCTCTGGTGTTCTGGGTGGTGGCTAGGGCGTTGTTAGGCAGTTGCTACGGTGTTCTGGATGGTTGCTAGGCGGTTGCTATGGTGTTCTGGGTGGTTGCTAGGCCGTTGCTATGGTGTTCTGGGTGGTTGCTAGGGTGTTGCTAGGAGGTTGCTCTGGTGTTCTGGGTGGTTGCTAGGGCGTTGTTAGGCAGTTGCTACGGTGTTCTGGATGGTTGCTAGGCGGTTGCTATGGTGTTCTGGGTGGTTGCTAAGGCGTTGCTAGGCAGTTGCTATGGTGTTCTGGGTGGTTGCTAGGCGGTTGCTTTGGTGTTTTGGGTGGTTGCTAGGCGGTTGCTATGGTGTTCTGGGTGGTTGCTAAGGCGTTGCTAGGCAGTTGCTATGGTGTTCTGGGTGGTTGCTACGGCGTTGTTAGACAGTTGCTCTGGTGTTCTGGGTGGTGGCTAGGGCGTTGTTAGGCAGTTGCTACGGTGTTCTGGATGGTTGCTAGGCGGTTGCTATGGTGTTCTGGGTGGTTGCTAGGCCGTTGCCATGGTGTTCTGGGTGGTTGCTAGGGTGTTGCTAGGCGGTTGCTCTGGTGTTCTGGGTGGTTGCTAGGGCGTTGTTAGGCAGTTGCTACGGTGTTCTGGATGGTTGCTAGGCGGTTGCTATGGTGTTCTGGGTGGTTGCTAAGGCGTTGCTAGGCAGTTGCTATGGTGTTCTGGGTGGTTGCTAGGCGGTTGCTTTGGTGTTTTGGGTGGTTGCTAGGCGGTTGCTATGGTGTTCTGGGTGGTTGCTAAGGCGTTGCTAGGCAGTTGCTATGGTGTTCTGGGTGGTTGCAAGGCGGTTGCTATGGTGTTTTGGGTGGTTGCTAGGCGGTTGCTATGGTGTTGTGGGGGGTTGCTAGGGCGTTGCTAGGCAGTTGCAATGGAGTTCTGGGTGGTTGCTAGGCTGTTGTTATGGTGTTCTGGGTGGTTGCTAGGGCGTTGCTAAGCAGTTTCTCTGGTGTTCTGGGTGGTTGCTAGGGCGTTGCTAGGCGGTTGCTATGGTGTTCTGGGTGGTTGTTAGGGTGTTGCTAGGCAGTTGATATGGTGTTCTGGGTGGTTGCTAGGCGGTTGCTATGGTGTTCTGGGTGGTTGCTAGGGCGTTGCTAGGCAGTTGCTATGGTGTTTTGGGTGGTTGCTAGGTGGTTGCTATGGTGTTCTGGGTGGTTGCTAGGGCGTTGCTAGGCAGTTGCTATAGCATTCTGGGTGGTTGCTAGGGCGTTGCTAGGCAGTTGCTATGGTGTTCTGGGTGGTTGCTAGGGCATTGCTAGGCAGTTGCTATGGTGTTCTGGGTGGTTGCTAGGCGGTTACTATAGTGTTCTGGGTGGTTGCTAAGCGGTTGCTATGGTGTTCTGGGTGGTTGCTAGGGCGTTGCTAGGCAGTTGCTATGGTGTTCTGGGTGGTTGCTAGGCGGTTGCTGTGGTGTTCTGGGTGGTTGCTAGGGCGTTGCTAGGCAGTTGCTATAGTGTTCTGGGTGGTTGCTAGGCAGTTGCTATGGTGTTTTGGGTGGTTGCTTGGCGGTTGCTATGGTGTTCTGAATATTTGCTTGGGCATTGCTCGACAGTTGCTATGTTGTTCTTGTTGTTGCTAGGGCGTTGATGTGTCTTGTTTGGGGATCGAGTGACAACTGGGAGAAGTAGTGAATCGTACGATTACGAAATTATTTGGAATATTAACAAGGAAGGAAGGAGGGAAAGAAGGAACTAATGAGGGAAGTAAGGAAAGAAGGAATATAGGAAAAAAGAAGGAAATCAAAGGAAGGCAGGAAAGAACAAAGGAAAGAAGGCGAGGATGGATGGAAAGAAACAGAGGAATGAAGGAAAGAAGGAAGTAAAGAAGGAAGGAAAGGAAGAAGGGAAGAAGAAGGATTTAAGTAAAGATAGAAGGAAGGAAGGAAGTGAGGAAGAAGAAATGAAAAACAGAAGGAAAGAGAGAAGGAAGGAAAGAAAAAGTAAAGAAAGGAAGAGGGAGGGAAAGAGAGGGAAAGCAGAAAGAAGAAAGGAAGAAAGATAAGAAGGATATGAAGGAATGAAAGAAGGCATGATGGAAGGAAAGAAAAACTAAGGAAGCTAGGAAAGAAAATTGGTAGGGAGGAAGAATGAGAGGAAGGATGAAAGGGAGGATAGAAGAAAGGAAAGAAGGAAAGAAGGAACGAATAAAGGAAGGAAGGAACGAAGGAAAGAAATAGGAGGGAAAAGGAAAGAAGGAATGACAGAAAATAGAAAGAAGGAAAGCAGCAAGGAAGCTGTTGTCTCAAGAGAGCCAGATTGTAGTCTTACAGCCTGAGAAACTGACAGTTACAGCAGGTGGTCAGAACACCTGGCACAAGATTCCATTTGCTTAATGGCCCTATTGTGATGTCATAATGCCAATGTTAAGTCTATGGGGGGAAAAATGTATAGTTTTTTATTAATAACTCAAAAAGTATAAAAGTTACAAAGATGAAAAATACATTGCACAGGTGTCCTAAGTAAGACCTACGCAACGCAGTTTGAATGAAGTTTCTACGATAAACGGTTGAGGCCGCATTAAGTGTGTTAGAAGAATAATAATAATAATAATAATAATAATAACTAGATAATGTAATTCCAGGGAATTACGTGTGCATTGAAAATGCAAAGTGTAGTTGCATAAGGTGGAGTTTGTAACATATCATTGCATTAAGATATTGGTAGCTACGTTTTTAGTAGGATAATTTTGGTAGTGGTGAGGACTTTTATTTTGAAACAGATGTGGACTGAGGAAACAGTTTGCGGGAGTCAGAGTTGATGACAACTGTCATATGGAAATTTTTAATAGTGACATTTTTTAATAGTGAAGAATTGTAGTAAGGACTTATATTTTGAGACAGGATTGGGCAGAAGAAACAGTTGCCGGAAGTCATTGTCGAAAACAATCAGGAATTGGAATGGCTGAAAGGTTGATAAGTTGAGTAGCTTAAAAAGTTACATTTTTTTATTGTAATTTCCCATAATGAGGACTGGCTGTAACAGTTGTTAGGCAGTTGCTATGGTGTTCTGTGTACTTGTGAGGGTGTTGCTAGGCAGCTGCTATCGTGTTCTGGGTGGTTGCTAGGGCATTGCTAGGCAGTTGCAATGGTGTTCTGGGTGGTTGCTAGGGCCTTGCTAAGCGGTTGCTATGGTGTTCTGAGTGGTTGAGAGGGCGTTGCTAGGCGATTGCTATGGTGTTCTGGGTGGTTGCTTGGCGGTTGCTATGGCGTTCTGGGTGGTTGCTAGAGTGTTGCTATGGGGTTCTGGGTGGTTGCTAGAGGGTTGCTATGGCATTCTGGGTGGTTGCTAGGGCTTTGCTAAGCAGTTGCTATGATGTTCTGGGTGGTTGCTAGGGCGTTGCTAGGTGGTTGCTTTGGTGTTCTGGGTGGTTGCTAGGGTGTTGCTAGGCAGTTGCTATGCTGTTCTGGGTGGTTGCTAGGCCGTTGCTATGGTGTTCTGGGTGGTTGCTAGAGCGTTGCTTGGCAGTTGCTTTGGTGTTCTGGGTGGTTGCTAGGGCGTTGCTAGGCAGTTGCTTTGGTGTTCTGGGTGGTTGCTAGGTCGTTGCTAGGCAGTTGCTATGGTGTTCTGGGTGGTTGCTAGGACGTTGCTAGGCAGTTGCTTTGGTGTTCTGGGTGGTTGCTAGGGCGTTGCTAGGCAGTTGGTATGGTGTTCGGGGTGGTTGTTAGGGTGGTTGCTATGGGGTTCTGGGTGGTTGCTAGGGCATTGCTAAGCAGTTGCTATGGTGTTCTGGGTGGTTGCTAGGCGGTTGCTATGGCGTTCTGGGTGGTTGCTAGGGCGTTGCTAGGCAGTTGCTATGGTGTTCTGGGTGGGTGCTCGGCGGTTGCTATGGTGTTTTGGGGGGTTGCTAGGGCGTTGCTAGGCAGTTGCTATGGTGTTCTGGGTGTTTGCTAGGCTGTTGCTAAGGTGTTCTTGGTGGTTGCTAGGGCGTTGGTAGGCAGTTGCTATGGTGTTTTGGGTGGTTGCTGGGCGGTTGCTATGGTGTTCTGGGTGGTTGTTAGGGCGTTGCTAGGCAGTTGCTATGGTGTTCTGAGTGGTTACTAGGCAGTTGCTATGGTGTTCTTGGTGGTTGTTAGGGCGTTGCTAGGCGGTTGCTATGGTGTTCTGGGTGGTTGCCAGGGCGTTGCTAGGCAGTTGCTTTGGTGTTCTGAGTGGTTGCTTGGCGGTTGCTATGGTGTTTTGGGTGGTTGCTAGGGCGTTGCTTGGCAGTTGCTATAGTGTTCTGGGTGGTTGCTAGGCAGTTGCTATGGTGTTTTGGGTGGTTGCTAGGCAGTTGCTATGGTGTTCTGAATATTTGCTTGGGCATTGCTCGACAGTTGCTATGTTGTTCTTGTTGTTGCTAGGGCGTTGATGTGTCTTGTTTGGGGATCGAGTGAAAACTGGGTGAAGTAGTGAACCGTACGATTACGAAATTATTTGGAATATGAACAAGGAAGGAAGGAGGGAAAGAAGGAACTAATGAGGGAAGTAAGGAAAGAAGGAATATAGGAAAAAAAGAAGGAAATCAAAGGAAGGCAGGAAAGAACAAAGGAAAGAAGGCGAGGATGGATGGAAAGAAACAGAGGAATGAAGGAAAGAAGGAAGTAAAGAAGGAAGGAAAGGAAGAAGGGAAGAAGAAGGATTTAAGTAAAGATAGAAGGAAGGAAGGAAGGAAGGAAGTGAGGAAGAAGAAATGAAAAACAGAAGGAAAGAGAGAAGGAAGGTAAGAAAAAGTAAAGAAAGGAAGAGGGAAGGAAAGAGAGGGAAAGCAGAAAGAAGAAAGGAAGAAAGATAAGAAGGATATGAAGGAATGAAAGAAGGCATGATGGAAGGGAAGAAAAACTAAGGAAGGTAGGAAAGAAAGTTGGTAAGGAGGAAGAATGGGAGGAAGGATGAAAGACAGGATAGAAGGAAGTAAAGTAGGAAAGAAGGAACGAATAAAGGAAGGAAGGAACGAAGGAAAGAAATAGGAGGGAAAAAGAAAGAAGGAATGACAGAAAATAGAAGGGAGGAAAGCAGTAAGGAAGCTGTAGTCTCAAGAGAGCCAGATTGTAGTCTTACAGCCCGAGAAACTGACAGTTACAGCAGGTGGTCAGAACACCTGGCACAAGATTCCATTTGCTTAATGGCCCTATTGTGATGTCATAATGCCAATGTTAAGTCTACGGGGGGAAAAAATTTATAGTTTTTTATTAATAACTCAAAAAGTATAAAAGTTACAAAGATGAAAAATACATTGCACAGGTGTCCTAAGTAAGACCTACGCAACGCAGTTTGAATGAAGTTTCTACGATAAACGGTTGAGGCCGCATTAAGTGTGTTAGAAGAATAATAATAATAATAATAATAATAATAATAATAATAATAATAAGAAGACCAGGATAACAATAGTGAGCATTTTCAATGCACACTAATAATAAGAAGACCAGGATAACAATAGTGAGCATTTTCAATGCACACTAATAACTAGATAATGTAATTCCAGGGAATTACGTGTGCATTGAAAATGCAAAGTGTAGTTGCATAAGGTGGAGTTTGTAACATATCATTGCATTATGATATTGGAAGCTACATTTTTAGTAGGATAATTATGGTAGTGGTGAGGACTTTTATTTTGAAACAGATGTGGACTGAGGAAACAGTTTGCGGGAGTCATAGTTGATGACAACTGTCATATGGAAATTTTTAATCGTGACATTTTTTAATAGTGAAGAATTGTAGTTAGGACTTATATTTTGAGACAGGATTGGGCATAAGAAACAGTTGCCGGAAGTCATAGTCGTAAACAATCAGGAGTTGGAATGGCTGAAAGGTTGATAAGTTGAGTAGCTTAAAAAGTTACATTTTTTTATTGTAATTTGACATGATGAAGACTGGCTGTAACAGTTGTTAGGCAGTTGCTATGGTGTTCTGTGTACTTGTGAGGGTGTTGCTAGGCAGCTGGTATCGTGTTCTGGGTGATTGCTAGGGCATTGCTAGGCAGTTGCAATGGTGTTCTGGGTGGTTGCTAGGGCCCTGCTATGCAGTTGCTATGGTGTTCTGAGTGGTTGATAGGGCGTTGCTAGGCGATTGCTATGGTGTTCTGGGTGGTTGCTAGGCGGTTGCTATGGCGTTCTGGGTGGTTGCTAGAGCGTTGCTATTGGGTTCTGGGTGGTTGCTAGGCGGTTGCTATGGCATTCTGGGTGGTTGCTAGGGCTTTGCTAAGCAGTTGCTATGATGTTCTGGGTGGTTGCTAGGGCGTTGCTAGGTGGTTGCTATGGTGTTCTGGGTGGTTGCTAGGGTGTGGCTAGGCAGTTGCTATGCTGTTCTGGGTGGTTGCTAGGCCGTTGTAATGGTGTTCTGGGTGGTTGCTAGGGCGTTGCTAGGCAGTTGCTATGGTGTTCTGGGTGGTTGCTAGGGCGTTTCTAGGCAGTTGCTATGGTGTTCTGGGTAGTTGTTAGGGTGGTTGCTATGGCGTTCTGGGTGGTTGTTAGGGCATTGCTAAGCCGTTGCTATGGTGTTCTGGGTGGTTGCTACGACGTTGCTAGGCGGTTGCTATGGTGTTCTGGGTGTTTGCTAGGGTGTTGCTAGGCAGTTGCTATGGTGTTCTGGGGGGTTGAAAAGTGGTTTCTAGTGTGTTGTGGGTGGTTCCTAGGGCGTTGCTAGGCGGTTGCTATGGTGTTCTGGGTGGTTGCTCTGGCGTTGCTAGGCGGTTGCTATGGTGTTCTGGGTGGTTGCTAGGGCGTTGCTATGGTGTTCTGGGTGGTTGCTAGGGCGTTGCTAGGCAGTTGCTATGGTGTTCTGGATGGTTGCTAGGCGGTTGCTATGGTGTTCTGGGTGGTTGCTAGGCCGTTGCTAGGCGGTTGCTATGGTGTTCTGGGTGGTTGCTAGGGCGTTGTTAGGCAGTTGCTCTGGTGTTCTGGGTGGTGGCTAGGGCGTTGTTAGGCAGTTGCTACGGTGTTCTGGATGGTTGCTAGGCGGTTGCTATGGTGTTCTGGGTGGTTGCTAGGCCGTTGCTATCGTGTTCTGGGTGGTTGCTAGGGTGTTGCTAGGCGGTTGCTCTGGTGTTCTGGGTGGTTGCTAGGGCGTTGTTAGGCAGTTGCTACGGTGTTCTGGATGGTTGCTAAGGCGTTGCTAGGCAGTTGCTATGGTGTTCTGGGTGGTTGCTAGGCGGTTGCTTTGGTGTTTTGGGTGGTTGCTAGGCGGTTGCTATGGTGTTCTGGGTGGTTGCTAAGGCGTTGCTAGGCAGTTGCTATGGTGTTCTGGGTGGTTGCTACGGCGTTGTTAGGCAGTTGCTCTGGTGTTCTGGGTGGTGGCTAGGGCGTTGTTAGGCAGTTGCTACGGTGTTCTGGATGGTTGCTAGGCGGTTGCTATGGTGGTCTGGGTGGTTGCTAGACCGTTGCTATGGTGTTCTGGGTGGTTGCTAGGGGGTTGCTCTGGTGTTCTGGGTGGTTGCTAGGGCGTTGTTAGGCAGTTGCTACGGTGTTCTGGATGGTTGCTAGGCGATTGCTATGGTGTTCTGGGTGGTTGCTAAGGCGTTGCTAGGCAGTTGCTATGGTGTTCTGGGTGGTTGCTCGGCGGTTGCTTTGGTGTTTTGGGTGGTTGCTAGGCGGTTGCTATGGTGTTCTGGGTGGTTGCTAAGGGGTTGCTAGGCAGTTGCTATGGTGTTCTGGGTGGTTGCAAGGCGGTTGCTATGGTGTTTTGGGTGGTTGCTAGGCGGTTGCTATGGTGTTCTGGGTGGTAGCCAGGCGGTTGTTATGGTGTTCTGGGTGGTTGCTAGGGCGTTGCTAGGCAGTTGCCATGGAGTTCTGGGTGGTTGCTAGGCTGTTGCTATGGTGTTCTGGGTGGTTGCTAGGGCGTTGCTAAGCAGTTTCTCTGGTGTTCTGGGTGGTTGCTAGGGCGTTGCTAGGCGGTTGCTATGGAGTTCTGGGTGGTTGCTAGGGCGTTGCTATGGTGTTCTGGGTTGTTGCTTGGCAGTTGCTATGGCATTCTGGGTGGTTGCTACCGCGTTGCTCAGCGGTTGCTATGTTGATCTTGTGGTTGCTAGGGCGTTGATGTGTAGTGTTTGGGGATTGGGTGAAAAGTGGGAGAAGTAGCGAACCATGCGATTACGAAAGAATTTGAAATAATAACAAGGAAGGAGGGAAAGATGGAACTAATGAGGGAAGTAAGGAAAGAAGGAATGTAGGAAAAAAGAAGGAAAGCAAAGGATGGCAGGAAAGAACAAAGAAAAAAAGGCAAGAATGGATGGAAAGAACAGAGGAATGAAGGAAAGAAGGAAGTAAGGAAGGAAGGAAAGGAAGGAAGAAAGGAAAGAAGAAAAATTTAAGTAAAGATAGAAGGAAGGAAAGAAGAGAAGGAAGGGAGGAAGAAGAAATGAAAAACAGCAGGAAAGACAGAAGGAAGGAAAGAAAAAGTGAGGAAAGAAAGATGGAAGGTAAGAGAGAGGGAAAGTAGAAAGAAGAAAGGAAGAAAGATAGGAAGGAAAGTAAGGATAAAGGAAGGAAAGAAGGCCTGATGGAAGGAGAGACAAACTATGGAAGGAAGGAAAGAAAATTGGTAGGGAGGAAGAGTGGAAGGAAGGATGAAAGGCAGGATAGAAGGAAGTAAAGTAGGAAAGAAGGAATGAATAAAGGAAGGAAGGAACAAAGGAAAGAAATAGGAGGGAAAAAGAAAGAAGGAATGACAGAAAATAGAAGGAAGGAAAGCAGTAAGGAAGCTGTCGTCTCAAGAGAGCCAGATTGTAGTCTTTCAGCCTGAGAAACTGACAGTTACAGCAGGTGGTCAGAACACCTGGCACAAGATTCCATTTGCTTAATGGCCCTATTGTGATGTCATAATGCCAATGTTAAGTCTATGGGGGGAAAAAATTTATAGTTTTTTATTAATAACTCAAAAAGTATAAAAGTTACAAAGATGAAAAATACATTGCACAGGTGTCCTAAGTAAGACCTACGCAACGCAGTTTGAATGAAGTTTCTACGATAAACGGTTGAGGCCGCATTAAGTGTGTTAGAAGAAGAATAATAATAATAATAATAATAATAAGAAGACCAGGATAACAATAGTGAGCATTTTCAATGCACACTAATAATAAGAAGACCAGGATAACAATAGTGAGCATTTTCAATGCACACTAATAATAACTAGAAAATTCCAGCAGAAATTTTGAATGTGCCTACTGCTCTATGAGTGCAGTGTTGGAGATGGTTGCCAGCGTTCTGGTATGCAGTAGATATCATGTTCTGGGTGGTTGCTAGGGCGTTGCTAGGCGGTTGCTATGGTGTTCCGGGTGGTTGCTAGGCGGTTGCTATGGTGTTCTGGGTTGTTGCTAGGGCGTTAAAAGGCAGTTGCTATGGTGTTCTGGGTGGTTGCTAGGCAGTTGCTATGGTGTTCTGGGTGGTTGCTAGGGCATTGCTAGGCTGTTATTATGGTGTTCTGGGTGGTTGCTAGGGCATTCTGGGTGGTTGCTATGGTGTTCGTAATGTTGTTTGGGGATTGCTTATCTTTGTTTGAGAGTTGGAAAAGAGTTTCTGTGCGAGTGTATGAGTTCAAGGCGTGAGGGTGACGATGAGAGCGATTTTCTCATTGACTTCCATTGTAACGAGATTTCAGAGGTCCATGTTTTTTGGGAATTGTGGGAAATCTTTAAGTCGGATCGCTGAATAAAGTCAAAGCACACTCCTCACAAGCGATCCGCACGTTTTGACGTGTAATTTGTGGCGATCGGGTGAAAATTGTGGGAGATGTAGCGAACCGTGCAATTTCGGAAGACCAATTTTCCCATTGACTTCCATTATAACGAGGTTTCAGGGGTCCATGATTTTTGGGAATTGTGGGAAATCTGTCAGTCGGATCGCTGAGTAAAGTCATAGCACACTCCTCACAAGCAAGCCGCACGTTTTGACGTGTAATGTGTCGGGATCGGTTGAAAATTGTGGGAGAAGAAGCGAACCGTGCGATTTTGGAAGAACTTGGAATAATAATAATAATAACTAGATAATGTAATTCCAGGGAATTACGTGTGCATTGAAAATGCAAAGTGTAGTTGCATAAGTTGGAGTTTGTAACATATCATTGCATTATGATATTGGTAGCTACGTTTTTAGTAGGATAATTATGGTAGTGGTGAGGACTTTTATTTTGAAACAGATGTGGACTGAGGAAACAGTTTGCGGGAGTCATAGTTGATGACAACTGTCATATGGAAATTTTTAATAGTGACATTTTTTAGTAGTGAAGAATTGTAGTAAGGACTTATATTTTGAGACAGGATTGGGCAGAAGAAACAGTTGCCGGAAGTCATACTCGAAAACAATCAGGAGTTGGAATGGCTGAAAGGTTGATAAGTTGAGTAGCTTAAAAAGTTACATTTTTTTTATTGTAATTTGACATAATGAGGACTGGCTGTAACAGTTGTTAGGCAGTTGCTATGGTGTTCTGTGTACTTGTGAGGGTGTTGCTAGGCAGCTGCTATCGTGTTCTGGGTGGTTGCTAGGGCATTGCTAGGCAGTTGCAATGGTGTTCTGGGTGGTTGCTAGGGCGTTGCTAAGCGGTTGCTATGGTGTTCTGAGTGGTTGATAGGGCGTTGCTAGGCAATTGCTATGGTGTTCTGGGTGGTTGCTAGGCGGTTGCTATGGCGTTCTGGGTGGTTGCTAGAGTGTTGCTATGGGGTTCTGGGTGGTTGCTAGGCGGTTGCTATGGCATTCTGGGTGGTTGCTAGGGCTTTGCTAAGCAGTTGCTATGATGTTCTGGGTGGTTGCTAGGGCGTTGCTAGGTGGTTGCTATGGTGTTCTGGGTGGTTGCTAGGGTGTTGCTAGGCAGTTGCTATGGTGTTCTGGGTGGTTGGTAGGGCGTTGCTAGGCAGTTGCGATGGTGTTCTGGGTGGTTGCTAGGCGGTTGCTATGGCATTCTGGGTGGTTGCTAGGGCTTTGCTAAGCAGTTGCTATGATGTTCTGGGTGGTTGCTAGGGCGTTGCTAGGTGGTTGCTATGGTGTTCTGGGTGGTTGCTAGGGTGTTGCTAGGCAGTTGCTATGGTGTTCTGGGTGGTTGCTAGGGCGTTGCTAGGCAGTTGCGATGGTGTTCTGGGTGGTTGCTAGGGCGTTGCTAGGCAGTTGCTATGGTGTTCTGGGTGGTTGTTAGGGTGGTTGCTATGGCGTTCTGGGTGGTTGCTAGGGCATTGCTTAGCAGTTGCTATGGTGTTCTGGGTGGTTGCTACGGCGTTGCTAGGCGGTTGCTGTGGTGTTCTGGGTGGTTGCTAGGGTGTTGCTAGGCAGTTGCTATGGTGTTCTGGGTGGTTGCTAGGTGGTTGCTATGGGGTTCTGGGTGGTTGCTATGGCGTTGCTAGGCGGTTGCTATGGTGTTCTGGGTGGTTGCTCGGGCGTTGCTAGGCGGTTGCTATGGTGTTCTGGGTGGTTGCTAGGGCGTTGCTATGGTGTTCTGGGTGGTTGCTAGGGCGTTGCTAGGCAGTTGCTTTGGTGTTCTAGATGGTTGCGAGGCGGTTGCTATGGTGTTCTGGGTGGATGCTAGGGTGTTGCTATGGTGTTCTGGGTGGTTGTTAGGCGGTTGCTCTGGTGTTCTGGGTGGTTGCTAGACGGTTGCTATGGTGTTCTGGGTGGGAGCTAGGCGGTTGGTATGGTGTTCTGGGTGGTTGCTAGGTCTGTGCTAGGCAGTTTCTATGGTGTTCTGGGTGGTTGATAGGGGGTTGCTGTGGTGTTCTGAGTGGTTGCTAGGCGGTTGCTATGGTGTGCTGGGTGGTTGCTAGGGCGTTGCTAGGCAGTTGCTATGGTGTTCTGATGGTTGCTAGGCTGTTGCTATGGTGTTCTGGGTGGTTGCTAGGGCGTTGCTAGGCGGTTGCTATGGTGTTCTGGGTGGTTGTTAGGGTGTTGCTAGGCAGTTGCAATGGTTTTCTGGGTGGTTGCTAGGCAGTTGCTATGGTGTTCTGGGTGGTTGCTAGGGCGTTGCTAGGCAGTTGCTATGGTGTTTTGGGTGGTTGCTAGGTTTTTGCTATGGTGTTCTGGGTTGTTGCTAGGGCGTTGCTAGGCAGTTGCTATGGTGTTCTGGGTGGTTGCTAGGCGGTTGCTATGGTGTTCTGGGTGGTTGCTAGGGCCTTGCTAGGCGGTTGCTATGGTGTTCAAGGAGGTTGCTAGGGCATTGCTAGGCTGTTGCTATGGTGTTCTGGATGGTTGCTAGGGCGTTGCTAGGCGGTTGCTATGGTGTTCTGGGTGGTTGTTAGGGTGTTGCTTGGCAGTTGCTATGGTGTTCTGGGTGGTTGCTAGGCGGTTGCTATGGTGTAGGGGGTGGTGGCTAGGGAGTAGCTAGGCAGTTGCTATGGTGTTGTGGGTGGTTGCTATGGTGTTCTGGGTGGTTGCTAGGGCGTTGCTAGGCAGTTGCTATGGTGTTCTGGGTGGTTGCTAGGCGGTTGCTATGGTGTTCTGGGTGGTTGCTCGGGCGTTGCTAGGCAGTTGCTATGGTGTTCTGGGTGGTTGATAGGCCGTTGCCATGGTGTTCTGGGTGGTTGCTAGTCGGTTGCTATGGTGTTCTGGGTGGTTGCTAGGGCGTTGCTAGGCAGTTGCTATGGTGTTCTGGGTGGTTGCTAGGCGGTTGCTATGGTGTTCTGGGTGGTTGCTAGGGCGTTGCTAGGCGGTTGCTTTGGTGTTCTGTGTGGTTGCTAGGGCGTTGCTAGGCAGTTGCTTTGGTGTTCTGAGTGGTGGGTTGGCGGTTGCTATGGTGTTCTGGGTGGTTGCTAGGGCGTTGCTTGGCAGTTGCTACAGTGTTCTGGGTGTTTGCTAGACAGTTGCTATGGTGTTTTGGGTGGTTGCTAGGCGGTTGCTATGGTGTTCTCAATATTTGATTGGGCATTGCTCGAGAGTTGCTATGTTGTTCTTGTTGTTGCTAGGGCGTTGATGTGTATTGTTTGGGGATCGAGTGAAAACTGGGAGAAGTAGTGAACCGTACGATTACGAAATTATTTGGAATATTAACAAGGAAGGAAGGAGGGAAAAAAGGAACTAATGAGGGAAGTAAGGAAAGAAGGAATATAGGAAAAAAAGAAGGAAATAAAAGGAAGGAAGGAAAGAACAAAGGAAACTAGGCTAGGATGGATGGAAAGAAACAGAGGAATGACGGAAAGAAGGAAGTAAGGAAGGAAGGAAAGGAAGAAGGGAAGAAGAAGGATTTAAGTAAAGATAGAAGGAAGGAAGGAAGGAAGGAAGTGAGGAAGAAGAAATGAAAAACAGAAGGAAAGAGAGAAGGAAGGAAAGAAAAAGTAAAGAAAGGAAGAGGGAAGGAAAGAGAGGGAAAGCAGAAAGAAGAAAGGAAGAAAGATAAGAAGGATATGAAGGAATGAAAGAAGGCATGATGGAAGGAAAGAAAAACTAAGGAAGGTAGGAAAGAAAATTGGTAGGGAGGAAGAATGGGAGGAAGGATGAAAGGCAGGATAGAAGGAAGGAAAGTAGGAAAGAAGGAACGAATAAAGGAAGGAAGGAACGAAGGAAAGAAATAGGAGGGAAAAAGAAAGAAGGAATGACAGAAAATAGAAGGAAGGAAAGCAGTAAGGAAGCTGTAGTCTCAAGAGAGCCAGATTGTAGTCTTACAGCCTGAGAAACTGACAGTTACAGCAGATGGTCAGAACACCTGGCACAAGATTCCATTTGCTTAATGGCCCTATTGTGATGTCATAATGCCAATGTTAAGTCTATGGGGGGAAAAAATTTATAGTTTTTTATTAATAACTCAAAAAGTATAAAAGTTACAAAGATGAAAAATACATTGCACAGGTGTCCTAAGTAAGACCTACGCAACGCAGTTTGAATGAAGTTTCTACGATAAACGGTTGAGGCCGCATTAAGTGTGTTAGAAGAATAATAATAATAACTAGATAATGTAATTCCAGGGAATTACGTGTGCATTGAAAATGCAAAGTGTAGTTGCATAAGGTGGAGATTGTAACATATCATTGCATTATGATATTGGTAGCTACGTTTTTAGGAGGATAATTATGGTAGTGGTGAGGACTTTTATTTTGAAACAGATGTGGACTGAGGAAACAGTTTGCGGGAGTCATAGTTGATGACAACTGTCATATGGAAATTTTTAATAGTGACATTTTTTAATAGTGAAAAATTGTAGTAAGGACTTATATTTTGAGACAGGATTGGGCAGAAGAAACAGTTGCCGGAAGTCATAGTCGAAAACAATCAGGAGTTGGAATGGCTGAAAGGTTGATAAGTTGAGTAGCTTAAAAAGTTACATTTTTTATTGTAATTTGACATAATGAGGACTGGCTGTAACATTTGTTAGGCAGTTGCTATGGTGTTCTGTGTACTTGTGAGGGTGTTGCTAGGCAGCTGCTATCGTGTTCTGGGTGGTTGCTAGGGCATTGCTAGGCAGTTGCTATGGTGTTCTGGGTGGTTGATAGGGCGTTGCTAGGCGGTTGCTATGGTGTTCTGGGTAGTTGCTAGGCGGTTGCTATGGCGTACTGGGTGGTTGCTCGAGCATTGCTATGGGGTTCTGGGTGGTTGCTAAGCAGTTGCTATGATGTTCTGGGTGGTTGCTAGGGCGTTGCTAGGTGGTTGCTATGGTGTTCTGGGTGGTTGCTAGGGTGTTGCTCGGCAGTTGCTATGCTGTTCTGGGTGGTTGCTAGGCCGTTGCTATGGTGTTCTGGGTGGTTGCTATGGCGTTGCTAGGCAGTTGCTATTGTGTTCTGGGTGGTTGCTAGGCCGTTGCGAGGCAGTTGCTATGGTGTTCTGGGTGGTTTTTAGGGTGGTTGCTATGGCGTTCTGGGTGGTTGCTAGGGCATTGCTAAGCAGTTGGTATGGTGTTCTGGGTGGTTGCCACGGCATTGCCAAACGGTTGCTATGGTGTTCTGGGTGGTTGCTAGGGTGTTGCAAGGCAGATGCTATGGTGTTCTGGGTGGTTGCTAGGTGGTTGCTATGATGTTCTGGCTGGTTGCTAGGGCGTAGCTAGGCGGTTGCTATGGTGTTCTGGGTGGTTGCTCGGGCGTTGCTAGGCGGGTGCTATGGTGTTCTGGGTGGTTGCTAGGGCGTTGCTATTGGTGTTCTGGGTGGTTGCTAGGTGGTTGCTATGATGTTCTGGCTGGTTGCTAGGGCGTTGCTAGGCGGTTGCTATGGTGTTCTGGGTGGTTGCTCGGGCGTTGCTAGGCGGGTGCTATGGTGTTCTGGGTGGTTGCTAGGGCGTTGCTATGGTGTTCTGGGTGGTTGCTAGGGCGTTGCTAGGCAGTTGCTATGGTGTTCTGGATGGTTGCTAGGCGGTTGCTATGGTGTTCTGGGTGGTTGCTAAAGTGTTGCTATGGTGTTCCTGGTGGTTGTTAGGCGGTTGCTCTGGTGTTCTGGGCGGTTGCTAGGTGGTTGCTATGGTGTTCTGGGTGGTAGCAAGGCGGTTGCAATGGTGTTCTGGGTGGTTGCTAGATCATTGCTAGGCAGTTGCTATGGTGTTCTGTGTTGTTGCTAGGCGGTTGCTATGGTGTTCAGGGTGGTTGCTAGGCGGTTGCTATGGTGTTCTGGGTGGTTGCTAGGGCGTTGCTAGGCAGTTGCTATGGTGTTCTAATGGTTGCTAGGCGGTTGCTATGGTGTTCTGGGTGGTTGCTAGGGCGTTGCTAGGCAGTTGCTATGGTGTTCTGGGTGGTTGCTAGGGCATTGCTATGGTGTTCTGGGTGGTAGCTAGGCGGTTGCTCTTGTGTTCTGGGTGGTTGATAGGCGGTGGCTATGGTGTTCTGGGTGGTTGCTAGGGCGTTGCTAGGCAGTTGCGATGGTGGGCTGGGTGGTTGCTAGGCGGTTGCTATGGTGGTCTGGGAGGCTGCTAGGGCATTGCTAGGCGGTTGCTATGGTGTTCTGGGTGGTTGCTAGGGCCTTGCTAGGCGGTTGCTATGGTGTTCTGGGAGGTTGCTAGGGGATTGCTAGGCTGTTGCTATGGTGTTCTGGGTGGTTGCTAGGGCATTGCTAGGCGGTTGCTATGGTGTTCTGGGTGGTTGTTAGGGTGTTGCTAGGCAGTTGCTATGGTGTTCTGGGTGGTTGCTAGGCGGTTGCTATGGTGTTCTGGGTGCTAGGGCGTTGCTAGGCAGTTGCTATGGTGTTTTGGGTGGTTGCTAGGTGGTTGCTATGGTGTTCTGGGTGGTTGCTTGGGCGTTGCTAGGCAGTTGCAATGGTGTTCTGGGTGGTTGCTAGGCGGTTGCTATGGTGTTCTGGGTGGTTGCTCGGGCGTTGCTAGGCAGTTGCTATGGTGTTCTTGGTGGTTGCCAGGCGGTTGCTATGGTGTTCTGGGTGGTTGCTAGGCGGTTGTTATGGTGTTCTGGGTGGTTGCTAGGGCGTTGCTAGGCAGTTGCTATGGTGTTCTGGGTGGTTGCTAGACGGTTGCTATGGTGTTCTGGGTGGTTGCTATGGCATTGCTAGGCTGTTGCTATGGTGTTCTGGGTGGTTGCTAGGGCGTTGCTAGGCGGTTGCTATGGTGTTCTGGGTGGTTGTTAGGGTGTTGCTAGGCAGTTTCTATGGTGTTCTGGGTGGTTGCTAGGCGGTTGCTATGGTGTTCTGGGTGGTTGCTAGGGCGTTGCTAGGCAGTTGCTATGGTGTTTTGGGCGGTTGCTAGGTGGTTGCTATGGTGTTCTGGGTGGTTGCTAGGGCGTTGCTAGGCAGTTGCTATAGCGTTCTGGGTGGTTGCTAGGGCGTTGCTAGGCAGTTGCTGTGGTGTTCTGGGTGGTTGCTAGGGCATTGCTAGGCAGTTGCTATGGTGTTCTGGGTGGTTGCTAGGCGGTTGCTATGGTGTTCTGGGTGGTTGCTAGGCGGTTGCTCTGGTGGTCTGGGTGGGTGCTAGGGCGTTGCTGGGGAGTTGCTTTGGTGTTGTGGGTGGTTGCTAGGCGGTTGCTATGGTGTTCTGGGTGGTTGCTAGGTGGTTGCTATGATGTTCTGGCTGGTTGCTAGGGCGTAGCTAGGCGGTTGCTATGGTGTTCTGGGTGGTTGCTAGGGCGTTGCTAGGCGGTTGCTATGGTGTTCTGGGTGGTTGCTAGAGCGTTGCTATTGGTGTTCTGGGTGGTTGCAAGGTGGTTGCTATGATGTTCTGGCTGGTTGCTAGGGCGTTGCTAGGCGGTTGCTATGGTGTTCTGGGTGGTTGCTCGGGCGTTGCTAGGCGGGTGCTATTGTGTTCTGGGTGGTTGCTAGGGCGTTGCTATGGTGTTCTGGGTGGTTGCTAGGGCGTTGCTAGGCAGTTGCTATGGTGTTCTGGATGGTTGCTAGGCGGTTGCTATGGTGTTCTGGGTGGTTGCTAGGGTGTTGCTATGGTGTTCTGGGTGGTTGTTAGGCGGTTGCTCTGGTGTTCTGGGTGGTTGCTAGGGTGTTGCTTTGGTGTTCTGGGTGGTTGTTAGGCGGTTGCTCTGGTGTTCTGGGTGGTTGCTAGGCGGTTGCTATGGTGTTCTGGGTGGTAGCTAGGCGGTTGCTATGGTTTTCTGGGTGGTTGCTAGGTCATTGCTAGGCAGTTGCTATGGTGCTCTGGGTGGTTGCTAGGCGGTTGCTATGGTGTTCTGGGTGGTTGCTAGGCGGTTGCTATGGTGTTCTGGGTGGTTGGTAGGGCGTTGCTAGGCAGTTGCTATGGTGTTCTGATGGTTGCTAGGCTGTTGCTATGGTGTTCTGGGTGGTTGCTAGGGCGTTGCTAGGTGGTTGCTATGGTGTTCTGGGTGGTTGCTAGGGCGTTGCTCGGCAGTTGCAATGGTGTTCTGGGTGGTTGCTAGGCGGGTGCTATGGTGTTCTGGGTGGTTGCTAGGGCGTTGCTAGGCAGTTGCTTTGGTGTTTTGGGTGGTTTCTAGGTGGTTGCTATGGTGTTCTGGGTGGTTGCTAGGGCGTTGCTAGGCAGTTGCTATGGTGTTCTGGGTGGTTGCTAGGCGGTGGCTATGGTGTTCTGGGTGGGTGCTAGGGCCTTGCTAGGCGGTTGCTATGGTGTTCTGGGAGGTTGCTAGGGCATTGCTAGGCTGTTGCTATGGTGTTCTGGGTGGTTGCTAGGGCGTTGCTAGGCGCTTGCTATGGTGTTCTGGGTGGTTGTTAGGGTGTTGCTAGGCAGTTGCTATGGTGTTCTGGGTGCTTGCTAGGCGGTTGCTATGGTGTTCTGCGTGGTTGCTAGGGCGTTGCTAGGCAGTTGCTATGGTGTTTTGGGTGGTTGCTAGGTGGTTGCTATGGTGTTCTGGGTGGTTGCTAGGGCGTTGCTAGGCAGTTGTTTTGGTGTTCTGGGTGGTTGGTAGGCGGTTGCTATGGTGTTCTGGGTGGTTGCTCGGGCGTTGCTAGGCAGTTATATGGTGTTCTGGGTGGTTGCTAGGCGGTTGCTATGGTGTTCTGGGTGGTTGCTAGGGCGTTGCTAGGAAGTTGCTATGGTGTTCTAGGTGGTTGCTAGGTGGTTGCCATGGTGTTCTGGGTGGTTGCTAGGGCGTTGCTAGGCGATTCCTATGGTGTTCTGTGTGGTTGCTAGGGCGTTGCTAGGTAGTTGCTATGGTTTTCTGGGTGGTTGCTAGGCGGTTGCTAAGGTGTTCTTGGTGGTTGCTAGGGCGTTGCTAGGCAGTTGCTATGGTGTTTTGGGTGGTTGCTGGGCGGTTGCTATGGTGTTCTGGGTGGTTGCTAGGGCGTTGCTAGGCAATTGCTATGGTGTTCTGGGTGGTTGCTAGGCGATTGCTATGGTGTTCTGGGTGGTTGCTAGGGCGTTGCTAGGCAGTTGCTATGGTGTTTTGGGTGGTTGCTAGGAGGTTGCTATAGTGTTCTGGGTGGTTGCGAGGGCATTGCTAGGCAGTTGCTATGGTGTTCTGGGTGGTTGCTAGGCAGTTGCTATGGTGTTCTTGGTGGTTGTGAGGGCGTTGCTAGGCGGTTGCTATGGTGTTTTGGGTGGTTGCTAGGGCGTTGCTAGGCAGTTCCTTTGGTGTTCTGAGTGGTTGCTTGGCGGTTGCTATGGTGTTCTGGGTGGTTGCTAGGGCGTTGCTTGGCAGTTGCTATCGTGTTCTGGGTGGTTGCTAGGCAGTTGCTATGGTGTTTTGGGTGGTTGCTAGGCGGTTGCTATGGTGTTCTGAATATTTGCTTGGGCATTGCTCGACAGTTGCTATGTTGTTCTTATTGTTGCTAGGGCGTTGATGTGTATTGTTTGGGGATCGAGTGAAAACTGGGAGAAGTAGTGAACCGTACGATTACGAAATTATTTGGAATATTAACAAGGAAGGAAGGAGGGAAAGAAGGAACTAATGAGGGAAGTAAGGAAAGAAGGAAAATAGGAAAAAAAGAAGGAAATCAAAGGAAGGCAGGAAAGAACAAAGGAAACTAGGCGAGGATGGATGGAAAGAAACAGAAGAATGACGGAAAGAAGGAAGTAAGGAAGGAAGGAAAGGAAGAAGGGAAGAAGAAGGATTTAAGTAAAGATAGAAGGAAGGAAGGAAGGAAGTGAGGAAGAAGAAATGAAAAACAGAAGGAAAGAGAGAAGGAAGGAAAGAAAAAGTAAAGAAAGGAAGAGGGAAGGAAAGTGAGGGAAAGCAGAAAGAAGAAAGGAAGAAAGAAAAGAAGGATATGAAGGAATGAAAGAAGGCATGATGGAAGGAAAGAAAAACTAAGTAAGGTAGGAAAGAAAAGTGGTAGGGAGGAAGAATGGGAGGAAGGATGAAAGGCAGGATAGAAGGAAGTAAAGTAGGAAAGAAGGAACGAATAAAGGAAGGAAGGAACGAAGGAAAGAAATAGGAGGGAAAAAGAAAGAAGGAATGACAGAAAATAGAAGGAAGGAAAGCAGTAAGGAAGCTGTAGTCTCAAGAGAGCCAGATTGTAGTCTTACAGCCTGAGAAACTGACAGTTACAGCAGATGGTCAGAACACCTGGCACAAGATTCCATTTGCTTAATGGCCCTATTGTGATGTCATAATGCCAATGTTAAGTCTATGGGGGGAAAAAATTTATAGTTTTTTATTAATAACTCAAAAAGTATAAAAGTTACAAAGATGAAAAATACATTGCACAGGTGTCCTAAGTAAGACCTACGCAACGCAGTTTGAATGAAGTTTCTACGATAAACGGTTGAGGCCGCATTAAGTGTGTTAGAAGAATAATAATAATAACTAGATAATGTAATTCCAGGGAATTACGTGTGCATTGAAAATGCAAAGTGTAGTTGCATAAGGTGGAGATTGTAACATATCATTGCATTATGATATTGGTAGCTACGTTTTTAGGAGGATAATTATGGTAGTGGTGAGGACTTTTATTTTGAAACAGATGTGGACTGAGGAAACAGTTTGCGGGAGTCATAGTTGATGACAACTGTCATATGGAAATTTTTAATAGTGACATTTTTTAATAGTGAAAAATTGTAGTAAGGACTTATATTTTGAGACAGGATTGGGCAGAAGAAACAGTTGCCGGAAGTCATAGTCGAAAACAATCAGGAGTTGGAATGGCTGAAAGGTTGATAAGTTGAGTAGCTTAAAAAGTTACATTTTTTATTGTAATTTGACATAATGAGGACTGGCTGTAACATTTGTTAGGCAGTTGCTATGGTGTTCTGTGTACTTGTGAGGGTGTTGCTAGGCAGCTGCTATCGTGTTCTGGGTGGTTGCTAGGGCATTGCTAGGCAGTTGCTATGGTGTTCTGGGTGGTTGATAGGGCGTTGCTAGGCGGTTGCTATGGTGTTCTGGGTAGTTGCTAGGCGGTTGCTATGGCGTACTGGGTGGTTGCTCGAGCATTGCTATGGGGTTCTGGGTGGTTGCTAAGCAGTTGCTATGATGTTCTGGGTGGTTGCTAGGGTGTTGCTAGGTGGTTGCTATGGTGTTCTGGGTGGTTGCTAGGGTGTTGCTCGGCAGTTGCTATGCTGTTCTGGGTGGTTGCTAGGCCGTTGCTATGGTGTTCTGGGTGGTTGCTATGGCGTTGCTAGGCAGTTGCTATTGTGTTCTGGGTGGTTGCTAGGCCGTTGCGAGGCAGTTGCTATGGTGTTCTGGGTGGTTTTTAGGGTGGTTGCTATGGCGTTCTGGGTGGTTGCTAGGGCATTGCTAAGCAGTTGGTATGGTGTTCTGGGTGGTTGCCACGGCATTGCCAAACGGTTGCTATGGTGTTCTGGGTGGTTGCTAGGGTGTTGCAAGGCAGATGCTATGGTGTTCTGGGTGGTTGCTAGGTGGTTGCTATGATGTTCTGGCTGGTTGCTAGGGCGTAGCTAGGCGGTTGCTATGGTGTTCTGGGTGGTTGCTCGGGCGTTGCTAGGCGGGTGCTATGGTGTTCTGGGTGGTTGCTAGGGCGTTGCTATTTGTGTTCTGGGTGGTTGCTAGGTGGTTGCTATGATGTTCTGGCTGGTTGCTAGGGCGTTGCTAGGCGGTTGCTATGGTGTTCTGGGTGGTTGCTCGGGCGTTGCTAGGCGAGTGCTATGGTGTTCTGGGTGGTTGCTAGGGCGTTGCTATGGTGTTCTGGGTGGTTCCTTGCGCGTTGCTAGGCAGTTGCTATGGTGTTCTGGATGGTTGCTAGGCGGTTGCTATGGTGTTCTGGGTGGTTGCTTGGGTGTTGCTATGGTGTTCTGGGTGGTTGTTAGGCGGTTGCTCTGGTGTTCTGGGTGGTTGCTAGGCGGTTGCTATGGTGTTCTGGGTGGGTAGCAAGGCGGTTGCAATGGTGTTCTGGGTGGTTGCTAGATCATTGCTAGGCAGTTGCTATGGTGTTCTGTGTTGTTGCTAGGCGGTTGCTATGGTGTTCAGGGTGGTTGCTAGGCGGTTGCTATGGTGTTCTGGGTGGTTGCTAGGGCGTTGCTAGGCAGTTGCTATGGTGTTCTGATGGTTGCTAGGCGGTTGCTATGGTGTTCTGGGTGGTTGCTAGGGCGTTGCTAGGCAGTTGCTATGGTGTTCTGGGTGGTTGCTAGGGCATTGCTATGGTGTTCTGGGTGGTAGCTAGGCGGTTGCTCTTGTGTTCTGGGTGGTTGATAGGCGGTTGCTATGGTGTTCTGGGTGGTTGCTAGGGCGTTGCTAGGCAGTTGCTATGGTGTGCTGGGTGGTTGCTAGGCGGTTGCTATGGTGTTCTGGGAGGTTACTAGGGCATTGCTAGGCGGTTGCTATGGTGTTCTGGGCGGTTGCTAGGGCCTTGCTAGGCGGTTGCTATGGTGTTCTGGGAGGTTGCTAGGGCATTGCTAGGCTGTTGCTATGGTGTTCTGGGTGGTTGCTAGGGCGTTGCTAGGCGGTTGCTATGGTGTTCTGGGTGGTTGTTAGGGTGTTGCTAGGCAGTTGCTATGGTGTTCTGGGTGGTTGCTAGGCGGTTGCTATGGTGTTCTGGGTGGTTGCTTGGGCGTTGCTAGGCAGTTGCTATGGTGTTCTGGGTGGTTGCTAGGCGGTTGCTATGGTGTTCTGGGTGGTTGCTCGGGCGTTGCTAGGCAGTTGCTATGGTGTTCTTGGTGGTTGCCAGGCGGTTGCTATGGTGTTCTGGGTGGTTGCTAGGCGGTTGTTATGGTGTTCTGGGTGGTTGCTAGGGCGTTGCTAGGCAGTTGCTATGGTGTTCTGGGTGGTTGCTAGGCGGTTGCTATGGTGTTCTGGGTGGTTGCTATGGCATTACTAGGCTGTTGCTATGGTGTTCTGGGTGGTTGCTAGGGCGTTGCTAGGCGGTTGCTATGGTGTTCTGGGTGGTTGTAAGGGTGTTGCTAGGCAGTTTCTATGGTGTTCTGGGTGGTGGCTAGGCGGTTGCTATGGTGTTCTGCGTGTGTGCTACGGCGTTGCTAGGCAGTTGCTATGGTGTTTTGGGCGGTTGCTAGGTGGTTGCTATGGTGTTCTGGTTGGTTGCTAGGGCGTTGCTAGGCAGTTGCTATAGCATTCTGGGTGGTTGTTAGGGCGTTGCTAGGCAGTTGCTGTGGTGTTCTGGGTGGTTGCTAGGGCATTGCTAGGCAGTTGCTATGGTGTTCTGGGTGGTTGCTAGGCGGTTGCTATGGTGTTCTGGGTGGTTGCTAGGCGGTTGGTATGGTGTTCTGGGTGGTTGCTAGGGCGTTGCTAGGCAGTTGCTATGGTGTTCTGGGTGGTTGCTAGGCGGTTGCTATGGTGTTCTGGGTGGTTGCTAGTTTGTTGCTAGGATGTTCTTGCTGGTTGGTAGGGCGTAGCTAGGCGGTTGCTATGGTGTTCTGGGTGGTTGCTCGGGCGTTGCTAGGGGGGTGCTATGGTGTTCTGGGTGGTTGCTAGGGCGTTGCTATTGGTGTTCTGGGTGGTTGCTAGGTGGTTGCTATGATGTTCTGGCTGGTTGCTAGGGCGTTGTTAGGCGGTTGCTATGGTGGTCTGGGTGGTTGCTCGGGCGTTGCTAGGCGGGTGCTATGGTGTTCTGGGTGGTTGCTAGGGCGTTGCTTTGGTGTTCTGGGTGGTTGCTAGGGCGTTGCTAGGCAGTTGCTATGGTGTTCTGGATGGTTGCTAGGCGGTTGCTATGGTGTTCTGGGTGGTTGCTAGGGTGTTGCTATGGTGTGCTGGGTGGTTGGTAGGCGGTTGGTCTGGTGTTCTGGGTGGTTGCTAGGCGGTTGCTATGGTGTTCTGGGTGGTAGCAAGGCGGTTGCAATGGTGTTCTGGGTGGTTGCTAGATCATTGCTAGGCTTTGCTATGGTGTTCTGTGTTGTTGCTAGGCGATTGCTATGGTGTTCAGGGTGGTTGCTAGGCGGTTGGTATGGTGTTCTGGGTGGTTGCTAGGGCGTTGCTAGGCAGTTGCTATGGTGTTCTGATGGTTGCTAGGCGGTTGCTATGGTGTTCTGGGTGGTTGCTAGGGCGTTGCTAGGCAGTTGCTATGGTGTTCTGGGTGGTTGCTAGGGCATTGCTATGGTGTTCTGGGTGGTAGCTAGGCGGTTGCTATTGTGTTCTGGGTGGTTGATAGGCGGTTGCTATGGTGTTCTGGGTGGTTGCTAAGGCGTTGCTAGGCAGTTGCTATGGTGTGCTGGGTGGTTGCTAGGCGGTTGCTATGGTGTTCTGGGAGGTTGCTAGGGCATTGCTAGGCGGTTGCTATGGTGTTCTGGGTGGTTGCAAGGGCCTTGCTAGGCGGTTGCTATGGTGTTCTGGGAGGTTGCTAGGGCATTGCTAGGCTGTTGCTATGGTGTTCTGGGTGGTTGCTAGGGCGTTGTTAGGCGGTTGCTATGGTGTTCTGGGTGGTTGATAGGGTGTTGCTAGGCAGTTGCTATGGTGTTCTGGGTGGTTGCTAGGCGGTTGCTATGGTGTTCTGGGTGCTAGGGCGTTGCTAGGCAGTTGCTATGGTGTTTTGGGTGGTTGGTAGGTGGTTGGTATGGTGTTCTGGGTGGTGGCTTGGGCGGTGCTAGGCAGGTGGTATGGTGTTCTGGGTGGTTGCTAGGCGGTTGCTATGGTGTTCTGGGTGGTTGCTCGGGCGTTGCTAGGCAGTTGCTATGGTGTTCTTGGTGGTTGCCAGGCGGTTGCTATGGTGTTCTGGGTGGTTGCTAGGCGGTTGCTATGGTGTTGTGGGTGGTTGCTAGGGCGTTGCTAGGCAGTTGCTATGGTGTTCTGGGTGGTTGCTAGGCAGTTGCTATGGTGTTCTGGGTGGTTGCTATGGCATTGCTAGGCTGTTGCTATGGTGTTCTGGGTGGTTGCTAGGGCGGTGCTAGGCGGTTGCTATGGTGTTCTGGGTGGTTGTTAGGGTGTTGCTAGGCAGTTTGTATGGTGTGCTGGGTGGTGGGTAGGCGGTGGCTATGGTGTTCTGGGTGGTTGCTAGGGCGTTGCTAGGCAGTTGCTATGGTGTTTTGGGCGGTTGCTAGGTGGTTGCTATGGTGTTCTGGGTGGTTGCTAGGGCGTTGCTAGGCAGTTGCTATAGCGTTCTGGGTGGTTGCTAGGGCGTTGCTAGGCAGTTGCTGTGGTGTTCTGGGTGGTTGCTAGGGCATTGCTAGGCAGTTGCTATGGTGTTCTGGGTGGTTGCTAGGCGGTTGCTATGGTGTTCTGGGTGGTTGCTAGGCGGTTGCTATGGTGTTCTGGGTGGTTGCTAGGGCGTTGCTAGGCAGTTGCTATGGTGTTCTGGGTGGTTGCTAGGCGGTTGCTATGGTGTTCTGGGTGGTTGCTAGGGCGTTGCTAGGCAGTTGCTATGGTGTTTTGGGTGGTTGCTAGGGCGTTGCTAGGCAGTTGCTATGGTGTTGTAGATGGTTGCTAGGCGGTTGCTATGGTGTTCTGGGTGGTTGCTAGGGTGTTGCTTTGGTGTTCTGGGTGGTTGCTAGGCGGTTGCTCTGGTGTTCTGGGTGGTTGCTAGGCGGTTGCTATGGTGTTCTGGGTGGTAGCTAGGCGGTTGCTATGGTGTTCTGGGTGGTTGCTAGGTCATTGCTAGGCAGTTGCTATGGTGCTCTGGGTGGTTGCAAGGCGGTTGCTATGGTGTTCTGGGTGGTTGCTAGGCGGTTGCTATGGTGTTCTGGGTGGTTGCTAGGGCGTTGCTAGGCAGGTGCTATGGTGTTCTGATGGTTGCTAGGCTGTTGCTATGGTGTTCTGGGTGGTTGCTAGGGCGTTGCTAGTTGGTTGCTATGGTGTTCTGGGTGGTTGTTAGGGTGTTGCTCGGCAGTTGCAATGGTGTTCTGGGTGGTTGCTAGGCGGTTGCTATGGTGTTCTGGGTGTTTGCAAGGCCGGGGCTAGGCAGTTGCTTTGGTGTTTTGGGTGGTTTCTAGGTGGTTGCTATGGTGTTCTGGGTGGTTGCTAGGGCGGTGCTAGGCAGTTGCTATGGTGTTCTGGGTGGTTGCTAGGCGGTTGCTATGGTGTTCTGGGTGGTTGCTAGGGCCTTGCTAGGCGGTTGCTATGGTGTTCTGGGAGGTTGCTAGGGCATTGCTAGGCTGTTGCTATGGTGTTCTGGGTGGTTGCTAGGGCGTTGCTAGGCGGTTGCTATGGTGTTCTGGGTGGTTGTTAGGGTGTTGCTAGGCAGTTGCTATGGTGTTCTGGGTGGTTGCTAGGCGGTTGCTATGGTGTTCTGGGTGGTTCCTAGGGCATTGCTAGGCAGTTGCTATCGTGTTTTGGGTGGTTGCTAGGTGGTTGTAATGGTGTTCTGGGTGGTTGCTAGGGCGTTGCTAGGCAGTTGCTATGGTGTTCTGGGTGGTTGCTAGGCGGTTGCTATGGTGTTCTGGGTGGTTGCTCGGGCGTTGCTAGGCAGTTATATGGTGTTCTGGGTGGTTGCTAGGCGGTTGCTATGGTGTTCTGGGTGGTTGCTAGGGCGTTGCTAGGCAGTTGCTATGGTGTTCTGGGTGGTTGCTAGGCGGTTGCCATGGTGTTCTGGGTGGTTGCTAGGGCGTTGCTTGGCGATTCCTATGGTGTTCTGTGTGGTTGCTAGGGCGTTGCTAGGTAGTTGCTATGGTTTTCTGGGTGGTTGCTAGGCGGTTGCTAAGGTGTTCTTGGTGGTTGCTAGGGCGTTGCTAGGCAGTTGCTATGGTGTTTTGGGTGGTTGCTGGGCGGTTGCTATGGTGTTCTGGGTGGTTGCTAGGGCGTTGCTAGGCAGTTGCTATGGTGTTCTGGGTGGTTGCTAGGCGATTGCTATGGTGTTCTGGGTGGTTGCTAGGGCGTTGCTAGGCAGTTGCTATGGTGTTTTGGGTGGTTGCTAGGTGGTTGCTATGGTGTTCTGGGTGGTTGCTAGGGCGTTGCTAGGCAGTTGCTCTGGTGTTCTGGGTGGTTGCTAGGCGGTTGCTATGGTGTTCTGGGTGGTTGCTCGGGTGTTGCAAGGCAGTTGCTATGGTGTTCTGGGTGGTTGCTAGGCGGTTGCTATGGTCTTCTGGGTGGTTGCTAGGCGGTTGCTATGGTGTTCTGGGTGGTTGCTAGGGCGTTGCTAGGCAGTTGCTATGGTGTTCTGATGGTTGCTAGGCGGTTGCTATGGTCTTCTGGGTGGTTGCAAGGCGGTTGCTATGGTGTTCTGGGTGGATGCTAGGCGGTTGCTATGGTGTCCTGGGTGGTTGCTAGGCGGTTGCTATGGTGTTCTGGGTGGTTGCTAGGGCGTTACTAGGCAGTTGCTATGGTGTTCTGATGGTTGCTAGGCGGTTGCTATGGTGTTCTGGGTGGTTGCTAGGGCGTTGCTAGGGAGTTGCTATGGTGTTCTGGGTGGTTGCTAGGGCGTTGCTATGGTGTTCTGAGTGGTAGCTAGGCGGTTGCTATTGTGTTCTGGGTCGTTGCTAGGGCGTTGCTAGGCAGTTGCTATGGTGTTCTGCGTGGTTGCTAGGGCGTTGCTATGGTGTTCTGGGTGGTAGCTAGGCGGTTGCTATTGTGTTCTGGGTGGTTGCTAGGGCGTTGCTAGGCGGTTGCTATGGTGTTCTGGGAGGTAGCTAGGTGGTTGCTAGGCAGTTGCTAAGGTGTTCTGGGTGGTTGCTAGGCGGTTGCTATGGTGTTCTGGGTGGTTGCTAGGCGGTTGCTATGGTGTTCTGGGTGGTAGCTAGGCGGTTGCTATGGTGTTCTGGGTGGTTGCTAGGGCGTTGCTAGGCAGTTGCTATGGTGTTCTGGGTGGTTGCTAGGGCGTTGCTATGGTGTTCTGGGTGGTAGCTAGGCAGTTGCTATTGTGTTCTGGGTGGTTGCTAGGGCGTTGCTAGGCGGTTGCTATGGTGTTCTGGGTGGTTGTAAGGGTGTTGCTAGGCAGTTGCTATGGTGTTCTGGGTGGTTGCTAGGCGGTTGCTATGGTGTTCTGGGTGGTTGCTAGCGCTTTGCTAGGCAGTTGCTATGGTATTTTGGGCGGTTGCTAGGTGGTTGCTATGGTGTTCTGGGTGGTTGCTAGGGCGTTGCTAGGCAGTTGCTATGGTGTTCTGGGTGGTTGCTAGGCGGTTGCTATGGTGTTCTGGGTGGTTGCTCAGGTGTTGCTAGGCAGTTGCTATGGTGTTCTGGGTGGTTGCTAGGCGGTTGCTATGGTGTTCTGGGTGGTTGCCAGGCGGTTGCTATGGTGTTCTGGGTGGTTGCTAGGGCGTTGCTAGGCAGTTGCTATGGTGTTCTGGGTGGTTGCTAGGCGGTTGCTATGGTGTTCTGGGTGGTTGCTAGGGCGTTGCTAGGCAGTTGCTATGGTGTTCTGGGTGGTTGCTAGGCGGTTGCTATGGTGTTCTGGGTGGTTGCTAGCGCGTTGCTAGGCAATTGCTATGGTATTTTGGGTGGTTGCTAGGTGGTTGCTATGGTGTTCTGGGTGGTTGCTAGGGCGTTGCTCGGCAGTTGCTATGGTGTTCTGGGTGGTTGCTAGGCGGTTGCTATGGTGTTCTGGGTGGTTGCTCGGGTGTTGCTAGGCAGTTGCTATGGTGTTCTGGGTGGTTGCTAGGCGGTTGCTATGGTGTTCTGGGTGGTTGCTAGGCGGTTGCTATGGTGTTCTGGGTGGTTGCTAGGGCATTGCTAGGCAGTTGCTATGGTGTTCTGGGTGGTTGCTCGGCGGTTGCTATGGTGTTTTGGGTGGTTGCTAGGGCGTTGCTAGGCAGTTGCTATGGTGTTCTGGGTGGTTGCTAGGCGGTTGCTAAGGTGTTCTTGGTGGTTGCTAGGGCGTTGCTAGGCGGTTGCTATGGTGTTCTGGGTGGTTGCTAGGGCGTTGCTAGGCAGTTGCTATGGTGTTCTGATGGTTGCTAGGCGGTTGCTATGGTCTTCTGGGTGGTTGCAAGGCGGTTGCTATGGTGTTCTGGGTGGTTGCTAGGCGGTTGCTATGGTGTTCTGGGTGGTTGCAAGGCGGTTGCTATGGTGTTCTGGGTGGTTGCTAGGGCGTTACTAGGCAGTTGCTATGGTGTTCTGATGGTTGCTAGGCGGTTGCTATGGTGTTCTGGGTGGTTGCTAGGGCGTTGCTAGGCAGTTGCTATGGTGTTCTGGGTGGTTGCTAGGGCGTTGCTATGGTGTTCTGGGTGGTAGCTAGGCGGTTGCTATTGTGTTCTGGGTCGTTGCTAGGGCGTTGCTAGGCAGTTGCTATGGTGTTCTGGGTGGTTGCTAGGGCGTTGCTATGGTGTTCTGGGTGGTAGCTAGGCGGTTGCTATTGTGTTCTGGGTGGTTGCTAGGGCGTTGCTAGGCGGTTGCTATGGTGTTCTGGGAGGTAGCTAGGTGGTTGCCAGGCAGTTGCTATGGTGTTCTGGGTGGTTGCTAGGCGGTTGCTATGGTGTTCTGGGTGGTTGCTAGGCGGTTGCTATGGTGTTCTGGGTGGTTGCTAGGGCGTTGCTAGGCAGTTGCTATGGTGTTCTGATGGTTGCTAGGCGGTTGCTATGGTGTTCTGGGTGGTTGCAAGGGCGTTGCTAGGCAGTTGCTATGGTGTTCTGGGTGGTTGCTAGGGCGTTGCTATGGTGTTCTGGTTGGTAGCTAGGCGGTTGCTATGGTGTTCTGGGTGGTTGCTAAGGCGTGGCTAGGCAGTTGCTATGGTGTTCTGGGTGGTTGCTAGGGCGTTGCTATGGTGTTCTGGGTGGTAGCTAGGCAGTTGCTATTGTGTTCCGGGTGGTTGCTAGGGCGTTGCTAGGTGGTTGCTATGGTGTTCTGGGTGGTTGTAAGGGTGTTGCTAGGCAGTTGCTATGGTGTTCTGGTTGGTTGCTAGGCTGTTGCTATGGTGTTCTGGGTGGTTGCTAGCGCTTTGCTAGGCAGTTGCTATGGTATTTTGCGCGGTTGCTAGGTTGTGGCTATGGTGTTCTGGGTGGTTGCTAGGGCGTTGCTAGGCAGTTGCTATGGTGTTCTGGGTGGTGGCTACCCGGTTGCTATGGTGTTCTGGGTGGTTCCTCGGGTGTTGCTAGGCAGTTGCTATGGTGTTCTGGGTGGTTGCTAGCCGGTTGCTATGGTGTTCTGGGTGGTTGCTAGGCGGTTGCTATGGTGTTCTGGGTGGGGGCTAGGGCGTTGCTAGGCAGTTGCTATGGTGTTCTGGGTGGTTGCTAGGCGGTTGCTATGGTGTTCTGGGTGGTTGCTAGGGCGTTGCTAGGCAGTTGCTATGGTGTTGTGGGTGGTTCCTGGGCGGTTGCTATGGTGTTCTGGGTGGTTGCTAGCGCGTTGCTAGGCAGTTGCTATGGTATTTTGGGTGGTTGCTCGGTGGTTGCTATGGTGTTCTGGGTGGTTGCTAGGGCGTTGCTAGGCAGTTGCTATGGTGTTCTGGGTGGTTGCTAGGCGGTTGCTATGGTGGTCTGGGTGGTTGCTCGGGTGGTGCTAGGCAGTTGCTATGGTGTTCTGGGTGGGTGCTAGGCGGGTGCTATGGTGTTCTGGGTGGTTGCTAGGCGGTTGCTATGGTGTTCTGGGTGGTTGCTAGGGCGTTGCTAGGCAGTTGCTATGGTGTTCTGGGTGGTTGCTCGGCGGTTGGTAGGGTGTTTGGGGTGGTTGCTGGGGCGTTGCTAGGCAGTTGCTGTGGTGTTCTGGGTGGTTGCTAGGCGGTTGCTAAGGTGTTCTTGGTGGTTGCTAGGGCGTTGCTAGGCAGTTGCTATGGTGTTTTGGGTGGTTGCTGGGCGGTTGCTATGGTGTTCTGGGTGGTTGTTAGGGCGTTGCTAGGCAGTTGCTATGGTGTTCTGGGTGGTTACTGGGCAGTTGCTATGGTGTTCTTGGTGCTTGTCAGGGCGTTGCTAGGCGGTTGCTATGGTGTTCTGGGTGGTTGGTAGGGCGTTGCTAGGCAGTTGCTTTGGTGTTCTGAGTGGTTGCTTGGCGGTTGCTATGGTGTTTTGGGTGGTTGCTAGGGCGTTGCTTGGCAGTTGCTATAGTGTTCTGGGTGGTTGCTAGGCAGTTGCTATGGTGTTTTGGGTGGTTGCTTGGCAGTTGCTATGGTGTTCTGAATATTTGCTTGGGCATTGCTCGACAGTTGCTATGTTGTTCTTGTTGTTGCTAGGGCGTTGATGTGTCTTGTTTGGGGATCGAGTGAAAACTGGGAGAAGTAGTGAACCGTACGATTACGAAATTATTTGGAATATTTACAAGGAAGGAAGGAGGGAAAGAAGGAACTAATGAGGGAAGTAAGGAAAGAAGGAATATAGGAAAAAAAGAAGGAAATCAAAGGAAGGCAGGAAAGAACAAAGGAAAGAAGGCGAGGATGGATGGAAAGAAACAGAGGAATGAAGGAAAGAAGGAAGTAAAGAAGGAAGGAAAGGAAGAAGGGAAGAAGAAGGATTTAAGTAAAGATAGAAGGAAGGGAGGAAGGAAGGAAGTGAGGAAGAAGAAATGAAAAACAGAAGGAAAGAGGGAAGGAAGGTAAGAAAAAGTAAAGAAAGGAAGAGGGAAGGAAAGAGAGGGAAAGCAGAAAGAAGAAAGGAAGAAAGATAAGAAGGATATGAAGGAATGAAAGAAGGCATGATGGAAGGAAAGAAAAACTAAGGAAGGTAGGAAAGAAAATTGGTAGGGAGGAAGAATGGGAGGAAGGATGAAAGGCAGGATAGAAGGAAGTAAAGTAGGAAAGAAGGAACGAATAAAGGAAGGAAGGAACGAAGGAAAGAAATAGGAGGGAAAAAGAAAGAAGGAATGACAGAAAATAGAAGGAAGGAAAGCAGTAAGGAAGCTGTAGTCTCAAGAGAGCCAGATTGTAGTCTTAAAGCCTGAGAAACTGACAGTTACAGCAGGTGGTCAGAACACCTGGCACAAGATTCCATTTGCTTAATGGCGCTATTGTGATGTCATAATGCCAGTGTTAAGTCTATGGGGGGAAAAAATTTATAGTTTTTTATTAATAACTCAAAAAGTATAAAAGTTACAAAGATGAAAAATACATTGCACAGGTGTCCTAAGTCAGACCTACGCAACGCAGTTTGAATGAAGTTTCTACGATAAACGGTTGAGGCCGCATTAAGTGTGTTAGAAGAATAATAATAATAATAATAATAATAACTAGATAATGTAATTCCAGGGAATTACGTGTGCATTGAAAATGCAAAGTGTAGTTGCAAAAGGTGGAGTTTGTAACATATCATTGCATTATGATAATGGTAGCTACGTTTTTAGTAGGATAATTTTGGTAGTGGTGAGGACTTTTATTTTGAAACAGATGTGGACTGAGGAAACAGTTTGCGGGAGTCAGAGTTGATGACAACTGTCATATGGAAATTTTTAATAGTGACATTTTTTAATAGTGAAGAATTGTAGTAAGGACTTATATTTTGAGACAGGATTGGGCAGAAGAAACAGTTGCCGGAAGTCATAGTCGAAAACAATCAGGAATTGGAATGGCTGTAAGGTTGATAAGTTGAGTAGCTTAAAAAGTTACATTTTTTTATTGTAATTTCACATAATGAGGACTGGCTGTAACAGTTGTTAGGCAGTTGCTATGGTGTTCTGTGTACTTGTGAGGGTGTTGCTAGGCAGCTGCTATCGTGTTCTGGGTGGTTGCTAGGGCATTGCAAGGCAGTTGCAATGGTGTTCTGGGTGGTTGCTAGGGCCTTGCTCAGCGGTTGCTATGGTGTTCTGAGTGGTTGATAGGGCGTTGCTAGGCGATTGCTATGGTGTTCTGGGTGGTTGCTAGGCGGTTGCGATGGCGTTCTGGGTGGTTGCTAGAGGGTTGCAATGGCATTCTGGGTGGTTGCAAGGGCTTTGCTAAGCAGTTGCTATGATGTTCTGGGTGGTTGGTAGGGCATTGCTAGGTGGTTGCTATGGTGTTCTGGGTGGTTGCTAGGGTGTTGCTAGGCAGTTGCTATGCTGTTCTGGGTGGTTGCTAGTCCGTTGCTATGGTGTTCTGGGTGGTTGCTAGGGCGTTGCTCTGCAGTTGCTTTGGTGTTCTGGGTGGTTGCTAGGGCGTTGCTAGGCAGTTGCTTTTGTGTTCTGGGTGGTTGCAAGGGAGTTGTTAGGCAGTGGCTATGGTGTTCTGGGTGGTTGCTAGGGGGTTGCTAGGCAGTGGCTTTGGTGTTCTGGGTGGTTGCTAGGGCGTTGCTAGGCAGTTGCTATGGTGTTCTGGGTGGTTGTTAGGGTGGTTGCTATGGCGTTCTGGGTGGTTGCTAGGGCATTGCTAAGCAGTTGCTATGGTGTTCTGGGTGGTTGCTACGGCGTTGCTAGGCGGTTGCTATGGTGTTCTGGGTGGTTGCTAGGGTGTTGCTAGGCAGTTGCTATGGTGTTCTGGGTGGTTGCTAGGTGGTTGCTATGGTGTTCTGGGTGGTTGCTAGGGCGTTGCTAGGCGGTTGCTATGGTGTTCTGGGTGGTTGCTCGGGCGTTGCTAGGCGGTTGCTATGGTGATCTGGGTGGTTGTTAGGGCGCTGCTATGGTGTTCTGGGTGGTTGCTAGGGCGTTGCTAGGCAGTTGCTATGGTGTTCTGGATGGTTGCTAGGCGGTTGCTATGGTGTTCTGGGTGGTTGCTCGACGGGTGCTATGGTGTTCTGGGTGGTTGCTAGGGGGTTGCTTTGGTGTTCTGGGTGGTAGCTAGGCGGTTGCTATGGTGTTCTGGGTGGTAGCTAGGTTGTTGCTAGGCAGTTGCTATGGTGTTCTGGGTGGTTGCTAGGCGGTTGCTATGGTGTTCTGGGTGGTTGCTGGGCGGTTGCTATGGTGTTCTGGGTGGTTGCTAGGGCGTTGCTAGGCAGTTGCTATGGTGTTCTGATGGTTGCTAGGCGGTTGCTCTGGTGTTCTGGGTGGTTGCTAGGGCGTTGCTAGGCAGTTGCTATGGTGTTCTGGGTGGTTGCTAGGGCGTTGCTAGGCAGTTGCTATGGTGTTCTGGGTGGTTGCTAGGCGGTTGCTATGGTGTTCTGGGTGGTTGCTAGGCGGTTGCTATGGTGTTCTGGGTGGTTGCTAGGGCGTTGCTAGGCAGTTGCTATGGTGTTCTGGGTGGTTGTTAGGGTGGTTGCTATGGCGTTCTGGGTGGTTGCTAGGGCATTGCTAAGCAGTTGCTATGGTGTTCTGGGTGGTTGCTACAGCGTTGCAAGGCGGTTGTTATGGTGTTCTGAGTGGTTGCTAGGGTGTTGCTAGGCAGTTGCTATGGTGTTCTGGGTGGTTGCTAGGTGGTTGCTATGGTGTTCTGGGTGGTTGCTAGGTGGTTGCTATGGTGTTCTGGGTGGTTGCTAGGGCGTTGCAAGGCGGTTGCTATGGTGTTCTGGGTGGTTGCTCGGGCGTTGCTAGGCAGTTGCTATGGTGTTCTGCGTGGTTGCTAAGGCGTTGCTATGGTGTTCTGGGTGGTTGCTAGGGCGTTGCTAGGTAGTTGCTATGGTGTTCTGGATTGTTGCTAGGCGGTTGCTATGGTGTTCTCGGTGGTTACTAGGGTGTTGCTATGGTGTTCTGGGTGGTTGTTAGGCGGTTGCTCTGGTGTTCTGGGTGGTTGCTAGGCGGTTGCTATGGTGTTCTGGGTGGTTGCTAGGTCGTTGCTAGGCAGTTGCTATGGTGTTCTGGGTGGTTGCTAGGCGGTTGCTTAGGTGTTCTGGGTGGTTGCTAGGGCGTTGCTAGGCAGTTGCTATGGTGTTCTGATGGTTGCTAGGCAGTTGCTATGGTGTTCTGGGTGGTTGCTAGGGCGTTGCTAGGCAGTTGCTATGGTGTTCTGGGTGGTTGCTAGGGCGTTGCTATGGTGTTCTGGGTGGTTGCTAGGGCGTTGCTAGGCAGTTGCTATGGTGTTCTGGGTGGTTGCTAGGGCGTTGCTATGGTGTTCTGGGTGGTAGCTAGGCGGTTGCTATGGTGTTCTGGGTGGTTGCTAGGCAGTTGCTATTGTGTTCTGGGTGGTTGCTAGGCGGTTGCTATGGTGTTCTGGGAGGTTGCTAGGGCATTGCTAGGCTGTTGCTATGGTGTTCTGGGTGGTTGCTAGGGCGTTGCTAGGCGGTTGCTATGGTGTTCTGGGTGGTTGTTAGGGTGTTGCTAGGCAGTTGCTTTGGTGTTCTGGATGGTTGCTAGGCGGTTGCTATGGTGTTCTGGGTGGTTGCTAGGGTGTTGCTATGGTGTTCTGGGTGGTTGTTAGGCGGTTGCTCTGGTGTTCTGGGTGGTTGCTAGGCGGTTGCTATGGTGTTCTGGGTGGTTGCTAGGTCGTTGCTAGGCGGTTGCTATGGTGTTCTGGGTGGTTGCTTGGCGGTTGCTTAGGTGTTTTGGGTGGTTGCTAGGGCGTTGCTAGGCAGTTGCTATGGTGTTCTGATGGTTGCTAGGCAGTTGCTATGGTGTTCTGGGTGGTTGCTAGGGCGTTGCTAGGCAGTTGCTATGGTGTTCTGGGTGGTTGCTAGGGCGTTGCTATGGTGTTCTGGGTGGTTGCTAGGGCGTTGCTAGGCAGTTGCTATGGTGTTCTGGGTGGTTGCTCGTGCGTTGCTATGGTGTTCTGGGTGGTAGCTAGGCGGTTGCTATGGTGTTCTGGGTGGTTGCTTGGCGGTTGCTAGTGTGGTCTGGGTGGTTGCGTGGTGGTTGCTATGGTGTTCTGGGTGGTTGCTAGGGCGTTGCTAGGCAGTTGCAATGGTGTGCTGGGTGGTTGCTAGGCGGTTGCTATGGTGTTCTGGGATGTTGCTAGGGCATTGCTAGGCGGTTGCTATGGTGTTCTGGGTGGTTGCTAGGGCCTTGCTAGGCGGTTGCTATGGTGTTCTGGGAGGTTGCTAGGGCATTGCTAGGCTGTTGCTATGGTGTTCTGGGTGGTTGCTAGGGCGTTGCTAGGCGGTTGCTATGGTGTTATGGGTGGTTGTTAGGGTGTTGCTAGGCAGTTGCTATGGTGTTCTGGGAGGTTGCTAGGGCATTGCTAGGCTGTTGCTATGGTGTTCTGGGTGGTTGCTAGGGCGTTGCTAGGCGGTTGCTATGGTGTTCTGGGTGGTTGTTAGGGTGTTGCTAGGCAGTTGCTATGGTGTTCTAAGTGGTTGCTAGGCGGTTGCTATGGTGTTCTGGGTGGTTGCTAGGGCGTTGTTAGGCAGTTGCTATGGTGTTTTGGGTGGTTGCTAGGTGGTTGCTATGGTGTTCTGGGTGGTTGCTAGGGCGTTGCTAGGCAGTTGCTATGGTGTTCTGGGTGGTTTTTAGGGTGTTGCTAGGCAGTTGCTATGGTGTTGTGGGTGGTTGCTAGGCGGTTGCTATGGTGTTCTGAGTGGTTGCTAGGGCGTTGTTAGGGAGTTGCTATGGTGTTTTGGGTGGTTGCTAGGTGGATGGTATGGTGTTGTGGGTGGTTGCTAGGGCGTTGATAGGCAGTTGCTATTGTGTTCTGGGTGGTTGCTAGGCTGTTGCTATGGTGTTCTGGGTGGTTGCTAGGTCGTTGCTAGGCGGTTGCTATGGTGTTCTGGGTGGTTGTTAGGGTGTTACTAGGCAGTTGCTATGGTGTTCTGGGTGGTTGCTAGGCGGTTGCTATGGTGTTCTGGGTGGTTGCTAGGGCGTTGCTAGGCAGTTGCTATGGTGTTCTGGATGGTTGCTAGGCGGTTGCTATGGTGTTCCGGGTGGTTGCTAGGGTGTTGCTATGGTGTTCTGGGCGGTTGCCAGGGCGTTGCTAGGCGGTTGCTATGGTGTTCTGGGTGGTTGTTTGGGTGTTGCTAGGCAGTTGCTATGGTGTTCTGGGTGGTTGCTAGGCGGTTGCTATGGTGTTCTGGGTGGTTGCTAGGGCGTTGTTAAGCAGTTGCTATGGTGTTTTGGGTGGTTGCTATGGTGTTCTGGGTGGTTGCTAGGGCGTTGCTAGGCAGTTGCTATGGTGTTCTGGGTGGTAGCTAGGCGGTTGCTATGGTGTTCTGGGTGGTTGCTAGGCGGTTGCTATGGTGTTCTGGGTGGTTGCTAGGGCATTGTTAGGCAGTTGCTATGGTGTTTTGGGTGGTTGCTAGGTGGTTGCTATGGTGTTCTGCGTGGTTGCTAGGCCGTAGCTAGGGAGTTGCTATGCTGTTCTGCGTGGTTGCTAGGCTGCTGCTCTGGTGTTCTGGGTGGTTGCTAGGGCGTTGCTAGGCGGTTGCTATGGTGTTCTGTGTGGTTGTTAGGGTGTTGCTAGGCAGTTGATATGGTGTTCTGGGTGGTTGCTAGGCGGTTGCTATGGTGTTCTGGGTGGTTGCTAGGGCGTTGCTAGGCAGTGGCGTAGGGGGTCTGGATGGTTGCTAGGGGTTTGCTATGGTGTTCTGGGTGGTTGCTAGGGTGTTGCTATGGTGTTCTGGGTGGTTGCTAGGGCGTTGCTAGGCGGTTGCTATGGTGTTCTGGGTGGTTGTTAGGGTGTTGCTAGGCAGTTGCTATGGTGTTCTGGGTGGTTGCTAGGCGGTTGCTATGGTGTTCTGGATGGTTGCTAGGGCGTTGTTAGGCAGTTGCTATGGTGTTTTGAGTGGTTGCTAGGTGGTTGCTATGGTGTTCTGGGTGGTTGCTAGGGCGTTGCTAGGCAGTTGCTATGGTGTTCTGGGTGGTTGCTAGGCGGTTGCTTTGGTGTTCTGGGTGGTTGCTAGGCTGTTGCTATGGTGTTCTGGGTGGTTGCTAGGGCGTTGCTAGGCGGTTGCTATGGTGTTCTGGGTGGTTGTTAGGGTGTTGCTAGGCAGTTGCTATGGTTTTTTGGGTGGTTGCTAGGCGGTTGCTATGGTGTTCTGGGTGGGTGCTACGGCGTTGTTAGGCAGTTGCTATGGTGTTTTGGGTGGTTGCTAGGTGGTTGCTATGGTGTTCTGGGTGGTTGCTAGGGCGTTGCTAGGCAGTTGCTATGGGGTTCTGGGTGGTTGCTAGGCTGTTGCTATGGTGTTCTGGGTGGTTGCTAGGCTGTTGCTATGGTGTTCTGGGTGGTTGCGAGGGCGTTGCTAGGCGGTTGCTATGGTGTTCTGGGTGGTTGCTAGGCGGTTGCTATGGTGTTCTGAATATTTGCTTGGGCATTGCTCGACAGTTGCTATGTTGTTCTTGTTGTTGCTAGGGCGTTGATGTGTCTTGTTTGGGGATCGAGTGAAAACTGGGAGAAGTAGTGAACCGTACTATTACGAAATTATTTGGAATATTAACAAGGAAGGAAGGAGGGAGAGAAGGAACTAATGAGGGAAGTAAGGAAAGAAGGAATATAGGAAAAAAGAAGGAAATCAAAGGAAGGCAGGAAAGAACAAAGGAAAGAAGGCAAGGATGGATGGAAAGAAACAGAGGAATGAAGGAAAGAAGGAAGTAAAGAAGGAAGGAAAGGAAGAAGGGAAGAAGAAGGATTTAAGTAAAGATAGAAGGAAGGAAGGAAGGATGGAAGTGAGGAAGAAGAAATGAAAAACAGAAGGAAAGAAAGAAGGAAGGAAAGAAAAAGTAAAGAAAGGAAGAGGGAAGGAAAGAGAGGGAAAGCAGAAAGAAGAAAGGAAGAAAGATAAGAAGGATATGAAGGAATGAAAGAAGGCATGATGGAAGGAAAGAAAAACTAAGGAAGGTAGGAAAGAAAATTGGTAGGGAGGAAGAATGGGAGGAAGGATGAAAGGGGGGATAGAAGGAAGTAAAGTAGGAAAGAAGGAGCGAATAAAGGAAGGAAGGAACGAAGGAAAGAAATAGGAGGGAAAAAGAAAGAAGGAATGACAGAAAATAGAAGGAAGGAAAACAGTAAGGAAGCTGTAGTCTCAAGAGAGCCAGATTGTAGTCTTACAGCCTGAGAAACTGAAAATTACAGCAGGTGGTCAGAACACCTGGCACAAGATTCCATTTGCTTAATGGCCCTATTGTGATGTCATCATGCCAATGTTAAGTCTATGGGGGGAAAAAATTTATAGTTTTTTATTAATAACTCAAAAAGTATAAAAGTTACAAAGATGAAAAATACATTGCACAGGTGTCCTAAGTAAGACCTACGCAACGCAGTTTGAATGAAGTTTCTACGATAAACGGTTGAGGCCGCATTAAGTGTGTTAGAAGAAGAATAATAATAATAATAATAATAATAATAATAAGAAGACCAGGATAACAATAGTGAGCATTTTCAATGCACACTAATAATAATAAAAATAAGAAGACCAGGATTACAATAGTGAGAATTTTCAATGCACACTAATAATAACTAGATAATGTAATTCCAGGGAATTACGTGTGCATTGAAAATGCAAAGTGTAGTTGCATAAGGTGGAGTTTGTAACATATCATTGCATTAAGATATTAGTAGCTACGTTTTTAGTAAGATAATTTTGGTAGTGGTGAGGACTTTTATTTTGAAACAGATGTGGACTGAGGAAACAGTTTGCGGGAGTCAGAGTTGATGACAACTGTCATATGGAAATTTTTAATAGTGACATTTTTTAATAGTGAAGAATTGTAGTAAGGACTTATATTTTGAGACAGGATTGGGCAGAAGAAACAGTTGCCGGAAGTCATAGTCGAAAACAATCAGGAATTGGAATGGCTGAAAGGTTGATAAGTTGAGTAGCTTAAAAAGTTACATTTTTTTATTGTAATTTTATTTGTAATGAGGACTGGCTGTAACAGTTGTTAGGCAGTTGCTATGGTGTTCTGTGTACTTGTGAGGGTGTTGCTAGGCAGCTGCTATCGTGTTCTGGGTGGTTGCTAGGGCATTCCTAGGCAGTTGCAATGGTGTTCTGGGTGGTTGCTAGGGCCTTGCTAAGCGGTTGCTATGGTGTTCTGAGTGGTTGATAGGGCGTTGCTAGGCGATTGCTATGGTGTTCTGGGTGGTTGCTAGGCGGTTGCTATGGCGTTCTGGGTGGTTGCTAGAGCGTTGCTAAGGGGTTCTCGGTGGTTGCTAGAGGGTTGCTATGGCATTCTGGGTGGTTGCTAGGGCTTTGCTAAGCAGTTGCTATGATGTTCTGGGTGGTTGCAAGGGCGTTGCTAGGTGGTTGCTTTGGTGTTCTGGGTGGTTGCTAGGGTGTTGCTAGGCAGTTGCTATGGTGTTCTGGATGGTTGCTAGGCGGTTGCTATGGTGTTCTGGGTGGTTGCTAGGGTGTTGCTATGGTGTTCTGGGTGGTTGCTAGGCGGTTGCTATGGTGTTCTGGGTGGTAGCTAGGCGGTTGCTATGGTGTTCTGGGTGGTAGCTAGGTCATTGCTAGGCAGTTGCTATGGTGTTCTGGGTGGTTGCTAGGCGGTTGCTATGGTGTTCTGGGTGGTTGCTAGGCGGTTGCTATGGTGTTCTGGGTGGTTGCTAGGGCGTTGCTAGGCAGTTGCTATGGTGTTCTGATGGTTGCTAGGCGGTTGCTATGGTGTTCTGGGTGGTTGCCAGGGCTTTGCTAGGCAGTTGCTATGGTGTTCTGGGTGGTTGCTAGGGCGTTGCTATGGTGTTCTGTGTGGTAGCTAGGCAGTTGCTATTGTGTTGTGGGTGGTTGCTAGGGCGTTGCTAGGCAGTTGCTATGGTGTTCTGGGTGGTTGCTAGGGCGTGGCTAAGGTGTTCTGGGGGGGAGCTAGGCGGGTGCTATTGTGGTCTGGGTGGTGGCTAGGTGGGTGGTAGGCGGTTGCTATGGTGTTCTGGGTGGTAGCTAGGTCGTTGCTAGGCAGTTGCTATGGTGTTCTGGGTGGTTGCTAGGCGGTTGCTATGGTGTTCTGGGTGGTTGCTAGGCGGTTGCTATGGTGTTCTGGGTGGTTGCTAGGGCGTTGCTAGGCAGTAGCTATGGTGTTCTGATGGTTGCTAGGCGGTTGCTATGGTGTTCTGGGTGGTTGCTAGGGCGTTGCTAGGCAGTTGCTATGGTATTCTGGGTGGTTGCTAGGGCGTTGCTATGGTGTTCTGGGTGATGGCTTGGCGGTTGCTTTTGTGTTCTGGGTGGTTGCTAGGGCGTTGCAAGGCGGTTGCTATGGTGTTCTGGGTGGTTGTTAGGGTGTTGCTAGGCAGTTGCTATGGTGTTCTGGGTGGCTGCTAGGCGGTTGCTATGGTGTTCTGGGTGGTTGCTAGCGCGTTGCTATGGTATTTTGGGTGGTTGCTAGGTGGTTGCTATGGTGTTCTGGGTGGTTGCTAGGGCGTTGCTAGGCAGTTGCTCTGGTGTTCTGGGTGGTTGCTAGGCGGTTGCTATGGTGTTCTGGGTGGTTGCTCGGGTGTTGCTAGGCAGTTGCTATGGTGTTCTGGGTGGTTGCTAGGCGGTTGCTATGGTCTTCTGGGTGGTTGCTAGGCGGTTGCTATGGTGTTCTGGGTGGTTGCTAGGGCGTTGCTAGGCAGTTGCTATGGTGTTCTGATGGTTGCTAGGCGGTTGCTATGGTCTTCTGGGTGGTTGCAAGGCGGTTGCTATGGTGTTCTGGGTGGTTGCTAGGCGGTTGCTATGGTGTTCTGGGTGTTTGCTAGGCGGTTGCTATGGTGTTCTGGGTGGTTGCTAGGGCGTTACTAGGCAGTTGCTATGGTGTTCTGATGGTTGCTAGGCGGTTGCTATGGTGTTCTGGGTGGTTGCTAGGGCGTTGCTAGGCAGTTGCAATGGTGTTCTGGGTGGTTGCTAGGGCGTTGCTATGGTGTTCTGGGTGGTAGCTAGGCGGTTGCTATTGTGTTCTGGGTCGTTGCTAGGGCGTTGCTAGGCAGTTGCTATGGTGTTCTGGGTGGTTGCTAGGGCGTTGCTATGGTGTTCTGGGTGGTAGCTAGGCGGTTGCTATTGTGTTTTGGGTGGTTGCTAGGGCGTTGCTTGGCGGTTGCTATGGTGTTCTGGGAGGTAGCTAGGTGGTTGCTAGGCAGTTGCTATGGTGTTCTGGGTGGTTGCTAGGCGGTTGCTATGGTGTTCTGGGTGGTTGCTAGGCGGTTGCTATGGTGTTCTGGGTGGTAGCTAGGCAGTTGCTATGGTGTTCTGGGTGGTTGCTAGGGCGTTGCTATGGTGTTCTGGGTGGTAGCTAGGCAGTTGCTATTGTGTTCTGGGTGGTTGCTAGGGCGTTGCTAGGCGGTTGCTATGGTGTTCTGGGTGGTTGTAAGGGTGTTGCTAGGCAGTTGCTATGGTGTTCTGGGTGGTTGCTAGGCGGTTGCTATGGTGTTCTGGGTGGTTGCTAGCGCTTTGCTAGGCAGTTGCTATGTTATTTTGGGCGGTTGCTAGGTGGTTGCTATGGTGTTCTGGGTGGTTGCTAGGGCGGTGCTAGGCAGTTGCTATGGTGGTCTGGGTGGGTGGTAGGCGGTGTCTATGGGGTTCTGGGGGGGTGCTCGGGGGATGCGAGGCAGTTGCTATGGTGTTCTGGGTGGTTGCTAGGCGGTTGCTATGGTGTTCTGGGTGGTTGCCAGGCGGTTGCTATGGTGTTCTGGGTGGTTGCTAGGGCGTTGCTAGGCAGTTGCTATGGTGTTCTGGGTGGTTGCTAGGCGGTTGCTATGGTCTTCTGGGTGCTTGCTAGGGCGTTGCTAGGCAGTTGCTTTGGTGTTCTGGGTGGTTGCTAGGCGGTTGCTGTGGTGTTCTGGGTGGTTGCTAGCGCGTTGCTAGGCAATTGCAATGGTATTTTGGGTGGTTGCTAGGTGGTTGCTATGGTGTTCTGGGTGGTTGCTAGGGCGTTGCTCGGCAGTTGCTATGGTGTTCTGGGTGGTTGCTAGGCGGTTGCTATGGTGTTCTGGGTGGTTGCTCGGGTGTTGCTAGGCAGTTGCTATGGTGTTCTGGGTGGTTGCTAGGCGGTTGCTATGGTGTTCTGGGTGGTTGCTAGGCGGTTGCTATGGTGTTCTGGGTGGTTGCTAGGGCGTTGCTAGGCAGTTGCTATGGTGTTCTGGGTGGTTGCTCGGCGGTTGCTATGGTGTTTTGGGTGGTTGCTAGGGCGTTGCTAGGCAGTTGCTATGGTGTTCTGGGTGGTTGCTAGGCGGTTGCTAAGGTGTTCTTGGTGGTTGCTAGGGCGTTGCTAGGCGGTTGCTATGGTGTTCTGGGTGGTTGGTAGGGCGTTGGTAGGCAGTTGCTATGGTGTTCTGATGGTTGCTAGGCGGTTGCTATGGTCTTCTGGGTGGTTGCAAGGCGGTTGCTATGGTGTTCTGGGTGGTTGCTAGGCGGTTGCTATGGTGGTCTGGGTGGTTGCAAGGCGGGTGCTATGGTGTTCTGGGTGGTTGCTAGGGCGTTACTAGGCAGTTGCTATGGTGTTCTGATGGTTGCTAGGCGGTTGCTATGGTGTTCTGGGTGGTTGCTAGGGCGTTGCTAGGCAGTTGCTATGGTGTTCTGGGTGGTTGCTAGGGCGTTGCTATGGTGTTCTGGGTGGTAGCTAGGCGGTTGCTATTGTGTTCTGGGTCGTTGCTAGGGCGTTGCTAGGCAGTTGCTATGGTGTTCTGGGTGGTTGCTAGGGCGTTGCTATGGTGTTCTGGGTGGTAGCTAGGCGGTTGCTATTGTGTTCTGGGTGGTTGCTAGGGCGTTGCTAGGCGGTTGCTATGGTGTTCTGGGAGGTTGCTAGGTGGTTGCCAGGCAGTTGCTGTGGTGTTCTGGGTGGTTGCTAGGCGGTTGCTATGGTGTTCTGGGTGGTTGCTAGGCGGTTGCTATGGTGTTCTGGGTGGTTGCTAGGGCGTTGCTAGGCAGTTGCTATGGTGTTCTGATGGTTGCTAGGCGGTTGCTATGGTGTTCTGGGTGGTTGCAAGGGCGTTGCTAGGCAGTTGCTATGGTGTTCTGGGTGGTTGCTAGGGCGTGGCTATGGGGTGCTGGTTTGGAGCTAGGCGGTTGCTATGGTGTTGTGGGTGGTTGCTAGGGCGTTGCTAGGCAGTTGCTATGGTGTTCTGGGTGGTTGCTAGGGCGTTGCTATGGTGTTCTGGGTGGTAGCTAGGCAGTTGCTATTGTGTTCCGGGTGGTTGCTAGGGCGTTGCTAGGCGGTTGCTATGGTGTTCTGGGTGGTTGTAAGGGTGTTGCTAGGCAGTTGCTATGGTGTTCTGGGTGGTTGCTAGGGGGTTGCTATGGTGTTCTGGGTGGTTGCTAGCGCTTTGCTAGGCAGTTGCTATGGTATTTTGGGCGGTTGCTAGGTGGTTGCTATGGTGTTCTGGGTGGTTGCTAGGGCGTTGCTAGGCAGTTGCTATGGTGTTCTGGGTGGTTGCTAGGCGGTTGCTATGGTGTTCTGGGTGGTTGCTCGGGTGTTGCTAGGCAGTTGCTATGGTGTTCTGGGTGGTTGCTAGGCGGTTGCTATGGTGTTCTGGGTGGTTGCTAGGCGGTTGCTATGGTGTTCTGGGTGGTTGCTAGGGCGTTGCTAGGCAGTTGCTATGGTGTTCTGGGTGGTTGCTAGGCGGTTGCTATGGTGTTCTGGGTGGTTGCTAGGGCGTTGCTAGGCAGTTGCTATGGTGTTCTGGGTGGTTGCTAGGCGGTTGCTATGGTGTTCTGGGTGGTTGCTAGCGCGTTGCTAGGCAGTTGCTATGGTATTTTGGGTGGTTGCTAGGTGGTTGCTATGGTGTTCTGGGTGGTTGCTAGGGCGTTGCTAGGCAGTTGCTATGGTGTTCTGGGTGGTTGCTAGGCGGTTGCTATGGTGTTCTCTGTGGTTGCTCGGGTGTTGCTAGGCAGTTGCTATGGTGTTCTGGGTGGTTGCTAGGCGGTTGCTATGGTGTTGTGGGTGGTTGCTAGGCGGTTGCTATGGTGTTCTGGGTGGTTGCTAGGGCGTTGCTAGGCAGTTGCTATGGTGTTCTGGGTGGTTGCTCGGCGGTTGCTATGGTGTTTTGGGTGGTTGCTAGGGCGTTGCTAGGCAGTTGCTGTGGTGTTCTGGGTGGTTGCTAGGCGGTTGCTAAGGTGTTCTTGGTGGTTGCTAGGGCGTTGCTAGGCAGTTGCTATGGTGTTTTGGGTGGTTGCTGGGCGGTTGCTATGGTGTTCTGGGTGGTTGTTAGGGCGTTGCTAGGCACTTGCTATGGTGTTCTGGGTGGTTACTAGGCAGTTGCTATGGTGTTCTTGGTGCTTGTCAGGGCGTTGCTAGGCGGTTGCTATGGTGTTCTGGGTGGTTGCTAGGGCGTTGCTAGGCAGTTGCTTTGGTGTTCTGAGTGGTTGCTTGGCGGTTGCTATGGTGTTTTGGGTGGTTGCTAGGGCGTTGCTTGGCAGTTGCTATAGTGTTCTGGGTGGTTGCTAGGCAGTTGCTATGGTGTTTTGGGTGGTTGCTTGGCAGTTGCTATGGTGTTCTGAATATTTGCTTGGGCATTGCTCGACAGTTGCTATGTTGTTCTTGTTGTTGCTAGGGCGTTGATGTGTCTTGTTTGGGGATCGAGTGAAAACTGGGAGAAGTAGTGAACCGTACGATTACGAAATTATTTGGAATATTTGCAAGGAAGGAAGGAGGGAAAGAAGGAACTAATGAGGGAAGTAAGGAAAGAAGGAATATAGGAAAAAAAGAAGGAAATCAAAGGAAGGCAGGAAAGAACAAAGGAAAGAAGGCGAGGATGGATGGAAAGAAACAGAGGAATGAAGGAAAGAAGGAAGTAAAGAAGGAAGGAAAGGAAGAAGGGAAGAAGAAGGATTTAAGTAAAGATAGAAGGAAGGGAGGAAGGAAGGAAGTGAGGAAGAAGAAATGAAAAACAGAAGGAAAGAGGGAAGGAAGGTAAGAAAAAGTAAAGAAAGGAAGAGGGAAGGAAAGAGAGGGAAAGCAGAAAGAAGAAAGGAAGAAAGATAAGAAGGATATGAAGGAATGAAAGAAGGCATGATGGAAGGGAAGAAAAACTAAGGAAGGTAGGAAAGAAAATTGGTAGGGAGGAAGAATGGGAGGAAGGATGAAAGACAGGATAGAAGGAAGTAAAGTAGGAAAGAAGGAACGAATAAAGGAAGGAAGGAACGAAAGAAAGAAATAGGAGGGAAAAAGAAAGAAGGAATGACAGAAAATAGAAGGGAGGAAAGCAGTAAGGAAGCTGTAGTCTCAACAGAGCTAGATTGTAGTCTTACAGCCCGAGAAACTGACAGTTACAGCAGGTGGTCAGAACACCTGGCACAAGATTCCATTTGCTTAATGGCCCTATTGTGATGTCATAATGCCAATGTTAAGTCTATGGGGGGAAAAAATTTATAGTTTTTTATTAATAACTCAAAAAGTATAAAAGTTACAAAGATGAAAAATACATTGCACAGGTGTCCTAAGTCAGACCTACGCAACGCAGTTTGAATGAAGTTTCTACGATAAACGGTTGAGGCCGCATTAAGTGTGTTAGAAGAATAATAATAATAATAATAATAATAACTAGATAATGTAATTCCAGGGAATTACGTGTGCATTGAAAATGCAAAGTGTAGTTGCATAAGGTGGAATTTGTAACATATCATTGCATTAAGATATTGGTAGCTACGTTTTTAGTAAGATAATTTTGGTAGTGGTGAGGACTTTTATTTTGAAACAGATGTGGACTGAGGAAACAGTTTGCGGGAGTCAGAGTTGATGACAACTGTCATATGGAAATTTTTAATAGTGACATTTTTTAATAGTGAAGAATTGTAGTAAGGACTTATATTTTGAGACAGGATTGGGCAGAAGAAACAGTTGCCGGAAGTCATAGTCGAAAACAATCAGGAATTGGAATGGCTGAAAGGTTGATAAGTTGAGTAGCTTAAAAAGTTACATTTTTTTATTGTAATTTTATTTGTAATGAGGACTGGCTGTAACAGTTGTTAGGCAGTTGCTATGGTGTTCTGTGTACTTGTGAGGGTGTTGCTAGGCAGCTGCTATCGTGTTCTGGGTGGTTGCTAGGGCATTGCTAGGCAGTTGCAATGGTGTTCTGGGTGGTTGCTAGGGCCTTGCTAAGCGGTTGCTATGGTGTTCTGAGTGGTTGATAGGGCGTTGCTAGGCGATTGCTATGGTGTTCTGGGTGGTTGCTAGGCGGTTGCTATGGCGTTCTGGGTGGTTGCTAGAGCGTTGCTATGGGGTTCTGGGAGGTTGCTAGAGGGTTGCTATGGCATTCTGGGTGGTTGCTAGGGCTTTGCTAAGCAGTTGCTATGATGTTCTGGGTGGTTGCTAGGGCGTTGCTAGGTGGTTGCTTTGGTGTTCTGTGTGGGTGCTAGGGTGTTGCTAGGCAGTTCCTATGCTGTTCTGGGTGGTTGCTAGGCAGTTGCCATGGTGTTCTGGGTGGTTGATATGGCGTTGCTAGGCAGTTGCTATTGTGTTCTGGGTGGTTGCTAGGGCGTTGCTAGGCAGTTGCTATGGTGTTCTGGGTGGTTGTTAGGGTGGTTGCTATGGCGTTCTGGGAGGTTGCTAGGGCATTGCTAAGCAGTTGCTATGGTGTTCTGGGTGGTTGCTACGGCGTTGCTAGGCGGTTGCTATGGTGTTCTGGGTGGTGGCTAGGGTGTTGCTAGGCAGTTGCTATGGTGTTCTGGGTGGTTGCTAGGCGGTTGCTATGGTGTTCTGGGTGGTTACTAGGGCGTTGCTAGGCGGTTGCTATGGTGTTCTGGGTGGTTGCTCGGGTGTTGCTAGGCGGTTGCTATGGTGTTTTGGGTGGTTGCTAGGGCGTTGCTATGGTGTTCTGGGTGGTTGCTAGGGCGTTGCTAGGCAGTTGCTATGGTGTTCTGGATGGTTGCTAGGCGGTTGCTATGGTGTTCTGGGTGGTTGCTAGGGTGTTGCTATGGTGTTCTGGGTGGTTGCTAGGCGGTTGCTATGGTGTTCTGGGTGGTAGCTTGGCGGTTGCTATGGTGTTCTGGGTGGTAGCTAGGTCGTTGCTAGGCAGTTGCTATGGTGTTCTGGGTGGTTGCTAGGCGGTTGCTATGGTGTTCTGGGTGGTTGCTAGGCGGTTGCTATGGTGTTCTGGGTGGTTGCTAGGGCGTTGCTAGGCAGTTGCTATGGTGTTCTGATGGTTGCTAGGCGGTTGCTATGGTGTTCTGGGTGGTTGCCAGGGCTTTGCTAGGCAGTTGCTATGGTGTTCTGGGTGGTTGCTAGGGCGTTGCTATGGTGTTCTGGGTGGTTGCTAGGGCGTTGCTAGGCAGTTGCTATGGTGTTCTGATGGTTGCTAGGCGGTTGCTATGGTGTTCTGGGTGGTTGCCAGGGCTTTGCTAGGCAGTTGCTATGGTGTTCTGGGTGGTTGCTAGGGCGTTGCTATGGTGTTCTGGGTGGTAGCTAGGCGGTTGCTATTGTGTTCTGGGTGGTTGCTAGGGCGTTGCTAGGCAGTTGCTATGGTGTTCTGGGTGGTTGCTAGGGCGTTGCTATGGTGTTCTGGGTGGTAGCTAGGCGGTTGCTATGGTGTTCTGGGTGGTTGCTAGGGCGTTGCTAGGCAGTTGCTATAGTGTTCTGGGTGGTTGCTAGGCAGTTGCTATGGTGTTCTGGGTGGTTGCTAGGGCGTTGCTAGGCAGTTGCTATAGTGTTCTGGGTGGTTGCTAGGCAGTTGCTATGGTGTTTTGGGTGGTTGCTTGGCGGTTGCTATGGTGTTCTGAATATTTGCTTGGGCATTGCTCGACAGTTGCTATGTTGTTCTTGTTGTTGCTAGGGCGTTGATGTGTCTTGTTTGGGGATCGAGTGAAAACTGGGAGAAGTAGTGAACCGTACGATTACGAAATTATTTGGAATATTAACAAGGAAGGAAGGAGGGAAAGAAGGAACTAATGAGGGAAGTAAGGAAAGAAGGAATATAGGAAAAAAAGAAGGAAATCAAAGGAAGGCAGGAAAGAACAAAGGAAAGAAGGCGAGGATGGATGGAAAGAAACAGAGGAATGAAGGAAAGAAGGAAGTAAAGAAGGAAGGAAAGGAAGAAGGGAAGAAGAAGGATTTAAGTAAAGATAGAAGGAAGGAAGGAAGTGAGGAAGAAGAAATGAAAAACAGAAGGAAAGAGAGAAGAGAGGAAAGAAAAAGTAAAGAAAGGAAGAGGGAGGGAAAGAGAGGGAAAGCAGAAAGAAGAAAGGAAGAAAGATAAGAAGGATATGAAGGAATGAAAGAAGGCATGATGGAAGGAAAGAAAAACTAAGGAAGGTAGGAAAGAAAATTGGTAGGGAGGAAGAATGGGAGGAAGGATGAAAGGCAGGATAGAAGGAAGTAAAGTAGGAAAGAAGGAACGAATAAAGGAAGGAAGGAACGAAGGAAAGAAATAGGAGGGAAAAAGAAAGAAGGAATGACAGAAAATAGAACGAAGGAAAGCAGCAAGGAAGCTGTAGTCTCAAGAGAGCCAGATTGTAGTCTTACAGCCTGAGAAACTGACAGTTACAGCAGGTGGTCAGAACACCTGGCACAAGATTCCATTTGCTTAATGGCCCTATTGTGATGTCATAATGCCAATGTTAAGTCTATGGGGGGAAAAATGTATAGTTTTTTATTAATAACTCAAAAAGTATAAAAGTTACAAAGATGAAAAATACATTGCACAGGTCTCCTAAGTAAGACCTACGCAACGCAGTTTGAATGAAGTTTCTACGATAAACGGTTGAGGCCGCATTAAGTGTGTTAGAAGAATAATAATAATAATAATAATAATAATAATAATAATAATAATAATAATAATAAGAAGACCAGGATAACAATAGTGAGCATTTTCAATGCACACTAATAATAATAAGAAGAAGACCAGGATAACAATAGTGAGCATTTTCAATGCACACTAATAATAATAATAATAATAAGAAGACCAGGATAACAATAGTGGGCATTTTCAATGCACACTAACTAGATAATGTAATTCCAGGGAATTACGTGTGCATTGAAAATGCAAAGTGTAGTTGCATAAGGTGGAGTTTGTAATATATCATTGCATTATGATATTGGTAGCAACGTTTTTAGTAGGATAATTATGGTAGTGGTGAGGACTTTTATTTTGAAACAGATGTGGACTGAGGAAACAGTTTGCGGGAGTCATAGTTGATGACAACCGTCATATGGAAATTTTTAATAGTGACATTTTTTAATAGTGAAGAATTGTAGTAAGGACTTATATTTTGAGACAGGATTGGGCAGAAGAAACAGTTGCCGGAAGTCATAGTCGAAAACAATCAGGAGTTGGAATGGCTGAAAGGTTGATAAGTTGAGTAGCTTAAAAAAATACATTTTTTTATTGTAATTTGACATAATGAGGACTGGCTGTAACAGTTGTTAGGCGGTTGCTAAGGTGTTCTTGGTGGTTGCTAGGGCATTGCTAGGCAGTTGCAATGGTGTTTTGGGTGGTTGCTAGGGCCTTGCTAAGCGGTTGCTATGGTGTTCTGAGTGGTTGATAGGGCGTTGCTAGGCGATTGCTATGGTGTTCTGGGTGGTTGCTAGGCAGTTGCTATGGCGTTCTGGGTGGTTGCTAGAGTGTTGCTATGGGGTTCTGGGTGGTTGCTAGGCGGTTGCTATGGCATTCTGCGTGGTTGCTAGGGCTTTGCAAAGCAGTTGCTATGGTGTTCTGGGTGGTTGCTAGGGTGTTGCTAGGCAGTTGCTATGGTGTTCTGGGTGGTTGCTAGGGCGTTGCTAGGCATTTGTATGGTGTTCTGGGTGGTTTCTAGGGCATTGCTAGGCAGTTGCTGTGGTGTTCTGGGTGGTTGTTAGGGTGGTTGCTATGGCGTTCTGGGTGGTTGCTAGGGGATTGCTAAGCAGTTGCTATGGTGTTCTGGGTGGTTGCTACGGCGTTGCTAGGCAGTGGCTATGGTGTTCTGGGTGGGTGCTAGGGTGTTGCGAGGCAGTTGCTATGGTGGTCTGGGTGGTTGCTAGGAGGATGCTATGGTGTTCTGGGTGGTTGCTAGGGCGTGGGTAGGCAGTGGCTATGGGGTTCTGGGTGGTGGCTCGGGCGTTGCTGGGCGGTTGTTTTGGTGTTCTGGGTGGTTGCTACGGCGTTGCTTTGGTGTTCTGGGTGGTTGCTAGGGCGTTGCTAGGCAGTTGCTATGGTGTTCTAGATGGTTGCTAGGCGGTTGCTATGGTGTTCTGGGTGGTTGGTAGGGAGTTACTATGGTGTTCTGGGTGGTTGTTAGGCGGTTGCTGTGGTGTTCTGGGTGGTTGCTAGGCGGTTGCTATAGTGTTCTGGGTGGTAGCTAGGCGGTTGCTATGGTGTTCTGGGTGGTTGCTAGTTCGTTGCTATGCAGTTGCTATGGTGTTCTCGGTGGTTGCTAGGCGGTTGCTATGGTGTTCTGGGTGGCTGCTAGGCGGTTGCTATGGTGTTCTGGGTGGTTGCAAGGGCGTTGCTAGGCAGTTGCTATGGTGTTCTGATGGTTGCTAGGCTGTTGCTATGGTGTTCTGGGTGGTTGCTAGGGCGTTGCTAGGCGGTTGCTATGGTGTTCTGGGTGGTTGTTAGGGTGTTGCTAGGCAGTTGAAATTGTGTTCTGGGTGGTTGCTAGGCGGTTGCTATGGTGTTCTGGGTGGTTGCTAGGGCGTTGCTAGGCAGTTGCTATGTTGTTTTGGGTGGTTGTTTGGTGGTTGCTATGGTGTTCTGGGTGGTTGCTAGGGCGTTGCTAGGCAGTTGCTATGGTGTTCTGGGTGGTTGCAAGGCGGTTGCTATGGCGTTCTGGGTGGTTGCAAGGGCGTTGCTAGGCAGTTCCAATGGTGTTTTGGGTGGTTGCTAGGTGGTTGCTATGGTGTTCTGGGTGGTTGCTAGGGCGTTGCTAGGCAGTTGCTATGGTGTTCTGGGTGGTTGCTAGGCGGTTGCTATGGTGTTCTGGGTGGTTGCTAGGGCGTTGCTAGGCAGTTGCTATGGTGTTTTGGGTGGTTGCTAGGTGGTTGCTATGGTGTTCTGGGTGGTTGCTAGGGCGTTGCTAGGCAGTTGCTATGGTGTTCTGGGTGGTTGCTAGGCGGTTGCTATGGTGTTCTGGGTGGTTGCTAGGGCGTTGCTAGGCAGTTGCTATGGTGTTTTGGGTGGTTGCTAGGTGGTTGCTTTGGTGTTCTGGGTGGTTGCTAGGGCGTTGCTAGGCAGTTGCTATGGTGTTCTGGGTGGTTGCTAGGCGGTTGCTATGGTGTTCTGGGTGGTTGCTAGGGCCTTGTTAAGCGGTTGCTATGGTGTTCTGAGTGGTTGATAGGGCGCTGCTAGGCAATTGCTATGGTGTTCTGGGTTGTTGCTAGGCGGTTGCTATGGTGTTCTGGGTGGTTGCTAGGGCGTTGCTAGGCAGTTGCTATGGTGTTCTGGGTGGTTGCTAGGCGGTTGCTATGGTGTTCTGGGTGGTTGCTAAGGTGTTGCTAGGCGGTTGCTATGGTGTTCTGGGTGGTTGCTAGGTGGTTGCTATGGTGTTCTGGGTGGTTGCTAGGCGGTTGCTATGGTGTTCTGGGTGGTTGCTAGGGCGTTGCTAGGCAGTTGCTATGGTGTTCTGGGTGGTTGCTAGGCGGTTGCTATGGTGTTCTGGGTGGTTGCTAGGCAGTTGCTATGGTGTTCTGGGTGGTTTTTAGGGTGTTGCTAGGCAGTTGCTATGGTGTTCTGGGTGGTTGCTAGGCGGTTGCTATGGTGTCCTGGTTGGCTGCTAGGGCGTTGCTAGGCGATTCCTATGGTGTTCTGTGTGGTTGCTAGGGCGTTGCTAGGCAGTTGCTATGGTGTTCTGGGTGGTTGCTAGGCGGTTGCTAAGGTGTTCTTGGTGGTTGCTAGGGCGTTGCTAGGCAGTTGCTATGGTGTTTTGGGTGGTTGCTGGGCGGTTGCTATGGTGTTCTGGGTGGTTGCTAGGGCGTTGCTAGGCAGTTGCTATGGTGTTCTGGGTGGTTGCTAGGCGATTGCTATGGTGTTCTGGGTGATTGCTAGGGCGTTGCTAGGCAGTTGCTATGGTGTTTTGGGTGGTTGCAAGGCGGTTGCTATAGTGTTCTGGGTGGTTGCTAGGGCGTTGCTAAGCAGTTGCTATGGTGTTCTGGGTGGTTGCTAGGCAGTTGCTATGGTGTTCTTGGTGGTTGTGAGGGCGTTGCTAGGCAGTTGCTTTGGTGTTCTGAGTGGTTGCTTGGCGGTTGCTATGGTGTTGTGGGTGGTTGCTAGGGCGTTGCTTGGCAGTTGCTATAGTGTTCTGGGTGGTTGCTAGGCAGTTGCTATGGTGTTTTGGGTGGTTGCTAGGCGGTTGCTATGGTGTTCTGAATATTTGCTTGGGCATTGCTCGACACTTGCTATGTTGTTCTTGTTGTTGCTAGGGCGTTGATGTGTATTGTTTGGGGATCGAGTGAAAACTGGGAGAAGTAGTGAACCGTACGATTACGAAATTATTTGGAATATTAACAAGGAAGGAAGGAGGGAAAGAAGGAACTAATGAGGGAAGTAAGGAAAGAAGGAATATAGGAAAAAAGAAGGAAACAAAGGAAGGCAGGAAAGAACAAAGGAAACTAGGCGAGGATGGAAGGAAAGAAACAGAGGAATGACGGAAAGAAGGAAGTAAGGAAGGAAGGAAAGGAAGAAGGGAAGAAGAAGGATTTAAGTAAAGATAGAAGGAAGGAAGGAAGGAAGTGAGGAAGAAGAAATGAAAAACAGAGGGAAAGAGAGAAGGAAGGAAAGAAAAAGTAAAGAAAGGAAGAGGGAAGGAAAGAGAGGGAAAGCAGAAAGAAGAAAGGAAGAAAGATAAGAAGGATATGAAGGAATGAAAGAAGGCATGATGGAAGGAAAGAAAAACTAAGGAAGGTAGGAAAGAAAATTGGTAGGGAGGAAGAATGGGAGGAAGGATGAAAGGCAGGATAGAAGGAAGTAAAGTAGGAAAGAAGGAAGGAATAAAGGAAGGAAGGAACAAAGGAAAGAAATAGGAGGGAAAAAGAAAGAAGGAATGACAGAAAATAGAAGGAAGGAAAGCAGTAAGGAAGCTGTAGTCTCAAGAGAGCCAGATTGTAGTCTTACAGCCTGAAAAACTAACAGTTACAGCAGGTGGTCAGAACACCTGGCACAAGATTCCATTTGCTTAATGGCCCTATTGTGATGTCATAATGCCAATGTTAAGTCTATGGGGGGAAAAAATTTATAGTTTTTTATTAATAACTCAAAAAGTATAAAAGTTACAAAGATGAAAAATACATTGCACAGGTGTCCTAAGTAAGACCTACGCAACGCAGTTTGAATGAAGTTTCTAAAATAAACGGTTGAGGCCGCATTAAGTGTGTTAGAAGAATAATAATAATAATAATAATAATAATAATAACTAGATAATGTAATTCCAGGGAATTACGTGTGCATTGAAAATGCAAAGTGTAGTTGCATAAGGTGGAGTTTGGAACATATCATTGCATTATGATATTGGTAGCTACGTTTTTAGGAGGATAATTATGGTAGTGGTGAGGACTTTTATTTTGAAACAGATGTGGACTGAGGAAACAGTTTGCGGGAGTCATAGTTGATGACAACTGTCATATGGAAATTTTTAATAGTGACATTTTTTAATAGTGAAAAATTGTAGTAAGGACTTATATTTTGAGACAGGATTGGGCAGAAGAAACAGTTGCCGGAAGTCATAGTCGAAAACAATCAGGAGTTGGAATGGCTGAAAGGTTGATAAGTTGAGTAGCTTAAAAAGTTTCATTTTTTATTGTAATTTGACATAATGAGGACTGGCTGTAACATTTGTTAGGCAGTTGCTATGGTGTTCTGTGTACTTGTGAGGGTGTTGCTAGGCAGCTGCTATCGTGTTCTGGGTGGTTGCTAGGGCATTGCTAGGCAGTTGCTATGGTGTTCTGGGTGGTTGATAGGGCGTTGCTAGGCGGTTGCTATGGTGTTCTGGGTAGTTGCTAGGCGGTTGCTATGGCGTACTGGGTGGTTGCTCGAGCATTGCTATGGGGTTCTGGGTGGTTGCTAAGCAGTTGCTATGATGTTCTAGGTGGTTGCTAGGGCGTTGCTAGGTGGTTGCTATGGTGTTCTGGGTGGTTGCTAGGCCGTTGCTATGGTGTTCTGGGTGGTTGCTATGGCGTTGCTAGGCAGTTGCTATTGTGTTCTGGGTGGTTGCTAGGCCGTTACGAGGCAGTTGCTATGGTGTTCTGGGTGGTTGTTAGGGTGGTTGCTATGGCGTTCTGGGTGGTTGCTAGGGCATTGCTAAGCAGTTGGTATGGTGTTCTGGGTGGTTGCCACGGCATTGCCAAACGGTTGCTATGGTGTTCTGGGTGGTTGCTAGGGTGTTGCAAGGCAGATGCTATGGTGTTCTGGGTGGTTGCTAGGTGGTTGCTATGATGTTCTGGCTGGTTGCTAGGGCGTTGCTAGGCGGTTGCTATGGTGTTCTGGGTGGTTGCTCGGGCGTTGCTAGGCGGGTGCTATGGTGTTCTGGGTGGTTGCTAGGGCGTTGCTATGGTGTTCTGGGTGGTTGCTAGGGCGTTGCTAGGCAGGTGCTTTGGTGTTCTGGATGGTTGGTAGGCGGGTGCTATGGTGTTCTGGGTGGTTGCTAGGGTGTTGCTATGGTGTTCTGGGTGGTTGTTAGGCGGTTGCTCTGGTGTTCTGGGTGGTTGCTAGGCGGTTGCTATGGTGTTCTGGGTGGTAGCAAGGCGGTTGCAATGGTGTTCTGGGTGGTTGCTAGATCATTGCTAGGCAGTTTCTATGGTGTTCTGTGTTGATGCTAGGCAGTTGCTATGGTGTTCAGGGTGGTTGCTAGGCGGTTGCTATGGTGTTCTGGGTGGTTGCTAGGGCGTTGCTAGGGAGTTGCTATGGTGTTTTGATGGTTGCTAGGCGGTTGCTATGGTGTTCTGGGTGGTTGCTAGGGCGTTGCTAGGCAGTTGCTATGGTGTTCTGGGTGGTTGCTAGGGCATTGCTATGGTGTTCTGGGTGGTAGCTAGGCGGTTGCTATTGTGTTCTGGGTGGTTGATAGGCGGTTGCTATGGTGTTCTGGGTGGTTGCTAGGGCGTTGCTAGGCAGTTGCTATGGTGTGCTGGGTGGTTGCTAGGCGGTTGCTATGGTGTTCTGGGAGGTTGCTAGGGCATTGCTAGGCGGTTGCTATGGTGTTCTGGGTGGTTGCTAGGGCCTTGCTAGGCGGTTGCTATGGTGTTCTGGGAGGTTGCTAGGGCATTGCTAGGCTGTTGCTATGGTGTTCTGGGTGGTTGCGAGGGCGTTGCTAGGCGGTTGCTATGGTGTTCTGGGTGGTTGTTAGGGTGTTGCTAGGCAGTTGCTATGGTGTTCTGGGTGGTTGCTAGGCGGTTGCTATGGTGTTCTGGGTGCTAGGGCGTTGCTAGGCAGTTGCTATGGTGTTTTGGGTGGCTGCTAGGTGGTTGCTATGGTGTTCTGGGTGGTTGCTTGGGCGTTGCTAGGCAGTTGCTATGGTGTTCTGGGTGGTTGCTAGGCGGTTGCTATGGTGTTCTGTGTGGTTGCTCGGGCGTTGCTAGGCAGTTGCTATGGTGTTCTTGGTGGTTGCCAGGCGGTTGCTATGGTGTTCTGGGTGGTTGCTAGGCGGTTGCTATGGTGGTCTGGGTGGTTGCTCGGGCGTTGCTAGGCAGTTGCTATGGTGTTCTGGGTGGTTGCTAGGCGGTTGCTATGGTGTTCTGGGTGGTTGCTAGGGCATTGCTAGGCTGTTGCTATGGTGTTCTGGGTGGTTGCTAGGGCGTTGCTAGGCGGTTGCTATGGTGTTCTGGGTGGTTGTTGGGGTGTTGCTAGGCAGTTTCTATGGTGTTCTGGGTGGTTGCTGGGCGGTTGCTATGGTGTTCTGGGTGGTTGCTAGGGCGTTGCTAGGCAGTTGCTATGGTGTTTTGGGCGGTTGCTAGGTGGTTGCTATGGTGTTCTGGGTGGTTGCTAGGGCATTGCTAGGCAGTTGCTTTCGCGTTCTGGGTGGTTGCTAGGGCGTTGCTAGGCAGTTGCTGTGGTGTTCTGGGTGGTTGCTAGGGCGTTGCTAGGCAGTTGCTATGGTGTTCTGGGTGGTTGCTAGGCGGTTGCTATGGTGTTCTGGGTGGTTGCTAGGCGGTTGCTACGGTGTTCTGGGTGGTTGCTAGGGCGTTGCCAGGCAGTTGCTATGGTGTTCTGGGTGGTTGCTAGGCGGTTGCTATGGTGTTCTGGGTGGTTGCTAGGGCGTTGCTAGGCAGTTGCTATGGTGTTTTGGGTGGTTGCTAGGGCGTTGCTAGGCAGTTGCTTTGGTGTTCTAGATGGTTGCTAGGCGGTTGCTATGGTGTTCTGGGTGGTTGCTAGGGTGTTGCTTTGGTGTTCTGGGTGGTTGTTAGGCGGTTGCTATGGTGTTCTGGGTGGTAGCTAGGCGGTTGCTATGGTGTTCTGGGTGGTGGCTAGGTCGTTGCTAGGCAGTTGCTATGGTGCTCTGGGTGGTTGCTAGGCGGTTGCTATGGTGTTCTGGGTGGTTGCTAGGCGGTTGCTATGGTGATCTGGGTGGTTGCTAGGGCGTTGCTAGGCAGTTGCTATGGTGTTCTGATGGTTGCTAGGCTGTTGCTATGGTGTTCTGGGTGGTTGCTAGGGCGTTGCTAGGTGGTTGCTATGGTGTTCTGGGTGGTTGTTAGGGTGTTGCTCGGCAGTTGCAATGGTGTTCTGGGTGGTTGCTAGGCGGTTGCTATGGTGTTCTGGGTGGTTGTTAGGGCGTTGCTAGGCAGTTGCTATGGTGTTCTGGGTGGTTACTAGGCAGTTGCTATGGTGTTCTTGGTGCTTGTCAGGGCGTTGCTAGGCGGTTGCTATGGTGTTCTGGGTGGTTGCTAGGGCGTTGCTAGGCAGTTGCTTTGGTGTTCTGAGTGGTTGCTTGGCGGTTGCTATGGTGTTTTGGGTGGTTGCTAGGGCGTTGCTTGGCAGTTGCTATAGTGTTCTGGGTGGTTGCTAGGCAGTTGCTATGGTGTTTTGGGTGGTTGCTTGGCAGTTGCTATGGTGTTCTGAATATTTGCTTGGGCATTGCTCGACAGTTGCTATGTTGTTCTTGTTGTTGCTAGGGCGTTGATGTGTCTTGTTTGGGGATCGAGTGAAAACTGGGAGAAGTAGTGAACCGTACGATTACGAAATTATTTGGAATATTTACAAGGAAGGAAGGAGGGAAAGAAGGAACTAATGAGGGAAGTAAGGAAAGAAGAAATATAGGAAAAAAAGAAGGAAATCAAAGGAAGGCAGGAAAGAACAAAGGAAAGAAGGCGAGGATGGATGGAAAGAAACAGAGGAATGAAGGAAAGAAGGAAGTAAAGAAGGAAGGAAAGGAAGAAGGGAAGAAGAAGGATTTAAGTAAAGATAGAAGGAAGGGAGGAAGGAAGGAAGTGAGGAAGAAGAAATGAAAAACAGAAGGAAAGAGGGAAGGAAGGTAAGAAAAAGTAAAGAAAGGAAGAGGGAAGGAAAGAGAGGGAAAGCAGAAAGAAGAAAGGAAGAAAGATAAGAAGGATATGAAGGAATGAAAGAAGGCATGATGGAAGGGAAGAAAAACTAAGGAAGGTAGGAAAGAAAATTGGTAGGGAGGAAGAATGGGAGGAAGGATGAAAGACAGGATAGAAGGAAGTAAAGAAGGAAAGAAGGAACGAAAAAAACAAGGAAGGAACGAAAGAAAGAAATAGGAGGGAAAAAGAAAGAAGGAATGACAGAAAATAGAAGGGAGGAAAGCAGTAAGGAAGCTGTAGTCTCAACAGAGCTAGATTGTAGTCTTACAGCCCGAGAAACTGACAGTTACAGCAGGTGGTCAGAACACCTGGCACAAGATTCCATTTGCTTAATGGCCCTATTGTGATGTCATAATGCCAATGTTAAGTCTATGGGGGAAAAAATTTATAGTTTTTTATTAATAACTCAAAAAGTATAAAAGTTACAAAGATGAAAAATACATTGCACAGGTGTCCTAAGTAAGACCTACGCAACGCAGTTTGAATGAAGTTTCTACGATAAACGGTTGAGGCCGCATTAAGTGTGTTAGAAGAATAATAATAATAATAATAATAATAATAAGAAGAAGAAGACCAGGATAACAATAGTGGGCATTTTCAATGCACACTAATAATAATAAGAAGACCAGGATAACAATAGTGAGCATTTTCAATGCACACTAATAATAATAATAATAAGAAGAAGACCAGGATAACAATAGTGAGCATTTTCAATGCACACTAATAATAATAACTAGATAATGTAATTCCAGGGAATTACGTGTGCATTGAAAATGCAAAGTGTAGTTGCATAAGGTGGAGTTTGTAACATATCATTGCATTATGATATTGGTAGCTACGTTTTTAGGAGGATAATTATGGTAGTGGTGAGGACTTTTATTTTGAAACAGATGTGGACTGAGGAAACAGTTTGCGGGAGTCATAGTTGATGACAACTGTCATATGGAAATTTTTAATAGTGACATTTTTTAATAGTGAAAAATTGTAGTAAGGACTTATATTTTGAGACAGGATTGGGCAGAAGAAACAGTTGCCGGAAGTCATAGTCGAAAACAATCAGGAGTTGGAATGGCTGAAAGGTTGATAAGTTGAGTAGCTTAAAAAGTTACATTTTTTATTGTAATTTGACATAATGAGGACTGGCTGTAACAGTTGTTAGGCAGTTGCTATGGTGTTCTGTGTACTTGTGAGGGTGTTGCTAGGCAGCTGCTATGGTGTTCTGGGTGGTTGATAGGGCATTGCTAGGCGGTTGCTATGGTGTTCTGAGTAGTTGCTAGGCGGTTGCTATGGCGTACTGGGTGGTTGTTCGGGCGTTGCTATGGGGTTCTGGGTGGTTGCTAGGCGGTTGCTATGGCATTCTGGGTGGTTGCTAGGGCTTTGCTAAGCAGTTGCTATGATGTTCTGGGTGGTTGCTAGGGCGTTGCTAGGTGGTTGCTATGGTGTTCTGGGTGGTTGCTAGGGTGTTGCTAGGCAGTTGCTATGCTGTTCTGGGTGGTTGCTAGGCCGTTGCTATGGTGTTCTGGGTGGTTGCTATGGCGTTGCTAGGCAGTTGCTATTGTGTTCTGGGTGGTTGATAGGCCGTTGCTAGGCAGTTGCTATGGTGTTCTGGGTGGTTGTTAGGGTGGTTGCTATGGCGTTCTGGGTGGTTGCTAGGGCATTGCTAAGCAGTTGGTATGGTGTTCTGGGTGGTTGCCACGGCATTGCCAGGCGGTTGCTATGGTGTTCTGGGTGGTTGCTAGGGTGTTGCTAGGCAGTTGCTATGGTGTTCTGGCTGGTTGCTAGGTGGTTGCTATGATGGTCTGGCTGGTTGCTAGGGCGTTGGTAGGTGGTTGCTATGGTGTTCTGGGTGGTTGCTCGGGCTTTGCTAGGCGGTTGCTATGGTGTTCTGGGTGGTTGCTAGGGTGTTGCTATGGTGTTCTGGGTGGTTGTTAGGCGGTTGCTCTGGTGTTGTGGGTGGTTGCTAGGCGGTTGGTCTGGTGTTCTGGGTGGTAGCAAAGGGGTTGCAATGGTGTTCTGGGTGGTTGCTAGATCATTGCTAGGCAGTTGCTATGGTGTTCTGTGTTGTTGCTAGGCGGTTGCTATGGTGTTCTGGGTGGTTGCTAGGCAGTTGCTATGGTGTTCTGGGTGGTTGCTAGGTCGTTGCTAGGCAGTTGCTATGGTGTTCTGATGGTTGCTAGGCGGTTGCTATGGTGTTCTGGGTGGTTGCTAGGGCGTTGCTAGGCAGTTGCTATGGTGTTCTGGGTGGTTGCTAGGGCGTTGCTATGGTGTTCTGGGTGGTAGCTAGGCGGTTGCTATTGTGTTCTGGGTGGTTGCTAGGCGGTTGCTATGGTGTTCTGGGTGGTTGCTAGGGCGTTGCTAGGCAGTTGCTATGGTGTGCTGGGTGGTTGCTAGGCGGTTGCTATGGTGTTCTGGGAGGTTGCTAGGGCATTGCTAGGCGGTTGCTATGGTGTTCTGGGTGGTTGCTCGGGCGTTGCTAGGCAGTTGCTATGGTGTTCTGGGAGGTTGCTAGGGCATTGCTAGGCTGTTGCTATGGTGTTCTGGGTGGTTGCTAGGCGGTTGCTATGGTGTTCTGGGTGGTTGCTAGGGCGTTGCTAGGCAGTTGCTATGGTGTTTTGGGTGGTTGCTAGGTGGTTGCTATGGTGTTCTGGGTGGTTGCTTGGGCGTTGCTAGGCAGTTGCTATGGTGTTCTGGGTGGTTGCTAGGCGGTTGCTATGGTGTTCTGGGTGGTGGCTCGGGCGTGGCTAGGCAGTTGCTATGGTGTTTTGGGTGGTTGCTAGGTGGTTGCTATGGTGTTCTGGGTGGTTGCTTGGGCGTTGCTAGGCAGTTGCTATGGTGTTTTGGGTGGTTGCTAGGTGGTTGCTATGGTGTTCTGGGTGGTTGCTTGGGCGTTGCTAGGCAGTTGCTATGGTGTTCTGGGTGGTTGCTAGGCGGTTGCTATGGTGTTCTGGGTGGTTGCTCGGGCGTTGCTAGGCAGTTGCTATGGTGTTCTTGGTGGTTGCTAGGCGGTTGCTATGGTGTTCTGGGTGGTTGCCAGGCGGTTGCTATGGTGTTCTGGGTGGTTGCTAGGGCGTTGCTAGGCAGTTGCTAAGGTGTTCTGGGTGGTTGCTAGGCGGTTGCTATGGTGTTCTGGGTGGTTGCTAGGGCATTGCTAGGCTGTTGCTATGGTGTTCTGGGTGGTTGCTAGGCAGTTGCTATGGTGTTCTGGGTGGTTGCTAGGTGGTTGCTATGGTGTTCTGGGTGGTTGCTAGGCAGTTGCTATTGTGTTCTGGGTGGTTGCTAGGGCGTTGCTAGGCAGTTGCTATGGTGTTCTGGGTGGTTGCTAGGCGGTTGCTATGGTGTTCTGGGTGGTTGCGAGGCGGTTGCTATGGTGTTCTGGGTGGTTGCTAGGGCGTTGCTAGGCAGTTGCTATGGTGTTCTGGGTGGTTGCTAGGCGGTTGCTATGGTGTTCTGGGTGGTTGCTAGGGCTTTGCTAGGCAGTTGCTATAGTGTTCTGGGTGGTTGCTAGGCAGTTGCTATGGTGTTTTGGGTGGTTGCTTGGCGGTTGCTATGGTGTTCTGAATATTTGCTTGGGCATTGCTCGACAGTTGCTATGTTGTTCTTGTTGTTGCTAGGGCGTTGATGTGTCTTGTTTGGGGATCGAGTGAAAACTGGGAGAAGTAGTGAACCGTACGATTACGAAATTATTTGGAATATTAACAAGGAAGGAAGGAGGGAAAGAAGGAACTAATGAGGGAAGTAAGGAAAGAAGGAATATAGGAAAAAAGAAGGAAATCAAAGGAAGGCAGGAAAGAACAAGGGAAAGAAGGCGAGGATGGATGGAAAGAAACAGAGGAATGAAGGAAAGAAGGAAGTAAAGAAGGAAGGAAAGGAAGAAGAGAAGAAGAAGGATTTAAGTAAAGATAGAAGGAAGGAAGGAAGAGAGGAAGAAGAAATGAAAAACGGAAGGAAAGAGAGAAGGAAGGAAAGAAAAAGTAAAGAAAGGAAGAGGGAGGGAAAGAGAGGGAAAGCAGAAAGAAGAAAGGAAGAAAGATAAGAAGGATATGAAGGAATGAAAGAAGGCATGATGGAAGGAAAGAAAAACTAAGGAAGGTAGGAAAGAAAATTGGTAGGGAGGAAGAATGGGAGGAAGGATGAAAGGCAGGATAGAAGGAAGTAAAGTAGGAAAGCAGGAACGAATAAAGGAAGGAAGGAACGAAGGAAAGAAATAGGAGGGAAAAAGAAAGAAGGAATGACAGAAAATAGAAGGAAGGAAAGCAGTAAGGAAGCTGTAGTCTCAAGAGAGCCAGATTGTAGTCTTACAGCCTGAGAAACTGACAGTTACAGCAGGTGGTCAGAACACCTGGCACAAGATTCCATTTGCTTAATGGCCCTATTGTGATGTCATAATGCCAATGTTAAGTCTGTGGGAGGAAAAAATTTATAGTTTTTTATTAATAACTCAAAAAGTATAAAAGTTACAAAGATGAAAAATACATTGCACAGGTGTCCTAAGTAAGACCTACGCAACGCAGTTTGAATGAAGTTTCTACGATAAACGGTTGAGGCCGCATTAAGTGTGTTAGAATAATAATAATAATAATAATAATAATAATAATAATAATAATAATAATAATAATAATAAGAAGAAGACCAGGATAATAATAGTGAGCATTTTCAATGCACACTAATAAAGAAGTATGCAGGATTTTAATATGTGTCTGCATTGCTGCAGGCACATAATAATAATAATAATAATAAAGAAGTATGCAGGATTTTAATATGTGTCTGCATTGCTGCAGGGAGATAATAATAACTAGAAAATTCCAGCAGAAATTTTGAATGTGCCTGCTGCTCTAAGAGTACAGTGTTGGAGATGGTTGCCAGCGTTCTGGTAGGCAGTAGATATCATGTTCTGGGTGGTTGGTAGGGCGTTGCTAGACTGTTGTTATGGTGTTCTGAGGGGTTGCTAGGGCGTTGCTCGGTGGTTGCTATGGTGTTGTGGGTGGTTGCTAGGCGGTTGCTATGGTGTTCTAAGTGGTTGCTAGGATGTGCTAGGCAGTTGCTATGGTGTTTTGGGTGGTTGCTTGGCGGTTGCTATGGTGTTCTGGGTGGTTGCTAGGGCGTTGCTTGGCAGTTGCTAAGGTGTTCTGGATGGTTGCTAAGGCGTTGCTAGGCGGTTTCTATGGTGTTCTGGGGGGTTGGTAGGCGGTTCCTTTGGTGTTGTGGGTGGTTGGTAGGGCGTTGCTAGGCGGTTGCTTTGGTGTTCTGGGTGGTTGCAAGGCGGTTGCTGTGGTGTTCTAAGTGGTTGCTAGGGCGTTGCTAGGCGATTGCTATGGTGTTCTGGGTGGTTGCTAGAGCGTTGCTATGGTGTTCTGGGTTGTTGCTAGGGCGTTGCTAGGCGGTTGCTATGGTGTTCTGGGTGGGTGCTAGGGCGTTGCTAGGCAGTTGCTATGGTGTTCTTGGTGGTTGCTAAGGCGTTGGTAGGCAGTTGCTATGGTGTTCTGGGTTGTTGCTAGGCGGTTGCTATGGTGTTCTGGGTGTTTGCTAGGGCGTTGCTAGGCGGTTGCTATGGTGTTCTGGGTGGTTGCTAGGGCGTTGCTAGGCGGTTGCTATGGTGTTCTGGGTGGTTGCTAGGCGGTTGCTATGGTGTTCTGGGTCGTTGCTAGGATGTTGATAGACGGTTGCTATGGTGTTTTTGGTGGTTGCTAGGGCGTTGCTATGGTGTTGTGGGTGGTTGCTGGGGCATTGCTAGGCAGTTACTATGGTGTTTTGGGTGGTACCTAGGGCGTTGCCAGGCGGTTGCTGTGGTGTTCTGGGTGGTTGCTAGGCGGTTACAATGATGTTCTGGGTGGTTGCTAGGGCGTTGCTAGGCGGTTGCTTTGGTGTTCTGAGTGGTTGCTAGGCGGTTGCTATGGTGTTCTGGGTGGTTGCCTGGCGGTTGCTATGGTGTTCTGGGTGGTTGCTAGGGCATTGCTAGGCGGTTGTTAAGGTGTTGTGGGTGGTTGCTTGGGCGTTGCTAGGCAGTTGCTATGGTGTTCTGGGTGGTTGCGTGGCGGTTGCTATGGTGTTCTGGGTGGTTGCTAGGGCATTGCTAGGCGGTTGTTAAGGTGTTCTGGGTGGTTGCTAGGGCGTTGCTAGGCGGTTGCTATGGTGTTCTGGGTGGTTGCTAGGCGGTTGCTTTGGTGTTCTGGGTGGTTGCTAGGCGGTTGCTATGGTGTTCTGGGTGGTTGCTAGGGCGCTGCTAGGCGGTTGCTATGGTGTTCTGGGTGGTTGTTAGGGCGTTGCTATGGTTATCTGGGTGGTTCCTAGGGCATTGCTAGGCGGTTGCTATGGTGTTCTGGGTGGTTGCTAGGGCGTTGCTAGGCGGTTGCTATGGTGTTCTGGGTGGTTGCTAAACGGTTGCTATGGTGTTCTGGGTGGTTGCTAGAGCATTGCTAGGCGGTTGCCATGGTGTTCTGGGTGGTTGCTAGGCGGTTGCTATGGTGTTCTAAGTGGATGCTAGGGCGTTGCTAGGCGGTTGCTATGGTATTCTGGGTGGTTGCGAGGGCGTTGCAAGGCGGTTGCTATGGTGTTCTGGGTGGTTGCTAGGGCGTTGCTAATCGGTTGCTATGATGTTCTGGGTGGTTGCTAGGTGGTTGCTATGGTGTTCTGGGTCGTTTCTAGGGCGTTGCTAGGCGGTTGCTATGGTGTTCTGGGCGGTTGCTAGGGCGTTGCTATGGTGTTCTGGGTGGTTGCTAGGGCGTTGCTAGGCGGTTGCCATGGTGTTCTGGGTGGGTGCGAGGGCGGTGCTAGGCGGTTGCTATGGTGTTCTGGGTGGTTGCTAGGCGGTTGCTATGGTGTTCTGGGTGGTTGCTAGGGCGTTGCTAGGTGGTTGCCATGGTGTTCTGGGTGGTTGCTAGGGCGTTGCTAGGCGGTTGCTATGGTGTTCTGGGTGGTTGCTAGGCGGTTGCTATGGTGTTCTGGGTGGTTGCTAGGGCGTTGCTAGGCAGTTGCTGTGGTGTTCTGGGCGGTTGCTAGGCGGTTGCTATGGTGTTCTAAGTGGTTGCTAGGGCGTTGCAAAGCAGTTGCTTTGGTGTTCTGGGTGGTTGCTAGGGCGTTGCTAGGCAGTTGCTGTGGTGTTCTGGGCGGTTGCTAGGCGGTTGCTATGGTGTTCTGGGTGGTTGCTCGGGCATTGCGAAACAGTTGCTATGGTGTTCTGGGTGGTTGCTCAGTGTTGCGAGGCAGTTGCTATGGTGTTCTGGGTGGTTGCTAGGGCGTTGCTAGGCAGTTGCTATTGCGTTCTGGGTGGTTGCTAGGCGGTTGCTATGGTGTTCTGGCTTGTTGCTAGGGCATTGCTAGGTGGTTGCTGTGGTGTTCTGGGTGGTTTGCAGGGCATTGCTAGGCAGTTGCTATGGTGTTCTGGGTGGTTGCTAGGCAGTTGCTATGGTGTTCTGGGTGGTTGCTTGGGCGTTGCTAGGCAGTTGCTATGGTTTTCTGGGTGGTTGCTAGGGCATTGCTATGCGGTTGCTATGGTGTTCTGGATTGTTGCTAGGGCGTTGCTAGGCGGTTGCTATGGTGTTCTGGGTGGTTGCTAGGGTGTTGCTATGGTGCTCTGGGTGGTTGCTAGAGCGTTGCTAGGCGGTTGCTATGGTTTTCTGGGTGGTTGCTAGGGGGTTGCTATGGTGTTCTGGGTGGTTGCTAGGCAGTTGCTTTGGTGTTCTGGGTCGTTGCTAGGGTGTTGCTAGGCGGTTGCTATGGTGTTTTGGGTGGTCTCTAGGGCGTTGCTATGGTGTTCTGGGTGGTTGCTAGGGGGTTGCTAGGCGGTTGCTATGGTGTTCTGGGTGGTTGCTAGGCGGTTGGTATGGTGTTCTAGGTAGTTGCTAGGGTGTTGCTAGGCAGTTGCTATGGTGTTCTGGGTTGTTGCTATGGTGTTCTGGCTGGTTGCTAAGGCGTTGCTAGGGAGTTGCTATGGTGTTCTGGGTGGTTGCTAGGCGGTTGCTAGGGTGTTCTGGGTGGTTGCTAGGGCGTGGCTAGGCGGTTGCTATGGTGTTCTGGGTGGTTGCTAGGCGGTTGCTATGGTGTTCTAAGTGGTTGCTAGGCAGTTGCTTTGGTGTTCTGGGTCGTTGCTAGGGCGTTGCTAGGCGGTTGCTATGGTGTTCTGGGTGGTTGCTAGGGCGTTGCTAGGCGGTTGCTATTGTGTTCTGGGTGGTTGCTAGGGCGTTGCTAGGTGGTTGCTATGGTGTTGTGGGTGGTTGCTAGGCGGTTGCTATGGTGTTCTAAGTGGTTGCTAGGATGTGCTAGGCAGTTGCTATGGTGTTTTGGGTGGTTGCTAGGTGGTTGCTATGTTGTTCTGGGTGGTTGCCAGGGCGTTGCTAGGCGGTTGCTATGGTGTTCTGGGTGGTTGTTAGGGCGTTGCTAGGAGGTTGCTATGGTGTTCTGGGTGGTTGCTAGGCGGTTGCTATGGTGTTCTGGGTGGTTGCTGGGGCGTTGCTGGGCGGTTGCTATGGTGTTCTGGGTGGTTGCTAGACGGTTGCTATCGTGTTCTCAGTGGTTGCTAGGGCATTGCTAGGCGATTGCCATGGTGTTCTGGGTGGTTGCTAGGCCGTTGCTATGGTGTTCTGGGTTGTTGCTAGGGCGTTGCTAGGCGGTTGCTATGGTGTTCTGGGTGGTTGCTAGGGCGTTGCTAGGCGGTTGCTATGGTGTTCTGGGTGGTTGCTAGGGCATTGCTAGGCAGTTGCTATGGTGTTCTGGGTTGTTGCTAGGCGGTTGCTATGGTGTTCTGGGTGTTTGCTAGGGCGTTGCTAGGCGGTTGCTATGGTGTTCTGGGTGGTTGCTAGGGCGTTGCTAGGCGGTTGCTATGGTGTTCTGGATGGTTGTTAGGGCGTTGCTAGGCGGTTTCTATGGTGTTCTGGGTCGTTGCTAGGCAGTTGCTATGGTGTTCTGGGTGGTTGCTAGGGCGTTGCTAGGCGGTTGCTATGGTGTTCTAGGTGGTTGCTTGGCGGTTGCTTTGGTGTTCTAAGTGGCTGCTAGGGCGTTGCTAGGCGATTGCTCTGGTGTTCTGGGTGGTTGCTAGAGCGTTGCTATGGTGTACTGGGTTGTTGCTAGGGCGTTGCTAGGCAGTTGCTATGGTGTTCTAGGTGGTTGCTACGGCGTTGCTAGGCGGTTGCTATGGTGTTCTGGGTGGTTGCTAGGGCGTTGCTAGGCAGTTGCTGTGGTGTTCTGGGTGGTTGCTAGGCAGTTGCTATGGTGTTCTGGGTGGTTGCTAGGGCGTTGCTAGGCGGTTGCTATGGTGTTCTGGGTGGTTGCTAGGGCATTGCTAGGCGGTTGCTATGGTGTTCTGGGTGGTTGCTAGGCGGTTGCTATGGTGTTGTGGGTTGTTGCTAGGATGTTGATAGACGGTTGCTATGGTGTTTTGGGTGGTTACTAGGGCGTTGCTATGGTGTTCTGGGTGGTTGCTAGGGCGTTGCTAGGCAGTTGCTATGGTGTTTTGGGTGGTACCTAGGGCGTGGCCAGGCGGGTGCTGTGGGGGGCTGGGTGGGTGCTAGGGGGTTACAATGGTGTGCTGGGGGGGTGCTAGGGCGTTGTTAGGCGGTTGCTTTGGTGTTCTGAGTGGTTGCTAGGCGGTTGCTATGGTGTTCTGGGTGGTTGCCTGGCGGTTGCTATGGTGTTCTGGGTGGTTGCTAGGGCATTGCTAGGCGGTTGTTAAGGTGTTCTGGGTGGTTGCTAGGGCGTTGCTAGGCAGTTGCTATGGTGTTCTGGGTGGTTGCCTGGCGGTTGCTATGGTGTTCTGGGTGGTTGCTAGGGCGTTGCTAGGCGGTTGTTAAGGTGTTCTGGGTGGTTGCTAGGGCGTTGCTAGGCGGTTGCTATGGTGTTCTAGGTGGTTGCTAGGCGGTTGCTATGGTGTTCTGTGTGGTTGCTAGGCGGTTGCTATGGTGTTCTGGGTGGTTGCTAGGGCGCTGCTAGGCGGTTGCTATGGTGTTCTGGGTGGTTGTTAGGGCGTTGCTATGGTGTTCTGGGTGGTTGCTAGGGCATTGCTAGGCGGTTGCTATGGTGTTCTGGGTGGTTGCTAGGGCGTTGCTAGGCGGTTGCTATGGTGTTCTGGATGGTTGCTAAGCGGTTGCTATGGTGTTCTGGGTGGTTGCTAGAGCATTGCTAGGCGGTTGCCATGGTGTTCTGGGTGGTTGCAAGGCGGCTACTATGGTGTTCTAAGTGGATGCTAGGGCGTTGCTAGGCGGTTGCTATGGTATTCTGGGTGGTTGCGAGGGCGTTGCAAGGCGGTTGCTATGGTGTTCTGGGTGGTTGCTAGGGCGTTGCTAAGCGGTTGCTATGGTGTTCTGGGTGGTTGCTAGGTGGTTGCTATGGTGTTCTGGGTCGTTTCTAGGGCGTTGCTAGGCGGTTGCTATGGTGTTCTGGGCGGTTGCTAGGGCGTTGCTATGGTGTTCTGGGTGGTTGCTAGGGCGTTGCTAGGCGCTTGCTATGGTGTTCTGGGTGGGTGCTAGGGCGTTGCTAGGCGTTTGCTATGGTGTTCAGGGTGGTTGCTAGGCGGTTGCTATGGTGTTCTGGGTGGTTGCTAGGGCGTCGCTAGGCGGTTGCTATGGTGTTCTTGGTGGTTTCTAGGGCGTTGCAAAGTAGTTGCTTTGGTGTTCTGGGTGGTTGCTAGGGCGTTGCTAGGCAGTTGCTGTGGTGTTCTGGGCGGTTGCTAGGCGGTTGCTATTGTGTTCTAAGTGGTTGCTAGGGCGTTGCAAAGCAGTTGCTTTGGTGTTCTGGGTGGTTGCTATTGCGTTGCTAGGCAGTTGCTGTGGTGTTCTGGGCGGTTGCTACGCGGTGGCTATGGTGTTCTGGGTGTTTGCTAGGGCGTTGCTAGGCGGTTGCTATGGTGTTCTGGGTGGTTGCTAGGGCGTTGCTAGGCGGTTGCTATGGTGTTCTAAGTGGTTGCTAGGGCGTTGCAAAGCAGTTGCTTTGGTGTTCTGGGTGGTTGCTAGGGCGTTGCTAGGCAGTTGCTGTGGTGTTCTGGGCGGTTGCTAGGCGGTTGCTATGGTGTTCTGGGTGGTTGCTCGGGCATTGCTAAACAGTTGCTATGTGTTCTGGGTGGTTGCTGAGTGTTGCGAGGCAGTTGCTATGGTGTTCTGGGTGGTTGCTAGGGCGTTGCTAGGCAGTTGCTATTGCGTTCTGGGTGGTTGCTAGGCGGTTGCTATCGTGTTCTGGCTTGTTGCTAGGGCATTGCTAGGTGGCTGCTTTGGTGTTCTGGGTGGTTTGCAGGGCATTGCTAGGCAGTTGCTATGGTGTTCTGGGTGGTTGCTAGGCAGTTGCTATGGTGTTCTGGGTGGTTGCTTGGGCGTTGCTAGGCAGTTGCTATGGTTTTCTGGGTGGTTGCTAGGGCATTGCTATGCGGTTGCTATGGTGTTCTGGATGGTTGCTAAGCGGTTGCTATGGTGTTCTGGGTGGTTGCTAGAGCATTGCTAGGCGGTTGCCATGGTGTTCTGGGTGGTTGCAAGGCGGCTGCTATGGTGTTCTAAGTGGATGCTAGGGCGTTGCTAGGCGGTTGCTATGGTATTCTGGGTGGTTGCGAGGGCGTTGCAAGGCGGTTGCTATGGTGTTCTGGGTGGTTGCTAGGGCGTTGCTAAGCGGTTGCTATGGTGTTCTGGGTGGTTGCTAGGTGGTTGCTATGGTGTTCTGGGTCGTTTCTAGGGCGTTGCTAGGCGGTTGCTATGGTGTTCTGGGCGGTTGCTAGGGCGTTGCTATGGTGTTCTGGGTGGTTGCTAGGGCGTTGCTAGGCGGTTGCTATGGTGTTCTGGGTGGTTGCTAGGGCGTTGCTAGGCGGTTGCTATGGTGTTCTGGGTGGTTGCTAGGCGGTTGCTATGGTGTTCTGGGTGGTTGCTAGGGCGTCGCTAGGCGGTTGCTATGGTGTTCTTGGTGGTTTCTAGGGCGTTGCAAAGTAGTTGCTTTGGTGTTCTGGGTGGTTGCTAGGGCGTTGCTAGGCAGTTGCTGTGGTGTTCTGGGCGGTTGCTAGGCGGTTGCTATTGTGTTCTAAGTGGTTGCTAGGGCGTTGCAAAGCAGTTGCTTTGGTGTTCTGGGTGGTTGCTATTGCGTTGCTAGGCAGTTGCTGTGGTGTTCTGGGCGGTTGCTAGGCGGTTGCTATGGTGTTCTGGGTGTTTGCTAGGGCGTTGCTAGGCGGTTGCTATGGTGTTCTGGGTGGTTGCTAGGGCGTTGCTAGGCGGTTGCTATGGTGTTCTAAGTGGTTGCTAGGGCGTTGCAAAGCAGTTGCTTTGGTGTTCTGGGTGGTTGCTAGGGCGTTGCTAGGCAGTTGCTGTGGTGTTCTGGGCGGTTGCTAGGCGGTTGCTATGGTGTTCTGGGTGGTTGCTCGGGCATTGCTAAACAGTTGCTATGTGTTCTGGGTGGTTGCTGAGTGTTGTGAGGCAGTTGTTATGGTGTTCTGGGTGGTTGCTAGGGCGTTGCTAGGCAGTTGCTATTGCGTTCTGGGTGGTTGCTAGGCGGTTGCTATCGTGTTCTGGCTTGTTGCTAGGGCATTGCTAGGTGGCTGCTTTGGTGTTCTGGGTGGTTTGCAGGGCATTGCTAGGCAGTTGCTATGGTGTTCTGGGTGGTTGCTAGGCAGTTGCTATGGTGTTCTGGGTGGTTGCTTGGGCGTTGCTAGGCAGTTGCTATGGTTTTCTGGGTGGTTGCTAGGGCATTGCTATGCGGTTGCTATGGTGTTCTGGATTGTTGCTAGGGCGTTGCTAGGCGGTTGCTATGGTGTTCTGGGTGTTTGCTAGGGTGTTGCTATGGTGCTCTGGGTGGTTGCTAGAGCGTTGCTAGGCGGTTGCTATGGTGTTCTGGGTGGTTGCTAGGGGGTTGCTATGGTGTTCTGGGTGGTTGCTAGGCAGTTGCTTTGGTGTTCTGGGTCGTTGCTAGGGTGTTGCTAGGCGGTTGCTATGGTGTTTTGGGTGGTCTCTAGGGCGTTGCTATGGTGTTCTGGGTGGTTGCTAGGGCGTTGCTAGGCGGTTGCTATGGTGTTCTGGGTGGTTGCTAGGCGGTTGGTATGGTGTTCTAGGTAGTTGCTAGGGTGTTGCTAGGCAGTTGCTATGGTGTTCTGGGTTGTTGCTATGGTGTTCTGGCTGGTTGCTAGGGCGTTGCTAGGGAGTTGCTATGGTGTTCTGGGTGGTTGCTAGGTGGTTGCTATGGTGTTCTGGGTGGTTGCTAGGGCGTGGCTAGGCGGTTGCTATGGTGTTCTGGGTGGTTGCTAGGCGGTTGCTATGGTGTTCTAAGTGGTTGCTAGGCAGTTGCTTTGGTGTTCTGGGTCGTTGCTAGGGCGTTGCTAGGCAGTTGCTATGGTGTTCTGGGTGGTTGCTAGGGCGTTGCTAGGCTGTTGCTATGGTGTTCTGGGTGGTTGCTAGGCGGTTGCTATGGTGTTCTGGGTGGTTGCTAGGGCGTTGCTAGGTGGTTGCTATGGTGTTGTGGGTGGTTGCTAGGCGGTTGCTATGGTGTTCTAAGTGGTTGCTAGGAAGTGCTAGGCAGTTGCTATGCTGTTTTGGGTGGTTGCTAGGTGGTTGCTATGGTGTTCTGGGTGGTTGCCAGGCCGTTGCTAGGCGGTTGCTATGGTGTTCTGGGTGGTGGTTAGGGCGTTGCTAGGCGGTTGCTATGGTGTTCTGGGTGGTTGCTAGGCGGTTGCTATGGTGTTCTGGGTGGTTGCTAGGGCGTTGCTAGGCGGTTGCTATGGTGTTCTAGGTGGTTGCTAGGCGGTTGCTATGGTGTTCTAAGTGGTTGCAAGGGCGTTGCTAGGCGATTGCTATGGTGTTCTGGGTGGTTGCTAGGGCGTTGCTATGGTGTTCTGGGTTGTTGCTAGGGCGTTGCTAGGCGGTTGCTATGGTGTTCTGGGTGGTTGCTAGGGCATTGCTAGGCAGTTGCTATGGTGTTCTGGGTTGTTGCTAGGCGGTTGCTATGGTGTTCTGGGTGTTTGCTAGGGCGTTGCTAGGCGGTTGCTTTGGTGTTCTGGGTGGTTGCTAGGGCGTTGCTAGGCGGTTGCTATGGTGTTCTGGGTGGTTGCTAGGCGGATGCTATGGTGTTCTGGGTCGTTGGTAGGATGTTGATAGACGGTTGTATGGTGTTTTGGGTGGTTGCTAGGGCGTTGCTATGGTATTCTGGGTGGTTGCTAGGGCGTTGCTAGGCAGTTGCTATGGTGTTTTGGGTGGTACCTAGGGCATTGCCAGGCGGTTGCTATGGTGTTCTGGGTGGTTGCTAAGCGGTTACAATGGTGTTCTGGGTGGTTGCTAGGGCGGTGCTAGGCGGTTGCTTTGGTGTTCTGAGTGGTTGCTAGGCGGTTGCTATGGTGTTCTGGGTGGTTGCCTGGCAGTTGCTATGGTGTTCTGGGTGGTTGCTAGGGCATTGCTAGGCGGTTGTTAAGGTGTTCTGGGTGGTTGCTAGGGCGTTGCTAGGCAGTTGCTATGGTGTTCTGGGTGGTTGCCTGGCGGTTGCTATGGTGTTCTGGGTGGTTGCTAGGGCGTTGCTAGACGGTTGTGAAGGTGTTGTGGGTGGTTGCTAGGGCGTTGCTAGGCGGTTGCTATGGTGTTCTGGGTGGTTGCTAGGCGGTTGCTATGCTGTTCTGGGTGGTTGCTAGGCGGTTGCTATGGTGTTCTGGGTGGTTGCTAGGGCACTGCTAGGCGGTTGCTATGGTGTTCTGGGTGGTTGTTAGTGCGTTGCTATGGTGTTCTGGGTGGTTGCTAGGGCATTGCTAGGCGGTTGCTATGGTGTTCTGGGTGGTTGCTAGGGCGTTGCAAGGCGGCTGCTATGGTGTTCTGGGTGGTTGCTAGGGCGTTGCTACGCGGTTGCTATGGTGTTCTGGGTGGTTGCTAGGTGGTTGCTATGGTGTTCTGGGTCGTTTCTAGGGCGTTGCTAGGCAGTTGCTATGGTGTTCTGGGCGGTTACTAAGGCGTTGCTATGGTGTTCTGGGTGGTTGCTAGGGCGTTGCTAGGCGGTTGCGATGGTGTTCTGGGTGGTTGCTAGGGCGTTGCTAGGCGGTTGCTATGGTGTTCTGGGTGGTTGCTAGGCGGTTGCTATGGTGTTCTGGGTGGTTGCTAGGGCGTTGCTAGGCGGTTGCTATGGTGTTCTTGGTGGTTTCTAGGGTGTTGAAAAGCTGTTGTTTTGGTGTTCTGGGTGGTTGCTAGGGCGTTGCTAGGCAGTTGTTGTGGTGTTCTGGGCAGTTGCTGGGCGGTTGCTATGGTGTTCTGAGTGGTAACTAGGGCGTTGCAAAGCAGTTGCTTTGGTGTTCTGGGGGGTTGCTAGGGCGTTGCTAGGCAGTTGCAGTGGTGTTCTGGGCGGTTGCTAGGAGGTTGCTATGGTGTTCTGGGTGGTTGCTCGGGCATTGCTAAACAGTTGCTATGGTGTTCTGGGTGGTTGCTGCGTGTTGCGAGGCAGTTGCTATGGTGTTCTGGGTGGTTGCTAGGGCGTTGCTAGGCAGTTACTATTGCGTTCTGGGTGGTTGCTAGGCGGTTGCTATGGTGTTCTGGGTTGTTGCTAGGACATTGCTAGGTGGTTGCTTTGGTGTTCTGGGTGGTTTGCAGGGCGTTGCTAGGCAGTTGCTATGGTGTTCTGGGTGGTTGCTAGGCAGTTGCTATGGTGTTCTGGGTGGTTGCTTGGGCGTTGCTAGGCAGTTGCTATGGTTTTCTGGGTGGCTGCTAGGACATTGCTATGCGGTTGCTATGGTGTTCTGGATTGTTGCTAGGGCGTTGCTAGGCGGTTGCTATGGTGTTCTGGGTGGTTGCTAGGGTGTTGCTATGGTGTTCTGGGTGGTTGCTAGAGCGTTGCTAGGCGGTTGCTATGGTGTTCTGGGTGGTTGCTAGGGGGTTGCTATGGTGTTCTGGGTGGTTGCTAGGCAGTTGCTATGGTGTTCTGGGTGGTTGCTAGGCAGTTGCTTTGGTGTTCTGCGTCGTTGCTAGGGTGTTGCTAGGCGGTTGCTATGGTGTTTTGGGTGGTCTCTAGGGCGTTGCTATGGTGTTCTGGGTGGTTGCTAGGGCGTTGCTAGGCGGTTGCTATGGTGTTCTGGGTGGTTGCTAGGGCGTTGCTAGGCGGTTGCTATGGTGTTCTGGGTGGTTGCTAGGCGGTTTGTATGGTATTCTAGGTAATTGCTAGGGTGTTGCTAGGCAGTTGCTATGGTGTTCTGGGTTGTTGCTATGGTGTTCTGGGTGGTTGCTAGGGCGTTGCAAGGGAGTTGCTATGGTGTTCTGGGTGGTTGCTAGGCGGTTGCTATGGTGTTCTGGGTGGTTGCTAGGGCGTGGCTAGGCGGTTGCTATGGCGTTCTGGGTGGTTACTAGGCGGTTGCTATGGTGTTCTAAGTGGTTGCTTGGGCGTTGCTAGTCAGTTGCTATGGTGTCCTGGGTGGTTGCTAAGTGGTTGCTATGGTGTTCTTGGCGGTTGCCAGGGCGTTGCTAGGCAGTTGCTATGGTGTTCTAGGTGGTTGTTAGGGCGTTGCTAGGCAGTTGCTATGGTGTTCTGGGTGGTTGCTAGGCGGTTGCTATGGTGTTCTAAGTGGGTGCTAGGGCGTGGCTACGCGGTTGCTATGTTGTTCTGGGTGGTTGCTTTGGCGTGGCTAGGCAGTTGCTATGGTGTTCTGGGTGGGTGGCAGAGCGTTGGTAGGCAGTTGGTATGGTGTTCTAGGTGGTTGTTAGGGCGTTGCTAGGCAGTTCCTATGGTGTTCTGGGTGGTTGCTAGGCGGTTGTTATGGTGTTCTAAGTGGTTGCTAGGGCGTTGCTACGCGGTTGCTATGGTGTTCTGGGTGGTTGCTTGGGCGTTGCTAGGCGGTTGCTATGGTGTTCTGGGTGGTTGCTCGGGCATTGCTAAACAGTTGCTATGGTGTTCTGGGTGGTTGCTGGGTGTTGCGAGGCAGGTGCTATGGGGTTCTGGGTGGTTGCTAGGGCGTTGCTAGGCAGTTACTATTGCGTTCTGGGTGGTTGCTGGGCGGTTGCTTTGGTGTTCTGGGTTGTTGCTAGGACATTGCTAGGTGGTTGTTTTGGTGTTCTGGGTGGTTTGCAGGGCGTTGCTAGGCAGTTGCTATGGTGTTCTGGGTGGTTGCTAGGCAGTTGCTATGGTGTTCTGGGTGGTTGCTTGGGCGTTGCTAGGCAGTTGCTATGGTTTTCTGGGTGGTTGCTAGGACATTGCTATGCGGTTGCTATGGTGTTCTGGATTGTTGCTAGGGCGTTGCTAGGCGGTTGCTATGGTGTTCTGGGTGGTTGCTAGGTGGTTGCTATGGTGTTCTGGGTGGTTGCTAGAGCGTTGCTAGGCGGTTGCTATGGTGTTCTGGGTGGTTGCTAGGGGGTTGCTATGGTGTTCTGGGTGGTTGCTAGGCAGTTGCTATGGTGTTCCAGGTGGTTGCTAGGCAGTTGCTTTGGTGTTCTGCGTCGTTGCTAGGGTGTTGCTAGGCGGTTGCTATGGTGTTTTGGGTGGTCTCTAGGGCGTTGCTGTGGTGTTCTGTGTGGTTGCTAAGTTGTTCTGTTAGGCGATTGCTATGGTGTTCTGGGTGGTTGCTAGGGCGTTACTAGGCAGTTGCCATGGTGTTCTGGGTGGTTGCTAGGCGGTTTGTATGGTATTCTAGGTAATTGCTAGGGTGTTGCTAGGCAGTTGCTATGGTGTTCTGGGTTGTTGCTATTGTGTTCTGGGTGGTTGCTAGGGCGTTGCAAGGGAGTTGCTATGGTGTTCTGGGTGGTTGCTAGGCGGTTGCTATGGTGTTCTGGGTGGTTGCTAGGGCGTGGCTAGGCGGTTGCTATGGCGTTCTGGGTGGTTACTAGGCGGTTGCTATGGTGTTCTAAGTGGTTGCTTGGGCGTTGCTAGTCAGTTGCTATGGTGTTCTGGGTGGTTGCTAGGTGGTTGCTATGGTGTTCTGGGTGGTTGCCAGGGCGTTGCTAGGCAGTTGCTATGGTGTTCTTGGTGGTTGTTAGGGCGTTGCTAGGCAGTTGCTATGGTGTTCTGGGTGGTTGCTAGGCGGTTGCTATGGTGTTCTAAGTGGTTGCTAGGGCGTGGCTACGCGGTTGCTATGATGTTCTGGGTGGTTGCTTTGGCGTTGCTAGGCAGTTGCTATGGTGTTCTGGGTGGTTGCCAGAGCGTTGCTAGGCAGTTGCTATGGTGTTCTAGGTGGTTGTTAGGGCGTTGCTAGGCAGTTCCTATGGTGTTCTGGGTGGTTGCTAGGCGGTTGCTATGGTGTTCTAAGTGGTTGCTAGGGCGTTGCTACGCGGTTGCTATGGTGTTCTGGGTGGTTGCTTGGGCGTTGCTAGGCAGTTGCTATGGTGTTCTGGGTGGTTGCTAGGGCATTGCTAGGCGGTTGCTATGGTGTTCTGGGTCGTTGCTAGGGCGTTGCTAGGCGGTTGCTATGGTGTTCTGGGTGGTTGCTAGGGCGTTGCTATGGTGTTTTGGGTGGTTGCTAGGGGGTTGCTAGGCGGTTGCTATGGTGTTGTGGGTGGTTGCTGGGCGGTTGCTATGGTGTTCTGGGTGGTTGATAGGCAGTTGCTTTGGTGTTCTGGGTCGTTGCTAGGGTGTTGCTAGGCGGTTGCTATGGTGTTTTGGGCGGTTGCTAGGGCGTTACTATGGTGTTCTGGGTGGTTGCTAGGGCGTTGCTAGGCGGTTGCTATGGTGTTCTGGGTGGTTGCTAGGGCGTTGCTAGGCGGTTGCTATGGTGTTCTGGGTGGTTGCTAGGGCGTTGCTAGGCGGTTGCTATGGTGTTTTAGGTGGTTGCTAGGCGGTTGCTATGGTGTTCTAAGCGGTTGCTAGGGCGTTGCTAGGCGAGTGCTATGGTGTTCTTGGTGGTTGCTAGGGCGTTGCTATGGTGTTCTGGGTTGTTGCTAGGGCGTTGCTAGGCGGTTGCTATAGTGTTCTGGGTGGTTGCTAGGGCGTTGCTAGGCGGTTGCTATGGTGTTCTGGGTGGTTGCTAGGGCGTTGCTAGGCAGTTGCTATGGTGTTCTGGGTTGTTGCTAGGCGGTTGCTATGGTGTTCTGGGTGTTTGCTAGGGATGTTGCTAGGCGGTTGCTATGGTGTTCTGGGTGGGTGCTAGGGCGTTGCTAGGCGGTTGCTATGGTGTTCTGGGTGGTTGCTAGGCGGTTGCTATGGTGTTCTGGGTCGTTGCTAGGATGTTGACAGACGGTTGGTATGGTGTTTTTGGTGGTTGCTAGGGCGTTGCTATGGTGTTCTGGGTGGTTGCTAGGGCGTTGCTAGGCAGTTGCTATGGTGTTTTGGGTGGTACCTAGGGCGTTGCCAGGCGATTGCTATGGTGTTCTGGGTGGTTGCTAGGCGGTTACAATGGTGTTCTGGGTAGTTGCTAGGGCGTTGCTAGGCGGTTGCTTTGGTGTTCTGAGTGGTTGCTAGGCGGTTGCTATGGTGTGCTGGGTGGTTGCCTGGCGGTTGCTATGGTGTTCTGGGTGGTTGCTAGGGCATTGCTAGGTGGTTGTTAAGGTGTTCTGGGTGGTTGCTAGGGCGTTGCTAGGCAGTTGCTATGGTGTTCTGGGTGGTTGCCTGGCGGTTGCTATGGTGTTCTGGGTGGTTGCTAGGGCGTTGCTAGGCGGTTGTTAAGGTGTTCTGGGTGGTTGCTAGGGCGTTGCTAGGCGGGTGCTATGGTGTTCTGGGTGGTTGCTAGGCGGTTGCTATGGTGGTCTCGGTGGTTGCTAGGCTGTTGCTATGGTGTTCTGGGTGGGTGCTAGGGCGCTGCTAGGCGGTTGCTATGGTGTTCTGGGTGGTTGTTAGGGCGTTGCTATGGTGTTCTGGGTGGTTGCTAGGGCGTTGCTAGGCGGTTGCTATGGTGTTCTGGGTGGTTGGTAGGACGTTGCTAGGCGGTTGCCATGGTGTTCTGGGTGGTTGCTAGGCGGTTGCTATGGTGTTCTAAGTGGTCGCTAGAGCGTTGCTAGGCGGTTGCTATGGTATTCTGGGTGGTTGCGAGGGCGTTGCAAGGCGGTTGCTATGGTGTTCTGGGTGGTTGCTAGGGCGTTGCTACGCGGTTGCTATGGTGTTCTGGGTGGTTGCTAGGGCGTTGCTAGGCGGTTGCTATGGTGTTCTGGGTGGTTGCTAGGGCGTTGCTAGGCAGTTGCTATGGTGTTCTAGGTTGTTGCTAGGCGGTTGCTATGGTGTTCTGGGTGTTTGCTAGGGCGTTGCTAGGCGGTTGCTATGGTGTTCTGGGTGGTTGCTAGGGCGTTGCTAGGCGGTTGCTATGGTGTTCTGGGTGGTTGCTAGGCGGTTGCTATGGTGTTCTGGGTCGTTGCTAGGATGTTGATAGACGGTTGCTATGGTGTGTTGGGTGGTTGCTAGGGCGTGGCTATGGTGTTCTGGGTGGTTGCTAGGGCGTTGCTAGGCAGTTGCTATGGTGTTTGGGGTGGTACCTAGGGCGTTGCCAGGCGGTTGCTATGGTGTTCTGGGTGGTTGCTAGGCGGTTACAATGGTGTTCTGGGTGGTTGCTAGGGCGTTGCTAGGCGGTTGCTTTGGTGTTCTGAGTGGTTGATAGGCGGTTGCTATGGTGTTCTGGGTGGTTGCTAGGGCATTGCTAGGCGGTTGTTAAGGTGTTCTGGGTGGTTGCTAGGGCGTTGCTAGGCAGTTGCTATGGTGTTCTGGGTGGTTGCTAGGGCGTTGCTAGGCAGTTGCTATTGTGTTCTGGGTGGTTGCTAGGGCATTGCTAGGCGGTTGCTTAGGTGTTCTGGGTGGCTGCTAGGCAGTTGCTATGAAGTTCTGGGTGGTTGCTAGGCAGTTGCTGTGATGGTGTGAATGGTTTGTAGGGCGTTGCTGGGTGGTTGCCAGGTGGTTGCTATGGTGTTCTGACTGGTTGCTCGGCGGTTGCTATGGTGTTCTGGGTTGTTGCTAGGGCGTTGCTAGGCAGTTGCAATGGTTATCTGGGTGGTCGCTAAGCGGTTTCCATGGTGCTCTGGGTGGTTGCTAGGTCGTTGCTAGGCAGTTGCTTTGCAGGTCTGGGTGGTTTCTAGGGCGTTGCTAGGCGGTTGCTATGGTGTTCTTGTTGGTTGCTATGCGGTTGCTATGGTGCTCTGGGTGGTTGCCAGGGCATTGCTAAGCAGTTGTTATGGTGTTATGGCGTTGCTGGGTGGTTGCTAAAAGGTTGCTACGGTGTTCTGGGTTATTGCTAGGTGGTTGCTAGGCGGATGCTATAGTGTTCTGGGTGGTTGCTAGGCGATTGCTATGGTGTTTTGGGTGGTTGCTAGGGCACTGCTAGGCAGTTGCTATGGTGTTCTGGGTGGTTTCTAACCGTTGTTAGGCAGTTGCTATGATGTCCTGGGTAGTTGCTAAGCAGTTGCTATGGTGGTCTGGGTGGATGCTAGGTGGTTGATATGGTGCTCTGGGTGGTTGCTAGAGCGTTTCTAGGCAGTTGCTATGGTGTTGTGAGTGGTTGCTAGGGTTTTGCTTGGCAGTTGCTATGGTGTTCTGGGTCGTTGCTTGGGCGTTGCTAGGCTGTTGCTATGGTGTTCTCCATGATTGCTATGGTGGTTGCTAGGTAGTTGCTATGGTGTTCTGGGTGGTTGCTAGGCGGTTGCTATGGTGTTCTTGGTGGTTGCTGGGCAGTTGCTATGGTGTTCTGTGTGGTTGGTAGGGCATTGCTCGGCAGTTGCCATAGTGTTTTCGGTGGTTGCTAGGACGCTGCTAGGCAGTTGCTATGGTGTTCTGGGTGGTCGATAAGCATTGCTAGGCAGTTGCTATGATATTCTGGGTGGTTACTAGGCAGTTGCTATGGTGTTCTGGGTGGTTGCTAAAAGGTTGCTACGGTGTTTTGGGTTATTGATAGGGCGTTGCTAGGCAGTTGCTATGGTGTTCTGGGTGGTTGCTAGGCCGTTGCTATGGTGTTTTGGGTGGTTGCTAGGGCACTGCAAGGCAGTTGCTATGGTGTTTTGGGTGGTTTTTAACCGTTTCTAGGCAGTTGCTTTGATGTTCTGGATAGTTGCTAGGCAGTTGCTATGGTGGTCTGGGTGGTTTGTCAGTCATTCCTGGGTGGGTGCCAGGTGGTTGCTCTGGTGTTCTGGGTGGTTTGTAGGGCGTTGTTAGGCAGTTGCTATGATGTTCTAGGTGGTTGCTAGGCGGATGCTATGGTGTGCTGGGTGGTTGCTAGGGCATTGCAAGGTGGTTGCTATGGTGTTCTGGGTGGTTGCAAGGCAGTTGCTATGGTGTTCTGGGTGGTTGCTAGGCCGTTGCTATGGTGTTTTGGGTGGTTGCGAGGGCACTGCTAGGCAGTTGCTATGATGTTCTGGGTGGTTTCTAACCGTTGTTAGGCAGTTGCTATGATGTTCTGGGTGGTTGCTAAGCAGTTGCTATGGTGGTCTGGGTGGTTAGAAGGTCGTTGCTGGGTGGTTGCTAGGTGGTTGCTTTGTTGTTCTGGGTGGTTGCTAGGGCGTTGCAAGGCAGTCGCAATGGTGTTCTGGGTGGTTGCAAGGCGGTTGCTTTGGTGGTCTGGGTGGTTGCTAGGGCATTGCTTGGCAGTTGCTATGGTGTTCTGAGTGGTTTTTGGGGCGTTGCTAGGCAGTTGCTATGCTGTTTTGGCTGGTTGCTAGAGCGGTGCTAGGCAGTTGCTATGGTGTTTTCGGTGGATGCTATGACGTTGCTAGGCAATTGCTATGGTGTTCTGAGTGGTTTTAGGCGGGTGCTATGGTGTTCTGGGTGGTTGCTAGGGCGTTGCTTGGCAGTTGCTATGGTGTTCTGGGTGGTTGCCAGGGCATTTCTAGGCAGTTGCTATGGTGTTCTGAGTCGTTGCTAAGGCGTTGCTAGGCAGTTGCTATGGTATTCTGGGTGGTTGCGAGGGCTTTGCTGGACAGTTATTATGGTGTTCTGGGTGGTTGCTAGGGCGTTGCTAGGCAGTTGCTATGGTGTTCTGGGAAGTTGCTAGGGCGTTGCCAGGCAGTTGCTATGGTGTTCTCGGTGGTTGCTAGGGCGATGCTAGGCAGTTTTCATGGTAATCTGTGTTGTTGGTTGGGTGTTGCTAGGCAGTTGCTATGGTGGTCTGAGTGGTTTTTGGGGCGTTGCTAATCAGGTGCTATGCTGTTCTGGGTGGTTGCTAGGGCGTTACTAAGCAGTTGCCATGGTGTTTTGGGTGGTTGCTATGCTGTTCTGGGAAGTTGTTAGGGCGTTGCTAGGCAGTTGCTTTGGTGTTTTGGGTGGTTGCTTTGGCTTTGCTAGGCAGTTGCTATGGTGATCTGTGTGGTTGCTAGGCGGTTGTTATGGTGCTCTGGGTGGTTGCTAGAGCGTTTCTAGGCTGTTGCTATGGTGTTCTGTGTGGTTGCTAGGGTTTTGCTTGGCAGTTGCTATGGTGTTCTGAGTGGTTGCTAGGGTTTTGCTAGGCCGTTGCTATGGTGTTCTCGGTGATTGCTATGGTGGTTGCTAGGTAGTTGCTATGGTGTTCTGGGTGGTTGCTAGGCGGTTCCTATGGTGTTCTTGGTGGTTGCGAGGGCGTAGCTGGGCAGGTGCTATGGTGTTCTGTGTGGTTGGTAGGGCATTGATAGGCAGTTGCCATAGAATTTTCGGTGGTTGCTAGGGCACTGCTAGGCAGTTGCTATGGTGATCTGGGTGGTCGCTAAGCATTGCTAGGCAGTTGCTATGATGTTCTGGGTGGTTGCTAGGCAGTTGCTATGGTGGACTGGGAGGTTTGAAGGGCGTTGCTGGGTGGTTGCCAGGTGGTTGCTATGGTGTTCTGACTGGTTGCTCGGCGGTTGCTATGGTGTTCTGGGTTGTTGCTAGGGCATTGCTCGGCAGTTGCAATGGTTATCTGGGTGGTTGCTAGGCGGTTGCCATGGTGCTCTGGGTGGTGGTTAGGTCGTTGCTTGGCATTTGCTTTGCAGGTCTGGGTGGTTGCTAGGGCGTTGCTAGGCGGTTGCTTTGGTGTTCTAGTTGGTTGCTAGGCGGTTGCTATGGTGCTCTGGGTGGTTGCTAGGGCATTGCCAAGCAGTTGTTATGGTGTTCTGGGTGGTTGCTAAAAGGTTGTTACGGTGTACGGGGTTATTGCTAGGGCGTTGCTAGGCGGTTGCTATGGTGTTCTGGGTGGTTGCTAGGCGGTTGCTATGGTGTTTTGGGTAGTTGCTAGGGCACTGCTAGGCAGTTGCTATGGTGTTCTGGGTGGTTTCTAACCGTTGGTAGGCAGTTGCTATGATGTTCTGGGTAGTTGCAAGGCAGTTGCTATGGTGGTCTGGGTGGTTTGTAAGTCGCTGCTGGGTGGTTGCCAGGTGGTTGCTATGGTGTTCTGGGTGGTTGCAAGGCGGTTGCTATGGTGTTCTGGGTGGTTGCTAGGCCGTTGCTATGGTGTTTTGGGTGGTTGCTAGGGCACTGCTAGGCAGTTGCTATGGTGTTCTGGGTGGTTTCTCACCGTTGTTAGGCAGTTGCTATGATGTTCTGGGTGGTTGCTAAGCAGTTGCTATGGTGGTCTGGGTGGTTAGAAGGTCGTTGCTGGGTGGTTGCTAGGTGGTTGCTTTGTTGTTCTGGGTGGTTGCTAGGGCGTTGCAAGGCAGTCGCAATGGTGTTCTGGGTGGTTGCAAGGCAGTTGCTTTGGTGGTCTGGGTGGTTGCTAGGGCATTGCTTGGCAGTTGCTATGGTGTTCTGAGTGGTTTTTGGGGCGTTGCTAGGCAGTTGCTGTGCTGTTTTGGCTGGTTGCTAGAGCGGTGCTAGGCAGTTGCTATGGTGTTTTCGGTGGATGCTATGGCGTTGCCAGGCAATTGCTATGGTGTTCTGAGTGGTTTTAGGCGGGTGCTATGGTGTTCTGGGTGGTTGCTAGGGCGTTGCTTGGCAGTTGCTATGGTGTTCTGGGTGGTTGCCAGGGCGTTTCTAGGCAGTTGCTATGGTATTCTGAGTCGTTGCTAAGGCGTTGCTAGGCAGTTGCTATGGTATTCTGGGTGGTTGCGAGGGCTTTGCTGGGCAGTTTTTATGGTGTTCTGGGTGGTTGCTAGGGCGTTGCTAGGCAGTTGCTATGGTGTTCTGGGAAGTTGCTAGGGCGTTGCCAGGCAGTTGCTATGGTGTTCTCGGTGGTTGCTAGGGCGTTGCTAGGCAGTTTTTATGGTGTTCTGTGTTGTTGGTTGGGTGTTGCTAGGCAGTTGCTATGGTGGTCTGAGTGATTTTTGGGGCGTTGCTAGGCAGGTGCTATGCTGTTCTGGGTGGTTGCTAGGGCGTTGCTAAGCAGTTGCCATGGTGTTTTGGGTGGTTGCTATGGCGTTGCTAGGCAGTTGCTATGCTGTTCTGGGAAGTTGGGCGGCATGGTGGCATAGTGGTTAGCACTACTGCCTCACAGCAAGAAGGCCGTGGGTTCGAATCCGGCCTGGGGCCTTTCTGTGTGGAGTTTGCATGTTCTCCCCGTGTTCGCGTGGGTTTCCTCCGGGTACTCCGGTTTCCCCCACCCATCCAAAACATGCAATATAGGAACCAACCCTCCCTCCTGTATGGCTGTGTGTGAATGTTTGGTGGTGGTCGGAGGGGCCGTAGGCGCATACTGGCAGCCACGCTTCCGTCAGTCTGCCCCAGGGCAGCTGTGGCTACAAAAACGTAGTTTACCACCATCAGAGTGTGAATGAATAATGCCTCCATTGTAAAGCTCTTTGAGTGTCCAAAAAAGCGCTATATAAAATTGATGCATTATTATTATTATTAAGTTGTTAGGGCGTTGCTAGGCAGTTGCTATGATGTTTTGGGTGGTTGCTTTGGCTTTGCTAGGCAGTTGCTATGGTGATCTGGGTGGTTGCTAGGCGGTTGTTATGGTGCACTGGGTGGATGCTAGAGCGTTTCTAGGCTGTTGCTATGGTGTTCTGAGTGGTTGCTAGGGTTTTGCTTGGCAGTTGCTATGGTGTTCTGAGTGGTTGCTAGGGTTTTGCTAGGCCGTTGCTATGGTGTTCTCGGTGATTGCTATGGTGGTTGCTAGGTAGTTGCTATGGTGTTCTGGGTGGTTGCTAGGCGGTTGCTATGGTGTTCTTGGTGGTTGCTAGGGCGTAGCTGGGCAGGTGCTATGGTGTTCTGTTTGGTTGGTAGGGCATTGCTAGGCAGTTGCCATAGTGTTTTCGGTGGTTGCTAGGGCACTGCTAGGCAGTTGCTATGGTGATCTGGGTGGTCGCTAAGCATTGCTAGGCAGTTGCTATGATGTTCTGGGTGGTTGCTAGGCAGTTGCTATGGTGGACTGGGAGGTTTGTAGGGCGTTGCTGGGTGGTTGCCAGGTGGTTGCTATGGTGTTCTGACTGGTTGCTCGGCGGTTGCTATGGTGTTCTGGGTTGTTGCTAGGGCATTGCTCGGCAGTTGCAATGGTTATCTGGGTGGTTGCTAGGCGGTTGCCATGGTGCTCTGGGTGGTGGCTAGGTCGTTGCTAGGCATTTGCTTTGCAGGTCTGGGTGGTTGCTAGGGCGTTGCTAGGCGGTTGCTTTGGTGTTCTGGTTGGTTGCTAGGCGGTTGCTATGGTGCTCTGGGTGGTTGCTAGGGCATTGCCAAGCAGTTGTGATGGTGTTCTGGGTGGTTGCTAAAAGGTTGCTACGGTGTACTGGGTTATTGCTAGGGCGTTGCTAGGCGGTTGCTATGGTGTTCTGGGTGGTTGCTAGGCGGTTGCTATGGTGTTTTGGGTAGTTGCTAGGGCACTGCTAGGCAGTTGCTATGGTGTTCTGGGTGGTTTCTAACCATTGGTAGGCAGTTGCTATGATGTTCTGGGTAGTTGCAAGGCAGTTGCTATGGTGGTCTGGGTGGTTTGTAAGTCGCTGCTGGGTGGTTGCCAGGTGGTTGCTATGGTGTTCTGGGTGGTTGCTCGGGCGTTGCAAGGCGGTCGCTATGGTGTTCTGAGTGGTTGCAAGGCGGTTACTATGGTGTTCTGGGTGGTTGCTAGGGCGTTGCAAAGTGGTTGCTATGGTGTTCTGGGTGGTGGGTAGGGCGTTGTAAGGCAGTTGCTATGGTGTTCTAGGTGGTTGCAAGGTGGATGCTATGATGTTCTCAGTGGTTTCTAGGGCGTTGCTTGGCAGTTGATATGGTTTTCTGGGTGGTTGCTAGGTAGTTGCTATGGTGTTCTGGGTGGTTTCTAGGGCGTTGTTAGGCAGTTGCTATGGTGTTCTGGGTGGTTGCTAGGACGTTGCTAGGCAGTTGCCATGGTGTTTTTGGTGGTTGCTAGGGCGCTGCTAGGCAGTTGCTATGGTGTTCTGCGTGGTTTTTTAAGCGTTGCTGGGCAGTTGCTATGATGTTCTGGGTGGTTGCAAGGCGGTTGCTATGGTGGTCTGGGTGGTTGCTAGGGCATTGCTTGGCAGTTGCTGTGGTGTTCTGAGTGGTTTTTGGGGCGTTGCTAGGCAGTTGCTATGCTGTTTTGGCTGGTTGCTAGGGCGGTGCTAGGCAGTTGCTATGATGTTTTCGGTGGATGCTATGCTGTTGCTAGGCAGTTGCTATGGTGTTCTGGGTGGTTTTTGGCGGGTGCTATGGTGTTCTGGGTGGTTGCTAGGGCGTTTCTAGGCAGTTGCTTTGGTGTTCTGGGTGGCTTTTGGGGCGTTCCTAGGCAGTTGCTGTGCTGTTCTGGGAAGTTGGTAGGGTGTTGCTTGGCAGTTGCTATGGTGTTTTGGGTGGTTGCTATGGCGTTGCGAATCCGTTGCGTTGATGTTCGGACTGGTTGCTAGGCGGTTGCTATGGTGTTCTGGGTGGTTGCTTAGGCGTTGCTAGCCAGTTACTATGGTGTTTGGGTGGTTGCTAGGGCATTGCTAAGCAGTTGCTATGCTGTTCTTGAAACTTGCTAGGGCATTGCTAGGTAGTTGCTTTGGTGTTTTGGGTGGTTGCTATGGCGTTGCAAGGCAGTTGCTATGGTGTTCTGGGTGGTTACTAGGCGGTTGCTATGGTGTTCTGGGTGGTTGTTAGGGCATTGCTAGGCAGTTGCTATGGTGTTCTGGGTGGTTCTTAGGGCGTTGCTAGGCAGTTGCTTTGGTTTTCTGGTTCATTGCTAGGGCGTTGCTATGGTGGTTGCTATGGTGTTCTGGTTGGTTTGCATGGGCGTTGCTTGGCAGTTGCTATGGTGTTCTGGGTGGTTACTAGGGCGTTGCTAGGCAGTTGCTATGGTGTTCTGGGTCGTTTCTAGGGCGTTGCTAGGCAGTTGCTATGGTGTTCAGGGTGGTTTCAAGGCGGTTGCTATGGTGTTCTGGGTGGTTGCTAGGGCGTTGATAGGCAGTTACTATTGTGTTTTGGGTGGTTGCTAGGGCGTTGCTAGGCAGTTGTTATGCTGCTCTGGGAAGTTGCTAGGGCGTTGGTAGGCAGTTGCCATGGTGTTTTTTGTGGTTGTTAGGGCTAGAAAGTTGCTATGTTGTTCTGCGTGGTTGCTAAGCGTTACTAGGCAGTTGCTATGATGTTCTGGGTGGTTGCTAGGCAGTTGTTATATTGGTCTGGGGGGTTGGTAGGTTGTTGCTGGGTGGTTGACGGGTGGTTGCTATGGTATTCTGGGTGGTTGCTAGGGCGTTGCAAGGCGGTTGCTATGGTGTTCTGGGTGGTTGCTAGGGCGTTGCAAGGTGGTTGCTATGGTGTTTTGGGTGGTTGGAAGGGCGTTGTTAGGCAGTTGCTAGGCAATTTCTATGGTGGTCTGGGTGGTTGTTAGGTCGTTGCCAGGCAGTTGCTATGATGTTCTGGGTGCTTGGTTGGGAGTTGCTCGGCAGTTGCTATGGTGTCTTGGTTGGTTGCTTTGGCGTTGCTAGGCAGTTGCTATGGTGTTCTGGGTGGTTGCTAGGCAGTTGCTATAGTGTTCTGGGTGGTTGCTAGGGCGTTGCTGGGCAGTTTTTATGGTGTTCTGGGTGGTTGCTAGGGCGTTGCTAGGCAGTTGCTATGGTGTTCTGGGTTGTTGTTAGGGTGTTGCTAGGCTGTTGCTACGGTGTTTTAGGTGCTGGCTATCCCATTGCAAGGCTGTTGCTATGTTGTTCTCGGTGGTTGCTAGGCAGGTGCTATGGTGGTCTGGGTGGTTGCTGGGGCGTTGATAGGCAGTTGCTCTGGTGTTCTGGGTGGTTTGTTGGGTGTTGCTAGGCAGTTGCTATGGTGTTCTGAGTGGTTTTTGGGCGTTGCTAGGCAGTTGCTATGCTGTTCTTGGTGGTTGCTATGGCTTTGCCAGGCAGTTGCTATGGTGTTTTGGGTTGTTGCTATGGCGTTGCAAGGCAGTTGCTATGGTGTTATGGGTAGTTGCTAGGCAGTTGCTATGGTATTCTGGGTGGTTGCAAGGGCGTTGCTGGGCAGTTTTTATGGTGTTCTGGGTGGTTGCTAGGGCGTTGGTAGGCAGTTGCTATAGTGTTCTGGGAAGTTGCTAGGGCGGTGCCAGGCAGTTGCTTTGGTGTTTTAGGTGGTTTCTATGGCGTTGCTAGGCTGTTGCATTGGTGTTCTGACTGCTTGCTAGGCGGTTGCTATGGTGTTCTCGATGGTTGCTAGGGCGTTGCGAGGCAGTTTCTATGGTGTTCTGGGTTGTTGGTTGGGTGTTGCTAGGCAGTTGCTATGGGGGTCTGAGTGGTTTTTGGGGCGTTGCTAGGCAGTTGCTATGGTGTTCTGGGTGGTTGCTAGGGCGTTGCTAGGCAGTTGCTATGGTGTTCTGGGTGGTTGCTAGGAGGGTGCTATGGTGTTCTGGGTGGTTGCTAGGGCGTTGCTAGGCAGTTGCCATGGTGTTTTGGGTGGTTGCTAGGCAGTTGCTTGGCAGTTGCTATGGTGTCCTGGGTCGTTGCTAGGGCGTTGCTAGGCAGTTGCTATGGTGTTCTGGGTAGTTTTTGGGGCATTGCTAGGCAGTTGCTGTGCTGTTCTAGGTGTTTGCTAGGGCGTTGCTAGGCAGTTGCTATGGTGTTTTTGGTGGTTGCAATGGCATTGCAAGGCAGTTGCTATGGAGTTCTGGGGGGTTGCTAGGCGGTTTATATGGTGTTCTGGGTGGTTGCTATGGCGTTGCGAGGCAGTTGCTTTGGTGTTCTGGGTCATTGCTAGGCAGTTGCTATGGTGTTCTGGGTGGTGACTAGATCTTTGCTAGGCAGTTGCAATGGTGTTCTGGGTCTTTGCTAGAGCGTTGTTTGGCAGTTGCTATGGTGTTCTGGGTGCTTGCAAAGCGGTTGCAATGGTGTTCTTGGTGGTTGCTAGGGCGTTGCTAGGCAGTTACTATCGTGTTTTGGGTGGTTGCTTGGGCGTTGTTAGGCAGTTGCATTGCTGTTCTGGGAAGAGGCAAGGGGCGTTGCTTTGCAGTTGCCATGGTGTTTTTTGTGGTTGCTAGGACGCTGCTAGGCATTTGCTATGGTGTTCTGCGTGGTTGCTAAGCGTTGCAGGGCAGTTGCTATGATGATCTGGGTGGTTGCTAGGCAGTTGCTATGGTTGTCTGGGTGGTTTGTAGGTCGTTGCTGGGTGGTTGCCAGGTGGTTGCTTTGGTGTTCTGGGTGGTTACTAGGGCGTTGCAAGGCAGTTGCTATGATGTGCTGGGTGGTTGCAAGGCGGTTGCCTAGGTGTTCTGGGTGGTTGCTAGGGCGTTGCGAGGTGGTTGCTATGGTGTTTTGGGTGGTTGTTAGGGCGTTGTTAGGCAGATGCTATGGTGTTCTAGGTAGTTGCTAGGCAGTTGCTATGGTTGTCTGGGTGGTTGCTATGGCGTTATTAGGCAGTTGCTATTGTGTTCTGGGTGGTTTTTGGGGCATTGCTAGGCAGTTGCTATGCTGTTCTGGGTGGTTGCTAGGGCGTTGCTCGGCAGTTACTATGGTGTTTTGGGTGGTTGCTATGGCGTTGCTAGGCAGTTGCTATGGTGTTCTGGATGGTTGCTAGGGCGTTGCTGGGCAGTTTTAATGGTGTTCTGGGTGGTTGATAGGGCGTTGCTTGGCAGTTGCTATGGCGTTCTGGGTTGTTGCTAGGGCGTTGTTAGGCAGTTGCTATGGTGTTCTGGGCGGTTTTTGGGGTGTTGCCAGGCAGTTACTGTGCTGTTTTGGGAAGTTGCTAGGGCGTTGCCAGGCAGTTGCTATGGTCTTTTAGGTGGTTGTTATGGCGTTGCTAGGCTGTTGCATTGGTGTTCTGGGTGGTTGCTAGGCAGTTGCTATGGTGTTTGGGTGGTTGCTAGGGCATTGCTAGGCAGTTGCTGTGCTGTTCTGGGAACTTGCTAGGGTGTTGCTAGGCAGTTGCTTTGGTGTTTTGGGTGGTTGCTTTGGTGTTGCTAGGCAGTTGCTATTGTGCTCTGGTTGGTTGCTAAGGCATTGCTAGGCAGTTGCTATGCTGTGCTGGGAACTTGCTAGGGCGTTGCTAGGCACTTGCTTTGGTGTTTTAGGTGGTTGCTATGGTGTTGCTTGGCAGTTGCTACGGTGTTCTGGGTGGTTGCTAGGCGGGTGCTATGGTGTTCTGGTTGGTTGCTAGGGTGTTGCTGGGCAGTTGTTATGGTGTTTTGGGTGGTTTTTGGGGCGTTGCTAGGCACTTGCTGTTGTAATGTGAATATAGGCCACTAGATGGCAGTATTTACCTTTTTTTGTTAAGCTCAGACTGGCGTCATGTTTAGACATGCCCTGGACATGTCTGGGGCAAGTCTCAGAAAATTTAAAAAAAGAGGTATAAATGTGGGTGGGGTCTGCAAAAGAGTATATAAGGAAAAGAATTGAGACAGTAATGTAGTAGGAGAAATTGCAAGAAGATGACCAGACCTGCCATTCTGTTCAAGACCTGTGACGTTTCTTTTGTGGATTTCTTTGCCTGTGTTTGAGCATTTTCATCATCCAGGACATCACCAAGCCACCCCACCAAAAAGGGACTGTAATTATTTCTGTTTTTTATTATTCAATCTTGGTCTTAGTTGTTAGCTAGTTGTTATTGTCTTTGTCTGTTTAATTAAATGTGTTTGAGGTTGTTTAACTGTGTCTGTCACCCCTTGCTGTTGCTGTTGTTTTAAATGTAATAACAAATTGGGGCCATAACAAATTGGGGGCTCTAGGTCCGGGATAGTGTGAGTAATTTATTGAAAATCTAACATTCCAAATTGTGAAATTGTTTTTGTGAATTTTCCTAGATATATATTGACAACAGCAATGGATGATTTCTTGGCATCACCAACCGTAGGGGTTTTGAAGTCTTTTAAAAAGACAGAACTGCTAGAAATTTGCAGACAGTTGGAGCTGACAGAGGTAAAACCAGCCATGCGAAAAGCAAGACTGGCTAGAGAGATAGTTGAATATTACATTGATGAAAATGTGTTTGCACCAGGAGATCTGGAACAGTTTCCAGTGGAAAATCCAAATATAGAAATGGAACTTAAATTAAAAATGCTAGAGATTGAAAGGGAGGAAAAAGAAAAACAAAGAGAATTTGAGAGAGAGAAAGAGGAAAGAGCAGAAAGAGAGAGACAGAGACAGAGAGATTTTGAATTAGAGAAATTCGATAGAGAAGAAAGACTCCAAATGGAGCAACTAAAAATTAAAATTGAAACTAGAAATAAATTTTGTGCCAGTCAGGAGGTAAAACTGGTGCCTCCATTTTCGGAAAAGGACGTTGACAACTATTTCCAGGGTTTTGAAAAGGTAGCAAAGAGTTGCCAGTGGCCAAAGGAACACTGGCCTCTGATGTTGCAAACTGTCCTCAAGGGTAAAGCTCAACAAGCCTATTCGGCTTTGTCTGCAGATGATTCCTCTGATTATGAGGTTGTCAAAAAGGTTATTTTGAGAGCTTATGAGTTGGTTCCAGAGGCTTACCGACAGAAATTCAGAGGTCTGAAGAAATCTGAAAATCAGACTTATGTTGAATTTGCTAATGAGAAGCAGGTTTGCTTTGAGCGCTGGTGTACTTCTATGGAGGTCAAGGATGATTTCAACTCACTAAAAGAGATGGTGTTAGTTGAAGAATTCAAGAACTGTGTTAAGGATGATGTTACGACCTACCTTAATGAGAAGCAAGCACTGAACTTGCAATCAGCTGCCAAATTTGCAGATGAATATGTTCTCACACATAAGTCCAAATTTCAGTCTAGCAGTAATAATAGATGGTCCCAATTTCAGAAAAAGGGTTATGGTGATACCCAAGATTCCTCACCCAAAGACAAAGACAAATCTGGTGATGGTGCTCAGAAATCCAGTAACAGGTCTGATCAAAGTGTGAAAGCTGACAGTGACAAAAGTGGTCTAGTTTGCAGTTATTGCAAGAAATCTGGTCATGTTACAACTAACTGTTGGTTCCTTAAAGCTAAGAAAGAAAAAGAAAAGGATACCAAACCAAATGCCTTTGTGAAAACAAGGTTAGAAACCCCTGTAGTAGATAACCGATCTGCTAAATTGCCTGCTTCTTGTGGGGCTAAAAAGCCTAATGCAGCTGACTTTGTGAGGGAGGAATTTCTTCCATTTGTGTCAGAGGGATTTGTGGCTCTAAATGAGCATACTACTCCTGTCCCCATATATATCCTAAGGGATACCGGAGCTTCTCAGTCACTTTTGTTGATGGACTCCTTGGAGTTACGTGATGAGACCGCTTCAGGGGATTTCATACTTGTACAAGGTATTGAAGGGAGGACTGTATCTGTACCCCTGCGCTCTATATTCTTGAAGTCAGATTTAGTTACAGGACAGGTAAAGGTGGGACTTATGTCAAGTCTACCTATAAAGGGTGTTTCTCTGTTGCTAGGCAATGACCTGGCTGGGGGCAAAGTAGTTCCCCCTGTACATCTTACTTCACAGCCGAGCACTGAAGATGGGGATGAGGACCCATCCTTCTTGCGCAGTGACTCGTGCTATGGCTAAGAAGGCTAAAGAAGAAGATGTTGTGGTGCCGTCCAGCACATTGAATAGTCAGGACTCAGGTGGTTCGCCTCATGACTCTGATTGGCCTACTATGGTTTCTCCGTTTGAGGACTAATCAGATACTTTTATCAGTTCTCTATTCAGCCAGCAGGAAGGATCTGGTGATTCTGATGTATCTGGAGACTTGTCTCTGTCCAGAAAGCGGTTGATTGAGGAGCAAACTAATGATCCTGAAATTTGTGTACTAAAGAGGAGGGCCCTTCCTGATAAAGAAATAGACGCAGTTCCAGTTGGGTATTATCTCAAGGATGGTGTGTTGATGCGGAAGTGGCGCCCTCCTGATATCCCTGCCAATGCAGATTGGGCAGTGGTCAGGCAAATTGTTGTTCCGAAGGTCTACAGGAATGAGATCTTAACAATGGCTCAAAATTCACCTTTAGGAGGTCATCTTGGTGTTAACAAGACTGTTGATAAGATCATGAAACACTTCTTTTGGCCTGGGCTTCGGAAAGACGTTTCCAACTTTTGCAAAACCTGTCACACTTGTCAGGTAGTTGGAAAACACCAGTTAGACCCACCTGTAGCTCCATTGCAGCCTATCCCAGCATTTGGGGAGCCATTCTCTAGGGTCATTGTTGATTGCGTTGGTCCATTACCCAAGACTAGATCTGGAAATCAGTACTTGTTGACAATCATGTGTGCATCTACCAGATTCCCCGAAGCCATACCTCTACGTAACATCAAGGCAACTGCAATCTCGAAGGCTTTGATAAAGTTCTTCATGTTGTTTGGTCTTCCCAGGGAAATTCAGTCTGACTAAGGTAGCAATTTCACTTCTGGTTTGTTTCAGCAGGTTGTGTATGAACTAGGTCCAAAGCAGATTCTTTCTAGTGCCTATCATCCAGAAAGTCAGGGTGCCTTAGAGCGGTTTCATTCCACTCTCAAGACAATGATGAGGACTTATTGTTATGACCATGAGAAAGACTGGGATGAAAGGGTTCATTTGCTGTTGTTTGCAGCTAGAGAAGCAGTGCAGGAGTCTACTGGATTCAGTCCATTTAAGCTAGTGTTTGGTCATGAAGTGAGAGGACCTTTGCTATTATTGAGTGAACAATGGCAAGAGAAAGAACCGCATATCAGTCTGTTAGACTATGTTAGCAAGTTCAAGGAAAGATTGCGTGCAGCTTGTGACCTTGCCAAAGAGAACTTGAAATCAAGTCAGGGAAAAATGAAAACTTGGTATGATCATAAGGCTAGAAGCCGTGAGTTTAAACCAGGAGACAAGGTCCTTGTGTTGTTTCCCTTGCAGTCCAATCCATTGCAGGCTAGATTTCATGGTCCTTATGAAATTCTGACAAAACTCAATGATCTCAATTACATTGTGAAGACTCCAGATAGGAGAAAACCTAAACAATTGTGTCATATTAACATGCTAAAGCCTTATCATGACAGAAATGCTAGGGTTGCAGCTGTCACTTCAGATTCTCCAATGGTCGAAACGTGTGAAGATGAGGGGGAGTTTCAAGATGATGAACCAAGAATTAAAGCTGAAGTTCTTTCATGTAAATTGTCAAACACTGAAGTGTTGCAAAATCTTGATGTAAAACTCCAGCACTTAGAACCCTCACAGAGAGATCAGTTTGAAAGGTTGATCAAGAAATATGAGGATTTGTTTCCTGATGTTCCAAAGAGAGTTTCTATAGCCTCTCATGATGTAGATGTTGGTGATGCCAAACCAATAAAACAGCATCCATACCGGATGAATCCTGAAAAGAGAAAGATTGCTGAGAAAGAGGTTGAGTACATGTTTAAACATGATATTATCAGACCCTCCAACTCCGATTGGAGTTCACCCTGTGTGCTAGTTCCAAAACCTGATGGAAGTACTAGATTCTGTACAGATTATCGCAAAGTCAATGCTGTAACTAGAGCTGATGTGTTTCCAATACCTAGGATTGATGATTGTATTGATAGTGTAGGGCAAGCAAAGTTTCTGACCAAGATTGATTTTTTGAAGGGTTATTGGTGTGTGCCTTTAACTGAGAGAGCCAAGAGCATCTCTGCTTTTGCCACACCATCTGGGTTGTACCAGTATGAAGTCCTACCCTTTGGCATGAAAAATGCCCCAGCCACGTTCCAAAGGATGATACAGTCTACAATCGCCGGATTGCCACACACGGGTGCATACATCGATGACCTGATCACATAGAGTGACTCCTGGGAAGAACATCTAAAAGATGTAGAGACGTTGTTCCAGCGCCTGACCCAGGCTTACCTGACTGTTAACCTAAACAAGAGTGACTTTGGTTGTGCTACTGTCACCTATCTTGGCTACGTCATAGGCCAGGGTAAGGTGGCACCCATAAATGCTAAAGTCCAAGCCATCATGGACTTTCCAGTTCCTGACAACAAAAAAGCTTTGCGCCGCTTCCTTGGAATGATCGGGTACTACCGCAAGTTCTGCAAGAACTTTGCTGAGATTGCTCTCAGTCTAACTAACCAACTGAAGAAAGGCGTAAAGTTCACCTGGGATGATGCATGCCAGAGAGCCTTCGATCGCCTGAAGTCTCTGCTGTGTCACTTCCCCGTGCTCAAATCTCCTGACTTCAACAAACCGTTCTCCATCGCGGTCGATGCTAGCGACCAAGCTTGTGGATCTGTGCTCCTACAGAGAAGTGACTCTGATGACATTGAGCATCCCGTGGCATACTTCTCCAGGAAGTTCAATCGCCACCAAAGGAACTATTCCACAATAGAGAAGGAACTGTTGGCTCTGGTCCTTTCATGACAACACTTTGAGGTTTATGTTTGTACAGGACAAAAGCCAATGGCTGTGTACACAGACCACAATCCGTTAATTTTTTTGAGTAAGACGAAAAACAAGAATCGGAGATTGTTGAATTGGAGTTTGATTTTACAGGAGTTTGACTTGGAAATTAAGCATGTGAAGGGTACAGACAATGTAATTGCTGATTGCTTATCTCGTGTTTGAATATGTATATATATATCATGTGTTTATTTGAATATTGTGTGATATGTATATATAGACAAGTGTTCACTTAACCATTTTGTATTGAAAAGAAAAATTTTGCCTTTATGAGTCAAAATTTTGCCCTTGTGGAATGGAGGTGTAATGTGAATATAGGCCACTAAATGGCAGTATTTACCTTTTTTTGTTAAGCTCAGACTGGGGTCATGTTTAGACATGTCCTGGACATGTCTGGGGCAAGTCTCAGAAAATGTAAAAAAAGAGGTCTAAATGTGGGTGGGGTCTGCAAAAGAGTACATAAGGAAAAGAATTGAGACAGTAAAGTCGTAGGAGAAATTGCAAGAAGATGACCAGACCTGCCATTCTGTTCAAGACCTGTGACGTTTCTTTTGTGGATTTCTTTGCCTGTGTTTGAGCATTTTCATCATCCAGGACATCACCAAGCCACCCCACCAAAAAGGGACTGTAATTATTTCTGTTTTTTTTCATCAATTTATCAATCTTGGTCTTTAGTTGTAGGTTGTTATTAGTCTTTGTCTTTGTTTAAAAATTAAATGTGTTTCAGTTGTTAAAACTGTATTTGTCATACCTTGCTGTTGCTGTTGTGTTATAAATGTAATAACAAATTGGGGCCATCACACTGTGCTGTTCTGGGAAGTTGCTAGGGTATGGCTATGCTGTTCTGGGTGGTTTTTTAAGCGTTGCTGGGCAGTTGCTATGATGTTCTGGGTGGTTGCTAGGCAGTTGTTATATTGGTCTGGGGGGTTGGTAGGTCGTTGCTGGTTGGTTGCCGGGTGGTTGCTATGGTATTCTGGGTGGTTGCTAGGGCGTTGCAAGGCGGTTGCTCTGGTGTTCTGGGTGGTTGCAAGGCGGTTACTATGGTGTTCTGGTTGGTTGCTAGGGCGTTGCGAGGTGGTTGCTATGGTGTTTTGGGTGGTTGGTAGGGCGTTGTTAGGCAGTTGCTAGGCAGTTTCTATGGTGGTCTGGGTGGTTGTTAGGCCGATGCCAGGAAGTCGCTATGCTGTTCTAGGTGCTTGGTTGGGAGTTGCTAGGCGGTTGCTATGGTTTTCTGAGTGGTTTTTGGGGCGTTGCCAGGCAGTTGCTATGCTGTTCTGGGTGGTTGCTTGGGCGCTGCTAGGCAGTCGCTATGGTGTTTTGGGTGGTTGGTTTGGCGGTGCTAGGCAGTTGCTATGGTGTTCTGGGTGGTTGCTACGGTGTTGCTGGGCAGTTTTTATGGTGTTCTGGGTGGTTGCTAGGGCGTTGCTAGGCAGTTGCTATGGTGTTCTGGGTTGTTGTTAGGGCGTTGCTAGGGCGTTGCTACGGTGTTTTAGGTGCTGGCTATCCAATTGCTAGGCTGTTGCTATGTTGTTCTAGGTGGTTGCTAGGCAGTTGCTATGGTGGTCTGGGTGGTTGCTGGGGCGTTGATAGGCAGTTGCTATGGTGTTCTGGGTGGTTGGTTGGGTGTTGCTAGGCAGTTGCTATGGTGTTCTGAGTGGTTTTTGGGCATTGTTAGGCAGTTGCTATGCTGTTCTGGGTGGTTGCTATGGCTTTGCTAGGCAGTTGCTATGGTGTTTTGGGTGGTTGCTATGGCGTTGCAAGGCAGTTGCTATGGTGTTCTGGGTAGTTGCTAGGCAGTTCCTTTGGTATTCTGGGTGGTTGCGAGGGCATTGCTGGGCAGTTTTTATGGTGTTCTGGGTGATTGCTAGGGCGTAGCTAGGCAGTTGCTATGGTGTTCTGGGAAGTTGCTAGGGCGTTGCCAGGCAGTTGCTATGGTGTTTTAGGTGGTTTCTATGGCGTTGCTAGGCTGTTGCATTGGTGTTTTAGGTGGTGGCTATCCCATTGCTAGGCTGTTGCTATGTTGTTCTAGGTGGTTGCTAGGCAGTTGCTATGGTGGTCTGGGTGGTTGCTGGGGCGTTGATAGGCAGTTGCTATGGTGTTCTGGGTTGTTGGTTGGGTGTTGCTAGGCAGTTGCTATGGTGGTCTGAGTGGTTTTTGGGGCGTTGCTAGGCAGTTGCTATGCTGTTCTGGGTGGTTGCTAGGGCGTTTCTAGGCAGTTGCTATTGTGTTCTGGGTGGTTGCTAGGAGGGTGCTATGGTGTTCTGGGTGGTTGCTAGGGCGTTGCTGTGCAGTTGCTATGGTGTTCTGGGTGGTTGCTAGGCAGTTGCTTGGCAGTTGCTATGGTGTCCTGGGTCGTTGCTAGGGCGTTGCAAGGCAGTTGCTATGGTGTTCTGGGTAGTTTTTGGGGCGTTGCTAGGCAGTTGATGTGCTGTTCTAGGTGTTTGCTAGGGCGTTGCTAGGCAGTTGCTATGGTGTTTTTGGTGGTTGCAATGGCATTGCAAGGCAGTTGCTATGGTGTTCTGGGGGGTTGGTAGGCGGTTTATACGGTGTTCTGGGTGGTTGCTATGGCGTTGCTAGGCAGTTGCTTTGGTGTTCTGGGTCCTTGCTAGGCAGTTGCTATGGTGTTCTGGGTGGTTACTAGATCTTTGCTAGGCAGTTGCTATGGTGTTCTGGGTCGTTGCTAGGGCACTGTTAGGCAGTTGCTATGGTGTTCTGGGTGGTTGCAAGGCGGTTGCAATGGTGTTCTTGGTGGTTGCTAGGGCGTTGCTAGGCAGTTGCTATGGTGTTCTGGGTGGTTTTTGGGGCGTTGCTAGGCAGTTGCTGTGCTGTTCTGGGAAGTTGCTAGGGCGTTGCCAGGCAGTTGCTATGGTCTTTTAGGTGGTTGTTATGGCGTTGCTAGGCTGTTGCATTGGTGTTCTGACTGGTTGCTTGGCAGTTGTTATGGTGTTCTGGGTGGTTGCTAGGCAGTTGCTATGGTGTTTGGGTGGTTGCTAGGGCATTGCTAGGCAGTTGCTATGCTGTTCTGGGAACTTGCTAGGGTGTTGCTAGGCAGTTGCTTTGGTGTTTTGGGTGGTTGCTATGGTGTTGCTAGGCAGTTGCTATTGTGTTCTGGGTGGTTGCTAAGGCATTGCTTGGCAGTGGCTATGCTGTTCTGGGAACTTGCTAGGGCGTTGCTAGGCAGTAGCTTTGGTGTTTTAGGTGGTTGCTATGGTGTTGCTTGGCAGTTGCTATGGTGTTCTGGGTGGTTCCTAGGCAGGTGCTATGGTGTTCTGGGTGGTTGCTAGGGCGTTGTTAGGCACTTGCTGTGCTGTTCTGGGAAGTTGCTAGGGTATGGCTAGGCAGTTGCTATGCTGTTCTGGGTGGTTTTTTAAGCGTTGCTGGGCAGTTGCTATGATGTTCTGGGCAGTTGCTAAGCAGTTGCTATGGTGGTCTGGGTGGTTCGAAGGTCGTTGCTGGGTGGTTGCCAGGTGGTTATTATATGGTTCTGGGTGGTTGCTTGGGCGTTGCAAGGCGGTCGCTATGGTGCTCTGGGTGGTTGCAAGGCGGTTGCTGTGGTGGTCTGGGTGGTTGCTAGGACATTGCTTGGCAGTTGCGATGGTGTTCTGAGTGGTTTTTGGGGCGTTGCTAGGCAGTTGCTATGCTGTTTTGGCAGGTTGCTCGGACGGTGCTAGGCAGTTGCTATGGTGTTTTCGGTGGATGCTTTGGCGTTGCTAGGCAGTTGCTATGGTGTTCTGGGTGGTTTTAGGCGGGTGCTATGGTGTTCTGGGTGGTTGCTAGTGCGTTGCTTGGCAGTTGCTATGGTGTTCTGGGTGGTTGCTAGGGCGTTTCTAGGCAGTTGCTATGGTGTTCTGAGTCGTTGCTAGGCAGTTGCTATGGTGTTCTGGGTGGCTTTTGGGGCGTTCCTAGGCAGTTGCTGTGCTGCTCTGGGAAGTTGCTTGGGTGTTGCTAGGCAGTTGCTATGGTGTTTTGGGTGGTTACTATGGCGTTGCGAATCTGTTGCGTTGATGTTCTGACTGGTTGCTAGGCGGTTGCAATGGTGTTCTGGGTGGTTGCTAGGGCGTTGCTAGCCAGTTGCTATGGTGTTTGGGTGGTTGCTAGCACATTGCTAGGCAGTTGCTATGCTGTTCTGGGAACTTGTTAGGGCATTGCTAGGTAGTTGCTTTGGTGTTTTGGGAGGTTGCTATGGCGTTGCAAGGCAGTTGCTATGGTGTTCTGGGTGGTTGCTAGGCGGTTGCAATGGTGTTCTGGGTGGTTGTAAGTGCGTTGCTAGGCAGTTGCTATGGTGTTCTGGGTGGTTCTTAGGGCGTTGCCAGGCAGTTGCGTTGGTTTTCTGGGTCATTGCTAGGGCGTTGCTATGGTGGTTGCTATGGTGTTCTGGTTGGTTGCTGGGGCGTTGCTAGGCAGTTGCTATGGTGTTCTGGGTGGTTACTAGGGCGTTGCTAGGCAGTTGCTATGGTGTTCTGGGTCGTTTCTAGGGCGTTGCTAGGCAGTTGCTATGGTATTCAGGGTGGTTTCAAGGCGGTTGCTATGGTGTTCTGAGTGGTTGCTAGGGCGTTGATAGGCAATTACTATCGTGTTTTGGGTGGTTGCTAGGGCGTTGCTAGGCAGTTATTATGCTGCTCTGGGACGTTGCAAGGGCGTTGCTTGGCAGTTACCATGGTGTTTTATGTGGTTGTTACGACTCTGTTAGAAAGTTGCTATGGTGTTCTGCGTGGTTGCTAAGCGTTACTAGGCAGTTGCTATGATGTTCTGGGTGGTTGCAAGGCGGTTGCTATGGTGTTCTGGGTGGTTGCTAGGGCGTAGCGAGATGGTTGCTATGGTGTTTTGGGTGGTTGGTAGGGCGTTGTTAGGCAGTTGGTAGGCAGTTTCTATGGTGGTCTGGGTGGTTGTTAGGCCGTTGCCAGGCAGGTGCTATGGTATTCTTGGTGCTTGGTTGGGAGTTGCTTGGCGGTTGCTATGGTATTCTGAGTGGTTCTTGGGGCGTTGCTAGGCAGTTGCTATGCTGTTCTGGGTGGTTGCTTGGGCGCTGCGAGGCAGTCGCTATGGTGTTTTGGGTGGTTGCTTTGGCGTTGCTAGGCAGTTGCTATGGTGTTCTGGGTGGTTGCTAGGCAGTTTCTATGGTGTTCTGGGTGGTTGCTAGGCAGTTGCTACGGTGTTCTGGGTGGTTGCTAGGCAGTTGCTACGGTGTTTTAGGTGGTTGCTATCCCATTGCTAGGCTGTTGCTATGCTGTTCTAGGTGGTTTGGGTGGTTGCTGGGGCGTTGCTAGGCAGTTGCTATGGTGTTCTGGGTGGTTGGTTCGGTATTGCTAGGCAGTTGCTAGGGTGTTCTGAGTGGGTTTTGGGCGTTGCTAGGCAGTTGCTATGCTGTTCTGGGTGGTTGCTAGGGCTTTGCTAGGCAGTTGCTATGGTGTTTTGGGTGGTTGCTATGGCGTTGCAAGGCAGTTGCTATGGTTTTCTGGGTGGTTGCTAGGCAGTTGCTGGGCAGTTTTTATGGTGTTCTGGGTGGTTGCTAGGGCATTGCTAGGCAGTTGCTATGGTGTTCCGGGAAGTTGCTAGGGCATTGCCAGGCAGTTGCTATGGTGTTTTAGGTGGTTTTTATGGCGTTTCTAAACTGTTGCGTTTGTGATCTGACTGCTTGCTAGGCGGTTGCTATGGTGTTCTCGGTGGTTGCTAGGACGTTGCTAGGCAGTTGCTATGGTGTTCTGGGAAGTTGCTAGGGCGTTGCCAGGCAGTTGCTATGGTGTTTTAGGTGGTTTCTATGGCGTTGCTAGGCTGTTGCGTTGGTCTTCTGACTGCTTGCTAGGCAGTTTCTATGGTGTTCTGGGTTGTTGGGTGGGTGTTGCTAGGCAGTTGCTATGGTGGTCTGAGTGGTTTTTGGGGCGTTGCTAGGCAGTTGCTATGCTGTTCTGGGTGGTTGCTTGGGCGTTGCTAGGCAGTTGCCATGGTGTTTTGGGTGGTTGCTATGGCGTTGCTAGGCAGTTGCTATGGTGTTCTGGGTGGTTGCTAGGAGGGTGCTATGGTGTTCTGGGTGGTTGCTAGGGCGTTGCTGTGCAGTTGCTATGGTGTTCTGGGTGGTTGCTCGGCAGTTGCTTGGCAGTTGCTTTGGTGTCCTGGGTCGTTGCTAGGGCGTTGCTAGGCTGTTGCTTTGGTGTTCTGGGTGGTTTTTGGGGCGTTGCTAGGCAGTTGCTGTGCTGTTCTAGGTGGTTGCTAGGGCGTTGCTAGGCAGTTGCTATGGTGTTTTTGGTGGTTGCAATGGCATTGCAAGGCAGTTGCTATTGTGTTCTGGGTGGTTGCTAGGTGGTTTATATGGTGTTCTGGGTTGTTGCTATGGTGTTCTGGTTGGTTACTTGGGCATCGCTAGGCAGTTGCTATGGTGTTCTGGGTGGTTACTTGATCTTTGCTAGGCAGTTGCAGTTGTTCTGGGTCGTTGCAAGAGCCCTGTTAGGCAGTTGCTATGGTGTTCTGGGTGGTTGCAAGGCGGTTGCAATGGTGTTCTTGGTGGTTGCTAGGGCGTTGCAAGGCAGTTACTATCGTGTTTTGGGTGGTTGCTAGGGCGTGGTAAGGCAGTTGCATTGCTGTTCTTGGAAATTGCAAGGGGCGTTGCTTGGCAGTTGCCATGGTGTTTTTGGTGGTTGCACGGACGCTGCAAGGCAGTTGCTATGGTGTTCTGGGAAGTTTCTAGGTCGTTGCCAGGCAGTTGCTATGGTGTTTTAGGTGGTTTCTATGGCGTTGCTAGGCTGTTGCGTTGGTGTTCTGACTGCTTGCTAGGCAGTTTCTATGGTGTTCTGGGTTGTTGGTTGGGTGTTGCTAGGCAGTTGCTATGGTGTTCTTGGTGGTTGCTAGGCAGTTGCTATGGTGGTCTGGGTGGTTGCTAGGGCATTATTAGGCAGTTGCTATGGTGTTCTGGGTGGTTTTTGGGGCGTTGCTAGGCAGTTGCTATGCTGTTCTGGGTGGTTGCTGGGGCGTTGCTCGGCAGATACTATGGCGTATTGGGTGGTTGCAATGGCGTTGCTAGGCAGTTGCAATGGTGTTCTGGGTGGTTGCTCGGGCGTTGCTGGGCAGTTTTAATGGTGTTCTGGGTGGTGGCTAGGGCGTTGCTCGGCAGTTGCTATGGCATTCTGGGTTGTTGCTAGGGCGTTGCTAGGCAGTTGCTATGGTGTTCTGGGTGGTTTTTGGGGCATTGCTAGGCAGTTGCTGTGCTGTTCTGGGAAGTTGCTAGGGCGTTGCCAGGCAGTTGCTATGGTCTTTTAGGTGGTTGTTATGGCGTTGCTAGGCTGTTGCATTGGTGTTCTGACTGGTTGCTAGGCCGTTGCTATGGTGTTCTGGGTGGTTGCTCGGCAGTTGATATGGTGTTTGGGTGGTTGCTAGGGCATTGCTGGGCAGTTGCTATGCTGTTCTGGGAACTTGCTAGGGCGTTGCTTGGCAGTTGCTTTGGTGTTTTGGGTGGTTGCTTTGGTATTACTAGGCAGTTGCTATTGTGTTCTGGGTGGTTGCTAAGGCATTGCTAGGCAGTTGATATGCTGTTCTGGGTGGTTCCTAGGCTGGTGCTATGGTGTTCTGGGTTGTTGCTAGGGCGTTGCTAGGCAGTTGCTAAGGTGTTCTGGGTGTTTTTTGGGGCATTGCTAGGCAGTTGCTGTGCTGTTCTGGGAAGTTGCTAGGGCGTTGCTAGGCACTTGCTCTGGTGTTTTGGGTGGTTGCTATGGTGTTGCTTGGCAGTTGCTATGGTGTTCTGGGTGGTTCCTAGGCTGGTGCTATGGTGTTCTGGGTGGTTGCTAGGGCGTTGTTAGGCAGTTGTTATGGTGTTTTGGCTGGTTTTTCGGGCGTTGCTAGGCACTTGCTGTGCTGTTCTGGGAAGTTGCTAGGGTATGGCTAGGCAGTTGCTATGCTGTTCTGGGTGGTTTTTTAAGCGTTGCTGGGCAGTTGCTATGATGTTCTGGGTAGTTGCTAGGGTGTTGCAAGGCGGTCGCTATGGTGTTCTGGGTGGTTGCAAGGTGGTTGCTCTGGGGGTGTGGGTGGTTGCTAGGGCATTGCTTGGCAGTTGCTATGGTGTTCAGAGTGGTTTTTGGGGCATTGCTAGGCAGTTGCTATGCTGTTTTGGCTGGTTGCTAGGGCGGTGCTAGGCAGTTGCTATGGTGTTTTCGGTGGATGCTATGGCGTTGCTAGGCAGTTGCTATGGTGTTCTGGGTGGTTTTAGGCGGGTGCTATGGTGTTCTGGGTGGTTGCTAGGGTGTTGCTTGGCAGTTGCAATGGTGTTCTGGGTGGTTGCTTGGGCGTTTCTAGGCAGTTGCTATGGTGTTCTGAGTCGTTGCTAAGGCGTTGCTAGGCAGTTGCTATGGTGTTCTGGGTGGCTTTTGGGGCGTTCCTAGGCAGTTGCTGTGCTGTTCTGGGAAGTTGCTAGGGTGTTGCTAGGCAGTTGCTTTGGTGTTTTGGGTGGTTGCTATGGCGTTGCGAATCCGTTGCGTTGATGTTCTGACTGGTTGCTAGGCGGTTGCTATGGTGTTCTGGGTGGTTGCGAGGGCATTGCTAGCCAGTTGCTATGGTGTTTGGGTGGTTGCTAGCGCATTGCTAGGCAGTTGCTATGCTGTTTTTGGAGCTTGCTAGGGCATTGCTAGGTAGTTGCTTTGGTGTTTTGGGTGGTTGCTATGGCGTTGCAAGGCAGTTGCTATGGTGTTCTGGGTGGTTGCTAGGCGGTTGCTATGGTGTTCTGGGTGGTTTTTAGGGCGTTGCTAGGCAGTTGCTATGGTGTTCTGGGTGCTTCTTAGGGCGTTGCTAGGCAGTTTCTTAGGTTTTCTGGGTCATTGGTAGGGCGTTGCTATGGTGGTTGCTATGGTGTTCTGGTTGGTTGCTGGGGCGTTGCTAGGCAGTTGCTATGGTGTTCTGGGTGGTTACTAGGGCGTTGCTAGGCAGTTGCTATGGTGTTCTGGGTCGTTTCTAGGGCGTTGCTAGGCAGTTGCTATGGTGTTCAGGGTGGTTTCAAGGCGGTTGCTCTGGTGTTCTGGGTCGTTGCTAGGGCGTTGATTGGCAGTTACTATCGTGTTTTGGGTGGTTGCTAGTGCGTTGCTAGGCAGGTATTATGCTGCTCTGGGAAGTTGCTAGGGCATTGCTAGGCAGTTGCCCTGGTGTTTTTTGTGCTTGTTAGGACTCTGCTAGAAAGTTGCTATGGTGTTCTGCGTGGTTGCTAAGCGTTACTAGGCAGTTGCTATGATGTTCTGGGTGGTTGTTAGGGCGTTGCTCGGCAGTTACTATGGTGTTTTGGGTGGTTGCAATGGCGTTGCTAGGCAGTTGCTATGGTGTTCTGGGTGGTTGCTAGGGCGTTGCTGGGCAGTTTTAATGGTGTTCTGGGTGGTGGCTAGGGCGTTGCTTGGCAGTTGCGATGGCTTTCTGGGTTGTTGCTAGGGCGTTGCTAGGCAGTTGCTATGGTGTTCTGGGAAGTTGCTTGGGCGTTGCCAGGCAGTTGCTATGGTCTTTTAGGTGGTTATTATGGCGTTGCTAGGCTGTTGCATTGGTGTTCTGACTAGTTGCTAGGCGGTTGCTATGGTGTTCTGGGTGGTTGCTAGGCAGTTGCTATGGTGTTTGGGTGGTTGCTAGGGCATTGCTAGGCAGTTGCTATGCTGTTTTGTGAACTTGCTAGGGCGTTGCTTGGCAGTTGCTTTGGTGTTTTGAGTGGTTGCTTTGGTATTACTAGGCAGTTGCTATTGTGTTCTGGGTGGTTGCTGAGGCATTGCTAGGCAGTTGATATGCTGTTCTGGGAACTTGCTAGGGCGTTGCTAGGCACTTGCTCTGGTGTTTTGGGTGGTTGCTATGGTGGTGCTTGGCAGTTGCTATGGTGTTCTGGGTGGTTCCTAGGCGGGTGCTATGGTGTTCTGGGTGGTTGCTCGGGTGTTGTTCGGCAGTTGTTATGGTGTTTTGGCTGGTTTTTGGGGCGTTGCTAGGCACTTGCTGTGCTGTTCTGGGAAGTTGCTTGGGTTTGGCTAGGCAGTTGCTATGCTGTTCTGGGTGGTTTTTTACGCGTTGCTGGGCAGTTGCTATGATGTTCTGGGTAGTTGCTAAGCAGTTGCTATGGTGGTCTGGGTGGTTTGAAGGTCGTTGCTGGGTGGTTGCCAGGTGGTTGCTATGTTGTTCTGGGTGGTTGCTAGGACCTTGCAAGGCGGTCGCTATGGTGTTCTGGGTGGTTGCAAGGCGGTTGCTCTGGTGGTCTGGGTGGTTGCTAGGGCATTGCTTGGCAGTTGCTATGGTGTTCAGAGTGGTTTTTGGGGCGTTGCTAGGCAGTTGCTATGCTGTTTTGGCTGGTTGCTAGGGCGGTGCTAGGCAGTTGCTATGGTGTTTTCGGTGGATGCTATGGCGTTGCAAGGCAGTTGCTATGGTGTTCTGGGTGGTTTTAGGCGGGTGCTATGGTGTTCTTGGTGGTTGCTAGGGCGTTGCTTGGCAGTTGCTATGGTGTTCTGGGTGGTTGCTAGGGTGTTTCTAGGCAGTTGCTATGGTGTTCTGAGTCGTTGCTAAGGCGTTGCTAGGCAGTTGCTATGGTGTTCTGGGTGGCTTTTGGGGCGTTCCTAGGCAGTTGCTGTGCTGTTCTGGGAAGTTGCTAGGGTGTTGCTAGGCAGTTGCTTTGGTGTTTTGGGTGGTTGCTATGGCGTTGCGAATCCGTTGCGTTGATGTTCTGACTGGTTGCTATGCGGTTGCTATGGGGTTCTGGGTGCTTGCGAGGGCGTTGCTAGCCAGTTGCTATGGTGTTTGGGTGGTTGCTAGGCGGTTACTATGGTGTTCTGGGTGGTTGTTAGGGCGTTGCTAGGCAGTTGCTATGGTGTCCTGGGTGGTTCTTAGGGCGTTGCTAGGCAGTTGTTTTGGTTTTCTGGGTCATTGCTAGGGCGTTGCTATGGTGGTTGCTATGGTGTTCTGGTTGGTTGCTGGGGCGTTGCTAGGCAGTTGCTATGGTGTTCTGGGTGGTTACTTGGGCGTTGCTAGGCAGTTGCTATGGTGTTCTGGGTCGTTTCTAGGGCGTTGCTAGGCAGTTGCTATGGAGTTCAGGGTGGTTGCTGGGGCGTGGTAAGGCAGTTGCATTGCTGTTCTGGGAAATTGCAAGGGGCGTTGCTTGGCAGTTGCCATGGTGTTTTTGGTGGTTGCTAGGACGCTGCAAGGCAGTTACTATGGTGTTCTGCGTGGTTGCTAAGCGTTGCAGGGCAGTTGCTATGATGATCTGGGTGGTTGCTAGGCAGTTGTTTTGGTGGTCTGGGTGGTTTGCAGGTCGTTGCTGGGTGGTTGCCAGGTGGTTGCTTTGGTGTTCTGGGTGGTTACTAGGGCGTTGTAAGGCAGTTGCTATGATGTGCCCGTTGGTTGCAAGGCGGTTGCCTAGGTGTTCTGGGTGGATGCTAGGGCGTTGCGAGGTGGTTGCTATGGTGTTTTGGGTGGTTGGTAGGCAGTTGCTATGGTGGTCTGGGTGGTTGCTAGGGCGTTATTAGGCAGTTGCTATGGTGTTCTGGGTGGTTTTTGGGGCGTTGCTAGGCAGTTGCTATGCTGTTCTGGGTGGTTGCTAGGGCGTTGCTCGGCAGTTACTATGGTGTTTTGGGTGGTTGCAATGGCATTGCTAGGCAGTTGCTTTGGTGTTCTGGGTGGTTGCTAGGGCGTTGCTAGGCAGTTTTAATGGTGTTCTGGGTGGTGGCTAGGGCGTTGCTTGGCAGTTGCTATGGCATTCTGGGTTGTTGCTAGGGCGTTGCTAGGCAGTTGCTATGGTGTTCTGGGTGGTTTTTAGGGCATTGCTAGGCAGTTGCTGTGCTGTTCTGGGAAGTTGCTAGGGCGTTGCCAGGCAGTTGCTATGGTCTTTTAGGTGGTTGTTATGGCGTTGCTAGGCTGTTGCATTGGTGTTCTGACTGGTTGCTAGGCGGTTGCTATGGTGTTCTGGGTGGTTGCTAGGCAGTTGAAATGGTGTTTGGGTGGTTGCTTGGGCATTGCTAGGCAGTTGCTATGCTGTTCTGGGAACTTCCTAGGGCGTTGCTAGGCAGTTGCTTTGGTGTTTTGGGTGGTTGCTTTGGTATTACTAGGCAGTTGTTATTGTGTTGTGGGTGGTTGCTAAGGCATTGCTAGGCAGTTGATGTGCTGTTCTGGGAACTTGCTAGGGCGTTGCTAGGCACTTGCTCTGGTGTTTTGGGTGGTTGCTATGGTGTTGCTTGGCAGTTGCTATGGTGTTCTGGGTGGTTCCTAGGCTGGTGCTATGGTGTTCTGGGTGGTTTGCTAGGGCGTTGTTAGGCAGTTGTTATGGTGTTTTGGCTGGTTTTTCGGGCGTTGCTAGGCACTTGCTGTGCTGTTCTGGGAAGTTGCTAGGGTATGGCTAGGCAGTTGCTATGCTGTTCTGGGTGGTTTTTTAAGCGTTGCTGGGCAGTTGCTATGATGTTCTGGGTAGTTGCTAAGCAGTTGCAATGGTGGTCTGGGTGGTTTGAAGGTCGTTGCTGGGTGGTTGCCAGGTGGTTGCTATTTTGTTCTGGGTGGTTGCTAGGGCGTTGCAAGGCGGTCACTATGGTGTTCTGGGTGGTTGCAAGGCGGTTGCTCTGGTGGTCTGGGTGGTTGCTAGGGCATGGCTTGGCAGTTGCTATGGTGTTCTGAGTGGTTTTTGGGGCGTTGCTAGGCAGTTGCTATGCTGTTTTGGCTGGTTGCTAGGGCGGTGCTAGGTAGTTGCTTTGGTGTTTTGGGTGGTTGCTATGGCGTTGCAAGGCAGTTGCTATGGTGTTCTGGGTGGTTGCTAGGCGGTTGCTATGGTGTTCTGGTTGGTTGCTGGGGCGTTGCTAGGCAGTTGCTATGGTGTTCTGGGTGGTTACTTTGGCGTTGCTAGGCAGTTGCTATGGTGTTCTGGGTCGTTTCTTGGGCGTTGCTAGGCAGTTGCTATGGTGTTCAGGGTGGTTTCAAGGCGTTTGCTATGGTGTTCTGGGTGGTTGCTAGGGCGTTAATAGGCAGTCACTATCGTGTTTTGGGTGGTTGCTAGTGCGTTGCTAGGCAGTTATTATGCTGCTCTGGGAAGTTGCTAGGGCGTTGCTAGGCAGTTGCCATGGTGTTTTTTGTGGTTGTTAGGACTCTGCTAGAAAGTTGCTATGGTGTTCTGCGTGGTTGCTAAGCGTTACTAGGCAGTTGCTATGATGTTCTGGGTGGTTGCTAGGCAGTTGCTATTGTGGTCTGGGGGGTTGGTAGGTCGTTGCTGGGTGGTTGCCGGGTGGTTGCTATGGTATTCTGGGTGGTTGCGAGGGCGTTGCAAGGCGGTTGCTCTGGTGTTCTGGGTGGTTGCTAGGGCGTTGCGAGGTGGTTGCTGTGGTGTTTTGGGTGGTTGGTAGGGCATTGCTAGGCAGTTTCTATGGTGGTCTGGGTGGTTGTTAGGCCGTTGCCAGGCAGTTGCTATGGTGTTCTGAGTGGTTTTTGGGGCGTTGCTAGGAAGTTGCAATGCTGTTCTGGGTGGTTGCTTGGGCGCTGCTAGGCAGTCGCTATGGTGTTTTGGGTGGTTGCTTTGGCGTTGCTAGGCGGTTGCTTTGGTGTTCTGGGTGGTTGCAAGGCAGTTACTATGGTGTTCTGGGTGGTTGCTAGGGCGTTGCTGGGCAGTTGCTATGGTGTTCTAGGTGGTTGCTAGGGCATTTTGAGGCAGTTGCTATGGTGCTCTGAGTCGTTGCTAAGGCGTTGCTATGGTGTTCTGGGTGGTTGCTAGGGCGTTGCTAGCCGGTTGCTATGGTGTTTGGGTGGTTGATAGCGCATTGCTAGGCAGTTGCTATGCTGTGCTTGAAACTTGCTAGGGCATTGCTAGGTAGTTGCTTTGGTGTTTTGGGTGGTTACTATGGCATTGCAAGGTAGTTGCTATGGTGTTCTGAGTGGTTACTAGGCGGTTGCTTTGGTGTTCTGGGTGGTTGTTCGGGCGTTGCTAGGCAGTTGCTATGGTGTTCTGGGTGGTTCTTAGGGCGTTGCTAGGCAGTTGCTTTGCTTTTCTGGGTCATTGCTAGGGCATTGCTATGGTGGTTGCTATGGTTTTCTGGTTGGTTGCTGGGGCCTTGCAAGGCAGTTGCTATGGTGTTCTGGGTCGTTTCTAGGGCGTTGCTAGGCAGTTGCTATGGTGTTCAGGGTGGTTTCAAGGCGGTTGCTATGGTGTTCTGGGTGGTTGCTAGGGCGTTGATAGGCAGTTACTCTCGTGTTTTGGGTGGTTGCTAGGGCGTTGCTAGGCAGTTATTATGCTGCTCTGGGAAGTTGCTAGGGCATTGCTAGGCAGTTGCCATGGTGTTTTTTGTGGTTGTTTGGACTCTGCTTGAAAGTTGCTATGGTGTTCTGCGTGGTTGCTAAGCGTTACTAGGCAGTTGCTATGATGTTCTGGGTGGTTGCTAGGCAGTTGTTATATTGGTCTGGGGGGTTGGTAGGTCGTTGCTCGGTGGTTGCCGGGTGGTTGCTATGGTGTTTTGGGTGGTTGCTAGGGCGTTGCGAGGTGGTTGCTATGGTGTTTTGGGTGGTTGCTAGGGCATTGTTAGGCAGTTGCTAGGCAGTTTCTATGGTGGTCTGGGTGGTTGTTTGGCCGTTGCCAGGAAGTTGCTATGGCGTTCTGGGTGCTCGGTTGGGAGTTGCTAGGCGGTTGCTATGGTTTTCTTAGTGGTTTTTGGGGTGTTGCTAGGCAGTTGCTATGCTGTTCTGGGTGGTTGCTTGGGCGCTACTAGGCAGTCGCTATGGTATTTTGGGTGGTTGCTTTGGCGTTGCAAGGCAGTTGCTATGGTGTTCTGGGTGGTTGCTAGGCAGTTGCTAGGGTGTTCTGGGTGGTTGCTAGTGTGTTGCTGGGCAGTTTATGGTGTCCTGGGTGGTTGCTAGGTCGTTGCTAGGCAGTTGCTATGGTGTTCTGGGTTGTTGTTAGGGCGTTGCTAGGCTGTTGCTCCGGTGTTTTAGGTGCTGGCTATCCCATTGCTAGGCTGTTGCTATGTTGTTCTAGGTGGTTGCTCGGCAGTTGCTATGGTGGTCTGGGTGGTTGCTGGGGCGTTGAAAGGCAGTTGCTATGGTGTTCTGGGTGGTTGGTTGGGTGTTGCTAGGCAGTTGCTATGGTGTTCTGAATGGTTTTTGGGCGTTGCTAGGCAGTTGCTATGCTGTTCTGGGTGGTTGCTATGGCTTTGCTAGGCAGTTGCTATGGTGTTTTGGGTGGTTGCTATGGCGTTGCAAGGCAATTGCTATGGTGTTCTGGGTAGTTGCTAGGCAGTTCCTATGGTATTCTGGGTGGTTGCGAGGGCGTTGCTGGGCAGTTTTTATGGTGTTCTGGGTGGTTGCTAGGGCGTTGCTAGGCAGTTGCAATGGTGTTCTGGGAAGTTGCTAGGGCGTTGCCAGGCAGTTGCTATGGTGTTTTAGGTGGTTTCTATGGCGTTGCTAGGCTGTTGCGTTGGTGTTCTGACTGCTTGCTAGGCGGTTGCTATGGTGTTCTCGGTGGTGGCTAGGGCGTTGCTAGGCAGTTTCTATGGTGATCTGGGTTGTTGGTTGGGTGTTGCTAGGCAGTTGCTATGGTGGTCTGAGTGGTTTTTGGGGCGTTGCTAGGCAGTTGCAATGCTGTTCTGGGTGGTTGCTAGGGCATTTCTAGGCAGTTGCTATGGTGTTCTGGGTGGTTGCTAGGAGGGTGCTATGGTGTTCTGGTTGGTTGCTAGGGTGTTGCTGTGCAGTTGCTATGGTGTTCTGGGTGGTTGCTAGGCTGTTGCTATGCTGTTCTGGGTGGTTGCTTGGGCGCTGCTAGGCAGTCGCTATGGTGATTTGGGTGGTTGCTTTGGCGTTGCTAGGCAGTTGCTTTGGTGTTCTGGGTGGTTGCTAGGCAGTTGCTATGGTGTTCTGGGTGGTTGCTAGGGCGTTGCTGGGCAGTTTTAATGGTGTTCTGGGTGGTTGCTAGGGCGTTGCTAGGCAGTTGCTATGGTGTTCTGGGTTGTTGTTAGGGCGTTGCTAGGCTGTTGCTACGGTGTTTTAGGTGCTGGCTATCCCATTGCTAGGCTGTTGCTATGTTGTTCTAGGTGGTTGCTAGGCAGTTGCTATGGTGGTCTGGGTGGTTGCTGGGGCGTTGATAGGCAGTTGCTATGGTGTTCTGGGTGGTTGGTTGGGTGTTTTCCCAGGCAGTTGCTATGGTGTTCTGAATGGTTTTTGGGCATTGCTAGGCAGTTGCAATGGTATTCTGGGAAGTTGCTAGGGCGTTGCCAGGCAGTTGCTATGGTGTTTTAGGTGGTTTCTATGGCGTTGCTAGGCTGTTGCGTTGGTGTTCTGACTGCTTGCTAGGCGGTTGCTATGGTGTTCTCGGTGGTGGCTAAGGCGTTGCTAGGCAGTTTCTATGGTGTTCTGGGTTGTTGGTTGGGTGTTGCTAGGCAGTTGCTATGGTGGTCTGAGTGGTTTTTGGGGCGTTGCTAGGCATTTGCTATGCTGTTCTGGGTGGTTGCTAGGAGGGTGCTATGGTGTTCTGGGTGGTTGCTAGGGCGTTGTTAGGCAGTTGCTACGGTGTTCTGGGTGGTTGCTAGGCAGTTGCTTGGCAGTTGCTATGGTGTCCTGGGTCGTTGCTAGGGCGTTGCTAGGTAGTTGCTATGGTGTTCTGGGTAGTTTTTGGGGCGTTGCTAGGCAGTTGCTGTGCTGTTCTAGGTGTTTGCTAGGGCGTTGCTAGGCAGTTGCTATGGTGTTTTTGGTGGTTGCAATGGCATTGCAAGGCAGTTGCTATGGTGTTCTGCGGGGTTGCTAGGCGGTTTATATGGTGTTCTGGGTGGTTGCTATGGCATTGCTAGGCAGTTGCTTTGGTGTTCTGGGTCCTTGCTAGGCAGTTGCTATTGTGTTCTGGGTGGTTACTAGATCTTTGCTAGGCAGTTGCTATGGTGTTCTGGGTCGTTGCTAGAGCGCTGTTAGGCAATTTCTATGGTGTTCTGGGTGGCTGCAAGGCGGTTGCAATGGTGTTCTTGGTGGTTGCTAGGGCGTTGCTAGGCAGTTGCTACGGTGTTCTGGGTGGTTTTTGGGGCGTTGCTAGGCAGTTGCTGTGCTGTTCTGGGAAGTTGCTAGGGCGTTGCCAGGCAGTTGCTATGGTCTTTTAGGTGGTTGTTATGGCGTTGCTAGGCTGTTGCATTGGTGTTCTGACTGGTTGCTAGGCAGTTGTTATGGTGTTCTGGGTGGTTGCTAGGCAGTTGCTATGGTGTTTGAGTGGTTCCTAGGGCATTGCTAGGCAGTTGCTATGCTGTTCTGGGAACTTGCTAGGGTGTTGCTAGGCAGTTGCTTTGGTGTTTTGGGTGGTTGCTATCGTGTTGCTAGGCAGTTGCTATTGTGTTCTGGGTGGTTGCTAAGGCATTGCTAGGCAGTTGCTATGCTGTTCTGGGAACTTGCTAGGGCGTTGCTAGGCACTAGCGTTGGTGTTTTAGGTGGTTGCTATGGTGTTGCTTGGCAGTTGCTATGGTGTTCTGGGTGGTTGCTAGGCGGGTGCTATGGTGTTCTCGGTGGTTGCTAGGGCGTTGCTGGCCAGTTGTTATGGTGTTCCGGGTGGTTTTTGGGGCATTGCTAGGCACTTGCTGTGCTGTTCTGGGAAGTTGCTTCGGTATGGCTTGGCAGTTGCTATGCTGTTCTCGGTGGTTTATTAAGCCTTGCTGGGCAGTTGCTTTGATGTTCTGGGTAGTTGCTAAGCAGTTGCTATGGTGGTCTGGGTGGTTTCGAAGGTCGTTGCTGGGTGGTTGCCAGGTGGTTGCTATGCTGTTCTGGGTGGTTGCTAGGGCATTGCAAGGCGGTCGCTATGGTGCTCTGGGTGGTTGCAAGGCGGTTGCTATGGTGGTCTGGATGGTTGCTAGGACATTGCTTGGCAGTTGCTATGGTGTTCTGAGTGGTTTTTGGGGCGTTGCTAGGCAGTTGCTATGCTGTTTTGGCTGGTAGCTAGGGCGGTGCTAGGCAGTTGCTATGGTCTTTTCGGTGGATGCTATGGCGTTGCTAGGCAGTTGCTATGGTGTTCTGGGTGGTTTAAGGCGGGTGCTATGGTGTTCTGTAGGTTGCTAGGGCGTTGCTTGGCAGTTGCTATGGTGTTCTAGGTGGTTGCTAGGGCATTTCTAGGCAGTTGCTATGGTGTTCTGAGTCGTTGCTAAGGCGTTGCTATGGTGTTCTGGGTGGCTTTTGGGGCGTTCCTAGGCAGTTGCTGTGCTGCTCTGGGAAGTTGCTAGGGTGTTGCTAGGCAGTTGCTATGGTGTTTTGGGTGGTTGCTAGGGCATTGCTAGCCGGTTGCTATGGTGTTTGGGTGGTTGATAGTGCATTTCTAGGCAGTTGCTATGCTGTTCTTGAAACTTGCTAGGGCATTGCTAGGTAGTTGCTTTGGTGTTTTGGGTGGTTGCTATGGCGTTGCAAGGTAGTTGCTATGGTGTTCTGAGTGGTTACTAGGCGGTTGCTATGGTGTTCTGGGTGGTTGTGAGGGCGTTGCTAGGCAGTTGCTATGGTGTTCTGGGTGGTTCTTGGGGCGTTGCTAGGCAGATGCTTTGGTTTTCTGGGTCATTGCTAGGGCGTTGCTATGGTGGTTGCTATGGTGTTCTGGTTGGTTGCTGGGGCCTTGCTAGGCAGTTGCTATGGTGTTCTGGGTCGTTTCTAGGGCATTGCTAGGCAGTTGCTATGGTGTTCAGGGTGGTTTCAAGGCGGTTGCTATGGTGTTCTGGGTGGTTGCTAGGGCGTTGATAGGCAGTTACTCTCGTGTTTTGGGTGGTTGCTAGGGCGTTGCTAGGCAGTTATTATGCTGCTCTGGGAAGTTGCTAGGGCGTTGCTAGGCAGTTGCCATGGTGTTTTTTGTGGTTGTTAGGACTCTTCTAGAAAGTTGTTATGGTGTTCTTGCGTGGTTGCTAAGCGTTACTAGGCAGTTGCTATGATGTTCTGGGTGGTTGCTAGGCAGTTGTTATATTGGTCTGGGGGGTTGGTAGGTCGTTGCTGGGTGGTTTCCGGGTGGTTGCTATGGTATTCTGGGTGGTTGCTAGGGCGTTGCAAGGCGGTTGCTCTGGTGTTCTGGGTGGTTGCAAGGCAGTTGCTATGGTGTTTTGGGTGGTTGATAGGGCGTTGCGAGGTGGTTGCTATGGTGTTTTGGGTGGTTGGTAGGGCGTTGTTAGGCAGTTGCTAGGCAGTTTCTATGGTGGTCTGGGTGGTTGTTAGGCCGTTGCCAGGAAGTTGCTTTGGTGTTCTGGGTGCTTGGTTGGGAGTTGCTCGACGGTTGCTATGGTTTTCTTGGTGGTTTTTGGGGATTTGCTAGGCAGTTGCTATGCTGTTCTGGGTGGTTGCTTGGGCGCTGCTAGGCAGTCGCGATGGTGTTTTGGATGGTTGCTTTGGCGTTGCAAGGCAGTTGCTATGGTGTTCTGGGTGGTTGCTAGGCAGTTGCTATGGTGTTCTGGGTGTTTGCTAGGGTGTTGCTGGGCAGTTTTTATGGTGTTCTGGGTGGTTTCTAGGGCGTTGCTAGGCAGTTGCTATGGTGTTGTGGGTTGTTGTTAGGGCGTTGCTCGGCTGTTGCTACGGTGTTTTAGGTGCTGGCTATCCCATTGCGAGGCTGTTGCTATGGTGGTCTGGGTGGTTGCTGGGGCGTTGATAGGCAGTTGCTATGGTGTTCTGGGTGGTTGGTTGGGAGTTGCTAGGCAGTTGCTATGGTCTTCTGAATGGTTTTTGGGCGTTGCTAGGCAGTTGCTATGCTGTTCTGGGTGGTTGCTATGGCTTTGCTAGGCAGTTGCTATGGTGTTTTAGGTGGTTGCTATGGCGTTGCAAGGCAATTGCTATGGTGTTCTGGGTAGTTGCTAGGCAGTTCCTATGGTATTCTGGGTGGTTGCGAGGGCGTTGCTGGGCAGTTTTTATGGTGTTCTGGGTGGTTGCTAGGGCGTTGCTAGGCAGTTGCAATGGTGTTCTGGGAAGTTGCTACGACGTTGCCATGCAGTTGCTATGGTGTTTTAGGTGGTTTCTATGGCGTTGTTAGGCTGTTGCGTTGGTGTTCTGACTGCTTGCTAGGCGGTTGCTATGGTGTTCTCGGTGGTGGCTAGGGCGTTGCTAGGCAGTTTCTATGGTGTTCTGGGTTGTTGGTTGGGTGTTGCTAGGCAGTTGCTATGGTGGTCTGAGTGGTTTTTGGGGCGTTGCTAGGCAGTTGCTATGCTGTTCTGGGTGGTTGCTAGGGCGTTTCTAGGCAGTTGCTATGGTGTTCTGGGTGGTTGCTAGGAGGGTGCTATGGTGTTCTGGTTGGTTGCTAGGGCGTTGCTGTGCAGTTGCTATGGTGTTCTGGGTGGTTGCTAGGCAGTTGCTATGCTGTTCTGGGTGGTTGCTTGGGCGCTGCTAGGCAGTCGCTATGGTGTTTTGGGTGGTTGCTTTGGCGTTGCTAGGCAGTTGCTATGGTGGTCTTGGTGGTTGCTAGGCAGTTGCAATGGTGTTCTGGGTGGTTGCTAGGGCGTTGCTGGGCAGTTTTTATGGTGTTCTGGGTGGTTGCTAGGGCGTTGCTCGGCAGTTGCTATGGTGTTCTGGGTTGTTGCTAGGAGGGTGCTATGGTGTTCTGGTTGGTTGCTAGGGCGTTGCTGTGCAGTTGCTATGGTGTTCTGGGTGGTTGCTAGGCAGTTGCTATGCTGTTCTGGGTGGTTGCTTGGGCGCTGCTAGGCAGTCGCTATGGTGTTTTGGGTGGTTGCTTTGGCGTTGCTAGGCAGTTGCTATGGTGTTCTTGGTGGTTGCTAGGCAGTTGCTATGGTGTTTTAGGTGGTTTCTATGGCGTTGTTAGGCTGTTGCGTTGGTGTTCTGACTGCTTGCTAGGCGGTTGCTATGGTGTTCTCGGTGGTGGCTAGGGCGTTGCTAGGCAGTTTCTATGGTGTTCTGGGTTGTTGGTTGGGTGTTGCTAGGCAGTTGCTATGGTGGTCTGAGTGGTTTTTGGGGCGTTGCTAGGCAGTTGCTATGCTGTTCTGGGTGGTTGCTAGGGCGTTTCTAGGCAGTTGCTATGGTGTTCTGGGTGGTTGCTAGGAGGGTGCTATGGTGTTCTGGTTGGTTGCTAGGGCGTTGCTGTGCAGTTGCTATGGTGTTCTGGGTGGTTGCTAGGCAGTTGCTATGCTGTTCTGGGTGGTTGCTTGGGGGCTGGTAGGGAGGCGCTATGGTGGTTTGGGTGGGTGCTTTGGCGTTGCTAGGCAGTTGCTATGGTGTTCTTGGTGGTTGCTAGGCAGTTGCAATGGTGTTCTGGGTGGTTGCTAGGGCGTTGCTGGGCAGTTTTTATGGTGTTCTGGGTGGTTGCTAGGGCGTTGCTCGGCAGTTGCTATGGTGTTCTGGGTTGTTGTTAGGGCGTTGCTAGGCTGTTTCTACGGTGTTTTAGGTGCTGGCTATCCCATTGCTAGGCTGTTGCTATGTTGTTCTAGGTGGTTGCTAGGCAGTTGCTATGGTGGTCTGGGTGGTTGCTGGGGCGTTGATAAGCAGTTGCTATGGTGTTCTGGGTGGTTGGTTGGGTGTTGCTAGGCAGTTGCTATGGTGTTCTGAATGGTTTCTGGGCGTTGCTAGGCAGTTGCTATGCTGTTATGGGTGGTTGCTATGGCTTTGCTAGGCAGTTGCTATGGTGTTTTGGTTGGTTGCTATGGCGTTGCAAGGCAATTGCTATGGTGTTCTGGGTAGTTGCTAGGCAGTTCCTATGGTGTTCTGGGTGGTTGCTAGGGCGTTGCCAGGCAGTTGCTATGGTGTTTTAGGTGGTTTCTACAGCGTTGCTAGGCTGTTGCGTTGGTCTTCTGACTGCTTGCTAGGCGGTTGCTATGGTGTTCTCGGTGCTGGCTAGGGCGTTGCCAGGCAGTTGCTATGGTGTTCTGGGTTGTTGGTTGGGTGTTGCTAGGCAGTTGCTATGGTGGTCTGAGTGGTTTTTGGGGCTTTGCTAGGCAGTTGCTATGCTGTTCTGGGTGGTTGCTAGGAGGGTGCTATGGTGTTCTGGGTGGTTGCTAGCGCATTGCTGTGCAGTTGCTCTGGTGTTCTGGCTGGTTGCTAGGCAGTTGCTTGGCAGTTGCTATGGTGTCCTGGGTCGTTGCTAGGGTGTTGCTAGGCAGTTGCTATGGTGTTCTGGGTAGTTTTTGGGGCGTTGCTAGGCAGTTGCTGCGCTGTTCTAGGTGTTTGCTAGGGCGTTGCTAGGCAGTTGCTATGGTGTTTTTGGTGGTTGCAATGGCATTGCAAGGCAGTTGCTATGGTGTTCTGCGGGGTTGCTAGGCGGTTTCTTTGGTGTTCTGCGTGGTTGCTATGGCGTTGCTAGGCAGTTGCTTTGGTGTTCTGGGTCCTTGCTAGACAGTTGCTATGGTGTTCTGGGTGGTTACTAGATCTTTGCTAGGCAGTTGCTATGGTGTTCTGGGTCGTTGCTAGAGCGCTGTTAGGCAATTTCTATGGTGTTCTGGGTGGTTGCAAGGCGGTTGCAATGGTGTTCTTGGTGGTTGCTAGGGCGTTGCTAGGCAGTTGCCACGGTGTTCTGGGTGGTTTTTGGGGCGTTGCTAGGCAGTTGCTGTGCTGTTCTGGGAAGTTGCTAGGGCGTTGCCAGGCAGTTGCTATGGTCTTTTCGGTGGTTGTTATGGCATTGCTAGGCTGTTGCATTGGTGTTCTGACTGGTTGCTAGGCAGTTGTTATGGTGTTCTGGGTGGTTGCTAGGCAGTTGCTATGGTGTTTGAGTGGTTGCTAGGGCATTGCTAGGCAGTTGCTTTGCTGTTCTGGGAACTTGCTAGGGTGTTGCTAGGCAGTTGCTTTGGTGTTTTGGGTGGTTGCTATCGTGTTGCTAGGCAGTTGCTATTGTGTTCTGGGTGGTTGCTAAGGCATTGCTAGGCAGTTGCTATGCTGTTCTGGGAACTTGCTAGAGCGTTGCTTGGCAGTTGCTATGGTGTTCTGGGTGGTTGCTAGGCGGGTGCTATGGTGTTCTCGGTGGTTGCTAGGGCATTGCTGGGCAGTTGTTATGGTGTTTTGGGTGGTTTTTGGGGCGTTGCTATGCACTTGCTGTGCTGTTCTGGGAAGTTGCTAGGGTATGGCTTGGCAGTTGCAATGCTGTTCTCGGTGGTTTATTAAGCATTGCTGGGCAGTTGCTTTGATGTTCTGGATAGTTGCTTAGCAGTTGCTATGGTGGTCTGGGTGGTTTCGAAGGTCGTTGCTGGGTGGTTGCCTGGTGGTTGCTATGTTGTTCTGGGTGGTTACTAGGGCATTGCAAGGCGGTCGCTATGGTGCTCTGGGTGGTTGCAAGGCGGTTGCTATGGTGGTCTGGGTGGTTGCTAGGACATTGCTTGGCAGTTGCTATGGTGTTCTGAGTGGTTTTTGGGGAGTTGCTAGGCAGTTGCTATGCTGTTCTGGCTGGTTGCTAGGGGGGTGCTAGGCAGTTGCTTTGGTGTTTTCGGTGGATGCTATGGCGTTGCTAGGCAGTTGCTATGGTGTTCTGGGTGGTTTTAGGCGGGTGCTATGGTGTTCTGGGTGGTTGCTAGGGCGTTGCTTGGCAGTTGCTATGGTGTTCTGGGTGGTTGCTAGGGCGTTTCTAGGCAGTTGCTATGGTGTTCTGGGTGGCTTTTGGGGCGTTCCTAGGCAGTTGCTATGCTGTTTTGGCTGGTTGCTAGGGCGGTGCTCGGCAGTTGCTATGGTGTTTTCGGTGGATGCTATGGCATTGCTAGGCAGTTGCTATGGTGTTCTGGGTGGTTTTAGGCGGGTGCTATGGTGTTCTGGGTGGTTGCTAGGGCGTTGCTTGGCAGTTGCTATGGTGTTCTGAGTCGTTGCTAAGGCGTTGCTAGGCAGTTGCTATGGTGTTCTGGGTGGCTTTTGGGGAGTTGCTCGGCAGTTGCTATGCTGTTTTGGCTGGTTGCTAAGGCGGTGCTAGGCAGTTGCTATGGTGTTTTCGGTGGATGCTATGGCGTTGCTAGGCAGTTGCTATGGTGTTCTGGGTGGTTTTAGGCAGTTGTTGTGCTGTTTTGGCTGGTTGCTAGGGCCATGCTAGGCAGTTGCTATGGTGTTTTCGGTGGATGCTATGGCGTTGCTAGGCAGTTGCTATGGTGTTCTGGGTGGTTTTAGGCGGGTGCTATGGTATTCTGGGTGGTTGCTAGGGCGTTGCTTGGCAGTTGCTATGGTGTTCTGAGTCGTTGCTAAGGCGTTGCTAGGCAGTTGCTATGGGGTTCTCGTGGCTTTTGGGGCGTTCCTAGGCAGTTGCTGTGCTGTTCTGGGAAGTTGCTAGGGTGTTGCTAGGCAGTTGCTATTGTGTTTTGGGTGTTTGCTATGGCGTCGCAAATCCGTTGCGTTGATGTCCTGACTGGTTGCTAGGCGGTTGCTATGGTGTTCATGGTGGTTGCTAGAGCGTTGCTAGCCAGTTGCTATGGTGTTTGGGTGGTTGCTAGCGCATTGCTAGGCAATTGCAATGCTGTTCTTGGAACTTGCTAGGGCATTGCTAGGTAGTTGCTTTGGTGTTTTGGGTGGTTGCTATGGCGTTGCAAGGCAGTTGCTATAGTGTTCTGGAGTGTTGCTATGGTGGTTGCTATGGTGTTCTGGTTGGTTGCTGGGGCGTTGCTAGGCAGTTGCTATGGTGTTCTGGGTGGTTACTGGGGCGTTGCTAGGCAGTTGCTATGGTATTCAGGGTGGTTTCAAGGCGGTTGCAATGGTGTTCTGGGTGGTTGCTAGGGCGTTGATAGGCAGTTACTATCGTGTTTTTGGTGGTTGCTAGGGCGTTGCTAGGCAGTTATTATGCTGCTCTGGGAAGTTGCTAGGGCGTTGCTTTGCAGTTGCCATGGTGTTTTTTGTTGTTGTTACGACTCTGCTAGAAAGTTGCTATGGTGTTCTGCGTGGTTGCTAAACGTTACAAGGCAGTTGCTATGATGTTCTGGGTGGTTGCTAGGCAGTTATTATGGTGGTCTGGGGGGTTGGTAGGCCGTTGCTGGGTGGTTGCCGGGTGGTTTCTATGGTATTCTGGGTGGTTGCTAGGGCGTTGCAAGGCGGTTGCTATGGTGTTCTGGGTGGTTGCAAGGCGGTTGCTATGGTGTTCTGGGTGGTTGCTAGGGCGTTGCGAGGTGGTTGCTGTGGTGTTTTCGGTGGTTGGTAGTGCGTTGTTAGGCAGTTGCTAGGCAGTGTCTATGGTGGTCTGGGTGGTTGTTAGGCCGTTGCCAGGCAGTTGCTATGGTGTTCTGGGTGCTTGGTTGGGAGTTGCTAGGCGGTTGTTATGGTGTTCTGAGTGGTTTTTGGGGCGTTGCTAGGCAGTTGCTATGCTGTTCTGGGTGGTTGCTTGGGCGCTGCTAGGCAGTCGCTATAGTGTTTTGGGTGGTTGCTTTGGCGTTGCTAGGCAGTTGCTATGGTGTTCTGGGTGGTTGCTAGGGCGTTGCGGGGCAGTTTTTATGGTGCTCTGGGTGGAGGCTAGGGCGTTGCTGGGCAGTAGCTATGGTGTTCTGGGTTGTTGTTAGGGCGTTGCTAGGCAGTTGCTACGGTGTTTTAGGTGGTTGCTATCCCATAGCTAGGCTGTTGCTATGTTGTTCTAGGTGGTTGCTAGGCAGTTGCTATGGTGGTCTGGGTGGTTGCTGGGGCGTTGCTAGGCAGTTGCTATGGTGTTCTGGGTGGTTGCTAGGCAGTTGCTATGGTGTTCTGGGTGGTTGCTAGGGCGTTGCTGGGCAGTTTTTATGGTGTTCTGGGTGGATGCTAGGGCGTTGCTAGGCAGTTGCTATGGTGTTCTGGGTTGTTGTTAAGGCGTTGTTAAGGCGTTGCTACGGTGTTTTAGGTGGTTGCTATCCCATTGCTAGGCTGTTGCTATGTTGTTCTAGGTGGTTGCTAGGCAGTTGCTATGGTGGTCTGGGTGGTACTGGGGCGTTGCTAGGCAGATGCTATGGTGTTCTGGTTGGTTGGTTCGGTGTTGCTAGGCAGTTGCTATGGTGTTCTGAGTGGTTTTTGGGCGTTGCTAGGCAGTTGCTATGCTGTTCTGGGTGGTTGCTAGGGCTTTGCTAGGCAGTTGCTATGGTGTTTTGGGTGGTTGCTATGGCGTTGCAAGGCAGTTGCTATGGTGTTCTAGGTGGTTGCTAGGAGGGTGCTAAGGTGTTCTGGGTGGTTGCTAGGGCGTTGCTGTGCAGTTGCTATGGTGTTCTGGGTGGTTGCTAGGCAGTTGCTTGGCAGTTGCTATGGTGTCCTGGGTCGTTGCTAGGGCGTTGCTACGCAGTTGCTTTGGTGTTCTGGGTGGTTTTTGGGGCGTTGCTAGGCAGTTGCTGTGCTGTTCTAGGTGGTTGGTAGGGCGTTGCTAGGCAGTTGCTATGGTGTTTTTGGTGGTTGCAATGGCATTGCAAGGCAGTTGCTATGGTGTTCTGGGTGGTTGTTAGGCAGATTATATGGTGTTCTGGGTGGTTGCTATGGTGTTCTGGTTGGTTACTTGGGCGTTGCGAGGCAGTTGCTATGGTGTTCTGGGTGGTTACATGATCTTTGCTAGGCAGTTGCTATGGTGTTCTGGGTCATTGCTAGAGCCCTGTTAGGCAGTTGCTATGGTGTTCTGGGTGGTTGCTAGGGCGTTGCTAGGCAGTTACTATCGTGTTTTGGGTGGTTGCTAGGGCGTTGTTAGGCAGTTGCTATGGTGTTCTGCGTGGTTGCTAAGCGTTGCAGGGCAGTTGCTATGATGTGCCGGGTGGTTGCAAGGCGGTTGCCTAGGTGTTCTGGGTGGATGCTAGGGCGTTGCGAGGTGGTTGCTATGGTGTTTTCGGTGGTTGGTAGGGCGTTGTTAGGCAGTTGCTATGGTGTTCTTGGTGGTTGCTAGGCAGTTGCTATGGTGGTCTGGGTGGTTGCTAGGGCGTTATTATTCAGTTGCTATGGTGTTCTGGGTGGTTTTTGGGCCGTTGCTAGGCAGTTGCTATGCTGTTCTGGGTGGTTGCTAGGGCGTTGCTCGGCAGTTACTATGGTGTTTTGGATGGTTGCAATGGCGTTGCTAGGCAGTTGCTATGGGGTTCTGGGTGGTTGCTAGGGCGTTGCTGGGCAGTTTTAATGGTGTTCTGGGTGGTGGCTAGGGCGTTGCTTGGCAGTTGCTATGGCGTCCTGGGTTGTTGCTAGGGCGTTGCTAGGCAGTTGCGATGGTGTTCTGGGTGGTTTTTGGGGCATTGCTAGGCAGTTGCTGTGCTGTTCTGGGAAGTTGCTAGGGCGTTGCCAGGCAGTTGCTTTGGTGTTTTGGGTGGTTGCTATGGTATTACTTGGCAGTTGCTATTGTGTTCTGGGTGGTTGCTAAGGCATTGCTAGGCAGTTGATATGCTGTTCTGGGAACTTGCTAGGGCATTGCCAGGCAGTTGCTGTGCTGTTCTGGGAAGTTGCTAGGGCGTTGCCAGGCAGTTGCTATGGTCTTTTAGGTGGTTGTTATGGCGTTGCTAGGCTGTTGCATTGGTGTTCTGACTGGTTGCTAGGCGGTTGCAATGGTGTTCTGGGTGGTTGCTAGGCAGTTGCTATGGTGTTTGGGTGGTTGCTAGGGCATTGCTAGGCAGTTGCTATGCTGTTCTGGGAACTTGGTAGGGCGAAGCTTGGCAGTTGCTTTGGTGTTTTGGGTGGTTGCTATGGTATTACTTGGCAGTTGCTATTGTGTTCTGGGTGGTTGCTAAGGCATTGCGAGGCAGTTGATATGCTGTTCTGGGAACTTGCTAGGGCGTTGCTAGGCACTTGCTCTGGTGTTATGGGTGGTTGCTATGGTGTTGCTTGGCAGTTGCTATGGTGTTCTGGGTGGTTCCTAGGCGGGTGCTATGGTGTTCTGGGTGGTTGCTAGGGCATTGTTAGGCAGTTGTTATGGTGTTTTGGGTGGTTTTTGGGGCGTTGCTAGGCACTTGGTGTGCTGTTCTGGGAAATTGCTAGGGTATGGCTAGGCAGTTGCTCTGCTGTTCTGGGCGGTTTTTTAAGCGTTGCTGGGCAGTTGCTATGATGTTCTGGGTAGTTGCTAAGCAGTTGCGATGGTGGTCTGGGTGGTTTGGAGGTCGTTGCTGGGTGGTTGCCAGGTAGATGCTATGTTGGTCTGGGTGGTTGCTAGGGCGTAGCAAGGCGGTCGCTACGGTGTTCTGGGTGGTTGCAAGGCGGTTGCTCTGGTGGTCTGAGTGGTTGCTAGGGCATTGCTTGGCAGTTGCTATGGTGTTCTGAGGGGTTTTGGGGCGTTGCTCGGCAGCTGCTATGCTGTTATGGCTGGTTGCTAGGGCGGTGCTAGGCAGTTGGTATGGTGTTTTTGGTGGATGCTATGGCGTAACTAGGCAGTTGCTATGGTGTTCTGGGTGGTTTAAGGCGGGTGCTATGGTGTTCTGGGTGGTTGCTAGGGCGTTGCTTGGCAGTTGCTATGGTGTTCTGGGTGGTTGCTTGGGCGTTGCTTGGCAGTTGCTATGGTGTTCTGAGTCGTTGCTAAGGCGTTGCTAGGCAGTTGCTATGGTATTCTGGGTGGCTTTTGGGGCGTTCCTAGGCAGTTGCTGTGCCTTTCTGGGAAGTTGCTAGGGTGTTGCTAGGCAGTTGCTATGGTGTTTTGGTTGCTTGCTATGGCGTTACGAATCTGTTGCATTGATGTTCTGACTGATTGCTACGCGGTTGCTATGGTGTTCTGGGTGGTTGCGAGGGCGTTGCTAGCCAGTTGCTATGGTGTTTGGGTGGTTGCTAGCGCATTGTTAGGCAGTTGCTATGCTGTTCTTGGAACTTGCTAGGGCATTGCTAGGTAGTTGCTTTGATGTTTTGGGTGGTTGCTATGGCGTTGCAAGGCAGTTGCTATGGTGTTTTGGGATGTTGCTAGGCGGTTGCTATGGTGTTCTGGGTGGTTGTTAGGGCGTTGCTAGGCAGTTGCTATGGTGTTCTGGGTGGTTCTTAGGGTGTTGCTAGGCAGTTGCTTTGGTTTTCTGGGTCATTGCTAGGGCGTTGCTATGGTGGTTGCTATGGTGTTCTGGTTGGTTGCTGGGGCGTTGCTAGGCAGTTGCTATGGTGTTCTGGGTCGTTTCTAGGGCATTGCTAGGCAGTTGCTGTGGTGTTCAGGGTGGTTTCAAGGCGGTTGCTATGGTGTTCTGGGTGGTTGCTAGGGCGTTGACAGGCAGTTACTATCGTGTTTTGGGTGGTTGCTAGTGCGTTGCTAGGCAGTTATTATGCTGCTCTGGGAAGTTGCTAGGGCGTTGCTAGGCAGTTGCCATGGTGTTTTTTGTGGTTGTTAGGACTCTGCTAGAAAGTTGCTGTGGTGTTCTGCGTGGTTGCTTAGCGTTACTAGGCAGTTGCTATGATGTTCTGGGTGGTTGCTAGGCAGTTGTTATGGTGGTCTGGGGGGTTGAAAGGTCGTTGCTGGGTGGTTGCTATGGTATTCTGGGTGGTTGCTAGGGCGTTGCAAGGCGGTTGCTATGGTGTTCTGGGTGGTTGCAAGGCGGTTGCTATGGTGTTCTGGGTGGTTGCTAGGGCGTTGCGAGGTGGTTGCTATGGTGTTTTGGGTGGTTGGTAGGGCGTTGGTAGGCAGTTTCTATGGTGGTCTGGGTGCTTGTTAGGCCGTTGCCAGGCAGTTGCTATGGTGTTCTGGGTGCTTGGTTGGGAGTTGCTAGGCGGTTGCTATGGTGTTCTGAGTGGTTGCTTGGTCGCTGCTAGGCAGTCGCTATGGTGTTTTGGGTGGTTGCTTTAGCGTTGCTAGGCAGTTGCTATGGTGTTCTGGGTGGTTGCTAGGGCGTTGCTGGGCAGTTGCTATGCTGTTCTGGGTGGTTGCTTGGTCGCTGCTAGGCAGTCGCTATGGTGTTTTGGATGGTTGCTTTGACGTTGCTAGGCAGTTGCTATGGTGTTCTAGGTGGTTGCTAGGCAGTTGCTATGGTGTTCTGGGTGGTTGCTAGGGCGTTGCTGGGCAGTTTTTATGGTGTTCTGGGTGGTTGCTAGGGGGTTGCTAGGCAGTTGCGATGGTGTTCTGGGTTGTTGTTAGGGGGTTGCTAGGCAGGTGCTACGCTGTTTTAGGTGGTGGCTATCCCATTGCTAGGCTGTTGCTATGTTGTTCTAGGTGGTTGCTAGGCAGCTGCTATGGTGGTCTGGGTGGTTGCTGGGGCGTTGCTAGGCAGTTGCTTTCATGTTCTGTCTGGTTTGTTGGGTGTGGCTAGGCAGTTGCTATGGTGTTCTGAGTGGTTTTTGGGCGTTGCTAAGCAGTTGCTATGCTGTTCTGGGTGGTTGCTAGGGCTTTGCTAGGCAGTTGCTATGGTGTTTTGGGTGGTTGCTATGGCGTTGCAAGGCAGTTGCTATGGTGTTCTGGGTGGTTGCTAGGCAGTTGCTATGGTATTCTGGGTGGTTGCGAGGGCGTTCCTGGGCAGTTTTTATGGTGTTCTGGGTGGTTGCTAGGGCGTTGCTAGGCAGTTGCTATGGTGTTCTGGGAAGTTGCTAGGGCGTTGCCAGGCAGTTGCGATGGTGTTTTAGGGGGTTTTTATGGCATTGCTAGGCTGTTGCGTTGGTGTTCTGACTGCTTGCTAGGCGGTTGCTATGGTGTTCTCGGTGGTTGCTAGGGCGTTGCTAGGCAGTTTCTATGGTGTTCTGGGTTGTTGGTTGGGTGTTGCTAGGCAGTTGCTATGGTGGTCTGAGTTGTTTTTGGGGCATTGCTAGGCAGTTGCTATGCTTTTCTGGGTGGTTGCTAGGGCGTTGCTAGGCAGTTGCCATGGTGTTTTAGGTGGTTGCTATGGCGTTGCTAGGCAGTTGCTATGGTGTTCTGGGTGGTGGCTAGGAGGGTGCTATGGTGTTCTGGGTGGTTGCTAGGGCATTGCTGTGCAGTTGCTATGGTGTTCTGGGTGGTTGCTAGGCAGTTGCTTGGCAGTTGCTATGGTGTCCTGGGTCGTTGCTAGGGCGTTGCTAGGCAGTTGCTATGGTTTTCTGGGTGGTTTTTGGGGCGTTGCTAGGCAGTTGTTGTGCTGTTCTAGGTGGTTGCTGGGGCGTTGCTAGGCAGTTGCTATGGTGTTTTTGGTGGTTGCAATGGCATTGCAAGGCAGTTGCTATGGTGTTCTGGGTGGTTGCTAGGCGGTTTATATGGTGTTCTGGGTGGTTGCTATGGCGTTGCTAGGCAGTTGCTTTGGTGTTCTGGGTCATTGCTAGGCAGTTGCTATGGTGTTCTGGTTGGTTACTTGGGCGTTGCTAGGCAGTTGCTATGGTGTTCTGGGTGGTTACTAGATCTTTGCTAGGCAGTTGCTATGGTGTTCTGGGTCATTGCTAGAGCGCTGTTAGGCAGTTGCTATGGTGTTCTGGGTGGTTGCAATGGTGTTCTTGGTGGTTGCTAGGGCGTTGCTAGGCAGTTACTATCGTGTTTTGGGTGGTTGCTAGGGCGTTGTTAGGCAGTTGCATTGCTGTTCTGGGAAGTTGCAAGGGGCGTTGCTTGGCAGTTGCCATGGTGTTTTTGGTGGTTGCTAGGACGCTGCTAGGCAGTTGCTATGGTGTTCTGCGTGGTTGCTAAGCGTTGCTAGGCAGTTGCTATGATGATCTGCGTGGTTGCTAGGCAGTTGCTATGGTGGTCTGGGTGGTTTGTAGGTCGTTGCTGGGTGGTTGCCAGGTGGTTGCTTTGGTGTTCTGGGTGGTTACTAGGGCGTAGCTAGGCAGTTGCTATGGTGTTCTGGGTGGTTTGTAGGTCGTTGCTGGGTGGTTGCTAGGCAGTTGCTATGGTGTTCTGGGTCGTTGCTAGGGCGTAGCTAGGCAGTTGCTATGGTGTTCTTGGTGGTTGCAAGGTTGTTGCTATGGTGTTCTTGGTGGTTGGTAGGGCGTTGGTAGGCAGTTACTATCGTTTTTTGGGTGGTTGCTAGGGCGTTGCTCGGCAGTTTCTATGGTGTTCTGGGTGGTTGCTAGGGCGTTGAAAGGCAGGTGCTAGGCGGTTGTGGGAAGTTGCTAGGGCGTTGCTAGGCAGTTGCGATGGTGTTTTGGGTGGTTGGTAGGGCGTTGTTAGGCAGTTGCTATGGTGTTCTAGGTGGTTGCTAGGCAGTTGCTATGGTGGTCTGGGTGGAATGTAGGTCGTTGCTGGGTGGTTGCCAGGTGGTTGCTTTGGTGTTCTGGGTGGTTACTAGGGCATTGCAAGGCGGTTGCTATGGTGTTCTGGGTGGTTGCAAGGCGGTTGCTTTGGTGTTCTGGGTGGTTGCTTGGGCGTTTGGAGGTGGTTGCGATGGTGTTTTGGGTGGTTGGTAGGGCGTTGTTAGGCAGTTGCTATGGTGTTCTAGGTGGTTGCTAGGCAGTTGCTATGGTGGTCTGGGTGGTTGGTTGGGTGTTGCTAGGCAGTTGCTATGGCGTTCTGAGTGGTTTTTGGGGCGTTGCTAGGCAGTTGCTATGCTGTTCTGAGTGGTTGCTAGGGCGTTGCTAGGCAGATATTATGGTGCTCTGGGTGGTTTCTAGGCAGTTGCTATGGTGTTCTGGGTGGTTGTTCAGGCTTTCCTAAGCAGTTGCTGTGGTGTTCTGGGTGGTTGCTAGGGTGTTGCTAGGCAGTTGCGATGGTGTTCAAGATGGTTGCGAGGCGGTTGCTATGGTGTTCTGGGTGATTGCTAGTGCAAATGAAAATTGGTACACATGTGTATTTTGCCAATTCGAACAAAAAAGTCTCTGGCACCTTCGGTCAATTCCAAACAGGAAGTCAGCCATTTTGATTTTAATGTGTCATTTTGGCCCGATTTCCACATATTGCATTTTAACAAACTCCTCCTAGCGATTCTGTCCATTCAAACTAATATTTATTTCAGATCATCAAGAGACCATGCTGATCAAACGTAGGGCTCTGCATGTCTGTCGCTTAATGGGCCTGGCCGCCATGGTGTCCCCATTTCTGATTCCTCGCCAAACACATTCGAGCTGCTAGAGATTGGTAGAGATCATTGTGAGACAAAGGTGATCAAAAGTTGTACTTTGCAGATCTGCAGGTCAAAGGGCGTGGCTGCTCGGGCGTGACAAATTTTAGTAACTTGAGGAAAAAATTTCACAATGCTCTCACATCCAAACACTTGATTTCAGAAGCTTCAAACTTGCTAAAAATTATGAGGGCGCCGCCCTGAACATCTTGATATATTAACTTTCCACTTTGCTAATAGCGCCACCCGGTGGTAACAGGAAGTGACCACTCGTTACTTCCACTTGTACTGATGACACATTGTTGGACCCATCAACTTCATTCTACTTCTAAAACATGCAGAACAAGTTGATGAAGCTACTTTGTAAACGCTGTATAGCTACTAGTAATGGCGTCTGTGTGGCGAAGCGGCGACTTTGGATGCCTCGCCATGAAAATATGTTTGTGTTTTTGATGTTCTTAATGAATTCGTATCATCATGGAAATTGATATGCTGGTTAAGGGTGCCAAGCTCTCACATCTGATTGGGACTTTGCCCATGAGGGCAGCAAAATGCCTCGATAGCGCCCCCTTGAAATTTTCAAAAACCCCACCCTTTGGGGTTTTTTTGGAGTAGAAAGATGAAAATTGGTACAAATATGTATTTGGCCAGAACGCAAAAAAAAATCTCTGGCATCATTTGTCCACTCCAAACAGGAAGTCGGCCATTTTGATTTTAACGTGTCATTTTTGCCTGATTGCCATAAATTGTATTTTAACGCACTCCTCCAAGAGATTTCATCCTTTCAAAACCAGATTTATTACTAAACATTGAGAGACCATGCTGATCAAAAGTTGTGCTCTGCAGGTCTGTAGGTCAGTGGGCGTGGCTACAAACAGGAAGTGACCAGTTTTTACTTTCACTTGCACTGAAGACATTTTGTTGAACCAATCAACTTCATTCCCCCTGTACAACATGTAGAAGCAGTTGCTTAAACTACCCTAAGAATGCTGTGATGCTTCGAGTAATGGCGTGTGTGTGGCGATGCGGTGACAATGGATCCCTCGCCATGAAAATACGTTTGGGTTTTTGATGTCTTTAATATACTTGTACCATCATAAAAATTGATAGACCGGTCAAGGGTGGCAAGCTCTCACATCTGATTGGGGCTTTGCCCATCAGGGCAGCAAAATGCCTCGATAGCGCCCCCTTGAAATTTTCAAAAACCCCTCCCCATAGGGTTTTTTTTGGAGTAGAAAGATGAAAATTGGTACACATGTGTATTTCGCCAAGACGCAAAAAAAAGTCTCTGACATCATTTGTCCACTCCAAACAGGAAGTCGGTCATTTTGATTTTAGCGTGCCATTTTTGCCTGATTTCCACATATTGCATTTTAACGCACTCCTCCTAGAGATTTCATCCTTTCAAAACCAGATTTATTAAAAAACATTGAAAGACCATGCTGATCAAAAGTTGTGCTCTGCAGGTCTGTAGGTCAGTGGGTGTGGCTACTAACAGGAAGTGACCAGTTTCTACTTTCACTTGTACTGATGACACATAGTTGAACCCATCAACTTTATTCCCCCTGTACAACATGTAGAAGAACTTGCTTAAACTACCTTACGAATGCTGTGATGCTGAGACTAATGGCGTCCGTGTGGCGATGCGGTGACAATGGATCCCTCGCCATGAAAATACGTTTGTGTTTTTCATGTTCCTAATGAATTCGTATCATCATGCAAATTGATATGCTGGTCAAGAGTGGCAAGCTCCAATATCTGATTGGGGCGGTGCCCATGAGGGCAGCAAAATGCCTCGATAGTGCCCCCTTGAAATTTTTAAAAACCCCTCCCCATAGGGGTTTTTTTGGAATAGGTACATGAAAATTGATACACATGTGTATGTTGCCTATTCGAACAAAAAAGTCTCCGGCACCATCGGTCAATTCCAAACAGGAAGTCAGCCACTTTGATTTTAATGTGTCATTTCGGCCCGATTTCCACATATTTCATTTTCACAAAATCCTCCTACCGATTCCGTCCAATCAACCTAATATTTTCTTCAGACCATCAAGAGACCCTGCTGATCAAAAGTAGTGCCCTGCATGTCTCTTGCTAAATGGACCTGGCCGCCATGGTGTCCCCATTCCAGATGCCTCGCCAAACACATTCGAGCTGCTCGCTCTCCCTCATACTTCATCCAAATGGATTCAAAATTCCTGTACGTAGTGAAAGCCCCACCCTATACGCCTCGATGTGCTGTTAAACAATCTAGCTCATTGCGCCCCTTTATGGAAACAGAGAATGCCACATTTTACGTTGAAATTGGCAGATTTGCTCAAAACTTCACATTTGTGCTTAGTATCTGCCCCTGAATGCACCTGCCCAAATTTGGTTACGCTCTGAGCGCCTACTAGTGGATGAAATATCAACTTATCATAACTCCTTCAGCATTGTCCGATTCACTCGACACTTTCTCTCAGGTTGGGGCCGGCACTTGACCTGTCCAGTGGTCTTGAGTGCACAGCTGCACCCGTCATGATCTCACCACAACCCCAACGTGCACATGTGGGCGAGGGCCCGTTCAACGCTGCTTGCAGCTTTAATTAGGGCCCGAGCACCGACCTGTGCCAGGGCCCGAAACGGGTCCTGGCACCGAAGGTGCGAGGAACCTTTTGTTTTTGATGGGATTTTTATTCTTCTTCTTCTTCTTCTTCTTCTTTTTATTCTGCTGCGAGAACGCATTTTTGAGGGCTTTGCCATGCACAAAAACTCACAAAAATTTGCCCACACTTCAGTCGTGGTGAAAATTGCAAAGTATTACTATTTTTGTGCTTAGACATGCCTAGGTGGCTCTATAGCGCCACCCAACACACTGTCATTTTGGAACGCACTTGCTCGGATTCTAATGAAATTCTATAGGGTCATAGTAGTCATCATAAATTTTTTTGTCAATTTTTTTGAAATTTTTTTGCCCTACGGAAGTGAGCTATGAGCCATTTCCTGTGTTTTTTCAGATTTTACGAACACATTTTTGAGGGCCTTATCATACTGGTAAACGCACCAAACTTGGTTTATTGACTAAAAATATTAAGTTCTTTCATTCGATATCTCATTTGGCAGTGGGTGAGACATGGTGGCTCTATAGCGCCCCCTAATACATAATTGCATTTTTCAGGGCATCAGCATGCTCGAAAACTCACAAAACTTTGCAAACATATTAAGCTGGTCATAATTTTTACTAGGATTTAAGGATTACAGATGGATGTGGCAAAATTGCATTACAGCGCCACCTAGAAAATTTCAATGAAGCAGCCCTCGCACCGTGTTTAACCTACATGTACAAAATTCGGTGGACATGTGTACTATGCCAAGACCTAAAGAAAAGTCTCTTGGTGCCATGACCTAGACCCAACAGGAAGTCCGCCATTTTTAATTGAATTTGCAAATTTTTTAAAGTTTTTTGCCATTCACAGGCGTCGTACTTTAACAAACTCCTCCCAGAGATTTTATCCGATCATCTTAAAATTTTGCATATAACATCTAAAGACCTTGTTGATGTTAAATTGCGAAGCTTTTTTGGATTCATCGAACTTTGTATCCGTGGCGTCGCTGCGAATTTTGATGTTCTGCCATGAAACAGGAAGTTGGTTTAATGCGCATATACTTTGTGAAATTTGCCCGAAACTTTACAGGCTTAATAAGAGTCGACTTAGAAATATACTTATATGTTGATATTGGAGTGGGTGTGGTCAGGTGGCTCCACAGCGCCGTCTTGATACGGCCATGTTGAGTTAAAAGTGCTTGAATGTTCATGAAATTTAGTCTGATCATTACATTTGTTTTTTTGGGCTTTGCTTATTTTTTTGATATTTTTCGGCCAAACAGGAAGTGAGCTATGAGCCATTTCCTGCGTTATTTCAAATTTTACGAACACACGTTTGACGGCTTTAGCATACTCAAAAACTTGCAAATCTTTGCAAAAATTATAATTGTCTGATTGTCTTCAATTTGAGACAGAAATTGGCAGTAAATATGGCATATTGGCTCTTTAGCGCCCCCAATCAGATTTTTAAAAGAATTGCCCTTTTGAGGCTCTCAGCATGCTCAAAAACTCACAAAATTTTGTACCATTCTGAAAACCATCATTACTAATACACTGATAAAAAAATACATATCGAGTTGGCAAAAATGGCATCAAAGCGCCCCCTGGAAAATTTCAAATAAGCAGCCCTCGCATCGTGGTTGACCTGCATGTCTGAAATTCGGTGGACATGTGAAATATCCTGAGACCTCAAAAAAAGTCTCTTGGTGCCATGACCTAGACCAAACAGGAAGTTCGCCATTTTTAATTGAAATTTAGACTTTAGATTTTTCGCCATTCGCAGGTGTCGTACTTTAACGAACTCCTCCTAGAGATTTTATTCGATCAACTTAAAATTGGGCGAGTAATATCCAAAGACTTTGCTGATGTTAAATTGCAAAGCTTTTTTGGGCTCATCGAACGATGCATCCATGGCGTTGCGGCGAATTTTGATGTCCCGCCATCAAACAGGAAGTTGGTTTTACTCCCACATACTTTGTGGGATTTGCCTGAAACTTTCCAAGCTTGATAAAATTGTCCTCCCAAGTATAAACATATGCTAATATTAGATCGGGAGGTGCCAGGTGGCTCCACAGCGCCCTCTAGATATGGCCATGTTAAGATAAAAATGCTTGAATGTTCATGAAATTTGGTGTGATCATTGCATGCCTCATTCCAGGCAAGGTTTAATTTTTTGAAATTTTTTGGCCAAACAGGAAGTGAGCTCTGAGCTATTTCTTGCGTTTCTCCAAATTTTCGGAACAAACGTTTTAAGACCTTAGAATGCTTCAAAATTGCAAAATGTGGCACAAATGATAAATGTCTTAATTTCTTCATTGTCATTCATCAATTGGCACTAAATGTAGCATAATGGCTCTATAGCGCCCCCAATAAGATTTATAAAAGAATTGCTCTTTTGAAGGTCAAAACATGCTGGAAAATTTACAAAAATAAATATACTCATGGAGCTTGGTATTTCGATTACGATGTTGTAGATTTTGCGCAGACACATATCAATATGGTATCATAGCACACTCCAGAAAATTTTTGCACTCCCCTCAGGAACACACATTCACGCGGTCCAGCAGTGTCCAAAGGCTCTGAATCGACACCTGCACCCATCAGGATCTTGCTGCCACCCCAACGTGCACGAGGGGAGCGAGGGCCTTTTCAACGCTGCTTGCAGCTTTAATTAGGGCCCGAGCACCGACCGGTGCCAGGGCCCGGAACGGGTCCTGGCACCGAAGGTGCGAGGAACCTATTGTTTTTGATGGGATTTTTATTATTCTTCTTCTTCTTCTTCTTCTTTTTATTCTGCTACGAGAACGCATTTTTGAAGGCTTTACCATGCACGAAAACTCAGAAAAATTTGCACACACGTCAGACGTGGTGAAAATTACAAATTATTATTAATTTTGTGCTTGGACATGCCCCAGTGGCTCTATAGCGCCACCAAACACGCGGCCATTTTGGAACGCACTTGCTCGGATTCTCATGAAATTGGACAGGGCCACAGCAGTCATAAGAAATTTTTTTGTCAATTTTTTTGAAAATTTTTTGCCGCACAGGAAGTGAGCTATGAGCCATTTCCTGCGTTTTTTCAGATTTTACGAACACATTTTTGAGGGCCTTATTTTGCTCGAAAATTCATCAAACTTGGCTCATAGACTAAAAATATTAAATACTTTGATTCGATATCTCATTTGGCACTGAGTTTGACATGGTAACTCTATAGCGCCCCCTAATACATAATTACATTTTTCAGGGCCTCAGCATGCTCGAAAACTCACGAAACTTTGCAGACCTTTTAAACTGCTCATACTATTTACTAGGATATAGGGCTTGAAGGAAAATGTGGCAAAATTGCATTACAGCGCCACATAGAAAATTTCAATGAAGCAGCCCTCGCGGCGTGTTTAATCTACATGTTCTAAATTCGGTAGACATATGTCCTATGCCAAGACCTAAAAAAAAGTCTCTTGGTGCCATGACCTAGACGCAACAGGAAGTCCGCCATTTTTAATTGAATTTGCAATTTTTTAAAATTTTTTGCAATTCACAGCCATCGTACTTTAACGAACTCCTTTTAGAGATTTTATCTGATCAACTTAAAATTTGGCATACGACATTGAAAGACGTCGTCGATGTTAAATTGCGAAGCATTTTTGGATTCATCGAACTTTGTATCCGTGGCGTCGCGGCGTATTTCGATGTTCCGCCATGAAAATGGAAGTTGCTTTTATGAGCATATCCTTTGGGAGATTTACGTGAAACTTTACAGGCTTAATGATAGTCTAATTCCAAATATACCTATATCTTGATATTGGAGTGGGTGTGGTCAGGTGGCTCTACAGCGCCCTCTTGACACGGCCATGTTGATATAAAAGTGCTTGAATGTTCATGAAATTTGGTCTGATCATTAGGGCCCGAGCACCGACCGGTGCCAGGGCCCGGAACGGGTCCTGGCACCGAAGGTGCGAGGAACCTATTGTTTTTGATGGGATTTTTATTATTATTCTTCTTCTTCTTCTTCTTCTTCTTCTTCTTATTCTGCTGCGAGAACGCATTTTTGAGGGCTTTGCCATGCACGAAAACTCACAAAAATTTGCCCACACGTCAGTCGTGGTGAAAATTGCAAAATATTATTATTTTTGTGCTTGGACATGCCCCTGTGGCTCTAAAGCGCCACCAAACACGTGGCCATTTTGGAACGCACTTGCTCGGATTCTCACGAAATTTTATAGAGTCATAGTAGTCATCATAAATTTTTTTGTAAATTTTTTTGAAATTTTTTTGCCTCACAGGAAGTGAGCTATGAGCCATTTCCTGCGTTTTTTTAGATTTTACGAACACATTTTTGAGGGTTTTATCATACTCGAAAACTCACCAGACTTGGCTTATAGACTAGAAATATTACGTTCTTTGATTTGATATCTCATTTGGCACTGGGTGTGATATGGTAGCTCTATAGCGCCCCCTAATACATAATTGCATTTTTGAGGGCCTCAGCATGCTTGAAAACTCACAAAACTTTGCAAACATATTAAGCAGGTTTTACTTTTAACTAGGATTTAGGGTGTACAGATGGATGTGGCAAAATTGCATTACAGCGCCACCTAGAAAATTTCAATGAAGCAGCCCTCGCAGCGTGTTTGACCTACATGTACAAAATTCGGTGGACATGTGTACTATGCCAAGACCTAAAAAAAAGTCTCTAGGTGCCATGACCTAGACTCAACAGGAAGTCCGCCATTTTAAATTGAATTTGCAAATTTTTTAAATTTTTTGCCATTCACAGGCTTCGTACTTTAACGAACTCCTCCTAGAGATTTTATTCGATCAACTTAAAATTTTGAATTTAACATTTTAAGACCTTGTCGATGTTAAATTGCGAAGCTTTTTTGGATTCATTGAACTTTGTATCCGTGGCGTCGCGGCGAATTTCGATGTTCCGCCATGAAACAGGAAGTTGGTTTTACGCGCACATGCTTTGTGAAATTTGCGCGAAACTTTACAGGCTTTATAGGAGTCCACTTCCAAGTAGACCTATATGTTGATATTAGATTGGGTGTGGTCAGGTGGCTCCACAGCGCCCTCTTGAAACGGCCATGTTGAGATAAAAGTGCTTGAATGTTCATGAAATTTGGTGTGATCATTGCATTGTTCATGTTGAGTTATTTTAATTTTTTTGAAATTTTTTGGCCAAACAGGAAGTGAGCTAGGCGCCATTTTCTGCGTTTTTCCAAATTTTATAAACACGTTTGGATGCTTTAGAACACTTGAAATCTTGCAAAAAGTTGCACAAATTATAATTGTCTGATTATCTTCAATTTTATATATCAATTTACACAAAATTTGGCACAATGGCTCTATAGCGCTCCCTATCAGATTTTTTAAAAAATTGCCATTTTGAGGGTCTCAGCATGTTCTAAAACTCACAAAATTTTGTAAATGTATAAAGACCATCATTCGTATTACTCTGACAAAAAACTTATATATATACATGGCAAAAATGTCACTATAGCGCCCCCTGGAAAATTTTAAATAAGCAGCCCTTGCAGCCTGGTAAACCTACATGCATGAAATTCAGTAGACATGTAGAATATGCCGAGACCTACAAAAAATTCTCTTGGTGCCATGACCTACACTCAACAGGAAGTCCACCATTTTTAATTGAAATTGCAACTTTTTTGGATTGTTGGCCATTCACAGGTGTCGTACTTTAACAAACTCCTCCTAGAGATTTTATCTGATCAACTTAAAATTTGGCATATGACATTGAAAGACGTCGTCGATGTTAAATTGCGAAGCTTTTTTGGATTCATCAAACTTTGTATCCGTGGCGTCGCGGCGAATTTCGATGTTCTGCCATGAAAATGGAAGTTTATTTTATGAGCATATGCTTTGGGAGATTTACATGAAACTTTACAGGTTTAATGTTAGTCTAATTCCAAATATACCTATATGTTGATATTGGAGTGGGTGTGGTGAGGTGGCTCTACAGCGCCCTCTTGACACGGCCATGTTGATATAAAAGTGCTTGAATGTTCATGAAATTTGGTCAGATCATTGCATTTGTTTTTCTGGGCTGTGCTGATTTTTTTGAAATTTTTCGGCCAAACAGGAAGTGAGCTATGAGTCATTTTCTGCGTTATTCCAAATGTTATGAACACACATTTGAAGGCCTTAGCATACTCGAAAACTTGCTAAACTTAGCTAAAATTTTATTTGTCACATTGTCTTCAATTTGAAACAAAAATTGGCAGTAAATGAGGCATCATGGCTCTATAGCGCCCCCAATACGATTTTTACAAGAATTACCCTTTTGAGGGTTTCAGCATGCTCAAAAACTCACAAAATTTTGTATAATTTTAAAGACCATCATTCCTATTACACTGATAAAAAATTTACAAATAGGCGTGGCAAAAATGGCATTATAGCGCCCCCTGGAAAATTTCAAATAAGCAGCCCTCGCAGCCCGATAAACCCACATGTATGAAATTCGGTAGACATGTGGAATATGCCGAGACCTACAAAAAAGTCTCTTGGTGCCATGACCTAGACCCAACAGGAAGGCTGCCATTTTTAATTGAAATTGCAACTTTTTAAAATTTTTTTTGCCATTCACAGGTGTCGTACTTTAACGAACTCCTCCTAGAGATTTTATCCGATCAACTTAAAATTTGGCATATAATATCTAAAAACCTTGCTGACGTTAAATTGCGAAGCTTTTTTGATTTCATTGAACGATGCATCTGTGGCGTCACGGCGAATTTTGATGTCCTGCCATGAAACAGGAAGTTGCTTTCAATTCCACATACTTTGTGGGATTTGCCTGAAACTTTCCAAGCTTGATAAAATTGTCCGCCCAAGTATAGATATATGCTTATTTTATATCGAGAGGTACCAGGTGGCTCCACAGCGCCCTCTAGATATGGCCATGTTCAGATAAAAGTGCTTGAAAGTTCATGAAATTTGGTATGATCATTGCATTAGTCATTCTCCGCAATTGTTAATTTTTTGAAATTCTTTTGCCAAACAGGAAGAGAGCTATGAGCTATTTTTTGCGTTTTTCCAAATTTTACGAACACACGTTTTAAGGCCTTAGAATGCTCCAAAACTTGCAAAACCATCCAAAAATTAGAACTGTTTTATTCTCTTCAATACATCCATCAATTGGCACTAAATGGGGCATAATGGCTCTATAGCGCCCCCAATAATATTTATAAAAGAATTGCTCTTTTGAAAGTCTAAACATGCTGGAAAATTTACAAAAATCGAAACACTCATGGAGCCCTGTATTACGATTACTGTGTTGTAGATTTTGTGCACAGGCAAGTCAAAATGGTATCATAGCGCCCTCCAGAAAATTTTTGCACTCCCATCAGGAAACCACATTGTACGCGGTCCAGCTGTGTCCAATGGCCCTGAATGGACACCTGCAGCCATCAAGATCTTGCTGCCAACCCAATGTGCACAGGGGGGGCGAGGGCCCTTTCAACGCTGCTTGCAGCTTTAATTATTCTTCTTCTTCTTCTTCTTTTTATTCTGCTGCGAGAACGCATTTTTGAGGGCTTTGCCATGCACGAAAACTCACAAAAATTTGCCCACACGTCAGTCGTGGTGAAAATTGCAAACTATTATTTATTTTGTGCTTAAACAAGACCCGGTGGCTCTATAGCGCCACCAAACACAAGGCCATTTTGGAACGCACTTGCTTGGATTCTCACGAAATTTGGTAAGGTCATAGTAGTCATCCTAAATTTTTTTGTCAATTTTTTTGAAATTTTCTTGCATCACAGGAAGTGAGCTATGAGCCATTTCCTGCGTTTTTTTCAGATTTTACGAACACGTTTTTGAGGGCTTAATCATACTCGAAAACTCACCAAACTTGGGTCATAGACTAAAAATATTAAGTTCTTCGATTTGATATCTCATTTGGCACTGGGGATGACATGGTGGCTCTATAGCGCCCCCTAATGCATAATTGCATTTTTGAAGGCATCAGCATGCTCGAAAACTCACGAAACTTTTTCAAACATATTAAGCTGGTCATACTCTTTACAAAAATATAGGGGTTACAGATAGCTGTGGCAAAATTGCATTACAGCGCCACCTAGAAAATTTCTCGCAGCGTGTTTAAACTACATATACGAAATTCGGTGGACATGTGTACTATGCCAAGACCTAAAAAAAAGTCTCTTGGTGCCATGATCTAGACTCAACAGGAAGTCCGCCATTTTTAATTGAATTTGCAAATTCTTTTTATTTTTTGCCATTCACAGGCGTCGTACTTTAACAAACTCCTCCTAGAGATTTTATTCTATCAACTTTAAATTTCGCATATGACATTTCAAGACCTTGTTGATGTTAAATTGCAAAGCTTTTTTGGATTCATTAAACTTTGTATCCGTGGCGTTGCGGCGAATTTCGATGTTCCGCCATGAAACAGGAAGTTGGTTTTACGCGCACATGCTTTGTGAGATTTGAGCGAAACTTCACAGGCTTGATTAAATTGTCCGCCTAAGTATAAATATATGCTAATATCAGATTGGGAGTGGTCAGGTGGCTCCACAGCGCCCTCTAGATACGGCCATGTTAAGATAAAAGTGCTTGAATGTTCATGAAATTTTGTGTGATCATTGCATTTCTCATTGCAGGCAATGACTAATTTTTTGAAATTTTTTGGCCAAACAGGAAGTGAGTTTTGAGCTATTTCCTGCGTTTTTTCAAATTTTACGAACGCACGTTTGAAAGCCTTAGAATACTCCAAAGCTCGCAAAACCTCGCACAAATTATTATTGTCTTATTCTCTTCAATGTCATCCCTCAATTGGAGCCTAATGTGACATAATGGCTCCAGAGCGCCCCCAATCAGATTTATAAAAGAATTGCCTTTTTGAGGGTCTCAACATGTTTGAAAACTCACAAAATTTTGTAAATGTTTAAAGACCATCATTCATAATACTCTGGTAAAAAGCTTACATATTGGCATGGCAAAAATGTCATTATAGCGCCCCCTGTAAAATTTCAAATAAGCAGCCCTCGCAGCCCGTTAAACCTACATGTATGAAATTCGGTAGAGATGTGGAATATGACGAGACCTAAAAAAAAGTCTCTAGGTGCCATGACCTAGACTCAACAGGAAGTCCGCCATTTTTAATTGAAATTGCAACTTTTTTGGATTGTTGGCCATTCACAGGTGTCGTACTTTAACGAACTCCTCCTAAAGATTTCATCCGATCAACTTGAAATTTGGCTATTAGTATCTAAAGACGTTGCTGATGTTAAATTGTGAAGCTTTTTTGGATTCATTGAATTTTGTATCCGTAACGTTGGGGCGAATTTCGATGTCCCGCCATTTAACAGGAAGTTGGGTTTACTCCCACATACTTCATTGGTTTTCCCTGAAACTTTCCAAGCTTTATTAAATTGTCCTCCCAAGTATAAATATATGCTAACATTAGATCAGGAGTGGCCAGATGGCTCCACAGCGCCCTCTAGATACGGCTATGTTAAGATACAAGTGCTTGAATGTTCATGAAATTTGGTGTGATCATTGCAATACTCATTCCGGGCAATGGCTAATTTTCTCGGCCAAACAGGAAGTGAGGGATGAGCTATTTCCTGCGTTTTTCTAAATTTCACGAACATACCTTTGAAGGCCTTAGAATACTCCAAAGCTTGCAAAACCGAGCACAATTTATTATTGTCTAATTCTCTTCAATGTCATCCATCAATTGGCACTAAATATGGCATAATGGCTCTATAGCGCCCCCAATCAGATTTATAAGAGAATTACTCCTTTGCAGGTCTAAACGTGCTGGAAAATTAACAAAAATTAACACACTCATGGAGTTCGGTAATACGATTACTATGTTGTAGATTTTACGCACAGGCATATCAAAATGGTACCATAGCACCCTCTAAAAAATTTTTGCACTCCCCTCAGGAAACCACATTGTACGCGGTCCAGCATTGTCCAATGGCTGTGAATGGACGCCTGCAACCATCAAGATCTTGCTGCCACCCGAACGTGCACAAAGGCCGCGAGGGCCCTTTCAACGCTGCTTGCAGCTTTAATTGCATTTGTTTTTCTGGGCTGTGCTGATTTTTTTGAAATTTTTCGGCCAAACAGGAAGTGAGCTATGAGTCATTTCCTGCGTTATTCCAAATTTTATGAACACACATTTGAAGGCCTTAGCATACTCGAAAACTTGCAAAACTTAGCTAAAATTTTATTTGTCCCATTGTCTTCAATTTGAAACAAAAATTGGCAGTAAATGAGGCATCATGGCTCTATAGCGCCCCCAATACGATTTTTAAAAGAATTACCCTTTTGAGGGTTTCAGCATGCTCAAAAACTCACAAAATTTTGTACAATTTTAAAGACCATCAACCCTATTACACTGATAAAAAATTTACAAATAGGCGTGGCAAAAATGGCATTATAGCGCCCCCTGGAAAATTTCAAATAAGCAGCCCTCGCAGCCCGGTAAACCCACATGTATGAAATTCGGTAGACATGTGGAATATGCCGAGACCTACAAAAAAGTCTCTTGGTGCCATGACCTAGACTCAACAGGACGGCTGCCATTTTTAATTGAATTTGCAACTTTTTTTTATTTTTTTTTGCCATTCACAGGTGTTGAACTTTAACGAACTCCTCCTAGAGATTTTATTCGATCAACTTAAAATTTGGCATCTAATATCGAAAAACCTTGCTGACGTTAAATTGCGAAGCTTTTTTGATTTCATCGAACGATGCATCCGTGGCGTCACGGCGAATTTTGGTGTCCTGCCATGAAACAGGAAGTTGCTTTCAATTCCACATACTTTGTGGGATTTGCCTGAAACTTTCCAAGCTTGATAAAATTGTCCGCCCAAGTATAGATATATGCTTATTTTATATCGAGAGGTGCCAGGTGGCTCCACAGCGCCCTCTAGATATGGCCATGTTCAGATAAAAGTGCTTGAAAGTTCATGAAATATGGTATGATCATTGCATCAGTCATTCTCCGCAATTGTTAATTTTTTGAAATTTTTTTGCCAAACAGGAAGAGAGCAATGAGCTATTTCCTGCGTTTTTCCAATTTTACGAACACACGTTTTAAGGCCTTAGAATGCTCCAAAACTTGCAAAACCATCCAAAAATTAGAACTGTCTTATTCTCTTCAATACATCCATCAATTGGCACTAAATGGGGCATAATGGCTCTATAGCGCCCCCAATAAGATCTATAAAAGAATTGCTCTTTTGAAAGTCTAAACATGCTGGAAAATTTACAAAAATCAAAACACTCATGGAGCCCCGTATTACGATTACTGTGTTGTAGATTTTTTGCACAGGCAAGTCAAAATGGTATCATAGCGCCCTCCAGAAAATTTTTGCACTCCCATCAGGAAACCACATTGTACGCGGTCCAGTTGTGTCCAATGGCTCTGAATGGACACCTGCAGCCATCAAGATCTTGCTGCCACCCCAATGTGCACAGGGGGGGCGAGGGCCCTTTCAACGCTGCTTGCAGCTTTAATTAGGGCCCGAGCACCGACCGGTGCCAGGAACCTATTGTTTTTGATGGGATTTTTCTTATTAGGGCCCGAGCACCGATCGGTGCCAGGGCCCGGAACGGGTCCTGGCACTGAAGGTGCGAGGAACCTATTGTTTTTGATGGGATTTTTATTATTCTTCTTCTTCTTATATTCTGCTGCGAGAACGCATTTTTGAGGGCTTTGCCATGCACGAAAACTCACAAAAATTTGCCCACACGTCAGTCGCGGTGAAAATTGCAAAGTATTATTATTTTTGTGCTTGGACATGCCCCAGTGGCTCTATAGCGCCACCAAACACGCTGCCATTTTGGAACGCACTTACTCGGATTCTCACGAAATTCGATAGGTTGATAGTCGTCATAATAAATTTTTTTGTAAATTTTTTTGAAATTTTTTTGCCTCACAGGAAGTGAGCTATGAGCCATTTCCTGCGTTTTTTCAGATTTTACGAACACATTTTTGAGGGCCTTATCATACTCGACAACTCACCAAACTTGGCTTATTGACTAAAAATATTAAGTTCTTTGATTCGATATCTCATTTTGCAGTGGGTGTGACATGGTGGCTCTATAGCGCCCCCTAATACATAATTGCATTTTTGAGGGCATCAGCATGCTCGAAAACTCACAAAACTTTGCAAACATATTAAGCTGGTCATACTTTTTACTAACATTTAGGGTCTACTGATAAATGTGGCAAAATTGCATTACAGCGCCACCTAGAAAATTTCAATGAAGCAGCCCTCGCAGCGTGTTTTACTTACATGTACAAAACTCGGTGGACATGTGTACTATGTCAAGACCTAAAAAAAAGTCTCTTGGTGCCATGACCTAGACTCAACAGGAAGTCCGCCATTTTTAATTGAATTTGCAAATTTTTTTTATTTTTTGCCATTCACAGGCGTCGCACTTTAACGAACTCCTCCTAGAGATTTGATCCGATCAACTTAAAATTTTGCATATGACATCTAAAGACCTTGTTAATTTTAAACTGCGAAGCTTTTTAGGATTCATCGAACTTTGCATCCGTGGCGTCGCGGCGAATTTCGATGTTCCGCCATGAGACAGGAAGTTGGTTTTACGCTCACATGCTTTATGAAATTTGAGTGAAACTTCACAGGCTTGATAAAAGTCTACTTTCAAGTATACTTATATGTTGAAATTAGATTGGGCGTGGTCAGGTGGCTCCACAGCGCCCTCTTGACACGGCCATGTTGAGATAAAAGTGCTTGAATGTTCATGAAATTTGGTGTGATCATTGCATTTGTCATGCTGGGTAAGGTAAATTTTTTTGAAATTTTTTGGCTGAACAGGAAGTGAGCTATAAGCCATTTCCTGCGTTTTTCCAAATTTTAGAAAAAAATATTTGGAAGCCTTAGAATACTTGAAATCTTGTAAAAAGTAGCACAAATTATAATTATCTTATTCTTTTTAATTTTTTACATCAATTTACCCTAAATTTGGCACAATGGCTCTTTAGCGCCCCCACTCAGATTTTTAAAAGAATTGCCCTTTTGAGGGTCTCAGCATGTTCGAAAACTCACAAAATTTTGTAAATGTATGAAGACCATCATTCGTATTAGTCTGACAAAAAACTTATATATCGGCATGGCAAAAATGTCATTATAGCGCCCCCTGGAAAATTCCAAATAAGCAGCCCTCGCAGCCCGGTAAACTTACATGTATGAAATTCGGTAGACATGTGGAATATACCGAGACCTAAAAAAAAGTCTCTGAGTGCCATGACCTAGACTCAACAGGAAGTCTGCCATTTTTAATTGAAAATTCATCTTTTTTGGATTTTTCCCCATTCACAGGTGTCGTACTTTAACGAACTCCTCCTAGAGATTTTTTCCGATCAACTTAAAACATGGCGAATAATATCTAAAGACCTTGCTGATGTTAAATTGCGAAGCTTTTTTGGATTCATCGAATGATGTATCCGTGGCATCGCGGCGAATTTCGATGTTCCGCCATGAAACAGGAAGTTGCTTTGATGAGCACATTCTTTGCGGGATTTGCGTGAAACTTTCCAAGCTTGATAAAACTGTCCTCCCAAGTATAAATATATGCTAATACTAGATCAGGACGTGCCAGGTGGCGCCACAGCACCCTCTAGATACGGCCATAGTAGTATAAAAGTGCTTGAATGTTCATGAAATTTGGTCTGATCATTGCATTAGTCATTCCTAGCAATTGTTAATTTTTTGAAATTTTTTTGCCGAACAGGAAGTGAGCTATGAGCTATTTTCTGCGTTTTTCCAAATTTTACGGACTCATGTTTTCAGGCCTTCGAATGCACCAAAACTTAAAAAACCTGGCAAACATTATAAATGTCTTATTCTCTTCAATGTCATCCATCAATTGGCATTAAATATGGCATAATGGCTCTATAGCGCCCCCAGTCATATATTTAAAAGTATTACTCCTTTGATGGTCTAAACATACTGGAAAATTTACAAAAATCAACACACTCATGGAGCCTGACATTACGATTGCCATGTTGTAGATTTTGCACACAGGCATGTCAAAATGGTATTGTAGCGCACTCTAAAAAATTTTTGCACTTCCCTCAGGAAACCACAATGCACACTGTCTAGCAGTGCCCAAAGGCTCTTCATGGACACCTGCACCCATCAAGATCTTGCTGCCACCCCAACGTGCACGAGGGGTGCGAGGGCCCTTTCAACGCTGCTCGCAGCTTTAATTAGGGCCCGAGCACCGACCGGTGCCAGGGCCCGGAACGGGTCCTGGCACCGAAGGTGCGAGGAACCTATTGTTTTTGATGGGATTTTTATTCTTCTTCTTCTTCTTCTTCTTTTTATTCTGCTGCGAGAACGCATTTTTGAAGGCTTTACCATGCACGAAAACTCACAAAAATTTGCACAAACGTCAGACGTGGTGAACATTACAAAGTATTATTAATTTTGTGCTTGGACATGCCCCGGTGGCTCTATAGCGCCACCAAACACGAGGCCATTTTGGAACGCACTTGCTCGGATTCTCATGAAATTCGACAGGGCCACAGCAGTCATAATACATTTTTTTGTCAATTTTTTTGAAATTTTTTCGCCGCACAGGAAGTGAGCTATGAGCCATTTCCTGCATTTTTTCAGATTTTACAAACACATTTTTGAGGGTCTTATCATACTCGAAAACTCACAAAACTTGGCTCATTGACTAAAAGTATTAAGTTCTTTCATTCAATGTCTCATTTGGCACTGAGTGTGACATGGTAGCTCTATAGCGCCCCCTAATACATAATTGCATTTTTGAGGGCCTCATCATGCTCGAAAACTCACGAAACTTTGCAAACATATTAAGCTGGTCATACTCTTTACTCGGATATAGGGTTTACAGATGAATGTGGCAAAATTGCATTACAGCGCCACCTAGAAAATTTCAATGAAGCAGCCCTCGCAGCGTGTTTAACCTACATGTACAAAATTCGGTGGACATGTGCACTATGCCAAGACCTAAAAAAAAATCTCTTGATGCCATCACCTAGACTCAACAGGAAGTCCGCTATTTTTAATTGAATTTGCAAATTTTTTAAATTTTTTGCCATTCACAGGCGTCATACTTTCATGAACTCCTCCTAGAGATTTTATCCGATCAACTTAAAATTTTGCGTATGACATCTAAAGACCTTCTCCATGTTAAATTGCGAAGATTTTTTGGATTCATCGAACTTTGTATCCGTGGCGTCGCTGCGAATTTTGATGTTCCGCCATGAAAAAGGAAGTTGGTTTTATGCGCGTATCCTTTGTGAAATTTGCCCGAAACTTTACAAGCTAAATAAGAGTCGACTTCCAAATATACTTATATGTTGATATTGGATTGGGTGTAGTAAGGTTGCTCCACAGCGCCCTCTTGACATGGCCATGTTGACTTAACAGTGCTTGAATGTTCATGAAATTTAGTCTGATCATTACATTTGTTTTTTTGGGCTATGCTTATTTTTTTTTAATTTTTCGGCCAAACAGGAAGTGAGCTATGAGCCATTTCCTGCGTTATTCCAAATTTTACGAACACACGTTTGACGGCTTTAGCATACTCGAAAACTTGCAAAACTTTGCAATAATTATAATTGCTATAATAGCGCCCCCTGGAAAATTTCAAATAAGCAGCCCTCGCATCGTGAATGACCTGCATGTATAAAATTCGGTGGACATGTAGAATATCCTGAGACCTGAAAAAAAGTCTCTTGGTGCCATGACCTAGACTCACAAGGAAGTTCGGCATTTTTAATTGAAATTTCAACATTTTTAGATTTTTTTCCCATTCGCAGGTGTCGTACTTTAACGAACTCCTCCTAGAGATTTTATCCGATCAACTTAAAATTTGGCACAGGCAACCTAAAGACCTTCTTTATGTTAAATTGCGAAGCTTTTTTGGATTCATCGAAAATTGTGTCCGTGGCGTTGCGGGGAATTTCGATGTTCCGCCATGAAAATGGAAGTTGCTTTTATGAGCACATGCATTGTGAGATTTGCGTGAAACTTTACAGGCTTCATAGTAGTCTACTTCCAAATATAATTATATGTTGATATTGGATTGGGTGTGGTCAAGTGGCTCCACAGTGCCCTCTTGACACGGCCATGTTGATATAAAAGTGCTTGAATGTTCATGAAATGTGGTCTGAACATTGCATTGGTATTTTTGGGCTAATTATTTTTTTGAAATTTTTCGGCCAAACAGGAAGTGCGCTATGAGCCATTTCCTGCGTTATTCCAAATTTTACGAACACACATTTGAAGGCCTTAGCATACTTGAAAACTTGCAAAACTTTGCAAAAATGATATTTGTCCGATTGTCTTCAATTTGAGACAATAATTGGCAGTCAATGAGGCATTATGGCTCTATAGCGCCCCATATCAAATTTTTAAAATAATTGCCTTTTTGAGGGTCTCAGCATGCTCAAAAACTCACAAAATTTTGTACAATTCTAAAGACCATCATTCCAATTACACTGATAAAAAATGTACATATAGGCGTGGCAAAAACGGCATTATAGCGCCCCCTGAAAAATTTCAAAAAAGCAGCCCTCGCACCGTGGTTGACCTGCATGTATGAACTTCGGTGGACATGTGGAATATCCTAAGACCTAAAAAAAAGTCACTTGGTGCCATGGCCTAGACCCAACAGGAAGTCCGCCATTTTTAATTGAAATTGCAACTTTTTTAGATTTTTCGCCATTCACAGGTGTCGTACTTTAACGAACTCTTCCGAGAGATTTTATCCGATCAACTTAATATTTGGCAAATAATATCTAAAGACATTGCTGATGTTAAATTGTGAAGCTATTTTGATTTCATCGAACAATGTAACCGTGGTGTCGCGGCGAATTTTGATGTCCCGCCATGAAACAGGAAGTTGCTTTTACTCCCACATACTTTGTGGGATTTGCCTGAAACTTCCTTTGCTTGATAAAATTGTCCTCCGAAGTATAAACAAATGCTAATATTGGATCAGGAGGTGCTAGGCGGCTCCACAACGCCCTCTAGATATGGTCATGTTAAGATAAAAGTGTTTGAATGTTCATGAAATTTGGTGTGATCATTTCATTCGTCATTCCGTGTAATGCTTAATTTTTTGAAATTTTTTGGTCAAACAGGAAGTGAGCTATGAGCTATTTCCTGCGTTCTTCCAAATTTTTTTGAACACACGTTTTAAGGCCTTAGAATGCGTCAAAACTTGCAAAACCTTGCACCAATTATAAATGTCTTATTTTCTTTAATATCATCCATCAATTGGCACTAAATGAGGCAAAATGGCTCTATAGCGCCCCCAATCAAATTTATAGAAGAATTGCTCTTTTGAAGGTCTAAACATGCTGGAAAATTTACAAAAATCAACACACTCATGGAGCTCGGTATTACGATTACTATGTTGTAGATTTTGCGCACACACATGTCAAAATGATATCATAGCGCCCTCCAGAAAATTTTTGCACTCCCCTCAGGAAAACACATTGTCCGCGGTCCAACAGTGTCCAATGGCGGTGAATGGACACTTGCACCCATCAGGATCTTGCTGCCTCCCCAACGTGCACGAGGGGGGCGAGGGCCCTTTCAACGCTGCTTGCAGCTTTAATTAGGGCCCGAGCACCGACCGGTGCCAGGGCCCGGAACGGGTCCTGGCACCAAAGGTGCGAGGAACCTATTGTTTTTGATGGGATTTTTATTCTTCTTCTTCTTCTTCTTCTTTTTATTCTGCTGCGAGAACGCATTTTTGAGGGCTTTGCCATGCACAAAAACTCACAAAAATTTGCCCACACGTCAGTCGTGGTGAAAATTGCAATGTATTACTATTTTTGTGCTTAGACATGCCTAGGTGGCTCTATAGCGCCACCAAACACGAGGCCATTTTGGAACGCACTTGCTCGAATTCTCACGAAATTCGATTGGGCCATAGCAGTCATGATAAATTTTTTTGGTAATTTTTTTGAAATTTTTTTGCCGCACAGGAAGGGAGCTACGAGCCATTTCCTGCGTTTTTTCAGATTTTACAAACACATTTTTGAGGGCCTTATCATACTCGAAAACTCACCAAACTTGGCTCAAAGACTAAAAATATTAAGTTCTTTGATTCGATGTCTCATTTGGCACTAAGTGTGACATGGTGGCTCTATAGCGCCCCCTAATACATAATTGCATTTTTGAGGGCCTCAGCATGCTCGAAAACTCACGTAACTTTGCAGCGATATTAAGCCGATCATACCTTTCACTAGGCTATGAGGTTTACAGATGGATGTGGCAAGATTGCATTACAGCGCCACCTAGAATATTTCAATTAAGCAGCCCTCGCTGCGTGTTAAACTTACATGTACAAAATTCGGTGGACATGTGCACTATGCCTAGACCTAAAAAAAAGTCTCTTGGTGCCATGACCTAGACTCAACAGGAAGTCCGACATTTTTAATTGAATTTGCAACTTTTTTTAATTTTTTGTCATTCACAGGCGTCGTACTTTAACGAACTCCTCCTAGAGATTTTATCCGATCAACTAAAAATTTGGCACAGGCTATCTAAAGACGTTTTTTCATGTGAAATCGCGAAGCTTTTTTGGATTCATCGAAAATTGTGTCCGTGGCGTTGCGGCGAATTTCGATGTTCCGCCATGAAAATGGAAGTTGCTTTTATGAGCACATGCATTGTGAGATTTGCGTGAAACTTTACAGGCTTAATAGTAGTCTACTTCCAAATATAACTATATGTTGATATTGGATTAAGTGTGGTCAGGTGGCTCCACAGCGCCCTCTTCACACGACCATGTTGATATAAAAGTGCTTGAATGTTCATGAAATTTGGTCTGATCATTGCATTGGTTTTTTTGGGCTATAATTATTTTTTTGAAATTTTTCGGCCAAACAGGAAGTGTGCTATGAGCCATTTCCTGCGTTATTCCAAATTTTACGAACACAGATTTGAAGGCTTTAGCATACTTGAAAACTTGTAAAACTTTGCAAAAATTATATTTGTCCAATTGTCTTCAATTTGAGACAATAATTGGCAGTAAATGAGGCATTATGGATCTATAGCGCCCCAATCAGATTTTTCAAATAATTGCCTTTTTGAGGGTCTCAGCATGCTCAAAAACTCACAAAATTTTGTACAATTCTAAAGACCATCATTCCTATTACACTGATAAAAATTTACATATTGTCGTGGCAAAAATGGCATTATAGCGCCCCCTGCAAAATTTCAAAAAAGTAGCCCTCGCACCGTGGTTGACCTGCATGTATGAACTTCGGTGGACATGTGGAATATCCTGAGACCTAAAACAAAGTCTCTTGGTGCCATGACCTAAACCCAACAGGAAGTCTGCCATTTTTAATTGAAATTGCAACTTTTTTGATTTTTCGCCATTCACAGGCGTCGTACTTTAACGAACTCCTCCGAGAGATTTTATCCGATCAACTTAATATTTGGCAAGTAATATCCAAAGACCTTGATGATGTTAAATTGCGAAGCTTTTTTGGATTGATGCAACGGTGTATTCGTGGCGTCGCGGCGAATTTTGATGTCCCGCCATGAAACAGGAAATTGCTTTTACTCCCACATACTTCGTTCGATTTGCCTGAAAGTTTCCAAGCTTGATAATATTTTCCTCCAAAGTATAACTATATGCTAATATTAGATAGGGAGTGGCCAGGTGGCTCCACGACGCCCTCTAGATACGGCCATGTTAAGTTAAAAGTGCTTGAATGGTCATGAAATTTGGGGTGATCATTGCATTAGTCATTCTGGGCGATGGTTAATTTTTTGAAAATTATTGCATAAACAGGAAGTGAGCTATGAGCTATTTCCTGCGTTTTTCCAAATTTTACGAACTCATGTTTTCAGGCCTTAGAATGCTCCAAACCTTAAAAAACCTAGCAAACATTATAAATGTCTTATTCTCTTCAATGTCATCCATCAATTGGCATTAAATATGGCATAATGGCTCAATAGCGCCCCCAGTCAGATACTTAAAAGTATTGCCTCTTTGATCGTCTAAACATATTGGAAAATGTACAAAAATCAACACACTCATGGAGCCTGAAATTACGATTACCTTGTTGTAGATTATGCACACAGGCATGTCAAAATGGTATCGTAGCGCCCTCTAGAACGTTTTTGCACTCCCCTCAGGAAACCACAATGCACACAGTCTAGCAGTGCCCAATGGCTCTTAATGGACACCTGCACCCATCAAGATCTTGCTGCCACCCCAACGTGCACGAGGGGGGCGAGGGCCCTTTCAACGCTGCTTGCAGCTTTAATTAGGGCCCAAGCACCGACCGGTGCCAGGGCCCGGAACGGGTCCTGGCACCGAAGGTGCGAGGAACCTATTGTTTTTGATGGGATTTTTATTATTCTTCTTCTTCTTCTTCTTCTTCTTTTTATTCTGCTGCGAGAACGCATTTTTGAGGGCTTTGCCATGCACGAAAACTCACAAAAATTTGCCCACACATCAGTCGTGGTGAAAATTGCAATGTATTACTATTTTTGTGCTTAGACATGCCCCGGCGGCTCTATAGCGCCACCAAGCACGCGTCCATTTTGGAACGCACATGCTCGAATTCTCACGAAATTTGATATGGTCATAGTAGTCATCATAAATTTTTTTGAAATTTTTTTACCGCACAGGAAGTGAGCTATGAGCCATTTCCTGCGTTTTTTCAGATTTTACGAACACATTTTTGAGGGCCTTATCATACTTGAAATTTCACCAAACTTGGCTGATAGACTAGAAATATTAAGTTCTTTAATTCGATATCTCATTTGGCACTAAGTTTGACATGGTAGCTCTATAGCGCCCCCTAATACATAATTGCATTTTTGAGGGTCTCAGCATGCTCGAAAACTCACAAAACTTTGCAGACCTATTAAGCTAGTCATACTATTTACTAGGTTATAGGGTGTACTGATGAGCGTGGCAAAATTGCATTACAGCGCCACCTAGAATATTTCAATGAAGCAGCCCTCGCAGCATGTTTAACCTACATGTACAAAATTCGGTGGACATGTGTACTATGCCAAGACCTAAAAAAAAGTCTCTTGGTGCCATGACCTAGACTCAACAGAAAGTCCGCCATTTTTAATTGAATTTGCAAATTTTTTACATTTTTAGCCATTCAATGGCGTCGTACTTTAACGAACTCCTCCTAGAGATGTTACCCGATCAACTTAAAATTTCGCATATGGCATCTAAAGACCTTGTCGATGTTAAATTGCGAAGCTTTTTTTGATTCATCGAACTTTGTATCCGTGGCGTCGCGGCGAATTTTGATGTTCCGCCATGAAACAGGAAGTTGGTTTTACGCACACATGCTTTGTGAAAGTTGCGCGAAACTTCACAGGCTTGATAATAGTCTACTTCCAAGTATACCCACATGTTGATATTGGATTGGGTGTGGTCAGGTGGCTCCACAGCGCCCTCTTGACACGGCCATGTTGAGATAAAAGTGCTTTAATGTTCATGAAATTTGGTGTGGTCATTGCGTTTCTCATGTCGAGTGATGGTAATTTTTTTGAAGTTTTTTGGCCAAGCAGGAAGTGAGCTATGAGCCATTTCCTGCGTTTTTCCAAATTTTAGAAACACGTGTTTGGAGCCTTAAAATACTCAAAATCTTGCAAAAAGTTGCACAAATTATAATTGGCTTATTGTCTTCAATTTTATACATCAATTTACACTAAATTTGGCACAATGGCTCTTTAGCGCCCCCAATCAGATTTTTAAAAGAATTGCCCTTTTGAGGGTCTCAGCATGTTCGAAAACTCACAAAATTTTGTAAATATATAAAAACCATCATTCGTATTACTCTGACAAAAAACTTACAAATCGACATGGCAAAAATGGCATTATAGCGCCCCCTGGAAAATTTCAAATAAGCAGCCCTCGCAGCCCGGTAAACCTACATGTATGAAATTCGGTAGACATGTGGAATATGCCGAGACCTACAAAAAAGTCTCTTGGTGCCATGACCTAGACTCAACAGGAAGGCTGCCATTTTTAATTGAAATTGCAATAGTTTTTTTTTTTTTTGCCATTCACAGGTGTCGTACTTTTACGAACTCCTCCTAGAGATTTTATCCGATCAACCTAAAATTTGGCATTTAATATCTAACAGCCTTGCTGACGTTAAATTGCGAAGCTTTTTTGATTTCATCGAACGATGCATCCGTGGCGTAATGGCGAATTTTGATGTCCTGCCATGAAACAAGAAGTTGCTTTCAATTCCACATACTTTGTGGGATTTGCCTGAAACTTTCCAAGCTTGATAAAATTGTCCGCCCAAGTATAGATATATGCTTATTTTAAATCGAGAGGTGCCAGGTGGCTCCCCAGCGCCCTCTAGATATGGGCATGTTCAGATAAAAGTGCTTGAAAGTTCATGAAATTTGACATGATCATTGCATTAGTCATTCTCCGCAATTGTTAATTTTTTGAAATTTTTTTGCCAAACAGGAAATGAGCTATGAGCTATTTCCTGTGTTTTTCCAAATTTTATGAACACACGTTTTAAGGCCTTAGAATGCTCCAAAACTTGCAAAACCATCCAAAAATTAGAACTGTCTTATTCTCTTCAATACATCCATCAATTGGCACTAAATGGGGCATAATGGCTCTATAGCGCCCCCAATAATATTTATAAAAGAATTGCTCTTTTGAAAGTCTAAACATGCTGGAAAATTTACAAAAATCAAAACACTCATGGAGCACCATATTTCGATTACTGTGTTGTAGATTTTGTGCACAGGCAAGTCAAAATGGTATCATAGCGCCCTCCAGAAAATTTTTGCACTCCCATCAGGAAACCACATTGTACGCGGTCGAGCTGTGTCCAATGGCTCTGAATGGACACCTGCAGCCATCAAGATCTTGCTGCCACCCCAATGTGCACAGGGGGGGCGAGGGCCCTTTCAACGCTGCTTGCAGCTTTAATTAGGGCCCGAGCACCGACCGGTGCCAGGGCCCGGAACGGGTCCTGGCACCGAAGGTGCGAGGAACCTATTGTTTTTGATGGGATTTTTATTATTATTCTTCTTCTTCTTCTTCTTCTTTTTATTCTGCTGCGAGAACGCATTTTTGAGGGCTTTGCCATGCACGAAAACTCACAAAAATTTGCCCACACGTCAGTCGTCGTGAAAATTGCAAAGTATTATTATTTTTGTGCTTGGACATGCCCCTGTGGCTCGATAGCGCCACCAAACACGCGGCCATTTTGGAACGCACTTGCTCGGATTCTCACGAAATTTTATAGAGTCATAGTAGTCAGAATAAATTTTTTTGAAAATTTTTTTGAAATTTTTTTGCCTCACAGGAAGTGAGCTATGAGCCATTTCCTGCGTTTTTTCAGATTTTACGAACACATTTTTGAGGGCCTTATTATACTTGAAAATAGACCAAACTTAGCTTATTGACTAAAAATATTAAGTTCTTTGATTTGATATCTCATTTTGCAGTGGGTGAGACATGGTAGCTCTATAGCGCCCCCTAATACATAATTGCTTTTTTGAGGGCATCACCATGCTCGAAAACTCACAAAACTTTGCTAACATATTAAGCTGGTCATACTCTTTACTAGGATATGGGGTTTACAGATGGATGTGGCAAAATTGCATTACAGCGCCACCTAGAAAATTTCAATGAAGCAGCCCTCGCAGCGTGTTTAACCTACATGTACAAAATTCGATGCACATGTGTACTAGGCCAAGACCTAAAAAAAAGTCTCTTGGTGTCATGACCTAGACTCAACAGGAAGTCCGCCATTTTTAATTGAATTTGCAAATTTTTTTAATTTTTTGCCATTTACAGGCATCGTACTTTAACGAACTCCTCCTAGAGATTTTATCCGATCAACGTAAAATTTCGCATATGACATCTTAAGACCTTGGCAATGTTAAATTGCGAAGCTTTTTTTGATTCATCGAACTTTGTATCCGTGGCGTCGCGGCGAATTTTGATGTTCCGCCATGAAACAGGAAGTTGATTTTACGCACACATGCTTTGTGAGAGTTGCGCGAAACTTCACAGGCTTGATAATAGTCTACTTCCAAGTATACCCACATGTTGATATTGGATTGGGTGTGGTCAGGTGGCTCCACAGCGCCCTCTTGACACGGCCATGTTGAGATAAAAGTGCTTTAATGTTCATGAAATTTGGTGTGGTCATTGCGTTTGTCATGTCGAGTGATGGTAATTTTTTTGAAGTTTTTTGGCCTAACAGGAAGTGAGCTATGAGCCATTTCCTGCGTTTTTCCAAATTTTTGAAACACATGTTTGGAAGCCTTGGAATACTCAAAATCTTGCAAAAAGTTGCACAAATTATAATTGTCTTATTGTCTTCAATTTTATACATCAATTTACACTAAATTTGGCACAATGGCTCTTTAGCGCCCCCAATCAGATTTTTAAAAGAATTGCCCTTTTGAGGGTCTCAGCATGTTTGAAAACTCACAAAATTTTGTAAATGTATAAAAACCATCATTTGTATTACTCTGACAAAAAACTTACAAATCGACATGGCAAAAATGGCATTATAGCGCCCCCTGGAAAATTTCAAATAAGCAGCCCTCGCAGCCCAGTAAACCCACATGTATGAAATTCGGAAGACATGTGGAATATGCTGAGACCTACAAAAAAGTCTCTTGGTGCCATGACCTAGACTCAGCAGGAAGAATGCCATTTTTAATTGAAATTGCAACTTTTTTTTTTTTTTTGCCATTCACAGGTGTCGTACTTTAAAGAACTCCTCCTAGAGATTTTATCCGATCAACTTAAAATTTTGCATATAATATCTTAAAACCTTGCTGACGTTAAATTGCGAAGCTTTTTTGATTTCATCGAACGATGCATCCGTGGCGTCATGGCGAATATTGATGTCCTGCCATGAAACAGGAAGTTGCTTTCAATTCCACATACTTTGTGGGATTTGCCTGAAACTTTCCAAGCTTGATAAAATTGTCCACCCAGGTATAGATATATGCTTATTTTATATCGAGGGGTGCCAGGTGGCTCCACAGCGCCCTCTAGATATGGCCATGTTCAGATAAAAGTGCTTGAAAGTTCATGAAATTTGATATGATCATTGCATTAGTCATTCTCCACAATTGTTAATTTTTTGAAATTTTTTTGCCAAACAGGAAGTGAGCTATGAGCTATTTCCTGCGTTTTTCCAAATTTTCCGAACACAGGTTTTAAGGCCTTAGAATGCTCCAAAACTTGCAAAACCATCCAAAAATTAGAACTGTCTTATTCTCTTCAATACATCCATCAATTGGCACTAAATGGGGCATAATGGCTCTATAGCGCCCCCAATAATATTTATAAAAGAATTGCTCTTTTGAAAGTCTAAACATGCTGGAAAATTTACAAAAATCAAAACACTCATGGAGCCCTGTATTACAATTACTGTGTTGTAGATTTTGTGCACAGGCAAGTCAAAATGGTATCAAAGCGCCCTCCAGAAAATTTTTGCACTCCCATCAGGAAACCACATTGTACGCGGTCGAGCTGTGTCCAATGGCTCTGAATGTACACCTGCAGCCATCAAGATCTTGCTGCCACCCCAATGTGCACAGGGGGGGCGAGGGCCCTTTCAACGCTGCTTGCAGCTTTAATTAGGGCCCGAGCACCGACCGGTGCCAGGGCCCGGAACGGGTCCTGGCACCGAAGGTGCGAGGAACCTATTGTTTTTGATGGGATTTTTATTCTTCTTCTTCTTCTTCTTCTTCTTCTTCTTTTTATTCTGCTGCGAGAACGCATTTTTGAGGGCTTTGCCATGCACAAAAACTCACAAAAATTTGCCCACTCGTCAGTCGTGGTGAAAATTGCAAAGTACTATTATTTTTGTGCTTGGACGTGCCCCGGTGGCTCTATAGCGCCACCAAACACGCGGCCATTTTGGAACGCACTTGCTCGGATTCTCAAGAAATTTTATAGAGTCATAGTAGTCATCATAAATTTTTTTGTAAATTTTTTTGAAATTTTTTTGCCTCACAGGAAGTGGGCTATGAGCCATTTCCTGCGTTTTTTTAGATTTTACGAACACATTTTTGAGGGTTTTATCATACTCAAAAACTCACCAGACTTGGCTCATAGACTAGAAATATTACGTTCTTTGATTCGATATCTCATTTGGCACTGGGTGTGATATGGTAGCTCTATAGCGCCCCCTAATACATAATTGCATTTTTGAGGGCCTCAGCATGCTTGAAAACTCACAAAACTTTGCAAACATATTAAACAGGTCTTACTTTTAACTAGGATTTAGGGTTTACAGATGGATGTGGCAAAATTGCATTACAGCGTCACCTAGAAAATTTCAATGAAGCAGCCCTCGCAGCGTGTTTGACCTACATGTACAAAATTCGGTGGACATGTGTACTATGCCAAGACCTAAAAAAAAGTCTCTAGGTGCCATGACCTAGACTCAACAGGAAGTCTGCCATTTTTAATTGAATTTGCAAATTTTTTAAATTTTTTGCCATTCACAGGCTTCGTACTTTAACGAACTCCTCCTAGAGATTTTATCCGATCAACTTAAAATTTTGAATTTAACATCTTAAGACCTTGTCGATGTTAAATTGCGAAGCTTTTTTGGATTTATTGAACCTTGTATCCGTGGCGTCGCGGCGAATTTCGATGTTCCGCCATGAAACAGGAAGTTGGTTTTACGCGCACATGCTTTGTGAAATTTGCGCGAAACTTTACAGGCTTTATATGAGTCCACTTCCAAGTAGACCTATATGTTGATATTAGATTGGGTGTGGTCAGGTGGCTCCACAGTGCCCTCTTGAAACGGCCATGTTGAGATAAAAGTGCTTGAATGTTCATGAAATTTGGTGTGATCATTGCATTTTTCATGTCGAGTTTTTTTAATTTTTTTGAAATTTTTTGCCCAAACAGGAAGTGAGCTATGCGCCATTTCCTGCGTTTTTCCAAATTTTATAAACACATGTTTGGATGCTTTAGAATACTCAAAATCTTGCAAAAAGTTGCACAAATTATAATTGTCTTATTATCTTCAATTTTATATATCAATTTACACTAAATTTGGCACAATGGCTCTATAGCGCCCCCAATCAGATTTTTAAAAGAATTGCCATATTGAGGGTCTCAGCATGTTCTAAAACTCACAAAATTTTGTAAATGTATAAAGACCATCATTCGTATTACTCTGACAAAAAACGTATATATATACATGGCAAAAATGTCACTATAGCGCCCCCTGGAAAATTTTAAATAAGCAGCCCTCGCAGCCTGGTAAACCTACATGTATGAAATTCGGTAGACATGTGGAATATGCCGAGACCTACAAAAAATTCTCTTGGTGCCATGACCTACACTCAACAGGAAGTCCACCATTTTTAATTGAAATTGCAACTTTTTTGGATTGTTGGCCATTCACAGGTGTCGTACTTTAACGAACTCCTCCTAGAGATTTTATCTGATCAACTTAAAATTTGGCATATGACATTGAAAGACGTCGTCGATGTTAAATTGCGAAGCTTTTTTGGATTCATCGAACTTTGTGTCCGTGGCGTCGCGGCGAATTTCGATGTTCCGCCATGAAAATGGAAGTTTATTTTATGAGCATATGCTTTGGGGATTTACATGAAACTTTACAGGCTTAATGATAGTCTAATTCCAAATATACCTATATGTTGATATTGGAGTGGGTGTGGTCAGGTGGCTCTACAGCGCCCTCTTGACATGGCCATGTTGATATAAAAGTGCTTGAATGTTCATGAAATTTGGTCAGATCATTGCATTTGGTGTTCTGGGCTGTGCTGATTTTTTTGAAATTTTTTGGCCAACAGGAAGTGAGCTATGAGTCATTTCCTGCGTTATTCCAAATTTTATGAACACACATTTGAAGGCCTTAGCATACTCAAAAACTTGCAAAACTTAGCTAAAATTTTATTTGTCACATTGTCTTCAATTTGAAACAAAAATTGGCAGTAAATGAGGCATCATGGCTCTATAGCGCCTCCAATACGATTTTTAAAAGAATTACCCTTTTGAGGGTTTCAGCATGCTCAAAAACTCACAAAATTTTGTACAATTTTAAAGACCATCATTCGTACTACTCTGACAAAAAACTTATATATATACATGGCAAAAATGTCACTATAGCGCCCCCTGGAAAATTTCAAATAAGCAGCCCTCGCAGCCCGATAAACCCACATGTATGAAATTCGGTAGACATGTGGAATATGCCGAGACCTACAAAAAAGTCTCTTGGTGCCATGACCTAGACCCAACAGGAAGGCTGCCATTTTTAATTGAAATTGCAACTTTTTAAAAATTTTTTTGCCATTCACAGGTGTCGTACTTTAACGAACTCCTCCTAGAGATTTTATCCGATCAACTTAAAATTTGGCATATAATATCTAAAAACCTTGTTGACGTTAAATTGCGAAGCTTTTTTGATTTCATCGAACGATGCATCTGTGGCGTCACGGCGAATTTTGATGTCCTGCCATGAAACAGGAAGTTGCTTTCAATTCCACATACTTTGTGGGATTTGCCTGAAACTTTCCAAGCTTGATAAAATTGTCCGCCCAAGTATAGATAAATGCTTATTTTATATCGAGAGGTACCAGGTGGCTCCACAGCGCCCTCTAGATATGGCCATGTTCAGATAAAAGTGCTTGAAAGTTCATGAAATTTGGTATGATCATTGCATCAGTCATTCTCCGCAAATGTTAATTTTTTGAAATTTTTTTGCCAAACAGGAAGAGAGCTATGAGCTATTTCCTGCCTTTTTCCAAATTTTACGAACACACGTTTTAAGGCCTTAGAATGCTCCAAAACTTGCAAAACCATCCAAAAATTAGAACTGTCTTATTCTCTTCAATACATCCATCAATTGGCACTAAATGGGGCATAATGGTTCTATCGCGCTCCCAATAATATTTATAAAAGAATTGCTCTTTTGAAAGTCTAAACATGCTGGAAAATTTACAAAAATCGAAACACTCATGGAGCCCTGTATTACGATTACTGTGTTGTAGATTTTGTGCACAGGCAAGTCAAAATGGTATCATAGCGCCCTCCAGAAAATTTTTGCACTCCCATCAGGAAACCAGATTGTACGCGGTCCAGCTGTGTCCAATGGCTCTGAATGGACACCTGCAGCCATCAAGATCTTGCTGCCACCCCAAGGTGCACAGGGGGGGCGAGGGCCCTTTCAACGCTGCTTGCAGCTTTAATTCTTCTTCTTCTTCTTCTTCTTTTTATTCTGCTGCGAGAACGCATTTTTGAGGGCTTTGCCATGCACGAAAACTCACAAAAATTTGCCCACACGTCAGTCGTGGTGAAAATTGCAAAGTATTATTATTTTTGTGCTTGGACATGCCCCGCAGGCTCTATAGCGCCACCAAACACGCTGCCATTTTGGAACGCACTTGCTCGGATTCTAATGAAATTTTATAGGGTGATAGTAGTCATCCTAAATTTTTTTGTCAATTTTTTAGAAATTTTTTTGCCCGACAGGAAGTGAGCTATGAGCCATTTCCTGCGTTTTTTCAGATTTTACGAACACATTTTTGAGGGCCTTATCATACTCGAAAACAGACCAAACTTGGCTTATTGAATAAAAATATGAAGTTCTTCGATTTGATATCTCATTTGGCACTGGGTATGACATGGTGGCTCTATAGCGCCCCCTAATACATAATTGCATTTTTGAAGGCATCAGCATGCTCGAAAACTCACGAAACTTTGCAAACATATTAAACTGGTCATACTATTTACTAGGATATAGGGTTCACAGATAGATGTGGCTAAATTGCATTACAGCGCCACCTAGAAAATTTCAATGAAGCAGCCCTCGCAGCGTGTTTCAGCTACATGTTCGAAATTTGGTGGACATGTGTACTAGGCCAAGACCTAAAAAAAAGTCTCTTGGTGCCATGACCTAGACTCAACAGGGAGTCCGCCATTTTTAATTGAATTTGCAAATTTTTTTAATTTTTTGCCATTCACAGGCATCGTACTTTAACAAACTCCTCCTAGAGATTTTATCCGATCAACGTAAAAATTTCGCATATGACATCTTAAGACCTTGGCAATGTTAAATTGCGAAGCTTTTTTTGATTCATCGAACTTTGTATCCGTGGCGTCGCGGCGAATTTTGATGTTCCGCCATGAAACAGGAAGTTGGTTTTCCGCACACATGCTTTGTGAGAGTTGCGCGAGACTTCACAGGCTTGATAATAGTCTACTTCCAAGTATACCCACATGTTGATATTGGATTGGGTGTGGTCAGGTGGCTCCACAGCGCCCTCTTGACACGGCCATGTTGAGATAAAAGTGCTTTAATGTTCATGAAATTTGGTGTGGTCATTGCGTTTGTCATGTCGAGTGATGGTAATTTTTTTGAAGTTTTTTGGCCAAACAGGAAGTGAGCTATGAGCCATTTCCTGCGTTTTTCCAAATTTTAGAAACACATGTTTGGAAGCCTTAGAATACTCAAATTCTTGCAAAAAGTTGCACAAATTATAATTGTCTTATTGTCTTCAATTTTATACATCAATTTACACTAAATTTGGCACAATGGCTCTTTAGCGCCCCCAATCAGATTTTTAAAAGAATTGCCCTTTTGAGGGTCTCAGCATGTTCGAAAACTCACAAAATTTTGTAAATATATAAAAACCATCATTCGTATTACTCTGACAAAAAACTTACAAATCGACATGGCAAAAATGGCATTATAGCGCCCCCTGGAAAATTTCAAATAAGCAGCCCTCGCAGCCCGGTAAACCTACATGTATGAAATTCGGTAGACATGTGGAATATGCCGAGACCTACAAAAAAGTCTCTTGGTGCCATGACCTAGACTCAACAGGAAGGCTGCCATTTTTAATTGAAATTGCAATAGTTTTTTTTTTTTTTGCCATTCACAGGTGTCGTACTTTTACGAACTCCTCCTAGAGATTTTATCCGATCAACCTAAAATTTGGCATTTAATATCTAACAGCCTTGCTGACGTTAAATTGCGAAGCTTTTTTGATTTCATCGAACGATGCATCCGTGGCGTAATGGCGAATTTTGATGTCCTGCCATGAAACAAGAAGTTGCTTTCAATTCCACATACTTTGTGGGATTTGCCTGAAACTTTCCAAGCTTGATAAAATTGTCCGCCCAAGTATAGATATATGCTTATTTTAAATCGAGAGGTGCCAGGTGGCTCCCCAGCGCCCTCTAGATATGGGCATGTTCAGATAAAAGTGCTTGAAAGTTCATGAAATTTGACATGATCATTGCATTAGTCATTCTCCGCAATTGTTAATTTTTTGAAATTTTTTTGCCAAACAGGAAATGAGCTATGAGCTATTTCCTGTGTTTTTCCAAATTTTATGAACACACGTTTTAAGGCCTTAGAATGCTCCAAAACTTGCAAAACCATCCAAAAATTAGAACTGTCTTATTCTCTTCAATACATCCATCAATTGGCACTAAATGGGGCATAATGGCTCTATAGCGCCCCCAATAATATTTATAAAAGAATATCTCTTTTGAAAGTCTAAACATGCTGGAAAATTTACAAAAATCAAAACACTCATGGAGCACCATATTTCGATTACTGTGTTGTAGATTTTGTGCACAGGCAAGTCAAAATGGTATCATAGCGCCCTCCAGAAAATTTTTGCACTCCCATCAGGAAACCACATTGTACGCGGTCGAGCTGTGTCCAATGGCTCTGAATGGACACCTGCAGCCATCAAGATCTTGCTGCCACCCCAATGTGCACAGGGGGGGCGAGGGCCCTTTCAACGCTGCTTGCAGCTTTAATTAGGGCCCGAGCACCGACCGGTGCCAGGGCCCGGAACGGGTCCTGGCACCGAAGGTGCGAGGAACCTATTGTTTTTGATGGGATTTTTATTATTATTCTTCTTCTTCTTCTTCTTCTTCTTCTTCTTTTTATTCTGCTGCGAGAACGCATTTTTGAGGGCTTTGCTATGCACGAAAACTCACAAAAATTTGCCCACACGTCAGTCGTCGTGAAAATTGCAAAGTATTATTATTTTTGTGCTTGGACATGCCCCTGTGGCTCGATAGCGCCACCAAACACGCGGCCATTTTGGAACGCACTTGCTCGGATTCTCACGAAATTTTATAGAGTCATAGTAGTCAGAATAAATTTTTTTGAAAATTTTTTTTAAATTTTTTTGCCTCACAGGAAGTGAGCTATGAGCCATTTCCTGCGTTTTTTCAGATTTTACGAACACATTTTTGAGGGCCTTATTATACTTGAAAATAGACCAAACTTAGCTTATTGACTAAAAATATTAAGTTCTTTGATTTGATATCTCATTTTGCAGTGGGTGAGACATGGTAGCTCTATAGCGCCCCCTAATACATAATTGCTTTTTTGAGGGCATCACCATGCTCGAAAACTCACAAAACTTTGCTAACATATTAAGCTGGTCATACTCTTTACTAGGATATGGGGTTTACAGATGGATGTGGCAAAATTGCATTACAGCGCCACCTAGAAAATTTCAATGAAGCAGCCCTCGCAGCGTGTTTAACCTACATGTACAAAATTCGATGCACATGTGTACTAGGCCAAGACCTAAAAAAAAGTCTCTTGGTGTCATGACCTAGACTCAACAGGAAGTCCGCCATTTTTAATTGAATTTGCAAATTTTTTTAATTTTTTGCCATTTACAGGCATCGTACTTTAACGAACTCCTCCTAGAGATTTTATCCGATCAACGTAAAATTTCGCATATGACATCTTAAGACCTTGGCAATGTTAAATTGCGAAGCTTTTTTTGATTCATCGAACTTTGTATCCGTGGCGTCGCGGCGAATTTTGATGTTCCGCCATGAAACAGGAAGTTGATTTTACGCACACATGCTTTGTGAGAGTTGCGCGAAACTTCACAGGCTTGATAATAGTCTACTTCCAAGTATACCCACATGTTGATATTGGATTGGGTGTGGTCAGGTGGCTCCACAGCGCCCTCTTGACACGGCCATGTTGAGATAAAAGTGCTTTAATGTTCATGAAATTTGGTGTGGTCATTGCGTTTGTCATGTCGAGTGATGGTAATTTTTTTGAAGTTTTTTGGCCTAACAGGAAGTGAGCTATGAGCCATTTCCTGCGTTTTTCCAAATTTTTGAAACACATGTTTGGAAGCCTTGGAATACTCAAAATCTTGCAAAAAGTTGCACAAATTATAATTGTCTTATTGTCTTCAATTTTATACATCAATTTACACTAAATTTGGCACAATGGCTCTTTAGCGCCCCCAATCAGATTTTTAAAAGAATTGCCCTTTTGAGGGTCTCAGCATGTTTGAAAACTCACAAAATTTTGTAAATGTATAAAAACCATCATTTGTATTACTCTGACAAAAAACTTACAAATCGACATGGCAAAAATGGCATTATAGCGCCCCCTGGAAAATTTCAAATAAGCAGCCCTCGCAGCCCAGTAAACCCACATGTATGAAATTCGGAAGACATGTGGAATATGCTGAGACCTACAAAAAAGTCTCTTGGTGCCATGACCTAGACTCAGCAGGAAGAATGCCATTTTTAATTGAAATTGCAACTTTTTTTTTTTTTTTGCCATTCACAGGTGTCGTACTTTAAAGAACTCCTCCTAGAGATTTTATCCGATCAACTTAAAATTTTGCATATAATATCTTAAAACCTTGCTGACGTTAAATTGCGAAGCTTTTTTGATTTCATCGAACGATGCATCCGTGGCGTCATGGCGAATATTGATGTCCTGCCATGAAACAGGAAGTTGCTTTCAATTCCACATACTTTGTGGGATTTGCCTGAAACTTTCCAAGCTTGATAAAATTGTCCGCCCAAGTATAGATATATGCTTATTTTATATCGAGGGGTGCCAGGTGGCTCCACAGCGCCCTCTAGATATGGCCATGTTCAGATAAAAGTGCTTGAAAGTTCATGAAATTTGATATGATCATTGCATTAGTCATTCTCCACAATTGTTAATTTTTTGAAATTTTTTTGCCAAACAGGAAGTGAGCTATGAGCTATTTCCTGCGTTTTTCCAAATTTTACGAACACAGGTTTTAAGGCCTTAGAATGCTCCAAAACTTGCAAAACCATCCAAAAATTAGAACTGTCTTATTCTCTTCAATACATCCATCAATTGGCACTAAATGGGGCATAATGGCTCTATAGCGCCCCCAATAATATTTATAAAAGAATTGCTCTTTTGAAAGTCTAAACATGCTGGAAAATTTACAAAAATCAAAACACTCATGGAGCCCTGTATTACAATTACTGTGTTATAGATTTTGTGCACAGGCAAGTCAAAATGGTATCAAAGCGCCCTCCAGAAAATTTTTGCACTCCCATCAGGAAACCACATTGTACGCGGTCGAGCTGTGTCCAATGGCTCTGAATGTACACCTGCAGCCATCAAGATCTTGCTGCCACCCCAATGTGCACAGGGGGGGCGAGGGCCCTTTCAACGCTGCTTGCAGCTTTAATTAGGGCCCGAGCACCGACCGGTGCCAGGGCCCGGAACGGGTCCTGGCACCGAAGGTGCGAGGAACCTATTGTTTTTGATGGGATTTTTATTCTTCTTCTTCTTCTTCTTCTTCTTCTTTTTATTCTGCTGCGAGAACGCATTTTTGAGGGCTTTGCCATGCACAAAAACTCACAAAAATTTGCCCACTCGTCAGTCGTGGTGAAAATTGCAAAGTACTATTATTTTTGTGCTTGGACGTGCCCCGGTGGCTCTATAGCGCCACCAAACACGCGGCCATTTTGGAACGCACTTGCTCGGATTCTCACGAAATTTTATAGAGTCATAGTAGTCATCATAAATTTTTTTGTAAATTTTTTTGAAATTTTTTTGCCTCACAGGAAGTGGGCTATGAGCCATTTCCTGCGTTTTTTTAGATTTTACGAACACATTTTTGAGGGTTTTATCATACTCAAAAACTCACCAGACTTGGCTCATAGACTAGAAATATTACGTTCTTTGATTCGATATCTCATTTGGCACTGGGTGTGATATGGTAGCTCTATAGCGCCCCCTAATACATAATTGCATTTTTGAGGGCCTCAGCATGCTTGAAAACTCACAAAACTTTGCAAACATATTAAACAGGTCTTACTTTTAACTAGGATTTAGGGTTTACAGATGGATGTGGCAAAATTGCATTACAGTGTCACCTAGAAAATTTCAATGAAGCAGCCCTCGCAGCGTGTTTGACCTACATGTACAAAATTCGGTGGACATGTGTACTATGCCAAGACCTAAAAAAAAGTCTCTAGGTGCCATGACCTAGACTCAACAGGAAGTCTGCCATTTTTAATTGAATTTGCAAATTTTTTAAATTTTTTGCCATTCACAGGCTTCGTACTTTAACGAACTCCTCCTAGAGATTTTATCCGATCAACTTAAAATTTTGAATTTAACATCTTAAGACCTTGTCGATGTTAAATTGCGAAGCTTTTTTGGATTTATTGAACCTTGTATCCGTGGCGTCGCGGCGAATTTCGATGTTCCGCCATGAAACAGGAAGTTGGTTTTACGCGCACATGCTTTGTGAAATTTGCGCGAAACTTTACAGGCTTTATATGAGTCCACTTCCAAGTAGACCTATATGTTGATATTAGATTGGGTGTGGTCAGGTGGCTCCACAGTGCCCTCTTGAAACGGCCATGTTGAGATAAAAGTGCTTGAATGTTCATGAAATTTGGTGTGATCATTGCATTTTTCATGTCGAGTTTTTTTAATTTTTTTGAAATTTTTTGCCCAAACAGGAAGTGAGCTATGCGCCATTTCCTGCGTTTTTCCAAATTTTATAAACACATGTTTGGATGCTTTAGAATACTCAAAATCTTGCAAAAAGTTGCACAAATTATAATTGTCTTATTATCTTCAATTTTATATATCAATTTACACTAAATTTGGCACAATGGCTCTATAGCGCCCCCAATCAGATTTTTAAAAGAATTGCCATTTTGAGGGTCTCAGCATGTTCTAAAACTCACAAAATTTTGTAAATGTATAAAGACCATCATTCGTATTACTCTGACAAAAAACGTATATATATACATGGCAAAAATGTCACTATAGCGCCCCCTGGAAAATTTTAAATAAGCAGCCCTCGCAGCCTGGTAAACCTACATGTATGAAATTCGGTAGACATGTGGAATATGCCGAGACCTACAAAAAATTCTCTTGGTGCCATGACCTACACTCAACAGGAAGTCCACCATTTTTAATTGAAATTGCAACTTTTTTGGATTGTTGGCCATTCACAGGTGTCGTACTTTAACGAACTCCTCCTAGAGATTTTATCTGATCAACTTAAAATTTGGCATATGACATTGAAAGACGTCGTCGATGTTAAATTGCGAAGCTTTTTTGGATTCATCGAACTTTGTGTCCGTGGCGTCGCGGCGAATTTCGATGTTCCGCCATGAAAATGGAAGTTTATTTTATGAGCATATGCTTTGGGGATTTACATGAAACTTTACAGGCTTAATGATAGTCTAATTCCAAATATACCTATATGTTGATATTGGAGTGGGTGTGGTCAGGTGGCTCTACAGCGCCCTCTTGACATGGCCATGTTGATATAAAAGTGCTTGAATGTTCATGAAATTTGGTCAGATCATTGCATTTGGTGTTCTGGGCTGTGCTGATTTTTTTGAAATTTTTTGGCCAACAGGAAGTGAGCTATGAGTCATTTCCTGCGTTATTCCAAATTTTATGAACACACATTTGAAGGCCTTAGCATACTCAAAAACTTGCAAAACTTAGCTAAAATTTTATTTGTCACATTGTCTTCAATTTGAAACAAAAATTGGCAGTAAATGAGGCATCATGGCTCTATAGCGCCTCCAATACGATTTTTAAAAGAATTACCCTTTTGAGGGTTTCAGCATGCTCAAAAACTCACAAAATTTTGTACAATTTTAAAGACCATCATTCGTACTACTCTGACAAAAAACTTATATATATACATGGCAAAAATGTCACTATAGCGCCCCCTGGAAAATTTCAAATAAGCAGCCCTCGCAGCCCGATAAACCCACATGTATGAAATTCGGTAGACATGTGGAATATGCCGAGACCTACAAAAAAGTCTCTTGGTGCCATGACCTAGACCCAACAGGAAGGCTGCTATTTTTAATTGAAATTGCAACTTTTTTAAAATTTTTTTGCCATTCACAGGTGTCGTACTTTAACGAACTCCTCCTAGAGATTTTATCCGATCAACTTAAAATTTGGCATATAATATCTAAAAACCTTGTTGACGTTAAATTGCGAAGCTTTTTTGATTTCATCGAACGATGCATCTGTGGCGTCACGGCGAATTTTGATGTCCTGCCATGAAACAGGAAGTTGCTTTCAATTCCACATACTTTGTGGGATTTGCCTGAAACTTTCCAAGCTTGATAAAATTGTCCGCCCAAGTATAGATAAATGCTTATTTTATATCGAGAGGTACCAGGTGGCTCCACAGCGCCCTCTAGATATGGCCATGTTCAGATAAAAGTGCTTGAAAGTTCATGAAATTTGGTATGATCATTGCATCAGTCATTCTCCGCAAATGTTAATTTTTTGAAATTTTTTTGCCAAACAGGAAGAGAGCTATGAGCTATTTCCTGCCTTTTTCCAAATTTTACGAACACACGTTTTAAGGCCTTAGAATGCTCCAAAACTTGCAAAACCATCCAAAAATTAGAACTGTCTTATTCTCTTCAATACATCCATCAATTGGCACTAAATGGGGCATAATGGTTCTATCGCGCTCCCAATAATATTTATAAAAGAATTGCTCTTTTGAAAGTCTAAACATGCTGGAAAATTTACAAAAATCGAAACACTCATGGAGCCCTGTATTACGATTACTGTGTTGTAGATTTTGTGCACAGGCAAGTCAAAATGGTATCATAGCGCCCTCCAGAAAATTTTTGCACTCCCATCAGGAAACCAGATTGTACGCGGTCCAGCTGTGTCCAATGGCTCTGAATGGACACCTGCAGCCATCAAGATCTTGCTGCCACCCCAAGGTGCACAGGGGGGGCGAGGGCCCTTTCAACGCTGCTTGCAGCTTTAATTCTTCTTCTTCTTCTTCTTCTTTTTATTCTGCTGCGAGAACGCATTTTTGAGGGCTTTGCCATGCACGAAAACTCACAAAAATTTGCCCACACGTCAGTCGTGGTGAAAATTGCAAAGTATTATTATTTTTGTGCTTGGACATGCCCCGCAGGCTCTATAGCGCCACCAAACACGCTGCCATTTTGGAACGCACTTGCTCGGATTCTAATGAAATTTTATAGGGTGATAGTAGTCATCCTAAATTTTTTTGTCAATTTTTTAGAAATTTTTTTGCCCGACAGGAAGTGAGCTATGAGCCATTTCCTGCGTTTTTTCAGATTTTACGAACACATTTTTGAGGGCCTTATCATACTCGAAAACAGACCAAACTTGGCTTATTGAATAAAAATATGAAGTTCTTCGATTTGATATCTCATTTGGCACTGGGTATGACATGGTGGCTCTATAGCGCCCCCTAATACATAATTGCATTTTTGAAGGCATCAGCATGCTCGAAAACTCACGAAACTTTGCAAACATATTAAACTGGTCATACTATTTACTAGGATATAGGGTTCACAGATAGATGTGGCTAAATTGCATTACAGCGCCACCTAGAAAATTTCAATGAAGCAGCCCTCGCAACGTGTTTCAGCTACATGTTCGAAATTTGGTGGACATGTGTACTAGGCCAAGACCTAAAAAAAAGTCTCTTGGTGCCATGACCTAGACTCAACAGGGAGTCCGCCATTTTTAATTGAATTTGCAAATTTTTTTAATTTTTTACCATTCACAGGCATCGTACTTTAACAAACTCCTCCTAGAGATTTTATCCGATCAACGTAAAAATTTCGCATATGACATCTTAAGACCTTGGCAATGTTAAATTGCGAAGCTTTTTTTGATTCATCGAACTTTGTATCCGTGGCGTCGCGGCGAATTTTGATGTTCCGCCATGAAACAGGAAGTTGGTTTTCCGCACACATGCTTTGTGAGAGTTGCGCGAGACTTCACAGGCTTGATAATAGTCTACTTCCAAGTATACCCACATGTTGATATTGGATTGGGTGTGGTCAGGTGGCTCCACAGCGCCCTCTTGACACGGCCATGTTGAGATAAAAGTGCTTTAATGTTCATGAAATTCGGTGTGGTCATTGCGTTTGTCATGTCGAGTGATGGTAATTTTTTTGAAGTTTTTTGGCCAAACAGGAAGTGAGCTATGAGCCATTTCCTGCGTTTTTCCAAATTTTAGAAACACATGTTTGGAAGCCTTAGAATACTCAAATTCTTGCAAAAAGTTGCACAAATTATAATTGTCTTATTGTCTTCAATTTTATACATCAATTTACACTAAATTTGGCACAATGGCTCTTTAGCGCCCCCAATCAGATTTTTAAAAGAATTGCCCTTTTGAGGGTCTCAGCATGTTCGAAAACTCACAAAATTTTGTAAATGTATAAAAACCATCATTCGTATTACTCTGACAAAAAACTTACAAATCGACATGGCAAAAATGGCATTATAGCGCCCCCTGGAAAATTTCAAATAAGCAGCCCTCGCAGCCCGGTAAACCCACATGTATGAAATTCGGTAGACATGTGGAATATGCCGAGACCTACAAAAAATTCTCTTGGTGCCATGACCTAGACTCAACAGGAAGGCTGCCATTTTTAATTGAAATTGCAACTTTTTTTTTTTTTTTTTGCCATTCACAGGTGTCGTACTTTAACGAACTCCTCCTAGAGATTTTATCCGATCAACTTAAAATTTGGCATGTAATATCTAAAAACCTTGCTGACGTTAAATTGCGAAGCTTTTTTGATTTCATCGAACGATGCATCCGTGGCGTCATGGCGAATTTTGATGTCCTGCCATGAAACAGGAAGTTGCTTTCAATTCCACATACTTTGTGGGATTTGCCTGAAACTTTCCAAGCTTGATAAAATTGTCCGCCCAAGTATAGATATATGCTTATTTTATATCGAGAGGTGCCAGGTGGCTCCACAGCGCCCTCTAGATATGGCCATGTTCAGATAAAAGTGCTTGAAAGTTCATGAAATTTGGTATGATCATTGCATTAGTCATTCTCCGCAATTGTTAATTTTTTGAAATTTTTTTGCCAAACAGGAAGTGAGCTATGAGCTATTTCTTGCGTTTTTCCAAATTTTACGAACACACGTTTTAAGGCCTTAGAATGCTCCAAAACTTGCAAAACCATCCAAAAATTAGAACTGTCTTATTCTCTTCAATACATCCATCAATTGGCACTAAATGGGGCATAATGGCTCTATAGCGCCCCCAATAATATTTATAAAAGAATTGCTCTTTTGAAAGTCTAAACATGCTGGAAAATTTACAAAAATCAAAACACTCATGGAGCCCCGTATTACGATTACTGTGTTGTAGATTTTGTGCACAGGCAAGTCAAAATGGTATCATAGCGCCCTCCAGAAAATTTTTGCACTCCCATCAGGAAACCACATTGTACGCGGTCGAGCTGTGTCCAATGGCTCTGAATGGACACCTGCAGCCATCAAGATCTTGCTGCCACCCCAATGTGCACAGGGGGGGCGAGGGCCCTTTCAACGCTGCTTGCAGCTTTAATTAGGGCCCGAGCCGACTGCAAGTCGTCTGCGGAGGGCCCTATTGAAATCGCGCTGTTTATTATTATTATTATTATTATTATTTTTATTATTCTTCCGATTTTTCAAAGGCCAATTTCGCCCCTTTCCCAATTGTGAAAACGCGTATAACTTTCCCCATTCGTCCAGCCGGATCCGAAATTCGATATTTTTGGGCGGTCGCACAAGTTCGATCCAATTGTCGAAATAGCGCCCCCTAAACACGTTTCAAAATTCCCATAGGGAAATTCGCTTACTTTTTCGTAGGCAGACAAAATTTGGTAGTTATATGCTTTGTCACAAGGCATAAAAAAACTTTCATTAAAGCCACGCCCTAAACCCAACAGGAAGTCGGCCATTTTGATTTGAATTTTTGAATTTTAAAACGAACTCCTCCTAGGGATTTCGCCGGATTAGCTTCAAATTTGGTACACATCATCAAGAGACCAAGCTGATTTAAAGTTGTGCTCTGCAGATCTGTAGGTCAATGGACGTGGCTTCTAGGGCGTGACAAATTATAGTGACTTGAGGAAAAAATTTCACAATACTCTCACACCCAAATACTTGATTGTAGAAGCTTCAAACTTGCTGAACATGATTAAGGCGCCGCCTGGAACACCATGACCTATTAACTTCTCACTTTGCTAATAGCGCTCCCCTGTGGTAACAGGAAGTGAACACTCGTTACTTCCACTTGTACTGATGACACATTGTTGAACCCATCAACTTAATTTTACTTTTTAAACATGCAGAACAAGTTGATGAAGCTACATTATGAATGCTGTATAGCTACAAGTAATGGCGTCCGTGTGGCGAAGCGGCGACTTTGGATGCCTCGCCATGAAAATACGTTTGGGATTCCCAATGCTCTCACGCCCACATACTTGACTGTAGTAGCTTCAAACTTGCTGGACATGATCACTGCTCTGCCCTGAACGTCAAGATGCATTAAATTCCCACTTTGCTACTAGCGCCCCCATGTGGTCACAGGAAGTGACCACTTATTACTTTTACTTGTACTGAGGACACATACTTGATCAAATCAACCTCATTCCACTTCTATTACATGCAGAACAAATTGGTGAAGCTACCTTATAAATGCTGTAAAGCTACGCATAATGGCGTCCCTGTAGTGAAGCGGCGACTATCCATCCCTCGCCATGAAAATACGTTTGGGTTTTTGATGTCGTTAATAAACTTGTATCATCATAAAAATTGATAGACAGGTCAAGGGTGGCAAGTTCTCACATATTATTGGAGCTTTGCCCATGAGGGCAGCAAAAAGCCTCGATAGCGCCCCCTTGAAATTTTCAAAAACCCCTCCCCATAGGGGTTTTTTTGGAGTAGAAAGATGAAAATTGGTACACATGTGTATTTGACCAAGACGCAAAAAAAAGTCTCTGGCATCATTTGTCCACTCCAAACAGGAAGTCGGCCATTTTGATTTTAACGTGTCATTTTTGCCTGATTGCCATAAATTGTATTTTAACGCACTCCTCCAAGAGATTTCATCCTTTCAAAACCAGATTTATTACTAAACATTGAGAGACCATGCTGATCAAAAGTTTTGCTCTGCAGGTCTGTAGGTCAGTGGGCGTGGCTACAAACAGGAAGTGACCAGTTTTTACTTTCACTTGCACTGAAGACATTTTGTTGAACCCATCAACTTCATTCCCCCTGAACAACATGTAGAAGCAGTTGCTTAAACTACCCTAAGAATGCTGTGATGCTTCGAGTAATGGCGTGTGTGTGGCGATGCGGTGACAATGGATCCCTCGCCATGAAAATACGTTTGGGTTTTTGATGTCTTTAATATACTTGTACCATCATAAAAATTGATAGACCGGTCAAGGGTGGCAAGCTCTCACATCTGATTGGGGCTTTGCCCATCAGGGCAGCAAAATGCCTCGATAGCGCCCCCTTGAAACTTTCAAAAACCCCTCCCCATAGGGGTTTTTTTTGAGTAGAAAGATGAAAATTGGTACACGTGTATTTCGCCAAGACGCAAAAAAAAGTCTCTGGCATCATTTGTCCACTCCAAACAGGAAGTCGGTCATTTTGATTTTAGCGTGTTATTTTTGCCTGATTTCCACATATTGTATTTTAACGCACTCCTCCTAGAGATTTCATCCTTTCAAAACCAGATTTATTAAAAAACATTGAAAGACCATGCTGATCAAAAGTTGTGCTCTGCAGGTCTGTAGGTCAGTGGGTGTGGCTACTAACAGGAAGTGACCAGTTTCTACTTTCACTTGTACTGATGACACATAGTTGAACCCATCAACTTTATTCCCCCTGTACAACATGTAGAAGAACTTGCTTAAACTACCTTACGAATGCTGTGATGCTTAGACTAATGGCGTCCGTGTGGCGATGCGGTGACAATGGATCCCTCGCCATGAAAATACGTTTGTGTTTTTCATGTTCCTAATGAATTCGTATCATCATGCAAATTGATATGCTGGGCAAGAGTGGCAAGCTCCAATATCTGATTGGGGCGGTGCCCATGAGGGCAGCAAAGTGCCTCGATAGCGCCCCCTGGAAATTTTTTAAAACCCCTCCCCATAGGGGTTTTTTTGGAATAGGTACATGAAAATTGATACACATGTGTATGTTGCCTATTCGAACAAAAAAGTCTCCGGCACCATCGGTCAATTCCAAACAGGAAGTCAGCCACTTTGATTTTAATGTGTCATTTCGGCCCGATTTCCACATATTTCATTTGAGCGAACTCCTCCTACCGATTCCGTCCAATCAACCTAATATTTTCTTCAGACCATCAAGAGACCCTGCTGATCAAAAGTAGTGCTCTGCATGTCTCTTGCTAAATGGACCTGGCCGCCATGGTGTCCCCATTCCAGATGCCTCGCCAAACACATTCGAGCTGCTCGCTCTCCCTCATACTTCATCCAAATGGATTCAAAATTCCTGTACGTAGTGAAAGCCCCACCCTGAACGCCTCGATGTGCTGTTAAACAATCTAGCTCATTGCGCCCCGTTATGGAAACAGAGAATGCCACATTTTACGTTGAAATTGGCAGATTTGCTCAAAACTTCACATTTGTGCTTAGTATCTGCCCCTGAATGCACCTGCCCAAATTTGGTTACGCTCTGAGCGCCTACTAGTGGATGAAATATCAACTTATCATAACTCCTTCAGCATTGTCCGATTCACTCGACACTTTCTCTCAGGTTGGGGCCGGCACTTGACCTGTCCAGTGGTCGTGAGTGCACAGCTGCACCCGTCATGATCTCACCACAACCCCAACGTGCACATGTGGGCGAGGGCCCGTTCAACGCTGCTTGCAGCTTTAATTAGGGCCCGACCCGACTGCAAGTCGTCGGCGGAGGGCCCTACTGAAATCGCGCTGTTTATTATTATTATTATAATTTATTTTTTTTTATTATTCTTCCGATTTTTCAAAGGCCAATTTTGCCCCTTTCCCAATTGTGAAAACGCGTATAACTTTCCCCATTCGTCCGGCCGGATCCGAAATTCGATATTTATGGGCGGTCGCACAAGTTCAACCCCAATTGTCGAAATAGCGCCCCCTAAACACGTTTCAAAATTTCCATAGGGAAATTCGGTTTTTTTGTCGTAGGTAGACGAAATTCAGTTTTTATGTGCTTTGTAACAAGGCATAAAAAAAACTTCATTGGAGCCACGCCCTAAACCCAACAGGAAGTCGGCCATTTTGATTTGAATTTTTGAATTTTAAAACGAACTCCTCCTAGGGATTTCGCCGGATCGGCTTCAAATTTGGTACACATCATTGAGAGACCAAGCTGATTTAAAGTTGTGCTCTGCAGATCTGTTGGTCAATGGGCGTGGCTGCTAGGGCGTGACAAATTATAGTGACTTGAGGAAAAAATTTCACAATGCTCTCACACCCAAATACTTGATTGTAGAAGCTTCAAACTTGCTGAACATGGTAAAAGCGCCGCCGGGAACACCCTGATGTATTAACTTCCCACTTTACTAATAGCGCCCCCCTGTGGTAACAGGAAGTGACCACTCGTTACTTCCACTTGTACTGATGACACATTGTTGAACCCATCAACTTCATTTTACTTTTGAAACATGCAGAACAAGTTACTGAAGCTACTTTATGAACACTGTAAAGCTACGAGTAATGGCGTCCGTGTGGCAAAGCGGCGACTTTGGATCCCTCGCCATGAAAATATTTTTGGGATTCCCAATGCTCTCACGCCCACATACTTGATTGTAGTAGCTTCAAACTTGCTCTACATGATGATTGCTCCGCCCTGAACGTCCAGATGCATTAACTTCCCACTTTGCTACTAGCGCCCCCCTATGGTAATAGGAAGTGACCACTTATTGCTTTCACTTGTACTGAGGACACATACTTTATCACATCAACCACATTCCACTTCTATTACATGCTGAACAAATTGGTGAAGCTACGCTATGAATGCTGTGAAGCTACACATAATGGCGTCCGTGTGGTGACGCGGCGACTATCCATCCCTCGCCATGAAAATACGTTTGGGTTTTTGATGTCTTTAATAAACTTGTATTATCATAAAAATTGAAAAACAAGTCAAGGGTAGCAAGCTCTCACATCTGATTGGGGCTTTGCCCATGAGGGCAGCAAAAAGCCTCGATAGCGCCCCCTTGAAATTTTCAAAAACCCCTCCCCATAGGGGTTTTTTTGGAGTAGAACAATGAAAATTGGTACACATGTGTATTTGGTCACGACGCAAAAAAAAGTCACTGGCATCATTTGTCTACTCCAAACAGGAAGTCGGCCACTTTGAATTTAACATGTCATTTTTGCTTGATTTCCACATATTGTATTTTAACGCACTCCTCCTAGAGATTTCATCCGATCAAAACCAAATTTATTACAAAACATTGAGAGACTATGCTGATCAAAAGTTGTGCTCTGCAGGTCTGTAGGTCAGTGGGCGTGGCTACTAACAGGAAGTGATCAGTTTTTACTTTCACTTGTACTGATGACATATAATTGAACCCATCAACTTTTTTCCCCCTGTACAACATGTAGAAGAAGTTGCTTATACTACCTTATGAATACTGTGATGCTACGAGTAATGGTGTCTGTGTGGCGATGCGGTGACAATGGATCCCTCGCCATGAAAATATGCTTGTGTTTTTGATGTTCTTAATGAATTCGTATCTTCATGGAAATTAATATGCCGGTCAAGGATGGGAAGCTCTCACATCTGATTGGGGCTTTTCCCATGAGGGCAGCAAATTGCCTCGATAGCGCCCCCTTGAAATTTTCAAAAACCCCTCCCCATAGGGGTTTTTTTGGAGTAGAAAGACGAAAATTAGTACACATGTGTATTTGGCCAAGACGCACAAAAAAGTCTTTGACATTATTTGTCTACTCCAAACAGGAAGTCGGCCATTTTGATTTTAACGTGCCATTTTTGCCTGATTTCCACATATTGTATTTTAACGCACTCCTCCTAGAGATTTCATCCATTCAAAACCAGATGCATTAATAAACATTGAAAGACCATGCTGATCAAAAGTTGTGCTCTGCAGGTCTGTAGGTCAGTGGGCGTGGCCGCTAACAGGAAGTGACCAGTTTTTACTTTCACTTGTACTGATGACACATAGTTGAACCCATCAACTTTATTCCCCCTGTACAACATGTAGAAGAAGTTGCTTAAACTACCTTACGAATGCTTTGATGCTTCGAGAAATGGCGTCCATGTGGCGATGCGGTGACAATGGATCCCTCGCCATGAAAATACGTTTGTGTTTTTGATGTTCTTAATGAACTCGTATCATCATGGAAATTGATATGCCGGTCAAGGGTGGGAAGCTCTCACATCTGATTGGGGCGGTGCCCATGAGGGCAGCAAAATGCCTCGATAGCGCCCCCTTGGTATTTTGAAAAACCCCTCCCCTTAGGGGTTTTTTTGGAATTAGAAAATGAAAATTGGTACACATGTGTATGTTGCCAATGTGAACAAAAACGTCTCTGGGACCATGGATAAATTCCAAACAGGTAGTCAGCCATTTTGATTTTAATGTGTCATTTTGACCCAATTTCCACATATTGCATATTAACGAACTCCTCCTAGCGATTCTGTCCAATAAACCTAATATTTATTTCAGATCATCAAGAGACCATGCTGATCAAAACTAGTGCTCTGCATGTCTGTCGCTAAATGGACCTGGCCGCCATGGTGTCCCCATTTCAGATGCCTCGCCAAACACATTCGAGCTGCTCTCTCTCCCTCATACTTCATCCAAATGGATTCAAAATTCCTGTATGTAGTGAAATCCCCACCCTGAACGCCTCGATGGGCTGCTACACAATCTAGCTCGTCATGCCCCCTTATGAAAACAGAGAATGCCACATTTTACGTAGAAACTGGCCGATTTGCTCAAAACTTCACTTTTGTGCTTAGGGTCTGCCCCTGAATGCACCTGCCCAAATTTGGTTACACTCTGAGCGCCTTCTGGTGGATGAAGTATCAACCTATCATAACTCCTTCAGTTTGGCCCGATTCACTCGACACTTTCTCTCAGGTTGGGGCCGGCACTTGACCTGTCCAGTGGTCGAGAGTGCACAGCTGCACCCGTGATGATCTCACCACAACCCCAACGTGCGCATGGGGGCGAGGGCCCGTTCAACGCTGCTTGCAGCTTTAATTATTATTATTATTCTTACGACTTTTCAAAGGGCAATTTCACCCCTTTCCCAAAGGTGAAAACGCGTCTAACTTTCCACATACGTCCGGCCCCATCAGAAATTAGATATTTTCGTGCGATCGCGCAGGTCCGACCCCAAATGCCGAAATAGCGCCCCCTAAACACGTTTCAAAATTCCCATTGGGAAATTCGGTTACTTTGTCATAGGCCGAAGAAATTCAGTGCTAATGTGCTTTGTAACTAGGCATACAAAAAACTCTATTGAAGCCACGCCCCAAACCCAACAGGAAGTCGGCCATTTTGATTTGAATTTTTGAATTTTAAAACGAACTCCTCCTTGGGATTTCGCCCAATCGACTTCAAATTTGGTACAGATTATTGTGAGACCTAGCTAATCAAAAGTTGTGCTCTGCAGATCTGTAAGTCAAAGGGCGTGGCTGCTAGGGCGTGACAAATTTATGTGACTTGAGGAAAACATTTCACAACGCTCTCACAGCCAAATGCTTGATTTTCGAAGCTTTAGACTTGCTGAACATGATGAGGGCGCTGCCCTGAACATTGTGATATATTAACTTCCCACTTTGCTAATAGCGCCCCCCTGTGGTAACAGGAAGTGACCACTCGTTACTTCCACTACTACTGATGACACAATGTTGAACCCATCAGCTTCATTCTACTTCTAAAACATGCAGAACAAGTTGCTGAAGCTACATTGTGAACGTTGTGTAGCTACGAGGAATGGCGTCCGTGTGGCAACGCTGTGACTTTGGATCCCTCGCTATGAAAATACGTTTGGGATTCCCAATGCTCTCACGCCCACCTACTTCACTGTAGTAGTTTCAAACTTGCTGGTCATGATGATTGCTGCGCCCTGAACGTCCAGATGCATTAACTTCCCACTTTGCTACTTGCGCCCCCCTGTGGTAACAGGAAGTGACCAGTTATTACTTTCACTTGTACTGATGACACATAGTTGAACACATCAACCTCATTCCAAATCTATTACATGCAGAACAAATGAATAAAGCTACCTCATAAATGCTGTGCAGCTACGCATAATTGCGTCCGTGTAATGACGTGGCGACTATCCATACCTCGCCTTGAAAATACGTTTGGGTTTTTGATGTCTTTAATAAACTTGTATCATCATAAAAATTGATAGACAGGTCAAGGGTGGCAAGCTCTCACATTGTATTGGGGATTTGCCTTTGAAGGCAGCAAAATGTCTCGATAGCGCCCCCTTGAAATTTTCAAAAACCCCTCCCCTTAGGAGTTTTCTTGAAGTAGGAAGATGAAATTTGGTACACGTGTATTTCGCCAAGACGCACAAAAAAGTCTTTGGCATCATTGGTCTACTCCAAACAGGAAGTCAGATATTTTTCTTTTAACGTGTCATTTTTGCCTGATTTCCACACATTGTTTTTTAACGCACTCCTCCTAGAGATTTCATCCAATCAAAACCACATTTATTAGTAAACATCAAGAGACCATGTTGATCAAAAGTTGTGCTCTGCAGGTCTTTAGGTCTGTGGGCGTGGCCGCTAACAGGAAGTGACCAGTTTTTTCTTTCACTTGTACTGATGACACATAGTCAAACCCATCAACTTTATTCTCCCTGTACAACATGTAGAAGAAGTTTCTTAAGCTACCTTACGAATGCTGTGATGCTTCGAGAAATGGCGTCCGTTTGGCGATGCAGTGACAATGGATCCCTCGCCATGAAAATACGTTTGGCTTTTTGATGTCTTTAATAAACTTGTATCATCATGGAAATTGATAGACAGGTCAAGGGTGGTGAGCTCTCACATCTGATTGGGGCGTTGCCAATGAAGGCAGCAACGTGCCTCGATAGCGCCCCCTTGAAATTTTCAAAAACCCTTCCTCATTGGGGTTTTCTTGGAGTAGAAATATGAAAATTGATACACATGTGTATTTGGCCAAGACGCACAAAACAGTCCATGACATCATTTGTCTACTCCAAACAGGAAGTCGGCCATATTGATTTTAACGTGCCATTCTTGCCTGATTTCCACATATTATATTTTAACGCACTCCTCCCAGAGATTTCATCCATTCAAAACCAGATTTATTATGAAACATTGAAAGACCATGCTGATCAAAACTTGTGCCCAGCAGGTCTGTAGGTCAGTGGGCGTGGCCGCTAACAGGAAGTGACCAGTTGTGACTTTCATTTGTACTGATGACACATAGTTGAACCCATCAATTTTATTCCCCTTGTACATCATTTAGAAGAAGTTGCTTCAACTACTTTACGAATGCTGTGATGCTTCGAGTAATGGCGTCCGTGTGGTGATGCGGTGACAATACGTTTGTGTTTTTGATGTTCTTAATGAATTCGTATCATCATGCAAATTGATCTGCCGGTCAAAGGTGGTGAGCACTAACATCTCATCTGGGCAAAGCCCATGAAGGCAGCAAAATGCCTCGATAGCGCCCCCATGAAATTTTGAAAAACCCCTCCCCATAGGGGTTTTTCTTGAATAGGAAGATGAAAATTGGTACACATGTGTATGTGGCCAATACGAACAAAAAAGTCTCTGGCACCATCGGTCAACTCCAAACAGGAAGTCATTCATTTTGATTTAAACGTGCTATTTTGGCCCGATTTCCACATATTGCATTTTATCGAACTCCTCCTAGCGATTCCGTCCAATCAACCTAATATTTATTTCAGATCATCAAGAGACCATGCTGATCAAAGGTAGCGCTCTGCATGTCTGTCGCTAAATGGGCCTGGCCGCCATGGTGTCCCCATTTCAGATGCCTCGCCAAACACATTCGAGCTGCTCCCTCTCCCTCATACTTCATCCAAATGGATTCAAAATTCCTGTACATGGTAAAAGCTCCACCCTGAACGCTTTGATGTGCTGCTAAACAATCTACGTCATCATGCCCCCTTATGGACACAGAAAATGCCATATTTTACGTTGAAATTGGCCGATTTGCTCAAAACTTCACATTTGTGCTTCGGGTCTGCCCCTGAATGCACCTGCCCAAATTTGGTTACACTCTGAGCGACTTCTGGTGGATGAAAATATAAACTTATCATAATTCCTTCAGCTTTGTCCGATTCTCTCGACACTTTCTCTCAGGTTGGGGCCGGCACTTGACCTGTCCAATGGTGGTGAGTGCACAGCTGCACCCGTCAGGATCTCACCACAAACCCCAACGCGCGCATGGGGGCGAGGGCCCGTTCAACGCTGCTTGCAGCTTTAATATTTACCTTTATGTTCACGTTTTCAAATTAGAATGAAAATTAATTAAAAAGAGCTTCATTATTTTCTAACTTGCAAAAATAAACTGATCCAGCTAGATTTACCCCAGATCAATCTATTACCTGACCTTTTAGCGCACATATGAACTTATACGCAAATATTTTGCTCTTTGGCGGCCATTTTGGATATGATGACAGCCATCTTGGATGTTTCTAGAAACTATTTTACATAATCTTAGTACTTGTCGGCTTGCTCTCAATATTTTAGCATAAAGTGACAATGATAAAGAAATGTTTAAGTGATTAAGGAATTAAATGTCCATATTCATATATCGGAAGGAAGCCATTTTGAAAAACTGTCTAATTCTGTGTGGCCGGAGGTTGATTATGAGACAGGAGACAAAGAAGAATAGTTATGCCGAATTTCATGCTTGTATCACAATTTGCACTTTTTCCCTGCTATTCTCAAGTTACCCACTCCACTATATCGCTTGTGAGTGCTTTGAAAGCACTCCCTAAATGTTTTTCGAGCATGTATTTCTCCTACGATGTTTGATTTGCACGTGGATGTTGGGCGTAGGTCTCATTCCGATGCGCCATTTTTGGTAGTGTTCTAACACCATAATTGATGGTATTCGACATCAACGTTCGATGCGGCCATATTGTTGACATGCCGCTGAGGAGCAGAGCGAAGATTTCAATTGAGTTAAACGAGCCATAACGGCATTTTCATCGCGCTACGACGAGAAAACTTGTTTGATTGGCATCGATCCATATAAATTGGACTCAGCAGCATTTAGCCAAGATATATCTTCGCTGCCAGCCGTGGATTACCCCGATATTTGCCACTATTTAATCCTCACAGTGTACGCCTACACGGCGCAGGAGCTGAAGGAGTCGTATCACTATTTCATATAACTAAGCTAACATTGGCTGCATCCCAAAGCGCCTGAATTAAATCCTCGTTCTGTAAACTTGCGTTTGGTCCAAAACGTCGGTTTTTGTGTCCGCATTAATATTTTGTATTTCTGCGTCTTAAAGGGGAACTCCGGTCAATTTCAACACTTATCTTTGTTGTTTGTGGTGAAGGAGTCCTGTCAATAGCGAGACAAACGAAGAAATTTGGTTTTGCCTACGCCGAGTTATGCTCCTGCTCCAATGGGGCAGACTTTTAACATGCTTTTAGCCTCTTAACACCATCGAGATGTCATTTCAAGTCCATAGCCATTTAACTTAACCCTTCCAAGTGACCACAGTGAATTTGACTGCAGTAGCTTACCTAGAAATACATAAAAGGTGTGCTAATTCACTCCGTGCACATACCTCTGTTTACTTCCTGTGTTCCGGTGAAGTCCACACTAGTCAACTGACGAACTCGTATAATCCAATATTCCAAAATGTAATTTTTCCACCAAGGAATTATGATTTGCTGTGGTTATGTCCATTGCATGAATATGTAGCAACATAGCTACACCGCAGCCTAACATCACAATTAGCTTCAACTATATTTGAATACTCGCGCGCGGGCTCATTGGGAAAAATCACAACTGATGAGTGTCGGCAACATCTGCGGATATCGGAGAGCTGACAGACGGAGCTTGGAGTTAGATCAGGAGGAATATCAGAGGAAATGGTTCGACTTCGTGCTTTTCCAAATTGCGGCAACAAAATGAACAGGTATTTCTGCTTGAGCTCTCACCGTTTACCCCTCCGCAACAGGGAGACGTTGCCGCTGTGTCTGGTTGCACTTCAACTTGATGTGCAAACTCCTTTGCGAACGTTACGTCAGAGAGATTACCGTGTTTGCAGTGAAAATTTTGAAGAGGACGACTTCACCGAAAAGAGCGACAAGTGCCGGTGTTCTGTCAAATTTTCTCCCTTGTCAAAAATGCTACTTTAATGCAAAGCAATCGTAAAGTCTTTGTTTAATCCTTGATATTGCAATATGACTCAGATTACAGTAGTAACTTTGTTAGTTGTTTGCTTATTATAACATAAGCAGTGGCGGTTTTTCGCGGAGGCCGAGGGAAGCCTGGCTTCTCCAAAAATTATTGCAAGAAAGAAAAAATATAAATAAGCTTCATCACAATGTATTTTATACTGTTGTCATTTCCTTGTCAAAACACTACATCAGCGCACTTCTCCTTTGGCTGAGCGTGAGGAGCAAAACAGCGCCCCTCCTCTCAAGCTTTCATTGCGTCTTACACTTCGTGTCTCATGCCCTCCGCCCAAGGATGTTTTATATTTCACTGGATATATTTTGGAAAATGGCCGCCCATTCATTTCAATGGAAATTGCTCAGTGGCGCAGCAAGCCGACATGGGGAGCCACGCGGACATGCGCTGTGTGATTTTTGGTCACACATGCGTAGTGTGTGGCTCAGAAACGCGCTGGTATCCGAGGTGTCCATGACAACGGCTCGGGCTCATGAAACTCCGACCTAGGGTGCGTGTTCACAATCACTTTTTACCGGAAATGGAAGTCTGACCACTGCAGACTGTACCCTGATGTCCATATGAGTGGAACGGAAAACAAAACATAGCCGCCGGTAAATGTTTAATTATGGTTTGAGATACAATTTTAAAACAGAAATGCAATAACAAATGCTTAAAATGACTTTGACAGGGAAGTAATACTATTGATTTCGACTCAAAATCTCGGCAAAATAGTTGACTTGCTGTTGTGTGACGTTAACGTGACATTGCTCAGGGGTAACGTTATGCCTCCCGAAATCACAGGCGCTAACCTCCATAGTTGGAACCACTGACTGAATGGACGAATACATTTCTGCAACTACGCTATTGGGAAAAGCGCCCCAGGCTCGTGTTCTCTTTAGTTCAATGTTGAATAACCACATTATCGGAGTCAGATGATTTTTGCTCGTCTGCGTGCGAATTCCATTATCTTTTCCGGATTCAAGACAATAAACCGAACAGATAACACAACGCACTTCACGTGCCTTATAAACCGATATGTTTTAAAGTCAGGAGCTTTAAACTTTTGTCAATTCTGGTGAGCTAATTTACTTTTAGCTTACGTAACTTATAAGCATTCCGTGGAGTATAGCAAGATGTGGGTCTACCGTGAAATGTTACGTTGTACTGCGTTATTTTTACCTTTGTTTTAAAGCTCCTTTTTCTATCCTTCCCCAGATATCTGAGCCTCTTGGAGTGCACTGAACAGTTCATCCATGAATTTCTGCATGTCAGTGAACCAGAGGCCGTGCTTTTCTATCCACCCCCAAAGCCGTTTCCAATAAAGTCTGTCTCGATTATAATTTTAATACCGTCTCTACGTTTCATTTCTAAATGCGAGTTAACATTGATTGGATTTGTGGATGATTTTATGATAATGGCCGGCTCTGCAAAAGTTAAGCATTAAACCCCTTTTGATTTTGAATACTTGAGTTGATCTTCAAATGTTAAGCAGAGCTGGCGAAAAACAAAAACTGACAAAACACAAATAATTCTAATTCTTATTCTATTCATGTGTATGTGTGTGCATCAGAGCATTGCAATACCATTTACTCCTCTCCAGTGCTCTGTATTTGATTTTTTAAAAGTTATGTAGATTTTCTATCAACCTAAAATCATAAGTTGTAAATAGGACGGGACCCTATGGGATCACTATTCTGTTCTGAATGTGCATATTTACGCTACCCACTGTTGCATTCTTTTAGGTCTCGTATTATCTTCGTTCAGATGAAAATCATCCACACCGTCGAATCTACCTGCATCACTCCGGTTGATCTCAGATGCTGCTCACGAACATTAGATGTTCGGATTTAGTATACTCTGACGTCTCCACCTACCCAAAACTTTGATCTAATAAAGGCTGTACCACAAAAAAATGTGTATGCATGTTTAGTGCTTTCATGGATGTTCGGATCATGCACAAAAAAAAGAAACATTTTGGATGTCATCTGTCAAGTTGCTGAAAAGTTTTGTCGTCAAGTATGAAGGTCAGTAAATAATTTTAGACTGAAGAATGGTTAATAAATGGTTTGCTAAGCAGTTTTCGAACTGAATTTATGTATTACTATAAATGCACTCATATGGACATTACGTTAGATGCTACACAGCTGACACATGATGCATGATGCATCAAAATACAGAAATGTGAATTGGTGTTATTCAAAGTAATGGAAATATACTACTCATTACAATGATAAAAGTGAGGTGAGTGTTAGCTGCGTATACATGCTTCTAGGATATCACAAAAGCGGCCTTAGCTTACTGTACATTTTGTGGCACTACATAATGGAGTGTGGCAATCGAGTATATTACGGCCATTCATCAATTAAAATAAAATGAATAAAATATTTGCACCGTAATGCCAGCTCGCTTTATTGACATGGCCACGTATAGAATGTTCATCACAGACGGATGGCAAGGAATGCGCATTGTTCCACCCACTTGGTTCGGGATCATGAACAAAAAATAGTAATCATTTTTGGATCTCATAAGTCAAGTTGCCGAAGAGTTTCGTCATCATGTATGAAGGTCGGTAAGTAATTTAACAATGAAGAATGGTTAGGCTGATAAATGGATCGCTAAGCAGTGTTCGAAATGAATTTATATACTGCTATAAATGCACATTACGTTGCGTTAGATGCTACTCAGCTGACATGTTATGCATAACGCATCAAAATAGAGTGATGCGAATTGGTGCTATTCAAAGTAATAGAAATACACAATGCAGTTAATGGATTTAACCATTTCCTTTTAATTTGAATAAGTCAGGTGAGTGTTGCCTGTGTTCATAGTTCTAGGATGTCACAACAGCGGCCTTAGCTTACTGTACATTTTCTCACGCTGCATGAAGTGCAGCAATCAAGGTGCTACATATTGTTACGTATTACGGCCATTCATCAATTAAAATGGCAAAAATATACTGAGCAACAAAAGAAATGCAAGTTAGCTAACTTAGTTAGTTATTGTGCTCTTATGGTTACCCAGATAGCAAGCACCTCCGCTCCGGATCTGCCCTGGCTCCAGCTGATCCGGCTCAGAGCCGGGGCAAATCAGGAGCGGAGGAGCTTGCTATCTGGGTACTCATAGTTACCGCAAAACAAAGAAAAGTTTGATAAAAAGAGTGTAAAAGCGCACACGCTAGTAATAAATTTGATTTTCAATAATTATGCGCAAACTTATTTTATTAACTTGCGTTTCTTTTGTCGCTCAATACATATGCTCCGTAACTTGCCAGCTCACTTCACCAACTTTACGTCTTTAATGTTGAACAGACAGATGGCAAGGAATGCCCATTGCTCCACCCACTCACATCCGGTGCAGTGATAAATTCGGAGGAGCGGGAACGCGCTTACATATGAGGACCCGTTGGTGTTCGCATAGCCTGAATATAAATAAAAGATTTTGTCTTTGCCAAGAAACGAGGCATTAATGATTTAAAAGAGAAAAATAAACCGTGTCGGTATCGATAGTTTGTGGCTGTCAAAAAAAAAATATTCACGGATTTATCAGCGTCTCTTTTTCAATTATTCCCTATGGAGAAATTTCTTTTTGGCCCCCATGGCATCACGTGACCTGCGATATCACATTCGCCGCTAGGACCAAGGAGGATTATGTGGTCGACCAGATTTGTGCTTTCCAGATCTCCTTATACGCCTCCGCCCCGTCTGTCAGCTCGGAGGCCAGCTTCACTTGACCTCCCTTGAGGAAAAAAATAGCCCGTATTAGCCAATCAGATTGAAAAAAAAATGAGGGAGGCCGGATCAAATCTGGCTTCCAACCAATCACAAACTGTTACGGAAAATACACACACTGATTCAACTGTCCCACCAGGCGCCAGCCAGCCCACACAGAAAGAATTAAGTCAGAGAATGGATGGTGACAGGGACCCTGAGTTTCTTGTAAAAAATGACTTCACTAAACTTGCTTTTGAGGTTCAACTAAAAGTCAAGCGGGACGGTAGGCCGACTCCAAAGCTCAATTTAACTAAAGGGAGAGATGATGGAAAAGTTCGCTCTTTTTGTGAAGCTAACTATGCTAGAAACGAGTGGCTAACAGGAAGTGCCAAGCTTAACCGGCTTTTCTGCTGGCCATGTCTCCTATGGCCCGCCGTGGCCTTTTTGATCACCGGGTTGTTGTCACATTTGATGCATAAAATGTGGTGTTTTATTCTTTATTATTCTCGTCGTGTCAAGTGGATTTCAGAGCATGATGGCTAAGCTATACTGTTTTTTTATATTCTCAGTCCTTACCGAGACTGCATTTAGGTCCGCTGACATCAGCTGCACTATCAGCTGCCAGCTGTAAGGTTTACAGTTAATAGCGCTGCAGCACGTTAGATATCTGTTTTTATATAAACCTTTGTAACTATGCATTTTATATTTAGATTATGTAATTCAGACGTTGCGCACGGTTGTGCATTCATGTTGCGTGTGTTTTTGGATGTATGAATATTGGGCATCCTTGAGAAAATGTTAATTTCAGTTGCGAGGCTGCCACATATGACATTGTTACTTCTAATGTTGGTGGAAGGGGTTTGCCTGTGTTTCTGTACAATAGTCCACGGCTATCTTGCAAATGCTTTTGTTGCCAATTAATTAAATATGAGTCAGAGATAAGCATTGTCCACAAAACGGAACTTTTTTTTTTTTTTTTTTTTTTTATTCAAACAAGTACAAAATTACATTGTACAAAATGAAAAGATACAATGTCTACATGCCAGGGGTTATACAAAAATATATGTATAGCACTTTTTTTTTTTTTTAAAACAAACAAACAAAAAAACAATAAAAATTAAATAATATATACACACATATAAACATAGACACATATATATATATACATATACACATATATACATTCATATACACACATATATATATATACATACACAGTCCAAAGTATGATACACATGCATACATTACAAAAATATTTCATATTTGGAACAAAGTTTTACAGTTTTGATAGCTTTTTTGTTAAGAGAGGTAGAAATAGTTTTAATATACAACTCCATTTCTTTAAGAAAACAAACAAATGAGGGGTGGGTTCTCAAAACCTTACTTTTATGTATATGAAATTTAGCCAAAAGAATGATTAAATTACAAAGAAAATATTCTTCTTCTAAATCCTTACTGTAGGTATTGAAACCAAATAAAACATCCTGCAGACGCAAGGTAAAACAATCATTAATATTGTCCAAAATAAAACGACAAATCCTCTGCCAGAGGCCTCTAGAGTATTCACAAAACCAAAAAAGATGAAAAGCAGTTTCTGAGAATGTATTACAAAAACTACATCTTATGTCAATATCTTTTCTAAACTTAACTAAAAGAGACTTAACAGGATAGCAACGATGGATAATTTTAAAAGTAACCTCTTTTACCTTATTGACAAGGAAAAATTTGCTGGGTAGAGTCCATGCCCTAGCCCAACAAACGTCTTGGGCATATTTGTTCCACGCTGAGATCACATGAGGAACTGAAATGCAATCTTTTTGAAAGAGACTACGCACATTTCTGTTGCTATTGTAAGATGTAGACTTAAAACATAACTCACCAATGTATGTTTTCAAAGGATCAAGTTGAGGCACTACAAAGGACGATGAGAAAGAAAAACCTTTTAAAAGCATAATCACTCCTGCAGGAATCGCGTCAAAAATAATAGCATATTGTTTAGGAGTTACAGGAAGTGTAAAGTGATGTAGAAATTCTTGATAGCTGAACAGATTACCTTCCTTATTAAATAGTTGATTTACCAATAGAATACCGTTCCTAAACCAATTGTCAAAAAATAAGGATTTCTTTTTATAACATATATCTCTATTATTCCAAATAAAATAATTATTTGGAGAAAAATTGTGCTTGTAAATAAGGGACCAAGACAAAAGAGCTTGCTTATGAAAGTTTGATAGAGACACAGGAAGCCTATCAATATTGTAATTACAAAGTAAAACAAATTTCAAGCCACCCAACTGAGAAAACACATGATGAGAAATGATATTCCATATGGAAGCAGGTTCTTTTAAGTGTTTTTTAATCCAATTAATTTTGAAGGTGTTATTAAGTATACTGAAATCAAGAAGGTTAAGGCCACCATTGTTGTAATTATTCATCATGACAGATTTTTTAATGTAATGTGTTTTGTTCTTCCAAATAAAATTACAAAGTAACTGGTCAATATCCTTGCAGATTTTTGTATCAACTCCCAATGCTATAGCAGCATAAGTCAGCCTGGAAATGCCTTCTGCTTTTGAAAGTAATATTCTACCCTTTAATGACAAATCTCTCTGTAGCCACATATTTAGTTTTTTCTTTGTTTTATCAATTATTGGATTAAAGTTAATACTACATCTTAGATTCTGATCCCTAGTTACAACTATACCTAGGTAGGTGACTTTGTCCTTTACTGGTATATTGCAGATGGAAGCCAAACTACATCCTTTTACTGCCATTAATTCACATTTATTCACATTTAAATGAAGACCTGATGCTAACGAGAATACCTGAATAATATCTATCGCAAGAGAGATCTGAGAGGAGTCTTTTAAAAAAAGTGTTGTGTCATCAGCTAGCTGACTTATAATAACCTCTTTATTAATTACAGACATTCCTTTCAGATCACTGTTTTTAATGTGATTAGCTAATAATTGAGTACACAGCAAAAACAGATAAGGGGAAATAGGACACCCTTGACGTATCCCGCGTTTTAATTCAAATCTAGGGGATGTACCACTCTTTAATTTGATAGAGCTACTACCATTGCAATATAGGGTTTTAATTGTTCTACAAAAATATTCACCAAAACCAAATTTGTTAAGGGTTTTAAAAATAAATTCGTGCTCAACTGAATCAAATGCTTTGTAAAAATCCAAGAATAAAATAAAACTTTCATCTTCAATATAATCTGGGTAATCTAAAATATCTAATACTAGTCGGATATTGTTGGAGATGTGTCTATTAGACATAAAACCAGACTGGGTTTCATCTATAATGTCATCTAATACAGCTTTTAATCTTTTACCAAAAATAATAGCCAGTACTTTGTAATCATTGTTTAGTAAGCTGATTGGGCGCCAATTATCAATTAGAAGAGGATTTTTTTTAGGTTTAGGCAATAAAGTTATTAAACCTTGTGTCAAAGTGGGGGGGAGAGTACCTTCAGTAATACTTTCCTTAAAAACCTCCAACAAAAATGGAGCTAATTCTTTGGCAAAGCATTTATAAAATTCAGATGTGATACCATCAACTCCAGGTGATTTATTCAGTTTTAGGCTCTTAATTGCATCCGTTACCTCTTTAACAGAGATTGGACATTCACAAAATTCTTTATCAGTCTTACTTAATGGGTTAACAACCAAAGAATTCAGGTATGAACTCGTACTATCTTCACAGTATTGAAAAGTATATAAATTTTTGTAGAAATTTGAACAGAAGTTTGCAATCTGCTTTGCATCATCACATACTGTTGCTCCTATTTGAAGTTGGTGAATAGTGTTCTGCACAGATTGGGATTTTTCTAATCTGAAGAAATATGCTGAGTTTTGCTCACCTTCCTCCAACCAACGCCTTCTAGACCTTACAAATGCCCCTTCAGCTTTAGATTTGTAGAAACTATCTATTTTATCTTGGTATTCAAACAATGCCTCTTTTTCTTCAGGGGTCAATTTATCAGGACATATGGAGGATAAGGCAGCAATCCCAGAAATTATTTTTTCCTCTTCAATTCGTTTTGCTTTAGCTAGACTACTACAGTAACTTCTGAAAAATTTGCCAACTTCAAACTTAAAGAGTTCCCATTTAATTCCATATCTCCCTTCTACTTGAGCTTCATTCCAAAAGACATGAACCAATTCCTTTACCCTTAATTCAACTGCTTTGTGGCCCAAAACAGAGCTATTCATTTTCCAATATGAACTTCTTGGGTTGTTAAATGATGGAAGTAAAGAAATGTGTATCTTAATGGCCTTATGATCAGTAAGAGGAGTAGGAAGAATTTCAGCCTTTGTGTTGTTTTTAAGATTGCTAGAAATTAACCAAAAATCAATTCGTGATTGTCTGGATTTTGACTTATTACTCCAAGTAAACATTGTGACTGCTGGAGAGTTCTCTCTCCAAATATCTATCAAGTCAAACCTTTGCATTAACATTTTTAACACTGCAGAAGTATTGTTTTGGGAACCTGGTGGCCATCTATCAATCGTGTTATCCAAAGTAATATTAAAATCACCACCTATGAGTAGATAAGCATTAGGAAATTTAGACATCCAGTATAAAATTTTATTCTCTACATCACTAAGAAGATTATTGTTCTCAGTTGTGGTGTTGAAACCATAGATGTTAATTATGATGAAATGAATGTTATGAGTGTTAATAACCTGGCAGATATAATGACCATTATTATCAGTATCTGTATGCAATATACTTTGCATATATCCGTTTTTAAGTGTACACACACCTGCTGCACGTGTTGATGCATGTGAAAAATAGGCTTCATTACCCCATTGTGATTTCCAAAAAAGCATATCATCATTAACAGAATGTGTCTCCTTTAAGAAACAAAAATCAGTGTTGCATTGTTTTGCATATAAAAATAAAGCTTTGCGTTTCAAAATGTCTCTTAAACCCCTGGCATTGAGAGAGACTATAGACAAAGAAATGGTTGTATCAAACAGAGAACAAATTAGAAAGTAAACATACAGTTTCAGATCTGGGACTGATCTTAATGAGATGCTACGAGAACAGCATCAATTACACAGGCAACAAAAAGTGCAAAAACATCATGCACAGGCCCACTTATTAATTTTCAGAACAAACTATTAGCTATTGAGCAATTAACTTGCAGTCAATTACATATTTTGAGAGTAAGCTTAACGATCTTCAGAGAGTTAGCTTAACAAGTTAAACAGGTAAAGGAATTTCTTTCTTGTCAATGAAGGCACGGCCACCTACAAAGTATGCGGCTTTCCCAGCCTTCCGAGCTTTATCCACGAGCGGCCATAGCTTTTGCCTGGATTCCCTATCAGCTTTACAAAGATCCTCTGCAAAACGCAGGCCGTTGTCTCGAAGGTAGGACGACTTCTTTGCCGCTGCCCACACAGCGGCTTTGTAAACACGCGAGGAAAATTGAAGAATAATACCTCTGGAGCTGTTGGGTTTTTTCACTCCGATGCGGTGCACAGTATCGATGACATTTGGCAGATAGTCAGCCTCCCCTGGTAGCAACACCTGGCAGATACGGATGACTTCTTGACGTACATCTTTATCATCCACTCGTTCCGCTACCCCATGTAATTTTAGGTTCCACCGTCTTGAGTACCTTTCTAGCTCAGTAACGCGTGACTCCAGCTTGCTAACATGTTCTTTTTCTCCCTCAAATGCGACCTCAAGTTGGGAAACTTTATCCTTTACCTCACTCATTTGCTTGCAAATAATCTCCATGTTCCCTCTCAAGCTGGTAATGTGGACAGTGTTATCTTCGACTAACTTTTTAAGTTCATCAGATCGAGTATTGATTAACTGTGATAGGGTAGCAACGACATCTGAAGCCGCCATTTCACCTTTACCTCTCTTGACAGGGGGTTTTACAGGAGTCACAGGCAGGGAAGGGAATTCCTCCTCACTCATCAGAGAGATCCCTCCCGTGTCATTACCGCCGGCATAGTCGTGGCAGTTATCGATGAGTACATTAGCACCAGTCTCCATTTTGCTAGTGCTCTTTCTTTTCCCACTAGAACTCGACATAGGCTATAGTTAACTTACAAACCCTGAAGAATTTCAAAAGTCCGTTTTAAATTAAGAAGGTCACTGTATCAGATAAGTAGGCTGTAATACAGTCGCTCAAAACCGCTTTTGCACATTAAATGGACAATATTGAATAGCTGCACTCGTCAATGCGACCGTTCACAGCGCCATCTTGGAGCTCCCCCACAAAACGGAACTTTATTAATACGGTCTGTGAAACAGTGACGTGCAGTCGGAGGTCAGTTTGGAGAGGCAGAAACCTTCCCTTTGCTTGATTCGCAATCAGACGATTAACTAATTTCGAAGGACTATTCGGCTGAATGACGGGCCATTTTAAGTTTCCGCGGCGTTATTTATCAGTAGGCTACATCGAACTTGAAATGCTCACGAAACTGCAGATTTGCGAGTACTTGCTTACAGGAAGCCAGAGACGTGCGGTGAGATGATGCAGTGACCCAAACTTTTATCACAGGATTTTATGAACCCGTTCCCACGTACTATTCCTGATTGACAATGAAAACACTTAAGACCAAGCCTAATGGAAGCCTGATGCTGATAGAGGAGATAATAACTTAATTCACGTATACGCTGCAGTTCGAGACTGCAAGGATGGAAATCTGAATAATCAATTAGGAAAAAGTCTCGGCTCGGTATTTCTGTTTTTAAACATTTTTTTAATCGGATTACGAAAGAAGACTGAAAACCAACACCCGCTTTTTGTTTGGGTGTAAAACCAAGTATTTAAAGGAGAATACATTATTGGCTATTGATTAAGCATTGAACTCTGCATAAGTCGATCTGCGTTAATATTTTTTGATGACATTGCTTCGGCTTCCTGGAAGCTAGTACGCGCAAATCTGCTGTTGAGCATTTCAGGTTCGATGTACTGAGTAATAACGCCGCGGAAACTTAAACTGGCCCGTCATTCTGCCGAATAGTCTTACTAAACTAGTTAATCGTCTGATTGCTAATCAAGCAAAGGGGAGGTTTTTGCCTCACAAAACTAACCTCCACCGCAGGTCACTGCTGTGAAAGCAATGGCTAAAATGTTTTTGTTACATCTAGATCTTGTCATAATTGCCGTCTGATCGCTATGTATTTAGCTTTCTGCTGTAATAAAGCTACGAGGCGTTTACCAGCTTTGCATGGACTCTCTCGAACTCAGGGGTGGGCAATCACGGTCCTGGAGGGCCGGTGTGTATGCAGGTTTTTATTCCTATCGATTACCTTGACTAATTGAGTTAATTGATTGCATGCACAAATATAGATTTTCGCAATGATTCGATCAAAGGAAAATGTTTTATGAAGGGAGACAAGACTAGTCTTTGTAGTTTCATGATAATTTAAAGAAATGCGCATGAAACATCAGATTTCATAAATGGTTTGGCTAATTGAGACAATCAACTAATTAAAGACCAGGTGTTGGTGTGAAAACCAGAGACAGATACGGCCCTCGCTGCCCACCTCTGCTCTAACTAATCACAAACTACTGTGTGCCAGAGCCATGAGCACGCGCACAGCCCGGAGCGCGCATCCACAACTCTCCCTCGCGCTTTCACTCTCTCTCCCACACGCACTCTTCTTTTTTAACCTTTTTTCACTAAAATGAATGAGAAGTCGGTAGAATAAAGGTAATGTAACAGTAGGCTAATTTGTTTGCAGGAAAATAACACGTAAACACTGAATTAAATTCGTTGTTCATTCTGGCTTCCTCGGTAATTTTTGTCACGGACCGCCACTGAACATAAGCAGATTTTTTTTACGGGTTGGATAAGTTTGATCAAAGATATATGCGCATATACGCCATTAAGATATGAGTGAGGAAACAGCCCGAGATTTTAGGTTTGCGCAAACGCAGAGCCGCGAGGTCGCATATCTTGATAGGTCGCAAAATTTGTCAGAACACCGGCATCTGAAAGTAAATGCCATTCCAAACGCGAAAGGGTCAGCTGCAGACAAATTGGAAGTAACATTTATGATTTCTTTTTACGATTACCCTTGGTAGCCTCGGAACATTCATGTATGCATATGGGGCTTTTCATGCGAGATGTGTGACGAGTTTGGAGTATAGCGATCTGATTTTTAAGTTACTGGCCTGCTTTGATCTTGAAAAATTACATTTTGGAATATTGGATCGTGCGAGTTCGACAATTGACTAACGTGGACTTCACCGGAACACAGGAAGTAAACAGAGGTATGTGCACTGAGTGAATTAGCACACCTTTTATGTATTTCTCGGTAAGCTACTGCAGTCAGATTCACTGTGGTCACTTGGAAGGGTTAGGTTAACATGGCTATGGACTTGAAATGACATCTAGATCGTGTTTAGAGAAGCACGTTAAAAGCCTGCCCCATTGGAGCCGCTTGGGTGCGAATTCTAGCAGGAGCATAACTCAGTGTAGGCAAAACGAAATTTCTTCGTTTGTCTCGCTATTGGCAGAACTCCTTCACCACAAACAACAAAGATACGTGTTGAAATTGACCGGAGTTCCCCTTTAACCGGGAATTTTATGGCGTCTTAACTGGATATTTCTGTCGTACAATAAGATAGTGCTAACCGGGCATTTTATGGCGTCTTAAGACAAAAATACAAAATCTTAATGCTGACTAGTGTAGCTAGAGAACGAGGATTTAATTTTGGGGCTTTTGGATGCAGCTATTAACTCCATTCAACAGTAACTTAGCTCACCGTGAATCTCGTAAGTCAATTATATCGACTGTCATATCAGCTGTCTTGATGGGCCAAGGCTATTTGCCCGACCGTCGGGTGTGTATGTTGCTACTGTCTATTCGCCTTACCGTCGGGTGTGTATGTTGCTACTGTCTATTCGCCCGACCGTCGGGTATATAAGCTGTTTATAGGCTATTTGCCCGACCGTCGGGTGTGTATGTTGCTACTGTCTATTCGCCCGACCGTCGGGTAGGCCTATATAAGCTGTTTATAGGCTATTTGCCCGACGATTTTAGAACAACACACTGAGTACATATATATTAGCCTATCTATAGATTTTTTTTCATTTGACTTGCGATCACGTTTCTGGTTCGAGATCATGTTAGTTTGACTGGTTCCCTACTGTACCACCAGTACGCAAACGGCCCGTTGCATCGACTCTGATCGAGCTTGGGTACCAGTCTAGTTTAATAGTGTTTTTGGGGTGTGGGTGAAACACAGATTGAGGATATGGTAAAACGCGGATAACTTGAAATGTAATGTTGAAAATACTGCTATTTTTAATATTTTAATAAAACTACCGTTTTCAATGTCAATGTTATAAAGTGTTAAATTCCCTGCAAATTGAAAATGACCTAATCATAGGGCATTTTAACCCAGTGATCGTAGGTGGTACAGTGGGCTGTATGTGTTGATTGATGGGCTTTCAGATATAAAATTTGCTAATTAAAAATCGTTGCAGCTGACAAGGATCATATTTTGTTTATTGTGTTGAGTTCCTAGCGATTTGATAGTAATGACAATGATAATCTTCACTCAGGTAAATCGGACAAAAGAACCAATACTTGTACAGTACGTATAATGCTGTTACATGTACTAGAGCCGGCGCCACGAAAATCATACATACATGAATAAATATACTCAGCAACAAAAGTTTCTGTGACACCATTTATGTGTATGTTATAAATGACACGCAAAGATCTCAATGCAATCAATATATTTATTTAACAGGAGAAACACTGACTTTTCAGTGCCAACGTCACTCAAAACGAAAAATGTCATTTTCATGCGTCATGAAGCACTTGTCTGACGTCTAACCAATTGTGACCTTCACACTTCAATACCGGGTGTGACTTCCTCGTGCCATGATGCAAGCAACGCATCTCCAGCGCATGGACCGAATCAGATGTGCCAGATATTGCTGTGGGATGTCATTCCAAATCTGACGTAGACGTTGTCGCAATTCCTGGAGTGTAGCTGGCGGGTTAACCAACCGCCGCAAACGTCGATCCATCTCGTCTCAAAGATGCTCGATTGGGGACATGTCTGGGGATCTGGCTGGCTATGGCAGGACATTGACATGTTGTTGCATCAGATACTGCTGTACAATCCTTGCAACGTGTGGTCTGGCATTATCATGTTGCAGCGTTATTCCGGGACCATGTTGCATCAAAAACGGTACCACCAATGGCCGTAGCACTTCATCGCGATATCTTTGACCTGTCAGATTTCCATCAATAACAAGCAAATCTGTTCTGTTTCTAGCCGTGATCCCTCCCCAAATCATGACACTACCACCTCCAAAACGATCAAATTCCTGAACACAGTTGTTAGCATAACGTTCTCCACGTCGACGGTATACACGTAAACGACCATCACATCGGTTAAGCATGAATCTTGATTCATCAGTGAAGAGTACAAGATCCCACTGACGTTGGATCCACCGTCGATGTTGTTGTGCCCACTGTAGACGCAGTCGTCGGTGTTGTACTGTGAGTATTGGACGTCTTGCTGGCCGACGTGGGACAATGCCAAAATGACGGAGACGGCGACGGATTGTCTGTGCAGACAGTCGCCTCAAACCAGGTATCGTTCTTGCAGTTATGGTTGCAGGTTGGAATCGATTTCGGAGATGGGTTGTTCGAATCCAGTTGTCCTGTCTGGGAGTGGTTACTCGTGGACGGCCGCTGCGAGGACGGTCTCTGACATGTCTTGTCTGCTGATGACGCTGCCATAAGTTCCAAATGGTGTTTCGGTGGACATTCAGGCGATGAGCAACTTCCCTCTGCGAGGTTCCGGATTCAATCATCCCAATGGCCCTCCACCGATCATTTTCAGACAGTCTTGGCATTTAGAGGGTAGAGTTCCTGATCCGAAATGGCTGTGTTTTCGATAAGTGATGCTTCCGTCGTTCATCAGGCACAATGTGAACATTCCAAAAATTCTCCTCTTTTATTGCCATCCACAAGCATGATTTACGCACAATTTCACTTGCAAAGTCATTTTCTCGCATTTTCATGATTTCCATTTCAATGTTGTGTTTACGTGTACTGTTTCAGTCTGATATCACCATGTATGACAATTTCATAATTGCGTTATGAAAAATAATTAACAATATTGGTGTCACAGAAACTTTTGTTGCTGAGTATAAATAGATAAAAATAAATAAATAAATGAGAAAAAAATAACACTTATTTTAGTGCTCGAATAATATTTGCACCTAAATAAATTTAATGGATATATTCTATTTATTTATTTAATCATCTATTGGTTTATTTATTTACAAAAAAAATGAATGAAGAATTGCATAAATGAAAAAAAAAAAACACTTTCACTTATATTTGCACACGGATAATATTTGCTCTTGGATAAATTAATGAATATATCTTCTTTTCATTTATTGAATCATTATTTGTTTATTAAATAAATAAATAAATAAATATTATATATTTTCTTAATTTATAGAAAGCCTGCCAATGTTATACAAAATTGCAAATTCCAAGTCCAAGTAAACACTGCTTACTACGCATGCACTAGCTGCTTTCTGAAACTTTGTTTTTACATCACAAGCCACATTCTTCAGTGAAGCCATTTCACAGTGGCATGATCTCAATTAAGTGAGTTTCTCTTGAAACAACATGCTATGTGTGAGACCATTCATTACATTACATTACATTACAGGTACTTAGCAGACGCTCTTATCCAGAGCGACGTACAAAAGTGCATAAGAACAGTACAAAAGTGCAGACCTCCTAGGAGACAAGTAAAAGTGCTAACAGTAAGTGACAGAACACGTTCCATTGTTACAGATCTAGACTATTAACAAAAAGGCAAGGTCAAAGGCAAGTGAACAAAATGGCAATAAGGTTAAGTGCAACAAAGAGCAATAAAATAAGTGCAATAGGTCAAGTGCAACAAAGGGGCAGGAAAATCAAGTAAACTGACAAGAGTGCAACAAAATGACGGGAAACCAAATCAAGTGATACAGTCAGGAAGTAAACAGAATAAAGTGCAACAAATCAAAAGGATGTAGGGACAGGAATCAAGGCAGTGGAGTAGGGGAGAGGTGGAGCCTGAAGAGGTGGGTTTTCAGGCGGCGCTTGAAGATGCTCAAGGATTCTGCCGTTCTGACCTCGATAGGTAGATCATTCCACCAACGAGGTGCCAGGACAGACAGCAGCCTTGAGCGGGAAGGGGAGGAGCGGAGAGGGGGAGGAGCCAGGCGACCAGAAGTAGCAGAGCGGAGTGCTCTGGCAGGGGTGTAGGATCTGAACAGTCTCTGGATGTAGGCTGGAGCAGTCTTGTTGACTCCCTGATTGGCTAGCACCAAAGTCTTGAATTTGATGCGAGCAGCAACAGGGAGCCAGTGGAGCTTTGTGAGCAGGGGGGTGACGTGGGAGTGTCTTGGGAGGTTGTGGACCAGACGAGCTGCAACGTTCTGGATGAGCTGCAGGGGTCTGATGGCAGATGCTGGGAGGCCGGCGAGGAGGGCGTTGCAGTAGTCCAGGCGGGAGAGGATCAGCGCTTGGACTAGGAGCTGCGTTGAGTAGCTGGTGAGGAAGGGCCGGATTCTACGGATGTTGAAGAGGAAGAACCTGCAGGTCCGGGTCACTGCAGCGATGTTCACAGCAGAGGAGAGCCTGTCGTCAAACAGGACCCCAAGGTTCTTCACACTCCGCGAGGGGGAGATGGTGGTATCCCCCAGAGTGATGGTCAGATCCAGGAGAGGGGAGGATGGAGCAGGGATGTAGATCATCTCCGTCTTCGTTGGGTTGAGCTTCAGGTGATAGTTGTCCATCCAGCTCCGGATGTCTTGAAGGCAGGCGGAGATGCGGGCGGAGACCTGGGCATCAGGGGGAAAAGAGAGAAAAAGTTGAGTGTCATCAGCATAAAAGTGATATGATAAACCATGAGCAGAAATGACAGGACCGAGCGACTGGAGATAAAGAGAAAAGAGGAGTGGACCAAGAACTGAGCCTTGGGGGACGCCTGTGGTAAGTGAGCGGGGTGTTGATACTTCACCAGCCCAGGCAACCTGGTAGGAGCGACCGGAGAGGTACGATTTCAACCAGATGAGGGCTGTACCACGGATCCCCAGTGCAGACAGGGAAGAGAGGAGGATGGAGTGGTCGACAGTGTCGAATGCGGCAGAGAGGTCGAGGAGGATCAGGATGGACGAGAGGGAGGCGGCGCGTGCAGTGTGAAGCGCCTCACTGACAGAGACAAGTGCGGTCTCCGTGGAGTGGGCAGCTCTGAATCCCGACTGGTGGGGGTCCAGGAGGTTGTTTTCTGAAAGAAAAGAGGAGAGTTGGTTAGCAGCAGCACGTTCAAGGGTTTTTGACAGGAAGGGGAGGAGGGAGACTGGGCGGAAGTTCTGAATGACTGAGGGATCAAGGGAGGGTTTTTTTAGGAGAGGGGAAATGGTAGCCTGTTTGAATGGAGAGGGAAAGCATCCAGAGCAAAAAGAGGAGTTAATGAGGGAGGTGACAAAAGGGAGGATGTTGGGTGTGATAGCCTGGAGGAGGGGGGAGGTGATAGGGTCGAGAGCAAATGTGGTAGGACGGTGAGTTAGGAGCAGCTGGGAGACATCAGAGGAGGAGAGGGGGGAGAAAGCAGAGAGGAGATGGGAGGGGGCAGCGGGGGAGGGGGAGAGGGGAGCGAGGGAGGAGAAGGAGCTGCGGATGGACACAATCTTATCCTCGAAGAAGGCTGCGAAGTCCTCTGCTGTGATGGAGGTCGCAGGTGTGACAGGCGGAGAGCTGAGGAGAGAAGAGAAGACAGAAAACAATTGGCGAGGGTTAGAGATTGATTTCTGGATTTTAGAATGATAAAATTTAATTTTAGCACTGGTAATTGAGGAGGAAAATTCGGCTAGGAGGGACTGGTAGTGGGACAGGTCAGCCGGGGCCCTGGATTTCTTCCATTTCCTCTCTGCTGCTCGAAGGCTTTTCCTGCTGGAGCGGAGAGTTTCTGACATCCAGGGGCTGGGTGGGGATGATCTGGCTGGCCTGGAGGCAAGAGGAGAGAGAGTGTTAAGTGAGGAGGAGAGGGCAGAGAGTAGAGAGGAGGCAGCAGATTCAGTGGGGAGATTAGAGAAGGAGTCAAGGGAAGGGAGAGAAGCAGTGACATGGGAGGCGAGAGCAGAGGGGGAGAGAGATCGGAGGTCACGGCAAACGGTAACAGAGGGGGATGGAGTGGGGGGAGAGAAAGGGAGAGGGAGGGAGAAGGAGATGAAGTGGTGGTCAGACAGGTGGAGAGGGGTTACAGTGGGATCAGAGGAGGAGCAGTTACGCAGGAGGACTAAGTCCAGGAGATTTCCAGCTGTGTGAGTTGGGGGTGAGGGCAGGAGGGAAAGGCCAAAGGAGTGGAGGATAGGAAGAAAGACAGCAGACTGAGAGGCCTCAAGGTGGAGGTTGAAGTCTCCCAGGAGAATCAGTGGGGTGCCGTCGTCAGGGAAGGTGCTGAGCAGGACGTCCAGCTCGTCGAAGAAACATCCTACAGGGCCTGGGGGACGATACACAACAATGATAAACAGATTAGTTGGAGAGGATATGGAGACAGAATGAAATTCAAAGGAGGAGATAGAAAGGTGAGAGAGAGGAAGAGGAGAAAATTTCCAGGTAGGGCAGATTAACAAACCAGTCCCACCACCTCGCCCGGATGGCCGGGGGGTGTGGGAGAAGGAGAAGGAGGTGGAGAGGGCCGTCGGCGTTGTTGTGTTGTCTGGGGTGATCCACGTCTCTGTCAACGCAAGGAAGTCGAGGGACTGGAGGGAGGCATAGGCACAGATGAACTCAGCCTTCCGGACGGCAGACTGGCAGTTCCAGAGACCAGCGGCAACTGTGAAGTTGCTGCCGGAGGTGGAGGAGGGGTAGATCAGGTTGGCGGGGCAGCGGTGATGAGGGCGGCCTCGGCGGTAGGATCGCCTCCTGAGGGAAAGAGAACAGACAGGGATGGGAAGAATGCACATACTCAGCTGGGGGTCAGGAAAGATTAGGACAAAGTGAGTGGGAGCGACGCTCGACGCAGCGCTTAAAAGACTTGCTAATTACTATGCGAAAACAGCTGATCGCCCGCGATTAGAATCGAAACTAAGCTGAATAGATAATTCGCAGCAACAACAGAAACGCGAACGTAGCCACAAGTATTGTTAGAAAAGAAACCACTGAAACTTAGCCTGATCTAGGAGTCTGTAGCTGCTTCTGCAACCGCCGAATGCACTAACTAAGCACACAGACAGACAGCTGGTCTAATATAGTCGCTCGACGCAGCGCTTCACTCATGCTTAAAATCTCTATATATCAATATAAAGGATTAAATGTTGATTTTTTTGTTTGCATGTCGCGCGCCGCTTCTTTCAATAATTTTCAATAGATTGAAGCTAATAAACGCTGAGCATACAAAATGAACAATAACACGATAACAATAGGGGCAGTGGCGCGGAAATTCTAAAAATGGCAACAACAGGAGATCTCGCGCGAGAATAGACTGGTTTATGTCCCTGTAGACGCCCCATTTACAGTAGCAGTTGACCAGTCTATCCTGTCGGGCGAATAGCACGCTACGATTTATTCACCCGACCGTCGGGCCAATAGAGAACGGTTTCTTATTCACCCGACCGTCGGGCGAATAGCAAGCTACGATTTATTCACCCGACCGTCGGGCCAATCGAGAACGGTTTCTTATTCACCCGACCGTTGGGTCAATAGTCACTCCCGTCTTGATGTCGCCTCCTACCAAAACGATGTCAGGCGCCGGTAGCAACACCTTGCATCATTTATCACATCAAGCAACATTCACTGTCTGACAAAACGATCTCTGACTAATAAAACCGTTATCTACCAGTGATTAAATGCCAAGCACACACTTTACTGGGGAAAGTGACTTATCTAACTACAACGTTACCGGAGGTAAAATGATCGGAACAGACTTTGCTGTATGGAGTAGCCTGAAGTCTCTTCTATTGATTCTAGCCATATGTCTCTCTTCTGCTGGCTCAACTCCTCTCTGTCTCTCCCCTCTATTTTCCTCAGAGTGGGTATTGCAAAGAAATCTAACGCCGTTTTTTTTTTTTTTTTGCTGTAATTAGAACAGCCTTGAACCACACAGCAAACCATGTTGAACCAAGCAGGGTTGATATGAATGAGAGGTAGAAGCCTCTCAATAGAGTCGCGTCAAGAATATTAGTGGGGATGTCAACAATATGGCTGCATCGAACGTTGATGACGCAAATCGAATACCATCAATTACAAGACCCAAAACTTTTCACGTGTCATTAGATTTTTTTTTACACAACACATGAAAAAAAAATATCATAATTACTTTTTTCAGTCAAAGTAGGCCATTTCATGAGAAAATATGAATCATCCCTAAAAATCAGTGACACAGTACAGAAGGGCAATCCAAAACAGGGTCTATAAACTAACAGAAGATCAAAAACAAAAACCAAAAATGCACAGACCACAGCACAAAAATCGCAAACCAGCAGGAGAGTCGAGAGTCTGAAATCTGAGGTCATAAGCCAAGGCAGCAAAAGACAGAAATCATGGTTGTACAGAAATTGGTCAATAACAGCAGGCAAACAAATCCAGGCAGGCACAGACAGGTATCAGAATCAGACAGAAGGGTAGCACGAGCATACAGGTAGCTCAGCACAGGAAAAGTTGATCCACGTTCCGACAAAGAGGGAGCAGAAGAGTGGAACTCTTATGCACAAGGGAAGTAACGAGTGAGGCGGGGCAACAGGTGTGAGGGATAATCTAAACATTTACTGAGAGGGGAAAATACAATACAATCTCACATTCACGTTTCATCCCCTTTTCAAAATGCTTTCCAAATTGGTGTATTTTTAGACGCTTAAACTTCAGGTCGATCTGATAACAAATCTGTTTTAAATTAATCTTGGATAATGTCCTAAAATGCTACAATGAGAGATGTAATTCAGAGGAGAATCGTATTCTAATTATTGGCATTCTTTCAATCTAACACCGTAGCCCAATTAGGGTTGTCTGCTTTTCACCATCACATCTTAGTCGTAATAGGCTACTATTTCTTGGTTATTTTGTCCAAGTACACGGGAGCAGATTTAAGGAAGGGCGGAGCAGCAGCAATTAGCGAAATCTAAACTCAGGCTTTTTCCCGACGGCATTTTAAATCGTTTAAGCCGCTTCAGGTGTGTCTGCTCTAGAAATTACACGCGACCGCCTACACATCCCATGACTGCAAGTGGTCTCCTCACACTTAAAAAAAAAAAAAAAATCCTCGTTCAACATTGCCACATCCCAACTCCGCAATTCATCTCTCATTGTGGTATTTTTAGGAGATCCATAATCATAAAATAAAAATAAAGAGATTTATTTTCAAAGCGCCCTGGATTTCAAGCGTCTAAAATTGTGATGATGCGATCCAGAACCAGTCGCCAGTGATGTGACATGTGAGTCGACGTGTCGGAGCCTGTGTCGAGCGAAAAGGGGCGCGCCAGATAAAGCCCCGATTCGAGACGTGTCGTTACCGTGAAAATCATGTGACTGACGACAAAAGAGGCCTCGAATTGTGGAGAGTACATCATTGGTTCGTTCAACGTATCGCCTCCTCATAAATACGCGTCGAATCTCGCGCTAAACTCTGGGTGTTGTCGGCGTTTGTATAAAATGGAGAGAGGTGTAGTACGTTGGAGAATTGCAGTGAGTCGCATCTTACTTTCCCCATTGTTGGACATTGACGTGAGTGTGTCAATTATTTCATTTTTTAAATAATGTCACTGCCGTATTTGTGTTTTGAATGAAAATGATTTTTTTAAAAAAGCAAAGTATCGCGATTGTTCCATTGCTATTTTAATTATGAACAAATATAGCTTCTAACAGAATTATGTCCTTATACTTACACATGCTATAGAAATATGTCTATTGTTACTACACACAAGTTTTTCCAAACATTTCTGCTCAGGTCATGGTACTGTTCAGTGACTGTCATATGTTGTTTTGCCCAGCAGATGGCAGCGTTTAATGTTTCATTGAGGCTTCGAGTACTGAACCTTTTGGTGAAGCAATGGGCTGGAAAGCCTCAGTGATTCATGAGGCGTCATTTGACCATCACTACCAGTCGCAAGAACCAAGTAATGCAGTAGATCCAATTTTATTAAAGGGGGAAAACCCCCCCGCGGGGCAGAAGGCAAAAAGTACAAAGTCCACACTCCAAAAATCACAATCCAGTTGGGCAAAAATAGAGACAAACCAGGGCAGCAATCACAGTACTCGTGGTCGGACAAAAATGGGTTTGGTGCACAGGTATATCAGAGAAGCAAAGCCAAAATCCAGTGGGCGTAATCCAAACCGTAACCAGGGCAGCAATCATAGAACTCGTAGTCAGGCAGAAAAGGGTCAAAAACACAGATGCAACAATAAATCCAAAATCACAAAGCCAAAAGTTGGATGGTCCAGTCAGAAAGGAATCACAGAGTACTTGGCGAGAGAAACGATCTGACGAGGAAGTGCAGTGAAAAGACACCTAATATACACTCCAGGGGAATCACATGCTACACAGAACACAGGTGCTGGAAATGAGACTAATTACAGAGGAGGGAACAAGAGGGAGAACCTAACCACATAAAATAGGCAAAAGCCAAAACGTGGACAGGGATCACAAGACAATCCGATAGACAAACATATGGCTCCGGTCAAGGAGTTCTAATGTGCATAGATAATAAGAGAAAGGACAGAGTGAGCAGGTGTGGAGATTCCACAGAAATGCAGCAGAGAAGATTAGGGAAAGACAAGAGGCGGAGACTAGAACAGGGCGAGTGCTGAGAGCTTGTTAATCAATTAGTAAGTGCAACTATACAATCCCTAATGCTCGTTCGTACGTTAGTATTATATACAATGTTAGTTGGATTAGTAACTCTAGCAAAAAAAATCAAACTGTTAGTATGGGTTTGTGAAAATAGAAAAGCAAGGCGAAGGAAGTAAACGAGATTGGAAGGAAGGTTAAAATTCAGAAACCATTAAATCACCCGAAGAGTGGCACGCAATACTGGCACTGTGAGCAATGACAAGACAAGAGACCAGACAGGAGGAGACAAAGTGCAATGCATGGTAAAAACAAAAACATGGACCGGAGTAAAGTTATGGTGAAAAGTAAAACACCGAAAAGCTAAACTAAGACAATGCATGGATAAATATAAGTAACCAAATCACAATACACATTACAAAGAATAGTCAGACATTGCAAAAATCCAAATATAAACATGGCAAAGCAGAACATGGACATGGCAAGGCAGGGCAGAGACATGGCAGGCAGGCAGAATTACAACAAAAATATGCACAAGGTGGGAAACATTAAAGCGGATGAAACGTGAATGTGAGCTATAAATAATCACAATCGCAAGAAATGGCCAAATACTAGTTCTTGCAAATCTATGGCCATTTAACTTTCAGAATGAGGCATTCAACCATGCTGTCTTAATAAACAGCTCTACTCATTAAGCAAAGTAAAAAAGCGAATCGCCTGTTTGATTGCTAATTGAGCAAAGTAAATAGGGACAATATTAGAGTAACCTAATTGCTTAAAAGGAGACAATTCTGTAGTCCTTTACTTGGTTCCGAGCAGCATCCGAGCAGCATGTCACCGAAACGGTCAAGTTTTTTTTCCAGAAGCATTTCTCATGTCCTTTGATGTTTGGCACTTTCATTCAAGACTGCATCAGTTTTAATAAAGGAAAAGGGAAAACTCGGATGTTCGCCCCATGGCGGTTCTATGCCGTAAAAAACATCGATACAGAATCGATTCAGAGAACCAACCATACTAACTTCCTGCTACTTTAGAAAAGTGATTGTCAAACTTCGTGTGACATCATACCTTGAACATCTTGCTCCATAGTCATCACTCTTACAGCCACTGCATTGTACATCATGAGCAGTATTTGGCAAATCTGTTTCAATATTCTCTTTCAGTTAATCTTTTCATGAGGTGACATCTGTGATGTTTGCTTGTATGAAAAGTGTACGAAGGGTATACTTCAAAAGTTACATTACTGTGTTTTATCACACAAACAGTATATTGACTTTCTGCAGTATGCATCATACTGTGAGGTCAATGCTCTCAAATTCTCCACTTTGTGATCACATGTTGGACATCTAATCTCAAGGTTTCAAATCCTAGTATCTGGGAATTTATCAGAGAGCATATTTCTATGAATTCTACACAAGTGCTTGGTACAATATCCAGTGCTTGAGAATATTTTGCAGCAATACTCCCTTTCAGCACAGCAGGTTACAAGACGCTGTGAAATTTGGCCCATTTCTATGAATTCCAGACAGGTCATCAATCTTGCTATGTTTCTGCACTGGGTAATGCAACATAATGGACAAGTCAACATTTTGCCAAGAAGGTAGATACTTATACCTTTGACGTTCTCAGCAAACCTGAAGGAAAACATTTTATTAAGACCTGATCACAGAGATTCACATGAAACACTCCAGATCACTGCTCACCTGTAGGTCATTTCAAATTTGCAAATTACATTAATTGCCAATTTGGAGGAAAAAAATGCTCAATTGCTCAATTAATTGAATAAAATAGAAATCTGACTAATGCTAACTGACTACTAAGTCAGTTGCATTATGTTACATTCTCTTTGTGGCAAAATATACTTTGGACAAAATCAGGGTCCATTTAATGAGTTTTGTGAGTCTGCAGAGTTTTGTGTTTCTCTAATTTATTTGTAACCATTTCCTCACTGCTTCTGTAATAAAACAGCCATTCAGAAGAGCATTCTGCAGAACTCAAGAGGAACATACCAGAAGCCATGCTGACAGAGTCTTATCACCAAAAAAATAAAAAACGTGATTCCATATTTCTTTTTAGCTTTACTGGGAATGAACAAAATATCAACTTTGGCCCCAGAGGGGAACATTTAACTAGCCAAGTAAATGCAGAGGTCTTATGGCTTGCCAGATGTGATTGCAACCAAATGACATGAATAAAGAAGTAATTTAAATGACCTCTAAAAATTAGACAGTTAAATATTGGTTTTAAATTATGCCAAACGATGTATAGCATTAGTCATTCTAAAGTGGGTGTGGTTAAAGAGCAAAGTGTCTCCAGCAAGTTTCAGCTCATGTCCAAAATCAAAAAATCCTGGGGTCAACTTAAATGTTCCTTCTCTGTCTGGTTAGAAAATAGGTCTAATTGTTTCAGATTGTTGATACCCATATTCTCCACACAAGAGTCAGTCGGTCAAACCACTGCATTTCCACTCGGCTATTGGCACAAGCACTGGTGAAATTATTATTATTATTATTATTATTTTTGTACCCATAATGGTAAGCCCGGTCCGACTCCCACACTTCAAGTAGTTTTGGTGTCTGAACCAAACCAAGTAATATCGTAATACCTTACTTTGACCGTAATCCTGACCCGAACCCTGAACATAAGCGAGCAATTGAACATAACCAAGTAGTTTTCATGCCTAAACCTCACCTTGACCCATAGACTTTCTAAAAGGTTGGACGCAGCTCCAGGGTCTGAAAAGCGAAGCCAATGTGAAAATCTCAAAAAATTGCATTCTATTTAATGGCCAGCAGATGGCGATGTTGCAGAAAGAGGTTCAATGCTGTAGATGTCTATGAGGAAATGACCCTACTTTCTCACCTGATTTAATATTTGAATAATGATTTTTCACATAATTTTATGTTATCTATCACAATTTTCAAGTCTCATTCAATGTATCATGATGTTCAATTTTGTAAATTATAGTCCCAAATGGACTAGAACAAAGGATAAAGCCAGATATGATTTTGGGGCGTGGCTATCCTCTGGTCCTCGTCAGATAAGGTCAGATCCACCCTTAGATCCACCCTTCGCTCCTCCCTGGATCTTCAACTCACACGGTGAGTGTGTGGGCCTACAAGTCAGTGATGGGATTGCCGGGACATGGAAGCATAAACAATAGAAAGACATTTCACACATTCCATTTGAAATTTCTATTAACTGCGTTACAACAAAAAAAAATGTAATGAAAAAATTATTTCTGATCATAGGCTATATTTTGATTATTATACTGTTAGATTTCAGGGTTTTCTCAGCGTGTTCCCCAATTTGTCTTTCCTCTTTCCAAACAAATGGTGAGCTGTGAAACAGTGATTGCCACTATACACAATAGTATCTATGCAAATCAACTGGGTACCGGCAGACGGCCACCATTGATCTAATTAAATTAGGATGAGGTGTTTTGACATTCTGTAGCCAGAACCGGCTCCTCTGGATGGCCTGGTGGGGGGCGGCTTCCTGGCCAGGTGTTATTTGTCACTCCTTCACACTACTTAAACTGCCTATTTTCCTTCGTTCGGTGTGTGATGTTGACCTCTCCCGTGGGCACAACGTTTTCCATCGTAACTGAACTTTTAATAAAGTGCTTTACGTGTCTCATCATTACCATTCCCTCCATGCTCAAGTTATTTCCAACCCGGATTAACGGTTAATTAAACCGCCTGCTTTGGGATCACCGAATCAGCGGTAAAAGAAGAAACTAAACAACAGAGATTTTCTTCAGTTGGAGGTTCCACTGAGATCGACAAGAAACAAGAGAGACGACCTCGCCGGTGACGGGAGGAATAACTGGAGTGTGGTCATACCATCCTGAGTCTTACTTCCTCTGTTTTCTGGTGGGTACGGTTTATCTTGCCTTGCTCGAAAAAGAATTTAAGAATCTCTGAGCCGTTTAGTTTATGGCCGTTTGGGACGGAGTGAAAAAAAAATTGTTGAGTGAAGTACCTACTCTGAAAGAGACTTTTATTGGGGAGAGCAGTAATTGTTCATGTCAGTGTACGAATATTGAGTACGCTTGGTTGTGATTTGGGCCTGTTGTTGCATTGATCGTTCAGTTATTTGAGTTCGGAACTCTTGGGCACTTCGGGTGCGTGTGAATGATCTGATCGCTTCTGGAAGCGAAATTTCGCGGTACATGGGAGATAAGCTGGCTGTGCACAGTGGCGTGCACAAATAGACGCTAGGTGGTGCTACAGCACTTGCCCCTTTGCCCCTTTTCAATGAAAGTGCCCTTTTGAAATTTCGTTTTTTTTTTAATGATTATTATTATTGTTATTATTATTATTATTAACACTTTAGTGGGGCCAATGTTGAAATTATCTTTTATAAAAGCTGTGTGATTAAAAACTACTGAAAAAAATGCCCCGAAATGGGCCACCTCCTCACGCACTTCCGACCACTCTTCCTTTGTCACGTGAACACGCGCGCAGTGCGTGCAGTGCATATCTGCTGAGCGACTGGTAGCCACAGTCTTGTGCCCCGCCAGCCAGGTAACACACAGATCAAGTGAAATCGTACAGTTTGCCCTCCGAGCCCAACCTGTAATCATTTTGTTGTGCAGTAGCATGTCTCATACACAGTGACGGTCCGTCGGCAGAAAAACGGGGCCAGCAATAACCTCACCTTTCACTTCTTAATGACAGACACCTCTCGCAGTTTACCTCCCCGATTAGCAACCGTTGCTCAGACTGATTGGAGGAACCGACAAGAATCTAACTTGTTTTTGAAAGCCTTGTTATACATTGCACTACGAAATTATACGGCGTTTAAAACCCCTTAAAACTCCGGGAAAATTTGCCTAAAATGCCTATGAAAAGCGTACCCAAAGTAAATTGAACGCTGTTCTTGAACCGTTTGGACTATATGGATGGTTATGGTCTCATTTGAAAGGAAACACTCTGAAGTTTTTCCCCCAGCTAAAAGAAATACTCTAAGTGCTACTGTCATTGAGTAATCCAAGCTGGAACACACTGAAGTAGAAGGTTTTTACTCTCGCCAAAATTTTTTTTTGCAAACAGATGCCTGTAGATGAGAGCAGCTGGGACTTATTAGCTGAAAAACACAATGGGACCACAGCATGAAGTCTTACTTAGTTCCAGTTCAAATTTGATAACAATCCTACAGAAAATGAGCATTTTACACATGTTTTTCTAAGGCCATGTCTAGGCGTTTCCAAAAATGGCCATTTGGAGACCCCAAAAGGACCCTTGGATAACCATGGTCACATACCTAGGATAAAAGGGCATAACTCTTGAACGCTTCAACCTACAGTCATAATGTTGGGCTCTAATGAAAGGTGACACTTAGAGGAATCCAATCCTATATCCAGATTCACTATCAATATTGCTGAAAAAAAGTTACTGATGCATAAGCTCAAATTTGTGCACATAAGAGTCAAAACGAGTGCCTTTATGTTAAAAAAAAATGCTTTTTTATATGAAAGGTAAACAAACAAATGACCTTTATGCAGCAAACTCACAGTAAAATATTTACAATATATGATCAAAAAAAAAAGTAAAAGTTACTGAAGCATAAACTCAAATTTGCGCATATAAAAGTCAAAACAAGTGCTGTCATGTAAAAAAATGTTTTTTACATGAAAGGTAAACAAACAAATAACCTTTCCATAGCAAACTATTTACAATATATAATAAATAAAAAAATTAAAAGGTTACTGAGGCATAAACTCAAATTTGTGCATATAAACCCCAAGGGGAGGAGATTCTGACTTTGTGCTTTTACATATATCCAAAGCAAAGGAGAGATTCCTTTGTCTTCGTTCTTGCCTGTAACAAAGACCCTATGTGGCACATAGTAAAATGGATCCTATTTACTTACTTTGTCTCACTCTGATTTCTTACAGGGATGAAAATTTAAATTCCCACAACAACCAACGCCGGCGAAAAAATAACTTCCTTCCACCTTCGGTAACGGAGGTAATAATGCGTAATATGGTAATAATATAATCATCATAATATCAGCATCATATTATAATATCCTTTTCCCGTAATTATTTACACAGAATTACTCCGGTGAAAACATGACGGTGAACTCCAGTGAAAACATGACGTCCTTCCACCTTCCGTGACAGATGCAAATAATACGTAATGTAATTTTATAATAATAATAATAATAATAATAAATGTAATGTTATTATATAATGAAATATAAGTTATAATATGATGCGTACTTGTCAAGAGTAATGTCATCTCCCCCGAGAAACATTTCCTCTGCTACGGAGCCATCAGGGTTTTGGTCGGATATTTCTTCCCCTGAGCTATCACTTGCACGCCGAGTGCACAGCTCTGCAGCTTCTGAACTGAAAATGATTTTTTTCGCAACCTTTTGGCTATTTTTTCTTTCAAACTCCGTAAACAACCATCAAACATTCGCTGGAAATCTCTCTCTGTCTCGCTCTGTTTTGCGGAACGCACAGCACGCATTACGCACAGCTGAGCCATATTATGTCCATTCTCTTACGCGAGCGATAGGCAGCGCCAGCCTTTTCGCCACCCCAACAACCTATATATCGGCGTTTCCAGAATTTCCATGGTGTCATAATGCAACAATCGTCCTCTTGATTGGTTGCTGGTTGCTCGGGCTACACGCAAAAAAAGGAGGCATGAGCTTCGTTTCAACACAGGCACTCGTTGGCTATAGCAGGCTGTAGACAGGGCAGGGAAGCTCGTAACTGGTCGAGTGATGTGTCAATCGAAAGGTTAGAGTGCAGACTCCATTTTGGCGCAAATGGCTGTGTACTGTCTAAATCTGTTCCGAAGCAACGACCACGAATGCAGCGAACTTTGTGGATAACCACCGATTCATTTCAAACGATGCAGCAGCTGTTCATGGATATTTACCGGTATAATAGTGTGTTTTGGACTAAAAACTTTACTTGGTTGGATTTACTGGAACTTCGTGGATGTAACAAGACCATTTTTGAGGGGATATGTCGGACTGGAAGAGTACTAGGGGAGTCACATCGGTGAGTCACATCAGTTTTGTAACTGTTCGTTTGTTTGTTTGTGGTCTGACATGGGCGTTGATTAAAGCTGCTGGGATGATTATACTTTGAAATGGTTGGCATCATTCGAATCTCAAGAATCTTAGCTTTCTGACGATATGTGGCATGAGTATCTCAGTTCCATACAAGCTGTGTAAATGACGTAGTATGTTTTCAACTTCCCTGACGGCCCGATTGCGGGCCGTCGGAGTGGTAACGGGTTAACTTACTTCCGCACACCAATGGCTACGGAAAAAATATCCTACGTCTTTATAATTTCTGAATTTGCGTAAATTAATTTGCGACGTTCATTGAGCAATTAGCCATGAGAATCCGTTCTATATACTCTGAATGTGACTGCCAAAGTGCGTAGTAGCACAGCTGAGTGAAGACGAAAATAATTGCTGTGAAGTCCGCAAAAGTTTCAGATTTTTTGCAGATTGTCATCCTTGCGGATTCACATCAATTATATCAACATAGCCAACAGGCAATCGCTTTGTAATAAGCATTTCTTAATCATTACGTGTCACACATTGGTGGTGGCCATTCTGTTAATTAACAGTTTGATTGTTAAACTGTTTGCGATCAGGTTTGATTGATTAAGAGCAATTATCCGGGAAAGGGTGATGTAGGCCTTCTTGGCATCTGACGGTACGCCACTGCTCATACAGCACCAAACAACTGAGCATTTTTTAGCTGACTGTTCCCCTGATTAGCTAGTTCATTGCTATAGCCCAAACAATGATAGATAACGTGAGGACGACCACCACAAACAATGTCGGTCGACTTTGCAAATCTATCTGTTAAGCTGAACGTTTTTTTTTTTGTGTAGCTTTTGTTAGGCAACATAAATGAACACATAAAGAAGAATCAGGCAGTTCCCCATTGCCTGAGAGAAAAATATCCCCATAAAGGCTACCCATGTGCCTTCTTTTGATGAATGACAGTAGTCATGAATTGCATTGAACATGTGCGTGTAATTTTTAATTTATATTTTTAATCTCACACTATAATAGCATGTTCCACGTGTGCAAAAAAGTGCCCTCCCCCTCCCCCCTGAGCACTTGCCCCCTATAATGTCTGTGCACGCCACTGGCTGTACACGTATGTAATAACCTGATAAATATCAGTATTATTGTTACACTTTTTTCCTTCTTGATTAAAGCATAAGAATGCCTGATTGTATTTTCAGTTGTCATATTGAAATGATGTTAAACTAACAGAACCGAAGAAGGCATAGATAATTATTTGTTCGAAACAGCATTGATAGTTTACTGATAAAATATGTACATTTCATGTGTTAAATATTCTGAAAGACGGTTTAAAATTACTTCTGCTATGTTACGCTTACGTAAGTGAGTTAATGACCTGGAAGTGCTAGTTCGTGTGACCGGAGGGGAACGAAAAAACAGGAAGCAGGCAGAGAAGAACGTGGCGTAGCGGAGCTACTGACTCGCAGGAGAGTTATTACAATCTTTGCGTTAGTTATTCCATTTTATCGTCCTGCTGGACGGGGAACTGCCGCCGGTCATCGCGCTGTGATTTGCGTGCGTTAGTGACTGTTTATTGCTAGCGGAGTGTGAGTTTTTTCCGTTGAAAAGGAGGCTAGCGGTGTTAGCGTAGCCGCTGCCATCAGAAGAGAAGACGAGGACTATCGATACCTCCCCTGCGCTGACGACAGTGGAAACTGTGTGCGCGAGGAGCTTCAGCCGGTGTCATAGAAGCCGAGGCGGGGTGGAAACAACGGCGTTTTTCCACCTGATGGTTGTGGGCGTTTACCTAGCTATCCATCGCTGCTGTGCTATTGAGACTGAGGAATACATGAGGGATTTCTGCATGGTAGAAGTCGTTTCAGTTCAACAAAAAGGAGGTAAAGCTGTCTTCTTCCCAATGAGCTCCACCATTAAAGCGCGCCAACGAAACTAACTGCAAGCTTGCTAAAAGAAACAAAGAGCAAACTCCGGTTAAGCAGACTATAATCTTCCCCTCCCTTAAGTACCTGGTGTGGTGTATTTTTTTACTTTTTTTTCTCTGGTGCTTTATTCCCCCCCCCCCCCCAAATGTTTCTGGATTTCAAGTAAAGCATTTTAAGTTCTGCTAATACACATGCAAAACTGAGATACTGTGTTGAGTTGTTCATTGCTGCATGTTGTAAGGTTGATAAGGTGCCATATTTTGCTTCCCTTACATCAGGGTAATTTACCAAGCTTTCCCGGTAGCCTCTAAATAATATTTTTCAGAGAGTGAGAGTCATACTTAACCCTAGACAAGTTAATTTACAATGAGATGTCTCTTTCACCGCTACACGGTTTTGTTTAGTTTAAAGGAGTACCTACTTCAGTGTTTTATTACATAAAGTGTGTCACATTTGGCAAGCCGGTCGTGAAAGGGTTACATTTTTGGGGGCCCGCCCGGGATGTTATTGTAAAGAATTTGTACATTTTTTTTCCCATTTTTGAGACAGAGTTAAGCATTGCTTGAAATTTTTTTTTGCAGTTTGAACAAAAGGAAAGAAATGGATGCTGCTGAGATTGAAGCGTGGTGTAAAAGGAAACAGCTAGCTTGTGAAAAAGCAGTAGTGCTTAGTGATGTAGCATCTGATGTCACTGATGAGGTTCTATTTCAAGCTCTGAGCCTTGTTAAAGCTTTTGGCAAAGTTGAGATAGTTGATCGCTGTCTAGATATAGCTTCCAAAACGCATTATGTCTTGATTCAGACATCTATTGACCTGACTGAGCAAATCTTACCTGACTGTGTCGGACTGCCCGGAGAGGCCGGGCCTTGGCCTGTTCTTTTGTTCTCCACTCCGAAAGAAAGTGAAGAGTTTCAAGCTAAACTGATGTCATTCCTGAGGCAGGAAGGAAAGAGCATCACTGATGTTAAAGGCTTACTAAACCCTTCACCACTTGACATGAACACTGCTCTGATCAATGCCATTAGCTCTCTTGTGGATAAGTGTAACGCGGCACCTGCTGATACTCAAAGCTACAGAAAGCTACGCATGTTCTCTGCTGTGAAGCCTACCCCCAGTGGGGAAGAAGAGTATGATGCTTGGGCAGAGCAGACAATGCTTTTGATAGAGAAGTGGTGCTGCAATGACAATATGAAAAAACAGAGAATCACTGAAAGTCTAAGGGGTCCGGCTGCTGACATTGTGAGATTTCTGAGAGCACAGAGCCCTATTGCAACCTCATATGACTACATGCAAGCTTTGGAAACTGGTTTTGGGACAACTGAGAGTGCATCTGACCTGTTTGGGAAATTCAGATACACTTATCAAAATGAAGGAGAGAAACTGTCTGAGTACCTGCTTAGACTGGATAAACTTCTCCTCGTTGTATTCAGGAAAGGCGGTATAAAGCTGTCAGACATGAACCGACTCTGCATTGAGCAAGTTGTTAAAGGTGCACTGCAGCAGGACATGATTGCCCTTCGCATCCGCATGACACACAAGCTTCGAGATCCACCTACCTTTAACGAACTGCTAAAAGAGGTGAAGGAGGAAGAGGATATGCTCGAAAGCAGGAATGATGTGAAGCACAAAGTAATGTTAAAGTCTGTTACACCTGTTACCAAGCCTGTTCCTGAGAAACAAGTAAACCCTGAAATGGAACAGCTAAAAAAAGAGATCAGTGCCATGAAAGCTGAAATGATCAATCTCAAAGCTGCTACTGTTACCTCAAAGACAGAAATGTCAACGTCACAGCCTGAAACACCTAAAAGAACAAATTACAAGCGAAATGAAACCCCACAAAAGGCTGGCAGTGAAGAGGACAGACCAGGCATCTTTTGTTACAGATGTGGGGAGGATGGACCTTTAAGAGAGAGTGTTCAGGAGAAGAAAATCTCAAAAGAGTTAACAAGCGCCTCATCAAAATGAAAAGAATGGCGGGAAACTACCGCGGGAATGAGTAGAGGAACGACCTGGCTTCCCAGTGGTCAACACACGTTCCACCAAGTGCATCAGCCCAAACGAGAAAGTGGAAGACACTATACCTGAAGGCTTAGTAGGGCCCAGCTCTGTTGTTACAGTACAGATTGAAGGCATTGACTGTAAAGCCATACTCGGTATTTTACACATTTGCCATTGACACCTATCAGCACGCTGCAAATATGGGATCTTAGTTCTGCCAATTACCCTTACAATGGCTATTTGTCACTAAAACTGGAGTTTTTGGAGATTGACGTGGGAGTAGCTGAGACCATTGATGTCCTTGTGTTGGTATGTCCTAATCCAGTTGTAAAAGGTGAAGCTTCCATGCTTGTTGGCACTAACACACCAACTGTGAGACGACTACTTACATGCTGTAAAGAAAAGGGAGGAGAAAACTTTGTGAGTACTTTGAAAATTCATCCAACCTTTAAAAAAGTTCTTGAAGAGTCTCTAGTGCCTCCATCTGATGATGACGACCATCATAAAAGAGGGACTGTGTGGTTCATGCAGACCAAACCTGTCACCTTAAGGCCTGGAGCTGTGGCCAGGGTGACTGGTATACCAAAGTTCCAAGGAATGCCAAGTACTCAAACCATCCTTGTAGACTCACCTGATGAACCTGCTGATCAGCAAAGGTTTCCAGAACAGCTCTTGGTGAGACCTGAGTTGCAGAAGTCTGCTGTTGTGATGTCCAAGAGGATCACTGTACTGGTCAGAAATGCATCAGCACAAAAAATTACATTGACTAGGGGGACAACCATAGCTCACCTGTTTCCAGTCGATGTAGTCTCTTCACCAACAGCAAAGACAGGGTCCAGTGTTGAAACCACTGCAAAACTAACCCCCTCTTCCTTTAACTTTGGAGACTCACCTGTCCCTAGGGAATGGAAGGATAGATTGGTGGAGAAAATGATGCAGCGCAGTGATGTCTTCTCTACACATGAACTTGATGTGGGCTGCAGCAAAAGCACCCAACACACTATCAAAACCACTGATGACAAACCCTTTCGAGAAAGGTCTCGTAGACTACCCCTTGCAGATGTTGAAGCACTGAGACAGCACTTGTCCCAGCTCAAAGAGGCTGGAATCATCTCAGAGTCAAGAAGTCCTTACGCATCGCCTATTGTAGTGGTAAGAAAGAAGACAGGGAAGATAAGGATGTGTGTGGATTTCCGGACTCTATACCGACGCACTGTGCCTGACCAATACACTGTGCCAAGAATTGAAGACGCTTTGGCCTGTTTAAATGGAAGCAAATGGTTTAGTGTGCTAGACCTCCGCAGCGGTTACTATCAGGTGCCCATGAACCAAACAGACAAAGAGAAGGCTGCTTTTATCTGTCCCGCTGGCTTCTACCAATTTGAAAGGATGCCACAAGGAGTGTCAGGAGCTCCGGCAACTTTTCAACGATTAATGGAACAAACTGTCAGAGATATGAACCTGCTGGAAGTCTTAGTTTATCTCGACGACCTCATTGTGTTCGGTGCAACACTTGAAGAGCATGAGGCCAGGTTGCTAAAGGTGCTCGACCGCCTAAAAGATGAAGGTCTCAAACTGTCGCTGGATAAATGCCAGTTTTGCCAACCTTCAGTGACGTACGTGGGACACATCATCTCTGGAGATGGGATCTCAACAGATCCAAAGAAGACTGAAGCAGTCACCACATGGCCCCGACCAAACACAGCAACTGCTTTGCGGTCATTTTTTGGGTTCTGTGGCTACTACAGGCGCTTTGTGAAAGATTACTCCAAAGTTGCCCACCCGTTGAACCAGCTGTTATCTGGCTACCTACCTGCTGTCAAGAAATCCAAAATGAAGCAGGATAACACTTATCTCAACCCCTCTGAACCTTTCAGTTGTTGGTGGGATGACAAATGTGAAGCAGCTTTTGAGGAGTTGAAGCGGAGGCTGACTCAGGCTCCTGTGCCAGCGTTTGCAGACTCACAGCTACCCTTTGTGCTGCATGGCGATGCCAGTCGAGAAGGTCTAGGTAGTGTGCTGTACCAGGATCAAGGTGAAAGGCTAAGACTCGTTGCCTTTATTAGTTGTAGCCTCACCCCGTCTGAGCGACATTATGCTACTCATAAGTTAGAGTTCCTGGCCCTGAAGTGGGCGCTAGTGGATAAGCTGCACGACTATCTGTACGGGACAAAGTTCGAGGTGAGAACAGACAACAACCCACTGACATACGTTCTGACGTCTGCCAAGCTGGATGCAACGGGTCACCACTGGCTTGCTGCATTGTCTACTTACGATTTTAGTCTCAAGTACAGGGCAGGTGTCCAAAACATTGATGCAGGCGCTTTGTCTCGTCGTCCGCACCTGACTAATACTGAGAAACAAGACTGGAAAGATATCTCTGCTGCAGACGTAAGAGCCATGTGCCAGATTTCTGCAGTGACTGAACTGAGAAAACCACATTCTGGAATATCGGTAGACCACTTGGGGATCTCTCTGCAGGCTATCCCTTAAGCCTACTGCAATCTATCTGCCCTAAATATCAAAGAGATGCCTGTGTTAAGTCCTACTGATTTGTCTGATGCTCAGAAAGAAGACCCTGGCATTGGCGAGATATGGTTAGCATTGACTAAAGGAGATGCTACAAAAGTTAAGTCAAAACATCGAACCTGCCCTTTGCTTGTGAGAGAATGGGACCGGTTAAAGATGAATCAAGGAGTCATATACGGAGTGACAAGTCCACCTGGAAAATCCCACAGAACTCAGCTGGTTCTGCCGGAAAAGTACAGGACGATGGTCATGAAATCATTGCATGATGATTCGGGTCATTTGGGACTTGACAAAACATATGGCTTGATAAGAGACCGCTTCTTGTGGCCCAGAATGAAGTCAGAAGTTGAGGAGTACTGCAAGTCATGTGCACGGTGCATCAAAAGGAAGACTCTGCCCAAGAGAGTCGCTCCATTAGCTCATTTGCAAAGTGATGGACCTTGTCTGTATGGACTTTATGTACATCGAACCAGATTCAAGCCGCACTGAAAATGTCCTAGTCGTTACTGATCACTATACACGCTACGCCCAAGCTTTTCCGACTAAGGACCAGAAAGCTACCACAGTAGCAAAAGTATTAATAGAGAAATACTTCATTCATTACGGATTGCCAAGGAGGATGCATAGTGATCAAGGAAGAGACTTTGAAAGTCGCCTTATTAAGGAAATACTGAGTTCGCTTGGGCTTGAGAAATCAAGAACTACTCCTTATCACCCTCAGGGAGACCCTCAGCCTGAAAGGTTTAACAGAACATGGTTAGACATGCTAGGGACCTTGGAGCCACACAAGAAGAGGACATGGAGTCAACACATTGGACACCTTGTTCATGCCTACAACTGTTCTTTAAATGAAGCCACTGGTTTCTCCCAGCACGGATGCCTGTGGATCTGTGTTTTGGAACATCCAGTGATGGCACTCAACATAAAACTTACCTCAAGTATGTAACTGACATGAGAAAGAATTTAAAGACTGCATATGAACTTGCAGAGTCCATGGCTGTCAAGCAGAATGATGGAAATAAACGCAGATATGATAAGAAGATCTGTTTCTTACAGCTGCTGCCTGGAGACAGAGTCTTGATAAGGAATTTAGGTTTGCAAGGAAAGCACAAGTTGGCAGATCGCTGGGCCTCAAACCCTTATGTGGTGGAAAGTCAACTGCCAAACTTATCTGTGTTCCGACTGAAACCTGAAAATGGTAGTGGACCGGTAAAGACTCTCCATCGAAATCACATTTTGCCTGTGGGACAAAAGGAAAGGAAACAAGTTCACAACAAACACAAGACTGCGTGAATGGAGAGATCCGACCGGATGATCTTGCTGACTACACAGACTCAGAAAATGAGGAGCACTATGATCTATGGACTGATTTATCAGTGGAGTCTCCCAGAAGGGGAGTGTATGATGCAATACCAGAGCCATTTAGTCTGGATCTAGATGTTGCAAGTGAATTTTCCGGACAACCAGAGACGGTGGAGTTAGATGTCATGCCACCTGTTGAAAATGAACCAGAACCTGACACCGGAGGAGATGAATCAGAATCCATCGAGGATTCAAGAGGACCTGAGTTTTCTGGGGCATGTAAACCCCACAACCTCACAAGTGATGAAACCCTGGATGTGCAGAATCGTTTACAACTGTCAAGAGCAGAGACTGAGACTGACAGTGTGACTGAGAGAGTTCAGAGAGCCAGAAGAGCTCCTCTCATGTTAACGTATGATACCTCAGGTCAACCAAGTGTCATTGCAACCCCCACTGTAAGATATGTTTCTTGTCTTTTTAAATGGATGGGGAGTCCTTTAGTTATCTGATTAGGTACTGTGTTCATTTTCCTGAACATGTTCTATTTTGCATTATGTTTATTACGTTCTCTTGCAAGAGTTAAGTCATGAGCGCATGCCTTACTTTGGTGGGGGGAGAGTGTAATAACCTGATAAATATCAGTATTATTGTTACACTTCTTTCCTTCTTGATTAAAGCATAAGAATGCCTGATTGTATTTTCAGTTGTCATATTGAAATGACGTTAAACTAACAGAACCGAAGAATGCATAGATAATTATTTGTTTGAAACAGCATTGATTGTTTACTGATAAAATACACTCATCAAAAATATAAACGCAACACTTTTGTTTTTGCTCCCATTTGTCATGAGATGGACTCAAAGATCTAAAATTCATTCCAGATACACAATATTACCATTTCTCTCAAACATTGTTCACAAATCTGTCTAAATGTGTGATAGTGAGCACTTTTGCTTTGCTGAGACAATCCATCCCACCTCACAGGTGTGCCACATCAAGATGCTCATCAGACACCATGATTAGTGCACAGGTGTACCTTAGACTGTCCACAATAAAAGGCCTCCCTGAAATGTGCAGTTTTTGCTTTATTGGGGGTCTGGGGACTCAGAACCAGTCAGTATCTGGTGTGACCACCATTTGCCTCATGCAGTGCAACACATCTTCTTTGCATAGAGTTTATCAGATTGTCAATTGTGGCCTGTGGAATATTGATCCACTCCTCTTCAATGGCTGTGTGAAGTTGCTGTATATTAGTGGGAACTGGTACGCGCTGTCGTATACGCCGGTCAAGCACATCCCAAACATGTTCAGTGGGTGACATGTCCGGTGAGTATGCTGGCCATGCAAGAACTGGGACATTTTCAGCTTCCAAGAATTGTGTACAGATCCTTGCAACATGGGGCCGTGCATTATCTTGCTGAAACATGAGGTGATGTTCATGGATGTATGACACAACAATGGGCCTCAGGATCTCATCACAGTATCTCTGTGCATTCAAAATGCCATCAATAAAATGCACCTGTGTTCTTCGTCTATAACAGATGCCTGCCCATACCATAACCCCACCACCACCATGGGCCACTCGATCCACAACATTGACATCAGCAAAGCGCTCACCCGCACGACACCACACACGCTATCTGCCATCTGCCCTGAACAATGTAAACCGAGATTCATCCGTGAAGAGAACACCTCTCCAACGTGCCAGACGCCATCCAATGTGAGCATTTGCCCACTCAAGTCTGTTACGGCGACGATCTGGAGTCAGGTTAAGACCCCGATGAGGACAACGAGCATGCAGTTGAGCTTCCCTGAGACTGTTTCTGACAGTTTGTGCAGAAATTCTTTGGTTATGCAAACCAATTGTTTCAGCAGCTGTCTGAGTAGCTGGTCTCAGACAATCTTGGAGGTGAACCTGCTGGATGTGGAGGTCCTGGGCTGGTGTGGTTACACGTGGTCTGCGGTTGTGAGGCCGGTTGGATGTACTGCTATATTCTCTGAAACGCCTTTGGAGACGGCTTATGGTGGAGAAATGAACATTCAATGCCCGAGCAACAGATCTGGTTGACATTCCTGCTGTCAGCATGCCAATTGCACGCTCCCTCAATGCTTGCGCCATCTGTGGCATTTTGCTGTGAGACAAAACTGCACATTTCAGAGTGGCCTTTTATTGTGGGCAGTATAAGGTACACCTGTGCACTAATCATGGTGTCTGATGAGCATCTTGATGTGGCACACCTGTGAGGTGGGATGGATTGTCTCAGCAAAGCAAAAGTGCTCACTATCACACATTTAGACAGATTTGTGAACAATGTTTGAGAGAAATGGTAATATTGTGTATCTGGAATGAATTTTAGATCTTTGAGTCCATTTCATGACAAATGGGAGCAAAAACAAAAGTGTTGCGTTTATATTTTTGTTGAGTGTATGTACATTTCATGTGTTAAATATTCTGAAAGACGGTTTAAAATTACTTATGCTATGTTACGCTTACGTAAGTGAGTTAATGACCTGGAAGTGCTAGTTCGTGTGACCGGAGGGAAACGGAAAAAATAACAGGAAGCAGGCAGAGAAGAACGTGGCGTAGCGGAGCTACTGACTCGCGGGAGAGTTATTACAATCTTTGCGTTAGTTATTCCGTTTTATCGTCCTGCTGGACTGTGAACTGCCGCTGGTCACCGCGCTGTGATTTGCGTGCGTTAGTGACTGTTTATTGCTAGCGGAGTGTGAGTTTTTTCCGTTGAAAAGGAGGCTAGCGGTGTTAGCGTAGCCGCTGCCATCAGAAGAGAAGACGAGGGCTATCGATACCTCCCCTGCGCTGACGACAGTGGAGACTACGTGCGCGAGGAGCTTCAACCGGTGTCACAGAAGCCGAGGCGGGGTGGAAACGACGGCGTTTTTCCACCTGATGGTTGTGGGCGTTTACCTAGCTATCCATCGCTGCTGTGCTATTGAGACTGAGGAATACATGAGGGATTTCTGCATGGTAGAAGTCGTTACAGTTCAACAAAATGGAGGTAAAGCTGTCTTCTTCTCAATGAGCTCCACCATTAAAGCGCGCCAACGAAACTAACTGCAAGCTTGCTAGAACAAACAAAGAGCGAACTCCGGTTCAGCAGACTATAATCTTCCCCTCCCTTAAGTACGTGGTGTGGTGTATTTTTTTACTTTTTTTTCTCTGGTGCCCCCCCCCCCCCCCGAATTTTTCTGGATTTCAAGTAAAGCATTTTAAGTTCTGCTAATACACATGCAAAACTGAGATACTGTGTTGAGTTGTTCATTGCTGCATGCTTTAAGGTTGATAAGGTGCCATATTTTGCTTCCCTTACATCAGGGTAATTTACCAAGCTTTCCCGTTAGCCTCTAAATAATATTTTTCAGAGAGTGAGAGTCATACTTAACCCTAGACAAGTTAATTTACAATGAGATGTCTATTTCACCGCTACATGGTTTTGTTTAGTTAAAAGGAGTACCTACTTCAGTGTTTTATTACATAAAGTGTGTCATATTTGGCAAGCCGGTGGTGAAAGGGTTACACGTATATTAATTTTTTTACAAAAATTTAGGATTCAAAATCTGCGCGGTAGTGAGTCGAAAGAACATACCTGGAGAGTATTGATCGACAAGACCTCTGATATTTTGCAAACGGGTGAAGGTGTGAGAGGCCTCCGGAGTAAATTATTAGCAGTAACGAAGAATTGCGTGCAATTCTGTCGTTGTGTCGGGTTTTTCATCTGGTGGGACCTGCTGGAGCAGTTGAGGTATGAGTGCAAGTGTGAGGCCACTGTGTTCAAGCGGTTACTGAGTTGATTCGAACATTTTGAATTTGTTCGTTTTAATATGGTATTTCAATGAAGTTCGAGTCCCACGGTCAATGGGAAACTGAGTTGCAAGTTGTACTACAATTTTGTTTAGTTTCAGAGTCCTAAACAAAATCGATTAAACGTGGAACCAGAGTGCTAATTTTAGACCTTTTGAACAATAAATGAATAAAACAGGCGTGGTGTCCCCCGTAACAAGTCAGTAGTAAGCCTACCATTTTCAAAAAAAATTTGGATTAAGTGTTGCGCCGTTGTATACCAACTGAAAGTTTCAAATTATAAAAAAAATCCTAAGCATGTTCGGTAAAATTAAAAACGCGTCCGAAATCCCTACCACTGAGAAAGGTGGCAGAGCAGTACCCGAAATTGATACTGAAACAGTATTGAATACCGCTAAGGGTTTAGTACTGTCGTTTTTTAAACTGGATTACTATGAGCGCAAGATAGAGGTAAAATACGGTTTCAGCATTGACGAAAATCAAATTTGGTCGTTGGAAGATATTAAGAAAGCATGGGGCAAAATGCAACGTATGCCAGAGAAGGAAAAAGTTCCGCTGGCTTTGTTAATTGTCAGCCATATGCGAAGGAGGAAAGAATTAAATACCAAGTGTGAAGCTGAGCGTTTGTTGAATGTTGAAAGAGAGAAGTTTCGGCGTCTGGCTGAGGAGTTGAAAGGTGTCAAAGCAAAAAGAACAAAAGAGGTGAAGGCATTGAAAGCGAGGGTGAGAGATTTGGAAAATGAATTATCTGCGTTCCCTGAGAGTGGAATGGCTGCATCCGTAACAGGGCCCTCAGCCCCTCCCTTTCATGGGCTTCCAGACACTGTAATTCGAAAGTTACGAATGTAACTACGGTTCTATGAATCCCGAATGACCGCCAGAGGGCGGTGCTTAAAGCACTGAATATTCCCCTTCGCGCATGCGTAGTCCGAGTATGTATACCAACAATGTCACCTGTGACCTGCAGGTGACCCAAAGAAGATTATATCTTCCGGTGTCACCTGAGGATCGTTTCTTTCAGAATCTTCTGAAAGAATCTTCTGTGGATGCCTCTATTTCATCCTTGCTGACCGCCAGAGGGCGGTGCTTAAAGCACTGAATGACTTATACCAACAAGGTCACGAAGAATCCGAATCACGGACCTTCAGTGTGCAAAAAGTCAGAAGACCCCGGCCGCAGAACCACGGCTAAGGGGTGGGGTGTGGCCACGTTCACCCTGTAGAGCCTGGAGAACGTGTCTGGTGACGACCATGAAGCTGCGGCACAAATGTCCTCCAAGAACACTCCCCTCAGGGCAACCCATGAAGTAGCAACACTCCTGGTAGAGTGGCACCTCACGCCAGGTGGAAGGGGACGGTTACTCACCCGATAGGCATGGGTAATGACATTAATAATCCAGTGGGACAAACGCTGCTTGGAGATGGCGCAACCCCTGTTAGGGCCACAGTAGCAGAGAAAAAGTTGTTCAGACCTTCGCGTGCATACAGTAGCTGCAGTGTAGACCCTCAGAGCCCGCACTGGACATAACAGTTCAGGCTCGTCCCCACTCTCCCCTGGATAAGGGTCAAACCGAGCCAGCCGAATAGGCTGGTTGCGGTGAGCGCGAGCCAACACTTTAGGGAGAAACGCTGTGTTCGGTCACAGTGTGACCCCTGAGCCATCCGAGTTCCACCTCAAACACGAGTCACTGACAGACAGGGCATGCAGCTCGCTGACACGCTTTGCAGAGCAAATGACCAGAAGGATCGCAGTCTTACAAGACACCCACTTCAGCTCCGCTTGTGTCAAGGGTTCAAATGGGGGCCGGCTTAGTGCATCCAGTAATGGGGACGCGGAAGTAAGCGTCCTTGAGGTCAATAGACGTAAACCATTCTCCCTGTGCCACAGTTTGCAGGACATCTGATGTGGTCAACATGTGGAAAGGAATGACCTTCATAGATTTGTTCAGCCCTCTGAGGTCCAAGATTGGGCGAAATCCGCCAGTCTGTTTCGTCACGAGGAAGTATGTTGAATAGTACCCCCAGGGACGCGACAGAGGGTCTACAGGCTCGATAGTGCCTTTGGCCAGGAGGGTGGATAACTCCTGGCCCAACACGAGAGCCTTTGCCAGGTCGCTGATGGAGGCCATTTTGACCCGGGAAGATGTGAGGGGCCGGCGGCGGAATTGAAGCTTGTCCCCATGGGTCAAGGTGGCAACCACCCACGGGTCTGAAGTATGAGCAGCCCACTGTTGGAGCTGCTGATGTGAAAAATATCCAACCGCCGGCCCCACGGCCTCAATGTCTGGCCCCCCGGCCCCTAGGGCCCTAAGGGGGGGGGGGTGGACAGGCTCTGGAGCCTGAGGTTGTCTGGATGGCAGGCGGGCAGGGCCTCGAAAGTCCCAAGCTGGTCTCCGCATGGGACGCTGGACAACACGGCGGCCAGTGGAGTGGGTCGGCCGTGGTAAGCAGGTGTGAAAAGCAGCCGAGGAACCCCTCGTTCTGCTGGCAGGAGGTCTATCAAGAAGAGGCATCCGCCCAAGGCCCGCAAGCTGCTGCCTGGTTTGCCCTGCCTGGATGGTCCTTTCCAGTGCTTTCTGGGCTGCAGGACCAAATATCTCTCCCGGTTCCACGGGGAGACTGCAAAGGAGTCTCCTGGATGCCTCTGTCAAGTTTGACTGAGATAGCCAAACCTGGCGACGAGCCTGAACCAGGATGGACATCATCCGTCCTAGTTCCCTGGAGAGAAGGCCGAATGCCTCCAGTGAGGCATCACAAAAAGTGACAGAATCAGCAGCCACGTTGCCCTCCTGCAGTGAAGCTGAGAGCGCCAACGTGAGATTCGACAAAGAGTTCCCCATGCGGCCAGCACGTGCACCAGCATCATAAGGCCTTGTGAGAAGATCTCCAACAGGCCTGCAACTCCTTCAGATAGTCCTTAGAGTGGGGAATAACGAAGGCAGTGGGGGCTGGCCTGCGCCTGAAGAAGGCACTAGCAGGTGCAGCTTCTGCCTGCTGTGGTACATCCATGTGCAGTCGATCTTAAGCCATGTGCATGATTGCCCGCATGGAGCCATCCCCCAACTCAGCCACTGAACTCTGAGCCGAGGAGTGGGAGCCCCGCTCAGATGCCTGGGAACCCCCATTTTCCGAATCTCTCCCATAACCGTGGAAGTAGGTAGCCGAAGCTGCCAGGGAAAACGTATCCTCCTCAGGTACCAGCACTGGCATTGGAGGAGAGGGTGTCAAATCACCTTGCAATGGGGCATCAGGCTGGCAGTCTCTGAGCATGGACCTGACCTGGGCCAGCTCAGCAGACAGCTGATTGACTTTAGATGAGAGCCTGCTTTCTTTTGTCTCTTTTTGAGCAGATTTCGCCTTCTTCCTGGAGGGTGCGACTGCTGTAGCCGCAGCCCGCCACTTAGAGCGTCTCTAACAGGCCGGGGGAGACTGGCCTGATGGGGGGAGGTCACCTTCATCCCCTTGTTGTTCCACCTGCGCCCGTCTGGCAGCCCTCACCGCCCAAGGCAAGTAACTGCAGTTCATGCAGGGGTTGTCTGACGATGCCTCCCGCAGGTGCTCAGGACCGAGGCATGCGGGGCATAGGTCATGGCCATCCTCTGGCTGTAGAGGAGCCTCACATGATGTGCAGAAATGGGATTCATCCATTGTGGTGGCGCTGGAGGCTTACACGACACTCACCTGTCCAAATTAGCTCAGACGCTCCCGCTAGTATGCTACAGGGGCTTGCACTGGAGGGAGGGAGCACGTACGCTGCCTATACCGAGTAAGGAACCCAGCTGGTATTTAATGAATACTCCTCGGATAACCTGAGCGCGAACGCTATGGACAAACCGAGTATGGACACCGTAAGCTGGAGGGAGGGAGCGCGTACGCTACCTATACCGGGTAAGGAACCCAGCTGGTATTTAATGAATACTCCTCGTATAACCTGAGCGCGAACGCTATGGACAAACCGAGTATGGACACCGTAAGCTGGAGGGAGGGAGCGCGTATGTTGCCTATACCAGCAGGGGCTCAGTAACAAACCCAAATCAGGGCACAGCACGAAGCAAAACACAAACCATATGCTGGGGGGAAGCAGCGCGCACGCATCCTCTCCCAACAGAGGTTAATGCAAACTCACCTGCAGGTGTAGCTATGCAAGCGTTACCGCTAATAATTATTCACGCTGGACACCGGGAAACGCTTACGCAGCCCGCCAGCCAGCAAACAAAGTCAGCTTGACCGACTAAATTCAACGTTGGGACACAGCACAAACACAAAAACAGACCATATGCTGGGGGGAGGCAGCGCCCACTCAGCCTGAACCAGCAGAGGTTAATGCAAGCTCACCTGCAGGTGTAGCTATGCAAGCGCTACCGCTAATAATTATCCACGCTCGACACCGGGAAACGCTCACGCAACCCGCCAGCCAGCAAACAAAGTCAGCTCGACCGACTAAATTAAACGTCGGGGCGCAGCACAAACATATAAACAAATCATATGCTGGGGGGAAGCAGCGCGCACGCAGCCTGTACCAACAGAGGCTAATGCAAACTCACCTGAAGGTGTAGCTATGCAAGCGCTACCGCTAATAATTATCCGCTGGACACCGGGAAACGCTCACGCAACCCGCCAGCCAGCAAACGAAGTCAGCTCGACCGACTTAATTAAACGTCGGGGCATAGCACGAACAAGAAAACAAACCATATGCTGGGGGGAAGCAGCGCGCACGCAGCCTGTACCAACAGAGGTTCATGCAAACTCACCTGCAGGAGTAGCTATGCAAGCGTTACCGCTAATAATTATCCATGCTGGACACCGGGAAACGCTCACGCAACCCGCCAGCCAGCTAACGAAGTCAGCTCGACCGACTAAATTAAACGTCGGGATAAGTATGCGCGAACGCAACCGTCACCGACAAGTAATTAACACAGCAAAGTAACTTAAAGTCTCTTTCAACCAGAGAAAGATCGCCGTAGCAGTTCCTGGAGGGCGAACAATCGCTGCTCCGACCGACAATGGTCGCGGAACTACTAGCAACGGAGTTCAGTAGTAAAGCAATAGACTCAATGCTTTCCAAGGAAGCAAACTACGCGCGAGAAGAAAATAAGAAACGATCCTCAGGTGACACCGGAAGATATAATCTTCTTTGGGTCACCTGCAGGTCACAGGTGACATTGTTGGTATACATACTTGAACTACGCATGCGCGAAGGGGAATATTCAGTGCTTTACGCACCGCCCTCTGGCGGTCAGCAGGGATGAAATAGAACCAGTTAGTACTGCTCAGTGTCACTATCCCGTGAAAGAGTTGGAGGAATATACTGGGAAACAGTTTTTCAAAACAATGCCAAATGCCAGCCTTCATGACGATAGTGACAATGAGAGTGACTATTCTGATTTGTCAGGTAATGGCTTAACACCAGCAGCAGCTATAAAACTGAGAGCATTGACTCAACACAGGAAGGGTGACAGGCATTTTTTCAATCATAAGCCAACCAAACCGGAAGACATAGATAAATGGTCAAAGGATTTGCAGCATCCGCGCATTGCTGGTATGGATACGTGGTCTAAAATCAACCGATTGCGAAACATTTATTGCTTGCATCCGCTTGACGGTGTCCAGTTGCTAGCCTCCGTGCTGAATCCCACCAAAATTCATAGGCTAAGTACGTCTGTTGAGACCGGTTTAGGTGACGACAGGCAGGACCTTGATGGAGCATAGAATAAAATTATAAATTTTATTCGCGATGCTACAAGGGCCACTACGAACTTGGGCAAGGTAGCGGCGTGCATCCAAAGAACCGGTGAAGCTGTTGATGATTTCGCAGACCGTTTTACAGACACGTTTACAAGGCATTCCGGCTTTGAGGATTTGACACGAGAAAAAATTCCTGATAGCAGGAGCGGGCCTCCTAAAACGGCATTCGTGCAAGCACTACTCCCTCACATAAGAAAAGATGCGAAACTTGGCACACCAGATTGGGCGGATGACACGGTCACGTTCGAACGAGTAGTTTCAGCAGCCAGAAGGGTGGAAGTGGATACTGAATGCAAACTTCGTAATTTGAGTGTACGCAGGTCATACCCAAGGAGAAATAAGGCGAGAAGCAACAATTGCCACAATTGTCGGAAACCTGGTCATTTTGCTCGAGATTGTAAATTTAACAAACAGTTTCATAACGAGGACAGTGGAGTAAATAGCCATGCGAGGGGAAAAGCGATAATTTGGATAAACGGTTCGCAAAACTGAGTGACAGTCAGAAACAAGCTCTTCTCTCTGCGGTACCTTTAAACTAGAGACGGCCTCACTGCGATCCTTAGGCGCTGCTGTGAGGCAGGACCATGATGGCATTTATGTGTGTGCAAACATTGAACAGAAAATTGACAATGATTTTCTTTTGGACACTGGTGCTGAATTGACAGTGGACTTTAGGGAAACCAACAACACTACTGATAAATTGACGCAAACTGTGGTAGAAACTCCCAACTTAGAGACTAAAAAAGCCTCTTTGTCCAATGCATCCACAGTAATGACCCCTCCTGATGATGCAGCAGTTAATAATGACCATCAAGATGAGGATTTTGTGCCAATTAGGGAACAAGATGAACACAGTGAGGTACCTCTCTCCAATCCCAAATTTACCTTGTTTGCAGATGGGCCCTCATTCAGCCAAAAGGGTATAACACATGCCAGCTCACATTGCAAAGCATTGACTGAGGCAGTCCGAGGGGCATCCCAACAGGTGGCGGAGGCTTGGAAGGAGGTACCTGACGGGGGACTTGTCCTTGTTCCTGGTCTTTTGTCAATAGAACATAAACCACAGCAGGTCATGTTAGATGCAAAATGGGAAGGTCCTTTCAAGGCGTTATCTGTCACTGATTCAGCAAGTGAGGCGCAGGGAAGACGTGCATGCATACATGCAAGTCACTGCAAACTAGCTGGGCCTCCGTGTGCAGTAACATAGACAGGTTAAATATCACTCTTTCTCCCCCAATGAAATTTCTTGGTATCGACTCTGGCCTCGTTATCTGATATCGATTTGGCTTTGCACCCCTGCTTGTCGCTTGCAACCTCGGTTAGTTAGAGTGTTCCTAGCTGGGTTTTGTTAAATCCTTCCGTCAGGACACTGTTTTATTATTTTGCTTTGTTATTTTTCCTTTGTTATTTTTGAGGACTATCCTGAGTGGAAATTTGCTTTCCGGTAGGGGGCTACACTATTCAGATGCTGCGTCTCAGCCTGCAGACACTGTGCTCTGAAGCTCCGTGTGTAAAATCGCCTCGTACTCAGTAACCCTCGAAGACGAGACAGGAAAAGGCAGTTTTGGTTAGGTAGTTAGGGACCGTGTTTGTACAGTGGCCTGCAGTTTTTATTTTCTTTTCCCTTTTTTCCCGCCTTCACACTCGTCCTTTTTCACCTGTTATGGTCCGACCTAGACTGGGTTGTAACAGTCTTAATGTTCGGTCAATATTGTGTGTATGTTCTGCTTCCATGTTATAGTTTAGTCTGCTGAGCTTTATTTTGTTTGCCAAGAACTCTTGATACTGCCATGATCCTTTTCTTTGTATTTCAGGAGGCTGAGTAACCTCTGCCTCCGCAGTCCAGACATGAAGTCACAGGAGCAGTGGGACATCAGACAAAACCAGGGGAACAAATATGTCTGCTGGGACTCCTGAACTGTCATATCTTCATTGTAAAAGGTATGGATTCACTTCACACTGATGGACAATGACGAACATATTTTGCAACTGCCGAATCACAGATCGCGGAAGGCATTATCGCTCCCTTGAAATTGGAGGATAGGTGGAGAATTTTCCCCCAAAATTGGCTCATCAGTGGGGTTTTTCGCTTCACCCTGTGATATCGGAGTGGACCTTTTTGGGACTATTTGCAACCTCTGATGGCAGTGTAATTAATGGACACAAATCAATTTTGGACCCATTATCTGTCTCTCCGTCAAACTCATTTTAATTTTTCTTGTTTTTTATATATTTTGTCCGTCATGTATCTTCTGTTTGTCCCCCCCGAATGTGATGGTGATCATAGATGTCTGTGGTGATCATATGATCAGACGGGGGAGTTGTTAGATTTCAGGGTTTTCTCAGCGTGTTCCCCAATTTGTCTTTCCTCTTTCCAAACAAATGGTGAGCTGTGAAACGGTGATTGCCACTATACACTATAGTATCTATGCAAATCAACTGGGTACCGGCAGACGGCCACCATTGATCTAACTAAATTAGGATGAGGTGTTTTGACATCCTGTAGCCAGAACCGGCTTCTCTGGATGGCCTGGTGGGGGGCGGCTTCGTGGCCAGGAGTTATTTGTGTAATGTGAATATAGGCCACTGGATGGCAGTATTTACCTTTTTTTTTATTCAGCTCAGACTGGAGCTATGTTTAGACATGTCCTGGACATGTCTGGGGCAAGTCCCCAAAAAGTAAAAAAAAGAGGTCTAAATGTGGGTGGGGTCTGCAAAAGAGTATATAAGGAAAAGAATTGAGACAGTAGTAGGAGGAGAAATTGCAAGAAGAAGGATACATGTGACCAGACCTGTCATTTCTGTTCAAGACCTGTGAAGTTTCTTTTGTGGATTTTTGCCTTTGTAACAGCATTTTCCTCACCCAGCACATCACCAGGGGACTGTAAATATTTCTGTTTTTTTGAAATCAATCTTGGTCTGCAGTTGTAAATAGTAGTTTAGTCTTTGTCTTTGTTTAAAAATTAAATGTGTTGTAGATTGTAATAACAAATTGGGGCCATAACATTTGTCACTCCTTCACACTACTTAAACTGCCTATTTTCCTTCGTTCGGTGTGTGATGTTGACCTCTCCCATGGGCACAACGTTTTCCATCGTAACTGAACTTTTAATAAAGTGCTTTACGTGTCTCATCATTACCATTCGCTCCATGCGCAAGTTATTTCCAACCCGGATTAAAGGTGAATTAAACCGCCTGCTTTGGGATCACCGAATCAGCGGTAAAAGAAGAAACTAAACAACAGAGATTTTCTTCAATACCATGGAGATTCTTTTATTTGATTTAGAGTTCATGGAATGTTGCACTTTGACAGGAACAGCAGTAAACTTCCTGAGTTGGAAGAAAACCTGTTTTTTGTTTAAAATTCCTTTTGAGTGTGCCAGAACACCAACATCGGGTTTCAAAGCAAACACCCTCCAAACACCAAACCTCACTCAAGAAACCCTGTTTTCTGTGTTTAAAATTCATTTTGAGTGTGCCGAAACACCAACATTTGGTTTAAAAGAAAACACCCTCCAAACACCAGACTTCACACCCCAGCCTCCAGATCTGGTGCTTCAGGACACAAAACCAGTGTGTTGAAACTTTTTCTTTTAACAGTGTAGCTTCTGCCCTGCCCGTCTACCCTGACCTGCTCAAGTCCAGCCTGCTGCCCTACCTGCTCCCCCATCCAGCTCTGGACTCATCTGCCTTACTGAGACTTTGTTATTGTTTAATAAACGCTCTACTGAGCTTTCTAGGCAGTGGGCCAAGCGAAGCTAGCTGCTTTAGTTTTTCATTTAGTATTTCCCCATCAAGAGAGTAGGTAATATTTTGCATTTATGTAGATTCATTATTGCTAAAACACAATATCAAATGTTTGGGGTGCAAAAGTTGGCCGTTTTAAATATAAAATTAAAACAAGTGAACAAAACCAGTCTAAATGTTCCAACCAATCAAAGCGCCCATAGAATGACACGTGGATTCAGTCGGCCAATCACGTTCTTCGTACCGAAGGGAACCGGATATTCAAAGCCTGCACCTCTGGTAAACAGACATAATAAAGAGACATAATAAAAAAAATCTTTATTATGTCTATGCAGGTAAACGCAACACGAGGAGGAGAGCAGCGACAGAGCGAAGGATCGGTGAAGCAAATGTTTGTATTCTTCGAATGATTTTGATTATTTGACATCATCCTATGAAAATGGATGCAGACTGAGAATGAGCCATGTTGATGATGGCACAATATAATCCTAAACATTCAGAGTTTGCATAGTTCTACAGCATTCCGCAAAGTGAGATATTTTTTGACAAATGAAATTTATTCTTGCACAAAATGACACAGTAAGTTGACATAAGGCTGTAAGAGGTACAGTAATCAATTTTTCAAGAAATACAATACTTTTCGGCATTTTATTTGACAGATTTACCAAAAATGCCATGTCCAGAATTATTCATACCCTTTTCTCAGTAATTGATGGCAAAGCCTTTATTCAGGATTACAGCCTCCAAACGCTTCCTCTGGTTGATCACAAGGTTACTAAGCCTCTCCATGGGGATCTTGGCCCACTCCTCTTCGGTGAACTTCTCCAGATTCTTCAGGTTTGAGGGTCTCTTTGTCATGACCTTGGTCCTCAGTTCCCTCCACAGATTTTTGATAGGATTGAGGCCGGTGCTCGGGCTTGGCTGCTCCAAAAATGTTCACTTTGTTGTCCACTAACCATTTCTGGACAGATTTGGCAATGTGTTTAGGATCATTATCCATTCCTGCCCAAGACCAAGTTTTTCAGCTGATTGCTTAATGTTTTCGCTGAGGACCTGGATGTACAGGTCCTGTTTCATAATGCCATTAACTTTATCAATGTTTCCGTGGCCATTAGCTGAAAATCAAGCCCAGAGCATGATACACCCGCCACCGTGTTTGACTGATGGGACCGCGTTTTTCGGGTTGCACACTTCACCTAACATACAACAAACAAAAGCCCCATATCTGAGCCTAAACGGCTCCATTTTTGTTTCATCCGTCCATAACATTGACAGTCTGAAGCTTCATCCAGGTGAGCTTTTGCGAAGGCTAGACTAGTTCTTGTGTGTCTGGGTTGGAGGAGTGTAAGTGGGATAAGAAAGGTTTTGTGCTGTGTCCCTCCTTCCAGTTTCATGGAAGCTATTGAAGGAAATAATGCTGATTCCATTCATATTACGACAGTAATTTTCATTTCATATTTATAAAAATGCAGTGAAAGCTTATTCTGAAAAACAAAATGGTGTGCCTCATGAAGAGTGAATATTAGAATTATATTTGCTGAATGATACATCCCTTGGTCACATTTCCTAGGTGGTATCGAAAAAAAGTCATTATATTTCAGTTATTATTAATATGTTAATAGTTATTAAATAATTCTAAAAATTCTAAAAAAGCAGATTCAGAAAATATAAGAGGTGTACCTCTGGTAGAATGAATATTAGAATTATATAGCTATAGTGCTGTGTCCCTACTTTCAGTTTCCTGGAAGCTATTGAAGGAAATATTGCTTTTTCATTCATATTACTACAGTAATTTTCATTTTATATTAATAAAAATGCAGTGAAAGCTTTTTTAGAAAAAGAAAATGATGTGCCTCATGAAGAATGAATATTAGAATTATATAACATTTATGATGGATGCATTTGTCAAGTTTCCTGGGAGCTATTGAAAAAAGTAATTATTTTTCAGTTATTAATATGCCAATATTCAATAAGTAATTATAATAATTGTAATTAAGCATGTTCTGAAAATATGAGAGGTGTGCCTCATAAAGAATGAATATTTGAATTATATAGCTATAGCGCTGTGTCCCTACTTCCAGTTTCCTGGAAGCTATTGAAGGAAATAAGGCTTTTCCATTCAATTACGACAGTAATTTTCATTTCATATTTATAAAAATGCAGTGAAAGCGTTTTCTAAAAAATAAAATGGTGTGCCTCATGAAGAATGAATATTAGAATTATATAACCTTTATGATGGATGCATTTGTCAAGTTTCCTGGGAGCTATTGAAAAAAGTAATGATTTTTCAGTTATTATTTATGTCAATATTAAATTAATAATTATAAAAATTCTAATAAAGCATGTTCAGAAAAAAAGAGAGGCGTGCCTCATGAAGAATGAATATTAGAATTATATAACCTTCATAATGCATCCATTCGTCAAGTTTCTTGGGAGCTATTGAAAAAAGTAATGATTTTTCAGTTATTATTAATATGCCAATATTTAAAAAGTAATTATAATAATTTTAATAAAGCATGTTCTGAAAATATGAGAGGTGTGCCTCATGATGAATGAATATTAGAATTATATAACCTTGATGATGCATCCATTTGTCAAGTTTCCTGGGAGCTATTGAAAAAAGTAATGATTTTTCTGTTATTACTAATATGCCAATATCCAATGAGTAATTATAAAAATTCTAAAAAAGCTGATTCTGAAAATATGAGAGGTGTACCTCACGTGGAATGAATATTAGAATTATATAGCTATAGTGTTGTGTCCCGACTTCCAGTTTCCTGGAAGCTATTGAAGGAAATATTGCTTTCCCATTCACATTACTACAGTAATTTTACTTTCATATTTATAAAAATGCAGTGAAAGCTTTTTCTAAAAAATAAAATAGTGTGCCTCATGAAGAGTTCAATTCATTTCAATTTATTTTGTATAGCGCTTTTCACAGAGACTGTCACAAAGACGCTTTACAGTGAGAGTTTTAAGAAATAAAAAGGCAGTGCCCAGCCTCTTCCCCACTACAGCAAATGAGGCAAAAAACTCCCAGTAGGGAGAAAAATCCTCCAACAGTGGTGAGAAAAAACTCCCCAGTGGGAAGAAATCTCAGGAGAAACCCGGCCATAGTGGGGGAGCCCATCCTCCGCGGGCTTGCTAATTAAGAACAAAAAAGTAAAAAGGGAGTGAAACGACAGAAGAGGTTCCATTTAAGTCCATCTAAACAGTGGCAACGGTAGCTTCAGAAAGTGGCAAGTCGAGGATGGTGCAGGACTGGACCAGGGCCGGACCGGATCGGACCAGGACAGCAGGACAGCAGCAGCCAGCGCTCATGGTGAGTGAATATTAGAATTATATAACCTTCATGATGCATCCATTTGTCGAGTTTCCTGGGAGCTAATGAACAAAGTAATGATTTTCAGTTATTATTTATATGTCAATATTCAATTAATAATTATAAAAATTCTAATAAGGCATCTTCAGAATAAATGAGAGGTGTGCCTCATGAAGAGTGAATATTAGAATTATATAATTTTTATGATGCATCCATTTGTCAAGTTTCCTGGGAGCTATTGAAAAAAGTAATGATTTTTTGTTATTATCAATATGTCAATATTCTATAAATAATTATAAAAATTCTAAAATAGCAGGTTCAGAAAATTTTTGTGGTGTGCCTCATGAAGAATGAATATTAGAATTATATAACCTTCATGATGCATCCATTCGTCAAGTTTCCTGGGTGCTATTGAGAAAAGTAACGAATTTTCAGTTATTATTTAAATGTCAATATTCAATTAATAATGATAAAAATTCTAAAAAAGCAGGTTCAGACAAAATGAGAGGTGTGCTTCATGTTGAATTAATATTAGAATTTTTTAGTTTTTGTGCTGCATCCCTGTGTCAAGTTTCCTGGTTGCTATTCAAAAACGTTGTGCTTTTTTCATGCATATTGATACATTTAGATTCATGTAATAGTTATTATAATGCTATAAAAGCTTATTCAGAAAAAATTAGGTGCACCACATTTGGAGTTAATGTTAAAATTATTTAATATTTGTCTGCATCTCTCCGTCAAGTGGTCTGGTAGCTAGAGAAATTAAGTACACAGTACTATTAAAATATTTGGAATTTATTGACGGTCCCAAACCGCTGCAGCCAGCGCTGAATCCATATTTGACCGCCCGCCTTTGGAGCGCCGTCTCTGCATAAGATCGCGAAATTATGCCGGAGAGTGCACCGCGAATGTCCGTCGAATATCCAACGTAAAACTAACTTCACCGCAGTTCAATAAAGTGAGTCGGCATTGGCACGGGACTTCGTGCATTTATGACGAATTTAGCGACTGTCAGACAGAGATCATAAAATACTCCGTTTCCGAAAGTCATAAAAGTTCTCTTGTTTCGAGTATTCCTGGAATTATTAGACGTAGGCTACAAACTTGGTCATGTTTGTTTTCGACCTTCACAAAATGCAAATTGATATCTGTCGACTTTTCTTGGTCTTTTCACTAGTCTGTTTTCTTCCGTTGAAGATAGACTTTATTATTTAGTCCTTATTCGGTCTCTCTTTTGAAAATTAGTCAGACGGATCAAACAGATTCACACTTTATTTCCACACCAGATATAAAATAGTGCATGTAGTCAGTGAGCAAATCGATTCCATGACCATTGACATTGTGAATTAAATATCGCATGCACGATTAAGACTGTCCGACGCGAAATGCTCAATACTCCATGTCCGGCAGCCAGTAAAAAGCGAAAGTCATGATATGAGAACAGATTTATGACGAAATAAAGAATAAAAATATCACCAACTAACAGAACATCCAAAAAAGATGGCCCGAAAATAAATAAATCGCAGTGTTCATTTGATGTTCGGTTTGTTGTTAACCCTCTCCAGCCCAATTTATTATTTTGAGATATGAAAAATATTTCATTCATGGAGAAAAGTTCTTATACACTAGTGGCTGCAGGGGGAACTAACGTTGTATTTTTGCAATACTGAGCTGGAAGGGTAACTTTATCAAACCATTTCCCATGTGGTCTTTATATTTTATAGTCAGTCATCAATTGATTTATTGTTGCAAATTTGCAACATGAGCCTGGAGAGGGTTAAAATGTTTCGTTTTATTATTTATTTCGATATCAATCTGTGCTTATTGTCCTCTTTTTTTTTGGCTGTCAGACACGGAGTAGGCCTATTTTGCATTTAATATCCGACAGGTACACAGCATAAATCGCAGTGTTATCTGAACTCCAGTGGTGTTTATTTCAGACCAGTTGGTCTCATATAAACTCTACTGGAGTTCAGTTAACACTGGGACGTTTGCTGTGTAGAGGAGAGCGGGGCGGGTTGGGCCACTTTTTTCATAACGCTTATTTATTTTAAAACTATGCATATATACATATATTTAACACAATGCATATTTACATCTGTTTGCTGCAAATATTCTCCAAAAATGGACTACCTGTCCTTTCCAATTTCATACAGTTTTACTGAAAGTGGCGGGTGTGCAAATGTCCCAATGTGCCCCGTGGGTGGAGCACGTTGGGACGTGTTGTTTATTACCTTAAAAACAATAGAAAATAACAATACATTTTCACAAAAACATGTTGTGTACCAGCCGCCTGTAAGACGACTCCTACATTCGTAACGTGCCAGAGAGGTCTTACTGATGGCATAAGATTTTGCCACCCCATGAGCTGTCATGCCTCTCTCAACATCCCTGGCAGCTCTTTCTAGGATCTCCCTAGATAATCCTCTTGCACTGGTGCACTTTCTATTTCGCATGCTGATAAATATATTAAGATAAAGAAAATTGTTATTCCTTCATTCATTGAAGGTCGGGGGGCGTGTTGGGACACAGTGTCCCAAAGCGCCCCACCTACAGCCGACTGCATATTTGGCTAGCTGTCACTAACTGCTAGTTAGCATGAAACATAAAAAAATATTCTTTCTTGTGGCCATTAGACTACTTATTAAAATGGTGTATGTTTGGATTTTGTGACATGTATATAAAAGGCGGACATAGAAAAACACTTCTGGCTAAAATATTTACTTACTTGGGGTAAAAAAACGACAATTGCCAATAAAATTCGTAGACGTTTTTGAATCTTCCCGGCTTCTACTGGGTTTGGCAGAAATCACTTTGAGGGTGTGTTCACAAAAATACGTCTTTCTTGCAGCAGTGGATCACCTCGAAATCGCCGTGTCCCAACGCGCCCCGTGGCCCAACCCGCCCCGCTCTCCCCTTGGCCTATTGTAGCCTACATTGTCCACTCACTTTATTGAGCAGAGCTCAAATTGACTGAAATTCTCGGTACTCATCTTGAATAACTGAGCCCTCTTATCAAAACATTCACGTTTAATATCTAAAAGATTCAGTAGATTTGAAGAAATTAAAAACAATAATCAACTGTCGGACTCTGAGTTATATTGAAACCATCCGACTTTCGCACACGGAGATAGCCTATATTAAAACCCTGTCCGACTTTCGGCCATGTAGACGCTGCGTTATTTAAATTATTTGGCATCGTAGGTTTAATACACTTTCATGTAATGAACGCACGCAAGAAAACAATCTTCAGTGGATTGGAAAAAATACGAGATTGTGCACTTTACGTGGATGAATAATAGCGTGCATTTTCGAAACTTTTAAGTAGCCCCGCAACGTTAGGGATTGATTATTAAGAAGCCTACATTATACCTTTAAGCACGTTTTTGGAGAAAACATCAATATGCTCATTTGAAGTCATTGAAAAGCCGGTATGTCAGCCTTTTCCATTGTAAACTTCCATGATGTCATAGAGATCCTGTTAGTAGTCCAAAGCATTTGCCTGCTTAAAAAGGTAAAGTTTAGATTGTTCCCGTTCATTAACGTCCACGAGTCAAACCCCAAACATTTGTTTACAGTGCTTCTAAGAAATTTATTTGTCAATTGTGAAAAAACTGTGTACTCCCGGAGTGTGGCAATATAAAACAAACAATAAAAGCCAACGGCACACGGCCTATTCCTGCGTATCTGCCTCTGAGTAGTGCGTTTGGGGTCAAGCCTTCTCGCACCGTGACACAGGGATTCCAAATGTGAGCAAAATAGAGAGTTACCAAATACAGTCAACTCAAGATTTATTGGCAACATTCATTATAATGGACAAAAATAATAGTAAATGTACATGAGATTGCAAATTTTCTGCAAAACATTTGGTTTGATGACTGAAATTTGCTGAAATAAAATGTTTCCAAATAAAAATGTGTCATTAGTAATAGAATATTTTTTCCCCCAAAATTTTGGGATCAAAATAATTGGCACCCATTGAGTGTATTTCTAATTTAACTGAACAAAGAGGAGGATGGCCGTGATGAAAATACATTTTTAAAATTTTGTCCTCGCTGCCGGACTCTGTATAGATAAATTTCACCATTATTTATTTCACTGAAGGATTAATATTAGTTTTCTCACTTGCGAAATCTCTTTGTCATCCATCTCCATTAGAAAACCAGAGCTATTTTGCCTGAAAGGAGTATTGGTTACCTTCACAAATTAGGTAAAGGATGCATGAAAATACAAACAAAAACAGTTTAAAATCCCACTGAACATGGTCAAGGTTTTATTTAAGAAGTTTTTGGAGTTTCAAGCAGTAGTGAATTTGCCATTAAGAGGACACATGCATACTGCCCTATGGACATCGAGGCGAATAGTTTGAGTGGTAAAACAAAACCAAAACCAAAGGATCTGAGAATCTGAGTAACGCTGTATAATTTTCTTTTTCAGTTTATCAACTTTCTTAATCAGGTGTCAGATGCCATATCCATGTCATTTTGAAGGATTGTTCTAAAGAAACGTGATTGCTGTGCCTGAACTTGAAGTGTGATTGGTACCATGATTGAATTTGTGTTGTGGTCCCATAATACAAAATAATCTTGTTTTGTTCACTTTTTTGATCGCTTTTGTAACTTCACTAGCCTCAATCATGTTAATCGAAATCTCCTTTTCAAAGAGGCTGAAGATGCTAAGATTCTTAAGCCATAGCTCATAATGTGTGTTTTTCTCCCAGGAATTAATTTGGCATCCCTTCTTTGTAACTTTTCCACAGTCACCTCAAAGTTCATGTAGAATGGTTCCAAAAAATGCTCACCATCCTCTGTGCATGGTCTGAAAAGTGTTGTGCGAGTATAACTTCCTTGGATTTGCCTTATATATGTGAAGACCACAACAGCAGAATAATCAGTCTCACATTTTCACGTTGTGGAGAAATGATGAATTAAAAATTCATCAAAGATTATCTTAGAAACAAGCCAGCATGCTTCTTGAATAGTTGAAGAAATTTTATGCAGAATTGTGGAGACAATGTATGCCCCTTAAAGAAAGGCTCCAGCCAACTGCAGACCCTCTTGCTGTCAGTCAGTTATATTATGCGAGTTTATTGTGTGCCAGGGTGACAGTTTGATTCATGTTCTGGTTACTCCTGTCTCAGCCGTGGTCTGAATGAACCATCTCATGATTTGCTTCCGTAGAGTTCTTGTACAGTCTGAAGAAGACCACAAGCTCATCTCTGGTAAATATGTGTGTGCTGAGCATGAGGAAGAGCTTCTACTCTCTTTTCCCTTATGTAACAAAAAACATTGATTTCCCAGCATTCTTGCTGGTGTAACGCTTGTGCATTATCTCAGCCCTCTGCATGGAGCATAGTTGATTTCTGATGAGGCACAGAGTAAGTAAGCAAGTTTAACAAGAAATAAAATTCCATATGCTCACCTCTTCAACACTTTGAATTTCATGCATGTGACAGCTTATATTGCTCATTATATGCTTATTATTATAGTTATGGTTTCTCTAATGACATAGTTCGTTGGCGTGTCTTGAGCTGTACCCTGAGAATGAAGAGTTTACTTGTTATATAGTTGGTGGAATTAGTCCTTGCGCAACGAGGAATGTGGTTTATTCATATTTTGCTCAAAGTATTGCCTGATTATTTGAAATTAATGCCATCAATGCTGTGTAAAAAGAAAAAAAATTAAATAATTGGCAGGAAAACCTTTCAAAATATCAATTTATTTATGTTCAGAATTTCATTTAAATCCACAAGTTTTATTAGTATAAATAAAATATATTCTTCCCACATGTTAACGAACATCAATCTAACTGAGGTAGACTCGCAAATCGAGAAGGAATTTCCTAAATGAAAATGGCTGGGAGAATCTACAGTGGGGTGAAGAAAGGTCCGCGTCAGGGAACTTGCAGCAGATTTTTTGTCCCCTCAAATTACTCAATCATTATGTCATGAAAAGGCCTTTAAATCACCACATCATTGGAGATTTGAGAAGGGAATAATTCACCAGGATCCAGCATGTTGTCTATCATTGTATTTATTGGTATTGGAAGTTTGCAGAATGATATCTGGAAATGTGGTTGCCAGCACTGAAGGGATTTGCATGTGCACATTGTCGAAACTTACAGCTCCGTTCTGGTCATACAAGCTGTGAAGGTCCAGCCAACAATGTTGAAGAATGGTGGTATTGAAAACATACATCGGCTTAGTAATTGAGATGGCCTTGAAGATTCTGACCACTGACATGGTAGACAACACATCTGGGGTGAGGTGACTTGTACATTTTTGGCTATTAGTCTGTCTTTTGAAATAAATTATGCCGGAAGAGAATTCTCCCTCTAAAAGTTTTGCGTACTCACTGCTAAAAGTACTTGTGCCAGATTTGTTCACCGAGAATGGAAGATGGTGACTGGCAGACTGCTCTAAGTGATAGTCTTGTGTAATTTTGTGTTTCCTGTTTGGTACGGTTTTGGTGAGGGTTTGAAATTCTTGTGGTGGATTCAGCTCTTACCTCACAAATCCTCTCTTGCACTGATCTGTTGGCTAACTCTGGTGCTTTTTCCATGCTGACCACACTGTCCAAATGTTACATAGTAATACAATGGCCACTGTACTTGAATGTGGAAATGGATTTGGTCTTCTGAATCAAAGAGTTCCTAACAAACTGCCTTCAAAAGGTTTGCTATTAGGAGATGGTAGATGGTGCAGCATTGTCTTCCATGTAGTTTCATGTTGATGATGATGATGATGATGATCATAATACTTTATTATCCCAGGGAAAATTTGGTTTACACGGCTAAATAATTCACTAAAACATAAATACAACAACATATACATAAAATTAATATAGTTAGGGTTTCTCTAATGACATAGCTCGTTCCTCCCCATAGGATGGGATTGCTAAACAATAGGGCACAGTTGTTGACATAAATATGTGGACAGTGGGCTTTGATTGGTTTATGGCAGGGGTGTCCAATCTAATCCAGAAAGGGCCGGTGTGGGTGCTGGTTTTTGTTAGAGCCCAGCACTAACACACTTGATTCTACCCACCAGGGTCCTGATTGAACCGCCTGGTTAGTTAATTAGTGGATTCAGGTGCTGTAGCACTGCTGGCTAGAACAAAAACCAGCACCCACACCGGCCCTTTATGGACAAGTTTGGACACCCCTGGTTTATGGTCTTAAAACTGAGATAATGGTGGACAAAGACATTTGAAGTTGCTGTCAAGACTCTATGGGTGATATGGGTCCAGCTATTTGTTCACTAATGTGGACAAACCTCCTCCTTCAGTTATCACCCTTGAAATTGAGTTTTTTGGTTTTTTTTTAAGAATTTGGGGATGTTCAATAAGGTTTGAAAAGTGTTTGTCGGTGAAACAATTTCAAAAGCCTGTAATTACCAAAATAATTGACTCCATATGGAATTAAACTCACTCAAGTTCAGATGGATCGTCAGCTTTAATTTCATAGTATGTAAATACAAATCAAGTGCACCAGATTGGAATTACAGCCTTTTTAAAGAGTGTCACTGTCTAAATACATTCATTACTCATTGGAGATGACAGGCAAGGCTTTACACACATCCCTGGCAACAGTTTTGGAGTCAGTTGGAATATTCTTGAGAAGGCATGTAAGCCTTGTTGAAAGCATCTTTGTTTCTAATAATGCCATTACTATGGTGTAGAAATCTTGGCACTGACTGCAGGAATAAGCTGAACGGAATTGTCAGAAATGCTAAGTTGGTGGGCAGGAAGCACAAGCAGCTGAGTGTTCCATATGACTCACTCTCTCCATTCTGGCATTGAGATTCTTCCTTCTGGATTTTGTTTTAAAATGCTATTGGCTGAACGCAACCTGAACAAAAGGTCATTTGGCTTTCAGGCAACTTATTTACTCAATGGGACACAATGATTATGTTGGGGGCGAATATGTATTTTTTTACTTTGTTGAATTTTATGTAACATCGTGTGAAATGTGTTTTTGTGACGTGATCAGTTTTCAATGGTCTTGAGAAGAGGCCGAAGAAAATTTTTGAGCCATGTTTGGACTATAAAGTCGTACCCCATTTCAAGTAAGATTTTTCAGACAGGCTTTGCTAAACAGTATTTGAGTAAATGAGATTAACTTTGATAAAAAGAGCTGGACCTGATAAAATCACCATAGCAAATTATCCCGACAGTCTCGGGAAAGCATGCCTTGCTATTTCAATAGGACACATTGCCTGGGTCTTTCACTAGCCATTACATGTTCAGCAGGTCTTTTTCAATTGAACTTGAAATTCCTTTAGAAAAAAAAGCTCAAGAGCTGAATAATATGCAACTTGCAGAACAAGTTTGGATGCAGATGAACTTGTGCATTTTCAGCTTAATGGAGACATTTTTGTTGTTGTTAATTGCAGTAGTCTATATGTAGTTATGTTAGGCTCAGTTTTTTCTCCCTGGAATCTCATTTTGAACTCACCTGAGTTTAGTAATGGACTCACCCAAGTCAAAAAAAAAGTTAACTTGCAAGAATTAAAGGTTTATTATATGCCACACCCATCAGGAGAAAGATAACTGTAACACTACTCAAGTTTTCCATACAACAATAGTCCAGCGGCTAAGTCAAAAAATATGGCAGAATATTTCACTTTGTGGAGAAATTATGAAACTTGGCACACTTGTAGGGGACCCCTGTAGGATCATTTTTCGATTAGGACCCAACTCTGAAACGCCCCTTGGTGGCCGCCATCTTGAATTTCAATATGGCCGCCACATTGGACATACTTTTGCCCATAACTTTAAAACTAAGGCAGAGAGAAATGTGAATCCAGTTCCTACCCCCACATTTTCGGGGTAAAGGAATCCAATAAAATCAATAGTTTGAACTTCCACTGTCGGCCATATTGGAATCCTAGATGGCCGCCATATTAAACATAATTACGTATAACTTTGAAAGTAAGGCAGTTAGAAAAGCACTTCCTGAGGTTAACTGCCAATTTTCAGGGTCAGTGAGTCCCGTAATATCAATATTTCGATCATCCTCTGCCTTTCAATGCCATTATGCCAGAGAAGGTTGTAAAAGCTATGAAGAACATCTATTCGCTGGGGAGGGTAAAATACTACCAATTCATGGTAGAGCGCTTCAAGTCCAATTCGAAGTCAATTGGAGACACCATTCCCGCAACAACCTGGCCACATTTAGCAAGCCTGGTATGGAAAAGACCAAGAGAGCAGGTAGGCTGATTGAACTGAAAAATGACAGGTCTCTGTTTTCAAGGTTGTACACTGCAAGTCAAACTAGAGAAGGCGATGTTGGATAATTCTTCAGGCATGAGAACCAGTCTACTCCACCGTCACTGGCAACTGGAGGTCAAATGCCCCAGGGCGACAAGCATAACCTTGTGGACTGCCTCGAAGGAAATGTGACAAACAGTCATGGTACATCTTTGGGTGTTGATGGTAAAGTCCTCGATGGACCTGCTGTAGTTCACTTTCTGGTTCCTTAAACCTGTGGTACCTTTGAGGATTATGCCAATGAGGTCTTCCTACCATATGTGGTGAAGGAACTGGACACTGTCAGTCGAATCGATATTGTATGTGTGGACTATGAAACCGAAGGTGACAAGACAATATACAGCACGATGGATGATCAGGTTGTGTGCTCATCCAGAGGCACCAGAACTTCAGTGCTTGCTCCCTGCTCCCATGAGGAGAAGTGTGATGGCCAATGGGGAGTTGTATGGACCACGCTTCCTGAGGCCACCAAGGCTTGCTATGAGTTGCTCAGCTACAAGTGCAAGAAGACCTGCAAGGGGAACTGCAAGTGTCAAAGGGCAAACCTACAGTGCACTTCACTGTGCGCTTGCAATGGACAGTGTTATGGAAACTGAGTTAACTGCGAGGTCTAACACTAACAGGTGTGTAATTCTGCAACCTGGGAGGGACAGAGACAGGATGCCCCTGTGACCGCGAGAACTGACGAGACTGGTCCTTGATCCAAGATGGCAGCCCACTGCTCGCTAGATTCTCAACACTGCACCCACATGTATACCAATCTGTTTCCCACATGTTTCAAACAATCTGTTTCCCACTTTCCATATCTGCAACTGGACTACTCAACCGATCAGCCTGGACGACCTGGAGGATTATATTGATGATTATTTTAACCGACTGTGCAGCATGAATGACACCGAAAAAGACCGAAAAAAGGATAATGCCACCACCGCGTCCACACCAAAGTACAAAAGATCCCGTCCTTCGGACTCCTTCCACAACTCTCCGGACAAATCCTGCTGTACTGAGGTCAGTGACATTTTACAATCGATTGACAGTAAACTCTCCGCTCTCGATGATTGATTAAATCTGGTTGAGTTACTGCACAAAGAATTCCAACACTTACGCGACAGCCTAGAATTTACACACGACCAACTCACCTCGTTAGCTAAAGAAAAAAAATCGCTTCAACTCTCCGTTACCTCACTCACAACCCAACTTGCATCTATTACTGAAGAAAATAAGGACATGAAGGAAACAATCCTTGACCTACAATCCCGCAGCATGAGAGAGAATCTCGTATTTTCCGGTATCCCAGAACGACATGAAGACAACCCCGAACATTTAATACATGAATTCATGATCACTCACCTAAAACTCCCCTCGGAGGCTGTCAAGGACATTACGTTTCACCGAGTTCACCGCATTGGATCCAAAAACCCAGCCAACAAGCGACCACGACCAATAGTTGCTAAATTCGAACATTTCAAACACAAACAACAAGTTCTGCAGCACGGCAGAAACCTGAAGGGCACAGACTACGGCATAAATAATCATTTCCCCCGAGAAATAATGGACCGACGCAAAACTCTACTTCCCGTCCGTAAAAAAGCCATACAGGAAAAAAAGAAGGCGATAAACTCCGTTGACAAACTGTACATCGATGGCATACTCTTCCGCGACAGAACAATAACCCCCTGGCTATTCTAATCCTCATTCGACCTCCAATCCAGCCCTTGCCGTTTTTTTTTATTCCACTCAATTTCTTTTCCTTTTTTTTCTCACCATAACGTTTGCTGGCGCATATTGATGAATATGTACATTCACCCAGTCTCTCTCCAGTCTCACTATGCACTTCACCTCAATGCCTTTTCTCCGTTTTCCTGGTAAAGTTTTACAGCCTATGGCCTTATTTTGTTTGTTTAGCTTTTTTGTTTTTTGTCCACTCTCTGTGCTCTTCTTTCTTCCTTTCCTCATTAGTCATAACTCTCTGACCCAACTGAATTCCTTGCAGCTTTTCGCTGTGAGGACCTTTAACTATTCTTTTCTGATACACGCGAACATATGCAGACACACTCATTCACAAACCCAAATATTCTACATATGCTATCTAGCCATTACATGTACACTCAAACACAATCAAATTAAAATACGTACATGCACAACACTAAAGATGTACATAAATTTACAAACGAGTCACTCACCACACACAGAAGTTATAAACTCCCCTATATTATTACAATGAACACAATTAAGTTTGTACCATGGAATATCCGTGGAATTGGTGCACAGGCAAAGAGATTCAAGGTATTCAACCACTTAAATCGTCTACAACCAGATATATACCTCCTACAAGAAACTCATACTTCAGAATCTGATAATAAGAAATTATTAACCCCACAGTTTAGCCAAATCTTTTCTTCCCATTTTAACTCAAGACAAAGAGGAGTAGCCATTTTAATACACAAAAGAATCACATTTACTCATAATAGCACAATATCGGATCCAGATGGACGATTTATCATCATCAATATTTCGATACACAACTACCCAATCACTATTGCATCTGTCTATGGCCCAAACAATGACGACTCCTCATTCTTCAATTCATTTTTTACCTCCCTCTACAATATTTCTGATTCACCTATAATAATTGGTGGAGACTTCAACACAGTCATGAACCCATCATTAGATAGATCTAACAACCCAAATAGTACACGTACCTCCCAGTCCACAGAAACAATAAAGCAGTTCATGGGGTATTTTGGTCTTGGCGATGTTTGGCGGCTAAAACATCCAAACGATAAAGAATTTTCATTTTTCTCACTGTACACAACTCCTATTCTCGTATTGACTTCTTTCTAACTAGTGTAATGTGAATATAGGCCACTGGATGGCAGTATTTACCTTTTATTCAGCTCAGACTGGAGCTATGTTTAGACATGTCCTGGGCATGTCTGGGGCAAGTCCCCGAAAATTAAAAAAAAGAGGTCTAAATGTGGGTGAGGTCTGCAAAAGAGTATATAAGGAAAAGAATTGAGACAGTAAAGTAGTAGGAGAAATTGCAAGAAGAAGGATCCATGTGACCAGACCTGTCATTCTGTTCAAGACCTGTGAAGTTTCTTTAGTGGATTTTTGCCTGTGTTTGAGCATTTTCCTTACCCAGGACATCACCAAGCCACCCCAACAAACAAGGGACTGTAAATATTTCTGTTGTTTTGTTGTTAATTAATCTTGGTCCTTAGTTGTAGGTTAGTTGATGGTTCTTTTTTTTTTTGTTAAAAATTAAATGTGTTCAAGTTCTAAAATTTTTGTGTCATCCTTCGCTGTTGTGAAAAGTAATAACAAATTGGGGCCATAACACTAGTTACTCACTCATGTTCAAAATATCAGAAGCACAAATAAATTCCATTAGCATCAGTGACCATTCTCCTGTCTCATTCACCATGTGCTATAGTCACGCTCGCAAACCGTCAAGCAGATGGCGCTTTAACTTATCACTTCTAAAAGATCCCGACTTTAATAAGTATCTTGAAAGAGAGTGGGCATCCTTTCTTGAATTAAATGACTCGCCAGAAACAGCACCATCACTTCTTTGGGAAACGGGGAAAGCAGTTTTGAGAGGGAAAATCATTTCATACTCCACGCACAAAAAGGAAAAAAACAATGAAGAGGAAAAATTTTTGGAAAAAAAGATTAAAGAGCTAGAAAACATCAACGCACTACATCCCACAACACAAACCCAATCTGACTTGCAGAAATATAAATTACAATTAAATGAACACACCAATAGAAAAGCTCTATTCCTCTTACAAAGACTCAGACATGAGCACTTTGAATTCAGTGATAAATCCGGTAAATATCTGGCTAACCAAATCAACCAAAACAAAGAAAAATCAACAATCCCATCACTCATGAACTCAGCGGGGAAGCTGGTACACACACCTGAAGAAATAAATAAAACATTTCAAGATTTTTACATGAACCTCTACTCTTCCTCACATCAACCTAGCCGAAGAGACATTGACACTTTCTTAAGCAATATTAACTTGCCTCAGCTCAATGAAGACCAAGCAAATGCTTTGGACAAACCATTCACAATAACAGAATTCTATAATGCTCTTAAACTCATGCCCAATAATAAAGCCCCTGATCCTGACGGCTTCCCTGCTGAGTTCTATAAACACTTCTGGAACATCCTTGCACCAATTTTCAACAGAAAAACAGCAGAAATCAAAAAGCAATCCAAACTTCCCACCGACATGAACACTGCCTCAATTTCACTTCTACTGAAACCTAATAAAGACCCTACTTCTCCTGCAAGCTATCGTCCTCTATCTCTCATCAACACCGACACAAAAATTATAAGCAAAGCATTGGCATCACGAATAGAAACAATTATTCAATCTGTCATTCACTCGGACCAGACCGGTTTTATCAAAGGAAGACATTCATGTAACAATCTACGCCGATTATTCAATTTAATCCAGTATACTTCTCATACAGATGCACCAACAATCATACTTTCACTTGATGCTGAAAAAGCATTTGACAGGGTAAACTGGGAATTTTTATTTGCGGCACTTAAAAAATTTGGTTTCGGGGAATCTTTTATTCACTGGGTGAGGATTCTTTACTCAACGCCAATGGACACAATCACTACGAATGGAATCATTTCACAGCGTTTCACTTTACACAGGGGCACTCGGCAAGGATGCCCGCTCTCTCCTTCATTATTTGCCATCTTTATCGAACCACTAGCAGCAGCTATACGTCAGAAATCAAACATTACAGGTATCGAAACACAAAATATTTACCATAAGATTAGCCTTTATGCCGACGACATAGTCTTTTATTTAAGGAACCCATTAACATCCCTGTATGAAACCATTCAACTCATTAACACTTTTTCAACACTTTCAGACTATTCCATTAACTGGTCCAAATCCACGATTCTCCCTCTCGCTCCTAACAGTTGGGATGTGGCAGCCCAATCTCCACCTTTCTCTCTGCGAACTGCTAACATCACATACTTAGGAATCAACATTTCCCCCAGGCTGTCAGAGTTGGTAAATCTTAACTTCAACCCTCTTATTAAACAAAAGAAAATGACCTTAAATGCTGTATGAATTTACCATTATCACTTATAGGTAGAATTGCAGTAATAAAAATGACTATCCTTCCTAAAATAAACTATCTCTTCTGAATGATCCCAATCAAACCTCCTCCTTCTTAGTTCAAATCTCTCAACTCCCTCATTTCAAAATTTTACTGGAAAAATAAGCCACCTAGAATTAGATTGTGAACTGTACAGAAACCCAAAAACTTAGGAGGACTGCAGGCTCCAAACTTTTTCCATTATTTCACTGCCTACCAACTTCAGTATATTTATAAATAGATTAACCCAAAAGAATCTGACACCTCTTGGACAGACATCGAACAAACATTCTGCAAAGAAATCAGCATCTCAGATCTTCCATTCCTGAGCCCCATCATCAAACGCCATCCCTGTTTTAAAAATCCTCCCATAGCTACAGCTCTGACTGCTTAGTGGAAATTTCACCAAATGACTAACATCACAACTTCTCCCACCATATGCACTCCCATATGGAACAATCCTGACTTCTTAATGAACAGGAAACCACTCAATTTCTCCTCATGGATCTCCAGAGGTATCACGCACCTCGAGCACATTCTCCATAACAATACTTGGGCCACATTTTCTCATTTAATCCAGAAGTTCGGCATCGAGAACAACCAGTTTTTAGAGTTTCATCAAATGCAATCTGCTATAAAGTCAAAAATCAACATTAAATCCTCCAGCTTGGAACTTGCTTCACTGACCTCAGGCTTGATCAATATCACCACTAGGAAGAAATTGCTATCAAAAATGTATAAAATATTTTCCGAATCTGACCAAACAGTTTCAGTCCCATTTACAAAATGGGAACAAGACCTCCAGATCACCCCCAGTGCCGACTTCTGGACCAAAGTATGCAATAACATCTTCTCTATGTCCACCAACACAAACATACAGCTCATACAATACAAGATCATTCATAGAGTGCACTACACTGGTGAGAGGATGTTTAGAATGGGGTTCACTGACACTGAAATATGTTTGCATTGCACACAGAACACAGTAGATAACTATCTTCATGCCACATGGGACTGCACACCAGTAAAACATCTCTGGAAAGATATCACAGATCACCTCTCACTTCTTTTGAGCTGCCATATCCCACTATCACCCGCGCTCTGTCTACTTAGAGACATATCGGACATCAACCTGAGCACCACATCCAGCAGAATACTTTCCGTTGCCATAACCATCGCCAAAAAAACTATCCTCATGAACTGGAAATCAAGAAAAAAAATCACATCACACTTTGGAACCTCCTGACAGAATACATATCAATGGAAAAATTATCTGCCGCCCTTAGAAAACAACCTACTGAACCTGACATCTGGAATTCAATTTTACATAATATTAATTCTTGATGTCTTGAACAATCAAGCCCATTGGCTCTTTCTGCCTGTGTACCAATCATGATGCCCACACACATAAACCATTACTCACTCTCACACACACACGCACACACACACAGACACTCTTTACATACTCCACGATAAATAAACACACCATATCAAGTTCTTCTTTGTTTTTCCCTTCTGTTCGTTCGTTGAATCTACAATTTCTTTGAATATTTTTCATGTGGCTGTTTGAATTGTATTGATGATGATGATGATGATGATGATGATGATGATGATGATGATGATTATTAGGGCCCGAGGACTGACCGGTGCCAGGGCCCGGAACGGGTCCTGGCACCGAAGGTGCGAGGAACCTATTGTTTTTGATGGGATTTTTAGGGCCTGAGCACCGACCGGTGCCAGGGCCCAGAACGGGTCCTGGCACCGAAGGTGCGAGGAACCTATTGTTTTTGATGGGATTTTTATTATTCTTCTTCTTCTTCTTCTTCTTTTTCTTCTTCTTCTTCTTCCTCTTTTTATTCTGCTGCGAGACGCATTTTTGAGGGCTTTGCCATGCACGAAAACTCACAAAAATTTGCCCAAACGTCAGTCGTCGTAAAAATTGCAAAGTATTATTATTTTTGTGCTTGGACATGCCCCGGTGGCTCTATAGCGCCACCAAACACGCGGCCATTTTGGAACGCACTTGCTCGGATTCTAATGAAATTTTATAGAGTCATAGAAGTCATCATAAATTTTTTTGTCAATTTTTTTTTTTTTTTTTTGCCTCACAGGAAGTGAGCTATGAGCCATTTCCTGCGTTTTTTCAGATTTTACGAACACATTTTTGAGGGTTTTATCATACTCAAAAACTCACCAAACTTGGCTCATAGACTAAAAATACTAAGTTCTTTGATTCCTTATCTCATTTGGCAGTGGCTAAGACATGGTAGCTCTATAGCGCACCCTAATACATAATTGCATTTTTGAGGGTATCAGCATGCTCGAAAACTCACAAAACTTTGCAAACATATTAAGCTGGTCATACTCTTTACTAGGATATAGGGATTACAGATGGATGTGGCAAAATTGCATTACAGCGCCACCTAGAAAATTTCAATGAAGCAGCCCTCGCAGCGTGTTTAACCTACATGTACAAAATTCGGTGGACATGTGTACTATGCCAAGACCTAAAAAAAAGTCTCTTGGTGCCATCACTTAGACTCAACAGGAAGTCCGCCATTTTTAATTGAATTTGCAAATTTTTTAAATTTTTTGCCATTCACAGGCGTCGTACTTTAACGAACTCCTCCTAGACATTTTATCCGATCAACTTAAAATTTTGCATATGACATCTGAAGACCTTGTCGATGTTAAATTGGGAAGCTTTGTTGGATTCATTGAACTTTGTATCCGTGGCGTTGCGGCGAATTTCGATGTTCCGCCATGAAACAGGAAGTTGGTTTTACGCGCACATGCTTTGTGAGATTTGCGCGAAACTTCACAGGCTTGATTAAATTGTCCGCCTTAGTATAAATATATGCTAATATTAGATCGGGAGTGGTCAAGTGGCTCCAAAGCGCCCTCTAGATTCGGCCATGTTAAGATAAAAGTGCTTGAATGTTCATGAAATTTTGTGTGATCATTGCATTCGACATTGCAGGCAATGACTAATTTTTTGAAATTTTTTGGCCAAACAGGAAGTAAGTCTTGAGCTATTTCCTGCGTTTTTTCGAATTTTACGAACGCACGTTTGAAAGCCTTAGAATACTCCAAAGCTTGCGAAACCTCGCACTAATTATAATTGTCTTATTCTCTTCAATGTTATCCATCAATTGGAGCCTAATGTGGCATGATGGCTCTATAGCGCTCCCAATCAGATTTATAAAAGAATTGCCTTTTTGAGGGTCTCAACATGTTCGAAAACTCACAAAATTTTGTAAATGTATAAGGACCATCATTCATAATACTCTGTTAAAAAGCTTACATATTGGCATGGCAAAAATGTCATTATAGCGCCCCCTGTAAAATTTCAAATAAACAGGCCTCGCAGCCCGGTAAACTTACATGTATGAAATTCGGTAGAGATGTGGAATATGAGGAGACCTAAAAAAAAGTCTCTTTGTGCCATGACCTAGACTCAACAGGAAGTCCGCCATTTTTAATTGAAATTGCAGCTTTTTTGGATTTTTGGCCATTCACAGGTGTCGTACTTTAACGAACTCCTCCTAGAGATTTTATCCGATCAACTTGAAATTTGGCTATTAGTATCTAAAGACGTTGCTGCTGTAATATTGCAAAGTTTTTCTGGATTCATTGAATTTTGTATCCGTAGCGTTGCGGCGAATTTCGATGTCCCGCCGTTAAACAGGAAGTTGGGTTTACTCCCACATACTTCATGGGTTTTCCCTGAAACTTTCCAAGCTTTATAAAATTGTCCTCCCAAGTATAAATTTATGCTAATATTAGATCAGGAGTGGCCAGATGGCTCCATAGCGCCCTCTAGATACGGCCATGTTAAGATAAAAGTGCTTGAATGTTCATGAAATTTGGTGTGATCATTGCATTAGTCATTCCGGGCAATGGCTATTTTTTTGGCCAAACAGGAAGTGAAGGATGAGCTATTTCCTGCGTTTTTCCAAATTTCACGAACACATGTTTGAAGGCCTTAGAATACTCTAAAGCTTGCAAAACCTAGCACAATTTATTATTGTCTTATTCTCTTCAATGTCATCCATCAAATTGGCAGTAAATGTGGCATCATGGCTTTATAGCGCCACCAATCAGATTTATAAAAGAATTGTCTCTTTGGAGGTCTAAACATGCTGGAAAATTAACAAAAATCAACACACTCATGGAGTTCGGTAATACGATTACTATGTTTTAGATTTTACGCACAGGCATATCAAAATGGTACCATAGCACCCTCTAGGAAATTTTTGCACTCCCCTCAGGAAACCACATTGTACGCGGTCCAGCAGTGTCCAATGGCTGTGAATGGACGCCTGCACCCATCAAGATCTTGCTGCCACCCCAACGTGCACGAAGGGCAGCTTTAATTATTATTTGGGCCCGAGCACCGACCGGTGCCAGGAACCTATTGTTTTTGATGGGATTTTTATTCTTCTTCTTCTTCTTCTTCTTCTTCTTCTTTTTATTCTGCTGCGAGAAAGCATTTTTGAGGGCTTTACCATGCACGAAAACTCACAAAAATTTGCCCACACGTCAGTCGTCGTTAAAATTGCAAAGTATTATTATTTTTGTGCTTGGACATGCCCCGGTGGCTCGATAGCGCCACCAAACACGCGGCCATTTTGAAACGCACTTACTCGGATTCTCACGAAATTCGATAGGGTCATAGTAGTCATCATAAATTTTTTTGTCAATTTTTTTGAAATTTTCTTGCCTCACAGGAAGTGAGCTATGAGCCATTTCCTGCGTTTTTTCAGATTTTACGAACACATTCTTGAGGGCCTTATTATACTTGAAAATAGACCAAACTTAACTTATTGACTAAAAATATTAAGTTCTTTGATTCCATATCTCATTTTGCAGTGGGTGAGACATGGTAGCTCTATAGCGCCCCCTAATACATAATTGCTTTTTTGAGGGCATCACCATGCTCGAAAACTCACAAAACTTTGCAAACATATTAAGCTGGTCAAACTCTTTACTAGGATATGGGGTTTACAGATGGATGTGGCAAAATTGCATTACAGCGCCACCTAGAAAATTTCAATGAAGCAGCCCTCGCAGCATGTTTAACCTACATGAACTAAATTCGGTGGACATGTGTACTATGCCAAGACTTAAAAAAAAGTCTCTTGGTGCCATCACCTAGACTCAACAGGAAGTCTGCCATTTTTAATTGAATTTGCAAATTTTTTAAATTTTTTGCCCATCACAGACGTCGTACTTTAACGAACTCCTCCTAGAGATTTTATCCGATCAACTTAAAATTTTGCATATCACATCTAAAGACCTTGTCGATGTTAAATTGCGAAGCTTTTTTTGATTCATTGAACTTTGCATCCGTGGCGTTGCGGCGAATTTCGATGTTCCGCCATGAAGGAGGAATTTGGTTTTATGCACATATGCTTTGTGAGATTTGCCCGAAACTTTAGAGGCTTAATAAGAGTCAACTTCTTAATATACCTATATGTTGATATTGGATTGGGTGTGGTCAGGTAGCTCCACAGCGCCCTCTTGACACGGCCATGTTGAGTTAAAAGTGCTTGAATGTTCATGAAATTTGGTCTGATCATTACATTTGTTTTTTTGGGCTATGCTTATTTTTTTGAAATTTTTCGGCCAAACAGGAAGTGAGCTATGAGCCATTTCCTGCGTTATTCCAAATTTTACGAACACACGTTTGAAGGCTTTACCATACCCAAAAACTTGCAAAACTTTGCAAAAATTATGATTGTCTCATTGTCTTCAATGTCAGGCAAAAGTTGTCAGTAAATGTGACATAATGGCTCTATAGCGCCCCCAATCAGATTTTAAAAAGAATTGCCCATTTGAGGGTTTCAGCATACTCAAAAACTCACAAAATTTTGTTCCATTCTAAAAACCCTCATTTCTATTACACTGATAAAAAAATACATATAGAGTTGGCAAAAATGGCATTATAGCGCCCCCTGGAAAAATTATAATAAGCAGCCCTCGCATCGTGGTTGACCTGCATGTATGAAATTTGGTAGACATGTGGAATATGCCGATACCTAAAAAAAACTCATTTGGTGCCATGACCCAGACTCAACAGGAAGTCCGCCATTTTTAATTGAATTTGCAAATTTTTTGGATTTTTCGCCATTCACAGGCGTCGTACTTTAACGAACTCCTCCTAGAGATTTTATCCGATCAACTTACAATTTCGCATATGACTTTTTAAGACCTGGTCGATGTTAAATTGCGAAGCTTTTTTGGATTCATCGAAATTTGTATCCGTGGCGTCGCGGCGAATTTCGATGTTCCGCCATGATACAGGAAGTTGGTTTTACGCGCACATGCTTTGTGAGATTTGCGCGAACCTTCACAGGCTTGATAAGAGTCTACTTCCAAGTATACCTATATGTTGATATTAGATTGGGTGTGGTCAGGTGGCTCCACAGCGCCCTCTTGACACGGCCATGTTGAGATAAAAGTGCTTGAATGTTCATGAAATTTGGCGTGACAATTGCATGTGTTGTTTTGGGCTGTAATTATTTTTTTGAAATTTTTTAACCAAACAGGAAGTGAGCTATGAGCCATTTCTTGCGTTATTCCAAATATTACGAACACAGGTTTGGAGGTATTACCATACTCAAAAACTTGCAAAACTTAGAAAAAATTTTATTAGTCTGATTGTCTTCAATTTGAGACAGAATTTGGCACTAAATATGAGATAATGGCTCTATAGCGCCCCCAATCAGATTTTTAAAAGAATTGCCCTTTTGAGGGTCTCAGCATGCTCAAAAACTCACAAAATTTTGTCCAACTCTAAAGCCCATCATTCCTATTACACTGATAAAAAATTTACATATAGGCGTGGCAAATATGGCATTATAGCGCCCCCTGGAAAATTTCAAATAAGCAGCCCTTGCATCGTGGTTGATCAGCATGTATGAACTTCTGTGAACAAGTGGAATATCCTGAGACCTAAAAAAAAGTCTCTTGGAGCCATGATGTAGACCCAACAGGAAGTTTGCCATTTTTAATTGAAATTTCAACTTTTTTAGATTTTTCGCCATTCGCAGGTGTCGTACTTTAACAAACTCCTCCTAGAGACTTTATCCAATCAACTCAAAATTTGGCGAATAATATCTTAAGACCTTGCTGATGTTAAATTGCGAAGCTTTTTTGGATATATCGAACGATGTATCCGTGGCATTGCGGCGAATTTCGGCGTCCCGCCATGAAACAGGAAGTTGGTATAACTCCCACATACTTTGTGGGATTAGTCTAAAACTTCCCAAACTAGATAAACTTGTCTTCCCAAGTATAAATATATGCTAATATTAGATCAGAAATGGCCATGTAGCTCCACAGCGCCCTCTAGATACTACCATGTTAAGATAAAAGTGCTTGAATGTTCATAAAACTTGGTGTCATCATTGCATTCGTCATTCCGGGTAATGCTTAATTTTTTGAAATTTTTTGGCCAAACAGGAAGTGCGCTATGAGCAATTTCCTGCGTTTTTCCAAATTTTACGAATACACGTATTAAGGCCTAAGAATGGTCCAAAACTTGCAAAAACGTGGCAAAAATTATCATTGTCTTATTGCCTTGAATTTGATACATCACCTGGGACTAAATGTGGCATAATGGCTCTATAGCGTCCCCAGTCAGATTCTTTAAACAATTGCTTTTTTGGGGCTCGAAGCGTGCTTCAAAATTTACGAAAATCAACACATACATGATGCCCGGTATTCCAATAACTATGTTGTAGATTTTGCGCACAGGCATAACAAAATGGTATCATAGCGCCATCCAGAAGATTTTTGCAATCCCATCAGGAAAACACATTGTACACAGGCTAGCAGTGTCCAATGGCTGTTAATGGACAACTGCACCCATCAAGGTCTTGCTGCCACCCCACTGTGCACGAGGGGTGCGATGGCCCTTTCAACGCTGCTTGCAGCTTTAATTAGGGCCCGAGCACCGACCGGTGCCAGGGCCCGGAACGGGTCCTGGCAGCGAAGGTGCGAGGAACCTATTGTTTTTGATGGGATTTTTATTATTATTCTTCTTCTTCTTCTTCTTCTTCTTCTTTTTATTCTGCTACCAGAACGCATTTTTGAGGGCTTTGCCATGCACGAAAACTCACAAAAATTTGCCGACACGTCAGTCGTGTTGAAAATTGCAAAGTATTATTATTTTTGTGCTTGGACATGCCCCAGTGGCTCTATAGCGCCACCAAACACGCGGCCATTTTGGAACGCACTTACTCGGATTCTCACGAAATTCGATAGGGTCATAGTAGTCATCATAAATTTTTTTGTCAATTTTTTTGAAATTTTTTTGTCTCACAGGAAGTGAGCTATGAGCCATTTCCTGCCTTTTTTCAGATTTTACGAACACATTTTTGAGGGCCTTATCATTCTCGAAAACACACCTAACTTGGCTCATAGATTGAAAATATGAAGTTCTTTGATTCAATATCTCATTTGGCACAAGGTGTGTTATGGTGGCTCTATAGCGCCCCCTAATACATAATTGCATTTTTGAGGGCATCAGCATGCTCGAAAACTCACGAAACTTTGCAATCATATTAAGCTGGTCATACTTTTTACTAGAAAGTGGGGTTTACGGATGGATATGGCAAAATTGCATTACAGCGCCACCTAGAAAATTTCAATGAAGCAGCCCTCGCAGTGTGTTTAACCTGCATGTACAAAATTCGGTGGACATGTGTACTATGCCAAGACCTAAAAAAAAGTCTCTTGGTGCCATGACCTAGACTCAACAGGAAGTCTGCCATTTTTAATTGAATTTGCAATTTTTTTTTATTTTTTGCCATTCACAGGCGTCGTACTTTAACGAACTCCTCCGAGAGATTTTATCCGATCAACTTACAATTTCGCATATGACTTTTTAAGACCTGGTCGATGTTAAATTGCGAAGCTTTTTTGGATTCATCGAACTTTGTATCCGTGGCGTCGCGGCGAATTTTGATGTTCCGCCATGAAACAGGAAGTTGGTTTTACGCGCACATGCTTTGTGAGATTTGCGCGAAACTTCACAGGCTTGATAAGAGTCTACTTCCAAGTATACCTATATGTTGATATTAGATTGGGTGTGGTCAGGTGGCTCCACAGCGCCCTCTTAACACGGCCATGTTGAGATAAAAGTGCTTGAATGTTCATGAAATTTGGCGTGACAATTGCATGTGTTGTTTTGGGCTGTAATTATTTTTTTGAAATTTTTTAACCAAACAGGAAGTGAGCTATGAGCCATTTCTTGCGTTATTCCAAATATTACGAACACAGGTTTGGAGGTATTACCAAACTCAAAAACTTGCAAAACTTTGCAAAAATTTTATTTGTCTGATTGTCTTCAATTTGAGACAGAATTTGGCACTAAATATGACATAATGGCTCTATAGCGCCCCCAATCAGATTTTTAAAAGAATTGCCTTTTTGAGGGTCTCAGCATGCTCAAAAACTCAAAAAATTTTGTACAACTCTCAAGCCTATCATTCCTATTACAATAATAAAAAATTTATATATAGGCGTGGCAAAAATGGCATTATAGCGACCCCTGGAAAATTTCAAAGAAGCAGCCCTCGCATCGTGATTGACCTGCATGTATGAACTTCGGTGGACATGTGGAATATCCTAAGACCTAAAAATAAGCCTCTTGGTGCCATGACCTAGACGCAACAGGAAGTTTGCCATTTTCAATTGAAATTGCAACTTTTTTAGATTTTTCGCAATTCGTAGGTGTCGTACTTTAACGAACTCCTCCTTGAGATTTTATCAGATCAACTTAATATTTGTCAGAAAATATCTAAAGACCTTGCTGATGTTAAATTGCGAAGCAATTTTGATTTCATTGAACAATGTATTCGTGGCGACGCGGCGAATTTTGATATCCCGCCATGACACAGGGAGTTGCTTTTACTGCCACATACTTTGTGGGATTTGCTCGAAACTTCCTATCCTTGATAAAATTGTCCTCCGAAGTATAATTATATGCTAATATTGGATCGGGAGGTGCAAGGTGGCTCCACAGCGCCCTCTAGATATGGTCATGTTAAGATAAAAGTGCTTGAATGTTCCTGAAATTTGGTGTGATCATTGCATTCGTCATTCCGGGCAATGGTTAGTTTTTTTAAATTTTTTGGCCAAACAGGAAGTGAGCTATAAGCTATTTCCTGCGTTTTTCTGAGTTTTATTAACACACGTTTTAAGGCCTTAGAATGCTCCAAAACTCGCGAAACCTGGCAAAAATTCTAAGGTTGTATTCTCTTCAATGTCATCCATCAATTGGCACTAAATATGGCATAATGGCTCTATAGCGCCCCCAGTCAGATTGATAAAAGAATTGCCCTGTTGAAGGTCTAATCATGCTTGAAAATTTACAAAAATCAACAAACTCATGGAGCTCGGTATTACGATTACTATGTTGTAGATTTTGCTCACAGGCATGTCAAAATTCTATCATAGCGCCCTCCAGAATATTTTTGCACTCCCCTCAGGAAACCACATTGTACGCGATCCAGCAGTGTCCAATGGCTCTAAATGGACACCTGCAGCCATCAAGATCTTGCTGCCACCCCAACGTGCACGAGGGGGGCGAGGGCCCTTTCAACGCTGCTTGCAGCTTTAATTATTATTATTATTATTAGGGCCCGAGCACCGACCGGTGCCAGGAACTTATTGTTTTTGATGGGATTTTTATTATTCTTCTTATTCTTCTTCTTATTCTTCTTCTTCTTATTCTGCTGCGAGAACGCATTTTTGAAGCCTTTGCCATGCACGAAAACTCACAAAAATTTGCCCACACGTCAGTCGTGGTGAAAATTGCAAATTATTATTAATTTTGTGCTTGGACTTGCCCCGGTGGCTCTATAGCGCCACCAAACACGCGGCCATTTTGGAACGCAGTTGCTTGGATTCTCACGAAATTGAATAGGGTTATAGTAGGCATCATATATTTTTTTGTCAAGTTTTTTGAAATTTTTTTACCTCACAGGAAGTGAGCTATGAGCCATTTCCTGCGTTTTTTCAGATTTTACGAACACATTTTTGAGGGCCTTATCATACTCGAAAACAGACCAAACTTGGCTTATTGACTAAAAATATTAACCCCTTTGCGCAGAAGCCAAATTTGGCTATTTTTGGGTTACCCACTTTAATGCTGTATAATTCAAGATTTAAGCTTCATAAAGAGGAAAAATGTGGCTCAATTCTGAAAAGACTCTTACAGCATTTAGAATTACATAATATTTCAGTTAATTTTCATGATTATGGTAGAGAAAATGAGCTGCAAACATAAAAAATCTTCATGAGAATTCACCATTGAAATTGCAAAAAAAATAATTCTGAGGATTGAAAAACTGCTGGGGCTTAAAACTATACATTTCTGGGATCATAAACTCCTTGACCACAAGTACAATTCATCTTCAACATTACATTCTAGATTACCTACATGCTTTTAGCCAAATTATACACCTATCCAAGTGTCTCCCCGAAGTCTCAAAATGAAGTCCTGTCAAATCATAAAAAAATCATGTATATAACACAAATAAAGTTTTAAGGCATGAAATTTAATATGAACAAATGATTTTCTGGTTGAGTTTTGTATGAATTTATCAATCTCAGTGCAGTTGAATATCAATGGTCACCAGTAACCACTCCAAAGACAAAATATGCCTTTTCTCCTTAATAAAGTTCAGAGTTTTGGCCATTTTACTTCAAAGTGCCCCAAGCCAGCACAAACACGCATTAAATAAACTTCTTATTAAACGGTTAGAACATTCACCCTGTAATGAAAGCTACCAGTCCCCTCTTCTAAGCTTACAAACTCATTTCAACACTTATAAGGAACAAGTGCAACTCACTAACTCAGTAATATCTGAATTCTGAAATATACCTTATTTTAATAGAACAGACACTCCACTTTCAGGGAACAATCCATTGCCTCCCTGGATTCAAAAGAAACGTGCAATGAACGTACCAGGGGGTCCACCCAAATGCACGGGCAGTTCGCGTTTTAAACAGGAAAAAAACCTCGACATTCGACTTTGTAGAGTACGTATACATTCCAAAAACAAAACAACAACAACAGCAAAAAAATAACAAAGTAGCAGCCTCACCTTTTTCATGAATCCCAATTCCAGAGACAGATGTATCCTGTAGCAGGAACCCTCCGGTCCTGTTTCATTCGAAATAATTCCAATTGACCATATCCTTATCTCATTTAAATCCCCTAAATGTAACTGAACACTTCAAGGCCAGTTTTGCGATCGTGTTTTCTATAAATCGCGTCTATTTTAACCGCGTAATGTGCATAACGTAGACAGGATACAACCGAGCCTGCTGATACGCATAGGTTTGTATGCTCTCTGTTTGTCCAATCAATGTGTTTCACTTGCTCTAAAATGTTTAAACACTCGGGAATTGGATAAGAAACGAGCCAATCAATACATTTTACCAGGGTAGCTTCACGAGAGCATGAAGTGTAACTATACAATTACGCAGAAGAGCTTGAGGGTATGATTGAGTGATTGGCTATCAACGCCAGTACTCGGGTGGATATAATGAAGCGCTGGATTTGTCAATGAATGGATCTGCGCGTAAATCCACGGTAGGGAACAACGAATTTTTTTGTATGTGACAACTGTAATTAACAGTAGAATGTGAGAGAATCAATACCATGTCGATTTTTTTGCCTCAGAAAACTGATTTTTCTGAACCATTACTTGGAATACTGTTGGCTCACTGTGGCTTAACTGGTTGCTACAGAGGATAACGATTTTTTCTGTGTCAAGATATCGTTTTTTTAAACTGCTGGATCGATACTATAGGCAAGGATACTGACCAGTTTGCACATCAGGCTTAGCTGAGGAGTTAAATTCATGCAGCTCTTGAAAAACAGGGCGTGGAGTGAACTTCCCCATATTCAGAACCGCGTTCGAGGTCTGCTTGCTTGTGAAAATTCAATAACTGATCCGAGGGTGCCATTTATTGATCGAGTACAATAACAGCGTGCTTCCAATTTGCAGGTCTATAGATGCGGGCGTCTATATCTGCAGAAAGGGGTGAAGTTCTTAAATTTGATATCTCATTTGGCAGTGGGTGAGACATGGTAGCTCTATAGCGCCCCCTAATACATAATTGCATTTTTGAGGGCATCAACATGCTCGAAAACTCACGAAACTTTGCAAACATATTAAGCTGGTCATACTCTTTACTAAAATATAGGGTTTACAGATGGATGTGGCAAAATTGCATTACAGCGCCACCTAGAAAATTTCAATGAAGCAGCCCTCGCAGCGTGTTTAACCTACATGTACAATATTCGGTGGACATGTGTACTATGCCAAGACCTAAAAAAAATTCGCTTGGTGCCATCACCTAGACTTAACAGGAATTCCGCCATTTTTAATTGAATTTGCAAATTTTTTTAATTTGTTGCCATTCACAGGCGTCGTACTTTAACGAACTCCTCCTAGAGATTTTGTCCGATCAACTTAAAATTTTGCATATGACATCTGAAGACCTTGTCGATGTTAAATTGCGAAGCATTTTTGGATTCATCGAACTTTGTATCCGTGGCGTCGCGGCGAATTTCGATGTTCCGCCACAAAACAGGAAGTTGGTTTTATGCGCGTATGCTTTGTGAAATTTGCCCGAAACTTTACAGGCTTCATAAGCGTCGACTTCTTAACATACTTTTATTTTCATATTGGATTGGGTGTGGTCAGGTGGCTCCACAGCGCCCTCTTGCAACGGACATGTTGATTTAAAAGTGCTGGAATGTTCATGAAGTTTGGTCTGATCATTACATTTGTTTTTTGGGGCTATGTCTATTTTTTTTAAATTGTTCGGCCAAACAGGAAGTGAACTATGAGCAATTTCCTGCGTTATTCCAAATTTTGCGAACACTCGTTTGAAGGCCTTAGCATACTCGAAAACTTGCAAAACTTTGCACAAATCAAATTTGTTTGATTGTCTTCAATTTGAGGCAGAAATTGGCAGTAATTGTGGCATAATGGCCCTATAGCGCCCCCAATCAGATTTTCGAAAGAATTGCCCTTTTGAGGGTCTCAGCATGCTCAAAAACTCACAAAATTTTGTACCATACTAAAGACCATCATTCCTATTACACTGATAAAAAATTTACATATAGGCATGGCAAAAATTTCATTATAGCGCCCCCTGGAAAATTTCAAATCAGTAGCCCTCGCAGCCCGGTAAACCTACATCTATGAAATTTGGTATACATGTGGAATATGCCGAGACCTGAAAAAAAGTCTCTTGGTGCCATGACCTAGACTCAGCAGGAAGTCCGCCATTTTTAATTGAAATTGCAACTTTTTTGGATTTTTCGCCATTCACAAGTGTCGTAATTTAACGAACTCCTCCGAGTGGTTTTATCCGATCATGTTACAATTTGGCAACTGATATTATGAGACATTGCTGGAGTTAAATTGTGAAGCTTTTTCGGATTCATTGAACGATGAATCCAAGGCGACGCGGCGAATTTCGATGTTCCGCCATGAAACAGGCAGTTGGTTTTACTCCAACATACTTGGTGGGATTTGCCTGAAACTTTCCAAGCTTCATAAAAGTGTCCTCCCACATATAAATATATGCTGATATTGGATCAGGAGGTGCCAAGTGGCTCCACAGCGCCCTCTAGAGATGGCCATGTTAAGATAAACGTGCTTGAATGTTCATGAAATTTGGTGTGATCATTGCATTAGTCATTCCGGGCAATGGTTAATTTTCTAAAAATTTTTGGCCAAACAGGAAGTGAGCTATGAGCTATTTCCTGCGTTTTTCCAAATTTTACGAAAACACGTTTAAAGGCCTTAGAATGTTCCAAAACTTGCAAAACCTCACAAATTATAAATGTCTTCTTCTCTTCAAAGTCATCCATAAATTGGCACTAAATGTGGCATAATGGCTCTACAGCGCCTCCAATCAGATATATAGAAGAATTGCTCTTCTGAAGGTCTAAACATGCTGGAAAATTAACAAAAATCAACACACTCATGGAGCTCAGTATTACGATTACTCGGTTGTAGATTGTGCACAGGCATGTCAAAATGGTACCATAGCGTCCCGTAGAAAATTTTTGCACTCTCCTCAGGATACCAAAAGGTACGCAGTCCAGCAGTGTCCATTGGCTGTGAATGGAAACCTGCACCCATCAAGATCTTGCTGCCACCCCAACGTGCACGAAGGGGGCGAGGGCCCTTTCAACGCTGCTTGCAGCTTTAATTTGGGCCCGAACACCGACCGGTGCCAGGGTCCGGAACGGGTCCTGGCAGCGAAGGTTCGAGGAACCTATTGTTTTTGATGGGATTTTTATTCTTCTTCTTCTTCTTCTTCTTCTTCTTCTTCCTCTCCTTCTTCTTTTTATTCTGCTGCGAGAACGCATTTTTGAGGGCTTTGCCATGCACGAAAACTCACAAAAATTTGCCCACACGTCAGTCGACGTGAAAATTGCAAAATATTATTATTTTTGTGCTTGGACATGCCCCGGTGGCTCTATAGCGCCACCAAACACGCGGCCATTTTGGAACGCACTTGCTCGGATTCTCACGAAATTTTATAGAGTCATAGTAGTCATCATAAATTTTTTTGTACATTTTTTTGCCCCACAGGAAGTGAGCTATGAGCCATTTCCTGCGTTTTTTCAGATTTTACGAACACATTTTTGAGGGTTTTATCATACTCGAAAACTCATCAAACTTGGCTCATAGACTACAAATATTACGTTCTTTGATTCGATATCTCATTTGGCACTGGGTGTGACATGGTAGCTCTATAGCGCCCCCTAATACATAATTGCATTTTTGAGGGCCTCAGCATGCTTGAAAACTCACAAAACTTTGCAAACTTATTAAGCTGGTCTTACTTTTTTCTAGGATTTAGGGTTTACAGATGGATGTGGCAAAATTGCATTACAGCGCCACCTAGAATATTTCAATTAAGCAGCCCTCGCAGGGTGTTTGACCTACATGTACAAAATTCGGTGGACATGTGTACTATGCCAAGACCTAAAAAAAAGTCTCTTGGTGCCATGACCTAGACTCGACAGGAAGTCCGCCATTTTTAATTGAATTTGCAAATTTTTTAAATTTTTTGCCATTCACAGGCTTCGTACTTTAACAAACTCCTCCTAGAGATTTTATCCGATCAACATAAAATTTTGAATTTAACATCTTAAGACCTTGTCGATGTTAAATTGCGAAGCTTTTTTGGATGCATTGAACTTTGTATACGTGGCGTCGCGGCGAATTTCGATGTTCCGCCATGAAACAGGAAGTTGGTTTTACGTGCACATGCTTTGTGAGATTTGCGCGAAACTTTACAGGCTTTATAGGAGTCCACTTGCAAGTAGATCTAAATGTTGATATTAGATTGGGTGTGGTCAGGTGGCTCCACAGCGCCCTCTTGAAACGGCCATGTTGAGATAAAAGTGCTTGAATGTTCATGAAATTTGGTGTGATCATTGCTTTGTTCATGTCGAGTTATATTAATTTTTTTGAAATTTTTTGGCCAAACAGGAAGTGAGCTATGCGCCATTTCCTGCATTTTTCCTAATATATAAACACATGTTTGGATGCTGAAGAATACTCGAAATCTTGCAAAAAGTTGCACAAATTATAATTGTCTTATTATCTTCAATTTTATATTTCAATTCACACTAAATTTGGCACAATGGCTCTATAGCGCCCCCAATCAGATTTTTAAAAGAATTGCTATTTTGAGGGTCTCAGCATGTTCTAAAACTCACAAAATTTTGTAAATGTATAAAGACCATCATTCGTATTACTCCGACAAAAAACATATATAGACATGGCAAAAATTTCACTATAGCGCCCCCTGGAAAATTTTAAATAAGCAGCCCTCGCAGCCTGGTAAACCTACATGTATGAAATTCGATAGACATGTGGAAAATCCTGAGACCTAAAAAAAAGTCTCTTGGTGCCATGACCAAGACTCAACAGGAAGTCCGCCATTTTTAATTGAAATTGCAAATTTTTTGGATTTTATGCCATTCACAGGTGTCGTACTTTAACGAACTCCTCCTAGAGATTTCATTCTATAAACGTAAAATTTCGCATATGACATCTGAAGACCTTGTCGATGTTAAATTGTGAAGCTTTTTTGGATTCATTGAACTTTCCGCCACGAAACAAGAAGTTGGTTTTACGCGCACATGCTTTGTGACATTTGCCCGAAACTTCACAGGCTTGATTAAATTGTCCGCCTTAGTATAAATATATGCTAATATTAGATCTGGAGTGGTCAGGTGGCTTCACAGCGCCCTCTAGATACGGCCATGTTAAGATAAAAGTGCTTTAATGTTCATGAAATTTTGTGTGATCATTGAATTTGTCATTGCAGGCAATGACTAATTTTTTGAAATTTTTTTGCCAAACAGGAAGTGAGATATGAGCTATTTCCTGCGTTTTTGCAAATTTTATGAACGCACGTTTGAAAGCCTTTAAATACTCCAAAGCTTGCCAAACCTCGCACAAATTATAATTTTCTTATTCTCTTCACTGTCATCCATCAACTGGAGCCTAATGTGGCATAATGGCTCAAGAGCGCCCCCAATCAGATTTTTAAAAGAATTGCCTTTTTGAGGGTCTCAGCATGTTCGAAAACTCACAAAATTTTGTAACTATATAAAAACCCTCATTTATAATACTCTGATAAAAAGCTAACATATTGGCATGGCAAAAATTTCATTATAGCACCCCCTGGAAAATTTCAAATAAGCAGCCCTCGCAGCCTGGTAAACCTACATGTATGAAATTCGTGGGACATGTGGAAAATCCTGAGACCTAAAAAAAAGTCTCTAGGTGCCATGACCTAGACTCAACAGGAAGTCCGCCATTTTTAATTGAAATTGCAAATTTTTTGGATTTTTTGCCATTCACAGGTAACGTACTTTAACAAACTCCTCCTAGAGATTTTACCCGATCAACTTAAAATTTGGCATATAATATCTAAAGACCTTGCTAATGTTAAATTGCTAAGCTTTTTTGATTTCATCGAACGATGCATCCGTGGCGTCACGACGAATTTTGATGTCCTGCCATGAAACAGGAAGTTACTTTCACTTCCACATATTTTGTGGGATTTGCCTGAAACTTTCCAACCTTGATAAATTGTCCGCCCAAGTACAGATATATGCTAATTTTAGATAGAGAGGTTCCAGATGGCTCCACAGCGCCCTCTAGATATGGCCATGTTCAGATAAAAGTGCTTGAATGTTCATGAAATTTGGTGTGATCATTGCGTTAGTCATTCCCTGCAATTGTAAATTTTTTGAAATTTTTTTGCCAAACAGGAAGTGAGCTATGAGCTATTTCTTGCCTTAGAATGCTCCAAAACTTGCAAAACCTTGCAAAAATTAGAACTGACTTATTCTCTTCAATACATCCATCAATTGGCACTAAATGGGGCATAATGGCTCTATAGCGCCCCCAATAATATTTATGAAAGAATTGCTCTTTTGAAAGTCGAAACATGCTGGAAAATTTACAAAAATCAACACACTCATGGAGCCCCGTATTACGATTACTGTGTTGTAGATTTTGCACACAGGCAAGTCAAAATGGTATCATAGCGCCCTCCAGATAATTTTTGGACTCCCAACAGGAAACCACATTGCACGCAGTACAGCTGTGTCCAATGGTTCTGAATGGACACCTGCAGCCATCAAGATCTTGCTGCCACCCCAACGTGCACAAGGGGGGCGAGGGCCCTTTCAACACTGCTTGCAGCTTTAATTAGGGCCCGAGCACCGACCGGTGCCAGGGCCCGGAACGGGTCCTGGCACCGAAGGTGCGAGGAACCTATTGTTTTTGATGGGATTTTTATTCTTCTTCTTCTTCTTCTTCTTCTTCTTTTGATTCTGCTGCGAGAAATCATTTTTGAGGGCTTTGCCATGCACGAAAACTCACAAAAATTTGCCCACACGTCAGTCGTGGTGAAAATTGCTAACTATGATTATTTTTGTGCTTGGACATGCCCCGGTGGCTCTAAAGCGCCACCAAACACACGGCCATTTTGGAACGCACTTGCTCGGATTCTCACGAAATTTTATAGAGTCATAGTAGTCATCATAAATTTTTTTGAAATTTTTTTGCCTCACAGGAAGTGAGCTATGAGCCATTTCCTGCGTTTTTTTAGATTTTACAAACACATTTTTGAGGGCCTTATCATACTCGAAAACTCACCTAACTTGGCTCATAGACTAAAAATATTAAGTTCTTTGAATCGATGTCTCATTTGCCACTAAGTGTGACATGGTGGCTCTATAGCGCCCCCTAATACATAATTGCATTTTTGAGGGCCTCAGCATGCTTGAAAACTCACAAAACTTTGCAAACATATTAAGCCGATCATACCTTTCACTAGGCTATGAGGTTTACAGATAAATGTGGCAAGATTGCATTACAGCGCCACCTAGAAAATTTCAATGAAGCAGCCCTCGCAGCGTGTTTGACCTACATGTACAAAATTCGGTGGACATGTGTACTATGCCAAGACCTAAAAAAAAGTCTCTAGGTGCCATGACCTAGACTCAACAGGAAGTCCGCCATTTTTAATTGAATTTGCAAATTTTTTAAATTTTTTGCCATTCACAGGCTTCGTACTTTAACGAACTCCTCCTAGAGATTTTATCCGATCAACTTAACATTTTGAATTTAACATCTTAAGACCTTGTCGATGTTAAATTGCGAAGCTTTTTTGGATTCATTGAGCTTTGTATCCGTGGCATCGCGGCGAATTTTGATGTTCCGCCATGAAACAGGAAGTTGGTTTTACGCGCGCATGCTTTGTGAAATTTGCGCGAAACTTTACAGGCTTTATAGGAGTCCACTTTCAAGTAGACCTATATGTTGATATTAGATTGGGTGTGGTCTGGTGGCTCCACAGCGCCCTCTTGAAACGGCCATGTTGAGATAAAAGTGCTTGAATGTTCATGAAATTTGGTGTGATCATTGCATTCTTCATGTCGAGTTATTCTAATTTTTTTGAAATTTTTTGGCCAAACGGGAAGTGAGCTATGCGCCATTTCCTGCGTTTTTCCACATTTTATAAACACATGTTTGGATGCTTAAGAATACTCGAAATCTTGCAAAAAGTTGCACAAATTATAATTGTCTTATTATCTTCAATTCTTATATCAATTTACACTTAATTTGGCACAATGGCTCTATAGCGCCCCCAATCAGATTTTTAAAAGAATTGCCATTTTGAGGGTCTCAGCATGTTCTAAAACTCACAAAATTTTGTAAATGTATAAAGACCATCATTCGTATTACTCTGACAAAAAACTTATATATATACATGGCAAAAATGTCACTATAGCGCCCCCTGGAAAATTTTAAATAAGCAGCCCTCGCAGCCTGGTAAACCTACATGTATGAAATTCGGTAGACATGTGGAATATGCTGAGACCTACAAAAAATTCTCTTGGTGCCATGACCTACACTCAACAGGAAGTCCACCATTTTTAATTGAAATTGCAACTTTTTTGGATTGTTGGCCATTCACAGGTGTCGTACTTTAACGAACTCCTCCTAGAGATTTTATCTGATCAACTTAAAATTTGGCATATGACATTGAAAGACGTCGTCGATGTTAAATTGCGAAGCTTTTTTGGATTCATCGAACTTTGTATCCGTGGCGTCGCGGCGAATTTCGATGTTCCGCCATGAAAATGGAAGTTTATTTTATGAGCATATGCTTTGGGAGATTTACATGAAACTTTACAGGCTTAATGATAGTCTAATTCCAAATATACCTATATGTTGATATTGGAGTGGGTGTGGTCAGGTGGCTCTACAGCGCCCTCTTGACATGGCCATGTTGATATAAAAGTGCTTGAATGTTCATGAAATTTGGTCAGATCATTGCATTTGGTTTTCTGGGCAGTGCTGATTTTTTTGAAATTTTTCGGCCAAACAGGAAGTGAGCTATGAGTCATTTTCTGCGTTATTCCAAATTTTATGAACACACATTTGAAGGCCTTAGCATACTCGAAAACTTGCAAAACTTAGCTAAAATTTTAAATGTCACATTGTCTTCAATTTGAAACAAAAATTGGCAGTAAATGAGGCATCATGGCTCTATAGCGCCCCCAATACGATTTTTAAAAGAATTACCCTTTTGAGGGTTTCAGCATGCTCAAAAACTCACAAAATTTTGTACAGTTTTAAAGACCATCATTCCTATTACACTGATAAAAAATTTACAAATAGGCGTGGCAAAAATGGCATTATAGCGCCCCCTGGAAAATTTCAAATAAGCAGCCCTCGCAGCCCGATAAACTCACATGTATGAAATTTGGTAGACCTGTGGAATATGCCGAGACCTACAAAAAAGTCTCTTGGTGCCATGACCTAGACCCAACAGGAAGGCTGCCATTTTTAATTGAAATTGCAACTTTTTTAAATTTTTTTTGCCATTCACAGGTGTCGTACTTTAACGAACTCCTCCTAGAGATTTTATCCGATCAACTTAAAATTTGGCATGTAATATCTAAAAACCTTGCTGACGTTAAATTGCGAAGCTTTTTTGATTTCATCGAACGATGCATCCGTGGCGTCACGGCGAATCTTGATGTCCTGCCATGAAACAGGAAGTTGCTTTCAATTCCACATACTTTGTGGGATTTGCCTGAAACTTTCCAAGCTTGATAAAATTTTCCGCCCAAGTATAGATATATGCTTATTTTATATCGAGAGGTGCCAGGTGGCTCCACAGCGCCCTCTAGATATGGCCATGTTCAGATAAAAGTGCTTGAAAGTTCATGAAATTTGGTATGATCATTGCATTAATCATTCTCCGCAATTGTTAATTTTTTGAAATTTTTTTGCCAAACAGGAAGAGAGCTATGAGCTATTTCCTGCGTTTTTCCAAATTTTACGAACACACGTTTTAAGGCCTTAGAATACTCCAAAACTTGCAAAACCATCCAAAAAATAGAACTGTCTTATTCTCTTCAATACATCCATCAATTGGCACTAAATGGGGCATAATGGCTCTATAGCGCCCCCAATAATATTTATAAAAGAATTGCTCTTTTGAAAGTCTAAACATGCTGGAAAATTTACAAAAATCAAAACACTCATGGAGCCCCGTATTACGATTACTGTGTTGTAGATTTTTTGCACAGGCAAGTCAAAATGGTATCATAGCGCCCTCCAGAAAATTTTTGCACTCCCATCAGGAAACCACATTGTACGCGGTCGAGCTGTGTCCAATGGCTCTGAATGGACACCTGCAGCCATCAAGATCTTGCTGCCACCCCAATGTGCACAGGGTGGGCAAGGGCCCTTTCAACGCTGCTTGCAGCTTTAATTAGGGCCCGAGCACCGACCGGTGCGAGGAACCTATTGTTTTTGATGGGATTTTTATTATTATTCTTCTTATTCTTCTTCTTCTTCTTCTTCTTCTTCTCCTTCTTCTTTTTATTCTGCTGCGAGAACGCATTTTTGAGGGCTTTGCCATGCACAAAAACTCACAAAAATTTGCCCACACGTCAGTCGTGGTGAAAATTGCAAAATATTATTATTTTTGTGCTTGGACATGCCCCGGTGGCTCTATAGCGCCACCAAACACACGGACATTTTGGAACGCACTTGCTCGGATTCTCAGGAAATTTTATAGAGTCATAGTAGTCATCAAAAATTTTTTTGTAAATTTTTTTGAAATTTTTTTGCCTCACAGGAAGTGAGCTATGAGCCATTTCCTGCGTTTTTTTAGATTTTACGAACACATTTTTGAGGGTTTTATCATACTCGAAAACTCACCAGACTTGGCTCATAGACTAGAAATATTACGTTCTTTGATTCGATATCTCATTTGGCACTGAGTGTGATATGGTAGCTCTATAGCGCCCCCTAATACATAATTGCAATTTTGAGGGCCTCAGCATGCTTGAAAACTCACAAAACTTTGCAAACATATTAAGCAGGTCTTACTTTTAACTAGGATTTAGGGTTTACAGATAAATGTGGCAAAATTGCATTACAGCGCCACCTAGAAAATTTCAATGAAGCAGCCCTCGCAGCGTGTTTGACCTACATGTACAAAATTCGGTAAACATGTGTACTATGCCAAGACCTAAAAAAAAGTCTCAAAGTGCCATGACCTAGACTCAACAGGAAGTCCCCCATTTTTAATTGAATTTGCAAATTTTTAAAATTTTTTGCCATTCACAGGCTTCGTACTTTAACGAACTCCTCCTAGAGATTTTATCCGATCAACTTAAAATTTTGAATTTAACATCTTAAGACCTTGTCGATGTTAAATTGCGAAGCTTTTTTTGATTCATTGAACTTTGTATCCGTGGCGTCGCGGCGAATTTCGATGTTCCGCCATGAAACAGGAAGTTGGTTTTACGCGCACATGCTTTGTGAAATTTGCGCGAAACTTCACAGGCTTTATAGTAGTCCACTTCCAAGTAGACCTATATGTTAATATTAGATTGAGTGTGGTCAGGTGGCTCCACAGCGCCCCCTTGAAACGGCCATGTTGAGATAAAAGTGCTTGAATGTTCATGAAATTTGGTGTGATCATTGTATTGTTCATGTTGAGTTATTTTAATTTTTTTGAAATTTTTTGGCCAAACAGGAAGTGAGCTAGGCGCCATTTCCTGCGTTTTTCCAAATTTGATAAACACATGTTTGGATGCTTTAAAATGCTCGAAATCTTGCAAAAAGTTGCACAAATTATAATTGTCTTATTATCTTCAATTTTATATGTCAATTTACACTAAATTTGGCACAATGGCTCTATAGCGCTCCCTATCAGATTTTTAAAAGAATTGCCATTTTGAGGGTCTTAGCATGTTCTAAAACTCACAAAATTTTGTAAATGTATAAAGACCATCATTCGTATTACTCTGACAAAAAACTTTTATATATACATGGCAAAAATGTCACTATAGCGCCCCCTGGAAAATTTTAAATAAGCAGCCCTCGCAGCCTGGTAAACCTACATGTATGAAATTCAGTAGACATGTGGAATATGCCGAGACCTACAAAAAATTCTCTTGGTGCCATGACCTACACTCAACAGGAAGTCCACCATTTTTAATTGAAATTGCAACTTTTTTGGATTGTTGGCCATTCACAGGTGTCGTACTTTAACGAACTCCTTCTAGAGATTTTATCTGATCAACTTAAAATTTGGCATATGACATTGAAAGACGTCGTCGATGTTAAATTGCGAAGCTTTTTTGGATTCATTGAACTTTGTATCCGTGGCGTCGCGGCGAATTTCGATGTTCCGCCATGAAAATGGAAGTTTATTTTATGAGCATATGCTTTGGGAGATTTACATGAAACTTTACAGGCTTAATGATAGTCTAATTCCAAATATACCTATATGTTGATATTGGAGTGGATGTGGTCAGGTGGCTCTACAGCGCCCTCTTGACACAGCCATGTTGATATAAAAGTGCTTGAATGTTCATGAAATTTGGTCAGATCATTGCATTTGGTTTTCTGGGCTGTGCTGATTTTTTTGAAATTTTTCGGCCAAACAGGGAGTGAGCTATGAGTCATTTCCTGCGTTATTCAAAATTTTATGAACACACATTTGAAGGCCTTAGCATACTCGAAAACTTGCAAAACTTTGCTAAAATTTTATTTGTCACATTGTCTTCAATTTGAAACAAAAATTGGCAGTAAATGAGGCATCATGGCTCTATAGCGCCCCCAATACGATTTTTAAAAGAATTACCCTTTTGAGGGTTTCAGCATGCTCAAAAACTCACAAAATTTTGTATAATATTAAAGACCATCATTCCTATTACACTGATAAAAAATTTACAAATAGGCGTGGCAAAAATGGCATTATAGCGCCCCCTGGAAAATTTCAAATAAGCAGCCCTCGCAGCCCGATAAACCCACATGTATGAAATTCGGTAGACATGTGGAATATGCTGAGCCCAACAAAAAAGTATCTTGGTGCCATGACCTAGACCCAACAGGAAGGCTGCCATTTTTAATTGAAATTGCAACTTTTTAAAATTTTTTTTGCCATTCACAGGTGTCGTACTTTAACAAACTCCTCCTAGAGATTTTATCCGATCAACTTAAAATTTGGCATATAATATCTAAAAACCTTGCTGACGTTAAATTGCGAAGCTTTTTTGATTTCATCGAACGATGCATCTGTGGCGTCACGGCGAATTTTGATGTCCTGCCATGAAACAGGAAGTTGCTTTTACTCCCACATACTTTGTTCGATTTGCCTTGATAAGCTTGATAATATTTTCCTCCAAAGTATAACTATATGCTAATATTAGATAGGGAGTGGCCAGGTGGCTCCACGACGCCCTCTAGATACGGCCATGTTAAGTTAAAAGTGCTTGAATGTTCATGAAATTTGGGTGATCATTGCATTAGTCATTCTGGGCGATGGTTAATTTTTTGAAAATTATTGCATAAACAGGAAGTGAGCTATGAGCTACTTCCTGCGTTTTTCCAAATTTTACGAAGTCATATTTTCAGGCCTTAGAACGCTCCAAACCTTAAAAAACCTAGCAAACAGTATAAATGTCTTATTCTCTTCAATGTCATCCATCAATTGGTATTAAATATGGCATAATGGCTCAATAGCGCCCCCAGTCAGATATTTAAAAGTATTGCCTCTTTGATCGTCTAAACATATTGGAAAATTTACAAAAATCAACACACTCATGGAGCCTGACATTACAATTACCTTGTTGTAGATTTTGCACACAGGCATGTCAAAATGGTATCGTAGCGCCCTCTAGAACATTTTTGCACTCCCATCAGGAAACCACAATGCACACAGTCTAGCAGTGCCCAATGGCTCTTGATGGACACCTGCACCCATCAAGATCTTGCTGCCACCCCAACGTGCACGAGGGGGGCGAGGGCCCTTTCAACGCTGCTTGCAGCTTTAATTCTTCTTCTTCTTCTTCTTCTTCTTCTTCTTCTTCTTTTTATTCGGCTGAAAGAACGCATTTTTGAGGGCTTTGCCATGCACAAAAACTCACAAAAATTTGCCCACACGTCAGTCGTGGTGAAAATTGCAAATTATTATTATTTTTGTGCTTAGACATGCCTAGGTGGCTCTATAGCGCCACCAAACACACGGCCATTTTGGAACGCACTTGCTCGGATTCTCACGACATTCGATTGAGTCATAGCAGTCATGATATATTTTTTTGGTAATTTTTTTGAAATTTTTTTGCCGCACAGGAAGTGAGCTACGAGCCATTATCTGCGTTTTTTCAGATTTTACAAACACATTTTTGAGGGCCTTATCATACTCGAAAACTCACCAAACTTGGCTCATAGACTAAAAATATGAAGTTCTTTGAATCGATGTCTCATTTGCCACTAAGTGTGACATGGTGGCTCTATAGCGCCCCCTAGTACATAATTGCATTTTTGAGGGCCTCAGCATGCTCGAAAACTCACGTAACTTTGCAACGATATTAAGCCGATCATACCTTTCACTAGGCTATGAGGTTTACAGATAAATGTGGCAAGATTGCATTACAGCGCCACCTAGAATATTTCAATTAAGCAGCCCTCGCAGGGTGTTTAACATACATGTACAAAATTCGGTGGACATGTGTACTATGCCAAGACCTAAAAAAAAGTCTCTTGGTGCCATGACCTAGACTCAACAGGAAGTCCGCCATTTTTAATTGAATTTGCAACTTTTTTTTATTTTTTGTCATTCACAGGCGTCGTACTTTAACGAACTCCTCCTAGAGATTTTATCCGATCAACTAAAAATTTGGCACAGGTCATCTAAAGACATTCTCCATGTTAAATTGCGAAGCATTTTTGGATTCATCGAAAATTGTGTCCGTGGCGTTGCGGCGAATTTTGATGTTCCGTCATGAAAATGGAAGTTGCTTTTATGAGCACATGCATTGTGAGATTTGCGTGAAACTTTACAGGCTTAATAGTAGTCTACTTCCAAATATAACTATATGTTGATATTGGATTGGGTGTTGTCAGGTGGCTCCACAGCGCCCTCTTCACACGACCATGTTGATATAAAAGTGCTTGAATATTCATGAAATTTGGTCTGATCATTGCATTGGTTTTTTTGGGCTATAACAATTTTTTTGAAATTTTTCGGCCAAACAGGAAGTGCGCTATGAGCCATTTCCTGCGTTATTCCAAATTTTACAAACACACATTTGAAGGCTTTACCATACTTGAAAACTTGCAAAACTTTGCAAAAATTATATTTGTCCAATTGTCGTCAATTTGAGACAATAATTGGCAGTAAATGAGGCATGGTGGCTCTATAGCGCCCCCAATCAGATTTTTCAAATAATTGCCTTTTTGAGGGTCTCAGCATGCTCGAAAACTCACGTAACTTTGCAACGATATTAAGCCGATCATACCTTTCACTAGGCTATGAGGTTTACAGATAAATGTGGCAAGATTGCATTACAGCGCCGCCTAGAATATTTCAATTAAGCAGCACTCGCAGGGTGTTTAACATACATGTACAAAATTCGGTGGACATGTGTACTATGCCAAGACCTAAAAAAAAGTCTCTTGGTGCCATGACCTAGACTCAACAGGAAGTCCGCCATTTTTAATTGAATTTGCAACTTTTTTTTATTTTTTGTCATTCACAGGCGTCGTACTTTAACGAACTCCTCCTAGAGATTTTATCCGATCAACTAAAAATTTGGCACAGGTCATCTAAAGACATTCTCCATGTTAAATTGCGAAGCTTTTTTGGATTCATCGAAAATTGTGTCCGTGGCGTTGCGGCGAATTTCGATGTTCCGTCATGAAAATGGAAGTTGCTTTTATGAGCACATGCATTGTGAGATTTGCGTGAAACTTTACAGGCTTAATAGTAGTCTACTTCCAAATATAACTATATGTTGATATTGGATTGGGTGTTGTCAGGTGGCTCCACAGCGCCCTCTTCACACGACCATGTTGATATAAAAGTGCTTGAATGTTCATGAAATTTGGTCTGATCATTGCATTGGTTTTTTTGGGCTATAATAATTTTTTTGAAATTTTTCGGCCAAACAGGAAGTGCGCTATGAGCCATTTCCTGCGTTATTCCAAATTTTACAAACACACATTTGAAGGCTTTAACATACTTGAAAACTTGTAAAACTTTGCAAAAATTATATTTGTCCAATTGTCTTCAATTTGAGACAATAATTGGCAGTAAATGAGGCATTATGGCTCTATAGCGCCCCCAATCAGATTTTTCAAATAATTGCCTTTTTGAGGGTCTCAGCATGCTCAAAAACTCACAAAATTTTGTACAATTTTAAAGACCATCATTTCTATTACACTGATAAAAATTTACATAATGGCGTGGCAAAAATGGCATTATAGCGCCCCCTGGAAAATTTCAAAAAAGTAGCCCTCGCACCGTGGTTGCCCTGCATGTATGAACTTCGGTGGACATGTGGAATATTCTGAGACCTAAAACAAAGTCTCTTGGTGCCATGACCTAGACCCAACAGGAAGTTCGCCATTTTTAATTGAAATTGCAACTTTTTTTGATTTTTTGCCATTCACAGGCGTCGTACTTTAACGAACTCCTCCTAGAGATTTTATCCGATCAACTTAATATTTTGCAAGTAATATACAAAGACCTTGCTGATGTTAAATTGCGAAGCTTTTTTGGATTGATGCAACGGTGTATCCGTGGCGTCGCGGCGAATTTTGATGTCCCGCCATGAAACAGGAAATTGCTTTTACTCCCACATACTTCGTTCGATTTGCCTGAAAGTTTCCAAGCTTGATAATATTTTCCTCCAAAGTATAACTATATGCTAATATTAGATAGGGAGTGGCCAGGTGGCTCCACGACGCCCTCTAGATACGGCCATTTTAAGTTAAAAGTGCTTGAATGTTCATGAAATTTGGGGTGATCATTGCATTAGTCATTCTGGGCGATGGTTAATTTTTTGAAAATTATTGCATAAACAGGAAGTGAGCTTTGAGCTATTTCCTGCGTTTTTCCAAATTTTACGAACTCATGTTTTCAGGCCTAAGAATGCTCCAAACCTTAAAAAACCTAGCAAACATTATAAATGTCTTATTCTCTTCAATGTCATCCATCAATTGGCATTAAATATGGCATAATGGCTCAATGGCGCCCCCAGTCAGATAATTTCAATGAAGCAGCCCTCGCAGCGTGTTTAACCTACATGTACAAAATTCGGTGGACATGTGTACTATGCCAAAACCTAAAAAAAAGTCTCTTGGTGCCATCACCTAGACTCAACAGGAAGTCCGCCATTTTTAATTGAATTTGCAATTTTTTAAAATTTTTTGCCATTCACAGGCGTCGTACTTTAACGAACTCCTCCTAGAGATTTTATCCAATCAACTTAAAATTTTGCATATGACATCTGAAGACCTTGTCGATGTTTAATTGCGAAGCTTTTTTGGATTCATTGAACTTTGTATCCGTGGCGTTGCGGCGAATTTCGATGTTCCGCCATGAAACAGGAAGTTGGTTTTACGCGCACATGCTTTGTGAGATTTGCGCGAAACTTCACAGGCTTGATTAAATTGTTCGCCTTAGTATAAATATATGCTAATATTAGATCGGGAGTAGTCAGGCGGCTCCACAGCGCCCTCTAGATACAGCCATGTTAAGATAAAAGTGCTTGAATGTTCATGAAATTTTGTGTGATCATTGCATTCGTCATTGCAGGCAATGACTAATTTTTTTAAATTTTTTGGCCGAACAGGAAGTGAGTTTTCAGCTATTTCCTGCGTTTTTTCAAATTTTACGAACGCACGTTTGAAAGCCTTAGAATATTCCAAAGCTTGCAAAACCTCGCGCTAATTATAATTGTCTTATTCTCTTCAATGTTATCTATCAATTGGAGCCTAATGTGGCATGATGGCTCTATAGCGCCCCCAATCAGATTTATAAAAGAATTGCCTTTTTGAGGGTCTCAACATGTTCGAAAACTCACAAAATTTTGTAAATGTATAAGGATCATCATTCACAATACTTTGATAAAAAGCCTACATATTGGCATGGCAAAAATTTCATTATAGCGCCCCCTGTAAAATTTCAAATAAGCAGCCCTCGCAGCCCGGTAAACCTACATGTATGAAATTCGGTAGAGATGTGGAATATGACGAGACCTAAAAAAAAAGTCATTTGGTGCCATGACCTAGACTCAACAGGAAGTCCGCCATTTTTAATTGAAATTGCAACTTTTTTGGATTTTTGGCCATTCACAGGTGTCGTACCTTTACGAACTCCTCCTAGAGATTTTATCCGATCAACTTGAAATTTGGCTATTAGTATCTAAAGACGTTGCTGCTGTTATATTGCAAAGTTTTTCTGGATTCATTGAATTTTGTATCCGTAGCGTTGCGGCGAATTTCGATGTCCCGCCATTAAACAGGAAGTTGGGTTTACTCCCACATACTTCATGGGTTATCCCTGAAACTTTCCAAGTTTAATTAAATTGTCCTCCCAAGTATAAATATATGCTAATATTAGATCAGGAGTGGCCAGATGGCTCCACAGCACCCTCTAGATACGGCCATGTTAAGATAAAAGTGCTTGAATGTTCATGAAATTTCGTGTGATCATTGCATTAGTCATTCCGGGCAATGGCTATTTTTTTGGCCAAACAGGAAGTGAGGGATGAGCTATTTCCTGCGTTTTTCCAAATGTCACGAACACATGTTTGAAGGCCTTAGAATATTCTAAAGCTTGCAAAACCTAGCACAATTTATTATTGTCTTATTTTCTTCAATGTCATCCATCAATTGGCACTAAATGTGGCATCATGGCTCTATAGCGCCCTCAATCAGATTTATAAAAGAATTGCCTCTTTGCAGGTCTAAACATGCTGGAAAATTAACAAAAATCAACACACTCATGGAGTTCGGTAATACGATTACCATGTGTTAGATTTTACGCACAGGCATATCAAAATGGTACCATAGCACCCTCTAGAAAATTTTTGCACTCCCCTCAGGAAACCACATTGTATGCGGTCCAGCAGTGTCCAATGGCTGTGAATGGACGCCTGCACCCATCAAGATCTTGCTGCCACCCCAACGTGCACGAAGGGCGCGAGGGCCCTTTCAACGCTGCTTGCAGCTTTAATAATTATTATTCTGCTGCGAGAACGGATTTTTGAAGGCTTTACCATGCACGAAAACTCACAAAAATTTGCACACACGTCAGACGTGGTGAAAATTAGAAATTTTTATTGTTTTTGTGCTTGGATATGCCCCAGTGGCTCTATAGCGCCACCAAACACACGGCCATTTTGGAACGCACTTGCTCGGTTTCTCATGAAATTCGACAGGGCCACAGCAGTCATAATACATTTTTTTGTCAATTTTTTTGAAATTTTTTTGCCGCACAGGAAGTGAGCTATGAGCCATTTCCTGCGTTTTTTCAGATTTTACGAACACATTTTTGAGGGCCTTATTATGCTCGAAAATTCACCAAACTTGGCTCATAGACTAAAAATATTAAGTTCTTTGATTCAATATCTCATTTGGCACTGGGTTTGACATGGTAGCTCTATAGCGCCCCCTAATACATTATTGCATTTTTGAGGGCCTCAGCATGCTCGAAAACTCACGAAACTTTGCAGACCTTTTAAGCTGGTCATACTATTTACTAGGATAGAGGGTTTAAAGATAAATGTGGCAAAATTGCATTACAGCGCCACCTAGAAAATTTCAATGAAGCAGCCCTCTCAGCGTGATTAATCTACATGTTCCAAATTCGGTGGACAAATGTACTATGCCAAGACCTAAAAAACAGTGTCTTGGTGCCATGACCTAGACTCAACAGGAAGTCTGCCATTTTGCAATTTTTTTAAATTTTTTGCAATTCACAGGCATCGTACTTTAACGAACTCCTCCTAGAGATTTTATCTGATCAACTTAAAATTTGGCATATGACATCAAAAGACATCGTCGATGTTAAATTGCGAAGCTTTTTTGGATTCATCAAACTTTTTATCCGTGGCGTCGCGGCGAATTTCGATGTTCCGCCATGAAACAGGAAGTTGGTTTTACGCGCACATGCTTTGTGAGATTTGACGAAACTTCACAGGCTTGATAAGAGTCTACTTCCAAGTATACCTATATGTTGATATTAGATTGGGTGTGGTCAGGTGGCTCCACAGCGCCCTCTTGACACGGCCATGTTGAGATAAAAGTGCTTGAATGTTCATGAAATTTGGCGTGACAATTGCATGTGTTTTTTTGGGCTGTAATTATTTTTTTGAAATTTTTTAACCAAACAGGAAGTGAGCTATGAGCCATTTCCTGCGTTATTCCAAATATTACGAACACAGGTTTGGAGGTATTACCATACTCAAAAACTTGCAAAACTTTGCAAAAATTTTATTTGTCTGATTGTCTTCAATTTGAGACAGAATTTGGCAGTAAATGTGACATAATGGCTCTATAGCGCCCCCAATCAGATTTTTAAAACAATTGCCCTTTTGAGGGTCTCAGCATGCTCAAAAACTCACAAAATTTTGTACAACTCTAAAGCCTATCATTCCTATTACAATAATAAAAAATTTATAGATAGGCGTGGCAAAAATGGCATTATAGCGCCCCCTGGAAAATTTCAAATAAGCAGCCCTTGCATCGTGGTTGATCAGCATGTATGAATTTCTGTGAACAAGTGGAATATCCTGAGACCTAAAAAAAAGTCTCTTGGAGCCATGACGTAGACCCAACAGGAAGTTTGCCATTTTTAATTGAAATTTCAACTTTTTTAGATTTTTCGCCATTCGCAGGTGTCGTACTTTAATGAACTCATCCAAGAGACTTTATCCAATCAACTCAAAATTTGGCGAATAATATCTTAAGACCTTGCTGATGTTGAATTGCGAAGCTTTTTTGGATATATCGAACAATGTATCCGTGGCATTGCGGCGAATTTCGGCGTCCCGCCATGAAACAGGAAGTTGGTATAACTCCCACATACTTTGTGGGATTAGTCTAAAACTTTCCAAACTTGATAAACTTGTCTTCCCAAGTATAAATATATGCTAATATTAGATCGGAAATGGCCATGTAGCTCCACAGCGCCCTCTAGATACTACCATGTTAAGATAAAAGTGCTTGAATGTTCATAAAACTTGGTGTCATCATTGCATTAGTCATTCCGAGCAATGCTTTATTTTGTGAAATTTTTTGGCCGCACAGGAAGTGAGCTATGAGCCATTTCCTGCGTTTTTCCGAATTTTACGAACACACGTTTTAAGGCTTTAGAATTCTCCAAAACTTGCAAAACGTGGCACAAATTATCATTGTCTTATTTTATTGAATGTAATACATCAACTGGCACTAATTGTGGCATAATGGCTTTGTACCCCCAATCAGATTTTTTAAAGAATTGCCTTTTTGGGGGTCAAAGCCTGCTTGAAAATTTACGAAAATCAAGACACTCATGTAGCCCGGTATTCCAATAACTATGTTGTAAATTTTGGGCGCAGGCTAACAAAATGGTATCATAGCGCCCTCCAGAAAATTTTTGCAATCCCATCAGGAAAACACATTGTACACCGACTAGCAGTGTCCAATGGCTGTGAATGGATAGCAGCACCCATCAAGATCTTGCTGCCACCCCACTGTGCAAGAGGGGTGCGAGGGCCCTTTCAACGCTGCTTGCAGCTTTAATTCTTCTTCTTCTTCTTCTTCTTCTAGTTAGGGCCCGAGCACCGACTGGTGCCAGGGCCCGGAACAGGTCCTGGCACCGAAGATGCGAGGAACCTATTGCTTTTGATGGGATTTTTATTCTTCTTCTTCTTCTTCTTCTTCTTCTTCTTTTTATTCTGCTACGAGAACGCATTTTTGAGGGCTTTGCCATGCACGAAAACTCACAAAAATTTGTCGACAGTCAGTCGTGGTGAAAATTGCAAAGTATTATTATTTTTGTGCTTGGACATGCCCCAGTGGCTCTATAGCGCCACCAAACACGCGGCCATTTTGGAACGCACTTGCTCGGATTCTCACAAAATTCGATAGGGTCATAGTAGGATCATACATTTTTTTGTCAATTTTTTTGAATTTTTTTTGCCGCACAGGAAGTGAGCTATGAGCCATTTCCCGCGTTTTTTCAGATTTTATGAACACATTTTTGAGGGCCTTATTATGCTCGAAAACACACCTAACTTGGCTCATAGATTGAAAATATGAAGTTCTTTGATTCAATATCTCATTTGGCACTAGGTGTGTTATGGTGGCTCTATCGCGCCCCCTAATACATAATTGCATTTTTGAGGGAATCAGCATGCTCGAAAACTCACGAAACTTTGCAGTCATATTAAGCTGGTCATACTTTTTACTAGAAAGTGGGGTTTACGGATAATTATGGCAAAATTGCATTACAGCGCCACCTAGAAAATTTCAATGAAGCAGCCCTCGCAGTGTGTTTAACCTGCATGTACAAAATTCGGTGGACATGTGTACTATGCCAAGACCTAAAAAAAAGTCTCTTGGTGCCATGACCTAGACTCAACAGGAAGTCCGCCATTTTTAATTGAATTTGCAATTTTTTTTTATTTTTTGCCATTCACAGGCGTCGTACTTTAACGAACTCCTCCTAGAGATTTTATCCGATCAACTTACAATTTCGCATATGACTTTTTAAGACCTGGTCGATGTTAAATTGCGAAGCTTTTTTGGATTCATCGAACTTTGTATCCGTGGCGTCGCGGCGAATTTCGATGTTCCGCCATGAAACAGGAAGTTGGTTTAACGCGCACATGCTTTGTGAGATTTGCGCGAAACTTCACAGGCTTGATAAGAGTCTACTTCCAAGTATACCTATATGTTGATATTAGATTGGGTGTGGTCAGGTGGCTCCACAGCGCCTTCTTGACACAGCCATGTTGAGATAAAAGTGCTTGAATGTTCATGAAATTTGGCATGACAATTGCATGTGTTTTTTTGGGCTGTAATTATTTTTTGAAATTTTTTAACCAAACAGGAAGTGAGCTATGAGCCATTTCCTGCGTTATTCCAAATTTTACAAACACACATTTGAAGGCTTTAACATACTTGAAAACTTGTAAAACTTTGCAAAAATTATATTTGTCCAATTGTCTTCAATTTGAGACAATAATTGGCAGTAAATGAGGCATTATGGCTCTATAGCGCCCCCAATCAGATTTTTCAAATAATTGCCTTTTTGAGGGTCTCAGCATGCTCAAAAACTCACAAAATTTTGTACAATTCTAAAGACCATCATTCCTTTTACACTGATAAAAATATACATATTGGCGTGGCAAAAATGGCATTATAGCGCCCCCTGGAAAATTTCAAAAAAGTAGCCCGCGCACTGTAGTTGCCCTGCATGTATGAACTTCGGTGGACATGTGGAATATCCTGAGACCTAAAACAAAGTCTCTTGGTGCCATGACCTAGACCCAACAGGAAGTCCGCCATTTTTAATTGAAATTGCAACTTTTTTTGATTTTTTGCCATTCACAGGCGTCGTACTTTAACGAACTCCTCCTAGAGATTTTATCGGATCAACTTAATATTTGGCAAGTAATATCCAAAGACCTTGCTGATGTTAAATTGCGAAGCTTTTTTGGATTGATGCAACGGTGTATCCGTGGCGTCGCGGCGAATTTTGATGTCCCGCCATGAAACAGGAAATTGCTTTTACTCCCACATACTTCGTTCGATTTGCCTGAAAGTTTCCAAGCTTGATAATATTTTCCTCCAAAGTATAACTATATGCTAATATTAGATAGGGAGTGGCCAGGTGGCTCCACGACGCCCTCTAGATACGGCCATGTTAAGTTAAAAGTGCTTGAATGTTCATGAAATTTGGGGTGATCATTGCATTAGTCATTCTGGGCGATTGTTAATTTTTTGAAAATTATTGCATAAACAGGAAGTGAGCTATGAGCCATTTCCTGCGTTATTCCAAATATTACGAACACAGGTTTGGAGGTATTACCATACTCAAAAACTTGCAAAACTTTGCAAAAATTTTATTTGTCTGATTGTCTTCAATTTGAGACAGAATTTGGCAGTAAATGTGACATAATGGCTCTATAGCGCCCCCAATCAGATTTTTAAAAGAATTGCCCTTTTGAGGGTCTCAGCATGCTCAAAAACTCACAAAATTTTGTACAACTCTAAAGCCTATCATTCCTATTACAATAATAAAAAATTTATAGATAGGCGTTGTAAAAATGGCATTATAGCGCCCCCTGGAAAATTTCAAATAAGCAGCCCTTGCATCGTGGTTGATCAGCATGTATGAATTTCTGTTAACAAGTGGAATATCCTGAGACCTAAAAAAAAGTCTCTTGGAGCCATGACGTAGACCCAACAGGAAGTTTGCCATTTTTAATTGATATTTCAACTTTTTTAGATTTTTCGCCATTCGCAGGTGTCGTACTTTAACGAACTCCTCCCAGAGACTTTATCCAATCAACTCAAAATTTGGCGAATAATATCTTAAGACCTTGCTGATGTTGAATTGCGGAGCTTTTTTGGATATATCGAACGATGTATCCGTGGCATTGCGGCGAATTTCGGCGTCCCGCCATGAAACAGGAAGTTGGTATAACTCCCACATACCTTGTGGGATTAGTCAAAAACTTTCCAAACTTGATAAACTTGTCTTCCCAAGTATAAATATATGGTAATATTAGATCGGAAATGGCCATGTAGCTCCACAGCGCCCTCTAGATACTACCATGTTAAGATAAAAGTGCTTGAATGTTCATAAAATTTGGTGTCATCATTGCATTAGTCATTCCGGGCAATGCTTAATTTTTTGAAATTTTTTGGCCAAACAGGAAGTGAGCTATGAGCTATTTCCTGCGTTTTTCCAAATTTTACGAATACACGTATTAAGGCCTTAGAATGGTCCAAAACTTGCAAAATCGTGGCAAAAATTATCATTGTCTTATTGCCTTGAATTTGATACATCACCTGGGACTAAATGTGGCATAATGGCTCTATAGCGTCCCCGGTCAGATTCTTTAAACAATTGCTTTTTTGGGGCTCGAAGCGTGCTTAAAAATTTACGAAAATCAAACACACACGATGCTCTGTATTCCAATAACTATGTTGTAGATTTTGCGCACAGGCATAACAAAATGGTATCATAGCGCCATCCAGAAGATTTTTGCAATCCCATCAGGAAAATACATTGTACACAGGCTAGCAGTGTCCAATGGCTGTTAATGGACAACTGCACCCATCAAGGTCTTGCTGCCACCCCACTGTGCACGAGGGGTGCGAGGGCCCTTTCAACGCTGCTTGCAGCTTTAATTAGGGCCCGAACACCGACCGGTGCCAGGGCCCGGAACGGGTCCTGGCACCGAAGGTGCGAGGAACCTATTGTTTTTGATGGGATTTTTATTATTCTTCTTCTTCTTCTTCTTCTTCTTTTTATTCTGCTGCGAGAAATCATTTTTGAGGGCTTTGCCATGCACGAAAACTCACAAAAATTTGCCCACACGTCAGTCGTGGTGAAAATTGCAAAGTATTATTATTTTTGTGCTTGGACATGCCCCTGTGGCTCTATAGCGCCACCAAACACGTGGCCATTTTGGAACGCACTTGCTCGGATTCTCACGAAATTTTATAGAGTCATAGTAGTCATCATAAATTTTTTTGTAAATTTTTTTGAAATTTTTTTGCCTCACAGGAAGTGAGCTATGAGCCATTTCCTGCGTTTTTTTAGATTTTACGAACACATTTTTGAGGGTTTTATCATACTCGAAAACTCACCAGACTTGGCTTATAGACTAGAAATATTACGTTCTTTGATTCGATATCTCATTTGGCACTGGGTGTGATATGGTAGCTCTATAGCGCCCCCTAATACATAATTGCATTTTTGAGGGCCTCAGCATGCTTGAAAACTCACAAAACTTTGCAAACATATTAAGCAGGTTTTACTTTTAACTAGGATTTAGGGTTTACAGATGGATGTGGCAAAATTGCATTACAGCGCCACCTAGAAAATTTCAATGAAGCAGCCCTCGCAGCGTGTTTGACCTACATGTACAAAATTCGGTGGACATGTGTACTATGCCAAGACCTAAAAAAAACTCTCTAGGTGCCATGACCTAGACTCAACAGGAAGTCCGCCATTTTTAATTGAATTTGCAAATTTTTAAAATTTTTTGCCATTCACAGGCTTCGTACTTTAACGAACTCCTCCTAGAGATTTTATTCGATCAACTTAAAATTTTGAATTTAACATTTTAAGACCTTGTCGATGTTAAATTCCGAAGCTTTTTTGGATTCATTGAACTTTGTATCCGTGGCGTCGCGGCGAATTTCGATGTTCCGCCATGAAACAGGAAGTTGGTTTTACGCCTACATGCTTTGTGAAATTTGCGCGAAACTTTACAGGCTTTATAGGAGTCCACTTCCAAGTAGACCTATATGTTGATATTAGATTGGGGGTGGTCAGGTGGCTCCACAGCGCCCTCTTGAAACGGCCATGTTGAGATAAAAATGCTTGAATGTTCATGAAATTTGGTGTGATCATTGCATTGTTCATGTCGAGTTATTTTAATTTTTTTGAAATTTTTTGGCCAAACAGGAAGTGAGCTATGCGCCATTTCCTGCGTTTTTCCAAATTTTATAAACACGTTTGGATGCTTTAGAATACTCGAAATCTTGCAAAAAGTTGCACAAATTATAATTGTCTTATTATCTTCAATTTTATATTTCAATTTACACTAAATTTGGCACAATGGCTCTATAGCGCCCCCAATCAGATTTTTAAAAGAATTGCAATTTTGAGGGTCTCAGCATGTTCTAAAACTCACAAAATTTTGTAAATGTATAAAGACCATCATTCGTATTACTCTGCCAAAAACCTTTATATATACATGACAAAAATGTCACTATAGCGCCCCCTGGAAAATTTTAAATAAGCAGCCCTCGCAGCCTGGTTAACCTACATGTATGAAATTCGGTAGACATGTGGAATATGCCGAGACCTACAAAAAATTTGCTTGGTGCCATGTCCTACACTCAAAAGGAAGTCCACCATTTTTAATTGAAATGGCAACTTTTTTGGATTGTTGGCCATTCACAGGTGTCGTACTTTAACAAACTCCTCCTAGAGATTTTATCTCATCAACTTAAAATTTGGCATATGACATTGAAAGACGTCGTTGATGTTAAATTGCGAAGCTTTTTTGGATTCATCGAACTTTGTATCCGTGGCGTCGCGGAGAATTTCGATGTTCCGCCATGAAAATGGAAGTTTATTTTATGAGCATATGCTTTGGGAGATTTACATGAAACTTTACAGGCTTAATGATAGTCTAATTCCAAATATACCTATATGTTGATATTGGAGTGGGTGTGGTCAGGTGGCTCTACAGCGCCCTCTTGACATGGCCATGTTGATATAAAAGTGCTTGAATGTTCATGAAATTTGGTCAGATCATTGCATTTGGTTTTCTGGGCTGTGCTGATTTTTTTGAAATTTTTCGGCCAAACAGGAAGTGAGCTATGAGCCATTTCCTGCGTTATTTCAAATTTTATGAACACACATTTGAAGGCCTTAGCATACTCGAAAACTTGCAAAACTTAGCTAAAATTTTATTTGTCACATTGTCTTCAATTTGAAACAAAAATTGGCAGTAAATGAGGCATCATGGCTCTATAGCGCCCCCAATACGATTTTTAAAAGAATTACCCTTTTGAGGGTTTCAGCATGCTCAAAAACTCACAAAATTTTGTACAATTTTAAAGACCATCATTCCTATTACACTGATAAAAAATTTACAAATAGGCGTGGCAAAAATGGCATTATAGCACCCCCTGGAAAATTTCAAATAAGCAGCCCTCGCAGCCCGATAAACCCACATGTCTGAAATTCGGTAGACATGTGGAATATGCCGAGACCTACAAAAAAGTCTCTTGGTGCCATGACCTAGACCCAACAGGAAAGCTGCCATTTTTAATTGAAATTGCAACTTTTTAAAATTTTTTTTGCCATTCACAGGTGTCGTACTTTAACGAACTCCTCCTAGAGATTTTATCCGATCAACTTAAAATTTGGCATATAATATCTAAAAACCTTGCTGACGTTAAATTGCGAAGCTTTTTTGATTTCATCGAACGATGCATCTGTGGCGTCACGGCGAATTTTGATGTCCTGCCATGAAACAGGAAGTTGCTTTCAATTCCACATACTTTGTGGGATTTGCCTGAAACTTTCCAAGCTTGATAAAATTGTCCGCCCAAGTATAGATATATGCATATTTTATATCGAGAGGTACCAGGTGGCTCCACAGCGCCCTCTAGATATGGCCATGTTCAGATAAAAGTGCTTGAAAGTTCATGAAATTTGGTATGATCATTGCATTAGTCATTCTCCGCAATTGTTAATTTTTTGAAATTTTTTTGCCAAACAGGAAGAGAGCTATGAGCTATTTCCTGCGTTTTTCCAAATTTTACGAACACACGTTTTAAGGCCTTAGAATGCTCCAAAACTTGCAAAACCATCCAAAAATTAGAACTGTCTTATTCTCTTCAATACATCCATCAATTGGCAATAAATGGGGCATAATGGCTCTATAGCGCCCCCAATAATATTTATAAAAGAATTGCTCTTTTGAAAGTCTAAACATGCTGGAAAATTTACAAAAATCGAAGCACTCATGGAGCCCTGTATTACGATTACTGTGTTGTAGATTTTGTGCACAGGCAAGTCAAAATGGTATCATAGCGCCCTCCAGAAAATTTTTGCACTCCCATCAGGAAACCACATTGTACGCGGTCCAGCTGTGTCCAATGGCTCTGAATGGACACCTACTGCCATCAAGATCTTGCTGCCACCCCAATGTGCACAGGGGGGGCGAGGGCCCTTTCAACGCTGCTTGCAGCTTTAATTTATTTTGTGCTTGGACATGCCCTGGTGGCTCTATTGCGCCACTAAACACACTGCCATTTTGGAACGCACTTGCACGGATTCTAATGAAATTTTATAGGGTAACAGCAGTCATCATGAATTTTTTTGTCGATTTTTTTGAAATTTTTTTGCCCTACAGGAAGTGAGCTATGAGCCATTTCGTGCGTTTTTCAGATTTTACGAACACATTTTTGAGGGCCTTATCATACTCGAAAACAGACCAAACTTTGCTTATTGACTGAAAATATTAAGTTCTTTGATTCCATATCTCATTTGGCAGTGGGTCGACATGGTAGCTCTATAGCGCCCCCTAAAACATAATTGCATTTTTGAGGGCATCAGCATGCTCGAAAACTCACAAAACTTTGCAAACATATTAAGCTGGTCATACTCTTTCCTATGATATAGGGTTTACAGATGGATGTGGCAAAATTGCATTACAGCGCCACCTAGAAAATTTTAATGAAGCAGCCCTCGCAGCGTGTTCAACCTACATGTACTAAATTCGGTGGACATGTGTACTATGCCAAGACCTAAAAAAAAGTCTCTTGGTGCCATCACCTAGACTTAACAGGAAGTCCGCCATTTTTAATTGAATTTGCAAATTTTTTTAATTTTTTGCCATTCACAGGCGTCGTACTTTAACGAACTCCTCCTAGAGATTTTATCCGATCAACTTAAAATTTTGCATATGACATCTGAAGACCTTGTCGATGTTAAATTGCGAAGCTTTTCTGGATTCATCGAACTTTGTATCCGTGGCGTCGCGGCGAATTTCGATGTTCCGCCACGAAACAGGAAGTTGGTTTTATGCGCGTATGCTTTGTGAAATTTGCCCGAAACTTTACAGGCTTCATAAGAGTCGACTTCTTAACATACCTTTATTTTCATATTGGATTGGGTGTGGTCAGGTGGCTCCACAGCGTCCTCTTGCCACGGACATGTTGAGTTAAAAGTGCTTGAATGTTCATGAAATTTGGTCTGATCATTACATTTGTGTTTTTGGGCTATTCTTATTTTTTTGAAATTTTTTGGCCAAACAGAAAGTGAGCTATGAGCCATTTCCTCCGTTATTCCAAATTTTACGAACACACGTTTGAAGGCTTTAGCATACCCGAAAACTTGCAAAACTTTGCAAGAATTATAATTGTCTGATTGTCTTCAATGTGAGGCAGAAATTGGCAGTAAATGTGGCATAATGGCTCTATAGCGCCCCCAATCAGATTTTTAAAAGAATTGCCCATTTGAGCATACTCAAAAACTCACAAAATTTTGTACAATTGTAAACACCATCATTCCTATCACACTGATAAAAAATTTACATATAGCCATGGCAAAAATGGCATCATAGCGCCCCCTGGAAAATTTCAAATAAGCAGCCCTCGCATCGTGGTTGACCTGCATGTATGAACTTCGGTGGACATGTGGAATATCCTGAGACCTAAAAAAAAGTCTCTTGGTGCCATGACCTAGACCCAACAGGAAGTTTGCCATTTTTAATTGAAATTGCAACTTTTGTAGATTTTTCGCAATTCGCAGGTGTCGTACTTTTACGAACTACTTCTAGATATTTTATCCGATCAACTTAATATTTGACAAATAATATCTAAAGCCCTTGCTGATGTTAAATTGCAGAGCTATTTTGATTTCATCAGATGATGTATCCGTGGCGTCGCGGCGAATTTTGATGTCCCGCCATGAAACAGGAAGTTGGTTTTACTCGCACATACTTTGTGGGAATTGCATGAAACTTTCCAAGCTTGATAAAATTGTCCTCCCAAGTATAAATATATGCTAATATTAGATCGGGAGGGACCATGTGGCTCCACAGCGCCCTCTACATACGGCGATGTTAAGATAAAAGTGCTTGAATGTTCATGAAATTTGGTGTGATCATTGCATTAGTCATTCCGAGCAATGCTTTATTTTGTGAAATTTTTTGGCCGCACAGGAAGTGAGCTATGAGCCATTTCCTGCGTTTTTCCGAATTTTACAAACACACGTTTTAAGGCTTTAGAATTCTCCAAAACTTGCAAAACGTGGCACAAATTATCATTGTCTTATTTTATTGAATGTAATACATCAACTGGCACTAATTGTGGCATAATGGCTCTATACCCCCAATCAGATTTTTTAAAGAATTGCCTTTTTGGGGGTCAAAGCCTGCTTGAAAATTTACGAAAATCAAGACACTCATGTAGCCCGGTATTCCAATAACTATGTTGTAGATTTTGGGCGCAGGCTAACAAAATGGTATCATAGCGCCCTCCAGAAAATTTTTGCAATCCCATCAGGAAAACACATTGTACACCGACTAGCAGTGTCCAATGGCTGTGAATGGATAGCAGCACCCATCAAGATCTTGCTGCCACCCGACTGTGCAAGAGGGGTGCGAGTGCCCTTTCAACGCTGCTTGCAGCTTTAATTCTTCTTCTTCTTCTTCTTCTTCTTCTTCTTTTTATTCTGCTGCAAGAACGCATTTTTGAGGGCTTTGCCATGCACAAAAACTCACAAAAATTTGCCCACACGTCAGTCGTGGTGAAAATTGCAAATTATTACTATTTTTGTGCTTAGACATGCCTAGGTGGCTCTAAAGCGCCACCAAACACGCGGCCATTTTGGAACGCACTTGCTCGGATTCTCACGAAATTCGATTGGGCCATAGCAGTCATGATATATTTTTTTGGTAATTTTTTTGAAATTTTTTTGCCTCACAGGAAGTGAGCTACGAGCCATTTCCTGCGTTTTTTCTGATTTTTCAAACGCATTTTTGAGGGCCTTATCGTACTCGAAAACTCACCAAACTTGGCTCATAGACTAAAAATATTAAGTTCTTTGATTCGATGTCTCATTTGGCACTAAGTGTGACATGGTGGCTCTATAGCGCCCCCTAACACATAATTGCATTTTTGAGGGCCTCAGCATGCTCGAAAACTCACGTAACTTTGCAACGATATTAAGCCAATCATACCTTTCACTAGGCTATGAGGTTTACAGATGTATGTGGCAAGATTGCATTACAGCGCCACCTAGAATATTTCAATTAAGCAGCCCTCGCAGGGTGTTTAACATACATGTACAAAATTCGGTGGACATGTGTACTATGCCAAGACCTTAAAAAAAGTCTCTTGGTACCATGACCTAGACTCAACAGGAAGTCCGCCATTTTTAATTGAATTTGCAACTTTTTTTTATTTTTTGTCATTCACAGGCGTCATACTTTAACGAACTCCTCCTAGAGATTTTATCCGATCAACTAAAAATTTGGCACAGGCCATCTTAAGACATTCTCCATGTTAAATTGCGAAGCTTTTTTGGATTCATCGAAAATTGTGTCCGTGGCGTTGCGGCGAATTTCGATGTTCCGCCATGAAAATGGAAGTTGCTTTTATGAGCACATGCTTTGTGAAATTTGCGTAAAACTTTACAGGCTTAATAGTAGTCTACTTCCAAATATAACTATATGTTGATATTGGATTGGGTGTGGTCAGGTGGCTCCACAGCGCCCTCTTCACACGACCATGTTGATATAAAAGTGCTTGAATGTTCATGAAATTTGGTCTGATCATTGCATTGGTTTTTTTGGGCTATAATTATTTTTTTGAAACTTTTCGGCCAAACAGGAAGTGCGCTATGAGCCATTTCCTGCGTTATTCCAAATTTTACGAACACACATTTGAAGGCTTTAGCATACTTGAAAACTTGTAAAACTTTGCAAAAATTATATTTGTCCAATTGTCTTCAATTTGAGACAATAATTGGCAGTAAATGAGGCATTATGGCTCTATAGCGCCCCCAATCAGATTTTTCAAATAATTGCCTTTTTGAGGGTCTCAGCATGCTCAAAAACTCACAAAATTTTGTGCAATTCTAAAGACCATCATTCCTATTACACTGAAAAAATTTACATATTGGCGTGGCAAAAATGGCATTATAGCGCCCCCTGGAAAATTTCAAAAAAGTAGCCCTCGCACCGTGGTTGACCTGCATGTATGAACTTCGGTGGACATGTGGAATATCCTGAGACCAAAAACAAAGTCTCTTGGTGCCATGACCTAGACCCAACAGGAAGTCCGCCATTTTTAATTGAAATTGCAACTTTTTTTGATTTTTTGCCATTCACAGGCGTCGTACTTTAACGAACTCCTCCAAGAGATTTTATCCGATCAACTTAATATTTGGCAAGTAATATCCAAAGACCTGGCTGATGTTAAATTGCGAAGCTTTTTTGGATTGATGCAACGGTGTATCCGTGGCGTCGCGGCGAATTTTGATGTCCCGCCATGAAACAGGGAATTGCTTTTACTCCCACATACTTTGTTCGATTTGCCTGAAAGTTTCCAAGCTTGATAATATTTTCCTCCAAAGTATAACTATATGCTAATATTAGATAGGGAGTGGCCAGGTGGCTCCACGACGCCCTCTAGATACGGCCATGTTAAGTTGAAAGTGCTTGAATGTTCATGAAATTTGGGGTGGTCATTGCATTTGTCATTCTGGGCGATTATTAATTTTTTGAAAATTATTGCATAAACAGGAAGTGAGCTATGAGCTATTTCCTGCGTTTTTCCAAATTTTACGAACTCATGTTTTCAGGCCTTAGAATGCTCCAAACCTTAAAAAACCTAGCAAACATTATAAATGTCTTTTTCTCTTCAATGTCATCCATCAATTGGCATTAAATTGGCTTTATTGGTTGTACAGTCAGAGACACATTTTTTTTTAAAAACACAAGGTATTAATATAAAACCACGTCAATACAAACAATCAAGGCATGGACATACACTCCAAAGTCACATAATTTCAAGAAAACCAACAGCAATGCATAAACTCAAAAGGAATCAAACAAAGTAACATTTCCAAAGCATAAACAAATTCAAAATTAGGCTTTAGAATTGAATCAATTGGCATTAAATATGGCATAATGGCTCAATAGCGCCCCCAGTCAGATATTTAAAAGTATTGCCTCTTTGATCGTCTAAACATATTGGAAAATTTACAAAAATCAACACACTCATGGAGCCTGACATTACGATCACCTTGTTGTAGATTTTGCACACAGGCATGTCAAAATGGTATCGTAGCGCCCTCTAGAAAGTTTTTGCACTCCCCTCAGGAAAACACAATGCACACAGTCTAGCAGTGCCCAATGGCTCTTAATGGACACCTGCACCCATCAAGATCTTGCTGCCACCCCAACGTGCACGAGGGGGGCGAGGGCCCTTTCAACGCTGCTTGCAGCTTTAATTAGGGCCCGAGCACCGACCGGTGCCAGGAACCTATTGTTTTTGATGGGATTTTTATTATTCTTCTTCTTCTTCTTCTTCTTCTTCTTCTTCTTCTTCTTCTGCTGCGAGAACGCATTTTTGAGGGCTTTGCCATGCACGAAAACTCACAAAAATTTGCCCACACGTCAGTCGTGGTGAAAATTGCAAATTATTATTATTTTTGTGCTTGGTCATGCCCCAGTGGCTCTATAGCGCCACCAAACACACGGCCATTTTGGAACGCACTTGCTCGGATTCTCACGAAATTTAATAGAGTCATAGTAGTCATCATAAATTTTATTGTTAATTTTTTTGAAATTTTTTTGCCACACAGGAAGTGAGCTATGAGCCATTTCCTGCGTTTTTTTAGATTTTACGAACACATTTTTGAGGGTTTTATCATGCTCGAAAACTCACCAGACTTGGCTCATAGACTAGAAATATTACGTTCTTTGATTCGATATCTCATTTGGCACTGGGTGTGATATGGTAGCTCTATAGCGCCCCCTAATACATAATTGCATTTTTGAGGGCCTCAGCATGCTTGAAAACTCACAAAACTTTGCAAACATATTAAGCAGGTCTTACTTTTAACTAGGATTTAGGGACTACAGATGGATGTGGCAAAATTGCATTACAGCGCCACCTAGAAAATTTCAATGAAGCAGCCCTCTCAGCGTGTTTGACCTACATGTACAAAATTCGGTGGACATGTGTGCTATGCCAAGACCTAAAAAAAAGTCTTCAGGTGCCATGACCTAGACTCAACAGGAAGTCCGCCATTTTTAATTGAATTTGCAAATTTTTTAAATTTTTTGCCATTCACAGGCTTCGTACTTTAACGAACTCCTCCTAGAGATTTTATCCGATCAACTTAAAATTTTGAATTTAACATCTTAAGACCTTGTCGATGTTAAATTGCAAAGCCTTTTTGGATTCATTGAACTTTGTATCCGTGGCGTCGTGGCGAATTTCGATGTTCCGCCACGAAACAGGAAGTTGGTTTAACTCGCACATACTTTGTGGGATTTGCATGAAACTTTCCAAGCTTGATAAAATTGTCCTCCCAAGTATAAATATATGCTAATATTAGATCGGGAGGGAACATGTGGCTCCACAGCGCCCTCTACATACGGCGATGTTAAGATAAAAGTGCTCGAATGTTCATGAAATTTGGTGTGATCATTGCATTAGTCATTCCGAGCAATGCTTTATTTTGTGAAATTTTTTGGCCGCTCAGGAAGTGAGCTATGATCCATTTCCTGCGTTTTTCCGAATTTTACGAACACGCGTTTTAAGGCTTTAGAATTCTCCAAAACTTGCAAAACGTGGCACAAATTATCATTGTCTTATTTTCTTGAATGTAATACATCAACTGGCACTAATTGTGGCATAATGGCTCTATAGCGCCCCCAATCAGATTTTTTAAAGAATTGCCTTTTTGAGGGTCTAAGCCTGCTTGAAAATTTACGAAAATCAAGACACTCATGGAGCCCGGTATTCCAATACCTATGTCGTAGATTTTGGGCGCAGGCTAACAAAATGGTATCATAGCGCCATCCAGAAAATTTTTGCAATCCCATCAGGAAAACACATTGTACACCGACGAGCAGTGTCCAATGGCTGTGAATGGATTGCAGCACCCATCAAGATCTTGCTACCACCCTACTGTGCAAGAGGGGTGCGAGGGCCCTTTCAAGGCTGCTTGCAGCTTTAATTGCATTTGTTTTTTTGGGCTAGGCGTATTTTTTAAAAAATTTTCGGCCAAACAGGAAGTGAGCTATGAGCCATTTCCTGCGTTATTCCAAATTTTACGAACACACATTTGAAGGCCTTAGCATACTCGAAAACATGCAAAACTTTGCAAAAATTATATTTGTCTGATTGTCTTCAATTTGAGATAAAAATTGGCAGTAAATTTGGCATTAGGGCTCTATAGCGCCCCCAATCAGATTTTTAAAAGAATTGCCTTTTTGAGGGTCTCAGCATGCTCAAAAAATCACAATATTTTGTACAATTCTAAATACCATCATTCTTATGACACTGATAAAAAATTTACAAATAGGCGTGGCAAAAATGGCATTATAGCGCCCCCTGGAAAATTTCAAAGAAGCAGCCCTCGCATCGTGGTTGACCTGCAAGTATGAACTTCGGTGGACATGTGGAATATCCTGAGACCTAAAAATAAGTCTCTTGGTGCCATGACCTAGACCCAACAGGAAGTTTGCCATTTTTAATTGAAATTGCAACTTTTTTAGATTTTTTGCAATTCGCAGGTGTCGTACTTTAACTAACTCCTCCTAGAAATTTTATCCAATCAACTTAATATTTGACAAATAATATCTAAAGACCTTGCTAATGTTAAATTGCGAAGCAATTTTGATTTCATGGAACAATGTTTCCGAGGCGTTGCGGTGAATTTTGATATCCCGCCATGAAACTTTTACTGCCACATCCTTTGTGGGATTTGCCTGAAACTTTCCAAGCTTGACAAAATTGTCCTCCGAAGAATAAACATATGCTAATATTGGATCGAGTGGTGTAGGTGGCTCCCCAGCACCCTCTAGATATGGCCATGTTAAGATAAAAGTGCTTGAATGTTCATGAAATTTGGTGTGGTCATTGCATTCGTCATTCCGGGCAATGGTTAGTTTTTTTAAATTTTTTGGCCAAACAGGAAGTGAGCTATGAGCTATTTTCTGCATTTTTCCAAGTTTTATTAACACACGTTTGAAGGCCTTAGAATGCTTCAAAACTTGCAAAACCTTGCATAAATTATAAATGTCTTATTTTGTTTAATATCATCCATCAACTGGCACTAAATGTGGCATAACGGCTCTATAGCGCCCCCAATCAGATTTATTCAAGAATTGCTCTTTTGAAGGTCTAAACATGCTGGAAAATTTACAAAAATCAACACACTCATGGAGCTCGATATTACGATTACTATGTTGTAGATTTTGCGCTCAAGCATGTCAAAAAGGTATCATAGCGCCCTGCAGAAGATTTTTGCACTCCCCTCAGGAAAACACATTGTACGCGGTCCAGCAGTGTCCAATGGCTCTAAATGGACACCTGCACCCATCAGGATCTTGCTGCCACCCCAACGTGCACAAGGGATGCGAGGGCCCTTTCAACGCTGCTTGCAGCTTTAATTAGGGCCCGAGCACCGACCGGTGCCAGGGCCCGGAACGGGTCCTGGCATCGAAGGTACGAGGAACCTATTGATTTTGATGGGATTTTTCATTCTTCTTCTTCTTCTTCTTCTTCTTCTTCTTATTATTATTATTCTGCTGCGAGAATGCATTTTTGAAGGCTTTACCATGCACAAAAACTCACAAAAATTTGCAAACATTTCAGACTTGGTGAAAATAACAAATTTTATTGTTTTTGTGCTTGGACATGCCCCAGTGGCTCTATAGCGCCACCAAACACACGGCCATTTTGGAACGCACTTGCTCGGATTCTTATGAAATTCGACAGGGCCACAGCAGTCATAATAAATTTTTTTGTCAATTTTTTTTTAATTTTTTTGCCACACAGGAAGTGAGCTATGAGCCATTTCCTGCGTGTTTTCAGATTTTACGAACACATTTTTGAGGGCCTTATCATGCTCGAAAATTCACCAAACTTGGCTCATCGACTAAAAATATTAAATACTTTGATTCGATATCTCATTTGGCAGTAGATGTGACATGGTGGCTCTATAGCGCCCCCTAATACATAATTGTATTTTTGAGGGCCTCAGCATGCTCGAAAACTCACGTAACTTTGCAACAATATTAAGCCAATCATACCTTTCACTAGGCTATGAGGTTTACAGATGGATGTGGCAAGATTGCATTACAGCGCCACCTAGAATATTTCAATGAAGCAGCCCTCGCAGGGTGTTTAACATACATGTACAAAATTCGGTGGACATGTGTACTATGCCAAGACCTAAAAAAAAGTCTCTTGGTACCATGACCTAGACTCAACAGGAAGTCCGCCATTTTTAATTGAATTTGCAACTTTTTTTAATTTTTTGTCATTCACAGGCGTCGTACTTTAACGAACTCCTCCTAGAGATTTTATCCGATCAACTAAAAATTTGGCACAGGCCATCTAAAGACATTCTCCATGTTAAATTGCGAAGCTTTTTTGGATTCATAGAAAATTGTGTCCGTGGCGTTGCGGCGAATTTCGATTTTCCGCCATGAAAATGGAAGTTGCTTTTATGAGCACATGCATTGTGAGATTTGCGTGAAACTTTACAGGCTTAATAGTAGTCTACTTCCAAATATAACTATATGTTGATATTGGATTGGGTGTGGTCAGGTGGCTCCACAGCGCCCTCTTCACACGACCATGTTGATATAAAAGTGCTTGAATGTTCATGAAATTTGGTCTGATCATTGCATTGGTTTTTTTGGGCTATAATTATTTTTTTGAAATTTTTCGGCCAAACAGGAAGTGCGCTATGAGCCATTTCCTGCGTTATTCCAAATTTTACGAACACACATTTGAAGGCTTTAGCATACTTGAAAACTTGTAAAACTTTGCAAAAATTATATTTGTCCAATTGTCTTCAATTTGAGACAATAATTGGCAGTAAATGAGGCATTATGGCTCTATAGCGCCCCCAATCAGATTTTTCAAATAATTGCCTTTTTGAGGGTCTCAGCATGCTCAAAAACTCACAAAATTTTGTGCAATTCTAAAGACCATCATTCCTATTACACTGAAAAAATTTACATATTGGCGTGGCAAAAATGGCATTATAGCGCCCCCTGGAAAATTTCAAAAAAGTAGCCCTCGCACCGTGGTTGACCTGCATGTATGAACTTCGGTGGACATGTGGAATATCCTGAGACCAAAAACAAAGTCTCTTGGTGCCATGACCTAGACCCAACAGGAAGTCCGCCATTTTTAATTGAAATTGCAACTTTTTTTGATTTTTTGCCATTCACAGGCGTCGTACTTTAACGAACTCCTCCAAGAGATTTTATCCGATCAACTTAATATTTGGCAAGTAATATCCAAAGACCTGGCTGATGTTAAATTGCGAAGCTTTTTTGGATTGATGCAACGGTGTATCCGTGGCGTCGCGGCGAATTTTGATGTCCCGCCATGAAACAGGGAATTGCTTTTACTCCCACATACTTTGTTCGATTTGCCTGAAAGTTTCCAAGCTTGATAATATTTTCCTCCAAAGTATAACTATATGCTAATATTAGATAGGGAGTGGCCAGGTGGCTCCACGACGCCCTCTAGATACGGCCATGTTAAGTTGAAAGTGCTTGAATGTTCATGAAATTTGGGGTGATCATTGCATTTGTCATTCTGGGCGATTATTAATTTTTTGAAAATTATTGCATAAACAGGAAGTGAGCTATGAGCTATTTCCTGCGTTTTTCCAAATTTTACGAACTCATGTTTTCAGGCCTTAGAATGCTCCAAACCTTAAAAAACCTAGCAAACATTATAAATGTCTTTTTCTCTTCAATGTCATCCATCAATTGGCATTAAATTGGCTTTATTGGTTGTACAGTCAGAGACACATTTTTTTTTAAAAACACAAGGTATTAATATAAAACCACGTCAATACAAACAATCAAGGCATGGACATACACTCCAAAGTAACATAATTTCAAGAAAACCAACAGCAATGCATAAACTCAAAAGGAATCAAACAAAGTAACATTTCCAAAGCATAAACAAATTCAAAATTAGGCTTTAGAATTGAATCAATTGGCATTAAATATGGCATAATGGCTCAATAGCGCCCCCAGTCAGATATTTAAAAGTATTGCCTCTTTGATCGTCTAAACATATTGGAAAATTTACAAAAATCAACACACTCATGCAGCCTGACATTACGATCACCTTGTTGTAGATTTTGCACACAGGCATGTCAAAATGGTATCGTAGCGCCCTCTAGAAAGTTTTTGCACTCCCCTCAGGAAAACACAATGCACACAGTCTAGCAGTGCCCAATGGCTCTTAATGGACACCTGCACCCATCAAGATCTTGCTGCCACCCCAACGTGCACGAGGGGGGCGAGGGCCCTTTCAACGCTGCTTGCAGCTTTAATTAGGGCCCGAGCACCGACCGGTGCCAGGAACCTATTGTTTTTGATGGGATTTTTATTCTTCTTCTTCTTCTTCTTCTTCTTCTTCTTCTTCTTCTGCTGCGAGAACGCATTTTTGAGGGCTTTGCCATGCACGAAAACTCACAAAAATTTGCCCACACGTCAGTCGTGGTGAAAATTGCAAATTATTATTATTTTTGTGCTTGGTCATGCCCCAGTGGCTCTATAGCGCCACCAAACACATGGCCATATTGGAACGCACTTGCTCGGATTCTCACGAAATTTAATAGAGTCATAGTAGTCATCATAAATTTTTTTGTTAATTTTTTTGAAATTTTTTTGCCTCACAGGAAGTGAGCTATGAGCCATTTCCTGCGTTTTTTTAGATTTTACGAACACATTTTTGAGGGTTTTATCATGCTCGAAAACTCACCAGACTTGGCTCATAGACTAGAAATATTACGTTCTTTGATTCGATATCTCATTTGGCACTGGGTGTGATATGGTAGCTCTATAGCGCCCCCTAATACATAATTGCATTTTTGAGGGCCTCAGCATGCTTGAAAACTCACAAAACTTTGCAAACATATTAAGCAGGTCTTACTTTTAACTAGGATTTAGGGACTACAGATGGATGTGGCAAAATTGCATTACAGCGCCACCTAGAAAATTTCAATGAAGCAGCCCTCTCAGCGTGTTTGACCTACATGTACAAAATTCGGTGGACATGTGTGCTATGCCAAGACCTAAAAAAAAGTCTTCAGGTGCCATGACCTAGACTCAACAGGAAGTCCGCCATTTTTAATTGAATTTGCAAATTTTTTAAATTTTTTGCCATTCACAGGCTTCGTACTTTAACGAACTCCTCCTAGAGATTTTATCCGATCAACTTAAAATTTTGAATTTAACATCTTAAGACCTTGTCGATGTTAAATTGCAAAGCCTTTTTGGATTCATTGAACTTTGTATCCGTGGCGTCGTGGCGAATTTCGATGTTCCGCCACGAAACAGGAAGTTGGTTTAACTCGCACATACTTTGTGGGATTTGCATGAAACTTTCCAAGCTTGATAAAATTGTCCTCCCAAGTATAAATATATGCTAATATTAGATCGGGAGGGAACATGTGGCTCCACAGCGCCCTCTACATACGGCGATGTTAAGATAAAAGTGCTCGAATGTTCATGAAATTTGGTGTGATCATTGCATTAGTCATTCCGAGCAATGCTTTATTTTGTGAAATTTTTTGGCCGCTCAGGAAGTGAGCTATGATCCATTTCCTGCGTTTTTCCGAATTTTACGAACACGCGTTTTAAGGCTTTAGAATTCTCCAAAACTTGCAAAACGTGGCACAAATTATCATTGTCTTATTTTCTTGAATGTACTACATCAACTGGCACTAATTGTGGCATAATGGCTCTATAGCGCCCCCAATCAGATTTTTTAAAGAATTGCCTTTTTGAGGGTCTAAGCCTGCTTGAAAATTTACGAAAATCAAGACACTCATGGAGCCCGGTATTCCAATACCTATGTCGTAGATTTTGGGCGCAGGCTAACAAAATGGTATCATAGCGCCATCCAGAAAATTTTTGCAATCCCATCAGGAAAACACATTGTACACCGACGAGCAGTGTCCAATGGCTGTGAATGGATTGCAGCACCCATCAAGATCTTGCTACCACCCTACTGTGCAAGAGGGGTGCGAGGGCCCTTTCAAGGCTGCTTGCAGCTTTAATTGCATTTGTTTTTTTGGGCTAGGCGTATTTTTTTAAAAATTTTCGGCCAAACAGGAAGTGAGCTATGAGCCATTTCCTGCGTTATTCCAAATTTTACGAACACACATTTGAAGGCCTTAGCATACTCGAAAACATGCAAAACTTTGCAAAAATTATATTTGTCTGATTGTCTTCAATTTGAGATAAAAATTGGCAGTAAATCTGGCATTAGGGCTCTATAGCGCCCCCAATCAGATTTTTAAAAGAATTGCCTTTTTGAGGGTCTCAGCATGCTCAAAAAATCACAATATTTTGTACAATTCTAAATACCATTATTCTTATGACACTGATAAAAAATTTACAAATAGGCGTGGCAAAAATGGCATTATAGCGCCCCCTGGAAAATTTCAAAGAAGCAGCCCTCGCATCGTGGTTGACCTGCAAGTATGAACTTCGGTGGACATGTGGAATATCCTGAGACCTAAAAATAAGTCTCTTGGTGCCATGACCTAGACCCAACAGGAAGTTTGCCATTTTTAATTGAAATTGCAACTTTTTTAGATTTTTTGCAATTCGCAGGTGTCGTACTTTAACTAACTCCTCCTAGAAATTTTATCCAATCAACTTAATATTTGACAAATAATATCTAAAGACCTTGCTAATGTTAAATTGCGAAGCAATTTTGATTTCATGGAACAATGTTTCCGAGGCGTTGCGGTGAATTTTGATATCCCGCCATGAAACTTTTACTGCCACATCCTTTGTGGGATTTGCCTGAAACTTTCCAAGCTTGACAAAATTGTCCTCCGAAGAATAAACATATGCTAATATTGGATCGAGTGGTGTAGGTGGCTCCCCAGCGCCCTCTAGATATGGCCATGTTAAGATAAAAGTGCTTGAATGTTCATGAAATTTGGTGTGGTCATTGCATTCGTCATTCCGGGCAATGGTTAGTTTTTTTTAATTTTTTGGCCAAACAGGAAGTGAGCTATGAGCTATTTCCTGCATTTTTCCAAGTTTTATTAACACACGTTTGAAGGCCTTAGAATGCTTCAAAACTTGCAAAACCTTGCATAAATTATAAATGTCTTATTTTGTTTAATATCATCCATCAACTGGCACTAAATGTGGCATAACGGCTCTATAGCGCCCCCAATCAGATTTATTCAAGAATTGCTCTTTTGAAGGTCTAAACATGCTGGAAAATTTACAAAAATCAACACACTCATGGAGCTCGATATTACGATTACTATGTTGTAGATTTTGCGCTCAAGCATGTCAAAAAGGTATCATAGCGCCCTGCAGAAGATTTTTGCACTCCCCTCAGGAAAACACATTGTACGCGGTCCAGCAGTGTCCAATGGCTCTAAATGGACACCTGCACCCATCAGGATCTTGCTGCCACCCCAACGTGCACAAGGGATGCGAGGGCCCTTTCAACGCTGCTTGCAGCTTTAATTAGGGCCCGAGCACCGACCGGTGCCAGGGCCCGGAACGGGTCCTGGCATCGAAGGTACGAGGAACCTATTGTTTTTGATGGGATTTTTCATTCTTCTTCTTCTTCTTCTTCTTCTTCTTATTATTATTATTCTGCTGCGAGAATGCATTTTTGAAGGCTTTACCATGCACAAAAACTCACAAAAATTTGCAAACATTTCAGACTTGGTGAAAATAACAAATTTTATTGTTTTTGTGCTTGGACATGCCCCAGTGGCTCTATAGCGCCACCAAACACACGGCCATTTTGGAACGCACTTGCTCGGATTCTCATGAAATTCGACAGGGCCACAGCAGTCATAATAAATTTTTTTGTCAATTTTTTTGAAATTTTTTTGCCACACAGGAAGTGAGCTATGAGCCATTTCCTGCGTGTTTTCAGATTTTACGAACACATTTTTGAGGGCCTTATCATGCTCGAAAATTCACCAAACTTGGCTCATCGACTAAAAATATTAAATACTTTGATTCGATATCTCATTTGGCAGTAGATGTGACATGGTGGCTCTATAGCGCCCCCTAATACATAATTGTATTTTTGAGGGCCTCAGCATGCTCGAAAACTCACGTAACTTTGCAACAATATTAAGCCAATCATACCTTTCACTAGGCTATGAGGTTTACAGATGGATGTGGCAAGATTGCATTACAGCGCCACCTAGAATATTTCAATGAAGCAGCCCTCGCAGGGTGTTTAACATACATGTACAAAATTCGGTGGACATGTGTACTATGCCAAGACCTTAAAAAAAGTCTCTTGGTACCATGACCTAGACTCAACAGGAAGTCCGCCATTTTTAATTGAATTTGCAACTTTTTTTTATTTTTTGTCATTCACAGGCGTCATACTTTAACGAACTCCTCCTAGAGATTTTATCCGATCAACTAAAAATTTGGCACAGGCCATCTTAAGACATTCTCCATGTTAAATTGCGAAGCTTTTTTGGATTCATCGAAAATTGTGTCCGTGGCGTTGCGGCGAATTTCGATGTTCCGCCATGAAAATGGAAGTTGCTTTTATGAGCACATGCTTTGTGAAATTTGCGTAAAACTTTACAGGCTTAATAGTAGTCTACTTCCAAATATAACTATATGTTGAGATTGGATTGGGTGTGGTCAGGTGGCTCCACAGCGCCCTCTTCACACGACCATGTTGATATAAAAGTGCTTGAATGTTCATGAAATTTGGTCTGATCATTGCATTGGTTTTTTTGGGCTATAATTATTTTTTTGAAACTTTTCGGCCAAACAGGAAGTGCGCTATGAGCCATTTCCTGCGTTATTCCAAATTTTACGAACACACATTTGAAGGCTTTAGCATACTTGAAAACTTGTAAAACTTTGCAAAAATTATATTTGTCCAATTGTCTTCAATTTGAGACAATAATTGGCAGTAAATGAGGCATTATGGCTCTATAGCGCCCCCAATCAGATTTTTCAAATAATTGCCTTTTTGAGGGTCTCAGCATGCTCAAAAACTCACAAAATTTTGTGCAATTCAAAAGACCATCATTCCTATTACACTGAAAAAATTTACATATTGGCGTGGCAAAAATGGCATTATAGCGCCCCCTGGAAAATTTCAAAAAAGTAGCCCTCGCACCGTGGTTGACCTGCATGTATGAACTTCGGTGGACATGTGGAATATCCTGAGACCAAAAACAAAGTCTCTTGGTGCCATGACCTAGACCCAACAGGAAGTCCGCCATTTTTAATTGAAATTGCAACTTTTTTTGATTTTTTGCCATTCACAGGCGTCGTACTTTAACGAACTCCTCCAAGAGATTTTATCCGATCAACTTAATATTTGGCAAGTAATATCCAAAGACCTGGCTGATGTTAAATTGCGAAGCTTTTTTGGATTGATGCAACGGTGTATCCGTGGCGTCGCGGCGAATTTTGATGTCCCGCCATGAAACAGGGAATTGCTTTTACTCCCACATACTTTGTTCGATTTGCCTGAAAGTTTCCAAGCTTGATAATATTTTCCTCCAAAGTATAACTATATGCTAATATTAGATAGGGAGTGGCCAGGTGGCTCCACGACGCCCTCTAGATACGGCCATGTTAAGTTGAAAGTGCTTGAATGTTCATGAAATTTGGGGTGATCATTGCATTTGTCATTCTGGGCGATTATTAATTTTTTGAAAATTATTGCATAAACAGGAAGTGAGCTATGAGCTATTTCCTGCGTTTTTCCAAATTTTACGAACTCATGTTTTCAGGCCTTAGAATGCTCCAAACCTTAAAAAACCTAGCAAACATTATAAATGTCTTTTTCTCTTCAATGTCATCCATCAATTGGCATTAAATTGGCTTTATTGGTTGTACAGTCAGAGACACATTTTTTTTTAAAAACACAAGGTATTAATATAAAACCACGTCAATACAAACAATCAAGGCATGGACATACACTCCAAAGTCACATAATTTCAAGAAAACCAACAGCAATGCATAAACTCAAAAGGAATCAAACAAAGTAACATTTCCAAAGCATAAACAAATTCAAAATTAGGCTTTAGAATTGAATCAATTGGCATTAAATATGGCATAATGGCTCAATAGCGCCCCCAGTCAGATATTTAAAAGTATTGCCTCTTTGATCGTCTAAACATATTGGAAAATTTACAAAAATCAACACACTCATGGAGCCTGACATTACGATCACCTTGTTGTAGATTTTGCACACAGGCATGTCAAAATGGTATCGTAGCGCCCTCTAGAAAGTTTTTGCACTCCCCTCAGGAAAACACAATGCACACAGTCTAGCAGTGCCCAATGGCTCTTAATGGACACCTGCACCCATCAAGATCTTGCTGCCACCCCAACGTGCACGAGGGGGGCGAGGGCCCTTTCAACGCTGCTTGCAGCTTTAATTAGGGCCCGAGCACCGACCGGTGCCAGGAACCTATTGTTTTTGATGGGATTTTTATTATTCTTCTTCTTCTTCTTCTTCTTCTTCTTCTTCTTCTTCTTCTGCTGCGAGAACGCATTTTTGAGGGCTTTGCCATGCACGAAAACTCACAAAAATTTGCCCACACGTCAGTCGTGGTGAAAATTGCAAATTATTATTATTTTTGTGCTTGGTCATGCCCCAGTGGCTCTATAGCGCCACCAAACACACGGCCATTTTGGAACGCACTTGCTCGGATTCTCACGAAATTTAATAGAGTCATAGTAGTCATCATAAATTTTTTTGTTAATTTTTTTGAAATTTTTTTGCCTCACAGGAAGTGAGCTATGAGCCATTTCCTGCGTTTTTTTAGATTTTACGAACACATTTTTGAGGGTTTTATCATGCTCGAAAACTCACCAGACTTGGCTCATAGACTAGAAATATTACGTTCTTTGATTCGATATCTCATTTGGCACTGGGTGTGATATGGTAGCTCTATAGCGCCCCCTAATACATAATTGCATTTTTGAGGGCCTCAGCATGCTTGAAAACTCACAAAACTTTGCAAACATATTAAGCAGGTCTTACTTTTAACTAGGATTTAGGGACTACAGATGGATGTGGCAAAATTGCATTACAGCGCCACCTAGAAAATTTCAATGAAGCAGCCCTCTCAGCGTGTTTGACCTACATGTACAAAATTCGGTGGACATGTGTGCTATGCCAAGACCTAAAAAAAAGTCTTCAGGTGCCATGACCTAGACTCAACAGGAAGTCCGCCATTTTTAATTGAATTTGCAAATTTTTTAAATTTTTTGCCATTCACAGGCTTCGTACTTTAACGAACTCCTCCTAGAGATTTTATCCGATCAACTTAAAATTTTGAATTTAACATCTTAAGACCTTGTCGATGTTAAATTGCAAAGCCTTTTTGGATTCATTGAACTTTGTATCCGTGGCGTCGTGGCGAATTTCGATGTTCCGCCACGAAACAGGAAGTTGGTTTAACTCGCACATACTTTGTGGGATTTGCATGAAACTTTCCAAGCTTGATAAAATTGTCCTCCCAAGTATAAATATATGCTAATATTAGATCGGGAGGGAACATGTGGCTCCACAGCGCCCTCTACATACGGCGATGTTAAGATAAAAGTGCTCGAATGTTCATGAAATTTGGTGTGATCATTGCATTAGTCATTCCGAGCAATGCTTTATTTTGTGAAATTTTTTGGCCGCTCAGGAAGTGAGCTATGATCCATTTCCTGCGTTTTTCCGAATTTTACGAACACGCGTTTTAAGGCTTTAGAATTCTCCAAAACTTGCAAAACGTGGCACAAATTATCATTGTCTTATTTTCTTGAATGTAATACATCAACTGGCACTAATTGTGGCATAATGGCTCTATAGCGCCCCCAATCAGATTTTTTAAAGAATTGCCTTTTTGAGGGTCTAAGCCTGCTTGAAAATTTACGAAAATCAAGACACTCATGGAGCCCGGTATTCCAATACCTATGTCGTAGATTTTGGGCGCAGGCTAACAAAATGGTATCATAGCGCCATCCAGAAAATTTTTGCAATCCCATCAGGAAAACACATTGTACACCGACGAGCAGTGTCCAATGGCTGTGAATGGATTGCAGCACCCATCAAGATCTTGCTACCACCCTACTGTGCAAGAGGGGTGCGAGGGCCCTTTCAAGGCTGCTTGCAGCTTTAATTGCATTTGTTTTTTTGGGCTAGGCGTATTTTTTTTAAAATTTTCGGCCAAACAGGAAGTGAGCTATGAGCCATTTCCTGCGTTATTCCAAATTTTACGAACACACATTTGAAGGCCTTAGCATACTCGAAAACATGCAAAACTTTGCAAAAATTATATTTGTCTGATTGTCTTCAATTTGAGATAAAAATTGGCAGTAAATTTGGCATTAGGGCTCTATAGCGCCCCCAATCAGATTTTTAAAAGAATTGCCTTTTTGAGGGTCTCAGCATGCTCAAAAAATCACAATATTTTGTACAATTCTAAATACCATCATTCTTATGACACTGATAAAAAATTTACAAATAGGCGTGGCAAAAATGGCATTATAGCGCCCCCTGGAAAATTTCAAAGAAGCAGCCCTCGCATCGTGGTTGACCTGCAAGTATGAACTTCGGTGGACATGTGGAATATCCTGAGACCTAAAAATAAGTCTCTTGGTGCCATGACCTAGACCCAACAGGAAGTTTGCCATTTTTAATTGAAATTGCAACTTTTTTAGATTTTTTGCAATTCGCAGGTGTCGTACTTTAACTAACTCCTCCTAGAAATTTTATCCAATCAACTTAATATTTGACAAATAATATCTAAAGACCTTGCTAATGTTAAATTGCGAAGCAATTTTGATTTCATGGAACAATGTTTCCGAGGCGTTGCGGTGAATTTTGATATCCCGCCATGAAACTTTTACTGCCACATCCTTTGTGGGATTTGCCTGAAACTTTCCAAGCTTGACAAAATTGTCCTCCGAAGAATAAACATATGCTAATATTGGATCGAGTGGTGTAGGTGGCTCCCCAGCACCCTCTAGATATGGCCATGTTAAGATAAAAGTGCTTGAATGTTCATGAAATTTGGTGTGGTCATTGCATTCGTCATTCCGGGCAATGGTTAGTTTTTTTAAATTTTTTGGCCAAACAGGAAGTGAGCTATGAGCTATTTTCTGCATTTTTCCAAGTTTTATTAACACACGTTTGAAGGCCTTAGAATGCTTCAAAACTTGCAAAACCTTGCATAAATTATAAATGTCTTATTTTGTTTAATATCATCCATCAACTGGCACTAAATGTGGCATAACGGCTCTATAGCGCCCCCAATCAGATTTATTCAAGAATTGCTCTTTTGAAGGTCTAAACATGCTGGAAAATTTACAAAAATCAACACACTCATGGAGCTCGATATTACGATTACTATGTTGTAGATTTTGCGCTCAAGCATGTCAAAAAGGTATCATAGCGCCCTGCAGAAGATTTTTGCACTCCCCTCAGGAAAACACATTGTACGCGGTCCAGCAGTGTCCAATGGCTCTAAATGGACACCTGCACCCATCAGGATCTTGCTGCCACCCCAACGTGCACAAGGGATGCGAGGGCCCTTTCAACGCTGCTTGCAGCTTTAATTAGGGCCCGAGCACCGACCGGTGCCAGGGCCCGGAACGGGTCCTGGCATCGAAGGTACGAGGAACCTATTGTTTTTGATGGGATTTTTCATTCTTCTTCTTCTTCTTCTTCTTCTTCTTATTATTATTATTCTGCTGCGAGAATGCATTTTTGAAGGCTTTACCATGCACAAAAACTCACAAAAATTTGCAAACATTTCAGACTTGGTGAAAATAACAAATTTTATTGTTTTTGTGCTTGGACATGCCCCAGTGGCTCTATAGCGCCACCAAACACACGGCCATTTTGGAACGCACTTGCTCGGATTCTTATGAAATTCGACAGGGCCACAGCAGTCATTATAAATTTTTTTGTCAATTTTTTTTAAATTTTTTTGCCACACAGGAAGTGAGCTATGAGCCATTTCCTGCGTGTTTTCAGATTTTACGAACACATTTTTGAGGGCCTTATCATGCTCGAAAATTCACCAAACTTGGCTCATCGACTAAAAATATTAAATACTTTGATTCGATATCTCATTTGGCAGTAGATGTGACATGGTGGCTCTATAGCGCCCCCTAATACATAATTGTATTTTTGAGGGCCTCAGCATGCTCGAAAACTCACGTAACTTTGCAACAATATTAAGCCAATCATACCTTTCACTAGGCTATGAGGTTTACAGATGGATGTGGCAAGATTGCATTACAGCGCCACCTAGAATATTTCAATGAAGCAGCCCTCGCAGGGTGTTTAACATACATGTACAAAATTCGGTGGACATGTGTACTATGCCAAGACCTAAAAAAAAGTCTCTTGGTACCATGACCTAGACTCAACAGGAAGTCCGCCATTTTTAATTGAATTTGCAACTTTTTTTAATTTTTTGTCATTCACAGGCGTCGTACTTTAACGAACTCCTCCTAGAGATTTTATCCGATCAACTAAAAATTTGGCACAGGCCATCTAAAGACATTCTCCATGTTAAATTGCGAAGCTTTTTTGGATTCATAGAAAATTGTGTCCGTGGCGTTGCGGCGAATTTCGATTTTCCGCCATGAAAATGGAAGTTGCTTTTATGAGCACATGCATTGTGAGATTTGCGTGAAACTTTACAGGCTTAATAGTAGTCTACTTCCAAATATAACTATATGTTGATATTGGATTGGGTGTGGTCAGGTGGCTCCACAGCGCCCTCTTCACACGACCATGTTGATATAAAAGTGCTTGAATGTTCATGAAATTTGGTCTGATCATTGCATTGGTTTTTTTGGGCTATAATTATTTTTTTGAAATTTTTCGGCCAAACAGGAAGTGCGCTATGAGCCATTTCCTGCGTTATTCCAAATTTTACGAACACACATTTGAAGGCTTTAGCATACTTGAAAACTTGTAAAACTTTGCAAAAATTATATTTGTCCAATTGTCTTCAATTTGAGACAATAATTGGCAGTAAATGAGGCATTATGGCTCTATAGCGCCCCCAATCAGATTTTTCAAATAATTGCCTTTTTGAGGGTCTCAGCATGCTCAAAAACTCACAAAATTTTGTGCAATTCTAAAGACCATCATTCCTATTACACTGAAAAAATTTACATATTGGCGTGGCAAAAATGGCATTATAGCGCCCCCTGGAAAATTTCAAAAAAGTAGCCCTCGCACCGTGGTTGACCTGCATGTATGAACTTCGGTGGACATGTGGAATATCCTGAGACCAAAAACAAAGTCTCTTGGTGCCATGACCTAGACCCAACAGGAAGTCCGCCATTTTTAATTGAAATTGCAACTTTTTTTGATTTTTTGCCATTCACAGGCGTCGTACTTTAACGAACTCCTCCAAGAGATTTTATCCGATCAACTTAATATTTGGCAAGTAATATCCAAAGACCTGGCTGATGTTAAATTGCGAAGCTTTTTTGGATTGATGCAACGGTGTATCCGTGGCGTCGCGGCGAATTTTGATGTCCCGCCATGAAACAGGGAATTGCTTTTACTCCCACATACTTTGTTCGATTTGCCTGAAAGTTTCCAAGCTTGATAATATTTTCCTCCAAAGTATAACTATATGCTAATATTAGATAGGGAGTGGCCAGGTGGCTCCACGACGCCCTCTAGATACGGCCATGTTAAGTTGAAAGTGCTTGAATGTTCATGAAATTTGGGGTGATCATTGCATTTGTCATTCTGGGCGATTATTAATTTTTTGAAAATTATTGCATAAACAGGAAGTGAGCTATGAGCTATTTCCTGCGTTTTTCCAAATTTTACGAACTCATGTTTTCAGGCCTTAGAATGCTCCAAACCTTAAAAAACCTAGCAAACATTATAAATGTCTTTTTCTCTTCAATGTCATCCATCAATTGGCATTAAATTGGCTTTATTGGTTGTACAGTCAGAGACACATTTTTTTTTAAAAACACAAGGTATTAATATAAAACCACGTCAATACAAACAATCAAGGCATGGACATACACTCCAAAGTAACATAATTTCAAGAAAACCAACAGCAATGCATAAACTCAAAAGGAATCAAACAAAGTAACATTTCCAAAGCATAAACAAATTCAAAATTAGGCTTTAGAATTGAATCAATTGGCATTAAATATGGCATAATGGCTCAATAGCGCCCCCAGTCAGATATTTAAAAGTATTGCCTCTTTGATCGTCTAAACATATTGGAAAATTTACAAAAATCAACACACTCATGCAGCCTGACATTACGATCACCTTGTTGTAGATTTTGCACACAGGCATGTCAAAATGGTATCGTAGCGCCCTCTAGAAAGTTTTTGCACTCCCCTCAGGAAAACACAATGCACACAGTCTAGCAGTGCCCAATGGCTCTTAATGGACACCTGCACCCATCAAGATCTTGCTGCCACCCCAACGTGCACGAGGGGGGCGAGGGCCCTTTCAACGCTGCTTGCAGCTTTAATTAGGGCCCGAGCACCGACCGGTGCCAGGAACCTATTGTTTTTGATGGGATTTTTATTCTTCTTCTACTTCTTCTTCTTCTTCTTCTTCTTCTTCTGCTGCGAGAACGCATTTTTGAGGGCTTTGCCATGCACGAAAACTCACAAAAATTTGCCCACACGTCAGTCGTGGTGAAAATTGCAAATTATTATTATTTTTGTGCTTGGTCATGCCCCAGTGGCTCTATAGCGCCACCAAACACATGGCCATATTGGAACGCACTTGCTCGGATTCTCACGAAATTTAATAGAGTCATAGTAGTCATCATAAATTTTTTTGTTAATTTTTTTGAAATTTTTTTGCCTCACAGGAAGTGAGCTATGAGCCATTTCCTGCGTTTTTTTAGATTTTACGAACACATTTTTGAGGGTTTTATCATGCTCGAAAACTCACCAGACTTGGCTCATAGACTAGAAATATTACGTTCTTTGATTCGATATCTCATTTGGCACTGGGTGTGATATGGTAGCTCTATAGCGCCCCCTAATACATAATTGCATTTTTGAGGGCCTCAGCATGCTTGAAAACTCACAAAACTTTGCAAACATATTAAGCAGGTCTTACTTTTAACTAGGATTTAGGGACTACAGATGGATGTGGCAAAATTGCATTACAGCGCCACCTAGAAAATTTCAATGAAGCAGCCCTCTCAGCGTGTTTGACCTACATGTACAAAATTCGGTGGACATGTGTGCTATGCCAAGACCTAAAAAAAAGTCTTCAGGTGCCATGACCTAGACTCAACAGGAAGTCCGCCATTTTTAATTGAATTTGCAAATTTTTTAAATTTTTTGCCATTCACAGGCTTCGTACTTTAACGAACTCCTCCTAGAGATTTTATCCGATCAACTTAAAATTTTGAATTTAACATCTTAAGACCTTGTCGATGTTAAATTGCAAAGCCTTTTTGGATTCATTGAACTTTGTATCCGTGGCGTCGTGGCGAATTTCGATGTTCCGCCACGAAACAGGAAGTTGGTTTAACTCGCACATACTTTGTGGGATTTGCATGAAACTTTCCAAGCTTGATAAAATTGTCCTCCCAAGTATAAATATATGCTAATATTAGATCGGGAGGGAACATGTGGCTCCACAGCGCCCTCTACATACGGCGATGTTAAGATAAAAGTGCTCGAATGTTCATGAAATTTGGTGTGATCATTGCATTAGTCATTCCGAGCAATGCTTTATTTTGTGAAATTTTTTGGCCGCTCAGGAAGTGAGCTATGATCCATTTCCTGCGTTTTTCCGAATTTTACGAACACGCGTTTTAAGGCTTTAGAATTCTCCAAAACTTGCAAAACGTGGCACAAATTATCATTGTCTTATTTTCTTGAATGTACTACATCAACTGGCACTAATTGTGGCATAATGGCTCTATAGCGCCCCCAATCAGATTTTTTAAAGAATTGCCTTTTTGAGGGTCTAAGCCTGCTTGAAAATTTACGAAAATCAAGACACTCATGGAGCCCGGTATTCCAATACCTATGTCGTAGATTTTGGGCGCAGGCTAACAAAATGGTATCATAGCGCCATCCAGAAAATTTTTGCAATCCCATCAGGAAAACACATTGTACACCGACGAGCAGTGTCCAATGGCTGTGAATGGATTGCAGCACCCATCAAGATCTTGCTACCACCCTACTGTGCAAGAGGGGTGCGAGGGCCCTTTCAAGGCTGCTTGCAGCTTTAATTGCATTTGTTTTTTTGGGCTAGGCGTATTTTTTTAAAAATTTTCGGCCAAACAGGAAGTGAGCTATGAGCCATTTCCTGCGTTATTCCAAATTTTACGAACACACATTTGAAGGCCTTAGCATACTCGAAAACATGCAAAACTTTGCAAAAATTATATTTGTCTGATTGTCTTCAATTTGAGATAAAAATTGGCAGTAAATCTGGCATTAGGGCTCTATAGCGCCCCCAATCAGATTTTTAAAAGAATTGCCTTTTTGAGGGTCTCAGCATGCTCAAAAAATCACAATATTTTGTACAATTCTAAATACCATTATTCTTATGACACTGATAAAAAATTTACAAATAGGCGTGGCAAAAATGGCATTATAGCGCCCCCTGGAAAATTTCAAAGAAGCAGCCCTCGCATCGTGGTTGACCTGCAAGTATGAACTTCGGTGGACATGTGGAATATCCTGAGACCTAAAAATAAGTCTCTTGGTGCCATGACCTAGACCCAACAGGAAGTTTGCCATTTTTAATTGAAATTGCAACTTTTTTAGATTTTTTGCAATTCGCAGGTGTCGTACTTTAACTAACTCCTCCTAGAAATTTTATCCAATCAACTTAATATTTGACAAATAATATCTAAAGACCTTGCTAATGTTAAATTGCGAAGCAATTTTGATTTCATGGAACAATGTTTCCGAGGCGTTGCGGTGAATTTTGATATCCCGCCATGAAACTTTTACTGCCACATCCTTTGTGGGATTTGCCTGAAACTTTCCAAGCTTGACAAAATTGTCCTCCGAAGAATAAACATATGCTAATATTGGATCGAGTGGTGTAGGTGGCTCCCCAGCGCCCTCTAGATATGGCCATGTTAAGATAAAAGTGCTTGAATGTTCATGAAATTTGGTGTGGTCATTGCATTCGTCATTCCGGGCAATGGTTAGTTTTTTTTAATTTTTTGGCCAAACAGGAAGTGAGCTATGAGCTATTTCCTGCATTTTTCCAAGTTTTATTAACACACGTTTGAAGGCCTTAGAATGCTTCAAAACTTGCAAAACCTTGCATAAATTATAAATGTCTTATTTTGTTTAATATCATCCATCAACTGGCACTAAATGTGGCATAACGGCTCTATAGCGCCCCCAATCAGATTTATTCAAGAATTGCTCTTTTGAAGGTCTAAACATGCTGGAAAATTTACAAAAATCAACACACTCATGGAGCTCGATATTACGATTACTATGTTGTAGATTTTGCGCTCAAGCATGTCAAAAAGGTATCATAGCGCCCTGCAGAAGATTTTTGCACTCCCCTCAGGAAAACACATTGTACGCGGTCCAGCAGTGTCCAATGGCTCTAAATGGACACCTGCACCCATCAGGATCTTGCTGCCACCCCAACGTGCACAAGGGATGCGAGGGCCCTTTCAACGCTGCTTGCAGCTTTAATTAGGGCCCGAGCACCGACCGGTGCCAGGGCCCGGAACGGGTCCTGGCATCGAAGGTACGAGGAACCTATTGTTTTTGATGGGATTTTTCATTCTTCTTCTTCTTCTTCTTCTTCTTCTTCTTCTTCTTATTATTATTCTGCTGCGAGAATGCATTTTTGAAGGCTTTACCATGCACAAAAACTCACAAAAATTTGCAAACATTTCAGACTTGGTGAAAATAACAAATTTTATTGTTTTTGTGCTTGGACATGCCCCAGTGGCTCTATAGCGCCACCAAACACACGGCCATTTTGGAACGCACTTGCTCGGATTCTCATGAAATTCGACAGGGCCACAGCAGTCATAATAAATTTTTTTGTCAATTTTTTTGAAATTTTTTTGCCACACAGGAAGTGAGCTATGAGCCATTTCCTGCGTGTTTTCAGATTTTACGAACACATTTTTGAGGGCCTTATCATGCTCGAAAATTCACCAAACTTGGCTCATCGACTAAAAATATTAAATACTTTGATTCGATATCTCATTTGGCAGTAGATGTGACATGGTGGCTCTATAGCGCCCCCTAATACATAATTGTATTTTTGAGGGCCTCAGCATGCTCGAAAACTCACGTAACTTTGCAACAATATTAAGCCAATCATACCTTTCACTAGGCTATGAGGTTTACAGATGGATGTGGCAAGATTGCATTACAGCGCCACCTAGAATATTTCAATGAAGCAGCCCTCGCAGGGTGTTTAACATACATGTACAAAATTCGGTGGACATGTGTACTATGCCAAGACCTAAAAAAAAGTCTCTTGGTACCATGACCTAGACTCAACAGGAAGTCCGCCATTTTTAATTGAATTTGCAACTTTTTTTAATTTTTTGTCATTCACAGGCGTCGTACTTTAACGAACTCCTCCTAGAGATTTTATCCGATCAACTAAAAATTTGGCACAGGCCATCTAAAGACATTCTCCATGTTAAATTGCGAAGCTTTTTTGGATTCATAGAAAATTGTGTCCGTGGCGTTGCGGCGAATTTCGATGTTCCGCCATGAAAATGGAAGTTGCTTTTATGAGCACATGCATTGTGAGATTTGCGTGAAACTTTACAGGCTTAATAGTAGTCTACTTCCAAATATAACTATATGTTGATATTGGATTGGGTGTGGTCAGGTGGCTCCACAGCGCCCTCTTCACACGACCATGTTGATATAAAAGTGCTTGAATGTTCATGAAATTTGGTTTGATCATTGCATTGGTTTTTTTGGGCTATAATTATTTTTTTGAAATTTTTCGGCCAAACAGGAAGTGCGCTATGAGCCATTTCCTGCGTTATTCCAAATTTTACGAACACACATTTGAAGGCTTTAGCATACTTGAAAACTTGTAAATCTTTGCAAAAATTATATTTGTCCAATTGTCTTCAATTTGAGACAATAATTGGCAGTAAATGAGGCATTATGGCTCTATAGCGCCCCCAATCAGATTTTTCAAATAATTGCCTTTTTGAGGGTCTCAGCATGCTCAAAAACTCACAAAATTTTGTACAATTCTAAAAACCATCATTCTTATTACACTGATAAAAATTTACATATTGGCGTGGCAAAAATGGCATTATAGCGCCCCCTGGAAATTTTCAAAAAAGTAGCCCTCGCACCGTGGTTGACCTGCATGTATGAACTTCGGTGGACATGTGGAATATCCTGACACCTAAAACAAAGTCTCTTGGTGCCATGACCTAGACCCAACAGGAAGTTCGCCATTTTTAATTGAAATTGCTACTTTTTTTTTTATTTTTTGCCATTCACAGGCGTCGTACTTAAACGAACTCCTCCTAGACATTTTATCCGATCAACTTAATATTTGGCATATAATATCTAAAGACCTTGTCGATGTTGAATTGCAAAGCTTTTTTGGATTGATGCAACGGTGCATCCGTGGCGTCGCGGCGAATTTTGATGTCCCGCCATGAAACAGGAAATTGCTTTTACTCCCACATACTTCGTTCGATTTGCCTGAAAGTTTCCAATGTTATGTATGATAATTTTGTACAGCATTATATTCCATTTGTAAATGAAGTTTGTTACATGCTGTTTTGCTGCCTTGCTGGTCAGCTATATTTATTTTGTTCATTGGCACCATCTGGTGGCGTGCTTGTAAAATCATTAAGAAAAGTCTAGTAATTTCTCGAAGCTTCTGGCACTTTCCTGCTTGGAGGGGGCGGGATTTCCCTAGAATCCTGTGGATCTTTCTGGAAGGTTGCTAGACTATAAAAAGGCTGTGATTTTAAGCACAGCAGAGACAGACAACAAAGAGAGCAGACAGCAGAAGAGAGCAGACCAGAGTTTTGTTTTGGCAACAGTTAAATAGTGGCAGTGTTATTAGAGAATTTAAATAGTGGATATTTTTTGTGCAACTTTTTTTGTAAAGAATAAATTTGTTTTAGTTGTACTTTCCCATTTTCTTTGTTGTGATTTTTCCAAGTCATAACAAATTGGAGGTTCTACCGAGATTGGATTCACCGAAGATTATTATTTTAAATCTTTTGACTAGTTTAAAAACCAGCAATCATGACTTTTGATGTGGAAAGTTTTTTGAAAACTCCAACCCAGGAATTAATTTTGTTGGCAAAGAAGAAGGACTTGCTACAAATAGCCTCAACCCTTGGATTATCTGATGTGAGGTCATCAATGAAGAAACAAGAAATATTCAACATTTTGGTGCAACACTTCATCGATGAAGATATCTTTGGGGAAGAAGCAGCAGAATTAATTAAAGCTGTGGAAGTGCCTGCAACGGAGCTGCAAAGACTTGAATTTCAGCTACGCCTGAAAGAACTGGAAGAGAGAAGGTTGGAGAAGGAAAGAGAAATGGAGGAAAGAAGGATGGAGATGGAAGAAAGAAGGATGGAGAAAGAGAAAGAACTAGAAGAAAAAAGGATGCAGTTCGAATTGGAAATGAAGAAAATAGAAGCAGGTACTGTTCCAAAATCATTTGGACTTTCTGATCATTTTGATGTGGTTAAACATATCAGACTTGTTCCTCCTTTCTTAGAAAATGATGTTGACCAATACTTTACCCATTTTGAAAAAATTGCTGAAAATTTGAAATGGCCAAAAGAGCATTGGACAATGATGTTACAAAGTGTTCTTACTGGTAAAGCTAGAAAAATCTATAACCAGTTATCTGTCCAACAGTGTGCTGATTATGATTTTGTCAAATCTGCCATTCTGAAGGGTTATGAATTAGTCCCTGAGGCTTACAGGCAAAAATTTAGGAATTCTTGCAAGGAAGCCAGTCAAACTCATGTTGAATTTGGCAGGTTAAAGGAACAGTTGTTTGATCAGTGGTGTCATTCCATGAATGTTGAAAAAGATTTTGATAGAATGAGGCAACTTATTCTGGTTGAGGAATTCAAAAGGTGTGTCCAGCCTGATATTAAGATTTTCCTTGAGGAAAAACAAGCCAATACTTTGCAAGATGTTTCTACCCTAGCTGATACTTATGCATTGACTCACAAGACTTCTTTTGTCCAAAAATCTACTTTTTCTAAATTTCAAAGCAAGTTTCAGTCCAAGACTTCTTCTAATAACACTTCTAATGATTCTAAGGCCACTTCTGAGAGGAAACCTTCCGGTGAAAAGCAATCCTCTGATTCTTTACCCTCTGTGTCTTGCCATTACTGCAAAAAGCAAGGTCACCTTATTTCTGAGTGTTATGCTCTCAAGAAAAAACAACAACGAGAAGAAACCAAGCCAACTGCTTTGACAAAGAGAGAATCTCTTGTATCAATGGTTAGTTCACCTGATCTTCTACCTTCTGTGTCTGATCCGGTTATGGAGGGTTTTGAGCCATTCATCACTGATGGTTCTGTCTCACTTTCACAGGATTTTTCCTCATCTGCTCCTGTTCGAATTCTAAGGGATACTGGGTCTTCCCAATCTCTTATTCTTGCAGATATTCTGCCTTTCTCGGACAAATCGTCTACTCAGGCTAATGTCCTTATTCAAGGAGTAGAATGTGGTTTTACAAGTGTACCTCTCCATAATGTTCATCTCAAATCAGACTTGGTCTCTGGACCTGTCACTGTTGGTGTTAGGTCTTCTCTTCCTTTCAAAGGCATTCATTTGCTTCTTGGTAATGATCTTGCTGGGGATAAGGTTGTACCCTACCCTATTGTAACTGACACTCCTTTGATTCATCAAGAATCTGACTCTATAGAGGAGGAAATTCCAGACCTCTATCCTTCATGTGCAGTTACTCGTTCTTTGGCCAAAAAGGCCATTCAGGATGTTGCTGACCTGGACTTTAACCTGGCTGACACCTTCATTGGGCAGTCTTTTCATCAGGAACCTTCCAGTCCTGATATGTCTGGGAAATCTTCAGACTTGTCCTTGTCAGGTCATTCTAATGACATTTTGTCTCGTAAACAACTTATTCATGAGCAACAACAAGCTCGTGATCTAGCGCATCTTCTACCTCAGGCTGCAAGTGAACAAGAGGCTACTCAAGTTCCTGTCTGTTTTTACTACAAAAATGGTGTGCTTATGAGAAAGTGGCGTCCACCCGATGTTCCTGCAGATGAAGAGTGGATGATCACCCATCAAATTGTTCTTCCAAAGCCGTACCGTCAAGAAACTCTTAGTCTGGCCCATGACAATCCTATGTCAGGTCATTTGGGTATCAAGAAGACCCTTCAACGTGTCAGAAACCACTTCTTCTGGCCTTCTATGAGGTCTGATGTGCAGGAGTACTGCAAATCCTGTCATACTTGTCAAATGGTTGGGAAGCCGAACCAGAATATTCCAAAGGCTCGACTTAAGCCCATTCCTGCTTTTGAAGAACCTTTCAGTCGGATCATTATTGACTGTGTTGGACCATTGCCGAAGACTAGGTCTGGTTGTGAGTACTTACTGACTATCATGTGTGCTTCCACCCGGTTTCCTGAGGCAATTCCACTTCGTAATATCAAGGCGAAGACTATCATCAAGGCTCTAACCAAGTTTTTCTGCTTAGTTGGTCTTCCTAAGTCTGTTCAGTCTGATCAAGGATCAAATTTCATGTCTGGCATATTTCAACAAGTTATGCATGACCTTGGTATTAAACAATACAGGTCATCAGCTTACCATCCTGAGAGTCAAGGTGCTTTGGAGAGGTTCCATCAAACCCTGAAGAACATGATAAGGACCTACTGCCTTGACACAGAGAAAGATTGGGATGAAGGTGTCCATCTTCTTCTGTTTGCTGCCCGTGAAGCTGTTCAGGAGTCTCTTGGGTTCAGTCCTTTTGAGCTCGTTTTTGGGCATACAGTCCGTGGACCTCTGAAGCTACTGAGGGAAAAGTTGCTCGCTGAAGATGATGTCCCAATGAACTTGCTTCAGTATGTCTCTGACTTCCGTAATCGTCTCTCTAAAGCCTGTGACTTTGCTAAGTCTAATCTCAAAGAAGCTCAGGGCAAAATGAAAGCCAGATATGACCTTCATTCAAAAGATAGAAGTTTTAAAACTGGTGACAAAGTTCTTGCACTTTTGCCAGTTCCTGGAAACCCTCTAAGAGCCCGATATTTCGGCCCTTACACTGTCCTCAAAAAGGTCAGTGATCTAAATTACATAATTTCAACTCCTGGAAGGAGGAAACAAAAACAAATGTGTCACATCAACATGCTGAAAGAATACATTGATAGAGACACACAGCAAAAGCCAGTCAATGTGGTAAATACAGTTGAACTGGAAAATTCCGAAGATTGTGACTGCCCCTTAGAAAATGAACCTGGTCCAGTCAAACTTGAAAATTCAGACATTCTTGAAAATATTGACAGCAAGTTGTCCCACCTGGACCCTTTTCAACAACAGCAGCTAAAGCAGCTCATATTTGAAAATAGTCACATATTCCCTGACGTTCCATCAAGGACTGATTTGGTTTACCATGATGTCAAACCAGTTGATGCAAAAGTCAAAGTTATCACTGAATTTCCTGAGCCAACAACTAAAAGACAGCTCATGAGATTTCTAGGGATGGCTGGCTACTACAGAAAATTCTGTAAAAATTTCTCTATCATCTCTGAACCTTTGACAAATTTACTGAAGAAAAATGCAAAATTTGTTTGGGATGAAAAATGTCAAAATTCATTTGACCAGCTGAAAGCGATTCTCAAAAATGCACCAGTTCTCTTATCTCCCAATTTCAAAAAGGAGTTCAAGTTGGCAGTTGATGCCAGTGACATTGGTGCAGGTGCAGTTTTACTGCAAGAAGACACTGATGGAGTAGATCATCCTGTTTGTTACTTTTCCAAAAAGTTTGATAAACATCAGAAAAACTACTCAACAATTGAAAAAGAATGTTTGGCACTTGTTTTGGCTTTACAACATTTTGAAGTCTATTTGACTTGTTCAGCTACTTCCATCAAGGTCTTCAGTGATCACAATCCCCTCACATTCTTGCACAAGATCAAAAACAAGAATCAAAGATTACTGAGATGGAGTTTACTTTTGCAAGAGTATGATTTGGACATTTCTCACATCAGGGGAAAAGATAATGTAATCCCAGATACACTTTCACGCATGTAATTTTATTTCCTTTTTTTGATTGTGAAAAATGTAATTTTACTTTTCTATTTGATTGTGAGACGTACACTGTTTGTTATGTATATGATTGTTATCATGATCAATAATACGTTTGTGTAAAGTTCAAGATTGTTCTGATTATAAAACTGTGTTAATTTTAACAAAAGAAAGCTTTTAGCAAACCTTTCTTTTCTTAAAGAGGGGAGGTGTTATGTATGATAATTTTGTACAGCATTATATTCCATTTGTAAATGAAGTTTGTTACATGCTGTTTTGCTGCCTTGCTGGTCAGCTATATTTATTTTGTTCATTGGCACCATCTGGTGGCGTGCTTGTAAAATCATTAAGAAAAGTCTAGTAATTTCTCGAAGCTTCTGGCACTTTCCTGCTTGGAGGGGGCGGGATTTCCCTAGAATCCTGTGGATCTTTCTGGAAGGTTGCTAGACTATAAAAAGGCTGTGATTTTAAGCACAGCAGAGACAGACAACAAAGAGAGCAGACAGCAGAAGAGAGCAGACCAGAGTTTTGTTTTGGCAACAGTTAAATAGTGGCAGTGTTATTAGAGAATTTAAATAGTGGATATTTTTTGTGCAACTTTTTTTGTAAAGAATAAATTTGTTTTAGTTGTACTTTCCCATTTTCTTTGTTGTGATTTTTCCAAGTCATAACACCAAGCTTAATAATATTTTCCTCGAAAGTATAACTATATGCTAATATTAGATAGGGAGTGGCCAGGTGGCTCCACGACGCCCTCTAGATACGGCCATGTTAAGTTAAAAGTGCTTGAATGTTCATGAAATTTGGTGTGATCATTGCATTGTTCATGTCGAGTTATTTTAATTTTTTTGAAATTTTTTGGCCAAACAGGAAGTGAGCTATGCGCCATTTCCTGCGTTTTTCCAAATTTTATAAACACATGTTTGGATGCTTAAGAATACTCGAAATCTTGCAAAAAGTTGCACAAATTATAATTGTCTTATTATCTTCAATTTTATATTTCAATTTACACTAAATTTGGCACAATGGCTCTTTAGCGCCCCCAATCAGATTTTTAAAAGAATTGCCATTTTGAGGGTCTCAGCATGTTCTAAAACTCACAAAATTTTGTAAATGTATAAAGACCATCATTCGTATTACTCTGACAAAAACATATATATATACATGAAAAAAATGTCACTATAGCGCCCCCTGGAAAATTTTAAATGAGCAGCCCTCGCAGCCTGGTAAACCTACATGTATGAAATTCGGTAGACATGTGGAATATGCCGAGACCTACAAAAAATTCTCTTGGTGCCATGACCTACACTCAACAGGAAGTCCACCATTTTTAATTGAAATTGCAACTTTTTTGGATTGTTGGCCATTCACAGGTGTCGTACTTTAACGAACTCCTCCTAGAGATTTTATCTGATCAACTTAAAATTTGGCATATGACATTGAAAGATGTCGTCGATGTTAAATTGCGAAGCTTTTTTGGATTCATCGAACTTTGTATCCGTGGCGTCGCGGCGAATTTCAATGTTCCGCCATGAAAATGGAAGTTTATTTTATGAGCATATGCTTTGGGAGATTTACATGAAACTTTACAGGCTTAATGATAGTCTAATTCCAAATATACCTATATGTTGATATTGGAGTGGGTGTGGTCAGGTGGCTCTACAGCGCCCTCTTGACACGGCCATGTTGACATAAAAGTGCTTGAATGTTCATGAAATCATTGCATTTGGTTTTCTGGGCTGTGCTGATTTTTTTGAATTTTTTCGGCCCAACAGGAAGTGAGCTATGAGTCATTTCCTGCGTTATTCCAAATTTTATGAACACACATTTGAAGGCCTGAGCATACTCGAAAACTTGCAAAACTTAGCTGAAATTTTATTTGTCACATTGTCTTCAATTTGAAACAAAAATTGGCAGTAAATGAGGCATCATGGCTCTATAGCGCCCCCAATACGATTTTTAAAAGAATTACCCTTTTGAGGGTTTCAGCATGCTCAAAAACTCACAAAATTTTGTACAATTTTAAAGACCATCATTCCTTTTACACTGATGAAAAATTTACAAATAGGCGTGGCAAAAATGGCATTATAGCGCCCCCTGGAAAATTTCAAATAAGCAGCCCTCGCAGCCCGATAAACCCACATGTATGAAATTCGGTAGACATGTGGAATATGCCGGGACCTACAAAAAAGTCACTTGGTGCCATGACCTAGACCCAACAGGAAGGCTGCCATTTTTAATTGAAATTGCAACTTTTTAAAATTTTTTTTGCCATTCACAGGTGTCGTACTTTAACAAACTCCTCCTAGAGATTTTATCCGATCAACTTAAAATTTGGCATATAATATCTAAAAACCTTGCTGACGTTAAATTGCGAAGCTTTTTCGATTTCATCGAACGATGCATCCGTGGCGTCACGGCGAATTTTGATGTCCTGCCATGAAACAGGAAGTTGCTTTCAATTCCACATACTTTGTGGGATTTGCCTGAAACTATCCAAGCTTGATAAAATTGTCTGCCCAAGTATAGATATATGCTTATTTTATATCGAGAGGTACCAGGTGGCTCCACAGCACCCTCTAGATATGGCCATGTTCAGATAAAAGTGCTTGAAAGTTCATGAAATTTGGTATGATCATTGCATTAGTCATTCTCCGCAATTGTTAATTTTTTGAAATTTTTTTGCCAAACAGGAAGAGAGCTATGAGCTATTTCCTGCGTTTTTCCAAATTTTACGAACACACGTTTTAAGGCCTTAGAATGCTCCAAAACTTGCAAAACCATCCAAAAATTAGAAATGTCTTATTCTCTTCAATACATCCATCAATTGGCACTAAATGGGGCATAATGGCTCTATAGCGCCCCCAATAATATTTATAAAAGAATTGCTCTTTTGAAAGTCTAAACATGCTGGAAAATTTACAAAAATCGAAACACTCATGGAGCCCTGTATTACGATGACTGTGTTGTAGATTTTGTGCACAGGCAAGTCAAAATGGTATCATAGCGCCCTCCAGAAAATTTTTGCACTCCCATCAGGAAACCACATTGTACGCAGTCCAGCTGTGTCCAATGGCTCTGAATGGACACCAGCAGCCATCAAGATCTTGCTGCCACCCCAATGTGCACAGGGGGGGCGAGGGCCCTTTCAACGCTGCTTGCAGCTTTAATTCTTCTTCTTCTTCTTCTTCTTCTTCTTCTTCTACTTCTTATTCTGCTGCGAGAATGCATTTTTGAGGGCTTTGCCATGCACAAAAACTCACAAAAATTTGCCCACACGTCAGTCGTGGTGAAAATTGCTATAAGTAGGCTATGAGCCATTTCCTGTGTTTTTTCAGATTTTACGAACACATTTTTGAGGGCTTTATCATACTCGAAAACACACCAAACTTGGCTTATTGACTAAAAATATTAAGTTCTTTGATTCAATATCTCATTTGGCAGTGAGTGAGACATGGTGGCTCTACAGCGCCCCCTAATACATAATTGCATTTTTGAGGGCATCAACATGCACGAAAACTCACAAACTTTGCAATCATACAAAGCTGGTTATACTCTTTACTAGGATATAGGGTTTAGAGATGGATGTGGCAAAATTGCATTACAGCGCCACCTAGAAAATTTCAATGAAGCAGCCCTCGCAGCGTGTTTAACCTACATGAACAAAATTCGGTGGACATGTGTACTATGTCAAGACCTAAAAAAAAGTCTCTTGGTGCCATGACCTAGACTCAACAGGAAGTCCGCCATTTTTAATTGAATTTGCAAATTTTTTTAATTTTTTGCCATTCACAGGCGTCGTACTTTAACGAACTCCTCCTAGAGATTTTATCCGATCAACTTAAAATTTTGCATATGACATCTAAAGACCTTGTCGATGTTAAATTGCGAAGCTTTTTTGGATTCATTGAACTTTGTATCCGTGGCGTCGTGGCGAATTTCGATGTACCGCCACGAAACAGGAAGTTGGTTTAACTCGCACATACTTTGTGGGATTTGCATGAAACTTTCCAAGCTTGATAAAATTGTCCTCCCAAGTATAAATATATGCTAATATTAGATCGGGAGGGAACATGTGGCTCCACAGCGCCCTCTACATACGGCGATGTTAAGATAAAAGTGCTCGAATGTTCATGAAATTTGGTGTGATCATTGCATTAGTCATTCCGAGCAATGCTTTATTTTGTGAAATTTTTTGGCCGCACAGGAAGTGAGCTATGAGCCATTTCCTGCGTTTTTCCGAATTTTACGAACACACGTTTTAAGGCTTTAGAATTCTCCAAAACTTGCAAAACGTGGCACAAATTATCATTGTCTTATTTTCTTGAATGTAATACATCAACTGGCACTAATTGTGGCATAATGGCTCTATAGCGCCCCCAATCAGATTTTTTAAAGAATTGCCTTTTTGAGGGTCTAAGCCTGCTTGAAAATTTACGAAAATCAAGACACTCATGGAGCCCGGTATTCCAATAACTATGTCGTAGATTTTGGGCGCAGGCTAACAAAATGGTATCATAGCGCCATCCAGAAAATTTTTGCAATCCCATCAGGAAAACACATTGTACACCGACGAGCAGTGTCCAATGGCTGTGAATGGATTGCAGCACCCATCAAGATCTTGCTACCACCCCACTGTGCAAGAGGGGTGCGAGGGCCCTTTCAAGGCTGCTTGCAGCTTTAATTGCATTTGTTTTTTTGGGCTAGGCGTATTTTTTTAAAAATTTTCGGCCAAACAGGAAGTGAGCTATGAGCCATTTCCTGCGTTATTCCAAATTTTACGAACACACATTTGAAGGCCTTAGCATACTCGAAAACATGCAAAACTTTGCAAAAATTATATTTGTCTGATTGTCTTCAATTTGAGATAAAAATTGGCAGTAAATCTGGCATTAGGGCTCTATAGCGCCCCCAATCAGATTTTTAAAAGAATTGCCTTTTTGAGGGTCTCAGCATGCTCAAAAAATCACAATATTTTGTACAATTCTAAATACCATCATTCTTATGACACTGATAAAAAATTTACAAATAGGCGTGGCAAAAATGGCATTATAGCGCCCCCTGGAAAATTTCAAAGAAGCAGCCCTCGCATCGTGGTTGACCTGCAAGTATGAACTTCGGTGGACATGTGGAATATCCTGAGACCTAAAAATAAGTCTCTTGGTGCCATGACCTAGACCCAACAGGAAGTTTGCCATTTTTAATTGAAATTGCAACTTTTTTAGATTTTTTGCAATTCGCAGGTGTCGTACTTTAACTAACTCCTCCTAGAAATTTTATCCAATCAACTTAATATTTGACAAATAATATCTAAAGACCTTGCTAATGTTAAATTGCGAAGCAATTTTGATTTCATGGAACAATGTTTCCGAGGCGTTGCGGTGAATTTTGATATCCCGCCATGAAACAGGGAGTTGCTTTTACTGCCACATCCTTTGTGGGATTTGCCTGAAACTTTCCAAGCTTGACAAAATTGTCCTCCGAAGAATAAACATATGCTAATATTGGATCGAGTGGTGTAGGTGGCTCCCCAGCGCCCTCTAGATATGGCCATGTTAAGATAAAAGTGCTTGAATGTTCATGAAATTTGGTGTGGTCATTGCATTCGTCATTCCGGGCAATGGTTAGTTTTTTTAAATTTTTTGGCCAAACAGGAAGTGAGCTATGAGCTATTTCCTGCATTTTTCCAAGTTTTATTAACACACGTTTTAAGGCCTTAGAATGCTTCAAAACTTGCAAAACCTTGCATAAATTATAAATGTCTTATTTTGTTTAATATCATCCATCAACTGGCACTAAATGTGGCATAACGGCTCTATAGCGCCCCCAATCAGATTTATTCAAGAATTGCTCTTTTGAAGGTCTAAACATGCTGGAAAATTTACAAAAATCAACACACTCATGGAGCTCGATATTACGATTACTATGTTGTAGATTTTGCGCTCAAGCATGTCAAAAAGGTATCATAGCGCCCTGCAGAAGATTTTTGCACTCCCCTCAGGAAAACACATTGTACGCGGTCCAGCAGTGTCCAATGGCTCTAAATGGACACCTGCACCCATCAGGATCTTGCTGCCACCCCAACGTGCACAAGGGATGCGAGGGCCCTTTCAACGCTGCTTGCAGCTTTAATTAGGGCCCGAGCACCGACCGGTGCCAGGGCCCGGAACGGGTCCTGGCATCGAAGGTACGAGGAACCTATTGTTTTTGATGGGATTTTTCATTCTTCTTCTTCTTCTTCTTCTTCTTCTTCTTATTATTATTCTGCTGCGAGAATGCATTTTTGAAGGCTTTACCATGCACAAAAACTCACAAAAATTTGCAAACATTTCAGACTTGGGGAAAATAACAAATTTTATTGTTTTTGTGCTTGGACATGCCCCAGTGGCTCTATAGCGCCACCAAACACACGGCCATTTTGGAACGCACTTGCTCGGATTCTCATGAAATTCGACAGGGCCACAGCAGTCATAATAAATTTTTTTGTCAATTTTTTTGAAATTTTTTTGCCACACAGGAAGTGAGCTATGAGCCATTTCCTGCGTGTTTTCAGATTTTACGAACACATTTTTGAGGGCCTTATCATGCTCGAAAATTCACCAAACTTGGCTCATCGACTAAAAATATTAAATACTTTGATTCGATATCTCATTTGGCAGTAGATGTGACATGGTGGCTCTATAGCGCCCCCTAATACATAATTGTATTTTTGAGGGCCTCAGCATGCTCGAAAACTCACGTAACTTTGCAACAATATTAAGCCAATCATACCTTTCACTAGGCTATGAGGTTTACAGATGGATGTGGCAAGATTGCATTACAGCGCCACCTAGAATATTTCAATGAAGCAGCCCTCGCAGGGTGTTTAACATACATGTACAAAATTCGGTGGACATGTGTACTATGCCAAGACCTAAAAAAATGTCTCTTGGTACCATGACCTAGACTCAACAGGAAGTCCGCCATTTTTAATTGAATTTGCAACTTTTTTTAATTTTTTGTCATTCACAGGCGTCGTACTTTAACGAACTCCTCCTAGAGATTTTATCCGATCAACTAAAAATTTGGCACAGGCCATCTAAAGACATTCTCCATGTTAAATTGCGAAGCTTTTTTGGATTCATAGAAAATTGTGTCCGTGGCGTTGCGGCGAATTTCGATGTTCCGCCATGAAAATGGAAGTTGCTTTTATGAGCACATGCATTGTGAGATTTGCGTGAAACTTTACAGGCTTAATAGTAGTCTACTTCCAAATATAACTATATGTTGATATTGGATTGGGTGTGGTCAGGTGGCTCCACAGCGCCCTCTTCACACGACCATGTTGATATAAAAGTGCTTGAATGTTCATGAAATTTGGTTTGATCATTGCATTGGTTTTTTTGGGCTATAATTTTTTTTTTGAAATTTTTCGGCCAAACAGGAAGTGCACTATGAGCCATTTCCTGCGTTATTCCAAATTTTACGAACACACATTTGAAGGCTTTAGCATACTTGAAAACTTGTAAAACTTTGCAAAAATTATATTTGTCCAATTGTCTTCAATTTGAGACAATAATTGGCAGTAAATGAGGCATTATGGCTCTATAGCGCCCCCAATCAGATTTTTCAAATAATTGCCTTTTTGAGGGTCTCAGCATGCTCAAAAACTCACAAAATTTTGTACAATTCTAAAAACCATCATTCTTATTACACTGATAAAAATTTACATATTGGCGTGGCAAAAATGGCATTATAGCGCCCCCTGGAAATTTTCAAAAAAGTAGCCCTCGCACCGTGGTTGACCTGCATGTATGAACTTCGGTGGACATGTGGAATATCCTGACACCTAAAACAAAGTCTCTTGGTGCCATGACCTAGACCCAACAGGAAGTTCGCCATTTTTAATTGAAATTGCTACTTTTTTTTTTATTTTTTGCCATTCACAGGCGTCGTACTTAAACGAACTCCTCCTAGACATTTTATCCGATCAACTTAATATTTGGCATATAATATCTAAAGACCTTGTCGATGTTGAATTGCAAAGCTTTTTTGGATTGATGCAACGGTGCATCCGTGGCGTCGCGGCGAATTTTGATGTCCCGCCATGAAACAGGAAATTGCTTTTACTCCCACATACTTCGTTCGATTTGCCTGAAAGTTTCCAAGCTTAATAATATTTTCCTCGAAAGTATAACTATATGCTAATATTAGATAGGGAGTGGCCAGGTGGCTCCACGACACCCTCTAGATACGGCCATGTTAAGTTAAAAGTGCTTGAATGTTCATGAAATTTGGGGTGATCATTGCATTAGTCATTCTGGGCGATGGTTAATTTTTTGAAAATTATTGCATAAACAGGAAGTGAGCTTTTAGCTATTTCCTGCGTTTTTCCAAATTTTACGAACTCATGTTTTCAGGCCTTAGAATGCTCCAAACCTTAAAAAACCTAGCAAACATTATAAATGTCTTATTCTCTTCAATGTCATCCATCAATTGGCATTAAATATGGCATAATGGCTCAATAGCGCCCCCAGTAAGATTTTTAAAAGTATTGCCTCTTTGATCGTCTAAACATATTGGAAAATTTACAAAAATCAACAGACTCATGGAGCCTGAAATTACGATTACCTTGTTGTAGATTTTGCACACAGGCATGTCAAAATGGTATCGTAGCGCCCTCTAGAAAGTTTTTGCACTCCCCTCAGGAAACCACAATGCACACAGTCAAGCAGTGCCCAATGGCTCTTAATGGACACCTGCACCCATCAAGATCTTGCTGCCACCCCAACGTGCACGAGGGGGGCGAGGGCCCTTTCAACGCTGCTTGCAGCTTTAATTCTTCTTCTTCTTCATCTTCTTTTTATTCTGCTGCGAGAACGCATTTTTGAGGGCTTTGCCATGCACGAAAACTCACAAAAATTTGCCCACACGTCAGTCGTGGTGAAAATTGCAAATCATTACTATTTTTGTGCTTAGACATGCCCCGGTGGCTATATAGCGCCACCAAACACGCGTCCATTTTGGACAGACTTGCTCGGATTCTCACGAAATTTGATAGGGTCATAGTAGTCATCATACATTTTTTTGTAAATTTTTTTGAAATTTTTTTGATGCACAGGAAGTGAGCTATGAGCCATTTCCTGGGTTTTTTCAGATTTTACGAACACATTTTTGAGGGCCTTATCATACTTGAAATTTCACCAAACTTCGCTCATAGACTAGAAATATTAAGTTCTTTAATTCGATATCTCATTTGGCACCAAGTGTGACATGGTAGCTCTAAAGCGCCCCCTAATACATAATTGCATTTTTGAGGGCCTCGGCATGCTCGAAAACTCACGTTACTTTGCACATCTATTAAGTGGGTCATACTGTTTACTAGGATATCGGGTGTACTGATAAGCGTGGCAAAATTGCATTACAGCGCCACCTAGAAAATTTTAATGAAGCAGCCCTCGCAGCATGTTTAACCTACGTGTACAAAATTCGGTGGACATGTGTACTATGCCAAGACCTAAAAAAAAGTCTCTTGATGCCATGACCTAGACTCAACAGAAAGTCCGCCATTTTTAATTGAATTTGCTAATTTTTTTTATTTTTTGCCAATCACAGACGTCGTACTTTAACGAACTCCTCCTAGAGATTTTATCCGATCAACTTAAAATTTCGCATATGGCATCTAAAGACCTTGTCGATGTTAAATTGCGAAGCTTTTTTGGATACATTGAACTTTGTATCCGTGGCGTCGCGGCAAATTTCAATGTTCCGCCATGAAACAGGAAGTTGGTTTTCCGCGCACATGCTTTGTGAGATTTGCGCAAAACTTTACAGGCTTCATAAGAGTCTACTTCCAAGTAGAACTATATGTTGATATTAGATTGGGTGTGGTCAGGTGGCTCCACAGCGCCCTCTTGACACATCCATGTTGAGATAAAAGTGCTTGAATGTTCATGAAATTTAGTTTGATCATTGCATTTGTCATGTCAGGTTATGGTAATTTTTTTGGAATTTTTTGGCCAAACAGGAAGTGAGCCATGCGCCATTTCCTGCGTTTTTCCAAATTTTATAAACACATGTTTGGATGCTTAAGAATACTCGAAATCTTGCAAAAAGTTGCACAAATTATAATTGTCTTATTATCTTCAATTTTTTTATATCAATTCACACTAAATTTGGCACAATGGCTCTATAGCGCCCCCAATCAGATTTTTAAAAGAATTGCCATTTTGAGGGTCTCAGCATGTTCTAAAACTCACAAAATTTTGTAAATGTATTGAGACCATCATTCGTATTACTCTGACAAAAAACTTATTTATAGACATGGCAAAAATGTCACTATAGCGCCCCCTGGAAAATTTTAAATAAGCAGCCCTCGCAGCCTGGTAAACCTACATGTATGAAATTCGGTAGACATGTGGAATATGCCGAGACCTACAAAAAAGACTCTTGGTGCCATGACCTAGACTCAAAAGGAAGTCCGCCAATTTTAATTGAAATTGCAACTTTTTTGGATTTTTCGCCATTCACAGGTGTCGTACTTTAACAAACTCCTAGAGATTTCATCCGAACAACTTGAAATTTAGCTAATAGTATCTAAAGATGTTGCCGATGTTAAATTGCGAAGCTTTTTTGGATTCATTGAATTTTGTTTCCATGGTGTTGCAGCAAATTTCGATGTCCCGCCATGAAACAGGAAGTTGGTTTTACTCCCACAGACTTCATGGGTTTTCCCTGAAACTGTCCAAGCTTTATAAAATGGTCCTCCCAAGTATCACTATATGCTGATATTAGATCAAGTGTGGCCAGAAGGCTCCACAGCGCCCTCTAGATATGGCAATGTTAAGATAAATGTGCTTGAATGTTCATGAAATTTGGTGTGATCATTGCATTAGTCATTCCGGGTTATGGTTTATTATTTTGGCCAAACAGGTATGAGCTATAAGCTATTTCCTGCGTTTTTCCAAATTTCACGAAAATACGTTTGAAGGCCTGAGAATACTCCAAAGCTTGCAGAACCTTGCAGAATTTATAATTGTCTTATTCTCTTCAATGTCATCCATCAATTGGCACTAAATGTGGCATAATGGCTCGATAGCGCCCCCTGTCAGATTTTTAAAAGAAATCTCTTTTGTGGGTCTAAACGTGCTGTAAAAATTACAAAAATCAACACGCTCAAGGAGCCTGGTATTAAAATTGCTATGCTGGAGATTTAGCGCACGGGCATGTCAAAATTATATCAAAGCACCCCTCCAGAAAATTTTTGCACTCTCCGCAGGAAACCACATTGTTCACAGTCTAGCAGTGTCCAATGGCTGTGAATGCACACCTGCACCCATCAAGATTTTGCTGCCTCCCCAACGTGCAAGAGGGGTGCGAGGGCCCTTTCAACGCTGCTTGCAGCTTTAATTAGGGCCCGAGCACCGACCGGTGCCAGGGCCCGGAACGGGTCCTGGCACCGAAGGTGCGAGGAACCTATTGTTTTTGATGGGATTCTTCTTCTTCTTCTTCTTCTTCTTCTTCTTCTTCTTTTTATTCTGCTTCGAGAACGCATTTTTGAGGGCTTTGCCATGCACGAAAACTCACTAAAATTTGCCCACACGTCAGTCGTGGTAGAAATTGCAAAATATTACTATTTTTGTGCTTAGACATGCCTAGGTGGGTCTATAGCGCCACCAAACACACGGCCATTTTGGAACGCACTTGCTCGGATTCTCATGAAATTCGACAGGGCCACAGCAGTCATTATAAATTTTTTTGTCAATTGTTTTGAAATTTTTTTGCCGCACAGGAAGTGAGCTATGAGCCATTTCCTGCGTTTTTTCAGATTTTACGAACACATTTTTGAGGGCCTTATTATGCTCAAAAATTCACCAAACTTGGCTCATAGACTAAAAATATTAAATACTTTGATTCGATATCTCATTTGGCACTTGGTTTGACATGGTAACTCTATAGCACCCCCTAATACATAATTGCATTTTTGAGGGCCTCAGCATGCTTGAAAACTCACGAAACTTTGCAGACCTTTTAAGCTGCTCATACTATTTACTAGGATATAGGGCTTGAAGAAAAATGTGGCAAAATTGCATGACAGCGCCACCTAGAAAATTTCAATGAAGCAGCCCTCGCAGCGTGTTTAATCTACATGTTCCAAATTCGGGAGACATATGTACTATTACCGAACCCACTTGTGAGGGAATTCACTGAAAACTCGTTGTCTAGGGAAAAAGGAAAAAACGCTCCTTTCCCCCACAGCAGCGGTAATAGCTAGGACCAGCTAGCTGGTCAGTAAAGTGGCTGTCGTCCTGACTGAGGTTCTTGGGAGGTGCGACCTTACCTCCCCACAAGCTCCACGGGTGGTAGCACGGGCCGAGGCTGGTTGAGAACCGCTTCCCCGACTAGTCGTCAGCGTACGGCTGGAGCAGCAGGCGAAGTTCGACGCTGGACGAACAGCTCCCAGTCGTCAGTTTAGTTCAGTTCAGTTCGGGTTTTCTTCAAATTTCCCTGGCGTCTAGTTATAGGACCGATTGCAGGTAACACACACCATTTCGAGGGTGGCTCTTTCACATGCTCCTTGCTCCCGCTGGCGTTTCAAAAAGTGTCTCTCCTCCATATCCGCCACGTCAGCAATAAGGTTTCACGCAGGTGAAAACATCACATGGTCACACCCCCCCATCAACCCCAATCAGTCGACAGCCAGTGAAATCACTAGATGAGTGTATTCTTAATTAAAACCGATATTAGTAATAGTAGTGCTCCCAAACTACCAGCCTATGAGTCGGAGAGTGTCGTGGCACTCAAACTAGTCTCCCGTACTTCCTACAGGGAATAGGTTGTCCGTTACAGTACTATGCCAAGACCTAAAAAAAAGTCTCTTGGTGCCATGACCTAGACGCAACAGGAAGTCCACCATTTTTAATTGAATTTGCAATTTTTTTTAATTTTTTGCAATTCACATGCATCGTACTTTAACGAACTCCTCCTAGAGATTTTATCTGATCAACTTAAAATTTGGCATACGACATTGAAAGACGTCGTCGATGTCAAATTGCGAAGCTTTTTTGGATTCATCGAACTTTGTATCCGTGGCGTCGCGGCGAATTTCGATGTTCCGCCATGAAAATGGAAGTTGCTTTTATGAGCATATGCTTTGGGAGATTTACGTGAAACTTTACAGGCTTAATGATAGTCTAATTCCAAATATACCTATATCTTGATTTTGGAGTGGGTGTGGTCAAATGGCTCCACAGCGCCCTCTTGACACGGCCATGTTGATATAAAAGTGCTTGAATGTTCATGAAATTTGGTCTGATCATTGCATTTGTTTTTCTGGGCTGTGCTTATTTTTTAGAAAATTTTCGGCCAAACAGGAAGTGAGCTATGAGTCATTTCCTGCGTTATTCCAAATTTTATGAACACACATTTGAAGGCCTTAGCATACTCGAAAACTTGCAAAACTTAGCTAAAATTTTATTTGTCACATTGTCTTCAATTTGAAACAAAAATTGGCAGCAAATGAGGCATCATGGCTCTAAAGCGCCCCCAATACGATTTTTAAAAGAATTACCCTTTTGAGGGTCTTAGCATGCTCAAAAACTCACAAAATTTTGAACAATTTGAAAGAACATCATTCCTATTACACTGATAAAAAATTTACAAATAGGTGTGGCAAAAATGGCATTATAGTGCCCCCTGGAAAATTTCAAATAAGCAGCCCTCGCAGCCCGGTAAACCCACATGTATGAAATTCGGTAGACATGTGGAATATGCCGAGACCTAAAAATAAGTCTCCTGGTGCCATGACCTAGACCCAACAGGAAGTTCGCCATTTTTAATTGAAATTGCAACTTTTTTAGATTTTTCGCAATTCGCAGGTGTCGTACTTTAACGAACTCCTCCTAGAGATTTTATCCGATCAACTTAAAATTTGGTGAATAATATCTAAAGACGTTGCAAATGTTAAATTGCGAAGATTTTTTGGATTTATCGAACGATGTATCAGTGGCATTGCGGCGAATCTCGATGTACGGCCATGAAAGAGGAAGTTGATTTTAGTCCCACATACTTCGTGGGATTTGCCTGAAACTTTCCAAGCTTGAATAAATTGTCCTCCCAAATATAAATATATGCTCACAGTAGATCGGGAGTGGCAAAGAAACTCCACAGCGCCCTCTAGATACAGCCATGTTAAGATAAAAGTGCTTGAATGTTCATGAAATTTGGTCAGATCATTGCATTAGTCATTCCAGCCAGTATATAATTTTTTTTTTTTTTTTGACCAAACAGGAAGTGAGCTATGAGCTATTTCCTGTTTTTTTCCAAATTTGATGAACAAACATTTTAAGGCCTTTGAACGCTCCAAAACTTACAAAACCTTGCAAAAATTAGAAATGTCTTATATTCTTCCATTCATCCATCAATTGGCACTAGATGTGGCATAATGACTCTATAGCGCCCCCAATCAGATTTATAGAAGAATTGCTCTTTTGCAGGTCTAAACATGCTGGAAAATTAACAAAAATCAACACACTCATGGAGTTCGGTAATACAATTGCTATGTTGTAGATTTTACGCGCAGGCATATCAAAATGGTACCATAGCGCCTTCTAGAAAATTTTTGCACTCCCCTCAGGAAACCAGATTGTACGCGGTCCAGCAGTGTCCAACGGCTGTGAATGGACGCCTGCACCCATCAAGATCTTGCTGCCACCCCAACGTGCGCGAAGGGCGCGAGGGCCCTTTCAACGCTGCTTGCAGCTTTAATTAGGGCCCGAGCACCGACCGGTGCCAGGGCCCGGAAAGGGTCCTGGCACCGAAGGTGCGAAGAACCTATTGTTTTTGATGGGATTTTTATTATTACGGCCCGAGCACCGACCGGTGCCAGGGCCCGGAACGGGTCCTGGCACCGAAGGTGCGAGGAACCTATTGTTTTTGATGGGATTTTTATTATTCTTCTTCTTCTTCTTCTTCTTCTTCTTTTTATTCTGCTGCGAGAATGCATTTTTGAGGGCTTTGCCATGCACGAAAACTCACAAAAATTTGCCCACACGTCAGTCGTGGTGAAAATTGCAAAATATTATTATTTTTGTGCTTGGACATGCCCCGGTGGCTCTATAGCGCCACCAAACACTCGGCCATTTTGGAACGCACTTGCTCGGATTCTCACGAAATTTAATAGAGTCATAGTAGTCATCATAAATTTTTTTGAAATTTTTTTGCCTCACAGGAAGTGAGCTATGAGCCATTTCCTGCGTTTTTTTTAGATTTTACGAACACATTTTTGAGGGTTTTATCATACTCGAAAACTCACCAGACTTGGCTAATAGACTAGAAATATCACGTTCTTTGATTCGAAATCTCATTTGGCACTGGGTGTGATATGGTAGCTCTATAGCGCCCCCTAATACATAATTGCATTTTTGAGGGCCTCGGCATGCTTGAAAACTCACAAAACTTTGCAAACATATATTAAGCAGGTCTTACTTTTAACTAAGATTTGGGGTTTACAGATGGATGTGGCAAAATTGCATTACAGCGCCACCTAGAAAATTTCAATGAAGCAGCCCTCGCAGCGTGTTTGACCTACATGTACAAAATTCGTACTGTGTACTATGCCAAGACCTAAAAGAAAGTCTCTAGGTGCCATGACCTAGACTCAACAGGAAGTCCGCCATTTTTAATTGAATTTGCAAATTTTTTTAATTTTTTGCCATTCACTGGCTTCGTACTTTAACGAACTCCTCCTAGAGATTTTATCCCATCAACTTAAAATTTTGAATTTAACATCTTAAGACCTTGTCGATGTTAAATTGCGAAGCTTTTTTGGATTCATTGAACTTTGTATCCGTGGCTTCGCGGCGAATTTCGATGTTCCGCCATGAAACAGGAAGTTGGTTTTACGCGCACATGCTTTGTGAAATTTGCGCGAAACTTTACAGGCTTTATAGGAGTCCACTTCCAAGTAGACCTATATGTTGATATTAGATTGGGTGTTGTCAGGTGGCTCCACAGCGCCCTTTTGAAACGGCCATGTTGAGATAAAAGTGCTTGAATGTTCATGAAATTTGGTGTGATCATTGCATTGTTCGTGTCGAGTTATTTTAATTTTTTTGAAATTTTTTGGCCAAACAGGAAGTGAGCTATGCGCCATTTCCTGCGTTTTTCCAAATTTTATAAACACATGTTTGGATGCTTAAGAATACTCGAAATCTTGCGAAAAGTTGCACAAATTATAATTGTCTTATTATCTTCAATTTTATATATCAATTTACACTAAATTTGGCACAATGGCTCTTTAGCGACCCCAATAAGATTTTTAAAAGAATTGCCATTTTGAGGGTCTCAGCATGTTCTAAAACTCACAAAATTTTGTAAATGTATAAAGACCATCATTCGTATTACTCTGACAAAAAACTTATATATATACATGGCAAAAATGTCACTATAGCGCCCCCGGAAAATTTTAAATAAGCAGCCCTCGCAGCCTGGTAAACCTACATGTATGAAATTCGGTAGCCATGTGGAATATGCCGAGACCTACAAAAAATTCTCTTGGTGCCATGACCTACACTCAACAGGAAGTCCACCATTTTTAATTGAAATTGCAACTTTTTTGGATTGTTGGCCATTCACAGGTGTCGTACTTTAATGAACTCCTCCTAGAGATTTTATCTGATCAACTTAAAATTTGGCATATGACATTGAAAGACGTCGTCGATGTTAAATTGTGAAGCTTTTTTGGATTCATCGAAATTTGTGTCCGTGGCGTCGCGGAGAATTTCGATGTTCCGCCATGAAAATGGAAGTTTATTTTATGAGCATATGCTTTGGGAGATTTACATGAAACTTTACAGGCTTAATGATAGTCTAATTCCAAATATACCTATATGTTGATATTGGAGTGGGTGTGGTCATGTGGCTCTACAGCGCCCTCTTGACACGGCCATGTTGATATAAAAGTGCTTGAATGTTCATGAAATTTGGTCAGATCATTGCATTTGGTTTTCTGGGCTGTGCTGATTTTTTTGAAATTTTTCGGTCAAAAAAGGAAGTGAGCTATGAGTCATTTCCTGCGTTAATCCAAATTTTATGAACACACATTTGAAGGCCTTAGCATACTCGAAAACTTGCAAAACTTAGCTAAAATTTTATTTGAAACATTGTCTTCAATTTGAAACAAAAATTGGCAGTAAATGAGGCATCATGGCTCTATAGCGCCCCTAATACGATTTTTAAAAGAATTACCCTTTTGAGGGTTTCAGCATGCTCAAAAACTCAAAAAGTTTTGTACAGTTTTAAAGACTATGATTCCTATTACACTGATAAAAAATTTACAAATAGGCGTGGCAAAAATGGCATTATAGTGCCCCCTGGAAAATTTCAAATAAGCAGCCCTCGCAGCCCGATAAACCCACATGTATGAAATTCGGTAGACATGTGGAATATGCCGAGACCTACAAATGTCTCTTGGTGCCATGACCTAGACCCAACAGGAAGGCTGCCATTTTTAATTGAAATTGCAACTTTTTTTTATTTTTTTTGCCATTCACAGGTGTCGTACTTTAACGAACTCCTTCTCGAGATTTTATCCGATCAACTTAAAATTTGGCATATAATATCTAAAAACCTTGCTGACGTTAAATTGCGAAGCTTTTTTGATTTCATCGAACGATGCATCCGTGGCGTCACGGCGAATTTTGATGTCCTGCCATGAAACAGGAAGTTGCTTTCAATTCCACATACTTTGTGGGATTTGCCTGAAACTTTCCAAGCTTGATAAAATTGTCCGCCGAAGTATAGATATATGCTTATTTTATATCGAGAGGTACCAGGTGGCTCCACAGCGCCCTCTAGATATGGCCATGTTCAGATAAAAGTGCTTGAAAGTTCATGAAATTTGGTATGATCATTGCATTAGTCATTCTCCGCAATTGTTAATTTTTTGAAATTTTTTTGCCAAACAGGAAGAGAGCTATGAGCTATTTCCTGCGTTTTTCCAAATTTTACGAACACACGTTTTAAGGCCTTAGAATGCTCCAAAACTTGCAAAACCATCCAGAAATTAGAACTGTCTTATTCTCTTCAATACATCCATCAATTGGCACTAAATGGGGCATAATGGCTATATAGCGCCCCCAATAATATTTATAAAAGAATTGCTCTTTTGAAAGTCTAAACTTGCTGGAAAATTTACAAAAATCAAAACACTCATGGAGCCCTGTATTACGATTACTGTGTTGTAGATTTTGTGCACAGGCAAGTCAAAATGGTATCATAGCGCCCTCCAGAAAATTTTTGCACTCCCATCAGGAAACCACATTGTACACGGTCCAGCTGTGTCCAATGGCTCTGAATGGACACCTGCAGCCATCAAGATCTTGCTGCCACCCCAATGTGCACAGGGGGGGCGAGGGCCCTTTCAACGCTGCTTGCAGCTTTAATTCTTCTTCTTCTTCTTCTTCTTCTTCTTCTTCTTTTTATTCTGCTGCAAGAACAAATTTTTGAGGGCTTTGCCATGCACGGAAACTCACAAAAATTTGCCCACACGTCAGTCGTGGTGAAAATTGCAAACTATTATTTATTTTGTGCTTAGACATGCCCTGGTGGCTCTATAGCGCCACCAAACACACGGCCATTTTGGAACGCACTTGCTCGGATTCTAATGAAATTTTATAGGGTCATAGTAGTCATCATAAATTTTTTTGTCAATTTTTTTGAAATTTTTTTGCCACACAGGAAGTTAGCTATGAGCCATTTCCTGCGTTTTTTCAGATTTTACGAACACATTTTTGAGGGCCTTATTATGCTCGAAAATTCACCAAACTTGGCTCATAGACAAAAAATATTAAATACTTTGATTCGATATCTCATTTGGCACTGAGTTTGACATGGTAGCTCTATAGCGCCCCCTAATACGTAATTGCATTTTTGAGGGCCTCACCATGCTCGAAAACTCACAAAACTTTGCAAACCTATTAAGCTGGTCATACTATTTACTAAAATATAGGGTTTGAAGAAAAATGTGGCAAAATTGCATTACAGCTCCACCTTGAAAATTTCAATGAAGCAGCCCTCGCAGCGTGTTTAATCTTCATGTTCCAAATTCGGTGGACATATGTACTATGCCAAGACGTAAAAAAAAGTCACTTGGTGCCATGACCTAGACTTAACAGGAAGTCCGCCATTTTTAATTAAATTTGCAATTTTTTTAAATTTTTTGCAATTCACAGGCATCGTACTTTAACGAACTCCTCCTAGAGATTTTATCTGATCTACTTAAAATTTGGCATATGACATTGAAAGACGTCGTCGATGTTAAATTGCGAAGCTTTTTTGGATTCATCAAACTTTGTATCCGTGGCGTCGCGGCGAATTTCGATGTTCCGCCATGAAAATGGAAGTTTCTTTTATGAGCATATGCTTTGGGAGATTTACGTGAAACTTTACAGGCTTAATGATAGTCTAATTCCAAATATACCTATATGTTGATATTGGAGTGGGTGTGGTCAGGTGGCTCTACAGCGCCCTCTAGACACGGCCATGTTGATGTAAAAGTGCTTGAATGTTCATGAAATTTGGTCTGATCATTGCATTTGTTTTTCTGGGCTCTGCTGATTTTTTTGAAATTTTTTGGCCAAACAGGAAGTGAGCTATGAGTCATTTTCTGCGTTATTCCAAAATTTATGAACACACATTTGAAGGCCTTAGCATACTCGAAAACTTGCAAAACTTAGCTAAAATTTTATTTGTCACATTGTCTTCAATGTGAAACAAAATTGGCAGTAAATGAGGCATCATGGCTCTATAGCGCCCCCAATACGATTTTTAAAAGAATTACCCTTTTGAGGGTCTTAGCATGCTCAAAAACTCACAAAATTTTGTTCAATTTTAAAGACCATCATTCCTATTACATTGATAAAAAATTTACAAATAGGCGTTGCAAAAATGGCATTATAGCGCCCCCTGGAAAATTTCAAATAAGCAGCCCTCGCAGCCCGGTAAACCCACATGTATGAAATTCGGTAGACATGTGGAATATGCCGAGACCTACAAAAAAGTCTCTTGGTGCCATGACCTAGACTCAACAGACTCAACAGGAAGGATGCCATTTTTAATTGGAATTGCAACTTTTTTTTATTTTTTTTGCCATTCACAGGTGTCGTACTTTAACGAACTCCTCCTAGAGATTTTATCCGATCAACTTAAAATTTGGCATATTATATCTAAAAACCTTGCTGACGTTAAATTGCGAAGCTTTTTTGATTTCATCGAACGATGCATCCGTGGCGTCACGGCGAATTTTGATGTCCTGCCATGAAACAGGAAGTTGCTTTCAATTCCACAATACTTTGTGGGATTTGCCTGAAACTTTCCAAGCTTGATAAAATTGTCCGCCCAAGTATAGATATATGCTTATTTTATATCGAGAGGTGCCAGGTGGCTCCACAGCGCCCTCTAGATATGGCCATGTTCAGATAAAAGTGCTTGAAAGTTCATGAAATTTGGTATGATCATTGCATTTGTCATTCTCCGCAATTGTTAATTTTTTGAAATTTTTTTGCCAAACAGGAAGAGAGCTATGAGCTATTTCCTGCGTTTTTCCAAATTTTACGAACACACGTTTTAAGGCCTTAGAATGCTCCAAAACTTGCAAAACCATCCAAAAATTAGAACTGTCTTACTTTCTTCAATACATCCATCAATTGGTACTGAATGGGGCATAATGGCTCTATAGCACCCCCAATAATATTTATAAAAGAATTGCTCTTTTGAAAGTCTAAACATGCTGGAAAATTTACAAAAATTGAAACAGTCATGGAGCCCCGTATTACGATTACTGTGTTGTAGATTTTGTGCACAGGCAAGTCAAAATGGTATCATAGCGCCCTCCAGAAAATTTTTGCACTCCCATCAGGAAACCACATTGTACGCGGTCCAGCTGTGTCCCATGGCTCTGAATGAACACCTGCAGCCATCAAGATCTTGCTGCCACCCCAATGTGCACAGGGGGGGCGAGGGCCCTTTCAACGCTGCTTGCAGCTTTAATTATTATTCTTCTTCCTTCTTCTTCTTCTTCTTCTTCTTCCTATTAGGGCCCGAGCACCGAAGGTGCGAGGAACCTATTGTTTTTGATGGGATTTTTATTAGGGCCCGAGCACCGACCGGTGCCAGGGCCCGGAACGGGTCCTGGCACCGGAGGTGCGAGGAACCTATTGTTTTTGATGGGATTTTTATTATTCTTCTTCTTCTTCTTCTTCTTCTTCTTCTTCTTTTTATTCTGCTGCGAGAACGCATTTTTGAGGGCTTTGCCATGCACGAAAACTCACAAAAATTTGCCCACACATCAGTCGTGGTGAAAATTGCAATGTATTACTATTTTTGTGCTTAGACATGCCCCGGCGGCTCTATAGCGCCACCAAACACGCACCCATTTTGGAACGCACATGCTCGAATTCTCACGAAATTTGATATGGTCATAGTAGTCATCATAAATTTTTTTGTAAATTTTTTTGAAATTTTTTTACCGCAAAGGAAGTGAGCTATGAGCCATTTCCTGCGTTTTTTCAGATTTTACGAACACATTTTTGAGGGCCTTATCATACTTGAAATTTCACCAAACTTGGCTGATAGACTAGAAATATTAAGTTCTTTAATTCGATATCTCATTTGGCACTAAGTTTGACATGGTAGCTCTATAGCGCCCCCTAATACATAATTGCATTTTTGAGGGTCTCAGCATGCTCGAAAACTCACAAAACTTTGCAGACCTATTAAGCTAGTCATACTATTTACTAGGTTATAGGGTTTACTGATGAGCGTGGCAAAATTGCATTACGGCGCCACCTAGAATATTTCAATGAAGCAGCCCTCGCAGCATGTTTAACCTACATGTACAAAATTCGGTGGACATGTGTACTATGCCAAGACCTAAAAAAAAGTCTCTTGGTGCCATGACCTAGACTCAACAGAAAGTCCGCCATTTTTAATTGAATTTGCAAATTTTTTACATTTTTAGCCATTCACAGGCGTCGTACTTTAACGAACTCCTCCTAGAGATGTTACCCGATCAACTTAAAATTTCGCATATGGCATCTAAAGACCTTGTCGATGTTAAATTGCGAAGCTTTTTTTGATTCATCGAACTTTGTATCCGTGGCGTCGCGGCGAATTTTGATGTTCCGCCATGAAACAGGAAGTTGGTTTTACGCACACATGCTTTGTGAAAGTTACGCGAAGCTTCACAGGCTTGATAATAGTCTACTTCCAAGTATACCCACATGTTGATATTGGATTGGGTGTGGTCAAGTGGCTCCACAGCGCCCTCTTGACACGGCCATGTTGAGATAAAAGTGCTTCAATGTTCATGAAATTTGGTTTGGTCATTGCGTTTGTCATGTCGAGTGATGGTAATTTTTTTGAAGTTTTTTGGCCAAACAGGAAGTGAGCTATGAGCCATTTCCTGCGTTTTTCCAAATTTTCGAAACACGTGTTTGGAGCATTAGAATACTCAAAATCTTGCAAAAAGTTGCACAAATTATAATTGTCTTATTGTCTTCAATTTTATACATCAATTTACACTAAATTTGGCACAATGGCTCTTTAGCGCCCCCAATCAGATTTTTAAAAGAATTGCCCTTTTGAGGGTCTCAGCATGTTCGAAAACTCACAAAATTTTGTAAATGTATAAAAACCATCATTCGTATTACTCTGACAAAAAACTTACAAATCGACATGGCAAAAATGGCATTATAGCGCCCCCTGGAAAATTTCAAATAAGCAGCCCTCGCAGCCCGGTAAACCCACATGTATGAAATTCGGTACACATGTGGAATATGCCGAGACCTACAAAAAAGTCTCTTGGTGCCATGACCTAGACTCAACAGGAAGGCTGCCATTTTTAATTGAAATTGCAACTTTTTTTTTTTTTTTTCCATTCACAGGTGTTGTACTTTAACGAACTCCTCCTAGAGATTTTATCCGATCAACCTAAAATTTGGCATTCAATATCTAACAACCTTGCTGACGTTAAATTGCGAAGCTTTTTTGATTTCATCGAACGATGCATCCGTGGCGTAATGGCGAATTTTGATGTCCTGCCATGAAACAAGAAGTTGCTTTCAATTCCACATACTTTGTGGGATTTGCCTGAAACTTTCCAAGCTTGATAAAATTGTCCGCTCAAGTATAGATATATGCTTATTTTATATCGAGAGGTGCCAGGTGGCTCCACAGCGCCCTCTAGATATGGGCATGTTCAGATAAAAGTGCTTGAAAGTTCATGAAATTTGACATGATCATTGCATTAGTCATTCTCCGCAATTGTTAATTTTTTGAAATTTTTTTGCCAAACAGGAAATGAGCTATGAGCTATTCCCTGTGTTTTTCCAAATTTTATGAACACACGTTTTAAGGCCTTAGAATGCTCCAAAACTTGCAAAACCATCCAAAAATTAGAACTGTCTTATTCTCTTCAATACATCCATCAATTGGCACTAAATGGGGCATAATGGCTCTATAGCGCCCCCAATAATATTTATAAAAGAATTGCTCTTTTGAAAGTCTAAACACGCTGGAAAATTTACAAAAATCAAAACACTCATGGAGCACCGTATTTCGATTACTGTGTTGTAGATTTTGTGCACAGGCAAGTCAAAATGGTATCATAGCGCCCTCCAGAAAATTTTTGCACTCCCATCAGGAAACCACATTGTACGCGGTCGAGCTGTGTCCATTGGCTCTGAATGGACACCTGCAGCCATCAAGATCTTGCTGCCACCCCAATGTGCACAGGGGGGGCGAGGGCCCTTTCAACGCTGCTTGCAGCTTTAATTCTTCTTCTTCTTCTTCTTCTTCTTCTTTTTATTCTGCTGCGAGAATGCATTTTTGAGGGCTTTGCCATGCACGAAAACTCACAAAAATTTGCCCACACGTCAGTCGTGGTGAAAATTGCAAACTATTATTATTTTTGTGCTTGGACATGCCCCGGTGGCTCTTTAGCGCCACCAAACACGCGGCCATTTTGGAACGCACTTGCTCGGATTCTCACGAAATTTGATAGGGTCATAGTAGTCATAATAAATTTTTTTGTACATTTTTTTGAAATTTTTTTGCCTCACAGGAAGTGAGCTATGAGCCATTTCCTGCATTTTTTCAGATTTTACGAACACATTTTTTAGGGCCTTTTTATACTCGAAAACACACCAAACTTGGCTTATTGACTAAAAATATTAAGTTCTTTGATTAAATATCTCATTTGGCAGTGAGTGAGACATGGTGGCTCTACAGCGCCCCCTAATACATAATTGCATTTTTGAGAGCATCAGCATGCACGAAAACTCACAAAACTTTGCAAACATATTAAGCTGGTCATACTTTTTACTAAAATATAGGATTTACAGATGGATGTGGCATAATTGCATTACAGCGCCACCTAGAAAATTTCAATGAAGCAGCCCTCGCAGTATGTTTAACCTACATGAACTAAATTCGGTGGACATGTGTACTAGGCCAAGACCTTAAAAAAAAGTCTCTTGGTGCCATCACCTAGACTCAACAGGAAGTTCGCCATTTTTAATTGAATTTGCAAATTTTTTTAATTTTTTGCCCATCACAGACGTCGTACTTTAACGAACTCCTCCGAGAGATTTTATCCGATTAACTTAAAATTTTGCATATGACATCTTAAGACCTTGTTGATATTAAATTGCGAAGCTTTTTTGGATTCATTGAACTTTGAATCCGTGGCGTCGCGGCGAATTTCGATGTTCCGCCATGAAACAGGAAGTTGATTTTATGCGCATATGCTTTGTGAGAATTGCCCTAAACTTTAGAGGCTTAATAAGAGTCGACTTCTAAATATACCTATATGTTGATATTGGATTGGGTGTGGTCAGGTAGCTCCACAGCGCCCTCTTGACACGGCCATGTTGAGTTGAAAGTGCTTGAATGTTCATGAAATTTGGTCTGATCATTACATTTGTTTTTTTGGGCTTTGTTTATTTTTTTGAAATTTTTTGGCCTAACAGGAAGTGAGCTATGAGTCATTTCCTGCGTTATTCCAAATTTTATGAACACACGTTTGAAGGCTTTAGCATACCCGAAAACTTGCAAAACTTTGCAAAAATTATAATTGTCTGATTGTCTTCAATGTGAGGCAGAAATTGGCAGTAAATGTGGCATAATGGCTCTATAGCGCCCCCAATCAGATTTTTAAAAGAATTGCCCATTTGAGGGTTTCAGCATGCTCAAAAACTCACAAAATTTTGTACCATTCTAAAAACCATCATTACTATTACACTGATAAAAAAATACATATAGAGTTGGCAAAAATGGCATTATAGCGCCCCCTGGAAAATTTCAAATAAGCAGCCCTCGCATCTAGGTTGACCTGCATGTATGAAATTCGGTGGACATGTAGAATATCCTGAGACCTCAAAAAAAGTCTCCTGGTGCTATGACCTAGACTCACAAGGAAGTTCGCCATTTTTAATTGAAATTTCAACTTTTTTTGATTTTTCGCCATTCGCAGGTGTCTTACTTTAACGAACTCCTCCTAGAGATTTTATCCGATCAACTTAAAATTTGGTGAGTAGTATCTCAAGACGTTCCCAATGTTAAATTGCGAAGCTTTTTTTGATTCATCGAACTTTGGATATGTGGCGTCGCGGCGAATTTTGATGTTCCGCCATGAAACAGTAAGTTGGTTTTACGCACACATGCTTTGTGAGAGTTGCGCGAAACTTCACAGGCTTGATAATAGTCTACTTCCAAGTATACCCACATGTTGATATTGGATTGGGTGTGGTCAGGTGGCTCCACAGCGCCCTCTTGACACGGCCATGTTGAGATAAAAGTGCCTTAATGTTCATGAAATTTGGTGTGGTCAATGCGTTTGTCATGTCGAGTGATGGTAATTTTTTTGAAATTTTTTGGCCAAACAGGAAGTGAGCTATGAGCCATTTCCTGCATTTTTCCAAATTTTAGAAACACATGTTTGGAAGCCTTAGAATACTCAAAATCTTGCAAAAAGTTGCACAAATTATAATTGTCTTATTGTCTTCAATTTTATACATCAATTTACACTAAATTTGGCACAATGGCTCTTTAGCGCCCCCAATCAGATTTTTAAAAGAATTGCCCTTTTGAGGGTCTCAGCATGTTCTAAAACTCACAAAATTTTGTAAATATATAAAAACCATCATTCGTATTACTCTGACAAAAAACTTACAAATCGACATGGCAAAAATGGCATTATAGCGCCCCCTGGAAAATTTCAAATAAGCAGCCCTCGCAGCCCGGTAAACCCACGTGTATGAAAATTCGGTAGTAATGTGGAATATGCCGAGACCTACAAAAAAGTCTCTTGGTGCCATGACCTAGACTCAACAGGAAGGCTGCCATTTTTAATTGAAATTGCAACTTTTTTTTTTTTTTTTGCCATTCACAGGTGTCGTACTTTAACGAACTCTTCCTAGAGATTTTATCCGATCAACTTAAAATTTGGCATATAATATCTAAAAACCTTGCTGACGTTAAATTGCGAAGCTTTTTTGATTTCATCAAACGATGCATCCGTGGCGTCATGGCGAATTTTGATGTCCTGCCATGAAACAGGAAGTTGCTTTCAATTCCAAATACTTTGTGGGATTTGCCTGAAACTTTCCAAGCTTGATAAAATTGTCCGCCCAAGTATAGATATATGCTTATTTTATATCGAGAGGTGCCAGGTGGCTCCACAGCGCCCTCTAGATATGGCCATGTTCAGATAAAAGTGCTTGAAAGTTCATGAAATTTAATTTGATCATTGCATTAGTCATTCTTTGCAATTGTTAATTTTTTGAAATTTTTTTGCCAAACAGGAAGTGAGCTATGAGCTATTTCCTGCGTTTTTCCAAATTTTACGAACACACGTTTTAAGGCCTTAGAATGCACCAAAACTTGCAAAACCATCCAAAAATTAGAACTGTCTTATTCTCTTCAATACATCCATCAATTGGCACTAAATGGGGCATAATGGCTCTATAGCGCCCCCAATAATATTTATAAAAGAATTGCTCTTTTGAAAGTCTAAACATGCTGGAAAATTTACAAAAATCAAAACACTCATGGAGCCCCGTATTACGATTACTGTGTTGTAGATTTTGTGCACAGGCAAGTCAAAATGGTATCATAGCGCCCTCCAGAAAATTTTTGCACTCCCATCAGGAAACCACATTGTACGCGGTCAAGCTGTGTCCAATGGCTCTGAATGGACACCTGCAGCCATCAAGATCTTGCTGCCACCCCAATGTGCACAGGGGGGGCGAGGGCCCTTTCAACGCTGCTTGCAGCTTTAATTATTATTATTCTGCTGCGAGAACACATTTTTGAGGTCTTTGCCATGCACGAAAAGTCACCAGAATTTGCCAACACGTCAGTCATGGTGAAAATTGCAAAATATTTTTATTTTTGTGCTTGGACATGCCCCGGTGGCTCTATAGCGCCACCAAACACGTGGCCATTTTGGAACGCACTTGCTCGGATTCTCACGAAATTTGATAGGGTCATAGTAGTCATCATAACTTTTTTTGTAAATTTTTTTGAAATTTTTTTGCCGCACAGGAAGTGAGCTATGAGCAATTTCCTGCTTTTTTTCAGATTTTACGAACACATTTTTGAGGGCCTTATCATACTCGAAAACTCACCAAACTTGGCTCATTGACTAAAAGTATTAAGTATTTTCATTCAATATCTCATTTAGCACTGGGTGTGACATGGTGGCTCTATAGCGCCCCCTAATACATAATTGCATTTTTGAGGGCCTCAACATGCTCGAAAACTCACGAAACTTTGCAAACATATTAAGCTGGTCATAGTTTTGACTGGAATATAGGGTTTACCGATAGATGTGGCAAAATAGCATTACAGCGCCACCTAGAAAATTTCAATGAAGCAGCCCTCGCAGCGTGTTTAACCTACATGTACAAAATTCGGTGGACATGTGTACTATGCCAAGACCTAAAAAAAAGTCTCTTGGTGCCATGACCTAGACTCAACAGGAAATCCGCCATTTTTGATTAAATTTGCAAATTTTTTTTATTTTTGGCCATTCACAGGCGTCGTACTTTAACGAACTCCTCCTAGAGATTTCATCCGATCAACTTAAAATTTTGCGTATGACATCTAAAGACCTCGTCGATGTTAAATTGCGAAGCTTTTTTGGATTCATCGAACGTTGTATCCGTGGCGTTGCGGCAAATTTCGATGTTCCGCCATGAAACTGGAAGTTGCTTTTATGAGCACATGCTTTGTGTAATTTGCACGAAACTTTACAGGCCTAATAATAGTCTATTTACAAATATACCAATATATTGATATTGGATTGGGTGTGGTCAGGTGGCTCCACAGCGCCCTCTTGACACAGCCATGTTGACATAAAAGTGCTTAAATGTTCATGAAATTTGATTTGGTCATTGCATTTGCTTTTTTGGGCCATGCTTATTTTTTTGAAATTTTTCCGCCAAACAGGAAGTGAGCTATGAGCCATTTCCTGCGTTATTCCAAATTTTACGAACACACATTTGGAGGCCTTAAGATACTCGAAAACTTGCAAAACTTTGCAAAAATAAATTTGTTTCATTGACTTCTATTTAAGACAAAAATTGGCAGTAAATGTGGCATTATGGCTCTATAGCGCCCCCAATCAGATTTTTAAAAGAATTGCCCTTTTGAGGGTCTCAGCATGCTCAAAAACTCACAAAATTTTGAACAATTCTAAAAACCATCATTCCTCTTACACTGATAAAAAATTTACATATAGGCGTGTCAAAATGGCATTATAGCGCCCCCTGGAAAATTTCAAATAAGCAGCCCTCGCATCGTGGTTGACTTGCATGTATGAACTTTGGTGGACATGTGAAATATCCTGAGACATAAAAAAAAGTCTCTTGGTGCCATGACCTCGACCCAACTGGAAGTTTGCCATTTTTGATTGAAATTGCAACTTTTTTAGATTTTTCGCAATTCGCAGGTGTCGTACTTTAACGAACTCCTCCTAGAGATTTTATCCGATCAACTTAATATTTGGCAAATAATATTTAAAGACGTTGCCGATGTTAAATTGCGAAGCTTTTTTGAATTTATCAAAAGATTTATCCGTTGGATTGCGGCGAATTTCGATGTCCTGCCATGAAACAAGTAGTTGATTTTACTCCCACATACTTTGTGTGATTTGCCTGAAACTTTCCAAACTTGATTAATTAATCCTCCAAAATATAAATATATGCTAATATTACATCGAAGGTGGCCAAATGGCTCCACAGCGCCCTCTAGATACGACCATGTAAAGATAAAAGTGCTTGAATGTTCATGAAATTTTGTGTGATCATTGCAATATTCAATCCAAGCAATGCGTAATTTTTTGAAATTTTTCGGCCAAACAGTAAGTGAGCTATGAGCCATTTCCTGCGTTTTTACGAATTTTATGAACACACGTTTTAAGACCTTAGAATGCTCCAAAACTTGCAAAACGTGGCACAAATTATCATTGTCTTATTTTCTTGAATTTCATAAATCAACTGCCAATAAATGTGGCATGATGACTCTATAGCACCCACAATGAGATTTATAGAAGAATTGCTCTTTTGAAGGTCTAAACATGATGTAAAATTAACAAAAATCAACACACTCATGGAGCTCGGTATTTCGATTACTATGTTGTATATTTTGCGCACATGCATGTCAAAATGGGACCATAGCGCCTTCCAGAAAATTTTTGCAGTGCCCTCAGGAAACCACATTATACGCGGTCCAGCAGTGTCCAATGGCTGAGAATGGACACCTGCACCCATCAAGATCTTGCTGCCACCCCAACGTGCACGAAGGGTGCGAGGGCCCTTTCAACGCTGCTTGCAGCTTTAATTCTTCTTCTTCTTCTTCTTCTTTTTATTCTGCTGCGAGAACGCATTTTTGAGGGCTTTGCCATGGACGAAAACTCACAAAAATTTGCCCACTAGTCAGTCGTCGTGAAAATTGCAAAGTATTATTATTTTTGTGCTTGGACATGCCCCGGTGGCTCTATAGCGCCACCAAACACACGGCCATTTTGGAACGCACTTGCTCGGATTCTCACGAAATTTTATAGAGTCATAGTAGTCATCATAAATTTTTTTGAAATTTTTTTGCCTCACAGGAAGTGAGCTATGAGCCATTTCCTGCATTTTTTCAAATTTTACGAACACATTTTTGAGGGTTTTATCATACTCGAAAACTCACCAAACTTGGCTCATAGACTAGAAATATTACGTTCTTTGATTCGATATCTCATTTGGCACTGGGTGTGACATGGTAGCTCTATAGCGCCCCCTAATACATAATTGCATTTTTGAGGGCCTCAGCATGCTTGAAAACTCACAAAACTTTGCAAACATATTAAGCTGGTCTTACGGATTTAGGGTTTACAGATGGATGTGGCAAAATTTAATTACAGCGCCACCTAGAAAATTTCAATGAAGCAGCCCTCGCAGCGTGTTTGACCTACATGTACAAAATTCGGTGGACATGTGTACTATGCCAAGACCTAAAAAAAAGTCTCTAGGTGCCATTACCTAGACTCCACAGGAAGTCCGCCATTTTTCATTGAATTTGCAAATTTTTTTAATTTTTTGCCATTCACTGGCTTCGTACTTTAACGAACTCCTCCTAGAGATTTTATCCGATTAACTTAAAATTTTGAATTTAACATCTTAAGACCTTCTCGATGTTAAATTGCAAAGCTTTTATGGATTCATTGAACTTTGTATCCGTGGCGTCGCGGCGAATTTCGATGTTCCGCAATGAAACAGGAAGTTGGTTTTACGCGCACATGCTTTGTGAAATTTGCGCGAAACTTTACAGGCTTTATAGGAGTCCACTTCCAAGTAGACCTAAATGTTGATATTAGATTGGGTGTGGTCAGGTGGCTCCACAGCGCCCTCTTGAAACGGCCATGTTGAGATAAAAGTGCTTGAATGTTCATGAAATTTGGTGTGATCATTGCTTTGTTCATGTCGGGTTATATTAATTTTTTTGAAATTTTTTGGCTAAACAGGAAGTGAGCTATGCGCCATTTCCTGCGTTTTTCTAAATTTTATAAACACATGTTTGGAAGCCTTAGAATACTCGAAATCTTGCAAAAAGTTGCACAAATTATAATTGCCTTATTCTCTTCAATTTTATATATCAATTTACACTAAATTTGGCACAATGGCTCTTTAGCGCCCCCAATCAGATTTTTGAAAAAATTGCCCTTTTAAGAGTCTCACCATGTTCAAAAACTCACAAAATTCTTGAAATGTATAAAGACCATCATTTGTATTACTTTGACAAGAAACTTACTTTTAGGCATGGCAAAAATTTCATGATAGCGCCCCCTGGAAAATTTCAAATAAGCAGCCCTCGCAGCCCGGTAAACCTACATCTATGAAATTTGGTATACATGTGGAATATGCCGAGACCTGAAAAAAAGTCTCTTGGTGCCATGACCTAGACTCAGCAGGAAGACCGCCATTTTTAATTGAAATTGAATCTTTTTTGGATTTTTCGCCATTCACAAGTGTCGTACTTTAACGAACTCCTCCGAGAGGTTTTATCCGATCAACTTACAATTTGGCAACTGATATTATGAGACATTGCCGATGTTAAATTGCGAAGCTTTTTTGGATTCATGGAACGATGAATCCAAGGCGACGCGGCGAATTTCGATGTTCCGCCATGAAACAGGAAGTTGGTTTTACTCCAACATACTTGGTGGGATTTGCCGGAAACTTTCCAAGCTTCATAAAAGTGTCCTCCCAAATATAAATATATGCTGATATTGGATCAGGAGGTGCCAGGTGGCTCCACAGCGCCCTCTAGATATGGCCATGTTAAGATAAAAGTGCTTGAATGTTCATGAAATTTGGTGTGATCATTGCATTAGTCATTCCGGGCAATGGTTCATTTTCTAAAAATTTTTGGCCAAAAAGGAACTGAGCTATGAGCTATTTCCTGCATTTTTCCAAATTTTACGAAAACACGTTTAAAGGCCTTAGAATGCTCCAAAACTTGCAAAACCCCACAAATTATAATTGTCTTATTCTCTTCAATGTCATCCATAAATTGGCACTAAATGTGGCATAATGGCTCTACAGCGCCTCCAATCAGATATATAGAAGAATTGCTCTTCTGAAGGTCTAAACATGCTGGAAAATTAACAAAAACCAACACACTCGTGGAGCTCGGTATTACGATTACTCGGTTGTAGATTGCGCACAGGCATGTCAAAATGGTAACATAGCGTCCTCCAGAAAATTTTTGCACTCCCCTCAGGATACCACATTGTATGCGGTCCAGCAGTGTCCATTGGCTGTGAATGGACACCTGCACCCATCAAGATCTTGCTGCCACCCCAACGTGCACGAAGGGGGCGAGGGCCCTTTCAACGCTGCTTGCAGCTTTAATTATTAGAGCCTGAGCACCGACTGGTGCCAGGGCCCGGAACAGGTCCTGGCACCGAAGTTGCGAGGAACCTATTGTTTTTGATGGGATTTTTATTATTCTTCTTCTTCTTCTTCTTTTTATTCTGCTGCGAGAATGCATTTTTGAGGGCTTTGCCATGCACGAAAACTCACAAAAATTTGCCGACACGTCAGTCGTGGTGAAAATTGCAAACTATTATTTATTTTGTGCTTGGACATGCCCCGGTGGCTCTATAGCGCCACCAAGCAAGCGGCCATTTTGGAACGCACTTGCTCTGAATCAATTGAAATTTTATAGGGTCATAGTAGTCATCCTAAATTTTTTGTCAAATTTTGGAAATTTTTTTGCCGCACAGGAAGTGAGCTATGAGCCATTTCCTGCGTTTTTTCTGATTTTACGAACACACTTTTGAAAGCCTTATCATACTCGAAAACACACCAAACTTGGCTCATTGACTAAAAATATTAAGTTCTTTGATTCGATATCTCAATTGGCAGTAGGTGACACATGGTGGCTCTATAGCGCCCCCGAATACATAATTGCATTTTTGAGGGCATCAAAATGCTCGAAAACTCACAAAACTTCGCAAACATATTAAGCTGGTCATACTCTTTACTAGAATATAAGGTGTACAGATTATTGTGACAAAATAGCATTACAGCGCCACCTAGAAGATTTCAATGAAGCAGCCCTCGCAGCGTGTTTAACCTACATCTACAAAATTCGGTGGACATGTGTACTATGCCAAGACCTAAAAAAAAGTCTCTTGGTGCCATGACCTAGACTCAACAGGAAGTCCGCCATTTTTAATTGAATTTTCAAATTTTTTAAATTTTTTGCCATTCACAGGCGTCGTACTTTAACGAACACCTCCTAGTGATTTTTTCCGATCAACTTAAAATTTTGAATGTGACATCTAAAGACCTTGTTGATGTTAAATTGCGAAGATTTTTTGGATTCATCGAACTTTGTATCAGTGGCGTCGCGGCGAATTTTGATGTTCCGCCATGAAACAGGAAGTTGGTTTTATGCGCATATGCTTTATGAGATTTGCCAGAAACCTTACAGGCTTAATAAGAGTTGACTTCCAAATATACTTATATGTTGGTATTGGATTGGGTGTTGTCAGGTGGCTCTACAGCGCCCACTTGACACGGCCATGTTGATATAAAAGTGCTTGAATGTTCATGAAATTTAATCAGATCATTGCATTTGTTTTTCTGGGCTGTGCTGATTTTTTTGAAATTTTTCGGCAAAACAGGAAGTGAGCTATGAGTCATTTCCTGCGTTATTCCAAATTTTATGAACACACATTTGAAGGCCTTAGCATACTCGAAAACTTGCAAAACTTAGCTAAAATTTTAGTTGTCACATTGTCTTCAATTTGAAACAAAAATTGGCAGTAAATGAGGCATCATGGCTCTATAGCGCCCCCAATACGATTTTGAAAAGAATTACCCTTTTGAGGGTTTCAGCATGCTCAAAAACTCACAAAATTTTGTACAATTTTAAATACCATCATTCCTATTACACTGATAAAAAATTTACAAATAGGCGTGGCAGAAATGGCATTATAGCGCCCCCTGGAAAATTTCAAATAAGCAGCCCTCGCAGCCCAGTAAACCCCCATGTTTTAAAATTTGGTAGACATGTGGAATATGCCGAGACCTACAAAAAAGTCACTTGGTGCCATGACCTAGACTCAACAGGAAGGCTGCCATTTTTAACTGAAATTGCAACTTTTTAAAATTTTTTTTGCCATTCACAGGCGTCGTACTTTAACGAACTCCTCCTAGAGATTTTATCCGATCAACTTAAAATTTTGAATATGCGTCTAAAGACCTTGTTGATGTTAAATTGCGAAGCTTTTTTGATTTCATCGAACGATGCATCCGTGGCGTCACGGCGAATTTTGATGTCCTGCCATGAAACAGGAAGTTGCTTTCAATTCCACATACTTTGTGGGATTTGCCTGAAACTTTCCAAGCTTGATAAAATTGTCCGCCCAAGTATAAATAGATGCTTATTTTATATCGAGAGGTGCCAGGTGGCTCCCCAGCGCCCTCTAGATATGGCCATGTTCAGATAAAAGTGATTGAAAGTTCATGAAATTTGGTATGATCATTGCATTAGTCATTCTCCGCAATTGTACATTTTTTGAAATTTTTTTGCCGAACAGGAAGAGAGCTATGAGCTATTTCCTACGTTTTTCCAAATTTTACGAACACACGTTTTAAGGCCTTAGAATGCTCCAAAACTTGCCAAACCATCCAAAAATTAGAACTGTTTTATTCTCTTCAATACATTCATCAATTGGCACTAAATGGGGCATAATGGCTCTATAGCGCCCCCAATAATATTTATAAAAGACTTGCTCTTTTGAAAGTCAAAACATGCTGGAAAATTTACAAAAATCAAAACACTCATGGAGCCCCGTATTACGATTACCGTGTTGTAGATTTTGTGCACAGGCAAGTCAAAATGGTATCATAGCGCCCTCCAGAAAATTTTTGCACTCCCATCAGGAAACCACATTGTACGCGGTCCAGCTGTGTCCAATGGCTCTGAATGTACACCTGCAGCCATCAAGATCTTGCTGCCACCCCAATGTGCACAGGGGGGGCGAGGGAACTTTCAACGCTGCTTGCAGCTTTAATTATTAGGGTCCGAGCACCGACCGGTGCCAGGGCCCGGAACGGGTCCTGGCACCGAAGGTGCAAGGAACCTATTGTTTTTGATGGGATTTTTATTATTAGGGCCCGAGCACCGACCGGTGCCAGGGCCCGGAACGGGTCCTGGCACCGAAGGTGCGAGGAACCTATTGTTTTTGATGGGATTTTTATTATTCTTCTTCTTCTTCTTCTTCTTCTTTTTCTTCTTCTTCTTTTTATTCTGCTGCGAGAACTCATTTTTGAGGGTTTTGCCATGCCATGCCCATTTTGGAACGCACTTGCTCGGATTCTCACGAAATTCGATTGGGCCATAGCAGTCATGATAAATTTTTTTGGTAATTATTTTGAAATTTTTTTGCCGCACAGGAAGTGAGCTACGAGCCATTTCCTGCGTTTTTTCAGATTTTACAAACACATTTTTGAGGGCCTTATCATACTCGAAAACTCACCAAACTTGGCTCATAGACTAAAAATATTAAGTTCTTTGATTCGATGTCTCATTTGGCACTAAGTGTGACATGGTGGCTCTATAGCGCCATAATACATAATTGCATTTTTGAGGGCCTCAGCATGCTCGAAAACTCACGTTACTTTGCACATCAATTAAATTGGTCATATTGTTTACTAGGATATAGGGTGTACTGATGAGCATGGCAAATTTGCATTACAGCGCCACCTAGAAAATTTCAATGAAGCAGCCCTCGCAGCATGTTTAACCTACATGAACAAAATTCGGTGGACATGTGTACTATGCCAAGACCTAAAAAAAAGTCTCTTGGTGCCATGACCTAGACTCAACAGGAAGTCCGCCATTTTTAATTGAATTTGCAACTTTTTTTTATTTTTTGTCATTCACAGGCGTCGTACTTTAACGAACTCCTCCTAGAGATTTTATCCGATCAACTTAAAATTTGGAACAGGCCATCTAAAGACATTCTCCATGTTAAATTGTGAAGCTTTTTTGGATTCATCGAAAATTGTGTCCGTGGCGTTGCGGCGAATTTCGATGTTCCGCCATGAAAATGGAATTTGCTTTTATGAGCACATGCATTGTGAGATTTGCGTGAAACTTTACAGGCTTAATAGTAGTCTACTTCCAAATATAACTATATGTTGATATTAGATTGGGTGTGGTCAGGTGGCTCCACAGCGCCCTCTTCACACGACCATGTTGATATAAAAGTGCTTGAATGTTCATGAAATTTGGTCTGATCATTGCATTGGTTTTTTTGGGCTAAAATTATTTTTTTGAAATTTTTCGGCCAAACAGGAAGTGCGCTACTAGCCATTTTCTGCGTTATTCCAAATTTTACGAACACACATTTGAAGGCTTTAGCAGAATTGAAAACTTGTAAAACTTTGCAAAAATTATAATTGTCCAATTGTCTTCAATTTGAGACAATAATTGGCAGTAAATGAGGCATTATGGCTCTATAGCGCCCCCAATCAGATTTTTCAAATAATTGCCTTTTTGAGGGTCTCAGCATGCTCAAAAACTCACAAAATTTTGTACAATTCTAAAGACCATCATTCCTATTACACTGAAAAAATTTACATATTGGAGTGGCAAAAATGGCATTATAGCGCCCCCTGGAAAATTTCAAAAAAGTAGCCCTCGCACCGTGGTTGACCTGCATGTATGAACTTCGGTGGATATGTGGAATATTCTGAGACCTAAAACAAAGTCTCTTGATGCCATGACCTAGACCCAACAGGAAGTCCGCCATTTTTAATTGAAATTGCAACTTTTTTTGATTTTTTGCCATTCACAGGCGTCGTACTTTAACGAACTCCTCCTAGAGATTTTATCCGATCAACTTAATATTTGGCAAGTAATATCCAAAGTCCTTGCTGATGTTGAATTGCGAAGCTTTTTTGGATTGATGCAACAGTGTATCCGTGGCGTCGCGGCGAATTTTGACGTCCCGCCATGAAACAGGAAATTGCTTTTACTCCCACATACTTCGTTCGATTTGCCTGAAAGTTTCCAAGCTTGATAATATTTTCCTCGAAAGTATAACTATATGCTAATATTAGATAGGGAGTGGCCAGGTGGCTCCACGACACCCCCTAGATACGGCCATGTTAAGTTAAAAGTGCTTAAATGTTCATGAAATTTGGGGTGATCATTGCATTAGTCATTCTGGGCGATGGTTAATTTTTTGAAAATTATTGCATAAACAGGAAGAGAGCTATGAGCTATTTCCTGCGTTTTTCCAAATTTTACGAACTCATGTTTTCAGGCCTTAGAATGCTCCAAACCTTAAAAAACCTAGCAAACATTATAAATGTCTTATTCTCTTCAATGTCATCCATCAATTGGCATTAAATATGGCATAATGGCTCAATAGCGCCCCCAGTCAGATATTTAAAAGTATTGCCTCTTTGATCGTCTAGACATATTGGAAAATATACAAAAATCAACAGACTCATGGAGCCTGAAATTACGATTACCTTGTTGTAGATTTTGCACACAGGCATGTCAAAATGGTATCGTAGCGCCCTCTAGAACATTTTTGCACTCCCCTCAGGAAACCACAATGCACACAGTCTAGCAGTGCCCAATGGCTCTTAATGGACACCTGCACCCATCAAGATCTTGCTCCCATCCCAACGTGCACGAGGGGGGCGAGGGCCCTTTCAACGCTGCTTGCAGCTTTAATCAGGGCCCGAGCACCGACCGGTGCCAGGAACCTATTGTTTTTGATGGGATTTTTATTATTCTTCTTCTTCCTCTTCTTCTTCTTTTTATTCTGCTGCGAGAACGCATTTTTGAGGGCTTTGCCATGCACGAAAACTCACAAAAATTTGCCCACACGTCAGTCGTGGTGAAAATTGCAAAGTATTACTATTTTTGTGCTAAGACATGCCCCGGTGGCTCTATAGCGCCACCAAGCACGCGTCCATTTTGGAACGCACTTGCTCGGATTCTCACGAAATTTGATAGGGTCATAGTAGTCATCATAAATTTTATTGTAAATTTTTTTGAAATTTTTTTGCCGCACAGGAAGTGAGCTATGAGCCATTTCCTGCGTTTTTTCAGATTTTACGAACACATTCTTGAGGGCCTTATCATACTTGAAATTTCACCAAACTTCGCTCATAGACTAAAAATTTTAAGTTCTTTAATTCGATATCTCATTTGGCACTTAGTGTGACATGGTAGCTCTATAGCGCCCCTAATACATAATTGCATTTTTGAGGGCCTCAGCATGCTCGAAAACTCACGTTACTTTGCACATCTATTAAATTGGTCATATTGTTTACTAGGATATAGGGTGTACTGATGAGCATGGCAAATTTGCATTACAGCGCCACCTAGAAAATTTCAATGAAGCAGCCCTCGCAGCATGTTTAACCTACATGTACAAAATTCGGTGGACATGTGTACTATGCCAAGACCTAAAAAAAAGTCTCTTGATGCCATGACCTAGACTCAACAGAAAGTCCGCCATTTTTTATTGAATTTGCAAATTTTTTTTATTTTTTGCCATTCACAGGCGTCGTACTTTAACGAACTCCTCCTAGAGATGTTACCCGATCAACTTAAAATTTCGCAGATGGCATCTAAAGACCTTGTCGATGTTAAATTGCGAAGCTTTTTTGGATTCATTGAACTTTGTATCCGTGGCGTCGCGGCAAATTTCAATGTTCCGCCATGAAACAGGAAGTTGGTTTTCCGCGCACATGCTTTGTCAGATTTTCGCAAAACTTAACAGGCTTCATAAGAGTCTACTTCCAAGTAGAACTATATGTTGATATTAGATTGGGTGTGGTCAGGTGGCTCCACAGCGCCCTCTTGACACAACCATGTTGAGATAAAAGTGCTTGAATGTTCATGAAATTTAGTTTGATCATTGCATTTGTCATGTCAGGTTATGGTAATTTTTTTGGAATTTTTTGGCCAAACAGGAAGTGAGCTATGAGCCATTTCCTGCGTTTCTCCAAATTTTATTAACACATATTTGGAAGCCTAAGAATACTCGAAATCTTGCAAAAAGTTGCACAAATTATAATTGTCTTATTATCTTCAATCTTCTATATCAATTTGCACTAAATTTGGCACCATGGCTCTATAGCGCCCCCAATCAGATTTTAAAAAGAATTGCTCTTTTGAGGGTCTCAGCATGTTCAAAAACTCACAAAATTTTGTGAATGTATAAAAATCATCATTTGTATTACTCTGATAAAAAAGCTTCTATATAGGCTTGGCAAAATTGTCATAATAGCGCCCCCTGGATAATTTCAAATAAGCAGCCCTCGCGGCCTGGTAAACCTACATGTATGAAATTCGGTAGACATGTGGAATATGCTGAGAACGAAAAAAAAGTCTCTTGGTGCCTTGACCTAGACTCAACAGGAAGTCCGCCATTTATAATTGAAATTGCAACTTTTTTTGATTTTTTGCCATTCACAGGCGTCGTACTTTAACGAACTCCTCCTTGAGATTTTATCCGATCAACTTAATATTTGGCAAATAATATCTTAAGACCTTGCTAATGTTAAATTGTGAAGCAATTTTGATTCCATCGAACAATGTATCCGTGGCTTCGCGGCGAATTTTGATATCCCGCCATGAAACCGGGAGTTGCTTTTACTGCCACATACTTTGTGGGATTTGCCTGAACCTTCTTCTGCTTGATAAAATTGTTCTCCGAAGTAAAAACATATGCTAATATTGGATCGGGAGGTGCTAGGTGGCTCCACAGCGCCCTCTAGATATGGTCATGTTAAGATAAAAGTGCTTGAATGTTCATGATATTTGGTGTGATCATTGCATTCGTCATTCCAGGTAATGTTTAATTTTTTGAAATTTTTTGACCAAACAGGAAGTGAGCTATGCGCTATTTGCTGTGTTTTTCCAAATTTTTCTGAAGACACGTTTTAAGGCCTTAGGATGCTTCAAAACTTGCAAAACCTTGCACAAAAAATAAATGTCTTATTGCGAGGTGCGAGGAACCTATTGTTTTTGATGGGATTTTTATTATTCTTCTTCTTCTTCTTCTTCTTCTTCTTATTAGGGCCCGAGCACCGACCGGTGCCAGGGCCCGGAACGGGTCCTGGCACCGAAGGTGCGAGGAACCTATTGTTTTTGATGGGATTTTTATTCTTCTTCTTCTTCTTCTTCTTCTTCTTCTTCTTCTTCTTCTTCTTCTTCTTTTTATTCTGCTGCGAGAACGCATTTTTGAGGGCTTTGCCATGCACGAAAACTCACAAAAATTTGCCCACATGTCAGTCGTGGTGAAAATTGCAAAGTATTATAATTTTTGTGCTTGGACATGCCCCGGTGGCTCTATAGCGCCACCAAACACACGGCCAATATGGAACGCACTTGCTCGGATTCTCACGAAATTTTATAGAGTCATAGTAGTCATCATAAATTTTTTTGTAAATTTTTTTGAAATTTTTTTGCCTCACAGGAAGTGAGCAATGAGCCATTTCCTGCGTTTTTTTAGATTTTACGAACACATTTTTGAGGGTTTTATCATACTCGAAAACTCACCAGACTTGGCTCATAGACTAGAAATATTACGTTCTTTGATTTGATATCTCATTTGGCACTGGGTGTGATATGGTAGCTCTATAGCGCCCCCTAATACATAATTGCATTTTTGAGGGCCTCAGCATTCTTGAAAACTCACGAAACTTTGCAATCATATTAAGCTGGTCATACTTTTTACTAGAAAGTGGGGTTTACAGATGGATGTGGCAAAATTGGATTACAGCGCCACCTAGAAAATTTCAATGAAGCAGCCCTCGCAGCGTGTTTGACCTACATGTACAAAATTCGGTGGACATGTGTACTATGCCAAGACCTAAAAAAGAGTCTCTAGGTGCCATGACCTAGACTCAACAGGAAGTCCGCCATTTTTAATTGAATTTGCAAATTTTTTAAATTTTTTGCCATTCACAGGCTTCGTACTTTAACGAACTCCTCCTAGAGATTTTATCCGATCAACTTAAAATTTTAAATTTAACATCTTAAGACCTTGTCGATGTTAAATTGCGAAGCTTTTTTGGATTCATTGAACTTTGTATCCGTGGCGTCGCGGCGAATTTCGATGTTCCGCCATGAAACAGGAAGTTGGTTTTACGCGCACATGCTTTGTGAAATTTGCGCGAAACTTTACAGGCATTATAGGAGTTCACTTCCAAGTAGACCTATGTGTTGATATTAGATTGGGTGTGGTCAGGTGGCTCCACAGCGCCCTCTTGAAATGGCCATGTTGAAATAAAAGTGCTTGAATGTTCATGAAATTTGGTGTGATCATTGCATTGTTCATGTCGAGTTTTTTTAATTTTTTTGAAATTTTTTGGCTAAACAGGAAGTGAGCTATGCGCCATTTCCTGCGTTTTTCCAAATTTTACGAACACATGTTTGGATGCTTTAGAATACTCAAAATCTTGCAAAAAGTTGCACAAATTATAAGTGTTTTATTATCTTCAATTTTATATATCAATTTACACTAAATTTGGAACAATGGCTCTATAGCGCCCCCAATAAGATTTTTAAAAGAATTGCCATTTTGAGGGTCTCAGCATGTTCTAAAACTCACAAAATTTTGTTAATGTATGAAGACCATCATTCGTATTAATCTGACAAAAAACTTATATATATACATGGCAAAAATGTCACTATAGCGCCCCCTGGAAAATTTTAAATAAGCAGCCCTCGCAGCCTGGTAAACCTACATGTATGAAATTCAGTAGACATGTGGAATATGCCGAGACCTACAAAAAATTCTCTTGGTGCCATGACCTACACTCAACAGGAAGTCCACCATTTTTAATTGAAATTGCAACTTTTTTGGATTGTTGGCCATTCACAGGTGTCGTACTTTAACGAACTCCTCCTAGAGATTTTATCTGATCAACTTAAAATTTGGCATATGACATTGAAAGACGTCGTCGATGTTAAATTGCGAAGCTTTTTTGGATTCATCGAACTTTGTATCCGTGGCGTCGCGGCGAATTTCGATGTTCCGCCATGAAAATGGAAGTTTATTTTATGAGCATATGCTTTGGGAGATTTACATGAAACTTTACAGGCTTAATGATAGTCTAATTCCAAATATACCTATATGTTGATATTGGAGTGGGTGTGGTCAGGTGGCTCTACAGCGCCCTCTTGACACGGCCATGTTGATATAAAAGTGCTTGAATGTTCATGAAATTTGGTCTGATCATTTCATTTGTTTTTCTGGGCTGTGCTGATTTTTTTTTAATTTTTTGGCCAAACAGGAAGTGAGCTATGAGTCATTTCCTGCGTTATTCCAAATTTTTTGAAGACACATTTGAAGGCCTTAGCATACTCGAAAACTTGCCAAACTTAGCTAAAATTTTATTTGTCACATTTTCTACAATTTGAAACAAAAATTGGCAGTAAATGAGGCATCATGGCTCTATTGCGCCCCCAATACGATTTTTAAAAGAATTACCCTTTTGAGGGTTTCAGCATGCTCAAAAACTCACAAAATTTTGTACAATTTTAAAGACCATTCCTATTACACTGATAAAAAATTTACAAATAGGCGTGGCAAAAATGGCATTATAGCGCCCCCTGGAAAATTTCAAATAAGCAGCCCTCGCAGCCCGATAAACCCACATGTATGAAATTCGGTAGACATGTGGAATATGCCGGGACCTACAAAAAAGTCTCTTGGTGCCATGACCTAGACCCAACAGGAAGGCTGCCATTTTTAATTGAAATTGCAACTTTTTAAAATTTTTTTTCCCATTCACAGGTGTCGTACTTTAACGAACTCCTCCTAGAGATTTTATTCGATCAACTTAAAATTTGGCACAGGCCATCTAAAGACCTTCTCCATGTTAAATTGCGAAGCTTTTTTGGATTCATCGAAAATTGTGTCCGTGGCGTTGCGGCGAATTTCGATGTTCCGCCATGAAAATGGAAGTTGCTTTTATGAGCACATGCATTGTGAGATTTGCGTGAAACTTTACAGGCTTAATAGTAGTCTACTTCCAAATATAAATATATGTTGATATTGGATTGGGTGTGGTCAAGTGGCTCCACAGTGCCCTCTTGACCCGGCCATGTTGATATAAAAGTGCTTGAATGTTCATGAAATTTGGTTTGATCATTGCATTGGTATTTTTGGGCCATACTTATTTTTTTGAAATTTTTCGGCCAAACAGGAAGTGCGCTATGAGCCATTTCCTGCGTTATTCCAAATTTTACGAACACACATTTGAAGGCCTTAGCATACTTGAAAACTTGCAAAACTTTGCAAAAATGATACTTGTCCGATTGTCTTCGATTTGAGACAATAATTGGCAGTAAATGAGGCATTATGGCTCTAAAGCGCCCCCAATCAAATTTTTAAAATAATTGCCTTTTTGAGGGTCTCACCATGCTCAAAAACTCCCAAAATTTTGTACATTTCTGAAGACCATCCTTCCAGTTACACTGATAAAAAAATTACATATAGGCGTGGCAAAAATGGCATTATAGCGCCCCCTGGAAAATTTCAAAAAAGCAGCCCTCGCACCGTGGTTGACCTGCATGTATGAACTTCGGTGGACATGTGGAATATCCTAAGACCTAAAAAAAAGTCTCTTGGTGCCATGACCTAGACCCAACAGGAAGTCCGCCATTTTTAATTGAAATTGCAACTTTTTTAGATTTTTCGCCATTCACAGGTGTCGTACTTTAACGAACTCCTCCGAGAGATTTTATCCGATCAACTTAATATTTGGCAAATAATTTCTAAAGACATTGCTGATGTTAAATTTTGAAGCTTTTTTGATTTCATCGAACGATGTAACCGTGGCGTCGCGGCGAATTTTGATGTCCCGCCATGAAACAGGAAGTTGCTTTTACTCCCACATACTTTGTGGGATTTGCCTGAAACTTCCTTTGCTTGATAAAATTGTCCTCCGAAGTATAAACAAATGCTAATATTGGATCAGGAGGTCCTAGGTGGCTCCAGAGCGCCCTCTAGATATGGTCTTGTTAAGATAAAAGTGTTTGAATGTTCATGAAATTTGGTGTGATCATTGCATTCGTCATTCCGGGTAATGCTTAATTTTTTGAAATTTTTTGGTCAAACAGGAAGTGAGCTATGAGCTATTTCCTGCGTTCTTCCAAGTTTTTTTGAACACACGTTTTAAGGCCTGAGAATGCGTCAAAACTTGCAAAACCTAGCACAAATAATAAATGTCTTATTTTCTTTAATATCATCCATCAATTGGCACTAAATGAGGCAAAATGGCTCTATAGCGCCCCCAATCAAATTTATAGAAGAATTGCTCTTTTGAAGGTCTAAACATGCTGGAAAATTTACAAAAATCAACACACTCATGGAGCTCGGTATTACGATTACTATGTTGTAGATTTTGCGCACACACATGTCAAAATGATATCATAGCGCCCTCTAGAAAATTGTTGCACTCCCCTCAGGAAACCACATTGTACGCGGTCCAGCAGTGTCCAATGGCTGTGAATGGACGCCTGCACCCATCAAGATCTTGCTGCCACCCCAACGTGCACGAAGGGCGCGAGGGCCCTTTCAACGCTGCTTGCAGCTTTAATTAGGGCCCGAGCACCGACCGGTGCGAGGAACCTATTGTTTTTGATGGGATTTTTATTATTCTTCTTCTTCTTCTTCTTCTTCTTCTTCTTTTTATTCTGCTGCGAGAACGCATTTTTGAGGGCTTTGCCATGCACGAAAACGCACAAAAATTTGCCCACACGTCAGTCGTGGTGAAAATTGCAAAGAATTATTATTTTTGTGCTTGGACATGCCCCGGTGGCTCTATAGCGCCACCAAACACACGGCCATTTTGGAACGCACTTGCTCGGATTCTCACGAAATTTTATAGAGTCATAGTAGTCATCATAAATTTTTTTGTAAATTTTTTTGAAATTTTTTTGCCTCACAGGAAGTGAGCTATGAGCCATTTCCTGCGTTTTTTTAGATTTTACGAACACATTTTTGAGGGTTTTATCATACTCGAAAACTCACCAGACTTGGCTCATAGACTAGAAATATTACGTTCTTTGATTCGATATCTCATTTGGCACTGGGTGTGATATGGTAGCTCTATAGCGCCCCCTAATACATAATTGCATTTTTGAGGGCCTCAGCATGCTTGAAAACTCACAAAACTTTGCAAACATATTGAGCAGGTCTTACTTTTAACTAGGATTTAGGGTTTACAGATGGATGTGGCAAAATTGCATTACAGCGCCACCTAGAAAATTTCAATGAAGCAGCCCTCGCAGCGTGTTTGACCTACATGTACAAAATTTGGTGAACATGTGTACTATGCCAAGACCTAAAAAAAAGCCTCAAGGTGCCATGACCTAGACTCAACAGGAAGTCCGCCATTTTTAATTGAATTTGCAAATTTTTTAAATTTTTTGCCATTCACAGGCTTCGTACTTTAACGAACTCCTCCTAGAGATTTTATCCGATCAACTTAAAATTTTGAATTTAACATCTTAAGACCTTGACAATGTTAAATTGCGAAGCTTTTTTGGATTCATTGAACTTTGTATCCGTGGCGTCGCGGCGAATTTCGATGTTCCGCCATGAAACTGGAAGTTGGTTTTACGCGCACATGCTTTGTGAAATTTGCGCGAAACTTTACAGGCTTTATAGTAGTCCACTTCCAAGTAGACCTATATGTTAATATTAGATTGGGTGTGGTCAGGTGGCTCCACAGCGCCCCCTTGAAACGGCCATGTTGAGATAAAAGTGCTTGAATGTTCATGAAATTTGGTGTGATCATTGTATTGTTCATGTTGAGTTATTTTAATTTTTTTGAAATTTTTTGGCCAAACAGGAAGTGAGCTAGGCGCCATTTCCTGCGTTTTTCCAAATTTTATAAACACATGTTTGGATGCTTTAGAATACCCGAAATCATGCAAAAAGTTGCACAAATTATAATTGTCTTATTATCTTCAATTTTATATGTCAATTGACACTAAATTTGGCACAATGGCTCTATAGCGCTCCCTATCAGATTTTTAAAAGAATTGCCATTTTGAGGGTCTCAGCATGTTCTAAAACTCACAAAATTTTGTAAATGTATAAAGACCATCATTCGTATTACTCTGACAAAAAACTTATATATATACATGGCAAAAATGTCACTATAGCGCCCCCTGGAAAATTTTAAATAAGCAGCCCTCGCAGCCTGGTAAACCTACATGTATGAAATTCAGTAGACATGTGGAATATGCCGAGACCTACAAAAAATTCTCTTGGTGCCATGACCTACACTCAACAGGAAGTCCACCATTTTTAATTGAAATTGCAACTTTTTTGGATTGTTGGCCATTCACAGGTGTCGTACTTTAACAAACTCCTTCTAGAGATTTTATCTGATCAACTTAAAATTTGGCATATGACATTGAAAGACGTCGTCGATGTTAAATTGCGAAGCTTTTTTGGATTCATTGAACTTTGTATCCGTGGCGTCGCGGCGAATTTCGATGTTCCGCCATGAAAATGGAAGTTTATTTTATGAGCATATGCTTTGGGAGATTTACATGAAACTTTACAGGCTTAATGATAGTCTAATTCCAAATATACCTATATGTTGATATTGGAGTGGGTGTGGTCAGGTGCCTCTACAGCGCCCTCTTGACACGGCCATGTTGATATAAAAGTGCTTGAATGTTCATGAAATTTGGTCAGATCATTGCATTTGGCTTTCTGGGCTGTGCTGATTTTTTTGAAATTTTTCGGCCAAACAGGGAGTGAGCTATGAGTCATTTCCTGCGTTATTCCAAATTTTATGAACACACATTTGAAGGCCTTAGCATACTCGAAAACTTGCAAAACTTTGCTAAAATTTTATTTGTCACATTGTCTTCAATTTGAAACAAAAATTGGCAGTAAATGAGGCATCATGGCTCTATAGCGCCCCCAATACGATTTTTAAAAGAATTACCCTTTTGAGGGTTTCAGCATGCTCAAAAACTCACAAAATTTTGTATAATATTAAAGACCATCATTCCTATTACACTGATAACAAATTTACAAATAGGCGTGGCAAAAATGGCATTATAGCGCCCCCTGGAAAATTTCAAATAAGCAGCCCTCGCAGCCCGATAAACCCACATGTATGAAATTCGGTAGACATGTGGAATATGCCGAGCCCAACAAAAAAGTCTCTTGGTGCCATGACCTAGACCCAACAGGAAGGCTGCCATTTTTAATTGAAATTGCAACTTTTTAAAATTTTTTTTGCCATTCACAGGTGTCGTACTTTAACGAAGTCCTCCAAGAGATTTTATCCGATCAACTTAAAATTTGGCATATAATATCTAAAAACCTTGCTGACGTTAAATTGCGAAGCTTTTTTGATTTCATCGAACGATGCATCTGTGGCGTCAGGGCGAATTTTGATGTCCTGCCATGAAACAGGAAGTTGCTTTTACTCCCACATACTTCGTTCGATTTGCCTTGATAAGCTTGATAATATTTTCCTCCAAAGTATAACTATATGCTAAAATTAGATAGGGAGTGGCCAGGTGGCTCCACGACGCCCTCTAGAAACGGCCATGTTAAGTTAAAAGTGCTTGAATGTTCATGAAATTTGGGTGATCATTGCATTAGTCATTCTGGGCGATGGTTAATTTTTTGAAAATTATTGCATAAACAGGAAGTGAGCTATGAGCTACTTCCTGCGTTTTTCCAAATTTTACGAAGTCATATTTTCAGGCCTTAGAATGCTCCAAACCTTAAAAAACCTAGCAAACATTATAAATGTCTTATTCTCTTCAATGTCATCCATCAATTGGTATTAAATATGGCATAATGGCTCAATAGCTCCCCCAGTCAGATATTTAAAAGTATTGCCTCTTTGATCGTCTAAACATATTGGAAAATTTACAAAAATCAACACACTCATGGAGCCTGACATTACAATTACCTTGTTGTAGATTTTGCACACAGGCATGTCAAAATGGTATCGTAGCGCCCTCTAGAACATTTTTGCACTCCCATCAGGAAACCACAATGCACACAGTCTAGCAGTGCCCAATGGCTCTTGATGGACACCTGCACCCATCAAGATCTTGCTGCCACCCCAACGTGCACGAGGGGGGCGAGGGCCCTTTCAACGCTGCTTGCAGCTTTAATTAGGGCCCGAGCACCGACCGGTGCCAGGGCCCGGAACGGGTCCTGGCACCGAAGGTGCGAGGAACCTATTGTTTTTGATGGGATTTTTATTATTCTTCTTCTTCTTCTTCTTCTTCTTCTTTTTATTCTGCTGCGAGAACGCATTTTTGAGGACTTTGCCATGCACAAAAACTCACATAAATTTGCCCACACGTCAGTCGTGGTGAAAATTGCAAAGGATTACTATTTTTGTGCTTAGACATGCCTAGGTGGCTCTATAGCGCCACCAAACACGCGGCCATTTTGGAACCCACTTGCTCGGATTCTCACGAAATTCGATTGGGCCATAGCAGTCATGATAAATTTTTTTGTCAATTTTTTTGAAATTTTTTTGCCGCACAGGAAGTGAGCTACGAGCCATTTCCTGCATTTTTTCAGATTTTACAAACACATTTTTGAGGGCCTTATCATACTCGAAAACTCACCAAACTTGGCTTATAGACTAAAAATATTAAGTTCTTTGATTCGATGTCTCATTTGGCACTAAGTGTGACATGGTGGCTCTATAGCGCCCCCTAATACATAATTGCATTTTTGAGGGCCTCAGCATGCTCGAAAACTCACGTAACTTTGCAACGATTTTAAGCCGATCATACCTTTCACTAGGCTATGAGGTTTACAGATGGATGTGGCAAGATTGCATTACAGCGCCACCTAGAATATTTCAATTAAGCAGCCCTCGCAGGGTGTTTAACATACATGTACAAAATTCGGTGGACATGTGTACTATGCCAAGACCTAAAAAAAAGACTCCTGGTGCCATGACCTAGACTCAACAGGAAGTCCGCCATTTTTAATTGAATTTGCAACTTTTTTTTATTTTTTGTCATTCGCAGGCGTCGTACTTTAACGAACTCCTCCTAGAGATTTTATCCGATCAACTAAAAATTTGGCACAGGCCATCTAAAGACATTCTCCATGTTAAATTGCGAAGCTTTTTTGGATTCATCGAAAATTGTGTCCGTGGCATAAAGTTGCTTTTATGAGCACACGCATTGTGAGATTTGCGTAAAACTTTACAGGCTTAATAGTAGTCTACTTCCAAATATAACTATATGTTGATATTGGATTGGGTGTGGTCAGGTGGCTCCACAGCGCCCTCTTCACACGACCATGTTGATATAAAAGTGCTTGAATGTTCATGAAATTTGGTGTGATCATTGCATTGTTCATGTCGAGTTATTTTAATTTTTTTGAAATTTTTTGGCCAAACAGGAAGTGAGCTATGCGCCATTTCCTGCATTTTTCCAAATTTTATAAACACATGTTTGGATGCTTTAGAAAACTCGAAATCTTGCAAAAAGTTGCACAAATTATAATTGTCTTATTATCTTCAATGTTATATTTCAATTTACACTAAATTTGGCACAATGGCTCTATAGCGCCCCCAATCAGATTTTAAAAAGAATTGCCATTTTGAGGGTCTCAGCATGTTCTAAAACTCACAAAAATTTGTAAATGTATAAAGACCATCATTTGTATTACTCTGACAAAAAACTTATATATATACATGGCAAAAATGTCACTATAGCGCCCCCTGGAAAATTTTAAATTAGCAGCCCTCGCAGCCTGGTAAACCTACATGTATGAAATTCGGTAGACATGTGGAATATGCCGAGACCTACAAAAAATTCTCTTGGTGCCATGACCTACACTCAACAGGAAGTCTACCATTTTTCATTGAAATTGCAACTTTTTTGGATTGTTGGCCATTCACAGGTGTCGTACTTTAACAAACTCCTCCTAAAGATTTTATCTGATCAACTTAAAATTTGGCATATGACATTGAAAGACGTCGTCGATGTTAAATTGCGAAGCTTTTTTGGATTCATCGAACTTTGTATCCGTGGCGTCGCGGTGAATTTCGATGTTCCGCCATGAAAATGGAAGTTTATTTTATGAGAATATGCTTTGGGAGATTTACATGAAACTTTACAGGCTTAATGATAGTCTAATTCCAAATATACCTATATGTTGATATTGGAGTGGGTGTGGTCAGGTGGCTCCACAGCGCCCTCTTGACACGGCCATGTTGATATAAAAGTGCTTGAATGTTCATGAAATTTGGTCAGATCATTGCATTTGGTTTTCTGGGCAGTGCTGATTTTTTTGAAATTTTTTGGCCAAACAGGAAGTGAGCTATGAGTCATTTCCTGCGTTATTCCAAATTTTATGAACACACATTTGAAGGCCTTAGCATACTCGAAAACTTGCAAAACTTAGCTAAAATTTTATTTGTCACATTGTCTTCAATTTGAAACAAAAATTGGCAGTAAATGAGGCATCATGGCTCTATAGCGCCCCCAATCAGATTTTTAAAAGAATTGCCCTTTTGAGGGTCTCAGCATGTTCGAAAACTCACAAAATTTTGTAAATATATAAAAACCATCATTCGTATTACTCTGACAAAAAACTTACAAATCGACATGGCAAAAATGGCATTATAGCGCCCCCTGGAAAATTTCAAATAAGCAGCCCTCGCAGCCCGATAAACCCACATGTATGAAATTCGGTAGACATGTGGAATATGCCGAGCCCAACAAAAAAGTCTCTTGGTGCCATGACCTAGACCCAACAGGAAGGCTGCCATTTTTAATTGAAATTGCAACTTTTTAAAATTTTTTTTGCCATTCACAGGTGTCGTACTTTAACGAAGTCCTCCAAGAGATTTTATCCGATCAACTTAAAATTTGGCATATAATATCTAAAAACCTTGCTGACGTTAAATTGCGAAGCTTTTTTGATTTCATCGAACGATGCATCTGTGGCGTCAGGGCGAATTTTGATGTCCTGCCATGAAACAGGAAGTTGCTTTTACTCCCACATACTTCGTTCGATTTGCCTTGATAAGCTTGATAATATTTTCCTCCAAAGTATAACTATATGCTAAAATTAGATAGGGAGTGGCCAGGTGGCTCCACGACGCCCTCTAGAAACGGCCATGTTAAGTTAAAAGTGCTTGAATGTTCATGAAATTTGGGTGATCATTGCATTAGTCATTCTGGGCGATGGTTAATTTTTTGAAAATTATTGCATAAACAGGAAGAGAGCTATGAGCTACTTCCTGCGTTTTTCCAAATTTTACGAAGTCATATTTTCAGGCCTTAGAATGCTCCAAACCTTAAAAAACCTAGCAAACATTATAAATGTCTTATTCTCTTCAATGTCATCCATCAATTGGTATTAAATATGGCATAATGGCTCAATAGCGCCCCCAGTCAGATATTTAAAAGTATTGCCTCTTTGATCGTCTAAACATATTGGAAAATTTACAAAAATCAACACACTCATGGAGCCTGACATTACAATTACCTTGTTGTAGATTTTGCACACAGGCATGTCAAAATGGTATCGTAGCGCCCTCTAGAACATTTTTGCACTCCCATCAGGAAACCACAATGCACACAGTCTAGCAGTGCCCAATGGCTCTTGATGGACACCTGCACCCATCAAGATCTTGCTGCCACCCCAACGTGCACGAGGGGGGCGAGGGCCCTTTCAACGCTGCTTGCAGCTTTAATTAGGGCCCGAGCACCGACCGGTGCCAGGGCCCGGAACGGGTCCTGGCACCGAAGGTGCGAGGAACCTATTGTTTTTGATGGGATTTTTATTATTCTTCTTCTTCTTCTTCTTCTTCTTCTTCTTTTTATTCTGCTGCGAGAACGCATTTTTGAGGACTTTGCCATGCACAAAAACTCACATAAATTTGCCCACACGTCAGTCGTGGTGAAAATTGCAAAGGATTACTATTTTTGTGCTTAGACATGCCTAGGTGGCTCTATAGCGCCACCAAACACGCGGCCATTTTGGAACCCACTTGCTCGGATTCTCACGAAATTCGATTGGGTCATAGCAGTCATGATAAATTTTTTTGTCAATTTTTTTGAAATTTTTTTGCCGCACAGGAAGTGAGCTACGAGCCATTTCCTGCATTTTTTCAGATTTTACAAACACATTTTTGAGGGCCTTATCATACTCGAAAACTCACCAAACTTGGCTTATAGACTAAAAATATTAAGTTCTTTGATTCGATGTCTCATTTGGCACTAAGTGTGACATGGTGGCTCTATAGCGCCCCCTAATACATAATTGCATTTTTGAGGGCCTCAGCATGCTCGAAAACTCACGTAACTTTGCAACGATTTTAAGCCGATCATACCTTTCACTAGGCTATGAGGTTTACAGATGGATGTGGCAAGATTGCATTACAGCGCCACCTAGAATATTTCAATTAAGCAGCCCTCGCAGGGTGTTTAACATACATGTACAAAATTCGGTGGACATGTGTACTATGCCAAGACCTAAAAAAAAGACTCCTGGTGCCATGACCTAGACTCAACAGGAAGTCCGCCATTTTTAATTGAATTTGCAACTTTTTTTTATTTTTTGTCATTCGCAGGCGTCGTACTTTAACGAACTCCTCCTAGAGATTTTATCCGATCAACTAAAAATTTGGCACAGGCCATCTAAAGACATTCTCCATGTTAAATTGCGAAGCTTTTTTGGATTCATCGAAAATTGTGTCCGTGGCCTTGCGGCGAATTTCGATGTTCCGCCATGAAAATGGAAGTTGCTTTTATGAGCACATGCATTGTGAGATTTGCGTAAAACTTTACAGGCTTAATAGTAGTCTACTTCCAAATATAACTATATGTTGATATTGGATTGGGTGTGGTCAGGTGGCTCCACAGCGCCCTCTTCACACGACCATGTTGATATAAAAGTGCTTGAATGTTCATGAAATTTGGTGTGATCATTGCATTGTTCATGTCGAGTTATTGTAATTTTTTTGAAATTTTTCGGCCAAACAGGAAGTGAGCTATGCGCCATTTCCTGCATTTTTCCAAATTTTATAAACACATGTTTGGATGCTTTAGAAAACTCGAAATCTTGCAAAAAGTTGCACAAATTATAATTGTCTTATTATCTTCAATGTTATATTTCAATTTACACTAAATTTGGCACAATGGCTCTATAGCGCCCCCAATCAGATTTTAAAAAGAATTGCCATTTTGAGGGTCTCAGCATGTTCTAAAACTCACAAAAATTTGTAAATGTATAAAGACCATCATTTGTATTACTCTGACAAAAAACTTATATATATACATGGCAAAAATGTCACTATAGCGCCCCCTGGAAAATTTTAAATTAGCAGCCCTCGCAGCCTGGTAAACCTACATGTATGAAATTCGGTAGACATGTGGAATATGCCGAGACCTACAAAAAATTCTCTTGGTGCCATGACCTACACTCAACAGGAAGTCTACCATTTTTCATTGAAATTGCAACTTTTTTGGATTGTTGGCCATTCACAGGTGTCGTACTTTAACAAACTCCTCCTAAAGATTTTATCTGATCAACTTAAAATTTGGCATATGACATTGAAAGACGTCGTCGATGTTAAATTGCGAAGCTTTTTTGGATTCATAGAACTTTGTATCCGTGGCGTCGCGGTGAATTTCGATGTTCCGCCATGAAAATGGAAGTTTATTTTATGAGAATATGCTTTGGGAGATTTACATGAAACTTTACAGGCTTAATGATAGTCTAATTCCAAATATACCTATATGTTGATATTGGAGTGGGTGTGGTCAGGTGGCTCCACAGCGCCCTCTTGACACGGCCATGTTGATATAAAAGTGCTTGAATGTTCATGAAATTTGGTCAGATCATTGCATTTGGTTTTCTGGGCAGTGCTGATTTTTTTGAAATTTTTTGGCCAAACAGGAAGTGAGCTATGAGTCATTTCCTGCGTTATTCCAAATTTTATGAACACACATTTGAAGGCCTTAGCATACTCGAAAACTTGCAAAACTTAGCTAAAATTTTATTTGTCACATTGTCTTCAATTTGAAACAAAAATTGGCAGTAAATGAGGCATCATGGCTCTATAGCGCCCCCAATCAGATTTTTAAAAGAATTGCCCTTTTGAGGGTCTCAGCATGTTCGAAAACTCACAAAATTTTGTAAATATATAAAAACCATCATACGTATTACTCTGACAAAAAACTTACAAATCGACATGGCAAAAATGGCATTATAGCGCCCCCTGGAAAATTTCAAATAAGCAGCCCTCGCAGCCCGGTAAACCCACATGTATGAAATTCAGTAGACATGTGGAATATGCCGAGACCTACAAAAAAGTCTCTTGGTGCCATGACCTAAACTCAACAGGAAGGCTGCCATTTTTAATTGAAATTGCAACTTTTTTTTATTTTTTTTGCCATTCACAGGTGTCGTACTTTAACGAACTCCTCCTAGCGATTTTATCCGATCAACTTAAAATTTGGCATATAATATCTAAAAACCTTGCTGACATTAAATTGCGAAGCTTTTTTGATTTCATCGAACGATGCATCCGTGGCGTCACGGCGAATTTTGATGTCCTGCCATGAAACAGGAAGTTGCTTTTACTCCCACATACTTCGTTCGATTTGCCTTGATAAGCTTGATAATATTTTCCTCCAAAGTATAACTATATGCTAAAATTAGATAGGGAGTGGCCAGGTGGCTCCACGACGCCCTCTAGAAACGGCCATGTTAAGTTAAAAGTGCTTGAATGTTCATGAAATTTGGGTGATCATTGCATTAGTCATTCTGGGCGATGGTTAATTTTTTGAAAATTATTGCATAAACAGGAAGAGAGCTATGAGCTACTTCCTGCGTTTTTCCAAATTTTACGAAGTCATATTTTCAGGCCTTAGAATGCTCCAAACCTTAAAAAACCTAGCAAACATTATAAATGTCTTATTCTCTTCAATACATCCATCAATTGGCACTAAATGGGGCATAATGGCTCTCTTGCGCCCCCAATAATATTTATAAAAGAATTGCTCTTTTGAAAGTCTAAACATGCTGGAAAATTTACAAAAATCGAAACACTCATGGAGCCCCGTATTACGATTACTGTGTTGTAGATTTTGTGCACAGGCAAGTCAAAATGGTATCATAGCGCCCTCCAGAAAATTTTTGCACTCCCATCAGGAAACCACATTGTACGCGGTCCAGCTGTGTCCAATGGCTCTGAATAGACACCTGCAGCCATCAAAATCTTGCTGCCACCCCAATGTGCACAGGGGGGGCGAGGGCCCTTTCAACGCTGCTTGCAGCTTTAATTATTCTTCTTCTTCTTCTTCTACTTCTTCTTCTTCTTCTTCTTCTTCTTCTTCTTTTTATTCTGCTACGAGAACGAATTTTTGAGGGCTTTGCCATGCACGAAAACTCACAAAAATTTGCCAACACGTCAGTCGTGGTGAAAATTGCAAAGTATTATTATTTTTGTGCTTGAACATGCCCCAGTGGCTCTTTCGCGCCACCAAACACACGGCCATTTTGGAACGCACTTGCTCGGATTCTCACAAAATTCGATAGGGTCATAGTAGTCATCATAAATTTTTTTGTCAATTTTTTTGAAATTTTTTTGCCCCACAGGAAGTGAGCTATGAGCCATTTCCTGCGTTTTTTCAGATTTTACGAACACATTTTTGAGGGCCTTATCATTCTCGAAAACACACCTAACTTGGCTCATAGATTGAAAATATGAAGTTCTTTGATTCAATATCTCATTTGGCACTAGGTGTGTTATGGTGGCTCTATAGCGCCCCCTAATACATAATTGCATTTTTGAGGGCATCAGCATGCTCGAAAACTCACGAAACTTTGCAATCATATTAAGCTGGTCATACTTTTTACTGGAAAGTGGGGTTTACGGATGGATATGGCAAAATTGCATTACAGCGCCACTTAGAAAATTTCAATGAAGCAGCCCTCGCAGTGTGTTTAACCTGCATGTACAAAATTCGGTGGACATGTGTACTATGCCAAGACCTAAAAAAAAGTCTCTTGGTGCCATCACCTAGACTCAACAGGAAGTCCGCCATTTTTAATTGAATTTGCAATTTTTTTTAATTTTTTGCCATTCACAGGCGTCGTACTTTAACGAACTCCTCCTAGAGATTTTATCCGATCAGCTTACAATTTCGCATATGACTTTTTAAGACCTGGTCGATGTTAAATTGCGAAGCTTTTTTGGATTCATCGAACCTTGTATCCGTGGCGTCGCGGCGAATTTCGATGTTCCGCCATGAAACAGGAAGTTGGTTTTACGCGCACATGCTTTGTGAGATTTGCGCGAAACTTCACAGGCTTGATAAGAGTCTACTTCCAAGTATACCTATATGTTGCTATTAGATTGGGTGTGGTCAGGTGGCTCCACAGCGCCCTCTTGACACGGCCATGTTGAGATAAAAGTGCTTGAATGTTCATGAAATTTGGCGTGACAATTGCATGTGTTTTTTTGGCCTGTAATTATTTTTTTGAAATTTTTTAACCTAACAGGAAGTGAGCTATGAGCCATTTTCTGCGTTATTCCAAATATTACGAACACAGGTTTGGAGGTATTACCATACTCAAAAACTTGCAAAACTTTGCAAAAATTTTATTTGTCTGATTGTCTTCAATTTGAGACAGAATTTGGCAGTAAATGTGACATAATGGCTCTATAGCGCCCCCAATTAGATTTTTAAAAGAATTGCCCTTTTGAGGGTCTCAGCATGCTCAAAAACTCACAAAATTTTGTACAACTCTAAAGCCTATCATTCCTATTACAATAATAAAAAAATTTTAAATAGGCGTGGCAAAAATGGCATTATAGCGCCCCCTGGAAAATTTCAAATAAGCAGCCCTTGCATCGTGGTTGATCAGCATGTATGAACTTCTGAGAACAAGTGGAATATCCTGAGACCTAAAAAAAAGTCTCTTGGAGCCATGATATAGACCCAACAGGAAGTTTGCCATTTTTAATTGAAATTTCAACTTTTTTAGATTTTTCGCCATTCGCAGGTGTCGTACTTTAACAAACTCCTCCTAGAGACTTTATCCAATCTACTCAAAATTTGGCGAATTATATCTTAAGACCTTGCTGATGTTAAATTGCGAAGCTTTTTTGGATATATCGAACGATGTATCCGTGGCATTGCGGCGAATTTCGGCGTCCCGCCATGAAACAGGAAGTTGGTATAACTCCCACATACTTTGTGGGATTAGTCTAAAACTTTCCAAACTTGATAAACTTGTCTTCCCAAGTATAAATATATGCTAATATTAGATTGGAAATGGCCATGTAGCTTCACAGCGCCCTCTAGATACTACCATGTTAAGATAAAAGTGCTTGAATGTTCATAAAATTTGGTGTCATCATTGCATTAGTCATTCCGGGCAATGCTTAATTTTTTGAAATTTTTTGGCCAAACAGGAAGTGAGCTATGAGCTATTTCCTGCGTTTTTCCAAATTTTTTACGAATACACTGATAAAGGCCTTAGAATGGTCCAAAACTTGCAAAAACGTGGCAAAAATTATCATTGTCTTCTTGCCTTGAATTTGATACATCAACTGGGACTAAATGTGGCATAATGGCTCGATAGCGCCCCCAGTCAGATTCTTTAAACAATTGCTTTTTTGGGGCTCGAAGCGTGCTTAAAAATTTACGAAAATCAACACACACATGATGCCCGGTATTCCAATAACTATATTGTAGATTTTGCGCACAGGCATAACAAAATGGTATCATAACGCCATCCAGAAGATTTTTGCAATCCCATCAGGAAAACACATTGTACACAGGCTGGCAGTGTCCAATGGCTGTTAATGGACAACTGCACCCATCAAGGTCTTGCTGCCACCCCACTGTGCACGAAGGGTGCGAGGGCCCTTTCAACGCTGCTTGCAGCTTTAATTCTTCTTCTTCTTCTTCTTCTGCGAGAACGCATTTTTGAGGGCTTTGCCATGCACGAAAACTCACAAAAATGTGCCCACCCGTCAGTCGTCGTGAAAATTGCAAAGTATTATTATTTTTGTGCTTGGACATGCCCCGGTGGCTCGATAGCGCCACCAAACACGCGGCCATTTTGGAACACACTTGCTCGGATTCTCACGAAATTTTATAGAGTCATAGTAGTCATAATAAATTCTTTTGAAAATTTTTTTGAAATTTTTTTGCCTCACAGGAAGTGAGCTACGAGCCATTTCCTGCCTTAATTCGGATTTTACGAACACATTTTTGAGGGCCTTATTATACTTGAAAATAGACCAAACTTAGCTTATTGACTAAAAATATTAAGTTCTTTGATTCCATATCTCATTTTGCAGTGGGTGAGACATGGTAGCTCTATAGCGCCCCCTAATACATAATTGCTTTTTTGAGGGCATCACCATGCTCGAAAACTCACAAAACGTTGCTAACATATTAAGCTGGTCATACTCTTTACTAGGATATGGGGTTTACAGATGGATGTGGCAAAATTGCATTACAGCGCCACCTAGAAAATTTCAATGAAGCAGCCCTCGCAGCATGTTTAACCTACATGAACTAAATTCGGTGGACATGTGTCCTATGCCAAGACCTAAAAAAAAGTCTCTTGGTGCCATCACCTCGACTCAACAGGAAGTCCGCCATTTTTAATTGAATTTGCAAATTTTTTTAATTTTTTGCCAATCACAGACGTCGTACTTTAACGAACTCCTCCTAGAGATTTTATCCGATCAACTTAAAATTTTGCATATGACATCTAAAGACCTTGTCGATGTTAAATTGCGAAGTTTTTTTTGATTCATTGAACTTTGCATCCGTGGCGTTGCGGCGAATTTCGATGTTCCGCCATGAAAAAGGAATTTGGTTTTATGCGCATATGCTTAGTGAGATTTGCCCGAAACTTTAGAGGCTTAATAAGAGTCAACTTCTAAATATACCTATATGTTGATATTGGATTGGGTGTGGTCAGGTAGCTCCACAGCGCCCTCTTGACACGGCCATGTTGAGTTAAAAGTGCTTGAATGTTCATGAAATTTGGTCTGATCATTACATTTGTTTTTTTGGGCTATGCTTATTTTTTTGAAATTTTTCGGCCAAACAGGAAGTGAGCTATGAGCCATTTCCTGCGTTTCTCCAAATTTTACGAACACACGTTTTCAGGCCTTAGAATGTTCCAAAACTCGAAAAACCTTTCAAAAATTATAAATGTCTAATTCTCTTCAATTTCATCAATCATTGGCACTAAATGTGGCATAATGGCTCTATAGCGCCCCCAATAATATTTATAAAAGAATTGCTCTTTTGAAAGTCTAAATATGCTGGAAAATTTACAAAAATCAACACACTCATGGAGCTTGATATAACGATTACTATGTTGTAGATTTTGCGCACAGGCATATCAAAATCGGATCATAGCGCCTTCCAGAAAATTTTTGCACTCACATCAGGAAACCACATTGTACATGGTCCAGCAGTGTACAATGGCTCTGAAAGGACAACTGCACCCATCAAGATCTTGCTGTCACCCCAACGTGCACAAGGGGTGGGAGGGCCCTTTCAACGCTGCTTGCAGCTTTAATTATTATTCTGCTGCGAGAACGCATTTTTGAGGGTTTTGCCATGCACGAAAACTCACAAAAATTTGCCCACACGACAGTCGTGGTGAAAATTGCAAACTATTATTATTTTTTTGCTTGGACATGCCCCGGTGGCTCTATAGCGCCACCAAACACACGGCCAATTTGGAACGCACTTGCTTGGATTCTCACAAAATTTGATAGGGTCATAGTTGTCATAATAAATTTTTTTGTCAATTTTTTTGAAATTTTTTTGCCCAACAGGAAGTGAGCTATGATTCATTTCCTGCGTTTTCTCAGATTTTACGAACACATTTTTGAGGGCCTTATCATTCTCGAAAATTCACCAAACTTAGCTAATAAACTAAAAATATTAAGTTCTTTCATTCAATATCTCATTTGGCACTAGGTGTGACATGGTAGCTCTATAGCGCCCCCTAATACATAATTGCATTTTTGAGGGCATCAGCATGCTCGAAAACTCACAAAACTTTGCAGACATATCTGGTCATACTCTTTACTAAAATATAAGGTTTAGAGATAGATGTGGCAAAATTGCATTACAGCGCCACCTAGAAGATTTCAATGAAGCAGCCCTCGCAGCGTGTTTAAGCTACATGTACAAAATTCGGTAGACATGTGTACTATGCCAAGACCTAAAAAAAAGTATCTTGGTGCCATTTCCTAGACCCAACAGGAAGTCCGCCATTTTTAATTGAATTTGCAAATTTTTTTAATTTTTTGCCATTCACAGGCGTCGTACTTTAACAAACTCCTCCTCGAGATTTTATCCGATCAAATTAGAATTTTGCATATGACATCTAAAGACCTAGTTGATGTTAAATTGCGAGACTTTTTTGGATTCATTGAACTTTGTATCCGTGGCGTCGCAGCGAATTTCGATGTTCCGCCATGAAACAGGAAGTTGGTTTTATGCGCATATGCTTTGTGAAATTTGCCCGAAACTTTACAGGCTTAATAAAAGTCGACTTCCAAATATACGTATATGTTGATATTGGATTGGGTGTGGTCAGGTGGCTCCACAGCGCCCTCTTGACACAGCCCTGTCGAGTCAAAAGTGCTTGAATGTTCATGAAATTTGGTCTGATCATTGCATTTGTTTTTTTGGGCTATGCTTATTTTTTTGAAATTTTTCGGCCAAACAGGAAGTGAGCTATGAGCCATTTCCTGCGTTATTCCAAATTTTACGAACACACGTTTGAAGGCCTTAGCATACTCGAAAACTTGCAGAACTTTGTAAAAGTTATATTTATCTGATTTTCTTCAATTTGAGACAGAAATTGGCAATAAATGTGGCATAATGGCTCTTTAGCGCCCCCAATCAGATTTTTAAAAGAATTGCCCTTTTGAGGTTCTCAGCATGCTCAAAAACTCACAAAATTTTGTACCATTCTAAAAACCATCATTCCTATTACACTGATAAAAAATACATATAGAGTTAGCAAAAATGGCATTATAGCGCCCCCTGGAAAATTTCAAATAAGCAGCCCTAGTATCGTGGTTGACCTGCATGTCTGAAATTCGGTGGACATGTGGAATATCCTGAGACCTCAAAAAAGTCTCTTGGTGCCATGACCTAGACTCAACAGGAAGTCCGCCATTTTTAATTGAAATTGCAACTTTTTTGGATTGTTGGCCATTCACAGGTTCCGTACTTTAACGAATTCCTCCAAGAGATTTAATCCGATCAACTTGAAATTTGGCTTATAGTATCTAAAGACGTTGCCGATGTTAAATTTGAAGTTTTTTTGGATTCATTGAATTTTGTAACCGTGGCGTTGCGGCGAATTTCGATGTCCCACCATTAAACAGGAAGTAGGGTTTACTCCCACATACTTCATGTATTTTCCCTGAAACTTTCCAAGCTTTATAAAATTGTCTTCCCATGTATAAATATATGCTTATATTAGATCAGAAGTGGCCAGATGGCTCCACAGTGCCCTCTAGATACGGCCATGTTAAGATAAAAGTGCTTGAATGTACATGAAATTTGATGTGATCATTGCATTAGTTATTCCGGGCAATGGTTAATTTTTTTGGCCAAACAGGAAGTGAGCGATGAGCTATTTCCTGCGTTTTTCCAAATTTCATGAACACACGTCTGAAGGCCTTCGAACACTCCGAAGCTTACAAAACCTAGCACAATTTATTATTGTCTTATTCTCTTCAATGTCATCCATCAATTTGCACTAAATGTGGCATAATGGCTCTATAGCGCCCCCAATCAGATTTATAAAAGAATTGCTCTTTTGCAGGTCTAAACATGCTGGAAAATTAACAAAAATCAACACACTCATGGAGCTCGGTAATACGATTACTATGTTGTAGATTTTGCGCACAGGCATATCAAAATGGTACCATAGCACCCTCCAGAAAATTTTTGCACTCCCCTCAAGAAACCACATTGTACAGTCTAGCAGTGTCCAATGGCGTTGAATGGACGCCTGCACCCATCAAGATCTTGCTGCCACCCCAACGTGCACGAAGGGTGCGAGGGCCCTTTCAACGCTGCTTGCAGCTTTAATTATTATTGTTATTACTGCTGTTATTTCATTGTATTGATATTTTTCCCACCTCTTCCTTTGTTTCCCTTTTCTTTATTTGTTCGACCTGCTTTTTTTTTGTTTTCAAAAATAAGTAAAGCTGACCTCTCCTGTAGGGACTCTGCTCTCCCTCCATCTCACCTCCCCAGTTATCTTCTGCTCTTTTCCCCTCCGCCTCTGTCGCTCCATTCATCACCATTATCCTCACAACTCTTCTTCATTACATGTCTTTTATTTTCATTTTGTTTCTTTTACCTTATTTATTTGCCATCTATTTATTTATTTATTTATCTTTCTAAGTACACAACATGAGTACATTTACTACACACACTCACGCGCGCGTGCACACACACACACACACACGCGCGCGCGCGCACACCCTCACACACACACGCACACACACACACACACACCATGTTTAACCCCTCCCACGGACCCCCACCCTCTGCCTAACCCCTGGTCCCCCACAGCAGTGTCAGGCAGCAGTGCTGGGCTACAGTATATCAGCCTCTTCCCTGGAGTCAGCTGGTGGCATCAATGGCTGGATATCAGTCCTGCTCACCACACAACAGAGCAGCTGAAGTATTGCGGAATATGGGAATAAGGCCCCTCCTGAGGGTGGTGCTGCTGCCCATTACAGTCTAGCATAATGGTTGAGCCCGAGTGGTGAATCTAAACCCTGAAAGGGAAGAAACACCCAGAGAGGGCGAGAGGCGAGATTCTGGCTGCGCTGTGGTGGTAGAGAGAACCACCCACTCACTGCAACACCCCCCCCCCCCCCCACCCACCTTCAGCCTCCCCCTCCCTTTGATACACTCACTCTTTCGCGCACACACGCACACACACACACACGCTCACACACACACACGCACACGCACACACACACACACACACACACTCATTCGTACACACACACACACCTCTAATACAATGACTGTCTTTTTTTCTTCTCTCTCCTCACTCAAAATTATTTTTCAGTTTCTTTTTTTTTTTTGTTGATTTTGAATCATTATCACTTTTCTTTGTTTATTTGTAAATTTATTTTCTCCCCTCCCCCCCGGCCCCCACCCAGCCCCAGTCATCCACCTCCTTATTTACCAATCTACCAAAACCTTTAAGAATAAAAAGGGGGAAGGACAGCAGAAGGGAATTCTTGTTTCTTTCTCACTTTCTTTAATTAATTTTACCCTTTGTCTTTCATGATCATATCCATTTCTCATCGTATCATTCCATTACTATCTGCATTTATCTTCACCTATCTTCACACATACAGACCTATTCTTTTTTTCTCCCTCTTTTTTTTCTATTTCTTTTCAGCATCTTGTTCATTAGTTACCCTTATGCCGCATCCCTTTTGTGTCCAGTTTGTGCTTAATTATGCATCTGTTCTGTCCACTTACTGTGTAATTGGCTGTTTGTATGTTATTCTGTTTACTTTTTAAGGCGGACTGTTTTGTATGTTTTCTGCTTGTTTTTTTGTCATAAAGAAAATAAATAAATAACACTAACAGTGTACTGCATTACATGACATTGACAATGTATAAAGTGTGGCTTCAAATTCTGCTGTTTCAAGTATTCTTTACATGAAAAATGGGGGATAGACATTCGTATTGCTTTTCTACCTGCCCAAGATTGGAAACTATGGGCAGTTATGTTTAATACCATAGCCATCTTTGAATCCAATATGGCCGACACCGGCCATTCAAAATAATGATTTTACTGCATTCCTTGACCCTGAGAATGGGAGGTTAACCACTGGAAATTTCATTTCTATCTGTCTAAATTTCGAAGTTCTAGGTAATTATGTTTAATAGCTCAGCCATCTTGGAATCCAATGTGGCTGAGACCGGATGTTCACAATACTAGGATTTCTTGACCCTGAAGATGTGGGGTTAGCTACTGGCATTGCATTTCTGTCTGCCGTAGATCCTAAGTTACAGGCAATTATATTTCATATGGCGGCCATCTTGGAATCCAATATGGCTGACACCGGAAGATCAAACTAATGGATTTTTTGACCCTGAAAATGTGGGGGTAGGCACTGAAATCACATTTCTATCTGCCTTAGTTTCAAAGTTATAAGCAATAGTATCTCCAACATGAAGGCCATATTGAAATTCAAGATGGTGGCCACCAGGGGGCGTTTCAGAGTTGGGTCCTAATCGAAAAATAATCCTACGGGGGTCCCCTACAAGAGTGCCAAGTTCCATAATTTCTCCACAAAGTGAAATATTTTTCGACTTAGCCGCTGGACTACAATGTCTTCAACACACTGGTCTTCTAACCTATAAAATACCCTTAGAGGCCTCAACTTGAAGCCCATGGCCAGACAAGCATTGGAAGAATGCAAGCAATCCATACTCTACCACTCTGATAATTCATGCCCCACCTTACCTTGCAGGACTGTATACAGTGGGGTGAAAATATTTGGGCACCCGGTTTAAATATGTTACAATTAATCTCCAAGTGATTGAAAGCACTCATGAACACAAAATGCTACAAAGTTAAACTTGACACATTTCATCACATTTTAAAGTAAGAATAATTTTTGTTTTTAACTTTTCACAGTCTCAAAATAATAAAGAGTCTTTCAACTCTTGTCTTTGGAATTTTTTTCCCATTCTTCCTGACAGAACACCTCTAGCTCAAAAATATTATTTAGTCTTCTTGCATGCACAGTATGTTTGAGATCTCTCCACAGATTTTCTATTATATTCAAGTCTGGGGACTGTGATGACCATTCCAAAACCTTCATCCATCTTTCCTGGAGGCACATCATGGTGAATTTTAAGGTATGCTTTAGGTCATTGTCTTGCTGGAATACCCAACATCTCCTTAACTTCAATTTCTGGACTGAGCTTTGAACATTAGCCTCTAGAACAGGGCTGCCCAACCCTGTTCCTGTAGAGCTACCATCCTGTAGCATCCCTTTCTGCTCCAACCCTAATTCAACACACCTGATTCAGCTCATTAGCAGCTTGTCAAGATCTGTAACTGGGAAAGCAGGTGTGATTTGCTTTGGTTGGAGTGATAACCTTCAGGATGGTAGCTCTCCAGGAACGGGGTTGGGCAGCCCTGCTCTAGAATTTCTTGATATTTGGTGGAATCCATTCTTCCTTCCACCCACATCACCTGTGCCCCCAGCTGCTACACAACCCCAAAGCAATATGGATCCACTTCCATGCTTAACAGTTGGCAAAGTGTTCTTCTCTACAAATGCTTCGCCCTTTTTTCTCCAAACATACCTTTTTTTGGTTGTGGCCGAAAAGTTCAATTTTGGTTTGCAGACTTCAGTCACTTAATTTTGCGTTGAGGTCGTTAGCCTGCGTTGCCGGCGGTCAGCGGCTGGCGGGAGAAAGGAGAAAGGAGAGGAAAGACCGCCTGCTGGATAACGTAGGGATTTTGAGTAGCCGCCTACTTCCTTGCGCAACGAGCCGCGATGGACCACCCCTTTTTTAAACCAATGAAACTCAAGTGTAATTTGAGAGCACATGCTTTTACCGAAGCCAGTCAGCAAAACTCCAAGTACATCTTTACCATCTGGTAAATGATTGATCGCCTGTAGTTGTTCGTTCTTTAGAGTAATCTTTCGGTCGTGAATTTCAAGATATTCAAGCGATTTCTTTATCAAAGCGTCGTTCTCTACATTCGCCGTCTTTGTTCTGGCAGTTTACGGCGTAACCATGCGTTACGTTACATTCGATGACAGTTCAATTTTGATTGACACCTCTTAAGCCAATCAGTAATTCCCGTTCACTGGTGAACGGACAACTCAAAATCCCTACGTTATCGTACAGGCGGTCTTTCCTCTCCTTTCTCCCGCCAGCCGCTGACCGCCGGCAATGCAGGCTATGAGGTCGTAGGACAGGCATCTTTCTTACAACTCTGCCATGTAGGTCTTTATTTTTTAAGGTACGCTGTATTGTTGTCCTGTGAACCACTAGACCTGTGCCTGGTACTCTTTTTTGCAGCTCTATTGCAGTGATGTGTGGGTTCTTCAGAACATTTTTCACCAGATCTCAGGCCATTCTACCTTAAAATTTTCTTGGTCTTCCAGATCTTGCCTTGACTTTAATTGTTCCATTTATTTGCCATTTTCATACAATGTTTCTGACAGTAGAAATGGGTAGTTTGAAACTTTGCAAAAGTTTTTTATAGCCCTCTCCTTGTTGGTGGATGTGATTTATCTTGATTTTGACATCCTTGGACAGCTGTTTGGAGGAACACATAGTTTTTAACACCAGACACAACAGCTACCACAGTTGGATACTTTCGAAGGCATGGAGTTACTTCAGAATGTATAGTTCAACCTGGAATTATATACACCTAACTCATTGAAGCCCTAGCAAGTAAATCACCTTGGTCTGGGCCTTAGTAATCATCTTCTTAAAAGGTAACAAAGAATTTTAATTAAAATAAAAAGAAACTTTGCTTTTAAATTTGCAGAAAGGTGTTATGTTTAACTTTGTAGCATTTAGTATTGAGGTTTGCTTTCAATCACTTGGAGATTAATTGTAACAGACATTTAAACCAGGGGTGCCCAAATGTTTGCAACCCACTGTAATATTAGATCTACTTTATGTATTCATCAAGATAAATAAACAAGTGAGAGTATAGTCTGAAAAACTTGGTCTTCTATTCCTGGTTTTGGATGCACACTGTACTGAATAAAGTGAACCTACCCAAGCACAAAAAGCTATGTGGTGACATCTAGTGTTGGCTTGACATACTACAAAAGAAGAGCCCTAAATTTGAATACTTTCAGCAATGAAGTACTTGAACTCCGAATGCAGAAAATAAGATCTTATAAGGAGAATTGCACCTTTTAAATTATATTTTCTGAAAGTATGCATTCAAGAGACTGGTATTTATCAACGTTGTTAAAAGTACCAGTGAATGCATGCTTGAAGTTAATCAATAATGAGCATTCTTAGAATTCACATGATCTATGAAGGTTAAAATTACATTCATGAACTGCAGTTGAAAAACTGCAGTTGGACCCAAAATTATTCGCACCCCTGTCAGGAAATGTACTACAATACTACAAAATTAAATAATTACTCATAGATAAACTCAAAATGCCAACATGTGAGAAATGCTGTAGTTTATTAAAGGTGCCAAACAAAATTATTGGTAATTAAAAAAAAATAAAAAATCAATTTCTACCAAATCATGGTTCACAAGTAATGACACCATTAGGTAAGAATTTTTATATATAAAATTTTACCAGATTTATACCAGGAATGAAGCTCAACTTATTTATATTTGTCAAGGATGTAAGGAACTGCATCACCTTCTGTTTCAGTAGGGTGTAAAAATAAGGTAGTACACATGCAACAAAAAGAATTGGCAATTCAAAAAAGACTGATGGTCGCAGACCTCTGTAAATCTGGTAATGGCTACATCAAGAGCCACAAAACACTAAATATGCAACTGAACACTGTCAGGACAAAAAATTTTTTCAAAAATCAAGTATAGAAAAGTTGAAAACCTGACAGGCAGAGGACACAGACACATTTTTGCTTCCCAGGATTGTAAGGAGGGTAGTGAGAGATCCAGATTAAAAATCCGCATGAAAAACTTTAGAAGAAGCTCAGGCGTTCGTGGCATCTTTGGTCATCAGTTCCATTAGATGTTTTTTTAATAACCATAAGTTTTTTGGAAGACTTGTTAGAGAAAGGCTTTTTTGACCAAGGAAAGGCACCATGCATTAATGGCGGAATAAATCACTGTATTACTTCCAGAGGTCCGGAGGCACTGGTTTAGGCCAGTGGCTTAATGTATTCCACCAAATATCAGGAAAGTTTTGCTGACAATCTTGTTGCCTCCACCAGAGGGTTGAGACTTGGCCATGGGTGGATTTTTTAGTGAGACAAAATCCACATAGAAATGTTTCAGGGGCAACTATTGCTCTGCAAGGGCCATCTCAGTGAAAAGACCTCAATTTGATTGAAAACCTGTTGGCTGAACTGAAGGTGGCAGAACATGTGACTGATTTTCAGATGAGCTGCATCGAGTAATGGCACAAATCCCTTCAAATCTGTGCCTTAGCCTTGTCTAACAGTAGCCTATAGGACAAGACTCTCATGCTATCATTGCCAGATGTGGTTTCACCAAGTAATAAATGAGGGATCTTGGTAATTATGAAACCTTAACTTTTGTAAATTTGTGTATTAAATAATTTTATGATTTTGGTTTGTTCCAATGGAATGTGAATATAGAGAATTTTTAAATAGCATTTTTTAGTGTATTTCCAGACAGTGGTGCCAATAACTCAGAAGCCCACTGAATTAAAAAAATTGAAATAATACAAAATGAGTCTGTACCTTCCATTTCCCACGAATGCACATCTTGCTCCCACCCTCTTTGTTCAAACTAATGAGCCGCTTGATTTTGCTGGCTGTTTAAGCCTCTTTGCTTAGTAACTACAACAATATGATCAGCATTTAATTACATCTTCTGCTAAATCAAATTTTCACTTAGTGTCATAATGTTAGAAAAGTGAACCATGAACAAATACATTTCTAAGAAAGATATATCTCAAGGATTCGATAGGGCTCAGTCCATTTGAAATTAGGAATGAGTTGTGCTGCTTCTGGCGCTTGTTAAGGCTTGCATATAAATCTAAGCTTTTTTTTTTTTTTAAATCAAATCAATTTAAATCTATATACATTTGTATTGTACATTTAATCTGGCCATAGTAGACCATAGTGCTGAACAGTCTTATTACACCAAAGCTAACTAACATAAATGTGTCTAATTGAGATGAAAATAAAACACAATAACACTACGATCACGCTTTCTTTTTCCAGTTACAAGATGTGCAGTTGCATTTTTTACAAACTGCAGAGGACGAAGATGTGACTGTTTTACGACTACATTCACAAAATTCCTATAGACTACACAAGAGGCAATAAAAGTATGAATAATTCTCTCAAAATTGTTGTGTGGCATGGTTTAAATCCTGAATGAGGCTTAATGTAAATACCACAGTACTTCAAAAAAGTTTGCAACTGAATAAAAATAGGACCAAGGGTCCTGTAGCTTACAGGGGCATAGCTAGAACCGGGAATTGGGGTGGCACAGACACGTCCCTTTATGACAATTAGGATAGTCCTTGCTAGTTCTCAATTATTTTTCTTTATTGACGCGTTTTCAATTATCGTAATAGGCAACTGAAGACATGGTTTCTCGTGCGATCTAACAGCAATGAAGTCATGGGGTAAATTCCGTAAAACTGAGAATTGGGGTGGACTTAACATCTGTTTTAAAGAATTATAAGTCCTGACCTGTTCGCAGTCATTTTCATGATTAACAAAATGTTCACTCCGAGAGCGCTCTGCACTTAAAGGTGCTGCTTGTTCTCCCCGATTATGTTAGACGACAATCATTCATCTGGACGCGCTAGCATAATTTAAATCAACGTCAAATAGAGCCGCATGCTTTTTATAGCCTATTTCACTGCCAAGTGCCACTTTTTTTTCCCACTCAATATCGAGAGTAATTTTGAATAACGTTGATTTAAATTAAGCAAACGTGTCCAGATGAATGATTGTCGTCTTACCTAATCGGGGAGAACAAGCAGCACCTGTTAAGTGTGAACATTTTGTTAATCATGAAAATGACTGCAAACAGGTCAGGACTTATAATTCTTTAAAACAGATGTTACGTCCACCCCAATTCTCAGTTTTACGGAATTTACCCCATGACTTCATCGCTGTTAGATGGCATGAGAAACTGTGTCTTCAGTTGCCTATTATGATAATAGGAAAACGCGTCAATAAAGAAAAATAATTGAGAATTAGCCAGGACTATCATAATTGTCATAAAGGGACGTGTCTGTGCCACCCCAATGCCCGGTTCTAGCTACGCCCCTGCACAGAATGTCAAGTTGTGGTCAGCAAATGGACTTCATATATGACTTTCTAAATGTCTCCCTACAAACCTTGGCTCAATCTGTGAACATTTTGGTGATACAAGTCATTATAATTTCACTGTGGAGTTTGACCCTCAAAGGTCAATGACAGTCAAGTTGAATGTCACTAAATGAAAGTTCATATATGACTTCCTATATGTCTGTAATACAAACATAGATTCCATCTGTGACCGTTTTGGCAAGACAAGTCATTGTAATTGTATTATGTCAAGTTTGGCCTTCAAATGTCATCAACAGTCAAACTGAATGTCACCAAATGACAGTTCATATGTGACTTCCTATATCAGTAACACAAACCTAGGCTCAACCTTTGACCTTATAAGTGATAGAAGTCACTAAATTTTCTATAGGTGAAGTTACACCTTCGAAGGTCAATATGAAGATCACCAAATGAAAGTTCATTCATGACTTCCTATACTTCTCCAATACAAACCTACACTTAATCTGTAATGATTTTGCTGATATAAGTCATTGAAATTTCAATGTATAGTTTGGCCGTTCAAGGTCACTGAAGGTCAAGTTCAAGGTCACCCAATGGAACTTCATACATAATTTGCTATATGGCCACAATACAAACCTAAGCACTATCTGTAATGGTTTTGGTGATTGAAGTCATTGTAATTTCACCATGTGAAGTTTGACCTTCGAAGGTCGCCGAAGGTCAAGTTCAAGGCCACCGAATGAATGTTCATACATGACTTCCTATAAGTGTTCAATGCACATATGTTCCCAATCTTCAATATTTCAAGCCTAGAAACCTTTGAAAATTGTAACATTTTACTTGACCTCAAGTGTGACCTTTCAAGGTCATCTGAGGTCAACTTTAACACAGCCAAAATATAGGTCATACATTAATTCCTATATGTCAGTAATACAAACTTAATCTCTCTCTGCAACCATTTAGCTTCCACAGGTGATGTGGCCCATTCTCCATAAGACCCAATGTTAAAGTACAGCGCCCCCTACTAGACCCACTTCCATCGATTCAATCAAAATGGAACTTTCACTGTACATAAAGTGTATCAAGATGAGTTGATTGCCAGATTAAGAAAAAAGTTATCAGTTTTTGAGAAATAATTTTTTGAAATTTCAAGTCATATCTTTTAACATTGTTAATATATTCCCTGACCACGAGTTTGACCTTTCAGAGTCATCTGAGGTCAACTTTAACAAAGGTAATATACAGTATGACTTCCTATATGTCGATAATACAAACTTAATCTCTATCTGTAACCATTTGGCCTCCACAGGCCATCTTGCCTATTCATAAAGTACAGCACCCCCAATAGACCCACTTCTGTTGATTCAATCTAAATAGCGCTCGTACTGTACATTGATGGTACCAAGGTAAGCTTGGTATAGGGCCGGTAAGCTAATAAAAACTACTCACTCCAAAACTTAAGTAGGAGCAGGAAGCTGGGAGATGTCCGTGCACAAGGTCGAGGTCAAAGGTCAAGTTCACAGAGGTCACAACCTTGTTTGCGGGTTTTCGCACTGTAACTCCAGTTAGAATTCATGGATCGCTATGAAATTTTGGAAATAGGTTCTAGGCATAGAAGAGGTGTTCCCTATTGTTTTTCAAGCTCATTTGTCAAATCCCAAGGTCACACAGGTAAAAAAAGTATCAATTTTGCCCGATTTGACAGTTTTTGCACCGTAACTCAAGTTTAATTCAATGAATGGCTATGAAATCTTAGAACAAGCTTCTTGGTATAGAGGAGGGGTTCCCTATTGATTTTCAAGGTCATCTGTCGAATCCCAAGGTCACACCGGTCAAAAAAGTGTCAATTTTGCCCCGATTTCACAGTTTTCGCACCGTAACTCGTGTTTAACTTGATGGATGGCTATTAAATCTTACAACAAGCTTCTTGGTACAGAGGAAGGGTTCCCTATTGATTTTCATGGTTATTTGCCAATTTCGAGGTCACACTTTTACAAGAAACCACCAGTCATGGACACTAGGCCACGTGACGGATGCTAGGCCAGGTCGCAGCTATTGGATCCCTCTGATCTACTTGTTCTTTGATCAAACCGTTGCACAAATCTATATTTGTGTATGCAACCAATTAACTCAATTAGTCAGGGTAATTGATAGAAATAAAAACCAGAATACACACCGGCCCTCCAGGACCGGAGTTGCCCATCCCTGCTCTAGAACAAGGGACTGTAGCAACTGTTGGGACCATAATCATAATTTTGTGTAATTTCATCCCACCCACATACATCATCGCTTGCTGCCATAACATGTTTTAACTCACTGGTAGCCAACACTTTTCTTGGAAATCTACCATGTAGTTGATTCTCACTCCAAAATGAATTAGGCACCCCATATCCTACACCAGGGATGGGCAACTCCAGTCCTGGAGGGCCGGTGTGTATGCAGGTTTTTATTTCTATCAATTACCCTGACTAATTGACTTAATTGGCTGCATACACAAATATAAATTTTTGCAAAGGTTTGATCAAAGAAAAATGTTTTATGTATGGGTGACAAGAACAGTCTTTGGTGGTAATTCATGATACTTTAAAGAAATGGCAGATTTCATGAATAGTTTGTCTAATTTAGATAATTAACTAATTAAAGGCCAGAGGTTGGTGTGAAAACCAGGGACAGATACGGCCCTCGTTGCCCATCCCTGTCCTACACAATTAGTAGCAACTAGTGGTGTCCCTGTTGAGTGAGGAGTGCTTTGTTAGGGATGGTATGAAAACATGCTGGGTGCTTAATCACCTGTGAGAGGCTCAAAATAACCTATTGCTCATCATGTTTACAGAGCAGTGCCAGCTGCTGAGCTTAAAGCAGAGATTGAAAAAAAACATCCCTTTTTATTAGTCCTGACTTGTTTTGAATTTTTTTTTACTTAAAATTGTGTGAACTCCAGAAACACCCCACTCTATTAGCTGTGGCCAGTTTTCCTGGTTAAGGTAAGATGAAATAAAACACTACATTTTGATGCAAAATTTCATTTCAGTCAACATGACCCAAAATTGTGGATGTTTTTCGCTAATTTTTGTTTCTTTTGTTGTAATTTAAATAATCATGAAGTGTAGACATTGCAAGATGTGCTGCAAGTAAACGCAGAAGGTAATAGAGTAGTTATTTTCTTTTTTTTTTTTTGTTACGCCTACTTTGTGCCGTTATATTGCATTGACAGTGAAGCTGTGTACTTTCTTCCTGTTAGATTATTCTAATAAATGGAGAACTAGTGAATCATGAAAAACAAAATCAAGATCAATCATTACTTTCAAGGGATTTTCGGTTGCCTTCCCTAATTCAGCCGGGCAGCCACTACAGTTGTTTCCGATCAGCAGAACGTTGGTTACGTATGTAACCGTGGTTCTTTGAAGGAGTGGAAGACCGCCAGGGGCAGTCGATAGACTGGTGGAATTCCCCCTGCACTCGTGCATTGGTCGAGAAATGTATAAACACATGTCATCACATGACCATGCCACCGTGAAGTACAGCATAAATACCATTACGCGGGGCATGACAGGCTCAATGGACCTTCTCGCCCTTCAGAGTGACCAGAGCCTCTGGTGGTCTGCCACTCCTTAATAGAACCACGGTTCCATATGTTGCCAGTGTTCTATTTCAGTCCTTCCAGACCGCCAGAGGCAGTCGATAGACTAGTGGAAGACGTTTGCAAACCATGTCACACAAAGTCTTCTCAGACTCAGGCGAGACAGTTGGAAGCACAGCCATGTGTGTCAGTGGAGGAGATGCCACATTCAGACTGTAAAATTTTGTAAACGTGCTAAGTCGCAGCCGAACAGATATCAGACAAGGGAGTACCCCGCATTGCTGCCTAAAATGCTGCTACAGCTCGAGTTGAGAGCCCTTTCAGGAATGCAGGAGCTGTCCGCCCCTGTTGCTTGTAAATAACAGAGATGGCTTCTGTGACCCAATGGAAAAGTCTTTGCTTGAAAAGAGCTGCACCATGGTTTCTTCCTCTAAAGCAAACAAACAGCTGGTATGAGGCCTGCCAGGGCGCAGTGACAGAAACATACTGACATGAAGCATGAGCAGGGCACAAGCCCCTATGGCTAGGTTCAGGCGCAAACTGGGGTAACTTGACCTTGGGAAGAAAGGCAGGATTTGGCCACAAGGTGACAAAACTGTTCTCAGGGCCCCAACGCATGCACTGAGGACTAACAGAATTTCACCAGCCCATTTAGCAGATGTTATGGCCAACAAGAAAGCAGCTTTATATGACAGCTATTTAATGTCACATGTTTCCAGTGGCTCAAAGGGAGCTCCACATAAGCCATTCAAAACAATGAGCAAATCCCATTGTAGACTTCTCACAGGGGTTGGTGGGCGGAGAGGGAAAGCACCTTTAAGAAAGGCTGTAATTAGCCTCTGCGCACCCAAAGACATGCCCTCAGTTAAATCATGATGGGCTGCAATAGCTGCCATATAAACCTTTATTGCAGCTGTAGATTTACCAGAATCCAGCAACCTTGAAGATATTCCAGCACTTGAGACACAGGACAAGATTGTGGGTCCAGGGAACGATCTGAACACCATGTAGAAAAAAGTTTCCACTTGTTGTTAAACATGCTGCGTGAGGACGCGGCACGGGCATTCAGAACAGTGTTCCGAACCCCTTGTGAACAATCCATAAGCTGCTGCTGCGCTCCAGTGGCCACACCTGAAGGTTCAACATCTCTGGGTGGGGATGCCAAAGTGTCCCTTGCATTTGGGACAGAAGATCATGTCTGCATGGCTGGGGACAGGGTTGGGCTGCCGCTGCCACCAGGGACAGCAGCAGAGGAAACTACGGTTTGGATGGTTAGTGAGGAGCAATCAACAGGACTCTGCAGTCCATCTCCTGTATGTGAGTTAGAGTCATCCAGACGAGGGAGGGAGGAGGGATGGCATAAAGCAGGTGGTGGGGCCACTCCTGGGCAAGGGCATCCTGTCCCAGTGACCCTGGCTTGTCCACCTCCGCAAACCAAGACGGGCACTGTGACGACTGCTGGGTGGCGAACAGATCTACTTCTGCTCTGCCATATGTCCTCCACAGCATCTGAGCCACTTCCCTGTTCAGACACCAGTCTCCTGCAAGCAGACCTCCTGTGAGACAATGTCTGCTTTGCAGTTCACAATCCCCAGAATATGTGCTGCTCTGAGAGACAGCAGATGCCTGTCCACCCAGATGAGAAGCTTCCGTGTCGGGGCCAGACACTGACCAGATCGTGTTCCTCCTGGCGGTTGATAAAGAACACCACTGAGGTATTGTCGGTCTGAATCAGCACATGCACCCCCTTCAGGTTGGCCTTGAAGTGATGAAGCATGAGCCACACAGCCATCAAATCCACCAGATTTATGTGCCGTGAGCAAAGGTCCGGCCCCCAGGTGCCCTGTATTCCTTGGTGGTTCCAGACCCCCCCCCCCCATCCAGTTAGAGATGCGTCTGTTCTCACCACCTACCGTCATGCTGGCAGGGGACCTAATTGCACTCCACAGGACAAACGACTGTGTTGCCATGGTAGCAGTGCCCTCACACAACTCTGGGAAATGTGTACGAGTTTGTACCTGTGCTGCACTGGGGAGAGCCGTTTGGACTTCAGCCAGCGCTGAAAGGGGCGCAGATGAAGGAGGCCAAGTTTCACAACTGATGTTGCTGCTGCTAGAAGTCCTGCAAGGCGAAGCAGTGTCACATACGGCAAGTACTGGCCCTTGCGAAGCAGTGCCAGGGTGCCTTTGATTGCACGCTCTCTGGTTGGAGTGAGGGAGGTTAACATCTGCCTGGAGTCCAGGTTCATCCCTATAAACTCTATCGACTGGGAGGGAATGATGGAACTCTTTGCCCAATTTATGGTAAACCCTAAGGCGGTCATGTGATTTAGCAGCTGAAGTGTATCCTTTGCTACTTGGGGAGCACAGTGTGCAATCAGCAGCCAGTCGTCAAGATAAGGCAGCACTAGCAGCCCCTGGCATTGCAAGGGATCCAGGGCGATCTGCACACATCATGTGAAGACACGAGGAGCGAGAGAGAGGCCAAACGGGAGGATACAATATTGATACATTCTCCCCTGAAAGGCAAACTTGAGGAAATGGCGATGTTCTCAGGCAATGTGCCTGTGAACGTATGCGTCCTTCAGGTCCACTGATGTGAACCATGCATGAGGTGTCACTGCTTGTGTGACATCCTTGATGCGCAACATGCGAAAGGGCAAGTGTTTGAGGTAACAATTCAGTCCCCTCAAATCCAGAATGGGCCTAAATCCGCCATCGTTCTTCCTGACAATGAAGTAAGTGGAGTAGAACCCGTCCGGATGAGCCTGCCGATCTATATGTTCTATTGCGCTTTTCTGTAAGAGCTTGAGAATTTCTAATTGAAGAGCATATGGGGTTGCGGACCACTGTATGTCACATGATGGAATGTAGTGGGAGTCGACGGTGGAACTGGAGATGATATCCCTCTGAAAGCCTGTGCAGGAGCCAGCAATTTGAGGTAATCTCTGCCTAGCGGTTGGAATGGGCCCGTGTAAACATGCCACTGTCGACCCGAAGGAGTCAGCGATGAGGGGGAGTGGTTTTAGTTTGTTTGAGCGGGGGAGGCTGACAAAATTGAGCCCCTGATGGCCTGAAGGACCATGGCTCCTGGTGACTGGAAGTCTGCCTGTGATCCGGTGCGTGTAGGGGGACGGGGAGCAGGGGGACGAGGCTGAGCAGGAAGCGGGAAAGTGGTCCGATAGGGAGCAGCCTGATGGTGAAGGGTGTGCCCCCGACGCCGTGATTGAGGATTTTGCAGCTATAGCAGGGTTTGGAGGGCTTGTCGCGCAACTACGGCAAGATTCTCGTGTAATCTTTTGGGAATCTCACGCAGCCGGCTTACTAGCAGGCGCACTTGAACGCACCCATTGAACTTCGTGGTGGCATGGTCACGTGAAGACATAGGTTTATACATTTCTCGACCAATGCGCGAGAGCAGGGGGAATTCCACTAGTCTATCGACTGCCTCTGGCGGTCTGGAAGGACTGAAATAGAACCATCTTATCATTTCTGTTTAATCTGACAGAATCTTTTCTGTTGGACTTCTGAGCATAGTAATAAAGTGCACGAGTTGGAGAGTTCAATAAGCTTAGTGATTATTTGCTGTTGGCAGAATTACAGATGTAGGACATGCTTACTTTTAATCCACATGATGGACCACAGTAAAATTGTATTGGCTACAACAGCGGAATTGACCTGTCGTGTGACAACTTCCTGGGTGACCGTCGCCACGCCCAGTTCAATGACGTCACGAGAACGTTGCCAGAGATCTGAGCTGAAAATAATGAATTGCAATTAACATCCCTCAGGTCTATGCGAGGAGTGTGAGGAAGTTGAATCAGTGGAGCATGTTGTTCTGTGGTGCCCAAAATATTCACACGACCGTGAAGCATTAATGAAAACAGTCAGGACTACACAGGGGGAGCTGACTCTTAAGACTGTATTAACAGGTGATATAGGAGGTCTTTTCAAGTTTTTAAATGATACTGAATTAATTAGAAGGATTTAGTCAAGATGAGTTGGTTTTTGTATCCATTTATAAAATTTTTTTTTTTTTGTTGGTGCACTGGGATAGATATATAACTCTGGTTCACACTCCAACACAGTAGGTGGCGGTAATACACCTTAATGTTGGCTTAGTTCCGCCAAAAAGAAGAAGAAGAAGAATATTAATTGTTTATTCAAAAGGAAAAAAAAGTGAAATACTCTGAAACCCATAAATTACCTGAACTTAGTACAACTGTAAATATGAAAATAAAATATAAGTATATTTAAGGCGTTGATATTTGTATGTGCTATATTTTAAAAGGCGTGTATTTATTTCTAATGGGCTTGCTTTCTCATGGCTTGTCTTCGGTTAATTTTATTTAATTATTTATTTTTTGTAATCTTACTGCATAACGTATGCTCTGCTGGCTGTCGTCAGCGTAAAGAATTAAAAAAAAAAATCTTATTCGCCGGCTCGTAAGTTGTTGGAAAGCATTAGTTCAGTTTGCAACTCCAAATATTTTCTGCTCTACAACTGCTTAAACGTTTATTCAGGTGACGAAGACCATGAATGCACTCACATTGCTCTGACATCACAAAAATCGTGTGCCAGTTGCCGGATTCGTCCAACACAGCGCTTGTTGCGTTGCCTGGGGGTGGATCTACCTTGTAGCACATTTTGGCCGAATCTTCAGCAGGAAAACAGAACAGACTGTCAAACAGGATTACATCTATAGAATTAATATTTAGACGAGTGTTTCCAGAAAAAAAAACATTTCTGGTCGCCACCTGCAAGCCCACCAAGCAAGAGAAAGTCACTAACTGGGCTGCTCGTAAGTGGGGCCTGCGTCGTCTAGTGGCGTACGTGCTTGAGCCTTGGACACGAGTGGAAGTTTCAAGGGGAAACCTTGACTCTCTCTGTCTGCGCATTCGGCCGCCTGCGGGGCCGAGGCTCTTGTAGCCGGCCCTGTGGATGAGGAAGTGAAAAGCAAGAGCCCACCCAGGTATGCCAAAAACAGTGCCTAATTTGGTAGAATACAACATTGTTAAAGACGAGCTTTTGTGGATAACTTTGTTATTAACGGGAGACTGATCGGCTATAGCATGAGCGTTACGTTCGCTACTTGATGTTAGCCAGCTCAGTAGCCAGGTATCACTGTCTGATGAGAGGAACTGGCTAATGCTGCTTTTACACCGAACGCGAAACGATTTTTTCGCACGACAGATAAGCTATTGACTGTGAATGTAGCAAATCTGACGTGCGAAAAATTTGTTTCGCGTTCGGTGTAAAAGCGGCGTAACTCTTAGCAGGTTTAATTTACTCCTTCCATTAGGAATTATTGTTTGCAAATCTCCGTATGCCTTTACTCTAAATAGCCATGGATTTGGAGAACGCCTTGCGCGGTTGCATTTTAGTTGAACGTTTGCTGGTTTTGCTGAAGTTTGCATGACGCCTGCGTTCGCGCTGTGTTTTGATTAGCTTGGTACCTCGTCAGCTAACTTGCTATCCAGTTTTCTAATGGTGACAGCAGTGGTGGCAAACGGAAGTTATATATCTGCCGTTTACTTACTGTTATTTTGTTGTCATTTGGACTCGGTGCTGTATTTTGCTGTAGTGCTATACAGCGTCAGCTACTGGTAGCCAACGTTGGACATTTGGTTATCTAGCGAACTATTAAAAAATAGCTGCCATTACCCTATAAACGAAAATCACAGACATTCGAACGGATTGTTGGTGGCTAGTTTGCTAGCTAACTTTGCTTTATTGAACTCATTATTGAACTGTTCTGCGAAATTAGCTGTTTGCTAGTCATGTCGACGTCAATAGTTGGTCGCTAAACCGCGATTGGATTGTGGATTTGCAGAAACACCGCTAATGTTCGCTGGTTTGCTAATTGGCTAGCTGCATTAGCGGACCACCAAATATGAGGCAAGAGGAGGACGCGGAGCGGCCTCCACCTCTTGACAGCTTAAACGGTGCACAGGTATTGGCGACGAGAAAGAGTCAAGCCGCTTTCACACTGGACGCGAAACGATTTTTTCGCGAGACATATTACTTTCAAAGTCAATGCAAAAACGCGAATACACACGAAACGTGCGAAAAATTCGTCTCGCGTCCAGTGTGAAAGCAGTTTCATTGTGTACGATTTTTTTTGGGGTGTGCCATTAGTAGTCTCCAGTCGTTCTGATATTTTTTCCGTGTGAAATGCGTCCTATGAGAGCTTGGCCTCGGCCAAAAGGTAGTTTTCTGTCTTCCAGTGATATTAACGAGCAATTTCAGTGCTCATCAACCCGTAATTTGAAGAAAAATGATACTGTTAGCTGTGGATGAACTGTTTTGAACGTTGCATTGTATGACCGTCACGATTTCAGAGATTATTTAAAAATATTCGGTACTTTTTTGAATAATTATTTAACAAGCCTGTTCTTGCCGCTTCAGTCTTGAAATATAAGAATAATGGTTCATGCATATAAAAGCATAAATGACCCCGCCTTTGGATGTGAGCACAATTTGTATTTGAAACTAAAATGAAAATTTTGTGATCATGTATGTTCATTCTAGCCCTTGTGATTTTTGTCTCAGCTAGGCGAGTCTCACTTGTCTTGATCCGTTTTCCAAGGTCTACTGTTCTGAAATAAATAAATTGGAGGATTATGCCTGAACATGTAACTATTTATTGACCTATTTTATGGCTTGCTGATAGGAAAGTTTAGTCAGTGGTCTTAATGCACCCCTGTGACTGACTGACTACTGCAGAGTACTCAGATAGAACTTGTAGGGGAAGGTAATATCGGGGTTTGTGCGAAGCACTCAAAGGGTTAATCACTATATTAAAAGGTTTGTTGCAGACTATTAAACAGAATAAACATATCCCCTGAAAGAATGATATTTGTATCCTTATTAGTTCATTGGTTATAACCCCTTGAAAATGGTCACAAACTGTGACCAGAGGGTTAACGTGGGCCACATAAAATGAGAACGGAACGAGATATCAACTTGAAACCACCTGCAATTTAATTTGCTCATCACAGGCAACAAAATACGACCAAATGAATCATTTCTGAGACCATCAAGATGGGGAGCTTGGGTGATTTCATATGGAATGACCCAAAAGACAACAGGAACCGTGATTACCAGACTTACAACTCACTTGCAGTGGTCAGCAAACAGCCATGATTAACTTGACAAGAATCACTGAAGTTCAAGAACTTTCTGTCACGTACCATTTACTTAGTTGTCTGCCTTGGAAGTCAATTGTTTTATCAATTTTAGAGTGATTTATTGCGACATTCAGCCCACACACAAGTGATCAGCAGCCAACTGTTTGCACATGCCTAGAATCACTCAGTTCAGTGACAAACTGTGGCACTTTGGTAGCATTAATTTGGTGCCTCAAAAGTCAATCTATATTCATTCTCAGTTTGCCCAGCCTTTGTGACGCATCTCCTCCCAAACCGCCTAACAGATCCCTGCACCCTCTGGCGTATGCATTCCAGATGAGCCTGTCTCTGTCTTCCACCATGTGAGATCTAACCAACTCGCCCCACTACTGAAATTTGGGCTATTTTATCCATTTTTGCCTTTCGTTATCGTGACAACGGGTGACATCACTATTCCTTAGGATTATTGGTCACAGTCAACCCCCTGCAGAGCGCAACCATGGCTAGTAATCATTTAATATGCAATAATCAATAATAATGTACCTCTCTATTGAGATGCTGGTCATTGGTAACTATATATGAAGAGTTTGGTTCCAAAACGCAATAAGTGCCAAAATTACAAAAATTGAGATAATGCCATAGACTGGTAGTCCTGTGGCTCTTGCACATGGTGCAGTAATCTGTTTTTAGGAATTCATACGATAAGGTGTATTTCTTCATAGCCAAAGTTTGTTATTTTCTATAAAATGCAATGGATTCCAACATAGAAAAAGCTAATTTACTCAAAATGTGTAAAATGGATATATTGCGTTTTGGAACCAAACTCTTCATATAGTCTGTGTGGTTGAAGTCTAATTTTTACTTCTACGTCTTTTTCTATCATTTATGGCATTGCACAAGTCATTCCAATCAGATTTTCATTCTTCTTATAATCACCATTAAGTAATCAGTAATTGCATCACCATGGTTTCCATTATTATGTTGTAGGGTAAAACTGTTCTATGGGTGCTTTTATTGGTTAGTCACATTAGTCAGTAATATTAGATATTGATCACATGAGAATAAATATGCATGCATGATGATCACTTGGCACCTGTGAAGTCTTTGTATCCCTGGACAATGAGTCAGGAATACTATGGATCTGCCTTGTTTGTGGAGATTTTCTCGCTAGTGCACTGTCGGCCACAAATTTTAACAGATTCGTTTCATATTTGGTGTGGTCCTTGTGTTGTGTTAAGGACATGTAGCCTATCAATTTTTGGAGCAATTGCTTTTGGGGATCTGGGTATACACTTCGACCAGCGGGTGATCGACTGTGTAGTTTTACATGAATTTAATTGTATTACCTCAGCAGTTATGTTTCTTTGGCTTTGCAGAGCTACAAATCCATCCCGTTTGCAACGTTTTTTGTATCTACCTTACGCATTGCATTCTTAATGAGATCACTGTCTACAAAACCCAAAACCAGTGAAGTTGGCACGTTGTGTAAATCGTAAATAAAAACAGAATACAGTGATTTGCAAATCCTTTTCAACCTATATTCAATTGAATACACTGCAAAGACAAGTTACTTAATGTTCGAACAGGTGAACTTTGTAATTTTTTGCAAATATTAGCTCATTTGGAATTTGATGCCTGCAACATCTTTCAAAAAAGCTGGCACAAGTGGCAAAAAAGACTGAGAGAGTTGAGGAATGCTCATCAAACACTTATTTGGAACATCCCACAGGTGAACGGGCTAATTGGGAACAGGTGGGTGCCATGATTGGGTATAAAAGCAGCTTCCCTGAAATGCTCAGTCATTCACAAATGCGTGAGCTGATTGTCGAACAGTTTAAAAACAACATTTTTCAACGAGCTATTGCAAGAAATTTAAGGATTTCATCATCTACGGTCCGTAATATCGTCAAAAGGTTCAGAGAATCAGGAGAAATCACTGCATGTAAGCGAGAAGGCCGAAAACCAACATTGAATGCCCGTGACCTTTGATCACTCAGGCGGTACTGCATCAAAAACCGACATCAGTGTGTAAAGGACATCACCACATGGGCTCAGGAACACTTCAGAAAACCACTGTCAGTAACTACAGTTCGTCGCTACATCTGCAAGTGCAAGTTAAAACTCTACAATGCAAAGCGAAAGCCATTTATCAACAGCATCCAGAAACGCCGCCGGCTTCGCAGGGCCCAAGCTCATCTAAGATGGACTGGTGCAAAGTGGAAAAGTGTTCTGTGGTCTGACGAGTCCACATTTCAAATTGTTTTTGGAAACTGTGGGCGTCGTGTCCTCCGGACAAAAGAGGAAAAGAACCATCCGGACTGTGATAGGCGCAAAAGTTCAAAAGCCAGCATCTGTGATGGTATGGGGGTGTATTAGTGCCCAAGGCATGGGCAACTTACACATATGTGAAGACACCATTAATGCTGAAAGGTACATACAGGTTTTTGAGCAACATATGTTGCCATCTAAGCAACGTCTTTTTCATGGACGCCCCTGCTTATTTCAGTAAGACGATGCCAAGCCACATTCTGCACGTGTTACAACAGCATGGCTCCTTAGTAAAAGAGTGCGGGTACTAGACTGGCCTGCCTGTAGTCCAGACCTGTCTCCCATTGAAAATGTGTGGAGCATTATGAAGCGTAAAATACGACAACGGAGACCCCGGACTGTTGAACAACTTAAGCTGTACATCAAGCAAGAATGGGAAAGAGCTTCAAAAATCGGTCTCCTCAGTTCTCAAACGTTTACTGAGTGTCGTTAAAAGGAAAGGCGATGTAACAGTGGTAAAAAGGCCCCTGTGCCAACTTTTTTGCAATGTGTTGCTGCCTTTAAATTCTAAGTTAAAAAAAAAATAAAGTTTCTCAGTTTAAACATTAAACATCTTGTCTTTGCAGTGTATTCAATTGAATATAAGTTGAAAAGGATTTGCAAATCATTGTATTCTTTTTTATCTACGATTTACATAATGTGCCAACTTCACTGGTTTTGGGTTTTGTAATTAGGTGTCAGATAAAAATCCTGTTCGGCTACGACAAATTTCTGGCTATCTAAGCGAGTGTCTGTTTGATGGCATCTTTTCCTGAAAAGGATTCTTCAAATTCCCGGGAGTTCCAGAAATCCATCTCGTACGGAAAACTGATACTTGAAGCTAATTGGCCTAATTGAACAGTGGAAATGTTCTACCTGCAGGATGAAGGTTTCATAGGCTACCTAAGTGATGGAAAATTTTTGTTCTCTTATTTGTTGCTAGATCACTGCAACATTAAAAAGTTCATGGGTTGTTTTACAATCAGGGTACATTTTCATTTTGAAACCATATTTTTGGATAATTTACATAATTGCTTGCATGTTTTTTCAACTGGTATCACCAAAGGTAGAAAACCCTATACTGTGTACATTGCTGAAAAATTGTGCAAATGTTTAAACATTAGCCAAAAATACGATACATTGGGTAATTTTTGAGGAAAAAAAGTTTGCTTTTCTGTCATGTAGCTGACACAAAAAGGAATAACGTGCTGTTTAGAAGCGAAGCTTGGTACATCAGCTAAAGACTTCTGGCAAAAAAGTTAACATTTTAAGTTCCTGTTGAGGTGACAACCTTGGCGCCATTTCAAATCGACATCTATCAACATCGCCAAAAAAAGTCTCCTCCAAATTTAATATGGCTGCCTCAAACATGTTTTGTCCTAAATATAAAAATTTATCATATTGTATGCACTACACATTACAGATTACATTGACCAATCCAGGATAACAAATTTGGTGTGTGCGTGCGCTTGAACATTTCTCCCGAGAAAAAATGTCCTTACGGAATAACGGATATTTGTTGATTTGTTAGAAAAAGATCATCAACATCAGGCATTCCAGTAATACCAGTGGTAGCACTAACCTTGCCTATCCTGTACAACATTCAGGTATCCTAAAGTTTTATTACCCCTCAGCCCTAAAGGCTGACGGGGTATTGCTATCCTTCGTGCGGTTGGGCGGGCGGGTGTCTCCAAAAACTTTGACATCCGGCTGAGGTGTATTCCGTGCATTGCACGCCTATTTTTATATTTGTTAAAAATTGCATGTCAAAAAATGTGTCCTTTTGGGTGGGGGAAAAAAAAAATTGTCCACTTAAAACTATTTTACCTTTGTGTATCTTGGCAAATTTTTGCTGTTGTCATATGAAATTTAACATATACCTTCATTGTTAGTGCAAGAATTTGAATATTGCTTAACCCCTTTCTGCAGATGTAGATGCCTGCGTCTATAGACCTGCAAATTTAAGCACGCTGTTACTGTACTCGATCACTAGATGGCACCCCCGGATCAGTTATTGAATGTTCACAAGCAAGCAGACCTCGAACGCGGTTCTGAATATGGGGAAGTTCACTCCGCTCCCTGTTTTTCAAGAGCTGCATGAATTAAAATCCTCAGCTAAGCCTGATGTGCAAACTGGTCAGTATCCTTGCCCATAGTATCGATCCAGCGGTTTAAAAAAACGATATCTTGACACAGAACAAAATCGTTATCCTTTGTAGCAACCAGTTTAGCCACAGTGAGCCAACAGTATTCCAATTAGTTTTTTCAGAAAAATCAGTTTTCTGAGGCAAAAAAATCGACACGGTTATTGATTCTCTCACATTCTACTGTCAATTACAGTTGTCACATAGAAAAAAATTTGTAGTTCCCTACCGTGGATTTATGCGTTGATTCCTTCATTGACAAATCCAGCGCTTCCTTATATCCACCCAAGTACTGGCGTTGATTGCCAATCACTCAACCATACACTCAGGGTCTTCTGCGTAATTGTAGAGTTACACTTCATGCCCCCGTGACGTTTCCCTGGTAACAATGTATCGATTGGCTCATTTCTTATCCAATTCCCGAGTGTTTAATCATTTTAGAGTAAGTGAAACACATTGATTGGACAAACACAGAGCATACAAACCTATGCGTATCAGCAGGCTCGGTTGTATCCTGTCTACGGTATGCACATTACGCGGCGAAAATAGACGCAAATTATATAAAACAGGTTTGCAAAACTGGCCTTGAAGTGTTCAGTTACATTTACAGGATTTAAATGAGATAAGGATATGGTCAGTTGGAATTATTTCGAATGAAACAGGATCGGAGGGTTCTTGCCACTGGATAAATCGGTCTCTGGAGGAGGGATTCATGAAAAAGGTCAGGCCTGCTACTTTTTTTTTTTGTTTCGTTTTGGAATGTATCCATATTCGACAAAGTCGAACATCGAGGTTTTTTTCCTGGTTAAAACGCGAACTGCCCGTGCATTTGGGTGGACCCCCTGGTACGTTCATGGCACGTTTCTTTTGAATCGGGAGAGGCAATGGATTGTTTGATATTCCCTGAAAGTGGAGTGTCTGTTCTGTTAAAATAATGTATATTTCAGAATTCAGATATTACTGAGTTAGTAAGGTGTACTTGTTCCTTATAAGTGTTGAAATGGGTTTGTGAGCTTAGAAGAGAAGACTGGTAGCTTCCATTACAGGGTGAATGTTCTGACCGTTAAATAAGCAGTTTATTTAATGCGCGTTTGTGCTGGCTTTGAAGAAAAATGGCCAAAACTCTAAACTTTATTATGGAGAAAAGGCATGTTTTGTGTTTGGAGAGGTTACTGGTGACCACTGATATTTAACTGCACTGATATTGAAAAATTCATACTAAACTCAACCAGAAAATCATTTGTTCATATTAAATTTCATGCCTTAAAGGAACAGTTCACCGTACTTTCATAATGAAGTATGTTTTTCTATGCAATGAGACAAGATGATACGTACCTCTCCGAGCTTTGAGCGACCTCCCAGTCAGCCAGACGCGCTGCCACTCCTGTTAGCATTTGTAGCTAGACTCATTGTGGTCATCGGTATTTTTCGGGGCTGTAGTTAGATGCGACCAAAGTCTTCCACGTTTTTCCTGTTTACATAGGTTTATATGACCAGTGACATGAGTTCGGGTTCGGGTACGCAAATCCAAACGTGGCTTTTTCTATGCTGTGGGAAGTGCGTACTATAATGACAGGCGTAGTAACACCTTCTGCGCGCTTCGACAGTGCATTGATACCTTCACTTCACTTCTTCACATACGATTCATCTTCGTCCGTTTCTTCTTCCCTCTCACGGTCCATTTCGGCCAGCTCCTCCTCTGTATATTCCGGTTCAAATGGATATGGCTCCAGCTCCGCCACAAGCCAGTCATCGGCATCTATGTCCTCCATTTGAAAATGTTCCATAGCAGCACACTTGATTATTTTCTTTTATAATTTTCTGCAAGCTCTGGCTTCCTGACTGTATACCAAGTAGTGCAGTGCAGTCTTGTTGGTTGTATTTACAGAAGTAGGGGGGGTCGTGGGAGAGAAAAGAAATCAGAAGTGAAGGTATCAATGCGCTGTCGAAGCGCGCAGAAGGTGTTACTATGCCTGTCATTATAGTATGCACTTCCCACAGCATAGAAAAAGCGACGTTTGGATTTGCGTACCCGAACTCATGTCACTGGTCATATAAACCTATGTAAACAGGAAAAACGTGGAAGACTTTGATCGCATCTAACTACAGCCCCGAAAAATACCGATGACCACAATGAGTCAAGCAACAAATGCTAACAGGAGTGGCAGCGCGTCTGGCTGACTGGGTGGTCGCTCAAAGCTCGGAGAGGTACGTATCATCTCGTCTCATTTCATAGAAAAACAAATCTCATTATGAAAGTACGGTGGACTGTTCCTTTAAAACTTTGTGTTAAATGCATGATTTTTTATGATTTGACAGTACATCATTTTAAGACTTTGCGGAGACACTTGGGTAGCTGTATAATGTGGCTAATAGCATGTAGGTAATCTAGAATGTAATGTTGAAGATAAACTCCTTGAGCACAAGTAGAATTCATGATACCAGAAATGTAAAGTTTTCAGCCCCAGCAGTTTTTCAATCCTGAGAATTATTTTTTATGCAAGTTCAATGGTGAATTCTCATGAAGATTTTTTATTTTTGCAGCTCATTTTTTCGACCAAAATCATGAAAATAAGCTGAAATGCAGTGTAGTTCTAAATGCTGTTTAGTGTCTTTTCTGAATTGAGCCACATTTTTCCTCTTTATGAAGCTTAAATGTTGAATTATACAGCATTAAAGTGGGTAACCCATAAATAGCCAAATTTGGCTTCTGCACAGAGGGGTTAAACTCATGTAACTAGTGTAGAGAAACAAATACAATTAAAGCTGCAAGCAGCGTTGAAAGGGCCCTCGCACCCTCCGTGCACGTTGGGGTGGCAGCAAGATCTTGGTGGGTGCAGGCGTCCATTCACAGCCATTGGACACTGCTGGACCTTGTACAATGTGGTTTCCTGAGGGGAGTGCAAAAATTTTCTGGAGGGTGCTATGGTACCATTTTGATATGCCTGTGTGCAAAATCTACAACATAGTAATCGTATTACCGAGCTCCATGAGTGTGTTGATTTTTGTTAATTTTCCAGCATGTTTAGACCTGAAAAAGAGCAATTCTTTTATAAATCTGATTGGGGGCGCTATTGAGCCATGATGCCACATTTAGTGCCAATTGATGGATGACATTGAAGAGAATAAGACAATTATAAATTGTGCAAGGTTTTGCAAGCTTTGGAGTATTCTAAGGCCTTCAAACGTGTGTTCGTGAAATTTTGAAAAATGCAGGAAATGGCTCATAGCTCACTTCCTGTTTGGCCAAAAAAATTAAGCATAGGCCGGAATGACTAATGCAATGATCACACCAAATTTCATGAACATTCAAGCACTTTTGTCTTAAAATGGACGTATCGAGAGGGCGTTGTGGAGCCATCTTGCCACTCCTGATCTAATATTAGCATATATTTATACATGGGAGGAGAATTTTATAAAGCTTGGAAAGTTTCAGGGAAAACCCACGAAGTATGTGGGAGTAAACCTAAGTTCCTGTTTAATGGCGGGACATCGAAATTCGCTGCAACGCCATGGATACAAAATTCAATGAATCCAAAAAAGCTTCGCAATTTGACATCGGCAACGTCTTTAGATACTTTTAGCCAAATTTCAAGTTGATCGGATGAAATCTCTAAGAGGAGTTTGTTAAAGTACAACACCTGTGAATGGCCAACAATCCAAAAAAGTTGCAATTTCAATGAAAAATGGCGGACTTCCTGTTGAGTCTAGGTCATGGCACCAAGAGACTTTTTTTTTAGGGCTCGTCATTTTCCACATCTCTACCGAATTTCATACATGTAGGTTTACCGGGCTGCGAGGGCTGCTAATTTGAAATTTTACAGGGGGCGCTATAATGACATTTTTGCCATGCCAATATGAAAGCTTTTTATCAGAGTATTATGAATGATGGTCTTTATACATTAACAAAATTTTGTGAGTTTTCCAACATGCTGAGACCCTCAAAAAGGCAATTTTTTAAAAATCTGATTGGGGGCGCTCTAGAGCCATTATGCCACATTAGGCTCCAATTGATGGACGACATTGAAGAGAATAAGACAATTATAATGTGTGCAAGGTTTTGCAAGCTTTGGACAATTCTATGGCTTTCAAACCTGCGTTCGTAAAATTTGGAAAAACGCAGGAAATAGCTCATAACTCACTTCCTGTTCGGCCAAAAAATTTCAAAAAATTAGTCATTGCCTGCAATGACGACTGCAGTGATCACACCAAATTTCATGAACATTCAAGCACTTTTATCTCAACATGGCCGTATCTAGAGGGCGCTCTGGAGCCACCTGGCCACTCCCGGTCTAATATTAGCATATATTTATACTAAAGTGGACAAGTTAACCAAGCCTGTGAGGTTTCGCGCAAATCTCACAAAGCATGTGCGCGTAAAACCAACTTCCTGTTTCATGGTGGAACATCGAAATTCGCCGCAACGCCACGGATACAAAGTTCAATGAATCCAAAAAAGCTTCGCAATTTAACATCGACAAGGTCTTTAGATGGCATGTGCCAAATTTAAAGTTGATCGGATAAAATCTTTACGAGGAGTTTGTTAAAGTACGACGCCTGTGAATGGCAAAAAATTTAAAAAATTTGCAAATTCAATTAAAAATGGCGGACTTCCTGTTGAGTCTAGGTCATGGCACCGAGGAACTTTTTTTAGGTCTTGGCATAGTACACATGTCCACCGAATTTCATCCATGCAGGTCAACCACGATGCGAGGGCTGCTTATTTGAAATTTTCCAGGGGGCGCTATAATGCCATTTTTGCCACGCCAAAATGTAAATTTTTATCAGTGTAATAGAAATGATGGTTTTTAGAATGCTACAAAATATTGTGAGTTTTTGAGTATGCTGAGACCCTCAAATGGGCAATTCTTTTAAAAATCTAATTGGGGGCGCTATAGAGCCATTATGCCACATTTACTGCTAATTTGTGTCTCAAATTGAAGACAATCAGACAAATATAATTTTTGCAAAGTTTTGCAAGTTTTCGAGTATGGTAAAGCCTTCAAACGTGTGTTCGTAAAATTTGGAATAACGCAGGAAATGGCTCATAGCTCACTTCCTGTTTGGCCGGAAAATTTCAAAAAAATCAGTACAGCCCAGAAAACCAAATGCAATGATCAGACCAAATTTCATGAACATTCAAGCACTTTTATATCAACATGGCCGTGTCAAGAGGGCGCTGTAGAGCCACCTGACCACACCCACTCCAATATCGAGATATAGGTATATTTGGAATTAGACTATCATTAAGCCTGTAAAGTTTCACGTAAATCTCCTAAAGCATATGCTCATAAAAGCAACTTCCATTTTCATGGCGGAACATCGAAATTCGCCGCGACGCCACGGATACAAAGTTCTATGAATCCAAAAAAGCTTCGCAATTTAACATCGACGACGTCTTTCAATGTCGTATGCCAAATTTTAAGTTGATCGGATAAAATCTCTAGGAGGAGTTCGTTAAAGTACGATGCCTGTGAATTGCAAAAAATTTTAAAAAATTGCAAATTCAATTAAAAATGGCGGACTTCCTGTTGAGTCTTGGTCATAGAACCAAGAGACTTTTTTTTAGGTCTTGGCATAGTACATATGTCTACCGAATTTGGAACATGTAGATTAAACACGCTGCGAGGGCTGCTTCATTGAAATTTTCTAGGTGGCGCTGTAATGCTATTTTGCCACATTTTTCTTCAGGCTCTATATCCTAGTAAATAGTATGAGCAGCTTAAAAGGTCTGCAAAGTTTCGTGAGTTTTCGAGCATGCTGAGGCTCTCAAAAATGCAATTATGTATTAGGGGGCGCTATAGAGTTACCATGTCAAACCAAGTGCCAAATGAGATATCGAATCAAAGTATTTAATATTTTTAGTTTATGAGCCAAGTTTGGTGACTTTTCGAGCATAATTAGGCCCTCAAAAATGTGTTCGTAAAATCTGAAAAAACGCAGGAAATGGCTCATAGCTCACTTCCTGTGCGGCAAAAAAATTTCAAAAAAATTGACCAAAAAATTTATTATGACTGCTGTGGCCCTGTCTAATTTCATGAGAATCCGAGCAAGTGCGTTCCAAAATGGCCGCGTGTTTGGTGGCGCTATAGAGCCACTGGGGCATGTCCAAGCACAAAATTAATTAAAGCTGCAAGCAGCGTTGAAAGGGCCCTCGCCCCCCCTGTGCACATTGGGGTGGCAGCAAGATCTTGATGGCTGTAGGTGTCCATTCAGAGCCATTGGGCACAGCTGGACCGCGTACAATGTGGTTTCCTGATGGGAGTGCAAAAATTTTCTGGAGGGCGCTATGATACCATTTTGACTTGCCTGTGCAAAAAATCTACTACACAGTAATCGTAATACGGGGCTCCATGAGTGTTTTGATTTTTGTAAATTTTCCAGCATGTTTAGACTTTCAAAAGAGCAATTCTTTTATAAATATTATTGGGGGCGCTAGAGAGCCATTATGCCCCATTTAGTGCCAATTGATGGATGTATTGAAGAGAATAAGACAGTTCTAATTTTTGGATGGTTTTGCAAGTTTTGGAGCATTCTAAGGCCTTAAAACGTGTGTTCGTAAAATTTGGAAAAACGCAGGAAATAGCTCATAGCTCTCTTCCTGTTTGGCAAAAAAATTTCAAAAAATTAACAATTGCAGAGAATGACTGATGCAATGATCATACCAAATTTCATGAACTTTCAAGCACTTTTATCTGAACATGGCCATATCTAGAGGGCGCTGTGGAGCCACCTGGCACCTCTCGATATAAAATAAGCATATATCTATACTTGGGCGGACAATTTTATCAAGCCTGGAAAGTTTCAGGCAAATTCCACAAAGTATGTGGAATTGAAAGCAACTTCCTGTTTCATGGCAGGACATGAAAATTCGCCGTGACGCCACGGATGCATCGTTCGATGAAATCAATAAAACTTCGCAATTTCACGTCAGCAAGGTTTTTAGATATTAGATGCCAAATTTTAAGTTGATCGGATAAAAGCTCTAGGAGGAGTTCGTTAAAGTACGACACCTGTGAATGGCAAAAAAAATAAAAAAAGTTGCAATTTCAATTAAAAATGGCAGCCTTCCTGTTGAGTCTAGGTCATGGCACCAAGAGACTTTTTTGTAGGTCTCGGCATATTCCACATGTCTACCGAATTTCATACATGTGGGTTTACCGGGCTGCGAGGGCTGCTTATTTGAAATTTTCCAGGGGGCGCTATAATGCCATTTTTGCCACGCCTATTTGTAAATTTTTTATCAGTGTAATAGGAATGATGTTCTTTAAAATTGTACAAAATTTTGTGAGTTTTTGAGCATGCTGGAACCTTCAAAAGGGTAATTCTTTTAAAAATCGTATTGGGGGCGCTATAGAGCCATGATGCCTCATTTACTGCCAATTTTTGTTTCAAATTGAAGACAATGTGACAAATAAAATTTGAGCTAAGTTTTGCAAGTTTTCGAGTATGCTAAGGCCTTCAAATGTGTGTTCATAAAATTTGGAATAACGCAGGAAATGACTCATAGCTCACTTCCTGTTTGGCCGAAAAATTTCAAAAAAATCAGCACAGCCCAGAAAAACAAATGCAATGATCAGACCAAATTTCATGAACATTCAAGCACTTTTATATCAACATGGCTGTGTCAAGAGGGCGCTGTAGAGCCACCTGACCACACCCACTCCAATATCAAGATATAGGTATATTTGGAATTAGACTATCATTAAGCCTGTAAAGTTTCACGTAAATCTCCTAAAACATATGCTCATAAAAGCAACTTCCATTTTCATGGCGGAACATCGAAATTCGCCGCGACGCCACGGATACAAAGTTCGATGAATCCAAAAAAGCTTCTCAATTTAACATCGACGACGTCTTTCAATGTCGTATGCCAAATTTCAAGTTGATCAGATAAAATCTCTAGGAGGAGTTCCTTAAAGTACGATGCCTGTGAATTGCAAAAAATTTTAAAAAATTGCAAATTCAATTAAAAATGGCGGACTTCCTGTTGCGTCTAGGTCATGGCACCAAGAGACTTTTTTTTAGGTCTTGGCATAGTACATATGTCTACCGAATTTGGAACATGTAGATTAAACACGCTGCGAGGGCTGCTTCATTGAAATTTTCTAGGTGGCGCTGTAATGCAATTTTGCCACATTTTTCTTCAAGCGCTATATCCTAGTAAATAGTATGAGCAGCTTAAAAGGTCTGCAAAGTTTCGTGAGTTTTCGAGCATGCTGAGGCCCTTAAAAATGCAATTATGTATTAGGGGGCGCTATAGAGTTACCATGTCAAACCAAGTGCCAAATGAGATAACGAATCAAAGAACTTAATATTTTTAGTCTATGAGCCAAGTTTGGTGAATTTTCGAGCATAATAAGGCCCTAAAAAATGTGTTCGTAAAATCTGAAAAAACGCAGGAAATGGCTCATAGCTCACTTCCTCTGTGGCAAAAAAATTTCAAAAAAATTGACAAAAAAATTTATTGTGACTGCTGTGGCCCTGTCGAATTTTATGAGAATCCGAGCAAGTGCGTTCCAAAATGGCCGCGTGTTTGGTGGCGCTATAGAGCCACTGGGGCATGTCCAAGCACAAAATTAATAATACTTTGTAATTTTCACTACGTCTGACGTGTATGCAAATTTTTGTGAGTTTTCGTGCATGGTAAAGCCTTCAAAAATCCGTTCTCGCAGCAGAATAAAAAGAAGAAGAAGAAGAAGAAGAAGAAGAAGAATCCCATCAAAAACAATAGGTTCCTGGCACCGGTCGGTGCTCGGGCCCTAATAATTAAAGCTGCAAGCAGCGTTGAAAGGGCCCTCGCACCCCTCTTGCACGTTGGGGAGGCAGCAAAATCTTGCTGGGTGCAGGTGTGCATTCACAGCCATTGGACACAGCTAGACTGTGAACAATGTGGTTTCCTGCAGAGAGTGCAAAAATTTTCTGGAGGGGTGCTTTGATATCATTTTGACATGCCCGTGCGCTAAATCTCCAGCATAGTAATTGTAATACCAGGCTCCTTGAGCGTGTTGATTTTTGTAATTTTTACAGCACGTTTAGACCCACAAAAGAGATTTCTTTTAAAAATCTGATTGGGGGCGCTATCGAGCCATTATGCCACATTTAGTGCCAATTGATGGATGACATTGAAGAGGATAAGACAATTATAAATTGTGCAAGGTTCTGCAAGCTTTGGAGTATTCTAAGGCCTTCAAACGTATGTTCGTGAACTTTGGAAAAATGCAGGAAATAGCTAATAGCTCATACCTGTTTGGCCAAAATAATAAACCATAACCCGGAAAGACAAATGCAATGATCACACCAAATTTCATGAACATTCAAGCACATTTATCTTAACATGGCCGTATCTAGAGGGCGCTGTGGAGCCTTCTGGCCACACTTGATCTAATATTAGCATATATTGATACTTGGGAGGACCATTTTAGAAAGCTTGGACAAATTTGCTGCAACGCCATGGAAACAAAATTCGATGAATCCAAAAAAGCTTCGCAATTTAACGTCAGCAACGTCTTTAGATACTATTAGCCAAATTTCAAGTTGTTCGGATGAAATCTCTAGGAGGAGTTTGTTAAAGTACGACACCTGTGAATGGCGAAAAATCCAAAAAAGTTGCTAATTCAATTAAAAATGGCGGACTTCCTGTTGAGTCTAGGTCATGGCACCAAGAGTCTTTTTTGTAGGTCTCGGCATATTCCACATGTCTACCGAATTTCATACATGTAGGTTTACCAGGCTGCGAGGGCTGCTTATTTAAAATTTTCCAGGGGGTGCTATAGTGACATTTTTGCCATGTCTATATACAAGTTTTTTGTCAGAGTAATACGAATGATGGTCTTTATACATTTACAAAATTTTGTGAGTTTTAGAACATGCTGAGACCCTCAAAATGGCAATTCTTTTAAAAATCTGATTGGGGGCGCTATAGAGCCATTGTGCCAAATTTAGTGTAAATTGATAAATAAAATTGAAGATAATAAGACAATTATAATTTGTGCAACTTTTTGCAAGATTTTGAGTATTCTTAATCATCCAAACATGTGTTTATAAAATTTGGAAAAAGGCAGGAAATGGCGCATAGCTCACTTCCTGTTTGGCCAAAAAATTTCAAAAAAATTTATTTAACTCGACATGAACAAAGCAATGATCACACCAAATTTCATGAACATTCAAGCACTTTTATCTCAACATGGCCGTTTCAAGAGGGCGCTGTGGAGCCACCTGACCACACCCAATCTAATATCAACATATAGGTCTACTTGGAAGTGGACTCCTATAAAGCCTGTAAAGTTTCGAGCAAATTTCACAAAGCATGTGCGCGTAAAACGAACTTCCTGTTTCATGGCGGAACATCGAAATTCGCCGCGACGCCACGGATACAAAGTTCAATGAATCCAAAAAAGCTTCGCAATTTAACATTGAAAAGGTCTTATGATGTTAAACTCAAAATTTTAAGTTGATCGGATAAAATCTCTTGGAGGAGTTCGTTAAAGTACGAAGCCTGTGAATGGCAAAAAATTTAAAAAGTTTGCAATTTCAATGAAAAATGGCGGACTTCCTGTTGAGTCTAGGTCATGGCACCAAGAGACTTTTTTTTAGGTCTCAGCATATTCCACATGTCTACCGAATTTTATAGATGTAGGTTTACCAGGCTGCGAGGGCTGCTTATATGAAAATTTCCAGGGGGCGCTATAATGACAATTTTGCCATGCCTATATTTAACCTTTTTGTCAGAGTAATGCAAATGATAGTCTTTATACATTTAAAACATTTTGTGAGTTTTCGAACATGCTGAGACCCTCAAAAGGGCAATTCTTTTAAAAATCTGATTGGGGGCGCTAAAGAGCCATTGTGCCAAATTTAGTGTAAATTGATGTATGAAATTGAAGACAATAAGACAATTATAATTTGTGCAACTTTTTGCAAGATTTTGAGTATTCTAAGGCTTCCAAACATGTGTTTCGAAAATTTGGAAAAACGCAGGAAATGGCTCTTAGCTCACTTCCTGTTTGGCCAAAAAATTTCAAAAAAATTTGCTTTCCCCGACATGACAAATATAATGATCACACCATATTTCATGAACATTCAAGCACTTTTATCTCAACATGGCCGTGTCAAGAGGGCGCTGTGGAGCCACCTGACCACACCCAATCTAATATCAACATATAGGTATACTTGGAAGTGGACTATTATCAAGCCTGTGAAGTTTCTTGCAAATCTCACAAAGCGTGTGTGCGTAAAACCAACTTCCTCTTTCTAGCGGAACATCGAAATTCGCCGCGACGCCACGGATACAAAGTTCAATGAATCCAAAAAAGCTTTGCACTTTAACATCAGCAAGGTCTTTAGATGTCATATGCGAAATTTTATGTTGATCAGATAAAATCTCTAGGAGGAGTTCGTTAAAGTACGACGCCTGTGAATGGCAAAAAATTTAAAAATGGCGGACTTCCTGTTGAGTCTAGGTCATGGCACCATAGACTTTTTTTTAGGTCTTGGCATAGTACACATTTCCACCGAATTTTGTACATGTAGGTTAAACACGCTGCGAGGGCTGCTTCATTGAAATTTTCTAGGTGGCGCTGTAATGCAATTTTGCCACATCCATCTGCAAACCCTATATCCTAGTAAATATTATGACGAGCTTAATAGGTTTGCAAAGTATCTTGAGTTTTCTAGTATGCTGAGGCCCTCAAAAATGCAATAATGTAATAGGGGGCGCTATAGAGCTACCATGTCTCACCCACTGCCATATGAGATATCGAATGAATGAACTTAATATTTTTAGTCTATGAGCCAAGTTTGGTAAATTTTCGAGTATGATAAGGCCCTCAAAAATGTGTTCGTAAAATCTGAAAAAACGCAGGAAATGGCTCATAGCTCACTTCCTGTTTGTCCAAAAAATGTCAAAAAAATAATTACAGCCAAGAAACACAAATAAAATGATCAGACCAAATTTCATGAACATTCAAGCATTTTTAACTCGACATGGCTGTGTCAAGAGGGCGCTGTGGAGCCACCTGACCACACCCAATCTAATATGAACATATCGCTATACTTGGAAGTAGACTCTCATCAAGCCTGTGAGGTTTCGCGTAAATCTCACGAAGCATGTGCGCGCAAAACCAACTTCCTGTTTCATGGCGGAACATCGAAATTCGCCGCGATGCCATGGACACAAAGTTCGATGAATCCAAAAAAGCTTCGCAATTTAACATCGACAAGGTCTTAAGATGTCATATGCGGAATTTTAAGTTGATCGAATAAAATCTCTAGGAGGAGTTCGTTAAAGTACGACGCCTGTGAATGGCAAAAAATTCAAAAAATTTGCAAATTCAATTAAAAATGGCGGATTTCCTGTTGAGTCTAGGTCATGGCACCAAAGACTTTTTTTTAGGTCTTGGCATAGTCCACATGTCCACCGAATTTTGTACATGTAGGTTAAACACGCTGCGAGGGCTGCTTCATTGAAATTTTCTAGGTGGCGCTGTAATGCAATTTTGCCACACCCATCTGTACACTCAAGCTCTTCGTAAAAAGTATGACCAGCTTAATATGTTTGCAAAGTTTAGTGAGTTTTCGAGCATGCTGATGCCCTCAAAAATGCAATTATGTATTAGGGGGCGCTATAGAGCCACCATGTCACATCAAGTGCCAAATGAGATCACGAATCAAAGAACTCAATATTTTTAGTCTATGAGCCAAGTTTGGTGAGTTTTCGAGTATGATAAGGCCCTCAAAAATGAGTTCGTAAAATCTGAAAAAACGCAGGAAATGGCTCATAGCTCACTTTTTGTGCGGCAAAAAAATTTCTAAAAAATTTACAAAAAAATTTATGATGACTACTATGACCCTATCAAATTTCGTGAGAATCCGAGCAAGTGCGTTCCAAAATGGACGCGTGTTTGGTGGCGCTATAGAGCCACCGGGGCATGTCTAAGCACAAAAATAGTAATACTTTGCAATTTTCACCACGACTGACGTGTGGGCAAATTTTTGTGAGTTTTCGTGCATGGCAAAGCCCTCAAAAATGCGTTCTCGCAGCAGAATAAAAAGAAAAAGAAGAAGAAGAAGAAGAATTAAAGCTGCAAGCAGCGTTGAAAGGGCCCTCGCCCCCCCTGTGCACATTGGGGTGGCAGCAAGATCTTGATGGCTGCAGGTGTCTATTCAGAGCCATTGGACACAGCTGGACCGCGTACAATGTGGTTTCCTGATGGGAGTGCAAAAATTTTCTGGAGGGCGCTATGATACCATTTAGACTTGCCTGTGCACAAAATCTACAACACAGTAATCGTAATACAGGGCTCCATGAGTGTTTCGATTTTTGTAAATTTCCCAGCATGTTTAGACTTTCAAAAGAGCAATTCTTTTATAAATATTATTGGGGGCGCTATAGAGCCATTATGCCCCATTTAGTGCCAATTGATGGATGTATTGAAGAGAATAAGACAGTTCTAATTTTTGGATGGTTTTGCAAGTTTTGGAGCATTCTAAGGCCTTAAAACGTGTGTTCGTAAAATTTGGAAAAACGCAGGAAATAGCTCATAGCTCTCTTCCTGTTTGGCAAAAAAATTTCAAAAAATTAACAATTGCGGAAAATGACTAATGCAATGATCATACCAAATTTCATGAACTTTCAAGCACTTTTATATCAACATGGCCGTGTCAAGAGGGCGCTGTAGAGCCACTTGACCACACCCACTCCAATATCAACATATAGGTATATTTGGAATTAGACTATCATTAAGCCTGTAAAGTTTCATGTAAATCTCCCAAAGCATATGCTCATAAAATAAACTTCCATTTTCATGGCGGAACATCGAAATTCACCGCGACGCCACGGATACAAAGTTCGATGAATCCAAAAAAGCTTTGCAATTTAACATCGACGACGTCTTTCAATGTCATATGCCAAATTTTAAGTTGATCAGATAAAATCTCTAGGAGGAGTTCGTTAAAGTACGACACCTGTGAATGGCCAACAATCCAAAAAAGTTGCAATTTCAATTAAAAATGGTGGACTTCCTGTTGAGTGTGGGTCATGGCACCAAGAGAATTTTTTGTAGGTCTCGGCATATTCCACATGTCTCCCGAATTTCATACATGTAGGTTTACCAGGCTGCGAGGGCTGCTTATTTAAAATTTTCCAGGGGGCGCTATAGTGACATTTTTGCCATGTATATATATACGTTTTTTGTCAGAGTAATACGAATGATGGTCTTTATACATTTACAAAATTTTGTGAGTTTTAGAAAATGCTGAGACCCTCAAAATGGCAATTCTTTTAAAAATTTGATTGGGGGTGCTATAGAGCCATTGTGCCAAATTTAGTGTAAATTGATATATAAAATTGAAGATAATAAGACAATTATAATTTGTGCAACTTTTTGCAAGATTTCGAGTATTCTAAAGCATCCAAACAAGTGTTTATAAAATTTGGAAAAACGCAGGAAATGGCGCATAGCTCACTTCCTGTTTGGTCAAAAAATTTCAAAAAAATTAAAATAACTCGACATGAACAATGCAATGATCACACCAAATTTCATGAACATTCAAGCACTTTTATCTCAACATGGCCGTTTCAAGAGGGCGCTGTGGAGCCACCTGACCACACCCAATCTAATATCAACATATAGATCTACTTGGAAGTGGACTCCTATAAAGCCTGTAAAGTTTCGCGCAAATTTCACAAAGCATGTGCGCGTAAAACCAACTTCCTGTTTCATGGCGGAACATCGAAATTCGCCGCAACGCCACGGGTACAAAGTTCAATGAATCCAAAAAAGCTTCGCAATTTAACATCAAGAAGGTCTTAAGATATTAAATTGAAAAATTTTAAGTTGATCGGATAAAATCTCTAGGAGGAGTTCGTTAAAGTACGAAGCCTGTGAATGGCAAAAAATTTAAAAAATTTGCAAATTCAATTAAAAATGGCGGACTTCCTGTTGAGTCTAGGTCATGACACCAAGAGACTTTTTTTTTAGGTCTTGGCATAGTACACATGTCCACCGAATTTTGTACATGTAGGTCAAACACGCTGCGAGGGCTACTTCATTGAAATATTCTAGGTGGCGCTGTAATGCAATTTTGCCACATCCATCTGTAAACCCTAAATCCTAGTTAAAAGTAAGACCTGCTTAATATGTTTGCAAAGTTTTGTGAGTTTTCAAGCATGCTGAGGCCCTCAAAAATGCAATTATGTATTAGGGGGCGCTATAGAGCTACCATATCACACCCAGTGCCAAATGAGATATCGAATCAAAGAACGTAATATTTCTAGTCTATGAGCCAAGTCTGGTGAGTTTTCGAGTATGATAAAACCCTCAAAAATGTGTTCGTAAAATCTGAAAAAACGCAGGAAATGGCTCATAGCTCACTTCCTGTGAGGCAAAAAAATTTCAAAAAAATGTACAAAAAAATTTATGATGACTACTATGACTCTATAAAATTTCGTGAGAATCCGAGCAAGTGCGTTCCAAAATGGCCGCGTGTTTGGTGGCGCTATAGAGCCACCGGGGCATGTCCAAGCACAAAAATGATAATACTTTGCAATTTTCACCACGACTGACGTGTGGGCAAATTTTTGTGAGTTTTCGTGCATGGCAAAGCCCTCAAAAATGCGTTCTCGCAGCAGAATAAAAAGAAGAAGAAGAAGAAGAAGAATAATAAAAATCCCATCAAAAACAATAGGTTCCTCGCACCGGTCGGTGCTCGGGCCCTAATTAAAGCTGCAAGCAGCGTTGAAAGGGCCCTCGCCCCCCCTGTGCACATTGGGGTGGCAGCAAGATCTTGATGGCTGCAGGTGTCCATTCAGAGCCATTGGACACAGCTCGACCGCGTACAATGTGGTTTCCTGATGGGAGTGCAAAAATTTTCTGGAGGGCGCTATGATACCATTTTGACTTGCCTGTGCACAAAATCTACACCACAGTAATCATAATACGGGGCTCCATGAGTGTTTTGATTTTTGTAAATTTTCCAGCATGTTTAGACTTTCAAAAGAGCAATTCTTTTATAAATATTATTGGGGGCGCTATAGAGCCGTTATGCCACATTTAGTGCCAATTGATAGATGATATTAAACAAAATAAGACATTTATAATTTGTGCAAGGTTTTGCAAGTTTTGAAGCATCCTAAGGCCTTAAAACGTGTCTTCAGAAAAATTTGGAAAAACACAGAAAATAGCTCATAGCTCACTTCCTGTTTGGCCAAAACATTACCCGGAATGACGAATGCAACGATCACACCTAATTTCATGAACATTCAAGCACTTTTATCTTTACATGACCATATCTAGAGGGAGCTGTGGAGCCCCCTGGCACCTCCCGATCCAATATTAGCATATGTTTTTACTTCGGAGTACAATTTTATCAAGCAGAAGAAGGTTCGGGCAAATCCCACAAAGTAAGTGGCAGTAAAACCAACTCCCTGTTTCATGGCGGGATATCAAAATTCGCCGCGAAGCCACGGATACATTGTTCGATGAAATCAAAATTGCTTCGCAATTTAACATTAGCAAGGTCTGAAGATAATATTTGCCAAATATTAAGTTGATCGGATAAAATCTCTAGGAGGGGTTTTTTAAAGTACGACGCCTGTGAATGGCAAAAAATCAAAAAAAGTTGCAATTTCAATTAAAAATGGCGGACTTCCTGTTGAGTCTAGGTCATGGCACCAAGAGACTTTTTTTTAGTTCTCAGCATATTCCACATGTCTACCGAATTTCATACATGTAGGTTTACCAGGCTGCGAGGGCTGCTTATTTGAAATTATCCAGGGGGCGCTATTATGACAATTTTGCCAAGCCTATAGATAAGCTTTTTATCAGAGTAATACAAATGATGATTTTTATACATTTACAAAATTTTGTGAGTTTTTGAACATGCTGAGACCCTCAAAAGAGCAATTCTTTTTAAAATCTGATTGGGGGCGCTATAGAGCCATGGTGCCAAATTTAGTGCAAATTGATGTAGAAGATTGAATATAATAAGACAATTATAATTTGTGCAACTTTTTGCAAGATTTCGAGTATTCTTAGGCTTCCAAATATGTGTTGTTAAAATTTGGAGAAACGCAGGAAATGGCTCATAGCTCACTTCCTGTTTGGCCAAAAAATTCCAAAAAAATTACCATAACCTGGCATGACAAATGCAATGATCAAACCAAATTTCATGAACATTCAAGCACTTTTATCTCAACATGGTTGTGTCAAGAGGGCGCTGTGGAGCCACCTGACCACACCCAATCTAATATCAACATATAGTTCTACTTGGAAGTAGACTCTTATGAAGCCTGTAAAGTTTTGCGCAAATCTCACAAAGCATGTGCGCGGAAAACCAACTTCCTCTTTCATGGCGGAACATTGAAATTTGCCGCGACGCCACGGATACAAAGTTCAATGAATCCGAAAAAGCTTCGCAATTTAACATCGACAACGTCTTTTGATGTCATATGCAAAATTTTAAGTTGATCGGATAAAATCTCGAGGAGGAGTTCGTTAAAGTAGGACGCCTGTGAATGGCAAAAAATCAAAAAAAGTTGCAATTTCAATTAAAAATGGCGGACTTCCTGTTGAGTCTAGGTCATGGCACCAGGAGACTTTGTTTTAGGTCTCAGGATATTCCACATGTCCACCGAAGTTCATACATGCAGGTCAACCACAGTGCGAGGGCTACTTTTTTGAAATTTTCCAGGGGGCGCTATAATGCCATTTTGCCACGCCAATATGTAAATTTTTATCAGTGTGATAGGAATGATGGTCTTTAGAATTGTACAAAATTTTGTGAGTTTTTGAGCATGCTGAGACCCTCAAAAAGGCAATTATTTGATAAATCTGATTGGGGGCGCTATAGAGCCATAATGCCTCATTTACTGCCAATTATTGTCTCAAATTGAAGACAATTGGAGAAATATAATTTTTGCTAAGTTTTACAAGTTTTCAAGTATGCTAAAGCCTTCAAATGTGTGTTCGTAAAATTTGGAATAACGCAGGAAATGGCTCATAGCGCACTTCCTGTTTGGTTGAAAAATTTCAAAAAAATAATTATAGCCCAAAAAAACCAATGCAATGATCAGACCAAATTTCATGAACATTCAAGCACTTTTATATCAACATGGTCGTGTGAAGAGGGCGCTGTGGAGCCACCTGACCACACCCAATCCAATATCAACATATAGTTATATTTGGAAGTAGACTACTATTAAGCCTGTAAAGTTTCACGCAAATTTCACAATGCATGTGCTCATAAAAGCAACTTCCATTTTCATGGCGGAACATCGAAATTCGCCGCAACGCCACGGACACAATTTTCAATGAATCCAAAAAAGCTTCGCAATTTAACATGGAGAATGTCTTTAGATGGCCTGTGCCAAATTTTTAGTTGATCGGATAAAATCTCTAGGAGGAGTTCGTTAAAGTACGACGCCTGTGAATGACAAAAAATAAAAAAAAGTTGCAAATTCAATTAAAAATGGCGGACTTCCTGTTGAGTCTAGGTCATGGCACCAAGAGACTTTCTTTTAGGTCTTGGCATAGTACACATATCCTCCAAATTTTGTACATGTATGTTAAACACCCTGCGAGGGCTGCTTAATTGAAATATTCTAGGTGGCGCTGTAATGCGATCTTGCAACATCCATCTGTAAACCTCATAGCCTAGTGAAAGGTATGATCGGCTTAATATTGTTGCAAAGTTACGTGAGTTTTCGAGCATGCTGAGGCCCTCAAAAATGCAATTATGTATTAGGGGGCGCTATAGAGCCACCATGTCACACTTAGTGCCAAATGAGACATCGAATCAAAGAACTTAATATTTTTAGTCTATTAGCCAAGTTTGGTGAGTTTTCGAGTATGATAAGGCCCTCAAAAATGTGTTTGTAAAATCTGAAAAAACGCAGGAAATGGCTCGTAGCTCACTTCCTGTGCGGCAAAAAAATTTCTAAAAAATTACCAAAAAAATTTATCATGACTGCTATGGCCCAATCGAATTTCGTGAGAATCCGAGCAAGTGCGTTCCAAAATGGCCGCGTGTTTGGTGGCGCTATAGAGCCACCTAGGCATGTCTAAGCACAAAAATAGTAAATCCCATCAAAAACAATAGGTTCCTCGCACCGGTCGGTGCTGGGGCCCTAATTAAAGCTGCAAGCAGCGTTGAAAGGGTCCTCGCCCCCCCTGTGCACATTGGGGTGGCAGCAAGATCTTGATGGCTGCAGGTGTCCATTCAGAGCCATTGGACACAGCTGGACCGCGTACAATGTGGTTTCCTGATGGGAGTGCAAAAATTTTCTGGAGGGCACTACAATACCACTTTGACATACCTGTGTGCAAAATCTACAACAAGGTAATTGTAATGTCAGGCTCCATGAGTGTGTTGATTTTTGAAAATTTTCCAGTATGTTTAGACAATCGAAGGAGCAGTACTTTTAAATATCTGATTGGGGGCGCTATAGAGCCATTATGCCATATTTAATGCTGATTGATGGATGACATTGAAGAAAATAAGACATTTATAATGTTTGCTAGGTTTTTTTAGTTTTGGAGCTTTCTAAGGCCTGAAAACATGAGTTCGTAAAATTTTGGAAAAACACAGGAAATAGCTCATAGCTCACTTACTGTTTATGCAATAAATTTAAAAAAATTAACCATTGCCCAGAATGACTAATGCAATGATCACCCCAAATTTCATGAACATTCAAGCACTTTTAACTTAACATGCCCGTATCTAGAGGGCGATGTGGAGCCACCTGGCCAGTCCCTATCTAATATTAGCATATATTTATACTTTGGAGGACAATATTATCAAGCTTGGAAAGTTTCAGGCAAATCGAACGAAGTATGTGGGAGTAAAAGCAATTTCCTCTTTCATGGCGGGACATCAAAATTCGCCGCGACGCCACGGATACATCGTTGCATCAATCCAGAAAAGCTTTGCAATTTAACATCAGCAAGGTCTTTAGATATTACTTGCCAAATTTTATGTTGATCGGATAAAATCTCTAGGAGGAGTTCGTTAAAGTGCGACACCTGTGAATGCAAAAAAATCCAAAAAAATTTGCAATTTCAATTAAAAATGGCGGACTTCCTGTTGAGTCTAGGTCATGGCACCAAATGAGTTTTTTTTAGGTATCGGCATATTCCACATGTCCACCGAATTTCATACATGCAGGTCAACCACGATGCGAGGGCTGCTTATTTGAAATTTTCCAGGGGGCGCTTTCATGCCATTTTTGCCACGCCAATATGTAAATTTTTATCAGTGTGATAGAAATTATGGTTTTTAGAATGGTACAAAATTTTGTGAGTTTTTGAGTATGCTGAGACCCTCAAATGGGCAATTCTTTTAAAAATCTGATTTGGGGCGCTATACAGCCATTATGCCACATTTACTGCCAATTTCTGTCTCAAATTGAAGACAATCAGACAATTATAATTTTTGCAAAGTTTTGCAAGTTTTCGAGTATGATAAAGCCTTCAAACGTGTGTTCGAAAAATTTGGAATAACGCAGGAAATGGCTCATTGCTCACTTCCTGTTTGGCCGAAAAATTTTAAAAAAATAAGCATAGCCCAAAAAAAAAAATGTAATGATCAGACCAAATTTCATGAACATTCTAGCACTTTTAACTCAACATGGCCGTGTCAAGAGGGGGCTGTGGAGCTACCTGACCACACCCAATCCAATATCAACATATAGGTATATTTAGAAGTCGACTTTTATTAAGCCTGTAAAGTTTCGGGCAAATCTCACAAAGCATATGCGCATAAAACCAACTTCCTGTTTCATGGCGGAACATCGAAATTCGCCGCGACGCCACGGATACAAAGTTCAATGAATCCAAAAAAGCTTCGCAATTTAACATCGACAAGGTCTTCAGATGTCATATGCAAAATTTTAAGTTGATCGGATAAAATCTCTAGGAGGAGTTCGTTAAAGTACGACGCCTGTGAATGACAAAAAATTAAAAAAAGTTGCAAATTCAATTAAAAATGGCGGACTTCCTGTTGAGTCTAGTTCATGGCACCAAGAGACTTTTTTTTAGGTCTTGGCATAGTACACATGTCCACCGAATTTTGTACATGTATGTTAAACACCCTGCGAGGGCTGCTTAATTGAAATATTCTAGGTGGCGCTGTAATGCAATCTTGCCACATCCATCTGTAAACCTCACAGCCTAGTGAAAGGTATGATCGGCTTAATATCGTTGCAAAGTCACGTGAGTTTTCGAGCATGATGAGGCCCTCAAAAATGCAATTATGTATTAGGGGGCGCTATAGAGCCACCATGTCACACTTAGTGCCAAATGAGACATCGAATCAAAGAACTTAATATTTTTAGTCGATGAGCCAAGTTTGGTGAGTTTTTGAGTATGATAAGGCCCTCAAAAATGTGTTTGTAAAATCTGAAAAAACGCAGGAAATGGCTCGTAGCTCACTTCCTGTGCGGCAAAAAAATTTCAAAAAAATTACCAAAAAAATTTATCATGACTGCTATGGCCCAATCGAATTTCGTGAGAATCCGAGCAAGTGCGTTCCAAAATGGCCGCGTGTTTGGTGGCGCTATAGAGCCACCTAGGCATGTCTAAGCACAAAAATAGTAATACTTTGCAATTTTCACCAAGACTGACGTGTGGGCAAATTTTTGTGAGTTTTTGTGCATGGCAAAGCCCTCAAAAATGCGTTCTCGCAGCAGAATAAAAAGAAGAAGAAGAAGAAGAAGAAGAAGAAGAAGAATAAAAATCCCATCAAAAACAATAGGTTCCTGGCACCGGTCGGTGCTCGGGCCCTAATTAAAGCTGCAAGCAGCGTTGAAAGGGCCCTCGCCCCCCTCTTGCACGTTGGGGTGGCAGCAGGATCTTGATGGCTGCAGGTGTCCATTCAGAGCCATTGGACACTGCTGGACCGCGTACAATGTGGTTTCCTGATGGGAGTGCAAAAACTTTCTGGAGGGCGCTATGATACCATTTTGACTAGCCTGTGCGGAAAATCTACAACACAGTAATCGTAATATGGGGCTGCATGAGTGTGTTGATTTTTGTAAATTTTCCAGCATGTTTAAACTTTTAAAAGAGCAATTCTTTTATAAATCTGATTGGGGGCGCTATAGAGCCGTTATGCCACATTTAGTGCCAACTGATGGATGATATTAAACAAAATAAGACATTTATAATTTGTGCAAGGTTTTGCAAGTTTTGAAGCATCCTAAGGCCTTAAAACTTGTCTTCAGAAAAATTTGGAAAAATGCAGCAAATAGCTCATAGCTCACTTCCTGTTTGGCCAAGAAATTTCAAAAAATTAAACATTACCCGGAATGATGAATGCAATGATCACACCAAATTTCATGAACATTCAAGCACTTTTATCTTTACATGACCATATCTAGGGGGCGCTGTGGAGCCACCTCGCACCTCCCGATCCAATATTAGCATATGTTTTTACTTTGGAGAACAATTTTATCAAGCAGAAGAAGGTTCGGGCAAATCCCACAAAGTATGTGGCAGTAAAAGCAACTCCCTGTTTCATGGCGGGATATCAAAATTTGCCGCGAAGCCACGGATACATTGTTCGATGAAATCAAAATTGCTTCGCAATTTAACATTAGCAAGGTCTTCAGATATTATTTGCCAAATATTAAGTTGATCGGATAAAATCTCTAGGAGGAGTTCGTTAAAGTACGACGCCTGTGAATGGCAAAAAATCAAAAAAAGTTGCAATTTCAATTAAAAATGGCGGACTTCCTGTTGAGTCTAGGTCATGGCACCAAGAGACTTTTTTTTAGGTCTCAGCATATTCCACATGTCTACCGAATTTCATACATGTAGGTTTACCAGGCTGCGAGGGCTGCTTATTTGAAATTATCCAGGGGGCGCTATTATGACAATTTTGCCAAGCCTATATATAAGCTTTTTATCAGAGTAATAGGAATGATGATTTTTAAACATTTACAAAATATTGTGAGTTTTTGAACATGCTGAGACCCTCAAAAGAGCAATTCTTTTTAAAATCTGATTGGGGGCGCTATAGAGCCATGGTGCCAAATTTAGTGCAAATTGATGTAGAAGATTGAAGATAATATGACAATTATAATTTGTGCAACTTTTTGCAAGATTTCGAGTATTATTAGGCTTCCAAATATGTGTTAATAAAATTTGGAAAAACGCAGGAAATGGCTCATAGCTCACTTCCTGTTTGGCCAAAAAATTCCAAAAAAATTACCATAACCTGACATGACAAATGCAATGATCAAACTAAATTTCATGAACATTCAAGCACTTTTATCTCAACATGGTTGTGTCAAGAGGGCACTGTGGAGCCACCTGACCACACCCAATCTAATATCAACATATAGTTCTACTTGGAAGTAGACTCTTATGAAGCCTGTAAAGTTTTGCGCAAATCTCACAAAGCATGTGCGCGGAAAACCAACTTCTTGTTTCATGGCGGAACATTGAAATTTGCCGCGACGCCACGGATACAAAGTTCAATGAATCCAAAAAAGCTTCGCAATTTAACATCGACAAGGTCTTTAGATGCCATATGCGAAATTTTAAGTTGATCGGGTAACATCTCTAGGAGGAGTTCGTTAAAGTACGACGCCTGTGAATGGCAAAAAATAAAAAAAATTTGCAAATTCAATTAAAAATGGCGGACTTTCTGTTGAGTCTAGGTCATGGCATCAAGAGACTTTTTTTTAGGTCTTGGCATAGTACACATGTCCACCGAATTTTGTACATGTAGGTTAAACATGCTGCGAGGGCTGCTTCATTGAAATTTTCTAGGTGGCGCTGTAATGCAATTTTGCCATGCTCATCAGTACACCCTATATCGTAGTAAACAGTATGACCAACTTAATAGATGTGCAAAGTAACGTGAGTTTTCGAGCATGCTGAGGCCCTCAAAAATGCAATTATGTATTAGGGGGCGCTATAGAGCTACCATGTCACACTTAGTGCCAAATGAGATATCGAATTAAATAATTTAATATTTCTAGTCTATGAGCGAAGTTTGGTGAAATTTCAAGTATGATAAGGCCCTCAAAAATGTTTTCGTAAAATCTGAAAAAACACAGGAAATGGCTCATAGCTCACTTCCTGTGCGGCAAAAAAATTTCAAAAAAATGTACAAAAAAATTTATGATGACTACTATGACCCTATCAAATTTAGTGAGAATCCGAGCAAGTGCGTTCCAAAATGGACGCGTGTTTGGTGGCGCTATAGAGCCACCGGGGCATGTCTAAGCACAAAAATAGTAATACTTTGCAATTTTCACCACGACTGAAGTGTGGGCAAATTTTTGTGAGTTTTCGTGCATGGCAAAGCCCTCAAAAATGCGTTCTCGCAGCAGAATAAAAAGAAGAAGAAGAAGAAGAATAATAAAAATCCCATCAAAAACAATAGGTTCCTCGCACCTTCGGTGCCAGGACCCGTTCCGGGCCCTGGCACCGGTCGGTGCTCGGTCCCTAATTAATAAGAAGTATTGAATATAGCAACTTAGCGATTTTACACTACTTGGGAAAAAAATGGCAATCCAAAATGCAGACTTTTAACGATAGGTTTCTCCCTCAGTCTCCAGGCTTGAAATATTACCAATCAGGATATCGCCAAAACTTACTTCACTGCTGTTTAAAATAATTGAGGTTTGGCATATATTTGTTGTTTTTACATTGAAATTTTGATAATATGAGCTTTAAAAAAAACAATAAAATGCAAACTTGATGCCTTCAATGGCGCAAACAACTGTTATTAGGGCCCGAGCACTGACCGGTGCAAGGGCCCGGAACGGGTCCTGGCACCGAAGGTGCGAGGAACCTATTGTTTTTGATGGGATTTTTATTATTATTATTATTATTATTATTCTTCTTCTTCAAACTTGGCTCATTGACTAAAAATATTAAGTTCTTTGATTCGATATCTTATTTGGCAGTGGGTGAGACATGGTGGCTCTATAGCGCCACTATACTATGCCAAGACCTAAAAAAAAGTCTCTTGGTGCCATGTCCTAGACCCAACAGGAAGTCCGCCATTTTTAATTGAATTTGCAAATTTTTTTAATTTTTTGCCATTCACAGGCGTCGTACTTTAACGAACTCCTCCTAGAGATTTTATCCGATCATCTTAAAATTTTGCATATGACATCTAAAGACCTTGTCGATTTTAAATTGCGAAGCTTTTATGGATTCATCGAACTTTGTATCCGTGGCGTTGCGGCGAATTTCGATGTTCCACCATGAAACAGGAAGTTGGTTTTACGGCGTATGCTTTCTAAAATTTGCCCGAAACTTTACATGCTTAATAAGAGTCGACTTCCAAATATAACTACATGTTGATATTGGATTGGGTGTGGTCAGGTGGCTCCACAGCACCCCCTTGATACGGCCATGTTGAGTTAAAAGTGCTTGAATGTTCATGAAATTTGGTTTGATCATTACATTTGTGTTTTTGGGCTATGCCTATTTTTTTTTTTATTTTTCGGCCAAACAGGAAGTGAGCTATGAGCCATTTCCTGCGTTATTCCAAATTTTACGAGCACACGTTTGACGGCTTTAGCATACTCGAAAACTTGCAAAACTTTGCAAAAATTATTATTGTCTGATTGTCTTCAATTTGAGACAGGAATTGGCAGTAAATATGGCATAATGGCTCTTTAGCGCCCCCAATCAGATTTTTAAAAGAATTGCCCTTTTGATGGTTTCAGCATGCTCAAAAACTCACAAAATTTTTTAACCATTCTAAAAACCATCATTCCTAATACACTGATTAAAAAATACATATATAGTTGGCAAAAATGGCTTTATAGCGCCCCCTGGAAAATTTCAAATAAGCAGCGCTCGCATCGTGGTTGACCTGCATGTATGAAATTCGGTGGACATGTGGAATATCCTGAGACCTCAAAAACAGTCTCTTGGTGCCATGACCTCGACCAAACAGGAAGTTCGCCATTTTTAATTGAAATTTCAACTTTTTTAGATTTTTCGCCATTCGCAGGTGTTGTACTTTAACGAACACCTCCTAGAGATTTTATCCCATCAACTTAAAATTTGGTGAATAATATCTCAAGACGTTGTCGATGTTAAATTGCGAAGCTTTTTTGGATTTATCAAACGATGTATCCGCGGCATTTCGGCAAATTTCGATGTCCTGCCAAGAAACAGGAAGTTGATTTTACCCCCGCATACTTCGTGGGATTTGCCTGAAACTTTCCAAGCTTGATAAAATTGTCCTCCCAAGTATAAATACATGCTTATATTACATCAGGAATGGCCAAGAGGCTCCACAGCGCCCTCTAGATACAGTCATGTTAAGATAAAAGTGCTTGAATGTTCATGAAATTTGGTCAGATCATAGCATTTGTCATACTGAGTGATTTTTTTGAAATTTTTTGGCCAAACAGGAAGAGAGCTATGAGCCATTTCCTGCGTTTTTCCAAATTTTACGAACACACGTTTAAAGGCCTTCCGATCATCCAAAACTTGCAAAATATTGCACAAAATGTCAGTGTCTTATGATCTTCAGCTTGATGGCACTTAATGTGCCACAATGGCTCTACAGCGCCCCCTAATTATTTTTGCAAAAGAATTGCCCTTTTGAGGGTCTCAACATGATTGAAAATTAACAGAAATCAACACATTTGTGGAGCCTGGTATTACGATTACTCTGGGAGAGGTTTTGCACACAGGTATTACAATATGGTATCATTGCACCCTCTAGAAATTTTCAGCAAAAAGGTTCTCAGAGTTCAGTTAACCTACATGAACAAAATTTGGTGGAGACATGAAACCTGCCAAAACCTGCCTAGTGCATTATTTTGAATTAAAATTTCAATTTTTTTTCATGAACAAGTGTTATACTTTTAGATGCTCCACCTATTGATTTCAAGAATGGTGTTTGCACTCCACTCAGGAAAACATATTGTGTGCAGTCTACCAGTGTCTAGTGGCTGTTGACGGGTGCATTTGACCAGTCACATCTCGCCACCACCCCAACGTGCACGAGGGGTGTGAGGGCCCTTTCAACGCTGCTTGCAGCTTTAATTGAGTTTGTTTTCTGTCAAAAATTGCACACATCAAATTACACAAGCAACTTTCAAATTTTGGTCACAGTGAGACTATGGGCTCTGGTTGTAAAACAACCCTTATTGTCCCATATGGGTCATTCCACGCCAAACGTCCGAAGGCCCCCGCTCGACCATCTCAGATTTGACTGAAAAAATTCCAGGAGGTTCACTATGGGCAGAAATCTGTGCCACCAGAAATTGAATTTGAATCACATGATTTGAAATTGTATTTTTTTTATTTGAATCATTGTATTGAAAAACTGAATCTGAATAGTATCATTTGAAATTGAATTCATTAGTTTGTAACAGGAATCTAATAAAATTTAAAAATTAATCTCCCAAATATGCTCATGTTCAGTTCTCACAAGTCAAATTCAGTTCTCAAAATTCAATTTCAATTTACTGTGACAAATATCCGGGTAGTTTCAGGACGAAGGAAGAGCAATCGATATCAGATGTACAGGACTCCTCATTGGCCAATTAGCGCCTACGTTCTCAAACACAAGTTCGCGCCTCCTCCTGGTCCTGGACACTTCTTTTTTTTTCGTAACTAAGCGAGGCCAGATTTCGCATTTTCTCATGAATATTCATGACGCAGGCAGGCCGCCAATTTTTTTTCTCTAAACGTTATGTTATTGCACCTTTTACCTGTTCTCTGATTGGTCAATCATCTCCAAGGAGACATTGAAACTTTTGAATGGGCAAGGTCATGTGATAGAGTCCCTGACTTACGGTAGCATATTGTTGCCATTCCTGGAAAAAAAACGGGTCTGTAGTGAAAAGTTTCTTGATATTACAAGATCCTTTTCGTGTTATGACAACATATTTTCATGCTTTAACAAGATATCTTCACGTTATTTCAACGCGAAAACATCATATTATGACAAGAAACTTTTGGCTCATTTACATGGTTTGATTAAGTTCTACTTCTTGCTTGTCTTGAAACATGGCGAGATTATGCTATTATTGAGCACGGTGGGCGATACTGTGATTAGTATGCGTACAATGAGAGGGATTTTGAAATCCTTGGGGCTGTACGGAAGACAGAATGAGCCTGACCCCCTGTAGGTAGCGACGTTTCTGAACATCGGTCAAGCTATCACTAACTCGGAAAACGACGGTCGCACCGTCACAGCTAATAATAAAATGCGCAAATACGGCAGACATCACGTTATTAACGTAATGTGATATACTTGCTGTCAAATAATCGTCACATGGAAAGATATAATGAGACTTGTTCAACAAAAATGAATGTGTACTTTGTTCAGAAAAATACTTAAGCAAACTTGAATAATTTGCGATAATAATCAATTGTGATAGATTAGTGAAAAAATAAATACATAATAAACAGGATAGGAAGTTGGTAGTTTGGCCAAGGTGATGGATGTGATTTTGATGAGGTGCTATTATGCCAGATCAGCACTTACAATCGCTTGTTAGAGTAGAAGTGTTTTGACATTAAGCAAATGGGTAAATTAGAGCAGAAAATACTCTTGATATAATGCATGAATTACCATCACAACTGGTATTTGGTGAAGGGTGGAAATGGAAGTGGGGAACATAAAACTTTTGCAAATCAAACTGTTTGCTGAAAATAACATTACCATACTGCCTGTTTGATGTAACCGACCAGAAGTAATACAGCGGAGTGTGCAAATAGCCTTTGATAAATTATAGGCCCAAAAACATTTTTACCCATTCAGTTTCTTTCAATGCACATTTATGCAAAAATTTGAAAGTAAAATAGGCTTACAGTGGGGTGCAAAAATTTTGGCACCCCTAGTTTAAATGTCTGTTACAATTAATCTCCCAGTGATTTAAACCAAACCTGAACACTAAATGCTCCAAAGTCAAACATGACACATCAGCACATTTCAAAGCAAGAATAATTTTTATTTTTTTTATTTATATTTTATTTTTATTTATTTATTATTTTTATTTTATTTTTAACTTTTAACAGTTTCAAAATTATAGTACCAGGAAAAATACCTTGTGCAAAGGTTTGGGGACCCGTCAGCTCGTACTTTGTAACTCCTCCTTGGGAAGCTATAGCAGCTTGCAAAAGCTGTAGCCAGCTAAAAGTCTTTCAATTCTTGTCTTTGAATTTCTCCCCACTCTTCCTGACAGAACACCTCTAGCTCAGAAATAGTCTTCAGCCTTTTTGCATGCACAGCATGTTTGAGGTCTCTCCACAGATTTTCAATAATATTCAAGTCTGGGGACTGTGATGGCCATTCCAAAACCTTCATCCGTCCTTCCTGGGAGTACTTAATGGTGAATTTTGAGGTATGCTTCAGGTCATTGTCTTGCCGGGGTACCCAACATCTCTTCAACTTCAATTTCTGGACTGAGCTGTGAACATTAGCCTCTAGAATGGATTCCACCAAATAAGACATTCTTCTGTCCACTCACACAACACTGCCTGTGCCCCCAGCTGCTACACAACCTCATAATATCATGGATACACTTCCATGCTTTACAGTTGACAATGTGTTTTTCTCCACAAATGCTTCACCCATTTTTCTCCAAACATACCTTACTTGAAACAGTTCAATTTTGGTTTCATCAGTCCAAAGCACGTTGTTCCAATAGGCTTGAGGTTTCTTAATGTTTTCTTTTGCATACTTCAGATTCTTAATTTTGTATTGAGGTTGTGGGAAAGGAAACTCTTGCCACTCTGCCACGTAGGTCTTTGTTGTTTAAGGTACGCTGTATTGTTGTCCTGTGAAACTCTACACCTGTGTCTGCTGCTCTTTTTTTGCAGCTCTTTTGCAGTGATGTTTTGGTTCTTCTGAGCATTTCTTGCCAAATCTCGGGCCATTCTACCTGAATTTTTTTGGTCTTCCAGATCTTGCCTTGACTTCAATTGTTCCATTGCTGTATAAATGCCTTCCCCAAAATCCAGGGGACAAAACCAAGGGTGCACCATTAAATATCTGAGGGTGGCCCAAAAACTTTGGCCTGTAGTGTACTATTGTATGAATTTGGCACTTTATCCATTGCAAACTTCTTCATTTGTAAGAACTACACGGTCTAAAATATTGCCCCCCCATTCAATTGTCTCCATTTGCACATTGCAAAGCATCATTTTTGACGGCCATTTATTTAATAACTTCATCATGGAATCATTTCATATTCGGTGTGCTTGTACTAGAATGCATGTAGTATGGTATGGAAGGGTTATTTATGATAGACTTTCAGCTAAACTGGAATTACGGCCCTCAAATATGGCTCCCCGTTCATTTGCACATCGCAAAGTACCAGCTTTGACAGCTATTTATTTAAAATTCCGCCATATCATCTCTTTGTATTCAGTGGGCTTGTGCTTAAATACATCTATTATGGTAGTTAAGTGTTATTTTTTGCAAATTTGTTGCATTTAAAAAGTTACAGGCCCTGAAACACGGCCCTCCATTCTATTGTCTCTATTTGCACATTGCCAAGTACTAACTTTCATGGGCATTTATTTAATTCCACCACAAAATGTCCTCATATTCAGTATTCCTGCATTAAAGACATTCATGTTGTATTGTATAGAAGTGTTATTTTTGGAAAAATTTCGGATTTGCTAGAATTCATGGCCATGAAAATGGCCACCCATTCAGTTGTCTCACTTCCCACATTACAATGTACCAACTTGGACAGTCATTTATTCAATAATTTCACCATAAAATCTCTTCATATTCAATTTGCTTGTTCTAACATACATGTAGTATGGTATGCTAGTATTATTGATTTTTGGGAATTACAGGCCCTCAAACATGGCTCTTCATTCCATTTTCTCCAATAGCACATTGCAAAGTACCAACTTTGATTGCCATTTATGGAATAATTCTCCCATTGAATCTTTCCTTATTCAATACACTTGTACTACAGCTCATGCAGGATGGTCGTGTATTTTTCCCCACTCTTTCTCCTATTTACCAGATACCAATTTTGATGGCAATTGCATGTATTAATTCCAGAGAATTTTCTGCTCTTATTGATTTACTTGCCTTATGTAAGAGCACATTTACTGTAACAAGCAATTGTGAGTGCTGATCTAGAATAATAGCACCTTACCAAAATCGCACCCATCACCTTGGCCAAACTACCAACTTCCTATCTGTTTATTATGTATTTATTTTTTCACTTATCAATCACAATTGATTATTATCGCAAATTATTCAAGTTTGCTTGCGTATTTTTCTGAACAAAGTACACATTCATTTTTGTTGAACAAGCCTCGTTCTATCTTTCCATGTGACGATTATTTGACTGCAAGTATATCGCATTATGTTACTAACGTGATGTCTGCTGTATTTGCGCGTTTTATTATTAGCTGTGACGGTGCGACCGTCGTTTTCCGAGTTAGTGATAGCTTGACCGATGTTCAGAAACGTCGCTACCTCCAGGGGGTCCGGCTCATTCTGTCTTCCCTACAGCCCCAAGCATTTTAAAATCCTTCTCATTGTGCGCATACTCATCACTGTATCGCCCACCGTGCTCAACAATAGCATAATCTCGCCATGTTTCAAGACAAGCAAGAAGCAGAACTTAAGCAAACCATGTAAATGAGCCAAAAGTTTCGTGTCATAATATGATGTTTTCGCGTTGAAATAACGTGAAGATATCTTGTTAAAGCGTGAAAATATGTTGTCATAACACGAAAAGGATCTTGTAATAACAAGAAACTTTTCACTTCAGACCCGTTTTTTTTGCCAGGAATGGCAGCAATACGCAACCGTAAGTCAGGGACTCTACCACATGACCTTGCCCATTCATAAGTTTCAGTGTCTCCATGGAGATGATTTACCAATCAGAGGACAGGTAAAAGGTGCAATAGACACATCGTTTAAAGAAAAAAAATTAGCGGCCCGCCTGCGTCATGAATATTCATGAGAAAATGCGAAATCTGGCCTCGCTTAGTTACGAGAAAAAAGACGCGTCCAGGATCAGGAGGAGGCGCGAACTCGTGTTTGAGAATGTAGGCGCTGATTGGCCAAAGAGGAGTCCTGTATATCTGAGATCGATTGCTCTTCCTTCGTCCTTAAACTACCCGGATATTTGTCACAGTAAGTTGAAATTGAATTTTGAGAACTGAATTTGAATTGTGAGAACTGAACATGAGCATATTTGGGAGTTGAATTTTCAAATTTTATTAATTCCTGTTACAAACTAATGAATTCAATTTCAAATGATACTATTCAGATTCAGTTTTTCAATGCAATGATTCAAATAAAAAAAATACAATTTCAAATTATGTGATTCAAATTCAGTTTCTGGTGGCACAGATTTCTGACCATAGTTCACACACTTCCCAATAAAAAAGTCCCAAATTTTAGCTCCCAACTCCTTATAGTTTTGTCATTAAAAAAAAACATTTTGTCAACTACTCCCTGACCTGTTTTGAGCAGAGTTTTCTGGGGAGCCACTTTCAGATTGTTGTATCTACAAAACTATGTATCTATTTAAGGTAGGTCCTTCAAATTTTCAAGGGTTGAAATCTGGCAAAAGTATTTGTAGAATATGGACTTTTACACATGTACATTTCGTTTATCACAGAATTCTGGGGGCTTGAATTTGATCGAAAATTCTACTCTTCAAATATGACTGCATATTTGAAGGACTGTGGAAAGTGCAATTTCAAAGACAGAGGTTTGATATTGAACATACACCATCTCTCACATGCTGTGTACTTCGTATTTTAAAACTGGCCCTCTGTGATGAATGGTCTAGAAGATATTAAGGTTAAAAAATGGAAAAAATAAATTTGGTGCCATTTTTTTTCCATGTTATTCAAAAAAAATGACAGCACCTAACAACATAAAATTTACTGTTTTAGAAAGATTAGAAGTCTATTTTTAACATATTCAAAATTTGTAATGGTGTTCTGTCTTATTTTCGCAAAATGAATTTTTGAAAATGTGGTGTTTGCATACACGCATAGCATTCATGGCCTATGAAGGCACTTTCAGATGCTAAGAAAACACCCTGAATTCATGACGCACAGCTTAAACTCAACAAAATGCTTAGTTTGATTCATAATAAACTATACTTGAAGGATAACCCATATGTAGTCTTTAGATATAGAGATAGAAATGTGTCAAATTGAGCATTCACACTACAGAACTTAATGTGGATACACGCGTCAAACCACCTCCACATGTGGTTTTAACAATAAGATTCCAAAGCACTTTGGAATTGTTCACACTTGTATTTAGAACAAGCCATTAACAGTCAGATCTACCATATATATGACTAGAGTGAACAGGCACCAAGTCTTGGAGATGGCATCATTGGTTCCATGTTATATTGGAGCTGCGTTGGGATGTGCTGAAGACTGCCACAGTTTGGATTACACCGAAAGTTATGCAATGCAAGTCTCACTACTTTGCATTTATCAGTCCACGGGGATTTCTGCGGTAAAAAAAATGAAATTCCGCAGAAAATCTCACCAAATTCTGCGGTCAAAAAAGCTAAATTCTGCGGTTATTCTGCAAGAAATTGTCAATCCTGCAAAAATTCTGCGGTAGCCTTTTGCAAGTAAGTATAACCCTCACTCATTCAAAAATCAAAGAAGTTTACCTTTACTTTTAGTATTAAAGAATATCTTGAAACAAAGTAGGAAGACACTAAAATCTGTTGCACAATTATTGCTCTTGATGTTTAATTCTTGAATGATTCATTACAAAAACTTGCCTTAAACGTAAAGACTTTTATTATTAATATCAAAAAAGCGAGACAAAGTGGGTGAAATTACCTTGATTTCACACTGAAAAGAAAATGAAAAGATGATGAAAATAAATAGATGAACATATAAGGATGATGAAAATACCTATCATATAAATTTACATTTTACCACATATAAATTACGTGTCAGTACTGTCTGGGACACTGGCAGCAAAACGGAGGCAGTGCCAGGTCCGCAGGAGCTGCTCTCAAATTAAGACGCTCGTCACCTGCTGCAGGTGCCTCAGACCTGTCTGGGAATTTTAGCACCTACCTGTTGTTTTCTAATTCCGTGTCATTGTTCCGATTAATTATTTCATAATAAATAGGCAACGATTTTCCATATGGTTATGCCGTTAGGCTGTAAATGTTGAATCTGAATGTGTAATAATCAAAATAGATGTTTTAATTGTTGTTTTGTCGTTCTGAATTGTTTAATTATTTCTTTACCCAAAAATATCGTTGTAGCTAAATGTTTACAATAAAGCTGCTTTCACACTGGACGCGAACGAATTTTTCGCACGACAGATCACATTAAAAAGTCAATGCAAAGACGCGAATCGGCGCGAAACGTCTTTGCATTGAATTTGAATGTAATCTGTCTTGCGAAAAATTCGTTTCGCGTCCAGTGTGAAAGCAGCTTAATTCATGTTACTTATGTACAATTCTATTGCCTAAATATTCATAAATGTATTATTAAACCAGTAAAAACGTAATGCTGGTGTTGTTTCGTTCTATTGAGAATCATGGTAACGTAGGTGCTCAGAGTCGGATTAGAATGCTTTGAACCGAGCGGTCCAAACGACCGTTCATGGTGATAAAATGGTAGTGATAAAATTCCGGCGCCTCTAGTATTAAAACATAAAATTATTAATAAAAAAAGACTGTCATTACTGGTGTGCCATAGCAACTGATCGAGTTCATAAAACTTATTAGTCTAGGCCTGAATATTGCTGATTTTTTTAAAAAGAAAAATTAGGACTGACGTGAAGGCAGTTCCTTACCTCAATCCGCTCACACGCTGACTCTGTCTTGTAGTGCATTGTTGTGGAGATGGTTTTTTGCTTTTGGCCGGTAGACCTACTCTGTTTTTGTTCTTGAATTCATCTTTTGTGTTTTGCTGATTTGGCATGGTCCTCGACTGTCGATTTTCTAATGTGGTCTATTAGCCTGCCACTTTAAAGGGCCGACAAAAGAGCTTTATGCCGTCCTTGTAACAGAAGGAAAACTGACTGGCCCTGTCCTTGGCTGTAATATACTTGGCAGTCTAGTCAAGAAATCGCTTCATTTTTAAACTTTCATACAGAATACGCCACGCAAAGAACGTAGATTTGTCGCCAACGACGCAATCACTGCCTGGCGGTCAAGTTCACACTTGATGAGATGAGATGCGCGGCGGTAACAGATGTCTGTGAATTGACAAAATCGTGGTTTTGACCAGCTTGTGTCGGTATGTTTTGGAATTCCGCGGCGAAATCAGTGAATTCCGCGGTTTCCGCGGTGAAGTGTGGATTCTGCGGAAAACGCCGCGATCGCGGAATCCCCCGGGGACTGATTAATATTTTTCTTGCTACTGCATTTTGCAGCTTCACTTCAGGATCTAGATGTTATTGACTGACTTATGTGGTGAACACCAGTATTTTTAGCTTACTATTTTAACTTTCCTGATAACTGCGAATGTAGCATCAGTCAATTTAATAAGCATTTATGAAATGTTATGCTTCTGCTGTTTCAGAACAGGTCTGCTGATCTCTATCATCTCACTGTCAAATGATGACCAAATGCTCCTAAAGCAAAGGTGTGGTTTGGGGGATGATGTGCCACATGATGCAACTGTATTTTTGTACCACAGGAAAATAAACCTGGATTTTTATTCTTCCCTCCTGTCACTACAACTGGACGTATATATACAATTTAGGAATGTGACATCAAAATTTCCTGAAAGAGTTCAGATAACTTGCAATAGTTGTGTGAAAGTTACCTACTTTATAATTCATTTAATAAGTTCCATAAATCATTAGAATATTCATAATAGTTTCTACTAGACTGTCAATTACTTTTTATCATGGATAATTACTGAAGCATACAGGTTATTTTTAGCTCGCTGGGACGAATGTCCGGAGAGCTATTGTCTTACCCCCGGCGTCCGCGTCCGTCCGCGTGCAGAAAAACTTTAACCATGTCTATAACTTTTGAACCGTGAGAGATAGGGCTTTCATACTTTGCATGTGTACTCCTCGATGCCAGACCTACCAACCGATGCCAAAATTTCTGACCTCGTGACCCTGACCTTGACATTTTACCGACCTTTAGAAAACTTTAACCTTGCCTATAACTTTTGAACTGTGAGAGATGGGGCTTTCATACTTTGCATGTGTACTCCTTGGTGCAAGACCTACCTACTGATGCCGAAGTTTGACCTGATGACCTTGACCTTTACCCGACCTTTAAAAAACTTTAACCTTGCCCATAACAAAAACTTTAACCTTGTCTATAACTTTTCAACCGTGAGAGATAGGGCTTTCATACTATGCATGTATACTCCTTGGTGCAAGACCTACGTACTGATGCCGAAATTTTGACCTGGTGACCTTGACCATGACCTTTACCTGACCTTTTTTACAGTTGAATAAGCAAAGATACTGCATTTCTCAGCAGATTCTGCATGAAAAGAGTGTTAACTAACAAAACACGTTGTTTTCCAGACACTATATACAGCAATAATTATGGGTGAAATTTGTCTTTTCACCTAACTGTTCTTTTGCCTGTTTTTTTCACCTAATATTTTTTTTGCCTTGGCTCAACAATGACTTGTCTGATTGTAATTCAAATTTATTTTCAAACTATCTCAGTAATCAAAAACTGAGTCTGGAATACATCTATGTCATAACTAAAAAAAAATCAACTTGACAATATTCCATACGAAGTAGTATCCATTTTAAAGCACAGGTAGTAAAACGGTTAATAATGATGGTTGCCCCCGGCGAGCTTTGTTGTCTTTCTGACAACTATTGTTGGTTCATCGTGGTACATCAGTAATGTAATGGTTTGTAATAAGTTTCATTTTCACCCATAGTGGAGTATTAGTATTGTATTATTTCAATATATAAATATTGCATATAGGCAATCCTTTAAGTGTAGTTTATGATGAGTTAAATAAAGCAATTTGTTGAGTTTAAGCTGTTTGTTATAAATTTAGTGTTTTCTTAGCTTCTGAAAGTGCCTTCATTGGCTATGAATGCTATGCGTGTATGCAAACACCACATTTTCAAAAATTCATTTTGTAAAAATAAGGCAAAACACCATCAAGAATTTTGGATATGTTAAAAACCGACATCTAGTCTTTCTAAAACAGTCAATTTTATGTTGTTGGGTGCTGTCATTTTTTATTATTATGTATAGTTTTTCACCTGTCCGTCTCTGTCTGTCCTTCCGTCCGTCCGACTGTTTGTCTGCAGCGGGGGGGGGAAAAACTTTAACCTGCAATACTTTAACCTGCCGCTGGGGGCATCAGTGTTCCACGAACACAGCTTGTTTGGTATAACATTGCAAAGATGGCCCCAAATTGATTTTTTCCATTTTTAAACCTTAATATCTTCTAGACCGTTCATCAAAGAGGGCCAGTTTTAAAAATACAAAGTACACAGCATGTGTGAGATGGTGTATGTTCAATATCAAACCTCTGTCTTTGAAATTGCACTTTCCATAGTCCTTCAAATATGCAGTCATATTTGAAGAGTAGAATTTTCGATCAAATTCAAGCCCCCAGAATTCTGTGATAAACGAAAAGCACGTGTAAAAGTCCATATTCTACAAGTACTTTTGCCAGTTTTCAACCCTTGAAAATTTGAAGGACCTACCTTAAATAGTTATGTAGATACAACAATCTGAAAGTGGCTCTCCAGAAAACTCTGCTCAAAACAGGTCAGGGGGTAGTTGACAAAATGTTTTTTTATGATAAAACTATAAGGAGTTGGGAGCTAAAATTTGGGACTTTTCCTATTGGGAAGTGTGTGAACCTCCTGGAATTTTTTCAGTCAAATCTGAGATAGTCGAGCGGGGGCATTCGGACGTTTGCCGTGGAATGACCCATATGCAACAATATGAATTCTGGGAAATTGCCCTCCACCTTGATACCCTCTTGTGAGTCCGTGTAATATACTGTATTTGTTTAAAATGATTTTTAAGTTCCCCTTGAAAATTTCCTTTATGAGCACCTAAGTAAGAAACAAAATCTTTTGGATGTGTGTTTGTGAGGTTAAAAATGCTGACACTGGTGCATGTATCAGAGAATCAAAATGCCCTTCCCTTCGTCACCCACTGGAACCCTGTGTTAATCTGCAGGAGACTGGCTCCTCGCTGATGGGAGAGTCCTCTCTGCTGGACTCCTGGGTGAATCGCTGTATTGTGATGATGGGTATGTCATTCCTCCCTCCCCCCTCCCTGTCTGCTGTAACACACTGCTGTCGCTGCCGGTCATTTTTGCCTACATCGTATTCTCACTGCTTGGGCTTTGATGATGAGTGAGGCTAGCATTTTAAAATGCGTGGGAATATCAAGCTCTGGGATTGGGGAGGTTTGTCTATGCTGGCCTCTGATTTGTCCTGACACAAGTGCTTCTGCTGAAGATGATGCCTGCTTTTGATGGTGTTCGTTAGCAGGGGCAGGCCAGACGGTGCGCCTGTTGCTCAAATGTGGCGTGTGTTAAGCTGTGTGTGTTTTTATGTGACACAGTCTGTGTAACCTGGTGTGTGCGTGTGTGCGTGTGCGCGTGTGCGTGCGTGCGTGTCAGAGATGTGTGAGAGATGTGCTGTATGAGGTCTGTGATGCTGTATTTGTGTGTCTGTCAATGAACAATTGTGTAAGACGCACTGGATTTCATCGCTGATGCACTGTGTGTGTTTTTGTATTGTGCTGATTGCTTGTGAGACATGCTGTACATGGTTCTTGGTACCCTGTGTGCGTGCGCATGTGTGCTTGCCTGTGTGTGCATGTGTACCTGCATGTGTATGCGTGAGTGACCTGCTTACCTCTTCTCCCTGTAGATGAGCAGGAGGCTCTGAACTCCATTATGCAGGACCTGGCCGAGCTGCACCGCTCCAGCCGCCCCACCATGTCCCTGGCTGACCTGGGGAAGCCCAAGGCCTCCTCTCCCAAAAACCAGGTCTGCCTCCTGTCGAGCATAAAGCACTGCTCTGCTGCTCCTCTGAGCAACTATGTGAGGAATTCCTTTTAAAAAAAAATATGCGCAGACTGACTACAAACATTTTACAATGCGCGTGTAATGCCTTTTAGTTATAATTACTGGCACTTTTCTACTTGTGAAGAGAATCTGTGGAATTGTGCAGACAGACCGGCCTTGGAGCCTCGTACTTTAAGGACAGAAATGTAATAACCCTCCTTTGTGTCTGAGCTTACATTACCTAGTCGCCTGAATTTGAGTTCACAGGCTCCCCTCTCTTGTTTTAAGAGCCATATTCTGTAAGATTCACCCAGGGGGTGATACATCACCATTCAATTATACAATGAAACTTTTTTTTGTGGGTAGATATATCCTACAAACTGACAAAAATCATGTTTTTTATCCGAAAGACCACTCCGGTTGAAAAATCCAGTCCGTTTTAGGGTAGAAGTCCGAATGGCCTAAATGGGGCCAAAGTCAAAAATTGGAATTTGTCCTCTGAATATCTTCGTGTGCCCTCAAAAAGTCTTCTTCATCTTATGGTATTGTGATATAAGGGCAGAGTAGTTCCAAATAGCGTTAGAATTTTCAAGGCTAATTGAGGGCGCCACCAATCCCAATTTTTGGCGGTTCCTGCGCCCTCAAAAAACCTTGCTGGTTTATGTTTATTTAGACATATAGGGGACTTCTAGTTTTAAAAAATAACATTAGCAGCAAGGCTTAATGAGGGCGCTTGTGTATAGAGGGTGCTTTTTGTAGCATGGAACACCATTTAGGGCAATGTTCGTCAGGCCATACCTCAGCGCGCCCTTCATGGATTGAAATTTCGAGGAGGTTTTTTGCCTCATTAACCCTATATGGGCAAAAACGTGCACGCCCAATTGCCACTTTATTGCTGTTATCAGAGACAAATACCCTGGTTCTTTGAATCGCCACTAGATGGCTCAGTTGCATGAGCTGGCATATGGCAGCACTGCAGCAAACACATGTCCTGATGGCTTCCTGCTCATTCTTGTGTGGTTTTCTGAATTTATCCTGTTCTTATTTTTGGGTTGGTGAATGCACTACCATGGAGCTATTATGGAACTACACATGAAGTCATAGTGACAAAACCTTTGACCACCATGTCCACTCTGGGCATGCTCGTCCATCACTTATACATGTAGTTACTAGCCAACCAGGCATCTTTTTAGCACCTCCAGGGTCAGGGTGCATTGTTCATTGTTTTGTTTTTGTTCAAGTTTGGATAAATATCACTCGCAATAAATTGTTTTGGTTCACAATTATTATGAAGTTTTTTGCTCCTTGGTTGTTGCCACCTATTGGTGTGTACAATAAGCAGTCTTCGCCTCTCATCGAGTCATGATCTGGTGTGCATGTTTTTGCCCATATAGGGTTAATGAGGCAAAAACCTCGTAGAAGTTTATATCATGAATAATAGAGATATAGTGGAACATAATAAAACAAGTTCCAAAAACATCCATGGAGGGCACACCAAGGTATGGCCCGAGGAACATAGCCCTAAATGGTGTTCCATGCTGCAAAAAGCGCCCTCATTAAGCGTCACCACAAACAATGCCCGTCGACTTTGCAAATCTATCTGTTAATCTGAACGTTTTCTTTTGTGTAGGTTTTGTTGGGCAACATAAATGAACTCAAAGAAGAATCAGGCAGTTCCCTATTGCCTGAGAAAAATATCCCCATAAAGGCTACCCATGTCCCTTGTGATGAATGACAGTAGTCATGAATTGCATTGAACATGTGCGTGTAATGTTTATTTTGTTTTTTTATCTTACACTATAATAACATGTTCCACGTGTGCAAAAAAGTGCCCTCCCCCTCCCCCCTGAGCACTTGCCCCCCATAATGTCTGTGCACGCCACTGCACATGTGGCGCCGCGGAACTGAATGTAGTACCGCGTGTAAGTTATAGAATGGAGGGCATTTTGACTGTTAGAATTACGTGTGTTTGCCGTTATGTATTTTAACATCTTTTTATTTTCTCTTGCAGTGAAAGTGGAAGTGAGAGCTTATGCGACCTCTGGAAAGCGCGTGGCTGATCCTCTGTTTAAAAAGCCTAGCATGAACAAGAAAAAAAATAGCCTATTATGATAAATTCGACAGCGAAATAAAAGAAATTGTATTCTTGAAGGACATTTTTTTTGGTATTTTAAATATGTCTTTTTATAGCAGAAACTGCGATTCTGAGAGTTCGTGGGTAGATCTTCAGCGAAGTGTGCCGCAGTTGATTTATTGGTTTTGAAAAGCCAGCCGCAATATAAATAAACAAATTGGCAGTATACAACTTAAAAGCCTGTGAGCTTATGATCACGTTATTCTCCGAATTTATGCGTTTTCGGACCTGCAGAGGTGTGAGGTTGTCTCTCGCCAAGGAGTCAATCTTCGTCCTAAACTCTGGGGAAATGCGTCATATAGTGACAGGTTCCATAGTTGTGAATGTGATGACAGTTTATGGTTGGGAATTTTATAGAAAATTTCTGCCACGCGCTGACCAGGTCATTAATTCTTTAATAGGCTACAATGAGCTTAAAGGGAATATTAGGGTGACAATGAGTGATAAATAGAGATGACACAAACTTAGCTGTATTGAATCAGTGCCAAGTATCCGCTTTTAATTCCGTGAATTCAGTTTACGAAAGAGCCATTCAATTTTAAGTGACATTGTCCTTTAGAGAAAAGATTTTGAGCAGATCTTTTTTTAAATTGCGTTTCCTTATTGATAGATATAGAATAAGCTTACTAAAACATCCTGTGTAAGGTTCTGCAAATAGTTTATTTTGCTTTTTTCAGTGCATTCAAGAGTCGTTATGGTCGAACTAAATTCATATTGTACGCGATTATTTTCTAGTTGCAAGCTTTGCGAACATTGTTTGAACATCTGAATGGTTATCTGAATGGATGAAAAGTCATTAAAACAAATTCAGACGATGCAAAACGTTTTGAAAAACTGGCTTAAAATGGCCAATTAACATTTTAAAACTAAACCGTATACAAATCGAAAAACATTCAAGTTCTTTCCCTAAATGAATTTTACTGAGACGGGGTTGGGAGTAATCTTCGATATACAGTGGGTTGACAGGTTCCGCAATTTGACCGATTCCGCAATTTGCAGAAATCAAACTTTTGTTGCGGGGAAACGACTTCGCTGTCAGCCTTGAGTTTGACATCGCTAGAACGGTAAATTGTGCATTTAACTCTTAACTATCATTTCGAGATATTCGGCTTCATAGAGAAATAAATGCCCGATAACTGTTGCTTGCCGTTGCAGCAGTAGGCTACCAAATGCTTGTGATAAGGTGCACTGTGCAGTGTGTGGCCGTTAAACACGTGTATTCCTGGGATTCATCACGTTATTAGTGTCATTAGTGTCACATAGTGTCTGTGTAGACTGGGGGATCCAGGATTTTTACATTTCCTAGTTTACTGAAGAAATGAATCTGTGATTGGAGGACAGTCACTAAGTAATTCTGTTGGATGACATTCCATATTCAACATGGTCAACTGTCAGCTTCTTTGCATGTCACTTTGTTGGGTGAGTGTTCTTCTATACTTTTATTAAGAGTTTTAACATGATTGTCCACTTTGGCGCTACACGCGGTCGGGTTATTATGTCGGTGTAGTTATCCCGGTATAGTATTAGGATACTACGGCAAAAAATACTAATTGCAAAATCCAAATGTTGGGAGGTCTGCATCTACCCACAAAAAAAGTTTCATTATATCACTGAATGGTGATGTATCACCCCCGTCTATATATTGGGTGAATCTTACAGAATCTGGTTCTTAACTGCCCTCGTGAATATTTCTTTTTTGCAGAACGATGTTCGAGTGAAGTTTGAGTACAGAGGTGAAAAGAGGTGAGAAGATCAATAATAATAACCATCATGTAATAACAAAAGCCTTGATAAAATTTAATTCAACTAGGTCAAGTATTTTCTGGGAAAACTTGTCCCCATTTATCCTGGCAGATGGATGGATGAGTTCCATTGCAATGGAGCACTCAGTGTCCTGGTGGGCAATAATTATCAGTGTTAGTGCTCACAAATGAAAATTTATACCACTTTTTAGAATTTTAAATAGAGATGTTTTCAGTGCATCCAGGTTTGTTGGCAAAGACATGCAGTGGCAATAAATAACTATCCTTCCTTTCTGTCTGTCTGCCTCTTAAAGGATCCTGCAGTTCCCTCGCCCTGTTCGGCTGGATGACCTGGGGACCAAGGCTAAGGTGGCGTTTGGGCAAGCCATGGACCTGCATTACACCAACAATGAGGTGGGCATCGTCCTGCCAATATCTCTGGAGTGCTGTCATGCGCCAGTCCTTCACCTCCTTGGAGGTTGATGGCCATGTCCTTTTCCTGCAAATTCAAGATTTATTTTATTTTGGATTGTTCAGTGGCCTCAACATCTTGCCTGTGACATGTAAATTTTGTTTTAATGAGTGGTACACTTGTAATGTTCATAGTGTTTTATCCTAATATCTTGCTTCTGTGTGCCTGTAGCTGGTTATCCCACTGACCACGCAGGAAGACCTGGACAAAGCAGTGGAGCTGCTTGACCGCAGTGTTCACATGAAGAGCTTGAAGATCCTGCTGGTGCTGCAGGGCTCCACCCAGGTGAGGCTCTACCCCTGCATCCCTTGTGCGTATTGGCTGTTGTGTGCATGTGTTGGTTTTGGGTTCATGTGTCAGTTCAATTCATTAGGTGGGCTTGTTGGGTATGGGGTATACGTGCTGCTTAAGTAGTGCACAGTCTTAAGTCACTTTTTTTTTTTGCGTAATAAGACTAACTGCGGCGCTTAAGGCACGTTTGCACTTGGTTTTAACATGTGTTTTGGGTGACCGAATCACAAGTGGGCACACAAAACACATTGCTGTTTACAGGGTTACCGCAGTCATGAAAATCCTGGAAAAGTACTGGAATTTGAAAAACCTGTTTTCCAGTCTGGAAAAGTTATGGAATTGGAAAAATACAATGTTTTGCCTAATGCTTATAATATGTTCACTTAATCCCCAAAAGATGTCAAGTTTCCCGCAAAACTACAAGCTATTATTTAAAATCGAACACGACACCATTGAAACTAACATGACATTTCGTGACATAACGTTACATTATGCAGCCAGTTGGCAGGCAGTGAAATTTTTTTCCTACCTGACTTCTTAATACCAACTTTATCTCATTAGCTTACAACCAATGAGAATCGAGCACATGCTTTTGTTTACCTTTTGACGCACATGGGCTTGTACCCTCTATGCACATGGTAACTTGGTACTCTGTTAGCCGGAATTTAAAGGGCACCGTTTGTCTAATAATGCCAGTTGAATTTTCCCACTGCCTCGCTTCAAATTAATGTAATAATGGAATCAATGTCAATCAGAATAATGAATGAAATAACGTGAATGTATTGAAATCTTATCACATATAAACATACAACTTTATGGTCGACGTCCACCTATGGCCCAATTGGTTTCTCTCCAATTCATTTTCCTGCATTATACACGGTTCACAAATATTTCATTTCCAGTCTGGCATTTTTTTTTGTTTGATTACCCAGGTTCGCTTGTGAAACTCAATGATTTTCTCAGGTCGATGAACACGTCATGCAAATAAATTGATTAGACCGCGAAGAAACCCGATTCCCGATTGTGGCGAAACGGAGTGTACGAAAAAGTATTTTCACTATTTGCTTTGAAATTCTCCTGCAAGTTTTCTCATTCCAAATAACATTTTCTGTATTTTTAAAGCGTGTCTGTTTCGGCATTATTATGATGCACGTTCGTGTAAACGCCAGATTTTTTATTTTCTGAGAAAATGGGACCAAAAGTTAAGGAAAGGATTCTGGCTTAGGATTCCCAAAGATTCCCAATTCTGCCTTAAACACATAATTAATATTTTCACTAATCACGCAAAATTTCAAAATGGTTGTTCTATATGAACATGCGAAACATCTTAAACAATATACACTTTGGTTCATGACTGTGGCATTTGTTTCGTAGAAAACTTGCACAAAGTTATTTTGATGATCTTGGGGGGGGGGGGGGGGAATAAACCTCATTAACTCTCCACCAATTAGCGTTTTTTCAAATTTCCTTTACATATAATGTAGCAATACAACATGCGTCACTCACAGATAACTTAAAGGAACAGTCCACCGTACTTTCATAATGAAATATGTTTTTCTATGAAATGAGACAAGATGATACGTACCTCTCCGAGCTTTGAGCGACCACCCAGTCAGCCAGACGCGCTGCCACTCCGGTTAGCATTTGTAGCTAAACTCATTGTGGTCATCGGTATTTTTCGGGGCTGTAGTTAGATGCGACCAAAGTCTTCCACGTTTTTCCTGTTTACATAGGTTTATATGACCAGTGACATGAGTTTGGGTTCAGGTACGCAAATCCAAAGTGGCTTTTTCTATGCTGTGGGAAGTGCGTACTATAATGACAGGCGTAGTAACACCTTCTGCGCGCTTCGACAGTGCATTGATACCTTCACTTCACTTCTTCACATACGATTCATCTTCGTCCGTTTCTTCTTCCCTCTCACGGTCCATTTCGGCTAGCTCCTCCTCTGTATATTTCGGTTCAAATGGATATGGCTCCAGCTCCGCCACAAGCCGGTCGTCGGCATCTATGTCCTCCATTTGAAAATGTTCCATAGTAGCACACTTGATTATTTTCTTTTATAATTTTCTGCAAGCTCTGGCTTCCTGACTGTATACCAAGTAGTGCAGTGCAGTCTCGTTGGTTGTATTTACAGAAGTAGCGGGGGTCGTGGGAGAGAAAAGAAATCAGAAGTGGCTCCTTCGAACCAGGACCTTCAGCATGCACTTGGGCGGTTTGCAGCCGAGTGCGAAGCGGCTGGGATGAAAATCAGCACCTCCAAGTCCGAGGCCATGGTTCTCGACCGGAAAAAGGTGGCTAGCCCCCTCCGGGTTGGAGGAGAGCTCTTGCCTCAAGTGGAGGAGTTCGAGTATCTTGGGGTCTTGTTCACGAGTGAGGGAAGGATGGAGCATGAGGTTGACAGACGAATTGGTGCAGCGGCTGTAGTAATGCGGTCATTGTACCGTTCTGTTGTGGTGAAGAAGGAGCTGAGTCGAAATGTAAAGCTCTCGATTTACCAGTCAATCTACGTTCCTACCCTCACCTATGGCCATGAACTCTGGGTCATGACCGAAAGAACAAGATCTCGGGTACAAGCGGCTGAAATGGGTTTCCTCCGCAGGGTGGCGGGTCGCTCCCTTAGAGGGAGGGTGAGGAGCTCTGTCACCCGGGAGGAGCTCAGAGTATAGCCGCTGCTCCTCCACGTCGAGAGGGGCCAACTTGGGTGGCTCGGGCATCTCTATCGGATGCCCCCTGGACGCCTTCCTGTGAAGGTGTTCCGGGCATGCCCCACCGGGAGGAGGCCTCGGGGGAGACCCAGGACACGCTGGAGGGACTATGTCTCTCGGCTGGCCTGGGAACGCCTCGGGATACCCCCTGAAGAACTGGAGAAAGTGTCCAGGGAGAGGGAAGTCTGGGCATCCCTGCTTAGACTGCTGCCCCCGCGACCCGGCCCCGGATTAAGCGGTTGAAGATGGATGGATGGAGCAATGTGCATCTATTTATAAGTGCGTCTAACGCTAATCTCGGATCAATTTTTGTGCTTGGATGCACTTAAATAAGCGCAAATTGTCACTTCGATAATAATATCAAATTTAGCGGCTACCGTGGTGTCAAAAGGTGGACGTCAACCTTAACTTTTCTTTACATGGTACACTGAAAGCTTCCATATCACCGTGCTCTCTGGAAAAGTACGTTATGCCGTGGGCCAAAACCTGGATCCTTTATTGTCACTTCGTAAAAACTTTCTGAAGGCAGTTCAAGTATTTTTCCATCAGAACAAGTATGATGTGCAGGTACTATAAAATGATAATATTCTCAAAAAAGTATGTGCACACTAATGAGAACAATTAGTTTGCAGCTTTGTAAGAAACATATTTGGGGCCCGAGCCGACTGAAAGTCGTCCGAGGACCCTTTTGAAATCGTATTGTTTATTTTTATTAGGGCCCTGGCACCGAAGGTGCGAGGAACCTATTGTTTTTGTAGAGATTATTATTATGATTTCTTGGCTTTACGCCCATTTTTGAGGCCTTTCCCGCGCTCCTGGTGTAACGCAACATTTTCTGGAGTGACTGGCCTCGGGCGTGGTCAGGGGGCTCCACAGCGCCCCCAAATGTTGGGCCGTTTCTGGGCATATTTCATCAGAGGTGCACGAAATTTGGTGACATCATAGCTCACATGGTTACGATGTCATGAGATTTTTAAAAAAAATTTTGGCCCACTAGGAAGTCAGCTGTGGACCATTTCCTGCAGAAATTTTCAATTTATGATCGCAGTTTTGAGGCCTTTAGGATGTGGAAAAACTCACGAAACTTTGCACATATGTCTGAAATCTTAAGCAAGTCGATATATATCACAGCTGGCCACGGGCGTGGCAGACCAGGTCTGTAGCGCCCCCTAACGCGTTTTATGGTATTACAGATGGTAGGCAGGGTGGCCGCGGGTCCTTAAAAAGTCTGAAATGGAATTAAATTTCGTCTTAAAATGTCTTAAATTTTCAACCCAAAGGTCTTAAATGTGAGGTGACTCCATTCCATTCTTCCTTGTTGTTGAATTTAGGAGCCGAAAAAAGTTCGGTGGCCACCATGACTGTAAATATTATTTACGTCGTTGGTGGCTACTTACTGCATCGCTCGCATATATTTTGGGCTTTACCAGCACCCGTCATTATTTGATGTGCGCGCTGGCAATCAGCATTTCAATCCGTTACGTTGAATGGTAGATGCATTGCAGACAAAGTTTTTCGTTTAGCACCATCTTAAAAGATGGGTAATTGTAAATTTCAAGGGAGATGGTTGGAGGACCCGAAATATGCGTGGTGGCTGAGACTGATGACAGTGAAGCAAGTTGTTCGTGTTGTTGTAAGCTATTTAAATTGGGTACAATGGGAGTTAAGGCGGTAGATTCCCACATGCAAAGCGCCAAGCATGTTGCCTTAGCTAAGGCCCGGCAGCAGCAGCCTAGCATATCGGTTTTTTCCTCGGCGAATACCTCGTCTACTTCGACTGAATCTACTCAATCTGCTACCGCTACTCAATCCTCTCACCCGGCATCGACTGGCATTCAATCGCTGTGTGGGTCGACTCCCACTCTGAAGGCTGAGGTGATATGGGTCCTGAGGACCTTAGCTAATCACCAGTCTTACCGCTCGAACGAAGGAATCGAGTCCTTCTTTAAAGCTATGTTTCCAGATTCGGCATTGGTACAGTAATTTTCCTGTGGGAAAGACAAAACACGTTATGTCGCCCAATTCGGCATCGCCCTATTCATCAAACAAGCGCTGATCGCTGAAATAAATGCCACGAAGGCGTTTATCCTGATGTTTGATGAAAGTCTCAACGCCACAACAAAAAACAAACAACTAGATGTACACGTAAGATTCTGGAAGGACGGCCGTGTACAGTCCCGTTTTTTCGGGGCACAGTTCTTGGGCCACTCAACTGCGCAGGACCTGGTTCACCACATCAAAGTGAGTATGCTTTGTTTTCTGTTTATTAGCAATAGGTATAGCTTTTCCAAGCATAGGTTAATCGTGGCTGCATTTAAAAATAAAAATGTAAATGCAATGCTTTAATGGACATTATGAAAATTGTAACTGAGTGCAATGTGAGGGGAAACGCATTTATCTACTACCCGTATTGGCCAGAATATAGCAGCTAAGTCGACCCCCCAACTCGGGCTCGCTACCGATGATCGTTGCGCTCTGTGACCTGAGTGTTATTGGGAGATTCGGCAGCGTTCACAACCGTAATTTTGAAATTTGCGTCAAGTCCATCAAAGCTGTTAATTTGACCCGGCTTCGAACCACTTTGTTCAAGACAATCTCTTGACTTCTCCATTTTGTATTATTGTGGCATTGTTGTGTGGTATGGTGGGCGATTGCTTATGTGTTCCAAAGCAAAGCACTTGTTAACATTTTCGGCGGTACTGTATTTTGTGTGGCTTTGACAGACATTTTGTAATGTCGGTTGAGGCTTGATATCGTCATTTTGTCGATTTGTTTTGTACTTTTACCTTGCATGTCGTTTATTAAAGCTTGTCGTTTTCCACTGCTGGTTTGTGACAAGTCAACATTAGGACTTAAGCAAACCTTTGCTAGTGCTACCATAATCAAAAATAAAACTCAGATTAACTGGAAGTAACACAGATTGTATTTCAAACTGCTAAATTGAATTATTAAGCAACGCTAAATAAACGTATTGTGTCGCGAACTTCCTTGGAACAAGTGCTTGATCACGTAAAACCATCGCCGCCTCTTCTCAAAGAAGCGGTAGAAAGATCCTATGCCTACGTCATGCTTTGTCGCCACCTGCTGACGCATGGTGGGAATTGGAACACAACGTTCAAGTAGCCAGTTAGTCCTGGCTCCTTTGGTGATCTAGAGACCATTACCTAGAATATCAGACGAACCTACCAGCCACCACCCCATGAATTTTATTACTTTCCTTAGCTTGCAAAAATTGATTAATCATATCAAGCCTTCAAATGTCACTTCCCATGTTAAAAGAAAAAAAAATAAGTGTGTGTGTGTGTGTGTGTTAATCAGGTGATGTGATAGTCCAGCAGTTTGAAGCATTCTTGTCATTCGAGGCTAAATCGGAGTCCTCCTCTTCATTCCAACCGATGCAAACCAGGCTTGACGTTTTCCTGCATGGCCACATGTCCAAGCCCTATCCTGAGCTCTGGGATTTCTGCGAGAAGCTTCTGCTGCTGTCCCATGGCCAAGCAACCGTGGAGCGTGGATTCTCTGTCAACAAGGAGGTAGAGGCTGACAATATGCAAGAGGATGCCATAGTGGCTCAGAGACTCATATGTGATTACATCTCTGTCTGTGGGGGGGTTCTTAAAGTGCCCCTGACTGAAGAGCTCCTAGGAGCTGCTGCTTCAGCTAGATCGCACTACCGCCTCTACCTGGAAGCAGAAAGGAGAAAGCAGAAGAGCCAAGCTCAGAAACAAAAGAGAAAGGCAGTTGAGGACCACGTCGAAGAATTGAGGAAAAAGACTGTGGCCCTGACTGAAGTGGCTACCAGCCTAGAAAATGAAGCGGACAAATGTGCTGAGGCAGCGGAAGGGAAATCGGGAACCCTGATGGCCCAACTAATCACAAAATCCAATGTCCTTAGGAAGCGATACAAAGAAAAAATTGCTGAACTCAAAGGAGTTGAGAGTGAGCTGGAGGCAGAATCAGCAAAACTCAGGAAAATGTCTTAATGTATATACGTTAGTGAATTGTCTAGTGTAACTGTATAGTTGCCCTGTCATTGTTAGTGAATTGTCTAGTGTAACTGTATAGTTGCCCTGTCATTGCTCAGAGTGTAGTAGGGACGTTTGGGGTAGGGGTGGTGGGATGAGGTGAGGAGTGGGTTTGTCTTACTTGGAAATTGAAAAGAAAAAAAGTTTTTTTTTTTTTTTTTTTGTTTTTTTTTTTTAAGAATTCGATTGCATATACATTAAATAATGTAAAATAACCCATTGATTTTTGTGCTTTATTTTCACGTGTATGATCTTGCGAGTTGGTCTTAATTTTTTTTTTAAATGGCATTGAAAAGTCTTAAAAAGGTCTTAAATTTAACTTGGTCAAACCTGTAGACACCCTGGGTAGGTCGCTTTTAGGCGCATGATACATGGCACGTATGTCGTAAGGTAGTGGACTCGATTTTTTAAGGGGGTCGCGGGCATGGGCGTGTCAAATTGGCTGAATGGCGCCCCCTAGGCACTGCCGATAGTGTTTCAATGACGCAGCCCCTGCGTACCATTTCACTTACATTTATGAAAATCGCCAGTCACCTGTAGGAGGCCAAGACGTACAAAAAAGCCTCTTGGAGCCATATCGTAAAACCAACAGGAAGTCAGCCATTTTGAATTTTATGGTCATGTTTGGGCAATGTGCAAGTGTTGTACTTCAACGAACTCCTCCGACAGATTTAATGCGATTGACTTCAAATTCTGTCTGTGCCTACATAAGACCTGTGAAAGCAAAAGTTGGCGAAAACTTTCGCAGAAGTCTTAGGGCGTGGCCGTGGGGGCGTGGCAAACTTCAATGATCGCCATGAGAAATATGCTGTTATATCTCGGCCATACGTGATCTGATCCACCTGAAACTTCACACGTGTGATGACAGTCTTGCCCTGAAGACGTCTGTTTGTCAACATTCGGTAGAAGTAACAGCGCCACCTGCTGGCGACATGAAATGCCCCGTTTCAGCCTTTTATGTGCACTTCCAACATATGAAGGAAGATTTCCCAGACAGTTCATCATATCCTCCTCAAACTTGGCTAGATTAGCCTACAGGCTTTGCTGATGAACTGCTGCGAATATTGTGCGCTTTCGTCACACGGCGCGGCCGTGGCGGCCCATCAAATTTGAGGTGGTGCCGTGACCCAGGAAGTGGATGAAAAAGAAATTCCCAAAATTCACCAGAAAGTCCAAATGAGCTGAAAATTTCTCAAGTTAACCAATCAGACCAAGGCGAAACTTTGGTACACTGCAACCCATACGGTATATTGAAGTCCGTCACTCTAAATGTTTCAATATATACTCAGCAACAAAAGTTTCTGTGACACCAATATTAATTATTTTTCATAACGCAATTATGAAATTGTCATACATGGTGATATCACTCTGAAACCGTACACGTAAACACAACATTGAAATGAAAATCATGAAAATGCGAGAAAATGACTTTGCACGTGAAAATGTGCGTAAATCATGCTTGTGGATGGCAATAAAAGAGGAGAATTTTTGGAATGTTCACATTGTGCCTGATGAACGACGGAAGCATCACTTATCGAAAACACAGCCATTTCGGATCAGGAACTCTACCCCCTAAATGCCAAGACTGTCTGAAAATGATCGGTGGAGGGCCATTGGGATGATTGAATCCGGAACCTCGCAGAGGGAAGTTGCTCATCGCCTGAATGTCCACCGAAAAACCATTTGGAACTTATGGCAGCGTCATCAGCAGACAAGACATGTCAGAGACCGTCCTCGCAGCGGCCGTCCACGAGTAACCACTCCCAGACAGGACAACTGGATTCGAACAACCCATCTCCGAAATCGATTCCAACCTGCAACCATAACTGCAAGAACGATACCTAGTTTGAGGCGACTGTCTGCACAGACAATCCGTCGCCGTCTCCGTCATTTTGGCATTGTCCCACGTCGGCCAGCAAGACGTCCAATACTCACAGTACAACACCGACGACTGCGTCTACAGTGGGCACAACAACATCGACGGTGGATCCAACGTCAGTGGGATCTTGTACTCTTCACTGATGAATCAAGATTCATGCTTAACCGATGTGATGGTCGTTTACGTGTATACCGTCGACGTGGAGAACGTTATGCCAACAACTGTGTTCAGGAATTTGATCGTTTTGGAGGTGGTAGTGTCATGATTTGGGGAGGGATCACGGCTAGAAACAGAACAGATTTGCTTGTTATTGATGGAAATCTGACAGGTCAAAGATATCGCGATGAAGTGCTACGGCCATTGGTGGTACCGTTTTTGATGCAACATGGTCCCGGAATAACGCTGCAACATGATAACGCCAGACCACACGTTGCAAGGATTGTACAGCAGTATCTGATGCAACAACATGTCAATGTCCTGCCATGGCCAGCCAGATCCCCAGACATGTCCCCAATCGAGCATCTTTGGGACGAGATGGATCGACGTTTGCGGCGGTTGGATAACCCGCCAGCTACACTCCAGGAATTGCGACAACGTCTACGTCAGATTTGGAATGACATCCCACAGCAATTTCTGGCACATCTGATTCGGTCCATGCGCTGGAGATGCGTTGCTCGCATCATGGCACAAGGAAGTCACACCCGGTATTGAAGTGTGAAGGTCACAATTGGTTAGACGTCAGACAAGTGCTTCATGACGCATGAAAATGACATTTTTCGTTTTGAGTGACGTTGGCACTGAAAAGTCAGTGTTTCTCCTGTTAAATAAACATATTGATTGCATTGAGATCTTTGCGTGTCATTTATAACATACACATAAATGGTGTCACAGAAACTTTTGTTGCTGAGTATATCTTGATAATCATAATGTAATAATATTTCCAAAAGTTTTGATTCAAATTTTACCAAACTTGGTAATAATGTTCCCTGTGTTGTGCTTATGAAGTGTACCGAATGGCGTTTGATTTTGTCAAACGGTTCATGAGAAATGATATGAAGTTGACAGTGTGTGCTGCAGTAGCAGGCATTTTGTAACCTGATCTCCTGCATCTTGGAGTTGTGGGCAGGCAGGCAGGGGAGGGGGAGGGGTGTTTGAAGCCCTTCTGAGCTGTCATTCGAAGTCTCCCTCAGGGGGGCGATACAGACCACAAAATCCAACAGTGAGCAGCCTCAAGTGTTTTAACAGAATGCAGAACACTGAAAGTTCCACATTAAATCATTACAGTGGGCTGACTCCAAACTTTAAATATCAGATTTTATTAGGATTAAAATCCTGAAAGACAGTCATCATTCTAGTGGCTTGGCAGAACTTTGAAGTAACAGTCGCATTTAATCCTAAGAGATACACTTCATAGACTCAACAGGAAGTCCACAATTTTTAATCGAAGTTGCAAAGTTTTTGGATTTTTCGCCATTCTCAGGTGTCGTACTTTAACAAACTTCTCCTAGAGATTTTTTCCGATCAACTTAAAATTTGGTGAATAATATCTAAAGACCTTGCTGATGTTAAATTGCGAAGCTTTTTTGATTCCATCCAACGATGTATCTGTGGCGTCGCGGCGAATTTCGATGTCCCGCCTTTAAACAGGAAGTTGGTGTTTCTCCCACTTACTTTGTGGGATTTGCCAGAAACTTTCCAAGCTTGAAATATATGCTCATTTTAGATTGGAGGTGCCAGGTGGCTCCACAGTGCCCTCAAGATATGGCCATGTTAAGATAAAAGTGCTTGAATGTTCATGAAATTTGGTGTGATCATTGCATTAGTCTTTCCAGGCAATGCTTAATTTTTTGAAATTTTTTGGCCAAACAGGAAGTGAGCAATGAGGTATTTCCTGCGTTATTCCAAATTTTACGAACACACGTTTTAAGGCCTTAGAATGCTCAATAACTTGCAAAACCTTGCACAAATTATAAATGTCTTAGTCTCTTTAATGTTATCCATCAATTGGCACTAAATGTGCCATAATGGCTCTATGGCGCCCCAATCAGATTTTTAAAAGGATTGCTCTTTTGAGGGTCTAAACATGCTGGAAAATTTACAAAAATCAACAGACCCATGTAACCCGATATTAAGATTACTATGTTTTAGATTTTGCACACAGGCATGTCAAAATGGTATCATAGCGCCCTCCAGGAAAGTTTTGCACTCCCCTCAGGAAACTACATTGAACACAGTCGAGCAGTGACTAATGGCTGTGAATGGACACCTGCACCCATTAAGATCTTGCTGCCACCCCAACGTGCAAGAGGGGTGCGAGGGCACTTTCAATGCTGCTTGCAGCTTTAGGGCCCGAGCACGACTGCAAGTCGTCCGCGGAGGACCCTATTGAAATCGTGCTGTTTATTAGGGCCCGAGTTGACGGAAAGTCGTCCGAGGACCCTATTGAAATCGTACTGTTTATTTTTATTATTATTATTATTAGGGCCCGAGCACGACTGCAAGTCGTCCGCGGAGGACCCTATTGAAATCATGCTGTTTATTATTATAATTATTATTATTATTATTATTATTATTCCGACATTTCAAGGACCAATTTCGCCCCTTTCCCAATAGTGAAAACGCGTCTAACTTTCCACATACGTCCGGCCTCATCCGAAATTTGAAATTTTTGGGCGGTCGCACAGGTTTGACCCCAAATGCAGAAATAGCGCCCCCTAAACACGTTTCAAAATTCCCATAGGGAAATTTAGTTACTTTGTCGTAGGCAGACAAAATTTGGTAGTTATATGCTTTGTAACAAGGCATACAAAAAACTTCATTGTAGCCACGCCCTAAACCCAACAGGAAGTCGGCCATTTTGATTTGAATTTTTTTATTTTAAAACAAACTCCGAGGAGGGATTTTGCCGGATCGACTTCAAATTTGGTGGAGATCACTGTGAGACCAAGTTGATCAAAAGTTGTGCTCTGCACATCTGCAGGTCTAAGGGCGTGGCTGCTAGGGCGTGACAAATTTCAGTGACTTGAGGAAAAAATTTCACAATGCTCTCACACCCAAATACAGGTACTACTCGGAAAATTAGAATATCGTGTAAAAGTCGGTTTATTTTGGCAATTCAACATAAAAGGTAAAACTAATATATTTTATTGACTCATTACATGCAAAATGAGATATCTCAAGCAATTGTTTGTTGTAATTTTGATGATTTTGATTTACAGCTCATTAAAACCTTGTTGGTAAATTAATAAAAAAACCAAGAACGTTGTCCCGATGAAGAAGCAGAGTCCGATTGTTCGTGTCAAAGAGCAGGAAATAGTTTATTACACAGCCGGCCGTGAGAACAACAGCGTGATGCAAAGTTCTAAAATTCCTTCATTTTGTAAGAAACTTTATACATGTTAAAGTACAGACATTTGCATATGATTTCTTTAATGTTATCAGAAGTTGTTGCTGATTGGTTCCAGGGTTTACACATTAATAAAAAGCCATACTCTACAATTGGGCCTCTCCTGAACCACCCAACTTAATTGGTTCAATAGACTCCCGACCCTCGGAAGAAGAGCTCCATATGTGGGCATACGGAACCTCCAACTAAGAGGTGCCTAGTGCCTATTGTCCTGTCGGAACTGAAGACAAACGGAGATTCAAGCTGGAAGTCGCAAATAGGCGATATGTCCTGCCGGACCAAACGGCTTTTCTTTATCTCCTAATACACATTCATTACCCATTGATCAAACAGTCTGGCTCACCTCATATTGCCAACACCTGAAAATCCTGTTTCCCAACAGTCCCTACTTTTTGACCCAACAGACAACGAATGATGAGGTCAACTTCAGAGTGAAATACTTAAAGAAATTATGCGGATACCAGGCCAGAGACCAAGAAAGCAAGCCAGAGGCGACAGTGGCAAGGAAAAACTCCCCAGTTAAGTGGGAGAAACCTTGGACAGACCCAGGCTCTCGAGGCCCAATGTCATCTGTCAATGACCGGCACTGGAAGGCTATATGAAATAGACATGAGAATGAGATGTAGAGGACCCACTGTTAGTGATCGGCTGTGCATAAAAGAAAAGAACAGGGAAGAAGTGTCAAAGAAACATTTTAAAAACAGATCATGTACATGGCCTATTACCAAGTACAGGCACTGCTAGTTAAGAGTCCACAGACATAACAGCTCTGATTTGTTGGTATGTTTGGCTGTCATGTGTATTGGTCGCATATGTGAATGCCATTATTGTCAATGGCACAAGTCCTTTTGAATTCTACAACAATGAGCTGTATGATGAGCAACATTGTTGTGGTGGGTTGTCTTGTGCAGTATTCTTCTGGCACAGGAGTTTGCGGCAGCATGGTCCGAAAGTTCAGCATCCCGTCCACGGCAGTGTGGTCTGGTGCAGGTGTCCTCAGCAGTATGGTCAGGTGCTGGTTTCCTCTCCAGTGTATGTGGGAGAGAACAGAATACATTGTGAGGGTATTATTCAAGTACACCTGATTCATCACACTTGGGTCTATATTCTGACTGCTGTTGGAGTCCTGTCAGAGTGAACAAGTTACTCGCTTTACCACAGATTAATTTATTAAGGATGAATTTCACGCCTTTAATTATTAAGACAAGTATATATTATACCAGTATAATCAGAAAAACATTCAATTTGGTTATGTGGGTGTATGGGAATGCATGCACCTGATTCATGAAGGCTGCGGGTGTTCGAGGTATCCTGGTTTGAGTCAGCCTTCAGTAGTTTTGGTGGTGTCTTCGGGTGAATGGCATGGTTTTGCACGGGAGTGGTGGATCCCAGGATACCTGTAACTCGAGGAGCGGACTCAGAGCAGTAAATGCTTCTTTACCCTCATGTGTCCAATCAGTTGTTTCCAGTGGGCGACATGGGCATTTAAAAAGAGCATTGATTGATTCTGCAATAAAAGAAAATTCAGATATGCGGTTCCCGCAAAAGTCAAAAAGTTACAGAATCTTACGGACATTTCGAGCAGCGCGGGGACGCAGAGCAGTGGCGATAGCGGTTCTCTCTTCAAGTGGGCATGATCGTCTTTGGACGCGTGCGCCTTTGAGATCTGATGTTCTCGGTTTTCGGGTGTGCAGTCATCTGTAGAACCGTGTGCCCTAGGTAAAGCAGCTAGACATTGTGGTGCCCGGTGTCTTTTTGCTACGTAGCGAAAGCATTTATCATCATCCCGGTTTTGAGGAGTGTAACGCCTATGTTTTCTGTGGTCCTTTCTTCTGCACTGATGAGCCCGATGACATATTTTTCCACAATTATCGCAATTTATTTCATTGTTCGGAATATTGTCGCGCACGGCCGCAATAGGATGAGTGGTAGGCACATTTCTACGGATTTGTTCTTCTAACCGCGAAGCCCACGCAACGATATCATTGAAAGTGTTACCTGGATTTATGCCAATTGCTAATACCTTTTGAATATGCGGGGCCGCGTCTGCTAATAACTGTTGAGTAAAAACAGCCACGTCTCTATTGGGGTCAGGGAAGCCGCTGTATGTTTCGAATGCCTCATATTTCCTATCAGCGTATTCTGCAAACGGCAAGCTACCTTGCACTACTGGCGTAAATAAATGCCATTTAGCAGTTACTTTGCCTAGCGCGTTTTTCACAGCAACACAGAAATGATCAATGGAAGTTTGGAGCTCGGTACGAGTTTCCCAAGGCCCAGCTGCCCACATTTCTTCCCTGAGGCTTTCCGGCTCTATTGAGTTCCAACTCAAAGTGGGACACTTGGCGCGCACAATTGAAAACAAGTCTAACGGATGTAAAGACCTGCTTCTTTGTAGCTCATTTAACTGTCGCCAAAATTGCTAATTATCGTCGTTAATATGGAGACTCGGTAAATCCTTTAATAGCGCTCTCATGTCGATTACGTTGAGAGGTACATGGTCAACGTGAAATCTGTGTTCATTTCCTCTACCGCGAATTTTGGTAACCATTTGGGCCATAGGAGCTACGTGCTTTGTATCATCATCATCATCAGAATGTATTGGATCGGTAACTGAACATAGTTCGCTCAAATCGGGATATAACCTTTGAACCTTTTTTGATTCCTCTGGAATTGCAAGAGCAGTGCTGTGATTAAGGCGATTACATTTTTCATGTAATTCTTCGATCTGTTTTCGCATATCCGACAACTCTATGTCTTGAGTTTGTAGCCGACTGTGCATTTTGTCACACTTCTCTATAAGTTTTCGGTGTTCTGTAATCAAGACAATGGTACCAAAAGCCGTCCTGTTTTTCTTCTGTTTCGACCACCAATCTAAAGAATCCGGAGTGGATTCGTTGGGATCCCAACCAGCCTTACACATTTCCTTTTGTTCTTTTGCGTATTTTTTCAACAAATAGCTAGTTATACTGCCAGCGCATTCAAGGGCGTTTGAATTTTCTTTGTTTGCCATGTTTATTTAAAGTTAATACGGCGTTCGTCAAGGTGCAGCCTAAATTCTAGTTGTAAGACAGGCCTTCAGAAATATATAAACGCGCACAACTAGCCAGTAGCTTACTAAGCGTACGGTCAAGAATAAAAACCAACACGAAACAATAAAGACTCAGGACAACATCAAACTTCAAATGCGACAATGACGAGATTCACGGCGTGCACGAATTGGCTTCTCAAATACCCACAAGACGGGTTGGAGGCGCGCCACATGCACTCTCTCTCAACCTATAACACACAGACAAAAAGTACCCAAGTGAAAGACGCTCACTCTGGGCCCGGGGCGCTAACACTTACTCTCCCGGAACATTAACCGAAAAAAAAAACAAAGACACAATATGCGCTTCTTAGGAAGGCTACCTAATACCCAGTCGTGAAAATAATTATTCACGTCTGTGCCGTGGGCGACCCACATACGCTTGCCACAGCCACGCAATCACGTATTCGCCTTTTTGGCGTGAATTCTCACTCTCCGAAGGCAGGGATGACCAAGATTCACCCCGTCACAAAATAGCTATGTTTTCAATACATAGGCTTGTATCACACAACAGCACCGGTATCACAAGCAGTACTGATAACCATCACGCATTACACAAAAACACAGCTTTTTAACCACGAACAACTGATCGCTTCTACACCGGTCAATTTAAAATTAATAGGTTAACGTACCACTGGGTGGAGCGTTCCAGATCTCCGCAATTTTGCCTCGCAAATTATATTTAGATTAAACCCAAGTATTCACTCTTGAATTGGTCAGGAAACTTACGGAGGTCCGGAAACGAATCCACCCTGCTCGCAGCGCCAAATTTGTTGGTAAATTAATAAAAAAACCAAGAACGTTGTCCCGATGAAGAAGCAGAGTCCGATTGTTCGTGTCAAAGAGCAGGAAATAGTTTATTACACAGCCGGCCGTGAGAACAACAGCGTGATGCAAAGTTCTAAAATTCCTTCATTTTGTAAGAAACTTTATACATGTTAAAGTACAGACATTTGCATATGATTTCTTTAATGTTATCAGAAGTTGTTGCTGATTGGTTCCAGGGTTTACACATTGATAAAAAGCCATACTCTACAATTGGGCCTCTCCTGAACCACCCAACTTAATTGGTTCAATAGACTCCCGACCCTCGGAAGAAGAGCTCCATATGTGGGCATACGGAACCTCCAACTAAGAGGTGCTAGTGCCTATTGTCCTGTCGGAACTGAAGACAAACGGAGATTCAAGCTGGAAGTCGCAAATAGGCGATATGTCCTGCCGGACCAAACGGCTTCTCTTTATCTCCTAATACACATTCATTACCCATTGATCAAACAGTCTGGCTCACCTCATATTGCCAACACTTGAAAATCCTGTTTCCCAACAACCTCAAATACAAAAACTCAGAAAATTAGAATATTGTGAATATAACCAATATTGTGTGTGAAACAACACACAGGCGGATGCTGGACATGGGCTTTAAATGTCGAATTACTGTTGTCAAGTCACTCCTCAACAGCAAGCAACGCCAGAGGCACCTTCGCTGGGCTAAAGAAAAGAAGAACTGGTCTGTTTCCCAGTGGTCCAAAGTCCTCTTTTCTAATGAGAGCAAATTTTGCATCTCATTTGGCAACAAAGGTCCAAAAGTCTGGAGGAAGGCTGGAGAGGCGCATGATGGAAAATGGATGAAGTCCAGTATTAAGTTTCCCCAGTCTCTGTTGACTGGGGGAGCCATGTCAGCTGCTGGTGTTGGTTCCCTGTGCTTTCTCAAGTCCAGAGTAAACGCAGCAGTCTACCAGAACATTTTAGAGCACTTCATGCTTCCTTCAACAAACCAGCTTTATGGGGATGCAGACTTCATCTTCCCGCAGGACTTGGCACCTGCCCACGCTGCCAAAAGTACCAAATCCTGGTTCAACAACCACGGGATTACTGTGCTTGATTGGCCCGCAATCTCACCTGACCTGAACCGCATAGAAAATCTATGGGGCATTGTCAAGAGAAAGGTGAACGAAAAGAGACCAAACAATTAAGAAGAGTTCAAGGCCGTGATTGAAGCATGCTGGTCTTCGATAACAGCCGAGAAATGCCACAGGCTGGTAGCATTCATGCTACGGCGGATTGAAGCAGTCATTCGTGCAAAAGGGGCCCCAACCAAGTACTAATTACAGATGCAAGATTTTCCTTTCAGAGGCCAGACATTTTTGTATTTAAAATCCTTATTTATTTATTTATTTATTTATTTATTTATTTAAACCGATTTCATGTAATATTCTAATTTTCTGAGTTTTTGAATTTGAGGTTTTCTTGAGCTGTAAGTCCTAATCAGCAAAATCAAAACAAATAAAAGCTTGAAATATATTGATTTGCATGTTATTTGTCTATATAATATGTAAGTTTCACCTTTTAAGCTGAATTACAGAAATACATGAACTTTTTGAGAATATTCAAATTTTCTGGGTAGTACCTGTACTTAATTTCAGAAGCTTCAAACTTGCTGAACATGATGAGGGCGCCGCCCTGGACATCCTGATATATTAACTTCCCACTTTGCTAATAGCGCCCCCTGGTGGTAACAGGAAGTGACCACTCGTTACTTCCACTTGTACTGATGACACATTGTTGAACCCATCAACTTCATTCTACTTCTGAAACATGCAAAACAAGTTGATGAAGCTACATTATGAACGTCGTATAGCTACGAGTAATGGCGTCCGTGTGGCGAAGCGGTGACTTTGGATGCCTCGCCATGAAAATACGTTTGGGATTCCCAATGCTGTCACGCCCACATACTTGACTGTAGTAGCTTCCAACTTGTTGGACATGATCATTGCTCCGCCCTGAACGTTGAGATGCATGTAATTCCCACTTTGCTACTAGCGCCCCCATGTGGTAGCGGGAAGTGACCAGTTATTACTTTCATTTGTACTGAGGACACCTACTTGATCAAATCAACCTCATTCCACTTCTATTACATGCAGAAAAAATTGGTGAAGCTACCTTATGAATGCTGGAAAGCTACGCATAATGGTGTCCGTGTAGTGACGCGGCGACTATCCATACCTCGCCATGAAAATACGTTTGGGTTTTTGATGTCTTTATTAAACTTGTATCATCATAAAAATTGATAGACAGGTCAAGAATGGCAAGCTCTCACATGTGATTGGGGCTTTGCTGATGAGAGTAGCAAAATGCCTCGATAGCGCCCCCTTGAAATTTTCAAAAACCCCTCCCCATAGGGGTTTTTTTGGAGTAGAAAGATGAAATTTGGTACACATGTGTATTTGGCCAAGACGCACAAAAAAGTCACTGGCATCATTTGTCTACTCCAAACAGGAAGTCGGCCATTTTGACTTTAACGTGTCATTTTTGCCTGATTTCCACACATTGTATTTTAACGCTCTCCTCCTAGAGATTTCATCCAATCAAAACCACCTTTATTAGTAAACATCAAAAGACCATGTTGATCAAAAGTTCTGCTCTGCAGGTCTGTAGGTCAGTGGGAGTGGCCACTAACAGGAAGTGACCAGTTTTTACTTTCACTTGTACTGATGACACATAGTTGAACCGATCAACTTTATTCTCCCTGTACAATATGAAAAAGCAGTTCCATAAACTACCTTACGAATGTTGTATTGCTTCGAGTAATGGCGTCCGTGTGGCGATGCGGTGACAATGGATCCCTCGCCATGAAAATACGTTTATGTTCTTCATGAATTTGTATCATCATGCAAATTGATCTGCCGGTCAAGGATGGTGAGCTCTCACATCTGATTGGGGCGTTGCCCTTGAGGGCAACAACATGCCTCGATAGCGCCCCCTTGAAATTTTGAAAAACCCCTCCCCATAAGGGTTTTTTTGGAATAAGAAAATGAAAATTGGTACAAATGTGTATTTTGCCAATTCGAACCAAAAAGTCTCTGGCACCTTCAGTCAATTCCAAACAGGAAGTCAGCCATTTTGATTTTAATGTGTCATTTTGGCCCGATTTCCACATATTGCATTTTAACGAACTCCTCCTAGCGATTCTGTCCATTCAACCTAATATTTATTTCAGATCATCAAGAGACCGTGCTGATCAAACGTAGTGCTCTGCATGTCTGTCGCTTAATGGGCCTGGCCGCCATGGTGTCCCCATTTCAGATGCCTCGCCAAACACATTCGAGCTGCTCCCTCTCCCTCATACTTCATCCAAATGGATTCAAAATTCCTGTACATTTTAAAAGCTCCACCCGGAACGCCTTGATGTGCTGCTAAACAATCTACCTCATCATGCCCCCTTATGGAAACAGAAAATGCCATATTTTACGTTGAAATTGGCCGATTTGCTCAAAACTTCACATTTGTGCTTAAGGTCTGCCCCTGAATGCACCTGCCCAAATTTGGTTACACTCTGAGCGACTTCTGGTGGATGAAGTATCAACTTTTCATAATTCCTTCAGCTTTGTCCGATTCGCTCGACACTTTCTCTCAGGTTGGGGCTGGCACTTGACCTGTCCAATGGTCGCGAGTGCCCAGCTGCACCAGTCAGGATCTCACCACAACCCCAAAGTGCGCATGGGGGCGAGGGCCCGTTCAACGCTGCTTTCAGCTTTAATTATTAGGGCCCGAGCACCCTGGCACCGAAGGTGCGAGGAACCTATTGTTTTTGATGGGATGATGATGATGATGATGATGATGATGATGATTCTTCTTCTTCTTCTTCTTCTTCTTCTTCTTCTTCTTCTTCTTCTTCTTCTTCTTCTTCTTCTTCTTCTTCTTCTTCTTCTTCTTCTTCTTCTTCTTCTTCTTCTTCTTCTTCTTCTTCTTCTTCTTCTTCTTCTTCTTCTTCTTCTTCTTCTTCTTCTTCTTCTTCGAGAACGCATTTTTGATGGCTTTGCCATGCACGAAAACTCACAAAAATTTGCCCACACGTCAGTCGTGGTGAAAATTGCAAAGTATTATTATTTTTGTGCTTGGACATGCCCCAGTGGCTCTTTAGCGCCACCAAACACACGGCCATTTTGGAACGCACTTGCTCGGATTCTCACGAAATTTGATAGGGTTATAGTAGTCATCATAAATTTTTTTGTCAATTTTTTTGAAATTTTTTTGCCACACAGGAAGTGAGCTATGAGCCATTTCCTGCGTTTTTTCAGATTTTACGAACACATTTTTGAGGGCCTTATTATGCTCGAAAATTCACCAAACTTGGCTCATAGACTAAAAATATTAAATACTTTGATTCGATATCTCATTTGGCACTTGGTTTGACATGGTAGCTCTATAGCGCCCCCTAATACATAATTGCATTTTTGAGGGCCTCAGCATGCTCGAAAACTCACGAAACTTTGCAGACCTTTTAAGCTGCTCATACTATTTACTAGGATATAAGGCTTGAAGAAAAATGTGGCAAAATTGCATTACAGCACCACCTAGAAAATTTCAATGAAGCAGCCCTCGCAGCGTGTTTAATCTACATGTTCCAAATTCGGTAGACATATGTACAATGCCAAGACCTAAAAAAAAGTCTCTTGGTGCCATGACCTAGACGCAACAGGAAGTCCGCCATTTCTAATTGAATTTGCAATTTTTTTAAATTTTTTGCAATTCACAGGCATCGTACTTTAACGAACTCCTCCTAGAGATTTTATCTGATCAACTTCAAATTTGGCATATGACATTGAAAGACGTCGTCGATGTTAAATTGCGAAGCTTTTTTGGATTCATCGAACTTTGTATCCGTGGCGTCGCGGCGAATTTCGATGTTCCGCCATGAAAATGGAAGTTTATTTTATGAGCATATGCTTAGGGAGATTTACGTGAAACTTTACAGGCTTAATGATAGTCTAATTCCAAATATACCTATATCTTGATATTGGAGTGGGTGTGGTCAGGTGGCTCTACAGCGCCCTCTTGACACGGCCATGTTGATATAAAAGTGCTTGAATGTTCATGAAATTTGGTCTGATGATTGCATTTGTTTTTCTGGGCTGTGCTGATTTTTTTGAAATTTTTGGGCCAAACAGGAAGTGAGCTATGAGTCATTTCCTGCGTTATTCCAAATTTTATGAACACACATTTGAAGGCCTTAGCATACTCGAAAACTTGCAAAACTTAGCTAAAATTTTATTTGTCACATTGTCTTCAATTTGAAACAAAAATTGGCAGTAAATGAGGCATCATGGCTCTATAGCGCCCCCAATACGATTTTTAAAAGAATTACCCTTTTGAGGGTTTCAGCATGCTCAAAAACTCACAAAATTTTGTACAATTTTAAAGATCATCAGTCCTATTACACTAATAAAAAATTTACAAATAGGCGTGGCAAAAATGGCATTATAGCGCCCCCTGGAAAATTTCAAATAAGCAGCCCTCGCAGCCCGGTAAACCCACATGTATGAAATTCGGTAGACATGTGGAATATGCCGAGACCTACAAAAAAGTCTCTTGGTGCAATGACCTAGACTCAACAGGAAGGCTGCCATTTTTAATTGAAATTGCAACTTTTTTTAATTTTTTTTGCCATTCACAGGTGTCGTATTTTTACGAACTCCTCCTAGAGATTTTATTCGATCAACTTAAAATTTGGCACAGGCCATCTAAAGACCTTCTCCATGTTAAATTGCGAAGCTTTTTTGGATTCATCGAAAATTGTGTCCGTGGCGTTGCGGCGAATTTCGATGTTCCGCCATGAAAATGGAAGTTGCTTTTATGAGCACATGCATTGTGAGATTTGCGTGAAACTTTACAGGCTTAATAGTAGTCTACTTCCAAATATAAATATATGTTGATATTGGATTGGGTGTGGTCAAGTGGCTCCACAGTGCCCTCTTGACCCGGCCATGTTGATATAAAAGTGCTTGAATGTTCATGAAATTTGGTTTGATCATTGCATTGGTATTTTTGGGCCATACTTATTTTTTTGAAATTTTTCGGCCAAACAGGAAGTGCGCTATGAGCCATTTCCTGCGTTATTCCAAATTTTACGAACACACATTTGAAGGCCTTAGCATACTTGAAAACTTGCAAAACTTTGCAAAAATGATACTTGTCCGATTGTCTTCGATTTGAGACAATAATTGGCAGTAAATGAGGCATTATGGCTCTAAAGCGCCCCCAATCAAATTTTTAAAATAATTGCCTTTTTGAGGGTCTCAGCATGCTCAAAAACTCCCAAAATTTTGTACATTTCTGAAGACCATCCTTCCAGTTACACTGATAAAAAAATTACATATAGGCGTGGCAAAAATGGCATTATAGCGCCCCCTGGAAAATTTCAAAAAAGCAGCCCTCGCACCGTGGTTGACCTGCATGTATGAACTTCGGTGGACATGTGGAATATCCTAAGACCTAAAAAAAAGTCTCTTGGTGCCATGACCTAGACCCAACAGGAAGTCCGCCATTTTTAATTGAAATTGCAACTTTTTTAGATTTTTCGCCATTCACAGGTGTCGTACTTTAACGAACTCCTCCGAGAGATTTTATCCGATCAACTTAATATTTGGCAAATAATTTCTAAAGACATTGCTGATGTTAAATTGTGAAGCTATTTTGATTTCATCGAACGATGTAACCGTGGCGTCGCGGCGAATTTTGATGTCCCGCCATGAAACAGGAAGTTGCTTTTACTCCCACATACTTTGTGGGATTTGCCTGAAACTTCCTTTGCTTGATAAAATTGTCCTCCGAAGTATAAACAAATGCTAATATTGGATCAGGAGGTCCTAGGTGGCTCCAGAGCGCCCTCTAGATATGGTCATGTTAAGATAAAAGTGTTTGAATGTTCATGAAATTTGGTGTGATCATTGCATTCGTCATTCCGGGTAATGCTTAATTTTTTGAAATTTTTTGGTCAAACAGGAAGTGAGCTATGAGCTATTTCCTGCGTTCTTCCAAGTTTTTTTGAACACACGTTTTAAGGCCTGAGAATGCGTCAAAACTTGCAAAACCTAGCACAAATTATAAATGTCTTATTTTCTTTAATATCATCCATCAATTGGCACTAAATGAGGCAAAATGGCTCTATAGCGCCCCCAATCAAATTTATAGAAGAATTGCTCTTTTGAAGGTCTAAACATGCTGGAAAATTTACAAAAATCAACACACTCATGGAGCTCGGTATTACGATTACTATGTTGTAGATTTTGCGCACACACATGTCAAAATGATATCATAGCGCCCTCCAGAAAATTTTTGCACTCCCCTCAGGAAAACACATTGTCCGCGGTCCAACAGCGTCCAACGGCTGTGAATGGACACTTGCACCCATCAGGATCTTGCTGCCTCCCCAACGTGCACGAGGGGGGCGAGGGCCCTTTCAACGCTGCTTGCAGCTTTAATTATTATTATTCTTACAACTTTTCAAAGGGCAATTTCACCCCTTTCCCAATGATGAAAACGTGTCTTACTTTCCACATACGTCCGGCCCCATCCGAAATTTGATATTTATGTGCGATGGCGCAGGTGCGACCCCAAATGCCGAAATAGCGCCCCCTAAACACGTTTCAAAATTCCCATAGGAAAATTCGGTTACTTTGTCGTAGGCCAACGAAATTCAGTTATGTGCTTTGTAACAAGGCATACAAAAAACTTCATTGGAGCCACGCCCTAAACCCAACAGGAAGTCGGCCATTTTGATTTGAATTTTTGAATTTTAAAACAAACTCCTCCTAGGGATTTCGCCCAATCGACTTCAAATTTGATACAGATTATTGAAACCTAGCTGATCAAAAGTTGTGCTCTGCAGATCTGTAAGTCGAAGGGCGTGGCTGCTCGGGCGTGACAAATTTTAGTGACTTGAGGAAAAAATTCCACAACGCTCTCACTGCCAAATACTTAATTTTAGAAGCTTCAAACTTGCTGAAAATGATGAGGGCGCTGCCCTGAATGTTCTGATATATTAACTTGCCACTTTGCTAATAGCGCCCCCCTGTGGTAACAGGAAGTGACCACTCGTTACTTCCACTTCTACTGATGACACAATGTTGAACCCATCAACTTCATTCTACTTCTAAAACATGCAAAACAACTTGCTGAAGCTACATTATCAACATTGTGTAGCTACGAGTAATGGTGTCCGTGTGGCAACGCGGTGACTTTGGATCCCTCGCCATGAAAACACGTTTGGGATTCCCAATGCTCTCACGCCCACATACTTGATTGTAGTAGCTTCAAACTAGCTGATCATGATAATTGCTCCGCCCTGAACGTCCTGATGCATTAACTTTCCACTTTGCTACCAGCGCCCCCCTGTGGTAACAGGAAGTGTCCAGTTATTACTTTCACTTCTACTGATGACGCATAGTTGAACACATCAACCTCATTCCACCTCTATTACATGCAGAACAAATTAATGAAGCTAATGATTTTATCTTGTCATTTTTGCCTGATTTCCACGCATTGAATTTTAACGCACTCCTCCTAGAGATTTCATCCAATCAAAACCACATTTATTAGCAAACATCAAGAGACCATGTTGATCAAAAGTTGTGCTTTGCAGGTCAGTGGGCGTGGCCGCTAACAGGAAGTGACCACTTTTTACTTTCACTTGTACTGATGACATATAGTTGAACCCATCAACTTTATTCCCCCTGTACAACATGTAGAAGAAGTTGCTTGAACTACCCTACGAATGCTATGTTGCTTCAAGTATTGGCGTCCGTGTGGCGATGCGGTGACAAAGGATCCCTCGCCATGAAAATACGTTTGGCTTTTTGATGTCGTTAATAAACTTGTATCATCATAGAAATTGATTGACAGGTCAAGGGTGGTGAGCTCTCACATCTGATTGGGGCTTTGCCCATGAAGGCAGCAACGTGCCTCGATAGCGCCCCCTTGAAATTTTCAAAAACCCTTCCTCATAGGGGTTTTCTTGGAGTAGAAAGATAAAAATTGGTACACATGTGTATTTGGCCAAGACGCACAAAAAAGTCTCTGACATCATTTGTCTACTCCAAACAGGAAGTCGGCCATTTTGATTTTGACGTGTCATTTTTGCCTGATTTCCACATATTATATTTTAACGCACTCCTCCCAGAGATTTCATCCATTCAAAACCAGATTTATTATGAAACATTGAAAGACCATGCTGATCAAAACTTGTGCTCTGCAGGTCTGTAGGTCAGTGGGCGTGGCCGCTAACAGGAAGTGACCAGTTGTGACTTTCAATTGTACTGATGACACATAGTTGAACCCATCAACTTTATTCCCCCTGTACATCATGTAGAAGAAGTTGCTTAAACTACTTTACAAATGCTGTGATGCTTCGAGTAATGGCGTCCGTGTGGCGATGCGGTGACAATGGATCCCTCGCGATGAAAATACGTTTGTGTTTTTGATGTTCTTAATGAATTCGTATCATCATGCATATTTATATGCTGGTCAAGGGTGGTGAGCTGCAACTTCTGATTGGGGCGGTGCCCATGAAGGCAGCAAAATGCCTCGATAGCGCCCCCTTGAAATTTTGAAAAACCCCTCCCCATCGGGGTTTTCTTGGAATAGGAAAATGAAAATTGGTACACGTGTATGTTGCCAATCTGAACAAAAAAGTCTCTGGCACCACCTGTCAAGTCCAAACAGGAAGTCAGTCCTTTTTATTTTAATGTGTAATTTTTGGCCCGATTTCAACATATTGCATTTTAACAAACTCCTCCTTGCGATCCATCCGATCAACCTAATATTTATTTTAGATCATCAAGAGACCAAGCTGATCAAAAGTAGTTCCCTGCATGTCTGTCACTAAATGGGCCTGGCCGCCATGGTGTCCCCATTTCAGATGCCTCGCCAAACACATTCGAGCTGCTCCCTCTCCCTCATACTTCATCCAAATGGATTCAAAATTCCTGTACATAGTAAAAGCCCCACCCTGAACGCCTCGGTGTGCTGCTAAACAATCTAGCTCATCGCGCCCCCTTATGGAAACAGAAAATGCCACATTTTACGTTGAAATTGGCAGATTTGCTCAAAACTTCACATTTGTGCTTAAGGTCTGCCCCTGAATGCACCTGCCCAAATTCGGTTACATCGGTTAAATTCGGGCCCCCATGTGGTCACAGGAAGTGACCACTTATTACTTTCACTTGTACTGAGGACACATACTTGATCAAATCAACCTGATTCCACTTCTATTACATGCAGACCAAATTGGTGAAGCTACCCTATGAATACTGTGAAGCTACGCATAATGGCGTCCCTGTAGTGACGTGGCGACTATCCATCCCTCGCCATGAAAATACGTTTGGGTTTTTGATGTCTTTAATAAACTTGTATCATCATAAAAATTGATAGACAGGTCAAGGGTGGCAAGTTCTCACATATTATTGGGGCTTTGCCCATGAGGGCAGCAAAATGCCTCGATAGCGCCCCCTTGAAATTTTCAAAAACCCCTCCCCATAGGGGTTTTTTTGGAGTAGAAAGATCAAAATTGGTACATGTGTATTTGACCAAGACGCAAAAAAAAGTCTCTGGCATCATTTGTCTACTCCAAACAGGAAGTCGGCAATTTTGATTTTAACGTGTCATTTTTGCCCGATTGCCACAAATTGTATTTTAACACACTCCTCCAAGAGATTTCATCCTTTCAAAACCAGATTTATTACTAATACTAATTCGTATCATCATGGAAATTGATATGCCGGTCAAGAGTGGCAATCTCCAATATCTGATTGGGGCAGTGCCCATGAGGGCAGCAAAATGCCTCGATAGCGCCCCCTTGCAATTTTTAAAAACCCCTCCCCATAGGGGGTTTTTTGTAATAGGTACATGAAAATTGATACACATGTGTATGTTGCCTATTCGAACAAAAAAGTCTCTGGCACCATCGGTCAATTCCAAACAGGAAGTCAGCCATTTTGATTTTAATGTGTAATTTTGGCCCGATTTCCACATATTGTATTTTAACGCACTCCTCCTAGAGATTTAATCCATTTAATACCGCATTTATAAAAAAATATTGAGAGACCATGCTGATCAAAAGTAGTGCTCTGCATGTCTGTCGCTAAATGGGCCTGGCTGCCATGGTGTCCCCATTTCAGATGCCTCGCCAAACACATTCGAGCTGCTCTCTCTCCCTCATACTTCGTCTCAGTGGATTCAAAATTCCTGTACATAGGAAAAGCCCTACACTGAACGCCTCGATGTTTTGCTAAACAATCTAGCTCATCCCGCCCCCTTATGGAAACAGAAAATGCCACATTTTACGTTGAAATTGGCAGATTTGCTCAAAACTTCACATTTGTGCTTAAGGTCTGCCCCTGAATGCACCTGCCCAAATTTGGTTACACTCTGAGCGCCTACTTGTGGATGAAATATCAACTTATCATAACTCCTTCAGCTTTGTCCGATTCACTCTACACTTTCTCTCAGGTTGGGGCCGGCACTTGACCTGTCCAATGGTCGTGAGTGCACAGCTGCACCCATCATGATCTCACCACAACCCCAACATGTGCATGGGGGCGAGGGCCCGTTCAACGCTGCTTGCAGCTTTAATTAGGGCCCGAGCTGACTGAAAGTCGTCCGAGGACCCTATTGAAATCGTACTGTTTATTTTTATTATTATTATTATATTATTATTATTATTCCTCCGGCATTGCAAGGGCTAATTTCGCCCCTTTCCCAATGGTCAAAACGCGTCTAACTTTCCACAGACGTCTGGCCTCATCCGAAATTTTATATTTTTATGCGGTCATACAGGTTTGACCCCAAATGCCGAAATAGCGCCCCCTAAACACGTTTCAAAATTCCCATAGGGAAATTTGGTTACTTTGTCGTAGGCAGACGAAATTTGGTAGTTATGTGGTTTGTAACAAGGCATACAAAAAAATTCATTGGAGCCACGCCCTAAACCCAAGAGGAAGTCGGCCATTTTGATGAGAATTTTTGAATTTTAAAACAAACTCCTAGGGATTTCGCCGAATCAACTTCAAATTTGGTTGAGATCATTGTGAGACCAAGGTGATCAAAAGTTGTGCTCTGCAGATCTGCAGAACAAAGGGCGTGGCTACTAGGGCGTGACAAATTTTAGTGACTTGAGGAAAAAATTTCACAATGCTCTCACATCCAAACACTTGATTTTAGAAGCTTCAAACTTGCTGAAAATGATGAGGGCGCTGCCCTGAACATCCTGATATATTAACTTTCCACTAGCGCCCCCCGATGGTAACAGGAAGTGACCACTCGGTACTTCCACTTGTACTAATGACACATAGTTGAACACATCAACCTCATTCCACTTCTATTACATGCAGAACGAATAGATGAAGCTACTTTATGAATGCTGTGAAGCTACGCATAATGGCGTTCGTGTAGTGACGCGGCGACTTTCCATCCCTCGCCATGAAAATACGTTTGGGTTTTTGATGTCTTTAAAAAAACTTGTATCATCATAAAAATTAATTGACAGGTCGAGGGTGTCGAGCTCTAAATTCTGATTGGGCCTCTGCCCATGAGAGCAGCAAAATGCCTCGATAGTGCCCCCTTGAAATTTTCAAAAACCCCTCCCCATAGAGGTTTTTTTGGAGTAGAAAGATGAAAATTGGTACAAATATGTATTTGACCAGAACGCAAAAAAAAGTCTCTGGCATCATTCGTCTACTCCAAACAGGAAGTCAGCCATTTTGATTTTAACGTGTCATTTTTGCCTGATTTCCACATATTGTATTTTAACGCACTCCTCTGAGAGATTTCATCCTTTCAAAACCAGATTTGTTCCTAAACATTGAGAGAACATGCTGATCAAAAGTTGTGCTCTGTAGGTCAGTGGACGTGGCCGCTAACAGGAAGTGACAAGTTTTTACTTTCACTTGTACTGATGACACATAGTTGGACCCATCAACTTTTTTCTCCCTCTACAACATGTAGAACAAAATGTTCACGCTACCCGTCAGGATCTCACCACAACCCTAACGTGCGCATGGGGGCGAGGGCCCGTTCAATGCTGCTTGCAGCTTTAATTATTATTATTATTCTTTCGACTTTTCAAAGGGCAATTTCACCCCTTTCCCAATGGTGAAAACGTGTCTAACTTTCCACTTACGTACGGCCACATCCGAAATTTGATATTTTTTAACGGTCGCACAGGTGCGACCCCAAATACTGAAATAGCGCCCCCTAAACACGTTTCAAAATTCCCATAGGGAAATTCGGTTACTTTGTTTTAGGCGGACAAAATTCGGTAGTTATATGCTTTGTAACAAGGCATACAAAAAACTTCATTGGAGCCACGCCCTAAACCCAACAGGAAGTCGGCCATTTTGATTTGAATTTTTGAATTTTAAAACGAACTCCTCCTAGGGATTTCGCCTAATCGACTTAAAATTTGGTCCACATCATTGTGAGACCTAGCTGATCAAAAATTGTGCTCTGCATATCTGTAGGTCAAAGGGCGTGGCTGCTAGGGCGTGACAAATTTTAGTGACTTGACGAAAAAAATTCACAATGCTCTCACACCCAAATACTTGATTGGAGTAACTTCAAACTTGCTCATCATGATGAGGGCACCGCCCTGAACGTCTTTATATATTAACTTCCCACTTTGCTAATAGCGCCCCCTTGTGGTAACAGGAAGTGACCACTCGTTACTTCCACTTGTACTGATGACACATTGTTGAACCCATCAACTTCATTCTCCTTCTAAAACATGCAGAACAAGTTGATGAAGCTACATTATGAACGCTGTGTAGCTAAGAGTAATGGCGTCCGTGTGGCGACGCGGCGACTTTGGATCCCTCGCCATGAAAATAAGTTTGGAATTCCCAATGCTCTCATGCCCACATACTTGACTCTAGCAGCTTCAAACTTGCTGGACATGATGACTGCTCCGCCCTGAACGTCCCGATGCATTGACTTCCCACTTTTCTACTAGCGCCCCCATGTGGTGACAGGAAGTGACCAGTTGTTACTTTCACTTGTACTGATGACACATAGTTGAACACATCAACCTCATTCCACTTCTATTACATGCAGAACAAATTGATGAAACTACCTTATGAATGCTGTGAAGCTACGCATAATGGCATTCGTGTAGTGACGCGGCGACTATCCATCCCTCGCCATGAAAATACGTTTGGGTTTTTGATGTTTTTAATAAACTTGTATCAACATAAAAATTCATAGGCCGGTCAAGGGTGCCCCTTGAAATTTTCAAAAACCCCTCCCCATAGGGTTTTTTTTTTAAGTTGGAAGATGAAATTTGGTACACGTGTATGTTGCCAATGCAAACAAAAAAGGTTTTGGCACCATTGGTCAACTCCAAACAGGAGGTCAGCCATTAAGATTTTAACGTGTCATTTTGGCCCGATTTCCACGTATTGTATTTTCACAAACTCCCCCTAGCGATTCCGTCCAATCAACCTAATATTTATTTCTGATCATCAAGAGGCCATGCTGATCAAAATTTCTGCTCTGCATGTCTGTCGCTAAATGGGCCTGGCCGCCATGGAGCCCCCATTTCAGATGCCTCGCCAAACACATTCAAGCAGCTCTCTCTCCCTCATACTTCATCCAGATGGATTCAAAATTCCTCTACATGGTTAAAGCCCCACCCTGAATGCCTCAATGTGCTGCTAAGCAATTTAGCTCATGGCGCCCCCTTGAGAAAACGGGAAATGCCACATTTTACGTTGACATTGGCCGATTTGCTCAAAACTTCATATTTGTGCTTAGGGTCTGCCCCTGAATGCGCTTGCCCACATTTGGCTACGCTCTGAGCGCCCCCTGGTTGATGAAGTATCAACTTGTCATAACTTCTTCAGATCTGTCCGATTCGCTCGACACTTTCTCTGAGGTTGGGGCCCTGCACTCGACCTGTCCTATGGTTGTGAGTGCACAGCTGCACCCGTCAGGATCTCACCACAACCGCAACGTGTGCAAGGGGGCGAAGGCCCATTCAACGCTGCTTGTAGCTTTAATTTTTTCTGTACTGCATTAAGCACTAGGCCTCCTACAGGCGAATGCATTGACAATTTTCCATATCGCTCATACGAAAAGAAAATCTCTCAAAAGACAGCTACTCTATTAAACTTTTCCTCGGCTAGCTTTTCTATGAAGCCTTTCCTCGGTTACAGTATTTAATGGTTACATGTCATGTCAGCGTCATTGAAACTTCGCTAACTCGACGACGTCACCCAGATTCTGCGAACAATGCACGCAAGCAAGGATAATGCACTCTAGATAATAATTTGGAATTGTTCAACATCTGTCTCAGAAAATATTAAATGCCATCTGTTTGATACCTCTTCAATGTTTTTTGCCTTCATGAGCATTTTAATGTAGGACTTGGTGATTTATTGCTGTTTGTTTGTTTGTTAAATATAATTGAGAAAATACAAGAATGGTGCCACTGGCCCTTATGCCATTGTGTGATGCCCTAGGATAGGTGGTAGATAGACACAACTTCCCTTCCATTCTCCATACTACATTTTGGCTTCACTGCTTCGGGCTTAGCACACTCTAGAAGCTCATTATGGCACTCTGTGTTTGCTATTATAGGCCTTATCTGTTATGAACAAAGTAATGGAAATTATGTAAAATATTATGGAAAAGTTTTGAAAAATCGCTGTTAAAAAAGTGTGGGAACCCTGTGTTTACACTTGGTGACCAATTGTGATTGGATTTTATTGCTTGCTATGTAGCTTCCGCTAAGACCCGGCTCATAGTTAAAAAGCATATAACAACAATAGCAGCCCTTTCCTGCCCAGATGAGGTGGAGATTTTGACCCCGTTCCACTTTTTTTTTTTTGGAAAAACTAACATGGTTCTGCCTATAGTTTCCACGTTTGGATTATTTCACTTATTGAAATTGGCCAGACTGGCGCATTTGCAACTTGCAAGAGCACGGAGGACCATATAGAAGAATAAACTTCATCAGAAGGTTCTCTATAATAGCCCAGCGGTTTAATGACAATTTTCCGGTTATGTTCTTGTTTGGGACGGATTCGCGTTTACCAAATAGGTGGTCAGATCCCAGACCACCTCCACTAGTGGTTTGAGTCATCGGATCTCAATGCGTCTTGGAGCCCGTTTACACTTTTGTTTAACGCTGACCACTTGTGATCCGATCACCCAAAATACATTTTAAACCCAAGTGTAAACGGGGCCTGAGTGGTATTGTGCTTTAAAGAAATTGTGATTTAACATTTTACTTCCCTCTTGTGTTGATTTATGTGAGTGGATGCTGATTTTGTGGCTTGTATGTTTATTAAGGGGAGTGCATGTTGGGAAAGGGATGTGCATTGTTGTTAAGGGTCATGTTTCTAGATTATGCTAGTTATCTTAAGGCTGTGTGTTTGTTGGTTAAGGTGTGGATATTAATAAAGGCATGTGTGTTCAGGGGATGTTCGTATTTTCGTCTTGAGATGTTTAACAGCTGATTTTGGGGTGTATGTTGGGCATGAGTGTGCACCCATCGCCTATACCATGACCTTTTGAATTTGTGGCATTATATGGTTTTGGAGAAATGTGTATATAAAATATACATGTAATGTGACTGCTACAGGTGAGCCTCTTAATTCAGAGAGTGTATGTTAGTTGACGGTTGTCCTGATTAATTGAGTGCGCCAATGGGATTAGGGGTGTGTGATGGGTGTGTACGTCTGTTAAGGATGTGTGTTGGTTTCCCAGGGCTCAACAGCTCATATGGATCTCCTGCCATCAGTGGAGGATCTTGACAATACGGCCTTCAGGGGGACTGACAAGAAGAGTGTGCTGGATCTGATTGGTGAGATGACCTACATCTGTGTGTAATGAAGCAGTCTACTCGTAGGATACGCTTCCTTTAATCATCCCATCAAACCGTCTCTCCCTGATTTGTCACCCTCCCCCAGGCTCCCACTCCACCGACCGCAGCTCCCCCCCACCTGGTTACATCCCAGATGCCCTGCAGCAGGTGGCCCGAAACGGCTCCTTCACCAGCATCAACAGTGAGGGAGAATTCATTCCCGAGAGCATGGACCAGGTAATAGTCCTGTGACACCCAGCAATACACCCTGAACTCTCAGGTGATTCACCCGCAACACCCTGTGGACATGGATATGATAGTACCCTGGCAGTACTCTTGTAGCCCTGTAATGTGCTGGTAATTTGCTTTTGGGCCCTAGGGAGCACAGTCAATGTCATGCACCAGAAAGACACAGATATCATGGTTCTGACCACCCAAAGAGAAAGGGTGAGCTTTAATTCTTGTAACACCCAGAGCACATGGAACAGGTAATTCACCTGTATCTCCCATGGGCATAGACCAGGTAGTACCCTGGTGGTACTACTGTAGCTCTCTGGTAATGCCCCAGTAATATACAAGTGATGTACCTACTTGAAAGATTTATGGGGCATTGTCTACATCAGGGCTCATCAAATCTGGCCCTCGAATCCAAGTACAGTCCTGGTTTTCTTTCTTTCTTGGTAATTAAGTGAACAATTAATGCTGCTGATTGGGCAGATTTTCACCTTACCTGACTCCCAGGTAAAGGGAGGGTGGAAAACCAGCAGTTATCGGCCCTTGAGGACCATGATTTGAGGAGTCCTGGTCTACATTATGCTTCTGTAAGACACAGATAACATGGAGTAAGTAATACACTTGAAACACCAAGATGGCATGGTTCAGGTGATGCATCTGTAATGCCCAAAGAGCATGCACCAGGTAGTATACTGGTAACACTCAGGAAACATGGGTCAGGTAATACACCTGTAACACCAAGAGACCGTGGACCAAGTTGTACTGCAGTGTACCAAAGGAGGTGTTGTCGTGGCGCTCAGCACCTCTCTCTGTTTTGTGTAGATGCTGGACCCCTTATCCATGAGCAGCCCGGAGAACTCTGCCTCAGGTAGCTGTCCCTCCCTGGACAGCCCCCTCGACAGGTGAGTCCTGCAGTGCGCATTCTGCATACAGGCCTCGCGGCAGTGACGCATAGTGTTTGACTCTGGTGTGTCTCATCTCTTCTCCTCGTTCAGTGACAACTACCCTAAATGCCGCATGCCTCGAGCCCAGAGCTACCCTGACAATCACCAAGAGTTCTCAGGTGAGCTTCAGTTCGGTACCTTCTTTAGAGAACATTCATTGGTGGGTTTGATGTGAGTTAGGTTATCTTTGCTGTCTTAAGTCTAGTGTTCCCTGTGCAGAGTACGATATCCCAGTGTTTGAGAAAATTGCCAAAGGAGGGACATATCCCCGACGTTACGGCATATCCTTCGGTCACCAGGACTACAGCGATGGTGAGAGTTTCATGTGACATTTCTATTTTTATTTTTTTTTTTAATAATTTTAAATTTGGCATCTCCAATCCCACCCGAATTTGGAATGCCCAATTGGGGAACTATGTACAAAGCTTGCTCGTATGCGACCCCTTGCTGCCAACTCAGGATAGTGAAGACAGTTCACGGCTCTCCTCCGAAGCACGTGCCTGTCAGCCACTGATTCTTATACACTCGCTGGTTGAATCTTCGCAAGTTCAGAGCGAGGGCGGAGGATAAACGGACATGAACCAAGCCGGAGTCTTCCTGACGAGCGCCCATCTGGCCAACAGGAGGCGCTGGAGCAACGAACAAAGCTGATATCGAATACCCATATCTGGCAGTCCCTTCCCAATTTGTAACCCTGTAGCGCGATAGCCAATTGTGCGCTACTCTGAAAAAGCTGCCGACCCCTGCTGGTGGATACGCCGAGGCTCGAACCCGCGACGTGGTGATCACCTCTGCACTGCAGCGCAGTGCCTGAACCGTGTGAGCCACCCAGCAGCCCTCATGTGACATTTCTGCTTAATTCTGTAGATGTGCTTCTGAATTTGAGTACAGCCTAAATGCTGTATAAATGCGATGCGTGGTTATGCTGTGGATATGTTGTGCATTGGTGGGCTGTAGATGTGTCCTGTTATGTTAATTAAAAACGGTCATGACTATGTAATGCTAGGGATAATCCGCAATAGAGCTGTACAGTTTGTAGAGGTCAGTGATTCCCAGACTTGGCCCTGGGTACCTTCTGTGTACATCGGTTTTTGCTCCAACTGCAATTACAATTATAGAATTAAAAAGCTATCATTTTTTCTTAATTGGCTGCTTTTTCATCCTCTTGGACCACTGACCAAAATGGCTATGCATTCCATGATGTTTAAAAGCCTCAATATTCATACTGTGTTTTTTTTTTTTTGCTGCGACCAAGCAGCTCTATGAACGCTTCTGTCTGTCTGTCTGTCCGACCGTCCGTCCGTCCGTCTGTCTGTGACACCTTTTTGACCATGTTCCTGTCGTCATATCATCATGAAATTTTCAGGAGTTATTGACCTTTACCAAAGTGATGTCCATGCACAAGGTCGAGGTCAAAGGTCAAGTTCACAGAGGTCACAACCTTGTTTGCGGGTTTTCGCGCTGTAACTCCAGTTAGAATTCATGGATCGCTATGAAATTTTGGAAATGGCTTCTCGGCATAGCGGAGGTGTTCCCTATTGTTTTTCAAGGTCATCTGTCAAATCCCAAGGTCACAAAGGCAAAAAATTGTCGATTTTGCCCCGATTTCACAGTTCTCGCACCATAACTCCACTTCAACTTGATGGATGGCTAGTACATCTTAGAACAAGCTTCTTGGTACAGAGGAAGGGTCCCCTATTGATTTTCAAGGTCATTTGCCAATTTCGAGATCACACTTGTACAAGAAACCACCAGTCATGGACACTAGGCCACGTGACGGATGCTAGGCGAGGTCGCAGCTGTTAGATCCTTCTGATCTACTTGTTTTTTTTTTTTTGACATTCATGGAAAGCTATTTGGCAAACTTTTTTTTTACTGAACAAATGCAAGCCTGTGGTGAATCAGTAAGGTTTCTGGATGCCAGTGTTTTCAGTTTTCTAGTGTGTTTCCTAAAACGAAACACAAAAAGGATGCCAAAAAGGTTTGACTTATTTGCTTTGTCTCGGAATTCTAAATCAGCAATCTAATATGTATTCTAAGCTATGGCCTGTAGTGAGTGTGAAATGATATGTGTTGTATCATGAGGGTAAGTGTGATGTGTGTGTGTGTGTGTGTGGGTCACAGTGGAAGATGTGTAACATGTGTGTGTGTGTGTGTGTGTGTGTGTGTGTGTGTGTTACAAACTTATGATTTATGATGGATTATTGTGGTTGTATTGGTGTGCAATGCATTTCAGGATGTCTCAAGAGTGTAGCTCATAATTCTGGTGTGTTTTGTGTTTCTTTGAATGTTATGGTGTGTGCGTGTAGTGGTCTGTTCCTGTGGGGGTGTGTAACAGGGTGTGTGTGTGTGTTTGTGTGTGTGTGTACGCGCTTGTTGTTTGAAGTTCCCGTGATGGTGTGTGCATTTGTGAGTGGTTTTCGGGTTGATTTGTTCCTGTCGGTGAGCCCAGTGGTGTATGAATGTGTTGCAGTGAATGATCTTTGATTATGGGGGTGTGTAATGATTGATTTGTGGATGGTGTGTTCATTGTGTATGATGTAATGGTGAAAGTGTGACAGTGTATGCTGTGTAATTGCGTGTAATGATGGATTTACTCCTGCAGGAGTGTGTAATGGTGTATGCTTTGTTGCTGCGTGCAGTGTGTGACAATGTCTGATGTGTGATTATGCTAGTGTCTCATGGCAGATTTGTTACTATGGTGTTGGATAGTGTATGATGTTTGATTGTGAGTTTAACTGTGCACGATGCAAGATTATAGTTGTTGGTTGTTGTGCAACTATGGAAGTGTTTTGGACGGTATATGATGTTAGATTGTATGAGTGTGTGATTGCTTAAGTCTGTGTTTGTTGATGTGTGTTGGATGGTATGATTGTGAGAGTTTGTAACTGCATTCTGTGTGATGATGGTTGTTGGTTGTTGTGTAACTACAAGAGGGTGTGGGATGGTATATGATGTATTACTGAGAGTGTGCAACACTGCAAGATGTGTGGTTCTGTGTTGGTCGTTGTGCAACTATGAGAGTCAGATGGTGTATTATGTTGGATTTTGAGAGTGTGTAACGGTGCATTATTTGTGATTGCATGAATGTGTGTTGGTTGATATGTGTTGGATGGGATATGATGTTTGATAGTGAGTGTATAACAGCATACGATGTGTGATTGTGGTTGTGGTGTAACTACTGGAGGGAGTGGGATGGTGTTTGATAATTGATTGTGAGTTTATAACGGTGCTCGATGTTTGATTGTGTGTTGGTTATTGTGTAATTTCGGGAGGGCTTTGTGGGCTGCGTAACGAGGCAGCTCGGCTCCCCCCGCAGGGCGGAAAACGTTCCCGCGTGCGCGGCGCACGCAGGGCCACAGCCTGCGCTCGCCCGTCAGTTTCAGCCCCACTGAGCAGCAGAGCCTGAGCACCAGCAGCGGAAGTAGTGTCTTCACTCCCGACCCCGAGGAGGCCGGCCGCCGTCGCCGCGGCAGCGACATCGACGCCAACCCCACTCTCTCCGTCATGGACATCAGCCCACCCAGCCGCTGTGAGTGGCTGCGCCTCTGTGCATGCATGTGTGCATGAGGGACGTGCCTTTGTGCAGATGTGTTTTTCTGCGTGTGAGTAACTCCTGTGTTATCACTCAGCTCCGCGTGCCCCCACTAACTGGCGACTGGGGAAGCTGCTGGGGCAGGGTGCGTTTGGACGGGTCTATCTGTGCTACGATGCCGACACGGGCCGTGAGCTGGCGGTCAAACAGGTGCAGTTTGATCCGGAGAGTCCAGAGACCAGCAAGGTGAGCTACAGCGGGACATCCCTTTGGGGGTGATGTCATCGGTCTTGTTGTTGTTGTTGTTGTGTCTACTGATGGTGTATACGTGCTGATGGGCTGTGTCTGTACTGATTGAGTTTTAGCTGATTATGTCAGTGTAGATGGCTATGTCTATTCTACTGGCTGTATTTGTCCTGATGTTGATGGGTCTGTTCTGATGTGGATGGCTGTGCTGATAGTGTATCTGTGGCGATGTGGTGCATCTGTGCTGATTGTTTGTCATGTGTATACAGGAGGTGAGCGCTCTTGAGTGTGAGATCCAGCTGCTGAAGAACCTTTTTCATGAGCGCATTGTTCAGTATTATGGCTGCCTGCGCGACACACAGGAGAGAACCCTGTCCATCTTCATGGAGTACATGCCTGGGGTAAGTGTTCACAGACGGACAGGCACGTGTGACGCACGCACACAAGCACTCATACTGCTCGCAAGCCCCGAGTGACATTCTTTGTCTCTGTCAGGGCTCCATTAAGGACCAGCTAAAGTCGTATGGAGCACTCACGGAAAACGTCACGCGTAAATATACCAGGCAGATCCTGGAGGGAGTATCGTACCTGCACAGCAACATGATCGTGCACAGAGATATCAAAGGTGAGCGTCTCCTTAGCAGTGTTTGCTGCCAGTGTGAAGACTCACTTAAACGGGAATTTTATTTCCTTGGAGACCAGGCCCTTTCCTTGGTTTTGCGTGATCAAGTATGACCATCTTCATCAACAAAACTGAAGCTCTGTCTAGTATTCACAACACAGGTACAGCAGCAACTAAGTCAAACTGCCATTAATGGGGAGAATGGGACATGGGGATAAACACTCAAAAAGCTAATAAACTCGCATTTTCAAAGACCGGAAACTCAGCGAGCGGTCTCTGGTGGCTTCACCTAATTTATACTTTTTCATGCCATTCTTTTTATTAACCGTTTAAATTTTTCGAAACAACTTTTTGCCGCGTTAAACCCACAAGCTTGTGAACTTCCTCTTCACCTTTTGAATCAAACCTGCGAGCAGAGCGGCTAGATTTTTAATGTTTCTAGTGTTTCTTTCCACCCAACAGAAATGAGTAACTGTCAGTCTAAAACTACAAAGTCCTGACAAAAGTTCAATGTTTGGTCTCCCGTGCAGCGGGAATGGCTAAGGGATTCTGTGGCTGTAGAAAAGCTAACTACAGGGTTCCTACGGTCATGAAATTCCTGGAAAAGTTATGAAATTTGAAAAACCTGTTTTCCAGTCTGGAAAAGTTATGGAATTAACTAACGGTTTTGGAAAGGTTTGGAAAAATACACTGTTTGCCTAATGCTTATATGTTCACTAAATCCCCAAAAAATGTCTAGAGTTTACCGCAAAACTACAAGCTATTATTTAAAATTGAACAAGACACCGTTGAAACTAGCATGAAGTTTCCTGATACGCGTAGGTTACATATGCAGCTAGGTGGCTGGCAGCGATTATTTTTCCCCCACCGGACTTCTTAATACCAACTTTATCTCATAACGTTACAGCCAATAAGAATCAGGCCTACCAAAGAAAACGTAGCCTCAGCACACAAAAACTTTGAAATGCCTACATTAATCGCGGAAATAGCAACAGAAAAATAATACCCCGCTACCGAAACTGCAAAAACCGCAACATAAACTGTTGACTCGTAGCATAAGACTATGAAACTGCAACATCTTCTTTCGCATCCGTCTTAGCCATTTACTGCGCTTGCGCGTACCGACCCAGGCTGCTTTCAGAGATGGCGGAATCAGGCGTGTCTCCTTCGGTTGGTAAGTAAAACTTCCAAATATGACGTTATTGTTAATGCAGTTGTTTAACAATGAATTGTAAGACGTAGCAGTTACATCCACATTCTCGTAAATTCGCTTATTTTAGCATGTCACCCTGCCGAAAATGAACGATGCGCTGTCGATTTCGCTGTAGTCTTAGAGTTGCCTACTTGACGACTTTCTCAAGACGTATACATACGTCTTGAGTGGACAAACAATCCCGATTTGGAAAGTCGCCAGATTAAGCGAGAAAGTCGTCAAGTTGGCGACTCTAAGACTTTAGCGAAATCGACAGTGCATCGTTCATTTTCGGCAGGGTGACATGCTAAAATAAGCGAATTTACGAGAATGTGGATGTAACAGCTACGTCTTACAATTCATTGTTAAACATCTGCATTAACAATAACGTCATATTTGGAAGTTTTACTTACCAACCGAAGGAGACACGCCTGATTCCGCTATCTCTGAAAGCAGCCTGGGCCGGTACGCGCAAGCGCAGTAAATGGCAAAGACGGATGCGAAAGAAGATGTTGCAGTTTCATAGTCTTATGCTACGAGTCAACAGTTTATGTTGAGGTTTTTGCAGTTTCGGTAGCGGGGTATTATTTTTCTGTTGCTATTTCCGCGATTAATGTAGGCATTTCAAAGTTTTTGTGTGCTGAGGCTACGTTTTCTTTGGTAGGCCTGAAGAATGAAGCACATGCTTTTTTTTAACCTTTTGATCCACATGCTGTACCCTCTATGCACATGATTACTTGGTACACTGTTCGCCGAAATTTAAAGGGCAGTAATTGTACAGTATAGATAAGCTGTGCCCACCCAAAAATTTGGCTTGCACAGCGCCCCTGAAGGTCACCGTTTTTCTAATAACGCCAGTTGAATTTTCCCACTGCCTCGCTTCAAATTAGTGTAATAATAGCATCAATGTCAATCATAATAATGATTTATAAATAACATTAATCGTTCGGGATAACAAAGTATTAGACAAGTTGCATAAACTAAAGGCAGATAAGGCGGCGGGTCCTGATGGCTTATATCCCAGAGTGCTCAGGGAAGTTGGAGAGATCATCTTTAAGCCGCTATCCACCATCTTCAGGCGGTCTTTAGAAACTGGAGAAATACCAAATGATTGGAAACAGGGCAATATTATACCAATTTATAAGAAAGGGGACCGTACCGAGCCAGCAAATCACAGGCCAGTCAGTTTAACTTGCATTGCGTGCAGAATATTGTAATCCATCATAGAAGATGAGCTGGACTTATTTCTTGAATGGAGCAGTATCTTGAGGGATAGCCAACATGGTTTTCGTAAGGGAAGGTCATGCCTGACAAACCTTCTGGAATTTTTTGTAGAGGCCACAAAGACTTATGACCAGAGCAGGGCTTATGACATCATATACTTGGATTTTCAGAAAGCATTCGATACCGTACCGCATAAGACTAATTTTTAAATTGAGTTACAGGAGGTATTCTGGAGTGGATTCAAAACTGGTTACAGGACAGAACACAAAGAGTGGTGGTCTGTGGTATCTCATCTGAGCTAGGCATGGTGGGGAGTGGCGTCCCCCAGGGATTGGTGTTGGGGCCCCTGCTGTTCCTCATCTACATTAATGACCTTGAGAGTAATATTGAGAGCAGATTGGTTAAATTTGCAGATGATATTAAATTGGGGGGTTTGGCAAATAGTTTAGGGTCCACTAAAGTGATTCAGGATTATTTGGATAGAATCCTGAATTGGGCAGAAATGTGGCAAATGAAATTTAATTTAGCAAAGTGTAAAGTTGTACATGTAGGTAATAAAAACATTAGACGGGATTAATTCATGAGAGGTTTAAAACTGGAATGTGCTGTACACGAGAAAGATCTGGGAGTGATTGTTGACCAAACCCTCATAGGCTCTAGCCATTGTGCCGTAGCAGTTAAAAAAGCCAATCGGATGCTGAGATACATTGCCAAAAGTATTGAGTAGAAATTTAAGGAGGTGATGCTTCTTTCGTACGACACATTCGTCGGACAACATCTGGAGTATTGTGTACAGTTCTGGGGACCATACTTTAAGAAAGATACAGAGGCTCTAGAGAAAGTTCAGAGAAGAGCCACTAAGCTTATTTCCAGGTATAAAAGATAAGAGAAGAGGCTGAAGATCCTTAATCTCTTTAGTCTTAGGAAAAGGAGACTTAGGGGTGATTTGATTAAGGTCTATAAATATGTTAAAGGGATTAACAAAGTGAATTATGTCGGATTCCTTCGACCAAGTGTTGTGAGTAGAACTCGGGGTCACAAATGGAAGTTGAGGTATATTTAGCACTGATATTCGGAAATATGTCTTCACCCAAAGAGTAATTTCAATGTGGAATAGCTTGCCTGACCATACTGTTGAGGCAGAGACCTTGGGGGTTTTCAAGAGCAGGCTTGACTTACAGCTAGATTTACAACTTGAGTCATTAAGTATCTGAAGGGATATATTCACAATAGTATAAAGAAACTGGCGAGCGTAGTTGGGCTGAAAGGCCTGTTCTTGCCTGTTATGTTTTATGTTATGTTATGTTTAATACAACCAATCTTATTTATTTAATGAGATTTCAATACAAACACGCAACTATATTTAAATTTATGGTCGACGTCCATCTATGGCCCAATTAGTTTCTCTCCAAGTCACTGTTCAAAAATATTTCATTTCCATCCTGGCATTTTTTTGTTTGATTACCCGGGTTCGCTTGCGAAACTCAATAATTTTTTTTCAGCTCAATGAACACGTCATGCATGTAAATTGATTAGACCGCAAAGAGTGCCAGTTACAAAAAATATCTTCGCTGTTTGCTTTGAAATTCTCCCGCAAGTTCTCTCATTCCAAATAAAATATTTCATTTATTTTTAATGCATGTCTGTTTTGAAACTATTGCGATGCATGTTCGTATAAACGCCAATTTTTGATTTTCTAAGAAAATGGGACCAAAAGTAGAGAAAAGGACACCAATTTTTTCCACTAATCGCGCAAAATTTCAAAATAGTAATTCTATACGAACATGCGCAACATCTTAATCATGTACACTTTGGTTCATAACTGTGGCATATGTTATGTTTGAGAAAAGTTGCACAAAGTGATTTTGATGATCTTGGGGGTAAAAAAAAACAAACAAAAACTTCTAATTCCACCAATTGGCTTTTTTTTTTTTTTTTTTTTTTCTTTTTTTCAAATTTCCTATCCATATAATGTAGCAATACAACATACGTCATTCACAGATAACTTAATTTGATAGGACTCGGCCCACACAACTGAATAATAGGCCGATGTTATTCGCTGTTATACGTGTGGCCAATGCTGAATTTTTTTTTCTTGGCCACACTTTTTGGCATTTTAATCATTCATTTTTGGACATTCTTTAGCGTCATTCGGCGCACAATAGAGAAAAAATACTTCAATTTGCGTTCATATGAAAGGCATTAAGACGTCTTTAAAGTCATTTGGAACAATCAGCGAGAATTAAAGGATTATCTGCTCTAATGCTGTCCAGAAATGTTATTCATAGTCAAACGGTGTGATAAAAATGTTAAATGCACTTTAATGTTCATTGATTGTTGCAAATGACTTTAAAGATGGTGTGAATGCCTTTCATATTAAGGGAAATGAAAGTATTTTTGCTGTAGGCCTATTGTATGCAGAATGAGGCTAAAGATTGCCCAGAAAGGAGTGATTAAAATGCCAATGACGTCACTGAATCTGCTGCAGAGGTGGAAAATCCAGGGGTTGGAAAGTAAAAATCCAGCTCGGTTTTTCTCCCTCCCACAGAATGAGCTCATCACTCAAATTGGCTCTATCTCCTGTCAAAAGTAAATCCAGGTGGTTGGAATAAAGTTCTGTATACTTTTCTGGAAGTTTACCTTCTGAATATGGACTTAATGCGGTACGCGCAAATGTTCGATTTTTGGCGCTAATAAATGTTTCTTGGTAAAATTGGTCGCCATTTCACACTAATGAATGCATATTTTCTCGTACTGAACAGCAAAAGGTGTACACTTAATATTACAATATACTATTATAAAATACATAGACCTTCTACTATTATTATAAATATATGCTACTATTATTACTATTAGGCCTATTAATTATTACAGCCAATTTCAATAAGTTATTTTTTTTCTTATCAAACATGTCTCCTATGCTTGTAATAAATCTGCCAGATCATCTGAGGATCATGGTAAGGTCGGGGGGGGGGGGCGTTTGCTCAAAAAAGGTTGAGAACCACTGCTCTAAATAATTTGTAATTAATCAGAAAATATTAAATGCCATCTGTTTGTTACCTCTTCAATGTTTTTGCCTTCTTGAGCATTTAAATGTTGCACTTGATTATTTATTCTAACAAAGCCTTAGTGCAGTAACTACATTTTGGGTAAAATGTGAGTAACTCAGTTTTGGGCCTGAAAGTATATTGAAGTCAGGATTTATTTGGACAGAAATTGTACCAGGGTGAATCAGTTAATCACAATCTGTCACAGAAGTGCTGACTGTTTATTTGTTGGGACAGCAAACAAACTCTGAAGCCATTTTTTACTGTTTAAATTATTGCGTAGTTGCTGCACTTAGCCTTTGTAGGGCAGTATTGTTGTTTGTTTGTTTAAATATAATTGAGAAAATATAAGAATGGTGCCATAGGGCCTTATGCCTTTGTGTTTTTCCCGCGGATAGGTGGTAGGTAGACACAACTTCCCTTCCATTCTCCATGCTACATTTGTGCTACACTGCTTTGGGCATAGCACACTGTAGGAGCTCATTATGGCGCTCTTTGTTCGCTATTATAGGCCTTGCCTATTTTAAACTAAGTCATGGAAATTAGGTAAAATATTATAGAAAAGTTTTGAAAAATCACTGGTGAAAAAGTGTTGGAACCCTGTAACTATACTGAGCAACGAAAGACATGCAAGTTAAAACAGTATTGACTGTATGTGGGTAATTATTGTAAAAATCTTATTCACACTTGCACATTTGCACTCATTTCTTCAATCATTTCTTTGCTTTGCTGTCACTTTGGGTGACCATATGAGCACAGTAACTATCTGGATAACTTGAGTTTCTTTTGTTGTGAAGTATAAAACCAGATCGGAATCATTGTTTCTGATGTATTTTCTGTTGGAAAATCAGCATACACCTGTAAATGGTCAGTGAGCTCACCATCTTTGAAGGCACATTTACTATCTGATTTTATTATTCTCCTCGCCCAGTTCTTACCATTGCTAGCAGTTGAGTTGATTGCTGCTGCTTTGCCATTGTAAATATTGGACTTGTTTTTCAATTTTTTGATAAATATGATTTTGGTCATGTTTAATTATTGACAACCTCGAAAAAGGCCCTGGGTTCCAAAAAAGCAAGATTTCTCACAAAGTTCAAATGGAAAAAATGTTTTTCGATGTGCATTGTGGTTTGATGAACTAAAGACAAAGGCTTGATCATGCTGGTTTACCATTACTTTTTTTAATGAATGAAGACATTTTGACGACAAAGCCAGCTTTGAGAGGCAGATTATTGGAAAAGCTTGCTGAAGTGTTGCTGTTTTTGCTGTCACAAATACGGTCACTGAACTGTAAATGTAATTTTTACTTCACCCCACGGAGTGGGCGTGAAGTACTGTTTTTAGAGGCTCTGTGTGTTTGTTTGTCTATCTGTTTGTGTCTCCGCACTTTGCGTGAATGGGGTGAAGTCTGCCATCTAGTGGCTCTGCATGATTCTTTGTGTTTCCGCGCCAGATAATATTTGCGTGAATGGGGTGAAGTCTGCCATCTCTGATTGCCTTGTTTCAAATGTAATGTCCATGTTGACACATTTTAATTTTAAAATGCATAACATTTGCTTTGTTTTCGCCTAGCATGCACACTACTTGGGCATTTTCAAACCCTAAAATGGAGACTCTTAACGCCACTGAACCTGTTTAGTTTGAAAACTCTTGGATTTTGTTTTAGTGTGGACAGAAATCGTTTTCATTTTGAAACACTGTTCCAAAGTGAAAGCGCATTAGTGTGGATGCAGTCTTAAACATTGTTTGATTAAATTCTGTTTACAGAGGTTTTGTTTCTGGGCATTGCATAGCCGTAGCCTAATGAGCCCAGCTGGGGTGGGACAGAAGGGCAGATGGGTTGGTTATGAGGAAAAAGTGCGCAGTCAGAGCTCGCTTTGTATTCCAGGGGCCAATATTTTACGAGACTCTGCTGGAAACGTGAAGCTGGGTGACTTTGGGGCCAGTCGGCGCCTGCAGACCATCTGTCTGTCTGGGACGGGCATCAAATCTGTGACCGGCACCCCCTACTGGATGAGCCCAGAAGTGATCAGTGGAGAGGGCTACGGCAGGAAGGCGGACATCTGGTGAGGGGAGAAGAGACCAAAGTCAAATAGCCATTTGGATTGCTTACAATTTTAACTTTCTTTTCCCCAAGTATATACAAACCCCAATTCCAATGAAGTTGGAACGTTGGGTAAAATGTGAATAAAAACGGAACACAATGATTAACAAATCCTTTTCAACCTCTATTCAATTGAGTTCACTACAAAGACGACATATTTAATGTTCAAACAGATGAATTTTATTGTTTTTTGGAAATATCCCCTCATTTTGAACTTGATGTCTGCAACACGTGCCAAAAAAGCTGGGAAGGGGACATGTTTACAAGTCTTTCACCTTTTCTTTTAACACTAAGTGTTTGGGAACTGAGGACACTAATTATCCCCTGCCACGCGATTAGCGCGAAGCGGGGGATATAGCATTGGGCTCCGTCCGTTCGTAAGTACGGACACATAAAACTGAGGCGGCGGGGGATATTGCCATGTTAGTGGCATACACTTTTTGTAGAAACTTTGTTGGTGGAATTCTTTCCCGTTCTTGCTTGATGTATGACTTCAGTTGCTCAACAGTCTGGGGTCTCCTTTGTCAAATTTAGCACTTCATAATAAGTAAGTAATTAAGTAAGTAAATATTTATTTCTATAGCACCCTTCATAGTAAGGGTACACGGACTGCATCACAACTATACAGATAAAAAGATTCATCAATACAGTGATTAAATAACAATAAGAAACACGAACGGCAGTGCATAAATATAATGCAGTACATAGTCATGTGACAATCATGTGGCAGTCATGTGACTAACAATGGAAACAGGCAGCGGGTACCACCTAATACACGAAAGCTTGTCTGAACAAATAAGTCTTTAACTGCCCCTTAAAACTGATTACCAACTGGGTGGATCTTGGCTCCAATGGGAGCGCATTCCACAGCCTGGGGGACACTACCCCAAAGGAACGGTCCCCCTTTGTTTTGAGCGGGGTCCGAGGGACTGACAGGAGGCCCTGGTCGGATGATCTCAAAAACCGGCTGGGGGTATGGTGGTGAATGAGGTCGCAGATGTAACTGGGGGCTTGTCCGTGAATGGCTTTGTAAGTGAGCAGTAGGACCTTATAGTGAATTCTGAACGGGACGGGTGGCCAGTGCAAGGAAGCAAGTATGGGTGTGATGTGGCAGGATTTTTTTGACCTTGTGAGTAGTCTGGCAGCTGTATTTTGTACGAGATGAAGATTGACATATGTGAAAAGTGAGTCACAATAGTCCAGCCTGGATGATATGAATGAATGTATTGAAATTTCAAGTTCTGAATGAGACGCTATGGAACGGAGCTTGGAGATGTTTCTCAGATGGAAAAAAACAGTTTCGGGCTAGGGACTTCACATGATTCTCTAGGTGCATGGATTGATCGAATTGCACCCCGATGTTCCTGATGTTTGTGTGGATGTGGTTTTTGAGGGGCCTCAGATGTTCTTGTATCCTGGCTGTGACACTGTCGGAAGTGATGATTAAGACCTCAGTCTTTGTGGTATTTAACTGTAGGAGGTTGTTTGCCATCCAGCCCTCGTTAGCTGCCAAGCATTCCAGGAAGGTGCCGAGGCTCTGCATTTTTTTCTGGTTTAAATGAAAAATGGAGCTGAATAACAGTGATGGGAGATGCCGGGGAACTTACTGGTGACTGAGGGGGAGCATGTACAAGGCGAACAGGAGATAATGCGCCACACATTTTCTATGGGAAACGGGTCTGGACTTCAGGCAGGCCAGTCTATTACTCTCACTCTTTTACAATGAAGTCACGCTGTTGTAACCCGTGCAGAACGTGGCCTGGCATTGCCCTCCTGAAATAAGCAGGGGCGTCCCTGAAAAAGACATTGCATGGATGGCAGCGTATGTTGCTCCATTTCAGCATTAATGGTGCTTTCACAGATGTACAAGTTAGCCATGCCATGGGCACCAAGACATCCCCATACCATCACAGATATTGGCTTTTGAACTTTGCGCTGATAACAATCTGGATGGTCCTTTTCCTCCCTAGCCCGGAGGAAACGACGTCCATGATTTCCAAAAACCATTTTTCCACTTTGCATCAGTCTATCTCAGATGAGCTCGGGCCCAGAGAAGCCAGTGGTGTTTCTGGATGTTGTCGATATATGGCTTTCGCTTTACATGGTAGAGTTTTAACTTGCATTAGTAGATGTCGTGACGAACTGGGTTAACTGACAATGGTTTTCTGAAGTGTTTCTGAGCCCACATGGTAATATCTTTTACAGAATGATATTGGTTTTTAATGCAGGGCCGCCTGGGGGACCGATGGTCACGGGCATTCACTGTTAATTTTTGGCCTTGCCGCTTACGTGTAGAGATTTTTCTGGATTCTCTCAATCTTGACTGTAGATGATTAAATCCCTAAATTTCTTGCAATTACACTTTTTTTTTAACTTTTGGACTATTTGTTCACGCATTTGTTCACTAAGCGGTGAACATCGCGCCATCCTTGCTTGTGAACGACTGAGCCTTTCGGGGATGCTCCTTTTATTCCTTATCAGGACACTCACGTTTCCAATTGACCTGTTCACCTGTGGAATGTTCCAAGCAGGTGTTTTTTGAGCATTTCTCCACTTTCCCAGTCTTTTGTTGCCCCTGTCCCAGCTTTTTTGGAACGTGTTGCAGGCATCAAATTCAAAATGGGTATATATTTCCAAAAAACATTAAAGTTAATCAGTTTGAAAATTAAATATCATGTCTTTGTAGTGTATTCAATTGAATATTGGTCAAAACGTGCAAATCTTAGTATTCTGTTTTTATTCACAAATACACAATGTCCCAACTTTCCCCATTGGAATCGGGGTTTGTAATTTAAATATTGGCATTAGTGTCCATTTCACTTCTGGAATATTCGTCGTTTGCTGACTTGCTGACTGTATCTGCTGTCACAGAGGAGATGACCAAGTGAGAGAAACATTAGCTAGTGCAGGGCTGCAGTGGTGACGTGGATGGAAGCTTCGGGGTCTTACTGAAATGAGTCAATGACTGCGTTTACAAGGTCTTTAGTATCCCAGTTTTGAGGCTTATCCTGGCTTTGAGCATATCCGGTATATGATGTTTACATGGAACACAGAGAAACCCGGTTATTCATATCCCTGTATACATGATAAATACCAGTAATGCATTTTCTGATCATTGCATCCTATCTGTGCAGGCATTTGCTACGTCTTTTACGTATTTTGTTTACAACAGATTGAGCTGGAAGTGTGATTTAGAAGTAAGACCAACATGAGACCTCTGCGGCTTCTAGCGGGCTTAGAGTTACTAAATACACACGTCGCGTTACAGCTATGGCTCATCCACTTCGTTTTCAGCAATTGGAGGAGAGAGCGACAGTAAAATATTGAATACGTCACCAACTTTAATAGGTATTCACACAGAGATAGAAAAAACTTGAGTGGTGATGTATTCAATATTTCTTAAATAAAGCCGAAACCCTCCTCGTAGAAAACGGAAAATCGCTCATACCGGACAACAGCTTAAGTCCAGATTTTCTGTGATGTTTTTCAATTAAATAAAAATCAATTAAATAAAAATCGAATATATCGGATTTTATGTAATGGATTTTCGCTTACATCGGACAAAATGTCCAGTCCCGTCACAATGCATTTCCATTCAAAAGCACTCGGGTATACTGGACAATCTGGTTTGCACCATGCACATAATAAGTAATCAATCATAATTACATCATAATAATCAAGTTTGGCTTTCCTACACTGTTATAAACTGACTGAATTTAACCATTTTGTCTCTTTTTAAACGCATTGTCTCTTTGTCATTTTTATGCCCCCGCCCTCGAAAGAGGAAAGGGGGCATTATGTCGACACCATGTCCGTCCGTCGTCCGTAAACTTTTTGTTTCCGTGGGATAACTATAGAATCCCTCATCCGATTGATGCCATTTCATAGTGGCGTAGTGTTGGTGGCTAGAGGAAGGTTCCTTTCGAAAACCAGCATTGTACGATATTCAATATGGCCACCAGCAGCCATCTTGATTTTTGTTTCTGCCCAACAACTAAAGAACACCTCATCGGATTGATGCCGTTTCCTGGTGGTGTATTGGGGGTGGCTGGAGGAAGGTTCCTTTCAAAAACCAGCATTGTGCGATATCTAATATGGCCGCCACAGCAGCCAACTTGATTTTAGTTTCCGCCCGATAACTATAGAATGCCTCATCCGATTGATGCCATTTCATGGTGGCGTATTGGGGGTGGCGAGAGGAAGGTTTCTTTCGAAAATCAGCTTCGTACGATAGTCAATATGGCCGTCACAGCAGCCATCTTGACTTTTGTTTCCGCCCAATAACTAAAGAGCACCTCGTCCGATTGATGCCGTTTCCTGGTGGCGTATTGGGGGTGGCTGGAAGAGGGTTCCTTTCGAAAACCAGTGTTGTGCAATATCTAATATGGCCGCCACAGCAGCCATCTCGATATGCCCTTGATCAACATACAGGCGGGGGCATATGCCACGCTCTGCGTTGCTCTTGTTACTGTAAGTGGAGTCCTGTGCGCATTTTACCATGGCTTACGCTGAACATGCACTGAACTCTGGTAAACTTACTGTAAAATTACAGTTAACATTTAACTGGCAAAAAGGTGCCAGTTAAATTGCCTGTCAAAAAGGGCTTCAGTTTATTCGTTTTGTAATGTGAATATAGGCCACTGGATGGCAGTATTTACCTTTTTTTTGTTGAGCTCAGACTGGAGCTAGGTTTGGGCATGTTTCGGGCATGTCTGAAACAAGTCCCAGAGAAAAGAAAAGAAAAGTCTAAAAGGTGGGAGGGGTCTGCAAAAGAGTATATAAAGTGGAGAATTGAGACAGTAAAGTGGTAGGAGAAATTGCAAGAAGAAGGATACATGTGACTAGACCTGTCATTCTGTTCAAGACCTTTGAAGTTTCTTTTGTGGATTTTTGCCCCAAAGAGCATTTTCCTCACCCAGGACATCACCAAGGCACCCCACCAAAAAGGGACTGTAAATATTTCTATTTTTTGTCTTGTTAGTCAATCTTGGTCAGTAGCGTAGTTAGTTGTTTAGTTGTCTGTTCATTAAATGTGTTTAAGTTTTTAAAACTGTGTCTGTCATCCCTAGCTGTTGCTGTTGCTGTTGTGTTGTAAATGTAATAACAAATTGGGGCCATAACAAATTGGGGGCTCAAGTCCGGGACAGACCATTGTGTGAGTAATTTATTGAAAATCGACATTTCAACTTGTAAAATTGTTTTTTGAATTTTCCGATATAAATATATTGACAGATCAGCTGCAATGGATGATTTCTTGGCATCACCAACCGTTGAGGTTTTGAAGTCTTTTAAAAATCAGAACTGCTAGAAATTTGCAGACATTTAGAGCTGACAGAGGTAAAACCAGCCATGCCAAAAGCAAGACTGGCTAGAGAGATTGTTGAATATTACATTGATGAAAATGTGTTTGCACCAGGAGATCTGGAACAGTTTCCAGTGGAAAATCCAAATATAGAAATGGAACTTAAATGAAAAATGCTAGAGATTGAAAGGGAGGAAAAAGAAAAACAAAGGCAGTTTGAGTTAGAAAAATTAGCAAGACAGAGAGATTTGGATTTACAGAAATTCGATAGAGAAGAAAGGCTCTAAATGGAGCAACTAAAAATTAAAATGGCAACTGAAAATAAATTTCAGGCTAGCCAGGAGGTAAAACTGGTGCCTCCATTTGCAGAAAAGGATGTTGATAACTATTTCCAGTGTTTTGAAAAGATAGCAAAGAGTTGCCAGTGGCCAAAGGAACACTGGCCTCTGATGTTGCAAACTGTCCTCAAGGGTAAAGCTCAACAAGCCTATTCGGCTTTGTCTGCAGATGATTCCTCTGAGGTTGTCAAAATGGTTAATTTGAGAGCGTATGAGTTGGTTCCAGAGGCTTACCGACAAAAATTCAGAGGTCTGAAGAAATCTGACAATCAGACCTATGTGGAATTTGCTAATGAGAAGAAGGTTTGCTTTGAGCGCTGGTGTACCTCTATGGAGGTCAAGGATAATTTCAACTCACTAAAAGAGATGGTGTTAGTTGAAGAATTCAAGAACTGTGTTAAGGATGATCTTAAGACCTACCTTAATGAGAAGCAAGCACTGAATTTGCAATCAGCTGCCAAGTTTGCAGATGAATATGTTCTCATACATAAGTCCAAATTTCAGTCTTGCAGTAACAATAGATGGTTCCAATTTCAGAAGAAAGGTAATGGTGATACCCAAGATTCCTCATCCCAAAGACAAATCTGGTGATGGTGCTCAGAAATCCAGTAACAGGTCTGATCAAAGTGTGAAAGCTGACAGTGACAAATGTGGTCTAGTTTGCAATTATTGCAAGAAATCTGGTCATGTTACAACTAACTGTTGGTTCCTTAAAGCTAAGAAAGAAAAAGAAAAGGATACCAAACCAAATGCCTTTGTGAAAACAAGGTAAGAAACCCCTGTAGTAGATGACCGATCTGCTAAATTGCCTGCTCCTTGTGGGGCTAAGAAGCCTGATACTGCTGACTGTGTGAGGGAGGAATTTCTTCCATTTGAGTCAGAGGGATTTGTGACTCTGAATGAGCATTCTCCTCCTGTCCCCATATATATCCTAAGGGATACCGGAGCTTCTCAGTCACTTTTGTTGATGGACTCCTTGGAGTTACGCGATGAGACCGCATTGGGGATTTCATACTTGTACAAGGTATTGAAGGGAGGACTGCATCTGTACCCCTGCGCTCTGTATTCTTGAAGTCAGATTTAGTTACAGGACAGGTAAAGGTGGGACTTATGTCAAGTCTACCTATTAAGGGTGTTTCTCTGTTGGTAGGCAATGACCTGGCTGGGGGCATTGTAGTTTCCCCTGTTCATCTTACTTCACAGCTGAGCACTGAAGATGGCGACGAAGACCCATCTCTGTATCCTTCTTGCGCAGTGACTCGTGCTATGGCCAAGAAGGCTAAAGAAGAAGATGTGGTGCCGTCCAGCACATTGAATAGTCAGGACTCAGCTGGTTCCCCTCATGACTCTCTTCGGCCTACTATGGTTTCTCCGTTTGAGGACTTATCAGATACTTTTATCAGTTCTCTGTTCAGCCAGCCAGATGGGTCTAGTGATCCTGATGTGTCTGGGGACTTGTCTCTGTCCAGAAAGCGGTTGATTCAGGAGCAAACTAATGATCTTGAAATTTGGATATCATCTCAAGGATGGTATGTTGATGCGGAAGTTGTGCCCTCCTGATATCCTTGCCAACGCAGATTGGGCAGTGGTTAGGCAAATTGTTGTCCCGAAGGTCTATAGGAATGAGATCTTAACAATGGCTCATAGTTTGCCTTTAGGAGGTCATCTTTGTGTTAACAAGACTGTTGATAAGCTCATGAAACACTTCTTTTGGCCTGGGCTTCGGAAAGACGTTTCCAACTTTTAAAAAACATGTCACATTTGTCAGGTAGTTGGAAAACACCAGTTAGACCCACCTGTAGCTCCATTGCAGCCTATGCCAGCATTTGGGGAGCCCTTCTCTACGGTCATTGTTGATTGTGTTGGTCCATGACCTAAGACTAGATCTGGAAATCAGTACTTGTTGACAATCATGTGTGCATCTACCCGATTCCCTGAAGCCATACCTCTATGCAACATCAAAGCCACTGCAATCTCGGAGGCTTTGATATAGTTCTTCACGTTGTTTGGCCTTCCCAGGGAAATTAAGTCAGACTAAGGAAGCAATTTCACTTCTGGATTATTTCAGCAGGTTGTGTATGAACTAGGTGCGAAGCAGATTCTTTCTAGTGCCTATCATTCAGAGAGTCAGGGTGCCTTAGAGCGGTTTCATTCCACTCTCAAGACAATGATGAGGACTTATTGTTATGACTTTGAGAAAGACTGGGATGAAGGTGTTCATTTGCTGTTGTTTGCAGCTAGAGAAGCAGTGCAGGAGTCCACTGGATTCAGTCCATTTGAGCTAGTCTTTGGCCATGAAGTGAGAGGACCTTTGCTATTGTTGAGTGAACAATGGCAAGAAAACGAGCCGTATATCAGCCTGTTAGACTGTGTTAGCAAGTTCAAGGAAAGATTGCGTGCAGCATGTGACCTAGCCAAAGAGAACTTGAAATCAAGTCAGGGAAAAATGAAAACTTGGTATAATCATAAGGCTAGAAGCCATGAGTTTAAACTAGGAGACATGGTCCTTGTGTTGTTTCCCTTGCAGTCCAATCCATTGCAGGCTAGATTTCATGGTCCTTATGAAATACTAACAAAACTGAATGATCTCAATTACATTGTGAAGATTCCAGATAGGAGAAAGCCAAAACAGTTGTGTCACATTAACATGCTGAAGCCTTATCATGACAGAAATGCTAGGGTTGCAGCTCTCACTTCAGATTCTCCTATGGTCAAGACGTGTGAAGATGAGGGGGAGTTTCACAATGATGAACCTAGAATTAAAGCTGAAGTTCTTTCATGGAAATTGTCAAATTCTGAAGTGTTGCAAAATCTTGATGTAAAACTCCAGCACTGAGAACCCTCACAGAAAGATCAGTTTGAGAGGTTGATCAAGAAATATAAAGATCTATTTCCTGAAGTTCCAAAGAGAGTTTCCATAGCCTCTCATGATGTAGATGTTGGTGATGCCAAACCAATAAAACAGCATCCGTACCGGATGAATCCTGAAAAGAGAAAGATTGCTGAGAAAGAGGTTGAGTACATGTTAGAACATGATATTATCAGACCCTCCAACTCAGGTTGGATTTCACCCTGTGTGCTAGTTCCAAAACCTGATGGAAGTAGTAGATTATGTACAGATTATTGCAAAGTCAATGCTGTAACTGGAACTGATGTGTTTCCAATACCTAGGATTGATGATTGTATTAATAGAGTAGGGCAAGCAAAGTTTCTGACCAAGATTGATTTATTGAAGGGTTATTGGTATGTGCCTTTAACTGAGAGGGCCAAGAGCATCTCTGTTTGTGCCACACCATCTGGGTTGTACCAGTATGAATTCCTACCCTTTGGCATGAAAAATGCCCAGCCACGTTCCAAAGGATGATGCAGTCTACACATCGCCGGATTGCCACACAGGGGTGCGTACATCGACGACCGGATCACATGGAGTGACTCCTGGGAAGAACATCTGAAAGATGTGGAGACGTTGTTCCAGCGTTTGACCCAGGCTAAACCTGACTGTTAACCTGAACAAGAGTGACTTTGGTCGTGCGACTGTCACGTATCTTGGCTACGTCATAGGCCAGGGTAAGATGGCACCCATAAATGCTAAAGTCCAAGCCATCATGGACTTTCCAGTTCCTGACAACAAAAAAGCTTTGCGCCGCTTCCTTGGAATGATCGGGTACTACTGCAAGTTCTGCAAGAAGCTGAGATTGCTCTCAGTCTCACCATCCAACTGAAAAAAGGGGTAAAGTTCACTTGGGATGAAGCATGCCAAATAGCCTTCGATCGCCTGAAGTCTCTGCTGTGTCACTTCCCCGTGCTCAAATCTCCTGACTTCAACAAACCGTTCTCCATCACGGTCGAAGCTAGCGACCAAGCTTGTGGATCTGTGCTCCTACAGAGAAGTGACTCTGAAGACATTGAGCATCCCGTGGCATACTTCTCCAGGAAGTTCAATCGCCACCAAAGGAACTATTCCACAATAGAGAAGGAGCTATTGGCTCTGGTTCTATCTTTACAACACTTTGAGGTTTATGTTTGAACTGGGCAAAAGCCAATGATTGTGTACACGGACCACAATTGGTTAATGTTTTGGAGTAAGATGAAAAACAAGAATCGGAGATTGTTGAATTGGAGTTTGATTTTACAGGAGTTTGACTTGGAAATGAAGCATGTAAAGGATACTGACAATGTAATTGCTGATTGTTTAGCCTGTAATGTGAATATAGGCCACTCGATGGCAGTATTTACCTTTTTTTGTTAAGCTCAGACTGGAGTCATGTTTAGACATGTCCTGGACATGTCTGGGGCAAGTCTCAGAAAATTAAAAAAAAGAGGTCTAAATGTGGGTGGGGTCTGCAAAAGAGTATGTAAGGAAAAGAATTGAGACAGTAAAGTAGTAGGAAAAATTGCAAGAAGATGACCAGACCTGCCATTCTGTTCAAGACCTGTGACGTTTCTTTTGTGGATTTCTTTGCCTGTGTTTGAGCATTTTCTTCATCCAGGACATCACCAAGCCACCCCACCAAAAAGGGACTGTAATTATTTCTGTTTTTTCTTATTGATCAATCGTGGTCTTTAGTTGTAGGTTGTTATTAGTCTTTGTCTTTGTTAAAAAAATTAAATGTGTTTTAGTTGTTAAAACTGTGTTTTTCATCCCTTGCTGTTGCTGTTGTGTTATAAATGTAATAACAAATTGGGGGCCATAACAAATTGGGGGCTCGTCCGGGACAGACCATTGTGTGAGTTAAGTTATTGAAAATCTAACATTTCAAATTGTAAAATTGTTTTTTTTAATTTTCCTATATAAATATATTGACATATCAACAGCAATGGATGATTTCTTGGCATCACCAACCGTTGAGGTTTTGAAGTCTTTTAAAAAGACAGAACTGCTAGAAATTTGCAGACAGTTGGAGCTGACAGAGGTAAAACCAGCCATGCGAAAAGCAAGACTGGCTAGAGAGATAGTTGAATATTACATTGATGAAAATGTGTTTGCACCAGGAGATCTGGAACAGTTTCCAGTGGAAAATCCAAATATAGAAATGGAACTTAAATTAAAAATGCTAGAGATTGAAAGGGAGGAAAGAGAAAAAGAAAGGGAGGAAAAAGAAAAACAAAGAATTTGAGAGGGAAGAAAAAGAAAAGAGCAGAAAGAGAGAGACAGAGACAGAGAGATTTTGAATTAGAGAAATTCGATAGAGAAGAAAGACTCCAAATGGAGCAACTAAAAATTAAAATTGAAACTAAAAATAAATTTTGTGCCAGTCAGGAGGTAAAACTGGTGCCTCCATTTTCAGAAAAGGATGTTGACAACTATTTCCAGTGTTTTGAAAAGGTAGCAAAGAGTTGCCAGTGGCCAAAGGAACACTGGCCTCTGATGTTGCAAACTGTCCTCAAGGGTAAAGCTCAACAAGCCTATTCGGCCTTGTCTGCAGATGATTCCTCTGATTATGAGGTTGTCAAAAAGGTTATTTTGAGAGCTTATGAGTTGGTTCCAGAGGCTTACCGACAGAAATTCAGAGGTCTAAGAAATCTGAAAATCAGACCTATGTTGAATTTGCTAATGAGAAGCATGTTTGCTTTGAGCGCTGGTGTACTTCTATGGAGGTCAAGGATGATTTCAACTCACTAAAAGAGATGGTGTTAGTTGAAGAATTCAAGAACTGTGTTAAGGATGATGTTAAGACCTACCTTAATGAGAAGCAAGCACTGAATTTGCAATCAGCTGCCAAATTTGCAGATGAATATGTTCTCACACATAAGTCCAAATTTCAGTCTAGCAGTAATAATAGATGGTCCCAATTTCAGAAAAAGGGTTATGGTGATACCCAAGATTCCTCACCCAAAGACAAAGACAAATCTGGTGATGGTGCTCAGAAATCCAGTAACAGGTCTGATCAAAGTGTGAAAGCTGACAGTGACAAAAGTGGTCTAGTTTGCAGTTATTGCAAGAAATCTGGTCATGTTACAACTAACTGTTGGTTCCTTAAAGCTAAGAAAGAAAAAGAAAAGGATACCAAACCAAATGCCTTTGTGAAAACAAGGTTAGAAACCCCTGTAGTAGATAACCAATCTGCTAAATTGCCTGCTTCTTGTGGGGCTAAAAAGCCTAATACAGCTGACTTTGTGAGGGAGGAATTTCTTCCATTTGTGTCAGAGGGATTTGTGGCTCTGAATGAGCATACTACTCCTGTCCCCATATATATCCTCAGGGATACCGGAGCTTCTCAGTCACTTTTGTTGATGGACTCCTTGGAGTTACGTGATGAGACCGCTTCAGGGGATTTCATACTTGTACAAGGTATTGAAGGGAGGACTGTATCTGTACCCCTGCGCTCTATATTCTTGAAGTCAGATTTAGTTACAGGACAGGTAAAGGTGGGACTTATGTCAAGTCTACCTATAAAGGGTGTTTCTCTGTTGCTAGGCAATGACCTGGCTGGGGGCAAAGTAGTTCCCCCTGTACATCTTACTTCACAGCCGAGCACTGAAGATGGGGATGAGGACCCATCTCTGTATCCTTCTTGCGCAGTGACTCGTGCTATGGCCAAGAAGGCTAAAGAAGATGATGTTGTGGTGCCGTCCAGTACATTGAATAGTCAGGACTCAGGTGGTTCGCCTCATGACTCTGATTAGCCTACTATGGTTTCTCCGTTTGAGGACTTATCAGATACTTTTATCAGTTCTCTATTCAGCCAGCCGGATGGGTCTGGTGATTCTGATGTGTCTGGAGACTTGTCTCTGTCCAGAAAGCGGTTGATTGAGGAGCAAACTAATGATGCTGAAATTTGTGTACTAAAGAGGAGGGCCCTTCCTGATAAAGAAATAGACGCAGTTCCCGTTGGGTATTATCTCAAGGATGGTGTGTTGATGCGGAAGTGGCGCCCTCCTGATATCCCTGCCAATGCAGATTGGGCAGTGGTCAGGCAAATTGTTATTCGGAAGGTCTATAGGAATGAGATCTTAACAATGGCTCATAGTTTACCTTTAGGAGGTCATCTTGGTGTTAACAAGACTGTTGATAAGATCATGAAACACTTCTTTTGGCCTGGGCTTCGGAAAGACGTTTCCAACTTTTGCAAAACCTGTCACACTTGTCAGGTAGTTGGAAAACACCAGTTAGACCCACCTGTAGCTCCATTGCAGCCTATCCCAGCATTTGGGGAGCCATTCTCTAGGGTCATTGTTGATTGCGTTGGTCCATTACCCAAGACTAGATCTGGAAATCAGTACTTGTTGACAATCATGTGTGCATCTACCAGATTCCCCGTAGCCATACCTCTACGTAACATCAAGGCAACTGCAATCTCGAAGGCTTTGATAAAGTTCTTCACGTTGTTTTGTCTTCCCAGGGAAATTCAGTCAGACCAAGGTAGCAATTTCACTTCAGGATTGTTTCAGCAGGTTGTGTATGAACTAGGTGCAAAACAGATTCTTTCTAGTGCCTATCATCCAGAAAGTCAGGGTGCCTTAGAGCGGTTTCATTCCACTCTCAAGACAATGATGAGGACTTATTGTTATGACCATGAGAAAGACTGGGATGAAGGGGTTCATTTGCTGTTGTTTGCAGCTAGAGAAGCAGTGCAGGAGTCTACTGGATTCAGTCCATTTGAGCTAGTGTTTGGTCATGAAGTGAGAGGACCTTTGCTATTATTGAGTGAACGATGGCAAGAGGAAGAGCCGCAAATCAGTCTGTTAGACTATGTTAGCAAGTTCAAGGAAAGATTGCGTGCAGCTTGTGACCTTGCCAAAGAGAACTTGAAATCAAGTCAGGGAAAAATGAAAACTTGGTATGATCATAAGGCTAGAAGCCGTGAGTTTAAACCAGGAGACAAGGTCCTTGTGTTGTTTCCCTTGCAGTCCAATCCATTGCAGGCTAGATTTCATGGTCCTTATGAAATTCTGACAAAACTCAATGATCTCAATTACATTGTGAAGACTCCAGATAGGAGAAAACCAAAACAATTGTGTCATATTAACATGCTAAAGCCTTATCATGAAATGCTTGGGTTGCAGCTGTCACTTCAGATTCTCCAATGGTCAAAACGTGTGAAGATGAGGGGGAGTTTCAAGATGATGAACCAAGAATTAAAGCTGAAGTTCTTTCATGTAAATTGTCAAACACTGAAGTGTTGCAAAATCTTGATGTAAAACTCCAGCACTTAGAACCCTCACAGAGAGATCAGTTTGAAAGGTTGATCAAGAAATATGAGGATTTGTTTCCTGATGTTCCAAAGAGAGTTACTATAGCCTCTCATGATGTAGATGTTGGTGATGCCAAACCAATAAAACAGCATCCATACCGGATGAATCCTGAAAAGAGAAAGATTGCTGAGAAAGAGGTTGAGTACATGTTAAAACATGATATTATCAGACCCTCCAACTCCGATTGGAGTTCACCCTGTGTGCTAGTTCCAAAACCTGATGGAAGTACTAGATTCTGTACAGATTATCGCAAAGTCAATGCTGTAACTAGAACTGATGTGTTTCCAATACCTAGGATTGATGATTGTATTGATAGTGTAGGGCAAGCAAAGTTTCTGACCAAGATTGATTTATTGAAGGGATATTGGTGTGTGCCTTTAACTGAGAGGGCCAAGAGCATCTCTGCTTTTGCCACACCATCTGGATTGTACCAGTATGAAGTCCTGCCCTTTGGCATGAAAAATGCCCCAGCCACGTTCCAGAGGATGATACAGTCTACAATCGCCGGATTGCCACACACGGGTGCGTACATCGATGACCTGATCACGTGGAGTGACTCCTGGGAAGAACATCTAGAAGATGTAGAGACGTTGTTCCAGCGCCTGACCCAGGCTAACCTGACTGTTAACCTGAGCAAGAGTGACTTTGGTTGTGCTACTGTCACCTATCTTGGCTACGTCATAGGCCAGGGTAAGGTGGCACCCATAAATGCTAAAGTCCAAGCCATCATGGACTTTCCAGTTCCTGACAACAAAAAAGCTTTGCGCCGCTTCCTTGGAATGATCGGGTACTACCGCAAGTTCTGCAAGAACTTTGCTGAGTTCGCTCTCAGTCTAACTAACCAACTGAAGAAAGGCGTAAAGTTCACCTGGGATGATGCATGCCAGAGAGCCTTCGATCGCCTGAAGTCTCTACTGTGTCACTTCCCCGTGCTTAAATCTCCTGACTTCAACAAACCGTTCTCCATCGCGATCGATGCTGGCGACCAAGCTTGTGGATCTGTGCTCCTACAGAGAAGTGACTCTGATGACATTGAGCATCCCGTGGCATACTTCTCCAGGAAGTTCAATCGCCACCAAAGGAACCATTCCACAATAGAGAAGGAACTGTTGGCTCTGGTCCTTTCTTTACAACACTTTGAGGTTTATGTTTGTACAGGACAAAAGCCAATGATTGTGTACACTGACCACAATCCGTTAATGTTTTTGAGTAAGATGAAAAACAAGAATCGGAGATTGTTGAATTGGAGTTTGATTTTACAGGAGTTTGACTTGGAAATTAAGCATGTGAAGGGTACAGACAATGTAATTGCTGATTGCTTATCCCGTGTTTGAATGTGTATATCATGTGTTTGAATATTGTATGATATGTATATATAGACAAGTGTTCACTTAACCATTTTGTATTGAAAAGAAAAATTTTGCCTTTATGAGTCAAAATTTTTCCCTTTTGGAATGGAGGTGTAATGTGAATATAGGCCACTAGATGGCAGTATTTACCTTTTTTGTTAAGCTCAGACTGGAGTCATGTTTAGACATGTCCTGGACATGTCTGGGGCAAGTCTCAGAAAATTAAAAAAAAGAGGTCTAAATGTGGGTGGGGTCTGCAAAAGAGTATATAAGGAAAAGAATTGAGACAGTAAAGTAGTAGGAGAAATTGCAAGAAGATGACCAGACCTGCCATTCTGTTCAAGACCTGTGACGTTTCTTTTGTGGATTTCTTTGCCTGTGTTTGAGCATTTTCTTCATCCAGGACATCACCAAGCCACCCCACCAAAAAGGGACTGTAATTATTTCTGTTTTTTCTTATTTATCAATCGTGGTCTTTAGTTGTAGGTTGTTATTAGTCTTTGTCTTTGTTAAAAAAATTAAATGTGTTTTAGTTGTTAAAACTGTGTTTGTCATCCCTTGCTGTTGCTGTTGTGTTATAAATGTAATAACAAATTGGGGGCCATAACAAGCCCGTATCTGAGTATGTTTATATATCACCTGTTTATCAGCATATTGTATCATATGTATGTAAATACAAGTGTCCACTTAACCATTTTTGTATCGAGAAGAAAAATTTTTCCCTTTTGGAATGGAGGTGTAATGTGAAAAGAAGCCACTAGATGGCAGTATTGACCTTTTTTTTTTTTTGTTAAGCCCAGACTGGAGCTAGGTTTGGGCATGTCCTGGGCATGTCTGAGACGGAAAGTTCCAGAGAATTTTTTAAAAAGTCTAAAAGGTGGGAGGGGTCTGCAAAAGAGTATATTAGGAGGAAAATTGAGAGAGTAAAGTAGTAGGAGAAATTGCAAGGAGAAGGATACATTTGACCAGACCTGTCACTCTTTTCAAGACCTGTGAAATTTTTGTTTTGTGGATTTTTGCCTGTGTTGGAGCATTCCCCTGTCAGGACATCATCAAGCAACCCAACCAAAGGGACTGTAAACATTTTTTTTCCCTTGTATTTATCAATCTTGGTCAGTAGAGTAGATTAGTTAAAAGTGTCCGTTTAATCAAATCTGTTTAAGTTTTAAAATTTTGTCTGTCATCCCTTGCTGTCATATATGTTATAACAAATTGGGGCCATAACAGTATGAACACTTCAGAATGAGGGTGTTCCGATCTTAAGACTGAAAGTGTACATATAAATTCATATATGCATAAAACGACTTGTTTCTTCCAGGTATACACCTGAGTCAGACTCACAGGCACAGCTGAATGCGAACGCCGTTTCTTTGAACGAAACGAGAACGTAGTTAACTGAGCGATATATATATATATATATATATATATATATATATATATATATATATAAAGGGTAAGGCAGTCGTAGCCATTATTCTTTAGCTTTGCCAAATAATGGAGCATAAATATTGTTGATTTACAATTCCTTATTCAAAATCGGGTTTCTTGAAACTGGGATAAGGGCATAACCCTTATAACCTTGAATTCGGGATATGGTGTTTACAAAATGCACAAACGCAAAAACGGGATACTTTAAAAACCCAATCAAAACCGGCATACTAAAGACCTTGTAAACGCAGTCAATGAAAACTGCCTTGTGATTCAGTCCAGTTTTTTGACCAATGGTATGGAAGCTGATATGGAAGCAGCATTGGGTTTTGGGGACTAACTACGGCTCATGCTTTGTAGACAATTTGCCATCTTAAAAGATCACTTAATCAACTAATGTTTATCAGACTCTGGTCTAATTTCTAAGTTACTGTTTAATGGTTAGAGATGTTAATGACTAATCATTGATTAATTAATCGCTGAAAAAAATTTAGCCAATTAAAAATGCGTTGATGGCAATGTATATTTTGTGTCACCTGCCATTTCTCTGGAGGTCACATAACTTGACTTTTATAACACAAGAGGGCGAACTTCAACTTCGAAGTTCAGAAAAAATACGGGGATTTTTGTGCCCTGTTACATGCTGTCCCATTGGTAAAGAATTGCTGAGTCAAGCATGGAGCACCAAAGGGTAATGTCAAGTTTCTATGATGGCAGTTTCTCTGGATCAAAACAGACTTTTCAGATGGTGGCAATAGGGTATTGTGTCTGCAGTTTCTGTATAGTGGAGGTCATGGATGGATCACTGTTTTGTTCTGGAGTGTAATGATCATTTTGAAAATCAGACTTACGCTTTTTATCTCTTTCCTAAAGATCCAGTTCAAAGGAGAAGATCAGGACATCCTTAATATGGAAGCTAGCTATTCATTTAAAGTGAAATGGAATGAGACGACGTGCAGATAATGGTCAAACGTTAACCTTGCGCTTCGGTGCGAGATTGCTAGGATGGAAATCTGAATGATTAATTTGAAAAAAGTCTCCGCTTTTTTGATAATTCTGTATCGTTGTAGCCGTTTGTTTAATGGATTATGAAAGAAGAATGGAAACAAGATTTTAAAAATATGGCAGCAAGTGGAAAGTGTTAAAAGTGGAAAACATCTTTAAACAATGATCTAGCATTGAACATGGTATATGAAAGGTTTAAGATTGCTAGCTGAAATTTATTTGAAATGGCATTGCGTTGGCCTTCACTGAGTCTATAGCTGAAATGATTGTTTAGATCCCGGAAAATCGCTACGATGGAAACAAGACCTTATCACTTTGGTACTCTGTTCTTGTGTCAGAGTTCAGCATAAGGGAGTGAAGGGCGATTTGATTATTTATTAATTTTATTTTTTTCAGGCTCCCTCTTTGTGTGTATGTAACTGCATCCTTACCTGAGAAATGGCAGTACTTGCTCCCCATTTGACGTTGTTTTATTTTGTGGCACCATTTGTTGACTGAGGACAAGAGCAGCTGCGATTGGCTTATTGTTTTAACTCAATTTAACTTGGTCGTGCTTCATGAATTATCGTTTCACGCAGTGTGCTGCTAACATTGTGAAACAAAATTGCTCTTAAAATTGGAAAAAAATGAGCGTTTTGTATCTCATTAACTATTCATGATTAGTCAATTATTAATTGTTAACGTGTTCAACCACTGGTTATGGAAAATGCACAAAATTTGCCACCCTATTAAAGATTAGTAACCGTTTCTTTGTTTCAGGAGCGTGGGCTGCACAGTGGTGGAGATGCTCACACAGCGCCCCCCATGGGCAGAATTCGAAGCGATGGCGGCAATTTTTAAGATCGCCACCCAGCCCACGAACCCGACACTGCCAGTGCACGTGTCGGAGCACTGTAGGGACTTCCTGCGGCGAATCTTCGTTGAGACCAAGCAGCGCCCTGCTGCCGAGGAGCTCCTCCGACACATATTTGTGCACTAGCCCCTCCCTTTTCAGGAGAACCCTCTTAATTTGTCTCATGTCCTGCCTTGGTATCATATGCCCCCACCCACCTTTTTTCAGCAGAGGAGATGCCTGACTGGTGGGAGATGAAAAGGTCCAGAAAAATAGGTCCTTTAAAAAAAAAGAAAAGAAAAAAAGTTCCAGTAAAGGTGGTTAACATTGACCACTTCTCCTGTGACTCTAGGGGATCTTAATGGTAAAATTTTTGCACCTTAATTTCTCTCTTGGGGGTAGGCTTTCTCACAAAGACCACAACACATTCAAAACCCTCAGCATCCCCCCCACCCCCATGTATTTTTAAAAATATTGTGTGCACCACAGTTGGTGGGGCAGATTATCAGTACTTGGCGAGTCCAGTCGCGTTTTGGATTTGTAGGAGGAGCGAGGCGGTTCAGTGTAGTCCCAACCTGAAAACCAGAATGTATCTGTGAACCCAGCAGTCTGGGTTCTGAGCAAGCTGCTAAAAATAACAGGGTGAGTGCTTCATCTGTCACATAATGGCCTAAGGTACTACCAAAATATTAAGCTTTCATATGAAAAGCTTAAGGTACTGCCGTTGAGTCGTGTTTTCACATAACGTTCTGAGGTATTGCCATAGAATAAACTTTTCTCGTACATTTGCCTGAGGTACCACCATATGATTAAGCTTCTGCATACTGGCTAATTGGAGTTCCTCATTCACTTACTGGCTGAGGGTAAGACTGTGGAATTAAGCTTCTGGCCTACGGTACTACCAGAAAATTCAGTTTCGTCAGTTTCAATTGTTGATGTAGGCTATTGCCAGAGATGTCAGCTTTTACCTACTGGCTGAAGGTACAATTAGAATCCTGCTGCCAAATGCAGCCCTAACCTGCCGTAGCTTTTCACTGGTGGAAAAGTGGAGCAGTTGGACGTCTGATGTACTGTTCTGCTGCCTGTACAGTTTCTCTTCATTTCTCTTCAGCTGTTACTTCATCTTTCAGCAGTTCCACAGCTTGTTTTGGAAAGTGTAGCCATGTGAGAGCAACTGCAGGTATTTTTCACTTTTCCCCTATCGAGGAAGCACAGTCGGCTAAAATTTTGATCAAATCGACGCTTTGTCACTCCCAAGTGGCACTGGGTCAGTCATCCTCAACTAGGCTATACTGGGTCCTTTGGAGGTCAGCCCTGGGTCGCTGTCTCTTGGGTCGCACTAGGTCATTGTCCTACTGTTCGTTTTGGGTCTCTATCTTTGAGGTCTGTCTTGGTCTCTGGTTGGTGCTAGATGAGTGCTCAGTTAAAGCGGAGTATTGTTGGGCAGTGGATGGGTCAGCATTTGATTAGCGCTGTAAGGTTATGTCCCTCCTGTGGGTGCAGTGTTGCTTTAGTAGTGTTCTCATGGCTGGTCCTGCATTAACTGCTGGTCGCAGTGCGGGGGTGATGGCGTATGAGATCTGTGTTGAGAAAGCCGGTTCTTCTGGGCCAGCTCCAGTGCTGTGGCTTTACCCCCAACGCCAAAAAGGGGGTCACGCCTTCCCTGCAATTTTGCACGCATACATCCATCTGTGATTCTGCAGAATGACACACTAGAAACCATACGCGCGCACAGATATGCACATTTGTCTGCATTTCTAGGTTTGTGAGGACCAATAAAAATTTTATCATCAAAATACTACTGCCCTACCCTATCTTAGCCCTTTTCCTAACCTTAACTATAGTCTTAATAATGGCTCTTAAATGCCCCAGAGTGAATTAATTTTAACCTTCGTTAACGTGTGACCTTTGACTACAGCCTGACTCTGATACCTAACCTTAAAACTAAGTCCTGAATATTAGCCCTATTGTAACCCTGGGCCCAGAATGAACTTTTACGTAGAGTGGACCAGAAAAATCTATTCATCAGTCAGTTTTTCTCAGACTTTACTATAGTTGTCAGGTCTTTTGGTTCTCACGAGCATAGAAGTACAAGCACACCGGTGTGCACCCATTCACACGCGCACACAGGGTCAATAAAGGTAATGGTGCAAAGTGCAGTGAGTAATGCCATCTTGATAAAATTGGTTTTATTATTGGTAGTTACTCTGGCTGCAGCGGTTACATTTTACCCAGAGCTTGGCACAGTGGAATCATGTCCTCCTTTATGGATATGTGATATGATGAAGTGTGTGATACAGTACTCCTGTCACCATTAGGTTGCCCAGCATCATCTCTCCCACCCCTCCCCACCTCCCACTATTGCAGTGCCAATAATCATACCATCACAGCTAACAAATACCATTATTGTCTTTTTTTATGATTGTGAAAAATCTAAACGATGAACTTAATGCTTTGTATTGAGATGGTACAGATGGAAAAAAGTGCTTATTGTGCTCAATCCTTTCTCCTATTGGAGAAAAAGCAGAATATTGAAATGGCGTAAATGTGGCTCTGTGTGTGGTTGTATGTGTGTGTATGTGACTCAAAGGGACTGTGCCTAGCTCAACATATTTGGTGTGCATTTCTGTTCAGTAGTGCGATGCCTGCAGTCTTTCTGTACCCCAGTGACACCGTTCGACCATGTTCCACCTTCTGAAGGCAGTGCTTTGAAAAGAAAAGACACCTAAAAACCCTAATGGGAAACCCCTGTTCTCTTCTGTTGGATGCTGCTAGACATGCGTCTTAAAACCGGATCCGGACGTTGTGGAGGCGAGTTTCAGTTTTTTAGAGCTGATTTATGGAGGTGCCTGCACTGTGTTGGGTTACTCGTCACGGCAGGCAAAGGGTGAACTGAGCCCTTGGGCTCTTCGCCGTTGAACTGGCTCTCGCGTCTCCTGGAAGGTCGAAGTCTTGCGGGTGGTGCCTGTGATTGGGCTCCTGCGGGCGGAGACTGCAGCTGAGAGAATTTCTTGCCGTTACCTCTGCAGCTGCTGTGGCGAAGTCGCTTACTTGCGAGTTACTGGCTGTGTGGAATTGGGCCCCTGCTGGCATGAATTTTAACGAAATTTGGCAAAAAGTTGCTCAGTGGCAATTAAAACAAAAAGGCGCAAGGAACTACATGGATGGCAGTCAGGAGTTGCATTCATTGTGTTCTTTGAGTAGGCTTCAATATTGGGGTCTGTTGCCATATTTTATGTTGTCCTGGAATATTACAACTTTATATTGTAATGAGAGCATTATATTTAATTTGATGAAATGCGGTACCGTAGTCACAAAAGGTCTCGAAAAATTGAGGGTGTTATCCCGCAGAACAGATTGCTTCATTAAGCCATTTGAACTTTTTGCTTTGGGTCTTGGCCCACTGTTCTTATTCATCTTGTTAGTGATTATTTGATGCCAAATCCTCCTCTTGTCAGAACTTGCATCATCCTACATGAACAGATCTTGGTTCAATGGTTCAGGGCGATCTTAAAGTGATGTCACTAGCAGTAAACAGAAAGAAGGCGGCCCGTTATCTATGGGGAAGCCATGCACCCAGTGAGTTTTCCGGTGGACTCTACATGTGAATCCTGCTTGAGGTATTTCTTCAGTCGAGCATAGTTGTATGTACAGAGATTTTTTGTATTGATGTTGACATTTTTGCACATTTTTTGAGGACTATGATTTGTACACTGATTTAATACTATTTACTGATGTATGCAGGGCATATGGAAGTGTGTGTATATGTGAGATGTTTGTGTGCACTTTACTGTTTGTGTAAGCAAAAGTTAGGCTGTAATATGCTTCGGTCAGGATGTGTTGTGTGCTCGCTTCAACAGCTCCGCAGTGCGATCTGGGAATCTTGCCAGAACGACTTGCGGGAATGTTCTCTTATCTTTGCCTCTTGGTGGCAGTATCTGAGTGTGTTCTTGCTGATTTCCCCCAGCCCTCTTTCCTTGTGGGACTTGTAGTTCTGGTGATGGAGAGGATGGAGTCAGTGTCAGATAAAACTACACTGTGCTGTCTCCCCCTTTCTTGGCTGCCCCCTACTGCTGATCCCAGACTTTCGTCAGTAAAACAGCCTGGGAATCACCCAAAAAGTGGTTATCTTTCAAACTTACCATACCCTGTCTTCTATCATTGTTGGATCCTGAATGCACTGTTGGATGCCTTGGTGCTCTTATTGGCAGAGCTTGTGTGCATGTGTTTGTGTGTGTCTGTACATGCGTTTGCATGCACGGATAAAATTCTCATGATTGAGTTTGCATGTGTGCATTTTGAAGTGTGTCTGTCTGTCTGAGTAAAGTAGAGTGTGTGTGTGTGTGTGTGTGTGTGTGTGTGTGTGTGTGTGTGTGTGTGCGCGCGCGTGCGGGGTTGTGTTTACAGGGTGTGCACTTGTTTGATTGCATGTATTGGCAAGTTGGTGTATGTGTGTGTGAGAGTACATGAGAATGTGTCCGGTGTCCGCCATACTGCCTGTTCTCTGGACTCTGCGCTTTAACGTAATGCGCATCCTGACTGTATAAATTTAATGTAAAAAAAATAAAGGAAAAAGAAAATGAGAAAATTGGGTGGAATGATGTTAAAATAGTCAAAGTTAAAGGTCCCCCATTATGTCACCACATGCATAGCCAGTTTGCCCTTACTAGCCATTTCGAAATCTGCCCTCCCTGGCATGACAAGGGGTCTAGACCTCTCATAATAATGAATAAACTGATACACTGGGTGGCTGAAGTTGCTCAGTCTCTCTGGCTTCTGAGAGGTCATCTTCCCATATGATGTCATGCGGAACAGATCGGGAAATGGATCATGATGGCCATTCGCTGCTGTCCACCTGGTGACGAGGAAACGTGATCTGAATTTTTTATTATTTTTAAAGAAAGCTAAATGACAATTATTTGGTACAGAACGCTTCCCACAATGCTGTTCTGTTTATCTATTGCAAAATAAGCCATGTTTATATATTTGGTTTGTGACCAATAAGCTTGTTTATATCAAATCTGTATATCAGTGGTACGCATATTTTTTTTAATATATACTTTATTTTTTGTTTGGGTTTTTTAAGGCGTAAGATTTTATGCATGGGGACAGAGCTGAGACAGGACTCGTGCTGTCTTGTGCTGGTCGGGGCAGAACCTCAGTTTCACTGTATGGGTGATGGGCTCCCCTTAAGTAGTGACAAAACCTTTGTGTTACCACTAGATGACAATTTTGAGCAGGACTAATAAGGGGAGACCTCACAGCAGTCTCAGTACCTGATTAGTACCTGTTGTTTATTCATAGACTCCCTATTCCTTTTCTGTTGGCAAGAGAGTGGTAACAGTCAGTGAGCTTTATAATGGGAGACTTGGAAAGTCGAAAAACCGATGGCACTTTGCAGAGTGTTAATTATAATGATAATGACAATAAAGATATTTATTTCACCTGTTGTGTCTCTAATGCATTGATTTTATGGCAGTATTACCTTTTTCGGAGTGATTAATGAATGGTCCATACTGATTACAAGATTGGGTAAATGGAATGCTTAGAATGACAAAAACTATTCTTTATTTTTTACCTTATAAAATGTTGTCTCACTGTTGAAATTGATTTCCGAGACCTTGATTTGCATTCAGACCTGTGTTTTAAGAGAGTGGTGACCAACCTAGGTTTTTGGGCCACTATGAGGGGCTCTTGTAGTTGTAGAGCCAAATTTTCCTGTGTGTAAGATGAACCCAGCTATCAAGTGCCAAAATTCTAGGGCCGCCAACATGAATTCACAGACTGAGGCTATTATACCCCCGCTACGACGTAGTCGGGGGTATATAGCGCTCCGCCCGTCTGTCCGTGTGTCTGTGCGTCCGGATTCGTTTCCGGAGCATAACTCAAGAACTATATGACTTAGAGGCTTCAGATTTGGTATGTAGGTTTCCCATATGGTGCAGATGTGCCTTTTGGTGGTTTCATATTTTTGCTGCCAAAGATTTTTGAAATTTTGGCCAAAAACGCCCTCTTTTTTTGGACTTTGTTCCGTTTCCGGAGCATAACACAAGAACTATATGACTTGGGGGGGCTTCAGATTTGGTATGTAGGTTTCCCATATGGTGCAGATGTGCCTTTTCCTCGTTTCATATTTTTGCTGCCAAAAATTTTTGAAATTTGGTCAAAAACACCCTCTTTTTTTGGACCTTTTAGACTTCGTTCAGTTCCGGGGCATGAATTCTTTTTTTTTCTGCCAAAATTTTAGCTATTTTTTATGATTCCCCATATCAGTTCACTTAGCATTCTATCCATCTGTAAAAACTGCCTTACTTAGCAACCTGCATCATTCTGTGGAAAACATATATTACCTATGTGTCTACCACTAACATTGGATATACATTTTTTGTGATGTATCGAGTTAGACTGGAGTCTACGTTCATCTGATACACTCAGTCATCATAGCATATGAGGTGGGTCTTTTTTTAAATGAACATTTCATCAGTGGCATATACAAACCATTGCTGAATAATGGAGAATATATAATATATATATATTTTTTATTTTTTTTTTAAATAACATTTAATGTCAAGGGTGATGTATGTTTTTGATCAAATGCACCTACTTCCAAAATAAAATGTTGACCGCATTTTGCTTGTCACAAACCATTTACAAATCATCACCAAAATGAATATAAAGTCACTCAAGACAATAGTTATTTCATCCATGAAATTATTAAAGTTAACTATAAGAAAACCCACTTGTGATCTTCAGAAATAACCTTTCAAATTTCGTGCCTATCCTGTAAGGAATGTACCAGTAGTTTTCATCATTGTGATGTGAAACTCTGTCCTTTTATGTTGTCTGAAGGTGGTCAAACATAAAGCGGGGATATGTGAGCTCTGCTCGCTTCTACACTTGTTTAGTGGGCAGTGTAAAAATCCCAGCCACAATTTAAAATGGCTGCCATATTACCATTTTTGCCACTACCACAGAACTCTTACAAGAACAGTTCAATGGACACTAATAAAGCATGACTTGGTGCTGCATTAAGAAAGAATATGATCAATTTAATCTGATGTACCCACCCCTACAGACTACATTCTGTTAACTTCAACTCCTGTCAACACAATCTCTCACTGCAATACTAGTTCAGTTATCACTTAAGCTCATTAGAAGGCTTTTCAAGACATTCTAACTTTATATATTTTATTTGCTGATAATACCTTGTTTGACAGTCCTGCAAACGGGGTGGTGATAGGTTGGGGTTTGGACTCTGGTGCCTGACTATAGCTCATCCCAATATAGTACTGTTTTTTTTATTTATGATTTTTAGTGATTATATGGGTGATTTTAGTATCAACTGGGACAAGATACGTTGGGTAAGGAAGCACTGAAACGAATCAATAAATTTGATCTCACACAGCTAGCAAATGTACCTACTTGGAGAACTTCCTCATAAAGAGCTCAAATTGATCAGATATTCTACAACATGCTAAATCTTTTAACACGGTTATCAGACTTGCTGATCGCAACATAATCCTTGCAGCCAGAAGGCAGACTAAAAATTGTCCTGACTTTTCTTCTGGCTCAAAGCCTGGCCAGTGTGGAATACCAAAAAGGGGTGCATATGAACCTGAGAATGCAACAAAGAACATCAACTGGTACAGATGTGTATCTGATCCTAACGCGTGTTTCTATCCACTGTTCAAAAAGTAACAAAACAATTTATGAGAAGCACATTTCAAGAGGTCTGTAAACATACTTTCCCCTGGATTAGAGGTGATCTACGAACACTAATGAAGGTGAGAACATACCCTGAAAACATTTCTGAAGATTAAGTTCTTGACTGAAAGACACATTTTCACTGCTCTGAGAAATTGGATAATAATAATATTAATGCATCAATTTTATATAGCGCTTTTCTGGACACTCAAAGATGCTTTACAATGGAGGCATTATTCCTTCACACATTCACATTCATGCTCTGATGGTGGTAAACTACATTTTTGTAGCCACAGCTGCCCTGGGGCAGACTGACAGAAGCATGGCTGCCAGTATGCGCCTACGGCCCCTCCGACCACCACCAAACATTCACACAGCCATACAGGAGGGAGGAGGGGAGGGTTCCTATATTGCATGTTTTGTGGGACATCAAAGTTCCAAAAGTTAACTCCTTTGTTTGTCAGTTGGGGGAAGGTAAGGCAAACTGCAAACAAATCTGGGATCATTTAAAAAGGCTGACAGGGTTTTGGCACACTAATGCATGACATCATCGCTCTCTCCATCTATGGTGGCTCTTGCTGGCCAATTAGAACAAAGCCCATTCCATGGAGGGAACGCTCATTCAGAATAGCCCATTTTTAAGAGGGTTAGGAACAACCAGAATCAAATTACCTTAAAATCATGATATTTTTTTTTTTTTTACTAAAATGTTCATAAACTTTCCTTTTAAACATCCAAAAATATAACAACTTGGGAGGAAAAAAAGGAGCATAATATGTTCCGTTTTACATTCTGTTCCAACTTTTTCGGCGTGGTAAAAATAGACAAAGGAAGAGTTTTTGGGGCCTTATTTTTAGACATGAAGACAGCATTTCATACTTTCAACCACCAAATAATCATCTGATGGCTGGCAACTTATAATTTCTCCTCCAATTAGCTGAATTGGATGAAGTCCTGTCTGTGAAGTTGGTGGATAAGAATGGGTAGTGAAATATCACCCTTCCTGAGCCATGAAATCGCTATGCCTCAGGGATCCAGCCATCGACCTCCCCTGTTCAGCTTAGATAGTATATTAATTATTTAATATGGATCTGCAACTGATGTGAAGTTTGGAGTTTCACATGCAGATGATACTGTCATTTATGCGCATACAAAACTGAGAGAAAAGGCAGATTCTAATCTCAACAATGATAAAAGTAAACAAATGGCTTGATGATTCACACTTGTTTCTTAATATTAGGCTGTTTGCATATATTTTTGTAACTAGAGAAATACAGTCAGTTGACGTTGGCAGGGTATATACACTCAACAAAAATATAAACGCAACACTTTTGTTTTTGCTCCCATTTGTCATGAGATGGACTCAAAGATCTAAAATTCATTCCAGATACACAATATTACCATTTCTCTCAAACTTTGTTCACAAATCTGTCTAAATGTGTGATAGTGAGCACTTTTGCTTTGCTGAGACAATCCATCCCACCTCACAGGTGTGCCAGATCAAGATGCTCATCAGACACCATGATTAGTGCACAGGTGTACCTTATACTGCCCACAATAAAAGGCCACTCTGAAATGTGCAGTTTTGTCTCACAGCAAAATGCCACAGATGGCGCAAGCATTGAGGGAGCGTGAAATTGGCATGCTGACAGCAGGAATGTCAACCAGATCTGTTGCTCGGGCATTGAATGTTCATTTCTCCGCCATAAGCCATCTCCAAAGGCGTTTCAGAGAATATGGCAGTACATCCAACCGGCCTCACAACCGCAGACCACGTGTAACCACACCAGCCCAGGACCTCCACATCCAGCAGGTTCACCTCCAAGATCGTCTGAGACCAGCTACTCAGACAGCTGCTGAAACAATTGGTTTGCATAACCAAAGAATTTCTGCACAAACTGTCAGAAACCGTCTAAGGGAAGCTCAACTGCATGCTCGTCGTCCTCATCGGGGTCTTAACCTGACTCCAGATTGTCGCCGTAACAGACTTGAGTGGGCAAATGCTCACATTCGATGGCGTCTGGCACGTTGGAGAGGTGTTCTCTTCACTGATGAATCTCGGTTTACATTGTTTAGGGCAGATGGCAGACAGCGTGTGTGGCGTCGTGTGGGTGAGCGCTTTGCTGATGTCAATGTTGTGGATCGAGTGGCCCATGGTGATGGTGGGGTTATGGTATGGGCAGGCATCTGTTATGGACGAAGAACACAGGTGCATTTTATTGATGGCATTTTGAATGCACAGAGATACCGTGATGAGATCCTGAGGCCCATTGTTGTGCCATACATCCATGAACATTACCTCATGTTTCAGCAAGATAATGCACGGCCCCATGTTGCAAGGATCTGTACACAATTCTTGGAAGCTGAAAATGTCCCAGTTCTTGCATGGCCAGCATACTCACCGGACATGTCACCCATTGAGCATGTTTGGGATGTGCTTGACCGGCGTATACGACAGCGCGTACCAGTTCCCACTAATATCCAGCAACTTCGCACAGCCATTGAAGAGGAGTGGACCAACATTCCACAGGCCACAATTGACAATCTGATAAACTCAATGCGAAGAAGATGTGTTGCACTGCATGAGGCAAATGGTGGTCACACCAGATACTGACTGGTTCTGAGTCCCCAGACCCCCAATAAAGCAAAAACTGCACATTTCAGGGTGGCCTTTTATTGTGGACAGTCTAAGGTACACCTGTGCACTAATCATGGTGTCTGATGAGCATCTTGATGTGGCACACCTGTGAGGTGGGATGGATTGTCTCAGCAAAGCAAAAGTGCTCACTATCACACATTTAGTCAGATTTGTGAACAATGTTTGAGAGAAATGGTAATATTGTGTATCTGGAATGAATTTTAGGTCTTTGAGTCCATCTCATGACAAATGGGAGCAAAAACAAAAGTGTTGCGTTTATATTTTTGTTGAGTGTACCTGCATTGTTACATTTTTCTATTGTGCTTCATAATGCTGTGTTGTATGGCCTCTGTGTTAAGTGTACAGAGGAGTGAAGAAGTATTCGCCCCTTTCCTGATTTCTTATCTTTTTGCTTACTGGTCGTATTTGAATATTTCAGATCATACAACTGTTTTTAATTTAAGACAAAACCATGTGAGTAAACACAAAATCCAGGTTTTATTTCATTTATTCAAGAAGGAGTTATTCAAAACCTATCTCAACCACGGAAAAAAATAATGGCCCTCATAGACCTAATAGTATTTGTAGTACTTGGTAATGACCTTTACATTAAATTTTTGCCCCCTGTTTGCAACAATTATTTTAATTCAGACTCAATGGTAGCTTTAATGCCACAGCATCTCAGTCCGATTTAAGTCAGGACATTGACTGGACCACTCCAAAACCTCCAAACCTGTTTCTTGAGTCATTCTGAGGTCCACTTGCTTGTGTGCCTTAGATCATTGTCCTACTGTATACTCCAACTGCTTTTGAGCTTTCGGTCACAAACTGATGGCTGATTATTCTCCCTTATGAATTTCTGGTCGTACACAGAAATCATGGTTCCATCAGGCCCCAAACCCCAGACTATCACACTATCACCACAGTATTTTGTGTTTAATTGGGTTATCTTTGACTAATATTACATTCATTTTGATGATGTGAAACATTTAGGCGTGCCAAATGTCCAAAAACAGACAAAATTTGGAAGGGAGTAAATATTTTCACATGGCACTGCATATTACCATTTCACAAACAAATGATTGCATCTTGACATTTTATCAGATCAGCATAATGATCATTGTATTTTATTCATGTCTACTGTTTATTGATGCTTAGCATGTGACAAAAGACGGTACAGGTCAGTATTGCTCGATGTACCTAGTAGCGTCATGTTGCTTGCATGTGCGAATTTTACGTTCATTGTTGCTGTTTTATTGTACTGATATTTTGCTGAATGTTTCAGCACAGTCTGCGTATGGTTCTATCTTGAGAATCCTTGTTTGGTTGCTGTCTTCATAGGGTCCTGTTGTCGTCGTTCTGTAAGTATTATCGCGTCATAGGTTTCAAAATATCCCGCCAAAGAAAATTGGCCCGCTGGCTAATACTGCTACATTTACACAACTAGTGATTGCTGTGTGTTGTCCAACTTGTCCTTATAGATATGCCCAAATAAATGAAATGAAAAATTTAATTCCCAGGCTGTGACTGTGGGAAGCTCCAAAAATGGTCATAATTTTTTGAATTATTCCCCTGCTCGTTGCTGCCTAGTTGTACCAGCCTTGAACTAAAAATGAAATTAAGCAGCCTACTTTGAGCAGCGATTGTCTTTCGTCAAACTAAAGTTTGAATAATATCGAAATTAAGTAACCGATGCGATTCTTGAGAAAGTGTCGGCAATGCTGCGGTTTAAGCCTGCCAGTTCATTCCAGGACACAAGTGGGCGTAACCACCCAATGCTTCTATCCAGATTCACGGCGGCGGTCCACTGAACTTCTGTCTCTACTGCCACTACGTCGCTGATCAGACCTTATACGATTACGATGTCTACCGTTCGCTCTGCTAGATTTTGGTTACCGACGTTGCTGAAGTTTCACTGTACTTCGCTAAGGTTTAAGTCAGGTAGCGGCTTGAACTTGCAGCCGTCTTTATCCAATTCGACGAAATTTAAAACCATTGACGACTTACCAGGGCCAAATCTCGCAACGACTGCCTATTGGCTTTTCGTAAAGGGTTATGCGGATAAGAGCCACGCAATGCAGGTAAAATGTATGGTGTTACTACATATGTTTAAACCAATGTAATCTGCAGGGCTGCTGTTTCGTGAAGTAATAAATAAGAGTGTAGCTATACGGCCATTTGCTTATTTGGGCCCGCCACGACCTCAAGTATTGCTTGAGAAAACAATAAGCTGAGTAGGGTTTAACTCCCAAATGTCCTCAGGAGAACTTGCCGTCTCCGTGAGAATTGCTCAATTTAAAAAATAATAAATGGTATTCCCCTGAAGATGGTGTTGTTGACAGTCTTAGGAGTCTTTTATTTTCAAACTACTTTGAGAGTGAGAAATCGGAAGAACGGATTGTGGCGATTTTTTTTGACCAATGAATTTTAAATATTACATTTGACAAACCCTAATTTATTGCTTTCCATTCTTTGTCTCCATCAAAGTTTTACCTTTACAAGATTGTTGTATTTTTGTGTATAGCATGTATTTTTTTCTTCTGTAAAGGAGGTTTAAATAAATAAATAATGGCAGGTATGTAGTCCGCGCGTTACCCGTGATGGAAAATGGATCGTGAACGTACTTAATGCAACGGCCTCTGTTGTCCTTAATGATGGAAAGTGACGGATAATCGCATATCAGTACAAATACACGATGATGTTGAAGAGGGCTATAGGCTACGCTAGGGGGCAGAGCCTTCGCAATGCAGATGGCAATAAAGTTTTCATACGTTTCTTCAGTCTTTACAGCTTAGTTCTTTTTTTTTTTTTGGAATCCAGTCCACGTGCTATACATTTTTAAAATCAATGAAACGTGGTTTCTTGTGTGAAAGTGTGCACTTGTGAACAAGTATGCCGCATTAGGCTCAAATTATTAGGTTTATAATTATCTGTGTCGGCAAATATTGACTTTCCAGGATACCTAAATAATATAAGTGCATGTTTCCAGTGTACATGAACATGATCGTCAACATGGCTGCCAAAAAAAAGTTGTCAGAAAACTGTCGCAATCGGCCAGTTTAAAAAAAATGAATGCAGTTTCTGAGCTGCTATTTGGCCTACTAAAACAACAATGCCCATAAATGTTGTCTTAAGATGTTTTTACATGAAGTTCAGTTGGATTTCATAATTGATTAATTTCTAAGGAAATAAACAGCAGTTTCTTGGCAGCTTTTACAAGGTACAATGTCCATCAATGTTAAAATCTTTTAATATAAAGTTTGATCATTTTTCTCAGTTACGCTATTCCAAAAGAAATAAACCACAGTTCTGGGGAGCAAGTACAAAAAGTACAATTTCACTCAATGTTTTCTAAAAGTCTTTTCCATAAATATTATCAGTCATTGTTCAGTGTGGTTGATATTAAGAAATTTGTAAAATACTTCCTTAATTGTGTTATCAGATTTAAATCTGATATTGTAGCCTAGTGATCTGAGGGATTTTTCAAGTTTTATTTTGGACATGTTTGACCCAGATTCCAACGTTTATACTGCACTAAAAGAGACACCAGGTTAAATAAATAAATTTATTTCACAAACAAACACAGAACATATTTAGAACCCTGGAAGGCCCTGAGGGAACAGTTGTTACCATTTAGACTATCCCTCACTTGGTCATTTTCTCTCGCAGGTGGGATACATTGGGAATTCCAAGTGACTTAAGTGGTATTCCGAATATCTGATTGTTGAGGACAGTACTTGAGCTAGGATGCCGGAGTGCAGGTTATGAACTAGCGGAATTTGAATAATAATTGGACCCCGCTTTTCCCAGTTTATCAAGTGAACAGTCAGTTGCCTTACTCAGGGAAGACGGATGGTATCCATTGGTCCTCTGCTGTAAGCTGGGGATGTGGGTTCAGATCCATTAGTAGAGTACATTGCAATACATTATGGGACAGGTCTGCCTGCAGTAAAAATATTGACTATACCTAAGGCTTAGTATGGGACTCTGAGAATGGTCCTGGCTGAAAAAAGACTTTTCTTCACTAATTTTTGGTTGACCACTTTCAAAGTCTCTGAACTCCCATATTAAGCTTTGAATGTAGTCGATAATCTTATTGCTGAGAGACCTGTGCTTGATTGAAAGGAATATAGCATCATTTTCCCTCTAAGAGATGCTGGGCTGACAGTGGGTCCTTGAAAATTTTATTTTTGATTCCCCCCATGAAAAGATTCATATTTGACAGGCCAATAACGGTGAAGTAAGAAGAGGTTAGACCCATTTTAATGGCAGATTCAGAAAGCCTGGGTCCCAATTACTCTGCGTAACAGAGTCCAAAGATCGCATTATAGTGCACGGGAAATAATTTTAAAGTTATCTATAATAATAAAAATGGAACGACAAGCACCTATTTTGCGCACATAAATATATGAATAGGAACAAAGAATCTTACGTGGTAGTGTGGGGTTGGTAAGTTTTCACCATTTAGGGAGCTTGTCAATATACTGAACGCATTCAAATTTGAACAGGCATTCAAAAATGAACAAGTCTCAACTAAGAAATGAACGGCAGAGTGTTCAAAAATGAATTGGCATGCGTTCATTTTGCATTCAAAAATAAAAAAGAATGCTTTCATTTTTGACCAGACGGCATCCAAAAATTAACGCAGCTACACTCTCTCCCGTTACAAAATGAATCCGTTCTCCACTTCGCAAAATGTACACCAACATGGGGAAATATTTCCTTCTTATGAGAAAAAAATTCCCCGTCTTCCGTACTGCAGAATTTAGAAGTATATTGTAAGGTACATGCCTATTAAACAACAGTTTTCATGTTGACTAAAAAATTTTACCAAATCTCCAGTTTCGAGATTAGGCCTATATCTTTACCGATAGTCAATCTTCCGCTATACGCTTAAACTTTTCATCGAGTTTGATAAGATGCTTTAACACATTCCACACTCAAGGCCAGAGATGAATTGTGATTCATTGGTACCGGGGTACGTTCGGTCAGCCAAAGCATTGAAATGCTGTTGTGTGAATACTTCACTGGAATGAACATCGCTTCCGTGTGGTGTCCGTATGCCACTTTTTTCTTCTTATATAAAAAAGTATTTTAGAATTCCAAATCATGATGTGACTGCTAGGCAATTTGTAAGCAAAAGATTGTAAATAATTTTAATTTAATCGATTAAAGTTATAGTTTACGCATTGTATCACATCAGCGGGATTTATGCTGCTGCGTCAACTCCACGCGAAGAACAAGCCTTTGACTCGCACAGTCGTGGACCTTTCGAAGTTCTGCGTTTATGGCAAGCCGAGCCACAACTCGTCTGTATAATACGCGTCTTGGGACGAGAACGCGGGTGTTTTACGCCGTTATTGCTTTTTTTCAGCGCTTTTAACGCCGTTTCTAGCGAGAACTGTGTTAAAAGCGCCGTTTTCATAAGCAAATAAAAGATGTTATTTACTGCATTGTGGAAAATGGCGTTAGAAGTGCCGTTTCCATGGTAATGAGCTCCTTCCATTGATTTCTTTCAGCCAACACATTTTAACTGCTCGCCTATAATCACCTGCTAAGGGAAACAGACCACATCAATGCAACCCAGATTTCCTTTTGCAGATCTTCCTGTCAGAAAATTTGCACAAGCTTGCAGTGCATAGCTACAGTCTGATGCGAGCCTGAAGGAAATAAACCATGCGCACTTTTTCAATCATGAAACATTTCTTTTGACAAATAAGATTGCCATTTTGTGAATAATATTACCAGTTACATAGCATACTGTTTATACAAAACCCAAAACCAGTGAAGTTGGCACGTTATGTAAATCGTAAATAAAAACAGAATACAATGATTTGCAAATCCTTTTCAACCTATATTCAATTGAATACACTTCAAAGACAAGTTACTTAATGTTCGAACAGGTAAACTTTGTAATTTTTTGCAAATATTAGCTCATTTGGAATGCCTGCAACATCTTTCAAAAAAGCTAGCACAAGTGGCAAAAAAGACGGAGTTGAGGAATGCTCATCAAACACTTATTTGGAACATCCCACAGGTGAACAGGCTAATTGGGAACAGGTGGGTGCCATAATTGGGTATAAAAGCAGCTTCCCTGAAATGCTCAATCATTCACAAACAAGGATGGGGTGAGGGTCACCTCTTAGTGAAGAAATGCGTGAGCTGATTGTCGAACAGTTTAAAAACAACATTCCTCAACGAGCTATTTCAAGAATTTTAGGGATTTCATCATCTATGGTCCGTAATATCGTCAAAAGGTTCAGAGAATCTGGAGAAATCACTGCACATAAGCGACGAGGCCGAAAACCAGCATTGAATGCCCGTGACCTTCGATCCCTCAGGCGGTACTGCATCAAAAACCGACATCAGTGTGTAAAGGACATCACCACATGGGCTCAGGAACACTTCAGAAAACCACTGTCAGTAACTACAGTTCGTCGCTACATCTGCAAGTGCTAGTTAAAACTCTAGAATGCAAAGCGAAAGCCATTTATCAACAGCACCCAGAAACGCCGCCGGCTTCGCTGGGCCCAAGCTCATCTAAGATGAACTGATGCAAAGTGGAAAAGTGTTCTGTGGTCTGACGAGTCCACATTTCAAATTGTTTTTGGAAACTGTGGACGCCGTGTCCTCCGGACCAAAGAGGAAAAGAACCATCCGAACTGTTATAGGCGCAAAGTTCAAAAGCCAGCATCTGTGATGGTATGGGGGTGTATTAGTGCCTAAGGCATGGGCAACTTACACATATGCGAAGGCACCATTAATGCTGAAAGGTACATACAGGTTTTTGAGCAACATATGTTGCCATCTAAGCAACGTCTTTTTCATGGACGCCCCTGCTTATTTCAGTAAGACGATGCCAAGCCACATTCTGCACGTGTTACAACAGCATGGCTCCTTAGTAAAAGAGTGCGGGTACTAGACTGGCCTGCCTGTAGTCCAGACCTGTCTCCCATTGAAAATGTGTGGAGCATTATGAAGCGTAAAATACGACAACGGAGACCCCGGACTGTTGAACAACTTAAGCTGTTCATCAAGCAAGAATGGGAAAGAGTTCCACCTGAAAAGCTTCAAAAATGGGTCTCCTCAGTTCCCAAACGTTTACTGAGTGTTGTTAAAAGGAAAGGCGATATAACACAGTGGTAAAAAGGCCCCTGTGTCAACTTTTTTTCAATGTGTTGCTACCTTTAAACTCTAAGTGTGATGTGAATAGAGGCCACTAGATGGCAGCATTTACCTTTCTTTTATTGAGCTCAGACTGGAGCTAGGTTTAGACATGTCCTGGACATGTCTGGGGCAAGTCCCCAAAAATAAAAAAAAAGGAGGTCTAAATGTGGGTGGGGTCTGCAAAAGAGTATATCAGGAAAAGAATTGAGACAGTAAAGAAGTAGGAGAAATTGCAAGAAGAAGGATACGTGTGACCAGACCTGTCATTTCTGTTCAAGACCTGTGAAGTTTCTTTTGTGGATTTTTGCCTGTGTTAGAGCATTTTTCCTTACCCAGGACATCACCAAGCCACCCCACCAAAACAAAGAGGGACTGTAAATATTTCTGTTTTTGTTGTGTTCAATCTTGGTCTTAGTTGTAGATAGTAGTTTAGTCTTTGTTTGTTCATTAAATGTGTTTAAGTTTTTAAAACTGTGTCTGTCATCCCTTGCTGTTGCTGTTGCTGTTATGTTGTAAATGTAATAACAAATTGGGGTCATAACAAATTGGGGGCTCGTCTGGGAGAGACCATTGTGTGAGTAATTTATTGAAAATCTAACATTTCAAACTGTAAAATTGTTTTTTGAATTTTCCTATATAAATATATTGACAGATCAACAGCAATGGATGATTTCTTGGCATCACCAACCGTTGAGGATTTGAAGTCTTTTAAAAAGACAGAACTGCTAGAAATTTGCAGACATTTAGAGCTGACAGAGGTAAAACCAGCCATGCGAAAAGCAAGACTGGCTAGAGAGAGAGTTGAATATTACATTGATGAAAATGTGTTTGCACCAGGAGATCTGGAACAGTTTCCAGTGGAAAATCCAAATATAGAAATGGAACTTAAATTAAAAATGCTAGAGATTGAAAGGGAGGAAAAAGGAAAACAAAGAGAATTTGGGTTAGAAAAATTAGCAAGAGAAGAAAAACAAAGAGAATTTGAGTTGGAAAAATTAGCAAGAGAAGAAAAACAAAGAGAATTTGAGAGGAAAGAAAAACAAAGAGAATTTGAGAGGAAAGAAAAACAAAGAGAATTTGAGTTAGAAAAATTTGCAAGACAGAGAGATTTTGAATTAGAGAAATTCGATAGAGACGAAAGACTCCAAATGGAGCAACTAAAAATTAAAATTGAAACTTAAAATAAATTTTGCGCCAGTCAGGAGGTAAAACTGGTGCCTCCATTTTCGGAAAAGGATGTGGACAACTATTTCCAGTGTTTTGAAAAGGTAGCAAAGAGTTGCCAGTGGCCAAAGGAACACTAGCCTCTGATGTTGCAAACTGTCCTCAAGGGTAAAGCTCAACAAGCCTATTCGGCTTTGTCTGCAGATGATTCCTCTGATTATGAGGTTGTCAAAAAGGTTATTTTGAGAGCTTATGAGTTGGTTCCAGAGGCTTACCGACAGAAATTCAGAGGTTTGAAAAAATCTGAAAATCAGACTTATGTGGAATTTGCTAATGAGAAGCAGGTTTGCTTTGAGCGCTGGTGTACTTCTATGGAGGTCAAGGATGATTTCAACTCACTAAAAGAGATGGTGTTAGTTGAAGAATTCAAGAACTGTGTTAAAGATGATGTTAAGACCTACCTTAATGAGAAGCAAGCACTGAACTTGCAATCAGCTGCCAAATTTGCAGATGAATATGTTCTCACACATAAGTCTAAATTTCAGTCTAGCAGTAACAATAGATGGTCCTAATTTCAGAAAAAGGGTTACGGTGATACCCAAGATTTCTCACCCAAAGACAAAGACAAATCTGGTGATGGTGCTCAGAAATCCAGTAACAGGTCTGATCAAAGTGTGAAAGCTGACAGTGACAAAAGTGGTGTAGTTTGCAGTTATTGCAAGAAATCTGGTCATGTTAAAACTAACTGCTGGTTCCTTAAAGCTAAGAAAGAAAAAGAAAAGGATACCAAACCAAATGCCTTCGTGAAAACAAGGTTAGAAACCCCTGTAGTAGATAACCAATATGCTATTTTGCCTGCTTCTTGTGGGGCTAAAAAGCCTGATACAGCTGACTTCGTGAGGGAGGAATTTCTTCCATTTGTGTCGGAGGGATTTGTGGCTCTGAATGAGCATACTACTCCAGTCCCCATATATATCCTAAGGGATACCGGAGCTTCTCAGTCACTTTTGTTGATGGACTCCTTGGAGTTACGCGATGAGACCGATTCAGGGGATTTCATACTTGTACAAGGTATTGAAGGGAGGACTGTATCTGTACCCCTGCGCTCTATATTCTTGAAGTCAGATTTAGTTACAGGACAGGTAAAGGTGGGACTTATGTCAAGTCTACCTAACAAGGGTGTATCTTTGTTGCTAGGCAATGACCTGGCTGGGGGCAAAGTAGTTCCCCCTGTACATCTTACTTCACAGCCGAGCACTGAAGATGGGGATGAGGACCCATCTCTGTATCCTTCTTGCGCAGTGACTCGTGCTATGGTCAAGAAGGCTAAAGAAGATGTTGTGGTGCCGTTCAGCACATTGAATAGTCAGGACTCAGGTGGTTCGCCTCATGACTCTGATTAGCCTACTATGGTTTCTCCGTTTGCGGACGTATCAGATACTTTTATCAGTTCTCTGTTCAGCCAGCCGGATGGGTCTGGTGATTCTGATGTGTCTGGAGACTTGTCTCTGTCCAGAAAGCGGTTGATTGAGGAGCAAACTAATGATGCTGAAATTTGTGCACTAAGGAGGAGAGCCCTTCCTGATAAAGAAATAGACGTAGTTCCAGTTGGGTATTATCTCAAGGATGGTGTGTTGATGCGGAAGTGGCACCCTCCTGATATCCCTGCCAATGCAGATTGGGCAGTGGTCAGGCAAATTGTTGTTCCGAAGGTCTACAGGAATGAGATTTTAACAATGGCTCATAGTTTACCTTTAGGAGGTCATCTTGGTGTTAACAAGACTGTTGACAAGATCATGAAACACTTCTTTTAGCCTGGGCTTCGGAAAGACGTTTCCAACTTTTGCAAAACCTGTCACACTTGTCAAGTAGTTGGATAACACCAGTTAGACCCACCTGTAGCTCCATTGCAGCCTATCCCAGCATTTGGGGAGCCCTTCTCTAAGGTCATTGTTGATTGTGTTGGTCCATTACCCAAGACTAGATCTGGAAATCAGTACTTGTTGACAATCATGTGTGCATCTACCAGATACCCTGAAGCCATACCTCTACGTAACATCAAGGCAACTGCAATCTCAAAGGCTTTGATAAAGTTCTTCACGTTGTTTGGCCTTCCCAGGGAAATTCAGTCAGACCAAGGTAGCAATTTCACTTCCGGATTGTTTCAGCAGGTTGTGTATGAACTAGGTGCAAAGCAGATTCTTTCTAGTGCCTATCATCCAGAGAGTCAGGGTGCCTGAGATCGGTTTCATTCCACTCTCAAGACAATGATGAGGACTTATTGTTATGACCATGAGAAAGACTGGGATGAAGGTGTTCATTTGCTGTTGTTTGCAGCTAGTTAAGCAGTGCAGGAGTCTACTGGATTCAGTCCATTTGAGCTCGTGTTTGGCCATGAAGTGAGAGGACCTTTGCTATTATTGAGTGAACAATGGCAAGAGGAAGAGCCGCACATCAGTCTGTTAGACTATGTTAGCAAGTTCAAGGACAGATTGCGTGCTGCTTGTGACCTAGCCAAAGAGAACTTGAAATCAAGTCAGGGAAAAATGAAAACTTGGTATGATCATAAGGCTAGAAGCCGTGAGTTTAAACCAGGAGATTCTTGTGTTGTTTCCCTTGCAGTCCAATCCATTGCAGGCTAGATTTCATGTTCCTTATGAAATTCTGACAAAACTCAATGATCTCAATTACATTGTGAAGACTCCAGATAGGAGAAAACCAAAACAATTGTGTCACATTAACATGCTGAAGCCTTATCATGACAGAAATGCTAGGGTTGCAGCTGTCACTTCAGATTCTCCAATGGTCAAAACGTGTGAAGATGAGGGGGAGTTTCAAGACGATGAACCTAGAATTAAAGCTGAAGTTCTTTCATATAAATTGTCAAATTCTGAAGTATTGCAAAATCTTGATGTAAAACTCCAGCACTTAGAACCCTCACAGAAAGATCAGTTTAAGAGGTTGATCAAGAAATATGAGGATCTGTTTCCTGATGTTCCAAAAAGAGTTTCTATAGCCTCTCATGATGTAGATGTTGGTGATGCCAAACCAATTAAACAGCATCCGTACCGGATGAATCCTGAAAAGAGAAAGATTGCTGAGACAGAGGTTGAGTACATCTTAGAACATGATATTATCAGACCCTCCAACTCAGATTGGAGTTCACCCTGTGTGCTAGTTCCAAAACCTGATGGAAGTACTAGATTCTGTACAGATTATCGCAAAGTCAATGCTGTAACTAGAACTGATGTGTTTCCAATACCTAGGATTGATGATTGTATTGATAGAGTAGGGCAAGCAAAGTTTCTGACCAAGATTGATTTATTGTAGGGTTATTGGTGTGTGCCTTTAACTGAGAGGGCCAAGAGCACCTCTGCTTTTGCCACACCATCTGGGTTGTACCAGTATGAAGTCCTACCCTTTGGCATGAAAAATGCCCCAGCCACGTTCCAAAGGATGATACAGTCTACAATCGCCGGATTGCCACACACGGGTGCATACATCGATGACCTGATCACATGGAGTGACTCCTGGGAAGAACATCTAAAAGATGTAGAGACGTTGTTCCAGCGCCTGACCCAGGCTAACCTGACTGTTAACCTGAACAAGAGTGACTTTGGTTGTGCTACTGTCACCTATCTTGGCTACGTCATATGCCAGGGTAAGGTGGCACCCATAAATGCTAAAGTCCAAGCCATCATGGACTTTCCAGTTCCTGACAACAAAAAAGCTTTGCGCCACTTCCTTGGAATGATCGGGTACTACCGCAAGTTCTGCAAGAACTTTGCTGAGATTGCTCTCAGTCTAACTAACCAACTGAAGAAAGGCGTAAAGTTCACCTGGGATGATGCATGCCAGAGAGCCTTCGATCGCCTGAAGTCTCTGCTGTGTCACTTCCCCGTGCTCAAATCTCCTGACTTCAACAAACCGTTCTCCATCGCGGTCGATGCTAGCGACCAAGCTTGTGGATCTGTGCTCCTCCAGAGAAGTGACTCTGATGACATTGAGCATCCCGTGGCATACTTCTCCAGGAAGTTCAATCGCCACCAAAGGAACTATTCCTCAATAGAGAAGGAGCTGTTGGCTCCGGTCCTTTCTTTACAACACTTTGAGGTTTATGTTTGTACAGGACAAAAGCCAATGATTGTATACACTGACCACAATCCGTTAATGTTTTTGAGTAAGATGAAAAACAAGAATCGGAGATTGTTGAATTGGAGTTTGATTTTACAGGAGTTTGACTTGGAAATTAAGCATGTGAAGGGTACAGACAATGTAATTGCTGATTGCTTATCCCGTGTTTGAATATGTATACATATCACGTGTTTATTTGAATATTGTATGATATGTATATATAGACAAGTGTCCACTTAACCATTTTGTATTGAAAAGAAAAATTTTGCCTTTATGAGTCAGAATTTTTCCCTTTTAGAATGGAGGTGTGATGTGAATAGAGGCCACTAGATGGCAGCATTTACCTTTCTTTTATTGAGCTCAGACTGAAGCTAGGTTTAGACATGTCCTGGACATGTCTGGGGCAAGTCCCCGAAAATTTAAAAAGAAAGGAGGTCTAAATGTGGGTGGGGTCTGCAAAAGAGTATATAAGGAAAAGAATTGAGACAGTAAAGAAGTAGGAGAAATTGCAAGAAGAAGGATACGTGTGACCAGACCTTTCATTTCTGTTCAAGACCTGTGAAGTTTCTTTTGTGGATTTTTGCCTGTGTTAGAGCATTTTTCCTTACCCAGGACATCACCAAGCCACCCCACCAAAACAAAGAGGGACTGTAAATATTTCTGTTTTTGTTGTGTTCATTCTTGGTCTTAGTTGTAGATAGTAGTTTAGTCTTTGTTTGTTCATTAAATGTGTTTAAGTTCTTAAAACTGTGTCTGTCATCCCTTGCTGTTGCTGTTATGTTGTAAATGTAATAACATATTGGGGCCATAACAAAGATAATGATTATTTGCAAAAAAAAAAAAACATTTTCTCAGTTTGAACATTAAACATCTTGTCTTTGCAGTTTATTCAATTGAATATAAGTTGAAAAGGATTTGCAAATCATTGCATTCTCTTTTTATCTACGATTTACATAACGTGCCAACTTAACTGGTTTTGGGTTTTGTATGTTTGAGCAGTTATCCAGTAGCGGTTCTACAACCGGGAATTGGGGGGGGGCCAATTACGATAATTGGAAAACACATCAGTAAAGGAAAATGATTGCGAACTAGCCAGGACTAATTGTCATAAAGGGACGTGTCTGCGCCCTCCAATTCCCGGTACTAGAACCGCCACTGGCATTATCTGTGATTCATCTGGTTAGATCCTTGGTTCCCAAACTGTGGTTCGGGCATTACTGGTGGTGCTTGGCTCCCTCTACAAGCAGTTATCGACAGAACGTCATCGTCAGCGCTCATTGGCTAATTCTGGCATGTGACCGAAAATTGCAAATTGCCGGAAGTTGGCATTTATTTATATTAGTTGCAGTTCAATTCATCTGTAGTAGTAGTAGTTGTAGTTGCGTAGGGACAAGAAAAGCTGTGTCGTTTGAGGTGTGGGTGCCAGATAACGTTACCTTATTCCAAGTGTGGGCGGACAAGTGCTTTATGTAATTTGATGAAGATATCACGGTCCAAATGTATAAATGTTCTTTTAATTAAACCAATAATTTTATTTGCTTTATTAAAACAATTCTGAATATGAGTGTCAAACGAAAGTGATTTGTCAAAGGTTACCCCAAGGTCTTTTTGAAATTCAGTAGTATTTAATATGCTTGTGGAGTTATTTGCCTGTATAGTGTAGGGTTTTACTGGCGATCTACTTTGTTGCTAAAAGAAACAAAATTGCAAATAAACCTTGCGGCACTTTCTCAAACCTGCATTATGCTTAGGTTTGTATTGTACTCGACAGGAAAGTATGCTGACGAGCACACTGCCAAACGAATAGAGTGAGAGCAGAATCCGAGTGACTGGATGTATGCTTGTAGACTAGTAGAGGAAACTGTGACACTGACAGAATCATTGCGACTGAAAACTTAAGCTATAAATGAGTGAAAATTATGACTGTCTTTTGTTTTGATGGTTAGGATAAATGAGTAAAAATGATGTCTGTCTTTTCTTGATACAAAAAGTAAAATAAAAAAAGCACACACACATGAAGAAGACAAGGTGATGTTCCCAGTCTTCTGGACTGGATATTAGTGAATGAAAATAGCCTAATCTCAGATATTAAACACTTAACGCCTCAGGAAAAAGTGACCATGATCTTTTGCACAGGTGACGCATACATATGCAGTGCCAAAAATATCACATCAGGATCTGTTGCTGGTGTCACAGGAGTTATTCAAGTGTTCCTTTAAAAAAAAAAAATCATTTATCACGGGAAACAGGACAAATGTAATCTTCCCCTTTTGTTGGTATGCAGTCACAGGAATTATGGACCCAAGACTTGCAGACATCGCATTCCCGCCTCTGAACTGGTGTATTAGATTTGCCTAAATGATCATCCTCTCGGAAACACAGACTGCACACATGTGCCTCATTACTGGACAAAGAGTGTTGTAACTGTTGTTTCTACTTAACTGCGGTTTTTTTTTTTTTTTATTTCAATCTTTCTCTTCCTGTATTCTGTGGTTTTAATTTGGTGGAGACGAATCGAGGCTGTGTTTCAAAGGTTTTGTTTGCTGGAAATGACTGTGTTTCATCAAAGTCTTTCTCTAAATCTACACTTGTTAAGGTTTGCATTCCTCTCAAAATACCTAATGCATCAGTCAACCGTGTGCATGCAGTTTGTGCTGAAGAAATGTCATTGGTGTCTTTTATAAACTGTATAATATCACTTGCAGTTCTCAAAGCAGCAGATTTAACTTTTTCGAAATCACAATTTTTTTCTGGCTTTTCTTGGCAGAGAACTGTTTTATAGAAATTTGTTTCTTCTGTATCTAAATCAGAATCATTGTCGTTCTGGCATGAGAAAGTTGATGGGTCTTGAGATGTGTTAAGCATATGAACGGCACGAATGTGTTAGCACATGACAGTGCGGATGAGATGATCACTACATGTGCATAGTCAAAGTATGGTCGCATGTCAGAATCAGCCAATGAGCACTGACGATGACGTTCTGTCGATAACCGCTTGTGCTCCCTCTTGGTCGTACTCAGGGAGTTTCATAGTTTCATATTTTTTACTTAGGGGTTGTGACACGTGTGATGGCTTATCGTCGCCCAATCATTCCAATAAGATCCTGCATCAATCGCGGTTAACTTTTTCCAGAAAATAGGCAAACATACTTCGGCATCCGGGCCAGAAATTTCACTTCATTATCTCTGAGCCCCAATCATGTTAACCAGCTTGTCTGAACCAAGTTCCAATGTGATATATCGCCACAAACATCGTTCATATTGCTTGTCAAAGTCAATGCAAAGACGCGCATCAATGCAAGGTCAATGCGTTTCCAGCCTAGGTACGTGAGTTGCTAGCCTAGTCAGTCGCAAATTCGGTGAATGCTAGTGGCTAGCGGAGGAATGCCAGTGACCAGCCAAGTCAATAGCAAATCCAATGGGTTACAAACCTCAGCGAATTAGTTGCCGGCTCCTCATTCACTACCGCTGGCCTCTCATTTTCTCCTGCCAACCTCTCATTTACCAACGCTGGCCATCCTTAGATATATGTCTGTTTGCTGTAATATCCAAATAAAAAAAATGGCTTGGGAGGCAGGTGAATATTTTTGAATAATATTAAAAAAATGTAATGACATTGGTAAAAATGTCCACTTTTACACACACTTTTTACACTTTTACAGTTTGAAAAAGTTAAACATTTTGCAGACAGTGAAAAGGCAGCTGGCGGGGGGGTGGGGGTGGGGGGAGGGGGTTTGAATTTTTGGTGGGGGAAGACCCCATTTAGCTGAGGGGTGTGCCCTAGACAGCAATAGAACCAGTTTCCAATTTCACTCTAGATATTGTCTTTTTAAAGATTTTTATTCATTCTTGGAACTTAATAAATATTTACTCCTTTTATAATGCGCCTCTTGTGCCTGTGACCCTTATTGGTGTGTGTGGTTGATTCCTTAGGGTAGAGGGTGAAGGCTGGTGAGCTTGTGCCTTCACCCAGTGACAAATATCAGTAAATAGTAAATCTAAGGTGGTTAATGTGAAGTTGCCAATCCATGATATCAGATGGATTGTGGAATGTGTTTTAGAAACGGATTGTAAGACTAAAGCAAAAGGATGAGGGCTATTTCCTTGGCTTGCTGAACAGACTGCAGCACAGGTGAGACTGCAAGGTAAGGCAAAAAAAAAAAAAAAATTCCAGGCTACCAGCCAATTGGTTCACGTATGTTTACTCTGGCGTTATGTACTTTTCATCCAAAATCGCTAAAATCTATGAAAAAATTGAGCGGGCATCCATAGAAATGCATGAAGCGTATGTCTCCACTGGGATTTGAGCCTGTGGCTCCTCAGGCAAAAGCATTGGTAATTCATGGGTGTCACCCTCTCAGCCATCTGGTGATTGAAGGAGAAAGACCATAGATTTTCTAGCTATGGTGATACAATTCTAAGAATAACATCATTATCTGTCAAATATATGTTTTTAATTATTAGAGAAATGTGGACAAACTGCTCAAGATGAGGCTGCAAGGTACAGTCAGGTAAAATGCAGAGATCAATGCTGAATAAAGCAAAAGAAATCGTAATTCTGATATGCTTTTATGATTCGGCATGTGATGCTATATACTATATGATCCTCATTCGTAAACAGTATGCTATGTAACTGGCAATATTATTCACAAAATAGCGACCTTATTTGTCAATGTTTAATTATTGAAAAAGTGTGCATGGGATTCAAAGCAGACCCTGATCTGTAAAATCAGGTGCAACACTATTAAGCTGCTTTTTCCACCAAATTTTTTGCACGACAGATTACATTCAAAGTCAAAGCAAAGGTGCAAATACACGCGAAATGCATTGACTCGCGTCTTTGCATGGACTTTGATAAGCAATTCGAACGATGTTTGTGGCGATATGTCGCATTGGAACTTGATTTATACAAGCTGGTTAACATGATTGGGGGTCAGAGATAATGTAGTGAAATTGCTTGGCCGAATCCCGAAGTATGTTTGCCTGTTTTCTGGTCAAAAGTTAACCGCGATTGACGCAGGATCTTATTGGAATGATTGGGCGACGATAAGCCTTCACACCTGCTATAACCCCTTAGTAAAAAATATGAAACTATGAAACTCCCTACTGCCATATAGCAAGAAGGTTATGGGTTCAAATCTGGCTTGGGGCCTTTTTGTGTGGAGTTTCTCCCTGTGTTCTCGTGGGTTTCCTCGGGGTACTCCGGTTTCCCCCACCCACAAAAACGTACATTATAGGAACACCCCTATCAGTACCCCTGACCAAGGAACTGGCTTTAGAACTGGAGTTGGTCCCCAGGCGCTGCTCTGTGGCTGCCCACTACTCCGAACTATAGGATGGGTCAAATGCAGAGGAAAAATTACCCCACGGGATTCAATCAAGTATATCTTATCTTAATTTTTTGAGCAGTGATTTGCCCTCTTAACTGAAAAGGTAACAGAAATATCTATGTTTGTTTTTTGTTTCTCAATAAAACATCTTTCAACCTGATTACTGCATTTGTGATTTGATTGTGTCCCCTTAACATCAGACGGGAGATGTATGGGTTCAGTTCTTTTTTTATACTGCCTCATCAAGTGCCAAGATGTCATGTTGCTCAAAAATTTGAATAAGAGCAACCGGTGCCCCTGTTTGATCAACTGTTGAGGAAATAAGAGCAACATTACAGTCTATTCCGCCAATGGTTTGGGGAATAAGAGCAATAGTAACCCCTGTTCCACCAACGGTTGGGGCAATAAGAGCAACAGTCCCCCCTGTTCCACCAGTGGTTGGGGGAATAAGAGCAGCAGTCCCCCCTGTTCCACCAACGGTTGGGGGAATAAGAGCAACCTTACCCCCTGTTCCACCAACGATCGGGGGAATAAGAGCAACAGTCCCCCCGTGTTCCACCAACAGTTGGGGGAATAAGAGCAACAATCCCCCCTGTTCCACCAACGGTTGGGGGAATAAGAGCAACTTTCCCCCCTGTTCCACCTAAGGTTGATGGAATAGCCTTTGCCAAAAAAAAAGCCACACTTTAGGCTGGATTTATGGTTCTTTGTTGACTCCACACAAAGGGCGCGCCTTCGCCTCGACGCCGTTGTGGACCGTTTGAAGTTACGGCCCACTACGTACACAATGAGTTCTGCAATGATATTCAGATTTTGTTCCACTGATTGATAAGCTTGATTGCAAGATAAATGAAGAAGTAGCCTTGTCTTGTGATGCCATGGGGATTAGCTGGTTCAGGGATACGAGATCATGGAGTGAGACCTGAATTCATGCGACACACTGGAATACCGGTGACGAGGCTTTTGGATGATGTGCACAACTAATAGCCAACTTAATTTGTTCAGTCGACTAAGTTTAATATGTTTTTGTTTAGATAACCGTCTTTGTTCAGAGAACAGGAGTAGGTCACATATAATCCCATTCCTGAAGCATCACCTAAATTGGCAAATGATCTTTAGCAGGCGGATTATACCCAGTATATGAAAAAAAAAAACTAGCCTAACAATGACAATGAGAACTATTTCACTTTTAAGGAACTTAGAATATAAACTAGGCCTGTACAAGCTTTTATATAAACCATTGTGCATATTCAGTCGTCGTTCACAGAAGAATATCCGCGCCCATAATCTAAAAGCTCACTCAACACACGTTCGTGCCAAATCACAGAAATCAGCATAGTTTAGAAAAGATAAGATAGTTTCTTATAAAACAAAAGGAGTCAGCAGTGCCTGGAAGACCTGGGACCAAATTACCTGACTGAATGACTTTCCTTTTTTTATTTCAGAAAGATGCCTCGAAATTACAAATGAATAACGAAACGTGGCAACGCCATTAGAGAATGACTCGAGGATCCTTACAGTAGCTTCGTGGGATAATAGTAGTAAGGCATCTCCCTTAACTAGCCTACTTAAGTGGGAAACAGGTCTCACTTAATAAGCAAATTCTTAGTGTAACGAAATGCCCCACAACCTGTAGCAAACTACCTCTTCCATATATGGGGTATTTTGTTACAGGTGATGGGGTCTATTTTTTCCTCATCCAGCATCACGCATACACAGAATGTAGGGGTTGCTGCAGATCAGTCATGTACTCTAATAGACTTTCTATCAATACACTGCATATTGGTAACAAAAACCTGATAATGTCAATTCTACAGCCGCTAAAAGACAAAGGGCCGGATCTACTAAGATCCCAATTTGCGTGTACTAATTTGCGCGTGCAATCTAGAATTTTGCGTGTGGGGCTGAACCGCGGTTTGCAGGTGATTTACTAAGAGTGATTGCGCAAATGGCAACAGGTGCAAACGTGTTGGACACACCCTATTTAAATGAGGGCTTTGCGTGTTTCATGGTTTGCAGCATGGAGAGTTTGGAGAGAAGAAAGCGCAAAATGAAATTCGACCCTATGGAATTAGAGGTGTTGGTAGATGAAGCCAATAAACATGTGAATAAGCTACAGCAAAGACTGTCGCACAAAGGAACGCCATATGGGCGGAAATCTGTAAAAAAGTAAATGCTGTGGGTAAAACGATGCGAACCGAGAATTAAGTGAAAAGACGATATTCGAAGACGAACAAAAGAAAAATTGGCGTATAATAAAACATCTGCAAAGAAAACAGGTGGGGGCACAGTGGATGAGATGCCTCTGACCAGTATTGAGGAACTGGTGCAGTTAACGTTCTGCGAGACGCAAGTCACTGGAATTGCTGGGTATGACACACTGGACCAAACAGCAGAACAAGGTAGGCGCACAATAATACTGTATAAACACACTTTTTCTGAGATATTTATTTAGTAAGTGAAAAATGAATGTACCTCCTGTGGTTACATTTTGCTGTCCTTCAACTCAAATCCCAAACAAAAAACATTTCTTTTTTACAGGTAGAATCTTCAGCAGAAGTCCAGCCATCCACCTCAAATCCCCCCAGAGCAGCCGCCACCCCTGCAGAGCCTCGAAAGGGTCCCGAGGACATTGATCTGGAGTTGCTGGAGGAACAAAAGAAACAGTCTGCAGCCATTCAGACAATTGCACGGGAGATGCAAGCGGCGTCATCGTTGGCACGGGCGGCAAGGCACGATACTCAGGCCATTGCCACGCACTGCAGACAGATGGTCAGCGCAGTATCTGCCCTGATGATGGCCGTCAATTCTGTGGCAAGAGGGCTACGGGAAGGGATGCAATGACTGCCCTCAATCCAGGTGGAGAAGCGGGCCGACCGAGTCCCACAGCGACAGCTAGGCAGCCGGGCACCGTAGAGTAAGAGGAGAGGTGCGCATGACGGGCAAGATCCACCTGCGTAAAAGGAAACACAAATGATACATTCAACTGTCACGTTTAAGTTGTCTTTTATTGGCTGTGAATATTTTTTTTTTGTTTAAAATTGGCTATATGATGAAGAACTGTTTTTTTCATTTTTTTCCACCATGAATGTTAAGACTACAGCCTAATACATTTTCTGACTGAAACAATGTGTCTTTAATATGATTTTGCGGGACTTAACATAATTAGACGTGAATGACTATTTCGTTTGATAATGTTTGGAATTCAGAAAGTGATTTCAGTCTTTTTTTCAATAAATGTTGATTTGCTTAACTTTGCAATGTTCTGCAGTTTGTTGGGTCACACTAGGCAGAGGGAACGGCATTGTATTGCAATCTACAACGCATTATTGAATGAAAATAGAAAAATGCACATACCAAACAGCTCACAAGAAGTGACTTCGAATGAGATTGCTGCGTGTCTGCATCCCTGCAGCATTGGGTTGTTGCTCCATACAGGGGGGCAGGTCAGCGTTCTCCTCCAGCATGGCCTCATGCTCCAGCCCGTGTTGCTTGGCGATGTTATGTAGCATGCAGCAGGTCACTACAATCTGGGCCACTTTTTCTGGCCTGTACAGCAGTGCTCCACCAGTGCGATCCAAACAACGTAACCTGCTCTTCAGGATTCCAAAGGTGCGCTCCACAATTTTCCGTGTACGCATATGGGCCTCGTTGTATCTTATTTCTCCGGCAGTGGTCGGGTTGAGAACAGGTGTCAGGAGGAAGGGGTGTAGGGGGTATGCACTGTCACCTTAAAAAACATATGAATCAATGTGAAACATGCTCTTGTTTTTTTTTTTTTTTTTTTTTTTTTTTTTTAAATTTGGCATCTCCAATCCCACCCAAATTTGGAATGCCCAATTGGGGAACTATGTACAAAGCTTGCTCGTATGCGACCCCTTGCTGCCAACTCAGGATAGCGAAGACGGTTCACGGCTCTCCTCCGAAGCACGTGCCTGTCAGCCACTGATTCTTATACACTCGCTGGTTGAATCTTCGCAAGTTCAGAGCGAGGGCGGAGGATACCCGGACATGAACCAAGCCGGAGTCTTCCTGACGAGCGCCCGTCTGGCCAACAGGAGGCGCTGGAGCAACGAACAAAGCTGTTATCGAATACCCAAATCCGGCAGTCCCTTCCCAATTTGTAACCCTGTAGCGCGATAGCCAATTGTGCGCTACTCTGAAAAAGCTGCCGACCCCTGCCGGTGGGTACGCCGAGGCTCGAACACGACATGCTCTTGTTTTTAATGAAATAAATTTCGCTGACAAGCCAGGCATCTCCAAACTCGCCATCTCGCAACTTGGAAAACAGAGAACTGTTTCTCAGAATAAAAGAATCATGTACTGACCCGGAATATTTTGCCACAACGTTGGAAATGATGCCTTTGGCATCACAAACGCACTGCACATTCAATGAATGCGTGTGTTTGCGATTTCTGTACACGTGCTCAGTGTCTGCGGGGGGCACAAGCTGCACATGGGTGCAGTCAATCACCCCTATAACTCTAGGAAATCCAGCTACTGCAAAAAAACCTTGTTTGGTCTCATTCAATAAGTGCCGAGTGCGTGGAAACCTAATGAACTTGGCCATCCGGCGCAACATGGCATATAGGACTTCAGACAGCACATCTGAAAAACGGTATTGGGATATCCCAGCTGTAATAGCTACCGTATGCTGGAATGACCCTGATGCAAAAAAATGCAAACTTGCAAGGAGTTTTGTCATTGCAGGTATTGCGTGACTCCTTCTCGTGGCTGGCTCCAAATCCTCTCTGAGTTCCTCCAACAGCTCCAAAATGGCAGTGCTGGATTGGCGATATGTTTTAATGATTTATTCCTAGTTCATTCCAATAACGTTCACACAAGGGTGAAAAATGCGTTCTCTGCGTCTCCTTTCATGATTTCGATGTCTCCTTCTTGCGACAATAACTATAGCCATGTGTGCGCAATTACGCATACAAACCGTTTGCACCTCCTTTTGACACGTTAAAATATAGACGCAAATTTTATGAGCAAAATTTCTTTCAGGTTTGATAAATCAATTTGCGAGTGCTAAATTAATATATTTACATTTACTCCTCCCAACACACGCACAATTGTGTGTAAACGCCCCATATTGCATATTCATTGTGGCAGACGTACTAACTGGATGCAGACGTGCTATTTTGCACCTTTGAAAGAGGCAACCCTTACTGTGCACTGTTAGTAAATCAGTTTGTACATTTTTTTGCGTGTGCAATGAGTTTGCACACGTTTTATACACGCAAAGCTTTTGTAGATCCGGCCCAAAGTGTAACAACTAGACCCGGCCTTTCCTATAGCTGATTATTTTCAGTCATAATGGCAAATTTATTGTTCTCGACACCCTTAAAATCTTGCAATAAATCTTTATCGTTGGGTGATACTTTTTATTACATTATGTAACTTTAGGCGACGTAGAAAAAAATCAGATACAGAATACAGAAAAACACAAGAAGACGACAGCGGGCAAAGGGTAACATACACGCACATTTTGCATTTTCCAAATTCTGGTACCACGTCGCCAGTCAAATGTAGGCCTACATTTCTGAAAAAGAATTGAGTGATAACAATAGTTTCTATAACTGATGCATATAACAGAGAGAAGACTCCAGCTGTTACACCGATAATTTCTATCTATAAAATCTATCTGTAGTAAATGACAGAGAACGTGGAGATGGCGTTAACCACATAAACTGTCCCATACATCGACAAAATCTACAATAAAAAACTCAGAACAGTTGACTACAAACAGAGACTCATGGATTGTGAACATTTCATAATGAACAGAGTCAAGTTTTATACAAACGGCACTCAGCTTTAGATAAACGAATCAGGCCGTGGGCAGGCATCGGGAAATGAATGCATCAGAAAATGAACAGATGGGTGTTCATTATCAAACGCAGTGGCCAGGTTTGCAGCCTTGAATGCATCCAAAAATGAACAGGCGTCCGTTGAAAAATGAACACGTTCGCTGTTCGGATTATTGACAAGCCCCCTTACAGTAACTGCGTGTGACAGCTTCCCCTGTTGGGAGATGCTTACCTGCCGCTCAGCCAACCATGACCATCTTCAACACACACTGGACCACCTGTGATGTGTATCCTGGAAGGGTTTTGTGACTGGGTATTATGTTTATAAATACTATAAATGCTATCGCGTTTCTACCCTCATTTTGCTCTGAAGTTACCGTTATCTTCTCCTGATCGTACTGCGGTAGAATTCCGTTTTGATGTGATCTGTACTGTATCTCAAAAACCCTTGGGAGGTGATGCCTTAAATTTTGCCTCTGTTTGTTTTGCACTTTAGGATACCTGCAAAAAAAAAAAAGAAAAAATCAGCCACATCTGAGTCGGTGTCCGTGAAAGATTCCTTAACATTGTTTGAATTTCTATATAGATTGACCTGAAAGATAGCATGTATGGTCATACTAGATCCGTGAATGTATAACTGAGTCATTAAAAACAGGAAAAATGGACACAAAAATGTCAGTTTTACTGAGACATAAACAGCATTGGTTGCTTCTGTTCAGTAGTAATGTCAGAGGACTTATGTCAACTTGGAGTAACGATGCTGTACTGCTGTATTGGTCGCCAAAAGCCATGTGTTTTTCTATTTGGAAATCTTATTTAATGGTGTGTCCTGCGATCAACTAGCAAGCAGCGCCAGCTGAAAGCTACAACCTCAATTCCGAAATAGTTGGGACAAAGTGTAAATTGTGAATAAAATCAAAACGCAATGACTTTCAAATCACACCAGCCAGTATTTTATTCACAATAGAACAGAGATAACATAACAAATGTTGAAACTGAGAAATTTTACAATTTTATCCATAAAATGAGCTCATTTCACATTTGATGGCTGCTACAGGTCTCAAAAAAGTTGGGACAGCGGCCTGTTTACCATGGTGTTGCATTCCCTCTTCTTTTTAACACAGAGTGGAGGCATCTGGGCATTGAGGAGACAAGTTTCTTGAGTTTAGCCATTGGAATTTGATCCCTGTCTAGTTTAATACAGACCTCCAGCTGCTGGAGAGTGTTTGGACTCCTTTGACAGACTTTTCTTTTAATTATGTGCCAAATGTTCTCAATCGGTGAATTATCAGGACTGCAGGCAGGCCAGTTCCGCACACGGACTCATCTACTACGAAGCCATACTGTTGTCATAGCTGCAGTATGTGTTTTTGCATTGTCCTGCTGAAATACACAAGGCCTTCCCTGGAATAGATGTCGTCTGGAGGGGAGCATATGTTGCTCTAAAACCTTTATATACCTTTCAGCATTCATGGTGCTTTTTAAAACATGCAAGTGTCCCACACCATATGCACTAAAGCATCCCCATACCATCAGAGATGCTGGCTTTTGAACTGAACGCTGATAATGGGGGGGGGGTCTTTCTCCTCTTTAGCCCGGAGAACACGACGCCCACGATTTCCAACAAGAATGCCAAATTTGGACTCGTTTGACTGCAGGACACTTTGCCACTTTGCTACAATCCATTTTAAATGAGCCTTGGCCAACAGAACACGGCAGTGCTTCTGGATCAAGCTCAAGTAACTTAATTACTTGCTAAATGTTCTTTCAGCTGATTGCCTTGTATATGAATTGCTTATTCAGCCCTTTTTTGCCTGTATCCCAACTTTTTTGAGATCTGTTGCAGCCAGAAAATTTTAAATAAGCTCATTTTGTAGATAAAAATGTAAAATGTCTCAGTTTCAACATTTGAAATATTATCTATGTTCTATTGTAAATAACATATTGGCTCGTGATCTGAAAGTCATTGCATTTTGACTTTATTCAGAATTTACACTTCGTCCCAACTATTTCAGAATTGGGGTTATAGTTCTATGCGAGACTCACAGGCACAGTTGTGAGCACTCTGGAGGTTGTTAGGCCGCATGGAACTGCATTGTGTACTCAAATTTCAGACAAGCACCGTCCTTATGCTTAGAATGTCTTGGTTAAACAATGAAGAGAAGGGTAGAGAAGAGAAAAGATAGCAAAGAGAGTGAATACTTGGCTGTGACTTGATAAACATTAATAAAACATGAGTTTTGGTGCATATGTGCATATATTCATTATTTATGAATCTTACACCAGGAATGTCTCATTCAAATGATATTGTGTTCCCAGGTGGAGCACCGGCAACTGTATGGTGCGATTTGGCGCTCGCGATTTGGCCCTTTTGACATCGTGAATGTTGCACATCCAGAGTTGATTGCTCAGGTGATCCGACAAGAGGGGCGCTACCCAGTCCGAACAGACATGCCACACTGGAGGGAGTATAGAGACCTGAGGGGACAGGCGTATGGACTTCATGTCGAGTGAGTGAGTAACCATGTGGCATCTCGGAGTCCAGTGTCTTGAGCAGAGAAGTGTGACCAGATATATATTTTTGGATATCCTGTTTGCTGTACTTAATTATGATCTGATTAATTATTATTATTAATTATTATCAATGCATAAATGCACTGATAGGGTTAGAAGTCATGACTGGCAGTTGTAGTACAGCAGCCCGAAGTCAGCATGATTCTGCAAGTGAACTGGTGCTCGCGTATGCATTTGCTGAATTGGACAACTATTGAGAAAATAGCTTTCATGCATTTTCCAGTCTTTTGGGAATGGGTTTGTTGCACATCCCTTGTCCAGCCCACTGAAGTTAATTAGGATACCACGGACTAAAGGGGGAAATGCTTAGCCCTAGGTCTTCCTCTGAGCAAGTATGAACATTCAGGTGCAAATGCAGATTGTTAATTTAAAGCCTTGTTGATGCTGTAATAGTAGTCACCCGGTGAGTTTATACTGTATATTTTCCTGACTTTCGTTTGAACATTGGGGTGAGGTTGAAATGCACAGGTGGATGTTGTTATTGTGCAGTGAAAAAGTTTTTTCACCTTCTAGATTTCCACTATTTTCGCATCATCGACACATCTCAAAGTTTCAGATTAGACAAAGATAACCTGAGTAAACACGAAAGGCAGTTTTTAAATTATTTCATTTTCTTTAGGAAAAAAGCTATCCAACCTGGTCCTAACTGCTAAATCATTTTACAAATGCAACTGATAATGGGTTCAATCACTTGAAACACCCAGGCATGATTGCTGCCACCCTTCTTGAATCCAAACATTACATTAATAGAACCTTTCTTACGATGTGAAAAATCAGCACATGATGCCGTAATCCAAAGACATTCATGAACAAATGAGAAACAAAGTTATTGATACAGAGTTGTTAAGAAAGGGTTACATAGCCATTTCTAAGCTACTGGGACTCCAGCAAACCGCGGTGAGACCCATTATCTACTAACGGAGAAAACACGATGCAGTGGTGAACATTCCCAGGAGTGGTCAGCCAACCAAAATTCCTCTGAGAGTGCATTAACGACTCATCCAGGAGGCTAAAAAGGAACCCAGACAAACATCTAAAGAACTGCATGTCTCACTTGCCTAAGTTAGGGGTAGAGTTCACGATTCCACAACAAGGAAGAGATTGGGCAAAAAATGGCATCCACTGGAGAACAGCAAGGTGAGAGGTACAGCTAACCGAGAGGAACACAAATACACGTCTCACATTTGCCAAGAAACATCTTGAAACCCTTAAGACTATAAGGATTATATTCTGTGGAATGATGAGTCAAAAGTGGACCTTTTTGGAAGACATGGGTCCCATTACATCTGCCATTAAGCTAATGCAGCATTCCACAATTATAACACCATATGAACAGTCAAACCTGGTGGTGGTAGTGTAATGGTCTGGGGCTGCTTTGCTGCTTTGGGACCTTGGCAACTTGTCATAATTGATGGGTCCATGACTTCTGCTTTCTACCAGGAAATCTTAAAGGAGAATATCTGACCATCAGTTTGTGATCTAAGCTCAGGTGCAGGTGGGTTATGCAGCAGGACAGTGATCCAAGACACAAAAGCTAGTCCACTTCAGAATGGCTCAAAAGAGACAAAATGAAGGTTTTTGAGTCGCCAATTCAAACCTGACTTGAATTTGAATGATATGCTGTGGCATGACCTGAAACAGACAGTTCATGGTCAAAAACTCTTAACTGTGGCAGAATGAATACATTTCAGTGAAGAAGAGTGGAACAAATTTCCTCCACAGCAATGTAAAAGACTCATTGCCAGCTATAGGTTACATTTGATTGCAGTTGTTGCCATCAAGGGTGTCACAGCCAGGTAATTGGTTTATGGGGGCAATTATTTCCTCACACGGCCGAGAAAGATTTTGAAATGCCCTTTACCATCAATAAATGAAATGATCATTCAGAGGCTGCATTTTGTTTCCTCGCATTGTCTTTGTCTTTTATAAAAATTTTTCGGATGATCTGAAACATTTAAATTAGAAATTAGGGAGGGAGCAAATACTTTTTCATAGCAATAAATGCTTTTGTTTATGAGGAGGTCGTATTGGCTTGCTTGTGATATTTGGATGTATTACGTCCCTGCCTAACCTTGCCCCTTTCCACTGCTCTCCAGTAAGGGCCCGGAGTGGTCTCGCATCCGTAGTGCCCTGAACCCCAAAATGCTGAAGCCGAAGGAGGTGACTGCCTTCGTGCCTGTGATCCACCAGGTGGTGACTGACCTGCTGCAGCGGCTGGAGAGACTGAGGCTGCGCAGCCCAGACCAGGCCACTATCTGTGACCTCGCCGGAGAGCTCTACAAGTTTGGGTTTGAAGGTCAGTAACTTTGATGTATCTCTAGCTACAGCCAGGCCCTACACTCTGTATGGGGTGATGTCTGTTTTGGTCTGGAAAGGATGACTTTCTCACTCTCACTATCCCCCTACCCAGTCCCAGATTAACCATGCAAAACAAAACAAAAAAAGAAATGTCATTATCAAAGCCAGTATTTCAGTCCTGTATTTTACTGTAAATTCTTGTTTCTCTTATTTTTAGTTAAGTTGGTTTAACATACTGATCCTCTTTATCTTCCTTTTTTTCCATTTGATGTTGGGTTGTTGGAAACAGGAAAGAGTCATGTGGTTATTCACAAAGCCCCACCTCATTTCCTGATTGGCCAATATTCAATCCTTTGTAACAGGGCTATTCAACATTATCCTGCAAGGGCTGGTGTGGGTGCAGGCTTTCATTCCAACCAAACACTTACACACCTGATACTACTAATCAAGGACTTTAGCAAAGACTCTCAGGGTTGATTAGTGGTGTCAAGTGTGAAAGTTCTTGCTTGGCATGAAAGCCTGCACCCACAGCGACCCTCTCTGGATAAAGTTGAATAGTCTTGTTTTATAGCTATTGAATCATTTGTCATTGAGGGTTTGGGGTTGGGTTGTTGGATTCAGGAAAAGGTGACATGGTAATTGACACAGTCCCACCCCCTTTCCTGCCAGCCATAAATGTGGTCTGTTTTAACTATTGAATTGTTTGTCAATAAGCGTTTGGAATAGGGTTGTTGGACTCAGGAGAGGGTCACATATTTTTGAAGCCCAGCCCCCCTTTACTCAATGGCCAATATTTGATTCTTTGTAACTATGGAACTGTTTGACGTATAGAATTGGGGCTCAGCTGTTGAACTCAGGAAAAGGTCACATTACTTTATGATGTTCTGACTCCTCTCCTGATAGTTGACTGTTTGATACTTGGTCCCTCAAATATGTTTTTTTTTTTTTCTTTAAATTTGCCATCTCTAATCCCACTGAAATCTGCAATGTCCAATCGATGAGCTATGTACCAGGATGCTTGTATGTGATTCATGCTACCATCTCCAGACAGTGCACACAGTTGCCACTTGTCCTCTGAATCACATGCCAGTCACCACTTTATACTCACACTGCAGGAACTTGCTACTTGAAACTTTTCAAGCTCAGAATAAGAGTAGAGGAAACATGAGTAATGAAATGTGCCTACTTAGAGTTTTACTAACGAGTACCTGACTAGCTGGCAGGAAGCGCTTGGGCAAGGAATACTGACTGTATCCCTCCCATATCCCAGGCAATGTGAAACCAAACATGCACAAAGGCTGCTGAACACCATTGGCACAGGCACAGCCCGGCCTCTGGTGGTCACTACTGCTCTGTAATGCGGTGCCTTTTCCAAATTAGCCAACCCAATAGCCTTCTACTTCTACCACAGGCTGTTCACTGATCCTTTATAATTATTGATCCATTTGTCATGGAGAATTGAGGGTTTTTTGGCTTGGGAATGGGTCACTTGTTAATCGATGAAGCCCTGCCCAGAGTTTGGTAGTTGGGCTCAGGAAAGGGTCTTATGTTATTCGACAAAGCCCCACCCACTTTCCTCCCCTCCATGCCAAAATAGTGACAGAAATTTTAAACCATTAAGAACAAAAACAATCATCTTAAAAAAAAAAAAACTATTTGAAAAGAGAATTTTCATGGTGAAAAGCATCTTTGAAAAGTGAGTGACATGAAGAAAAATTCAAAAGATAATAATTGAAAAACACATTGAAATGCAAAAAAAAAAAAAAGGAATCACACTGCCAAAAAATATCTTGTTAATACCTGCATGTAAGTTTTCAGTTAATCTTTTTTTGGGGCCGATACTTGTTTCACTGCGAGTGCAAATGAAGGAGTTTCACCGGCACTGATTCCTCTTTCAGTTCAGGGTTTGTTTTCAATGCCTAATTTTATTTTTGATGCCGAAGTTAAAAATCACTGTTCTGGGTCCATAATGTTCAATTTAAAAAGCAACAGTCCTGCAGAGATAGGCAAAGTGCACATATGCACAACATTGAACACATAGCTTGCAGTAAATGTTCCAGCTAGCAACAGCACCCACTGCAAGTTCTGCACTAGTTTAGCACCTCATCAGCCTGAACTGTTCTATAGCTGGACAGCTTGTGCCATTTTTCCTGTTCTCTGCCAGGCGTTTCCTCCATCCTCTTTGAGTCCCGGCTGGGCTGTCTGGAGGATGAGATACCCCCTGAAACGCAGAGCTTTATTTCAGCAGTGGACACCATGCTCACCCTGTCTGAGACTGTGCTCTTCTTACCCCGCTGGACCCGTCACGTCCTGCCTTTCTGGACTCAATTTGTCCGTGCCTGGGATGACCTCTATGGCGTAGGTACGGCTCACGTTTTTGAGAGCGAGTGGGTAAAGGGGGTGGAGTGACAATAGTGTGGTGGCAGGGGAGGCTTCATTAAATCTTCCATCATGTTATTGACTGAGACTTAATTTGTGGTTTACTACTCTTTTCTTAAAACAAAGCAAGGTAAAGATCCTTCCTTTTATTGCTGACTCGGGGCTGGGTATACCGTGTATGTTATTGAAGGGAGATGAATGAAAGAAAACAAGAACAATCAAGAAAGTTGATAAATGAAAGTTCATAGGGAAAACCAAACCCTTTACTTTCTGTAGTATGAGCCAGTTAGTACGTACAGTACGTACGCAGTACCAATATTATACTGTGTAATTATCAATAGTTTCTTATTTCATTAACTGTATGAGTGTATGTTTATGGGTATGCTTGTAGTTTTGATTTTGTTTTTTTTTTGTGTATTTATTTCTTGTATGTGTGGCCCATGCACATTTATGTTTGTGTTAAGCTTATGTGTTCCTTCGTGTGTGTGGGCAGCTCAGTGTCTCATTGACAGAAAGGTTGAGGAAATCGCTGAGAAGGTGAAGCGTGGGGATGAAGTGGAGGGTATGTACCTGATGTACCTGCTATCCAGTGACAAGCTGTCTATGGGAGAGGTGTACATCAGTATCACTGAGCTGCTACTTGGAGGAGTGGACACGGTCAGCAGAACCTGCTTTGTGCACATTAACCTCTGTGGCTACACTGGGTACTTGTCTTAGCAGGCCTCCTTAAAGGAAAAGAAAACACTTCTTTTAGCTCTTCCCCAATAAGAGTGCACTGCCCCTACTTCTCAAAAATATTTTTGGGTAATTTTTTAGCGACGAAATCAGCTTGAGAAGATCAGATTCAAACCTTGTTGGCAATGCAAATTCAATGTTGTCTGACCACTGTCATTACAACCCAGGCTCCGCCAAAGGAAATCTGTGCAAGCTTATGCCCACAGGTAGGGTGGAGTTCCCCATTTTGTTTGAGCAATCAACAGCTGTACACTGCGGCATTATGACAGATTTTTTTGCTCAGGTTCTTAAAATTATTGCTAATATTGAACCTTGATCATTTGGCGAGAGTGATCATCAAGACTAATTTGAATACACTTTATATAGATCAGCTGTTTTCTCAGTGTCCAAATGCATCATAACATCCGGGACACTGCCACATAAGGTATTTTTTGATTGGCTAAAATATACGGAATGGCAGCATTCATGCACTTGTGCTTGTTTGTTGTATTTCAGTGGTTTTAGGTTTGATTACTGGGTACATATAAATCGCAGATATTCGCAAAAAATAATTATGGAACGAGAAGAGCATGTACTTTTTTTGGGTAAGAACTGACAAAAGTGTTTTCTATGGATTTAATGTTCGTCTGTTTGGCTGTGCTGAAAGCAATTGCAAACACACACTCAAAGGCTGAATCCAAACATCCTGCGGACTCTACCACTCTTGAAGACCTTTTTACAGGAGCAGATTTTACAGATGTGTTCTAGGGAACTCTGCAAGTGCTTAGGGCTGTCCAAACCCACAATTCATTTGGTCCTCAAGGGCTTCAAGTGGACTTTCTGCACACTTACAAACTGTCCACTTGGGGTACTGACAGGACTTAGTGCGATTACTTAGTGCGATTATTCATTGCAGTAAGGATGCGACGATATACATGATGTCACGGTAAAAATTTTGTGGGAGGGAAGATATCAATTGAAATGTGATTGGATTAACCGAATAAGGTATCCCTTTGTACCATACTGTGCAAATACACATTGATTAATTGATTTTTTTAAATTTGGGGTATCTACAGCAGTGAATTCCAGCCCAGTTTGTGCATTCATGTTCACAGCCCCGTGCGCTTGTAGACTTCAATGAATGACACTGAACAGTTCAATCAATGTCGCAGTACATAATGTCAAAGATCAAGAGGCCAGTGTCCGCTTGTCTAGAATATAGACATTTGGATTCAGAAAAACTGTCTCACTTTCTTAGACGTTTGACTGGTTTCGTAAAAGCAGACTCTGTGGCTTTAACTTGAGCAGATTAGATTAGACACTATCTACTTCCATAGAAAACTTTCCATGGCCTTACCAGGACCTATGAAAGGCATTGAGAAGACAGAATTCAGGGCTTTTAATTTGTGAAAATTAATTAAAAACTGCTGCAACCCACAATTTGGCATTTGACCCTATAAAGTCTAATATTTTGGCTGTGTTATTAGAAAGTTTATTCCTGAAAATGCACAACCGTACTAATCAAGGTTCTAATTCTAACCTAGAGAGATATTGATCAGATGTTTGGCCAATCAAAACAAAAGATTTGGTTAAAGTTTAATGGCACTCGCAATGTGGGGTTGAACAAAACTCAAATGATTCATGTTATGTGTTTTCTTTGAAGTAGCATGCCAAACCAATTCATAGTTTTGCTTTGCCTTTCCTTAAAAACAGAAAATGTGAGAACAGCATGGGTGTGATGCTTTTTGAATGCGGCTTCAGTAGGAATGCAGGTCCACAGTGTCTCACAGTGCCGTTTTTCTCCCTGGGTTTACTTTCCTGGAAAAAATGTCATGTGAATCTGTCTGGACAGAATCTTGTTCGGTGGCATACCGTAATCACCATATTTGTTCGATGCTGATCATTATTCACCAGGTGGGACGGTGGGCTACCACTACCAATTTAAACTATCCTTGATACAGTTATACATTTGGGGGCAAAAGTATATTATTATGAAATTAAAACCCTACACAAATTTGGGCAAACATATTAATTCTTGATTCTTACTGACATTGTAATTTTACAAGACTTTACTGTTATTAAACTTTCTTTGTATATTTTCAGCATCAGTCTTATGTCTCTACGAGTGCAGTAGGATAAACTCTTTATCGGCTGAAAAAGAGTTTATCCTACTGCAGTCGTGTTGTGCCAGGGCTTGGCAATTCTGGTCCTGGAGGGACGGTGCATGCGCATGGTTTTTGTTTTCACCAGTTACCTTGACTGAATGAGCAAACAGACTGCACATGCAGGGTTCTCTCTCAGATTGGGTCAGTGTAAAATGTTTATTCTAGAGCCACAAACAGTCATTCAGCGTGATCAGTCAAGACCATTTCAAGAAATGCAGCTGAAATGTCAGGTTTTATTAATGATTTGGCAACTTATGCAATTTAAGGGCGGAGGTCGGTGTAAGAGCTGGGAACAGATGTGGCCCTTTGAGCCCACTGCTAGTATAAACACATGGCTTCCTCTTCAGACATCCAACACCTTGTCCTGGACCTTTTACCACTTGGCCCAAGATGAGGCTGCTCAGGAAAGACTGTACCAGGAGGTCATGTCTGTGTGTCCGGGAAAAAAGCAGCAGCCTACCGCAGAGCAGCTCAGCAGCATGCCCTATCTGAAGGCTGTTATCAAGGAGATCCTCAGGTAAGCCCAGGTGTGGAAGCGTGAAAAAGTTACTCACGATTTTTATTTTGGTCCATTTTGGCGGACTGCTCTATCGTTACTGCATGTGTTGCTCATGTCTCGTGAGCTCCATAATGTTTGAGACAAAGCAGCGCAATTTTAAAAAAATATATATTTTTTGATTAACCTATGGAAAGCGATTGCTAATTCTACAATGATGTGCAAAAATAAAATAAAGTTGGTTTGTGTATTGAAGAACATTGTGTATATATGTTTTCACCGCATAGAAATTACTGTAGTTCTTGTTCATGGTGATCCAATTTCAGGGCGCCATAATATTTAGGACATATTTGTACTTTGTGAATAAACATCTTGTTTAGTTCCTCATTGCATGGCTTTTGCATGCAATGACTGCTTGATGTCTGTGACGCCTTTCTATGCCTGTCCACCTTTTCTTGTGATGCGCTACCTTGTCTGTGCTGCAGCCATTTTGAGTTCATGCTGGTTTTGGTGGCTAGTTGTCATTAGATTTTTCTTCGGTGTATGAAATGCATGTTCTGTTGGACTCTGATCAGGTGAATGCATTGACTAGGACCTCTCCATTTATTTTCCCTTGGATAGAAACCTTCGTAGGTTTGGTGGTGTGTTTGGGAGCACTGCCTTTGTGCAGGGTTTCATGCAGGAAAAAACTTTGGCCGGGGGGGGGGGTGAAAAAAAAGATTGCTCAAGTATTATTTTTGCCCCCAAAATTAAAGAAAACTTGCTGAATCGATTATTATTTTTGGTTCTCAATATATGAGAGAAGTTGCTTAACAACAAACCCACAAACATGATGTTGGAAAACACAAACTGTTTACTTTTGGGTCACCCTGCCGGTCGTAAAGATCGAGGAGATCTTGCGCTGCTTTGCCTTCTCTTCGCGAAGGGCCATCACGACTCGAAATTAACATTAAAACATTACTTGCCAACTGAATGAGACTGGTTTAATTAATCATGAACAATAAAGCATTGTTGACCTTTTAATTATTCCAGTTGTTACTAGTTGGTGTAGGCCTACGTTTATATTAGACTAAAATTCCTGCCTTAGTTTCCGTTGCAGATCTCACCGAGTCATAGCTCAGGCTGCATTGGGAACAAACGGGGTTTATGATTTATTCTTTAGTATGTATATCATAAATCATCCTTGACGTTATATCTTTATGCGAGTATTTTAATAACTTTGCTCACCTCTTCGCGACGATGTCGCTGTCTAATTTCACTTCCAGCTTTTTTTTGGGGGGGGGAGTGGGGACCATTAATGCACGTAGGACCTCAGGCGCGTCGTTTGGCCTGATAATTCCGGGGCTAATATCCATCCCTTTATTGAAATTAAATAGTCCTGGCTAATTCTAGACGGTTGTCCTTCATTAACACGTTTTCCAATTCAAGAGTGATCAGGTGGCAATTGAAGACACGGCATCTCTCTCCCATGCGATCTAAAATCGACAAAATAATGGGCTACATTCAGTACCGAAAAATAATTTGATTATAATTAGGTCTATGCACCGTCACTCGGCTACGGCATTTTATAACTCTTCAGCGAATGAAGGTAATTTCGGCGGAAACTACGTAGGCTACACCTGTTTTTGCAGCACGGTCGCTCAGCTCGCTGTGAAAAATAGACAGCTGTCCGATTGGAAAATGTAAACGGACGAAACCACGTACTAGTCACCAAAATTACCTTCATTCGCTGAAGAGTTCTGAAATGCCGTCGCTGAGTGACGGTGCATATACAAAATAATAATCAAATTATTTTTCTGCGCTGAATGTAGCCCATTATTTAGTCGCTTTTAGATCGCGTAGGGGAGAGAAGCCGTGTCTTGAATTGCCACTTGATTATTCTTGAATTGGAAAACGTGTTAATGAAGGAAACCCATTAAGAACAAGCCAGGACAAATTGTTGCCTATTTTCGTCTGGACGAGCGCCGGTGTTCCGTCAAATTTTGCTCCCTTGTCCAAAAATGCTTCCGTAATGCAAAGCGATCTTAAAGTCTTTGTTTTCGCCTTGGCATTGCAATATGAATCAGGTTACAATACTAACGTTGTTATTTGTTAGCTTATTATAACAAAAGTAGATGATATAATGAGTTGGATGAGTGTGTTTGAAGATAGGCCTATGCCCATACCGCATTATTATTTAATTTCTGCATTTTCAGGAAAACCCAGCGTGTACATGCAAATATATGTAGGCTACGCTTACAGGTCGAAATGCGCACTGAAAATAAATCTATTTTTATGATTTTTGAGGATACCTAAGATATGAGCGAGGAAACGGTATGGAGTTAAATTACTGCCAAAACCTAGTATAGGCTACAAACTTAACATGTTTTACAAATGCACAACGATCCACAAATACAATGTGATTTGCAAATATAAAAATGATTCACGTGCAAACAAAGTGTGGTTTGCAAATATAAAAACGATTTGCAAACAAATAGGCTACAGTGTGGTTTGCAAATATAAAAACGATTCACGTACAAACAAGGAGTGATTTGCAAATATAAAAAACGATTTGCAAACAATTACAGTGTGGTTTGCGAATACAAAACACCATGAACAAACGAATGTATTCAGTTTTACATATACAAAACGTTCCGATTACAAGTAGGCTACACGACGAGAACCATTTCCTACAAGTACAAATCACTTATGGCAGTTTTCTACCGCTGACATGGCGTGAAGGATTTTCTCACAAATGTCCTCACTGTTATTGTCCCTGTTAAACAGCACGTGGGGCTATGACTCAATATCCTAGATCTCTCCACCGTGAAGTTGAACAGAATAGAGAACGGCCGCCAGCGACAACCGTGGACATGAGGATGATGGCTGAGGCAAAATAAAAACGCAGTGCCTACGTGTTCGAAATAACTCCGTGTCCGACAGTGGGATGGTGTCAATATAACTCCGTGTCCGACAGTCGATTATTGTTTTTAATCTCTTGAAGTCTACTGAATCTTTTAGATAGCCTATTAAACGTGAATGTTTGATCAGATGGCTCAATTCTTCAAGATGGGTACCGAAAATTTCAATCAATGTTTCTGTTTAAGCTCTGCTCAATAAAGTGTTCTGATAGTTAGTGATATATTTTTATTTTCCATTTCGTTATAAATCTGGGCCCGTATTCACAAAGCATATTATCTTAGCGCTAGGAGTACTCCTAAGTCGCGCTAAAACATTTATGGAGGAGTAAAATCTTAAAATTCACAAAACCGCTGAGAGCAACTTTTAGTTAAGAAAAGTGGTAACTCCTAGAATAGGAGTAGCTCTGAGATAGGCGGGAGGCGAAATTTTTTTCCGTACCGTTAATGCGTCGCTATACTAACCTACATGATATAGCCGTTCGGTTCCGCTCCAATGCGTCCGGTCACTTCGCGATATATTTTTTCTGTACCGTTGATGCATCACAATTTCAAAGGCCAAGGGGGAAAAAAAGTCCCCAAAAGAAAACACTTCCATAGTCCACATAGTTCCTAATATCCAATGCGAAGAAAGCTGGGTACCTACAGCTTTTCATCGTTGAAGATCGTTAATGATTCCCAGTGATAATTACTGTGAATGCCCTCCTGAAATTTGGAAAATTAAGGTGCTTTCACATCGGACGCGAAACGATTTTTTTCGTACAACAGATTGCATTCAAAGTCAATGGAAAGACGCGAATACACGCGTTTTCGCGAGTATTCTCGTCTTTACACTGACTTAAAATGTAATCTGTCGTGCCAAAAATCGTTTCGCGTCCGGTGTGAAAGCGACTTTATGATGTTAAAGATATTGGCACGCTATCTATAACATAGATATCGATGTATCTTTATCTTGCTAGCTAGCCAAATAGCTCGCTCGTGAGTATTCCATTGTGAGCGAACTGTAGCCTTTTTTGCTCGCTAGCCAGTTGGCCATGCAGCTTTGGCTCGCTAGCCAGTTGGCTATGTGGCTAAATACATTGGCGCCCTCGCTATACTCTTGCTAGCTAGGTAGCCAACTGGCTCGCTAATGAGTGAGACCACAAAGATATCTCTGTGAGTAAGACTGTTAGCAAACTGTAGCCTTATTTTGTCGGCGTAATGTGACGCATATTAACGCGCAGAAAGGGAGGAAAGTCACATGGAAGGACTAGAATTCCAGTATAGCGACGCATTAACGGTACGGAAAAAAATATCGCAGGCGGGAGTAATCCCCGTTGCTATGGCTGACGTCAATTCTCATGCACGAGTCTTGGGACAATGAGCACGGTGATTGGTTGTTTGGTGGCAGAGCAGCCCATTGAAAAAAATATCCCACATACAACCCATGGAGGAAAAAATGAGAAAATAGTCCAAGGGGCTCGTTTGTCCCATAAAATAATGGCAGTTGTTACGGGTACGGCAGTTTTCCAATGCATTTCAAAGTAGAGAGGTACAACGATCCCCATTTTAAACACATATAAAGTGTCGGCTTTTTAAGATTCGGCTTAAGATAATAACGTATGGAGCACTTTTGAAAATTGCAATGCACGGTCCGCGCATATCACGCTCTGGGCAAATAAACGTACATAGGAAAGAGATAATTGTAAAAACATTAACGACTTATTAATGAAACGCGTCACTTGCCCCAATAGCTACTTGTTACCCGATGAAAATGAGAATATATTGCCATCATTTAAATATCGAGCCTTTCAAGTTTGTTTGCCCTAAACTGTCATGGATGTGAGTTCAAAAATGACGCGAAAGCCCAGCTGGAGCCAAGACCAGTTACTGCTGCTGGGCCAGTTGGTGCTGGAGCGAAAGCATGTAGCCTAATCAGGGGGAAAATTGGCTCGGGGGTGAACAGCAAATCCAAGCGGTATGCGTGGGATAATATCTGCCTACAGATCGTTGCAGCGTTACCCTCGGTGTCTCGGATGGCTAAAACTCTCAGGGGTTTTGTGAATTACTTTTAGGATTTTACTCCTACATAAAATGTTTTAGCGCGACTTAGGAGTAGTACTCCTAGCGCTAAGATAAGATGCTTTGAGAATACCGGCCCAGATTTATAACGAAATGGAAAATAAAAATATATCACTAACTATCAGAACACTTCATTGAGCAGAGCTTAAACAGAAACATTGATTGAAATTCTCAGTACCCATCTTGAAGAACTGAGCCATCTGATCGAACATTCACATTTAATAGGCTATCTAAAAGATTCAGTAGACTAAGAGATTAAAAACAATAATCGACTGTCGGACACGGAGTTACATTGACACCATCCCACTGTCAGACACGGAGTTATTTCGAACCCGTAGACACTGCATTTTTATTTAGCCTCAGCCATCATCCTCATGTCCACGGTTGTCGCTGGCGGCCGTTCTCTATTCTGTTCAACTTCACGGTGGAGAGATCTAGGATATTGAGTCATAGCCCCACCTGCTGTTTAACAGGGACAATAACTGTGAGGACATTTGTGAGAAAATCCTTTACGCCATGTCACCGGTAGAAAACTGCCAAAAGTGATTTGTACTTGTAGGAAATGGTTCTCGTCGTATAGGCCTACTTGTATTCGGTACGATTTATATTTGTAAAACTGAATACATTCGTTTGTTAATGGTGTTTTGTATTTGCAAACCACACTGTATTTGTTTGCAAATCGTTTTTTATATTTGCAAACCACACCTTGTTTGTACGTGAATCGTTTTTATATTTGCAAACCGCACTGTATTTGTTTGTTAATCGTTTTTATATTTGCAAACCACACTTTGTTTGCACGCGAATCATTTTTATATTTGCAAATCACATTGTATTTGTTTGTGAATCGTTGTGCATTTGTAAAACATGTTCGGTTTGTATTGTAGTGAATGCAGTTTACTGGCCGCGTAGACGGTTGTGCCCCACCTACTGACTTGATTGTAGCAGGCTGCAGGTGTGACCTGTTAGTAGTGATCATCTTGGAGAGATTGGGATAAAGACGCGCAGAATTTGGCCGCGAGCGAACTCCTCGGGGCGATTGATTTGTGCAGCCAGACGGAGCACTTGGCTGCACTGTGGACTGTTTGTGGACATTTGGTCAGTTTTAAATACTTTGTGTTGGAGTCGGGCAATGGACTAACCCAGTACTCTTTCAAGGCCGGTTATAGGACTCTGTTTTACCATTTAGCTCAGCCTAATGCTAGCTTTGAGATTTCGTTATTTATTGCTGTTTTAGCCTATTGTGTGTGTGCGTGTGAGAGAGGGGGGTAAATGAGTTAGCCCCTGGCCGGGGTTAATGGCCAGTCCCTTCCCCTAGTTTAAATCGGCCATAGAGAGGGCTTGACTTGGGGTTTGTGTGAGTGCAGGGTGGTTGTGAGTGGGAGGTAGGGTTGTATTGTTTGGTGAATAAATTGCGGAACGTTGCAAATTGTGTTGTGTGATTAACTCCTCTCCCGACAACGATACGGAGCGCTACACTGGTGGCAGCAGAGGGATCAGGAGGAGTTACTCGGCACAATGCAACAGATAGATGGTGCAGGCCCTCGGGTAGGAACGACTACTCAGACGCCGACTCGGTCAAATGGCGCAGGGTCTGGGATGACTGGTCAGACGCCAATGCGTACGACTGTCATTCCTCGACCCGTGTTTATGCCAGAAAATTTTTCTGGGTTGGGTAGAGAATGGGGCGATTGGGCGGAACAATTTGATATGGCTAGCGATGTAAATGGGTGGAATGATGGTAAGAAATTGAAGATGATGACTTTGCTGCTGGTTGGTAGAGCAAGGGAAATTTACTGGGGATTAAATCCAGAGGCACGTAGTGATTATAAATTATTGCGGGCGGCTATGGGAAGACATTTAGGTCCCTCTAACCAAGTAGATTGGAATCGGGCGCAGCTCCATAGTAGAGAACGCACACCAGGGGAAAGTGCACGAGATTTCGGTAACGCATTGCGAAGGTTGGTTGATAAAGCTTATCCTTCGGTTGATTTTAATACACGTGATATGTTGGCTAAAGACCAATTTATCACTAGAGTTGGTAGTGGGAATGTGCGAATGCAATTGCGAAATGCAAAACCTGTGAATTTGGAGATTGCTATGGATCTTGCTTCCGAATTTGAACAAATTAAAGCACTTGAAAAGAAGGAAACTGTAGCAGCCTTAAATATGTTTTCAGCCGAAGGGTCATTCGACGGCAATGCCCCCGGTGTGATGTTTAGTGAGTTGCGCAAACTGCAAGAAGAGGTGTGTGCATTGAAAACTTTAGTTAACTCAAATAATTCTAAATCAGTAAGGCCCGATGGGCAGCAGCAGTTTAACCGTGGTGGGCGGGGTGGACGGCGGAGGCCAGAGTTGGAGGCCACATCTAAGGCTTGTTGGGAGTGTGGTTGTACTCGCCATTTACGGCGAGATTGCCCGTATTTGTCGGGAAACGCCAGCGGGTGGTGCTAGAGGGCCAAGTGACCACCCCTGTTGTAAGCGGCCCTGGTGGAGGTGCTGTTAAAATTGGGTCTAGCTCAGGGTTATATCTTGAGGGGCGTGTTCATGGCCAGCCATGTAAACTATTGGTAGATACAGGAGCCCAGGTTTCTATATTAAGTAAAACACTGTGGCATAGCCTTGACCCCCATGCTGATTTGGCCCCTTATAGTGGCAGTGTAAGGGCTGCAAATGGTAGTTTGTTGGGGGTTTTGGGTATTTGGAGCACAATATGTGAATTTCATAATTTGATTCTAAACTGTGGTTTTTTGATTGTAGATGCACCGACACAGGTGATATTGGGTACTGATTTTCTATCACGATACCAGGCAGTAGTTGATGTGGGTAGGCGGCACTGTAAGCTTATGGGTAAGGATTTCCCTTTAGTTTGCACCTTGAGTGCAGATGATGTTTGCAAAGTCAGTCTGGCTGGGGACTTTGTTATTCCCGCGCGGGCACAGGTCATTGTTAATGGCAAAATTGATAATTTGTATGAGGAGTCCGATGTGGGTTTGTTTGAGCCTAATCACAATCTGTCTGAGCGGTATGATGTTTTGGTAGCACGGGTCATTGTTGGCCCCTCTTCTGAGCAGATTCCCTTGCATGTGACTAATATGTCCACTGAGCCTATTAGACTGTATAAGGGCACACATGTTGGGTGCTTTGAAATGGGGGTGGCCGTTTTGGAGGAGGGCAGTAACATCCCCTGTTTAAGGGATGCTGAGAAAAGTGGGTGGAGCTTAGATTCTTTGGCGGCTGTTCTAAAATTATCAGAAAAGGACTTGACTAGGGATCAATATGTGCAAGTTAAAGAGGTCCTTCGTCAATATCTGTCTGTGTTTAGTACTGGTGACACAGATTTGGGTCGTACACATCTGACTTATCATCACATACATACTGGGGATAATCAGCCTGTGAAGATGCATCCCAGGAAAATCCCAGCGCACTTTGAGAAGGAGGTGGAGGCCCAATTGGAACAGATGAGATGTCAGGGGGTTATACAGCCCTCTCAGAGTCCATGGGCTGCCCCGGTGGTCATTGTGCGTAAGAGGGACGGGGGGTTACGGTTTTGCGTTGATTATCGGCGTCTTAATGAACTCACGGTTAAAGACGCATATCCCCTCCCGAGGATAGATGATACTCTAGATGCCTTAGGGTCTGCTAAGTGGTTTTCTACATTAGACTTAGCTAGTGGTTTTTGGCAACTAGAGGTTAACCCTCAGCATCGTGAAAAGACTGCTTTCGTTACTAAACAGGGCCTATGGGAATTTAATGTTCTTCCTTATGGCCTTACGAACGCGCCGAGTACATTTCAGCGCCTAATGGAGTTAGTTCTTACTGGGCTGCAGTGGACAAAATGTCTTGTTTATTTAGACGATGTCATTATTTTTGGGAGGACGTTTGTTGAACATGTTTCACGTCTAGGGGAGGTATTGGGGCGTCTAAAATCTGCCCAGTTGAAAATCAAGCCTAGTAAATGTAATTTATTCTCTCGAAAGGTGTCTTATTTGGGCCATGTAATTTCAGCAGAGGGTGTCTCTACAGACCCAGCTAAAATTGAAGCCGTGCGTTCCTGGCCAATGCCAATTAGTGTTCATGATGTCCAGAGTTTTTTGGGGTTAGCCTCATATTATAGACGTTTTGTGGCCAATTTTGCATCCATCGCACAACCTCTTCATAAGTTGGCAGAAAAAAAGACCCCTTTCCATTGGACGGACGAATGCCAGCAGGCTTTTGAGATTTTGAAACATAAATTAACCACGGCTCCAGTCCTGGTATATCCGGATATAGCTAAGCAGTTTATCTTGGATACGGATGCTTCTGACTATGGTATTGGGGCAGTGTTATCGCAAATGCATGATGGCCAGGAGCGAGTTGTTGCTTACGGCTCTCGGGCTTTGTCTAAGGCTGAGCGTAATTATGCTACCACCAGAAAAGAATTATTAGCTGTTGTATACTTTACTAGACATTTTCGTCACTATTTGTTGGGGCATGAATTTCTACTGCGGACAGACCATAGTTCACTCCAGTGGTTGCATAATTTTAAAGAGCCTGAGGGTCAGGTCGCCCGATGGCTAGAGCAGTTGTCGTCATTTCGTTATACTATTCAGCACAGACCGGGGAAACGGCACAGTAATGCTGACGCACTATCTCGTTGTTTGGGGCAGCGCGAGGTGGGTGAGGTCAGCGTGAGTGACCTTGAACCTGATTTGGACTTATCTACTAGACAGCGAAATGATCCAGTTTTGCATCAGGTGGTTTCTAGTGTGGAAAAGGGGGGTACCTGTGCGCCAAGAGAATGGGTTGCTTGCCCCCAGTTGAAGGTTTATATGGCCCTTTGGGATAGGCTTCGGTTATATGGGGGTGTACTGGTACTTGTCGAGGAGGGTAACGCTAGTCGTGCTGTTCTACCAGAATCTATGGTCTCTGTAGTATTGCGAAGTTTGCACAACGACAAAACTGGGGGTCATCTGGGGATTGAGAAGTTAATGGATAAAGTGCGGACGCGCTTTTTCTGGCCTGGGTGGGCTGAGGGGGTAAAAATGTGGTGTAAAACTTGTCCTGATTGTGCTTCAAGTAAAATTAATGGACCAGCGCCTAGGGCTCCGTTGCAGACCTCTCAGACCTCCAGACCATTTGAAAGGATAGCTATGGATATATTGGGTCCTCTGCCACGGTCAGATAAAGGCAATGTGTATATAGTGGTGATTGCTGATTATTTTACGAAATGGACTGAGGCTTTCCCTTTGCCCAATCAGGAGGCCAAAACTGTTGCCGAGGTATTTGTCACAGAGTTTGTGTTGAGGTACGGGGTACCACGTACCTTACACACTGATCAAGGGAGGAACTTTGAATCCCAATTGTTCCAGCAGATGTGTTCTTTACTTGATATACATAAAACAAGGACTAGCCCATATCATCCTAGCTCGGATGGGCTTGTAGAAAGGTTTAATCGTACCTTGACCACAATGTTGTCGAATTTTGTAAATTCAAACCAGTCTGATTGGGATGTGATTTTGCCATACGTGATGATGGCTTATCGTAGTAGCATACAGTCTAGTACCAAATTCACACCATACGAAGCTGTTTTTGGACGCCAGATTGTGTTGCCAGTCGACTTATTGTGGGATCGAGGCGATGAGTCTTATGAGGGGTTGAATGAGTATGTGCACTGTATGAAGCAGAAATTGTGTTCAGTGGCAGGAGCCTTACAGAAGCACCAACAAGCAGCATCGGAAAGTCAGAAGGGGTTTTATGATTTAAAAGTTTCATACCAGTATTATGAGCCTGGGGAGAAAGTGTGGGTGCGGGATCAGAGGAGGAGGAGAGGACAATGTCCAAAGTTTAAGAAAAAGTTTAGTGGTCCTTATCTAGTCGTGGAGAGACTTTCTGATGTTTTATACCGGCTTAGGGGGAGTACTGGGGAATCAGTTGTGCATTTAATCGACTGAAGCCCTGTTATGATAACAAGAGCCTAGCCCCGCTTCAGGCGAATGTTCGGGAGGGAGAGATGCGGTCTGCCGGATGCCCACCCCAAGGGAGTGAACAGCGACGGCAGGGAAGATCGGTAGTGCCTTCCCTACTACCACCTGTTTTGGCTCAGCAGACACCTCCAGACTCTTCGGGGGATCCTGATGTGGGGGGAGATCAGTCAGCTGAAGGGGCCAGTCTGTCGGGAACGATTCATGCGGGGGAAGATCGTCTGGTGCCTTTATCAGCAGTGCAGGGGGGAGGGCAATATCAGCCCAGACCCCTGTATGATTTCGTTTCTGGAAGTAATCAACAGACCCAGTCGGCGTGGGAGGTTGAAGGTCCAAAGTCACCTGTGCAGGTTTTAACTCCTCCAGTTACGGAACCGCCTCCATTACAACAACAGCAGGGGGCTGAGCCGGTAGCATTGGTTGGGGGGCCTGAGTCGTCTGCACAGTGCCCTGCTCTTCCAGCTGTGGGTCTTCCGCCAGGGCGACAGCAGGGGGCGGAGCCGGTGTCGGTGACTGAGGGACTTGGATATTCCCGTCCCCAGAGGCAGCGGAGACCTCCAAATTGGTTTAAAGATTTTAATATGGATGTACAAAATGTCGGATGCGAGGACGCTATCCTCTTTAAAGGGGGGGGTAGTGTAGTGAATGCAGTTTACTGGCCGCGTAGACGGTTGTGCCCCACCTACTGACTTGATTGTAGCAGGCTGCAGGTGTGACCTGTTAGTAGTGATCATCCTGGAGAGATTGGGATAAAGACGCGCAGAATTTGGCCGCGAGCGAACTCCTCGGGGCGATTGATTTGTGCAGCCAGACGGAGCACTTGGCTGCACTGTGGACTGTTTGTGGACATTTGGTCAGTTTTAAATACTTTGTGTTGGAGTCGGGCAATGGACTAACCCAGTACTCTTTCAAGGCCGGTTATAGGACTCTGTTTTACCATTTAGCTCAGCCTAATGCTAGCTTTGAGATTTCGTTATTTATTGCTGTTTTAGCCTATTGTGTGTGTGCGTGTGAGAGAGGGGGGTAAATGAGTTAGCCCCTGGCCGGGGTTAATGGCCAGTCCCTTCCCCTAGTTTAAATCGGCCATAGAGAGGGCTTGACTTGGGGTTTGTGTGAGTGCAGGGTGGTTGTGAGTGGGAGGTAGGGTTGTATTGTTTGGTGAATAAATTGCGGAACGTTGCAAATTGTGTTGTGTGATTAACTCCTCTCCCGACAACGATACGGAGCGCTACAGTATATTAGGTTTTGGCAGTAATTTAACTCCATGAATGAACAGCCCGAGATTTCAGGTTTGCGCAAGCGCTGAACCACGAGGTAGCATATTTTGATGGGTAGCAAAATTTGTCAGAACATCGGACCTGAGGTGCGCTGGTAGATTAGTTCTCAAGCGCTGCAGTGTCGCTTGCATGAATTGCATCTTTTTTTTTCGCCCGACATTCTAGCCGGGCGCTACAGATTTCAGGCCGGGCGGGCGCCTGGCCAAAAAAGCTCTGCAGGGAACCCTGTTGTGTAGGATGTAGCGTTTAGAAATCGATGCTCTTATTTTCCCTCACTAGATAATTCAACTGAGTCCCTTGATGGTGAACAAAAATAAATATGAATACAGTGGAACTGAATTTGAGGTGGTAAGCACTGACCTGTTTTGACCAATGAAAATTTTTTGCAACCCACAGCAGACGGCGATGATTGCTTTTGCAAGAATTCCAACTGCATGTCGACATTGCCGTCTTTTATTTTCTCCCTGCTCTGTCTTGCCCAAGAATGCTGTCGGCATTTTTCTACGGAGGCGGATCAGTAGATGTGTTCCTAGTGTCAATGGAACTGATCTGTTTTCTTTCTGTCCTCTCTGCCAGGTTATTAATGGCCATGTTGTGAAAGGTTGGCCGGATTAGATATGCGAGCTTTGCTTCCAGTTTTTTTCCTATGATTCAAGGCCACCTGCCTGGGGCTTCAACGACATCTCCGGCTCAGAAATCTTATACGTTATTCAGCTGTTTGTTTTTAATTTCAGCATTGAAGGATTTAATTTGTTGGTCTTTTTTTGGCTAAGGATCTCCACACCCCTTGGTTGAAATGCTTGAATTGGCGGCCAGTTGCTTGGTGAACACAAATTGCTCGGCGACCCTGAAGACAGCAGCGTGCTGTTGGATTGTTAATTCGGGTTTATGCTGTCAGCAAAGGCAAATCAAAATCAAGAGCGGTGCTGGAACTTGTTTATCAAAATCAAGAGCGGTGCTGGAACTTGTTTTGGAACTGAGCATCAGGTTTAATGTACAGCACCCAGCTGCTCCGCCTATTTTCAGATTCATATTTTCTTCCGTCCTGCCGCTTTTTTGTTACTAGGATATTTAAAAAAATCAGCAAATGCACGTTTGCTTTTTAGGTTATATTAAAAAAAAAAAACACTTTTTTGCACCATTAGAGGGATGATCTGCTTATGGTTTGAAATTAGTAATTGTTAAGGATAATGAAACATTGAATTATTTTGCTAAAATAAATAACACAAATTAAATGACTATTGATATTTCATGCCCAGACAGTGTTTTTTTTTTCTTGGTAAGACTGCAGGTTATTCCCCCTCTACAAATGTCAGCATAATGCTCATATTGTAGTCTAGGCTTGTAGAACTAATGTCTGAACAAATGAGGACTGTCATTGTGAAAACTGCCACGCAGGCACGATATCCTTTATATCATTTTAAGTTGAATATTAACCTGTGACATTTAATTGAAATGATTGACTGTGGGCCAACTGGTTGTGTAATAGGGTAGAGCGGGATAAGACGCCCCTGAGGGTCAGATGCCCTTTGCTTATAATTCAATTTCAGCTGTGCTCAGCATGTGGCTCTTGACTTACAGCGCCCTCCATAATTATTGACACCCCTGGTTAAGATGTGTTAAAAGCCTTAAAATAAATTCAATTTTTATTGCAGAAGCATACTGTTATGATTCTGCTCTGCTTGTCATGTTCATGCCTTGTTTTGATAATTGTTTTATTGTTTATTGGATTCCTTTCCATGTCTGACCATTCTTTGGATAATGTATTGTGATTTGGTACTTCACTTTGTTCATGTATCGTCTTTGTTTACTTTTCTACTTTTTGCATTTTGCCATAGTTTCAGTCCAGTCCATGTTTTCCATTATGAATTGCACTTTGTCTCCCTCGTCTGGTCTCTCGTCTCGCCTTCTCTTACAGCCCCAGTCTAGCGTGTCACTCTTCGGGTGATTTATTGGATTCTGGTGGTCAGACTTCCTTCCGATCTCGTTTGTTGGCTTCACTCTACTTTTCTATCTTACTAACAGTACTAACAGTTTGTTATTTTCTCTAGTAGCTACTAACAATGACTAACCTTGTATATAATACTAACTTACTAACGAACACTTAGGATTTGTATAGTTTCACTTACTAATTGATTAACAAGCTCTCCGCACTCGCCCTGTTCTTGTTTCCGCCTCTTTTCTCTCCCTAATCTCCTTTGCTGCATTTTCTGTGGAAGCTCCACACCTGATTGCGCTGTCCTTTTTCTTATTATCTGTGCACGTTAGAACTCCGTGACTGGAGCCGTATGCTTTTCTATAGGAATGTCTCGTGTTCCCTGTCCGCATTTTGGCTTTTGCCAAATTTCATGTGATTAGGCTCTCTGTCATGTGCTTCTCCCTTGTAATCAGTCTGACTACCTGCACCTGCGCTTCTACCCATGTGATCTCCCCAGAAATGTATATTAGGTGTCTTCTCACAGTCATTCTCTGTCAGATCATTTCTCGTGCTTACCTGTGCTGCTTTCTCTCTCGCCTCATATTCATTGTGTCTCTGATTCTGACTGGATTGCCCGACTACTGAATTTTGGTTTGCCCTTTTTGATTATTGTTGCGTCTGTGTTTTTTGACCCATTTCTGCCCGACTTCGATTTTGTGGATTGCTGCCCTGTTTGCGATTTACATTGCCCTTTGGTTGATGAGTTTGCTTCTCCTACAAACCTCTGCCTGTGTACTGAATCTGTTTTGCCCGATTGCGATTTTTGTGTTTGCTGCCCTGTTTACGAACCCTTTTCTGTCCCACTGGATTTTGACTTTTGGATTGCGGACTCTGTACTGTTGCCTTCTGCCCTGTGGAGGTTACCCCCCTCGCTCAATAAAACCCTTTATTTTTGCAATCCTGTGTCCTCGCATTTGGTTCCAGATCATTACCTCACACATACTCTCACACTGAAAATTGTAGAAAAATGTAACCTTCAACTCAAGTGAATTTTAAGGGAAAAAAAATCCCTGACTAAGAAACAATTATTTTTCATAAAATCACCTGTTCCACAATTATTGGCACCCCTAACAATTCCAAGGAAATAAAGGTTATTGAAGTATTTCTGTCATTTCTATAGTAGTTTACAAAGTTGATGATATTATCTTGGAACATTTAATTAGTAATTCATGACTTCCTGTTTCCCTGGGGTATAAATATTGTACAAAAACCCCACAAAACAATACCAAGGATGGACAATGCAGAGGGCTGAAGGTTTCACATGTTCTTCGTGGCTGGTGTGAATTCGAGCAACTTCCTGGCTGGTGTGAATCACAATAAAATGCATATTTTTCTCCGTTCAAAGACGAGGTGCAAAAACACAATGGTTACAATTAATCTGACTCCATAATACATTTAGAATACCAAATTTAGCTATATCCTCGTTAAATATCTGACTCCACGATACATTTAGAATAACAAATTTAGTTATATCCTCGTTAAATATCTGACTCCAAATTAGAATTAGAATTGATAGCTTGGGGACAGCAATGCATGAGTCTCAAGGCAGCTAGGCCATCAGTCTCTGTGAAAACCAGTTACCCAGACTCTAGGGAAAACATGAAGTTGATTATATCTTGAATTCCTAACAGGCAACCACCGTCGCCACATTAATGTTCCTGGGTTTTAACACTATGTCCGGATCCTAGGTTTAAACCCAGATTCAAATATGCCCATGGGTTCCTTAAAGGAATTTTAACAGATAACCGACTTTTCGTCCATGGGTTTCCTTAAGGCTAAAACCCCAGAACCAGCAATTTATAAACCCTTTATGTAAGTAGATCATGGTTGTCTCTCCAACTTAATAAAACCAATTCCCACACCGGGCCTCTGGCCAGTCGTTCCTCAGTGGGGATTATACCCCTAGGTGCCAGGGGTGCCAATAATTATGTAAATTTCGAAAAAGATGTTGATCTTTTGTATGATGTGTACCTGCCAATTAAGACAGCTATAATATGATAATTACTCATGTGAAATGCAGTAAAATCAGTATGCATTGGTTGCACTTTATTTTATGCGGAACTTGATTCTGTGTCTGGTGAGCCATTTCTGTGTAGATTTGGCCACATGTTTAGGGTCATTATCTTGCTAAAAGGATTGTCAGCTTTCGGGCAGAGGCCAACAGATTTTGATTTAAAATGTCCTGGTATTTCAAAGCATTCATGATGCCATGCACCCTAACAAGGCTCCCAGGGCCTCTGGAAGACAAACAGGCCCACAGCATCACCGATCCTCCCCCATACTTCACAGTGGAGATGAGGTGCTTTTCTGCATACTCATCTTTTGTGTTCCGCTAGACCTACTTAGAGTGTTTGTTGCCAAAAAGCTCTATCTTGGTCTTATTTGACCAAAGCACACGGTCCCAGTTGAAGTCCCAGTACCGCTTAGCGAACTCCAGACGTTTGCGTTTATGATTGTGAGTGAGAAAAGGTTTTCTCCGTGCATGCCTCTTAAACAGCTTGTTGGCATGTAGATAGTGCCTGATGGTTGTTTTGGAGACTTTGTGACCCCAAGATGCTGCCATTTGTTGCAATTTTTTCTCAGTGAGCTTTGGAGAACTTTTTTTTTCTCTTTTTGTCCTTGCCTTGCGTCCTCTTCCAGGCTTGTTTACCACTGTTCCAGTTGTTTTAAACTTCTCAATGATTCCTCTGACAGTTGATATGGGCAGGTGCAGGCGAGTGGCTACATTCTTGTAGCCATTTCCTGACTTGTGAAGGTCGACACACATCTGCCTTACTTGAATGTGTGTTCCTTTGTCTTTCCCATGTTGAAGAGAAATGGCCTCTGTGTCACGTTATATTTATACCCCAGGGAAACAGAAAGTGATGTTTTACAAATTAAATGTTCCTAGATACTCTGATCAACTTTGTAAACTGTTGTAGAAATGACAGAAATACTTCAAGTACCTTTATTTCTTAAGAATAAATTCTTGTTAGGGGTGCCAGTAATTGTGGAACAGGTGATTTTATGAAAAATAATTATTTCTTAGTCAGGGATTTTTTTCCCTTAAAATTCACTTGAGTTGATGGTTACATTTTTCTACAATTTTCAGTGTGAGAGTATGCTTCTGCAATAAAAATTGAATTTATTTTAAGGCTCTTGACACATCTTAACCATGGAGGGCGCTGTAAATGCACTGCCACCTGGAGGGAAATACTCAGCAACAGATGAGTCAACAGAGCAAGTGACATGCGAGCAAACGGTTTGTATTTTGACTGTCTTTCTTATAAAAAATGACCGAATGAATCATTTTGCCACAAATATTTGAATGCTTCAGGAGTCTGCAGGACATGTCAGTGTAACTCTTTGAAGCCTTTTCTTTGTATGAAAGGGGGTCCTGTGTGGTGATAGAAATTGGGGTAAATGAGCCAAAACCAAGATGATAGTGCTGGGCCTAAGATGCCCCTAGGGAAGGAAGGCGTCTTACCCCATTTTGAGTCATATTCATTCTGTTTTATGAGTTGTTTCTAAAGCATGTTCTATTTATAGGAAATATATATCAGAAATTATGATTTTTATAAAGAACTTGGGAATGGAAAGTTAAGTGTATCCATAAATGTTACAAGTTGGGCCATATGGAGTTACATTATAATTGATCAAATATGCATCAATGAGGGCCTAAAAATAAATACATTGGGTGAAATGCATTACGGTCACGCTTAGTTTTAATGACTTTTTATGGATACTCATATACATTCTTTTCCGCTACATGTTTATCTCATGTGGTGCCTCATATTTTTTAGTATTCCACAAGATAGATCCATCTTTTCTTTGATGCATTTAATGCCAATAGTGGAGCGGGTAACTTGAGAATAGCAGGGAAAAAGTGCAAATAGTGATACAAGCAGGAAATTCGGCATAACTATTCTTCTTTGTGTCCTGTCTCATAATCAACCTCCGGCTTTATCATTGTCAGTTTATGCTAAAATATTGAGAGCAAGCCTACAAGTACTAAGATTATGTAAAATAGTTTCTAGAAACATCCAAGATGGCGGTCATCATATCCAAAATGGCCGCCAAAGAGCAAAATATTTGCGTATAAGTTCATATGTGCGCTAAAAGGTCAGGTAATAGATTGATCTGGGGTAAATCTAGATGGATCAGTTTATTTTTGCAAGTAAGTAATTAAGCTCTTTTTAATTAATTTTCATTCTAATTTGAAAAAATGAACATAAAGGTAAATATAACATTGTAGTGTAGTGTCATTGCACTACCAGGGCACACTGGTTGACACTATAGCTGTGAAACTCAGCATGGGGTTCAATGCTAGCTAATGGTAGAAATTTGTCATTAGTTTCCCAAATGCTGTTTCTCTAGCCCCATTTTAAAGTTAAACAGCCGCACCTGAATTGACAGGTCAAGTTAACTGTAACGCTAGGCAATTTTTTGCAAAAAAGCAACATCTTGCACGCACACCACGGGAAAAATGAATTTCAGTCTCTGAATTTGTGCACACATTGCCTTTAAAAGCATGTGAATCCGAATAAAATTTCTCTTCTTCACTGACACTTGTGAAACGTCGACACTATGCCGCGACTTACAGCCCCTGAACGGGAACGTGCCATAGGCATGCTTCAAATTGGCGCCAGCATCAGGGAAATTGCCAGACGACTACACTGCGCACACACAACGATCGCAAGACTCCATCAAAGGTTTCTGCAAACAGGGAGCACTTGGGACCGTCCTCGACCGGGTCAACAACGTGTGACAACGGCACGTCAGGACCGTCAGATCGTACGGGATCATGTCCGAGACCGAACACTACCAGCAACAAGAACGGCTGCTCAAGCCCAAGGATGACGTGGATTCATTCTTCCCAACACAGTACGGAACCGTCTGCGAGCTGCAGGCCTGCGTGCACGACGTCCTTATTTCGGCCCCATATTGACGGATCGTCACCGAAACCAGCGTCTACAGTGGGCAAACAGGCACCAGAATTGGCGACTACAACAACGGCACGGTGTCATATTTTCTGACGAGTCACGATTTCACTTAAGGAACGCAGATGGCCGTATACGTGTTTGGCGGAGACGTGGTGAACGTTATAACGCCGATTGTGTCGTTCAAACGGACCGTTGGGGTGGTGGCAGCGTTATGGTGTGGGGTGGAATAAGCTACCGTCACAGAGCCCCTCTCCGTATCTGCAGAGGAAGGGTGAACGGCGTCTACTACCGGGACCAGGTGCTGCAGAACCATGTTGTCCCGTTCTTCAACCAACACCACGATGTCCACACGTTCCGACAGGACAACGCTAGGCCACACACTGCAAGGGTGTCCATGCAGTACCCTGCACAGCAGAACATCCCCGTGCTTCAGTGGCCAGCTCTGTCACCCGACCTCTCCCCTATCGAGCACTTATGGGATGAAATTGGACGACGTCTTTCACTTCGACGCCAGATGGACAGCATCCGAGAACTTGAGGTTGCCCTTGTTCAGGAGTGCAATGCTATCCCTCAGAACACTTCCAGAGACTGATCAACTCCATGCGACGACGATGCACCGCATGTGTCAATGCAAATGGCGGTCACACCCGTTATTGACTTTCCTGTTTGACCCCTATACCAGTTAAACCTCTCTCGCGCATTAACATTATCGTGAATGAAATTGAATGATGTTTACATGTCTTCTTAAATCATTCATTATCTCAAATGCATCATACGTATATACTTCACATATCAATCCGTGGAGCTATTCCAGATTTCGTCAGTGGTATGTTTTCATTTGTACTCAGTATATCTTACACCACTACCTTTCTTTGAACCAATCCAAACAATCTCAGACTAATCAAAATTAATTCTCAGATCTGACATGAGTGAAAACTGATTAAGCACCTGAACTGTTGTTTGAAGAGAAGATTCTGAGCCATCAAGAATAAACGATGTATCATCAGCATACTGTGATAGACAATGCTCACAATAATTTATTTTTATTCCCGCGACGTCTTTGTTCTTACGAACCATACCAGCAAGAATTTCAACACAAAGTAAAAAAATGTATGGTGACAAAGGATGACCTTGACAACAACCTCTGCCAATTGCAAAGGAGGATGAAACTTTCCCATGAACTACAACTGACGAATAAATATTACTATAAAGTACGGAAATCCACCGCCTTATCATTTTACCAAAGCCAAAAAAAGATAGAACTTTGTGGATGAATGACTAAGATACCGAATCAAAAGCTTTCTCGAAATCTATAAGTAAAAGCATGCCTTCCATATGTGTCTTCTCTGTAAAACTTATTGCATCATAAAGTAATCGAATATTATCACCAATATAACGATTAGCCATAAAACCCGTCATTATTTCTTAAGGCATTCAGCGATGCAAAAAGATGCAATCTTCTAGGACACATTTAATAAGGATATTGGATGCTAATTAGTTATAAACTGTTTGGGCTTATTTCCCTTAGGAATGCATGTAATAGCACCCATTCTCTGAGTAACTGAAAGTTCGCCTTTAATAAAGCCATCATTAAGTGATCTCACCAAAAAATAACCAAGGTCCTTCCAAAAGAATTTGTTGCAATTCTTTATCACTGAGGTTTGGAGAACTTTTTATTTCTCTTACCATCCTCCTCACTGTGCGTGGTGGTAAAAAAGACCTTGCGTCCTCGTCCAGTCTTGTTTACCACCATTCCAGTTGTTTTAAACTTAATGATTCCTCTGATAGTAGATATGGGCAGGTGCAGGTGAGTGGCTATTTTCTTTCAGCCATTGCCTGACTTGTGAAAGTTGACACACATCTGCCTTACTTGAATGGTGTGTTCCTTTGTCTTTCCCATGTTGAAGAGTGGATAAGAGAAATGGCCTCTGTGTCACGTTATATTTATACCCCAGGGAAACAGGAAGTGATGATTTACTAATGAAATGTTCCTAGACTGCAACATGCCACTGTAACGTTCAGCAGAGCGTTTAGCGCGGTTCCTGTTTCTATAGATTAGATGTTTTCCAACAACTTTCTAATTGGATGTTTTCTTCTAGGATTGATAGTTTTGGCGTTATTAACGCCCGCTGGGACCCTTGCCAAAACCGCACACAGAAGTTGGGAATAGTCTTGTTTTCTTCAACATCTGTCGGCGGCTGTGGTTTCTTTCCTATTTCAGATAGGGACATCAAAGTTTCACAGGATGATAGAGAAACATCTCTAGAGTTTATGATACCTTATATGTTTGCATGTCCGGGCGATAGTTTGGTCCGGAATCGCGAGTGAGCACAAGGTCCTCCGGCTTGGCCTAAGCTAAGGTGCACTGGTCAGTTGGGCATCTCCCAATAGAGGTGGGTCTGTTGAAAATAATTCCGGCCAAATTACCGTGAGTAGGAGAACCAAATTTGAGCACCACATCATTGAGATGTCCAGCCTCTGAGAACCATTGACTTTGGTCTTCTCCCGTGCACCGTTTTTGCACAAGGAGCCGTAGAAAATGACCATTTTCCTGGCCCAGTTGCATGGCTGGTCACCAACGCCCCCGCCTCCCGCGCGCCCCAGTTAAGGCCCTACACCAGCGTCCCTGCTTCCTGCGGGCCGGGAGAGCAGCATCATCCTGTGCACTGTGTGCGCTCTGATCTGATGGGTTCATACAGGCTTTGACTAGGAAAAATAGCTATTGTGCCTTAGGCCTGTACAATTAAGTAAGGAATTTGGTCAAATACAGAGTCCGTGTATATGAGGAGCGTCGTCTTGGCCTATAAACCGGTTAGCTTTGTTTGTGATTACATGATAGGCCTTACATGGAATATATGCATATAGCCTATGCATGGCGTTCACTCAAATAAAACTCAACCAGTTAAGCAAGTACAACCACTTAAATTGAGAAACATTGCAGTAAATTATTTAGTGTATATGGGCCACCAGAGTGAACATATGGACCGTGTATTGGAATATGATTTGGGTGATTCCTGTTTTGGGCCACATATTCATGTCCCTGTGATTTACTGGCTCTTATCATTTTTTAAAATTAGACAAATACTAATAAAAATGTATTTTATTATGTGTTTAGATGTGTTCTATCACTTCAACATAGTTAAATAACTTTAACTTTTTTAAAACAAATCTCTTTAAGGCACCTTCTCTGTGGCATACATGTTAATTTCAGCATGTCCCCAATGCAATGTAATCAACTTCTTCTATTAATATAAAACTTGAAATTATCAAAACTTAAACTTATTCTTTATTTATTTGATAGACAAGGGACTACTTACATTAATAAAAGAAGTAAAAATGGTGAAACTACATTTATTTTCTGTGGTTATATAATATATAATATGTCCCTGCAGTCCTTTTCCACCCTGTTAGTCAGTACTTTCTTGACCCCCCAAAAAAGACTACAAATCCCTATAGCCATTTACTTGATGATACAACATTTTTTTTTGGAGGGAAATTCAAGTGGAAAACTGAGGTAAGCCCCAACAGTCTCCTTTATTTTTCTCAATTTCGTATGACATGGCTGCTTGAGGAAACCTTAAAGTTCCACCCTGTTAGTGTATATTATGGAAAATGTTTTTTGGATAAAATAATTTTAAAAACATGTTAAAAATAGTTATTTAAGTGCTGTTCATCTGTAGAGTGTGCGCTAGCTAAATGTTGCTAGCTCAAAGAGCTAGGGCTTACTTAGGAAAAAATTTCCACCCTGTTAGGTTCCACCCTAGGCTATGTATGCCTAACAGGGTGGAAGCCCACAGGGTTTTTTGGGGATATGCAATGTACTGAGTATTAATTCTACAAGATCATTGGTTTTTCATGATATAAATAACCAATATTTTTGTAGAATTACTACTCAATATGATATTACATTAAAATATTAATTCATAGGTTATTACACTGTATTTAATGAGGTCTAGATACATTGGATCAGGGACCCCGTGAAATATAGTGTAACCAATAATAAAAGTAATAATAATAAAACTATTACATAAATAATGAAAAAAATACTTTTATAAATATTATTTTATTTTACAGTTTTATTATTATTACTTTTATTATTGGTTGCACTTTATTTTATGCGGTTCCTGATCCAATGTATCTATACCTCATTAAATATAGTGTAATAACCTATGTATTCACACGCAATATCTAGCATTAGATCATACATGCATTATGCAGGGTAAGGAACGTAGTAAATACATATTATTTTAGTATATAGATTTTTACACTGTACTTAATGAGGTAGATACATTATTTAAGAGGGTCCCTGAACTGAAGTGTTACCTTATTATTACTAGCATTATAATTAGTAGTGGTAGTAGTAGAAGTAATATTAGTGTTGTTTTATTATGGAACTACAGTGTAATACAAGGGCAACTATGTACTTTATAATAAAATGACATTGCATGGTAAGGTGAATCTGAATCTCACTTGAGAGAGGTCTACTCAGTTCCACCCTGTTAAGTTCCATTCCACCCTGTTAGGCAAGGATTATTTTAATCACAACTTCAAGTATTTGGCATATTGGTATGTTGTTTTGTTAACTGAGATTCATATCATGTATCTACATATTCATTTATTTCTGATTTATAAAATAATTCATACTGGACAACGAAATGGGGACCAAAAACGCAGTGATTCCAATATTCAAGATATGTACTCTTCATAGAATTAAAATTGTTAATGCTACAAGAATGAAACTTTTATCATAGCACAAGAGACATATTCTACCCAAAAAAAGATCAGTATTGTTTGACCTGTATATTATTCGAGCTATGTAATTACCATGTACATGTCCCTAACAGGGTGGAAAAAGTATGGAGAAAAATGGACAAAAAACATCCCATAATTACAATATTTTCAGCCCCTGAGCTTGGCCAACATGCATTCCTCATAGCTAAGTTTGGAACAGTTCTAACAAACTGTTAAAATATTAAAATACAATCACTTCAATTTTGAGAAAACAGAAAACCAAATATGTGGTCCAAAACAGGAATCACCCATTTGGGAAATGTAGGCTATGTGAAAACTTTTATGAACATTATGTGCAATGCGTGGCGGTGTTAATAATTGTTGAAACTGTGAATTTTTTCTTGAAGGTATAGGGTAGTCCAGGAGGGCTAATGGTTGCAAAGCAGAGCCGCTAAATGAAACTGGCTGAGGTCGGTGGCCACCGACCTCGGCCTTTTTGGCTTGAGCATGATGGGCTGAGAACGCATTTCCTGTTTCCCAGTATTATGTATGGGAGGCCGTTTAGGGCAAAACACATAAAAAATCTGCACACACACTTACAATGGACTCACACACACACTGACGATTGGCATATATGCAACGAACTAGGGCAATACACATCAAAAATCTGTACATACACACACACTTTACACACACTTACACTGATAATGGGTACATACGCACCATAAATAAAGGCTAAACACATTAAAAAGCTGCATACACACACCGACAATGGGCACAAATACACAAAATATATGCACACACAACCGTACATTCACACACACACTGACAATGGGTACATACACCCTAAACATGTTCACACACTGACAATCTGTACACATACACACAAATTGAGTATTTACATGGACCACCTTTCAAACAAGGGGTAACAGCTTTCATGTCTGTGTGTAAATTTATACTATTGATCTTGTGTGTGTGCGTGAAATAAATTCAGTACGCCCGGAAGCTCCGGTCAGTGTAACCGGAAGCCACCTGAAACTGCTTGTTTACAGGAAGTCGGCCAATGGTTTCGGGTTAGCACTCATTCACAGAGCTCAAAAGGACCTCATTAAAATGCAAACCACTTGATTTCAATGAACTGGTATATTCGGCGTAGGTCTTACGTATTGTTTAGGCTTATTCACCGTAGTCCGCCTCATCACAAGTTACATTGGAAAGCGATTATGACTCCGGACTTCCCGTGCTTCTCTTTACTCAGGGATTAGAAACAACGCATGTGTTTCATGATCGTTTAAATTGTTTTAATGAAATAAGACCATTTAGAACATTTTTATGCAGTTCAATTGCTTTTAATCCCCCAGTAAAGACAAGCCTGATAATTCCTGTGTCATAATCGATTTCCTTGTCATTAGTGGGGAAATCCACCGTAATGCACGTGAATCTGATTAACTTGATGCACGATGACTTAAATTCCAAGAGTGAATTTCCTCGGTGCGGTTTGATTGAATAATTGCTGACTACGGCACAAAGACGTGAATATCACTAAGAGGAGAAACACGCATTGGACGTATGCCTTGGCATCTCTAAACATCGTCCAAGACATCAAAGTTCAAGGTTTTCAAGTTGTCAAATCCTATCTTTGTGGATGCCTACCACATAAATCAAACTTGCTGTGGATTTTTATATGAGAACTTCGATTTTAAATTTGATTTCCGCAACTGGAATTGACTGCAGCCTGCCTTCTTTTGTCCCACTCGTTGATGGAGGCATTGTTTGTGGCTATTTTACCAAGATGAAATGCACTATAGATGTACAAGTCGACAGCATGTTTTTGGGGCTGTCCTACGGAGATGAAATGCACTATAGATGTTCAAGTCGACAGCATGTTTTTGGGGCCTTTACAGCCATGTGAACTCCAAGGAACATGCTAGAAATAATTATTCTCATAAGAAATGTTTGGAATTTAAAAATACAGTTGCAATTTAACAAAGGCAAGTGTCCGACAAGAAAGGGAATTTAAAATTGTAGGTTAAATTTTCGATGAATAATAAACGCATGCAGCTATGTTTTGAAATTTATTATTCATTACTCTTTGTGTTGGTACAGGTGGATCCAGAAATTTTTGAAAGGGGATCCCAAAGCTAAAAAGCTATATTACATTACCGACCAGAACTAAGCTACACAAATGTTTACTTGTATGGGATTTGAATTATTTGGGGGAAGGGGAATTTGCAAGATCGTTAAGGGGTCGTGGCCAAGATGCACAGGCAATACCCCAGGGATACCACGATTTTTGAAAGAGCAAGTGCCCCACACCCCAACGAAATAATCAACTTTTAGTAAAGGTCAGTAAACATTGGGCATCACAAAAAAATCTGTATTGTCCCCCCTTCCGAGACTCTGGAATTCCGGGGTGGGTACCTTAGCAGGGAGAAAATCCAGGGTGGACACACCAAGAATTCTGCATAATGCATAACTTATATCCTTGTAAGTATCCCCCCCAGAAAAAAAGAGGGAAAATAGCCAACCCAAAGCTTTATAACTTGAAAATCCGCAAATGTTTTTTATGCCCCCGTAAACAAAGTTTCGGGGGCATATAGTTTTTCACCTGTCCGTTTCAGATGCGGTCATGACTTTTGACCTTGTGACCTTGACCTTGGAGCATGACGCTTGGTTACAAAAACTTTAACATGGGCCGTGGAGGCATCAGTGTTTCACAAACACATCTTGTTTTTTATTTTTTTTTATTTTTAGTAATAATAAAAGATTTAATATGGCTCTTTACTTGTAATACACTCTATTACAAGAGAATCCTTAGGATGTGTAGAAACTGCTTTTAAAGGTTAACAGTTCGGAAAAGAGTCCCATGCAGTTCATTTTACCACAAAATTGTTATTTAATGAGATTCTCAAAGGGAATTTTATAGTCTGTAGTGCTGTCCAGAAGCATTTCAGTGTTTCACCTGTTCATGTTTGATCTTATGAATAAACTTACTGTATCACACATGAAAAACTACAGCGCCCTCCATAATTATTAGCACCCCTGGTTAAGATGTGTTCTTTAGCTTCTAATAAATTCAGTTTTTTTCTAAATAATATAGGACCACAAGGAGTGGTCCTATATTATTTAGAAAAAAAACTGAATCAGTGGTAGAAAAATCCCACATTAAGAAATAATTCTTTAACATCAAATCATGTGTGCCACAATTATTAGCATCCCTGATATTAATACTTTGTACAACCCCCTTTTGCCAACAAAACAGCACCTAAGCTTCTTCAATAATGTTTCACAAGATGGGAGAATACAGAAAGAGGGATCTTCGACCATTCCTCTTTGCTCAATCTCTCTAAATCATCCAGCGACCTGGGTCCTCTCCTCTGCACTCTCCTCTTCAGCTCACTCCTCAGGTTTTCAATGTGGTTGAGGTCTGGGGACTGAGACGGCCATGGGAGGAGCTTGATTCTGTATCTGGTGAACCATTTCTGTGTAGATTTGGCCACATGTTTAGGGTCATCATCTTGCTGAAAGACCCAGTGACGACCCATTTTCAGCTTTTTGGGAGAGGCCACCAGATTTTGATTTAAAATGTCCTGGTATTTCAAAGCGTTCATGATGCCATGCACCCTATCAAGGTTCCCAGGGCCTCTGGAAGAGAAACAGGCCCACAGCATCACCGAACCTCCCCCATACTTCACAGTGGGCATGAGGTGCTTTTCTGCATACTCATCTTATGTGTTCTGCCAGACCCACTTAGACTGTCTGTTGCCAAAAAACTCTATCTTGGTCTCATCTGACCAAAGCACACGGTCCCAGCTGAAGTCCTAGTACCGCTTAGCAAACTCCAGACGTTTGCGTTTATGATTGTAAGTGAGAAAAGGTTTTTTCCGTGCATGCCTCCCAAACAGCTTGTTGGCATGTAGATAGCGCCTGATGGTTGTTTTGGAGACTTTGTGACCCCAAGATGCTACTACTTGTTGCAATTCTTTAACAGTGAGCTTTGGAGAACTTTTAATTTCTCGTACCATCTTCCTCACTGTGCGTGGTGGCAAAATAACATTGCGTCCTCGTCCAGGCTTGTTTACCACTATTCCAGTTGTTTTACATTTCTTAATGATTCCTCTGACAGTAGATATGGGCAGGTGCAGGTGAGTGGCTATTTTCTTGTTGCCATTGCCTTACTTGTGAAGGTCGACACACATCTGCCTTACTTGTATGTGTGTTCCTTTATGAAGAGTGGATAGGAGAAATGGCCTCTCTGTCATGTCGTATTATACCCCAGGGAAACAGGTAGTGATGAATTACTAATTAAATGTTCCTAGATAGTGTGATCAACTTTGTAAACTACTGTAGAAATGACAGAAATACTTCAATTACATTTAATTCCCAGGAATTGTTAGGGATGCCAATAATTGTGGGACAGGTGATTTTATGAAAAATAATTAGTTCTTAGTCAGGGATTTTTTCCCCCCTTAAAATTCACTTGAGATGAAGGTTACATTTTTCTACAATTTTCAGTGTGAAAGTATGCTTCTGCAATAAAAATTGAATTTATTGGAAGGCTTTTAACACATATTAACGAGGGGTGCCAATGATTATGGAGGGCGCTGTAAATCACTGTTTGAGACCTGTTCCCTCTTGTTCCTCTGATAAACATATTGTATATTTTTTCTAATATAATACCAAGTCTGACTGGGATTTAGAAATATTCATCAGTGTGGGATGCATTGATTTTAAAACGGCGATTTAGATTAGACTTATTACCTTTGTACTGTTATGGCCCCAATTTGTTATTACAATTTACTACACAACAGCAACAGCAACAGCAAGGGATGACAGACACAATTTAAAACTTAAACAAATTTAACTAACAGACAAAGACTAACACTAACCTACAACTAAAGACCAAGATTGAATAAATACAAAAAAACAGAAATATTTACAGTCCCTTTTGTTGGGGTGGCTTGGTGATGTCCTGGGTAAGGAAAAAAATGCTCTAACACAGGCAAAAATCCACAAAAGAAACTTCACAGGTCTTGAACAGAAATGACAGGTCTGGTCACATGTATCCTTCTCCTTGCAATTTCTCCTACCACTTTACTGTCTCGATTCTTTTCCTTATATACTCTTTTGCAGACCCCACCCACATTTAGACCTCTTTTTTTTACTTTTTCGGGGACTTGCCCCAGACATGTCCAGGACATGTCTAAAAATAGCTCCAGTCTGAGCTGAATAAAAATAAAAGGTAAATACTGCCATCCAGTGGCCTATATACACATTACACCTCCATTCCAAAAGGGAAAAATTTTGACTCATAAAGGCAAAATTTTTCTTTTCAATACAAAATTGTTAAATGAACACTTGTCTATATATACATATCATACAATATTCAAATAAACACATGATATATATATACATATTCAAACACGGGATAAGCAATCAGCAATTACATTGTCTGTACCCTTCCCATGCTTAATTTCCAAGTCAAACTCCTGTAAAATCAAACTCCAATTCAACAATCTCCGATTCTTGTTTTTCATCTTACTCAAAAACATTAATAGATTGTGGTCAGTGTACACAATCATTGGCTTTTCCCCTGTACAAACATAAACTTCAAAGTGTTGTAAAGAAAGGACGAGAGCCAACAGGCCTTCTCTATTGTGGAATAGTTTGTTTGGTGGCGATTGAACTTCCTGGAGAAGTATGCCACGGGATGCTCAATGTCATCAGAGTCACTTCTCTGTAGGAGCACAGATCCACAAGCTTGGTCGCTAGCATCGACCGCGATGGAGAACGGTTTGTTGAAGTCAGGAGATTTGAGCACGGGGAAGTGACACAGCAGAGACTTCAAGCGATCGAAGGCTCTCTGGCATGCATCATCCCAAGTGAACTTTACGCCTTTCTTCAGTTGGTTAGTTAGACTGAGAGCAATCTCAGCAAAGTTCTTGCAGAACTTGCGGTAGTACCCGATCATTCCAAGGAAGCGGCGCAAAGCTTTTTTGTTGTCAGGAACTGGAAAGTCCATGATGGCTTGGACTTTAGCATTTATGGGTGCCACCTTACCCTGGCCTATGACGTAGCCAAGATAGGTGACAGTAGCACAACCAAAGTCACTCTTGCTCAGGTTAACAGTCAGGTTAGCCTGGGTCAGGTGCTGGAACAACGTCTCTACATCTTTTAGATGTTCTTCCCAGGAGTCACTCCACGTGATCAGGTCATCGATGTACGCACCCGTGTGTGGCAATCCTGCGATTGTAGACTGTATCATCTTTTGGAACGTGGCTGGGGCATTTTTCATGCCAAAGGGTAGGACTTCATACTGGTACAACCCAGATGGTGTGGCAAAAGCAGAGATGCTCTTGGCCCTCTCAGTTAAAGGCACACACCAATAACCCTTCAATAAATCAATCTTGGTCAGAAACTTTGCTTGCCCTACTCTATCAATACAATCATCAATCCTAGGTATTGGAAACACATCAGTTCTAGTTACAGCATTGACTTTGCGATAATCTGTACAGAATCTAGTACTTCCATCAGGTTTTGGAACTAGCACACAGGGTGAACTCCAATCGGAGTTGGAGGGTCTGATAATATCATGCTTTAACATGTACTCAACCTCTTTCTCAGCAATCTTTCTCTTTTCAGGATTCATCCGGTACGGATGCTGTTTAATTGGTTTGGCATCACCAACATCTACATCATGAGAGGCTATAGAAACTCTCTTTGGAAAATCAGGAAACAGATCCTCATATTTCTTGATCAACCTCTCAAACTGATCTCTCTGTGAGGGTTCTAAGTGCTGGAGTTTTACATCAAGATTTTGCAACACTTCAGAATTTGACAATTTACATGAAAGAACTTCAGCTTTAATTCTAGGTTCATCATCTTGAAACTCCCCCTCATCTTCACACGTTTTGACCATAGGAGAATCTGAAGTGACAGCAGCAACCCTAGCATTTCTGTCATGATAAGGCTTCAGCATGTTAATGTGACACAATTGTTTTGGTTTTCTCCTATCTGGAGTCTTCACAATGTAATTGAGATCATTGAGTTTTGTCAGAATTTCATAAGGACCATGAAATCTAGCCTGCAATGGATTGGACTGCAAGGGAAACAACACAAGGACCTTGTCTCCTGGTTTAAACTCACGGCTTCTAGCCTTATGATCATACCAAGTTTTCATTTTTCCCTGACTTGATTTCAAGTTCTCTTTGGCTAGGTCACAAGCAGCACGCAATCTGTCCTTGAACTTGCTAACATAGTCTAACAGACTAATGTGCGGCTCTTCCTCTTGCCATTGTTCACTCAATAATAGCAAAGGTCCTCTCACTTCATGGCCAAACACTAGCTCAAATGGACTGAATCCAGTAGACTCCTGCACTGCTTCTCTAGCTGCAAACAACAGCAAATGAACACCTTAATCCCAGTCTTTCTCATGGTCATAACAATAAGTCCTCATCATTGAGGACTTGAGAGTGGAATGAAACCGCTCTAAGGCACCCTGACTTTCTGGATGATAGGCACTAGAAAGAATCTGCTTTGCACCTAGTTCATACACAACCTGCTGAAACAATCCTGAAGTGAAATTGCTACCTTGGTCTGACTGAATTTCCCTGGGAAGGCCTAACAACGTGAAGAACTTTATCAAAGCCTTCGAGATTGCAGTTGCCTTGATGTTACGTAGAGGTATGGCTTCGGGGAATCTGGTAGATGCACACATGATTGTCAACAAGTACTGATTTCCAGATCTAGTCTTGGGTAATGGACTAACACAATCAACAATGACCTTAGAGAATGGCTCCCCAAATGCTGGGATAGGCTGCAATGGAGCTACAGGTGGGTCTAACTGGTGTTTTCCAACTACCTGACAAGTGTGACAGGTTTTGCAAAAGTTGGAAACGTCTTTCCGAAGCCCAGGCCAAAAAAAGTGTTTCATGATCTTATCAACAGTCTTGTTAACACCAAGATGACCTCCTAAAGGTAAACTATGAGCCATTGTTAAGATCTCATTCCTGTAGACCTTCGGAACAACAATTTGCCTGACCACTGCCCAATCTGCATTGGCAGGGATATCAGGAGGGCGCCACTTCCGCATCAACACACCATCCTTGAGATAATACCCAACTGGAACTGCGTCTATTTCTTTATCAGGAAGGCCTCCCTCTTTAGTACACAAATTTCAGGATCATTAGTTTGCTCCTCAATCAACCGCTTTCTGGACAGAGACAAGTCTCCAGACACATCAGAATCACCAGACCCATCCGGCTGGCTGAATAGAGAACTGATAAAAGTGTCTGATAAGTTCTCAAACGGAGAAACCATAGTAGGCCAATCAGAGTCATGAAGCGAACCACCTGAGTCCTGACTATTCAATGTGCTGGACGGCACCACAACATCTTCTTCTTTAGCCTTCTTGGCCATAGCACGAGTCACTGCGCAAGAAGGATACAGAGATGGGTCCTCATCCCCATCTTCAGTGCTCGGCTGTGAAGTAAGATGTACAGGGGGAATTACTTTGCCCCCAGCCAGGTCATTGCCTAGCAACAGAGAAACACCCTTTATAGGTAGACTTGACATAAGTCCCACCTTTACCTGTCCTGTAACTAAATCTGACTTCAAGAATATAGAGCGCAGGGGTACAGATACAGTCCTCCCTTCAATACCTTGTACAAGTATGAAATCCCCTGAAGCGGTCTCATCACGTAACTCCAAAGAGTCCATCAACAAAAGTGACTGAGAAGCTCCGGTATCCCTTAGGATATATATGGGGACAGGAGTAGTACGCTCATTCAGAGCCACAAATCCCTCTGACACAAATGGAAGAAATTCCTCCCTCACAAAGTCAGCTGTATCAGGCTTTTTAGCCCCACAAGAAGCAGGCAATTTAGCAGATTGGTTATCTACTACAGGGGTTTCTAACCTTGTTTTCACAAAGGCATTTTATTTGGTATCCTTTTCTTTTTCTTTCTTAGCTTTAAGGAACCAGCAGTTAGTTTTAACATGACCAGATTTCTTGCAATAACTGCAAACTAGACCACTTTTGTCACTGTCAGCTTTCACACTTTGATCAGACCTGTTACTGGATTTCTGAGCACCATCACCAGATTTGTCTTTGTCTTTGGGTGAGGAATCTTGGGTATCACCGTAACCCTTTTTCTGAAATTGGGACCATCTATTGTTACTGATAGACTGAAATTTGGACTTATGTGTGAGAACATATTCATCTGCAAATTTGGCAGCTGATTGCAAATTCAGTGCTTGCTTCTCATTAAGGTAGGTCTTCACATCATCCTTAACACAGTTCTTGAATTCTTCAACTAACACCATCTCTTTTAGTGAGTTGAAATCATCCTTGACCTCCATAGAAGTACACCAGCGCTCAAAGCAAACCTGCTTTTCATTAGCAAATTCAACATAAGTCTGATTTTCAGATTTCTTCAGACCTCTGAATTTCTGTCGGTAAGCCTCTGGAACCAACTCATAAGCTCTCAAAATAACCTTTTTGACAACCTCATAATCAGAGGAATCATCTGCAGACAAAGCCGAATAGGCTTGTTGAGCTTTACCCTTGAGGACAGTTTGCAACATCAGAGGCCAGTGTTCCTTTGGCCACTGGCAACTCTTTGCTACCTTTTCAAAACACTGGAAATAGTTGTCAACATCCTTTTCCGAAAATGGAGGCACCAGTTTTACCTCCTGGCTAGCACGAAATTTATTTTCAGTTGCAATTTTTATTTTTAGTTGCTCTATTTGGAGTCTTTCTTCTCTATCGAATTTCTCTAATTCAAAATCTCTCTGTCTTGCAAATTTTTCTAACTCAAATTCTCTTTGTTTTTCTTTTCCTTCCCTTTCTTTCTCTCTTTCTTCCCACTCAAATTCTCTTTGTTTTTCTTTTTCCTCCCTTTCTTTTTCTCTTTCCTCCCTTTCTTTTTCTCTTTCCTCCCTTTCAATCTCTAGCATTTTTAATTTAAGTTCCATTTCTATATTTGGATTTTCCACTGGAAACTGTTCCAGATCTCCGGGTGCAAACACATTTTCATCAATGTAATATTCAACTATCTCTCGAGCCAGTCTTGCTTTTCGCATGGCTGGTTTCACCTCTGTCAGCTCTAAATGTCTGCAAATTTCTAGCAGTTCTGTCTTTTTAAAAGACTTCAAAACCCCTACGGTTGGTGATGCCAAGAAATCATCCATTGCTGTTGTCAATATATAAGTAGAAGTATTCAATTAAAAAAAATCAATTTTACAATTTGAAATGTTTGATTTTCAATAAATTACTCACTAAATGGTCTATCCCGGACCTTGAGCCCCCAATTTGTTATGGCCCCAATTTGTTTTTACATTACAACACAACAGCAACAGCAAGGGATGACAGACACAATTTAAAACTTAAACACATTTAATTAAACGGACAAAGACTAATAACAACTAACTAACTGACCAAGATTTAACACAACAAAAAAGAGAAATATTTACAGTCCCTTGTGGGGTTGGCTTGGTGATGTCCTGGGTAAGGGAAAATGCTCTAACACGAAAAAAATCCACAAAAGAAATTTCACAGGTCTTGAACAGAAATGACAGGTCTAGTCACACGTGTCCTTCTTCTTGCAATTTCTCCTACTACTTTACTGTCTCAATTCTTTTCCTTATATACTCTTTTGCAGACCCCACCCACATTTAGACCTCTTTTTTTAAATTTTCTGAGACTTGCCCCAGACATGTCCAGGACATGTCTGAACAAAGCTCCAGTCTGAGCTGAATAAAAAAAAAAGGTAAATACTGCCATCCAGTGGCCTATATTCACATTACACTCTCACACGCCCATGGGATCGCTAAAGCCTCTTTCTCAATTTGTTCGTATCTTTTCTCAGTATCAGTGAGTGCTCTGGAGCCATTTCTCACCTCTCAGCGTGACGCCTGCTCCCCATAGCTTCTCCAATACTGCCAGCAGTCGTGTGTCGTGCTGGGCCTGTGTCTCTCCATACACAAGCACGTCATCCATTTGACAGAGAACGCTGTCGAGACCCTCCAATAACTGGGACATTCTCTTTTGGTAGTGTTCCGGCGCCGAAGAGATGCCAAAACAGAGGCGGTTAAAGCAAAATCTTCCAAAAGGAGTGAGGAATGTTATGAGGAGGGAAGACTCTTTGGCCGGAGGAATCTGCCAAAACCCTGAGTTGGCATCGATTTTTGAGAAGACCTTAGCGCCTTCTAGCTGTCGTAGTGTGTGTTCGACCGACGGGAGCATGTGCCTTTCCCTCTTGACTGACTGGTTCAGCTTCGTCAGGTCGACACAGATGCGCACCTCTTCACTGCCTGGCTTTGGTACTGTGACCAAGCCGGCGCACCAGTCCGTGGGTTGTTTTACTTTTGATATCACACCCATCTCTTCCATGCTAGTGAGTTCCTGCTTTACTTTTGACATGAGAGGTAGTGGAATCCGCCTTGGAGTTGATATGGAGAATGGCTTAGCGTCTGCTTTTAGCTCTATCCTATATTCTACCTCCAGCTTCCCTAGCCCCTCAAACAGTGTAGGAAACTGCTCCTTGACTCTCTCTAAGGAGTCCAGTACCACTGCGTCTACTCTTGCAACTAACCCTAGTGCCTGGATAGCTGGGCGTCCCAGTAGACTATACTTAAGACCTGGCACTACATAGACATCCTTCGTGATGCTCTTGCTGTCTGTACTTAACATAGCTGTGAACTGTCCACTCACATTAATGGGAGTCTGACTCGGGCCCTGTAGCATTTTCCTTGCCTTTTCTAACTCTGGGAATGGCCCCTTCTGAAACTCATCTTCTGACAGCACTGGCACATCTGCCCCTGTGTCTATTTTGAATACAGCAGCATGGTCATTTACTTTAAGTGTGATTAGCCAGGGTGTGTTATCTGCAGCCTCTGAGCTGACTGTGCCTAGGAATGCTATTCCCTCATCTGCCGTGTTTACTTCATTAACAGTCCCTGACCTGCACACTTTTGCATAGTGCCCCTTTCTTTTACACTGGTTGTATGCCGCATTTTTAGCTGGGCATTGACTTTTGCTGTGTGCTGGTGTTTTACCACACCACTTGCACCCTGACTGGTTCCCTGGCTGTGTCTGATAATGACTGCTTCTGTCATGTGTTTTAGCCTGGGCTTTATGTTGTCTTTCTTTACTTTTGCTGAACTTCTGTTTCGTTTGAACACTGTCCACGTTTATAGCCTCAGCCTTAAAGTTACTCTTCAACAAGTCCTGCTGTTTTTTCACACTCTCACTTTGTCGTACGCGGGTCACCGCTCTCTCCAGCGTCAGCTCCGGGTCCAGTTGAAGTTGCTCTGACAGTCTTTTGTCACGTAAGCCCACAACGAGTCTGTCTAGGACCATTTCGTCGTGCAGCTGTCCGTAGCCGCAATGCTCCGACAAACAATAAAGCGCCGTTATGAAACTGTCAACGGTCTCACCCTGTTCTTGTTGTCGCTGGTTAAATTTTGCTCGTTCAAAGATTACATTTCTCCTAACAACGAAATACTTGTCTAGTCTCTCTTTGACCCCTGAGTACACGCTAGCCTCTTCCTCCGTCATACGAAGCGAAGTCACGATATCTTCCGCCTCATCACCCATAGTATACATTAAAGTGTTCACCTGATTCTCATCCGCCCGTAGTTCCAGACCCGATGCAATCCTGAACCTTTCGAATCTTCATATCCACTTGGGCCACTCCTCTGGCTTTGTGAAGTCGAACTTGGGTGGTGGGGGAACTTGAAACCGATCCATTTCTCCTCCGCAACGACACCGAAAATTAGCTATTTAGCAGCTCCCTTTGGCGTGTTGGCTAGCTAGGCTAACTGAACTTGACCAACCTACTAATCCAAAACTTGCTAAATATATCTCTCTTCGTGAGTTTCTCTCCAGTTACCTCGTCTAAAACACTTCTCTTGTTTAAACTTGATAAACCGGAGTCTTCTGACACCATGTAGCGTTAATATGGTCGATATTAATAAATAGATGTCCAGGCTGCGTATCTACTCGTGTCTTTACTCGACTGCCCCAGATACAGTATGCACGCCTACCACAGGGTGGCGACATAACATCAGGTGTCATGTTAAACCTATTAACACCACGCTTAAAACTTTAGGTTATTTACATAACCCTGGTTCTCTGAGTAATATGAGTGAGATGTCTCACTATGGGATGCACGCCTCGCTGCAGCCTCAGAAGCATTAATCTCATTACGCCAATCCTGACTGGCTGGTGAACGTGTCCGTCCGCCCAGGTGGTACACCCACCTTAAATAGTTCATGCGGACGGCACCACGTCATTCAAGATAAACACCTCTTCGCACTCGCCCCAGCAAGAAGGGTTGTCTGGTGAGACATCTCACTCATATTACTCAGAGAACCGGGGTTATGTAAATAACCTAAAGTTCTCTTTCATAATATTTCGCTCGATGTCTCACTATGGGATATCGTAGCTCCCGTATTGCCAGACAAGCTTATCCAGCGTCCACCAACCCACAGAGAAGCAATCTGTTCAGTCAGGACAGCAGAACCGCGCGTGCCGCGCACGGGGCGGAAAAGTCCAGCTTATAAAAGCGGACAAAAGTGAGAGGCGAGGACCAACTCACCGCTGCACAGATGTCCTGAACAGAAACTCCCCTGAATAAGGCCCAGGATGCGGCCAAGCCCCGAGTCGAGTGCGCACGCAGGCCCACAGGCGGCTGCAAACCCCGACACGTATAGGCCAAAGCAATCGCCTCCACCACCCAATGGGATAGGCGCTGCTTAGTGATAGGTTTCCCCTTATGAGGATTAGCCCAGGAGATGAACAGCTGATCGCTCCTCCTGAAACCCCTTGTCCTGTCCATGTACATGCGCATCGCACGGGCTGGACATAACGAATGGGACTGCTACTCCTCTGATGAGGCAGCAAAGGCCAGAGGGTCAATAGGAGAACATGAGCCCATAACCTTAGGCACAAAAGTGGGGTTGGGCCTCAAAATCAACCTTACATCTCCCGGGAAGAGCTGAGCGCATGACGGATGCACCGAAAGCGCATGGATGTCATGCTTCAAGTTTGCCCCCTCTAGTGGCTCAAAGGGAGGGCCCTTAAGCCCCTCCAGAACCAAAGCCAGATCCCACGGTGGCACCAGTGGTCTGGACACGGGGAGAAGCCTGCGCGCTCCCTTCATAAAACGGCAAACCAGTGGGTGCTGACTCGCCGTTCGCTTCCCAAACCCCACATGACAGGCGGCGATCGCTGCCAAGTACACATTAATCGTGGAGAAGGCTTTGCCTTTGTCAATCAGGTCCTGCAAGAATGACAATAAAGCACTCACCGGACACTGAAAAGAAACGTAGCCGTTCCTGTGACACCACCCTTCAAACACCCTCCACTTACAGTCATACAAAGACCTAGTGGATGGGGCCCTAGCGTTTTGTATAGTGGAAATCACACGCTGTGACAATCCCACAGCCGAGAGACTGAGCCACTCGGGCCACGCCCACAACGTCACGCGTTCCGGGTGCGGGTGGAGGATCGCCCCTCCCCCTTGCGATAGCAGGTCCCTGCGCAGCGGGAGCTGCCAAGGCTGAGCGCACAGTAACCGATATATCTCCGCTAGCCAATGCATCGCCGGCCAATGCGGAGCAATCAATATCAGTGCGTGACCATGTTCCCTCACTCTGAATAGAGTGGGGGATATCAAGGCTAGGGGAGGGAACGCATAAAGAACCTCGTGCGGCCAGGCGTGCACTAGTGCGTCTACGCCAAGGGGAGCATCCATGCCGCGCAGAGAGTAAAACAGCGCGCACTGCGCGTTTTCTCTCACCGCGAACAGATCCACCGCGGCTTGACCGAACCGGGCCTATATCTGTTCTACAATCTCCGGGTGCAGAGTCCACTCCCCGTACACCGGCGCACCCCTGGACAACAGGTCCACGCCTGTGTTCAAGACCCCCGGGACGTGCGTCGCCCTCAAGGAGAGGAGACGGCCGCAGCTCCACAGGATCAGTTTGCGTGCCAGCATGTGCAACTGACGGGAGCGCAACCCCCCCTGGCGGTTGATATATGCCACCGTCGTCGTATTGTCCATCCTCACCAGGACATGATGACCCATGAGAGACGGAAGGAAATGTTTCAGGGAGAGGAACACCGCTGAAAGTTCCAGAAAATTTATGTGAGACTGCTGGAGGCCCACACTCCAGCGGCCCCTCACAGACCGGTCCCCGTGAATTCCGCCCCAACCCGTCAGGCTGGCGTCTGTAGTGACCACCTTCCTGAACGGGACCGAGCCCATTGTGACCCCCTGGGTCAGAAAGGACAGGGCCCGCCAGTGACGCAGCGCCCTGGCGCACTCCGGTGTGACTAAGACTCTCCGCGCGCCGTGACGCACGGGATCTAGTCCGCATGAGGCCACCCAAAGCTGGAATTCTCTCATGTGGAGGCGACCGAGACGGATCACGAGGATGGCGGACGCCATCAGTCCAAGTAACCGAAGGCACAATCTGAATGGAACAGACCTGCCTGGATAAAAAAGGGCGAGGCATGCCCTGAAAGCTTTCACCCGTTCCGCCGAGAGGCGAGCTGTGAAAGACACCGAATTCAGGGATAACCCCAGAAAGATTGCATCTTGCGCTGGGGACAGTATGCTTTTCTCCGCGTTTATCACAAAACCCAGATCGACTAGGTGCTGTGTGAGAATACGCGTGTGCGTCCTGGCTTCCTGCTCCGATTGCGCCAAAAGCAGCCAATCGTCCAGATAAGTGACCAGACGGATGCCCCGCCGTCTCAGCGGGGCTATTGCTGCTTCCGTGCACCGCAAGAACACCCTCGGGCTTAATGACAGACCGAAAGGGAGCGCGCAATAGTCGTAGCAGATCCCCTGGAAAGCAAACCTCTGATACTTTCTGTGGGGAGGATAGATTGGGATGTGGAAATACGCGTCTTTCGGATCGACTGAAGTGAACCAATCGTTCTGACGTACAAGACGCAACAGGGATGCGTGTGTGAGCATCCTGAACTTGTATTTCCTGAGATATTTGTTCTAAGCCCGTAAATCCAGGATAGGGCAAATACCATTCCCCCCCCGTTTGGGGACTAGGAAATACCTGGAGTAGAAACCGCTCTGACATTGTGAGGGGAGGACGACACAGATTGCTCCTTTGTTTAACAGTGAGATAATTTCCTCCTGCAAAACACGAGCTGACTCTCCCTGAGCCTGGGAGTGTATAACACCGGCGAATCGTGGGGGGGACAGCGGAAAATTGCAGCCTGTACCCCCTCGAAATCGTCCTTAACACCCAGGGCGGGGCTGCCAGTGCGGCCCATCACCGCCATCTGAGGGAGGGAGGTGATGTGCACTGCAGACCTTCCACCACAAGAGGGCCCAGCCACTGTGTGGTGGTGCCCTCTTGTGGCGGAATGACGAAGCCCCTGGGTGACGTGCCCTGCAGCCCTCCCACCACAAGAGGGCCCAGTCGCGGTGCGGTGGCACCCTCTTGTGGCAGAATGACAAGGCCCCCGGGCGGCGTGCTTATTTTGACAGATTTGGCTTTTATTTTCAGCTGCGCCCTCGGCACTCGGCCTGGCTGCGACAGCGGGACACAATTTATTCTCTTTGAGAAATCTTGTGTGTATGTGCGTGCTTGTGGACATGAGAGAGGGGCAACCGCTAAACCCCCCGACGTCAAATGTCCATTCCTCCCGGCTTGCACTGGCACGGTCTGAGGCAGCCGGGAGATAGGGGCGTGGGGAGCCCCTGAGCGCACGCCCGAAAGCCAAACAGGTGGAGCCGGAGAACGGGGAACTTCCAGCTGAATCACCAGTGGAGAGAGGGGTAATCAGGCTGCTCTCTTCTTTTTCCTGGCCTGGCTGCTGGCGGCATGCGCGGGTCGCGCAGGCGCAGCGGCAGCCGGGGCCGAGGGCTTTTTGGACCAGCCGGGCCGACCTGGCGGGGCAGGCGGGGCGGGCTGGGGCCTCAGCAGTTTCGGTATTTTAAACTGCGAAACCTGTGAAGCAGCCTGTGCGAAGGTCTTACGCTGTGCAGGCGGAAGAGGAGCAGGGGGCTTTTGAGGGAGGCAGAGCTGGAGAGCTTCATCCTCCTTCTTTTTAGCTTCGCACCGCCGTTGCATAGAAGCCAACGCGGAACCGAAGATCCCTTCCGGGACAATGGGCATATCCAGGATGTCGTCCTTCTCCCTGTCCGACAGGTTGGCGAGGTTGAGCCACCGCGCCTGTTCCTGCAGGACCATGGTCCCCAGCGCTTTTCCCGTGGCCTGGACTGCGCAGCGTTGGATACGGAGACACAGGTCGGTGACGACCGGTATTTCATCCCATTTAGCTGGGTCCTGAGTTAGCACAAAATCCTTGCACAACTCAGCCTGATAAGCCGTAAGCAGGGAGAGGACATTGAGCGCTCTGGCCGAAAGCGCAGCCGCCTTATACGCCTTTTCAGTCAAGGCTGACTGAAAACGGTCCGACTTGGACGGCAGACTGGGGCTACGGGAGGACACCGCTGACGGGCGGGGGTGAAGGTGCGCCGCCACGAGTGGCTCCATCGGAGGCATGCGGAGCAAACCCAGGCACTCCATCGCCTCACAATCGAGGGACGAGGCACCGGGAACTGGGCTCCTGCTGCTATAAGGGCGGTCTTTCCACGAATGCGCAACCTCATCTAGCAGCTCCGGGAAGACGGGGAGAAGTTGTTTCGTCGCACTCTTGGCTAAGGGCAATTTCTTCCCCTCGTAGCGAGATCTGGTGGTCTCAGCTACGACAATGGGCCAGGGGATGTCCAGCCGGGCAGCAGCGCGTTTGCACACGTCGAGCATGTCCGAGCTGGGGAGAAGAGAAGCTGGTGTGCTACTCTCATCTCCATCCTGAGAGGTGACGGAGGCCGCGGGCTGCGCGGCCCGAGTCGGAGTAATGAAGACGTCGTCATCTTATTCTTCATCCTCTGATATGAGGAGTTCAGAGACGCCATCTTCATCATCCCCATAGTCCAATTCTAGGACGTCTTCCTCACACGGGGGATCCGCGGCTAGGTAGAGCTGGGAGCCCCAGCTAGTGCTAGCCTCCGGAATCGCCGCCGTAGCGACCGCCAAATCCTGCTTGCCCTCGGCGGCAGCGCCGTTGGAGGGGAGGAGGGGGTCAATTCCTGGCGGGCTAGCCGTCTGCGGAGACTTTTCGCCGTAAACAATGCGCAGTGTTGGCACGAGCTGGGAAGCTCGATCGCCATACGGGCGTGTTCCAGCCCCAGGCAGCTCGAGCAGACCTGGTGTGGATCTTTACTCGAGATCTTGTTCCCACAGCGACAGGGACGGGTCCCGGAGTCTCCGTGCCCCCTGGTATGGGGGTTTTTGGCCTTGAACGCGCCAAATCCAGACGATCCTTATGATGAGTTACACTCATATTTTAATTTGTAAAGAGTAACGAAGTGGCCAGTGTCAACGTAACGAAGTGAAAGTATACTTTTTATCTTTTAAATGCAGTAGAGTAAAAGTAAAAGTCCGAACTCAAGTACAGTACAAATCCTCAAAAAAAAAAATCTACTAAAGTAGGCTACTGTTCGTTACTATACACCTCTGACCATCACAAAGTTCGTTAGGACGCAACTAATTTATTTATTTATTTTATTTCATGGATTTCATTCATTCGATAATTTCATTTTTCCGGCATGGCAATTTTTCGAGCTTTAAGCCCTGTGAGTAATGTGCGAAAAAGGCTGTCTTCAAAAAGGCACACTAGGTTAACTGGGGAGAAAGTCAGCACTGATAGTCCTCTTCGCCATTGTTCATAGGAGTTACGTGAAACCAAGGGTATTTTATACCTGTAGATAACCCCAAGACCCGCCTCTTTTAGCCAATAACAGTGGTCATTCGCCCCCCACTCACACTACCCCCGCTGTCACACACAATGGCCCGCATTCTTTTTCTTTGGTGTTCGTCGGCTAGTAACCAACTCATTTGCGCATTATCGCCAACAACTGGGCTGAAATGAGGAGCAGACGTTTGTCAGCAACAAAAAATATTTAATAACAATAAAAAATCAGCAAATTTACTGGTCGCACATGCGCGAGCAGATGAAAAATTTACCCGCACTGTCTCAAATTTTAGGGGCAAAATGCCACCATTTACGGGCAGTCTGGAGTCCTGTTGTATGATTTTGTCATCGCTAATAATCTGTCTGTGTTAGGTTCCGGTTTCATCCCATGTTTGTTTTGTGCCTGGCTATGCCATGTTTATTGATTATGTTAAGTGACCACTGCTTGTTATTATGACTATTCTCTGTATTGCGTATTGTGTTTTGGTTATTCAGATTTCATGTTTTATTGTGTTTCATGCCATAGTTATCCTTGCCATGTTTTCATTCTCTCGCCTTGTTTATTTCTGCCATGCCATGCTTTGCACTACGTCTACCCCGTCTTGTCTTGTGTAGGTCTTTGCTCATGGTCCCTAGTCTTACGTGCCACTCATTCGGGTGATTTACTGGTTTCTGGGTTTTCAATCTGCCTTCATATCTCGTGTTCTTCCTTCCTCTCTCATTTTGCTATCTACTAACCGTACTAACAGTTTATTGTTTTCGATAATTTACTAACACATATTAACATTGTATATTTTTACTAACTTACTAACATGCACTTGCTAACATGCACATATGTAGCTGCACTTACTAATTGACAAACGATCTCTCAGCAATCGGCCAATTCTTAGGGGCTATTTACAATTGATCGTGCGTGTCTACGTGAACTGCGTGTTCTACGGGCGACCCGAATTCTACGGCCAAAACTGACCCGCAGACCGATCGTGGCGCATGCAGCCAATTTTTCTGGTCGCACAGGGTAAGTACTTGTTTAATAGGTGCCACTTACATGAAGCTGGCGTGATCTGCGAAATCCGTGACGATCAGGGACCTTTTCACACGCACGTGGGACGTGATGCTCGCAAGTGGAGAGTACTTAACATGCACGCGCGATTCAAGTGGCAAGTAATGCAGACGTACGGGAGGGGTTCACGCACGTGTAACGTGATTGCCACTTGAGTGGCATGCACGTCGACGACAAGGCGCAAGTGAGTGTGGAGTACGTGTTCTATGTGGCCAGTGCGGGTTGGGGTACTATTTAAAAATGCAGATGTAACAGGACTCAGCATCATTTGTCATCTTCATCCGTGCTGGTATCCTTGGAAGTGGAGGCAGTGGAAGCAGAAAGCTGACTGGAAGCTGGTGATTTCTTGGATCTCCTGGGTGGCATTTTCACTACTGTTCAAGAACTGGCAAATGACCGGGTTTAAATAACCCGCACGTGCAAGTACTTGCCACGTGCGTGCGCTGCTTGAGACGTACTTCCGACCTGCTTGCTCCGCCAGTGTCGTGCGTGGAAAGTAAGTCAGTTTTGCGCTACCCAGACAACAGAAGTGCTTACCACGTGCGTGGCACTTGCGTGGGTGTATATTCATATGCTTACAATATTAAAAATATTTTAAAATTCTTCATATATGATTCATTTTGAATTAATTTTAATGGAATTTTCCCCATAAAACCCTATATATATCTACAGCACACGCACTTGTGACGTACTTGCCATGTACTTGGCGTGGACTATTTTCGACTGATCGCTGCGTGCACCGTGGAATTAATTTGCAGACCAATTCTTTGCTTCGGGCGGTTCTACGTGCCCTGCGGCCAGCAAAACACGCACGTGTCACGTACTCGCCACGTCGAGCACGCAGTCATTTTTCCCAAATTTCGCACGTAAGTTGCACGTAGACGCCCGTACGTTCAAATGTAAATCCCCAAGTTGCACGTAGACGCCCGTACGTTCAAATGTAAATCCCCAAGTTGCACGTAGACGCCCGTACGTTCAAATGTAGATCCTCCTTTATCTCCGCCCTCTTGCCTATCTCTGTTACAGCTTCTGTGAATTTCCACTTATATCTCAGGCTTTCCCTTTTCTTTAAACTATACACTTTAGTACTCCTTAACCGGAGCTGTTGTTTGTTCATAGGACTGTCTTGTGATCCCTGTCTGCGTTTTGGCATTTGCCAAATTCATGTAATTAGATTATTCCTCGTGTCAATCCTGATTATTGTTTCATTGATCGCACCTGTTCTCCCTTGTCATGTGTTCACCCCGGATGTGTATTTAAGATGTCTTTACATGCACTTCCATGTCAGATCGTAACTTCCTTGTTTCTTATGCGACGTTTGTTTCCGCCTCGACTCATTGTGATTTATCTTTCTGACTGGATTGCCCGACTTCTGATTCTTGGTTTGCCCTTTTGGATTTTGTTGCATCTGTGTATTTTTTTGACCTTTTTCTGCCCGACCTCGATTTTGTGGATTGCTGCCCTGTATACGATTTGGACTGTCCTTTGGCTTATGAGTTTGCTTCTCCCACAAACCTACGCCTGTGTACCGGATCTGTTTTGTCTGACTACGATTTTTGTGATTGGTGCCCTGGTAATGAACTCTGCTCTGTCCCACTGGAATTCGAGTTTTGGATTACGGGCTTTGTACTGTTGCCTTTTTCTCTGCGGGGGTTATCCCCCTTATTCAATAAAGCACCTCATTTTTACAATCCTGTGTCCTCGCATTTAGTTCCAGATCGATACCTCACAATCTGTGCTTGATTTTAAGTTTCCTCAAACAACGAAATACACCTTCTTTTGTCATAAACGGAACACATACACATGGATTGATCGTATTCTTAGCTCAGATGTTGATGTTAATTCTATTGTATCTTGTGAGATTGTCTCGGAAGATGCTCACAATGTTTCTGACCATTTACCGGTCTGTACTGTGTTTACTATAACCATGAAATCAAGGCAGGCGGATCCGTCGAACGCGACCCCTAGCACATGTATGATGAACAATCCTATATGGGGAAACAGTGATTGCCAGGATGCCTATAGAGATATCCTATCTAGGGAATTACAAACACTGCCTCCCTTATATGTTGATTATGATGAGGAAAGTCAATCTGTACAGTCTAGCCTTGATTCTTACCTAGGTTTAATTAAAGATAAAATGTTTCTTGTCGCAAAAGAAGCATGTTGCTTTCCCTCCAAACAGTATAAACCCAAGTCATATTGGTGTCCTGCACTCTCCCAACTTAGAGGTTAAAAGAAATTTTGGTGGCAGTTGTGGGTAAACAATGATAGGCCACGGGACGGGATTGTTTATGAATGTTATAAAGATGTGAAGAGACAATTCCGCAGATTATGCAGACAGAATATACAGATCCTAACCAATGATGATTTGAATAGTGCCACCCAAATGTACAGAAAACAAAACTTAAAGGGTTTCTGAAACCACATTAAACGTAAACGGAGAACTAATGTAAGTTCCCGTTTAGGGGCAAATGATTTTGCTAAACACTTCTGTTCTATTATGCAAAAATCTGGTGTTCTTACTGGGCATCATCAAGTAATAGCTGATAGTGTAAGAGAGTCCTTCAATGCCAATTGTCATAATTTTACTTGCACTGAATTAACCGCAGATGATATTTTCAGCTTGATTCAGTCTTTGCCTAAAGGGTGCGCAGCCGGCGCTGATGGTATTACTTCAGAGCATCTTATCTATGGTGCTAGTGAAGTTTTATGTGAACGGCCGGCCTCCCTGTATTTTTTAATTTTGTCTCACAGTGTTGTTCCATGCGCATTTACGCTGGGTATGATAGTTCCAATATTAAAAATGTCCAACCTGAATCCCAATGTTCCGGGTAATTATAGGCCCATCACCCTTAGTTCGTCGTTCTCTAAAATTGTTGAATTACTAATGGAGCCAGCTGACGAGGACTGTGATACGCAATTCGGCTGCAGGGAACATAGAGGTACTCTTTTTGGAACTGCTTTACTCAACGATATGGGTGCATATTTTAATGCTCGCGGCTCCCCAATTTATCTATGCAGCCTTTATGCTGAAAGATGTTTCGATTCCATTTGGCATGATGCTTTATTGTACAAGCTATGGAATAATGTTTCTTTAAACCACTGGTTACTTATTTACCGTTGGTATGCCAATTTGAAGGCTGTTAAGTTGAATAATGAGTTTAGTGAGTCGTTCGCCATAAATAGAGGCACTCGACAGGGCAGTATTTTATAGCCTCATTTTTTCAGAATATTCATAAATGACCTTTTGCTTCAATTAAAAAGTAGTGACAGTGGGCTCCGTATCGGGCCTGACCACTACGAATCATTCGCTTATGCGGATGATGTTACGATTTTTAGTGCAACTGCTAATGGCTTGCAAAACTTCATAAATTTATATGTGTCATAAGCAGATACCTGGAGGTTTAAGTTTGGATTGCTTAAATCTAAATGCATGGTTGTCAGACCTGATATTCTAAAGGGCGAACCTCACTGGACACTTGGGGGATAATACAATGTTAAATGTAGACAATATAGAAATTCTCAGTGTTAATTTTACCAAAGATGGTCGTGCGGATCTGCACATCCAGAACAGATCTAAAAAATGTGGCCAATCATTTTATAGCCTTGGTGACTCAGGTATGTCATTTCCAGGGTTACCTGAGGATATAAAGAGTTACTTATGGAATACTGTCTGTCGCCCGACTTTGTACTATGGTCTTTAAAGTTTGTTCATAGGTGAACATCATTATAAGAGTCTGGATAATGTTCAAGGTTGTCTCATGAAACGGGCATTAGGCCTGAGTAAATATCCTCATCATAGTAAGCTCTTGGAAGCCATGAAGATCAACAGGTCAGGAGTACATGTTCGGAATATGACTATCAGTCTGTGGCGTAGAATTTTTAAAGTTCAGTCTCCGTTGCGCAATCTGTGTTGTCACTTTATTTCTAAATATATTATGTTGGGTGTTTATTTTAAGAAAACCATTACTGGTCGTATCTTGTCAATGGGTTTACTCCCGTTACTGTTGCATTTACTTCCGGACCGTGCCTGTCCTGTTCGGTCAGCGAGCCCGCCGGCATTGTCGATTCCTTAAGACATCTGCTATCTGACCCAAAATGCTGTAATAGGCAGTCGAATTCGCATATATTGGTTACCCTGTTCACCAGGGTGCTATAATTAGGGCCCGAGCACCGACCGGTGCCAGGGCCCGGAACAGGTCCTGGCACCGAAGGTGCGAGGAACCTATTGTTTTTGATGGGATTTTTATTAGGGCCCGAGCACCGTCCGGGCCCTGGCACTGAAGGTGCGAGGAACCTATTGTTTTTGATGGGATTATTATTATTATTATTATTATTATTATTATTATTATTATTATTACTTCTTCTTCTTCTTCTTCTTCTTCTTCTTCTTCTTCTTCTGCTACGAGAACGCATTTTTGAGGGCTTTGCCATGCACGAAAACTCACAAAAATTTGCTGACACGTCAGTCGTGGTGAAAATTGCAAAGTATTATTATTTTTGTGCTTGGACATGCCCCAGTGGCTCTATAGCGCCACCAAACACGCGGCCATTTTGGAACGCACTTGCTCGGATTCTCACGAAATTCGATAGGGTCATAGTAGTCATCATAAATTTTTTTGTCAATTTTTTTGAAATTTTTTTGCCTCACAGGAAGTGAGCTATGAGCCATTTCCTGCGTTTTTTCAGATTTTACGAACACATTTTTGAGGGCCTTATCATTCTCGAAAACACACCTAACTTGGCTCATAGATTGAAAATATGAAGTTCTTTGATTCAATATCTCATTTGGCACTAGGTGTGTTATGGTGGCTCTATAGCGCCCCCTAATACATAATTGCATTTTTGAGGGCATCAGCATGCTTGAAAACTCATTAAACTTTGCAATCATATTAAGCTGGTCATACTTTTTACTAGAAAGTGGGGTTTACGGATATATATGGCAAAATTGCATTACAGCGCCACCTAGAAAATTTCAATGAAGCAGCCCTCGCAGTGTGTTTAACCTGCATGTACAAAATTCGGTGGACATGTGTTCTATGCCAAGACCTAAAAAAAAGTCTCTTGGTGCCATGACCTAGACTCAACAGGAAGTCCGCCATTTTTAATTGAATTTGCAATTTTTTTTTATTTTTTGCCATTCACAGGCGTCGTACTTTAACGAACTCCTCCTAGAGATTTTATCCGATCAACTTACAATTTCGCATATGACTTTTTAAGACCTGGTCGATGTTAAATTGCGAAGCTTTTTTGGATTCATCGAACTTTGTATCCGTGGCGTCGCGGCGAATTTCGATGTTCCGCCATGAAACAGGAAGTTGGTTTTACGCGCACATGCTTTGTGAGATTTGCGCGAAACTTCACAGGCTTGATAAGAGTCTACTTCCAAGTATACCTATATGTTGATATTAGATTGGGTGTGGTCAGGTGGCTCCACAGCGCCCTCTTGACACGGCCATGTTGAGATAAAATTGCTTGAATGTTCATGAAATTTGGCGTGACAATTGCATGTGTTTTTTTGGGCGGTAATTATTTTTTTGAAATTTTTTAACCAAACAGGAAGTGAGCAATGAGCCATTTCCTGCGTTATTCCAAATATTACGAACCCAGGTTTGGAGGTATTACCAAACTCAAAAACTTGCAAAACTTTGCAAAAATTTTATTTGTCTGATTGTCTTCAATTTGAGACAGAATTTGGCAGTAAATGTGACATAATGGCTCTATAGCGCCCCCAATCAGATTTTTAAAAGAATTGCCCTTTTGAGGGTCTCAGCATGCTCAAAAACTCACAAAATTTTGTACAACTCTAAAGCCTATCATTCCTATTACAATAATAAAAAAATTTTATATAGGCGTGGCAAAAATGGCATTATAGCGCCCCCTGGAAAATTTCAAATAAGCAGCCCTTGCATCGTGGTTGATCAGCATGTATGAACTTCTGTGAACAAGTGGAATATCCTGAGACCTAAAAAAAAGTCTCTTGGAGCCATGACGTAGACCCAACAGGAAGTTTGCCATTTTTAATTTAAATTTCAACTTTTTTAGATTTTTCGCCATTCGCAGGTGTCGTACTTTAACGAACTCCTCCTAGAGACTTTATCCAATCAACTCAAAATTTGGCGAATAATATCTTAAGACCTTGCTGATGTTAAATTGCGAAGCTTTTTTGGATATATCGAACGATGTATCCGTGGCATTGCGGCGAATTTCGGCGTCCCGCCATGAAACAGGAATTTGGTATAACTCCCACATACTTTGTGGGATTAGTCTAAAACTTTCCAAACTTGATAAACTTGTCTTCCCAAGTATAAATATATGCTAATATTAGATCGGAAATGGCCATGTAGCTCCACAGCGCCCTCTAGATACTACCATGTTAAGATAAAAGTGCTTGAATGTTTATAAAATTTGGTGTCATCATTGCATTAGTCATTTCGGGCAATGCTTAATTTTTTGAAATTTTTTGGCCAAACAGGAAGTGAGCTATGAGCTATTTCCTGCGTTTTTCCAAATTTTACAAATACACGTATTAAGGCCTTAGAATGGTCCAAAACTTGCAAAAACGTGGCAAAAATTATCATTGTCTTATTGCCTTGAATTTGATCCATCAACTGGGACTAAATGTGGCATAATGGCTCTATCGCGCACTCAGTCAGATTCTTTAAACAATTGCTTTTTTGGGGCTCGAAGCGTGCTTAAAAATTTACGAAAATCAACACACACATGATGCCCGGTATTCCAATAACAATGTTGTAGATTTTGCGCACAGGCATAACAAAATGGTATCATAGCGCCATCCAGAAAATTTTTGCAATCCCATCAGGAAAACACATTGTACACAGGCTAGCAGTGTCCAATGGCTGTTAATGGACAACTGCACCCATCAAGGTCTTGCTGCCACCCCACTGTGCACGAGGGGTGCGAGGGCCCTTTCAACGCTGCTTGCAGCTTTAATTATTAGGGCCCGAGAACCGACCGGTGCCAGGAACCTATTGTTTTTGATGGGATTTTTCTTCTTCTTCTTCTTCTTCTTCTTCTTTTTATTCTGCTACGAGAACGCATTTTTGAGAGCTTTGCCATGCACGAAAACTCACAAAAATTTGCCCACACGTCAGTCGTGGTGAAAATTGCAAATTATTATTATTTTTGTGCTTGGTCATGCCCCGGTGGCTCTATAGCGCCACCAAACACGAGGCCATTTTGGAACGCACTTGCTCGGATTCTCACGAAATTTGATAGGGTCATAGGAGTCATCTTATATTTTTTTGTCAATTTTTTTGAAATTTTTTTGCCACACAGGAAGTGAGCTATGAGCCATTTCCTGCGTTTTTTCAGATTTTACGAACACATTTTTGAGGGCCTTATCATACTCGAAAAGACACCAAACTTCACTCATAGACTTAAAATATTAAGTTCCTTGATTCGATATCTCATTTGGCACTATGTGTGACATGGTGGCTCTATAGCGCCCCCTAATACATAATTGCATATTTGAGGGCATCAACATGCTTAAAAACTCACAAAACTTTGCAAACACATTAAGCTGGTCATACTATTTACTAGGATATAGGGTTCAAAGATAGATGTGGCTAAATTGCATTACAGCGCCACCTAGAAAATTTCAATGAAGCAGCCCTCGCAGTGTGTTTAACCTGCATGTACAAAATTCGGTGGACATGTGTACTATGTCAAGACCTAAAAAAAAGTCTCTTGGTGCCATGACCTAGACTCAACAGGAAGTCCGCCATTTTTAATTGAATTTGCAAATTTTTTTTATTTTTTGCCATTCACAGGCGTCGTACTTTAACGAACTCCTCCTTGAGATTTTATCCGATCAACTTACAATTTCGCATATGACTTTATAAGACCCGGTCGATGTTAAATTGTGAAGCTTTTTTGGATTCATCGAACTTTGTATCCGTGGCGTCGCGGCGAATTTCGATGTTCCGCCAGGAAACAGGAAGTTGGTTTTACGCACACATGCTTTGTGAGATTTGCGCGAAACTTCACAGGCTTGATAAGAGTCTACTTCCAAGTATACCGATATGTTGATATTAGATTGGGTGTGGTCAGGTGGCTCCACAGCGCCCTCTTGACACGGCCATGTTGAGATAAAAGTGCTTGAATGTTCATGAAATTTGGCGTGACAATTGCATGTGTTTTTTTGGGCTGTAATTTTTTTTTTGAAATTTTTTAACCATACAGGAAGTGAGCAATGAGCCATTTCCTGCGTTATTCCAAATATTACGAACACTGGTTTGGAGGTATTACCATACTCAAAAACTTGCAAAACTTTGCAAAAATTTTATTTGTCTGATTGTCTTCAATTTGAGACAGAATTTGGCAGTAAATGTGACATAATGGCTCTATAGCGCCCCCAATCAGATTTTTAAAAGAATTGCCCTTTTGAAGGTTTCAGCATGCTCAAAAACTCACAAAATTTTGTACAACTCTAAAGCCTATCATTCCTATTACAATAATAAAAAATTTTTATATAGGCGTGGCAAAAATGGCATTATAGCGCCCCCTGGAAAATTTCAAATAAGCAGCCCTTGCATCGTGGTTGATCAGCATGTATGAACGTCTGTGAACAAGTGGAATATCCTGAGACCTAAAAAAAAGTCTCTTGGAGCCATGACGTAGACCCAACAGGAAGTTTGCCATTTTTAATTGAAATTTCAACTTTTTTAGATTTTTCGCCATTCGCAGGTGTCGTACTTTAACGAACTCCTCCTAGAGACTTTATCCAATCAACTCAAAATTTAGCGAATAATATCTTAAGACCTTGCTGATGTTAAATTGCGAATCTTTTTTGGATATATCGAACGATGTATCCGTGGCATTGCGGCGAATTTCGGCGTCCCGCCATGAAACAGGAAGTTGGTATAACTCCCACATACTTTGTGGGATTAGTCTAAAACTTTCCAAACTTGATAAACTTGTCTTCCCAAGTATAAATATATGCTAATATTAGATCGGAAATGGCCATGTAGCTCCACAGCGCCCTCTAGATACTACCATGTTAAGATAAAAGTGCTTGAATGTTCATAAAATTTGGTGTCATCATTGCATTAGTCATTGCGGGCAATGCTTAATTTTTTGAAATATTTTGGCCAAACAGGAAGTGAGCTATGAGCTATTTCCTGCGTTTTTCCACATTTTACGAATACACGTATTAAGGCCTTAGAATGGTCCAAAACTTGCAAAAACGTGGCAAAAATGATCATTGTCTCATTGCCTTAAATTTGATACATCAACTGGGACTAAATGTGGCATAATGGCTCTATAGCGCCCCCAGTCAGATTCTTTAAACAATAGCTTTTTTGGGGCTCGAAGCGTGCTTAAAAATTTACGAAAATCAACACACACATGATGCCCGGTATTCCAATAACTATGTTGAAGATTTTGCGCACAGGCATAACAAAATGGAATCATAGCGCCATCCAGAAGATTTTTGCAATCCCATCAGGAAAACACATTGTACACAGGCTAGCAGTGTCCAATGGCTGTTAATGGACAACTGCACCCATCAAGGTCTTGCTGCCACCCCACTGTGCGCGAGGGGTGCGAGGGCCCTTTCAACGCTGCTTGCAGCTTTAATTATTAGGGCCCGAGCACCGACCGGTGCGAGGAACCTATTGTTTTTGATGGGATTTTTCTTCTTCTTCTTCTTCTTCTTCTTCTTCTTCTGCGACAACGCATTTTTGAGGGCTTTGCCATGCACGAAAACTTACAAAAATTTGCCCACACGTCAGTCGTGGTGAAAATTGCAAATTATTACTATTTTTGTGCTTAGACATGCCTAGGTGGCTCTATAGCGCCACCAAAAACGCGGCCATTTTGGAACGCACTTGCTCGGATTCTCACGAAATTCGATTGGGCCATAGCAGTCATGATAAATTTTTTTGAAATTTTTTTGCCGCACAGGAAGTGAGCTACGAGCCATTTCCTGCGTTTTTTCAGATTTTACAAACACATTTTTGAGGGCCTTTTCATACTCGAAAACTCACCAAACTTGGCTCATAGACTAAAAATATTAAGTTCTTTGATTCGATGTCTCATTTGGCACTAAGTGTGACATGGTTGCTCTATAGCGCCCCCTAATACATAATTGCATTTTTGAGGGCCTCAGCATGCTCGTAAACTCACGTAACTTTGCAACAATATTAAGCCGATCATACCTTTCACTAGGCTATGAGGTTTACAGATGGATGTTGCAAGATTGCATTACAGCACCACCTAGAATATTTCAATTAAGCAGCCCTCGCAGGGTGTTTAACATACATGTACAAAATTCGGTGGATATATGTACTATGCCAAGACCTAAAAAAAAGTCTCTTGGTGCCATGACCTAGACACAACAGGAATTCCGCCATTTTTAATTGAATTTGCAACTTTTTTTTATTTTTTGTCATTCACAGGCGTCGTACTTTAACGAACTCCTCCTAGAGATTTTATCCGATCAACTAAAAATTTGGCACAGGCCATCTAAAGACATTCTCCATGTTAAATTGCGAAGGTTTTTTGGATTCATTGAAAATTGTGTCCGTGGCGTTGCGGCGAATTTCGATGTTCCGCCATGAAAATGGAAGTTGCTTTTATGAGCACATGCATTGTGAAATTTGCGTGAAACTTTACAGGCTTAATAGTAGTCTACTTCCAAATATAACTATATGTTGATATTGGATTGGGTGTGGTCAGGTGTCTCCACAGCGCCCTCTTCACACGACCATGTTGATATAAAAGTGCTTGAATGTTCATGAAATTTGGTCTGATCATTGCATTGGTTGTTTTGGGCTATAATTATTTTTTTGAAATTTTTCGGCCAAACAGGAAGTGCGCTATGAGCCATTTCCTGCGTTATTCCAAATTTTACGAACACACATTTGAAGGCTTTAGCATACTTGAAAACTTGTAAAACTTTGCAAAAATTATATTTGTCCAATTGTCTTCAATTTGAGACAATAATTGGCAGTAAATGAGGCATTATGGCTCTATAGCGCCCCAATCAGATTTTTCAAATAATTGCCTTTTTTAGGGTCTCAGCATGCTCAAAAACTCACAAAATTTTGTACAATTCTAAAGACCATCATTCCTATCACACTGATAAAAATTTACACATTGGCGTGGCAAAAATGGCATTATAGCGCCCCCTGGAAAATTTCAAAAAAGTAGCCCTCGCACCGTGGTTGACCTGCATGTATGAACTTCGGTGGACATGTGGAATATCCTGAGACCTAAAACAAAGTCTCTTGGTGCCATGACCTAAACCCAACAGGAAGTCTGCCATTTTTAATTGAAATTGCAACTTTTTTTGATTTTTTGCCATTCACAGGCGTCGTACTTTAACGAACTCCTCCTAGAGATTTTATCCGATCAACTTAAAATTTTGCATATGACATCTAAAGACGTTGTCGATGTTAAATTGCGAAGCTTTTTTGGATTCATTGAACTTTGTATCCGTGGCGTCGCGGCAAATTTCAATGTTCCGCCATGAAACAGGAAGTTGGTTTTCCGCGCACATGCTTTGTGAGATTTGCGCAAAACTTTACAGGCTTCATAAGAGTCTACTTCCCAGTAGAACTATATGTTGATATTAGATTGGGTGTGGTCAGGTGGTTCCACAGCGCCCTCTTGACACAACCATGTTGAGATAAAAGTGCTTGAATGTTCATGAAATTTGGTTTGATCATTGCATTTGTCATGCCAGGTTATGGTAATTTTTTTGGAATTTTTTGGCCAAACAGGAAGTGAGCTATGAGCCATTTCCTGCGTTTCTCCAAATTTTATTAACACATATTTGGAAGCCTAAGAATACTCGAAATCTTGCAAAAAGTTGCACAAATTATAATTGTCTTATTATATTCAATCTTCTACATCAATTTGCACTAAATTTGGCACCATGGCTCTATAGCGCCCCCAATCAGATTTTAAAAAGAATTGCTCTTTTGAGGGTCTCAGCATGTTCAAAAACTCACAAAATTTTGTAAATGTATAAAAATCATCATTTGTATTACTCTGATAAAAAGCTTATATATAGGCTTGGCAAAATTGTCATAATAGCGCCCCCTGGATAATTTCAAATAAGCAGCCCTCGCAGCCTGGTAAACCTACATGTATGAAATTCGGTAGACATGTGAAATATGCTGAGAACTAAAAAAAAGTCTCTTGGTGCCATGACCTAGACTCAACAGGAAGTCCGCCATTTTTAATTGAAATTGCAACTTTTTTAGATTTTTTGCCATTCACAGGCGTCGTACTTTAAAAAACTCCTCCTAGAGATTTTATTCGATCAACTTAATATTTGGCAAATAATATCTTAAGACCTTGCTAATGTTAAATTGCGAAGCAATTTTGATTTCATCGAACAATGTATCCGTGGCTTCGCGGCGAATTTTGATATCCCCCCATGAAACAGGGATTTGCTTTTACTGCCACTTACTTTGTGGGATTTGCCCGAACCTTCTTCTGCTTGATAAAATTGTTCTCCGAAGTAAAAACATATGCCAATATTGGATCGGGAGGTGCTAGGTTGCTCCACAGCGCCCTCTAGATATGGTCATGTTAAGATAAAAGTGCTTGAATGTTCATGAAATTTGGTGTGATCGTTGCATTCGTCATTCCGGGTAATGTTTTGGCCAAACAGGAAGTGAGCTATGAGCTATTTTCTGTGTTTTTCCAAATTTTTCTGAAGACACGTTTTAAGGCCTTAGGATGCTTCAAAACTTGCAAAACCTTGCACAAATTATAAATGTCTTATTTTGTTTAATATCATCTATCAATTGGCACTAAATGTGGCATAAGGGCTCTATAGCGCCCCCAATCAGATTTATAAAAGAATTGCTCTTTTGAAAGTCTAAACATGCTGGAATATTTACAAAAATCAACACACTCATGGAGCCCCATATTACGATTACTGTGTTGTAGATTTTGCGCACAGGCTAGTCAAAATGGTATCATAGCGCCCTCCAGAAAATTTTTGCACTCCCATCAGGAAACCACATTGTACGCGGTCCAGCAGTGTCCAATGCCTCTGAATGGACACCTGCAGCCATCAAGATCCTGCTGCCACCCCAACGTGCACGAGGGGGGCGAGGGCCCTTTCAACGCTGCTTGCAGCTTTAATTAGGGCCCGAGCACCGACCGGTGCCAGGGCCCGGAACGGGTCCTGGCACCGAAGGTGCGAGGAACCTATTGTTTTTGATGGGATTTTTATTCTTCTTCTTCTTCTTTTTATTCTGCTGCGAGAACGCATTTTTGAAGGCTTTGCCAAGCACGAAAACTCACAAAAATTTGCCCACACGTCAGTCGTCGTGAAAATTGCAAATTATTATTTTTTTTGTGCTTAGACATGCCCCAGTGGCTCTATAGCGCCACCAAACACGCCGCCATTATGTAACGCACTTGCTCGGATTCTCACGAAATTTTATAGAGTCATAGAAGTCAGCATAAATTTTTTTGCCAATTTTTTTGAAATTTTTTTGCCTCACAGGAAGTGAGCTATGAGCCATTTCCTGCGTTTTTTCAGATTTTACGAACACATTTTTGAGGGTTTTATCATACTCGAAAACTCACCAAACTTGGCTCATAGACTAGAAATATTACGTTCTTTGATTCGATATCTCATTTGGCTCTGGGTGTGACATTGTAGCTCTATAGCGCCCCCTAATACATAATTGCATTTTTGAGGGCCTCAGCATGCTTGAAAACTCACAAAACTTTGCACACATATTAAGCTGGTCTTACTTTCTACTAGGACCTAGGGTTTACAGATGGATGTGGCAAAATTGCATTACAGCGCCACCTAGAAAATTTCAATGAAGCAGCCCTCGCAGCGTGTTTGACCTACATGAACTAAATTCGGTGGACATGTGTACTATGCCAAGACCTAAAAAAAAGTCTCTTGGTGCCATGACCTAGACTCAACAGGAAGTCCGCCATTTTTAATTGAATTTGCAAATTTTATAAATTTTTTGCCATTCACAGGCTTCGTACTTTAACGAACTCCTCCTAGAGATTTTATCCGATCAACTTAAAATTTTGAATTTAACATCTAAAGACCTTGTCAATGTTAAATTGCGAAGCTTTTTTGGATTCATCGAACTTTGTATCCGTGGCGTCGCGGCGAATTTTGATGTTCCGCCATGAAACAGGAAGTGGGTTTTACGCGCACATGCTTTGTGAAATTTGCGCGAAACTTTACAGGCCTTATAGGAGTCCACTTCCAAGTCCACCTATATGTTAATATTAGATTGGGTGTGGTCAGGTGGCTCCACAGCGCCCTCTTGAAACGGCCATGTTGAGATAAAAGTGCTTGAATGTTCATTAAATTTGGTGTGATCATTGCTTTGTTCATGTTGAGTTATATTAATTTTTTTGAAATTTTTTGGCCTAACAGGAAGTGAGCTATGCGCCATTTCCTGCGTTTTTCCAAATTTTATAAACACATGTTTGGATGCTTAAGAATACTCGAAATCTTGCAAAAAGTTGCACAAATTATAATTGTCTTATTATCTTCAATTTTATATATCAGTCTACACTAAATTTGGCACAATGGCTCTATAGCGCCCCCAATCAGATTTTTAAAAGAATTGCCATTTTGAGGGTCTCAGCATGTTTTAAAACTCACAAAATTTTGTAAATGTATAAAGACTATCATTCGTATTACTCTGACAAAAAACTTATATATAGACATGGCAAAAATGTCACTATAGCGCCACCTGGAAAATTTTAAATAAGCAGCCCTCGCAGCCTGGAAAACCTACATGTATGAAATTCGGTAGACATGTGGAATATGCCGAGACCTATAAAAAAGACTCTTGGTGCCATGACCTAGACTCAACAGGAGGTCCGCCATTTTTAATTGAATTTGCAACTTTTTTGGATTTTTCGCCATTCACAGGTGTTGTACTTTAACAAACTCCTCCTAGAGATTTCATCCGAACAACTTGAAATTTGGCGAATAGTATCTAAAGACGTTGCCGATGTTAAATTGCGAAGCTTTTTTGGATTCATCGAATTTTGTTTCCATGGCGTTGCAGCAAATTTTGATGTCCTGCCATGAAACAGGAAGTTGGTTTTACTCCCACAGACTTCATGGGTTTTCCCTGAAACTGTCCAAGCTTTATAAAATAGTCTTCCCAAGTATCAATATATGCTAATATTAGATCAAGTGTGGCCAGAAGGCTCCACAGCGCCCTCTAGATACGGCCATGTTAAGATAAATGTGCTTGAATGTTCATGAAATTTGGTGTGATCATTGCATTAGTCATTCCGGGTTATGGCTTATTATTTTGGCCAAACAGGTATGAGCTATTAGCTATTTCCTGCGTTTTTCCAAATTTCACGAACATACGTTTGAAGGCCTTAGAATACTCCAAAGCTTGCAGAACCTTGCACAATTTATAATTGTCTTATTCTCTTAAATGTCATCCATCGATTGGCAGTAAATGTGGCATAATGGCTCGATAGCGCCCCAAATCAGATTTTTAAAAGAAATCTCTTTTGTGGGTCTAAACGTGCTGTAAAAATTATAAAAATCAACACGCTCATGGAGCCTGGTATTACAATTACTATGCTGGAGATTTAGCGCACGGGCATGTCAAAATGATATTAAAGCATCCCTCCAGAAAATTTTTGCACTCTCCGCAGGAAACCACATTGTTCACAGTCTAGCAGTGTCCAATGGCTGTGAATGCACACCTGAACCCATCAAGATTTTGCTGCCTCCCCAACGTGCAAGAGGGGTGCGAGGGCCCTTTCAACGCTGCTTGCAGCTTTAATTAGGGCCCGAGCACCGACCGGTGCCAGGGCCCGGAACGGGTCCTGGCACCGAAGGTGCGAGGAACCTATTGTTTTTGATGGGATTTTTATTAGGGCCCGAGCACCGACCGGTGCCAGAGGAACCTATTGTTTTTGATGGGATTTTTTTATTATTATTATTATTATTATTATTCTTCTTCTTCTTCTTCTTCTTCTTTTTATTCTGCTGCGAGAACGCATTTTTGAGGGCTTTGCCATGCACGAAAACTCACAAAAATTTGCCCACGCTTCAGTCGTGGTGAAAATTGCAAAGTATTATTATTTTTGTGCTTGGACATGCCCCGGTGGCTCTATAGCGCCACCAAACACACAGCCATTTTGGAACGCACTTGCTCGGATTCTCATGAAATTTGACAGGGTCACAGCAGTCATAATAACTTTTTTTGTAAATTTTTTTGAAATTTTTTTGCCTCACAGGAAGTGAGCTATGATCCATTTCCTGCGTTTTTTTAGATTTTACGAACACATTTTTGAGGCTTTTATCATACTCGAAAACTCACCAGACTTGGCTCATAGACTAGAAATATTACGTTCTTTGATTCGATATCTCATTTGGCACTGGGTGTGATATGGTAGCTCTATAGCGCCCCCTAATACCTAATTGCATTTTTGAGGGTCTCAGCATGCTTGAAAACTCACAAAACTTTGCAAACATATTAAGCAGGTCTTACTTTTAACTAGGATTGAGGGTTTACAGATGGATGTGGCAAAATTGCATTACAGCGCCACCTAGAAAATTTCAATGAAGCAGCCCTCGCAGCTTGTTTGACCTACATGTACAAAATTCGGTGGACATGTGTACTATGCCAAGACCTAAAAAAAAGTCCCGGGTGCCATGACCTAGACTCAACAGGAAGTCCGCCATTTTTAATTGAATTTGCAACTTTTTAAAATTTTTTGCCATTCACAGGCTTCGTACTTTAACGAACTCCTCCTAGAGATTTTATTCGATCAACTCAAAATTTGGCACAGGCCATCTAAAGACCTTTCTTATGTTAAATTGCGAAGCTTTTTTGGATTCATCGAAATTTGTGTCCGTGGCGTTGCGGCGAATTTTGATGTTCCGCCATGAAAATGGAAGTTGCTTTTATGAGCACTTGCTTTGTGAGATTTGCGTGAAACTTTCCAGGCTTAATAATAGTCTACTTCCAAATATACCTATATGTTGATATTGGAGTGGGTGTGGTCAGGTGGCTCCACAGCGCCCTCTTGACACGGCCTTGTTGATATAAAAGTGCTTGAATGTTCATGAAATTTTGTCTGATCATCGCATTTGTTTTTTTGGGCTATGCTGATTTTTTTGAAATTTTTCGGCCAAACAGGAAGTGAGCTATGAGCCATTTCCTGCGTTATTCCAAATTTTACGAACACACGTTTGAAGGCCTTAGCATTCTCGAAAACTTGCAAAACTTGCAAAAATTATACTTGTCTGATTGTCTTCAATTTGAGGCGGAAATTGGCAGTCACTGTGGCATAATGGCCCTATAGCGCCCCCAATCAGATTTTCGAAAGAATTGCCCTTTTGAGGGTCTCAACATGCTCAAAAACTCACAAAATTTTGTACAATTCTGAAGACCATCATTCCTATTACACTGATAAAAAATTTACATATAGGCCTGGGAAAAATGGCATTATAGCGCCCCCTGGAAAATTTCAAATAAGCAGCCCTTGCATCGTGGTTGACCTGCATATATGAACTTCGGTGGACATGTGGAATATCTTGAGACCTAAAAAAAAGTCTCTTGGAGCCATGACCTAGACCCAACAGGAAGTTTGCCATTTTTAATTGAAATTTCAACTTTTTTAGATTTTTCGCCATTCGCAGGTGTCGTACTTTAACGAACTCCTCCTAGAGATTTTATCCGATCAACTTAAAATTTCGCATATGACGTCTAAAGACCTGGTCGATGTTAAATTGCGAAGCTTTTTTGTATCAACCGAACTATGTATCTGTGGCATCGCGGCGAATTTCGATGTTCCGCCCTGAAACAGGTAGTTGGTTTTACGCGCACATGCTTTGTGAGATTTGCGCGAAACTTCAAAGGCTTGATAAGAGTCTACTTTCAAGTATACCTATATGTTGATATTACATTGGGTGTGGTCAGGTGGCTCCACAGCGCCCTCTTGACACGGCCATATTGAGATAAAAGTGCTTGATTGTTCATGAAATTTAGTGTGATCATTGCATGTGTCATGTCAGGGAATGATAATTTTTTTGAAATTTTTTGGCCAAACAGGAAGTGAGCTATGAGCCATATCCTGTGTTTTTCCAAATTTTAGAAACACATGTTTGGAAGCCTTAGAATACTCGAAATCTTGCAAAAAGTTGCACAAATTTTAATTGCCTTATTGTCTTCAATTTTATATATCATTTTACACTAAATTAGGTACAATGGCTCTTTAGCGCCCCCAATCAGATTTTTGAAAGAATTGCCCTTTTAAGGGTCTCACCATGTTCAAAAACTGGCAAAATTCTTTAAATGGATAAAGACCATCATTTGTATTACTTTGACAAGAAACTTACTTATAGGCAAGGCAAAAATTTAATTATAGCGCCCCCTGGAAAATTTCAAATAAGCAGCCCTCGCAGCCCGGTAAACCGACATTTATGAAATTTGGTATACATGTGGAATATGCCGAGACCTGAAAAAAAGTCTCTTGGTGCCATGACCTAGACTCAGCAGGAAGTCCGCCATTTTTAATTGAAATTGCAACTTTTTTGGATTTTTCGCCATTCACAAGTGTCGTACTTTCACGAACTCCTCCGAGAGGTTTTATCCGATCAACTTACAATTTGGCAACTGATATTACGAGACATTGCCGATGTTAAATTGCGAAGCTTTTTTGGATTCATTGAACGATGAATCCAAGGCGACGCGGCGAATTTCGATGTTCCGCCATGAAACAGGAAGTTGGTTTTACTCCAACATACTTGGTGGGATTTGCCTGAAACTTTCCAAGCTTCATAAAAGTGTCCTCCCAAATATAAAAAAATGCTGATATTGGATCAGGAGGTGCCAGGTGGCTCCACAGCGCCCTCTAGATATGGCCATGTTAAGATAAACGTGCTTGAATGTTCATGAAATTTGGTGTGATCATTGCATTAGTCATTCCGGGCAAGGGTTAATTTTCCAAAAATTTTTGGCCAAACATGAAGTGAGCTATGAGCTATTTCCTGCGTTTTTCCAAATTCTACGAAAACACGTTTAAAGGCCTTAGAATGCTCAAAAACTTGCAAAACCCCGTAAATTATAATTGTCTTCTTCTCTTCAAAGTCATCCATAAATTGGCACTAAATGTGGCATAATGGCTCTACAGCGCCTCCAATCAGATATATAGAAGAATTGCTCTTCTGAAGGTCTAAACATGCTGGAAAATTAACAAAAATCAACACACTCTTGGAGCTCGGTATTACGATTACTCGGTTGTAGATTGTGCACAGGCATGTCAAAATGGTACCATAGCGTCCTCTAGAAAATTTTTGCACTCCCCTCAGGATACCACATTGTATGCAGTCCAGCAGTGTCCATTGGCTGTGAATGGACACCTGCACCCATCAAGATCTTGCTACCACCCCAACGTGCACGAAGGGGGCGAGGGCCCTTTCAACGCTGCTTGCAGCTTTAATTAGGGCCCGAGCACAGACCGGTGCCAGGGCCCGGAACGGGTCCTGGCACCGAAGGTGCGAGGAACCTATTGTTTTTGATGGGATTCTTCTTCTTCTTCTTCTTCTTCTTCTTCTTCTTTTTATTCTGCTGCGAGAACGCATTTTTGAGGGCTTTGCCATGCACGAAAACTCACAAAAATTTGCCCACACGTCAGTCGTCGTGAAAATTGCAAAGTATTATTATTTTTGTGCTTGGACATGCCCCGGTGGCTCTATAGCGCCACCAAACACGCGGCCATTTTGGAACGCACTTGCTCGGATTCTCACGAAATTTTATAGAGTCATAGTAGTCTTCATAAATTTTTTTGAAATTTTTTTGCCTCACAGGAAGTGAGCTATGAGCCATTTCCTGCGTTTTTTCAGATTTTACGAACACATTTTTGAGGGTTTTATCATACTCGAAAACTCACCAAACTTGGCTCATAGACTAGAAATATTATGTTCTGTGATTCGATATCTCATTTGGCACTGAGTGTGACATGGTAGCTCTATAGCGCCCCCTAATACATAATTGCATTTTTGAGGGCCTCAGCATGCTTGAAAACTCACAAAACTTTGCAAACATATTAAGCTGGTCTTACTTTTTACTAGGATATAGGGTTTACAGATGTATGTGGCAAAATTGCATTACAGTGCCACCTAGAAAATTTCAATGAAGCTGCCCTCGCAGCGTGTTTGACCTACATGTACAAAATTCGGTGGACATGTGTACTATGCCAAGACCTAAAAAAAAGTCTCTAGGTGCCATGACCTAGACTCAACAGGAAGTCCGCCATTTTTAATTGAATTTGCTACTTTTTTTAATTTTTTGCCATTCACAGGCGTCGTACTTTAACGAACTCCTCCTAGAGATTTTATCCGATCAACTTAAAATTTGGCACAGGCCATCTAAAGACCTTTCTTATGTTAAATTGCGAAGCTTTTTTGGATTCATCGAAATTTGTGTCCGTGGCGTTGCGGCGAATTTTGATGTTCCGCCATGAAAATGGAAGTTGCTTTTATGAGCACTTGCTTTGTGAGATTTGCGTGAAACTTTCCAGGCTTAATAATAGTCTACTTCCAAATATACCTATATGTTGATATTGGAGTGGGTGTGGTCAGGTGGCTCCACAGCGCCCTCTTGACACGGCCTTGTTGATATAAAAGTGCTTGAATGTTCATGAAATTTTGTCTGATCATTGCATTTGTTTTTTTGGGCAATGCTGATTTTTTTGAAATTTTTTGGCCAAACAGGAAGTGAGCTATGAGCCATTTCCTGTGTTTTTCAAAATTTTAGAAACACATGTTTGGAAGCCTTAGAATACTCGAAATCTTGCAAAAAGTTGCACAAATTTCAATTGCCTTATTGTCTTCAATTTTATATATCAATTTACACTAAATTAGGTACAATGGCTCTTTAGCGCCCCCAATCAGATTTTTGAAAGAATTGCCCTTTTAAGGGTCTCACCATGTTCAAAAACTCACAAAATTCTTTAAATGGATAAAGACAATCATTTGTTTTACTTTGACAAGAAACTTACTTATAGGCATGGCAAAAATTTTATTATTGCGCCCCCTGGAAAATTTCAAATAAGCAGCCCTCGCAGCCCGGTAAACCGACATCTATGAAATTTGGTATACATGTGGAATATGCCGAGACCTGAAAAAAATTCTCTTGGTGCCATGACCTAGACTCAGCAGGAAGTCCGCCATTTTTAATTGAAATTGCAACTTTTTTGGATTTTTCGCCATTCACAAGTGTCGTACTTTCACGAACTCCTCCGAGAGGTTTTATCCGATCAACTTACAATTTGGCAACTGATATTACGAGACATTGCCGATGTTAAATTGCGAAGCTTTTTTGGATTCATTGAACGATGAATCCAAGGCGACGCGGCGAATTTCGATGTTCCGCCATGAAACAGGAAGTTGGTTTTACTCCAACATACTTGGTGGGATTTGCCTGAAACTTTCCAAGCTTCATAAAAGTGTCCTCCCAAATATAAATAAATGCTGATATTGGATCAGGAGGTGCCAGGTGGCTCCACAGCGCCCTCTAGATATGGCCATGTTAAGATAAACGTGCTTGAATGTTCATGAAATTTGGTGTGATCATTGCATTAGTCATTCCGGGCAAGGGTTAATTTTCTAAAAATTTTTGGCCAAACATGAAGTGAGCTATGAGCTATTTCCTGCGTTTTTCCAAATTCTACGAAAACACGTTTAAAGGCCTTAGAATGCTCCAAAACTTGCAAAACCCCACAAATTATAAATGTCTTCTTCTCTTCAAAGTCATCCATAAATTGGCACTAAATGTGGCATAATGGCTCTACAGCGCCTCCAATCAGATATATAGAAGAATTGCTCTTCTGAAGGTCTAAACATGCTGGAAAATTAACAAAAATCAACACACTCTTGGAGCTCGGTATTACGATTACTCGGTTGTAGATTGTGCACAGGCATGTCAAAATGGTACCATAGCGTCCTCTAGAAAATTTTTGCACTCCCCTCAGGATACCACATTGTATGCAGTCCAGCAGTGTCCATTGGCTGTGAATGGACACCTGCACCCATCAAGATCTTGCTACCACCCCAACGTGCACGAAGGGGGCGAGGGCCCTTTCAACGCTGCTTGCAGCTTTAATTCTTCTTCTTCTTCTTTTTATTCTGCTACGAGAACGCATTTTTGAGGGCTTTGCCATGCACGAAAACTCACAAAAATTTGCCGACACATCAGTCGTGGTGAAAATTGCAAAGTATTATTATTTTTGTGCTTGGACATGCCCCAGTGGCTCTATAGCGCCACCAAACACGCGGCCATTTTGGAACGCACTTGCTCGGATTCTCACGAAATTCAATAGGGTCATAGTAATCATCATAAATTTTTTTTGTCAATTTTTTTGAAATTTTTTTGCCTCACAGGAAGTGAGCTATGAGCCATTTCCTGCGTTTTTTCAGATTTTACGAACACATTTTTGAGGGCCTTATCATTCTCGAAAACACACATTACTTGGCTCATAGATTGAAAATATGAAGTTCTTTGATTCAATATCTCATTTGGCACTCGGTGTGTTATGGTGGCTCTATAGCGCCCCCTAATACATAATTGCATTTTTGAGGGCATCAGCATGCTCGAAAACTCACGAAACTTTGCAATCATATTAAGCTGGTCATACTTTTTACTAGAAAGTGGGGTTTATGGATAGATATGGCAAAATTGCATTACAGCGCCACCTAGAAAATTTCAATGAAGCAGCCCTCGCAGTGTGTTTAACCTGCATGTACAAAATTCGGTGGACATGTGTACTATGCCAAGACCTAAAAAAAAGTCTCTTGGTGCCATGACCTAGACTCAACAGGAAGTCCGCCATTTTTAATTGAATTTGCAATTTTTTTTAATTTTTTGCCATTCACAGGCGTCGTACTTTAACGAACTCCTCCTAGAGATTTTATCCGATCAACTTACAATTTCACATATGACTTTTTAAGACCTGGTCGATGTTAAATTGCGAAGCTTTTTTGGATTCATCGAATTTTGTATCCGTGGCGTCGCGGCGAATTTCGATGTTTCGCCATGAAACAGGAAGTTGGTTTTACGCGCACTTGCTTTGTGAGATTTGCGCGAAACTTCACAGGCTTGATAAGAGTCTACTTCCAAGTATACCTATATGTTGATATTAGATTGGGTGTGGTCAGGTGGCTCCACAGCGCCCTCTTGACACGGCCATGTTGAGATAAAAGTGCTTGAATGTTCATGAAATTTGGAGTGACAATTGCATGTGTTTTTTTGGGCAGTAATTATTTTTTTGAAATTTTTTAACCAAACAGGAAGTGAGCTATGAGCCATTTCCTGCGTTATTCCAAATATTACGAACACAGGTTTGGAGGTATTACCATACTCAAAAACTTGCAAAACTTTGCAAAAATTTTATTTGTCTGATTGTCTTCAATTTGAGACAGAATTTGGCAGTAAATGTGACATAATGGCTCTATAGCGCCCCCAATCAGATTTTTAAAAGAATTGCCCTTTTGAGGGTCTCAGCATGCTCAAAAACTCACAAAATTTTGTACAACTCTAAAGCCTATCATTCCTATTACAATTATAAAAATTTTTATTTAGGCGTGGCAAAAATGGCATTATAGCGCCCCCTGGAAAATTTCAAATAAGCAGCCCTTGCATCGTGGTTGATCAGCATGTATGAACTTCTGTGAACAAGTGGAATATCCTGAGACCTAAAAAAAAGTCTCTTGGAGCCATGACGTAGACCCAACAGGAAGTTTGCCATTTTTAATTGAAATTTCAACTTTTTTAGATTTTTCGCCATTCGCAGGTGTCGTACTTTAACGAACTCCTCCTAGAGACTTTATCCAATCAACTCAAAATTTGGCGAATAATATCTTAAGACCTTGCTGATGTTAAATTGCAAAGCTTTTCTGGATATATCGAACGATGTCTCCGTGGCATTGCGGCGAATTTCGGCTTCCCGCCATGAAACAGGAAGTTGGTATAACTCCCACATACTTTGTGGGATTAGTCTAAAACTTTCCAAACTTGATAAACTTGTCTTCCCAAGTATAAATATATGCTAATATTATATCGGAAGTGGCCATGTAGCTCCACAGCGCCCTCTAGATACTACCATGTTAAGATAAAAGTGCTTGAATGTTCATAAAATTTGGTGACATCATTGCATTAGTCATTCCGGGCAATGCTTAATTTTTTGAAATTTTTTGGCCAAACAGGAAGTGCGCTATGAGCTATTTCCTGCGTTTTTCCAAATTTTACGAATACACGTATTAAAGCCTTAGAATGGTCCAAAACTTGCAAAAACGTGGCAAAAATTATCATTGTCTTATTGCCTTGAATTTGATACATCAACTGGGACTAAATGTGGCATATTGGCTCTATAGCGCCCCCAGTAAGATTCTTTAAACAATTGCTTTTTTGGGGCTCGAAGCGTGCTTAAAAATTTACGAAAATCAACACACATATGATGCCCGGTATTCCAATAACTATGTTGTAGATTTTGCGCACAGGCATAACAAAATGGTATCATAGCGCCATCCAGAAGATTTTTGCAATCCCATCAGGAAAACACATTGTACACAGGCTAGCAGTGTCCAATGGCTGTTAATGGACAACTGCACCCATCAAGGTCTTGCTGCCACCCCACTGTGCACGAGGGGTGCGAGGGCCCTTTCAACGCTGCTTGCAGCTTTAATTATTCTTCTTCTTCTTCTTCTTCTTCTTTTTATTCTGCTGCAAGAACGCATTTTTGAGGGCTTTGCCATGCACGAAAACTCACAAAAATTTGCCGACACGTCAGTCGTGGTGAAAATTGCAAAGTATTATTATTTTTGTGCTTGGAAATGCCCCAGTGGCTCTATAGCGCCACCAAACACGCGGCCATTTTGGAACGCACTTGCTCAGATTCTCACGAAATTCAATAGGGTCATAGTAGTCATCATACATTTTTTTGTCAATTTTTTTGAAATTTTTTTGCCTCACAGGAAGTGAGCTATGAGCCATTTCCTGCGTTTTTTCAGATTTTACAAACACATTTTTGAGGGCCTTATCATTCTCGAAAACACACATAACTTGGCTCATAGATTGAAAATATGAAGTTCTTTGATTCGATATCTCATTTGGCACTAGGTGTGTTATGGTGGCTCTATAGCGCCCCCTAATACATAATTGCATTTTTGAGGGCATCAGCATGCTCGAAAACTCACGAAACTTTGCCATCATATTAAGCTGGTCATACTTTTTACTAGAAAGTGGGGTTTACGGATAAATATGGCAAAATTGCATTACAGCGCCACCTAGAAAATTTCAATGAAGCAGCCCTCGCAGTGTGTTTAACCTGCATGTACAAAATTCGGTGGACATGTGTACTATGCCAAGACCTAAAAAAAAGTCTCTTGGTGCCATGACCTAGACTCAACAGGAAGTCCGCCATTTTTAATTGAATTTGCAATTTTTTTAAATTTTTTGCCATTCACAGGCGTCGTACTTTAACGAACTCCTCCTAGAGATTTTATCCGATCAACTTACAATTTCACATATGACTTTTTAAGACCTGGTCGATGTTAAATTGCGAAGCTTTTTTGGATTCATCGAACTTTGTATCCGTGGCGTCGCGGCGAATTTCGATGTTCCGCCATGAACCAGGAAGTTGGTTTTACGCACACATGCTTTGTGAGATTTGCGCGAAACTTCACAGGCTTGATAAGAGTCTACTTCCAAGTATAACTATATGTTGATATTAGATTGGGTGTGGTCAGGTGGCTCCACAGCGCCCTCTTGACACGGCCATGTTGAGATAAAAGTGCTTGAATGTTCATGAAATTTGGCATGACAATTGCATGTGTTTTTGTGGGCTGTAATTATTTTTTTGAAATTTTTTAAGCAAACAGGAAGTGAGCTATGAGCCATTTCCTGCGTTATTCCAAATATTACGAACACAGGTTTGGAGGTATTACCATACTCAAAAACTTGCAAAACTTTGCAAAAATTTTATTTGTCTGATTGTCTTCAATTTGAGACAGAATTTGGCAGTAAATGTGACATAATGGCTCTATAGCGCCCCCAATCAGATTTTTAAAAGAATTGCCCTTTTGAGGGTCTCAGCATGCTCAAAAACTCACAAAATTTTGTACAACTCTAAAGCCTATCATTCCTATTACAAAAATAAAAAATGTTTATATAGGCGTGGCAAAAATGGCATTATAGCGCCCTCTGGAAAATTTCAAATAAGCAGCCCTTGCATTGTGGTTGATCAGCATGTATGAACTTCTGTGAACAAGTGGAATATCTTGAGACCTAAAAAAAAGTCTCTTGGAGCCATGACGTAGACCCAACAGGAAGTTTGCCATTTTTAATTGAAATTTCAACTTTTTTAGATTTTTCGCCATTCGCAGGTGTCGTACTTTAACGAACTTTTCCTAGAGACTTTATCCAATCAACTCAAAATTTGGCGAATAATATCTTAAGACCTTGCTGATGTTAAATTGCGAAGCTTTTTTGGATATATCGAACGATGTATCCGTGGCATTGCGGCGAATTTCGGCGTCCCGCCATGAAACAGGAAGTTGGTATAACTCCCACATACTTTGTGGGATTAGTCTAAAACTTTCCAAACTTGATAAACTTGTCTTCCCAAGTATAAATATATGCTAATATTTGATCGGAAATGGCCATGTAGCTCCACAGCGCCCTCTAGATACTACCATGTTAAGATAAAAGTGCTTGAATGTTCATAAAATTTGGTGTCATCATTGCATTAGTCATTCCGGGCAATGCTTAATTTTTTGAAATTTTTTGGCCAAACAGGAAGTGAGCTATGAGCTATTTCCTGCGTTTTTCCAAATTTTACGAATACACGTATTAAGGCCTTAGAATGGTCCAAAACTTGCAAAAACGTGGCAAAAATTATCATTGTCTTATTGCCTTGAATTTGATACATCAACTGGGACTAAATGTGGCATAATGGCTCTATAGCGCCCCCAGTCAGATTCTTTAAACAATAGCTTTTTTGGGGCTCGAAGCGTGCTTAAAAATTTACGGAAATCAACACACACATTAAAGCTGCAAGCAGCGTTGAAAGGGCCCTCGCACCCCTCTTGCACGTTGGGGAGGCAGCAAAATCTTGATGGGTGCAGGTGTGCATTCACAGCCATTGGACACTGCTAGACTGTGAACAATGTGGTTTCCTGCGGAGAGTGCAAAAATTTTCTGGAGGGGTGCTTTGATATCATTTTGACATGCCCGTGCGCTAAATCTCCAGCATAGTAATTGTAACACCAGGTTCCTTGAGCGTGTTGGTTTTTGTAATTTTTACAGCACGTTTAGACCCACAAAAGAGATTTCTTTTAAAAATCTGATTGGGGCGCTATCGAGCCATTATGCCACATTTAGTGCCAATTGATGGATGACATTGAAGAGAATAAGACAATTATAAATTGTGCAAGGTTCTGCAAGCTTTGGAGTATTCTAAGGCCTTCAAACATATGTTCATGAAATTTGGAAAAATGCAGGAAATAGCTAATAGCTCATACCTGTTTGGCCAAAATAATAAACCATAACCCGGAGAGACTAATGCAATGATCACACCAAGTTTCATGAACATTCAAGCACATTTATCTAAACATGGCCGTATCTAGAGGGCGCTGTGGAGCCTTCTGGCCACACTTGATCTAATATTAGCATATATTGATACTTGGGAGGACAATTTTATTAAGCTTGGACAGTTTCAGGGAAAACCCATGAAGTCTGTGGGAGTAAAACCAACTTCCTGTTTCATGGCGGGACATCGAAATTTGCTGCAACGCCATAGAAACAAAATTCGATGAATCCAAAAAAGCTTCGCAATTTAACATCGGCAACGTCTTTAGATACTATTAGCCAAATTTCAAGTTGTTCGGATGAAATCTCTAGGAGGAGTTTGTTAAAGTACGACACCTGTGAATGGCGAAAAATCCAAAAGAGTTGCAATTTCAATTAAAAATGGCGGACTTCCTGTTGAGTCTGGGTCATGGCACCAAGTGTCTTTTTTGTAGGACTCGGCATATTCCACATGTCTACCGAATTTCATACATGTAGGTTTACCAGGTTCCGAGGCCTGCTTATTTAAAATTTTCCAGGGGGCGCTATAGTGACATTTTTGCCATGTCTATACATAAGTTTTTTGTCAGAGTAATTCGAATGATGGTCTTTATACATTTACAAAATTTTGTGAGTTTTAGAACATGCTGAGACCCTGAAAATGGCAATTCTTTTAAAAATATGATTGGGGGCGCTATAGAGCCATTGTGCCAAATTTAGTGTGAATTGACATATAAAATTGAAGATAATAAGACAATTATAATTTGTGCAACTTTTTGCAAGATTTCGAGTATTCTTAAGCATCCAAACATGTGTTTATAAAATTTGGAAAAACGCAGGAAATGGCGCATAGCTCACTTCCTGTTTGGCCAAAAAATTTGAAAAAAATTAATATAACTCGACATGAACAAAGCAATGATCACACCAAATTTCATGAACATTCAAGCACTTTTATCTCAACAAGGCCGTTTCAAGAGGGCGCTGTGGAGCCATCTGACCACACCCAATCTAATATCAACATATAGGTCTACTTGGAAGTGGACTCCTATAAAGCCTGTAAAGTTTCGCGCAAATTTCACAAAGCATGTGCGCGTAAAACCAACTTCCTGTTTCATGGCGGAACATCGAAATTCGCCGCGACGCCACGGATACAAAGTTCAATGAATCCAAAAAAGCTTCGCAATTTAACATCAGCAAGGTCTTAAGATGTTGAATTCAAAATTTTATGTTGATCGGATAAAATCTCTAGGAGGAGTTCGTTAAAGTACGAAGCCTGTGAATGGCAAAAAATTTAAAAAATTTGCAAATTCAATTAAAAATGGCGGACTTCCTGTTGAGTCTAGGTCATGGCACCTAGAGACTTTTTTGTGTTATGACTTGGAAAAATCACAACAAAGAAAACTGAAAAGTACAACTAAAACAAATTTATTCTTTCATAAAAAAGTTGTACAAAAAATGATCCACTATTTAAATTCTCGAATAACACTGCCACTATTTGACTGTTGCCAAAACAAAACTCTGGTCTGCTCTCTTCTGCTGTCTCTCTCTTTGTTGTCTGTCTCTGCTGTGCTTAAAATCACAGCCTTTTTATAGTCTAGCAACCTTCCAGAAAGATCCACAGGATTCTAGGGAAATCCCGCCCCCTCCAAGCAGGAAAGTGCCAGAAGCTTCTAGAAATTACTAGACTTTTCTTAATGATTTTACAAACACGCCACCAGATGGTGCCAATGAACAAAATAAATATAGCTGACCAGCAGGGCAGCAAAACAGCATGTAACAAATCTTCATTTACAAATGGAATATAAAGCTGTACAAAAAATTATCATACATAACACCTCCCCTCTTTAAGAAAAGAAAGGTTTGCTAAAAGCTTTCTTTTGTTAAAATTAACACAGTTTTATAATCAGAACAATATTGAACTTTACACAAACGTATTATTGATCATGATAACAATCATATACATAACAAACAGTGTAAGTCTCACAATTAAATAGAAAAGTAAAATTACGTTTTTCACAATCACGAAAAGAAATAAAATTAGATGCGTGAAAGTGTATCTGGGATTACATTATCTTTTCCCCTGATGTGAGAAATGTCCAAATCATACTCTTGCAAAAGTAAACTCCATCTCAGTAATCTTTGATTCTTGTTTTTGATCTTGTGCAAGAATGTGAGGGGATTGTGATCACTGAAGACCTTGATGGAAGTAGCTGAACAAGTCAAATAGACTTCAAAATGTTGTAAAGCCAAAACAAATTTTGCATTTTTCTTCAGTAAATTTGTCAAAGGTTCAGAGATGATGGAGAAATTTTTACAGAATTTTCTGTAGTAGCCAGCCATCCCTAGAAATCTCATGAGCTGTCTTTTAGTTGTTGGCTCAGGAAATTCAGTGATAACTTTGACTTTTGCATCATCTTGTAGGATGACATCATGGTAAACCAAATCAGTCCTTGATGGAACGTCAGGGAAAATGTGACTATATTCAAATATGAGCTGCTTTAGCTGCTGTTGTTGAAAAGGGTCCAGGTGGGACAACTTGCTGTCAATATTTTCAAGAATGTCTGAATTTTCAAGTTTGACTGGACCAGGTTCATTTTCTAAAGGGCAGTCACAATCTTCGGAATTTTCCAGTTCAACTGTATTTACCACATTGACTGGTTTTTGCTGAGTGTCTCTATCAATGTATTCTTTCAGCATGTTGATGTGACACATTTGTTTTTGTTTCCTCCTTCCAGGAGTTGAAATTATGTAATTTAGATCACTGACCTTTTTGAGGACAGTGTAAGGGCCGAAATATCGGGCTCTTAGAGGGTTTCCAGGAACTGGCAAAAGTGCAAGAACTTTGTCACCAGTTTTAAAACTTCTATCTTTTGAATGAAGGTCATATCTGGCTTTCATTTTGCCCTGAGCTTCTTTGAGATGAGACTTAGCAAAGTCACAGGCTTTAGAGAGACGATTACGGAAGTCAGAGACATACCGAAGCAAGTTCATTGGGACATCATCTTCAGCGAGCAACTTTTCCTTCAGTAGCTTCAGAGGTCCACGGACTGTATGCCCAAAAACGAGCTCAAAAGGACTGAACCCAAGAGACTCCTGAACAGCTTCACGGGCAGCAAACAGAAGAAGATGGACACCTTCATCCCAATCTTTCTCTGTGTCAAGGCAGTAGGTCCTTATCATGTTCTTCAGGGTTTGATGGAACCTCTCCAAAGCACCTTGACTCTCAGGATGGTAAGCTGATGACCTGTATTGTTTAATACCAAGCTCATGCATAACTTGTTGAAATATGCCTGACATGAAATTTGATCCTTGATCAGACTGAATAGACTTAGGAAGACCAACTAAGCAGAAAAACTTGGTTAGAGCCTTGATGATAGTCTTCGCCTTGATATTACGAAGTGGAATTGCCTCAGGAAACCGGGTGGAAGCACACATGATAGTCAGTAAGTACTCACAACCAGACCTAGTCTTCGGCAATGGTCCAACACAGTCAATGATGATTCGACTGAAAGGTTCTTCAAAAGCGGGAATGGGCTTAAGTCGAGCCTTTGGAATATTTTGGTTCGGCTTCCCTACCATTTGACAAGTATGACAGGATTTGCAGTACTCCTGTACATCAGACCTCATGGAAGGCCAGAAGAAGTGGTTTCTGACACGTTGAAGGGTCTTCTTGATACCCAAATGACCTGACATAGGATTGTCATGGGCCAGACTAAGAGTTTCTTGACGGTACGGCTTTGGAAGAACAATTTGATGGGTGATCATCCACTCTTCATCTGCAGGAACATCGGGTGGACGCCACTTTCTCATAAGCACACCATTTTTGTAGTAAAAACAGACAGGAACTTGAGTAGCCTCTTGTTCACTTGCAGCCTGTGGTAGAAGATGCGCTAGATCACGAGCTTGTTGTTGCTCATGAATAAGTTGTTTACGAGACAAAATGTCATTAGAATGACCTGACAAGGACAAGTCTGAAGATTTCCCAGACATCTCAGGACTGGAAGGTTCCTGATGAAAAGACTGCCCAATGAAGGTATCAGCCAGGTTAAAGTCCAGATCAGCATCATCTTGAATAGCCTTTTTGGCCATAGAACGAGTCACTGCACATGAAGGATAGAGGTCTGGAATTTCCTCCTCTATAGAGTCAGATTCTTGATGAATCAAAGGAGTGTCAGTTACAATAGGGTAGGGCACAACCTTATCCCCAGCAAGATCATTACCAAGAAGCAAATGAATGCCTTTGAAAGGAAGAGAAGACCTAACACCAACAGTGACAGGCCCAGAGACTAAGTCTGATTTGAGATGAACATTATGGAGAGGTACACTTGTAAAACCACATTCTACTCCTTGAATAAGGACATTAGCCTGAGTAGACGATTTGTCCGAGAAAGGCAGAATATCTGCAAGAATAAGAGATTGGGAAGACCCAGTATCCCTTAGAATTCGAACAGGAGCAGATGAGGAAAAATCCTGTGAAAGTGAGACAGAACCATCAGTGATGAATGGCTCAAAACCCTCCATAACCGGATCAGACACAGAAGGTAGAAGATCAGGTGAACTGACCATTGATACAAGAGATTCTCTCTTTGTCAAAGCAGTTGGCTTGGTTTCTTCTCGTTGTTGTTTTTTCTTGAGAGCATAACACTCAGAAATAAGGTGACCTTGCTTTTTGCAGTAATGGCAAGACACAGAGGGTAAAGAATCAGAGGATTGCTTTTCACCGGAAGGTTTCCTCTCAGAAGTGGCCTTAGAATCATTAGAAGTGTTATTAGAAGAAGTCTTGGACTGAAACTTGCTTTGAAATTTAGAAAAAGTAGATTTTTGGACAAAAGAAGTCTTGTGAGTCAATGCATAACTATCAGCTAGGGTAGAAACATCTTGCAAAGTAATGGCTTGTTTTTCTTCAAGGAAAGTCTTAATATCAGGCTGGACACACCTTTTGAATTCCTCAACCAGAATAAGTAGCCTCATTCTATCAAAATCTTTTTCAACTTTCATGGAATTACACCACTGATCAAACAACTGTTCCTTTAACCTGCCAAATTCAACATGAGTTTGACTGGCTTCCTTGCAAGAATTCCTAAATTTTTGCCTGTAAGCCTCAGGGACTAATTCATAACCCTTCAGAATGGCAGATTTGACAAAATCATAATCAGAACACTGTTGGACAGATAACTGGTTATAGATTTTTCTAGCTTTACCAGTAAGAACACTTTGTAACATCATTGTCCAATGCTCTTTTGGCCATTTCAAATTTTCAGCAATTTTTTCAAAATGGGTAAAGTATTGGTCAACATCATTTTCTAAGAAAGGAGGAACAAGTCTGATATGTTTAACCACATCAAAATGATCAGAAAGTCCAGAAGATTTTGGAACAGTACCTGATTCTATTCTCTTCATTTCCAATTCGTACTGCATTCTTTTTTCTTCTAGTTCTCTCTCCTTCTCCCTCTCCAACCTTCTTTCTTCCATCTCCATCCTTCTTTCCTCCAGTTCTCTTTCCTTCTCCCTCTCCAGCCTTCTCTCCTCCAGTTCTCTTTCCTTCTCCCTCTCCAACCTTCTCTCTTCCAGCTCTTTCAGGCGTAGCTGAAATTCAAGTCTTTGCAGCTCCGTTGCAGGCACTTCCACAGCTTTAATTAATTCTGCTGCTTCTTCCCCAAAGATATCTTCATCGATGAAATGTTGCACCAAAATGTTGAAAATTTCTTGTTTCTTCATTGATGACTTCACATCAGATAATCCAAGGGTTGAGGCTATTTGTAGCAAGTCCTTCTTCTTTGCCAACAAAATTAATTCCTGGGTTGGAGTTTTCAAAAAACTTTCCACATCAAAAGTCATGATGGCTGGTTTTTAAACTAGTCAAAAGATTTAAAATAATAATCTTCGGTGAATCCAATCTCGGTGGAACCTCCAATTTGTTATGACTTGGAAAAATCACAACAAAGAAAACTGAAAAGTACAACTAAAACAAATTTATTCTTTCATAAAAAAGTTGTACAAAAAATGATCCACTATTTAAATTCTCTAATAACACTGCCACTATTTGACTGTTGCCAAAACAAAACTCTGGTCTGCTCTCTTCTGCTGTCTCTCTCTTTGTTGTCTGTCTCTGCTGTGCTTAAAATCACAGCCTTTTTATAGTCTAGCAACCTTCCAGAAAGATCCACAGGATTCTAGGGAAATCCCGCCCCCTCCAAGCAGGAAAGTGCCAGAAGCTTCTAGAAATTACTAGACTTTTCTTAATGATTTTACAAACACGCCACCAGATGGTGCCAATGAACAAAATAAATATAGCTGACCAGCAGGGCAGCAAAACAGCATGTAACAAATCTTCATTTACAAATGGAATATAAAGCTCTACAAAAAATTATCATACATAACATTTGTAGGTCTTGGCATAGTACACATGTCCACCGAATTTTGTACATGTAGGTCAAACACGCTGCGAGGGCTGCTTCATTGAAATTTTCTAGGTGGCGCTGTAATGCAATTTTGCCACATCCATCTGTAAACCCTAAATCCTAGAAAAGAGTATGACCAGCTTAATATGTCTGCAAAGTTTTGTGAGTTTTCAATCATGCTGAGGCCCTCAAAAATGCAATTATGTATTAGGGGGCGCTATAGAGCTACCATTTCACAACCAGTGCCAAATGAGATATCGAATCAAAGAACGTAATATTTGTAGTCTATGAGCCAAGTTTGGTGAGTTTTCGAGTATGATAAGGCCCTCAAAAATGTGTTCGTAAAATCTGAAAAAACGCAGGAAATGGCTCATAGCTCACTTCCTGTGAGGCAAAAAAATTTCAAAAAAATTTACAAAAAAATTTATGATGACTACTATGACTCTATAAAATTTCGTGAGAATCCGAGCAAATGCGTTCTAAAATGGCCGCGTGTTTGGTGGCGCGATAGAGCCACCGGGGCATGTCCAAGCACAAAAATAATAATACTTTGCAATTTTTACGACGACTGACGTGTGGGCAAATTTTCGTGCATGGCAAAGCCCTCAAAAATGCGTTCTCGCAGCAGAATAAAAAGAAGAAGAAGAAGAAGAAGAAGAAGAATAAAAATCCCATCAAAAACAATAGGTTCCTCGCACCGGTCGGTGCTCGGGCCCTAATGATGCCCGGTATTCCAATAACTATGTTGTAGATTTTGCGCACAGGCATAACAAAATGGTATCATAGTGCCATCCAGAAGATTTTTGCAATCCCATCAGGAAAACACATTGTACACAGGCTAGCAGTGTCCAATGGCTGTTAATGGACAACTGCACCCATCAAGGTCTTGCTGCCACCCCACTGTGCACGAGGGGTGCGAGGGCCCTTTCAACGCTGCTTGCAGCTTTAATTAGGGCCCGAGCACCGACCGGTGCGAGGAACCTATTGTTTTTGATGGGATTTTTATTCTTCTTCTTCTTCTTCTTCTTCTTTTTATTCTGCTGCAAGAACGCATTTTTGAGGGCTTTGCCATGCACGAAAACTCACAAAAATTTGCCCACACGTCAGTCGTTGTGAAAATTGCAAAGTATTATTATTTTTGTGCTTGGACATGCCCCGGTGGCTCTATAGCGCCACCAAACACGAGGCCATTTTGGAACGCACTTGCTCGGATTCTCACGAAATTTTAGAGTCATAGTAGTTATCATAAATTTTTTTGTAAATTTTTTTGAAATTTTTTTGCCTCACAGGAAGTGAGCTATGAGCCATTTCCTGCGTTTTTTCAGATTTTACGAACACATTTTTGAGGGTTTTATCATACTCGAAAACTCACCAAACTTGGCTTATAGACTACAAATATTACGTTCTTTGATTCGATATCTCATTTGGCACTGGGTGTGACATGGTAGCTCTATAGCGCCCCCTAATACATAATTGCATTTTTGAGGGCCTCAGCATGCTTGAAAACTCACAAAACTTTGCAAACATATTAAGCTGGTTTTCCTTTTTACTAGGATTTAGGGTTTACAGATGGATGTGGCAAAATTGCATTACAGCGCCACCTAGAAAATTTCAATGAAGCAGCCCTCGCAGCGTGTTTGACCTACATGTACAAAATTCGGTGGACATGTGTACTTTGCCAAGACCTAAAAAAAAGTCTCTAGGTGCCATTACCTAGACTCCACAGGAAGTCCGCCATTTTTAATTGAATTTGCAAATTTTTTTAATTTTTTGCCATTCACAGGCTTCGTACTTTAACGAACTCCTCCTAGAGATTTTATCCGATCAACTTAAAATTTTAAATTTAACATCTTAAGACCTTCTCAATGTTAAATTGCGAAGCTTTTTTGGATTCATTGAACTTTGTATCCGTGGCATCGCGGCGAATTTCGATGTTCCGCCATGAAACAGGAAGTTAGTTTTACGCGCACATGCTTTGTGAAATTTGCGCGAAACTTTACAGGCTTTATAGGAGTCCACTTCCAAGTAGACCTATATGTTGATATTAGATTGGGTGTGGTCAGGTGGCTCCACAGCGCCCTCTTGAAACGGCCATGTTGAGATAAAAGTGCTTGAATGTTCATGAAATTTGGTTTGATCATTGCTTTGTTCATGTCGGGTTATATTAATTTTTTTGAAATTTTTTGGCTAAACAGGAAGTGAGCTATGCGCCATTTCCTGCGTTTTTCCAAATTTTATAAACACATGTTTGGATGCTAAAGAATACTCGAAATCTTGCAAAAAGTTGCACAAATTATAATTGTCTTATAATCTTTAATTTTATATATCAATTTACACTAAATTTGGCACAATGGCTCTATAGCGCCCCCAATCAGATTTTTAAAAGAATTGCCATTTTGAGGGTCTCAGCATGTTCTAAAACTCACAAAATTTTTGTAAATGTATAAAGACCATCATTCGTATTACTTTGACAAAAAACTTATATATAGACATGGCAAAAATGTCACTATAGCGCCCCCTGGAAAATTTTAAATAAGCAGCCCTCGCAGCCTGGTAAACCTACATGTATGAAATTCGGTAGACATGTGGAATATGCCGAGACCTACAAAAAAGACTCTTGGTGCCATGACCTAGACTCCACAGGAAGTCCGCCATTTTTAATTGAATTTGCAAATTTTTTTAATTTTTTGCCATTCACTGGCTTCGTACTTTAACGAACTCCTCCTAGAGATTTTATCCGATCAACTTAAAATTTTGAATTTAACATCTTAAGACCTTCTCGATGTTAAATTGCGAAGCTTTTTTGGATTCATTGAACTTTGTATCCGTGGCGTCGCGGCAAATTTCGATGTTCCGCCATGAAACAGGAAGTTATTTTTACGCGCACATGCTTTGTGAAATTTGCGCGAAACTTTACAGGCTTTATAGGAGTCCACTTCCAAGTAGACCTATATGTTGATATTAGATTGGGTGTGGTCAGGTGGCTCCACAGCGCCCTCTTGCAACGGCGATGTTGAGATAAAAGTGCTTGAATGTTCATGAAATTTGGTGTGATCATTGCTTTGTTCATGTCGGGTTATATTAATTTTTTTGAAATTCTTTGGCTAAACAGGAAGTGAGCTATGCGCCATTTCCTGCGTTTTTCCAAATTTTATAAACACATGTTTGGATGCTTAAGAATACTCGAAATCTTGCAAAAAGTTGCACAAATTATAATTGTCTTATTATCTTCAATTTTATATATCAATTTACACTAAAGTTGGCACAATGGCTCTATAGCGCCCCCAATCAGATTTTTAAAAGAATTGCCCTTTTGAGGGTCTCAGCATGCTCAAAAACTCCCAAAATTTTGTACAATTCTAAAGACCATCATTCCTATCACACTGAAAAAAAAATGTACATAAAGGCGTTGCAAAAATGGCATTATAGCGCCCCCTGGAAAATTTCAAATAAGCAGCCCTCGCATTGTGGTTGACCTGCATGTATGAAATACATGTAGAGTTGGCAAAAATGGCATTGTAGCGCCCCCTGGAAAATTTCAAATAAGCAGCCCTCGCATTGTGGTTGACCTGCATGTATGAACTTCGGTGGGCATGTGGAATATCCTGAGACCTAAAAATAAGTCACTTGGTGCCATGACATACACCCAACAGGAAGTTTGCCATTTTTAATTGAAATTGCAACTTTATTACATTTTTCGCAATTCGTAGGTGTCGTTCTTTAACGAACTCCTCCTAGAGATTTTATCAGATCAACTTAATATTTGGCAGATAATATCTAAAGACCTTGCTAATGTTACATTGCGAAGCAATTTTGATTTCATCGAACAATGTATCCGTGGCGTCGCGGCGAATTTTTATATCCCGCCATGAAACAGGGAGTTGCTTTTACTGCCACATACTTTGTGGGATTTGCCCGAAACTTCCTATGCTTGATAAAATTGTCCTCCGAAGTATATACTTATGCTAATATTGGATCAAGAGGTGCTAGGTGGCTGCACAAAGCCCTCTAGATATGGTAATGTTAAGATAAAAGTGCTTGAATGTTCATGAAATTTGGTGTGATCATTGCATTTGTCATTCCGGGCAGTGGTTAGCTTTTGGAAATTTTTTTGGCCAAATAGGAAGTGAGCTATGAGCTATTTCCTGCGTTTTTCCGAGTTTTATTAACACACGTTTTAAGGCCTTAGAATGCTCCAAAACTTGCAAAACCTTGCAAAAATTATAAAGGTTGTATTCTCTTCAATGTCATCCATCAATTGGCACGAAATATGGCATAATGGCTCAATAGCGCCCCCAGTCAGATTTATAAAAGAATTGCCCTGTTGAAGAATTGCGAAGCTTTTTTGGATTCATTGAACTTTGTATCCGTGGCGTCGCGGCGAATTTTGATGTTCCGCCATGAAACAGGAAGTTGGTTTTACGCGCACATGCTTTGTGAAATTTGCGCGAAACTTTACAGGCTTTATAGGAGTCCACTTCCAAGGAGACCTATATGTTGATATTAGATTGGGTGTGGTCAGGTGGCTCCACAGCGCCCTTTTGTGCACAGGCAAGTCAAAATGGTATCATAGCGCCCTCCAGGAAATTTTTGCACTCCCATCAGGAAACCACATTGTACGCGGTCCAGCTGTGTCCAATGGCTCTGAATGGACACCTGCAGCCATCAAGATCTTGCTGCCACCCCAATGTGCACAGGGGGGGCGAGGGCCCTTTCAACGCTGCTTGCAGCTTTAATTAGGGCCCGAGCACCGACCGGTGCGAGGAACCTATTGTTTTTGATGGGATTTTTATTATTATTATTATTATTATTATTATTATTATTATTATTATTATTCTTCTTCTTCTTCTTCTTCTGCTGCGAGAACGCATTTTTGAGGGCTTTGCCATTCACGAAAACTCACAAAAATTTGCCCACACATCAGTCGTGGTGAAAATTGCAAAGTATTATTATTTTTGTGCTTAGATATGCCCCGGCGGCTCTATAGCGCCACCAAACACGCGTCCATTTTGGAACGCACTTGCTCGAATTCTCACGAAATTTGATAGGGTCATAGTAGTCATCATAAATTTTTTTGTAAATTTTTTTGAAATTTTTTTGCCTGACAGGAAGTGAGCTATGAGCCATTTCCTGCGTTTTTTCAGATTTTACGAACACATTTTTGAGGGCCTTATCATACTCGAAAACAGACCAAACTTGGCTAATTGAATAAAAATATGAAGTTCTTCCATTTGATATCTCATTTGGCACTGGGTATGACATGGTGGCTCTATAGCGCCCCCTAATACATAATTGCATTTTTGAGGGCCTCAGCATGCACGAAAACTCACGTTACTTTGCACATCTATTAAGCTGGTCATATTGTTTACTAGAATATAGGGTATACTGATGAGCGTGGCAAAATTGCATTACAGCGCCACCTAGAAAATTTCAATGAAGCAGCCCTCGCAGCATGTTTAACCTACATGTACAAAATTCGGTGGACATGTGTACTATGCCAAGACCTAAAAAAAAGTCTCTTGGTGCCATGACCTAGACTCAACAGAAAGTCTGCCATTTTTAATTGAATTTGCAAATTTTTTTAATTTTTTGCCATTCACAGGCGTCGTACTTTAACAAACTCCTCCTAGAGATGTTACTCGATCAACTTAAAATTTCGCATATGGGATCTAAAGACCTTGTCGATGTTAAATTGCGAAGCTTTTTTGGATTCATTGAACTTTGTATCCGTGGCGTCGCGGCAAATTTCAATGTTCCGCCATGAAACAGGAAGTTGGTTTTCCGCGCACATGCTTTGTGAGATTTGCGCAAAACTTTACAGGCTTCATAAGAGTCTACTTCCAAGTAGAACTATATGTTGATATTAGATTGGGTGTGGTCAGGTGGCTCCACAGCGCCCTCTTGACACAACCATGTTGAGATAAAAGTGCTTGAATGTTCATGAAATTTGGTTTGATCATTGCATTTGTCATGTCAGGTTATGGTAATTTTTTTAGAATTTTTTGGCCAAACAGGAAGTGAGCTATGAGCCATTTCCTGCGTTTTTCCAAATTTTATTAACACATATTTGGAAGCCTAATAATACTCGAAATCTTGCAAAAAGTTTGCGAAATTATAATTGTCTTATTATCTTCAATCTTCTATATCAATTTGCACTAAATTTGGCACCATGGCTCTATAGCGCCCCCAATCAGATTTTAAAAAGAATTGCTCTTTTGAGGGTCTCAGCATGTTCAAAAACTCACAAAATTTTGTAAATGTATAAAAATCATCATTCCTATTACTCTGATAAAAAGCTTATATATAGGCTTGGCAAAATTGTCATAATAGCGCCCCCTGGATAATTTCAAATAAGCAGCCCTCGCGGCCCGGTAAACCCACATGTATGAAATTCGGTAGACATGTGGAATATGCCGAGACCTACAAAAAAGTCTCTTGGTGCCATGACCTAGACTCAACAGGAAGGCTGCCATTTTTAATTGAAATTGCAACTTTTTTAAATTTTTTTTGCCATTCACAGGTGTCGTACTTTAACGAACTCCTCCTAGAGATTTTATCCGATCAACTTAAAATTTTGCATATAATATCTAAAAACCTTGCTGACGTTAAATTGCGAAGCTTTTTTGATTTCATCGAACGATGCATCCGTGGCGTCACGGCGAATTTTGATGTCCTGCCATGAAACAGGAAGTTGCTTTCAATTCCACATACTTTGTGGAATTTGCCTGAAACTTTCCAAGCTTGATAAAATTGTCCGCCCAAGTATAGATATATGCTTATTTTATATCGAGAGGTGCCAGGTGGCTCCACAGCGCCCTCTAGATATGGCCATGTTCAGATAAAAGTGCTTGAAAGTTCATGAAATTTGGTATGATCATTGCATTAGTCATTCTTCGCAATTGTTAATTTTTTGAAATTTTTTTGCCAAACAGGAAGAGAGCTATGAGCTATTTCCTGCCTTTTTCCAAATTTTACGAACACACGTTTTAAGGCCTTAGAATGCTCCAAAACTTGCAAACCATCCAAAAATTAGAACTGTCTTATTCTCTTCAATACATCCATCATTTGGCACTAAATGGGGCATAATGGCTCTATAGCGCCCCCAATAATATTTATAAAAGAATTGCTCTTTTGGAAGTCTAAACATGCTGGAAAATTTACAAAAATCAAAACACTCATGGAGCCCCGTATTACAATTACTGTGTTGTAGATTTTGCGCACAGGCAAGTCAAAATGGTATCATAGCGCCCTCCAGAAAATTTTTGCACTCCCATCAGGAAACCACATTGTACGCGGTCCAGCTGTGTCCAATGGCTCTGAATGGACACCTGCAGCCATCAAGATCTTGCTGCCACCCCAATGTGCACAGGGGGGGCGAGGGCCCTTTCAACGCTGCTTGCAGCTTTAATTCTTCTTCTTCTTCTTCTTCTTTTTATTCTGCAGCGAGAACGCATTTTTGAGGGCTTTGCCATGCACAAAAACTCACAAAAATTTGCCCACACGTCAGTCGTGGTGAAAATTGCAAAGTATTACTATTTTTGTGCTTAGACATGCCCCGGTGGCTCTATAGCGCCACCAAACACGCGTCCATTTTGGAACGCACTTGCTCAGATTCTCACGAAACTTGATAAGGTCATAGTAGTCATCATAAATTTTTTTGTAAATTTTTTTGAAATTTTTTTGCCGCACAGGAAGTGAGCTACGAGCCATTTCCTGCGTTTTTTCAGATTTTACAAACACATTTTTGAGGGCCTTATCATACTCGAAAACTCACCAAACTTGGCTCATAGACTAAAAATATTAAGTTCTTTGATTCGATGTCTCATTTGGCACTAAGTGTGACATGGTGGCTCTATAGCGCCCCCTAATGCATAATTGCATTTTTGAGGGCCTCAGCATGCTCGAAAACTCACGTAACTTTGCAACGATATTTAGCCAATCATACCTTTCACTAGGCTATGAGGTTTACAGATGGATGTGGCAAGATTGCATTACAGCGCCACCTAGAATATTTCAATTAAGCAGCCCTCGCAGGGTGTTTAACATACATGTACAAAATTCGGTGGACATGTGTACTATGCCAAGACCTAAAAAAAAGTCTCTTGGTGCCATGAACTAGACTCAACAGGAAATCCGCCATTTTTAATTGAATTTGCAACTTTTTTTAATTTTTTGTCATTCACAGGCGTCGTACTTTAACGAACTCCTCCTAGAGATTTTATCCGATCAACTAAAAATTTGGCACAGGCCATCTAAAGACATTCTCCATGTTAAATTGCGAAGCTTTTTTGGTTTCATCGAAAATTGTGTCTGTGGCGTTGCGGCGAATTTCGATGTTCCGCCATGAAAATGGAAGTTGCTTTTATGAGCACATGCATTGTGAGATTTACGTGAAACTTTACTGGCTTAATAGTAGTCTACTTCCAAATATAACTGTATGTTGATATTGGATTGGGTGTGGTCAGGTGTCTCCACAGCGCCCTCTTCACACGACCATGTTGATATAAAAGTGCTTGAATGTTCATGAAATTTGATCTGATCATTGCATTGGTTTTTTTGGGCTATAATTATTTTTTTGAAATTTTTCGGCCAAACAGGAAGTGCGCTATGAGCCATTTCCTGCGTTGTTCCAAATTTTACGAACACACATTTGAAGGCTTTAGCATACTTGAAAACTTGTAAAACTTTGCAAAAATTATATTTGTCCAATTGTCTTCAATTTGAGACAATAATTGGCAGTAAATGAGGCATTATGGCTCTATAGCGCCCCCAATCAGATTTTTCAAATAATTGCCTTTTTCAGGGTCTCAGCATGCTCAAAAACTCACAAAATTTGGTACAATTCTTAAGACCATCATTCCTATTACACTGATAAAAATTTACATATTGGCGTGGCAAAAATGTTATTATAGCGCCCCCTGGAAAATTTCAAAAAAGTAGCCCTCGCACCGTGGTTGACCTGCATGTATGAACTTCGGTGGACATGTGGAATATCCTGAGACCTAAAACAAAGTCTCTTGGTGCCATGACCTAGACCCAACAGGAAGTCCGCCATTTTTTATTGAAATTGCAACTTTTTTTGATTTTTTGCCATTCACAGGCGTCGTACTTTAACGACCTCCTCCTAGAGATTTTATCCGATCAACTTAATATTTGGCAAGTAATATCCAAAGACCTTGCTGATGTTAAATTGCGAAGCTTTTTTGGATTGATGCAACGGTGTATCCGTGGCGTCGCGGCGAATTTTGATGTCCCGCCATGAAACAGGAAATTGCTTTTACTCCCACATACTTCGTTCGATTTGCCTGAAAGTTTCCAAGCTTGATAATATTTTCCTCCAAAGTATAACTATATGCTAATATTAGATAGGGAGTGGCCAGGTGGCTCCACGACGCCCTCTAGATACGGCCATGTTAAGTTAAAAGTGCTTGAATGTTCATGAAATTTGGGGTGATCATTGCATTAGTCATTCTGGGCGATGGTTAATTTTTTGAAAATTATTGCATAAACAGGAAGTGAGCTATGAGCTATTTCCTGCGTTTTTCCAAATTTTACGAACTCATGTTTTCAGGCCTTAGAATGCTCCAAACCTTAAAAAACCTAGCAAACATTATAAATGTCTTATTCTCTTCAATGTCATCCATCAATTGGCATTAAATATGGCATAATGGCTCAATAGCGCCCCCAGTCAGATATTTAAAAGTATTGCCTCTTTGATCGTCTAAACATATTGGAAAATTTACAAAAATCAACACACTCATGGAGCCTGACATTACGATTACCTTGTTGTAGATTTTGCACACAGGCATGTCAAAATGGTATCGTAGCGCCCTCGAGAAAATTTTTGCACTCCCCTCAGGAAACCACAATGCACACAGTCTAGCAGTGCCCAATGGCTCTGAATGGACACCTGCACCCATCAAGATCTTGCTGCCACCCCAACGTGCACGAGGGGGGCGAGGGCCCTTTCAACGCTGCTTGCAGCTTTAATTCTTCTTCTTCTTCTTCTTCTTTTTATTCTGCTGCGAGAACGCATTTTTGAGAGCTTTGCCATGCACGAAAACTCACAAAAATTTGCCCACACGTCAGTCGTGGTGAAAATTGCAAAGTTTTATTATTTTTGTGCTTGGACATGCCCCGCAGGCTCTATAGCGCCACCAAACACGCTGCCATTTTGGAACGCACTTGCTCAGATTCTAATGAAATTCTATAGGGTGATAGTAGTCATCATAAATTTTTTAGTCAATTTTTTTGAAATTTTTTTGCCTGACAGGAAGTGAGCTATGAGCCATTTCCTGCGTTTTTTCAGATTTTACGAACACATTTTTGAGGGCCTTATCATACTCGAAAACAGACCAAACTTGGCTAATTGAATAAAAATATGAAGTTCTTCCATTTGATATCTCATTTGGCACTGGGTATGACATGGTGGCTCTATAGCGCCCCCTAATACATAATTGCATTTTTGAAGGCATCAGCATGCTCGAAAACTCACAAAACTTTGCAAACATATTAAACTGGTCATACTATTTACAAAAATTTAGGGTTTACAGATGGATGTGGCAAAATTGCATTACAGCGCCACCTAGAAAATTTCAATGAAGCAGCCCTCGCAGTGTGTTTAAGCTACATGTTCGAAATTCGGTGGACATGTGTCCTATGCCAAGACCTAAAAAAAAGTCTCTTGGTGCCATGACCTAGACTCAACAGGGAGTCCGCCATTTTTAATTGAATTTGCAAATTTTTTTTATTTTTTGCCATTCACAGGCGTCGTACTTTAACGAACTCCTCCTACAGATTTTATCCTATCAACTTAAAATTTCGCATATGACATCTAAAGACCTTGTCAATGTTAAATTGCGAAGCTTTTTTGGATTCATTAAACTTTGTATCCGTGGCGTTGCGGCGAATATTGATGTTCCGCCATGAAACAGGAAGTTGGTTTTACGCGCACATGCTTTGTGAGATTTGCGCGAAACTTCACAGGCTTGATTATATTGTTCGCCTAAGTAGAAATATATGCTAATATTAGATCGGGAGTGGTCAGGTGGCTCCACAGCGCCCTCTACATACGGCCATGTTGAGATAAAAGTGCTTGAATGTTCATGAAATATTGTTTGATCATTGCATTTGTCATTGCAGGCAATGACCAATTTTTTGAAATTTTTTGGCCGAACAGGAAGTGAATTTTGAGCTATTTCCTGCGTTTTTTCAAATTTTACGAACGCAAGTTTGAAAGCCTTAGAATACTCCAAAGCTAGCAAAACCTTGCACAAATTATAATTGTCTTATTCTCTTCAATGTCATCCATAAATTGGAGCCTTAAGTGGCATAATGGCTCTATAGCGCCCCCAATCAGATTTATAAAAAAATTGCCTTTTTGAGGGTCTCAACATGTTCGAAAACTCACAAAATTTTGTAAATGTATAAAGACCATCATTCATAATACTCTGATAAAAAGCTTACATATTGGCATGGAAAAAAATGTCATTATAGCGCCCCCTGTAAAATTTCAAATAAGCAGCCCTCGCAGCTCGGTAAAACTACATGTATGAAATTCGGTAGAGATGTGGAATATGACGAGACCTAAAAAAAAGTCTCTTGTTGCCATGACCTAGACTCAACAGGAAGTGCGCCATTTTTAATTGAAATTGACACTTTATTGGATTGTTGGCCATTCGCAGGTGTCGTACTTTAACGAACTCCTCCTAGAGACTTTATCCAATCAACTCAAAATTTGGCGAATAATATCTTAAGACCTTGCTGATGTTAAATTACGAAGCTTTTTTGGATATATCGAACGATGTATCCGTGGCATTGCGGCGAATTTCGGCGTCCCGCCATGAAACAGGAAGTTGGTATAACTCCCACATACTTTGTGGGATTAGTCTAAAACTTTCCAAACTTGATAAACTTGTCTTCCCAAGTATAAATATATGCTAATATTAGATCGGAAATGGCCATGTAGCTCCACAGCGCCCTCTAGATACTACCATGTTAAGACAAAAGTGCTTGAATGTTCATAAAATTTGGTGTCATCATTGCATTAGTCATTCCGGGCAATGCTTAATTTTTTGAAATATTTTGGCCAAACAGGAAGTGAGCTATGAGCTATTTCCTGCGTTTTTCCACATTTTACGAATACACGTATTAAGGCCTTAGAATGGTCCAAAACTTGCAAAAACGTGGCTAAAATGATCATTGTCTTATTGCCTTGAATTTGATACATCAACTGGGACTAAATGTGGCATAATGGCTCTATAGCGCCCCCAGTCAGATTCTTTAAACAATAGCTTTTTTGGGGCTCGAAGCGTGCTTAAAAATTTACGAAAATCAACACACACATGATGCCCGGTATTCCAATAACTATGTTGAAGATTTTGCGCACAGGCATAACAAAATGGAATCATAGCGCCATCCAGAAGATTTTTGCAATCCCATCAGGAAAACACATTGTACACAGGCTAGCAGTGTCCAATGGCTGTTAATGGACAACTGCACCCATCAAGGTCTTGCTACCACCCCACTGTGCGCGAGGGGTGCGAGGGCCCTTTCAACGCTGCTTGCAGCTTTAATTATTAGGGCCCGAGCACCGATCGGTGCGAGGAACCTATTGTTTTTGATGGGATTATTATTATTATTATTATTATTATTATTATTCTTCTTCTTCTTCTTCTTCTTCTTCTGCTGCGAGAACGCATTTTTGAGGGCTTTGCCATGCACGAAAACTCACAAAAATTTGCCCACACGTCAGTCGTGGTGAAAATTGCAAATTATTACTATTTTTGTGCTTAGACATGCCTAGGTGGCTCTATAGCGCCACCAAAAACGCGGCCATTTTGGAACGCACTTGCTCGGATTCTCACGAAATTCGATTGGGCCATAGCAGTCATGATAAATTTTTTTGGTAATTTTTTTGAAATTTTTTTGCCGCACAGGAAGTGAGCTACGAGCCATTTCCTGCGTTTTTTCAGATTTTACAAACACATTTTTGAGGGCCTTATCATACTCGAAAACTCACCAAACTTGGCTCATAGACTAAAAATATTAAGTTCTTTGATTCGATGTCTCATTTGGCACTAAGTGTGACATGGTTGCTCTATAGCGCCCCCTAATACATAATTGCATTTTTGAGGGCCTCAGCATGCTCGAAAACTCACGTAACTTTGCAACAATATTAAGCCGATCATACCTTTCACTAGGCTATGAGGTTTACAGATGGATGTTGCAAGATTGCATTACAGCACCACCTAGAATATTTCAATTAAGCAGCCCTCGCAGGGTGTTTAACATACATAACTTTTTTTTATTTTTTGTCATTCACAGGCGTCGTACTTTAACGAACTCCTCCTAGAGATTTTATCCGATGAACTAAAAATTTGGCACAGGCCATCTAAAGACATTCTCCATGTTAAATTGCGAAGGTTTTTTGGATTCATTGAAAATTGTGTCCGTGGCGTTGCGGCGAATTTCGATGTTCCGCCATGAAAATGGAAGTTGCTTTTATGAGCACATGCATTGTGAAATTTGCGTGAAACTTTACAGGCTTAATAGTAGTCTACTTCCAAATATAACTATATGTTGATATTGGATTGGGTGTGGTCAGGTGTCTCCACAGCGCCCTCTTCACACGACCATGTTGATATAAAAGTGCTTGAATGTTCATGAAATTTGGTCTGATCATTGCATTGGTTTTTTTGGGCTATAATTATTTTTTTGAAATTTTTCGGCCAAACAGGAAGTGCGCTATGAGCCATTTCCTGCGTTATTCCAAATTTTACGAACACACATTTGAAGGCTTTAGCATACTTGAAAACTTGTAAAACTTTGCAAAAATTATATTTGTCCAATTGTCTTTAATTTGAGACAATAATTGGCAGTCAATGAGGCATTATGGCTCTATAGCGCCCCCAATCAGATTTTTCAAATAATTGCCTTTTTGAGGGTCTCAGCATGCTCAAAAACTCACAAAATTTTGTACAATTCTAATGACCATCATTCCTATTACACTGATAAAAATTTACATATTGGCGTGGCAAAAATGGCATTATAGCGTCCCCTGGAAAATTTCATAAAGTAGCCCTCGCACCGTGGTTGACCTGCATGTATGAACTTCGGTGGACATGTGGAATATCCTGAGACCTAAAACAAAGTCTCTTGGTGCCATGACCTAGACCCAACAGGAAGTCCGCCATTTTTAATTGAAATTGCAACTTTTTTTGATTTTTTGCCATTAACAGGCGTCGTACTTTAACGAACTCCTCCTAGAGATTTTATCCGATCAACTTAAAATTTTGCATATGACATCTAAAGACGTTGTCGATGTTAAATTGCGAAGCTTTTTTGGATTCATTGAACTTTGTATCCGTGGCGTCGCGGCAAATTTCAATGTTCCGCCATGAAACAGGAAGTTGGTTTTCCGCGCACATGCTTTGTGAGATTTGCGCAAAACTTTACAGGCTTCATAAGAGTCTACTTTCCAGTAGAACTATATGTTGATATTAGATTGGGTGTGGTCAGGTGGTTCCACAGCGCCCTCTTGACACAACCATGTTGAGATAAAAGTGCTTGAATGTTCATGAAATTTGGTTTGATCATTGCATTTGTCATGCCAGGTTATGGTAATTTTTTTGGAATTTTTTGGCCAAACAGGAAGTGAGCTATGAGCCATTTCCTGCGTTTCTCCAAATTTTATTAACACATATGTGGAAGCCTAAGAATACTCGAAATCTTGCAAAAAGTTGCACAAATTATAATTGTCTTATTATATTCAATCTTCTACATCAATTTGCACTAAATTTGGCACCATGGCTCTATAGCGCCCCCAATCAGATTTTAAAAAAAAATTGCTCTTTTGAGGGTCTCAGCATGTTCAAAAACTCACAAAATTTTGTAAATGTATAAAAATCATCATTTGTATTACTCTGATAAAAAGCTTATATATAGGCTTGGCAAAATTGTCATAATAGCGCCCCCTGGATAATTTCAAATAAGCAGCCCTCGCAGCCTGGTAAACCTACATGTATGAAATTCGGTAGAGATGTGGAATATGACGAGACCTACAAAAAATTCTCTTGGTGCCATGACCTACACTCAACAGGAAGTCCACCATTTTTAATTGAAATTGCAACTTTTTTGGATTGTTGGCCATTCACAGGTGTCGTACTTTAACGAACTCCTCCTAGAGATTTTATCTGATCAACTTAAAATTTGGCATATGACATTGAAAGATGTCGTCGATGTTAAATTGCGAAGCTTTTTTGGATTCATCGGACTTTGTATCCGTGGCATCGCGGCGAATTTCAATGTTCCGCCATGAAAATGGAAGTTTATTTTATGAGCATATGCTTTGGGAGATTTACATGAAACTTTACAGGCTTAATGATAGTCTAATTCCAAATATACCTATATGTTGATATTGGAGTGGGTGTGGTCAGGTGGCTCTACAGCGCCCTCTTGACACGGCCATGTTGATATAAAAGTGCTTGAATGTTCATGAAATCATTGCATTTGGTTTTCTGGGCTGTGCTGATTTTTTTGAATTTTTTCAGCCCAACAGGAAGTGAGCTATGAGTCATTTCCTGCGTTATTCCAAATTTTATGAACACACATTTGAAGGCCTTAGCATACTCGAAAACTTGCAAAACTTAGCTAAAATTTTATTTGTCACATTGTCTTCAATTTGAAACAAAAATTGGCAGTAAATGAGGCATCATGGCTCTATAGCGCCCCAATACGATTTTTAAAAGAATTACCCTTTTGAGGGTTTCAGCATGCTCAAAAACTCACAAAATTTTGTACAATTTTAAAGACCATCATGCCTTTTACACTCATGAAAAATTTACAAATAGGCGTGGCAAAAATGGCATTATAGCGCCCCCTGGAAAATTTCAAATGAGCAGCCCTCGCAGCCCGATAAACCCACATGTATGAAATTCGGTAGACATGTGGAATATGCCGAGACCTACAAAAAAGTCGCTTGGTGCCATGACCTAGACCCAACAGGAAGGCTGCCATTTTTAATTGAAATTGCAACTTTTTAAAATTTTTTTTGCCATTCACAGGTGTCGTACTTTTACAAACTCCTCCTAGAGATTTTATCCGATCAACTTAAAATTTGGCATATAATATCTAAAAACCTTGCTGACGTTAAATTGCGAAGCTTTTTCGATTTTATCGAACGATGCATCCGTGGCGTCACGGCGAATTTTGATGTCCTGCCATGAAACAGGAAGTTGCTTTCAATTCCACATACTTTGTGGGATTTGCCTGAAACTTTCCAAGCTTGATAAAATTGTCTGCCCAAGTATAGATATATGCTTATTTTATATCGAGAGGTACCAGGTGGCTCCACAGCACACTCTAGATATGGCCATGTTCAGATAAAAGTGCTTGAAAGTTCATGAAGTTTGGTATGATCATTGCATTAGTCATTCTCCGCAATTGTTAATTTTTTGAAATTTTTTTGCCAAACAGGAAGAGAGCTATGAGCTATTTCCTGCGTTTTTCCAAATTTTACGAACACACGTTTTAAGGCCTTAGAATGCTCCAAAACTTGCAAAACCATCCAAAAATTAGAAATGTCTTATTCTCTTCAATACATCCATCAATTGGCACTAAATGGGGCATAATGGCTCTATAGCGCCCCCAATAATATTTATAAAAGAATTGCTCTTTTGAAAGTCTAAACATGCTGGAAAATTTACAAAAATCGAAACACTCATGGAGCCCTGTATTACGATGACTGTGTTGTAGATTTTGTGCACAGGCAAGTCAAAATGGTATCATAGCGCCCTCCAGAAAATTTTTGCACTCCCATCAGGAAACCACATTGTACGCAGTCCAGCTGTGTCCAATGGCTCTGAATGGACACCAGCAGCCATCAAGATCTTGCTGCCACCCCAATGTGCACAGGGGGGGCGAGGGCCCTTTCAACGCTGCTTGCAGCTTTAATTAGGGCCCGAGCACCGACTGGTGCCAGGAACCTATTGTTTTTGATGGGATTTTTATTAGGGCCCGAGCACCGACCGGTGCGAGGAACCTATTGTTTTTGATGGGATTTTTATTATTCTTCTTCTTCTTCTTCTTCTTCTTCTTCTTCTTTTTATTCTGCTGCGAGAACGCATTTTTGAGGGCTTTGCCATGCACGAAAACTCACAAAAATTTGCCCACATGTCAGTCGTGGTGAAAATTGCAAAGTATTATTATTTTTGTGCTTGGACATGCCCCGGTGGCTCTATAGCGCCACCAAACACACGGCCATTTTGGAACGCACTTGCTCGGATTCTCACGAAATTTTATAGAGTCATAGTAGTCATCATAAATTTTTTTGTAAATTTTTTTGAAATTTTTTTGCCTCACAGGAAGTGAGCTATGAGCCATTTCCTGCATTTTTTTAGATTTTACGAACACATTTTTGAGGGTTTTATCATACTCGAAAACTCACCAGACTTGGCTCATAGACTAGAAATATTACGTTCTTTGATTCGATATCTCATTTGGCACTGTGTGTGATATGGTAGCTCTATAGCGCCCCCTAATACATAATTGCATTTTTGAGGGCCTCAGCATGCTTGAAAACTCACAAAACTTTGCAAACATATTAAGCAGGTCTTACTTTTAACTAGGATTTAGGGTTTACAGATGGATGTGGCAAAATTGCATTACAGCGCCACCTAGAAAATTTCAATGAAGCAGCCCTCGCAGCGTGTTTGACCTACATGTACAAAATTCGGTGGACATGTGTACTATGCCAAGACCTAAAAAAAAGTCTCTTGGTGCCATGACCTAGACTGAACAGGAAGTCCGCCATTTTTAATTGAATTTGCAAATTTTTTAAATTTTTTGCCATTCACAGGCTTCGTACTTTAACGAACTCCTCCTAGAGATTTTATCCGATCAACTTAAAATTTTGAATTTAACATCTTAAGACCTTGTCGATGTTAAATTGGGAAGCTTTTTTGGATTCATTGAACTTTGTATCCGTGGCATCGCGGCGAATTTCGATGTTTCGCCATGAAACAGGAAGTTGGTTTTACGCGCACATGCTTTGTGAAATTTGCGCGAAACTTTACAGGCTTTATAGGAGTTCACTTCCAAGTAGACCTATATGTTGATATTAGATTGGGTGTGGTCAGGTGGCTCCACAGCGCCCTCTTGAAACGGCCATGTTGAAATAAAAGTGCTTGAATGTTCATGAAATTTGGTGTGATCATTGCATTGCTCATGTCCAGTTATTTTAATTTTTTTGAAATTTTTTGCCTAAACAGGAAGTGAGCTATGCGCCATTTCCTGCGTTTTTCCAAATTTTATAAACACATGTTTGGATGCTTTAGAATACTCGAAATCTTGCAAAAAGTTGCACAAATTATAATTGTCTTATTATCTTCAATTTTATATATCAATTTACTCTAAATTTGGCACAATGGCTCTATAGCGCCCCCAATCAGATTTTTAAAAGAATTGCCATTTTGAGGGTCTCAGCATGTTCTAAAACTCACAAAATTTTGTAAATGTATAAAGACCATCATTTGTATTACTCTGACAAAAAACGTATATATATACATGGCAAAAATGTCACTATAGCGCTCCCTGGAAAATTTTAAATAAGCAGCCCTCGCAGCCTGGTAAACCTACATGTATGAAATTCGGTAGACATGTGGAATATGCTGAGACCTACAAAAAATTCTCTTGGTGCCATGACCTACACTCAACAGGAAGTCTACCATTTTTAATTGAAATTGCAACTTTTTTGGATTGTTGGCCATTCACAGGTGTCGTACTTTAACGAACTCCTCCTAGAGATTTTATCTGATCAACTTAAAATTTGGCATATGACATTGAAAGACGTCGTCGATGTTAAATTGCGAAGCTTTTTTGGATTCATCGAACTTTGTATCCGTGGCCTCGCGGCGAATTTCGATGTTCCGCCATGAAAATGGAAGTTTATTTTATGAGCATATGCTTTGGGAGATTTACATGAAACTTTACAGGCTTAATGATAGTCTAATTCCAAATATACCTATATGTTGATATTGGAGTGGGTGTGGTCAGGTGGCTCTACAGCGCCCTCTTGACACGGCCATGTTGATATAAAAGTGCTTGAATGTTCATGAAATTTGGTCAGATCATTGCATTTGTTTTTCTGGGCTGTGCTGATTTTTTTGAAATTTTTTGGCCAAACAGGAAGTGAGCTATGAGTCATTTCCTGCGTTATTCCAAATTTTATGAACACACATTTGAAGGCCTTACCATAGTCGAAAACTTGCAAAACTTAGCTAAAATTTTATTTGTCACATTGTCTTCAATTTGAAACAAAAATTGGCAGTAAATGAGGCATCATGGCTCTATAGCGCCCCCAATACGATTTTAAAAAAAATTACCCTTTTGAGGGTTTCAGCATGCTCAAAAACTCACAAAATTTTGTACAATTTTAAAGAGCATCATTCCTATTACACTGATAAAAAATTTACAAATAGGCGTGGCAAAAATGGCATTATAGCGCCCCCTGGAAAATTTCAAATAAGCAGCCCTCGCAGCCCGATAAACCCACATGTATGAAATTCGGTAGACATGTGGAATATGCCGGGACCTACAAAAAAATCCCTTGGTGCCATGACCTAGACCCAACAGGAAGGCTGCCATTTTTAATTGAATTTGCAAATTTTTTTTAATTTTTTGCCATTCACTGGCTTCGTACTTTAACGAACTCCTCCTAGAGATTTTATCCGATCAACTTAAAATTTTGAATTTAACATCTGAAGACCTTCTCAATGTTAAATTGCGAAGCTTTTTTGGATTCATTGAACTTTGTATCCGTGGCGTCGCGGCAAATTTCGATGTTCCGCCATGAAACAGGTAGTTATTTTTACGCGCACATGCTTTGTGAAATTTGCGCGAAACTTTACAGGCTTTATAGGAGTCCACTTCCAAGTAGACCTATATGTTGATATTAGATTGGGTGTGGTCAGGTGGCTCCACAGCGCCCTCTTGAAACGGCCATGTTGAGATAAAAGTGCTTGAATGTTCATGAAATTTGGTGTGATCGTTGCTTTGTTCATGTCGGGTTATATTAATTTTTTTGAAATTTTTTGGCTAAACAGGAAGTGAGCGATGCGCCATTTCCTGCGTTTTTCCAAATTTTATAAACACATGTTTGGATGCTTAAGAATGCTCGAAATCTTGCAAAAAGTTGCACAAATTATAATTGTTTTATTATCTTCAATTTTATATATCAATTTACACTAAATTTGGCACAATGGCTCTATAGCGCCCCCAATCAGATTTTTAAAAGAATTGCCCTTTTGAGGGTCTCAGCATGCTCAAAAACTCCCAAAATTTTGTACAATTCTAAAGACCATCATCCCTATCACACGGAAAAAAATTTACATAAAGGCGTGGCAAAAATGGCATTATAGCGCCCCCTGGAAAATTTCAAATAAGCAGCCCTCGCATTGTGGTTGACCTGCATGTATGAACTTCGGTGGACATGTGGAATATCCTGAGAACTCAAAAAAAGTCTCTTGGTGCCATTACCTAGATCCAACTGGAAGTATGCCATTTTAGATTGAAATTGCAATTTTTTTCGATTTTTCGCCATTCATGGGTGACGTACTTTAACGAACTCCTCCTAGAGATTTTATCCGATGAACTTAATATTTGGCAAATAATTTCTAAAGACCTTGCTGATGTTAAATTGCGAAGCTATTCTGATTTCATCGAACGATGTATCCGTGGCGTCGCGGCGAATTTCGATGTTCCGCCATGAAACAGGAAGTTGGTTTTATGCGCATATGCTTTGTGAAATTTGCCCGAAACTTTACAGGCTTAATAAGAGTCGACTTCCAAATATACCTATATGTTGATATTGGATTGGGTGTGGTCAGGTGGCTCCACAGCGCCCTCTTGACACGGCCATGTTGAGTTAAAAGTGCTTGAATGTTCATGAAATTAAATCTGATCATTACATTTGTTTTTTTGGGCTATGCATATTTTTTTTAAATTTTTCGGCCAAACAGGAAGTGAGCTATGAGCCATTTCCTGCGTTATTCCAAATTTTACGAACACACGTTTGAAGGTTTTAGCATACTCGAAAACTTGCAAAACTTTGCAAAAATTATGATTGTCTGATTGTTTTCAATTTGAGACAGAAATTGGCAGTAAATGTGGTATAATGGCTCTATAGCGCCCCCAATCAGATTTTTAAAAGAATTGCCCTTTTGAGGGTCTCAGCATGCTCAAAAACTCACAAAATTTTGTACCATTCTAAAAACTATCATTCCTATTACACTGATTAAAAAAATACATGTAGAGTTGGCAAAAATGGCATTGTAGCGCCCCCTGGAAAATTTCAAATAAGCAGCCCTCGCATCGTGGTTGACCTGCATGTATGAACTTCAGTGGGCATGTGGAATATCCTGAGACCTAAAAATAAGTCACTTGGTGCCATGACCTAGACCCAACAGGAAGTTTGCCATTGTTAATTGAAATTGCAACTTTATTACATTTTTCGCAATTCGTAGGTGTCGTACTTTAACGAACTCCTCCTAGAGATTTTATCAGATCAACTTAATATTTGGCAGATAATATCTAAAGACCTTGCTAATGTTAAATTGCGAAGCAATTTTGATTTCATTGAACAATGTATCCGTGGCGTCGCGGCGAATTTTTATATCCCGCCATGAAACAGGGAGTTGCTTTTACTGCCACATACTTTGTGGGATTTGCCCGAAACTTCCTATGCTTGATAAAATTGTCCTCCGAAGTATATACTTATGCTAATATTGGATCAAGAGGTGCTAGGTGGCTGCACAGCGCCCTCTAGATATGGTCATGTTAAGATAAAAGTGCTTGAATGTTCATGAAATTTGGTGTGATCATTGCATTTGTCATTCCGGGCAATGGTTAGCTTTTGGAAATTTTTTTGGCCAAACAGGAAGTGAGCTATGAGCTATTTCCTGCGTTTTTCCGAGTTTTATTAACGCACGTTTTAAGGCTTAGAATGCTTTGCAAAACCTTGCAAAAATTATAAAGGTTGTATTCTCTTCAATGTCATCCATCAATTGGCACTAAATATGGCATAATGGCTCTATAGCGCCCCCAGTCAGATTTATAAAAGAATTGCCCTGTTGAAGGTCTAATCATGTTTGAAAATTTACAAAAATCAAAAAACTCATGGAGCTCGGTATTACGATTACTATGTTGTAGATTTTGCTCTCAGGCATGTCAAAATTCTATCATAGCGCCCTCCAGAAAATTTTTGCACTCCCCTCAGGAAACCACATTGTACGCGATCCAGCAGTGTCCAATGGCTCTGAATGGACACCTGCAGCCATCAAGATCTTGCTACCACCCCAACGTGCACGAGGGGGGCGAGGGCCCTTTCAACGCTGCTTGCAGCTTTAATTAGGGCCCGAGCACCGACCGGTGCCAGGGCCCGGAACGGGTCCTGGCACCGAAGGTGCGAGGAACCTATTGTTTTTGATGGGATTTTTATTATTCTTCTTCTTCTTCTTTTTATTCTGCTGCGAGAACGCATTTTTGAGGGCTTTGCCATGCACGAAAACTCACAAAAATTTGCCCACACGTCAGTCGTGGTGAAAATTGCAAAGTATTACTACTTTTGTGCTTAGACATGCCTAGGTGGCTCTATAGCGCCACAAAACACGAGGCCATTTTGGAACGCACTTGCTCGGATTCTCACGAAATTCGATTGGGCCATAGCAGTCATGATAAATTTTTTTGGTAATTTTTTTGAAATTTTTTTGCCGCACAGGAAGTGAGCTACGAGCCATTTCCTGCGTTTTTTCAGATTTTACAAACACATTTTTGAGGGCCTTATCATACTCGAAAACTCACCAAACTTGGCTCATAGACTAAAAATATTAAGTTCTTTGATTCGATGTCTCATTTGGCACTAAGTGTGACATGGTGGCTCTATAGCGCCCCCTAATACATAATTGCATTTTTGAGGGCCTCAGCATGCTCGAAAACTCACGTAACTTTGCAACAATATTAAGCCGATCATACCTTTCACTAGGCTCTGAGGTTTACAGATGGATGTTGCAAGATTGCATTACAGCGCCACCTAGAATATTTCAATTAAGCAGCCCTCGCAGGGTGTTTAACATACATGTACAAAATTCGGTGGATATGTGTACTATGCCAAGACCTAAAAAAAAGTCTCTTGGTGCCATGACCTAGACTCAACAGGAAGTCCGACATTTTTAATTGAATTTGCAACTTTTTTTAATTTTTTTGTCATTCACAGGCGTCGTACTTTAACGAACTCCTCCTAGAGATTTTATCCGATCAACTAAAAATTTGGCACAGGCCATCTAAAGACAATTTCCATGTTAAATTGCGAAGCTTTTTTGGATTCATTGAAAATTGTGTCCGTGGCGTTGCGGCGAATTTCGATGTTCCGCCATGAAAATGGAAGTTGCTTTTATGAGCACATGCATTGTGAAATTTGCGTGAAACTTTACAGGCTTAATAGTAGTCTACTTCCAAATATAACTATATGTTGATATTGGATTGGGTGTGGTCAGGTGTCTCCACAGCGCCCTCTTCACACGACCATGTTGATATAAAAGTGCTTGAATGTTCATGAAATTTGGTCTGATCATTGAATTGGTTTTTTTGGGCTATAATTATTTTTTTGAAATTTTTCGGCCAAATAGGAAGTGCGCTATGAGCCATTTCCTGCGTGATTCCAAATTTTACGAACACACATTTGAAGGCTTTAGCATACTTGAAAACTTGTAAAACTTTGCAAAAATTATATTTGTCCAATTGTCTTCAATTTGAGACAATAATTGGCAGTAAATGAGGCATTATGGCTCTATAGCGCCCCCAATCAGATTTTTCAAATAATTGCCTTTTTGAGGGTCTCAGCATGCTCAAAAACTCACAAAATTTTGTACAATTCTAAAGACCATCATTTCTATCACACTGATAAAAATTTACATATTGGCGTGGCAAAAATGGCATTATAGCGCCCCCTGGAAAATTTCAAAAAAGTAGCCCTCGCACCGTGGTTCACCTGCATGTATGAACTTCGGTGGACATGTGGAATATCCTGAGACCTAAAACAAAGTCTCTTGGTGCCATGACCTAGACCCAACAGGTAGTCCGCCATTTTTAATTGAAACTGCAACTTTTTTTGATTTTTTGCCATTCACAGGCGTCATACTTTAACGAACTCCTCCTAGAGATTTTATCCGATCAACTTAAAATTTTGCATATGACATCTAAAGACGTTGTCGATGTTAAATTGCGAAGCTTTTTTGGATTCATTGAACTTTGTATCCGTGGCGTCGCGGCAAATTTCAATGTTCCGCCATGAAACAGGAAGTTGGTTTTCCGCGCACATGCTTTGTGAGATTTGCGCAAAACTTTACAGGCTTCATAAGGGTCTACTTCCAAGTAGAACTATATGTTGATATTATACTCAGCAACAAAAGTTTCTGTGACATCAATATTGTTAATTATTTTTCATAACGCAATTATGAAATTGTCATACATGGTGATATCAGACTGAAACGGTACACGTAAACACAACATTGAAATGGAAATCATGAAAATGCGAGAAAATGACTTTGCACGTGAAAATGTGCGTAAATCATGCTTGTGGATGGCAATAAAAGAGGAGAATTTTTGGAATGTTCACATTGTGCCTGATGAACGACGGAAGCATCACTTATCGAAAACACAGCCATTTCGGATCAGGAACTCTACCCTCTAAATGCCAAGACTGTCTGAAAATGATCGGTGGAGGGAACCTCGCAGAGGGAAGTTGCTCATCGCCTGAATGTCCACCGAAACACCATTTGGAACATATGGCAGCGTCATCAGCAGACAAGACATGTCAGAGACCGTCCTCGCAGCGGCCGTCCACGAGTAACCACTCCCAGACAGGACAACTGGATTCGAACAACCCATCTCCGAAATCGATTCCAACCTGCAACCATAACTGCAAGAACGATACCTGGTTTGAGGCGACTGTCTGCACAGACAATCCGTCGCCGTCTCCGTCATTTTGGCATTGTCCCACGTCGGCCAGCAAGACGTCCAATACTCACAGTACAACACCGACGACTGCGTCTACAGTGGGCACAACAACATCGACGGTGGATCCAACGTCAGTGGGATCTTGTACTCTTCACTGATGAATCAAGATTCATGCTTAACCGATGTGATGGTCGTTTACGTGTATACCGTCGACGTGGAGAACGTTATGCCAACAACTGTGTTCAGGAATTTGATCGTTTTGGAGGTGGTAGTGTCATGATTTGGGGAGGGATCACGGCTAGAAACAGAACAGATTTGCTTGTTATTGATGGAAATCTGACAGGTCAAAGATATCGCGATGAAGTGCTACGGCCATTGGTGGTACCGTTTTTGATGCAACATGGTCCCGGAATAACGCTGCAACATGATAACGCCAGACCACACGTTGCAAGGATTGTACAGCAGTATCTGATGCAACAACATGTCAATGTCCTGCCATGGCCAGCCAGATCCCCAGACATGTCCCCAATCGAGCATCTTTGGGACGAGATGGATCGACGTTTGCGGCGGTTGGATAACCCGCCAGCTACACTCCAGGAATTGCGACAACGTCTACGTCAGATTTGGAATGACATCCCACAGCAATTTCTGGCACATCTGATTCGGTCCATGCGCCGGAGATGCGTTGCTTGCATCATGGCACGAGGAAGTCACACCCGGTATTGAAGTGTGAAGGTCACAATTGGTTAGACGTCAGACAAGTGCTTCATGACGCATGAAAATGACATTTTTCGTTTTGAGTGACGTTGGCACTGAAAAGTCAGTGTTTCTCCTGTTAAATAAACATATTGATTGCATTGAGATCTTTGCGTGTCATTTATAACATACACATAAATGGTGTCACAGAAACTTTTGTTGCTGAGTATAGATTGGGTGTGGTCAGGTGGCTCCACAGCGCCCTCTTGACACAACCATGTTGAGATAAAAGTGCTTGAATGTTCATGAAATTTGGTTTGATCATTGCATTTGTCATGCCAGGTTATGGTAATTTTTTTGGAATTTTTTGGCCAAACAGGAAGTGAGCTATGAGCCATTTCCTGCGTTTCTCCAAATTTTATTAACACATATTTGGAAGCCTAAGAATACTCGAAATCTTGCAAAAAGTTGCACAAATTATAAATGTCTTATTTTGTTTAATATCATCTATCAATTGGCACTAAATGTGGCATAACGGCTCTATAGCGCCCCCAATCAGATTTATAAAAGAATTGCTCTTTTGAAAGTCTAAACATGCTGGAATATTTACAAAAATCAACACACTCATGGAGCCCCATATTACGATTACTGTGTTGTAGATTTTGCGCACAGGCTAGTCAAAATGGTATCATAGCGCCCTCCAGAAAATTTTTGCACTCCCATCAGGAAACCACATTGTACGCGGTCCAGCAGTGTCCAATGGCTCTGAATGGACACCTGCAGCCATCAAGATCCTGCTGCCACCCCAACGTGCACGAGGGGGGCGAGGGCCCTTTCAACGCTGCTTGCAGCTTTAATTAGGGCCCGAGCACCGACCGGTGCCAGGGCCCGGAACGGGTCCTGGCACCGAAGGTGCGAGGAACCTATTGTTTTTGATGGGATTTTTATTATTATTCTTCTTCTTCTTCTTCTTCTTCTTATTATTATTATTATTATTCTGCTGCGAGAACGCATTTTTGAAGGTTTTACCATGCACGAAAACCCACAAAAATTTGCACACACGTCAGACTTGGTAAAAATTACAAAGTTTTATTGTTTTTGTGCTTGGACATGCCCCAGTGGCTCTATAGCGCCACCAAACACACGCCCATTTTGGAACGCACTTGCTCGGATTCTCATGAAATTTGACAGGGCCACAGCAGTCATAATAAATTTTTTTGTCAATTTTTTTGAATTTTTTTGCCGCACAGGAAGTGAGCTATGAGCCATTTCCTGCGTTTTTTCAGATTTTACGAACACATTTTTGAGGGCCTTATTATCCTCGAAAATTCACCAAACTTGGCTCATAGACTAAAAATATTAAATACTTTGATTCGATATCTCATTTGGCACTGGGTTTGACATGGTAGCTCTATAGCGCCCCCTAATATGTAATTGCATTTTTGAGGGTCTCAGCATTCTTGAAAACTCACGAAACTTTGCAGGCCTATTAAGCTGGTCATACTATTTACTAGGATATAGGGTTTGAAGAAAAATGTGGCAAAATTGCATTACAGCGCCACCTAGAAAATTTCAATTAAGCAGCCCTCGCAGCGTGTTTAATCTACATGTTCCAAATTCGGTGGACATATGAACTATGCCAAAACCTAAAAAAAAGTCTCTTGGTGCCATGACCTAGACTCAACAGGAAGTCCGCCATTTTTAATTGAATTTGCAATTTTTTTTAATTTTTTGCAATTCACAGGCATCATACTTTAATGAACTCCTCCTAGAGATTTTATCTGATCAACTTAAAATTTGGCATATGACATTGAAAGACGTCGTCGATGTTAAATTGCGAAGCTTTTTTGGATTCATCGAACTTTGTATCCGTGGCGTCGCGGCGAATTTCGATGTTCCGCCATGAAAATGGAAGTTGCTTTTATGAGCATATGCTTTGGAAGATTTACGTGAAACTTTACAGGCTTAATGATAGTCTAATTCCAAATATACCTATATGTTGATATATGAGTGGGTGTGGTCAGGTGGCTCTACAGCGCCCTCTTCACACGGCCATGTTGATATAAAAGTGCTTGAATGTTCATGAAATTTGGTCTGATCATTGCATTTATTTTTCTGGGCTGTGCTGATTTTTTAAAAATTTTTCAGCCAAACAGGAAGTGAGCTATGAGTCATTTCCTGCGTTATTCCAAATTTTATGAACACACATTTGAAGGCCTTGGCATACTCGAAAACTTGCAAAACATAGCTAAAATTTTATTTGTCACATTGTCTTAAATTTGAAACAAAAATTGGCAGTAAATGAGGCATCATGGCTCTATAGCGCCCCCAATACGATTTTTAAAAGAATTTCCCTTTTTGGGTTTCAGCATGCTCAAAAACTCACAAAATTTTGTCCAATTTTAAAGACCATCATTCCTATTACACTGATAAAAAATTTACAAATAGGTGTGGCAAAAATGGCATTATAGCGCCCCCTGGAAAATTTCAAAAAGCAGCCCTCGCAGCCCGGTAAACCCACATGTATGAAATTCGGAAGACATGTGGAATATGCCGAGACCTACAAAAAAAGTCTCTTGGTGCCATGACCTAGACTCAACAGGAAGGCTGCCATTTTTAATTGAAATTGCAACTTTTTTTTCATTTTTTTTGCCATTCACAGGTGTCGTACTTTAACGAACTCCTCCTAGAGATTTTATCCGATCAACTTAAAATTTGGCATATAATATCTTAAAACCTTGCTGACGTTAAATTGCGTAGCTTTTTTGATTTCATCGAACGATGCATCCGTGGCGTCACGGCAAATTTTGATGTCCTGCCATGAAACAGGAAGTTGCTTTCAATTCCACATACTTTGTGGGATTTGCCTGAAACTTTCCAAGCTTGATAAAATTGTCCGCCCAAGTATAGATATATGCTTATTTTATATCGAGAGGTGCCAGGTGGCTCCACAGCGCCCTCTAGATATGGCCATGTTCAGATAAAAGTGCTTGAAAGTTCATGAAATTCGGTATGATCATTGCATTAGTCATTCTCCGCAATTGTTAATTTTTGGAAATTTTTTTGCCAAACGGGAAGAGAGCTATGAGCTATTTCCTGCATTTTTCAAAATTTTACGAACACCGTTTTAAGGCCTCAGAATGCTCCAAAATTTGCAAAACCATCCAAAAATTAGAACTGTCTTATTCTCTTCAATACATCCATCAATTGGCACTACATGGGGCATAATGGCTCTATAGCGCCCCCAATAATATTTATAAAAGAATTGCTCTTTTGAAAGTCTAAACATGCTGGAATATTTACAAAAATCAACACACTCATGGAGCCCCATATTACGATTACTGTGTTGTAGATTTTGCGCACAGGCTAGTCAAAATGGTATCATAGCGCCCTCCAGAAAATTTTTGCACTCCCATCAGGAAACCACATTGTACGCGGTCCAGCAGTGTCCAATGGCTCTGAATGGACACCTGCAGCCATCAAGATCCTGCTGCCACCCCAACGTGCACGAGGGGGGCGAGGGCCCTTTCAACGCTGCTTGCAGCTTTAATTAGGGCCCGAGCACCGACCGGTGCCAGGGCCCGGACCGGGTCCTGGCACCGAAGGTGCGAGGAACCTATTGTTTTTGATGGGATTTTTATTATTATTCTTCTTCTTCTTCTTCTTCTTCTTCTCACGAAATTTTATAGAGTCATAGTAGTCATCATAAATTTTTTTGTAAATTTTTTTGAAATTTTTTTGCCTCACAGGAAGTGAGCTATGAGCCATTTCCTGCGTTTTTTTAGATTTTACGAACACATTTTTGAGGGTTTCATCATACTCGAAAACTCACCAGACTTGGCTCATGGACTAGTAATATTACGTTCTTTGATTCGATATCTCATTTGGCACTGGGTGTGATATGGTAGCTCTATAGCGCCCCCTAATACATAATTGCATTTTTGAGGGCCTCAGCATGCTTGAAAACTCACAAAACTTTGCAAACATATTAAGCAGGTCTTACTTTTAACTAGGATTTAGGGTTTACAGATGGATGTGGCAAAATTGCATTACAGCGCCACCTAGAAAATTTCAATGAAGCAGCCCTCGCAGCGTGTTTGACCTGCATGTACAAAATTCGGTGGACATGTGTACTATGCCAAGACCTAAAAAAAAGTCTCTAGGTGCCATGACCTAGACTCAACAGGAAGTCCGCCATTTTTAATTGAATTTGCAAATTTTTTTAATTTTTTGCCATTCACAGGCTTCGTACTTTAACGAACTCCTCCTAGAGATTTTATCCGATCAACTTAAAATTTTGAATTTAACATCTTAAGACCTTGTCAATGTTAAATTCCGAAGCTTTTTTGGATTCATTGAACTTTGTATCCGTGGCGTCGCGGCGAATTTCGATGTTCCGCCATGAAACAGGAAGTTGGTTTTACGCGCACATGCTTTGTGGAATTTGCGCGAAACTTTACAGGCTTTATAGGAGTCCACTTACAAGTAGACCTATATGTTGATATTAGATTGGGTGTGGTCAGGTGGCTCCACAGCGCCCTCTTGAAACGGCCATGTTGAGATAAAAGTGCTTGAATGTTCATGAAATTTGGTGTGATCATTGCATTGTTCATGTCGAGTTATTTTAATTTTTTTGAAATTTTTTGGCCAAACAGGAAGTGAGCTATGCGCCATTTCCTGCGTTTTTCCAAATTTTATAAACACATGTTTGGATGCTTAAGAATACTCGAAATCTTGCAAAAAGTTGCACAAATTATAATTGTCTTATTATCTTCAATTTTATATATCAATTTACACTAAATTTGGCACAATGGCTCTATAGCGCCCCCAATCAGATTTTTAAAAGAATTGCCATTTTGAGGGTCTCAGCATGTTCTAAAACTCACAAAATTTTGTAAATGTATAAAGACCATCATTCGTATTACTCTGACAAAAAACTTATATATATACATGGCAAAAATGTCACTATAGCGCCCCCTGGAAAATTTTAAATAAGCAGCCCTCGCAGCCTGGTAAACCTACATGTATGAAATTCGGTAGACATGTGGAATATGCCGAGACCTACAAAAAATTCTCTTGGTGCCATGACCTAGACTCAACAGGAAGTCCACCATTTTTAATTGAAATTGCAACTTTTAAAAATTTTTTTTGCCATTCACAGGTGTCGTACTTTAACGAACTCCTCCTAGAGATTTTATCCGATCAACTTAAAATTTGGCATATAATATCTAAAAACCTTGCTGACATTAAATTGCGAAGCTTTTTTGATTTCATCGAACGATGCATCCGTAAACTGACACAATCTTAGTTATTTTTACTTCATAAATGCAAGGCCAGTAAAATGAGAAAAATGTAACTATCTCGAGACACTCCATCCGGCACGAGGTCGCTGATTGGCTGTATGCAAATAAGTTACTGTTGGTGTCCGGAAAATGCATTAATAGCAATGTTGTTAAGTATTTAAAAAAAAAAAAAAAGGTGGTTCGTTATTTTGTAATTAATTTCCGTTCTGAAAGTAGCCTAGTTGTAGTTGATGACAACCTGCGGTTTATGTCAGTTTACCGTTTTTTTTTCAAAAAAGGTTGAAGTTTATATTAATTACAATGTGTGAAATTAACTGCGCAATGCGCAATGGTGTTTCGATGTGTAATGATGGTCTTTGTGTAGGCCTAATGATTATTATGAGCATACAACATGTCCAATGCTATTTTAACATGTTCAATGCGCGATAATATTTTTTAATGTGCTGTGCTGTGTATCTGTATTTCTCTAATTCGGAGGTTTTAATAAAATAAATAAATAATACATTCAAAGTCAATGCAAAGACACGTATACGGTCGCCTTAAGCATCTTTAACACCGGATGCGAAACGAATTTTTCGCGCGACAGATTAGCCACATTCAAAGTCAATGCAAAGACGCGTATACAGGCGTTATAGTCGCGTTAAGCAGCTTTTACACCGGATGCTAAACGAATTTTTCGCGCCACAGATTACAGTAAAACTAAGTCATGACCGCTTATCAGCTACTGCATGTTAGGTCGCGTGCTCAGCACACACTGCGTTTAGGAAAACTTGTTTAAGAACAGTTGGTGTATCTATAATCTTTATAATAATTTTGAGGTCGAGCTCTCTCTCTCTCTCTGTGTCTCTGTGTGTGTATGTACACGTTTTTCTCCTACATTTCTCAACCGATTATCACCAAATTTGGTGTGAATATCCACTTGGACACCAGAAAGGACTTAACGTCGCCCGATTTTTGAAAAACGGTCATGCACGCAAAAAAAAAAAAAAAAAAAGGCAATTTCACTCCGGGTAGCGGGTAAACTTATGTAACCTGATGCGCGTAGCAATATGAGGTCGCACCACTAAGAGCCACAGTGTCCTTAAGAAAATGCGTTGAGGTAACCTGTGCAATACTTATAGAGCTATATAGAAATCCTGGTTAGGACTCGTTCACACGCCTCAGAAGGACGGTCATTTCGTATGCACTCATGCATCATTAGCCAGTCCCCCGCTTCTTCTTCTTCGAGGTTTCACGTCAATGGACAAACGCAAGGTGTATTACCGCCAGCTACTGGTTCTGTACTCTCGCTTAAAGATTTGCACTCACGAATCACTAGGTCTAGCATATTAAACTCGGTGCTTCGATCGATATACTGCGTGCGAGCGTTAATTAATTTTAACATCACCGTGCGTCCTTTTGAGTGTTGTTCATTCCTCAAATATTGATTTCAGAAAACACTCCGGTGCAGTAGAACAGTTATTATTTAAATGATTGAGGCAAAAATCCATATTCACATTCACATGCAGGAGATTTCTTTCGCCCATTTTTATGACTAATACGAGATTCACGAGACAAAATCGCTATTGGGGAGTACATTATATTGCTAGCCTTTTTTAAAAATATTTTTTTCGTGTCTGAGATTCCGTGAGCATTGAAAGACTTGCTGCTTCATAGCCGTTTTGCATTATGCATCTGAGGCAGTTTCTCACACACCTGTACTTAGGTTCAAGGCAGGTCTTGATTACTTCAAAAAATTAATGGTGATCATGAAGCAGGCATATTGAGATATTTGCAAACTCACTTCTGAAAAAGTTGGGACCATATGAAAAATGAGGGTTAAAAAAAGACATCAGTCTTTGACCTTTCAAAAATTAAACTATACAAGAACAACATATTTCATGTTTCGCCTCATCAATATTTTTCTCAAATTATTTTTAATTTTTTCATTCTGAATCTAATACCTGCAACATATTCCATAAGAGATCTGGACAGGAGCAATATAAGACTTTGAAAGCACTCAAATTCCGATCTTCAGGTGTAGAACAGCGATGCCATCACGCTTGGATATAAAATGCCTTAATTGTCTACAAACTTGTGGTCAAAGTTTGTCACTAAGGGGTCTATTCTCCCATTAGCGCGTAAGTCTTTTTTTACGCGTTTCGAGTGAAGCGCTTTTGAGTTACGCGTATTCTCCCCTACTCGCTTCGATCACGCCCACAGCGCTTAACTTCAGAATGTAGGCGGCCTTATGAAAGAGGTGTGACTGATCCAAAAGAGAGGCAGACTCTGTACAAAGCTCATTGATTATGGCTATCAGGAAAACATGGTAAAAGGATTTTCTGATTAACCATGAAAACGCATTTGTGGTCCATGGAAAACGCAAACCAGACTTTAAATTTGAATATTGTCGGCCTGCTGATAAAACCTTGTATCTCCAAACTGATAAGAAACGAAAACTTGTATGTCCACTATTCTTACATGCAAAATTAAACATTTTTATTTTAAACTACATTTATCCATTTATATTATTTTAATTATTATTATTATTATTTTATATTTATTTTTTATTTTGCTGTGAAGTTTGTTATCGTGAAGATACAAGGTTTTATATGCCGCTGTAATAGTAGGCCGTACCAATTACAAGACGTAATTCAGACATCTCTTTATTTATCCCCCATTATATCCCCCCATTGGGCTATATGATATAGCATTGGGCTCCGTCCGTACGGACACATAAAATTGCGACGGCGGGGGATATGTTAGTGACAAACACTTGTTATTTCTTACTCTAGCCACCATGGCATTAAAGCTATGCATACAAACAAATTGCCGCGATAATGAAATAATAAATAAAGAATTTAGCGCTTCTCAATCAGCACAATCAGATCATTGAAAATGTGCCCCTCCTACACCAGCCTGTTTGTTCCGTGGAAGAAGACAAAGGGAACATTCTTGTCACACAAAGACAATCAAAGGCAGTTTATATGATCTCATTTAGAAATTGCGCCCTTGAAAACTACTCCGATGTCAGGTTTGCAACTAAAGGACATGGAAACGCTTTAACAAGGATTCTTACCCCGCACGCGGTCATCTCCCCGCACCGAAACCGCCTCAGTAATGACGGAATCCCATATCCATAGCCTATCATTCTATTTGATTTGAGCGACACATTCACTTGAACTTGTGCCTAATACTTTATTATAATCAATTATCCCATTTACTGATAATGATTCTTCCCATGTCGGCTATTCTTTAAAGGCTAAAATTGATTAACAAATGGATAGTTCTTTGGTATTTGCCAGGGTAGGGCTCAATCTAGAGTAGCCTATATATGGGTCTATTCTCCCGTAAGCGCGTAAGTCTTTTTTTACGCGCTTCGAGTTAAGCGCTTTTGAGTTACGCGTATTCTCCCCTACCCGCTTCGATCACGCCCACAGCGCTTAACTTCAGAATGTAGGCGGCCTTATGAAAGAGGTGTGACTGATCCAAAAGAGAGGCAGACTCTGTACAAAGCTCATTGATTATGGCTATCAGGAAAACATGGAAAAAGGATTTTCTGATTAACAATAAAAACGCATTTGTGGTCCATGGAAAACGCAATCCAGACTTTAAATTTGAATATTGTCGGCCTGCTGATAAAACCTCGTATCTCCAAACTGATAAGAAACGAAAACTCGTATGCCCACTATTCTTACATGCAAAATGAAACATTTTTATTTTAAACTATATTTATCCATTTATATTATTATTATTATTATTATTATTATTATTTTACATTTATTTTTTATTTTCCTGAGAAGTTTGTCATTGTGAAGATACGAGGTTTTATACGCCGCTGTAATAGTAGGCCGTACCAATTACAAGACGTAATTCAGACATCTCTTTATTTATCCCCCGCCGTGCGATTCGCGCGAAGCGGGGGATATAGCATTGGGCTCCGTCCGTACGGACACATAAAATTGCGGCAGCGGGGGATATGTTAGTGACAAACACTTGTTATTTCTTACTCTAGCCACCATGACATTAAAGCTATGCATACAAACAAATTGCCGCGATAATGAATTAATAAATCAAGAATTTAGCGCTTCTCAATCAGCGCAATCAGATCATTGAAAATGTGCCCCTCCTACACCAGCCTGTTTGTTCCGTGGAAGACAGGGAAGAAGACAAAGGGAACATTCTAGTCACACGAAGACAATCAAAGACAGTTTATATGATCTCATTTAGAAATTGCGCACTTCAAAACTACTCCGATGTCAGGTTTGCAACTAAAGGACAAGGAAACGCTTTAACAAGGATTCTTACCCCGCACGCGGTCATCTCCCCGCCCCGAAACCGCCTCAGTAAAGACGGAATTCCATATCCATAGCCTATTATCCTATTTGATTTGAGCGACACATTCACTTGAACTTGTGCCTAATACTTTATTACAATCAATTATCCCATTTACTGATAATGATTCTTCCCATGTCAGCTATTCTTTAAAGGCAAAAATTGATTAAAAAATGGATAGTGCTTTGGTATTTGCCAGGGTAGGGCTCAATCTAGAGTAGCCTATTTAATAATATCTTTATTCACACATTAAATTACACAGTATTACCAATGGTAAAAAAAATTACTAGGACTCGAGTTAGTTTATACAGTTAGAAAATCAATCCCCTCACTCGTGAGAATATCACAACTTTTTAGATTATCACGAACATACAGGGCAGTCGCATTTGTTAATAGAACATTGAAGACAATGATGACGACGTCGAGCCAAAGCCGAAAACCAAATTTCACAGATGTTGGTGTTGTATGGCAAGCCAGCAAAAAAGGCTGATCCGAGGAATTAAGCTGCGAATCGTTCTGGATGTGGCGTCGGTGGGGAGATGTAAGCGCAGTATCCCCGATTTAAAGCATAAATGGAGAGATCTGCGGGGCGCTGTAAAAACCAGGTTCTCTGCACACCGGAGAAGTGTACACGAAACAGGTGGTGGGCAACCATCATCCCCTGTGCATTTCACTGCACAGGAGGAGGGGATGGCATCCACTCTTTCTTTAGTGGAAGTGCATGGAGAAGAACTTGAAGCGCCAACGAACTGCGTCAGACACCTTGACACAGACGCCTGTGATGTGAATGACATCACCAGCCACTCTCTGAAACGACCCAGATGCCAGAAGCGACAGCGCAGTTCTGACGTTGATGACAACGTGTATGTTTTGTGGATAATTGCTGCGGCTGGATAGCTGATCATCCAGAAGTCGGCAAAGATAGATGATTGCCTCATGCACGGTCCAGGCGAAAGCGCTGGATGCACTCGATATTTGTTTGTCTCAGGATGTCCAAACGAAGCCGATATATGCGTGTTCGTCTTCGAGCTCGGTGCGCTCCTCTTACTCTTCAATCACGCAAGAGTGCAAGCAAATGCAGGACTGGCATTTTGGCTTTAGATTTTAAAGGGCATGGTAGAATGATGGTCTTATGTAGGCTATACTCGAATTAATTAATTGTTTTGCGTTTGTAATTTAACTGATTGGAGAAGAGGCTGATGCGTAATATCATGTGATGATTTCGTTTAATAAATTATCATGGCTTTGAGAAATGTAGTTTAGAAATAAGGTAGAACAATCGAATATTAAATGTCTCAACCTTTACCATGTTAAATAAAATAAAAGTAATGTTAAAATTCGGCCTATAACCAGACATCAAACGCAATATTCAATTTCGCCTAATGTTGGCGCTTGACCTTAATACAGCCCTCAAAAGCGCTTTACAGAAAAAGCGCGTAAGCCAGGGGGAGAATACGCGTAAGTGTTATTTGCATGAGAAACGCCCGGAAACGCCCCGATTTTGGCCTTGCTCCGCCCCAAGCGCGTAAGTGCCTTCAAGGCGCGTAATGCACGGACTTAAGTCGAGGGGAGAATACGCGTAGGCTGAAAAGCGCGTAGCTACGCGCTTTTTTCGACTTAAGCGCATGGGAGAATAGACCCCACATTAAATTACACAGTATTACCAATGGTAAAAAATTACTAGGAGATCGAGTTAGTTAATACAGATATCCTCAATTAGAAAATCAATTCCCTCACTCGTGAGAATATCACAACTTTTTAGATTATCATGAACATACAGGGCAGTCGCATTTGTTAATAGAACATGGAAGACAATGATGGCGACGTCGAGCCAAAGCCGAAAACCAAATTTCACAGATGTTGGTGTCGTATGGTAAGCAAGCAATGAAGGCTGATCCGAGGAATTAATCTGCGAATCGTTCTGGATGTGGCTTCGGTGGGGAGATGTAAGCGCAGTATCCCCGATTTAAATCATAAATGGAGAGATCTGCGGGGCGCTGTAAAAGCCAGGTTCTCTGCACGCCGGAGAAGTGTACACGCAACAGGTGGTGGGCAACCATCATCCCCTGTGCATTTCACTGTACAGGAGGAGGGGATGGCATCCACTCTTTCTGCAGCGGAAGTGCATGGAGAAGAACTTGAAGCGCCAACGAACTGCGTCAGACACCTTGACACAGACGCCTGTGATGTGAATGACATCGCCAGCCACTCTCTGAAACGACCCAGATGCCTGGCGCGACAGCGCAGTTCTGACGTTGATGACCACGGGTATGTTTTGTGGATAATTGCTGCGGCTGGATAGCTGTTCATCCAGAAGTCGGCAAAGATAGATGATTGCCTCATGCACGGTCCAGGCGAAAGCGCTAGATGCACAGGATGTCCAAACGAAGCCGATATATGCGTGTTCGTCTTCGAGCTAGGCGCGCTCCTCTTACTCTTTCCCAATCACGCAAGAGTGCAAGCAAATGCAGGACTGGCATTTTGGCTTTAGATTTTGAGGGCATGGTAGAATGATGGTTTTATTATGTATAGTACTCGTATTAATTAATTGTTTTGCGTTTGTAATTTAACTGATTGGAGAAGAGGCTGATGCGTAATATCATGTGATGATTTCGTTTGATAAATTATCATGGCTTTGAGAAATGTAGTTTAGAAATAAGGAAGAACAATCGAATATTAAATGTCTCAACCTTTACCATGTTAAATAAAATAAAAATAATGTTAAAATTCGGCCTATAACCTACATCAAACTCAATATTCAATTTCACCTAATGTTGGCGCTTGACCTTAATACAGCCCTCAAAAGCGCTTAACAGAAAAAGCGCGTAAGTCAGGGGGAGAATACGCGTAAGTGTTATTTGCATGAGAAACGCCCGGAAACGCCCCGATTTTGGCCTTGCTTCGCCCCAAGCGCGGAACTGCCTTCAAGGCGCGAAATGCACAGACTTAAGTCGAGGGGAGAATACGCGTAGTCTATTCTCCCATGCGCTTAAGTCGAAAAAAGCGCGTAGCTACGCGCTTTTTTCGACTTAAGCGCATGGGAGAATAGACCCCATTGTGAATATGTCAGGTATTGTGAATTCCATAAAATCAAATTACTCAAAAGCATGGAATAGCAAAAATGCAAAACCCGAGGACTGGTATGAGACTAGGCTTTGCAAATGTAGGATGTTTAAAAATTCCTATCAGCATTCTGGATGCAGAATCTCAGGTGAAAGTTTACCCAATCACTCATGACAGAGCCATCACTTTTCTCCCTTACTTTTTTGCAGCATTTTTTAGCCTGAAAGTCTGAAAACATTTAGAAAACCATGTGGTTTCTTGTGAAGGTTCAATACTGATTTTTCCAATGCAACTTCCACAAAAGGCCTCCAAGTGACATTTAATGACTTGGCTGCGCCACCGGAAGGGGTGATTACACATTTCTGTCACTCAGTGGAGATTTTAAGTCCAGTTACACTAGCCATTTTGCCTGCAGAGAAGTATCTTTTGGTGTGTAAACAGGCTGTGTAACAAATACCCAACAGTGGCAGAGTTTGGGTTGGGTTTTGTGTAACAACATCAGTTCAATGTTCTAATACTCAAACAAGCTCAAATGAGATAATTTAATATCTCTGAATTTGTACAGGCAACATATTTCAGCAAACTTTGCACCAACTTGATTTTTTCCCAGATTTTTTATTATTTTTAATTGAATACTAAGCTTTTCTGGGATGTAAAAAACAAGCTCCTCATAAATGGCAAAAAATCTTTTAAGTTTGGATCCAGTTGCAATGCACATGTGAATCTATGCAAAGGATCATTTTTCTGCAAACAGAAACATCAGATTGTTTATCTGCTTAGCGCTACAGTCCAAAGACAAAACTATGAGTGCAAATTTCTAATTGCCACAAAAATCAATAACAATACCTCCAAGATGGCGGACAACAAAGAAACACGGGACTTTATCTAAAGCGTCTTTGTAAATGGCGTTACGGGTGAATTTTGATGTGGCCCCATATCCTATCTTTAAAAACCCTTTTAAAAGTATCCTCCGGCAAATTTTAATATCTGTACCCCAAAATGCACAATTATATCACCTAACCACCTGACCGTAACAGTGCTATTCATGTGACGACTGTTGCAAATTCCTCATTAGGAACAGTCGTTAGAGCAGTTGGATTAAAGTACTCAAAAACCTATGGCCTTGCAGTAATTTACCACACCAGATAATTCAAACATGCAGGTCCCTTCTCCAGCACCTTGCAGAGTGACCCTTGAAATTCTCACAGCAGTTACTGGATCCTTGAGCATGGGGCAGCCTCTCAAAAGAGCCAGTGTTTTCAGAGTCCTGCGCACTTTTGGCATCTCCAATGACTTTGCCTGTCGAACCCCCTGTCTGGTATGGTCTCACATGAGCGATGATACCACTCTTCACACTCATCACAGGCGGCCATCTGTGCCGCTCTGTTCCTGCCATCTTTCTTTTTCCCATGGCATGAGACGAGCAAAACAGCTCAACCACAACTTTGACTTACTTACACCTTCTTACTGTAGTTGCTGGTGGCGCTTTGGGGAAGGGAGTCATTTTTCCATCTTTGATACAGGAAAGCAGATGTTTTCGCATATGAGCATTGATGTAAGTTGTGGTGCAAGGGTTCTCTCCATTTAGGAAAGCTATGGCAAACACTCCACAATCTGTACCATTTAGTTGCTGCTGAACTGGCTGCACATTCAGCACAATTTCTGGGGTCTTCTCATGTAAGATGGCAGCAATTTGTTTTTTGATGTTGTTATGACTTAAAAAAATCACAACAAAGGAAACCAGAAAGTACAACTAAAACAAATTTATTCTTTAATAAAAAAAGTTGTCCAAAAAAAATATCCACTGTATAATTCTCTAATACACTCCAATGCCACTATTTAACTGTTGCCAAAACAAAACTCTGTTTCTGCTGTGCTCTATTCTGCTGTCTGCTCTCTCTCTCTCTGCTGTGCTTAAAATCACAGCCTTTTTATAGTCTAGCAACCTTCCAGAAAGATCCACAGGATTCTAGGGAAATCCCGCCCCCTCCAAGCAGGAAAGTGCCAGAAGCTTTAGAAATCAGTAGTCTTTTCTTAATGATTTTACAAATACACGCCACCAGAGGGTGCCAAATGAACAAAATAAATATAGCTGACCAGCAGGGCAGCAAAACAGCATGTAACTAATCTTCATTTACAAATGAAATATAATGCAGTACAAAAAAATTATCATACATAACACCTCCCCTCTTTAAGAAAATAAAGGTTTGCTAAAAGCTTTCTTTTGTAAAAATTAACACAGTTTTATAATCAGAACAATATTGAACTTTACACAAACGTATCATTGATCATGTTAACAATTATATACATAACAACCAATGCAAATACACACCATACTCACAATCAAATAGAAAAGTAAAATCACATTTTTCACAATCAAAAAAAGAAATAAAATTACATGCGTGAAAGTGTATCTGGGATTACATTATCTTTTCCCCTGATGTGAGAAATATCCAAATCATACTCTTGCAAAAGTAAACTCCATCTCAGTAATCTTTGATTCTTGTTTTTGATCTTGTGCAAGAATGTGAGGGGATTGTGATCACTGAAGACCTTGATGGAAGTAGCTGAACAAGTCAAATAGACTTCAAAATGTTGTAAAGCCAAAACAAGTGCCAAACATTCTTTTTCAATTGTTGAGTAGTTTTAATGATGTTTATCAAACTTTTTGGAAAAGTAACAAACAGGATGATCTACTCCATCAGTGTCTTCTTGCAGTAAAACTGCACCTGCACCAATGTCACTGGCATCAACGGCCAACTTGAACTTCTTTTTGAAATTGGGAGATAAGAGAACTGGTGCATTTTTGAGAATAGCTTTCAGCTGGTCAAATAAATTTTGACATTTTTCATCCCAAACAAATTTTGCATTTTTGTTCAGTAAATTTGTCAAAGGTTCAGAGATGACCGAGAAATTTTTACAGAATTTTCTGTAGTGGCCAGCCATCCCTAAAATCTCATGAGCTGTCTTTTAGTTGTTGGCTCAGGAAATTCAGTGATAAATTTGACTTTTTCATCAAATGGTTTGACTTGACCCTGTTTAAGATATTTCTCCTTCTCTGGATTCATTCTGTAGGGATGCTGTTTTAAAGGCTTGGCATCATCTTGTAGGATGACATCATGGTAAACCAAATCAGTCCTTGATGGAACGTCAGGGAAAATGTGACTATATTCAAATATGAGCTGCTTTAGCTGCTGTTGTTGAAAAGGGTCCAGGTGGGACAACTTGCTGTCAATATTTTGAAGAATGTCTGAATTTTCAAGTTTGACTGGACCAGGTTCATTTTCTAAGGGGCAGTCACAATCTTCTTTGGAATTTTCCTGTTCAACTGTATTTAGCACATTGACTGGCTTTTGCTGAGTGTCTCTATCAATGTATTCTTTCAGCATGTTGATGTGACACATTTGTTTTTGTTTCCTCCTTCCAGGAGTTGAAATTATGTAATTTAGATCACTGACCTTTTTGAGGACAGTGTAAGGGCCGAAATATTGGGCTCATAGAGGGTTTCCAGGAACTGGCAAAAGTGCAAGAACTTTGTCATCAGTTTTAAAACTTCTGTCTTTTGAATGAAGGTCATATCAGGCTTTCATTTTGCCCTGAGCTTCTTTGAGATTAGACTTAGCAAAGTCACAGGCCTTACAGAGACGATTGCGGAAGTCAGAGACATACTGAAGCAAATTCATTGGGACATCATCTTCGGCCAGAAACTTTTCCCTCAGAAGCTTCAAAGGTCCTCGGACTGTATGCCCAAAAACAAGCTCAAAAGGACTGAACCCAAGAGACTCCTGAACAGCTTCACGGGCAGCAAACAGAAGAAGATGGACACCTTCATCCCAATTCTTCTTTGTGTCAAGGCAGTAGGTGCTTATCATTTTCTTTAGGGTTTGATGGAACCTCTCCAAAGCACCTTGACTCTCAGGATGGTAAGCTGATGACCTCTATTGTTTAATACCAAGCTCATACATAACTTGTTGAAATATGCCAGACATGAAATTTGATCCTTGATCAGACTGAATAGACTTAGGAAGACCAACTAAGCAGAAAAACTTGGTAAGAGCCTTGATGATAGTCTTCGCCTTGATATTACGAAGTGGAATTACCTCAGGAAACCGGGTGGAAGCACACATGATAGTCAGTAAGTACTCACAACCAGATCTAGTCTTCGGCAATGGTCCAACACAGTCAATGATGATCCGACTGAAAGGTTCTTCAAAAGCGGGAATGGGCTTAAGTCGAGCCTTTGGAATATTCTGGTTTGGCTTCCCAACCATTTGACAAGTATAACTGGATTTGCAGTACTCCTGCACATCAGACCTCATGGACGGCCAGAAGAAATGGTTTCTGACACGTTGAAGGGTCTTCTTGATACCCAAATGACCTGACATAGGATTGTCATGGGCCAGACTAAGAGTTTCTTGACGATAAGACTTTGGAAGAACAATTTGATGGGTGATCATCCACTCTTCATCTGCAGGAACATCAGGTGGACGCCAGTTTCTCATAAGCACACCATTTTTGTAGTAAAAACAGACAGGAACTTGAGTAGCCTCTTGTTCACTTGCAGCCTGAGGTAGAAGATGCGCTAGATCACGAGCTTGTTGTTGCTCATGAATAAGTTGTTTACAAGACAAAATGTCCTTAGAATGACCTGACAAGGACAAGTCTGAAGATTTCTCAGACATCTCAGGACTGGAAGGTTCCTGATGAAAAGACTGCCCAATAAAGGTGTCAGCCAGGTTAAAGTCCAGGTCAGCATCATCTTGAATAGCCTTTTTGGCCATAGAACGAGTAACTGCACATAAAGGATAGAGGTCTGGAATTTCCTCCTCTATAGAGTCAGATTCTTGATCAATCAAGGGAGTGTCAGTTACAATAGGGTGGGGCACAACCTTATCCCCAGCAAGATCATTACCAAGAAGCAAATGAATGCCTTTGAAAGGAAGAGAAGACCTAACACCAACAGTAACAGGCCCAGTGACTAAGTCTGATTTGAGATGAACATTATGGAGAGGTACACTTGTAAAACCACATTCTACTCCTTGAATAAGGACATTAGCCTGAGTAGACGATTTGTCCGAGAAAGGCAGAATATCTGCAAGAATAAGAGATTGGGAAGATCCAGTATCCCTTAGAATTCGAACTAGAGCAGATGAGGAAAAATCATGTGAAAGTGAGACAGAACCATCGGTGATGAATGGCTCAAAACCCTCCATAACAGAATCAGACACAGAAGGTAGAAGATCAGGTGAACTGACCATTGATACAAGAGATTCTCTCTTAGTGAAAGCAGTTGGCTTGGTTTCTTCTCGTTGTTGTTTTTTCTTGAGAGAATAACACTCAGAAATAAGGTGACCTTGCTTTTTGCAGTATTGGCAAGACACAGAGGGTAAAGAATCAGAGGATTGCTTCTCACTGGAAGGTTTCCTCTCAGAAGTGGCCTTAGAATCATTAGAAGCGTTACTAGAAGAAGTCTTGGACAGAAACTTGCTTTGAAATTTTGAAAAAGTGGATTTTTGGACAAAAAAAGGCTTGTGAGTCAATGCATAACTATCAGCTAGGGTAGAAACAACTTGCAAAGTATTGGCTTGTTTTTCTTCAAGGAAAATCTTAATATCAGGCTGGACACACCTTTTGAATTCCTCAACCAGAATAAGTTGCCTCATTCTATCAAAATCTTTTTCAACTTTCATGGAATTACACCACTGATCAAACAACTGTTCCTTTAACCTGCCAAATTCAACATGAGTTTGACTGGCTTCCTTGCGAGAATTCCAAAATTTTTGCCTGTAAGCTTCGGGGACCAATTCATAACCCTTCAGAATGGCAGATTTGAGAAAATCATAATCAGCACACTGTTGGACAGATAACTGGTTATAGATTTTTCTAGCTTTACCAGTAAGAACACTTTGTAACATCATTGTCCAATGCTCTTTTGGCCATTTCAAATTTTCAGCAATTTTTTCAAAATGGGTAAAGTATTGGTCAACATCATTTTCTAAGAAAGGCGGAACAAGTCTGATATGTTTAACCACATCAAAATGATCAGAAAGTCCAGAAGATTTTGGAACAGTACCTGCTTCTATTTTCTTAATTTCCAATTCGAACTGCAAATGCATCCTTCTTTCTTCCAATTTTCGTACCTTCTCCAACCTTCTTTCCTCCAGTTCTCTCTCCAACCTTCTTTCTTCCAGCTCTAGTTGTTTTTGGCGTAGCTGGAATTCAAGTCTTTGCAGCTCCGTTGCAGGCACTTCCACAGCTTTAATTAATTCTGCTGCTTCTTCCCCAAAGATATCTTCATCGATGAAATGTTGCACTAAAATTTTGAATATTTCTTGTTTCTTCATTGATGATTTCACATCAGATAATCCAAGGGTTGAGGCTATTTGTAGCAAGTCCTTCTTCTTTGCCAGCACAATTAATTCCTGGGTTGGAGTTTTTAAAAAACTTTCCACCTCAAAAGTCATGATTGTTGGTTTTTAAACGAGTCACAAGATTTAAAATAATAATCTTTGGTGAATCCAATCTCGGTAGAACCTCCAATTTGTTATGACTTAAAAAAAATCACAACAAAGAAAACCAGAAAGTACAACTAAAACAAATTTATTCTTTAATAAAAAAAGTTGTCCAAAAAAAATATCCACTATTTAATTCTCTAATACACTCCAATGCCACTATTTAACTGTTGCCAAAACAAAACTCTGTTTCTGCTGTGCTCTATTCTGCTGTCTGCTCTCTCTCTCTCTCTCTGCTGTGCTTAAAATCACAGCCTTTTTATAGTCTAGCAACCTTCCAGACAGATCCACGGGATTCTAGGGAAATCCCGCCCCCTCCAAGCAGGAAAGTGCCAGAAGCTTCTGGAAATCAGAAGTCTTTTCTTAATGATTTTACAAATACACGCCACCAGAGGGTGCCAAATGAACAAAATAAACATAGCTGACCAGCAAGGCAGCAAAACAGCATGTAACTAATCTTCATTTACAAATGAAATATAATGCAGTACAAATAAATTATCATACATAACAATGAGAAGTTAACAGTTCCACTATTGAGGCTGTCATAAATGCTGACCTCACCTTTATTGCACCTTTATTGGTGATGGGATTATATCGGGCTGAATTGTGGACCCCCCCCCCAAAAAAAAATGCATAACCTTCCCAGTTACTTCCCAACCATGTTGAAAGAAAAATATAATTAGCAATGAAGTATTCACCCCTACTTGGAAATAAAGAAACATCAACCCCTATTCCATTTCTTGAGCCTTCATCATTTCAAAAATAAAACACAACATTATGGAAAATTCAGAATTTTCCCACCTCTGAGGGAATTTTAAGGGTTGTTTAAAGCTTATCAAATCTGACTAACAAACAGAACAGTGCTGACGGATCACCTTGAGTGGTTTTGTACAGAAAGTGATAGCAAGCATTAGACCATTTAATTGAAATGTTTTGCCAGTTCTTCCAAAGCTAGGGTCATTACGGACACAGCAAAATCTTGAAGTTGTCAACGTCTCATTGGCTTCAATCCCTTCTCTCGCTTCCTCAAAAAAGACACAGAAATTAATTCTCCGTCCATCATTTTCTGCAAAGCCCGCGAAAAAGTAATGTGTTCCATATCTTCCGGTGTACTTCTGAGACGTGTGAAAGATCATTTGCTACCATGGTCAATATCGATCACAACACTCGAAAGGACACGAATGGCAACGCCAGTTTTGTTCGGCAAACAAATATGCTGACTTTATTTATACTTCACATTCTATACATTGCCCAGGTCCATCAGAGCTACTCTAATCTGAAGCAGTAGGTAATTAAGGAGTTTTTAAAAGTTTGAATATGCGCAGTAAATTTCGAAGGTGTCTAGAGCCGATTACTATCCCACAGGGGTCGATCACTGGCCAATAAAAGCCGAATACGAAGGTGCGGGGGACTGATTCACTGAGTATGCGGGAGCACAAAATGATCTACTGCAGAATACAGAGCTGTGTATTACAAAGACAGTGTCAAAAGAACCAAGACCATATCGTGACTGTGTAAGGCTGCTTTCACAAATGAACACGAAACAAATTTTTCGCACGTCAGATTATACAGTAACATTCAAAGTCAAAGCAAAAACGCGAATATGCATCTTTGCATTGACTTTGAATGTAATCTGTCGCGCGAACAATATGTTTCGCGTTGGGTGTAAAAGCAGCTTTAGTGCAGACAAAGGAGGGTTTTAGCGTTTGTGGCGATGGTCACTCATTGTGCGGGCAAAATAAATTACCTGACGGAGAGGATGAGAGTGGAATTTTGAGGATTACTGATGTGAGGGGAGAAGACATCCGCAAGATTTTGGAAAAAGGGTTTATAGGGAGCAGCAGCCAGATACCAGCTGACTAGTAGCGTTTAGTTAGCTATTGTTAATCGAGAAATGCATGTTGTTTTCTTCGTCTTATTATTAATATTATTATTATAAATATATATATATTTTAATTCAAGTTACTTTAAGCGAGAATATAGAACCAGTAGTTGGCGGTAATACACCTTGCGTTTGTAAGCTGATGTGAAACCCCAAAGAAGAAGAAGCGGGGGACTGACGAATTCAGTATGCTAATGACGCATGAGTGCATATGTAATAACATCACATCTACAACATCCGTAGAATCCGGCCCTTCCTCACCAGCTACTCAACGCAGCTCCTAGTCCAAGCACTGATCCTCTCCCGCCTGGACTACTGCAACGCCCTCCTCGCCGGCCTCCCAGCATCTGCCATCAGACCCCTGCAGCTCATCCAGAATGCTCGAATTCAAGACTTTGGTGCTAGCCTATCAGGGAGTCAACAAGACCGCTCCAGCCTACATCCAGAGACTGTTCAGACCCTACACCCCTGCCAGAGCACTCCGCTCTGCTACTTCTGGTCGCCTGGCTCCTCCCCCTCTCTGCTCCTCCCCTTCCTGCTCAAGGCTGCTGTCTGTCCTGGCACCTCGTTGGTGGAATGATCTACCTATTGAGGTCAGAACTGCAGAATCCTTGAGCATCTTCAAGCGCCGCCTGAAAACCCACCTCTTCAGGCTACACCTTTCCCCTACTCCACTGCCTTGATTCCTGTCCCTACATCCTTTTGATGTGTTGCACTTAATTCTGTTTTCCCTACTTCCTGACTGTTACCGCTTGATTTGGTTTCCCTTCATTTTGTTGCACTCTATTTTGTCAGTTTACTTGATTTTCCTGCCCCTTTGTTGCACTTGACCTGCTGCCCTATTGCACTTATTTTATTGCTCTTTGTTGCACTTGCCTCTGGACTTAACCTTGTTGCCATTTTGTTCACTTGCCCTTGACTTTGCCTTTTTGTTATTAGTCTAGATCTGTAACAATGGAACGTGTTCTGTCACTTACTGTTAGCACTTTTACTTGTCGCCTAGGAGGTCTGAACTTTTGTACTATTCTTATGCACTTTTGTACGTCGCTCTGGATAAGTACCTGTAATGTAATAACCGTCCTACTGAGGTGTGTGAACGAGTCCTAGCCAGAAATCCTAGAGAGCTGAGCCGAGCGAGCGTCGTGCCGGCCTGGAGATCGTCCGCCATTACTGAACCTGGCAACTCACCCAGCATGCACTGCGCAATTTGTATACATTTGAATGCAGACACAAACGTCAAGTCAAACTTCTGTGTGGTATCGAAACAAGCATCAAAATGCCGGAATCCTGTGCCGCTGTAGGTTGTAACAACCGAAGAAAAAAGGGGAGTGGTGTTTCCTTTCATAAGTAAGTATTTCACACTGCATTTTAAGCCACGTAACATAAAAAAATGACAAACTTGGGTCTTCGATTTCAAATGTAAGCGCGGGAATGTAAGACCTGTAGGGCTGTTACTCGCTCAGTAAATCTACGGCTACGTTTGAACGGTTTACTGTAAGCATCGAAGATACATGTTTGTATGATTGCTGATACATCATTTCATGACCAAAAGCCAATATGAAAACTATAGGAAAAAAAAGTGAACTTGAGCCAGACTTTACTATCGCACAGCATGGTTCCTGAGTTGATGTTACAGTAAATATTTTGATTATTTATTGCATAAAATGAAAAATAACTACTATTCCGGCTGCTCTGTAGTCGGCTTTGGTGAGGTACCGTTAAGGAACCACTCGCGAGACAGAAATCCAAAAAACGTATGCCTTTATTGGAGTCCAGGTCAAAGCCAAAAAACACAGCAATTGCCAAGCCACAATACGAAATCCAAAAACAGTTTCGAAAAGACAGGCCGGGGTCAGAACCAGTAAGACAGATGGGCAGAGGTACAAAAACGATTGGCAAAAAGTCGTAGAAATGGGCAAAGCCAATGGTCATACACAGGGCATCCAAACACAAAACTCGTGGTCATACAAAAATAGGTCGAAGTCCAGAAAAACAAAAACAGTACAAAAAGGGCTATGGCAAGAATCAAGGTCGGACTATCCAATAGAAGTAAAACAATAATCAATGGCATACAAGGAGCTCTGCACAAAGAACTATTGATCAACGTTCTGACAAGAGCTGTGAGTGAAAAGACTCCTAATATACACACAGGAATGGTCACATGCTATACAGATCAGCTGTGGGGAATGAGGCTAATTATATCGGGAGAATCACATGAGGGAAACCCTAACCATGGAAATTGGCGAGAGACAAAATACGAACGGGAATCACACAGACAGCCTATGACATTTAAACAGCTCCGGTCCAGGAGTTCTACGTGCACAGAATAACAAGAGCAGGAGAGTGATTAAGCACGTGCGAGAGATTCTCGCTGAAACTTAGGGAGAGCAAAGCAATAGACAAGGGGCGGAGAATAGAACTGGGCGATTGCGGAGAGGTAATTAGTCTATTAGTAGCGGTGCAGCTTTACAACTTAAACTAGAGTGCTCATTAGTAATTTAGTAATCGAAAATATACATGGTTAGGTGTGTTAGTAGACTATAATACAAAATACAAATGTTAGTCTTATTAGTAATCAGAACAGATGGGTGAAGGAAGAAAACGAGATACGGAGGAATTTCTTAAACACCGGACTTCATTTAAATCACCCGAATTCAGTGAGCACGCAGGCAGGGAAGACGGACTAAACCAACTGGATCACAAGACAGGGGAGACGATTGCAATGGAACTGAAACGTGGAATGAACCAAAAACCTGAATATTACAAAAACCAAAAAGAATAAATAAAAGGCAATAATCAAGAACACAAAACCAGAACATAAACATGACCAAAAAACCAGAAACATGACAGGCTTGCTGTCGTGTTCATCCACTTTGTTTGTTGACACGGCGATTGTGCAATAACATCCGGGTCTTTCGCGTTCAAGTTGCCCGGTTGGGTAATGGCAGGCCGGTCTACATGGTGGCGCAGTGCTGTTACGTACGGCGCTATTGCGAGTCGGTTCTCTAGTTGTTTTATATAGCTCTATAGCAATACTACATCCCTGCAGGCCTGGAGGCTGCACTTTCAGGACCGCACTTTCAGGACTGCAGTTCTAGGACCCTGGTGTTTTTGCCCCCTCCCGTTGGAGGCTGGTTTCAGGACAGCAGTTGTAGGACCGCAATTTCAGGACCCTGGCTTTTTTGCCACAGCGCCACCTACTGACTTAAATGATTGCCGCAACCAAATACTTTTTGTTGTGGGCTTCAAAATTTATTCCACCAAATACTCTTACGTATCATGTATATTTGTAAAGTTGGATTACACCCAAATACATTGAATCATTATTTATATTTTTAAAGGTCGATTCTACCTAAAAAAAATCGTTCTTTATCATTTTAAAGGTTGATTCCAGCCAAGTAATATTTTGATTAATTATTCGCCATTTTAAAGGTTGATTCCACCCAATTAATACTTTCTTCCAAAGACTTAAATACGTACATATTCCATACAAACACTACTTTGCCATGAAATTGACCTTAGTTGCAAAGTCTTGAAAGTTGTATTATTACCAGAATTAGCTAATTATACTCAGGGAAAAAGTGAAAGCACATACAGACCTCCATGTAAAAATGTGCCTTAAAAGACACAGACTTCTGTTATGATTTGGTGTGAGATAAACCGAACTGACCTATCTATATTTCAACCAGATATTTTAAAGGTTAGAAAGAGGCAAGAAACAAGAACGACTCTACATTTTTATTTTATCCAAACAACGAACAAATATAAACAATTATATAAACAACTGATTAGAACAAGCGAAAATAACAAGACCACATTAAAGAGCATTATCGTCATGGCATCCAGTCCTCTACATTTTCCCGTCTCACACATCAACGACTCCTGAGAGAGACAGTCAGAGACGGAGATAGAGAGACAGAGAGCGCGAGACAATCAAATACATTTTTTTTAACTGAATACTGAACATTCAAACCTCTGATTGGGAAGTAGGTAAAAGCACTACTTACGAGCTGAATGACCGTCCTTCTCTTTTTAGCTGTTTCGCAATATGTCTGCTAAATTCCTCGACTTCACTAAATTGGTAAAACAGACAACATAATCATTGCTGACAAAAATGCTGTTTTCACTTTATACATTTAAAAATAATATTGTCTGACCTTACCTCTGATCATAAACTGGACCAGAGAGATAGACCTGGTCAGCCTCCTGCAGGGACAGACTATGTAGCCCAGCCAGGCCATATATTATGGTCTTCCAAAAGAAAATTGATGCATTTTTAAACATTTTAATTAATACACAATTCAACCAATACAGAAGAGGAAGCCACTCTGCGATGCGAAAAAAATAAAAGTAAACATAATAATCAAAAAATATTGATAAAAGGGCATTCTCAAATACATTACATTGTCAGTCTTACCTCTGGAAAAAGAACTCCACAGATAAACTGAACTTCATCCGTGAAGCTCAGATGTGTTGGTGTTCTATGTAGTATTGCCTTAAGATAGGCAAAAAGTGTGTCCTGTTGCTCCTGCCAAGGTGGATAGGCACCTGGTAAGAAGGCTTCTGCGGAAACCACTTAGAAGGCTTCCCATTGAGTGCATCCTATGAGCAAATGAAGGTACGATAACATTTTGTGAGAAATTGATTTTCAGACATAGTATTACCATATATCCCAAGTGATCCAATCAGATGTGTAAAGCTCAAAGTGCAGTTGTCAAAACACTCAGGATGCATCTAAGATCTGATTACTCAGAAGTCAGACCACATTCAGAGATTGGCTGGTCTGCATGTAACCACATTCCTTTAGTAGTGTATATGGACCTGTGTCCTGGGCCACACTGAAAGACTGCCGGAACAGTAAATATACTAGAAAATTAGCTATGCGCAGTAAAATAATTTATCTGTTGAATTATATTCTAACTAAGGCCCAGGGTGTATCTTTTCTGTGATTTAATCTGGAATGATAAAACTGTGAACATTTTTAAAGTACCGTCAAATGCTGCTCAGCTCCCTGTGACTTTACAATGAAGTCGACCAGTCTTTTTTCCTCTGCAGTGCGGTCATTAACTGCCTGCATGTGGGCTGGAACTTCCTTAGTGGTGGCTCTCTTTCTTGGCACTCTGTACACTGGCTGAAGGGTCCCCTGGAGCAAGCTTCTGGCCTCCTCAGTCCATTTTGAGGGTCTATACATTCACTCTCTAGGTGGGAGCTTGCTGTGATGTCCTTTTGTTTGGCTGTGTCCCTTCTGTCAATGTGCCTTTTAAAATTTTTTTGTTCAAAACAACTTGGCAAACAGGACATTTTCTTTTTAGCACTGGCGTTACACAAACCCTTTGGATCTGTCCACTTGGGGCGGCTGGCACAGTGGTGGCTGCTGGAACTCTGTGTAGCCAAGATCAAGGTGCATCCCCCTGAAAGCTGCTGTTACAAACTTATCATGACCAGAAAAATGGACCCAGACCTATTTAAAGTATCTCAAAATATGGGTAGAGACTGCTGTAAAGGACACTTAACAAAACATAGACTGTTTTTATTACAGGGAAATAATTCACAGGGCACACGTGTTACTAGGTAATCAAGATTCCCTGTTACGTTATTTGCAACTTGAAATTTCCTTTTTTAGGAGTTGTGTTAGGAATAGTTTCTCTGTGTTTTTTCTGTTTGTTTCTATCTCACAACTGTTTTCTTTCTGTTGCTTTTTACAGATTGAAAATCCATAAATTAGTAACAAAGTTACTCCAAAAAATAGCTGGGTTTACATGGAGCCTAATATTCCGATTAGAATCGGTTTAGAAGCTCAAACCGAATAAAAATGCTCCATTTAAACACCTCATTCCGAATAAGGAGGCTGAAACCGAATGGAATTTCATTTGGTTGCAGAGGGGTAGAATGTTCCTTTTCCCAAACCGATTAAAAGTAAAATTGTATCATGTAAACGGTGAAACGGAAAGCTGTCTGGCTGCGTTCTGTCTGCGCGCGCTCTGTCTTGAGGTGAATGGGCAGAGTGACGTTTCTTCACTTGCAATTAAGGTGGCTTTCAAGAGCAGACTACAGAACTGGTCAACGCGGAGTGGCTGATTTTAATAAAAACTCCCGAGGAATGGAAATTATTGCATGCTTAGATGGTTGTAAAAACAAGAATGAACAGTTATTAAAAAAAGTCCACAAAAAACTCGACGAAGCCGGGATAGACCGCAACATCAAACAAATTAGAACTGCTGGAAAACTCCAGACCGGTGTTCTGACAATTTGTGCTGCCTTGTCAAAGAATGATATCTTAATGCAGGGGGATCCTTAAGTCTTTCATTTTGCCTTTATATTACAATATAAATCAACATACAGTGGCAACTCTGTTATTTGTTTGCTCATTAGGCTATAACTTACTCGGATGCTAAAATGAGTTGTATATTTTTCCCCCCCTTTTTTATTATTATACGCCCGTCTTAAGACGGGACGTATTATGTCATCACCCCCGTCCGTCCGTCTGTCTGTTGTCTGTTAGCAATTTCTTGTCCGGGGCATAGCTCCTGAGCTACATTCAGCTACATTCGTGATACTTCACATACACGTGCAGCATCACTAGGCGCTGTGTCGCGCACCATGATTTTGTTCACCCGGTCAAGGTCAAGGTCACTGGCAAAGGTCAAAGGTCACATGGGGCCCAGATGGGGCTTGTCCGGAGCATAACTTCTCAACCGCTTCAGATACATCCATGATATTTCACACACACGTGTACCATCACTGAGCGGAGTGTTGCGTACCATGTTTACGGCCCTCCCTCCAAGGTCAAGGTCACAGACAAAGGTCAAAGCTCACATGGGGCTGTTGTCTGTTGGATATTGGTATCATGTTGTCTGTCCACTTCCTGATCCATGTTCATGACGAGCGTATTATGCACCGTTGGCGGTGCTCTTCTTGTTTTAAAGATAACATGCCGCACGCCACTATCATCCGATTACGGCATTTTCAGGAAAAGTGATCTTGTACATGCAGTTATTTGCCTATAGATCTAAAAGTGCACTGAAAAAAAGCTCGATTTGTAAAATATTTTGTGATATTTAAAATATGAGGGAAGAAATAAAGCCCAAGATCATGGGTTTGTGTATGCGCAGAACCGCGAGGCAGCATATCTTGATAGGTGGCAGAAATTGATAGAACGCCTACTGTAGCATAAACGGCGCAATAACGAAAGCGAGTACTTTTTCCATCAATCTGCAGATGTCATGCAGCTGTCAGATGTCTGTTCTGATTAAATAAGGTGGCCCATATAAACACCAGATCGGAATAGATTATGTCTCATGTAAACACTTGACCTGGAATCTTCAATCAGAATGATTTCAATCGGAATGAAAAAAAGTCTGCATGTAAACCAGGCTAGTGTCGAGTTATCCAGTCGTTACAACATTTTAAAAATTTATTAATTAATGATTCAAGTTTGTCTGTTTCACTAAACTGTGTATTAATATTGAAGAAAAATTGGTCTGCATATTCAATATTAATGTACAGAACTCAGTCAGGCTTTTGCTTATGGGTCTATTGTAATAGTTATCACTAAAATATCAGTGAAAAATTGGTGAAATTCGTCCCAATATTTTGGTAGTGTCGGTAACATGTAAATTATAAGTCTGATAAACAAATTAGCTATATTTCAATTGTGCTTCCATAATGTCCCTTCCTGACTGACTACTAACGATGCAAAGTAGTTTAACTGGACAGGGGTTCTTAAATGTTTATATCAGACATGCAGTCATTCTGTAGTGTCTGTAACGCTGCGTAGTGTCCGTAACATGATGATTGCTTTCACAGAAAGCCCTTTAGGGCAGTTTTCTTCAAATGTGACTTCTTCAAACAGCTATTCTGAAACCATTATGAAACTAAAACACTACTGTATCAGTAGTACATGTATTTGTAGTTATGGAATAGCATGTTACTAAAGAAAAAATCCAGAATTTAGGTAAGCTTGTGTAACTTTTCAGGTAAATGGGCTGGTTTATTTCACGAAACCTTTTTTAATAGAGATAACTGCTTCTTCATGTCAAAAATCATTGTTATGTAGTTAATAGACTAGAGAATGCCATGCTTTTGTCTCAGGAAATAAGCTGCCGTAATCCGTTGCGGACGCTTCTGATTATACTGATTTTTCTATATTTGGACTGTGGTACACAAACGAGAAAAAGATTTGTGAATAGTCATTCAGAATATCTATATTTTTATGTGATCTCAAGAACTTTTCCTGTTCTTGAAAGTTACAGTTGATTGTAGTGTTTAGTACATCTTCTTTGTACTCCATAACAACCGCAGGTTTTAGAAGGTCTCAATCTTACGGGTTTTCCTCAAGTATTGTTATTGTTAGTATTACTCGATTTCCAAACTCCTCTTAAAGGTTTGATAAAACAAAAAAATAGCATTAAATTATATCAAAAAGCAATTAAGCTTTCCATTTCAATATATTTTTGTGTATTTACTACTGTATTTGATAAAAGAAATGATCTCTTGGAGTCTAATAGTAAATCATTTATTCTGTAGTGTCCGTAACACCTTCATAGAGGAAAAAGCAAGTTCAAGATACTGTTTGAAACTAATGCAAACTCTATAACAACAATAAATTTAATTTAACTACATTTAGGTATGATAATGGTAGTCCAAGGACTCAGGTTAATTTGTGTTTGAACTAAAGGAATGAAAATTTTATTGTTCATTAAACTTAGTCAAGTCACAAAAAATGAATGTTCAATTCAAGATTCCACCAGAATTTTTACATTTCTGTGTGTAAAGAGTTTGAGTTGGATTGTATTAGTTATCACATTAAATGTTAAATACATGAAGATCCTGTGACATATCGAGTGCATGAAAAGTGTCCTTGTAGTGTCCGTATCATCACCCTACCACATATTTCAACGTGTTCTTAAAATTTAGTCGGTCGTGCGAACCTCAAGATATTTTTCAGTCATGAAGAGCTACCACGTGTGCTTTTCCAGTAGGAAGGAAAAATGTTTTCAACCAATTTAAATTTTACCCCTTTTGCAAATCCTTATGAACCCTGATCTTCGCTACACTCACTGGTAATGTGGTGGCTGTTGGAGTGGGAAGACTAGTGGTTACTGTAGCTGAGGTGATTGTGGCCGTTGGAGTTGAGTTGGTAGTGGTAGATGGAGCTGGGATGCTGGTGGCCACAGGAGTGTGAAGGCTAGTAGTTGCTGGAGCTGGGATGGTGGGGGTTACTGTAGCTGAGATGACTGTCGCTGTTGGAGTGGAGTTGGTGGTGGTAGATGGAGCTGGGATGCTGGTGGCCACTGGAGTGGTAATGGTGGTGATTGCTGGAGCTGGGATGGTTGCAGTTATGGCCGAGGTGTTCCTACTGCAAAGAGACAGATGATTAATGAAGTCCTGTTTCCGTAAAACTGCTGACTGGCAGTAGATGCAGTGGTAATGCCACTGTAGGCGGCAGTTTAACCCACATCTGTGAACAGTGTACCCTGAAACATAAATTATTATATTAGTATATTATTCAAAAGTGTGTCTCAGACTCATTTTTAATAGAGGTGTATGATAAATATTGATGCTGATAAATATCTACTCAAATTGTTGTTGAACTTAAACATGATGTCAAAGGGCTGAATAACAATAATTTTGAGGCAACATCTTATAAAAGTTTAGGTATGTTTGTGAAGTTTCTGGATGACCAGATAAATGAGCATTTGAAGAGTCAGAGTTAGTGTTTGTTTTCATTGTAATACTGATGTCAGATTTACTTTCTTCAGAGGTTTGGAAAATTAAGTCATCCATCTTTACTCACTTCATCAGAGCCCTGCCGATCCTTAGATTTGCATGAACTACATATTATATGAATTTATTTCCTTCCATCCATTTTCTATACCCGCTTATTCCTTACGAGGGTCACGGGGCGAGCTGGAGCCTATCCCAGCTGACTATTGGCAAAGGCAGGGAATGAAGTTATTTTTTAAATAAAGAATTGTAAAATGATCGGTTGGCTTACTGGTATGGGCTATGATCGGGCAAGAAATTAGCTCATATTATTATTCACTAACAAATACCCATTTCATGCAGACACTTTGTAACTTAATTTGCATTTCCTGTGACAATGTTCTCAAATGTTACCTTCATGTAGAATAGCTCTGTTGAAATGGCTCTCCAAATGAGCTTTCCCTTTGCTTAACTTCGTTGGGTGGAACACAGTTGAGCGACAGAATGGGAAATGAAATTGTCTGCAGCATGTAGTGCATCTTGAGATTCCTGGCAATGTTCTGCCTTCCTGCAGGTTATATACATCTTTAAAAGAAAGAGATCAAATAATTAGTCCAAAAAAATTTCCGATAATTTCATAGAAAATCTAGAAAATCGTATTTCCTGTGAAAATACAGTGAGAATGCTGACTGCTGGAATGCACTTAAATACATTGCTGAAAATTTAGAAAAGCAAATGCAAACTACTTTAGATTAAAGTTCATGGCACAAACATTGTTGATTAAGAGCCGAAACTTCAAAAAGCTTGTACATAAATGCGAAATATAGTATTGTAAAAAGAGGGATATTTGAAAAAGCATAAAATGAAGAAAAACGTACATTACAAGCAGATAAGTTACAATGCCGGTGGTTTTTTGACATTTGCAAGAAAGAGAAGAGAGAGGTTTTTATCATCCTTTTAAGTTGACTAGAATTAATTATAGAAATATGATTAGTCACTGACAATTAGGACACAGTTGGGCTTTCCAAATCATGCCTTGGTTTCACAACACAAATGTTAATATACAGTCAGCATTATACGGGTGAGGTTAATTATAAGTGACCACAACCAGCTGCATAGTTTTAAGTAATCCTACCTGTTGATTGTGAAATGAAAGTTGTCCAAAAGCTAAATAAAATAGTTGTATCAAACAATAGTCAATAGTCAATAGACTATATGGCAATATTAAATAGTTAGCGTTAGCTAAATACGTTATGTTAAACATGCTAACAAAGTTGCAACAACCTCTCATAAACTTATTAATGTTGCACTAAGCTAAACTTGTGCAAACTTATTACATACTTTGTTGAGCCGACGTTTATTTTCCAGTTAAATTCATGCAAAGGAATTAATTTTTAATGACAAACGAATAAAACTTTCTCAGTACTCACTTCTCAGTTTGTTGCTATTTGTCATACTCCTCGTCGTCTCTTTGTACAAGTAATGCAGCCTCCAAAGGTGAGTGGCGCTGTTCGGAGAAACCAGGGGTCCTGAATGTGCGGTCCTGAAACTGCAGTCTCCGAGGCTGCAGCTATACCCTACTCAACTGCGAGCAGGCTACTGTTTGTGATGGGGCCGAGGGAGTGATAAGACAGCCTGCGCGAAAGCCAGGCTTTTGAGAGGGCACTGCGTTCGTCCACGAATGCAGCATTCTGATTACTCGAACTTCACAGCTCTCAAATTCAAATTTGACAATTCAACACTCGCAGGGCTGGCGTTACACCTGAAAATTCGGCGGCGATTATTCACAAAAATTAGTCCTGGCTGATTCTAGATGTTTTCCCTTGATTAACACATTTTCCAATTCAAGAATAATCAAGTGGCAATTGAAGACACGGCTTCTCTCCCTCATGCGATTTAAAAGCGACAAAATAATGGGCTACAAAGCGGGTAGCAGGTAGTAATGAATAAATGGCGAATTATATTTCCCGTCACTTTTAACCAATTCATATGTATGTGCTTCTGATAACGTTCCTTTTGTATACCATGGTAGCGATTCATATGTTTATGTGGGCGGATGACGTGACATGGAAGTTTTGCTGTCTTCAGTGTCAAACATGTATAAATAAAAAATATATTTCCCAAAAACCTCCTCAATATTGTGCAGAACATTCTACTTTATGTGAACATACTCAACATTAACATAGTTCATCACTCATTTTTTCAGAATTTTCAACCAAACATGACAAAACTCGTATGGTGTGACTGTCCATCACTAGTTTCTCAAAGTGACAACTTGAGTAAAACAAAGAAAAATAAATGCAAAAATTCTCCAAAAAATGCAGAAATATAATACAGATGTCTATTTCTGAGTCCACTCTCTTCAAAGTCCAAGCATAATGTTTTGAGTCAGTTCTAATCCAAAAGATTTTGGCACACAAATCAAAATCATATGGTGTGACATTATTTTGGTATATTTCAACTGGCAACTGTTTGAACACCACTGGGAAGGAGAGGACCTTCTTCAGCAAGGTTGTACAGTACTAGCAATATCAGTCCATGACAGGTTTCTGAGGTGAGTTATCATTTTTATATTTACAATAAATCAGATTTTGTTGGCACTCTGACAAAAGTCCCATTTCCAGATGTCTTTTGGAGAGACACATTTTTCATAAAAACGCGACAAAAAAATTATTTTGTCATCATTACATGTAAATCTATACTGAGTTCAAATGAAAACGCACCACTCGCGAAGTCTGGAATAGCTCCACGGATTGATATGTGAAATATATACATATGATGCATTTGAGATAATGATTTAAGAAGACATGTAAACATCATTCAATTTCATTCACGATAATGTTAATGCGCGAGAGGTTTAACTGGTGTAATGGTCAAACAGGAAAGTCAATAACGGGTGTGACCGCCATTTGCATTGACACATGCGGCGCATCGTCGTCGCATGGAGTTGATCAGTCTCTGGATAGTGTTCTGAGGGATAGCATTCCACTCCTGAACAAGGGCAACCTCAAGTACTCGGATGTTGTCCATCTGGCGTCGACGTAAAAGACATCGTCCAATTTCATCCCATAAGTGCCCGATAGGGGAGAGGTCAGATGACAGAGCTGGCCACTGAAGCACGGGGATGTTCTGCTGTGCAAGGTACTGCATGGACACCCTTGCATAGTGTGCCCTAGCGTTGTCCTGTTGGAACGTGTGGACATCGTGGTGTTGGTTGAAGGACGGCACAACATGGTTCTGCAGCACCTGGTCCCGGTAGTAGACGCCGTTCACCCTTCCTCTGCAGATATGGAGAAGGGTTCTGTGACGGTAGCTTATTCCACCCCACACCATAACGCTGCCACCACCCCAACGGTTCGTTTGAACGACACAATCGTCGTTATAACGTTCACCACGTCTCCGCCAAACACGTATACGGCCATCTGCGTTCCTTAAGTGAAATTGTGACTCGTCAGAAAAGATGACAATGTGCCATTGTCATAGTCGACAATTCTGGTGCCTGTTTGCCCACTGTGGACGCTGGTTTCGGTGACGATTTGTCAATATGGGGCCGAAATAAGGACTTTGTGCACGCAGGCCTGCAGCTCACAGATGGTTCCGTAGGGTGTTGGGGTGAATGAATCCACGTCATCCTTGGACTTGAGCAGCCGTTCTTGTCGCTGGTAGTGCTCGTTCTCGGACATGTTCCCGTACGATCTGACGGTCCTGACGTGCCGTTGTCACATGTTTTTGACTCGGTCGAGGACGGCTCCGAGGTCTCCCCGTTTGCAGAAACCTTTGATGGAGTCTTGCGATCGTTGTGTGTGCGCAGTGTAGTCGTCTGGCAATTTCCCTGGTGCTGGCGCCAATTTGAAGCGTGCCTATGGCACGTTCCCATTCAGGGGCTGTAAGTCGCGGCATAGTGTCGACGTTTCACAAGTGTCAGTGAAGAAGAGAAATTTTATTCGGATTCACATGCTTTTAAAGGCAATGTGTGCACAAATTCAGAGTGAAATTCATTTTTCCCGTGGTGTGCGTGCAAGATGTTGCTTTTTTGCAAAAAATTGCCTAGCGTTACAGTTAACTTGAAATTCTCGCATTTCTTGCACCTGGCATGTCGGGTGACGTCACTGTAGTGTTGTTGCTGTATAAAAATTATATTGAAGTTCGTTTGAACTTAAATATTGACTTTTTTCAAGTGGTGCGTTTTCATTTGTACTCAGTATATGTTGCTTGATTACATATAGCATGTTGCTAGCATGCTAATGTGTAGCTACAAGACTCAAGGTTGTGCTAAGTGCAGAAAGCATCATATGGTGTGACACTGCATCATATGGTGTGACATATCTGCCTGTCATGCTATATAATTTGATTGTCACACCAACTGATATGAATTGTAATTTCCTTCAGATATAACAGTAAATAACAAAGTCCAATGTATGTTTTGTCCTTTTAAACATTTATTTCGGTCCATCACCACATAAAAGCTGTAATTATCCACAGTAGATTATGTTTAGTTTAGTTTTATTCCATGATACAGATTTCTCCTTTATCAGACAGATACAGCAGACCCTTTAACAGAAAGCTTAGAATGCTGTTTAAGTCATAACAATTTTTTATCTTCATCTCAAAAAGAGGTTTGGGGGCCTGCTGCGCAGCCGCCCCCTCGGACCACAGTTCGTCCCCCTCGGAGTCTTTCCTGCGCAGGGAGCCCGGCCGTTAATGATCCTTCCCCAGGCTCACCAACGGAAAGCTTGTTTGGACTTTTACTTCCTCTAGATATTCAAATTTAATCGTTTTCTCGTGCGCTCCGCCAGGGCCAGGACCGATCCGAGGACCTCGCTAAACCATCCAATCGGTAGTAGTGATGGGCGGTGTGTACAAAGGGCAGGTACTTAATCAACGTGAGGTTATGACCCGCGCTTACTGGGAATTCCTCGTTCATGGGAAATAATTGCAATCCCCGATCCCTATCATGAGTGGGGTTCAGCGGGTTACCCGCGCCTTTGGTGAAGGGTAAACACACGCTGATCCACTCAGTGTGGCGCGCGTGCAGCCCCGGACATCTAAGGGCGTCACAGACCTGTTATTGCTCAATCTCGTGTGGCTGTACGCCACTTGTACCCTCTAAGAAGTTGGACTCCGGCCACTCGGGGCCGCATAACTAGGTAGCATGCAGGAGTCTTGTTCGTTATCAGAATTAACCGGACAATTCGCTCCACCAAGGATGGCCATGCACCCCCACCCGAAGAATCGAGAAAGAGCTATCAATCTGTCAATCCTTTCCGTGTCCGGGCCGGGTGAGGTTTCCCGTGTTGTGTCAAATTAAGCCACAGACTCCACTCCTAGTTTCAGCTTTGCAACCATACTCCCCCTGAACTCAAAGACTTTGGTTTCCCTGACGCTGGTGTGGTGTGCTGGTATGGTGTGACACTATATCATTTGGTGTGACATTCCAAATTGTGAAAATAACATAGCTTTATTAATGATAAAACCTGAAATTGTTCACAGAATACACAGAAAATGGCATCAGCAAGGGTCAAAAATATTTTTATAATTTTATAGCAAGGTTTGTCACAATAAATGGAAAATGTGTTAAAAGACCAACAGCATAGGTCTCACATTGAGCGATGATTTAGAAAATAATACACATATGTAATTAATTTTCACAAAACTATAATGGATCACAGTTTAGTTAGGATAAATGACTTTCATTAAGTGAGTAACTAAAGAAAGGTATGATCCATTTTTAGTTTATATACCATTATTTTCATGTCACACCATATGACGATTTTAGGCACTGCTACAACAAATTGTATCACAAATTCTGATTCCAATTGAAAATCTAAAAACAACATACGTTTCTATAAAGATGAGAGTTAGTAAAGTCAACCATATTTATGCCTGTTATTTAAAATTTTTGAAAAAAACACTTTTTTCTGGTGTATATGTCACTGACTCATATGCACACTTATACATCTTCGCAAAACATACTTTATATACTTTATAGTTTCCATACTTTATATACTGGTCAAAGTCATGAGAAAAAAAGTAGTAGAAGAAACGTATGAAGAACCTTTGGATAATTTACAAGACAGCAAAATTTTTTAAGAGTTCCCAAATCGTCATGTTCTGCATATGAAAATTCCATTGCCATACAATTCTTTGATCAATAAAATTGATATCAACTGTTCTATCCAAACAAATGCCAAACAGTTAAAAGATTATTAAATAATGAATCTTTAGGTACGATGTACACTAACAATCTTTGTATATATGTTGCCATATTAGGCCTAGTTGTGTCTGTTTTTTGCCCGATGTTAAAAACTTAAATTGATATGAGAATATGGCAATTAAAGAATTTTGGTGCGATGGTCAGAAATAGCTGTGAGGAGAATGGAGAAGGTATTGTTTCCATTGTATGTAAGTCTTACTGTGGTTGCGACTGGTTTGAAATTATCATGTTTTGTACATAAGGTATTGGAGTTGAATAAAATGTGTGAGGAAAGGAATGGCTATGAGGGGAATGGAGAAGGCCATTTGTTTAATAAGTTCTGAGGAAGATTGATGTTATGAGTTTCACAATGTGCTCATGTTTATACTGCCATTACATATTTTAAAATGAAATCTGGATGTAATAAAGAGTAATAAAGAGCATTGTAAGGTCGAGTGTGTCATTACTGTTCTGTCGTGGTCTCGGTACCACATCTCTCCCGTCCCAGTTCATCCATTCCCCTCCCGGCCCCAACCCTCCCTGGTAACGGGTAATCGCTCCTTTCGGCCTCATCCGGACCCCTTTCTGTCCCACATTTTCTCTTTCGGTTCCACCCAGCTCTTCCAGTGTGCACCTTCCCACTCACCTCATCCCTTCTGGCCCCATTTTTCCCTCCGGCCCCACCTGGCCCCCTTTCGGTACACATCTGCACGAAACAGTAACCGTGCACTTTGTCACCGTGCAAATATGATAGAGAAGGGCAGGGAAAAGTTGACATGGGGGTGGTGGAGGGATAAAGTTAGGGGGTGGGGGGCAGGGCGTTTGGGTGGGTGGCGAAAAGGGATTGAAACATTGGTTTACATAATTTTGAGGGCCTTCTCCTAAAAACAGTTTTTATATCAGGAGGGCAGAGTGACGAACGTTTACTGAAGTGACATTTCTACAGCTGTACCGCACATTGGTAGACAGACAGGTCACATTGTTTTCCTTTCGGAGATCAAACACTGGTTGTTACGGAGAGCATACTTCTTGCTGCCTTTCCGTCAACTTTGTGCAAGTCTGTACAATGGACAACCACTATAAGTCGTATTGCGTTTATTGTATTGCTCCCTTTATCATCACCTGAGCACTACAATCACACCCTATTCCCCGTAAAAGTAGCATTTGCATATTGCTGTTTTCTGTACGTGCACAGCCAAATCTAGAGCTCTCCCCTTCTCATATGAATCCCCTCCTATAGCCGTCGGAGACTTGAAGTGGTGGTAAGTCTACATATAGTTTTCGTTACAGTGTGCCTTTAGTAGTGTCCAGTAGCTCTGTTTGAGTATTGAGCATGTTGGCGCTAGCGACCCGCCCCCTCAGTTACCGCCACTCCCTCCTCGTAACTCCCCTGCGTGCTAGCGGGGGAGGTACGAGGAGGGGATCAAAAAAGCAGAGGGGGTGGAGAAGGAGTGAGATACCACTGATATTTTACACTCTCCTGGATCCTCTGATCAACTTTGTAAACTACTGTAGAAATGACAGAGCTACTTCAATTAAATTTAATTCCTAGGAATTGTTAGGGGTGCTAATAATTGTGGAACAGGTGATTTTATGAAAATTAATTATTTCTTAGCCTGGGAATTTTTTCCCCTTAAAATTCACTTGAGCTGAAGGTTACATTTTTCTACAATTTTCAGTGTGAGGATATGCTTCTGCAATAAAAATTAAATTTATTTTAAGGCTTTTAACACATCTTAACCAGGGGTGCCAATAATAGTGGAGAGCCCTGTATTATCCATTCAAGCAAAAAAAATGATTAATTCATGTTATTTACCTTCATTTATGAACTGCTTAAGGGGGGCATCTTACCCTGCTCTACCCTACTGGTTATTCAGGAATTCCTGTGGGGATTTTTTATCGTTTCAAGCAGGAGCAAATTTACATCTCACAGAGATATTCATTTGTAAAGCAGAATTACCCCTTAATACATTCATGTTTGACCTCACCAAAAAGAATTTAAAAACTTTAAACCTGTTGAAAATGAAATAAAGGTGCTTGGCACAGTTTTTTATAGACAGGCAATTTTATTATGTACATATTCATCTCGAATTGGCTGATCAGTATAAGGAAACAGTATGATATAATTCCCCCCCCCCTTTCTATACATACTTCAAGTCTACTTTACCTGATTAGGATACATATTCTAAATCCTTGCTTTTTACCCGATTGGGATACATATTCTTAATCCTTGCTTTGGTCAGTTGGGTATTCAAGATGGCCAAAAGAAAAAGTTTGTGGCTGCAGTTCTGTTTGTAGCCACGGAGAAGGAATGTGGTGATAGCTCTTTGGTTGTGTGCTATTGGCTGAGTCTTGTTGCACTGTAAGAGGGTGGAACTTTGTCAATGATGCGTTTCTCCGCCTCTCTCTGCTCTGGGGACATCAATTTAATGTCACGCTATGTATTTTTGTATTGTAAATTAGAAATATTGAACCTGCCTTCAATAGAGAATTTATACACTCAACAAAAATATAAATGCAACACTGTTGTTTTTGCTCCCATTTGTCATGAGATGGACTCAAAGATCTAAAATTCATTCCAGATCCACAATATTACCATTTCTCTCAAACATTGTTTCCAAATCTGTCTAAATGTGTGATAGTGAGCACTTTTGCTTTGCTGAGACAATCCATCCCACCGCACAGGTGTGCCATATCAAGATGCTCATCAGACACCATGATTAGTGCACAGGTGTACCTTATACTGCCCACAATAAAAGGCCACTCTGAAATGTGCAGTTTTGTCTCACAGCAAAATGCCACAGATGGCGCAAGCATTGAGGGAGCGTGCAATTGGCATGCTGACAGCAGGAATGTCAACCAGATCTGTTGCTCGGGCATTGAATGTTCATTTCTCCACCATAAGCCGTTTTCAAAGGCGTTTCAGAGAATATGGCAGTACATCCAACCGGCCTCATAACCGCAGACCACGTGTAACCACACCAGCCCAGGACCTCCACATCCAGCAGGTTCACCTCCAAGATCGTCTGAGACCTGCTACTCAGACAGCTGCTGAAACAATTGGTTTGCATAACCAAAGAATTTCTGCACAAACTGTCAGAAACCGTCTTGGGGAAGCTCAGCTGCATGCTCGTCGTCCTCATCGGGGTCTTAACCTGACTCCAGATCGTCGCCGTAACAGACTTGAGTGGGCAAATGCTCACATTCGATGGCGTCTGGCACGTTGGAGAGGTGTTCTCTTCACGGATGAATCTCGGTTTACATTGTTCAGGGCAGATGGCAGACAGCGTGTGTGGCATCGTGTGGGTGACCGCGCTGCTAATGTCAATGTTGTGGATCGAGTGGCCCATGGTGGTGGTGGGGTTATGGTATGGGCAGGCATCTGTTATGGACGAAGAACACAGGTGCATTTTATTGATGGCATTTTGAATGCACAGAGATACCGTGATGAGATCCTGAGGCCCATTGTTGTGCCATACATCCATGAACATCACCTCATGTTTCAGCAAGATAATGCACGGCCCCATGTTGCAAGGATCTGTGCACAATTCTTGGAAGCTGAAAATGTCCCAGTTCTTGCATGGCCAGCATTCTCACCGGACATGTCACCCATTTAGCATGTTTGGGATGCGCTTGACCGGCGTATACGACAGCGCGTACCAGTTCCCACTAATATCCAGCAACTTCGCACAGCCATTGAAGAGGAGTGGACCAACATTCCACAGACCACAATTGACAATCTGATAAATTAAATGCGAAGAAGATGTGTTGCACTGCATGAGGCAAATGGTGGTCACACCAGATACTGACTGGTTCTGAGTCCCCAGACCCCCAATAAAGCAAAAACTGCACATTTCTGGGTGGCCTTTTATTGTGGACAGTCTCAGGTACACCTGTGCACTAATCATGGTGTCTGATGAGCATCTTGATGTGGCACACCTGTGAGATGGGATGGATTGTCTCAGCAAAGCAAAAGTGCTCACTATCACACATTTAGACAGATTTGTGAACAAAGTTTGAGAGAAATGGTAATATTGTGTATCTGGAATGAATTTTAGATCTTTGAGTCCATCTCATGACAAATGGGAGCAAAAACAAAAGTGTTGCGTTTATATTTTTGTTAAGTGTAATTATTGTCAGTATTTTAGCTGACTCTTTTTTTTTTATTCATTTGATCTTAAATTGCATAGCCTAGACCAAATTCATCTTTTTTGTCTAAAAGATTGTGCCTTTATGCACCAAATCCTGAGGGTTATTTTGCCAAGGGTGGTCCGTGTATGGAACGTTTTTTGAAAATTACCAGAAGCATCTGGAAAAACCCCAGAAAGTCCTTAGCCATATTGATCCAGATTTGTGATGTCACCTGCAATTCCCCCATATCCAGGGTGCTGAGAGACCCAATGCCTGCCGGGCCCCATTTTATCCCTCACAGTCTTGTCTTTGGCGTATCTGTGGGTACTAACATCATCACGTTTGGTGTTACTGCACCCTCCCACAACACACTGGTTGACCATTCCAGCCAAATACTTCAAATAATGTCCAAAATTGCAAAAATAAACACCATAAACAAGAACACAACCTCCGAGAGTATTCACTATCAGCAGAGTGACCAGCGCCGCCTATGGGCTGCGGGGACCAAACGTGACATCACAGAAAGTCATTTTCCCCGGGAGATTGAAATCGCAGGCTTTTTTCGTGCCAGACGAATTCTGCCTAAAATACTGATATTAATCCAGGTATATCTGACACTGACCGATGTGTTATATTGGTTAAAATGCTTAAAGGGGTCTATTCTCCCATGCGCTTAAGTCGAAAAAAGCGCATAGCTACGCGCTTTTCAGCCTATGCGTATTATCCCCTCGACTTAAGTCTGTGCATTACGCGCCTTGAAGGCAGTTACGCGCTTGGGGCGGAGCAAGGCCAAAATCGGGGCGTTTCCGGGCGTTTCTCATGCAAATAACACTTACGAGTATTCTCCCCCTGGCTTACGCGCTTTTTCTGTGAAGCGCTTTTGAGGGCTGTATTAAGGTCAAGCGCCAACATTAGGCGAATTTGAATATTGCGTTTGATGTCGGTTATAGGCCGAATTTTAAAATTACTTTTATTTTATTTAACATGGGAAAGGTTGAGACTTTTAATATTCGATTGTTCTTCCTGATTTCTAAACTACATTTCTCAAAGCCATGAAAATTTATCAAACGAAATCAACCCATGATATTACGCATCAGCCTCTTCTCCAATCAGTTAATTTACAAACGCAAAACAATTAATTAATTAGAGAGACATAAGTCATAAAGAGAGAGACATAAATGGACATAAGTCCATCATTCTACCATGCCCTCAAAATCTAAAGCCAAAACGCCAGTCCTGCATTTCCTTGCTCTCTTGCGTGATTGGGAATGAGTAAGAGGAGCGCGCCGAGCTCGAAGACGAACACGCATATATTGGCTTCCTTTGAACATCCTGGGACAAACAAACATCGAGTGCATGCAGCGCTTTCGTCTGGTCCGTGCATGAGGCAATCATCTATCTTTTCCGACTTCTGGATGAACAACTATCCAGCCGCAGCAATTATCCACAAAACATAGCCATGATCATCAACGTCAGAACTGCGCTGTTGCTCCTGCGTGGCATCTGGGTCGTTTCAGAGCGTGGCTGGTGTTATGGCCCCAATTTGTTATTACATTTCCAACACAACAGCAACAGCAACAGCAAGGGATGACAGACACAGTTTTAAAAACTTAAACACATTTAATGAACAAAGGCAACTAACTACTAACTAATCTATTGACCAAGATTGAATACAACAAAAAAAACCAGAAACATTTACAGTCCCTTTTTGGTGGGGTGGCTTGGTGATGTCCTGGGTGAGGAAAATGCTCTAACACAGGCAAAAATCCACAAAAGAAACCTCACGGGTCTTGAACAGAATGACAGGTCTGGTCACATGTATCCTTCTTCTTGCAATTTCTCCTACTACTTTACTGTCTCAATTCTCCCCTTTATATACTCTTTTGCAGACCCCTCCCACCTTTTAGACTTTTTTTTTCTTTTCTCAGGGACTTGTTTCAGACATGCCCGAAACATACCCAAACCTAGCTCCAGTCTGAGCTTAACAAAAAAAAGGTAAATACTGCCTTCCAGTGGCCTATATTCACATTACACTGGTGATGTCATACACATATCACAGGCGTCTGTGTCAAGGTGTCTGACGCAGTTCGTTGGCGCTTCAAGTTCTTCTCCATTCACTTCCACTGCAGAAAGAGTAGATGCCATCCCCTCCTCCTGTGCAGTGAAATGCACAGGGAATGATGGTTTCCCACCACCTGTTGCGTGTACAGTTCTCCGGTGTGCAGAGAACCTGGCTTTTACAGCGCCCCGCAGATCTCTCCATTTGTGCTTTAAATCGGGGATACTGCGCTTACATCTCCCCATCGAATCCACAACCAGAACTATTCGCAGCTTAATTCCTCGGATCAGCCTTCATTGCTTGCTTGCCATACAACACCAACATCTGTGAAATTTGGTTTTAGGCTTTGGCTCGACGTCGCCATCATTGTCTTCCATGTTCTATTAACAAATGCGACTTCCCTATATGTTCGTGATAATATAAAAAGTTGTGATATTCTCACGAGTGAGGGGATTGATTTTCTAATTGAGGATATCTGTATTAACTAACTCGAGTCCTAGTAATGTTTTACCATTGGTAATACTGTGTAATTTAATGTGTGCATAAAGATATTATTAAATAAGCTACTCTAGACTGAGCCCTACCCTGGCAAATACCAGAACACTATCCATTTGTTAATCAATTTTAGCCTTTAAAGAATAGCCGACATGGGGAGAATCATTAACAGTAAATGGGATAAGTGATTATAACAAAGTATTTGGCACAAGTTCAAGTGAATGTGTCGCTCAAATCAAATAGGCTATAGATGATAGGCTATGGATATGGAATTCCGTCATTACTGAGGCGGTTTCGGGGCGGGGAGATGACCGCGTGCGGGATAAGAATCCTTGTTAAAGCGTTTCCATGTCCTTTAGTTGCAAACCTGACATCGGAGTAGTTTTCAAGTGCGCAATTTCTAAATGAGATCATATAAACTGTCTTTGATTGTCTTTGTGTGACTAGAATGTTCCCTTTGTCTTCTTCCCTGTCTTCCACGGAACAAACAGGCTGGTGTAGGAGGGGCACATTTTCAATGATCTGATTGGCTGATTGAGAAGCGCTAAATTCTTTATTTGTTATTTCATTATCGCGGCAATTTGTTTGCATGCATAGCTTTAATGCCATGGTGGCAAGAGTAAGAAATAACAAGTGTTTGTCACTAACATATCCCTCGCCGCCGCAATTTTATGTGTCCATACGGATGGAGACCAATGCTATATCCCCCGCTTCGCGCTAATCGCGCGGCGGGGGATAAATAAAGAGATGTCTGAATTACGTCTTGTAATTGGTACGGCCTACTATTACAGCGGTATATAAAACCTTGTATCTTCACAATGACAAACTTCACCGGAAAATAAAAAATAAATGTAAAATAAAATAATTATAATAATTATAATAATATAAATGGATAAATATAGTTTGAAATAAAAATGTTTAATTTTGCATGTAAGAATAGTGGGCATACGAGTTTTCGTTTCCTATCAGTTTGGAGATACGAGGTTTTATCAGCAGGCCGACGATATTCAAATTTAAAGTCTGGTTGCGTTTTCCATGGACCACAAATGCGTTTTCATGGTTAATCAGAAAATCCTTTTTCCATGTTTTCCTGATAGCCATAATCAATGAGCTTTGTACAGAGTCTGCCTCTCTTTTGGATCAGTCACTCCTCTTTCATAAGGCCGCCTACATTCTGAAGTTAAGCGCTGTGGGCGTGATCAAAGCGAGTAGGGGAGAATACGCGTAACTCAAATGCGCTTAACTCGAAGCGCGTAAAATAAGACTTACGCGCTAATGGGAGAGTAGACCCCTTAGTCAACAAATATCCATGCAGCCTCTGCGGTGAACTGGTGAATATGAAGCCATTCATTCAATCACTCCTGCCTTAACCACACCCCCCGTGACATGCGCAAAAGGTGTCAAACTAACAGTTGAAACCATCACAAACATATACAACAACATCCCAGCATATGGAACCTACAGTCTGAATGACGTCTTGTAATTGGTACGGCCTACTATTACAGCGGCATATAAAACCTCGTATCTTCACAATGACAAACATCACCGGAAAATAAATGTAAAATAAAATAATTATAATAATTATAATAATATAAATGGATAAATATAGTTTCAAAAAAAATGTTTAATTTTGCATGTAAGAATAGTGGACATACGAGTTTTCGTTTCTTATCAGTTTGGAGATACGAGGTTTTTTACAGCAGGCCGACAATATTCAAATTTAAAGTCTGGTTTGCGGTTCCATGGACCACAAATGCGTTTTCATGGTTAATCAGAAAATCCTTTTTCCATGTTTTCCTGATAGCCATAATCAATGAGCTTTGTACAGAGTCTGCCTCTCTTTTGGATCAGTCACTCCTCTTTCATAAGGCCGCCTACATTCTGAAGTTAAGCGCTGTGGGCGTGATCGAAGCGAGTAGGGGAGAATACGCGTAACTCAAAAGCGCTTAACTCGAAGCGTGTAAAAAAGGACTTACGCGCTAATGGGAGAATAGACCCCAAAGTTACTAAAAATCCTATACAATATCTCAAAATTAGATGCATTTTACATTTTAAATCAGCCAGGATTTGCACTTTAAAACCCAAATACAGAGCTTGGTTTTAGCCTATTGGTTGATTCCACCAGATTTATTTTGACTGACCTACAAATGCATATCACATTATAATTGATAATTGGTGTGTCTGTTATAATTATTGAAATTTGAAATCACTTAAAATATACACTACCGCTCAAAAGTTTGGGATCACTTGCAAATTTCTTTGTTTTCCAAAGAAAAATACATTTTCATGCATTTCACAAACATTTTTTTCCATTTCACAAACGATTAAAATTAATCAGATGATTTTCAAAGAATGATCTACATTTTTGCATAGAGGCCTATTATCAGGAACTGCGTCAATCTCCTGGTATGGCTGCTAATCCAAGTTAAGCATTTTATAAGGCTAATTGATTATGAGAAAACCCTTCTGCAAATGTGTTCCACAGCTGAAAACTGTTGAACTAATAGCGCGAAAGGGAGTATGGCATTCTTGAGGTTGGTTTAGTACCTGAAGCATCAGCAGTTGTTTTTTTGTTTACAGGCTCAAAATGGCCAGAAAGAAAGAACTTCCTTTGGAGACCCGTCAGTCCATTGTTGTGCTTAGAAAAGAAGGCTATTCAATGTGAGAAATTGAAAACTTAAAATCTCTTACCATGCTTTCAACTACTCCCTTCAGAGAGCAGCACAAAGTGGCACTAACAAGGCCCGAAAAAAGGGGTGGGAGGCCCCGATGCACAACTGTGCAAGAAGACAAATATCCGAGAGTGTGTAGTTTAAGACAAAGATGCCTCACAGGTTGTCAACTAGAAGCTGCGCTAAATAGTTCCTGTCAAACACCAGTTTCAGTATCAACAGTGAAGGTGGTTTTTTGATGAAGGCAAAGTTTGAAGTACATATTCATCATTTTCCATTAAAATCATATTTCTAACTCAGACAATGTCAGCATGTTCTGTTCATTTGCTATATTTCCTATTCAGACTAATTTCATGTGTGTTTCCATGGAAAACAAGAAAATTTCCAAGTGATCCCAAACGTTAGAACGGTATTGTATTTTATATGCAGGTTCAGGTCTTGCAAGCAATGACTGTTCTCAACAATTACAATACTGAACATTGGATTTGTCTCCTAGGAGCTCTGCACTTTTGTTCTGATCTTGTGCACTTTTGTACGTTGCTCTGGATAAGAGCATCTGCTAAGAACCTGTAATGTAATGTATGTTAACCCCTTTCTGCAGATGTAGAAGCTCTAAATTTAAGCACTTAGTTACAGATGACCACGAGATGGCACCCCCGGATCAGCTATTGAATTTTCCCAAGCAGGCAGAGCTGAAACGCGATTTAGAATATGGAGAACTTCCCTTCAATCCCTGTTTTTCAGGAATTGCATGAATTAAACTCCTCAGCTAAGCCTGATGTGCAAACTGTTCAATATCCTTGCCCATAGTATCGATCCAATCGTGTAAAAAAATTATCTCTTGCGACAGAAAAAAACTTAGTACTCTGTAGCCACCATTTTAGCTATAGTGAGCTAACAGTATTCCAATTAGTGGTTTAAAAAATACGTTTTGTGAAGCAAAAAATCCGACTTTGTATTGATTCTCTCAAATTCTACTGTCAATTACATTCATCACACACAAAATATGCGTAGTTCCCTCCCATGGATTAAAGCGTATATTCCTCCATTGACAAATTCAGCGCTCCCTTCTATCCAGCCAAGTACTGGTGTCGATAGCCAGTCACTCAATTATATACTCAGATTCATCTGCGTAACTCTACAGTTATAGTTCACGCCCTCGTGAAGCTTCTCCGGTAACGATGTATTGATAGACTCGTTTCTTATCCAGTTCCCGAGTGTTTAAACTTTCCTCAATAACTGACATACATTGATCGGACAATAAAAATAGGATGCAAAGCTAAGCGTAAAAGTAAGGTCGGTTGTATTCTTCGAATGTTGGCCACGGTTGCGCAGCTGAAAATGATGCGATATCCAAGAAACAAAGACACCCGAAACCGGCCTAAAGTCTTCGGTTTCATTTACGTAATAAATGTTTAATGGACGCGGTCAATGGGAATTATTCCGAATGAAACGGTTCTGGAGGGTTCTGTTGTGATTCTGCTCTTTTGGTTTTGGTAGTTCTGCTATGCCATGACCCCTAGCCTAGTTTAAGTTCTGTGCCTGGCCTTGCCATGATTATTGATTCTTGTGTTTAGTGACCACTGCCTTTGTCTGACCATTCTTAGGATTATGTATTGTGTTTTTGGTATTTTAGATTTCCTTGTTTTATTATTTTTCATGTTTTAGTTTATTAGTTATCATGCCATGTTTTCTTTGCCATGCTTTGCACTTTGTCTCCCCTGTCTTGTCATGTGTGTATCTTTGCTCACGGTCCCTTGTCTTGCGTGCCACTCATTCAGGTGATTTATTGGTTTCTGGGTTTCAATCTTCTTTCATTATCTCATGTTCTTCCTTCCTCTCTCTTTTACTTTCTTACCAACACAAACTAACAGTTTATCGTTTTTGCTAATTACTAACCCACACTAACCTTGTATATTTGGACTAACTTACTAACAAGCACTCGGGATTGTATAGCTGCACTTACTAATTGACTAATCTCTCAGCAGTTGCCCAATTCTAGTCTCCACCTCCTTGCCTATCCCTAATTATCTCTGCTGCTATTTTCTGTGGATTCCACATTTACTTTGCGCTTTCCTTTCTTTTTACTATGCACTTTAGTACTCCTTGACCGGAGCTGTTCTGTTCATAGGTTTGTCTTGTGATCCCTGTCTGCGTTTTGGCTACAGCCAAATTCATGTAATTAGTTTATTCCTCATGTGTCTCTCCCTGATCGTCTCCATTGATTGCACCTGTTCTCCCTGGTCATGTGTTCTCCTGGATGTGTAAATAAGATGTCCGTTTGGATCACTTTCTTGTCCGATCTTTCTTTCGTGTTACCTGTGCTATGCTTCTCTCGCCTTGTTTCATTGTGATTTATCTTTCTGACTGGACCGTCCTTGATATCGAGCTTTGCCTATTCCCTGTACTTTTGCCGCATTCTTGTTTTTTGACGTCTTTAGTCTGACTACGATTTTTGTGATTGGTGCCCTGTGTATGACTCTGGATTTCGCCCTTTGGATTCTGATTTTGGATTGCGGACTTTGTACTGTTGCCAGCTCTGTTGGGGGTTTCCCCCTTCAGAAATAAAGCCTCCTTTTGCATTTTACAGGAGTTTGCTCTTGGTTCATTTCGTAAAAACCTCACATTACGATCTGACCAAGATGGAACCAGCGAACCTCCAGCCTCTGCAGGAGGCAGTCAAGGAACAGGGAGCCCAGCTCGAATATCAGGAGCGTCAGCTTCACGCCCTCATGCAGCATATGCAAACCATGAGTCTCCAGATGGCGGACCTCATTCGCTCGGTTCAAGACTCTCAGCTGCTGCATACCCCCCTGCCTCCGGTCCATGCCACGCCTGTGCCCTCCTCTGCTCCGCCGCTGCCTGTCTGCGAGCCACGCCTGCCTCCCCCTGAAAGGTACGACGGCAACCCCGGTGCGTGTCGAGCATTCCTCACCCAGTGTGACCTCATATTCAGCCTACAGCCCTCATCATTCCCCACTGAACGGGCTCGTGTTGCATTTATCATCACACAACTCACGGGAAGAGCCAAGCGGTGGGCTACGGCGGCTTGGGAGGGGGATCTACCATGTGTACAGACATCTGGTCTACTGGGAGAGGAGATGAAGCGGGTTTTCGACCGCACAAAGTTGGGTCATGAAGCAGGACGGGAGATTCTTCGTATACGCCAGGGTGGTCGTTCTGTGGCTGATTATGCGATCGACTTCCAGACCCTGGCAACCAACAGCAGGTGGGGGTGAAGAGCCTTATATGATGCCTTTTTTAATGGTCTAGCCGAGGCCATAAAAGACGAACTGGTGTCCCGGGATTTACCGGAGGAGTTGGACGAGTTGGTCGACCTAGTCATACAAGTGGATGCTCGCCGTGAAGAACGTACACGGTCTGTTCTCCGTAGTCGTCCAATTAACCCCTACCGGACCACTCCACCTTTACCACTACCTCCTGACAGCAACCCCTCTCCTAAGGCGGAACCCATGCAACTCGGACGAATGAGCATTCCCACTGAGGAAAGGAACCGTCGTCGTAGAGAGGGGGCCTGTTTCTATTGTGGCAAAGGGGGACATCAGATAGTTCAGTGCCCCAGCAAGAAGCCTCGCCTCGGTGGCAGGAATGGAACAGTGGTGGGCGTCACACCAGTCCAGAATTCAAGACACCGCACATGTCTTCCGGTAATTCTGGAATGGGGAGGGGAGAGTAAATCCACTACAGCTCTCATTGACTCTGGAGCAGAGGAGAACCTCATTGATGTGGAGCTGGCTCGTGAATGGGGGGTTCCGGTTGAAAAGATCTTTCCGGATCGAGTGGCCAATTCCCTAAGTGGCCAACAAATCGCCCAGATAACCCATGTTACCAGCCCCATCAAACTCAAGATCTCGGGCAACCACTATGAGACGATTCAATTGTTCCTCCTCCACTCTCCCCATGCTCCTATCGTCCTGGGTCACCCATGGATGGCGAAACATCTTCCTCACATCGACTGGCGAACACATGAAATTAAGGGCTGGAGCCCTAACTGTTCTCAGACATACCTCCACAATGCCTTGGAATCACAGCCTAACCCTACTCCAGAAGAGATCCTTGACCTTGAGAAAGTCCCTCTGGAGTTCCATGATCTGAAGGAAGTGTTCTCCAAGTCCCGGGCCACCAGCTTACCCCCCCATCGTCCATACAATTGCACCATCAACCTTAAGCCAGGTACTATGCCCCCTAGAGGCTGATTATATTCCCTGTCCCGACCAGAGACCCAAGCTATGGAAAAGTATCTGTCAGTCTCTGGCTGCTGGTATGATTCGACCATCGTCCTCCCCTGCTGGTGCTGGCTTTTTCTTTGTGGCCAAAAAGTATGGGACATTAAGACCCTGTATTGACTACTGTGGACTAAATGATATAACTGTCAAGAACCGATACCCTCTCCCCCTCATGAACACATCATTCGACCTCCTACAAGGAGCTAAGGTCTTCACCAAGCTTGACCTACGCAACGCCTATCACTTGGTGCGTATCCGGGAGGGGGATGAGTGGAAGACGGCTTTTTATACTCCCACGGGGCACTGGGAGTACCTGGTTCTTCCTTTCGGGCTCACTAACGCGCCAGCGGTGTTCCAGAGTCTAGTTAATGATGTCCTCCGAGATATGATTAACAAGTTTGTCTTTGTTTATCTTGATGATATTTTGATATTTTCAGAGTGCCAAGAGAAACACGTGAAACATGTTCGCCAAGTGCTTCGCCGCCTCCTAGAGAATCGTCTCTTTGTTAACGCCGAAAAATGTGAGTTTTTTTTGTTGAGACTACTACCTTTCTGGGTTACATTATCTCCCCAGGCACCATACGTATGGATCCAGTCAAAGTGGAGGCCGTCACCAACTAGCCTCGACCTGAAGACCGTAAGTCTCTCCAGCGTTTTTTGGGATTTGCAAATTTCTATCGACGGTTTATCAGAAACTATAGTTCTGTTGCTGCTCCTCTCACTGCCCTCACTTCCTCCAAGTTCAAGTTCCTTTGGTCCGAGAGAGCTGAAAATGCCTTTGTCGAACTAAAGTCTCGATTCACGTCTGCATCCATCCTCATTATCCCTAACCCAGAACTTCAGTTCATTGTAGAAGTGGACGCCTCAAATATTGGGGCCGGCGCCATTCTGTCCCAGAGGTCTTCGGAGGATGGGAAAATCCACCCGTGTGCCGCCTTCTCTCGTCGTCTCAGCTCAGCTGAAAGAAACTACGACAACGGACACCGTGAGCTGCTGGCAGTTAAATTAGCCTTGGAGGAATGGAGGCACTGGCTAGAGGGATCCAAAGTACCCTTCATAGTATGGACAGACCATAAGAACCTGGAATATCTACAGACAGCCAAGAGACTAAACCCAAGACAAGCCAGGTGGGCACTATTCTTCTCCCGTTTCAATTTTCGTATCGCTTATAGACCTGGAAGTAAAAATGTTAAACCCGATGCCTTATCACGTTGTTTTGAGATAAGAGAGGAGGAGCCATGCCATGATACCATCCTGCCCAAAGAAGCCTTTGTTAATGCCATCTGCCTGAACATTGAGAGAGAGGTCAGAGATGCCCAAGCCAGTACTGCTGCCCCTAGCGCATGCCCCACTAACTGTCTTTATGTTCCAGCTTTGTTACGCCCCAAAGTCCTGGAATGGGGGCATCCCTCCATGCTGTCCTGTCACCCAGGAATATGCCGAACTAGAGACTTCATCCTACAAAGATTTTGGTGGCCTGAAATCTCCCAAGATGTCCAAAGTTTTGTAGCTGCCTGCTTGGTCTGCGCTCAAGCAAAAGCCTCACATCAACCACCACACGGTCTGCTTCAGCCCCTTCACACTCCACTCCGCCCCTGGTCCCACATTGCACTTGATTTCATCACTGGCCTTCCCCCTTCCAATCACCACACAACCATTCTCACCATTGTAGATAGATAGTCCAAAGCCATTCACCTAGTTCCCCTCACCAAGCTCCCCTCTGCCCAAGAAACAGTTAACCTTGTCATTCAGCATGTTATTAGACTTCATGGTATTCCAACTGACATCACGTCCGATCGCGGTCCCCAATTCACTGCCCTATTTTGGAAATCATTCTGTAAATCACTCGGCACCACAGTTTGACATCAGGTTTCCATCCCCAGACTAATGGCCAGACCGAGCGGGCTAACCAGTGTGTGGAAAATGTTTTGAGATGTCTTTGTATTAGGAACCCCTCCTCCTGGAGCCATCAGTTGCCGTGGGCCGAATACGCCATGAACAGCCACACCTCTGCTGCCTCTGGCATTTCCCTCTTCAAGGCCTGCCTAGGCTACCAGCCCCCTCTGTTCCCTTCCCAGGAGGAGGAGGTAGCTGTCCCCTCTGCCCGTGAGTTTGTGCGTCGATGCAGACGCACCTGGATTACCATCCGCCAGGCCCTGCTCAGGTCGGTTGCCCGGATGAAGGAGCAGGCTGATAAGAGGCGCATGTCTGCTCCTCCTTACCGACCTGGGCAGCGTGTCTGGCTGTCTTCAAGGGACATTCCTCTCAGAGGTAATGGGGGCAAACTTTTCCCTAAGTTTTTGGGCCCATTCACAATTGAAAAAGTCTTGAGTCCCACTGCGGTTCGCCTCCGTCTGCCCCTGTCTATGAGATGTATTCATCCCACTTTTCACGTGTCCCAAGTCAAACTTGCTGTAACCCACCCCCTGTCCTCTGGACCTGATCCCCCACCACCCGCCCGGATCATCGATGGAGACGAAGCCTACACGGTCCATGCCCTCCTGGATTGTCGTCGGCAGGGCCGGGGACTGCAGTACCTCGTCGACTGGGAGGGTTACGGACCGGAACACTGCAGTTGGGTACCGTCACGCCACATCTTGGACAAGGACTTAATAAAAGACTTTCATGTCAACCACCCCAGACCAAGGTGAAACGCCTGGAGGCGTTTTAAGAGGGGGGGTACTGTTGTGATTCTGCTCTTTTGGTTTTGGTAGTTCTGCTATGCCATGACCCCTAGCCTAGTTTAAGTTCTGTGCCTGGCCTTGCCATGATTATTGATTCTTGTGTTTAGTGACCACTGCCTTTGTCTGACCATTCTGAGGATTATGTATTGTGTTTTTGGTATTTTAGATTTCCTTGTTTTATTATTTTTCATTTTTTAGTTTATTAGTTATCATGCCATGTTTTCTTTGCCATGCTTTGCACTTTGTCTCCCCTGTCTTGTCATGTGTGTATCTTTGCTCACGGTCCCTTGTCTTGCGTGCCACTCATTCAGGTGATTTATTGGTTTCTGGGTTTCAATCTTCTTTCATTATCTCGTGTTCTTCCTTCCTCTCTCTTTTACTGTCTAACTAACACATACTAACAGTTTATCGTTTTTGCTAATTACTAACCCACACTAACCTTGTATATTTCGACTAACTTACTAACAAGCACTCGGGATTGTATAACTGCACTTACTAATTGACTAATCTCTCAGCAGTCGCCCAATTCTAGTCTCCACCTCCTTGCCTATCCCTAATTATCTCTGCTGCTATTTTCTGTGGATTCCACATTTACTTTGCGCTTTCCTTTCTTTTTACTATGCACTTTAGTACTCCTTGACCGGAGCTGTTCTGTTCACAGGTTTGTCTTGTGATCCCTGTCTGCGTTTTGGCTACAGCCAAATTCATGTAATTAGTTTATTCCTCATGTGTCTCTCCCTGATCATCGTCTCCATTGATTGCACCTGTTCTCCCTGGTAATGTGTTCTCCTGGATGTGTATATAAGATGTCCGTTTGGATCACTTTCTTGTCCGATCGTTCTTCCGTGTTACCTGTGCTATGCTTCTCTCGCCTTGTTTCATTGTGATTTATCTTTTTGACTGGACCGTCCTTGATATCGAGCTTTGCCTATTCCCTGTACTTTTGCCGCATTCTTGTTTTTTGACCTCTTTAGTCTGACTATGATTTTTGTGATTGGTGCCCTGTGTATGACTCAGGATTTCGCCCTTTGGATTCTGATTTTGGATTGCGGACTTTGTACTGTTGCCAGCTCTGTTGGGGGGTTTCCCCCTTCAGAAATAAATCTTCCTTTTGCATTTTACTGGAGTTTGCTCTTGGTTCATTTCGTAAAAACCTCACATGTTCCTTCTACCCAATACATCTGTCTCTGGAGGAGGGCACCAATGAAGAAAACAGGTTATATTCTACTCTGTTTCTGTCAGTTTCTGTCTGAAAATGAAATTTCTGTTCTGTTAAAATAAAATATATTTCAGAATTCAGATATTACTGAGTTAGTGAGGTGTGTGGTGTTTTTTTTTTTTTTTTTTTTTTTTTTTACCCCTTATGAGGTGTAAGGTTTTGAGCTCGGATGTGAGAGCGGTTAGCTTTTCATTGCAGCTTGAATGTTATGGCTGTTTAATCAGCACTTTATTTAATGCTTGGGGGACTTTGAAGAAAAATGGACAATATTGTAAACTTTATGATGGAGAAAAGGCATGTTTTGTGTTTGGAGAGGTTACTGGTGACCAATGATGTTCAACTGCACTGATATTGATAAATTCATGCTAAACTCAACCAGAAAATCATTAGTTCCTGCTGAATTTCATGCCGCAAAAGTTAATTTGTGTTAAATATATGATTAATGTATGATTTGACAGTGAACCATTTTGATGGATCTTTTGATGGACTTTGGGGAGACACCTGGGGGTCTATTCTCCCATTAGCGCGTAAGTCTTTTTTTTACGCGCTTCGAGTTAAGCGCTTTTGAGTTACGCGTATTCTCCCCTACTCGCTTTGATCACGCCCACAGCGCTTAACTTCAGAATGTAGGCGGCCTTATGAAAGAGGTTTGACTGATCCAAAAGAGAGGCAGACTCTGTACAAAGCTCATTGATTATGGCTATCAGGAAAACATGGAAAAAGGATTTTCTGATTAACCATGAAAACGCATTTGTGGTCCATGGAAAACGCAAACCAGACTTTAAATTTGAATATCGTCGGCCTGCTGATAAAACCTCGTATCTCCAAACTGAGAAGAAACGAAAACTCGTATGTCCACTATTCTTACATGAAAAATTAAACATTTTTATTTTAAACTATATTTATCCATTTATATTATTATTTTATCTTTATTTTTTATTTTACTGTGAAGTTTGTCATTGTGAAGATACAAGGTTTTATATGCCGCTGTAATAGTAGGCCTATGTATGTCCATACCAATAACAAGACGTAATTCAGACATCTCTTTATTTATCCCCCGCCGCGCGATTAGGGCGAAGAGGGGGATATAGAATTGGGCTCCGTCCGTACGGACACATAAAATTGCGGCGGCGGGGGACATGTTAGTGACAAACACTTGTTATTTCTTACTCTTGCCACCATGGCATTAAAGCTATGTAAACAAACAAATTGCCGTGATAATGAAATAATAAATAAAGAATTTAGCGCTTCTCAATCAGCGCAATCTGATCATTGAAAATGTGCCCCTCCTACACCAGCCTGTTTGTTCCGTGGAAGACAGGGAAGAAGACAAAGGGAACATTCTAGTCACACAAAGACAATCAAAGGCAGTTTATATGATCTCATTTAGTAATTGTGCACTTGAAAACTACTCCGATGTCAGATTTGCGAATAAAAGGACATAGAAACGCTTTAACAAGGATTCTTACCTCGCACACGGTTATCTCCCCGCCCCGAAACCGCCTCAGTAATGACAGAATTCCATATCCATAGCCTATCATATCCTATTTAATTTGAGCGACACATTCACTTCAACTTGTGCCAAAGACTTTATTATAATCACTTATCCCATTTACTGATAATGATTCTTCCCATGTCGGCTATTCTTTAAAGGCAAAAATTGATTAACAAATGGATAGTGCTTTGGTATTTGCCAGGGTAGGGCTCAATCTAGAGTAGCCTATTTAATAATATCTTTATTCACACATCAAATTACACAGTATTACCAATAGTAAAAAAAAAATTACTAGGACTCGAGTTAGTTAATACAGATATCCTCAATTAGGAAATCAATCCCCTCACTCGTGAGAATATCACAACTTTTTAGATTATCACGAACATATAAGGCAGTCGCATTTGTTAATAGATCATGGAAGACAATGATGGCGACGTCGAGCTAAAGCCATAAACCAAATTTCACAGATGTTGGTGTTGTAAGGCAAGGGGGCACTGAAGGCTGATCCGAGGAATTAAGCTGCGAATCGTTCTGGATGTGGCTTCAGTTGGGAGATATTAGCGCAGTATCCCTGATTTAAAATATGCATGGAGAGATTTGCGGGATGCTGTAAAAGCTAGGTTCTCTGCACACCGGAGAAGTGTACACGCAACAGATGGAGGGCAACCTTCATCCCCTGTGCATTTCACTGCACAGGAGGAGGGGATGGCATCCACTCTTTCTGCAGTGGAAGTGCGAGGAGAAGAACTTGAAGGGCCAACGAACTGTGTCACACACCTTGACACAGACGCCTGTGATATGTGTATGACATTACCAGCCACTCTCTGGAACGACACAGATGCCAGGAGCGACAGCGCAGTTCTGACGTTGTTGACCACGGGTATGTTTTGTGGATAATTGCTGCGGCTGGGTAGCTGTTCATCCAGAAGTCGGCAACGATAGATGATTGCCTCATGCACGGTCCAGAAGAAAGCGCTGGATGCACTCGATGTTTGTTAGTCCCAGGATGTCCAAACGAAGCCGATATATGCGTGTTCGTCTTCGAGCTCGGCGCGCTCCTCTTACTCTTTCCCAATCACGCAAGGGTGCAAGCAAATACAGGACTGGCATTTTGGCTTTAGGTTTTGAGGGCATGGTAGAATGATGGTCTTATGTATACTCGTATTAATTAATTGTTTTGCGTTTGTAATTTAACTGATTGGAGAAGAGGCTGATGCGTAATATCATGTGATGATTTCGTTTGATAAACTACATTGAGAAATGTAGTTAAGAAATAAGGAAGAACAATCGAATATTAAAAGTCTCAACCTTTCCCATGTTAAATAAAATAAGGTAATGTTAAAATTCGGCCTATAACCGAATATACCGAATAACCGAATAACAAACGCAATACTCAATTTCGCCTAATGCTGGCGCTTGACCTTAATACAGCCCTCAAAAGCGCTTAACAGAAAAAGCGCGTAAGCCAGGGGGAGAATACGCCTAAGTGTTATTTGCATGAGAAACGCCCGGAAACGCCCCGATTTTGGCCTTGCTCCGCCCCAAGCGCGTAACTGCCTTCAAGGCGCGTAATGCACAGACTTAAGTCGAGGGGAGAGTACGCGCAGGCTAAAAAGCGCGTAGCTACGCGCTTTTTTCGACTTAAGCGCATGGGAGAATAGACCCCCTGGATAGCTGTCTAATTTGGCTCATAGCAAGCGGGTAATCTAGAATGTTATGTTCAAAATGAATGTGTGGTTAAGTTTATGATTCCAGAAATGTATAGTTTTAGGTCCCAGCAGTTTTTCAATTGTCAGTATTATTTATTTTTTGTTGTTGTTAATTCAAAGTTAAATTTTCATGAAGATTTTGTGTTTGCAGCCCCTTTTCTCCACCAAAATCATAAAAATAAACTGGAATACGATTGGAGTCGAAATGCTTCAAGGGGTCTATTCTCCCATGCGCTGAAGTCGAAAAAAGCGCGTAGCTAAGCGCTTTTCAGCCTACGCGTATTCTCCCCTCGATTTAAGTCTGTGCATTACGCGTCTTGAAGGCAGTTACGCGCTTGGGGCGGAGCAAGGCCAAAATCGGGGTGTTTCCGGGCGTTTCTCATGCAAATAACACTTACGCGTATTCTCCCCCTGGCTTACGCGCTTTTTCTGTTAAGCGCTTTTGAGGGCTGTATTAAGGTCAAGCGCCAACATTAGGCGAAATTGAGTATTGCGTTTGTCGGTTTTCGGCCGAATTTTAAAATTACTTTTATTTTATTTAACATGGGAAAGGTTGAGACTTTTAATATTCGATTGTTCTTCCTGATTTCTAAACTACATTTCTCAAAGCCATGAAAATTTATCAAACGAAATCAACCCATGATATTACGCATCAGCCTCTTCTCCAATCAGTTAATTTACAAACGCAAAACAATTAATTAATTCGAGTATACATAAGTCCATCATTCTACCATGCCCTCAAAATCTAAAGCCAAAACGCCAGTCCTGCATTTGCTTGCACTCTTGCGTGATTGGGAATGAGTAAGAGGAGCGCGCCGAGCTCGAAGACGAACACGCATATATTGGCTTCCTTTGAACATCCCGGGACTAACAAACACCGAGTGCATGCAGCGCTTTCGTCTGGTCCGTGCATGAGGCAATCATCTATCTTTGCCGACTTCTGGATGAACGACTATCCAGCCGCAGCAATTATCCACAAAACATAGCCATGGTCATCAACGTCAGAACTGCGCTGTCACTCCTGGCATCTGGGTCGTTTCAGAGAGTGGCTGATGTCATACACATATCACAGGCGTCTGTGTCAAGGTGTCTGACGCAGTTCGTTGGCGCTTCAAGTTCTTCTTGCTTCAAGTGAAATGCACAGGGGGTGATGGTTGCCCACCACCTGTTGCGTGTACACTTCTCCGGTGTGCAGAGAACCTGGCTTTTACAGCGCCTCTCAAATCTCTCCATTTATGCTTTACATCGGGGATACTGCGCTTACATCTCCCCCCCGAAGCCACATCCAGAACGATTCGCAGCTTAATTCCTCCGATCAGCCTTCATTGCTCGCTTGCAATACAAGAGCAACATCTGTGAAGTTTGGTTTTCGGCTTTGGCTCGACGTCGCCATCATTGTCTTCCATGTTCTACTAACAAATGCGACTGCCCTATATGTTCGTGATAATCTAAAAAGTTGTGATATTCTCACGAGTGAGGGGATTGGTTTTCTAATTTAGGATATCTGTATTAACTAACTCGTGTCCTACTATTTTTTACCATTGGTAATAGGCTACTGTGTAATTTAATGTGTGAATAAAGATATTATTAAATAGGCTACTCTAGATTGAGCCCTACCCTGGCAAATACCAAAGCACTATCCATTTGTTAATCAATTTTAGCCTTTAAAGAATAGCCGACATGGGAAGAATCATCATCAGTAAATGGGATAATCAATTATAATAAAGTATTAGGCACAAGTTCAAGTGAATGTGTCGCTCAAATCAAATAGGATGATAGGCTATGGATATGAAATCCCGTCATTACTGAGGCGGTTTCGGGGCGGGGAGATGACCGCGTGCGGGGTAAGAATCCTTGTTAACGCGTTTCCATGTCCTTAGTTGCAAAGCTGACATCGGAGTAGTTTTCAAGTGCGCAATTTCTAAATGAGATCATTTCAACTGTCTTTGATTGTCTTTGTGTGACTATATGTTCCCTTTGTCTCCTTCCCTGTCTTCCACGGAACAAACAGGGTGGTGTAGGAGGGGCACATTTTCAGTTATCTGACTGCGCTGATTGAGAAGCGCTAAATTCTTTATTTATTATTTCATTATCGCGGCAATTTGTTTGTATGCATAGCTTTAATGCCATGGTGGCTAGAGTAAGAAATAACAAGTTTTTGTCACGAACATATCCCCCGCCGCCGCAATTTTATGTGTCCGTACGGACGGAGCCCAATGCTATAACCCCCGCTTCGCGCTAATCGCGTGGCGGGGGATAAATAAAGAGATGTCTGAATTAGGCTTCGTCTTGTAATTGGTACGGCCTACTATTACAGCGGCATATAAAACCTCGTATCTTCACAATGACAAACTTCACAGGAAAATAAAAAATAAATCTAAAATATAATAATAATAATAATAATAATCATAATAATATAAATGGATAAATATAGTTTTAAATAAAAATGTTTAATTTTTCATGTAAGAATAGTGGACATACGAGTTTTCGTTTCTTCTCAGTTTGGAGATACGAGGTTTTATCAGCAGGCCGACGATATTCAAATTTAAAGTCTGGTTTGCGTTTTCCATGGACCATAAATGCGTTTTCATGGTTAATCAGAAAATCCTTTTTCCATGTTTTCCTGATAGCCATAATCAATGAGCTTTGTACAGAGTCTGCCTCTCTTTTGGATCAGTCACACCTCTTTCATAAGGCCGCCTACATTCTGAAGTTAAGCGCTGTGGGCGTGATCGAAGCGAGTAGGGGAGAATACGCGTAACTCAAAAGCGCTTAACTCGAAGCGCGTAAAAAAGGACTTACGCGCTAATGGGAGAATAGACCCCACCATGTAGTTTTTAAAAGGTATATCTTTGCACATTGGGGTCTATTCTCCCATTAGTGCGTAAGTCTTTTTTTACGCGCTTCGAGTTAAGCGCTTTTGAGTTACGCGTATTCTCCCCTACTCGCTTCGATCATGCCCACAGCGCTTAACTTCAGAATGTAGGCGGCCTTATGAAAGCGGTGTGACTGATCCAAAAGAGAGGCAGACTCTGTACAAAGCTCATTGATTATAGCTATCAGGAAAACATGGAAAATTGATTTTCTGATTAACCATGTAAACGCATTTGTGGTCCATGGAAAACGCAAACCAGACTTTAAATTTGACTATCGTCGGCCTGCTGATAAAACCTCGTATCTCCAAACTGATAAGAAACGAAAACTCGTAGGCTATGTCCACTATTCTTACATGCAAAATTAAACATTTTTATTTTAAACTATATTTATCCATTTATATTATTTTATTATTATTATTATTTTCCTGTGAAGTTTGTCATTGTGAAGATACGAGGTTTTATATGCCGCTGTAATAGTAGGCCTATGTATGTCCGTACCAATTGCAAGACGTAATTCAGACATCTCTTTTTAACATTGGGCTCCGTCCGTACGGACACATAAAATTGCGGCGGCGGGGGATATGTTCGTGACAAAAACTTGTTATTTCTTACTCTAGCCACCATGGCATTAAAGCTATGCAAACAAACTAATTGCCGCGATAATGAAATATTACAGAATTTAGCGCTTCTCAACCAGCGTAATCAGAGCATTAAAAATGTGCCCCTCCTACACCAGCCTGTTTGTTCCGTGGAAGACAGGGAAGAAGTAAAGAGAACATTCTAGTCACACAAAAATAACGAACAAAGTTTATACGATCTCATTTAGAAATTGCGCGCTTGAAATGTAAAAATACTCCGATGTCAGGTTGGCAACTACAGGACAAGGCAACGCTTTAACTAACAGAGGATTCTTACCCCGCGCGCGGAAAAATCTGCAGGGTGAAAGCCAGGCTCCCTGCATACTGGAGAAATGTGCACGCAACAGCTGGTGGGCAAACATCATCCCCGGTGCATTTAATTGCACTGGAGGACGAGGTGGCATCCACTCTTTCTGCAGTGGAAGTGCATAGAGAAGAACGGATACGGAGTGGATACGGATGAAGGAGGGTTACGTAAAATGGTCATTATTATTTGCTTATGCTCAATGTATCACTGTGATAGATTCTGGAAACAAGCTTAATATGGTTTTAAATATTTATAGTATTTTTTTTTTGGCATTTCAAGCAGTTGCGCAGGCGTCATGGGACGAGCCAGGGAATTTGTCGCAGATGCTTAATATGCGCGTATCATAATCGCACAAAACCTGAACATTAATGCTGTGCCGACGTTTGCGGTCTCTGTACATATTCTTATTAGTGGAAGCGGTTCTGATTGCAACGTGTGTACAATCAGTGGCTCCCACAACACTGGAGAACCTGGTGACCCGGTAGAACCCCCCCCAACTCTCCGTCCTTCAGCTGGTGTTTCGGGGAATTTTAAATTGGCTGACGTGGTACAACATAGCGTCAACCAACTGTGTCAGACACCTTGGCACAGACGCCTGTGATATGTGCATGACATCAGCCACTCTCTGGAACGACCCAGATGCCAGAACCAACAGCGCAGTTGTGACCTTGATGACCACCGGTATGTTTGGAATTGTTTGTAATGTGTCTGTGATTGAACTAATTGGAGCACAGGCCATTGCGTAATATCAAATGATGATTTCGTTTGACAATTTATTATGGTTAATAGAAATGTAGTTTAGAAATAAGGATGAACAATCCAATATTGAATGTCTCAACCTTTACCATGTTAAATAAAATAAAAATTAATGTTAAAATTCGGCCGAGGACCAACATCAAACGCAATATTCCATTTCGCCTTATGTTGGCGCTTGACCTAATTACAGCCCTCAAAAGCGCTTAACAGAAAAAGCGCGTAAGCCGGGGGGAGAATACGCGTAAGGGCCTGGCTACACATTCGCAGAATATGCCGCGTGTTAACATCGCGTGAAAAGTCGCGAAAAACGCTCTGAGCAGACGCTGCGTAATGCGCAGCGGTGAACGGTCAACACCTTGGCGGGTAAAGTGGGTGTACACGCTTTGTCCTCCGAGTTAGCTGGAACCTCCTACCCTAATCTGGGAAAAACCAAGTCACTCACTTTTTCATGAAGCTGAGAAAACAAAAGAACTGAAGTCATTCAGGATAAACTTGCTGAAAAAAAAATAAATAAATAAATAAATAAAAAAAGAGCAAATTGGTGACTGGGCACTTTATTTGATGATTAGTAACTTAGTAATTTCAAAAATTGTTCTAACCTACTTTCTACCAAAATGAGTTACTAGGACTCGCACTCTGTTTTTCTTCACTTCGATAATCAAACGTTCAGTTTAATTGTCTTCTTCCTTTCGTCCCATTCTGCATGTAAATGAATGCGAACAGGGTTGTGTCTCAGAGTTCCATCCATTTTCTATACCCGCTTGTTCCTCACTAGGGTCACGGGGCGAGCTGGAGCAAAGCTGACTACGGGCAAAGGCAGGGACCCACCCTGAACAGCTTGCCAATCCATCGCAGGGCGCACACACCATTCACACACCATTCACTCTCACACTCATACCTATGGGCAATTTGGTGTCTCCAATTAGCCTGATATGCATGTCTTTGGACTGTGGGAGGAAACCGGAGTACCCGGCGAAAACCCACGCAACACGGGGAGAACATGCAAACTCCACACAGAAAGGCCCCAGGCCGGATTCGAGCCCACGACCTTCTTGCTGTGAGGCAACAATGCTAGCCACCCGTGTCTCAGAGTTTGACAGGATAATTTTTTTTTTAAATTTAAACAATAATTCCTTTACAGAGGATATACATTTCCAAAACATTCATACAAGGAATAAAACAGACATCAGAAATCATAATTGGGGGATAACAAAAAAAAAAAAAAAACAAAGGAACAAAAACAAAATTACAGGTAATCTACTAGAGATCCTCGCTGGGATTCAATTCATTTACTAAGCTAAAAAGCTTCAATGCATTCTTTTTTCTCATACATTTCAGAAACAAGAAATAGTGACTAAGCTCTTTCTGAAAAGCATAGAATCTAGGTATAGTCTTCAGGAATCTATTTTTATGCACAAAGAATTTTCCAAGGATAATATTAACGTTAATTGCTAGGTCTTGCACTCTGTTTGACAGGATAATTAGCCACGTCCTTTTTTAAAAATCTGTCAGGCCTGCAGATCATCACGTGGGAGAGTGTCCTGAATTTCTATTGGCTGACTATGGAACACGCTTAACTGGACGCGTCGCGTGATACGCTCAGAAAACCCTTGGAGGTTTCTGAAATTTCACGCGGCGGTGGCAGCGCGTTCTTTTTTTCCCGTCCCGCCGATGTGTAGACCGATCATTATAAATCAATTACTACAATCAAAGCGTTTTAGCGCCGCGCTTCACGCGGCCGTAACACGCGGCGTAATCCGCGAATGTGTAGCCAGGCCCTAAGTGTTATTTGCATGAGAAACGCCCGGAAACGCCCCAATTTTGGCCTTGCTCCGCCCCAAGTAAGTATCTGCCTTCGGGGCGCGTAATTCACAGACTTAAGTCCAGGGGAGAATACGCGTAGGCTGAAAAGCGCGTAGCTACACGCTTTTTTCAACTTCGCGCATGGGAGAATAGACCCCTTAGTGAACACATTGCTACTGAGTGGCCTGACTGTTATCACACCTGACTCCCAGGTAAAGGGAGGGTGGAAAACCAGCAGTTCCCTGGCTTTGAGGAGAGTGAATTGGGGAGCCTTGCCCTATGTCTGTAGAGCTTTTCTGTGTCTCTTCAGATTGTACCCTGTTGTTCCTGGGAATGGGCGCCTCACTGTGGAAAATGAAGTTGTTGTTGGAAATTACTGGTTTCCAAAGAAGGCAAGTTTCATGCAAATAGTTTTCCTGTTTAGTTTTTTACTGTTTAGTTTTGCTGGTTTTGACATGAATAAGATTGCAAAGGTATGTTTTTTTATATTGCTTTATAATGCTGTTGTTGGACTTTTTAATAATAATTGTTTTTACTACAAATGTAACCATATTCAAGTTTCAGTGGGTTATTAGAAACCACAAGTTATTGTGGGTTATTAGAAACCACAAGTTGCCCAGCCATAATTGTAGATCGTTGAGCCTAGATGTCCTTTACATGATTTTAAGCAAGGAAAAATTAAGAGTTGTTCAATTTTGTGTTTTCTCTTCTAACCAAATTTGATGCACCTGATTATGGGCATTTTTGGTCAAGAAAAATGTGATAGATTTCTAGAGCTAGAACTAGGTTAGTTCTCACCATTTTAAACAAATCCCAAAGTAAATCAACAGTCTCTCTCACTCATTTACTCACTGTCACCCTCCTTCTCTCTGGTCGCAGACACAGTTCCACCTGTGCCACTATGCTACGAGCCACGACAGTAAGGAATTTTTGGAGCCGCACCGCTTTATCCCGGAGCGCTGGCTGAGGGGCAGCCCCACAAGGTCCCAGCATCACCCTTACAGCTCCATTCCATTTGGGGTGGGGGTCCGTGCCTGTGTGGGCAAAAGGGTAGCCGAGCTGGAGATGTACTTTGCCCTGTCTCGAGTGAGTGTGAGGGGCATGGCAATGGAGTGAAATTTGGGCTATATGTCTTAAGAGTTTGGGTATACAAATGCATGCAGAGGGTATGCTTGTGTGAATTTGATTGCTTGGTTGTAATTGAGGCATATACCAATTGTGACCTCCTATAGGGATGCATGATTGATATGCTGCAATGTGCCAGGCGATAATTTTTTATCTACTCTTTGTGTTTCCTGTACCCACCCCCTACAAAACACACAAACACATCACTCCTTCCCTACCCCCAATTCCATCCAGCTTATACAGCAGTACTCGATCCAGCCAGTGGACAGAGCTGTTACCGTGGAACCAAAAACCCGAACCCTCCTAATACCCTCAAAGCCCATCAACCTCCGCTTCATTCGCAGAGCCTGAGAAGGGCACCAGAGCAGTTGGCAAACGGACTCCTCCGCGCTGAAGAATGGTGATGTCAGAGATGAGATCATTATGAGAGGAGACGAATCTGTCAGCTTACATGAGAATCCTGAAGAAAGAGCCCCTCAATAATATTTGCCAGAAAATCTGTATCTTTTATATTTTTTTGTTCTTTTCTATCTCGAGTCAAATGCGATTTATGGATGAGTTTCAGTGAAGGAATGTCTGTGAGTCCAGCTCCCATTGATATTTTATGCAATTATGATGATTTGTGTTGGAGAGCACTGAGAGAACATTGGCAGGACCTGAAATGTTTATCACGAGGTTAGCGCCTCTGAGGGTGAAAGGAAAAACTTCTCTTTTATGTGCTTTTACTTATTTTTATTTTATGGGCTGCCAGTCAAAAGTTTAAGGACACCCATCACTGAGTGACGAGATGGGCAGAAGGAACATGAACACCTTTTATTTTATCACCAGGAAAATCTAAATCTTCCAATTCATGAAAATGGCCTCCTTCTGCCGTCGTAACTGCCGGGCAGATGGTGCTCATGGTGTTTCTGTTAGAATACAGTAATGTGGTTCTAAAGGGTTACATCAGCCTCTACTGTGGAAGTTCCCATTGATGAGCTGCACTTAGTAACTTTGTGATTTTTTTCTGGCCAGTTTGTTCCAGGCCAACTTTTTTTTTTTTTGTTAAAAAAATTGAAATAATCAATAATTACTTTTTCTAGCATTTATACCTCTGGCAAGGAGGTTATGTTTTTGCCGCATTGGTGTAGGAACATAGTCCAAATACTCTGCAATATGTAGGTATCCAGGGGATCTGATGGCATGGAGGACTAAATCAGTTCAGGAGCACACTGTCAAAGGCCACAGCTGTGACTCATAAGCTGCTTTACTGCAAGGTTAAACTCACCTTTCCTGCTAAAGCAGCTGTACCACATATGTAGGCTTGGTGCTCCACTGTAAGAGATCATGAATTGCTGTCTTCTCCCATTTGCCCCTTATCTTAGCGGGAGCACCTAGTATATGCTAACATTCCAGGGTTGCTGCATGCGAAGAAGAATCCGAGTCGGCCAAAGCACTGAGCCTTTCATGTAGTTTCAAAGCAGTCACTTTTATGGATAAAAGTGGAACCATTACAACAAAAAACTGAATTTGTTGGTATACCCTTTTTATTAACAAAAACAGGCATGTAGGCTTAAACCCACACATAGAAAAAGCTATTCACATGAGGACTGCGTGTTAACATTAAGAAATTTTTATTAGGAACACGCAAGTTCCCCGTCACGCTCGCAAACACGCTCAATTCTTTTCCATCTTGACCTTTGGACTAAAGAATGCAGACATGGTCTTCATCCCAGTCTTGTCTACTTTGGCCAGAGATTTCTGCGCAGCGGTCATCTTCTTCGGAGGCTGAAAGAGGAAATAGGGAGTTTAAAAGCACACAATACCAGCTGCCATTGGTGCAACCTCAAGTGGCAACCTCCACATGCTCACAATAGAGGTTCAATGTTGATTTTTGTAGGAGACTTAAAATCGCAGAAATGATTCTTGGCTTGTTCCAAATGTATCCCAAAACAGTGGCTACAAGGGATAGGTGAGTAATTGATTCCATCATTACTAGCGGTTTATGAGGCTACTTGAGGGATTAAGGAGGGAATTTTTTCAATGTACATGCATGTCTATGTCTATACCAAGCGGCAACCTCTGGTGCAGAAAAGCGAGGCCAACACAGGAATGCCAAAAACTCCAGTTCCTCAAATGGCAAACTGAGGCTAGCAGCAAAAAATGAGTCAATCTGTATTGACCCCCAAGTTCAAAAAATCCAACTTTACAGCAGAAATAAACATATTTACAGCCTGGTCCAAGAATCTATTTTTGTTTCTATAGCCGATGAAAACTGTTGGGGGGGTGAATTTAATTTTTTTTTAAACAACATTTACATTTTACTAGGGATTAAATTTCAACATAATTATGGGCCTGGTAGCACAAAAAGATCGCATGAATCGCTTTGAAAGATGCCATGTCTGAGACCGATCTACTAGTACATTTGCCCTCAATGTCATAATGTCAAATGTCCACGTGCTAGGACAGTTCAAGTGAACTGGCGCATTTTATTACATATCTGGTATTTTTTCCATAGACCAACTAATGACATATTTTTGATTTTACCCTAGGTGCATCACTTATGCAAAAATTTAATTGGCTGAGAGCTTGGTGGGGGGAATAAATAGATAGATAATTCACTCTGCATTACGTCACACTGTTAATATTTAGCCAAACTGAGTACCCTGAATACCAAGTGTAAAGTTGGTTAAATTGGTATGGCTCAGCACTGTCGCAAGCCAGCCAAGTGCCACTCACATAACTAGGTTAACGTTTTTTTTAGCTTGCTAGTTAGTGTGCAATCAGTTCTTTTTCATAACCATTATGTAACAGTAATTTGTTAGCTTGCGAGCTAACGTTAGCAAGCTACTCGCTTGACAATGTAAAATATACTTTGTACAGCATCTGCGTTGAGGTTTTTTCCCCTTTTTTCCTTATTAACTTCATGATTAGATCTACCTCAAAACATTCAGCCTTGAAGTGTGAGCTGCACACACAACAGTTCTTTAATGGCGGTAGATTTTCTCTTCCAATATGTGCAATCCACGATTTTTGTAATGCGGTGCCATGGGCATTTTGTGATAACTTATGCTTTTATTTTTAGAATAATAATTTGTGCAACCGGGCACACAACAGTATACCATTTTGCTTGAAAATAAACACCTAAAACACAATATTTCACTTGAGTCATCATACTAAGCACATGAATATTTGACATTGAGATGTCAAGAGCAAAAGCCATAGTTGATCTGACTCAAACATGGTGTCTTTCCTAACAATTCATGCATTCCTTCTGGAAGCTATTCCTAGGGATAAGGATTGACTATCCACCACGAAAATGGTATCATTATGCTCTCAGATTGACAGAAAAAAATTGTTTATATTAGGGGCTCAGTGTTCCTTGAAATGCAATGGAAGAGAGGATTTATTTTATAACTCGTACATTATAGTAGTGATAAATCTGCAAACTTTGTAGCGCTCCGATATGTACGTTTTCACTTTGATTATATGAAATGTACACTTCAATCATGCCAAATAAATCCCAATTTGAGTTTGAATTTGACAGGTCTGAGCCCAGCTGTTAGCCATCTGTCAGGCGTCACCTCAGCAAAAGTGAGTCACTGAACTTTGCTTCCAAGCCGTGTTTGTGACTATTGGGAAAATGATGTCTTGCTGCACGGTTAATCGTAAGAGCAGACTGTCAAAGGAGTCTGTGCTCCATTTGCGAGTGAAATTGTAATACTATTTAATTAAATTTTATATATTAGCATTCAGAGTTAGCTATCTAGTTAAAGCCATAAAGCCAGTGAACACAGAAAGCCTTCAGTTGGCCTTCGCCCAAGATGCCCAGCTGTGCCGACGGGAGTGTATGCTTGCCACTGTTACTAATCTGGCATGCACCAAAGCCACAGTATGCTGTAAAAGTGTCAGAATCTAGGAGTATAGCGAATACTTTTGGACAAAAGGTGTCTGTTATAGGTTGGAAAGCTGTGACTTTTTTAACTGGTAGCTAACAAAGCTGGCTTGTTAGCAAAAGCATTCGACCCACCGTAGCATGCTACTAGATGACACCAAATCTGTCAGCTCTATCCCCGGGGCTTTGATAGGTACGTCCAGAGATTGTAGTTATATAGTCAATGGATGACTGAGAGAGAGGTTATATTGCCCAATTGCAGTTTCTTAGCCAAAAGTGGTTTTGTTACATTTTCAGTGGGACTACGATGGAGTAAATATAACTAGCCGGGGTAGCAAGCTACACAATTAAACTTATCCCACATTATCTAGCAAGCTAGCTAGCTGTCGCTAAATCTCTGTCTACACGAAGTCCATCATCCACAAACTTGCTAGTGAACAAATGGAAAACTAACTGCGGTTTAAAAAAATGCACTACCTTGATGCAAGTGATCTCAATTGACTGAAGTGTTGACAGACTCTTGACCAGCTATGTGATCAAGTGAAAATTTTACACAAAAGCCCGCTTGACAGCTCAAAGATTAACACACTGTTTCACAATGGCTGCTAAAACTCAGGGCGGTGAGGAATGAAGGTACTACATATGTATAAACAGAAGTAAACTGGGTATAGTGTAAAATATGGAAAGTTAAGCTACCATGGCACACCAAGAAAAATGTGTCAGTTTATGTTATTAAAGCAGGAAGTAACATCACTGGAAGAGAAAACAAGCCGAGAGAATTAAGTTTCGCAACATAGTATTTTATATGATAAAAAGAAAACAACATTGTATTTCTCAAAAAAAATGTGCCTCGCAGGGGCAAAGGCAATACTCCTCCGCCCCAACACACTGAATCAAATGTGAAGGTGCTTCAGCCATAGTGAAAGGCAATTGTGATACAACACCTGGATGAGGCATGCCTACCCACCAAGGCAAGTCCACATATGTAAGTTCCTAACCCAAGCGGTTTGACTGAAATGGCCCGGACAAAGTTTTAAAGGTGAAGCTCTCTGAGCCAAGGTCAAAAGTCATTCGGTTAGAAAACCTCGATGAGGCACGCCTACCCACCAAGGCAAGTCCACATTTGCAAAATCAAGCTCCTAACCCAAGCGGTTTGAAAGAAATGACTCGGAAAAAGATTTAAAGCTGAAGGTCAGGGAGGCAAGTTCAAAGGTAATTTGGGTACAAAACCTCAATGCGGCAAGCCTACCCCACTAAGGCAAGTCCACACATGGAAAATCAAGTTCCTAACCCAGGCAGTTTGAGAGAAATGGCACAGACAATGTTTAAAAGCTGAAGCTCACTGAGCCAAGGTCATAGCCCATTCAGGGACGAAACCTCAAGGAGGCACTCCTACCCACTAAAGCAAGGACATTTATGCAAATCAAGTTCCTAACCCAAGCAGTTACCGAGAAACGGGCTGGACAAAATTTTCCCGCCAGCCGCCCGTCCATCTGCAAAGGGGATGGCAATACCCCACTGCCCCTTAGTCAGGGCTGAGGGGTAAAAACTTACCAGTATTGTTGAGTAACATGATTTTGGTTCATTTTCATTGAGACTCACAATGCACCTGCGTCTTGTCAGACTTGGTAACCTGATTATGTAATTTTACTGATTATCTAATGATGAAAATTGCCTTGAATTCTCAAAGTTTTCACATCAGTTCTTGAGGCAATAGACCTTGTGAAAACGAACACAACCTTTTTGAATGAAAACATGGGGCAACGCCCAGGAAAGCCTAAAAATCATTGTCATGAATTCCTATGGAGACTAGCAGCTATACATTCATGCAGGAGGTTGCAAATCACAGTTTTGTCCATCCTTCAACCATATCCTGTTTATAACAAAATGTGCGATAAACAAGACAAGTCAAAGACCAACCACGATCAGGTAGACCACGGGCAATGATGCCATGCGAAGATCGGTATTTGGTGATGTTGTCACAGAGTGACAGATTTGTAACGGCTTAAAGTTTGGCAAGAGACATGAGGCAAGCCACTAATGCTACCAGTCATCCAAAAAATGTTCATAGTCATCTTCGTTCTGCAGGGCTCTGAGCCCAGTGTTCAGCTGTTCTTGTTCCCTTGATGCATGTCTCCCCCATCAATGTCTCAGATGGGCTAGAATCCATCAAAGTTGGCGACGAGTCCAGTGGAACAGCATTCACTGACGAATCCCAATTCTGTCTGAAATTTTGTGATTGAGGACGCAGGGTGTGGCATAGACATGGTGAGCATTGCCATGCCATTAACAACATATAGCATGACAGGTATGTGTTCGTAGCGTGACGGTGTGGGGTGGAATTTATTGCAATGGCAAAAGTCATCATCTAATTGTTTGAGAGAACCTGAATGCTCAACATTATTGTGGTCAGATGACCACAACTATTGTCCTCCTTTTTTCTGCAACGGCATCAAGAGTTTATCTTCCAGCAGGATGATGCTAGACCCCCAAACGGCTCAATTAACCAAGATTGCCCACAGAGGAACAGCGTGCACGTTCTGCCATGACCTGCAAAATCTCCTGATCTCTCTCAAATAGAACATGCATGGAATATTCTTGGCAAATAGGAAAAGGAGAACAATCCAAAGATTCAAAATCTTTGCAAACTTGAACATGCTCTTGTTCAGGAATGGGGAAACATCACCATTTCACGGGTCAGGTGACTGGTCAAAAGCGTGAGACGTCGGTGCACAGCCAGGATTCAAGCAAATGGAGCCCACACACAATACTTACATTCTGACATGATACTGCCTTCTTTGATGTCAAGGCTCACGAAGATTAAAAGAAATGTTGTAACAATGAATTGTTTGTTTTCCAATCTGGAAAATGATGGGTGACACATTGATATTATGAAATTAATATCTTACTATCTTACACCGAGCACATAGTGATGCAAAGTGTGATGCACTTGTCTTTGCTAATTCATGTACCGGTGAATTGGCTGTTATCCTATCCAGCGCTGCAGTCAGCCTAGTCAATGCCCGGGGATAAAATGGTCTCGCAATGCCTGCCCCTGCCCCCACAAATAATGTAGGCAACTTTTCACAGGTGCATGAATTCACAGATAAAGGCAGTTGCGGGCGGTGGACAGAAAACCGAGGGGGCGGAAAATATCCCTTGAAACGGATGAGATTAGTGACCCGATTTCAATCATTGTTCTTGGCCAACATGCTAGCTTATAATGAAATATTTAGGCGAGCGAATAATAAATTCTATAAAATGTTTAATTCACAAGCCTCAATAGACAACTCTTCAAGAAAAAAAAACTGTGGATTTTCCGTGTTAAATTTGGTCACATCCTGAGCAAGTTGTCAAACCTGTGCGTAATGATTGTTTAATTGAAAAAGATTGAAATCTGCTCTTTTTTGCGTTTGATTTCTCGTCTTAACGAAGACAATTACCTACACCTGAGAGGGGAGAGTTCAAGTGTCCTTTACCAGGAAAATTGACTGAAAACTGATCAAGCCTAATAAGCAGTTTAAAGACATGTTTATCGCCCTCCTTGTTCTCTGTCCACTGCCCGCCACTTGATAAATGTCTCAGAAGCCTATTCGAAAATATGTATTCAGGATCACAACAGATAAAATCATGAATATTGTTAAATGCATACTTGGGTAAATGTTTTGACAGGTCAATTAACACAAAAACAAAAAAAACAGTGGGCTACACATAGCCTATTCATTTGACAAATTAAAGGCGCTGCACTTTTCAAGTTGCAAAGTCTTGTATAATATCAATTCTCTTGGCCATTTCATGTTCTATCGAGATCATCGCTAAACCATTTAGACTCTTGTGACATGGTGGAGCGCAAGTGATTTTTTTTATTAATTTAAGTTTACTGAAAGTGCGCTCGCCTCCAGTCACCGTTACGGGCAAAGTCAGAAAGAGGCGCAACAAGGGATCTCAGGCAAGCGAGCATGTGTGATTACCTAACGTGATCAGTCTTGTACTGCGGCGCTAAAGACGGACCAAACCACTTGCATTGGGTGGGTGGGGGGTGTAAATCTATTTTTACCACTATGTCATTTGTCAAGGAAATTTAGCAAAATAGAATATATAACGCTTTTATGTAACTGAGAAATACTGTTAAATCTTCAGAGAGATTCATTATGATTCATTTTCCAGCAGATTATTTTAAAATCAGGGTGTCAGTTTCATGCCCCCCTAGTCTGATGCCCAGGGATAGCAGTTCCCTTTACGCCTGCCCGCCCCCCCCGGCCTTGATCCTGTCCAACCCCCTTTGAGCGTTAATAGCAAATTAATTGTGCCAAATTGAGCACCCATGGGTGTCTTGGTCTTAAAGTGACGCGTGGTCAAGCACATTGATGGCTCTATGCTATCTTTAGGCATCTGAAATGGATTGCGAATTCGATACCTGCAACACGTTCCAAAAACGCTGAAACAGGGCCAGGTTTACCTCTGCGTTACATCACATTTCCTCTTCACAACACTCAAAAAGCATTAGGGAACTGAGGACACTAACTGTAGAAGCTTTGTAGGTGGAATTCTGTTCCATTCTTGCTTGAGGTACCACTTCAGGCGCTCAACAGTCCAGGGTCTCCATTGTCGTATTTTGCGCTTCATAATGAGCCACACATTTTCAATGGGAGACGGGTCTGGACTGCAGGCAGGCCAGTCTATTACTTGCGCTCTTTTACTACGAAGCCACGCTGTTGTAACACGTGCAGCATTGTCTTGCTGAAATAAGCAGGGACATCCCTAAAACAGACGTTGCTTGGATAGCAGCATATGTTGCTCCAAAACCTGTTTTTACCTTTCAGCATTAATGGTGCCCTACCAGATGTGCAAGTTACCCATGCCATGGGCACTAACACATCCCCATCCTATCACAGATGCTGGCTTTAGAACTTTGCACTGATAGCAATCTGGAAGGTCCTTTTCCTCTTTAGCCCAGAGGACCCGACGTCCATGATTTCCATAAAAAATTTGAAAGGTGGACTCGTCAGACCACAGCACACTTGTCCACTTTGTGTCAGCCCATCTCAGATGAGCTTGGGGCTCATAGAAGCCTCAGCCTTTCTGGGTGTTGATATATGGCTTTACCTTTGCATGGTAGAGCCTTAACTTGCACTTGTTGATGTAGCAACAAACTGTGTGAACTGACACTGGTTTTCCAAAATGTACCTGAGCCAACATGATAATATCCTTTTCAGAATGATGTCGGTTTTTACTGCAGTGACGCCTGAGGGACTGACGGTCACAAGCTATCAACGTTGGTTTTTGGTCTTGACGCTTACATGGAAAGATTTCTCCAGATTCTCTGAATCTTTTGATATTATGGACTGTAGATGATGATATCCCTAAATTCCTTGTAATTGCACGTTGAAACGTGTTGCAAGCAAATCAAATTCAAAATGAGTGAATATTTCCAAAAAAACAATAACGTTTATCAGTTTTAACATTAAATATCTGGTCTTGGTATACTCAATCGAATATAGGTTGAAAAGGATTTGGAAATCATAGTATTGTTTTTACTCACGTTTTACACAACATCCCAAATTCACTGCAATTGCTGTTTGTACATTGTTCAAAATTGTCAGCATGCGTAGTATGCTTCCATTTTCAAAAATCTTCTCTGTAAAAACTGCTCTTTGAAAAATTCAGAAAATTACATATATGAACCTAGAGACTCTCCTAAGCAAACGATCTTGAGCAGAATTTGAAAATGAATTTTACTTTTTAAACTAGAAGCTTTTGAATTTCAGTATGTATAAAAGATCTTTCAACTTTGAAGCAAAAACAAATTGTTTTCAAATTCTAACATTTGGAAAATTTCCACTATGTTGTCTCTAGTGTCAAACCAGTCATCCTCATAGATCCAGCTACAATGAGGAGACCGCACTTTTGCCCCTGGCAAACGTAACACTAGTTATTTTTATTTTATAACGGCCACCCTGAGTTACAACCATTTTTTTTCCGTTTGCTTGTTTTATGCACAAGTTGTAATATAAAGTAAACTTAAAATGCAGCCCTGGGGATTCACTGTCATGCTTTGAAACCTCTAGATATGTTTAAAATCATTTTGAACATTATTTCAAAAATATTTTTATTAAATTTTAAGAAATCGATGTGATCAGGTTTCCATTATTTCCACACCCACTTCACGCACGAGCAGACGTCATTCTTCAGTGGAGGAGTTTTTGTTTTCCCCTGCTACTCAGGAAATCCGCCCTTACAATAGCCATTCGCAAGGGCAAAAGCCCACCTTGCTTTTAAAAGAAATGGGAGAGGACATTCTGATTGGTTAATTTTATTTTTCTCCCAAAATACACAACATGATTAATGAAGATATTAAATCGAATCCCTGTGCACTACCCGCCTCACTATGTTCCCAGATAACCCACCATTATACCAGCAAAAATAAAGATGGTCACATCCTAAATGCACTTGCGCCATGCGTTCATACAGTGCACTCAGATCGTAAAAATAGGACGCTAAATGTTCATCGACGCCAGAGATTAACTAGAAATTCTAAAAAGGTGCAATGTGCTTTATCTCTTGGTATATTAGCAACAGCCCCAAATGATAGCGTTGACGCGCAGAAGACACTACCATGATCCAGTCTGATTATGAGAGAATATCACATTGGTGACTCGAGAGGCTGTTGCTTGGTAGGTCCATTTCTTCCTTTTTGGCTTGTTTATTCTATTTTTTTATAATGTTCATAATTGTGCAGTTTATATTTAGAATGTTTCTGTGACATCTTGAACATGTTGCTGTAGCCCATGCCTTCTTCTAAATTTTGCCGACAGGCCTCCAAATTTGGCGAATTAAGACCATTTCTTAATGTTATTATTTATTTTACTTTCAGCGGTTTTTATTTGCTGCATTTACTTTTCCTTCTTGCTAACAGCACATTTCTGTTGCTCATGACGGTTTTTTGTTTTGTTCAAAAATTTATTATTATTTACTATTATTTAATGTTCTCTTTGTTAAACAAATTTTTATATACACCCCAATTCCGAAATTGTTGGGACAAAGTGTAAATTGTGAATAAAATCAAAACTCAATGACTTTCAAATCACACCAGCCAGCATTTTTATTCACAATAGAACAGAGATAACACAGCAAATGTTGAGATATTGTTCAATTTTATCCACGAATTGAGCTCATTTCAAATTTGATGGCTGCTGCAGGTCTCAAAAAAGTTGGGACAGGAGCCTGTTTACCATGGTGTAGCATCCCCTCTTCTTTTTAACACAGAGTGGAGGCGTCTGGGCAATGAGGAGACAAGTTTCTTGACTATAGCCTTTGGAATTTGATCCCGCTCTTGTCTAATACTTGTTTAATTAATATGTTCTTAATCGGTGAAAGATCAGGACTGCAGGCCGGCCAGTTCAGCACACGGACTCATGCTGTTGTAATAGCTGCAGTATGTGGTTTTTCATTGTCCTGCTGAAATACACAAGGCCTTCCCTGGAATAGATGTCATCTGGAGGGGAGCATATGTAGCTCTAAAACCTTTATATACCTTTCAGCATTCATGGTGCTTTTTAAAACAAGCAAGTGTCCCACACCATATGCATTATGCATCGAAATTCAATATTTTTGGGGGCTTTTTTATGGTCGAAGCAAAATACCAAAATAGCGCCCCCAAAACACGTTTCAAAATTCCCATAGGGAAATTCAGTAACTTTCTCATAGGCAGACGAAATTCGGTAATCATATGCATCATACCCAGACATACAAAAAACTCATTGGAGCCACGCCCTAAACACAACAGGAAGTCAGCCATTTTGAATTTTAAAATGAACTCCTCCTAGGGATTTTGCCCGATCGACTTCAAATTTGGTCCAGATCATCTAGAGACCAAGCTGATCAAAAGTTGTGCTCTGCGGGTCTGTAGGTCAAAGGGCTTGGCTGCTAGGGCTTGACAAAGTTTGGCGACTCAACAAAAAAAATTCAAAATGCTCTCACGCCCATATACTTGATCTTAGCAGCTTCAAACTTGTAGGTCATCATGAAGTCTCCGCCCTGAATGTCCCCATATCATAACATTTCACGTTACTAATAGTGCCCCCCGGTGGTAACTAGGGCTGGGACGATTCCGAATCGATTCTTTTTTAAGGCGTAATACCACTACCTGCTGCCATGGGGCAAACATCCGAGCTTTCCCTTTTCCTTCATTAAACGAGACGCAGGTTGAACAAGTCCCAAACATCAAAGGGTATGTGACATGCTTCCAGAAAAAAACTTGACTCTGACTGCACGGACCCAAATAAAGGACTACAGAATCGTCTCCTATTAACCAATTAGGCTACTCTAAGAAAAGTAACCTGTTCCAGTTTACTTGCTTGATCAGCAATCAAATGGTTGATGCGTTTACTCTCCAATTTGAATGAATGCTGTTTATTAAGACAGTGTGTTTGATTGCTGCATTTTGAAATTTAAATGGCCATAGAACAGCACAGCATGAAAACGATTTCCATTGCCACGCATTTCGTGCGACTGTGATAATTTATATCTCACATTCACGTTTCATCCGCTTTTCAGAATGTTTTCCACCTTGCGTATTTTTTAGACGCTTAAGATCCAGGGCGATCTGAAAACAAATCTGTTCTAAATTAATCTTTAATAATGTCCTAAAAAGCTAAGAGATGCAATTCAGAGGAAGATTTTTTTTTTTAATTATTGGCATTCTTTCACTCAAACACGGTAGCCCAGTTAAGTTTGTCTGCTTTTCACCATCACATCTTAATCCTCATAGGCTACTGAAATTGCTTGATTGTTATTTAGGACAAGTACACGGGAGCAGATTTAGGGAAGGGCGGAGCGCCTGCAATTAGCGAAATCTAAACTCAGGCATCTTCCCGACGGCATTTTAAATCGTGCCGCTTCAGGTGTGTCTGTTTCAAGAAATTACACGCAACCCCATGACGCCAAGTGGTCTTATCACTCTTAAAAAAAAAAAAAAAAAATCCTTCATAAAATCACCATATCCCAACTCTGCATTTCCCATCTCATTGTAGTATTTTTAGGAGATCCATAATGATAAGATAAAAATAAAAAGATTTGTTTTCTGATCGCCCTGGATTTCAAGCGTCTATAAAATACACAAGGTGGAAAACATTCTGTAAAGCGAATGAAACGTGAATATGAGATAAATTATCACAGTCTCACTAAATGCAGAGGCAATGGCAATCGTGTTCATGTTGTGCTGTTCTGTGGCCATTTAAATTTCAAAATGCAGCAATCAAACATGCTGCCTTAATAAACAGCTCTACTCATTCAACTTTGAGAGTAAACCCATTCACCATTTGATTGCTAATCAAGCAAGTAAACTGGAACAGCTTACTTTTCTTAGAGTAGCCTAATTGGTTAATAGGAGACGATTCTGTAGTCCTTTCCCTGGCTCCGTGCATCATTTTGCCGAAAAAAACTGATGTCAGTGAAGTTTTTTTCCGGAAGCATTTCACATGCCCTTTGATGTTTGGCACTTTAGTTAAACCTGCGTCGGGTTTTATAGCTCGGATGTTCGCCCCATGGCAGCAGGTAGTGGTACTACGCCTTAAAAAAGAATCGATTCAGAATCGTCCCAGCCCTAGTGGTAACAGGAAGTGACCAGTTTTTACTTTGAAAACAAACTCCTCAATGGAATTTTGCACGATCGACTTCAAATTTGGTCCAGATCATGTTGAGGGCAAGCTGATCAAAAGTTGTGCTCTGCATGTCTGTTGGTCAAAGGGTGTGGCTGCTAGAGCGTGACAAAGTTTGGCGTCGCGCCAAAAAAATTTCTAAATGCTCTCACGCCAACACACTTGAACGTAGAAGCTTCAAACTTGCTGGAGAGGATGATAGCCCCGTCCTGAACATCAAAATTTAATTACTTCCCACTTTACGAATGGCAACCCCCAGGTGGTAACAGGAAATGTCCAGTTCGGTTACTTTGTTGTAGGCAGACGAAATTCGATAGACATACACTCAACAAAAATATAAACGCAACACTTTTGTTTTTGCTCCCATTTGTCATGAGATGGACTCAAAGATCTAAAATTCATTCCAGATACACAATATTACCATTTCTCTCAAACATTGTTCACAAATCTGTCTAAATGTGTGATAGTGAGCACTTTTGCTTTGCTGAGACAATCCATCCCACCTCACAGGTGTGCCACATCAAGATGCTCATCAGACACCATGATTAGTGCACAGGTGTACCTTAGACTGTCCACAATAAAAGGCCACCCTGAAATGTGCAGTTTTTGCTTTATTGGGGGTCTGGGGACTCAGAACCAGTCCGTATCTGGTGTGACCACCATTTGCCTCATGCAGTGCAACACATCATCTTCGCATAGAGTTTATCAGATTGTCAATTGTGGCCTGTGGAATGTTGGTCCACTCCTCTTCAATGGCTGTGCGAAGTTGCTGGATATTAGTGGGAACTGGTACGCGCTGTCTTACACACCGGTCAAGCACATCCCAAACATGCTCAATGGGTGACATGTCCGGTGAGTATGCTGGCCATGCAAGAACTGGGACATTTTCAGCTTCCAAGAATTGTGCACAGATCCTTGCAACATGGGGCCGTGCATTATCTTGCTGAAACATGAGGCGATGTTCATGGATGTATGGCAGAACAATGGGCCTCAGGATCTTGTCGCGGTATCTCTGTGCATTCAAAATGCCATCAATAAAATGGACCTGTGTTCTTCGTCCATAACAGATGCCTGCCCATACCATAACCCCACCACCACCATGGGCCACTCGATCCACAACATTGACATCAGCAAAGCGCTCACCCACACGACGCCACACACGCCGTCTGCCATCTGCCCTGAACAATGTAAACAGAGATTCATCCGTGAAGTGAACACCTCTCCAACGTGCCAGACGCCATCGAATGTGGTCTGTTACGGCAAAAATCTGGAGTCAGGTTAAGACCCCGATGAGGACGACAAGCATGCTGTTGAGCTTCCCTGAGACGGTTTCTGACAGTTTGTGCAGAAATTCTTTGGTTATGCAAACCAATTGTTTCAGCAGCTGTCTGAGTAGCTGGTCTCAGACGATCTTGGAGGTGAACCTGCTGGATGTGGAGGTCCTGGGCTGGTGTGGTTACACGTGGTCTGCGGTTGTGAGGACGGTTGGATGTACTGCCATATTCTCTGAAACGCCTTTGGAGACGGCTTATGGTGGAGAAATGAACATTCAATGCCCTAGCAACAGATCTGGTTGACATTCCTGCTGTGAGCATGCCAATTGCATGCTCCCTCAATGCTTGTGCCATCTGTGGCATTTTGCTGTGAGACAAAACTGCACATTTCAGAGTGGCCTTTTATTGTGGGCAGTATAAGGTAAACCTGTGCACTAATCATGGTGTCTGATGAGCATCTTGATGTGCCACACCTGTGAGGTGGGATGGATTGTCTCAGCAAAGCAAAAGTGCTCACTATCACACATTTAGACAGATTTGTGAACAATGTCTGAGAGAAATGGTAATTTTAAAGAATTTTAGATCTTTGAGTCCATCTCATGACAAATGGGAGCAAAAACAAAAGGGTTGCGTTTATATTTTTGTTGAGTGCATGTACCATACCCAGACATACAAAAAACTAATTGGAGCCATGCTCTAAATCCAACAGGAAGTTGGCAATTTTTATTTGAATTTTTGAATTTTAAAACAAACTCCTCCTAGGGTTTTCGACTGATTGCCGTCAAATTTGGTAAAGACCATCTAGACACCAAGCTGATCAAAAGTTGTTCACTGCATATCTGTCGGTCAAAGGGCCTGACAAAGTTTGGCAACTCGCCAAAAAAATTTCAAAATGCTCTCACGCCAACATACTTGATCGTAGAAGCTTCAAACTTGCTGGAGATGACTGCTCTGCCCTGAACGTCATGACATAATAACTTCCCACTTTTCTAATAGGGCCCCTTGGCGGTAACAGGAAGTTACCAGTACGGTTACTGTCATAGGCAGACGAAATTCAATTCCCGAATGTATCATACCCAGACATACAAAAAACTCTAGGGCGTGACAAAAATTGGCGATTTGCCAAAAAAAAATTTCAAAATGCTCTCATGCCAACATACTTCACCATAGAACCTTCAATCTTTCCGGAAATGATGACTGCTCCTCCCTGAACGTCACGATATAATAACCCTGGGGGTGACAGGAAGTCACCATTTTTTACTTTAACGTGTACTGATGACACATAGTTGAACCCATCAACTTCATTCCCCTTCTAAAACATGCAGAACAAGTTGGCTTAGCTACATTATGAATGCTGTTAAGCTACAAGTAATGGTGTTAGTGTGGCAACGCAGAGAAGATGGATCCCGGGATTTGGAGAAGTACGACCACTGAGGTCCTTGACAGACATTCATGAGTAGTCATCAACCTACAGAAATAAATTTTTTGGGAAATGGATTTTTGACAGGAAGTCACCATTCTTCCGAAATAGACCCAAATGAAGAAATCGATCCGGATAACCATTTTTTCTACAAAGAGTCTAACTTATGCAAATACTTTTCTGTGGACAAATTCAACAAAAGCATTAAAATGGATGGGAGTTTGTCAATTATCCACTTTAATAGTAGGAGTCTATATTCCAACTTCGATCAAATAAAGGAATACTTTCAGTCATTTGCTAACCCGTTTAACATCATCGCCTTATCGGAAACTTGGATTAAAGAGGAAAAGGGCAAGGACTTCGACATGGAGGGATATAACTTTGTGTGCAAGAGTAGACTGAATAAAGTACGTGGGGGAGTTGGTCGATTTATTGATGAGGCCATAAACTTCCAGGTAATAGAATGTAAATCATATGTTGTGGAAAATGTTATGGAATGCCTTACAATTGAGATTCCCAGATTGAAAGGTAAAAATACTGTTATTTCTTATGTGTACAGGGCACCGGATTCGCAAATTGATGTTTTCAGTAAATATATGGGCGAACTACTCACTAATATAAGCCATAAAAATGTTTTCATGTGTGGGGACTTTAACGTTGACTTGATAAATCTAAATAACAGCTCTATAATAGAGGATTATATTAACACCACGTATGCCATGGGTATGCAACCATTAATTACAAAACCAAGCAGGATTACGAGGCATAGTGCCACTTTGATAGATAATATCTATACTAATGTACTGGATTCTGATATATTTTGTGGCATCATGATAAATGACATTACTGATGATCTGCCAGTCTTTGCTATTTGTGATTGCAAGGTAGATATAAAAGATCCGGCCAGATCGAAAATCCGGGAATACACAGAAATCAGAATTAAAAGTGAAAAAAGGTTAAAGGATCTGGAAATAGATCTGTTAAATCAAAAATGGGATAAAGTATTAGCAGAAAACGACCCGAATAGAGCGTATGAGGCTTTCCTGTGGACTGTAAATTCTCTGTATGATACCCACTGCTTAGTCAAAACAGTCAATAATCTGAAGAAAAACAAAGAGAGAAGACCTTAGGTTTCAAAAGCACTGGCCAATGCCTGTAAGAAAAAAAATACTTTATACAAGCAGTTCCTGAGAGAAAGGACTGAGAAAGCAGAAGTAAGGTATAAGTCTTATAGAAATGAAATTACACGCTTTTTGAGGAAGCATAAAAAAAAAGAGTACTATGAAAAGCTTTTAGTAGGAAATAAACATTACACCAGAAATCTTTGGAATATTGTAAAGAATGTTTCAGGGAGGGCTCCAAAGAGGGAGTACCCTGCCTTCTTTAATATTCATGGTAAACAGGTAGAGAACATGGATCTAGATGTGGAACATTTTAATAATTACTTTGTGAATGTTGGGCCAGAACTAGCAAAGGGTATTGAACCCTCACACTTAAGATGGGACTACCTTGATAAGGATGAGGAAGTACAAGACACATTGACATTAACTCCTGTTACTGAATCCGAAATTAGATCAATTCTGAATAATTGTGCAGCTAAAACGTCAGTTGATGTAAACCAATTAGATATGAAATTACTGAAAACACTTACCAACGCAATTGTAACTCCACTTACGCATATGTAATCTATCCTTCTCTTGCGGAGTGTTTCCAGATAAAATGAAGATCGCAAAGGTTATCCCTCTCTACAAAAGTGGGAATAAATATGATTTCTCGAATTATCGACCCGTCTCGATTTTACCTCAATGTTCAAAAATCTTAGAAAAACTCTTCAATGATAGATTGGACAATTACATTGATAAACACAAACTTCTACGTGACAGTCAGTATGGGTTCAGGAAAAAGCATTCAACAGCACTAGCCCTAACAGAACTTATTGAGATGATCAAAGATTCAATAGATTCAAAGCTATATTCTATAGGTATATTTATTGACCTGTAGAAGGCATTTGACACTATAAATCACGGTATATTGATTGAAAAACTGAATAAATATGGAATAAGAGGGACCGCGTTAAAATGGATTAAAAATTGTTTAACAAATAGAACGCAATTTGTACAGATGGGCAATAATAAATCAAATTGCCTAGACATTACCTGTGGAATTCCTCAGGGCTCGGTCATAGGTCCTAAGCTGTTCATAATCTACATAAATTACATTGTTAAGGTATCCGATATCCTAAGATTAATTTTATTTGCTGACGACACAACTATTTTTTGCTCTGGTGCTGATCTCAACCAATTAGTCAAATTGGCTAATAATGAAATGTCTAAACTTCACACGTGGTTTAATGTAAACAAACTATCTTTAAATCTTACCAAGACCAAATTTATGATATTTAGGAAAAAAGTCCTAAAGGACGACAGACTTAAAAATAAATGGTATCAGCATTGAAAGAGTAAACGTATATAAAGTCTTGGGAGTTATGATAGATAATCTCTTAAGCTGGAAACCGCATGTAAATTTAGTTCAAAGAAAGTTAGCTAAAAGTGTATGTATTCTTTGGAAAATGCAGAAATTATTAAACCTTAAATCTCTTAAAATAATCTATTCAGCCCTCATAGCACCCCATCTACATTACTGCGCTGAAGTATGGGGTCACACTTACAAAAATACCAAAAAATATTTAAACTATAAAAAAAGGCCCTTAGAATTATTTATTGCGTTCTGTATGGAACTCCTACAAATGATTTGTTTATTAAGGCAAAGCTTCTTAAATTACAGGATAAAGTAAAATTCAACTCCTTGCAACTTGTCTATCTTGTTAATTGTATTTTGTTAATTGTATCCTGTCACTGGACGCTTCAGACTAACTGTCCGAAAGGCAACTCACATGCCCGACATGCCCGGATGGGACATTCCCGGCCGGTTACGTCATGGATTCATGGGGAAAAGTGTCGTTCGCTGTGTTTGACAGTCCTGGACATGAGGATGAAGAGGATGTGCTTCCTCTCATCTACTCCAAATTAGCTGGAACAAATCGAATGATCAAGAATGGGGTTTTCGGGATAATGTCGCTTTGGATCAAGAGTGGCATTTGAATCTAAGTTATATGAACACTCACTTAATCAGCAATTATAATTCTTATGATATTCATAAATTTTCATGATCTTACTTTCTGACTTTAAAACGTAGCGTACATGGACGTTAACTCTGCTGTGATTTATAATCCTTATGATATTTTAACCATTACCAAACTGTTTTTTCTGGAAGCTGGGGGTGGGACTCTGATAAGCGATTTCGCTTCTCCCGTGACCCTTTCGGTCATGATACATGTTGTGTCGTGTTGAAATAGTCATGAAATGATTTACAATCATGCCTAAATAAAAAATAAATAAATAAATAAATCCCCTGCTATGAAAAAACGTTTGTGTTTTTGATGTCTTTACTTAACTCGTATCAAAATAAAAATTGGTAGACAGGTCAAGGATGGCAAGGATGTTAAATCTGATGGGGGGCCTCGCCCATGGGGGGAGCAAAATGTCTCTATTGCGCCCCCTTTATTAATAGCGCCCCCCGGTAGTAACAGCAAGTGACCATTTTTTACTTTGAAAACGAACTCCTGGTAGGATTTTCGACCAATTGATTGCAAATTTGCTACATATCATCTAGAGACGAAGCTGATCAAAAGTTGTGCTCTACATGTCTGTAGGTCAAGGGGCGTGGCTGCTAAGGCATGCCAAAGTTTGGCGACTCGCCAAAAAAATTTCAAAATGCTCTCACGTCAACTCACTTGAACGTCGAAGCTTCAAACCTGCTGGAGAGTATGATAGCTCTGTCCTGAACATCAAAATATAATAACTTCCCACTTTACTGATAGCACCCCCAGGTGGTAACAGGAAATGTCCAGTTTGGTTACTTTGTTGTAGGAAAACGAAATTCGATACACTTATGTATCATACCCATACATAAAAAAAAAAACATAGAGCCACGCTCTAAACCCAACAGAAAGTCGGCCATTTTGATTAGAATTTTTGAATTTTAAAACAAACTCCTCCCAGGTTTTTCGACCAATTGACTTCAAATTTGGCACAGGTCATCTAGAGACCAAGCAGATCAAAAGTTGTGCTCTGGATGTCTGTAGGTCAATGGGTGTGGCCGCTATGCAGTCCCCATTTCTGATGTCTCGCCATGCATATTCAAACAGCTCTCTCTCCCTCATACTTCATCCAAACGACTTCAAAATTCTGTCAAAAGACTGTCAAAATGAACGGTGTCTCGGTGTGTCCTTGAGAGTGATGCTAAGGTCACCAAAATCGACTGGCGCTGGGGCACCACCCTAATACATGTTGACATGAAATTTGAAGGAAATCCGTCAATTCGTTCTTGAGATATCTCGCTGAGAAGGATTCGGGACATACGGACGTACGGTCGCGAATACTATGTCCCGCCGCTTCGCGCATTTGCGCGGCGGGGACAATAAGAGCCCCGCCCTGAATGCCTCCATGTGCCCTTTGGCAATCTCGCTCTTGGTGCCCCCTTGTGGAAACAGGAAATGCCATATTTTACATCAACATCGGCCGATTTGCTCGAAATTTCACATTTGTGCTGAGGGTCCTCCCCTGAATGCACCTGCCCACGTTTGCCTACACTGTGAGTGCCCCCTGATGAATGAACTATCCAATTATCACAACTCCTTCGCGCTTGGTCTGATTCGCTCGAAACTTCTTCAGAGGTTGGGAGCTGCACTTGCCCTGTTCGCTGACCGTGAGTGCACACCTGCACCCGTCAGGATCGTACCACTACCCCCAATGTGCACAAGGGTGCAAGGGTCCGTTATACGCTGCTTGCAGTTTTAATAATGGCTTTTTCAGCCCTTTTTTTTTGCCTGTGTCCGAACTTTTTTGAGACCTGTTGCAGCCAGAAAATTTGAAATAAACTCATATTGCAGATAAAAATGTAAAATGTCTCATTCAGTTTCAACATTTGAAATGTTATCTATGCTCTATTTTAAATAACATATTGGCTCATGTGATCTGAAAGTCATTGCATTTTGATTTTATTCACAATTTACACTTCATCCCAACCATTTTGGAATTGGGTTTGTAAATCCTTCATATGGAATGGTAATTCTGATTGTTATGAAAATAAGCATTCTGAATTGAATATGTTGCTTTGCACTGTAATTGGTGCTTTCATGCCCTGTAAGATGCATTCTAAAAATAGATTTCCCGCCAAGTGGAATCTATACCCCCCAATGTAATTCATGCGACCATTCGATCTGGGATAACATTACTTGAACCTATCCCGAGTAGCTACATGTACTAATGTTGTGATAATGCTAAAGGAAGAGCTGAATTTTCCAGCATCTCACAAAACCACATCAAGACCACAGTAATCGATAAGAATGAGGCTATGCAAGCTGTTCTGTTCATATGTATAGAAGCTCATTTACCAGAACCTCACTGCCCATAGTGGCCTAGAAAAGACTCACGGGGTACTTCCGTGCATGCAGGTTTACAATAAATACCAATCAATAAATATAATAATTTTTTTTTGTTCCACAAGTAAAAAAAAATATATCAAGTCTTCACAACAGGGCCAAGTCATGATCATGTTGACATGAGACTAAAATAACTTTTTGGACCCTGATAGATTGATATACATTTTTGGAAAGGTATTTACCTATATTTTCATGAATTTATGATATTTTTTGTAATATATCTGGTCTGGTAAAAAACATTCAATTAATCAAACAGTGAATATACTATAATGAATGAAATTAATCATTTCAATTAAAAAAAATATGAACAAGTAATTTATTTTTGTTGCTAAAGTGGGCAAGGAATGTACTATCATGAAATGGGCATGCTTCATAGTGACCATTTTGTATCTGAAAACTGTGTATAATTGTATATTTTTGTTTTGTATATAATTGTAAAAATTGTTTATTTTTGCAAATACATCCATGCAGTATATTTTGCCTAAATATGGTGATATAATGTACATATTGCAAATAAATACAATAAGAAATCTACTTTTTGTGTCTTTGTGCATGTGTTACCAATTCAAACTGTCCATATGTTACCAGACATCACTTCAATAAAAAGCCCCCCCTCCCCCAAGTCTTTTTCCCCCCAATATAACCCTGCTAGACATGGTATAAAATAATAACTTTGAAAAAAATCTTTTAGGATCATAAATCTGGGGGCTCCTTACAAAAAGTGAAAACTTTGATGTTAATTTGATGTCCATGTGTTACAGAGTATACAACACCCCTAAAATGTAAGTTAAAAAAAATGAAAGTGGCCTATTTTATGATTTCAGCTTATTCTGCACACTGTAACCTTTCCAAAATCTATATGACTGTATTTCTATGATAATTTGTCCAGCAGTTATGGACTAAAATCTGATGAAAAGTAGTAGACTGTCCATGTGTTAACATTGTGACTTGGCCCAACAGTCTATTAAAAATAGTCTACGAAAGACAGACGGTAAAAAGAAGAGGAGGACAGTGCATCTGCGCTCGATTCTAATGGCAGTAAACACAAGCTCTCTCCTAATTCAGCCTGGGTGCAAGAGCAGTCCCCACTCCCACACTCACTTTCCGGGTGAAACTGGCACTGTTGAACACGGTGTAGTCCTCCCCAGCTTCCACAGGCGTGTCAGACAGTTTGCGTTTCTGGCGGATATGAGGGTTTTCTCAGAGTCAGAGTCAAACCACCAGGAGGAGCTACACAGAACCGCATGGTGCTGCTGTTAGATATGCTAGAGAACCAGAGTGTATAGCACTACATTCAGCTGCTGCTACCACTTGTAAAACCATCAAACAGCACACCACTGCAGCTAGTGCTACTGCTAATTATGCTGATTAACTCGACTATGCACCACTATTTACAACAGTTGACATCCCTAATTGCACAAAAAAATAATCAGGCCGCACAGCACTGCATGCAGCAGCAGCTGATTATGACAGCCAACCGGGATACACCTCACTCAAGTTGCAGCAGTTACAGTTAATTTTTCCGACCAAGCAGTGTACACAGCACTCCAAGCTGCAGCAGCTACAGCTTATTATGGCAAACAACCTGACTATTCACCTCCTGTGACCAATAATCACCATTAACCAACCACAGTATGCAGCACTCTGTACTGCTGCTGCAACAGCTAAATGATCAGCCAATAAAGTAACAGTTCGCCAAAAAGCTGCCACATCCTTTTCGCATCCAACAATATGAAACCTAGCCCAAATGAATCTACAATCAAGGGAAACTACTGCTCCCATTCCATTAACATGTTATACCAAAAAAGGCTGGAGTTACTGTACCTTTACTGGAGGCTCCGACTCTGTTGGGCTCACAATCTCTGGTAACCTAAAGATGAGCAAGAAAGAGTGAGATACAGTAGCAGTGCATGCCACGAGATGGGTGCAATCACGCCAGTGCTCGTAAACGCCCGTAAAGTCGTCCTCACGGGCGCGAGTTAACACGCCCGTCAGTCACTTCACGGGCACGCCACTATTTAATCCAAGCGTTAGCCCGTTTGACCTACCTCCGCAGATCACGACGACGACGACAATGTCAATCAAAACTAGCAATCGCAACATTCTCTCAGATTAAGGCAACCAGTACCAGCTATGAGGAAGCATCTCATATTCAGTTCGGCATATCCGACCCATCATCATAGGTGTAAATAACAATCTTGCGAAAAAAAAAAAAAAAAGGTAAAATTAAAAGTACTGGAGGATGTGGAATTTGAGCAATATTAGTGCGATGCTCCCCGCTCAAGAAAAGGAAAGGCATCCCCCCTTCCCCTGCTCAACAAAAATAAAAAGCATCTACCACCCCCCGGTCCTACAGCAACCTTCACCATCAAATAGTGCCCGCCGGAGAATTGGCGGGAGTGATTGATGGTGCCCAAGCAGTTTTCTTCTGGCATTCTCTGCAGTAGCTTTAAGCTTTCCACTGATAATGTAAAGGCCAATGAAAACAGGACATGTACCGTAGAACTGACTGTAGCTCCTTGCTCAGGTCTTGACTGATGTATTCAGATATTAAACCATGGGCATAGCGCAGGTAATCCTCTAAAGGGAGATAGAGTTAGAGATGGAGATGGAGTTAGCGACGCAAGTGTTCTTTACAAATTAAGGGTCCGTTCCATGTCACTTAACACATCCTCCACAGTGCCATCTCTCAGATTTGACAGAAAAAAAATTATACATTTAGTAATTTCATTAGCTCATTTCAGCTTCATACCTTTAGTCATTTTGGCATTATGGCCCTGAGATATTTGGGTGCCACGCCCACTTTTTTCCAGCTCTTAATTTATAATCATACGTAGAGACCCATAAGTTCTCCTTTATATGAGCTGCAGGGCTAAACATTGACAAAGGGGTCATTGATTGCCTCCTCTCTTGGAACCAATGTTTACAAATGGGATACTAGTTCCACTGTATACAATATTAACCCTTAAAGTTTCTGGAATCTGTGTGAATTGAGGTGGAATAACCCTTATACTGAAAGACTGCACAGACCTGTAAACTCCCCTGCAACCACCGCAATTTTGATCAGTCTCATGAGCATGCTTTAGCGACAGAGTCATTGGAAAACAAAACTAGATCAAAACTTTTTGGTGTTTATACAAAAGTGTGGGCATTTTGTAACATAGATCTACAATGCAAACTCCTGTGTGGATTCAATGTGATGTTACCGATAACCGTTCGCGCCAAATCAGTTGGAAAGAACAACAATCACTGGTAAAAGTACACTTCATCAGTTGCTCGCTCACTCACTCAGCCATTGACATCTGCGGATGGCAATCAAGTAGGGGTGAACAATAAATTTATTGTAATAATTTAATGTGCAATAATGACTCCCACCATGAGGCAAACAGACGAGCATGCTCCTTTTGTTTTCCACAAATCATACCTAATGCGGTCTTGAACTAACGTCTGCCAAAAATCAAAGGCTGTATGGAATGCCTCCACAAAATACCTTCACTGACTTCAGTAGTTATCAGGAAATTGCTTAACAGAGCAACCTTATGGTGAGCAGAATCATCACCTTTTAATCAATAATCGCTCTCACTCCGTTCCCATTTATTTTGCACATTTGGCGATCAAAAACTTGATTTGCTCCTTAACTAATGTGAACTGGTAAGTAGTCAAATTTATTTTAGATCGCATTTTTGCTCGTCGCAGTTTCAAATTTAAGTGCCCATGAAACCGCACAGATTTGCCTGACAAGGTTTGCCAGATTATCTCTGGGTCTACATTCGACCATTTCATGTGAATGCGAAAATAATCCATGAGTCACATTTGATATGCTTAACAAAATGTTTTTCACCTACATTGTAGGCTAGACGCTCAAAATAGTCAAAGTCAAGCGCCAACACTTGCTTTGATTTCAATTCATTTTTTTTCCAATTATCCATGTAAAATGCAACAAATTTGCGGCACAGATTTGTCTTAATAGGTTTGCTAGGTTGTTTGTACATTTGACCATTTTTAGCCATACAAAAATAATTCATATCAAACATTCGATACGCTAAGCAAAATTTTTTCCACCTTGCATAAGCGTATATTTTTAGACAGTAGAACATCAGGGCCACATAAAAATGAATTTATTTTCAATGAGTCTTTAATAATACGCAAAAATGTTGAATTGAGGTTGAATTCAGGGGAGGGTTTTTTATTTTTAATAATAATAAATATTCAGGTTATTAGAAATCTTCCAATCTACCACAGAAGCCTAGTTATGACTGTATACTTATTAGACTACATCTTAATCATTATAGGCTATATATTGGTTTTGATTACGAAGTTAGCTGAACAAATTGCTTGATTCTTAAGGCCCGGTCCCACTGCACTTACGGATGCAAAGAGGATGTAAAACGTAAAAAAATCTTGCCATCCGTTGGAAAACACTATGCATCCATTGTGTACTCATTGCATACGTGTTTCATACGCTCTATCCATCGAGCATCCGTCCACTGTCATTTCATCCGCGCAAAAAGTTTTGAGCTGCACAAAACTTTTAGAACGGATGAACTTTCCGCCGAATACGATGTAAATCCGCGACATGTACGAGCAACAAACGTTCTATGTCCGTTATCATCTGTTAAAAGTCTGCTGTATCCTCTCTGCATCCTCTGGGCATCCTCGCAACTCACATCCGCTGCAGCTGAAAACGGAAAGAGGGAGGAAAGATAAGGTACATGGAACGTCTATACATCGTTAGTAGCACTGAAATAGAAAGGATGTAAGCGTATATAAAGTATACAAAACGAACAAAGCGCTTCATCTGCTATGCATCCGCTCTTACCACTATGCGTCCGCTTCGCAGTTATCCCCGGTAACCCCTTCGGAGCGGTCATCCACTTCCATCCGCTTTCATCCGCTAGGCTTCCTATGAACATGCGTTTAATATCCCCGCTACATACTACCCACGTCCATTCTTTTCCGTTCTGTTTTCGCAAATTTTTGCCAATTTTGACCATTTCTGGAGCGGATGAAAACGGATGGAGCTACCCCCGAAATTTTGCTCGTCCGCTGTGTCCTTTTTGCATACGTTTTGTGGTTATCGGCCAGTGGGACCATACCTTAAATTAAGCAAGTACACAGGAATAGGGTAGGCAAATTATGCCAAGGTCATGGAAGCTATCCAACCTCAATTAGCTGACTTCGAAGCACAACTTTCTTCCTGGAAGCACTTCAAATGGCCTCTGATGTTTGATCGCCATTTGTTCACGACCGTATCACGTATGAGTTCTTTTTAATGCGCTTTCATTTATCATAATAAATGTATCGTCCAGCCCAAAGATTAAGTTTTATGTGATGTGAGAAAGGATGAAAACTGATGCACTCTAGTAATAGACAAGAATCATAAGGTGACACAAAAGGGCTTGAACAACACAGCAGTCAAACCAAACATTATCATGGGCGATTGTTCATTTTAAAACTCTTCAGCAACTGGTCATATTTTCGCTTCCTACAGCAAAACCTCTAGTAAAATAACCCTATTATTTAAGGGGTTAATTTAAACCCATTCAATCTTTCCAGTCTATAAAAACATGATTAGCATACTTTTTCAGCCAGACTCCCTCACCCTCCCCCCAACTTCAAAAATGAAAACATGAATTTAAAATGTTTAATTCACATGCCTTAATAGGCAAGTTTTATCAAAAAAAACCACTGTGGATTTTCCGTGCTAAATTTTGTCACATCCTTAGCAAGTCGCCAACCTTTGCGTAATGATTGATTAATGGAAAAAGATTGAAATGCGCTTTTTTGCGTTCAACTGGTGCGTTTGATTTCTAGTCTTAACAAAGATTTCTCATCTTAACAAAGTCATATCGAATCAATCATTCTCATCTGGTTTTTGTTCAGCTGGCTTATGAGGAGGGCATTTTCTCATTCATTTCTCAATAATCATGTATAATCAGTACCTGGCCAAAACAGGGACAATGGGGGAGTCATGTTGCATTTACTGGGCTACGATGTCCCATAGAAATCCCTAATCAAACACTTTCAGTGACCATTTTCTGTAAGTCTTTTGCAGGGGTAGATTTTACCCCAAACAGTGCAGTTAAAAAAAAAAATGTGGCCGTTTCAGTGTTATTTGATCAGGCAGCACCATGTGGTCAAAGTACTGACATTCACATCGCATCTCTGCAGTCAGATACAGAAAAACAGGTGACCCACGACCTCAGTCCACTCAAAGCAATGCAGAACGAGTAAGGAACACCTTTCCTTACTACTGGTATATCAGTTTCAAGTTAATGAAATAAGTCAGAAATAACAACATAAATTACTTTTTACACCTCTAATGTGACCTTCCATTTCACAATAATCATCTTAAAAACAATGTAAGAACAAAATACACAGGAGAGCACAACATAGTGACAAAAAGTAACATCCATGCTCACCTAAATTGCATCAAAAATCTTACTTTTCCCCCCCACTGGCCTGAAGACAAAATGCCAGATGTGACACTGCCACAAACAGACACACACACACACACACACACACACACTCAAAAAACATTCATCAAAATATTTTCTTCATGACCAAAATGTCTTCATGATATCCCATAAGAAAGTTCTACTACTAGACAACTATTCTGAACAACCATTAGGTCCAACTTTTCCTCAGAATTCATAACGGATACCAATTTGGTATCACTTTCCATAATTTTCATCAATGTTTTTTCAATTGATGATGTGCAACAGTGAAACGGGTTGCAATGCACACACAACATTTGCCATGTGTGAGCAATAGTAAATGAAGGATTTTTCCAGGAAATGACATCACGCTTCAAGGATCCGAAGTATAGGAAATGCAACCTGTTCACGACTGCAATGCCGTAGCCCAGAAGCCACCAGCAACTTTTAGGCGGAAAGCAGCAATGTGGCAGATAAAAACGAGATGCTTTCTAGCGAGAAAGTTACACATCAGTCGTATGACGTACCGAACCTATTCGTGGATGCTCGGAAGCGTTATCTGACGAAGCTAATATATCGCAGAGGGACAAGGTCGTTGCATGACCCTTTTTTTTTTTTTGTTCAAGTTGATGGACAGGCAACTTGTCAAGTGGCCCAACATTACAAATCACAGCTGCGAGAAAAAAAAGCCTTGAGAATTATGTTCAGGTACATTCTAAGATCAGCTAGCATAACCATTTGTTTTCGATAAGCCCAAAACAAAATGTTACCTGGATGCTGATTTATTTAATCTTTCAAACTAGGGTTGTGGCGGTACACAGAAATCACGGTTTGGTATGTACCTCAGTTTTGGGGTCTCGGTTCGGTATGAGGTCAGTACAATAAGGAAAAGCTGGAAGCTTTGTGGTTGTAGATGCTCTCTGGTGCAATCTGAGCCTTATTTTAGCGCATTTTTTGGAAAAAAATTTTGACCAATAATTCAAAAATAATTTTGGAATTGCTTGAGTGATGACTCTCCAGATAGTCATGAGGCCTGTGACTCATCACTCAGGAATGTTGACTCGACAGAACTGCTCAACAATGATGAATAGGTTTAATGGGGTGATTAATCGTCATTCAATGACACTGTTGTAAAGAGTCCCTACATTTTTTTTAAGAATTCAAGCTGTAAGTGTTTTAATATATCTCAAATTTGAATGCATAAAGTTTGGTAAATGCTATGAATGGAAAACTGGATTCTGATGTGACAAAATTAAAAAGTGCTCTCAGTAATTCTTACTTTTTTTTTAACTAAAGTATAATTCAAAAAAATTTAAGAAATTATATTTTGTTTGATGAATGGCCAAACCTGTGTTTAACCCCTTTCTGCAGATGTAGACGCCGGCGTCCGTAAATTCCAAAATTTAATTCCTAAACAATTCTGTAATTGAATTTCCAAATGTCTAGCTTCACTTGAATAATTTTCAAAAATCTCTGTGTCACAAATCCTGAGTTCTAAAGCTTAACCCCTTTCTGCAGATGTAGATGCCCGCGTCTATAGACCTGCAAATTGGAAGTACGCTGTTACTGTACTCGATCACTAGATAGCACCCCCGGATCAGTTATTGAATGTTCTCAAGCAAGCAGACCTCGAACGCGGTTCTGAATACGGTGAAGTTCACTCCACTTCCTGTTTTTTGAGAGCTGCATGAATTGAACTCCTCAGCTAAGCCTGATGTGCAAACTGGTCAGTATCCATGCCCATAGTGTCGATTCAGCAGTTTGAAAAAACGATATCTTGACACAGAAAAAATCGTTATCCTTAGTAGCAACCAGTTTAGCCACAGTGAGCTAACAGTATTCCAATTAGTAGTTCATAAAAATCAGTTTTCTGAGGCAAAAAAATCGACATGGTATTCATTCTCTCACATTCTATTGCCTATTACAGTTGTCCCATACAAAAAAATTGTAGTTCCCTACCGTGGATTTACGCGTAGATTCCTTCATTGCCAAATCCAGCGCTTCCTTATATCCACCCGAGTACTGGCGTTGATAGCCTATCACTCAACCATACACTCAAGCTCTTCTGCGTAATTGTAGTGTTACACTTCATGGCCTCGTGAAGTTTCCCTGATAACAATGTATTGATTGGCTCGTTTCTTATCCAATTCCCGAGTGTTTAAACATTTTAGAGTAAGTGAAACACATTGATTGGACAAACACAGAGCATACAAACCAATGCGTATCAGCAGGCTCGGTTGTATCCTGTCTACGTTATGCACATTACGCGGCTAAAATAGACGGGATTTATAGAAAATTGGTTCGCAAAACTGGCCTTGAAGTGTTCAGTTACATTACAGGATTTAAATGAGAACGATATGCTCTATTGGAATTATTTCGAATGAAACAGGACCGGAGGGTTCTTGCTACTGGATACCGGTATCGGTCTCTATTTTATACAGTCAATGTCTCTGGAGGAGGGATTCACGAAAAAGGTCAGGCTGCTATTTTTGTTTGTTTTTTTTTTCTGTTTCGGAATGTATATGTACTCAACAAAGTCGAATGTCGAGGTTTTTTTCCTGTTTAAAACGCGAACTGCCCGTGCATTTTGGTGTGGACCCCCGGTACGTTCATTGCACGTTTCTTTTGAATCGGGAGACGCAATGGATTTGATATTCCCTGAAAGTGGAGTGTCTGTTCAGTTAAAATAAGGCATATTTCAGAATTCAGATATTACTGTGTTAGTGAGGTGTACTTGCTCCTTATAAGTGTTGAAATGGGTTCGTGAGCTTTGAAGAGGGGACTGGTAGCTTTCATTACAGGGTGAATGTTCTGACCGTTTAATTAGTAGTTTATTTAATGCGTGTTTGTGCTGGCTTTGAAGAAAAATGGCCAAAACTCTAAACTTTATTATGGAGAAAAGGCACGTTCGTATTTGGAGAGGTTACTGGTGACCACTGATATTCAACTGCACTGATATTGATAAATTCATACTAAACTCAACCAGAAAATCATTCGTTCATATTAAATTTCATGCCTTAAAGCTTTAATTGTGTTAAATACATGATTTTTTTAATGATTTGACAGCAAATCATTTTGAGACTTTGGGGAGACACTTGGGTAGCTGTATAATTTGGCTAATAGCATGTAGGTAATCTAGAATGTAATGTTGAAGATGAATTCTACTTGTGCTCAAGGAGTTTATGATACCATAAATGTATAGTTTTAAGCCCCAGCAGTTTTTCAATCGTCAGAATTATTTTTTTTGCAATTTCAATGGTGAATTCTCATGAAGATTTTTTATGTTTGCTGCTCATTTTCTCTACCAAAATCATGAAAATAAACTGAAATACAATGTAATTCTAAATGCTGTAAGTGTCTTTCCTGAATTGAGCCACATTTCTCCTCTTTGTGAAGCTTAAATCTTGAATTATACAGCATTAAAGTGGGTAACCCATAAATAGCCAAATTTGGCTTCTGCACAAAGGGGTTAAATAGGCTCATGCACAACAGGAAGAATTGGCAAAATTTTGTATTCCGCGCAAAGGGGTTAAAGCAAAGTCAGCAAATGAGAAAAACTGAGATCGCAAAGCATAAACATGGGCAAGCCGCTCTTTACAGGTATACATGCTAGTAGCTCAGCTGCATGCTTTATTTTCACACAAGCAGTTAGGAACAGCCCCACGTACAGAGTCCGAAGTTCTACAATGCACATTCATGTACGATGTGAGCCCCTGCTCCATGCTTATGTCATCAATCTTTAGTTCTCGACTAAGGCAGCCTCACTAATGCACCATATAGTGCAATCGGATGCTTGACGTGGTTGCTCACATTGTTGATAACTACGGAGCTCAGGAAGTGCAATGACATGAAAAAAACAAGAATTGTCATTAGACAACACAGCTAGGCGGAAACCTTGCTGTCCACGGACGCGGACGACGGCGCAGAGGGTATGGCAATTGCTCTCCGAGGACATTTGTCCCGGCGAGCTAAAAACACATTTGTTAGGCCTCAAGATACAAGTCGTTCCCACAATTTTGTTTCCTCCTGGCCACGTGATACAAGTCAATTTGAGTTCTTGAAATCGTGGGAAGGACTTAATTAAATTTAGGGAACAACTTACATCTTCTGGAGGGGCGTCAAACTGGTCAGCCGAGGAGCTGCAGGTTTTCATTCCAACTGAGCAGAAGCTCACCTGATACAACTAATCAACTGTGCAGCCTGAGATCAGCTGATTCGTCGTATCAGGTGCGTTTCTGCTCGGCTGATTGAAAACCTGCAGCCCCTCGGCCCTTTTACGGACTAGTTTGACACCCCTGATCAACTGGCCACAAGTTAACTTAATTGTGTATGTATGCATATACTGAGCTGGTAAATTTACAATAAATGCCAAAGTTCACCTTGCGCGAGTCTAGTATTGTCACCGAGGATAGAAAGCTAAGCATGCAGCTCGCTAGATAGCGGCGATAGTTCGATACGTTCCTTCACTTATAAAAAGATGCGTACACGTTTACAGCAAATCTTCCCCTTTAAAATGTTTCATGTCAATTCTTAAAATACTTATTTTTGTAATTTCTTACCTGTGTCAATAACTACATTTTGTGTCATTACATACTTACGATTCTTCAAACCTGTCACCGTGAAATTTTAACCAGTCGCCAATTTTCTAACAAGTCGCTTCAAAATTTCAATCTGTCAACCCCCGCCCACCCCCACTCAGACTGTTTGTCGTATAACTGCAAGAACTAATCCATGACGTCTGTACTTGATTGGTCAGGACAAAAACACGTACCATTACACTCCCAATTCAAACTGAAAACTCAATATATTGCATTGATACCTGTGGCTTGCAGTGAAGAGGAGCAAGTTATTAATGGTATAATTAGTTTTGCTCCATTAAGATCATTTCCCACTCGATGAAATCTTGCAAAATATATATATTTTCTTTAACATTTCTGTTTTTGCATGTGGCTGTGATGTAGTCCTCCCTCATACAATCATATTTGCCACCAGAGAAATGAAATTGCCAACAACAGTAATGTTTGTAATGCTGTAGATGAATCTGCTGACAGAGAAACACAACTGCTGCCATGAGGTGAACGCAGTATGACAGTGTGTGCATGCGCACAGGAACCAGTTCGCTTAGAAACCAGCTGGAACATAACACCACTGCCCAGTTCTTGCAGTTGAACGCCTAAAGCCGCTTAAGTTGCCTCCTTGCTTCAGTGGGTATTCTGTTAAACATCAATACTAAGCCCTGTTTGAATTGATTTGTGCAGCCAAGAACAACACAAGCACATCTCTCACCATGAAACTTTAAACTATCATGAGTATGATGCCTCGCCTGCACTGTTGTCTCAATGGCCTTTTCTGCTGCTTTTGCCTTTCGACGGAAGCCAGACCATACTACATTTGGTATGATCATAAAGAGCAGATTATCAGCTTTAGAGTATATCAAAAAGGTAATTAGATGTAATGTGGAAGACATCCAATCTCTGAAAGTTTGATAAGCATTCTCACAGGTCAAATCTGACAAGGATTTAGCATTGCCATCAGGAAACAGTTAATCCTCCATATCATGTGGTAAAATGTGTTATGGACCGATGAGACCAAGGTGGTTCATCCATTATCTTAACAACTTTTTCCACATCAGGGTTATTGATGTGCTGGAAGATATTCCATCCTGGGCTAAAAGGAAGAACACACCTGTAACAGCTTGCCAAACACAGAGTGCACACACACCATTCACTCAAACCCATGGGCAAAAGGGAATTCAACAAAGTATTGGCTGGTGGCAGGCGGGTGTGCAGACAGCTGTATTCAGGTGTTGTTCGAACTTTTTTTTTTTTTTTAAATTCCAGCTTCTGTAAATAATAATTAACCAGTTCTTTCCCCTCATCTCTAAAATTTAAGTAATCAGAATGTTGCCCAGAAGTTGAAATTTATGCAGTTGTTTCTGGCTTTACATTTCTAATAGCCTGTCAAATGAAGAACAGAGTGACCGCCTGTAGACTTTCTTTAAATGAAACTGATGGAATAGCTTCATACTTTTCTCATTAGCCGAATTCACAGAAATCAATTTTGGAAATTTGGTGCCCACAGATGGAAAGTATAAGAACAGTATTTAGAGAAAAATAATACAGCACCTTCCTGTACATTGCACTCCTGTTTGGTTCTGATGTATGTTGCAGACTTCACCCCTCCTCCCACCAAGATGTTGCTCTTTTTGAGTGCCTTCACTGTCTGGTTCACCTGGGAAGACAGAGGGACCCTGAGCTTCATTCAAGATTATTTCAGACATGGCGGTCAAGACTCAAAAGAATGCAGCACAAACCTTTTTCTTTAACCATTCCATTGTCTTCTCTTGGCTGTATTTGTAGACCCTCTGGCTACCAAATTCTGAAAGGAAGAGACACCACAGGGTTTCTGCGCATACTCCTTACACCACAGTAATGTTCCTTGTGAAGGGAGCAAGCACACTCTCGAGTAGTACCTTTTTCCTCAGCAATCTGCGGAAGGGATGCTTGTGTCCGAGCACATCGAAGCAGTCTGCTGCATGCTGGGAAGTCTTCATCCATCACCACTTGCTCCAATGGCTGGAACTTCCCCTGCGTAAGCCAGAACACTGTGGTGAGCTGAGAGAACTCCCAAAGCAGAAGGGTTATAGCCCTTCTAACTTTCACTAGAGGGCGCCAGTGAGTTGCACAGATTGAGGAACAGCGGTAACGGCTCTCAAGTAAGCTGCTATTAAGTACTAGCGGCACAATTACTGCGCCAGGACCTGCAGTGTCCAAAGGGAGGTTAATCTGGTCACTGCTTGGATAACGCAACTTACCTCTTTACCTGCTTTTACAATGTAGGGCAGCAGAAGGTACAGTGGGTCCATTGGAGTAATGTAGAGAAGTCTTCCATCTAGACCAAGACCAATACTCCTTTTAAAGTTTTCACAAATAATACACCTGGCCCAAATCCAAACATGTGGGACTAGAAAACAGTAAAATGTAGACTCTAAAGACACAGGATGGTGAAAGCCAATCAGTAGGAATAGTGTAATAAATTCAATGTACAGCATGAGGTGAACAATGCTGAGATTATGTGTGGTGGGGCTGTACAATGGCAGAGATTCCCTCACCCCGCAGCACAGTCTGACCAATAAACCAAGAATGGTGGTCTTCATCAAAGGCTTTCACCTCATACACATGAGAGTCCCCCATCCCAAACAGGTAAAGAGCAGCCACATCTGAGAGAGAGAGAGAGAGAGAGAGAGAGAGAGAGAGAGAGAGAGAATATTTGACTAACAACAATTTTAGAATTTATTCCTGAACGTGCAAGTCTTTTTTTTTTTAAATACCAACTCAGACAAGTGACGGGCACTGTTGCAGTTAAAATTACCAAGTTATTTGTCTTCTTCTTGTTATTTAACAATGCCTGCAGTCTGGCATTTCGTGCTGTTGTTCACAATCTCCTTAGTTATTTGAAGAATTTACCTGTGGCAGGATTCTTCACTCTCACAAACACAGGCTTGCTGTCATCAGTCTCTGAAGTGTCAAAAGAATCTAAGAGAAATGAAAGTGAAAGGAAAACAGTACTTCTCCCTAATCATGTAGGTAAATCCATTGCTAAATTGGTCATTTAACAAAGTCATTTACTAAAGCTGCAGTCAATAGTTGCATTCCATTTACAACCAGCTGCTTCACACGTAATCAGACTAGCTATCAAACTAAGCTTATACGTCTTCAACGGTGTAAGCGCCACATTACGTGCCCACAATCATCTATGCCAATCGCATGAACAAGAACGCCATCTCAAAGGCTCTCCAGCATATTAACAGCACATTTACTATGCCAGATCTTGGGAAACAAGACCTGTTGCGTAGTTCTACTTCACTGATGCACAAACTCGGTTGCGCAGGTATTGAAAACTCAGATGGGCATGAGCAGAAATAAAGGTTTTCCGATTCAGCACTTAGGGGTGAGTCTCCTCCAGCATACAGGTATGGGGAGCAGGCAACGGGAGAAAACAGACACGCTATTAGAACTGAGACGCCCCCTCTGTTGTGAACATGCCAACACAGTTGATCATCTTTTCAGGGTAGGGCTAATCTTCTGAAAATATTAGTCAGTGTCCATTTAGCCATCCGACGGTTCCCGTTTTTCCTGGCATTTTGCCGTCGCTTCCGCTGGACATATGCAGTTGTCATAGATGTGGACTTAGCGGTTTACAAATGATTTCTCTGCACTACCTTGATATAATTTCATCCCCCTTTAGAAATTGTTGTGGCTGTAAAGCTGAAAAAGGGGGAGATTAAATAGGTAATTCTTTCCAGTAGAAGTGATCAATTTGCTAGCTCCACATAAGCAACTTGTCCGCGCTAACAGAACTTGCAGTACGCAAAACCTGTATTATGTTCATAAAATAACAGAGCTCTCTCTAAGGGCCGGTTCATACTCTACGCAAAGTACGCAAGCGCGAACGCAAGGCACCGCATCGAGCAACGCATGGTAGCCATTCTGCGTCCTTGCGTAGCAAAGTGTGTCGTCCAAATTTTTGTAACGCGACGCATCGACGCGTGTATTTCCGTGAGATTCCAATACAGGAGATAAAGCAAAAATGCACCATACGCTGTGTTCAACACACCAAAAAGAAGAATACTTAGCTACCCCCTATTGCATGAGCAGTAGACTGCTTTTTAACGAGGCACAGCGCAGCAACGGACGCGAGTTCAGGCTTCTCTGTGATCGGAATGGAATGGACCTGTGCTCGCGTACCTTGCGTATATTATGAACCGGCCCTAACTGTCGCGTACTGTCCATAAAGCTGCTTTCACATCAGACACGAAACGAATATTTCGCAGGACAGATAAGCTACATTCAAAGTCAATGCAAAAACGCGCATACAGGCGTTATAGTCGCGTTAAGCAGCTTTCACACCGGACGCGAAACTAATTTCTCGCGCGACAGATTACAGTCAAACTAGGTCATGACCGCTTATCAGCTACTGCATTTTAGTTCGCGTGCTCTGCAAATTAAAAATGCTTCTGGTTAACTTCATTGCCAACGCCTTGTAGGCCAACAAACTCCAAGTCCACATCTATGACAACTGCGCATATCAAGCGGAAGCGACGGCAAAATAGCAGAAAAAAAACGGGAACCGTCGGACGGCTAGACTCTGCGAAAATATTATGCTGAAAATTCTCTAATTCTTCTGTTTTTCCATCATCTCAACTAGATATTGATAGATATACATCTCAAGAATAACTGGTGAAAATTTCATCACAATATATTAAAAATAAATACATTCTGAAGGAAAGTATAGATGATTGTAGTTTTTCAGCAGAATGTTTTCAGCAGATTAGCCCTACCCATCTTTTCATCTGTAACGCAGGTCAGACCAGTACTAACTTACCAGACAGCATCAGCTGAAACCAAAATCGTTGGACAAATTCTTCACTCGGTCATCACTAAGCTTAATAGTGAGCAACTACGAGTTAAGTTTCCGTCTATAGAGAAGAGTTAGGCTGAGACCGAAGTGTTAGGTTAGTTCTGCAGCTAATTTTTTCGTATCTGCGCAGGTCTGTTCATAAACATATGTATAGACAAGTGAAATAACTAAATACTACCTGCAGCGATTGCGACCCATCTGTCATTCTGAGCGTTCAATGCGCGTTTCTTTTTAGTTGCCATCTCAGGTTCCAAATTATTCACTTCAATTCCTCCTTCTTCTTCTTCTTCTTCTTCTTCTTCTTCTGTTAGGTTTAAGGCGACGAGGTCTTTTTTAAAGATGCATACCGCCACTAACTGTACAGAATTGTGTACTACATTCTACTGAGCTACTTTACTTAATTGAGAAAGTGCGGTTCCAGAGGAAACTGCGTGGGCAAGTTCAAAGCTGCCGGGAATGTGAGGTTCAAGTTGTTGAAAATGTAAGGTTTTCAGCGACCATTTTAAGTTGAATCAGCTAGGCACTCAAGGAACAACAACGATTTTTTGATGCTTCGGTTGCCCAAGCTTTAAAAGAAACTTTGGAATCTGTTCTCATGCCACAGCTGGATTCATTGAAGCTGGGGGACACTCGGAACAGGAGGAGCTGGGGGACACTCGGAACAGGAGGAGCTTGGAACACTTGAAAAAGGAGGAGCTGGGGGACACTCGGAACAGGAGGAGCTGGGACACACTCGGAAGAGGAGGAGCTGCGGGACACTCGGAAGAGGAGGAGCTGCGGAACACTCGGAACAGGGGGAGCTGGGGGACACTCAGAAAAAGGGGAGCTGGGGGACACTCGGAACAGGAGGAGGGGGACACAGTGATCAGGAGGAGCTGGGGAACACTCGGAACAGGAGGAGGGGGACGCTCGGAACAGGAGGAGGGGGACAATCGGAACAGGGAGAGGTGGGAGACAGTCTGAACAGGAAAAGGTGGACAGTCGAAACAGGGGGAGCTGGGGACACTCGGAACAGGAGGAGCTGGGGGACACTCGGAACAGGAAGTGCAGAGGAACACACAGAACAGGAGGAGGGAGAAACTCGGAAGAGTAGGAGCTGGGGAACACTCGGAAAAGGAGGAGGGGGAAGCTCAGAACAGGAAAAGGGGGACATTCGGAACAGGGGGAGCTGGGAAACAGTCTGAACAGGAAGAGGGGGACAATCGGAACAGGGGGAGCTGAGGTACACTCGGAACAGGAGAAGCTGGGGGACACTCGGAACAGGAGGAGCTTGGGACACTTGGAAAAGGAGGAGCTGGGGACACTCGGAACAGGAAGGTTTTCAGCGACCATTTTAAGTTGAATCAGCCAGGCACTCAAGGAACAACAACGATTTTTTGATGCTTCGGTTGCCCAAGCTTTAAAAGAAACTTTGGAATCTGTTCTCATGCCAGTACTGGATTCATTGAAGCTGGGGGACACTCGGAACAGGAGGAGCTGGGGGACACTCGGAACAGGAGGAGCTTGGGACACTTGGAAAAGGAGGAGCTGGGGACACTCGGAACAGGAAGGTGTTCAGCGACCATTTTAAGTTGAATCAGCCAGGCACTCAAGTAACAACAACGATTTTTTGATGCTTCGGTTGCCCAAGCTTTAAAAGAAACTTTGGAATCTGTTCTCATGCCACAACTGGATTCATTGAAGCTGGGGGACACTTGGAACAGAAGAAGCTGGGGGACACTTGGAACAGGAGGAGCTTGGGACACTTGGAAAAGAAGGAGCTGGGGACACTCGGAACAGGAGGAGGGGGACACTCGGAACAGGAGGAGGGGGACAATCGGAACAGGGAGAGTTGGGAGACAGTCTGAACAGGAAAAGGGGGACAGTCGAAACAGGGGGAGCTGGGGGACACTCGGAACAGGAGGAGCTGGGGGACACTCGGAACAGGAGGAGCAAAGGAACACTCGGAACAGGAGGTGCTGAAGAACACACGGAACAGGAGGAGGGGGACCCTAAGAACAAGAGGAGCTGGCTGCCACTCGTAACAGGAAGAGGGGGTTACACGGAACAGAGGGAGCTGCGGGACACTCCGAACAGGATGAGCTTGGGGTCACTCGCAAGAGGAGGAGCTGGGAACACTCGTAAGAGGGGGAGCTGGGGGAAATTCGGAAGAGGAGGAGCTGTGGGACACTCAAAACAGGAATAGGGGGACATTCGGAACAGAGGGAGCTGGGGACACTCGGAACAGGATGAGCTTGGGGTCACTCGCAAAAGGAGGAGCTGGGGGACACTCGGAAAAGGAAGAGCCTGGGGACGCTGGGAACAAAAGGAGCTGGGGGACACTCGGAAGAGGAGGAGCTGGGGGACACTCGGAAAAAGAGAAGCTGGGGGACATTCAGAACAGGGGGAACTGGGGGACACTCGGAACAGGATGAGCTTGGGGTCACTCACAAGAGGAAGAGCTGGGTGACACTCGCAAGAGGTGGAGCTGGGGGAAACTCGGAAGAGGAAAAGCTGGGGGAAACTCAAAACAGGGGGAGCTGGGGGACACTCGGAACAGGAGGAGCTGCGGTACATTAGGAACAAGGGGAGCTGAGGGACACTCGGAACAGGGGGAGCTGGAGGACACTCGGAACAGAGGCATCTGGGAGACACTGGGAACAGGGAAAATTGGGGGACACTCGGAACAGGAGGAGCTGGGGGACACTAGGAACAAGGGGACCTGAGGGACACTCGGAACAGGGGGAGCTGAGGGACACTCGAAAAAAGGGGAGCTAGAGGACAATCAGAACAAGTCAAGCTAGGCGACACTCGGAACAGGAGGAGGGGGACTCTCAAAACAGCAGCTGTGGGACACTCGAAACAGGAAGAGGGGGACACTCGGAACAGAGGGAGCTGCGGGACACTCGGAACGGGATGAGCTTGGGGTCACTCGCAAGAGGAGGAGCTGGGGGACACTCAGAAGAGGAAGAGCCTGGGGACACTCGGAACAAAAGGAGCTGGGGGACACTCGGAAGAGGAGGAGCTAGGGGACACTCGGAAAAAGAGAAGCTGGGGGACACTCGGAACAGGGGGAACTAGGGGACACTCGGAACAGGATGAGCTTGGGGTCACTCACAAGAGGAAGAGCTGGGGGACACTCGCAAGAGGTAAAGCTGGGGGAAACTCGGAAGAGAAGAAAGCTGTGGGACACTCAAAACAGGGGGAGCTGGGGGATACTCGGAACAGGGGGAGCTGAGGGACACTCGGAAAAAGGGGAGCTGGAGGACAATCGGAACAGGTCAAGCTAGGCGACACTCGGAACAGGAGGAGGGGGACTCTTGGAACAGCAGCTGGGGGATACTCAGAACAGAAGCTGGGGGACACTCGGAACAGGAGGAGCTGGGAGACATTTGGAACAGGAGGAGGAGGACACTCAAAACAGGAGCTGGGGGACACTTGGAACAGGAGGAGCTGGGGGACACTCGGAAAAGGAGGAGGGGGAGGCTCAGAACAGGAAAAGGGGGACATTCGGAACAGGGGGAGCTGGGAAATATTCTGAACAGGAAGAGGGGGACAATCGGAACAGGGGGAGCTGGGGTACACTCAGAACAGGAGAAGCTGGGGGACACTCGGAACAGGAGGAGCAAGGGAACACTCGAAACAGGAGGTGCTGAAGAACACACGGAACAGGAGGAGGGGGACCCTCAGAACAAGAGGAGCTGGGTGACACTCGGAACAGGAAGAGGGGGACACACGGAACAGAGGGAGCTGCGGGACACTCCGAACAGGATGAGCTTGGGGTCACTCGCAAGAGGAGGAGCTGGGGGACACTCGGAAGAGGGGGAGCTGGGGGAAACTCGGAAGAGGAGGAGCTGGGGGACACTCGGAAGAGGAAGAGCCTGGGGACACTCGGAATGAAAGGAGCTGGGGGACACTCGGAAGAGGAGGAGCTGGGGACACTCGGAAAAGGAGAAGCTGGGGGACACTCAGAAGAGGGGAAGCTGGGGGACACTCGGAACAGGATGAGCTTGGGGTCACTCACAAGAGGAAGAGCTGAGGGACACTCGCGAGAGGTGGAGCTGGGAAAAACTCGGAAGAGGAAAAGCTGGGGGACACTCGGATCAGGGAAAGATGGGGGACACTCGGAACAGGGGGAGCTGGGAACACTCGTAAGAGGGGGAGCTTGGGGAAATTCGGAAGAGGAGGAGCTGTGGGACACTCGAAACAGGAAGAGGGGGACACTCGGAACAGAGGGAGCTGCGGGACACTCCGAACAGGATGAGCTTGGGGTCACTTGCAAGAGGAGGAGCTGGGGGACACTCGGAAGAGGGGGAGCTGGGGGAAACTCGGAAGAGGAGGAGCTGGGGGACACTCGGAAGAGGAAGAGCCTGGGGACACTCGGAATAAAAGGAGCTGGGGGACACTCGGAAGAGGAGGAGCTGGGGACACTCGGAAAAGGAGAAGCTGGGGGACACTCAGAAGAGGGGAAGCTGAGGGACACTCGGAACAGCATGAGCTTGGGGTCACTCACAAGAGGAAGAGCTGGGGGACACTCGCGAGAGGTGGAGCTGGGAAAAACTCGGAAGAGGAAAAGCTGGGGGACACTCGGATCAGGGAAAGATGGGGGACACTCGGAACAGGGGGAGCTGGGGGACACTCGGAACAGGAGGAGATGCGGGACACTAGGAACAAGGGGAGCTTAGGGACACTCGGAACAGGGGGAGCTGGAGGACACTCGGAACAGAGGCATCTGGTGGACACTGGGAACAGGGAAAGTTGGGGCACCCCCGGAACAGGAGGAGGTGGGGGCCACTAGGAACAAGGGGACTTGAGGGACATTCGGAACAGGGGGAGCTGAGGGACACTCAGAAAAAGGGGAGCTGGAGGACAATCGGAACAGGTCGAGCTAGGCGAGACTCGGAACAGAAGGAGGGGGACTCTCGGAACAGCAGCTGGGGGATACTCAGAACAGAAGCTGGGGGACACTCGGAACCGGAGGACCTGGAGGACACTCGGATTAGGTGGAGCAGGGGGACACTCGAATGGGAGGAGCTGGGAGACATTTGAAACAGGAGGAGGAGGACACTCAAAACAGGAGTTGGGGAACAATAGGAACAGGAGGAGGGGGACACTCAGAAAAGGAGCTGGGGGACACTTGAACCAGAAGACTTGGGAGGCACTCGAACAGGAGGAGCTGGAGGACACATAGAAGAAGAGCTGGGGGACACTTGAAACAAGAGGAGCAGGGAAACATTTGATATAGGAGGAGTTGAGGGACACTCAGAAGAGGAGCAGCTGCGGGACACTCTGAAAAGGATAAGCTGGGGGACAGTCAGAACAGGGGGGAGCTGGGAGACACTCGAAACAAGGGAAGCTGGGGAACACTCATAACAGGAGGATCTGGGGGACATTCGGAACAGGGGGAGCTGGGGGACACTCAGAACAGGAGGAGGGGGACACTCAGAACAGGAGCTGGGGGACGCTCGGAATAAGAACTGGGGGACACTCGGAAAAAGAGGAGCTGAGGGGAGGGGAGCTGGGGGAAACTCAGAACAGGTGGTGAGGGACACTCAGAAAAGGAGGAGCTGGGGGACACTCGAACTGGAGGAGCTGGGAGACACTCAAAACAGGAGCTGGGAGACACTCGGAACAGGAGGAGGGGGACACTCGGAACAGGAGGTGGGGGACACTTGGAAAAGGAGGAGCTGGGGGAAAGTAAGAACAAGGGGAGCTGGGGGACACTCGAAACAGGAGGAGCTGTGGGACACTAGGAACAAGGGGAATTGAGGGACACTTGGAAGAGAGGAAGATGAGGGACACTCTGAGCACGGGCACCTGGGGGAAACTGGGAAAAGGGGGAGCTGGGGGACACTCGGAATTAGAGGAGCTGGGAGACACTCGGAACAGGGGCATCTGGGGGACACTCTGAACAGGGAGAGCTGGGGGAAACTCGGAACAGGGGCATCTGGGAGCACTCAAAACAGGAGGAGCTGGGGGACACTCGGAACTGGAGGAGCTGGGGGACACTGGGAACAGTAGGAGCTGTGGGACACTAGGAACAGGGAGAGCTGGTGGACACCCGGAACAGGGGGAGCTGGGGGACACTCGGATCAAGGGTAGCTGGGGGACACTCGGAACAGGGGGACGTGGGGAACACTCGGAACGGGGGGAGCAGTGGGACACTCGGAACAGGAAGAGCTGGGGGACACTAAGAACAAGGGGTGCTGAGGGACACTCGGAACAAGGGCATCTGGGCGACACTCGGAACAGGAGGAGCTGGGGGACACTCAGAACAGGAGGAGCTGGGAAATACTCGGAACAGGAGTTGGGGGATACACGGAACATGAGAAGCTAGGAGACTCTCGAAACAGGAGGTGCTGGGGGACACTCGAAACAGGGAAAGCTTGTGAAGACTCGGAACAGGGAAAGATGGGGGACACTTGGAAAAGAGGGAACTGGGAGACACTTGGAACAGGGGGAGCAGGTGGACACTCGGAACAGGGGGAGCTGGGGGACACTCAGAAAAGGGGGGAGCTGGGGGACAATCGGAACAGGAGGAGCTGGGGGACACTCGGAACAAGAGCATTTGGGGGGCACTCGGAGCAGGGGGAGCTGTGGGACACTCGAAAGGGGAGGTGCTGGGGACACTCGGAACAGGTAGAGCTGGAGGACACTCGAACCGGAGGAGCTGGGGGACACTTGGAACAGGAGCTGGGGGACACTCAAAAAAGGAGGCGCTGGGGGACACTCGGAACAGGGGCTTCTGAGGGACACTCGGAACAGGAGGAGCTGGGGGACACTTCGAAAGGGAGCATCTGGGGGACACTCGAAACAGGAGGAGCTGGGGGACACTCGTAACAGGAGGAGTTGGGGACATTCGGAACAGGAGGACCTGGGGACACTAGGAACATGTGGTGGGGGACACTTGGAATAGGAAAAGCTGGGGCACACTCGGAACAGGAGGAGCTGGGGGATATTTGGAACAGGAGCTGGGAAACACTCGGAACAAGAGGAGCAGAGGAGCACCCTCGAAACTCGGGGACACTCAGAACAGGAGGAGCTGGGTGACACTCGGAACAGAAGAAGCTGGGAAACAATAGGAACACGGGGAGCTGAGGTACACTCGGAACAGGGGGAGCTTGGGTACACTCTAAATAAGGGGGAGCTGGGGGACACTCGGAACAGGGAGAGCATGGGGACACTCGGTACAGGGAAAGATGGGGGACAATTGGAACAGAGGCCGCTGGGGGACACTCGGAAAAAAAGGAGTTGGGGGACACTCGGAACAAGGGGAGCTGGGGGACAATTGGAACAGAGGGAGATGGGGGACACTCGGGACAGGGGGAGTTGGGGGACACTGGGAACAAGGGGAGCTGGGGGACAATTGGATCAGGGGGGGCTGGGGGACACTCGGAACAGGGGGAGTTGGGGGACACTCGGAACAAGGGGACCTGAGGGACAATTGGAACAGGGGGAGTTGGGGGAAACTCGGAACACGGGGAGCTGGGGGACACTCAGAACAGGAGGAGCTGGGTGACACTCGGAACAGAAGAAGCTAGGGAACAATAAGAACACGGGGAGCTGAGGTACGCTCGAAACAGGGGGAGCTGGGGGGCCCTCAAAACAAGGGCATCTGGGGACCACTCGAAACAGGAGGAGCTGGGAGACGCTTGGAACAGGAGGAGCTGGAGGACACTTGGAAAGAGAGGAGCTGGGAGACGCTCAGAACAGGAGGAGCTGCGGGACACTCGGAACAGGGGGAGATGGGGGACACTCAGAATAGGGGGACCTGGGGGACACTCGGAACAGGGGGAGCTGGGGGACACTCGGAACAGAGGGAGCTGGGATCACTCGCAACAGGGGGAACTGGGGGACACTCGGAAAAAGAGGAGGGGGACACTCGGAACAGGGGGAGCTTGGGTACACTCTAAATAAAAGGGAGCTGGGGGACACTCGGAACAAGGAGAGCATGGGGACACTCGGAACAGGGAAAGATGGGGGACAATTGGAACAGAGAGAGCTGGGGGACACTCGGAAACAGGGGGAGTTGGGGGACCCTCGGAACAAGGGGACCTGAGGGACAATTGGAACAGGGGGAGCTGGGGGACACTCGGAACAGGGGGAGTTGGGGGACACTCGGAACACGGGGAGCTGGGGGACACTCAGAACAGGAGGAGCTGTGTGACACTCGGAACAGAAGAAGCTGGGGAACAATAGGAACACGGGGAGCTGAGGTACACTCGGAACAGGGTGAGCTGGGGAACACTCAGAACAGGAGGATCTGGGGGACATTCGGAACAAGGGGAGCAGGGGGACACACGGAACAGGGAGAGCTGGGGGACACTCGGAACAGGGGTATTTGGGGGACACTCGGAACAGGAGGAGCTGGGGGACACTCGGAACAGGAGGAGCTGTGGGACACTAGGAATAAAGGGAACTGAGGGACACTCGGAAGAGGGGGAGCTGGGGTATACTCGGTACAGGGGCATCTGGGGGACACTCGGAACAGGAAAAGCTAGGAGACACTCGGAACAGGAGGTGCTGGGGAAAACTCGAAACAGGAGGACCTGGGGGACACTCGGAACAGGAAAAGCTGGTGGAGACTCGGAACAGCGAAAAATGGGGGACACTCAGAACAGGGGGTGCTGGGGGACACTCGGAACAGGGGGAGCTGGGGGACACTCAGAAAAGGGGGGAGCTGGGGGACACTCAGACCAGGGGGGAGCTGGGGGACACTCAGACCAGGGGGAGCAGGGAGACACTCGGAACAGGGGGTGCTGGGGGACACACGGAACAGGGGGAGCTGGGGGACACTCAGAAAAGAGGGGAACTGGGGGAAACTCAGAACAGGTGGTGAGGGACACTCAGAAAAGGAGGAGCTGGGGGACACTCGAACTGGAGGAGCTGGGAGACACTCAAAACAGGAGCTGGGAGACACTCGGAACAGGAGGAGGGGGACACTCGGAACAGGAGGTGGGGGACACTTGGAAAAGGAGGAGCTGGGGGACAGAAAGAACAAGGGGAGGTGGGGGACACTCGGAAGAGGGTGAGCTGGGGGGCACTAGGAACAGGGGGAGTGGAGGGACACTTGGAAGAGGGGGAGCTGGGGGACACTCGGAGCAGGGGCATCTGGGGGAAACTAGGAAAAGGGGGAGCTGGGGGACACTCGGAATTAGAGGAGCTGGGAGACACTCGGAACAGGGGCATCTGGGGGACACTGAACAGGGAGAGCTGGGGGACACTCGGAACAGGGGCAACTGGCAGCACTCGGAAAAGGAGGAGCTGGGGGACACTCGGAACTGCAGGAGCGGGGCGAGAGGCGAAACAGGAGGAGCTCGGGGACATTCGGAACAGAAGAAGTAGTGGGACACTCAGAACAGGAGCTGGGGACACTCGGAAGAGGAGGATGTGGGAGACACTCGGAAGAGGTGGAGCTGGGGGACACTCGGAAGAGGAGGAGCAGGGGGACACTCGGAACAGGAAGAGCTAGGGGACACTCTGAAGAGGTGGAGCTGGGGGACACTCGGAAGAGGAGGAGCTGGGGGACACTCGAAACAGGAGGAGCTAGGGGACACTCAGAACAGAGAGTGCTGAGGAAGACTCGAAACAGGGAAAGATGGATGACAATTAAAACAGAGGTAATTGGGGGACACTCGGAACAGGGGGAGCTGGGGGACATTCGGAACAGGAAGAGCTGGGGGACACTCAGAACAAGGGGAGCTGGGGGACACTCGGAACAGGAGGAGCTGAGGGACACTAGGAACAAGGGTAGCTGAGGGACAATCGGAAGAGGGGGAGCTGGGGGCAACTCGGAACAGGGGCATCGAAGGGACACTCGGAACAGGAGAAGCTGGGGGACACGAGGAACAATGGGAGCTGAGGGACACTTGGAACAGGAGGAGCTGGGGGACACTCGGAACAGGGGCATCTGGGAGCACTCGGAACAGGAGGAGCTGGGGGACACTCGGAACTGGAGGAGCTTGGGACGCTCGGAACGGGTGGAGCTGGGGGACACTCGAACCGAAAGAGCAGGGGGACACTCAAAAAAGAAGAAGCTTTAGGACACTCGGAACAGGAGCTAGGGGAAACTCGGAACAAGAGGAGCTGGGGGACACTCAGAACCGAAGAAGCTGGGGGACAGTCGGAACAAGAAGAGCTGGGAGACATTCGGAACAGGAGCTGGGGGACACTCGGAACAGAAGAAGCAGGGGGACACTTGGAACAGGAGGAGCTTTGGGACACTCAAAACAGGGGGAGCTGTGGAACACTCAGAACAGGAGGAGGTGAGGGACACCAGGAACAAGGGGAGCTGAGGGACAATCGGAAAAGGGGGAGCTGGGGGACACTCGGAACAGGGGCATCTGGGGGACACTCGGAACAGGAGGAGCTGGGGGACACTCGAAACGAAAAAGCTGGGGGACATTCAAAACAGGAGAAGCTTGGGGACACTCCAAACAGGAGCTATGGGACACTCGGAACAGGAGGAAGGGGACACTCGGAACAGGAGGAGCTGGGGGACAGTTGGAACAGGAGGAACTGGGGGACACTCAAATCGGTGGAGCTGGGGGACACTCAAAACAGGAGAAGCTTGCGGACAATCCAAACAGGAGCTATGGGACTCTCGGAACAGGAGGAGCTGAGAGACAGTCGGAACAGGAGGAGCTGGGGGACAGTGAGAACAGGAGGAGCTGTGGGACACTCATAACAGGAACTAGGGGACACTTGTAACAGGAGCTGGGGGACACTCGAGACAGGAAAAGTTGGGAGACAATCAAAACAGGAGGAGCTGGGGGACACTCGGACCAGGGGGAGCAGAAGGTGACTCGGAACAGGAGGAAAGGCACACTCGAAACAGGAGGAGGGGAAAACTCTGAACAGGAGGAGCTAGGGGATAGTCTGAAAAGGAGGAGGGGGACACTCAGAAGAGGGGGAGCTGGGGGACCCTTGGAACAGGAGGAGCTGGGGGACACTCGGAACTAGAGAAGCTGGTGGACACTCAGAGCAGGGGGTGCTCGGGGACACTTTGAACAGGAGGAGGGGTACACTTGGAATATGAGGAGCTGGGGACACTCGGAAAAAGAGCGGGGGGACAGTAGAAAGAGGGGGAGATGGGAGAGAGTCGAAAGAGGAGGAGATGGGGACACTCGGAACTGGGGGAGCTGGGGGACACTCGGAACAGGGGGAGCTGGGGGACACTCAGAACAGGAGGAGCTGGGGGACACTCAGAACAGGAGGAGCTGGGGGACACAAGGCACAAGGGGAACTGAGTGATACTCGGAACAGGCGGAGCTGGGGGACACTCGGAACAGGGGCATCTGGGGGACTGTCGAAACAGGAGGAGCTGGTGGACACTCGAAACAGGAGGAGCTGGGGAACACCCGGAACAGGAGGAGCTGGGTACACTCGGAACAGGAGGAGCTGGGGGACACTCGGAAGAGGAGCTGGGGGACACTCGGGACAGGAAAAGCTGGGGGACACTCAGAATAAGAGTTGGGGGAAACTTGAAATAAGAGGAGCTGGGAAAAACTTGGAATAGGAGGAGTTGGGGGACACTCGGAACAGGAGCAGCCAGGGAACATACGGAACAGGGGGAGCTGGGGAACAATCGGAACAAAGAGAGCTGGGGGACACTCGGAACAGGAGGAGGTGGGGGACATACGGAACAAGGGGAGCTGGGGGACTATCGGAATAGGAGGAGGGGGACACTCAGAACAGGGGGAGCTGGGGGACACTCAGAACAGGAGGAGCTGAGGGACACTAGGAACAAGGAGACCTGAGGGACAATCGGAAGAGGGGGAGCTGGGGGACACTCGGAACAGGGGCATCTAAGGGACACTCGGAACAGGAGGAGCTGGGGGACACGAGAAACAAGGGGAGCTTAGGGACACTCGGAACAGGAGAAGCTGGGGGACACTCGGAACTGGAGGAGCTGGGGACACTCGGAACAGGTGGAGCTGGGGGACACTCGAACCGGAGGAGCAGGGGGACACTCAAAAAAGGAGAAGCTTTAGGACACTCGGAACAGGAGATAGGGGACTCTCGGAACAAGAGGAGCTGGGGGACACTCAGAACCCGAGAAGCTGGGGGACAGTCGGAACAGAAAGAGCTTGGGGACACTCGGAACAGGAGCTGGGGGACACTCAAAACAGAAGAAGCAGGGGGACACTCGGAACAGGAGGACATTTGCGTCACTCGGAACAGGAGCTGGGGGACACTCGGAACAGGAAAAGCTGGGAGACACTCCAAAAAGGAGGAGCTGGGGGACACTCGGACCAGGGGGAGCTTAAGGACACACAAAACAGGAGGAAAGGGACACTAGAAACAGGAGGAGGGGAACCCTCTGAACATGAGGAGCTGGGGGATAGTCTGAACAGCAGGAGGGGGACACTCGGAAGAGGGGTAGCTGGGGGAAACTTGGAACAGGAGGAGCTGGGGGACACTCTGAACTGGAGAAGCTGGGGGACACTCGGAAGAGGGGGAGCTAGTGGACACTCGGAACAGGGGCATCTAAGGGACACTCGGAACAGGAGGAGCTGGGGGACACAAGGAACAAAGGGAGCTGAGGGACACTCGGAACAGGAGGAGCTGGGGGAAACTCGAAACAGGGGCATCTGGGAGCACTCGTAACAGGAGGAGCTGCAGAACACTCGGAACAGGAGGACGGGTACACTGGGAACAGTATGAGCTGGGGACACTCGGAAGAGGAGGAGCAGGGGTGCACTCGGAACAGGGAGAGCTGGGGGACACTCGGAACAGGGAAAGATGGGGGACAGTTGGAACAGAGGGAGCTGGGGGAGACTCAGAACGGGGAGAGCTGGGGGACACTCGGAACAGGGGGAGCTGGGGGACCCTCGGAACAGGAGGTGCTGGGGAACACTCGGAACAAAAAGAGGGGTACACTGGGAACGGGAAGAGCTGGGGACATTCGGAAGAGGAGGAGCAGGGGGGCACTCGGAACAGGGAGAGCTGGGGGACACTCGGAACAGGAAAAGATGGGGGACCCTTGGAACAGAGGGAGGTGGGGGAGACTCGGATCAGGGGGAGCTGGGGGACACACGGAACAGGGGGAGCTGGGTAACACTCGGAACAGGAGGAGCTGGGGTACACTAAAAACAAGCGGAGCTGAGGGACACTCGGGAAAGGGGGAGCAGGGGGACACTCAAAACAGGGGGAGCTGGGGGACACTCGGAACAGGAGCTGGGGAACACTCAGAACAGGAGGAGGGGGACACTCAGAATAGGAGCTGGGGGACACTCGAACCGGAGGACCTGGGGGACACTCAAAAGAGGAGGAGCAGGGGGATACTCGGAACAGGAGAAGGGGGACACTCGGAACAGGAGGAGCTGGGGGACACTCTCGAGAAGAGCTGGGGGACACTTGAAACAAGAGGAGCTGGGAAAGACTTGGAATAGGAGGAGTTGGGGGAGACTGTGAACAGGAGCAGCTGCTGGACATTCGGAACAGGGGGAGCTGGGGGAAAATCAGAACAGGGGGAACTGGGGGACTCTCGGAACAAAGGGAGCTGGGCGACACTCGGAACAGGAGGAGTTGGGGTTCATTCGGAACTGGGGGAGCTGGGGGACACGCGGTACAGGAGGAAGGGAACACTCAGAACAGGAGCTTGGGGACACTCGGAATAAGAACTGGGGGACACTCAGAAAGGGAGGAGCTGGGGGACACCCGGAACAGGAAGAGGGGGACACTTTGAACAAAGGCTAAAGCACAATCGGAATAGGAGGAGGGGGACACTCGGAAAAGGAGGAGCTGGGGGACAGTCTGCACAGAAGGAGGGAGACAGTCGGAACAGGAGGAGCTGGGGGACACTCGGAACAGGGGGAGCTGGGTAACACTCGGAACAGGAGGAGCTGGGGTACACTAAAAACAAGCGGAGCTGAGGGACACTCGGGAAAGGGGGAGCAGGGGGACACTCAGAACAGGGGGAGATGGGATCAATCGGAACAGGGCGAGCTGGGGGACACTCGAAACAGAAGGAGGGGAACAGTCGGAACAGGAGGAAAGGACACTCAGAAAAAGATCTTGGGGACACTCGGAATAGGAGCTGGGGGACACTCGGAACAGGAGGAGATGGGGGACTCTTGGAACAGTAGGAGGTGGGGGACACTCGAAACAGGAAGAGGGGGACACTCGGAAAAGGAGGAAGGAGACACTCAAAACAGGAGGAGCTGGGGGACAGTCTGAAAAGGAGGAGCTGGGGGACACTCCGAACAAAGGGAGCTGGAGATATTCGGAACAGGAAGAGCTGGGGGACACTGGGAACAGGTGGAGCTTGGGGACAGTCGGAACAGGAGGAGGAACACACTTGGAACAGGAGTAGGGGGACAATCAGCACAAGAGCTAAAGGACACTCGGAATAGGAGCCATGGGACAATCGGTACAAGAGGAGCTCGAGGACACTTGGAACAGGAAGAGGGGGACACTCTGAACAGAGGGAGCTGCGGCACACTCGGAACAGGATGAGCTTGGCGTCACTCGCTAGCGAAGGAGCTGGGGACATTCGGAACAGGGGAAGCTTGTAGACACTCGCAAGAGGAGGAGCCTGGGGAGACTCGAAACCACAGGAGCTAGGGGACACTCGAAACAGGAGGAAGGAGAAACTCAAAACAAGAGGGGCTGGTGGACACCCGGAACAGGAAGACCTGGGGGACACTTGGAACAGGAGGAGCTGGGGGACACTCAGAACAGTAGGAGCTGGGGGCCACTCGGAAGGGGGGGAGCTGGGGGACACTAGGAACAGAGAGAGATGGGATCAATCGGAACAGGGAGAGCTGGGGGAACCTCGGAACAGGGGGAGCTGGGGGACACTCGGAACAGGGAGAGCTGGGGGACACTCGGAACAGGAGATTGGGGACACTGGGAAGAGGAGGAGCTGGGGAAAACTCAAAACTGGGGTAAATGGGGGACACTTGGAACTGGGGGAGCTGAGGGACACTCGGAACAGGGAGAGCTGGGGGACATTTGGAACAGGAAGAGCTGGGGACACTCGGAACAGGAGGAGCTGGGGGACAATCGAAACAAGGAGAGCTGGGGGACACTCGGAACAGGAAAAGGGGGACACTCAAAACAGGAGGAGGGGGACACTTGGAACAGGAGGAGCTGCGGGACAGTCTGAACAGGAGAAGGGGGAAAGTTGGAACAGGAGGAAAGGGACACTCAGAACAGGACCTACGGGTCACTCGGAATAGGAGCTGGGGGACACTCGGAACAGAGGGAACTGCAGGCCACTCGGAACAGGATGAGCTGGGAGACACTCAGAACAAAACGAGGGGGACACTTAGAACAGGAGGAGGTGGTGGTTTCTCGGAACCGAAGGAGCTGGGGGACAATCGGAACTGGGGGAGCTGGGGGACACTCATAAGAGGAGGAACTGGGGGACACTCAGAACAGGAGGAGCTGGGAGACACACGGAACAGGAGGAGCTGGGGGACACTTGGAAATGGAGGAGTTGAGGGACACTCGAAACAGGAGGAGCTTGGGGACACTCGGAACAGGGAGAGCTGGGGAAAGCTAGGAACAGGGGGAGATGGGATCAATGGGAACAGGACGAGCTGGGGGACACTCGAAACAGGAGGAGATGGACACTCGGATTAAGAGCTGGGGGACACTCGGATCAGGAGGAGCTGGGGGACACTCACAAGAGGTGGAACTGGGGGACACTCAGAACAGGAGGAGCTGGGGGACACACGGAACAGGAGGAGCCGGGGGACACTTGGAAATAGAGGAGTTAAGGGACACTCTGAACAGGAGGAGCTTGGGGACACTCGGAACAGGGGGAGCTGGGGTACCCTAGGAACAGGAGGAGATGGGATCAATGGGAACAGGGCGAGCTGGGGGACACTCGGAACAGGAGGAGGGGAACAGTCAGAAAAGAAGGAAAGGGACACTCAGAACAAGAGCTGGGGGACACTCGGAAGAGGAGCTGGGGGACACTCGAAATAGGAGCTGGGGGACACTCGAAATAGGAGGAGCTTGGGGTCTCTTGGAACAGGAGGAGCTGGGGGACACTAGGAACAGGAAGAGACTAAGAAAAGGAGGAGGGGGACATTCAAAACAGGAGGAGCTGGGGGACAGTCTGAACAGGAGGAGCTGGGGGACACTCTGAACAAAGGGAGCTGGGGTACATTCCGAACAGGGGGAGCTGGGGGACACTGGGAACAGGTGGAGCTTGGGGACACTCGGAACAGGAGGAGGGATACACTTGGGACAAGAGTAGGGGGACAATCAGAACAAGAGCTAAAGGACACTCATAATAGGAGCTAGGGGACAATCGGTACAAAAGGAGCTCGGGGACACTTGGAACAGGAAGAGGGGGACATTCTGAACAGAGGGAGCTGCGGCACACTCGGAACAGGATGAGCTTGGGGTCACTCGCAAGCGAAGGAGCTGGGGGACATTCGGAACAGGGGAAGCTTGTGGACACTCGCAGGAGGAGGAGCCTGGGGAGACTCGGAACAACAGGAGCTAGGGGACACTCGAAACAGGAGGAGGAGGACACTCAGAACAGGAGGGACTGGTGGACAACCGGAACAGGAAGACCTTGGGGAAACTTGGAACAGGAGGAGCTGGGGGACACTCAGAACAGTAGGAGCTGGGGGACACTCGGAAGAGGGGGAGCTGGGGGACACTAGGAGCAGGGGGAGATGGGATCAATCGGAACAGGGAGAGCTGGGGGACACTCGGAACAGGGGGAGCTGGGGGACACTCGGAACAGGGAGAGCTGGGAACAATCAAAACAGGAGAAGATGGGGACACTCAAGACAGGTGGAGGGGGACACTCAAGACAGGAAGTGGAGGACACTCGGATCAGGAGGAGCTGGGAGACACTCCGAACAGAAGCTGGGGGACACTCGGAACAGGTGGAGCTAGGGAACACTCGGAACAGGAGGAGCCGGCGGACATTCGGAACAGGAGAAGTTGGGGGACACTGAGAACAGGAGGAGCTGGGGGACACCTAGAACAGTTGGAGCTAGTGGACACTCAGAACAGGAGAAGGAGGACACTTGGAACAAGAGCTGGGGGATACTCAAATCAGGAGCTGGGGGACACTCGGATCATGTGGAGCTGGGGGACACTCAGAACAGGTGGAGCTTGGGGACACTCGAAAGAGATGCTGGGGGACACTCTGAAGAGGTGGAGCTGGGGGACACTCAGACGAAGAGGAGCTGGGGAACACTCGGAACAGGCGGAGCTGGGGGACACTCAGAACAGGAGAAGCTTGGGGACACTCGAAAGAGGAGCTGGGAGACACTCGGAAGAGGTGGAGCTGGGGGACACTCAGACGAAGAGGAGCTGGGGGACACTCGGAACAGGGGTAGCTGGGGGACACTCGGGAGAACATGAGCTGAAAGACACAAAAAAACAGGAGGAGGGGGACACTTGGAACAGGAGCTGGGGGACACTCGGAACAGGAGAAGCTGGGGGACATTCAGAACAGGAGTAACGGGGGAACACTCAGAATAAGAGGGGCTTGGGGACACTCAGAACAGGAGGAGCTTGGGGACACTCGAAAGAAGAGCTGGGGGACACTCATAAGAGGTGGAGCTGGGGGACACTCGGACGAAGAGGAGCTGGGGAACACTTGGAACAGGGGGAGCTGGGGGACACTCAGAACAGGAGGAGCTTGGGGACACTCAGAACAGGAGGAGCTTGGGGACACTCGGAAGAGGTGGAGCTGGGGGACACTCGGACGAAGAGGAGCTGGGGGACACTCGGAACAGGGGGAGCTGGGGAACATGAGCTGAAAGACACAAAAAAACAGGAGGAGGGGGACACTTGGAACAGGAGGAGGGGTACACTCGGAACAGTAGGAGCTGGGGACACTCGGAAAAGGAGTTTGGGACATTCGGAACAAGAAGAACTGGGGGACATTCGGACCAGGGAGAGCTAGGGGACACTCGGAACAGGGAAAGATGGGGGACACTTGGAACAGAAGGAGCTGGGGGACACTCGGAACAGGAGGAGCTGGAGGACATTCAGAACAGGAGGAGCTGGGGAACGTTCGGAACAGGGGGAGCAAGGGGACACTCGAGACAGGGAAAGATGGGGGACACTTGGAAAACAGGGAGCTTGAGTAGACTTGGAAAAGGAGGAGCTGGAAGACACTCGGAACAGGAGCAGCTGCGGGACACTCGGAACAGGGGGAGCTGGGGGACACTCGGTACAAAAGGAGCTGGGGACACTCGGAACAGGAGGAGCTGGGAGACATTCGGAACAGGGGAAGCTGCGGGACACTCGGAACAGGGGGAGCTGGGGGACACTCGGAACAGGAGCAGCTGCGGGACACTCGAAACCGGAAAAGCTGGGGGACATTTGGAACAGGAGGAGCTGAGGGAATATCAAAACAGGAGCTGGGGGACACTCGGAACAGGAGGAGCTGGGAGACACTCGGAACAGGAGGAGCTGCGGGACACTCAGAAGAGGAGGAGCCTGTGGATACTCAGAACAACAGGAGGTGGAGGACACTTAAAACAAGCGGAGGGGGACACTGGGAACAGTGGGGAAACTCGGAGCAGGAGTAGCTGGGGGACATTCAGAACAGGAGGAACGGGTGGACACTCAGAAAAAGAGGAGCTGCGGTCACCCGGAACAGGAAGAGTTGGCGGCACTTGGAACAGGGGGAGCTGGGGGACACTCGGAACAGGAGGAGCTGAGGGACACTCGAAACTGAAAGAGTTGGGGTACAATCGGAACACGGGGAGCTGGGGGACACTCGGAATTGGGAGAGCTGGGGGACACTCGGAACTGGGGGAGCTGGGGGACCCTCGAAACAGGAAGAGGGGAACACTAAACAAAGGAAGGTGCGGCACACTCGGAACAGGATGAGCATGGGGTCATTCGCAAGAGAAGGAGCTGGGGGACACTCGGAACAGGATGAGCATGGGGTCACTCGCAAGAGAAGGAGCTGGGGGACACTTGGAACAGGGGAAGCTTGTGAACCGTCGGAAGAGGAGAAGCCTGGGGAAACTCGGAACAGGAGGAGCTGGGGGACAGTCTGAACAAGAGGAAGGGGACAGTCAGAACAAGAGGAAAGAAACACTCAGAACAGGATGGGGACACTCGAGATAGGAGCTGGGGTAAACTCGAAACAGGATGAGCTGGGGGACACTCGGAACAGGAAGAGAGGGACACTCGGAACAGGAGAAGCTGGGGGACACTCGGAACTGGGGGTCACTCAAAACAGGAGGAGCCGGGGGACACTCAGACCTGGAGGAGCTGGGGGACACTCAGAACAGGTGGAGTTAGGAGACACTCGTAAATGGAGCTGGGGGATACTCGGAACAGGAGCTGGGGGAGACTCGGTACAGAAGGAGCTGGGGGATACTCGGAACAGGTGGAGCTAGGGGACACTCGGAACAGGAGGAGCTTGGGGACACTCAGGACAGGAGGAATGGAACAATCAGATAAGAAGCTGGGGGACACTCTGAACATGAGGAGCTGGTTGACACTCGGAACAGGAGGAGCTGGGAACAATCGGAACAGGAGAAGATGGGGACACTCAAGACAGGTGGAGGGGGACACTCAAGACAGGAAGTGGAGGACACTCGGATCAGGAGGAGCTGGGAGACACTCCGAACAGAAGCTGGGGGACACTCGGAACAGGTGGAGCTAGGGAACACTCGGAACAGGAGGAGCCGGCGGACATTCGGAACAGGAGAAGTTGGGGGACACTGAGAAACAGGAGGAGCTGGGGGACACCTAGAACAGTTGGAGCTAGTGGACACTCAGAACAGGAGAAGGAGGACACTTGGAACAAGAGCTGGGGGATACTCAAATCAGGAGCTGGGGGACACTCGGATCATGTGGAGCTGGGGGACACTCAGAACAGGTGGAGCTTGGGGACACTCGAAAGAGATGCTGGGGGACACTCTAAAGAGGGGGAGCTGGGGGACACTCAGACGAAGAGGTGCTGGGGAACACTCGGAACAGGCGGAGTTGGGGGACACTCAGAACAGGAGAAGCTTGGGGACACTCAAAAGAGGAGATGGGAGACACTCGGAAGAGGTGGAGCTGGGGGACACTCAGACGAAGAGGAGCTGGGGGACACTCGGAACAGGGGTAGCTGGGGGACACTCGGGAGAACATGAGCTGAAAGACACAAAAAAACAGGAGGAGGGGGACACTTGGAACAGGAGCTGGGGGACACTCGGAACAGGAGAAGCTGGGGGACATTCAGAACAGGAGTAACGGGGGAACACTCAGAATAAGAGGGGCTTGGGGACACTCAGAACAGTAGGAGCTGGGGGCCACTCGGAAGAGGGGGAGCTGGGGGACACTAGGAACAGAGAGAGATGGGATCAATCGGAACAGGGAGAGCTGGGGGAACCTCGGAACAGGGGGAGCTGGGGGACACTCGGAACAGGGAGAGCTGGGGGACACTCGGAACAGGAGATTGGGGACACTGGGAAGAGGAGGAGCTGGGGAAAACTCAAAACTGGGGTAAATGGGGGACACTTGGAACTGGGGGAGCTGAGGGACACTCGGAACAGGGAGAGCTGGGGGACATTTGGAACAGGAAGAGCTGGGGACACTCGGAACAGGAGGAGCTGGGGGACAATCGAAACAAGGAGAGCTGGGGGACACTCGGAACAGGAAAAGGGGGACACTCAAAACAGGAGGAGGGGGACACTTGGAACAGGAGGAGCTGCGGGACAGTCTGAACAGGAGAAGGGGGAAAGTTGGAACAGGAGGAAAGGGACACTCAGAACAGGACCTACGGGTCACTCGGAATAGGAGCTGGGGGACACTCGGAACAGAGGGAACTGCAGGCCACTCGGAACAGGATGAGCTGGGAGACACTCAGAACAAAACGAGGGGGACACTTAGAACAGGAGGAGGTGGTGGTTTCTCGGAACCGAAGGAGCTGGGGGACAATCGGAACTGGGGGAGCTGGGGGACACTCATAAGAGGAGGAACTGGGGGACACTCAGAACAGGAGGAGCTGGGAGACACACGGAACAGGAGGAGCTGGGGGACACTTGGAAATGGAGGAGTTGAGGGACACTCGAAACAGGAGGAGCTTGGGGACACTCGGAACAGGGAGAGCTGGGGAAAGCTAGGAACAGGGGGAGATGGGATCAATGGGAACAGGACGAGCTGGGGGACACTCGAAACAGGAGGAGATGGACACTCGGATTAAGAGCTGGGGGACACTCGGATCAGGAGGAGCTGGGGGACACTCACAAGAGGTGGAACTGGGGGACACTCAGAACAGGAGGAGCCGGGGGACACTTGGAAATAGAGGAGTTAAGAGACACTCTGAACAGGAGGAGCATGGGGACACTCGGAACAGGGGGAGCTGGGGTACCCTAGGAACAGGAGGAGATGGGATCAATGGGAACAGGGCGAGCTGGGGGACACTCGGAACAGGAGGAGGGGAACAGTCAGAAAAGAAGGAAAGGGACACTCAGAACAAGAGCTGGGGGACACTCGGAAGAGGAGCTGGGGGACACTCGAAATAGGAGCTGGGGGACACTCGAAACAGGAGGAGCTTGGGGTCTCTTGGAACAGGAGGAGCTGGGGGACACTAGGAACAGGAAGAGACTAAGAAAAGGAGGAGGGGGACATTCAAAACAGGAGGAGCTGGGGGACAGTCTGAACAGGAGGAGCTGGGGGACACTCTGAACAAAGGGAGCTGGGGTACATTCCGAACAGGGGGAGCAGGGGGACACTGGGAACAGGTGGAGCTTGGGGACACTCGGAACAGGAGGAGGGATACACTTGGAACAGGAGTAGGGGGACAATCAGAACAAGAGCTAAAGGACACTCATAATAGGAGCTAGGGGACAATCGGTACAAAAGGAGCTCGGGGACACTTGGAACAGGAAGAGGGGGACATTCTGAACAGAGGGAGCTGCGGCACACTCGGAACAGGATGAGCTTGGGGTCACTCGCAAGCGAAGGAGCTGGGGGACATTCGGAACAGGGGAAGCTTGTGGACACTCGCAGGAGGAGGAGCCTGGGGAGACTCGGAACAACAGGAGCTAGGGGACACTCGAAACAGGAGGAGGAGGACACTCAGAACAGGAGGGACTGGTGGACAACCGGAACAGGAAGACCTTGGGGAAACTTGGAACAGGAGGAGCTGGGGGACACTCAGAACAGTAGGAGCTGGGGGACACTCGGAAGAGGGGGAGCTGGGGGACACTAGGAGCAGGGGGAGATGGGATCAATCGGAACAGGGAGAGCTGGGGGACACTCGGAACAGGGGGAGCTGGGGGACACTCGGAACAGGGAGAGCTGGGAACAATCGGAACAGGAGAAGATGGGGACACTCAAGACAGGTGGAGGGGGACACTCAAGACAGGAAGTGGAGGACACTCGGATCAGGAGGAGCTGGGAGACACTCCGAACAGAAGCTGGGGGACACTCCGAACAGAAGCTGGGGGACACTCGGAACAGGTGGAGCTAGGGAACACTCGGAACAGGAGGAGCCGGCGGACATTCGGAACAGGAGAAGTTGGGGGACACTGAGAACAGGAGGAGCTGGGGGACACCTAGAACAGTTGGAGCTAGTGGACACTCAGAACAGGAGAAGGAGGACACTTGGAACAAGAGCTGGGGGATACTCAAATCAGGAGCTGGGGGACACTCGGATCATGTGGAGCTGGGGGACACTCAGAACAGGTGGAGCTTGGGGACACTCGAAAGAGATGCTGGGGGACACTCTGAAGAGGTGGAGCTGGGGGACACTCAGACGAAGAGGAGCTGGGGAACACTCGGAACAGGCGGAGCTGGGGGACACTCAGAACAGGAGAAGCTTGGGGACACTCGAAAGAGGAGCTGGGAGACACTCGGAAGAGGTGGAGCTGGGGGACACTCAGACGAAGAGGAGCTGGGGGACACTCGGAACAGGGGTAGCTGGGGGACACTCGGGAGAACATGAGCTGAAAGACACAAAAAAACAGGAGGAGGGGGACACTTGGAACAGGAGCTGGGGGACACTCGGAACAGGAGAAGCTGGGGGACATTCAGAACAGGAGTAACGGGGGAACACTCAGAATAAGAGGGGCTTGGGGACACTCAGAACAGGAGGAGCTTGGGGACACTCGAAAGAAGAGCTGGGGGACACTCATAAGAGGTGGAGCTGGGGGACACTCGGACGAAGAGGAGCTGGGGAACACTTGGAACAGGGGGAGCTGGGGGACACTCAGAACAGGAGGAGCTTGGGGACACTCAGAACAGGAGGAGCTTGGGGACACTCGGAAGAGGTGGAGCTGGGGGACACTCGGACGAAGAGGAGCTGGGGGACACTCGGAACAGGGGGAGCTGGGGAACATGAGCTGAAAGACACAAAAAAACAGGAGGAGGGGGACACTTGGAACAGGAGGAGGGGTACACTCGGAACAGTAGGAGCTGGGGACACTCGGAAAAGGAGTTTGGGACATTCGGAACAAGAAGAACTGGGGGACATTCGGACCAGGGAGAGCTAGGGGACACTCGGAACAGGGAAAGATGGGGGACACTTGGAACAGAAGGAGCTGGGGGACACTCGGAACAGGAGGAGCTGGAGGACATTCAGAACAGGAGGAGCTGGGGAACATTCGGAACAGGGGGAGCAAGGGGACACTCGAGACAGGGAAAGATGGGGGACACTTGGAAAACAGGGAGCTTGAGTAGACTTGGAAAAGGAGGAGCTGGAAGACACTCGGAACAGGAGCAGCTGCGGGACACTCGGAACAGGGGGAGCTGGGGGACACTCGGTACAAAAGGAGCTGGGGGACACTCGGAACAGGAGGAGCTGGGAGACATTCGGAACAGGGGAAGCTGCGGGACACTCGGAACAGGGGGAGCTGGGGGACACTCGGAACAGGAGCAGCTGCGGGACACTCGAAACCGGAAAAGCTGGGGGACATTTGGAACAGGAGGAGCTGAGGGAATATCAAAACAGGAGCTGGGGGACACTCGGAACAGGAGGAGCTGGGAGACACTCGGAACAGGAGGAGCTGCGGGACACTCAGAAGAGGAGGAGCCTGTGGATACTCAGAACAACAGGAGGTGGAGGACACTTAAAACAAGCGGAGGGGGACACTGGGAACAGTGGGGAAACTCGGAGCAGGAGTAGCTGGGGGACATTCAGAACAGGAGGAACGGGTGGACACTCAGAAAAAGAGGAGCTGCGGTCACCCGGAACAGGAAGAGTTGGCGGCACTTGGAACAGGGGGAGCTGGGGGACACTCGGAACAGGAGGAGCTGAGGGACACTCGAAACTGAAAGAGTTGGGGTACAATCGGAACACGGGGAGCTGGGGGACACTCGGAATTGGGAGAGCTGGGGGACACTCGGAACTGGGGGAGCTGGGGGACCCTCGAAACAGGAAGAGGGGAACACTAAACAAAGGAAGGTGCGGCACACTCGGAACAGGATGAGCATGGGGTCATTCGCAAGAGAAGGAGCTGGGGGACACTCGGAACAGGATGAGCATGGGGTCACTCGCAAGAGAAGGAGCTGGGGGACACTTGGAACAGGGGAAGCTTGTGAACCGTCGGAAGAGGAGAAGCCTGGGGAAACTCGGAACAGGAGGAGCTGGGGGACAGTCTGAACAAGAGGAAGGGGACAGTCAGAACAAGAGGAAAGAAACACTCAGAACAGGATGGGGACACTCGAGATAGGAGCTGGGGTAAACTCGAAACAGGATGAGCTGGGGGACACTCGGAACAGGAAGAGAGGGACACTCGGAACAGGAGAAGCTGGGGGACACTCGGAACTGGGGGTCACTCAAAACAGGAGGAGCCGGGGGACACTCAGACCTGGAGGAGCTGGGGGACACTCAGAACAGGTGGAGTTAGGAGACACTCGTAAATGGAGCTGGGGGATACTCGGAACAGGAGCTGGGGGAGACTCGGTACAGAAGGAGCTGGGGGATACTCGGAACAGGTGGAGCTAGGGGACACTCGGAACAGGAGGAGCTTGGGGACACTCAGGACAGGAGGAATGGAACAATCAGATAAGAAGCTGGGGGACACTCTGAACATGAGGAGCTGGTTGACACTCGGAACAGGAGGAGCTGGGAACAATCGGAACAGGAGAAGATGGGGACACTCAAGACAGGTGGAGGGGGACACTCAAGACAGGAAGTGGAGGACACTCGGATCAGGAGGAGCTGGGAGACACTCCGAACAGAAGCTGGGGGACACTCGGAACAGGTGGAGCTAGGGAACACTCGGAACAGGAGGAGCCGGCGGACATTCGGAACAGGAGAAGTTGGGGGACACTGAGAACAGGAGGAGCTGGGGGACACCTAGAACAGTTGGAGCTAGTGGACACTCAGAACAGGAGAAGGAGGACACTTGGAACAAGAGCTGGGGGATACTCAAATCAGGAGCTGGGGGACACTCGGATCATGTGGAGCTGGGGGACACTCAGAACAGGTGGAGCTTGGGGACACTCGAAAGAGATGCTGGGGGACACTCTGAAGAGGTGGAGCTGGGGGACACTCAGACGAAGAGGTGCTGGGGAACACTCGGAACAGGCGGAGTTGGGGGACACTCAGAACAGGAGAAGCTTGGGGACACTCAAAAGAGGAGATGGGAGACACTCGGAAGAGGTGGAGCTGGGGGACACTCAGACGAAGAGGAGCTGGGGGACACTCGGAACAGGGGTAGCTGGGGGACACTCGGGAGAACATGAGCTGAAAGACACAAAAAAACAGGAGGAGGGGGACACTTGGAACAGGAGCTGGGGGACACTCGGAACAGGAGAAGCTGGGGGACATTCAGAACAGGAGTAACGGGGGAACACTCAGAATAAGAGGGGCTTGGGGACACTCAGAACAGGAGGAGCTTGGGGACACTCGAAAGAAGAGCTGGGGGACACTCATAAGAGGTGGAGCTGGGGGACACTCGGACGAAGAGGAGCTGGGGAACACTTGGAACAGGGGGAGCTGGGGGACACTCAGAACAGGAGGAGCTTGGGGACACTCGGAAGAGGTGGAGCTGGGGGACACTCGGAACAAGGGAAGCTGGGGGACACTCGGAACAGGAAAAGGGGGACATTCGGAACAGAGGGAGCTGCGGGACACTCAGAACAGGATGATCTTGCGGTCATTCGCAAGAGGAGGAGCTTTGGGACACTCGGAACAGGGGGAGCTGGGGGACACTCGGAAGAGGAGGAGCCTGGGGACACTCGGATCAACAGGAGCTGAAGGACACTAGAAACAGGAAGAGGGGGAAACTTGGAACAGAAGGAGCTGGGGGACATTCAGAACAGGAGGAACTGGGGGACACTCGGAACAGGGGGAGCTGGGGGACACTTGGAACAGAGGGAGCTGGGGGACACTCGAAACAGGAGGAGCTGGGAGACACTCGGAAGAGGTGGAGCGGGGGGACACTCGGAACAGGAGCAGCTTAAGGAACCTCGAAACAGGGGGAGCTGGAGGACTCTCGGAACAGTAGGAGCTTGGGGACACTCGAAAAAAGAGCTGGGGGACACTCGGAACAGGGAGAGATGGGGAACACTTGGAACAGAGGGAGCTGGGGGACACTCGAAACAGGGGGAGCTGGGGGACACTCGGAACAGGGGGAGCTGGGGGACACTTGGAACAGAGGGAGCTGGGGGACACTCGAAACAGGAGGAGCTGGGAGACACTCGGAATAGGTGGAGCTGGGGGACACTCGGAACAGGAGCATCTTCAGGAAACTCGAAACAGGGGGAGCTGGAGGACTCTCGGAACAGGAGGAGCTTGGGGACACTGAAAAAAGAGCTTGGGGACACTCGGAAAAGGGGGAGCTGGGGGACACTCGGAACTTGGGGGGCTGGGGGACATGGGGAACAGGGGAAAAAGGGGGAGACTTGGAACTGTGGGAGCTGGGGGACACTTGGAACAGGTGAATCTGGGGGACACTCAGAACCGGAAAAGCTGGGGGACATGCGGAACAGGGGAAGCTGGGGGACACTTGGAACTGAGGGAGCTGGGAGACACTTGGAACAGGGAGAGCTGGGGGACACTGGGAAGAAAGGGAGCTCGGGGACACTCGGAACAGGAAAAGGGGGACATTCGGAACAGAGGGAGCTGCGAGACACTCGGAACAGGATGAGCTTGGGGCCATTCGCAAGAGGAGGAGCTTGGGGACACTCGGAACAGGGGGAGCTGAGGGGCACTCGGAAGAGGAGGAGCTGGGGGACACTCGAAACAGGAGGAGCTGGGAGACACTTGGAATAGGTGGAGCTGGGGGACACTCGGAAGAGGAGGAGCTGGGGGTCACTGAAAACAGGGGCAGCTGGGAGACCCTCGGAACAGGGGGAGCTGGGGGGCACTCGGAACAGGGGTAACTGGGGGACACTCGGAACAGCGGGAGCTGGGGGAAACTTGGAACAGGAGCAGCTGCGGGTCACTCTGAACAGGGGGAGCCTGTGGAAAACTCGGAACAGGGGGAGTTGGGGGACACTTGGAACAGGAGCAGCTGCGGGCCACTCAGAACAGGGGGAGCTGGGGGACACTCGGAACAGGGAGAGCTGGGGGACACTCGGAACAAGGGGAGCTGGGGGACACTCGGAACAGGAAAAGGAGGACATTCGGAACAGAGGGAGCTGCGGGACACTCGGAACAGGATGAGCTTGGGGTCATTCGCAAGACGAGGAGCTTTGGGACACTCGGAACAGGGGGAGCTGGGGGACACTCGGAAGAGGAGGAGCCTGGGGACACTCGGATCAACAGGAGCTGAAGGACACTAGAAACAGGAGGAGGGGGAAACTCGGAACAGGAGGAGCTGGAGGACATTCAGAACAGGAGGAACTGGGGGACACTCAGAACAAGAGGAACTGGTCGACCCACGGAACAGGAGGACCTGGGAGATAGGCTGAACAGGAGGAGGGACACACTCTGAACAAGGAGAGCTGGGGGACACTTGGAACACCAGGCGCTGGGGGACACTTGGAACATGAGGAGCTTGGGCACACTGGGAACTGGAGGTGCTGGGGGCTATTTGGAACAGGAGGAGCTTGGGGGGGTTCAGAACAGGCGGAGCTAGGGGACACTCGGAACAGGGAAAGATGGGGGACACTTGGAACAGAGGGAAATGGGGGACACTCGAAACAGGAGGAGCTGGGAATCCCTCGGAAAAGGTGGAGCTGGGGGACACTCGGAACAAGAGCAGCTTCAGGAAACTCGAAAGAGGGGGAGCTGGAGGACACTCGGAACAGGAGGAGCTTGGGGACACTCGAAAAAAGAGCTGGGGGACACTCGGAACAGGGAGAGATGGGGGACACTTGGAACAGAGGGAGCTGGGGGACACTCGAAACAGGGGGTGCTGGGGGACACGCGGAACAGGGGGAGCTGGGGGACACTCGAAACAGGGGGAGCTGGGGGACACTTGGAACAGAGGGAGCTGGGGGACACTCGAAACAGGAGGAGCTGGGAGACACTCGGAATAGGTGGAGCTGGGGGACACTCGGAACAAGAGCATCTTCAGGAAACTCGAAACAGGGGGAGCTGGAGGACTCTCGGAACAGGAGGAGCTTGGGGACACTCGAAAGATGAGCTGGGAGACACTCGGAACAGGGGGAGCTGGGGGACACTCAGAACTTGGGGAGCTGGGGGACATGCGGAACAGGGGAAGCTGGGGGACACTTAGAACTGGGGGAGCTGGGGGACACTCGGAACAGGGGGAGCTGGGGGACACTCGGAACAGGGGAATCTGGGGGACACTCAGAACCTGAAAAGCTGGGGGACACTTGGAACAGGAGGAGCTCACGAACAATCAACCGAGGAGTTGGGGGACACTCGAAACTGGAGGAGCTGGGAGAAACTCGGAATAGGTGGAGCTGGGGAACACTCGGAACAAGAGCAGCTTCAGGAAACTTAAAACAGGGGGAGCTGGAGGACACTCGGAACAGGGGGAGCTGGGGGACACTCGGAACAGGAAAAGGGGGACATTCGGAACAGAGGGATCCTGTGGAAAACTCGGAACAGGGGGAGTTGGGGGAAACTTGGAACAGGAGCAGCTGCGGGCCACTCAGAACAGTGGGAGCTGGGGGACACTCGGAACAGGGAGAGCTGGGGGACACTCGGCACAAGGGGAGCTGGGGGACACTCGGAACAGGAAAAGGGGGACATTCGGAACAGAGGGAGCTGCGGGACACTCGGAACAGGATGATCTTGCGGTCATTCGCAAGAGGAGGAGCTTTGGGACACTCGGAACAGGGGGAGCCTGGGGACACTCGGAAGAGGAGGAGCCTGGGGACACTCAGATCAACAGGAGCTGAAGGACACTAGAAACAGGAGGAGGGGGAAACTCGGAACAGGAGGAGCTGGGGGACATTCAGAACAGGAGGAACTGGGGGACACTCAGAACAAGAGGAACTGGTCGACCCACGGAACAGGAGGAGCTGGGAGATAGGCTGAACAGGAGAAGGGACACACTCTGAACAAGGAGAGCTGGGGGACACTTGGAACACCAGGAGCTGGGGTACACTTGGAACTTGAGGAGCTGGGGGACACTGGGAATTGGAGGTGCTGGGGGCCATTTGGAACAGGAGGAGCTGGGGGAGGTTCAGAACAGGCGGAGCTAGGGGACAGTCAGAACAGGGAACGATGGGGGACACTTGGAACAGAGGGAGCTGGGGGACACTTGAAACAGGAGGAGCTGGGAGTCACTCGGAAAAGGTGGAGCTGGGGGACACTCGGAACAAGAGCAGCTTCAGGAAACTCGAAACAGGGGCAGCTGGAGGACACTCGGAACAGGAGGAGCTTGGGGACACTCGAAAAAGGAGCTGGGGGACACTCGGAACAGGGAGAGATGGGGAACACTTGGAACAGAGGGAGCTGGGGGACACTCGAAACAGGGGGAGCTGGGGGACACTCGGAACAGGGGGAGCTGGGGGACACTTGGAACAGAGGGAGCTGGGGGACACTCGAAACAGGAGGAGCTGGGAGACACTCGGAATAGGTGGAGCTGGGGGACACTCGGAACAGGAGCATCTTCAGGAAACTCGAAACAGGGGGAGCTGGAGGACTCTCGGAACAGGAGGAGCTTGGGGACACTCGAAAGATGAGCTGGGGGACACTCGGAAAAGGGGGAGCTGGGGGACACTCGGAACTTGGGGAGCTGAGGGACATGCGGAACAGGGGAAAAAGGGGGACACTTGGAACAGGGGGAGCTGGGGGACACTCGGAACCCAGGGAGCTGGGGGACATGTGGAACAGGGGAAGCTGAGGGACACTTGGAACTTGGGGAGCTGGGGAACACTCGGAACAGGGGGAGCTGGGGAACACTCGGAACAGGGGAATCTGGGGGACACTCAGAACCTGAAAAGCTGGGGGACACTTGGAACAAGAGGAGCTGACGGACAATCAAACCAGGAGTTGGGGGACACTCGAAACTGGAGGAGCTGGGAGACACTCGGAATAGGTGGAGCTGGGGAACACTCGGAACAAGAGCAACTTCAGGAAACTCAAAACAGGGGTAGCTGGAGGACACTCGGAACAGGGGGAGCTTGGGGATACTCGAAAGAGGAGCTGGGGGACACTCGGAACAGGGGGAGCTTGGGGACACTCGGAATAAGTGGAGGTGGGGGACTTTCCGAACAGGGGGAGCTGGGGGACACTCAGAACAGAAAAAGGGGGACACTCGGAACAGGAAGAGGGGGACATTCGGAAGAAAAAGCTTAGGGACACTCGGGACAGGAGGAGGGGGACACTTGGAACAGGAGGAGCTGGGGGACAGTCTGAACACAAAAAGGGAGACAGTTGGAACAGGAGGAACAAGAAAAAGAAAAGGAACAAGAGCTGTGGGACACTCCGAATAAGAGCTGGGGGACACTCAAAAGAGGAGGAGCAGGGGAACACTAGGAAGAGGACGAGCCTGGGGACACTCGAGAGAACAGCAGCTGGAAGACACTAGAAACAGGAGGAGGGGGACACTGGGAATAGGAGCTGAGGGACATTCAGAACAGGAGGAACTAGGGGACACTCAGAACAAGAGGAACTGGTGGACCCACAGAACAGGAGGACCTGGGAGATAGTCTGAACAGGACGATGGACACACTCAGAACAAAGAGAGCTGGGGCACACTTGGAACACGAGGAGCTGGGGGACACTTGGAAAATGAAAAGCTGGGGGTCACTCAGAACAGGAGATGCTGGGTGCCTCTTGGAACAGGAGGAGTTGGGGGAGGTTCAGAACAGGCGAAGCTAGGGGACACTTGGAACAGGGAAAGATGGGGGACACTTGGAACAGAGGCAGCTGGGAACACTCGAAACAGGAGGAGCTGGGAGACACTCGGAATAGGTGGAGCTGGGGGACACTGAACAAGAGCAGCTTCAGGAAACTCAAAACAGGGGTAGCTGGAGGACACTCGGAACAGGAGGAGCTAGGGGACACTTGAAAGAGGAGCTGGGGGAAACTCGGAACAGGGAAAAATGGGGGACACTTGGAATAAAGGGAGCTGGGGGACCCTCGAATCAGGAGGAGCTGGGAGACACTCGGAATAGGGGGAGCTGGGGGACACTCCGAACAGAAGCTGGGGGACACTCGGAACAGGTGGAGCTAGGGAACACTCGGAACAGGAGGAGCCGGCGGACATTCGGAACAGGAGAAGTTGGGGGACACTGAGAACAGGAAGAGCTGGGGGACACCTAGAACAGTTGGAGCTAGTCGACACTCAGAACAGGAGAAGGAAGACACTTGGAACAAGAGCTGGGGGATACTCAAATCAGGAGCTGGGGGACACTCGGATCATGTGGAGCTGGGGGACACTCAGAACAGGTGGAGCTTGGGGACACTCGAAAGAGATGCTGGGGGACACTCTGAAGAGGTGGAGCTGGGGGACACTCAGACGAAGAGGAGCTGGGGAACACTCGGAACAGGCGGAGCTGGGGGTCACTCAGAACAGGAGGAGCTTGGGGACACTCGAAAGAGGACCTGGGAAACACTCGGAAGAGGTGGAGCTGGGGGACACTCAGACGAAGAGGAGCTGGGGGACACTCGGAACAGGGGTAGCTGGGGGACACTCGGGAGAACATGAGCTGAAAGACACAAAAAAACAGGAGGAGGGGGACACTTGGAACAGGAGCTGGGGGACACTCGGAACAGGAGAAGCTGGGGGACATTCAGAACAGGAGTAACGGGGGAACACTCAGAATAAGAGGGGCTTGGGGACACTCAAAAGAGGAGCTGGGGGACACTCATAAGAGGTGGAGCTGGGGGACACTCGGACGAAGAGGAGCTGGGGAACACTTGGAACAGAGGGAGCTGGGGGACACTCAGAACAGGATGAGCTTGGGGACACTCGAAAGAGGAGCTGAGGGACACTCGGAAGAGGTGGAGCTGGGGGACACTTGGACGAAGAGGAGCTGGGGGACACTCGGAACAGGGGGAGGTGGGGAACATGAGCTGAAAGACACAAAAAAAAAGGAAGAAGGGGACACTTGGAACAGGAGGAGGGATACACGCGGAACAGTAGGAGCTGGGGACACTCGGAAAAGGAGTGTGGGACATTCGGAACAAGAAGAACTGGGGGACATTCGGACCAGGGAGAGCAAGGGGACACTCGGAACAGGGAAAGATGGGGGACACTTGGAACAGAAGGAGCCTGGGGACACTCGAAACAGGAGGAGCTGGGGACACTCGGAAAAGGAGTGTGGGACATTCGGAACAAGAAGAACTGGGGGACATTCGGACCAGGGAGAGCAAGGGGACACTCGGAACAGGGAAAGATGAGGGACCCTCGGAACAGGAGGAGCTGGGGGACATTCAGAACAGGAGGAGCTGGGGGACGTTCGGAACAGGGGGAGCAAGGGGACACTCGAGACAGGGAAAGAGGGGGGACACTTGGAACAGGGGGAGGTGGGGGGACACTAGGTACAAAAGGAGCTGGGGGACACTCGGAACAGGAGGAGCTGGGGGACATTCAGAACAGGAGGAGCTGGGGGACGTTCGGAACAGGGGGAGCAAGGGGACACTCGAGACAGGGAAAGATGGGGGACACTTGGAACAGGGGGAGCTGGGGGACACTAGGTACAAAAGGAGCTGGGGGACACTCGGAACAGGAGGAGCTGGGGACACTCAGAACAGGAGGAACCTGTGGATACTCAGAACAACAGGAGGTGGAGGACACTTAAAACAAGTGGAGGGGGACACTGGGAACAGTGGGGAAACTCGGAGCAGGAGTAGCTGGGGGACATTCAGAACAGGTGGAACGGGTGGACACTCAGAAAAAGAGGAGCTGCGGTCACCCAGAACAGGAAGAGTTGGCGGCACTTGGAACAGGGGGAGCTGGGGGAAACTCGGAACAGGAGGAGCTGAGGGACACTCGAAACTGAAAGAACTGGGGTACAATCGGAACACGGGGAGCTGGGGGACACTCGGGATTGGGAGAGCTGGGGGACACTCGGAACAGAGGGAACTTTTGGGACACTCGGATCAGAAGCTGGGGGACACTCAGAAGAGGAAGAGCTGTGGGATACTCGGAACTGGGGGAGCTGGTGGACACTCGGAACAGGGGGAGCAGGGAGACAGTTGTAACTGGGGGAGCTATGGGACACTCGGAACAGGGGGAGCTGGGGGACACTCGGAACAGGGGGAGCTGGGGGACACTCGGAACACAAGCAGCTGCGGGAAACTCAGAACAAGGGGAGCGTAGAAAGTCGGAACAGGGGAATCTGGGGGACACTCGGAACAGGAGGAGCTGGGGACACTCTGAAAAGGGGGAGCTTGGGGACACTCGAACCGGAGGAGCTAAGGGACGCTCGGAACAAGATCTAGGGGACACTCGGAACAATAAGAGCTGGGGGACACTCAGAACAGGGGGAGCTGAGGGACACTCGGAACAAAAAAAGCTGCAGGACACTCGGAACAGGGGGAGCTGGGAAACACTCAGAACAGGGGAGCTGGGGAACACTCGGAACAGGGGGATCTGGAGTACACTCAGTCCAGGCGGAGCGGGGGGACAGTCAAAACAGGAGCTGGGGCACACTCCAAACAGGAGCTGGGGGACACTCGGAACAAAAAAAGCTGCAGGACACTCGGAACAGGGGGAGCTGGGAAACACTCAGAACAGGGGAGCTGGGGAACACTCGGAACAGGGGGATCTGGAGTACACTCGGTCCGGGGGGAGCGGGGGGACAGTCAAACCAGGGGCTGGGGCACACTCCAAACAGGAGCTGGGGGACACTCGGAAGAGGAGCTGGAGGATTCTGGGAAGAGGAGGAGCTGGGGGACACTGGGAAGAGGAGGAGCTGGGGGAAACTCGGAAGAGGAGGAGCTGGGGGTCACTCAAAACAGGGGCAGCTGGGAGACCCTCGGAACAGGGGGAGCTGGGGGACACTCAAAACAGGGGGAACTGGGGGACACTTGGAACAGGGGGAGCTGGGGGACACTCGGAACAGAAAAAGGGGGACATTCGGAACAGAGGGAGCCTGTGGAAAACTCGGAACAGGGGGAGTTGGGGGAAACTTGGAACAGGAGCAGCTGCGGGCCACTCAGAACAGGGGGAGCTGGGGGACACTCGGAACAGGGAGAGCTGGGGGACACTCGGCACAAGGGGAGCTGGGGGACACTCCAAGGGGAGCTGGGGGACACTCGGAACAGGAAAAGGGGGACATTCGGAACAGAGGGAGCTGCGGGACACTCGGAACAGGATGATCTTGCGGTCATTCGCAAGAGGAGGAGCTTTGGGACACTCGGAACAGGGGGAGCTGGGGGACACTCGGAGATGGTGGAGCTGGGGGACACTCGGAACAAGAGCAGCTTCAGGAAACTCGAAACAGGGGGAGCTGGAGGACACTCGGAACAGGAGGAGCTTGGGGACACTCGAAAAAGGAGCTGGGGGACACTTGGAACAGAGGGAGCTGGGGGACACTCGAAACAGGAGGAGCTGGGAGACACTCGGAATAGGTGGAGCTGGGGGACACTCGGAACAGGAGCATCTTCAGGAAACTCGAAACAGGGGGAGCTGGAGGACTCTCGGAACAGGAGGAGCTTGGGGACACTCGAAAAAGGAGCTGGGGGACAGTCGGAAAAGGGGGAGCTGGGGGACACTCGGAACTTGGGGAGCTGGGGGACATGCGGAACAGGGGAAAAAGGGGGACACTTGGAACTGTGGGAGCTGGGGGACACTCGGAACAGAGGGAGCTGGGGGACACTTGGAACAGGTGAATCTGGGGGACACTCAGAACCGGAAAAGCTGGGGAACATGCGGAACAGGGGAAGCTGGGGGACACTTGGAACTGAGGGAGCTGGGAGACACTTGGAACAGGGAGAGCTGGGGGACACTGGGAAGAAGGGGAGCTCGGGGACAATCGGAACAGGAAAAGGGGGACATTCGGAACAGAGGGAGCTGCGGGACACTCGGAACAGGATGAGCTTGGGGTCATTCGCAAGAGGAGGAGCTTGGGGACACTCGGAACAGGAGGAGCTGAGGGGCACTCGGAAGAGGAGGAGCTGGGGGACACTCGAAACAGGAGGAGCTGGGAGACACTTGGAATAGGTGGAGCTGGGGGACACTCGGAAGAGGAGGAGCTGGGGGTCACTGAAAACAGGGGCAGCTGGGAGACACTCGGAACAGGGGGAGCTGGGGGGACACTCGGAACAGGGGGAACTGGGGGACACTCGGAACAGCGGGAGCTGGGGGAAACTTGGAACAGGAGCAGCTGCGGGTCACTCTGAACAGGGGGAGCCTGTGGAAAACTCGGAACAGGGGGAGTTGGGGGGCACTTGGAACAGGAGCAGCTGCGGGCCACTCAGAACAGGGGGAGCTGGGGGACACTCGGAACAGGGAGAGCTGGGGGACACTCGGAACAAGGGGAGCTGGGGGACACTCGGAACAGGAAAAGGGGGACATTCGGAACAGAGGGGGCTGCGGGACACTCGGAACAGGATGAGCTTGGGGTCATTCGCAAGAGGAGGAGCTTTGGGACACTCGGAACAGGGGGAGCTGGGGGACACTCGAAAGAGGAGGAGCCTGAGGACACTCGGATCAACAGGAGCTGAAGGACACTAGAAACAGGGGGAGGGGGAAACTCGGAACATGAGGAGCTGGAGGACATTCAGAACAGGAGGAACTGGGGGACACTCAGAACAAGAGGAACTGGTCGACCCACGGAACAGGAGGACCTGGGAGATAGGCTGAACAGGAGGAGGGACACACTCTGAACAAGGAGAGCTGGGGGACACTTGGAACACCAGGAGCTGGGGGACACTTGGAACATGAGGAGCTTGGGCACACTGGGAACTGGAGGTGCTGGGGGCCATTTGGAACAGGAGGAGCTGGGGGAGGTTCAGAACAGGCGGAACTAGGGGACACTCGGAACAGGGAAAGATGGGGGACAATTGGAACAGAAGGAAATGGGGGACACTCGAAACAGGAGGAGCTGGGAGACACTCGGAAAAGGTGGAGCTGGGGGACACTCGGAACAAGAGCAGCTTCAGGAAACTCGAAACAGGGGGAGCTGGAGGACACTCGGAACAGGAGGAGCTTGGAGACACTCGAAAAAAGAGCTGGGGGACACTCGGAACAGGGAGAGATGGGGGACACTTGGAACAGAGGGAGCTGGGGGACACTCGAAACAGGGGGAGCTGGGGGGACACGCGGAACAGGGGGAGCTGGGGGACACTCGAAACAGGGGGAGCTGGGGGACACTTGGAACAGAGGGAGCTGGGGGACACTCGAAACAGGAGGAGCTGGGAGACACTCGGAATAGGTGGAGCTGGGGGACACTCGGAACAAGAGCATCTTCAGGAAACTCGAAACAGGGGGAGCTGGAGGACTCTCGGAACAGGAGGAGCTTGGGGACACTCGAAAGAGGAGCTGGGGGACACTCGGAACAGGGGGAGCTGGGGGGACACTCGGAACTTGGGGAGCTGGGGGACATGCGGAACAGGGGAAGCTGGGGGACACTTCGAACTGGAGGAGCTGGGGGACACTCGGAACAGGGGGAGCTGGGGGACACTCGGAACAGGGGAATCTGGGGGACACTCAGAACCTGAAAAGCTTGGGGACACTTGGAACAGGAGGAGCTGACGAACAATCAAACCAGGAGTTGGGGGACACTCGAAACTGGAGGAGCTGGGAGACACTCGGAATATGTGGAGCTGGGGAACACTCGGAACAAGAGCAGCTTCAGGAAACTCAAAACAGGGGCAGCTGGAGGACACTCGGAACAGGGGGAGCTGGGGGACACTCGGAACAAAAAAAGGGGGACATTCGGAACAGAGGGAGCCTGTGGAAAACTCGGAACAGGGGGAGTTGGGGGAAACTTGGAACAGGAGCAGCTGCGGGCCACTCAGAACAGGGGGAGCTGGGGGACACTCGGAACAGGGAGAGCTGGGGGACACTCGGAACAAGGGGAGCTGGGGGACACTCGGAAGAGGAAAAGGGGGACATTCGGAACAGAGGTAGCTGCGGGACACTCGGAACAGGATTATCTTGCGGTCATTCGCAAGAGGAGGAGCTTTGGGACACTCGGAACATGGGGAGCTGGGGGACACTCGGAAGAGGAGGAGCCTGGGGACACTCGGATCAACAGGAGCTGAAGGACACTAGAAACAGGGGGAGGGGGAAACTCGGAACAGGAGGAGCTGGGGGACATTCAGAACAGGAGGAACTGGGGGACACTCAGAACAAGAGGAACTGGTCGACCCACGGAACAGGAGGACCTGGGAGATAGGCTGAACAGGAGAAGGGACACACTCTGAACAAGGAGAGCTGGGGGACACTTGGAACACCAGGAGCTGGGGTACACTTGGAACATGAGGAGCTGGGGGACACTGGGAACTGGAGGTGCTGGGGGCCATTTGGAACAGGAGGAGCTGGGGGAGGTTCAGAACAGGCGGAGCTAGGGGACAGTCAGAACAGGGAAAGAGGGGGGACACTTGGAACAGGGGGAGCTGGGGGACACTTGAAACAGGAGGAGCTGGGAGTCACTCGGAAAAGGTGGAGCTGGAGGACACTCGGAACAGGAGGAGCTTGGGGACACTCGAAAAAGGAGCTGGGGGACACTCGGAACAGGGAGAGATGGGGAACACTTGGAACAGAGGGAGCTGGGGGACACTCGAAACAGGGGGAGCTGGGGGACACTCGGAACAGGGGGAGCTGGGGGACACTTGGAACAGGGGGAGCGGGGGGACACTCGAAACAGGAGGAGCTGGGAGACACTCGGAATAGGTGGAGCTGGGGGACACTCGGAACAGGAGCATCTTCAGGAAACTCGAAACAGGGGGAGCTGGAGGACTCTCGGAACAGGAGGAGCTTGGGGACACTCAAAAGAGGAGCTGGGGGACACTCGGAAAAGGGGGAGCTGGGGGACACTCGGAACTTGGGGAGCTGGGGGACATGCGGAACAGGGGAAAAAGGGGGACACTTGGAACTGTGGGAGCTGGGGGACACTCGGAACAGGGGGAGCTGGGAAACACTCGGAACAGGGGAATCTGGGGGACACTTAGAACCTGAAAAGCTGGGGGGCAGTTGGAGCAAGAGGAGCTGACGGACAATCAAACCAGGAGTTGGGGGACACTCGAAACTGGAGGAGCTGGGAGACACTCGGAATAGGTGGAGCTGGGGAACACTCGGAACAAGAGCAACTTCAGGAAACTCAAAACAGGGGGAGCTGGAGGACACTCGGAACAGGAGGAGTTTGGGGACACTCGAAAGAGGAGCTGGGGGACACTCGGAACAGGGGGAGCTTGGGGACACTCAAAAGAGGAGCTGGGGGACACTCGAAACAGGGGGAGCTTGGGGACATTCAGAACCCGAAAAGCTGGGGGACACTTGGAACAGGAGGAGCTTAGGGACACTCGGAACAGGATTTAAGGGACACTCGGAACAGGAGAAGCTGGGGGACACTCAGAACCGGAAGAGCTGCGGGACACTCGGAACAGGAGGAGGGGGACACTCGGAACAGGAGGAGCTGGGGGACAGTCTGAACACAAAAAGGGAGACAGTTGGAACAGGAGGAACAAGAACAAGAGCTGGGGGACACTCAGAACAAGAGGAGCTTGGGGACACTCAAAACAGGATCTAGGGGACACTCGGAACAGGATTTAAGGGACACTCGGAACAGGAGGAGCTGGGGGACATTCAGAACCGGAGGAGCTGGGGGACACTCGGAACAGGAGGAGCTGGAAGACACTCGAAAGAGGAGCAGCACTGGGACACTCGGAACAGGGCGAGATGAGGGACACTTATAACAAGGGGAGCTGGGGGACACACGGAACAAGTGGAGCTGGGGGACATTTCGAACAGGGGGAGCTGGGGGACACTCGGAACAGGAGGAGAAAAACACTTGCAACAGGAAAAGGGGGACACTCAGAACAGGAGCTGAGGAATACTCGGAACAGGAAGAGGGGGACACTCGGAAGAAAAAGCTGAGGGACACTCGGAACAGGAGGATCTGGGGGACAGTCTGAACACAAAATGGGAGACAGTTGGAACAGGAGGATAAAGAACAAGAACAAGAACAAGAGCTGGGGGACACTTCGAATAGGAGCTGGGGGACACTCGGAACAGGAGGAGCTTGGGGTCACTCGCAAGAGGAGGAGCTTGGGAACACTTGGAAAAATGGGAGCTGGGGGACACTCGAAAGAGGAGGAGCTGGGGAACACTCGGAAGAGGACGAGCCTGGGGACACTTGGGAGAACAGGAGCTGGAAGACACTAGAAACAGGAGGAGGGGGACACTGGGAACAGGTGCTGGGGGACACTCAAAACAGGAGAAGCTGGGGGACATTCAGAACAGGAGGAACTGGGGGACACTCAGAATAAGAGGGGCTGGGGGACACACAGAACAGGAGGACCTGGGGGACACTTGGAAGGAGGAGTTGGGCGATAGTCTGAACAGGAAAAGGGAGACAGTCGAAACAGGGGGAGCTGAGGGACACTTGAAACAGGAAAAGCTGGGGGACACTCGGAACAGGAGGAGGGGTACACTCAGAACAGTAGGAGCTGGGGACACTCGGACCAGGAGTTCGAGACATTCGGAACAGGAGGAGCTGGGAGACATTCGGACCAGGGGGACCTAGGGGACACTTGAAACAGGGAAAGATGGGGGACACTTGGAACAGAAGGAGCTGGGGGACACTCAAAACAGGAGTAGGTGGGGGACATTCGGAACAGGAGGAGCTGGGGGACGTTCGGAACAGGGGGAGCTAGAGGAAACTCAGAACAGGAGCTGGGGAACACTGGGAACGGGGGAGAGGGACACTCAGAACAAGAGGTGGGGGACACTCGGAACAGGAGATGCTGGGGGACACTCAGAACAACAGGAGCTGGGGAACACACGGAACAGGAGGAGCTGGGGGACACTCGGAACAGGAGTTAGGGGACAATCGGACGGGAGGAGCTGGGGGACACTCAGAACAGGAGCTGGGAGACACTCGGAACAGGAGAAGCAGGGTGACACTCGGAACAGGAGGAGCTGTGGGACACTCAGAACAGGAGCTGGGGGAAACTCGGAACAGGAGGAGCTGGGAGACAGTCAGAACAGGAGGAGCTGGGGGACACTCAGAACAAGAAGAGCTACGGGACACTCGGAATAGGAGCTGGGGGATAGTGTGAACAAGAGGAGAAGACACTTAGATCAGGGGGAGCTGGGGGACACTCGGAACAGGGGGTTCTGGGGGATATTCGGAACAGGAGGAGCTGGGGTACACTCAGAACAAGAGGTGATGGGGGACATTCGGAACAGGAGGAGGGTACACTCGGAACTGGAAGAGCTGGGGGACATTCGTAACAGGTGGAGCTGGGGTACACTCGGAAAAGGAGGAGCTGGGGAACACTTGGAACAGGAGGAGCCGGGAGACGCTCGAAATAGGAGGAGTTGGGGGACAGTCGGAACAGGAGCAGCTTCGGGCCACTCGTAACAGGGGGAGCTGGGGGAACCTCGGAACAGGGAGAGCTGGGGGACATTCGGGACAAGGGGAGCTGAAGGACACTCGGAACAGGAAAAGGGGGACATTCGGAACAGAGGGAACTGCGGGACACTCGGAACAGGATGAGCTTGGGGTCATTCGCAAGAGGAGGAGCTTGGGGACACTCGGAACAGGTGAAGCTGGGGGACACTCGAAGGAGGAGGAGCCTGGAGACACTCAGAACAACAGGAGCTGGAGGACATTAGAAACAGGAGGAGGGGGAAACTCGGAACAGGAGGAGCTGGGGGACATTCAGAACAGGAGGAGCTGGGAGACACTCGGATCAGGAGGAGCAGGGGGACACTCGGAACAAGAGCAGCTGCAGCAAACTCGGAACAGGGGGAGCTGGGGGACATTCGGAACAGGAGGAGCTGGGGGACACTCAGTACAGGAGGAGCTGGGAGACACTCAGAACAGGAAAAGGGGGACATTCGGAACAGAGGGAACTGCGGGACACTCGGAACAGGAGGAGGGGGACACTCGGAACAGGAGCTGGGGGACTCTCTGAACAGGAGGAGGGGGATACTCGAAACAGAAAGAGGGGGACACTCGTAACAGAAAGGGCAGAAGGAAACTGGGAACAGGGGGAGATGCGGGACACTTGGAACAAGAGGAGGGGGACACTCGGAACAGGAGCTGAGGGAGACTCGGAACAGAAGGAGCTGGGAGACACTCGGAACAGGGGGAGCTGGGGGACACTAGGAACAAAGAGATCTGGGATCAATCGGAAAAGGGGGAGCTGGAGAACACTCGGAACAGGAAAAGCTGGGGGACACTCGAAACAGGAAAAGCTGGAGACAGTTGGATCAGGGGTTGGGGGATACTCGAAACAGGAGGAGCTGGGTGACACTCGGAGGAGGGAGAGTTGGGGGACACTTGGAGGTGGGAAAAATGGGGGACACTGGGAACAGAGGGAGGTGGGGGACACTCGAAACAGGGGGAGCTGGGGGACACTCGGAAAAACGGGAGCAGAAGGACACTCAAAACATGGGGGATCTGGGGGATACTCGGAAAAGGAAGAGCAGGGGACACTCGGAACAGAAGGAGCTGGGGGACACACAAACCGGAGGAGCTGTAGGACACTCGGAACAGGAGGAGCTGGGGGACCCTCGAAACAGGTGAAGCTAGGGGAAACTCGGAACAGGAAGAGCTGGGGGACACTCAGAAAAAGAGGAGGGGGACACTCAGCACAGGAGCTGGGGGACACATGGAACAGAAGGAGGGGGACAGTCAAAACAGGAGGAGGGGGACACTCGGAACAGGAGGAGCTGGGGGATAGTCGGAACAGGAGGAGGGGGACACTCGGAACAGGGGGAGCTGGGGGACACTTGGAAATGGAGGAGCTGGGAGACACTCAGAACAGGAGAAGCTGGGGAACACTAAAAACAAGAGATGCTGGGGGACACTCGGAACAAGAGAAGGGGTACACTCGGGACAGGAGGAGCTGGGGACACTGGGAACAGAAGCTGGTGGACACTCGGAAGAGAAGGACCTGGGGGACACTCAGAACAGGAGGAGCTGGGGGACGTTCGGAACAGGGGGAGCGAGGGGACAACTGGAATAGGGAAAGATGGAGGACACTCGGAACAGAAGGAGCTTTTTCAGGAGGAGTTGAGGACCCAACAACAGGAGGAGCTGGGGGACACTGGAAACAGGAGCTGGGCGACACTCGGAACAGGAGGAGCTGAGTGACACTCAAAACAGGAAGAACAGGGGGGCACTCAGAACTGGGGGACACTCAGAACAGGAGGTGCCAGGGGACACTCGGAACAGGAGGAGATGGGAGACAATCAGAACAGGATGAGCTAGGGGACACTTGGAACTGGAGAAGGGGGACACTCGGAACAGGAGCTGGGGGATACTCGAAACAGGAGGAGGGGGACACTCGGAACAGAAAGCGCAGGGGGACACTGTGAAAACACATTGATTGGACAAACACAGAGCATACAAACCAATGCGTATCAGCATGCGCTGTTGTATCCTGTCTACGTTATGCACATTACGCGGCTAAAATAGACGGGATTTATAGATAGTCGGTTCGCAAAACTGGCCTTGAAGTGTTCAGTTACATTACAGAATTTAAATGAGAACGATATGCTCTATTGGAATTATTTCGAATGAAACAGGACCGGAGGGTTCTTGTTACTGGATACATCGCTCTCTATTTTATACAGTCAATGTCTCTGGAGGAGGGATTCACGAAAAAGGTCAGGCTGCTATTTTTGTTTGTTTTTTTTTTCTGTTTCGGAATGTATATGTACTCAACTAAGTCGAATGTCGAGGTTTTTTTCCTTTTTAAAACGCGAACTGCCCGTGCATTTTGGTGTGGACCCCCGGTACGTTCATTGCACGTTTCTTTTGAATCGGGAGACGCAATGGATTTGATATTCCCTGAAAGTGGAGTGTCTGTTCAGTTAAAATGAGGTATATTTCAGAATTCAGATATTACTGTGTTAGTGAGGTGTACTTGCTCCTTATAAGTGTTGAAATGGGTTCGTGAGCTTTGAAGAGGGGACTGGTAGCTTTCATTACAGGGTGAATGTTCTGACCGTTTAATTAGCAGTTTATTTAATGCGTGTTTGTGCTGGCTTTGAAGAAAAATGGCCAAAACTCTAAACTTTATTATGGAGAAAAGGCACGTTCATATTTGGAGAGGTTACTGGTGACCATTGGTATTCAACTGCACTGATATTGATAAATTCATACTAAACTCAACCAGAAAATCATTCGTTCATATTAAATTTCATGCCTTAAAGCTTTAATTGTGTTAAATACATGATTTTTTTAATGATTTGACAGCAAATCATTTTGAGACTTTGGGGAGACACTTGGGTAGCTGTATAATTTGGCTAATAGCATGTAGGTAATCTAGAATGTAATTTTGAAGATGAATTCTACTTGTGCTCAAGGAGTTTATGATACCATAAATGTATAGTTTTAAGCCCCAGCAGTTTTTCAATCGTCAGAATTATTTTTTTTGCAATTTCAATGGTGAATTCTCATGAAGATTTTTTATGTTTGCTGCTCATTTTCTCGACCAAAATCATGAAAATAAACTGAAATACAATGTAATTCTAAATGCTGTAAGTGTCTTTCCTGAATTGAGCCACATTTTTCCTCTTTGTGAAGCTTAAATCTTGAATTATACAGCATTAAAGTGGGTAACCCATAAATAGGCAAATTTGGCTTCTGCACAAAGGGGTTAATATCATTCATCAATTGGCAGTAAATGTGGCATAACGGCCCCAATCAGATTTATAAAAGAATTGCTCTTTTGAAGGTCTAAACATGCTGGAAAATTTACAAAAATCAACAGTCATGGAGCTCAGTATTACGATTACTATGTTGTAATTTTTGCGCATGGGCATGTCAAAATGGCATCATAGAACCCTCCAGAAAATTTTTGCACTCCCCTCCAGAAACCACATTGTACACAGTCCAGCAGTTTCCAAAGGCTCTGAATGGACAACTGCACCCATCCTGATCTTGCCGCCACCCCAACGTGCACGAGGGGTGCGAGGGCCCTTTCAACGCTGCTTGCAGCTTGAATTCTTCTTCCTCTTCTTCTTCTTCTTCTTATTAGGGCCAGAGCACCGACCGGTGCCAGGAACCTATTGTTTTTGATGGGATTTTTATTAGGGCCCGAGCACTGACCGGTGCCAGGGCCCGGAACGGGTCCTGGCACCGAAGGTGCGAGGAAACTATTGTTTTTGATGAGATTTTTATTCTTCTTCCTCTTCTTCTTCTTCTTCTTCTTCTTCTTCAGTCAGTTGTGGTGAAAATTGCAAAGTATTATTATTTTTGTGCTTGGACATGCCCCAGTGGCTCTATAGCGCCACCAAACACGCGGCCATTTTGGAACGCACTTGCTCGGATTCTCACGAAATTCGATAGGGTCATAGAAGTCATCTTATATTTTTTTGTCAATTTTTTTGAAATTTTTTTGCCTCACAGGAAGTGAGCTATGAGCCATTTCCTGCGTTTTTTCAGATTTTACGAACACATTTTTGAGGGCCTTATCATTCTCGAAAACACACCTAACTTGGCTCATAGATTGAAAATATGAAGTTCTTTGATTCAATATCTCATTTGGCACTATGTGTGACATGGTGGCTCTATAGCGCCTCCTAATACATAATTGCATATTTGAGGGCATCAACATGCTTGAAAACTCACAAAACTTTGCAAACACATTAAGCTGGTCATACTATTTACTAGGATATAGGGTTCACAGATCGATGTGGCTAAATTGCATTACAGCGCCACCTAGAAAATTTCAATGAAGCAGCCCTCGCAGCATGTTTAACCTACATGTACAAAATTCGATGGACATGTGTACTAGGCCAAGACCTAAAAAAAAGTCTCTTGGTGCCATGACCTCGACTCAACAGGAAGTCCGCCATTTTTAATTGAATTTGTAAATTTTTTTAATTTTTTGCCATTCACAGGCATCGTACTTTAACGAACTCCTCCTAGAGATTTTATCCGATCAACGTAAAATTTCGCATATGACATCGTAAGACCTTGGCAATGTTAAATTGCGAAGCTTTTTTTGATTCATTGAACTTTGTATCCGTGGCGTCGCGGCGAATTTTGATGTTCCGCCATGAAACAGGAAGTTGGTTTTACACACACATGCTTTGTGAGAGTTGCGCGAAACTTCACAGGCTTGATAATAGTCTACTTCCAAGTATACCCACATGTTGATATTGGATTGGGTGTGGTCAGGTGGCTCCACAGCGCCCTCTTGACACGGCCATGTTGAGATAAAAGTGCTTTAATGTTCATGAAATTTGGTGTGGTCATTGCGTTTGTCATGTCGAGTGATGGTAATTTTTTTGAAGTTTTTTAGCCAAACAGGAAGTGAGCTATGAGCCATTTCCTGCGTTTTTCCAAATTTTAGAAACACATGTTTGGAAGCCTTAGAATACTCAAAATCTTGCAAAAAGATGCACAAATTATAATTGTCTTATTGTCTTCAATTATATACATCAATTTACACTAAATTTGGCACAATGGCTCTTTAGCGCCCCCAATCAGATTTTTAAAAGAGTTGCCCTTTTGAGGGTCTCAGCATGTTCGAAAACTCACAAAATTTTGTAAATGTATAAAAACCATCATTCGTATTACTCTGACAAAAAACTTACAGATCGACATGGCAAAAATGGCATTATAGCGCCCCCTGGAAAATTTCAAATAAGCAGCCCTTGCAGCCCGGTATACCCACATGTATGAAATTCGGTAGACATGTGGAATATGCCGAGACGTACAAAAAACTCTCTTGGGGCCATGACCTAGACTCAACAGGAAGGCTGCCATTTTTAATTGAAATAGCAACTTTTTTTTTTTTTTTGCCATTCACAGTTGTCGTACTTTAACGAACTCCTCCTAGAGATTTTATCCGATCAACTTAAAATTTGGCATTTAATATCTAAAAACCTTGCTGACGTTAAATTGCAAAGCTTTTTTGATTTCATCGAACGATGCATCCGTGGCGTCATGGCGAATTTTGATGTCCTGCCATGAAACAGGAAGTTGCTTTCAATTCCACATACTTTGTGGGATTTGCCTGAAACTTTCCAAGCTTGATAAAATTGTCCGCCCAAGTATAGATATATGCTTATTTTATATCGAGAGGTGCCAGGTGGCTCCACAGCGCCCTCTAGATATGGCCATGTTCAGATAAAAGTGCTTGAAAGTTCATGAAATTTGATATGATCATTGCATTAGTCATTCTCCGCAATTGTTAATTTTTTGAAATTTTTTTGCCAAACAGGAAGTGAGCTATGAGCTATTTCCTGTGTTTTTCCAAATTTTACGAACACATGTTTTAAGGCCTTAGAATGCTCCAAAACTTGCAAAACCGTCCAAAAATTAGAACTGTCTTATTCTCTTCAATACATCCATCAATTGGCACTAAATGGGGCATAATGGCTCTATAGCGCCCCCAAAAATATTTATAAAAGAATTGCTCTTTTGAAAGTCTAAACATGCTGGAAATTTTACAAAAATCAAAACACTCAAGGAGCCCCGTATTACGATTACTGTGTTGTAGATTTTGTGCACAGGCAAGTCAAAATGGTATCATAGCGCCCTCCAAAAAATTTTTGCACTCCCATCAGGAAACCACATTGTACGCGGTCGAGCTGTGTCCAATGGCTCTGAATGGACACCTGCAGCCATCAAGATCTTGCTGCCACCCCAATGTGCACAGGGGGGGCGAGGGCCCTTTCAACGCTGCTTGCAGCTTTAATTAGGGCCCGAGCACCGACCTGTGCCAGAAACCTATTGTTTTTGATGGGATTTTTATTATTAGGGCCCGAGCACCGACCGGTGCGAGGAACCTATTGTTTTTGATGGGATTTTTATTAGGGCCCGAGCACCGAAGGTGCGAGGAACCTATTGTTTTTGATGGGATTTTTATTATTAGGGCCCGAGCACCGACCGGTGCCAGGGCCTGGAACGGGTCCTGGCACCGAAGGTGCGAGGAACCTATTGTTTTGGATGGGATTTTTATTATTAGGGCCCGAGCACCAACCGGTGCCAGGAACCTATTGTTTTTGATGGGATTTTTATTAGGGCCCGAGCACCGACCGGTGCCAGGGCCCGGAACGGGTCCTGGCACCGAAGGTGCGAGGAACCTATTGTTTTTGATGGGATTTTTATTATTCTTCTTCTTCTTCTTCTTCTTCTTCTTCTTCTTCTTTTTATTCTGCTGCGAGAACGCATTTTTGAGGGCTTTGCCATGCACAAAAACTCACAAAAATTTGCCCACACGTCAGTCGTGGTGAAAATTGCAAAGTATTATTATTTTTGTGCTTGGACATGCCCTTGTGGCTCTGTAGCGCCACCAAACACACGGCCTTTTTGGAACGCACTTGCTCGGATTCTCACGAAATTTTATAGAGTCATAGTAGTCATCATAAATTTTTTTGTAAATTTTTTTGAAATTTTTTTGCCTCACAGGAAGTGAGCTATGAGCCATTTCCTGCGTTTTTTCAGATTTTACGAACACATTTTTGAGGGTTTTAATATGCTCGAAAACTCACCAAACTTGGCTCATAGACTACAAATATTACGTTCTTTGATTCGATATCTCATTTGGCACTGGGTGTGACATGGTAGCTCTATAGCGCCCCCTAATACATAATTGCATTTTTGAGGGCCTCAGCATGCTTGAAAACTCACAAAACTTTGCAAACATATTAAGCTGGTCTTACTTTTTACTAGAATTTAGGGTTTTCAGATTAATGTGGCAAAATTGCATTACAGCGCCACCTAGAAAATTTCAATGAAGCAGCCCTCGCAGCGTGTTTGACCTACATGTACAAAATTCGGTGTACATGTGTACTATGCCAAGACCTAAAAAAAAGTCTCTTGGTGCCATGACCTAGACTCAACAGGAAGTCTGCCATTTTTAATTGAATTTGCAAATTTTTTAAAATTTTTTGCCATTCACAGGCATCGTACTTTAACGAACTCCTCCTAGAGATTTTATCCGATCAACATAAAATTTTGAATTTAACATCTTAATACCTTGTCGATGTTAAATTGCGAAGCTTTTTTGGATTCATTGAACTTTGTATCCGTGGCGTCGCGGCGAATTTCGATGTTCCGCCATGAAACAGGAAGTTGGTTTTACGCGCACATGCTTTGTGAGATTTGCACAAAACTTTACAGGCTTTATAGGAGTCCACTTACAAGTAGACCTATATGTTGATATTAGATTGGGTATGGTCAGGTGGCTCCACAGCGCCCTCTTGAAACGGCCATGTTGAGATAAAAGTGCTTGAATGTTCATTAAATTTGGTGTGATCATTGCTTTGTTCATGTCGAGTTAGATAAATTTTTTAAAATTTTTTTGGCCAAACAGGAAGTGAGCTATGCCCCATTTCCTGCGTTTTTCCAAATTTTATAAACACATGTTTGGATGCTTAAGAATACTCGAAATCTTGCAAAAAGTTGCACAAATTATAATTGTCTTATTATCTTCAATTTTATATATCAATTCACACTAAATTTGGCACAATGGCTCTATAGCGCCCCCAATCAAATTTTTAAAAGAATTGCCATTTTGAAGGGTCTCAGCATGTTCTAACAATAACAAAATTTTGTAAATGTATAAAGACCATCATTCGTATTACTCTGACAAAAAACTTATATATAGACATGGCAAAAATGTCACTATAGCGCCCCCTGGAAAATTTTAAATAAGCAGCCCTCGCAGCCTGGTGAACCTACATGTATGAAATTCGGTAGACATGTGGAATTTGCTGAGACCTACAAAAAAGACTCCTGGTGCCATGACCTAGACTCAACAGGAAGTGCGCCATTTTTAATTGAAATTGACACTTTTTTGGATTGTTGGCCATTCACAGGTGTCGTACTTTAACGAACTCCTCCTAGAGATTTCATTTGATCAACTTGAAATTTGGCTATTAGTATTTAAAGATGTTGCTGATGTTAAATTGCGAAGCTTTTCTGGATTCATTGATTTTTGTATCCGTAGCGTTGCGGCGAATTTCGATGTCCCGCCATTAAACAGGAAGTTGGGTTTACTCCCACATACTTCATGGGTTTTCCCTGAAACTTTCCATACTTTATAAAATTGTCCTCCCAAGTAATAATATATGCTAATATTAGATCGAGAGGTGCCAGGTGGCTCCAGAGCGCCCTCTAGATATGGCCATGTTAAGATAAAAGTGCTTGAATGTTCATGAAATTTGGTGTGATCATTGCATTAGTCATTCTGGGCAATGGCTAATTTTTTTGGCCAAACAGGAAGTGAAGGATGACCTATTTCCTGCGTTTTTCCAAATTTCACGAACACACGTTTGAAGGCCTTAGAATACTCCAAAGCTTGCAAAACCGAGCACAATGTATTATTGTCTTATTCTCTTCAATGTCATCCATCAATTGGCACTAAATGTGGCATAATGACTCTATAGCGCCCCCAATCAGATTTATAGAAGAATTGCTCCTTTGCAGGTCTAAACATGCTGGAAAATTAACAAAAATCAACACACTCATGGAGTTCGGTAATACGATTACAATGTTGTAGATTTTACGTGCAGGCATATCAAAATGGTACCATAGCGCCCTCTAGAAAATTTTTGCACTCCCCTTAGGAAACCACATTGTACGCGGTCCAGCAGTGTCCAACGGCTGTGAATGGACGCCTGCACCCAACAAGATCTTGCTGCCACCCCAACGTGCGCCAAGGGCGCGAGGGCCCTTTCAACGCTGCTTGCAGCTTTAATTCTTCTTCTTCTTCTTCTTCTTCTTTTTATTCTGCTGCGAGAACACATTTTTGAGGGCTTTGCCATGCACGAAAACTCACAAAAATTTGCCCACACGTCAGTCGTCGTGAAAATTGCAAAGTATTATTATTTTTGTGCTTGGACATGCCCCGGTGGCTCTATAGCGCCACCAAACACGCGGTCATTTGGAACGCACTTGCTCGGATTCTCACGAAATTTTATAGAGTCATAGTAGTCATCATAAATTTTTTTGTAAATTTTTTTGAAATTTTTTTGCCCCACAGGAAGTGAGCTATGAGCCATTTCCTGCGTTTTTTCAGATTTTATGAACACATTTTTGAGGGTTTTATCTTACTCGAAAACTCATCAAACTTGGCTCATAGACTACAAATTTTACGTTCTTTGATTCGATATCTCATTTGGCACTGGGTGTGACATGGTAGCTCTATAGCGCCCCCTAATACATAATTGCATTTTTGAGGGCCTCAGCATGCTTGAAAACTCACAAAACTTTGCAAACATATTAAGCTGGTCTCACTTTTTACTAGAATTTAGGGTTTACAGATGGATGTGGCAAAATTGCATTACAGCGCCACCTAGAAAATTTCAATGAAGCAGCCCTCGCAGCTTGTTTGACCTACATGTACAAAATTTGGTGGACATGTGTATTATGCCAAGACCTAAAAAAAAGTCTCTAGGTGCCACGACCTAGACTCGACAGGAAGTCCGCCATTTTTAATTGAATTTGCAAATTTATAAAATTTTTTGCCATTCACAGGCTTCGTACTTTAACGAACTCCTCCTTGAGATTTTATCCGATCAACATAAAATTTTGAATTTAACATCTTAAGACCTTGTCAATGTTAAATTGCGAAGCTTTTTTGGATGCATTGAACTTTGTATCCGTGGCGTCGCGGCGAATTTCGATGTTCCGCCATGAAACAGGAAGTTGGTTTTACGCGCACATGCTTTGTGAGATTTGCGCGAAACTTTACAGGCTTTATAGGAGTCCACTTCCAAGTAGATCTATATGTTGATATTAGATTGGGTGTGGTCAGGTGGCTCCACAGCGCCCTCTTGAAACGGCCATGTTGAGATAAAAGTGCTTGAATGTTCATGAAATTTGGTGTGATCATTGCTTTGTTCATGTCGAGTTGTATTAATTTTTTTGAAATTTTTTGGCCAAACAGGAAGTGAGCTATGCGCCATTTCCTGCATTTTTCCTAATTTTATAAACACGTTTGGATGCTAAAGAATACTCGAAATCTTGCAAAAAGTTGCACAAATTATAATTGTCTTATTATCTTAAATTTTATATATCAATTCACACTAAATTTGGCACATTGGCTCGATAGCGCCCCCAATCAGATTTTTAAAAGAATTGCCATTTTGAGGGTCTCAGCATGTTCTAAAACTCACAAAATTTTGTAAATGTATAAAGACCATCATTCGTATTACTCTGACAAAAAACTTATATATAGACATGGCAAAAATTTCACTATAGCGCCCCCTGGATAATTTTAAATAAGCAGCCCTCGCAGCCTGGTAAACCTACATGTATGAAATTCGATAGACATGTGGAAAATCCTGAGACCTAAAAAAAAGTCTCTTGGTGCCATGACCTAGACTCAACAGGAAGTCCGCCATTTTTAATTGAAATTGCAAATTTTTTGGATTTTATGCCATTCACAGGTGTCGTACTTTAACGAACTCCTCCTAGAGATTTCATTCTATAAACTTTAAATTTCGCATATGACATCTGAAGACCTTGTCGATGTTAAATTGCGAAGCTTTTTTGGATTCATTGAACTTTGTATCCGTGGCGTTGCGGCGAATTTCGGTGTTCCGCCATGAAACAAGAAGTTGGTTTTACGCGCACATGCTTTGTGACATTTGCCCGAAACTTCACAGGCTTGATTAAATTGTCCGCCTAAGTATAAATATATGCTAATATTAGATCGGGAGTGGTCAGGTGGCTTCACAGCGCCCTCTAGATACGGCCATGTTAACATTAAAGTGCTTGAATGTTCATGAAATTTTGTGTGATCATTGAATTTGTCATTGCAGGCAATGACTAATTTTTTGAAATTTTTTGGCCAAACAGGAAGTGAGATATGAGCTATTTCCTGCGTTTTTCCAAATTTTATGAACGCACGTTTGAAAGCCTTTAAATACTCCAAAGCTTGCCAAACCTTGCACAAATTATAATTTTCTTATTCTCTTCACTGTCATCCATCAACTGGAGCCTAATGTGGCATAATGGCTCAAGAGCGCCCCCAATCAGATTTATAAAAGAATTGCCTTTTTGAGGGTCTCAGCATGTTCGAAAACTCACAAAATTTTGTAACTATATAAAGACCCTCATTCATAATACTCTGATAAAAAGCTAACATATTGGCATGGCAAAAATTTCATTATAGCACCCCCTGGAAAATTTCAAATAAGCAGCCCTCGCAGCCTGGTAAACCTACATGTATGAAATTCGTTGGACATGTGGAAAATTTTGAGACCTAAAAAAAAGTCTCTTGGTGCCATGACCTAGACTCAGCAGGAAGTCCGCCATTTTTAATTGAAATTGCAAATTTTTTGGATTTTTTGCCATTCACAGGTGTCGTACTTTAACGAACTCCTCCTAGAGATTTTACCAGATCAACTTAAAATTTGGCATATAATATCTCAAGACCTTGCGAATGTTAAATTGCTAAGCTTTTTTGCTTTCATCGAACGATGCATCCGTGGCGTCACGGCGAATTTTGATGTCCTGCCATGAAACAGGAAGTTACTTTCACTTCCACATACTTTGTGGGATTTGCCTGAAACTTTCCAACCTTGATAAATTGTCCGCCCAAGTACAGATATATGCTAATTTTAGACAGAGAGGTTCCAGGTGGCTCCACAGCGCCCTCTAGATATGGCCATGTTCAGATAAAAGTGCTTGAATGTTCATGAAATTTGATGTGATCATTGCGTTAGTCATTCCCCGCAATTGTAAATTTTTTGAAATTTTTTTGCCAAACAGGAAGTGAGCTATGAGCTAATTCTTGCATTTTTCCAAATTTTACGAACACACGTTTTAAGGCCTTAGAATGCTCCAAAAATTAGAACTGACTTATTCTCTTCAATACATCCATCAATTGGCACTAAATGGGGCATAATGGCTCTATAGCGCCCCCAATAATACTTATGAAAGAATTGCTCTTTTGAAAGTCGAAACATGCTGGAAAATTTACAAAAATCAAAACACTCATGGAGCCCCGTATTACGATTACTGTGTTGTAGATTTTGCACACAGGCAAGTCAAAATGGTATCGTAGCGCCCTCCAGATAATTTTTGGACTCCCAACAGGAAACCACATTGCACGCAGTACAGCTGTGTCCAATGGCTCTGAATGGACACCTGCAGCCATCAAGATCTTGCTGCCACCCCAACGTGCACAAGGGGGGCGAGGGCCCTTTCAACGCTGCTTGCAGCTTTAATTCTTCTTCTTCTTCTTCTTCTTCTTCTTTTTATTCTGCTGCGAGAATGCATTTTTGAGGGCTTTGCCATGCACGAAAACTCTCAAAAATTTGCCCACACGTCAGTCGTGGTGAAAATTGCAAAGTATTACTATTTTTGTGCTTAGACATACCCCGGTGGCTCGAAAGCGCCACCAAACACGCGTCCATTTTGGAACGCACTTGCTCGGATTCTCACGAAATTTGATAGGGTCATAGTAGTCATCATAAATTTTTTTGGAAATTTTTTGGAAATTTTTTTGCTGCACAGGAAGTGAGCTATTAGCCATTTCCTGCGTTTTTTCAGATTTTACGAACACATTTTTGAGGGCCTTATCATACTTGAAATTTCACCAATCTTCGCTCATTGACTAGAAATATTAAGTTCTTTAATTCGATATCTCATTTGGCACTAAGTGTGACATGGTAGCTCTATAGCGCCCCCTTATACATAATTGCATTTTTGAGGGCCTCAGCATGCTCGAAAACTCACGTTACTTTGCACATCTATTAAGTTGGTCATACTGTTTACTAGGATATAGGGTGTACTGATGAGCGTGGCAAAATTGCATTACAGCGCCACCTAGAAAATTTCAATGAAGCAGCCCTCGCAGCATGTTTAACTTACATGTACAAAATTCGGTGGACATGTGTAATATGCCAAGACCTAAAAAAAAGTCCCTTGATGCCATGACCTAGACTCAACAGAAAGTTCGCCATTTTTAATTGAATTTGCAAATTTTTTTAATTTTTTGCCATTCACAGGCGTCGTACTTTAACAAACTCCTCCTAGAGATGTTACCCGATCAACTTAAAATTTCGCATATGGCATCTAAAGACCTTGTCGATGTTAAATTGCGAAGCTTTTTTGGATTCATTGAACTTTGTATCCGTGGCGTCGCGGCAAATTTCAATGTTCCGCCATGAAACAGGAAGTTGGTTTTCCGCGCACATGCTTTGTGAGATTTGCGCAAAACTTTACAGGCTTCATAAGAGTCTACTTCCAAGTAGAACTATATGTTGATATTAGATTGGGTGTGGTCAGGTGGCTCCACAGCGCCCTCTTGACACAACCATGTTGAGATAAAAATGCTTGAATGTTCATGAAATTTAGTTTGATCAATGCATTTGTCATGGCAGGTTATGGTAATTTTTTTGGAATTTTTTGGCCAAACAGGAAGTGAGCTATGAGCCATTTCCTGCGTTTCTCCAAATTTTATTAACACATATTTGGAAGCCTAAGAATACTAGAAATCTTGCAAAAAGTTGCACAAATTATAATTTTCTTATTATCTTCAATCTTCTACATCAATTTGCACTAAATTTGGCACCATGGCTCTATAGCGCCCCCAATCAGATTTTAAAAAGAATTGCTCTTTTGAGGGTCTCAGCATGTTCAAAAACTCACAAAATTTTGTAAATGTATAAAAATCGTCATTTGTATTACTCTGATAAAAAGCTTATATATAGGCTTGGCAAAATTGTCATAAAAGCGCCCCCTGGATAATTTCAAATAAGCAGCCCTCGCAGCCTGGTAAACCTACATGTATGAAATTCGGTAGACATGTGGAATATGCTGAGAACTAAAAAAAAGTCTCTGGTGCCATGACCTAGACTCAACAGGAAGTCTGCCATTTTCAATTGAAATTGAAACTTTTTTTGATTTTTTGCCATTCACAGGCGTCGTACTTTAACAAACTCCTCCTTGAGATTTTATCCGATCAACTTAATATTTGGCAAATAATATCTTAAGACCTTGCTAATGTTAAATTGCGAAGCAATTTTGATTTCATCGAACAATGTATCCGTGGCTTCGCGGCGAATTTTGATATCCCGCCATGAAACAGGGAGTTGCTTTTACTGCCACATCCTTTGTGGGATTTGCCCGAACCTTCTTCTGCTAGATAAAATTGTTCTCCGAAGTAAAAACATATGCTAATATTGGATCGGGAGGTGCTAGGTGGCTCCACAGCGCCCTCTAGATATGGTCATGTTAAGATAAAAGTGTTTGAATGTTCATGAAATTTGGTGTGATCATTGCATTCGTCATTCCGGGTAATGTTTAATTTTTTGAAATTTTTTGGCCAAACAGGAAGTGAGCTTTGAGCTATTTGCTGTGTTTTTCCAAATTTTTCTGAAGACACGTTTTAAGGCCTTAGGATGCTTCAAAACTTGCAAAACCTTGCACAAATTATAAATGTCTTATTTGGTTTAATATCATCCATCAATTGGCACTAAATGTGGCATAACGGCTCGATAGCGCCCCCAATCAGATTTATAAAAGAATTGCCTTTTTGAGGGTCTCAACATGTTCGAAAACTCACAAAATTTTGAAAATGTATAAGGATCATCATTCATAATACTCTGAGAAAAAGCTTACATATTGGCATGGCAAAAATGTCATTATAGCGCCCCCTGTAAAATTTCAAATAAGCAGCCCTCGCAACCCGGTAAACCTACATGTATGAAATTCGGTAGAGATGTGGAATATGACGAGACCTAAAAAAAAGTCTCTTGGTGCCATGACCTAGACTCAACAGGAAGTACGCCATTTTTAATTGAAATTGCAACTTTTTTGGATTTTTGGCCATTCACAGGTGTCGTACTTTAACGAACTCCTCTTAGAGATTTTATTCGATCAACTTGAAATTTGGCTATTAGTATCTAAAGACATTGCTGCTGTTATATTGCAAAGTTTTTCTGGATTCATTGAATTTTGTATCCGTAGCGTTGCGGTGAATTTCGAATGTCCCGCCATTAAACAGGAAGTTGGGTTTACTCCCACATACTTCATGGGTTATCCCTGAAACTTTCCAAGCTTTATAAAATTGTCCTCCCAAGTATAAATATATGCTAATATTAGATCAGGAGTGGCCAGATGGCTCCACAGCGCCTTCTAGATACGGCCATGTTAAGATAAAAGTGCTTGAATGTTCATGAAATTTCGTGTGATCATTGCATTAGTCATTCCGGGCAATGGCTATTTTTTTGGCCAAACAGGAAGTGAGGGATGAGCTATTTCCTGCGTTTTTCCAAATTTCACTAACACATGTTTGAAGACCTTAGAATACTCTAAAGCTTGCAAAACCTAGCACAATTTATTATTGTCTTATTTTCTTCAATTGGCACTAAATGTGGCATCATGGCTCTATAGCGCCCCCAATCAGATTTATAAAAGAATTGCCTCTTTGTCTAAACATGCTGGAAAATTAACAAAAATCAACACACTCATGGAGTTCGGTCATACGATTACTATGTTTTAGATTTTACGCACAGGCATATCAAAATGGTACCATAGCACCCTCCAGAAAATTTTTGCACTCCCCTCAGGAAACCACATTGTACGCGGTCCAGCAGTGTCCAATGGTTATGAATGGACGCCCGCACCCATCAAGATCTTGCTGCCACCCCAACGTGCACGAAGGGCGCAAAGGCCCTTTCAACGCTGCTTGCAGCTTTAATTATTAGGGCCCGAGCACCGACCGGTGCCAGGGCCCGGAACGGGTCCTGGCACCGAAGGTGCGAGGAACCTATTGTTTTTGATGGGATTTTTATTCGGGCCTGAGCACCGACCGGTGCACCGAAGGTGCGAGGAACCTATTGTTTTTGATGGGATTTTTATTATTCTTCTTCTTCTTCTTCTTCTTCTTCTTCTTCTTCTTCTTCTTCTTCTTCTTCTTCTTCTTCTTCTTTTTATTCTGCTACTAGAACGCATTTTTGAGGGCTTTGCCATGCACGAAAACTCACAAAAATTTGCCCACACGTCAGTCGTGGTGTAAATTGCAAAGTATTATTATTTTTGTGCTTGGTCATGCCCCGGTGGCTCTATAGCGCCACCAAACACACGGCCATTTTGGAACGCACTTGCTCGGATTCTCACGAAATTTGATAGGGTCATAGAAGTCATCTAATTTTTTTTTGTCAATTTTTTTGAAATTTTTTTGCAACACAGCAAGTGACCTATGAGCCATTTCCTGCGTTTTTTCAGATTTTACGAACACATTTTTGAGGGCCTTATCATACTCGAAAAGACACCAAACTTCACTCATAGACTGAAAATATTAAGTTCCTTGATTCGATATCTCATTTGGCACTATGTGAGACATGGTGGCTCTATAGCGCCCCCTAAAACATAATTGCATATTTGAGGGCATCAACATGCTTGAAAACTCACAAAACTTTGCAAACACATTAAGCTAGTCATACTATTTACTAGGATATAGGGTACACAGATAGATGTGGCTAAATTGCATTACAGCGCCACCTAGAAAATTTCAATGAAGCAGCCCTCGCAGCGTGTTTAACCTACATGTACAAAATTCGATGGACATGTGTACTAGGCCAAGACCTAAAAAAAAGTCTCTAGGTGCCATGACCTAGACTCAACAGGAAGTCTGCCATTTTTAATTGAATTTGCAAATTTTTTTAATTTTTTGCCATTCACAGGCATCGTACTTTAACGAACTCCTCCTAGAGATTTTATCCGATCAACGTAAAATTTCGCATATGACATTTTAAGACCATGACAATGTTAAATTGCGAAGCTTTTTTTGATTCATCTAACTTTGTATCCGTGGCGTCGCGGCGAATTTTGATGTTCCGCCATGAAACAGGAAGTTGGTTTTACGCACACATGCTTTGTGAGAGTTGCGCGAAACTTCACAGGCTTGATAATAGTCTACTTTCAAGTATATCCACATGTTGATATTGGATTGGGTGTGGTCAGGTGGCTTCACAGCGCCCTCTTGACATGGCCATGTTGAGATAAAAGTGCTTTAATGTTCATGAAATTTGGTGTGGTCATTGCGTTTGTCATGTCGAGTGAGGGTAATTTTTTTGAAGTTTTTTGGCCAAACAGGAAGTGAGCTATGAGCCATTTCCTGCGTTTTTCCAAATTTTAGAAACACATGTTTGGAAGCCTTAGAATACGCAATATCTTGTAAAAAGTTGCACAAATTATAATTGTCCTATTGTCTTCAATTGTAGACATCAATTTACACTAAATTTGGCACAATGGCTCTTTAGCGCCCCCAATCAGATTTTTAAAAGAATTGCCCTTTTGAGGGTCTCAGCAAATTCGAAAACTCACAAAATTTTGTAAATGTATAAAAACCATCATTCGTATTACTCTGACAAAAAACTTACAAATCGACATGGCAAAAATGGCATTATAGCGCTCCCTGGAAAATTTCAAATAAGCAGCCCTCGCAGCCCGGTAAACCCACATGTATGAAATTCGGTAGACATGTGGAATATGCCGAGACCGACAAAAAAGTCTCTTGGTGCCATGACCTAGACTCAACAGGAAGGCTGCCATTTTTAATTGAAATTGCAACTTTTTTTTTTTTTTTTGCCATTCACAGGTGTCGTACTTTAACAAACTCCTCCTAGAGATTTTATCCGATCAACTTAAAATTTGGCATTTAATATCTAAAAACCTTGCTGACGTTAAATTGCGAAGATTTTTTGATTTCATCGAACGATGCGTCCGTGGCGTCATGGCGAATTTTGATGTCCTGCCATGAAACAGGAAGTTGCTTTCAATTCCACATACTTTGTGGGATTTGCCTGAAACTTTCCAAGCTTGATAAAATTGTCCGCCCCAGTATAGATATTTGCTTATTTTATATCGAGAGGTGCCAGGTGGCTCCACAGCGCCCTCTAGATATGGCCATGTTCAGATAAAAGTCCTTGAAAGTTCATGAAATTTGATATGATCATTGCATTAGTCATTCTCCGCAATTGTTAATTTTTTGAAATTTTTTTGCCAAACAGGAAGTGAGCTATGAGCTATTTCCTGCGTTTTTCCAAATTTTACGAACACACGTTTTAAGGCCTTAGAATGCTCCAAAACTTGCAAAACCATCCAAAAATTAGAACTGTCTTATTCTCTTCAATACATCCATCAATTGGCACTAAATGGGGCATAATGGCTCTACAGCGCCCCCAATAATATTTATAAAAGAATTGCTCTTTGGAAAGTCTAAACATGCTGGAAAATTTACAAAAATCAAAACACTCATGGAGCCCCGTATTACGATTACTGTGTTGTAGATTTTGTGCACAGGCAAGTCAAAATGGTATCATAGCGCCCTCCAGAAAATTTTTGCACTCCCATCAGGAAACCACATTGTACGCGGTCGAGCTGTGTCCAATGGCTCTGAATGGACTCCTGCAGCCATCAAGATCTTGCTGCCACCCCAATGTGCACAGGGGGGGCGAGGGCCCTTTCAACGCTGCTTGCAGCTTTAATTATTCTTCTTCTTCTTCTTCTTCTTCTTCTTTTTAATCTGCTGCGAGAACGCATTTTTGAGGGCTTTGCCATGCACGAAAACTCACAAAAATTCGCCCACACGTCAGTCGTGGTGAAAATTGCAATGTATTATTATTTTTGTGCTTGGACGTGCCCCGGTGGCTCTATAGCGCCACCAAACACACACATTTTGGAACGCACTTGCTCGGATTCATATGAAATTTTATAGGGTGATAGTAATCATCATAAATTTTTTTGTCAATTTTTTTGAAATTTTTTTGCCCGACAGGAAGTGAGCTATGAGCCATTTCCTGCATTTTTTCAGATTTTACGAACACATTTTTGAGGGCCTTAACATACTCGAAAACAGACCAAACTTGGCTTATTGAATAAAAATATTAAGTTCTTTGATTCCATATCTCATTTGGCAGTGGCTAAGACATGGTAGCTCTATAGCGCCCCCTAATACATAATTGCATTTTTGAGGGCATGAGCATGCTCGAAAACTCACAAAACTTTGCAAACATATTAAGCTGGTCATACTCTTTACTAGGATATAGGGATGACAGATGGATGTGGCAAAATTTCATTACAGCGCCACCTATAATATTTCAATGAAGCAGCCCTCGCAGCGTGTTTAACCTACATGTACAAAATTCGGTGGACATGTGTACTATGCCAAAACCTAAAAAAAAGTCTCTTGGTGCCATCACCTAGACTCCACAGGAAGTCCGCCATTTTTAATTGAATTTGCAAATTTTTTAAATTTTTTGCCATTCACAGGCGTCGTACTTTAACGAACTCCTCCTAGAGATTTTATCCGATCAACTTAAAATTTTGCATATGACATCTGAAGACCTTGTCGATGTTAAATTGCGAAGCTTTTTTGGATTCATTGAACTTTGTATCCGTGGCGTTGCGGCGAATTTCGATGTTCCGCCATGAAACAGGAAGTTGGTTTTACGCGCACATGCTTTGTGAGATTTGCACGAAACTTCACAGGCTTGATTATATTGTTCGCCTAAGTATAAATATATGCTAATATTAGATCGGGAGTGGTCAGGTGGCTCCACAGCGCCCTCTACATACGGCCATGTTGAGATAAAAGTGCTTGAATGTTCATGAAATTTTGTTTAGAGAAATGCCTTTTTGAGGGTCTCAACATGTTCGAAAACTCACAAAATTTTGGAAATGTATAAAGACCATCATTCATAATACTCTGATAAAAAGCTTACATATTGGCATCGCAAAAATGTTATTATAGCGCCCCCTGTAAAATTTCAATTAAGTTGCCCTCGCAGCCCGGTAAACCTACATGTATGAAATTCGGTAGAGATGTGGAATATGACGAGACCTAAAAAAAAGTCTCTTGGTGCCATGACCTAGACTCAACAGGAAGTCCGCCATTTTTAATTGAAATTGCAACTTTTTTGGATTGTTGGCCATTCACAGGTGTCGTACTTTAACGAACTCCTCCTAGAGATTTCATCCGATCAACTTGAAATTTGACTATTAGTATCTAAAGATGTTGCCGAAGTTAAATTGCGAAGTTTTTTTGGATTCATCGAATCTTGTATCCGTGGCGTTGCTGCGAATTTCGATGTCCCGCCATTAAGCAGGAAGTTGGTTTTACTCCCACATACTTCATGGGTTTTCCCTGAAACTTTCAAAGCTTTATAAAATGGTCCTCCCAAGTATCAATATATGATAATATTAGATCAGGAGTGGCCAGATGGCTCCACAGCGCCCTCTTGGTACAGCCATGGAAAGATAAAAGTGCTTGAATGTTCATGAAATTTGGTGTGATCATTGCATTAGTCATTCCGGGCAATGATGAATTTTTTTGCCCAAACAGAAAGTGAGCTATTAGCTATTTCCTGCATATTTCCAAATTTCACTAACACACGTTTGAAGGCCTTAGAATACTCCAAAGCTCGCAAAACCTTGCACAAATTATAATTGTCTTATTTTCTTCAATGTCATTCATAAAAGGGCACTAAATGTGGCATAATGGCTCGATTGCGCCCCCAATCGGATTTTTAAAAGAAATCACTTCTGAGGGTCTAAACCTGCTGTAAAATTTACAAAAATCAACAAGCTCAAGGAGCCTGGCATTACGATTACTATGCTAGAGATTTTGCGCAAGAGCATGTCAAAATGATATCAAAGCGCCCCTCCAGAAAATTTTTGCACTCTCCGCAGGAAACCACATTGTTCAGTCTAGCAGTGTCCAATGGCAGTGAATGCACACCTGCACCCATCAAGATTTTGCTGCCTCCCCAACGTGCAAGAGGGGTGCGAGGGCCCTTTCAACGCTGCTTGCAGCTTTAATTAGGGCCCGAGCATCGACCGGTGCCAGGAACCTATTGTTTTCGATGGGATTTTTATTATTAGGGCCCGAGCACCGACCGGTGCCAGGACCCGGAACGGGTCCTGGCACCGAAGGTGCGAGGAACGTATTGTTTTTGATGGGATTTTTATTCTTCTTCTTCTTCTTCTTCTTCTTATTATTATTATTCTGCTGCGAGAACGCGTTTTTGAAGGCTTTGCCATGCACGAAAACTCACAAAAATTTGCACACACGTCACACGTGGTGAAAATTACAAATTTTTATTATTTGTGTGCTTGGACATGCCTCGATGGCTCTATAGCGCCACCAAACACACGGCCATTTTGGAACTCACTTGCTCGGATTCTCATGAAATTCGACAGGGCCACAGCAGTTAATAATAAATTTCTTTGTCAATTTTTCTGAAATTTTTTTGCTGCACAGGAAGTGAGCTATGAGCCATTTCCTGCGTTTTTTCAGATTTTACGAACACATTTTTGAGGGCCTTATTATACTTGAAAACTCACCAAACTTGGCTCATAGACTGAAAATATTAAATTCTTTGATTTGATACCTCATTTGGCAATAGGTGTGACATAGTGGCTCTATAGCGCCCCCTAATACATAATTGCATTTTTGAGGGCTTCAGCATGCTCGAAAACTCACGAAACTTTGGAAACATATTAAGCCTGACATACTTATTCCTGGAATATAGCGTCTACAGATGGATACGGCAAAATTTCATTACAGCGCCACCTGGAATATTTCAATGAAGCAGCCCTCGCAGCGTGTTTTACCTACATGTACAAAATTCGGTGGACATGTGTACAATGCCAAGACCAAAAAAAAAGTCACTTGGTGCCATGACCTACACTCAACAGGAAGTCCGCCATTTTTAATTGAATTTGCAAATTATTTAAATTTTTTGCCATCCACAGGCGTCGTACTTTAACGAACTCCTCCTAGAGATTTTATCCGATCAACTTAAAATTTCGCATATGACATCTAAAGACCTTGTCGATGTTAAATTGCGAAGCTTTTTTGGATTCATCGAACTTTGTATCCGTGGCATCGCGGCGAATTTCGATGTTTTCGCCATGAAACAGGAAGTTGGTTTTCCGCGCACATGCTTTGTGAGATTTGCGCAAAACTTTACAGGCTTCATTAAAGTTTACTTCCAAGTAGAACTATATGTTGATATTAGATTGGGTGTGGTCAGGTGGCTCCACAGCGCCCTCTTGACACGGCCATGTTGAGATAAAAGTGCTTGAATGTTCATGAAATTTGGTCTTATCATTACATTTGTTTTAATGGGCTAGAATTTTTTTTTGAAATTTTTTGGCCAAACAGGAAGTGAGCTATGAGCCATTTCCTGCGTTATTCCAAATTTTACGAACACACGTTTGAAGGTTTTAGCATACTCGAAAACTTACAAAACTTTGCAAAAATTATATGTGTCTGATTGTTTTCGATTTGAGAGAGAAATGGGCAGTAAATGTGGCATAATGGCTTTATAGCGCCCCCAATAAGATTTTCAAAAGAATTGCCCTTTTGAGGGTCTCAGCATGCTCAACAACTCACAAAATTTTGTACAATTCTAAAGACCATCATTCCTATTACACTGATAAAAAATTTACATATAGGATCTGCAAAAATGGCATTATAGCGCCCCCTGGAAAATTTCAAATAAGCAGCCCTCGCATCGTGGTTGACCTGCATGTATGAACTTCGGTGGACATGTGGAATATTCTGAGAACTAAAAAAAAGTCTCTAGGTGCCATGACCTAGACCCAACAGGAAGTTTTCCATTTTTAATTGAATTTGCAACTTTTTTAGATTTTTCGCAATTCGCAGGTGTCATACTTTAACGAACTCCTCCTAGAGATTTTATCCGATCAACTTAAAATTTGGTGAATAATATCTAAAGACGTTGCCGATGTTAAATTGCAAAGCTTTTTTGGATTTATCAAACGATGTATCCGTGGCATTGCGGCGAATTTCGACGTCCTGCCATGAAAGAGGAAGTTGATTTTAATCCCACATACTTCGTGGGATTTGCCTGAAACTTTCCAAGCTTGATTAAATTGTCCTCCCAAATATAAATATATGCTAACAGTAGAACGGGAGTGGCCAAGTGGCTCCACAGCGCCCTCTAGATACGGCCATTTTAAGATAAAAGTGCTTGAATGTTTAGGAAATTTTGTGTGATCATTGCATTATTCATTTCAGGCAATGGTTAAGTTTTTAGAAATTTTTTGGCCAAGCAGGAAGTGAGCCAAGAGGTATTTCCTGCATTTTTCCAAATTTTACGAAAACACGTTTGAAGGCCTTAGAATACTCCCGAACTTGCAAAACCCTGCACAAATTATAATTTTCTTATTCTCTTGAATGTCATCCATCAATTGACACTAAATGTGGCATAATGGCTCTATAGCGCCCCCAATAAGATTTTTAAAACAATTGCCCTTTTGAGGGTCAAAACTTGCTGGAAAATTTAAAAAATGAACAAATTCATGGAGGCTGGTATTATAATTACTATGTTGTAGATTTTGCGAACAGTCATGTCAAAATGGTATCATAGCGCCCTCCAGAAAATTTTTGCACTCCCCTCAGGAAACCACATTGCACACAGTTTAGCAGTATCCAATGGCTCTGAACGGACACCTGGACCCATCAAGATCTTGCTGCCACCCCAACATGCACGAGGGGAGCGAGGGCCCTTTCAACGCTGCTTGCAGCTTTAATTCTTCTTCTTCTTCTTCTTCTTTTTATTCTGCTGCGAGAACGCATTTTTGAGGGCTTTGCCATGCACGAAAAATCACAAAAATTTGCCCACACGTCAGTCGTGGTGAAAATTGCAAAGTATTATTTATTTTGTGCTTGGACATGCCCTGGTGGCTCGATAGCGCCACCAAACACGCGGCCATTTTGGAACGCACTTGCTCAGATTCTAATGAAATTCTATAGGGTCATAGAAGTCCTCATAAATTTTTTTGTCAATTTTTTTGAAATTTTTATGCCCAACAGGAAGTGAGCGATGAGCCATTTCCTGCGTTTTTTCAGATTTTACGAACACATTTTTGAGGGCCTTATCATACTCAAAAACAGACCAAACTTGGCTTATTGAATAAAAATATTAAGTTCTTTGATTCCTTATCTCATTTGGCAGTGGGTGAGACACCTCTATAGCTCTATAGCGCCCCCTAATACATAATTGCATTTTTGAGGGCATCAGCATGCTCGAAAACTCACAAAACTTTGCAAAAATATGAAGCTGGTCCTACTCTTTACTAGGATATAGGATTTTCAGATGAATTTGACAAAATTGCATTACAGCGCCACCTAGAAAATCTCAATGAAGCAGCCCTCGCAGCGTGTTTGACCTACATGTACAAAATTCGGTGGACATGTGTACTATGCCAAGACCTAAAAAAAAGTCTCTTGGTGCCATGACCTAGACTCAACAGGAAGTCCGCCATTTTTAATTGAATTTGCAAATTTTTTTAATTTTTTGCCATTCACAGGCGTCGTACTTTAACGAACTCCTCCTAGAGATTTTATCCGATCAACTTAAAATTTGGCATATGACATCAAAAGGCCTTGTCAATGTTAAATTGCGAAGCTTTATTGGATTCATCGAACTTTGTATCCGTGGCGTTGCGGCGAATTTCGATGTTCCGTCATGAAACAGGAAGTTGGTTTTATGCTCATATGTTTTGTGAGATTTGCCCAAAACTTTACAGGCTTAATTAGAGTCAACTTCCAAATATACATATATGTTGATATTGGATTGGGTGTGGTCAGGTGGCTCCACAGCGCCCTCTTGACACGAGCATGTTGAGTTAAAAGTGCTTGAATGTTCATGAAATTTGGTCAGATCATTACATTTGTTTTTTTGAGCTATGCTTATTTTTTTGAAATTTTTCGGCCGAACAGGAAGTGAGCTAGGAGCCATTTCCTGCGTTATTCCAAATTTTACGAACACACGTTTGAAGGCTTTAGCATACCCGAAAACTTGCAAAACTTTGCAAAAATTATAATTGTCTGATTGTCTTCAATGTGAGGCAGAAATTGGCAGTAAATGTGGCAGAATGGCTCTATAGCGCCCCCAATCTTTTTATTCTGCTGCGAGAACGCATTTTTGAGGGCTTTGCCATGCACGAAAACTCACAAAAATTTGCCCACACATCAGTCGTGGTGAAAATTGCAAAATATTACTATTTTTGTGCTTAGACATGCCCCGGCGGCTCTATAGCGCCACCAAACAAGCGTCCATTTTGGAACGCACTTGCTCGAATTCTCACGAAATTTGATAGGGTCATAGTAGTCATCATAAATTTTTTTGAAATTTTTTTGCCGCACAGGAAGTGAGCTATGAGCCATTTCCTGCGTTTTTTCAGATTTTACGAACACATTTTTGAGGGCCTTATCATACTTGAAATTTCACCAAACTTGGCTGATAGACTAGAAATATTAAGTTCTTTAATTCGATATCTCATTTGGCACTAAGTTTGACATGGTAGCTCTATAGCGCCCCCTAATACATAATTGCATTTTTGAGGGCCTCAGCATGCTCGAAAACTCACGTTACTTTGCACATTTATTAAGCTGGTCATCCTGTTTACAAGGATATAGAGTTTACTGATGAGCGTGGCAAAATTGCATTACAGCGCCACCTAGAAAATTTCAATGAAGCAGCCCTCGCAGCATGTTTAACCTACATGTACAAAATTCGGTGGACATGTGTACTATGCCAAGACCTAAAAAAAAGTCTCTTGGTGCCATGACCTAGACTCAACAGAAAGTCCGCCATTTTTAATTGAATTTGCAAATTTTTTTAATTTTTTGCCATTCACAGGCGTCGTACTTTAACAAACTCCTCCTAGAGATGTTACCCGATCAACTTAAAATTTCGCAAATGGCATCTTAAGACCTTGTCGATGTTAAATTGCGAAGCTTTTTTGGATTCATCGAACTTTGAATCCGTGGCGTCGCGGCGAATTTCGATGTTCCGCCATGAAACAGGAAGTTGGTTTTCCGCGCACATGCTTTGTGAGATTTGTGCAAAACTTTACAGGCTTCATAAGAGTCTACTTCCAAGTAGAACTATATGTTGATATTAGATTGGGTGTGGTCAGGTGGCTCCGCAGCGCCCTCTTGACACAACCATGTTGAGACAAAAGTGCTTGAATGTTCATGAAATTTGGTTTGATCATTGCATTTGTCATGTCAGGTTATGGTAATTTTTTTGGAATTTTTTGGCCAAACAGGAAGTGAGCTATGAGCCATTTCCTGCGTTTTTCCAAATTTTATTAACACATATTTGGAAGCCTAATAATACTCGAAATCTTGCAAAAAGTTGCACAAATTATAATTGTCTTATTATCTTCAATCTTCTTCATCAATTTGCACTAAATTTGGCACCATGGCTCTATAGCGCCCCCAATCAGATTTTAAAAAGAATTGCTCTTTTGAGGGTCTCAGCATGTTCAAAAACTCACAAAATTTTGTAAATGTATAAAAATCATCATTCCTATTACTCTGATAAAAAGCTTATATATAGGCTTGGCAAAATTGTCATAATAGCGCCCCCTGGATAATTTCAAATAAGCAGCCCTCGCAGCCTGGTAAACCAACATGTATGAAATTCGGTAGACATGTGGAATATGCTGAGACCTAAAAAAAAGTCTCTTGGTGCCATGACCTAGACTCAACAGGAAGTCCGCTATTTTTAATTGAAATTGCAACTTTTTTTGATTTTTTGCCATTCACAGGCGTCGTACTTTAACGAACTCCTCCTAGAGATTTTATCCGATCAACTTAATATTTGGCAAATAATATCTTAAGACCTTGCTGATGTTAAATTGCGAAGCAATTTTGATTTCATCGAACAATGTATCCGTGGCTTCACGGCAAATTTTGATATCCCGCCATGAAACAGGGAGTTGCTTTTACTGCCACATACTTTGTGGGATTTGCCCGAACCTTCTTCTGCTTGATAGAATTGTTCTCCAAAGTAAAAACATATGCTAATATTGGATCGGGAGGTGCTAGGTGGCTCCGCAGCGCCCTCTAGATATGGTCATGTTAAGATAAAAGTGCTTGAATGTTCATGAAATTTGGTGTGATCATTGCATTCATCATTCCTCTCTTCAATACATCCATCAATTGGCACTAAATGGGGCATAATGGCTCTATAGCGCCCCCAATAATATTTATAAAAGAATTGCTCTTTTGAAAGTCTAAACATGCTGGAAAATTTACAAAAATCGAAACACTCATGGAGCCCCGTATTACGATTACTGTGTTGTAGATTTTGTGCACAGGCAAGTCAAAATGGTATCATCGCGCCCTCCAGAAAATTTTTGCACTCCCATCAGGAAACCACATTGTACGAGGTCCAGCTGTGTCCAATGGCTCTGAATAGACACCTGCAGCCATCAAAATCTTGCTGCCACCCCAATGTGCACAGGGGGGGCGAGGGCCCTTTCAACGCTGCTTGCAGCTTTAATTAGGGCCCGAACACCGACCGGTGCCAGGAACCTATTGTTTTTGATGGGATTTTTATTATTCTTCTTCTTCTTCTTCTTCTTCTTTTTATTCTGCTGCGAGAACGCATTTTTGAGGGCTTTGCCATGCACGAAAACTCACAAAAATTTGCCCACACGTCAGTCGTCGTGAAAATTGCAAAGTATTACTATTTTTGTGCTTAGACATGCCTAGGTGGCTCTATAGCGCCACCAAACACGCGGCCATTTTGGAACGCACTTGCTCGGATTCTCACGAAATTCGATAGGGTCATAGTAGTCATCATAAATTTTTTTGTCAATTTTTTTGAAATTTTTTTGCCTCACAGGAAGTGAGCTATGAGCCATTTCCTGTGTTTTTTCAGATTTTACGAACACATTTTTGAGGGCCTTATCATTCTCGAAAACACACCTTACTTGGCTCATAGATTGAAAATATGAAGTTCTTTGATTCGATATCTCATTTGGCACTAGGTGTGTTATGGTGGCTCTATAGCGCCCCCTAATACATAATTGCATTTTTGAGGGCATCAGCATGCTCGAAAACTCACGAAACTTTGCAATCATATTAAGCTGGTCATACTTTTTACTAGAAAGTGGGGTTTACGGATGGATATGGCAAAATTGCATTACAGCGCCACCTAGAAAATTTCAATGAAGCAGCCCTCGCAGCGTGTTTAACCTACATGTACAAAATTCGATGGACATGTGTACTAGGCCAAGACCTAAAAAAAAGTCTCTGGTGCCATGACCTAGACTCAACAGGAAGTCCGCCATTTTTAATTGAATTTGCAATTTTTTTTAATTTTTTGCCATTCACAGGTGTCGTACTTTAACGAACTCCTCCTAGAGATTTTATCCGATCAACTTACAATTTCGCATATGACTTTTTAAGACCTGGCCGATGTTAAATTGCGAAGCTTTTTTGGATTCATCGAAGTTTGTATCCGTGGCGTCGCGGCGAATTTCGATGTTCCGCCATGAAACAGGAAGTTGGTTTTACGCGCACATGCTTTGTGAGATTTGCGCGAAACTTCACAGGCTTGATAAGAGTCTACTTTCAAGTATACCTATATGTTGATATTAGATTGGGTGTGGTCAGGTGGCTCCACAGCGCCCTCTTGACACGGCCATGTTGAGATAAAAGTGCTTGAATGTTCATGAAATTTGGAGTGACAATTGCATGTGTTTTTTTGGGCTGTAATTATTTTTTTGAAATTTTTTAACCAAACAGGAAGTGAGCTATGAGCCATTTCCTGCGTTCTTCCAAATATTACGAACACAGGTTTGGAGGTATTACCATACTCAAAAACTTGCAAAACTTTGCAAAAATTTTATTTGTCTGATTGTCGTCAATTTGAGACAGAATTTGGCAGTAAATGTGACATAATGGCTCTATAGCGCCCCCAATCAGATTTTTAAAAGAATTGCCCTTTTGAGGGTCTCAGCATGCTCAAAAACTCACAAAGTTTTGTACAACTCTAAAGCCTATCATTCCTATTACAATAATAAAAAAGTTTTATATATGCGTGGCAAAAATGGCATTATAGCGCCCCCTGGAAAATTTCAAATAAGCAGCCCTTGCATCGTGGTTGATCAGCATGTATGAACTTCTGTGAACAAGTGGAATATCCTGAGACCTAAAAAAAAGTCTCTTGGAGCCATGACGTAGACCCAACAGGAAGTTTGCCATTTTTAATTGAAATTTCAACTTTTTTAGATTTTTCGCCATTCGCAGGTGTCGTACTTTAACGAACTCCTCCTAGAGACTTTATCCAATCAACTCAAAATTTGGCGAATAATATCTTAAGACCTTGCTGATGTTAAATTGCGAAGCTTTTTTGGATATATTGAACGATGTATCCGTGGCATTGCGGCGAATTTCGGCGTCCCGCCATGAAACAGGAAGTTGGTATAACTCCCACATACTTTGTGGGATTAGTCTAAAACTTTCCAAACTTGATAAACTTGTCTTCCCAAGTATAAATATATGCTAATATTAGATCGGAAATGGCCATGTAGCTCCACAGCGCCCTCTAGATACTACCATGTTAAGATAAAAGTGCTAGAATGTTCATAAAATTTGGTGTCCTCATTGCATTAGTCATTCCGGGCAATGCTTAATTTTTTGAAATTTTTTGGCCAAACAGGAAGTGAGCTATGAGCTATTTCCTGCGTTTTTCCAAATTTTACGAATACACGTATTAAGGCCTTAGAATGGTCCAAAACTTGCAAAACGTGGCAAAAATTATCATTGTCTGATTGCCTTGAATTTGATACATCAACTGGGACTAAATGTGGCATAATGGCTCTATAGCGCCCCCAGTCAGATTCTTTAAACAATTGCTTTTTTGGGGCTCGAAGCGTGCTTAAAAATTTACGAAAATCAACACACACATGATGCCCGGTTTTCCAATAACTATGTTGTAGATTTTGCGCACAGGCATAACAAAATGGTATCATAGCGCCATCCAGAAGATTTTTGCAATCCCATCAGGAAAACACATTGTACACAGGCTAGCAGTGTCCAATGGCTGTTAATGGACAACTGCACCCATCAAGGTCTTGCTGCCACCCCACTGTGCACGAGGGGTGCGAGGGCCCTTTCAACGCTGCTTGCAGCTTTAATTATTAGGGCCCGAGCACCGACCGGTGCCAGGGCCCGGAACGGGTCCTGGCACCGAAGGTGCGAGGAACCTATTGTTTTTGATGGGATTTTTATTCTTCTTCTTCTTCTTCTTCTTCTTCTTCTTCTTCTTCTTCTTTTTATTCTGCTACGAGAACGCATTTTTGAGGGCTTTGCCATGCACGAAAACTCACAAAAATTTGCCCACACGTCAGTCGTGGTGAAAATTGCAAATATTATTATTTTTGTGCTTGGTCATGCCCCGGTGGCTCTATAGCGCCACCAAACACACGGCCATTTTGGAACGCACTTGCTCGGATTCTCACGTAATTTGATAGGGTCATAGAAGTCATCTTATATTTTTTTGTCAATTTTTTTGAAATTTTTTTGCCACACAGGAAGTGAGCTATGAGCCATTTCCTGCGTTTTTTCAGATTTTACGAACACATTTTTGAGGGCCTTATCATTCTCGAAAAGACACCAAACTTCACTCATAGACTTAAAATATTAAGTTCCTTGATTCGATATCTCATTTGGCACTATGTGAGACATGGTGGCTCTATAGCGCCCCCTAATACATAATTGCATATTTGAGGGCATCAACATGCTTGAAACTCACAAAACTTTGCAAACACATTAAGCTGGTCATACTATTTACTAGGATATAGGGTACACAGATAGATGTGGCTAAATTGCATTACAGCGCCACCTAGGAAATTTCAATGAAGCAGCCCTCGCAGCGTGTTTAACCTACATGTACAAAATTCGATGGACATGTGTACTAGGCCAAGACCTAAAAAAAAGTCTCTAGGTGCCATGACCTAGACTCCACAGGAAGTCTTCCATTTTTAATTGAATTTGCAAATTTTTTTAATTTTTTGCCATTCACAGGCATTGTACTTTAACGAACTCCTCCTAGAGATTTTATCCGATCAACGTAAAATTTCGCATATGACATCTTAAGACCTTGGCAATGTTACATTGCGAAGCTTTTTTTGATTCATCGAACTTTGTATCCGTGGCGTCGCGGCGAATTTTGATGTTCCGCCATGAAACAGGAAGTTGGTTTTACGCACACATGCTTTGTGAGAGTTGCGCGAAACTTCACAGGCTTGATAATAGTCTACTTTCAAGTATATCCACATGTTGATATTGGATTGGGTGTGGTCAGGTGGCTCCACAGCGCGCTCTTGACACGGCCATGTTGAGATAAAAGTGCTTTAATGTTCATGAAATTTGGTGTGGTCATTGCGTTTGTCATGTCGAGTGATGGTAATTTTTTTGAAGTTTTTTGGCCAAACAGGAAGTGAGCTATGAGCCATTTCCTGCGTTTTTCCAAATTTTAGAAACACATGTTTGGAAGCCTTAGAATACTCAAAATCTTGTAAAAAGTTGCAAAAATTATAATTGTCCTATTGTCTTCAATTTTATACATCAATTTACACTAAATTTGGCACAATGGCTCTTTAGCGCCCCAATCAGATTTTTAAAAGAATTGCCCTTTTGAGGGTCTCAGCATGTTCGAAAACTCACAAAATTTTGTAAATGTATAAAAACCATCATTCGTATTACTCTGACAAAAATCTTACAAATCGACATGGCAAAAATGGCATTATAGCGCCCCCTGGAAAATTTCAAATAAGCAGCCCTCGCAGCCCGGTAAACCCACATGTATGAAATTCGGTAGACATGTGGAATATGCCGAGACCTACAAAAAAGTCTCTTGGTGCCATGACCTAGACTCAACAGGAAGGCTGCCATTTTTAATTGAAATTGCAACTTTTTTTTTTTTTTTGCCATTCACAGGTGTCGTACTTTAACAAACTCCTCCTAGAGATTTTATCCGATCAACTTAAAATTTGGCATTTAATATCTAAAAAGCTTGCTGACGTTAAATTGCGAAGATTTTTTGATTTCATCGAACGATGCGTCCGTGGCGTCATGGCGAATTTTGATGTCCTGCCATGAAACAGGAATTTGTTTTAATTCACCATACTTTGTGGGATTTGCCTGAAACTTTCCAAGCTTGATAAAATTGTCCGCCCCAGTATAGATATATGCTTATTTTATATCGAGAGGTGCCAGGTGGCTCCACAGCGCCCTCTAGATATGGCCATGTTCAGATAAAAGTGCTTGAAAGTTCATGAAATTTGATATGATCATTGCATTAATCATTCTCCGCAATTGTTAATTTTTTGAAATTTTTTTGCCAAACAGGAAGTGAGCTATGAGCTATTTCCTGCGTTTTTCCAAATTTTACGAACACACGTTTTAAGGCCTTAGAATGCTCCAAAACTTGCAAAACCATTCAAAAATTAGAACTGTCTTATTCTCTTCAATACATCCATCAATTGGCACTAAATGGGGCATAATGGCTCTATAGCGCCCCCAATAATATTTATAAAAGAATTGCTCTTTTGAAAGTCTAAACATGCTGGAAAATTTACAAAAATCAAAACACTCATGGAGCCCCGTATTACGATTACTGTGTTGTAGATTTTGTGCACAGGCAAGTCAAAATGGTATCATAGCGCCCTCCTGAAAATTTTTGCACTCCCATCAGGAAACCACATTGTACGCGGTCGAGCTGTGTCCAATGGCTCTGAATGGACACCTGCAGCCATCAAGATCTTGCTGCCACCCCAATGTGCACAGGGGGGGCGAGGGCCCTTTCAACGCTGCTTGCAGCTTTAATTAGGGCCCGGGCACCGACCGGTGCCAGGGCCCGGAACGGGTCCTGGCACCGAAGGTGCGAGGAACCTATTGTTTTTGATGGGATTTTTATTATTCTTCTTCTTCTTCTTCTTCTTCTTCTTCTTCTTCTTCTTCTTCTCCTTCTTCTTCTTTTTATTCTGCTGCGAGAACGCTTTTTTGAGGGCTTTGCCATGCACGAAAACTCACAAAAATTTGCCCACACGTCAGTCGTGGTGAAAATTGCAAATTATTACTATTTTTGTGCTCAGACATGCCCCGGTGGCTCTATAGCGCCACCAAACACGCGTCCATTTTGGAACGCACTTGCTCGGATTCTCACGAAATTTGATAGAGTCATAGTAATTATCATAAATTTTCTTGTAAATTTTTTTGAAATTTTTTTGCCGCACAGGAAGTGAGCTATGAGCCATTTCCTGCGTTTTTTCAGATTTTACGAACACATTTTTGAGGGCCTTATCATACTTGAAATTTCACCAAACTTCGCTCATAGACTAGAAATATTAAGTTCTTTAATTCGAGATCTCATTTGGCACTAAGTGTGACATGGTAGCTCTATAGCGCCCCCTAATACATAATTGCATTTTTGAGGGCTTCAGCATGCTCGAAAACTCACGTTACTTCGCACATCTATTAAGTTGTTCATACTGTTTACTAGGATATAGGGTGTACTGATGAGCGTGGCAAAATTGCATTACAGCGCCACCTAGAAAATTTCAATGAAGCAGCCCTCGCAGCATGTTTAACCTACATGTACAAAATTCGGTGGACATGTGTACTATGCCAAGACCTAAAAAAAAGTCTCTTGATGCCATGACCTAGACTCAACAGAAAGTCCGCCATTTTTAATTGAATTTGCAAATTTTTTTCATTTTTTGCCATTCACAGGCGTCGTACTTTAACGAACTCCTCCTAGAGATTTTATCCGATCAACTTAAAATTTCGCATACGGCATCTAAAGACCTTGTCAATGTAAAATTGCGAAGCTTTTTTGGATTCATTGAACTTTGTATCCGTGGCGTCGCGGCAAATTTCAATGTTCCGCCATGAAACAGGAAGTTGGTTTTCCACGCACATGCTTTGTGAGATTTGCGCAAAACTTTACAGGCTTCATAAGAGTCTACTTCCAAGTAGAACTATATGTTGATATTAGATTGGGTGTGGTCAGGTGGCTCCACAGCGCCCTCTTGACACAACCATGTTGAGATAAAAGTGCTTGAATGTTCATGAAATTTAGTTTGATCATTGCATTTGTCATGTCAGGTTATGGTAATTTTTTTGGAATTTTTTGGCCAAACAGGAAGTGAGCTATGAGCCATTTCCTGCGTTTCTCCAAATTTTATTAACACATATTTGGAAGCCTAAGAATACTCGAAATCTTGCAAAAAGTTGCACAAATTATAATTGTCTTATTATCTTCAATCTTCTACATCAATTTGCACTAAATTTGGCACCATGGCTCTATAGCGCCCCCAATCAGATTTTAAAAAGAATTGCTCTTTTGAGGGTCTCAGCATGTTCAAAAGCTCACAAAATTTTGTAAATGTATAAAAATCATCATTCCTATTACTCTGATAAAAAGCTTATATATAGGCTTGGCAAAATTGTCATAATAGCGCCCCCTGGATAATTTCAAATAAGCAGCCCTCGCAGCCTGGTAAACCTACATGTATGAAATTCGGTAGAGAAGTGAAATATGACAAGACCTAAAAAAAAGTCTCTTGGTGCCATGACCTAGACTCAACAGGAAGTCCGCCATTTTTAATTGAAATTGCAAATTTTATGGATTTTTTGCCATTCACAGGTGTCGTACTTTAACAAACTCCTCCTAGAGATTTTATCCGATCAACTTAAAATTTGGCATATAATATCTAAAGACCTTGCTAATGTTAAATTGCGAAGCTTTTTTGATTTCATCAAACGATACATCCGAGGCGTCACGGCGAATTTTGATGTCCTGCCATGAAACTGGAATTTACTTTCACTTCCACATACTTTGTGGGATTTGCCTGAAACTTACCAACCTTGATAAAATTGTCCGCCCAAGTACAGATATATGCTAATTTTAGATAGACAGGTGCCAGGTGGCTCCACAGCGCCCTCTAGATATGGCCATGTTCCGATAAAAGTGCTTGAATGCTCATGAAATTTGGTGTGATCATTGCGTTAGTCATTCCCCGCAATTGTTAATTTTTTGAAATTTTTTTGCCAAACAGGAAGTGAGCTATGAGCTATTTCTTGCGTTTTTCCAAATTTTACGAACACACGTTTTAAGGCCTTAGAATGCTCCAAAACTTGCAAAACCTTGCAAAAATTAGAACTGTCTTATTCTCTTCAATACATCCATCAATTGGCACTAAATGGGGCATAATGGCTCTATAGCGCCCCCAATAATATTTATAAAAGAATTGCTCTTTTGAAAGTCTAAACATGCTGGAAAATTTACAAAAATCAACACACTCATGGAGCCCAGTATGACGATTACTGTGTTGTAGATTTTGCGCACAGGCAAGTCAAAATGGTATCATAGCGCCCTCCAGAAAATTTTTGGACTCCCATCAGGAAACCACATTGTACGCGGTCCAGCTGAGTCCAATGGCTCTGAATGGACACCTGCAGCCATCAAGATCTTGCTGCCACCCCAATGTGCACAGGGGGGGCGAGGGCCCTTTCAACGCTGCTTGCAGCTTTAATTCTTCTTCTTCTTCTTCTTTTTCTTCTTCTTATTCTGCTACGAGAACGCATTTTTGAGGGCTTTGCCATGCACGAAAACTCACAAAAATTTGCCCACACGTCAGTCGTGGTGAAAATTGCAAAGTATTATTATTTTTGTGCTTGGTCATGCCCCGGTGGCTCTAAAGCGCCACCAAACACACGGCCAATTTGGAACGCACTTGCTCGGATTCTCACGAAATTTGATAGGGTCATAGAAGTCATCTTATATTTTTTTGTCAATTTTTTTGAAATTTTTTTGCCACACAGGAAGTGAGCTATGAGCCATTTCCTGCGTTTTTTCAGATTTTACGAACACATTTTTGAGGGCCTTATCATACTCGAAAAGACACCAAACTTCACTCATAGACTTAAAATATTAACTTCCTTGATTCGATATCTCATTTGGCACTATGTGTGACATGGTGGCTCTAAAGCGCCCCCTAATACATAATTGCATATTTGAGGGCATCAACATGCTTGAAAACTCAAAAAACTTTGCAAACACATTAAGCTGGTCATACTATTCTCTAGGATATAGGGTTCACAGATCGATGTGGCTAAATTGCATTACAGCGCCACCTAGAAAATTTCAATGAAGCAGCCCTCGCAGCGTGTTTAACCTACATGTACAAAATTCGATGGACATGTGTACTAGGCCAAGACCTAAAAAAAAGTCTCTTGGTGCCATGACCTAGACTCAACAGGAAGTCTGCCATTTTTTATTGAATTTGCAAATTTTTTGGATTTTATGCCATTCACAGGTGTCGTACTTTAACGAACTCCTCCTAGAGATTTCATTCTATAAACTTAAAATTTTGCAAATGACATCTGAAGACCTTGTCGATGTTAAATTGCGAAGCTTTTTTGGATTCATTGAACTTTGTATCCGTGGCGTCGCGGCAAATTTCAATGTTCCGCCATGAAACAGGAAGTTGGTTTTACGCACACATGCTTTGTGAGAGTTGCACGAAACTTCACAGGCTTGATAATAGTCTACTTCCAAGTATACCCACATGTTGATATTGGATTGGGGGTGGTCAGGTGGCTCCACAGCGCCCTCTTGACACGGCCATGTTGAGATAAAAGTGCTTTAATATTCATGAAATTTGGTGTGGTCATTGCGTTTGTCATGATGAGTGATGGTAATTTTTTTGAAGTTTTTTGGCCAAACAGGAAGTGAGCTATGAGCCATTTCCTGCGTTTTTCCAAATTTTAGAAACACATGTTTGGAAGCCTTAGAATACTCAAAATCTTGCAAAAAGTTGCACAAATTATAATTGTCTTATTGTCTTCAATTTTATACATCAATTTACACAAAATTTGGCACAATGGCTCTTTAGCGCCCCCAATCAGATTTTTAAAAGAATTGCCCTTTTGAGGGTCTCAGCATGTTCGAAAACTCACAAAATTTTGTAAATGTATAAAAACCATCATTCGTATTACTCTGACAAAAAACTTACAAATCGACATGGCAAAAATGGCATTATAGCGCCCCCTGGAAAATTACAAATAAGCAGCCCTCGCAGCCCGGTAAACCCACATGTATGAAATTCGGTAGACATGTGGAATATGCCGAGACCGACAAAAAAGTCTCTTGGTGCCATGACCTAGAATCAACAGGAAGGCTGCCATTTTTAATTGAAATTGCAACTTTTATTTTTTTTTTGCCATTCACAGGTGTCGTACTTTAACGAACTCCTCCTAGAGATTTTTTCCGATCAACTTAAAATTTGGCATATGATATCTAAAAACCTTGCTGACGTTAAATTGCAAAGCTTTTTTGATTTCATCGAACGATGCATCCGTGGCGTCATGGCGAATTTTGATGTCCTGCCATGAAACAGGAAGTTGCTTTTAGTCCCACATACTTTGTGGGATTTGCCTGAAACTTTCCAAGCTTGATAAAACTGTCCGCCCAAGTATAGATATATGCTTATTTTATATCGAGAGGTGCCAGGTGGCTCCACAGCGCCCTCTAGATATGGCCATGTTCAGATAAAAGTGCTTGAAAGTTCATGAAATTTGATATGATCATTGCATTAGTCATTCTCCGCAATTGTTACTTTTTTGAAATTTTTTTGCCAAACAGGAAGTGAGCTATGAGCTATTCCCTGCGTTTTTCCAAATTTTACGAACACATGTTTTATTAAGGCCTTAGAATGCTCCAAAACTTGCAAAACCATCCAAAAATTAGAACTGTCTTATTCTCTTCAATACATCCATCAATTGGCACTAAATGGGGCATAATGGCTCTATAGCGCCCCCAATAATATTTATAAAAGAATTGCTCTTTTGAAAGTCTAAACATGCTGGAAATTTTACAAAAATCAAAACAGTCATGGAGCCCCGTATTACGATTACTGTGTTGTAGATTTTGTGCACAGGCAAGTCAAAATGGTATATTAGCGCCCTCCAGAAAATTTTTGCACTCCCATCAGGAAACCACATTGTACGCGGTCGAGCTGTGTCCAATGGCTCTGAATGGACACCTGCAGCCATCAAGATCTTGCTGCCACCCCAATGTGCACAGGGGGGCGAGGGCCCTTTCAACGCTGCTTGCAGCTTTAATTAGGGCCCGAGCACCGACCGGTGCGAGGAACCTATTGTTTTTGATGGGATTTTTATTATTCTTCTTCTTCTTCTTCTTCTTCTTCTTCTTCTTCTTCTTCTTTTTATTCTGCTGCGAGAACGCATTTTTGAGGGCTTTGCCATGCACGAAAACTCACAAAAATTTGCCCACGCGTCAGTCGTGGTGAAAATTGCAAAATATTATTATTTTTGTGCTTGGACATGCCCCAGTGGCTCTATAGCGCCACCAAACACGCGGCCATTTTGGAACGCACTTGCTCGGATTCTCACGAAATTTTATAGAGTCATAGTAGTCATCATAAATTTTTTTGTAAATTTTTTTGAAATTTTTTTGCCTCACAGGAAGTGAGCTATGATCCATTTCCTGCGTTTTTTTAGATTTTACGAACACATTTTTGAGGGTTTTATCATACTCGAAAACTCACCAGACTTGGCTCATAGACTAGAAATATTACGTTCTTTGATTCGATATCTCATTTGGCACTGGGTGTGATATGGTAGCTCTATAGCGCCCCCTAATACATAATTGCATTTTTGAGGGCCTCAGCATGCTTGAAAACTCACAAAACTTTGTAAACATATTAAGCAGGTCTTACTTTTAACTAGGATTTAAGGTTTTCAGATGGATGTGGCAAAATTGCATTACAGCGCCACCTAGAAAATTTCAATGAAGCAGCCCTCGCAGCTTGTTTGACCTACATGTACAAAATTCGGTGGACATGTGTACTATGCCAAGACCTAAAAAAAAGTCTCTAGGTGCCATGAACTAGACTCAACAGGAAGTCCGCCATTTTTAATTGAATTTGCAAATTTTTTAAATTTTTTGCCATTCACAGGCTTCGTACTCTAACGAACTCCTCCTAGAGATTTTATCCGATCAACTAAAAATTTTGAATTTAACATCTTAAGACCTTGTCGATGTTAAATTGCGAAGCTTTTTTGGATGCATCGAACTTTGCATCCGTGGCGTCGCGGCGAATTTCGATGTTCCGCCATGAAACAGGAAGTTGGTTTTACGCGCACATGCTTTGTGAAATTTGCGCGAAACTTTACAGGCTTTATAGGAGTCCACTTCCAAGAAGACCTATATGTTGATATTAGATTGGGTGTGGTCAGGTGGCTCCACAGCGCCCTCTTGAAACGGCCATGTTGAGATAAAAGTGCTTGAATGTTCATGAAATTTAGTGTTATCATTGCTTTGTTCATGTCGAGTTATATTAATTTTTTTGAAATTTTTTGGCCAAACAGGAAGTGAGCTATGCGCCATTTCCTGCATTTTTCCTAATTTTATAAACACATGTTTGGATGCTTAACAATACTCGAAATCTTGCAAAAAGTTGCACAAATTATAATTGTCTTATTATCTTCAATTTTATATATCAATTCACACTAAATTTGGCACAATGGCTCTATAGCGCCCCCAATCAGATTTTTAAAAGAATTGCCATTTTGAGGGTCTCAGCATGTTCTAAAACTCACAAAATTTTGTAAATGTATAAAGACCATCATTCGTATTACTCTGACAAAAAACTTATATCTAGACATGGCAAAAATTTCACCATAGCGCCCCCTGGAAAATTTTAAATAAGCAGCCCTCGCAGCCTGGTAAACCTACATGTATGAAATTCGATAGACATGTGGAAAATCCGGAGACCTAAGAAAAAGTCTCTTGGTGCCATGACCTAGACTCAACAGGAAGTCCGCCATTTTTAATTGAAATTGCAAATTTTTTGGATTTTATGCCATTCACAGGTGTCGTACTTTAACGAACTCCTCCTAGAGATTTCATTCTATAAACTTAAAATTTTGCAAATGACATCTGAAGACCTTGTCGATGTTAAATTGCGAAGCTTTTTTGGATTCATTGAACTTTGTATCCGTGGCGTTGCGGCGAATTTCGGTGTTCAGCCATGAAACAAGAAGTTGGTTTTACGCGCACATGCTTTGTGACATTTGCCCGAAACTTCACAGGCTTGATTAAATTGTCCGCCTAAGTATAAATATATGCTAATATTAGATCGTAAGTGGTCAGGTGGCTTCACAGCGCCCTCTAGATACGGCCTTGTTAAGATAAAAGTGCTTGAATGTTCATGAAATTTTGTTTGATCATTGAATTTGTCATTGCAGGCAATGACTAATTTTTTGAAATTTTTTGGCCAAACAGGAAGTGAGATATGAGCTATTTCCTGCGTTTTTCCAAATTTTATGAACGCACGTTTGAAAGCCTTTAAATACTCCAAAGCTTGCCAAACCTTGCACAAATTATAATTTTCTTATTCTCTTCACTGTCATCCATCAACTGGAGCCTAATGTGGCATAATGGCTCAAGAGCGCCCCCAATCAGATTTTTAAAAGAATTGCCTTTTAGAGGGTCTCAGAATGTTCGAAAACTCACAAAATTTTGTAACTATATAAAGACCCTCATTCATAATACTCTGATAAAAAGCTAACATATTGGCATGGCAAAAATTTCATTATAGCACCCCCTGGAAAATTTCAAATAAGCAGCCCTCGCAGCCTGCCATGACCTAGACTCAACAGGAAGTCCGCCATTTTTAATTGAAATTGCAAATTTTTTGGATTTTTTGCCATTCACAGGTGTCGTACTTTAACGAACTCCTCCTAGAGATTTTACCCGATCAACTTAAAATTTGGCATATAATATCTAAAGACCTTGCTAATGTTAAATTGCGAAGCTTTTTTGGATTCATCGAAATTTGTGTCCGTGGCGTTGCGGCGAATTTTGATGTCCTGCCATGAAACAGGAAGTTACTTTCACTTCCACATACTTTGTGGGATTTGCCTGAAACTTTCCAACCTTGATAAATTGTCCGCCCAAGTACAGATATACGCTAATTTTAGATAGAGAGCTTCCAGGTGGCTCCACAGCGCCCTCTAGATATGGCCATGTTCAGATAAAAGTGCTTGAATGTTCATGAAATTTGGTGTGATCATTGCGTTAGTCATTCCCCGCAATTGTAAATTTTTTGAAATTTTTTTGCCAAACAGGAAGTGAGCTATGAGCTATTTCTTGCATTTTTCCAAATTTTACGAACACACGTTTTAAGGCCTGAGAATGCTCCAAAACTTGCAAAACCGTGCAAAAATTAGAACTGACTTATTCTCTTCAATACATCCATCAATTGGCACGAAGTGGGGCATAATGGCTCTATAGCGCCCCCAATAATATTTATGAAAGAATTGCTCTTTTGAAAGTCGAAACATGCTGGAAAATTTACAAAAATCAACATACTCATGGAGCCCCGTATTACGATTACTGTGTTGTAGATTTTGCACACAGGCAAGTCAAAATGGTATCATAGCGCCCTCCAGATAATTTTTGGACTCCCAACAGGAAACCACATTGCACGCAGTACAGCTGTGTCCAATGGCTCTGAATGGACACCTGCAGCCATCAAGATCTTGCTGCCACCCCAATGTGCACAAGGGGGGCGAGCGCCCTTTCAACGCTGCTTGCTTTAATCTTCTTCTTCTTCTTCTTCTTATTATTAGGGCCCGAGCACCGACCGGTGCCAGGGCCCGGAACGGGTCCTGGCACCGAAGGTGCGAGGAACCTATTGTTTTTGATGGGATTTTTATTATTCTTCTTCTTCTTCTTCTTCTTCTTCTTCTTCTGCTGCGAGAACGCATTTTTGAGGGCTTTGCCATGCACGAAAACTCACAAAAATTTGCCGACACGTCAGTCGTCGTGAAAATTGCAAACTATTATTATTTTTGTGCTTGGACATGCCCCTGTGGCTCTATAGCGCCACCAAACACGCGGCCATTTTGGAACGCACTTGCTCGGATTCTCACAAAATTTCATAGAGTCATAGTAGTCATCATAAATTTTTTTGTCAATTTTTTTGAAAATTTTTTGCCGCACAGGAAGTGAGCTATGAGCCATTTCCTGCGTTTTTTCAGATTTTACGAACACATTTTTGAGGGTTTTATCATACTCGAAAACTGACCAAACTTGGCTCATAGACTAGAAATATTACGTTCTTTGATTCAATATCTCATTTGGCAGTGGATATGACATGGTGGCTCTATAGCGCCCCCTAACGCATATTTGCATTTTTAAAGGCATCAGCATACTCGAAAACTCACAAAACTTTGCAAACATATTAAGCTAGTCATACTTTGTACTTGAATATAGGATTTTTAGATAGATGTGGCAAAATTGCATTACAGCGCCACCTAGAAAATTTCAATGAAGCTGCCCTCGCAGTGTGTTTAACCTACATGTAGGAAATTCGGTGGACATGTGTACTATGCCAACACCTAAAAAAAAGTCTCTTGGTGCCATGACCTAGACTCAACAGGAAGTCCGCCATTTTTAATTGAATTTGCAAATTTTTTAAATTTTTTGCCATTCACAGGCGTCATACTTTAACGAACTCCTCCTAGAGATTTTATCGTATCAACTTAAAATTTCGCAAATGACATCTAAAGACCTTGTCGATGTTAAATTGCGAAGCTTTTTTGGATTCATTTAACTTTGTACCCATGGCGTTGCGGCGAATTTCGATGTTCCGCCATTAAAAAGGAAGCTGGTTTTACGCGCACATGCTTTGTAAGATATGCGCAAAACTTCACAGGCTTGATTAAATTGTCCCTTTAAGTATAAATATATGCTAATATTCGATCGGGAGTGGCCAGGTGGCTCCACAGCGCCCTCTAGATACATCCATGTTAAAATAAAAGTGCTTGAATGTTTATGAAATTAGGTGTGATCATTGCATTTGTCATTGCTGGCAATAAGTAATTTTTTGAAATTTTTTGGCCAAACAGGAAGTGAGTTATGAGCTATTTCCTGCGTTTTTCCAAATTTTACGAACGCACGTTTGAAAGCCTTAAAATACTCCAAAGCTTGCCAAACCTTGCACAAATTATAATTGTCTTATTCTCTTCACTGTTATTCATCAACTGGAGCCTAATGTGGCATAATGGCTCAAGAGCGCCCCCAATCAGATTTTTAAAAGAATTGCCTTTTTGAGGGTTTCAGCATGTTCGAAAACTCACAAAATTTTGTAAATATATAAAGACCCTCATTCATAATACTCTGATGAAAAGCTTACATATTGGCATGGCAAAAAATTCATTATAGCGCCCCCTGTAAAATTTCAAATAAGCAGCCCTCGCAGCCTGGTAAACCTACATGAACAAAATTCGGTGGACATGTGTACTATGCCAAGACCTAAAAAAAAGTCTCTTGGTGCCATGACCTAGACTCAACAGGAAGTCCGCCATTTTTAATTGAATTTGCAATTTTTTTTTATTTTTTGCCATTCACAGGCGTCGTACTTTAACGAACTCCTCCTAGAGATTTTAACCGATCAACTTAAAATTTTGCATATGACATCTAAAGACCTTGTCAATGTTAAATTGCAAAGCTTTTTTGGATTCATTTAACTTTGTATCCGTGGCGTCGCGGCGAATTTCGTTGTTCCGCCATGAAACAGGAAGTTGGTTTTATGCGCATATGCTTTGTGAGATTTGCCTGAAACTTTAGAGGCTTAATAAAAGTCGACATCTAAATGTACTTATATGTTGATATTGGATTGGGTGTGGTCAGGTAGCTCCACAGCGCCCTCTTGACACGGCCATGTTGAGTTAAAAGTGCTTGAATGTTCATGAAATTTGGTCTGATCATTACATTTGTTTTTTTGGGCTATGCTTATTTTTTTGAAATTTTTCGGCCAAACAGGAAGTGAGCTATGAGCCATTTCCTGCGTTATTCCAAATTTTACGAACACAAGTTTGAAGGCTTAACCATACTCGAAAACTTGCAAAACTTTGCAAAAATTATATTTGTTTGATTGTCTTCAATTTGAGACAGAAATTGGCAGTAAATGTGGCATAATGGCTCTATAGCGCCCCCAATTAGATTTTTAAAAGAATTTCCCATTTGAGGGTCTCAGCATGCTCAAAAACTCACAATATTTTGTACCTTTCTAAAAACCATCATTTCTATTACACTGATAAAAAAATACATATAGAGTTGGCAAAAATGGCATTATAGCGCCCCCTGGAAAATTTCAAATAAGCAGCCCTCGCATCGTGGTTGACCTGCATGGATGAAATTCGGTGGACATGTGGAATTACCGATACCTAAAAAAACTCTTTTGGTGCCATGACCTAGACTCAACAGGAAGTCCGCCATTTTTAATTGAAATTGCAAATTTTTTGGATTTTTCGCCATTCACAGGAGTCGTACTTTAACGAACTCCTCCTAGAGATTTTATCCGATCAACTTAAAATTTGGCAAGTAATATTTAAAGACCTTGCTGATGTAAAATTGCAAAGCTTTTTTGGATTGATGCAACGGTGTATCCATGGCGTCGTGGCGAATTTTGATGTCCCGCCATGAAACAGGAAATTGCTTTTACTCCCACATACTTCGTTCGATTTGCCTGAAACTTTCCAAGCTTGATAATATTGTCCTCCAAAGTATAAATATATGCTAATATTAGATAGGGAGTGGCCAGGTGGCTCCACAGCGCCCTCTAGATACGGGCATGTTAAGTTAAAAGTGCATGAATGTTCATGAAATTTGGGGTGATCATTGCATTAGTAATTCTGGGCAATGGTTATTTTTTTGAAATTTATTGCATAAACAGGAAGTGAGCTTTGAGCTATTTCCTGTGTTTTTCCAAAATTTTACGAACTCATGTTTTCAGGCCTTAGAAAGCTCCATTTTATTTTCTTCAATGTCATCCATCAATTAGCATTAAATATGGCATAATGGCTCTATAGCGCCCCCAGTCAGATATTTAAAAGTATTGCTCCTTTGATTGCCTAAACATACTGGAAAATTTACAAAAATCAGCACACTCATGGAGCCTGACATTACAATTACCTTGTTGTAGATTTTGCACAGAGGTACGTGAAAATGGTATTGTAGCGCCCTCTAGAAAATTTTAGCACTCCCCTCAGGAAACCACATTGCACACAGTCTAGCAGTGCCCAATGGCTCTTAATGGACACCTGCAGCCATCAAGATTTTTCTGCCACCCCAACGTGCGCGAGGGGGGCGAGGGCCCTTTCAACGCTGCTTGCAGCTTTAATTATTATTCTGCTGCGAGAACCCATTTTTGAAGGCTTTACCATGCACGAAAACTCACAAAAATTTGCAAACACGTCAGACTTGGTGAAAATTACAAAGTTCTATTGTTTTCGTCCTTGTACATGCCCCAGTGGCTCTATAGCGCCACCAAACATGCGGCCATTTTGGAACGCACTTGCTCGAATTCTCATTGAATTCGACAGGGCCACAGCAGTCATAATAAATTTTTTTGTCAATTTTTTTGAAATTTTTTTGCCGCTCAGGAAGTGAGCTATGAGCCATTTCCTGCGTTTTTTCAGATTTTACGAACACATTTTTGAGGGTTTTATCATACTCGAAAACTCATCAAACTTGGCTCATAGACTTAAAATATTAAATACTTTGATTCGATATCTCATTTGGCACTAAGTTTGACATGGTAGCTCTATAGCGCCCCCTAATACATAATTGCATTTTTGAGGGCCTCAGCATGCTCGAAAACTCACAAAACTTTGCAGACCTATTAAGGTGGTCATACTATTTACTAGAATATAAAGTTTGAAGAAAAATGTGGCAAAATTGCATTACAGCGTCACCTAGAAAATTTCAATGAAGCAGCTCTCGCAGCGTGTTTAATCTACATGTTCCAAATTCGGTGGACATATGTACTATGCCAAGACCTAAAAAAAAATCACTTAGTGCCATGACCTAGACTCAACAGGAAGTCCGCCATTTTTAATTGAATTTGCAAATTTTTTTAATTTTTTGCCATTCATAGGCGTCGTACTTTAACGAACTCCTCCTAGAGATTTTTTCCGCTCAACTTAAAATTTTGCATATGACATCTAAAGACCTTGTCAATGTTAAATTGCGAAGCTTTTTTGGATTCATCGAACTTTGTATCCGTGGCGTTGCGGCGAATTTCGATGTTCCGCCATGAAACAGGAAGTTGGTTTTACGCGCACATGCTTTGTGAAATTTGCGCGAAACTTTACAGGCTTTATAGGAGTCCACTTCCAAGTAGACCTATATGTTGATATTAGATTGGGTGTGGTCAGGTGGCTCCACAGCGCCCTCTTTAAACGGCCATGTTGAGATAAAAGTGCTTGAATGTTCATGAAATTTGGTGTGATCATTGCATTTTTCATGTTGAGTTATTTTAATTTTTTTGAAATTTTTTGGCCAAACAGGAAGTGAGCTATGCGCCATTTCCTGCGTTTTTCCAAATTTTATAAACACATGTTTGGATGCTTTAGAATACTCGAAATCTTGCAAAAAGTTGCACAAATTATAATTGTCTTATTATCTTCAATTTTCTATATCAATTTACACTAAATTTGGCACAATGGCTCTATAGCGCCCCCAATCAGATTTTTAAAAGAATTGCCATTTTGAGGGTCTCAGCATGTTCTAAAACTCACAAAATTTAGTAAATGTATAAAGACCATCATTCGTATTACTCTGACAAAAAACTTATATATATACATGGCAAAAATGTCACTATAGCGCCCCCTGGAAAATTTTAAATAAGCAGCCCTCGCAGCCTGGTAAACCTACATGTATGAAATTCGGTAGACATGTGGAATATGCCGAGACCTACAAAAAATTCTCTTGGTGCCATGACCTACACTCAACAGGAAGTCCACCATTTTTAATTGAAATTGCAACTTTTTTGGATTGTTGGCCATTCACAGGTGTCGTACTTTAACAAACTCCTCCTAGAGATTTTATCTGATCAACTTAAAATTTGGCGTATGACATTATAAGACGTCGTCGATGTTAAATTGCGAAGCTTTTTTGGATTCATCGAACTTTGTATCCGTGGCGACGCGGCGAATTTCAATGTTCCACCATGAAAATGGAAGTTTATTTTATGAGCATATGCTTTGGGAAATTTACATGAAACTTTACAGGCTTAATGATAGTCTAATTCCAAATATACCTATATGTTGATATTGGAGTGGGTGTGGTCAGGTGGCTCTACAGCGCCCTCTTGACACGGCCATGTTGATATAAAAGTGCTTGAATGTTCATGAAATTTGGTCAGATCATTGCATTTGGTTTTCTGGGCTGTGCTGATTTTTTTGAAATTTTTCGGCCAAACAGGAAGTGAGCTATGAGTCATTTCCTGCGTTATTCCAAATTTTATGAACACACATTTGAAGGCCTTAGCATACTCGAAAACTTGCAAAACTTAGCTAAAATTTTATTTGTCACATTCTCTTCAATTTGAAACAAAAATTGGCAGTAAATGAGGCATCATGGCTCTATAGCGCCCCCAATACAATTTTTAAAAGAATTACCCTTTTGAGGGTTTCAGCATGCTCAAAAACTCACAAAATTTTGTACAATTTTAAAGACCATCATTCCTATTACACTGATAAAAAATTTACAAATAGGCGTGGCAAAAATGGCATTATAGCGCCCCCTGGAAAATTTCAAATAAGCAGCCCTCGCAGCCCGATAAACCCACATGTATGAAATTCGGTAGACATGTGGAATATGCCGAGACCTACAGAAAAGTCTCTTGGTGCCATGACCTAGACCCAACAGGAAGGCTGCCATTTTTAATTGAAATTGCAACTTTTTAAAATTTTTTTTGCCATTCACTGGTGTCGTACTTTAACGAACTCCTCCTAGAGATTTTATCCGATCAACTTAAAATTTGGCATATAATATCTAAAAACCTTGCTGACGTTAAATTGCGAAGCTTTTTTGATTTCATCGAACGATGCATCTGTGGCGTCACGGCGAATTTTGATGTCCTGCCATGAAACAGGAAGTTGCTTTCAATTCCACATACTTTGTGGGATTTGCCTGAAACTTTCCAAGCTTGATAAAATTGTCCGCCCAAGTATAGATATATTTTTATTTTATATCGAGAGGTACCAGGTGGCTCCACAGCGCCCTCTAGATATGGCCATGTTCAGATAAAAGTGCTTTAAAGTTCATGAAATTTGGTATGATCATTGCATTAGTCATTCTCCGCAATTATTAATTTTTTTAAATTTTTTTGCCAAACAGGAAGAGAGCTATGAGCTATTTCCTGCGTTTTTCCAAATTTTACAAACACACGTTTTAAGGCCTTAGAATGCTCCAAAACTTGCAAAACCATCCAAAAATTAGAGCTGTCTTATTCTCTTCAATACATCCATCAATTGGCACTAAATGGGGCATAATGGCTCTGTAGCGCCCCCAATAATATTTATAAAAGAATTGCTCTTTTGAAAGTCTAAACCTGCTGGAAAATTTTCAAAAATCGAAACACTCATGGAGCCCTGTATTACGATTACTGTGTTGTAGATTTTGTGCACAGGCAACTCAAAATGGTATCATAGCGCCCTCCAGAAAATTTTTGCACTCCCATCAGGAAACCACATTGTACGCGGTCCAGCTGTGTCCAATGGCTCTGAATGGACACCTGCAGCCATCAAGATCTTGCTGCCACCCCAATGTGCACAGGGGGGGCGAGGGCCCTTTCAACGCTGCTTGCAGCTTTAATTATTATTATTATTATTCCTCCGACATTTCAAGGGCCAATTTCGCCCCTTTTCCAATGGTGAAATCGCGTCTAACTTTCCACAGACGTCCGGCCTCATCCGAAATTTGATATTTTTATGCGGTCATACAGGTTCGACCCCGAATGCCGAAATAGCGCCCCCTTAACACGTTTCAAAATTCCCATAGGGAAATTCGGTTACTTTGTTGTAGGCAGACGAAATTTGGTAGTTATATGACTTGTAACAAGCCATACAAAAAACTTCATTGTAGCCATGCCTTAAACCCAACAGGAAGTCGGCCATTTTGATTTGAATTTTTGAATTTTAAAACAAACTCCTCCTAGGGATTTCGCCGAATCAACTTCAAATTTGGTAGAGATCATTGTGAGACCAAGCTGATCAAAAGTTGTGCTTTGCAGATCTGCAGGTCAAAGGGCGTGGCTGCTAGGGCGTGACAAATTTTAGTGACTTGAGGAAAAAATTTCACAATGCTCTCACATCCAAACACTACATTTCAGAAGCTTCAAACTTGCTGAAAATGATGAGGGCGCCGCCCTGAACATCCTGATTGATTAACTTTCCACTTTGTCAATAGCGCCTTTCGGTGGTAACAGGAAGTGACCACTCGTTACTTCCACTTGTACTGATGACACATTGTTGAACCCATCAACTTCATTCTACTTCTAAAACATGCAGAACAAGTTGATGAAGCTACATTGTAAACGCTGTATAGCTACGAGTAATGGCGTCCGTGTGGCGAAGTGGCGACTTTGGATGCCTCGCCATGAAAATATGTTTGGGATTCCCAATGCTCTCACGCCCACATACTTGACTGTAGTAGCTTCAAACTTGCTGGACATGATCATGGCTCCGCCCTGAACATCCAGATACATTACATTCCCACTTTGGAACTAGCGCCTCCCTGTGGTAACAGGAAGTGAGAAGTCATTACTTTCACTTGTACTGATGACACATAGTTGAACACACCAACCTCATTCCACTTCTATTATATGCAGAACAAATAGATGAAGCTACCTTATGAATGCTGTGATGTTACGCATAATCGCGTCCGTGTAGCGACGCAGCGACTTTCCATCCCTCGCCATGAAAATACGTTTGGGTTTTTGATGTCTTTAAAAAATTGTATCATCATAAAAATTAATTGACAGGTCGAGGGTGTCAAGCTCTCAAATCTGATTGGGGCTTTGCTCATGAGAGCAGCAAAATGCCTCGATAGCGCCCCCTTGAAATTTTCAAAATCCCCTCACCATAGGGGTTTTTTTGGGGTAGGAAGATGAAAATTGGTACACATGTGTATTTGGCCAAGTCGCACAAAAAAGTCTCCAGCATTATTTGTCTACTCCAAACAGGAAGTCGGCCATTTTGATTTTAACGTGACATTTTTGCCTGATTTCCACATATTGTATTTTAACGCACTCCTCCTAGAGATTATAAAAAACATTGAGTGACCATGCTGATCAAAAATTGTGCTCTGCAGGTCTGTAGGTCAGTGGGCGTGGCTACTAACAGGAAGTGACCAGTTTTTAATTTCACTTGTACTGATGACACATGGTTGAACCCATCAACTTTTTTCCACCTGTACAACATGTAGAAGAAGTTGCATAAACTACCTTACGAATGCTGTGATGCTTCGAGTAATGGCGCCCGTGTGGCAATTCGGTGACAATGGATCCCTCGTCATGTAAATATGTTTGGGTATTTGATGTTCTTAATGAATTCATATCATCATGGAAATTGATATGTCAGTCAAGGGTGGTGAGCTCTAACATCTGATTGGGGCAATGCCCATGAAGGCAGCAAAATGCCTCGATAGCGCCCCCTTGGAATTCTGAAAGACCCCTCCCCATAGGAGTTTTTTGGGAGTAGGAAGATGAAAATTGGTACACATGTGTATGTTGCCAATTTGAACAAAAAAGTCTCTGGCACCATCGGTCAATTCCAAACAGGAAGTCAGTACTTTTTATTTTAATGTGTCATTTTGGCCCGATTTTCACATATTGCATTTTAACGAACTCCTCCTAGCGATTCCGTCCATTCAACCTAATATTTATTTCAGATCATCAAGAGACCATGATGATCAGAAGTTGTGCTCTGCATGGCTGTCGCTTAATGAGCCTGGCCGCCATGGTGTCCCCATTTCAGATGCCTCGCCAAACACATTCGAGCTGCTCCCTCTCCCTCATACTTCATCCAAATGGATTCAAAATTCCTGTACATGGTAAAAGCTCCACCCTGAACGCCTTGATGTGCTGCTAAACAATCTACTTCAGCATGCCCCCTTATGGAAACAGAAAATGCCATATTTTACGTTGAAATTGGTCAATTTGCTCAAAACGTCACATTTGTGCTTAGGGTCTGCCCCTGAATGCACCTGCCAAAATTTGGTTCCACTTTGAGCGACTTTTGGTAGATGAAGTATCAACTTATCATAATTCCTTCAGCTTTGTCCGATTTGCTCGACACTTTCTATTACGTTGGGGCCGGCACTTGACATGTCCAATGGTCGTGAGTGCACAGCTGCACCCGTCAGGATCTCACCACAAACCCCAACATGCGCATGGGGGCGAGGGCCCGTTCAACGCTGCTTGCAGCTTTAATTATTAGGGCTCGAGCACCGACCGGTGCCAGGGCCCGGAACGGGTCCTGGCACCGAAGGTGCAAGGAACCTATTGTTTTTGATGGGATTTTTATTATTAGGGCCCGAGCACCGACCGGTGCCAGGGCCCGGAACGGGTCCTGGCACCGAAGGTGCGAGGAACCTATTGTTTTTGATGAGATTTTTATTCTTCTTCTTCTTCTTCTTCTTCTTCTTCTTCTTCTTTTTATTCTGCTGCGAGAACGCATTTTTGAGGGCTTTGCCATGCACGAAAACTCACAAAAATTTGCCCACACGTCAGTCGTCGTGAAAATTGCAAAGTATTATTATTTTTGTGCTTGGACATGCCCCGGTGGCTCTATAGCGCCACCAAACACGCGGCCATTTTGGAACGCACTTGCTCGGATTCTCACGAAATTGTACAGAGTCATAGTAGTCATAATAAATTTTTTTGAAAATTTTTTTGAAATTTTTTTGCCTCACAGGAAGTGAGCTATGAGCCATTTCCTGCGTTTTTTCAGATTTTACGAACACATTTTTGAGGGCCTTATTATACTTGAAAATAGACCAAACTTAGCTTATTGACTAAAAATATTAAGTTCTTTGATTCCATATCTCATTTTGCAGTGGGTGAGACATGGTAGCTCTATAGCGCCCCCTAATACATAATTGCTTTTTTGAGGGCATCACCATGCTCGAAAACTCACAAAACTTTGCTAACATATTAAGCTGGTCATACTCTTTACTAGGATATGGGGTTTACAGATGGATGTGGCAAAATTGCATTACAGCGCCACCTAGAAAATTTCAATGAAGCAGCCCTCGCAGCATGTTTAACCTACATGAACTAAATTCGGTGGACATGTGTACTATGCCAAGACCTAAAAAAAAGTCCCTTGGTGCCATCACCTAGACTCAACAGGAAGTCCGCCATTTTTAATTGAATTTGCAAATTTTTTTAATTTTTTGCCCATCACAGACGTCGTACTTTAACGAACTCCCCCTAGAGATTTTATCCGATCAACTTAAAATTTTGCATATGACATCTAAAGACCTTGTCAATGTTAAATTGCGAAGCTTTTTTTGATTCATTGAACTTTGCATCCGTGGCGTTGCGGCGAATTTCGATGTTCCGCCATGAAAGAGGAGATTGGTTTTATGCGCATATGCTTTGTGAGATTTGCCCGAAACTTTAGAGGCTTAATAAGAGTCAACTTCTTAATATACCTATATGTTGATATTGGATTGGGTGTGGTCAGGTAGCTCCACAGCGCCCTCTTGACACGGCCATGTTGAGTTAAAAGTGCTTGAATGTTCATGAAATTTGGTCTGATCATTACATTTGTTTTTTGGGGCAATGCTTATTTTTTTTAAATTTTTCGGCCAAACAGGTAGTGAGCTATGAGCCATTTCCTGCGTTATTCCAAATTTTACGAACACACGTTTGAAGGCTTTACCAAACCCGAAAACTAGCAAAACTTTGGAAAAATTATAATTGTCTGATTGTCTTCAATGTGAGGCAGAAATTGGCAGTAAATGTGGCATAATGGCTCTATAGCGCCCCCAATCAGATTTTTAAAAGAATTGTCCATTTGAGGGTTTCAGCATACTCAAAAACTCACAAAATTTTGTACCATTCTAAAAACCTTCATTCCTATTACACTGATAAAAAAATACATATAGAGTTGGCAAAAATGGCATTATAGCGCCCCCTGGAAAATTTCAAATAAGCAGCCCTCGCATCGTGGTTGACCTGCATGTATGAAATTCGGTAGACATGTGGAATATGCTGATACCTAAAAAAAACTCCTTTGGTTCCATGACCTAGACTCAACAGGAAGTCCGCCATTTTTAATTGAAATTGCAAATTTTTTGGATTTTTCGCCATTCACAGGTGTCGTACTTTAACGAACTCCTCCTAGAGATTTTATCCGATCAACATAAAATTTGGCAAGTAATATCTAAAGACCTTGCTGATGTTAAATTGCGAAGCTTTTTTGGATTGATGCAACAATGTATCCGTGGCGTCGCGGCGAATTTTGATGTCCCGCCATGAAACAGGAAATTGCTTTTACTCCCACATACTTCATTCGATTTGCCTGAAACTTTCCAAGCTTGATAGTATTGTCCTCCAAAGTATAAATATATGCTAATATTAGATAGTGAGTGGCCAGGTGGCTCCACAGCGCCCTCTAGATACGGGCATGTTAAGTTAAAAGTGCTTGAATGTTCATGAAATTTGGGGTGATCATTCCATTAGTCATTCTGGGCAATGGGTAATTTTTTGAAATTTATTGCATTAACAGGAAGTGAGCTATGAGCTATTTCCTGTGTTTTTCCAAAATTTTACGAACTCATGTTTTCAGGCCTTAGAAAGCTCCAAAACTTAAAAAACCTAGCAAACAGTATAAATGTCTTATTTTCTTCAATGTCATCCATCAATGAGCACTAAATATAGCATAATGGCTCTATAGCGCCCCCAGTCAGATATTTAAAAGTATTACTCCTTTGATCGTCTAAACATACTGGAAAATTTACAAAATTCAACACACTCATGGAGCTTGACATTATAATTACCTTGTTGTAGATTTTGCACACAGGTATGTCAAAGTGGTATTGTAGCGCCCTCTAGAAAATTTTAGCACTCCCCTCAGGAAACCACATTGCACACAGTCTAGCAGTGCTCAATGGCTCTTAATGGACACCTGCAGCCATCAAGATTTTTCTGCCACCCCAACGTGCGCGAGGGGGGCGAGGGCCCTTTCAACGCTGCTTGCAGCTTTAATTCTTCTTCTTCTTCTTCTTCTTCTTTTTATTTAGCTGCGAGAACGCATTTTTGAAGCCTTTGCCATGCACGAAAACTCACAAAAATTTGCCCACACGTCAGTCGTAGTAAAAATTGCAAAGTATTATTAATTTTGTGCTTGGACATGCCCCGGTGGCTCTATAGCGCCACCAAACACACTGCCATTTTGGAACGCACTTGCTTGGATTCTCACGAAATTGGATAGGGTTATAGTAGGCATCATATTTTTTTGTCAATTTTTTTGAAGTTTTTTTACCTCACAGGAAGTGAGCTATGAGCCATTTCCTGCGTTTTATCAGATTTTACGAACACATTTTTGAGGGCCTTATCATACTCGAAAACAGACCAAACTTGGCTTATTGACTAAAAATATTAAGTTCTTTAATTTGATATCTCATTTGGAAGTGGGTGAGACATGGTAGCTCTATAGCGCCCCCTATTACTTAATTGCATTTTTGAGGGCATCAACATGCTCGAAAACTCACAAAACTTTGCAAACATATTAAGCTGGTCAAACTCTTTACTAGGATATAGGGTTTACAGATGGATGTGGCAAAATTGCATTACAGCGCCACCTCGAAAATTTCAATGAAGCAGCCCTCGCAGCGTGTTTAACCTACATGTACAAAATTCGGTAAACATGTGTACTATGCCAAGACCTAAAAAAAAGTCTCTTGGTGCCATCACCAAGAATTAACAGGAATTCCGCCATTTTTAATTGAATTTGCAAATTTTTTTAATTTTTTGCCATTCACAGGGGTCGTACTTCAACGAACTCCTCCTAGAGATTTTATCCGATCAACTTAAAATTTGGCATATAATATCTAAAAACCTTGCTGACGTTAAATTGCGAAGCTTTTTTGATTTCATCGAACGATGCATCCGTGGCGTCACGGCGAATTTTGATGTCCTGCCATGAAACAGGAAGTTGCTTTCAATTCCACATGCTTTGTGGGATTTGCCTGAAACTTTCCAAGCTTGATAAAATTGTCCGCCCAAGTATAGATATATGCTTATTTTATATCGAGAGGTGCCAGGTGGCTCCATAGCACCCTCTAGATATGGCCATGTTCAGATAAAAGTGCTTGAAAGTTCAAGAAATTTGGTATGATCATTGCATTAGTCATTCTCCGCAATTGTTAATTTTTTGAAATTTTTTTGACAAACAGGAAGTGAGCTATGAGCTATTTCCTGCGTTTTTCCAAATTTTACGAACACACGTTTTAAGGCCTGAGAATGCTCCAAAACTTGCAAAACCATCCAAAAATTAGAACTGTCTTATTCTCTTCAATACATCCATCAATTGGCACTAAATGGGGCATAATGGCTCTATAGCGCCCCCAATAATATTTATAAAAGAATTGCTCTTTTGAAAGTCTAAACATGCTGGAAAATTTACAAAAATCATAACACTCATGGAGCCCCGTATTATGATTACTGTGTTGTAGATTTTGTGCACAGGCAAGTCAAAATGGTATCATAGCGCCCTCCAGAAAATTTTTGCACTCCCATCAGGAAACCACATTGTACGCGGTCCAGCTGTGTCCAATGGCTCTGAATGGACACCTGCAGCCATCAAGATCTTGCTGCCACCCCAATGTGCACAGGGGTGGCGAGGTCCCTTTCAACGCTGCTTGCAGCTTAAATTAGGGCCCGAGCACCGACCGGTGCCAGGGCCCGGAACGGGTCCTGGCACCGAAGGTGCGAGGAACCTATTGTTTTTGATGGGATTTTTGTGAGGGCCCGAGCACCGACCGGTGCCAGGGCCCGGAACGGGTCCTGGCACCGAAGGTGCGAGTAACCTATTGTTTTTGATGGGATTTTTATTATTCTTCTTCTTCTTCTTCTTCTTCTTCTTTTTATTCTGCTGCGAGAACGCATTTTTGAGGGCTTTGCCATGCACAAAAACTCACAAAAATTTGCCCACTTGTCAGTTGTGGTGAAAATTGCAAACTATTATTAATTTTGTGCTTTGACATGCCCCGGTGGCTCTATAGCGCCACCAAACACGCGGCCATTTAGGAACGAACTTGCTCGGATTCTAATGAAATTTTATGGGGTCATAGAAGTCATCATAAATTTTTGTGTCAATTTTTTTGAAATTTTTTTGCCACACAGGAAGTGAGCTATTAGCCATTTCCTGCGTTTTTTCAGATTTTACGAACACATTTTTGATGGTCTTATCATACTCGAAAAATCACCAAACTTGGCTCATAGACTAAAAATATTACGTTCTTTGATTTGATATCTCATTTGGCAGTAGGTGTGACACGGTGTCTCTATAGCGCCCCCTAATACATAATTGCATTTTTGAGGGCATCAGCATTCTCGAAAACTCACGAAACTTTGCAAACATATTAAGCCCATCATGCTTATTACTAAAATATAGGGTTTACAGATGTATGTGGCAAAATTGCATTACAGCGCCACCTAGAAAATTTCAATGAAGCAGCCCTCGCAGTGTGTTTAACCTGCATGTACAAAATTCGGTGGACATGTGTACTATGCCAAGACCTAAAAAAAAGTCTCTTGGTGCCATGACCTAGACTCAACAGGAAGTCCGCCATTTTTAATTGAATTTGCAATTTTTTTTTATTTTTTGCCATTCACAGGCGTCGTACTTTAACGAACTCCTCCTAGAGATTTTATCCGATCAAATTACAATTTCGCATATGACTTTTTAAGACCTGGTCGATGTTAAATTGCGAAGCTTTTTTGGATTCATCGAACTTTGTATCCGTGGCGTCGCGTCGAATTTCGATGTTCCGCCATGAAACAGGAAGTTGGTTTTACGCGCACATGCTTTGCGAGATTTGCGCGAAACTTCACAGGCTTGATAAGAGTCTACTTCCAAGTATACCTATATGTTGATATTAGATTGGGTGTGGTCAGGTGGCTCCACAGCGCCCTCTTGACACGGCCATGTTGAGATAAAAGTGCTTGAATGTTCATGAAATTTGGCGTGACAATTGCATGTGTTTTTTTGGGCTGTAATTATTTTTTTTTTAATTTTTTAACCTAACAGGAAGTGAGCTATGAGCCATTTCCTGCGTTATTCCAAATTTCACGAACACAGGTTTGGAGGTATTACCAAACTCAAAAACTTGCAAAACTTTGCAAAAATTTTATTTGTCTGATTGTCTCTAATTGGAGACAGAATTTGGCAGTAAATGTGACATAATGGCTCTATAGCGCCCCCAATCAGATTTTTAAAAGAATTGCCCTTTTGAGGGTCTCAGCATGCTCAAAAACTCACAAACTTTTGTACAACTCTAAAGCCTATCATTCCTATTACAATAATAAAAAATTTATATATAGGCGTGGCAAAAATGGCATTATAGCGCCCCCTGGAAAATTTCTAATAAACAGCCCTTGCATCGTGGTTGATCAGCATGTATGAACTTCTGTGAACAAGTGGAATATCCTGAGACCTAAAAAAAAGTCTCTTGGAGCCATGACGTAGACCCAACAAGAAGTTTGCCATTTTTAATTGAAATTTCAACTTTTTTAGATTTTTCGCCATTCGCAGGTGTCGTACTTTAACGAACTCCTCCTAGAGATTTTATCCAATCAACTCAAAATTTGGCGAATAATATCTTAAGACCTTGTTGATGGTAAATTGCGAAGCTTTTTTGGATATATCGAACGATGTATCCGTGGCATTGCGGCGAATTTCGGCGTCGCGCCATGAAACAGGAAGTTGGTATAACTCCCACATACTTTGTGGGATTAGTCTAAAACTTTCCAAGCTTGATAATATTGTCCTCCAAAGTATAAATATATGCTAATATTAGATTGGGAGTGGCCAGGTGGCTCCACAGCGCCCTCTAGATACGGGCATGTTAAGTTAAAAGTGCTTGAATGTTCATGAAATTTGGGGTGATTATTGCATTACTCATTCTGGGCGATGGTTAATTGTTTCAAATTTATTGCATAAACAGGAAGTGAGCTATGAGCTATTTCCTGTGTTTTTCCAAAATTTTACGAACTCATGTTTTCAGGCTTTAGAAACCTCCAAAACATAAAAACCCTAGCTAACATTGTAAATGTCTTATTTTCTTCAATGTCATCCATCAATTAGCATTAAATATGGCATAATGGCTCTATAGCGCCCCCAGTCAGATATTTAAAAGTATTGCTCGATTGATCGTCTAAACATACTGGAAAATTTACAAAAATCAACACACTCATGTAGCCTGACTTTACGATTACCTTGTTGTAGATTTTGCAAACAGGTATGTCAAAATGGTATTGTAGGGCCCTCTTGAAAATTTTAGCACTCCCCTCAGGAAACCACATTGCACACAGTCTTGCAGTGCCCAATGGCTCTTAATGGACACCTGCACCCATCAAGATGTTGCTGCCACCCCAACGTTCACGAGGGGTGCGAGGGCCCTTTCAACGCTGCTTGCAGCTTTAATTCTTCTTCTTCTTCTTCTTCTTCTTCTTTTTATTCTGCTGCGAGAACGCATTTTTGAGGGCTTTGCCATGCACGAAAACTCACAAAAATTTGCCCACACGTCAGTCGTGGTGAAAATTGCAAAGTGTTACTATTTTTGTGCTTAGACATACCCCGGTGGCTCTATCGCGCCACCAAACACGCGTCCATTTTGGAACGCACTTGCTCGGACTCTCACAAAATTTGATGGGGTCATAGTAGTCATCATAAATTTTTTTGTAAATTTTTTTGAAATTTTTTTGCTGCACAGGAAGTGAGCTATGAGCCATTTCCTGCGTTTTTTCAGATTTTACGAACACATTTTTGAGGGCCTTATCATACTTGAAATTTCACCAAACTTCGCTCATAGACTAGAAATATTAATTTCTTTAATTCGAAATCTCACTTGGCACTAAGTGTGACATGGTAGCTCTATAGCGCCCCCTAATACATAATTGCATTTTTGAGGGCTTCAGCATGCTCGAAAACTCACGTTACTTTGCAGATCTATTAAGTTTGTCATACTGTTTACTAGGATATAGGGTGTACTGATGAGCGTGGCAAAATTGCATTACAGCGCCACCTAGAACATTTCAATGAAGCAGCCCTCGCAGCATGTTTAACTTAAATGTACAAAATTCGGTGGACATGTGTACTATGCCAAGAGCTAAAAAAAGTCTCTTGATGCCATGACCTAGACTCAACAGAAAGTCCGCCATTTTTAATTGAATTTGCAAATTTTTTTTTATTTTTTGCCATTCACAGGCGTCGTACTCTAACGAACTCCTCCTAGAGATTTTATCCGATCAACTTAAAATTTCGCATATGACATCTAAAGACCTTGTCGATGTTAAATTGCGAAGCTTTTTTGGATTCATTGAACTTTGTATCCGTGGCGTCGCGGCGAATTTCGATGTTCCGCCATGAAACAGGAAGTTGGTTTTCCGCGCACATGCTTTGTGAGATTTGCGCAGAACTTTACAGGCTTCATAAGAGTCTACTTCCAAGTAGAACTATATGTTGATATTAGATTGGGTGTGGTCAGGTGGCTCCACAGCGCCCTCTTGACACAACCATGTTGAGATAAAAATGCTTGAATGTTCATGAAATTTAGTTTGATCATTGCATTTGTCATGTCAGGTTATGGTAATTTTTTTGGAATTTTTTGGCCAAACAGGAAGTGAGCTATGAGCTATTTGCTGTGTTTTTCCAAATTTTTCTGAAGACACGTTTTAAGGCCTTAGGATGCTTCAAAACTTGCAAAACCTTGCAGAAATTATAAATGTCTTATTTTGTTTAATATCATCCATCAATTGGCACTAAATGTGGCATAACGGCTCGATAGCGTCCCCAATCAGATTTATAAAAGAATTGCTCTTTTGAAAGTCTAAACATGCTGGAATATTTACAAAAATCAACACACTCATGGAGCCCCAAATTACGATTACTGTGTTGTAGATTTTGCGCACAGGCTAGTCAAAATGGTATCATAGCGCCCTCCAGAAAATTTTTGCACTCCCATCAGGAAACCACATTGTACGCGGTCCAGCAGTGTCCAATGGCTCTGAATGGACACCTGCAGCCATTAAGATCTTGCTGCCACCCCAACGTGCACGAGGGGGGCGAGGGCCCTTTCAACGCTGCTTGCTGCTTTGATTAGGGCCCGAGCACCGACCGGTGCCAGGGCCCGGAACGGGTCCTGGCACCGAAGGTGCGAGGAACCTATTGTTTTTGATGGGATTTTTATTCTTCTTCTTCTTCTTTTTATTCTGCTGCGAGAAAGCATTTTTGAGGGCTTTGCCATGCACGAAAACTCACAAAAATTTGTCGACACGTCAGTCGTTGTGAAAATTGCAAAGTATTATTATTTGTGTGCTTGGACATGCCCCGGTGGCTCGATAGCGCCACCAAACACGAGGCCATTTTGGAAGGCACTTGCTCGGATTCTCACGAAAATTTATAGATTCATAGTAGTCATAATAACTTTTTTTGAAAATGTTTTTGAAATTTTTTTGCCTCACAGGAAGTGAGCTATGAGCCATTTCCTGCGTTTTTTCAGATTTTACGAACACATTTTTGAGGGCCTTATTACACTTGAAAATAGACCAAACTTAGCTTATTGACTAAAAATATTAAGTTCTTTGATTCCCTATCTCATTTTGCAGTGGGTGAGACATGGTAGCTCTATAGCGCCCCCTAATACATAATTGCATTTTTGAGAGCCTCTACATGCTCGAAAACTCACAAAACTTTGCTAACATATTAAGCTGATCATACTCTTTACTAGGATATGGGGTTTACAGATGGATGTGGCAAAATTGCATTACAGCGCCACCTAGAAAATTTCAATGAAGCAGCCCTCGCAGCATGTTTTACCTACATGAACTAAATTCAGTGGACATGTGTACTATGCCAAGACCGAAAAAAAAGTCTCTTGGTGCCATCACCTAGACTCAACAGGAAGTCCGCCATTTTTAATTGAATTTGCAAATTTTTTAAATTTTTTGCCCATCACAGACGTCGTACTTTAACGAACTCCTCCTTGAGATTTTATCCGATCAACTTAAAATTTTGCATATGACATCTAAAGACCTTGTTGATGTTAAATTGCGAAGCTTTTTTTGATTCATTGAACTTTGCATCCGTGGCTTTGCGGCGAATTTCGATGTTCTGCCATGAAAGAGGAATTTGGTTTTATGCGCATATGCTTTGTGAGATTTGCCCGAAACTTTAGAACCTTAATAAGAGTCAACTTCTAAATATACCTATATGTTGATATTGGATTGGGTGTGGTCAGGTAGCTCCACAGCGCCCTCTTGACACGGCCATGTTGAGTTAAAAGTGCTTGAATGTTCATGAAATTTGGTCTGATCATTCCATTTGTTTTTTTGGGTTATGCTTATTTTTTTGAAATTTTTCGGCCAAACAGGAAGTGAGCTATGAGCCATTTCCTGCGTTATTCCAAATTTTACGAACACACGTTTGAAGGCTTTAGCATACCCGAAAACTTGCAAAACTTTGCAAAAATTATAACTGTCTGATTGTTTTCAATGTGAGGCAGAAATTGGCAGTAAATGTGGCATAATGGCTCTATAGCGCCCCCAATCAGATTTTTAAAAGAATTGCCCATTTGAGGGTTTCAGCATACTAAAAAACTCACAAAATTTTGTACCATTCTAAAAACCATCATTCCTATTACACTGATAAAAAAATACATATAGAGTTGGCAAAAATGGCATTATAGCGCCCCCTGGAAAATTTCAAATAAGCAGCCCTCGCATCGTGGTTGACCTGCATGTATGAAATTCGGTAGACATGTGTATTATGCCGATACCTAAAAAAAACTCATTAGGTGCCATGACCTAGACTCAACAGGAAGTCCGCCATTTTTAATTGAAATTGCTAATTTTTTGGATTTTCCGCCATTCACAGGTGTCGTACTTTAATGAACTCCTCCTAGAGATTTTATCCGATCAACATAAGATTTGGCAAGTAATATCTAAAGACCTTGCTGATGTTAAATTGCGAAGCTTTTTTGGATTGATGCAACGGTGTATCCGTGGCGTCGCGGCGAATTTTGATGTCCCGCCATGAAACAGGAAATTGCTTTTACTCCCACATACTTCATTCGATTTGCCTGAAACTTTCCAAACTTGATAATATTGTCCTCCAAAGTATAAATATATGCTAATATTATATAGTGAGTGGCCAGGTGGCTCCACAGCGCCCTCTAGATACGGGCATGTTAAGTTAAAAGTGCTTGAATGTTCATGAAATTTGGGGTGATCATTCCATTAGTCATTCTGGGCAATGGTTAATTTTTTGAAATGTATTGCATAAACAGGAAGTGAGCTATTTCCTGTGTTTTTCCAAAATTTTACGAACTCATGTTTTCAGGCCTGAGAAAGCTCCAAAACTTTAAAAACCTAGCAAACAGTATAAATGTCTTATTTTCTTCAATGTCATCCATCAATGAGCACTAAATATAGCATAATGGCTCTATAGCGCCCCCAGTCAGATATTTAAAAGTATTGCTCCTTTGATCGTCTAAACATACTGGAAAATTTACAAAAATCAACACACTCATGGAGCTTGACATTACAATTACCTTGTTGTAGATTTTGCACACAGGTATGTCAAAGTGGTATTGAAGCGCCCTCTAGAAAATTTTAGCACTCCCCTCAGGAAACCACATTGCTCACAGTCTAGCAGTGCCCAATGGCTCTTAATGGACACCTGCAGCCATCAAGATTTTTCTGCCACCCCAACGTGCGCGAGGGGGGCGAGGGCCCTTTCAACGCTGCTTGCAGCTTTAATTATTCTTCTTCCTTCTTCTTCTTCTTCTTATTAGGGCCCGAGCACCGACCGGTGCCAGGGCCCGGAACGGGTCCTGGCACCGAAGGTGCGAGGAACCTATTGTTTTTGATGGGATTTTTATTATTATTCTTCTTCTTCTTCTTCTTCTTCTTCTTCTTCTTTTTATTCTGCTGCGAGAACGCATTTTTGAGGGCTTTGCCATGCACGAAAACTCACAAAAATTTGCCCACACGTCAGTCGTGGTGAAAATTGCAAAGTATTACTATTTTTGTGCTTAGACATACCTAGGTGGCTCTATAGCGCCACCAAACACACGGCCATTTTGGAACGCACTTGCTCGGATTCTCACGAAATTCAATTGGGCCATAGCAGTCATGATAAATTTTTTTGTCAATTTTTTTGAAATTTTTTTGCCGCACAGGAAGTGAGCTACGAGCCATTTCCTGCATTTTTTCAGATATTACAAACACATTTTTGAGGGCCTTATCATACTCGAAAACTCACCAAACTTGGCTCATAGACTAAAAATATTAAGTTCTTTGATTCGATGTCTCATTTGGCACTTAGTGTGACATTGTGGCTCTATAGCGCCCCCTAATACATAATTGCATTTTTGAGGACCTCAGCATGCTCGAAAACTCACGTAACTTTGCAACGATATTTAGCCGATCATACCTTTCACTAGGCTATGAGATTTACAGATGGATGTGGCAAGATTGCATTACAGCGCCACCTAGAATATTTCAATTAAGCAGCCCTCGCAGGGTGTTTAACATACATGTACAAAATTCGGTGGACATGTGTACTATGCCAAGACCTAAAAAAAAGTCTCTTGGTGCCATGACCTAGACTCAACAAGACGTCCGCCATTTTTAATTGAATTTGCAACTTTTTTTTATTTTTTGTCATTCACAGGCGTCGTACTTTAACGAACTCCTCCTAGAGATTTTATTCGATCAACTAAAAATTTGGCACACGCCATCTAAAGACATTCTTCATGTTAAATTGCGAAGCTTTTTTGGATTTATCGAAAATTGTGTCCGTGGCGTTGCGGCGAATTTCGATGTTCCGCCATGAAAATGGAAGTTGCTTTTATGAGCACATGCATTGTGAGATTTGCGTGAAACTTTACAGGCTTAATAGTAGTCTACTTCCAAATATAACTATATGTTGATTTTGGATTGGGTGTGGTCAGGTGGCTCCACAGCGCCCTCTTCACACGACCATGTTGATATAAAAGTGCTTGAATGTTCATGAAATTTGGTCTGATCATTGCATTGGTTTTTTTGGGCTATAATTATTTTTTTGAAATTTTTCGGCCAAACAGGAAGTGCGCTATGAGCCATTTCCTGCGTTATTCCAAATTTTACGAACACACATTTGAAGGCTTTAGCATACTTGAAAACTTGTAAAACTTTGCAAAAATTATATTTGTCCAATTGTCTTTAATTTGAGACAATAATTGGCAGTAAATGAGGCATTATGGCTCTATAGCGCCCCCAATCAGATTTTTCAAATAATTGCCTTTTTGAGGGTTTCAGCATGCTCAAAAACTCACAAAATTTTGTACAATTCTAAAGACCATCATTCCTATTACACTGATAAAAATTTACATATTGGCGTGGCAAAAATGGCATTATAGCGCCCCCTGGAAAATTTCAAAAAAGTAGCCCTCGCACCGTGGTTGACCTGCATGTATGAACTTCGGTGGACTTGTGGAATATCCTGAGACCTAAAACAAAGTCTCTTGGTGCCATGACCTAGACCCAACAGGAAGTCCGCCATTTTTAATTGAAATTGCAACTTTTTTTGATTTTTTGCCATTCACAGGCGTCGTACATTAGCGAACTCCTCCTAGAGATTTTATCCGATCAACTTAAAATTTCGCATATGACGTCTAAAGACCTTGTCGATGTTAAATTGCGAAGCTTTTTTGTATCAACCGAACTGTGTATCTGTGGCGTCGCGGCGAATTTCGATGTTCCGCCCTGAAACAGGTAGTTGGTTTTACGCGCACATGCTTTGTGAGATTTGCGCGAAACTTCAAGGCTTGATAAGAGTCTACTTTCAAGTATACCTATATGTTGATATTAGATTGGGTGTGGTCAGGTGGCTCCACAGCGCCCTCTTGACACGGCCATATTGAGATAAAAGTGCTTGATTGTTCATGAAATTCAGTGTGATCATTGCACGTGTCATGTCAGGGAATGATAATTTTTTGAAATTTTTTGGCCAGACAGGAAGTGAGCTATGAGCCATTTCCTGTGTTTTTCCAAATTTTTGAAACACGTTTGGAAGCCTTAGAATACTCGAAATCTTGCAAAAAGTTGCACAAATTTTAATTGCCTTATTGTCTTCAATTTTATATATCAATTTACACTAAATTAGGCACAATGGCTCTTTAGCGCCCCCAATCAGATTTTTGAAAGAATTGCCCTTTTAAGGGTCTCACCATGTTCAAAAACTCACAAAATTCTTTAAATGTATAAAGACCATCATTTTTTATTACTTTGACAAGAAACTTACTTATAGGCATGCCAAAAATTTCATTATAGCGCCCCCTGGAAAATTTCAAATAAGCAGCCCTCGCAGCCCGGTAAACCTACATCTATGAAATTTGGTAAACATGTGGAATATGCCGAGACCTGAAAAAAAGTCTCTTGGTGCCATGACCTAGACTCAGCAGGAAGTCCGCCATTTTTAATTGAAATTGCAACTTTTTTGGATTTTTCGCCATTCACAAGTGTCGTACTTTAACGAACTCCTCCGAGAGGTTTTATCCGATCAACTTACAATTTGGCAATTGATATTACGAGACATTGCCGATGTTAAATTGTGAAGCTTTTTTGGATTCATTGAACGATGAATCCAAGGCGACGCGGCGAATTTCGATGTTGCGCCATGAAACAGGAAGTTGGTTTTACTCCAACATACTTGGTGGGATTTGCCTGAAACCAAGCTTTCCAAGCTTCATAAAAGTGTACTCCCAAATATAAATATATGCTGATATTGGATCAGGAGGTGCCAGGTGGCTCCACAGCGCCCTCTAGATATGGCCATGTTAAGATAAAAGTGCTTGAATGTTCATGAAATTTGGTGTGATCATTGCATTAGTCATTCCGGGCAATGGTTAATTTTCTAAAAATTTTTGGCCAAACAGGAAGTGAGCTATGAGCTATTTCCTGCGTTTTTCCAAATTTTACGAAAACACGTTTAAAGGCCTTAGAATGCTCCAAAACTTGCAAAACCCCACAAATTATAAATGTCTTCTTCTCTTCAAAGTCATCCATAAATTGGCACTAAATGTGGCATAATGGCTCTACAGCGCCTCCAATCAGATATATAGAAGAATTGCTCTTCTGAAGGTCTAAACATGCTGGAAAATTAACAAATATCAACACACTCATGGAGCTCGGAATTACGATTACTCGGTTGTAGATTGTGCACAGGCATGTCAAAATGGTACCATAGCGTCCTCCAGAAAATTTTAGCACTCCCCTCAGGATACCACATTGTATGCAGTCCAGCAGTGTCCATTGGCTGTGAATGGACACCTGCACCCATCAAGATCTTGCTGCCACCCCAACGTGCACGAAGGGGGCGAGGGCCCTTTCAACGCTGCTTGCAGCTTTAATTATTATTATTCTGCTGCGAGAACACATTTTTGAGGGCTTTGCCATGCACGAAAACTCACAAAAATTTGCCGACACTTCAGTCATGGTGAAAATTGCAAAATATTATTATTTTTGTGCTTGGACATGCCCCAGTGGCTCTATAGCGCCACCAAACACGCGGCCATTTTGGAACGCACTTGCTCGGATTCTCACGAAATTCAACAGGGTCATAGCAGTCATTATACATTTTTTTGTCAATTTTTTAGAAATTATTTTGCCACACAAGAAGTGAGCTATGAGCCATTTCCTGCGTTTTTTCAGATTTTACGAACACATTTTTGAGGGCCTTATCATACTCGAAAACTCACCAAACTTGGCTCATTGACTAAAAATATTAAGTTCTTTCATTCGATATCTCATTTGCCACTGGGTGTGACATGGTAGCTCTATAGCGCCCCCTAATACATAATTGCATTTTTGAGAGCCTCTACATGCTCGAAAACTCACAAAACTTTGCTATCATATTAAGCTGGTCATACTTTTTACTAAAATATAGGGTTTACAGATAGATGTGGCAAAATTGCATTAAAGCGCCACCTAGAAAATTTCAAAAAAGCAGCCCTCGCCGCGTGTTTAACCTACATGTACAAAATTTGGTGGACATGAGTACGATGCCAAAACCTAAAAAAAACTCTCTTGGTGCCATGACCTAGACTCGACAGGAAGTCCGCCATTTTTAATTGAATTTGCAACTTTTTTTAATTTTTTGCCATTCACAGGTGTCGAACTTTAACGAACTCCTCCTAGAGATTTTATCCAATCAACTTGAAATTTGGCACAGGCCATCTAACGACCTTCGCCATGTTAAATTGCGAAGCTTTTTTGTATTAATTGAAATTTGTGTCCGTGGCTTTGCGGCGAATTTCGAAGTTCCGCCATGAAACTGGAAGTTGCTTTTATGAGCACATGCTTTGTGAGATTTGCGTGAAACTTTACAGGCTTAATAATAGTCTACTTCCTAATATACCGATTTGTTGATATTGGATTGGGTGTGGTCAGGTGGCTCCACAGCGCCCTCTTGACACGGCCATGTTGACATAAAAGTGCTTGAATGTTCATGAAATTTAGTCTGATCATTGCATGTGTTTTTTTGGGCTATGAGTATTTTTTAAAAAATTTTCGGCCAAACAGGAAGGGAGCTATGAGCCATTTCCTGCGTTATTCCAAATTTTACGAACACACATTTGAAGGTTTTAGCATATTGAAAACATGCAAAACTTTGCAAAAATTATATTTGTCTGATTGTCTTCAATTTGAGATAAAAATTGGCAGTAAATCGGGCATTATGGCTCCATAGCGCCCCCAATCAGATTTTTAAAAGAATTGCCTTTTTGAGGGTCTCAGCATGCTCAAAAAATCACAATATTTTGTACAATTCTAAATACCACCATTCTTATGACACAGATAAAAAATGTACAAATAGGCGTGGCAAAAATGGCATTATAGCGCCCCCTGGAAAATTTCAAAGAAGCAGCTCTCGCATCGTGGTTGACCTGCACGTATGAACTTCAGTGGACATGTGGAATATCCTGAGACCTAAAAAGAAGTCTCTTGATGCCATGACCTAGACCCAACAGGAAGTTTGCCATTTTTAATTGAAATTGCAACATTTTTAGATTTTTCGCAATTCGCAGGTGTAGTACTTTAACGAACTCCTCCTAGAGATTTTATCAGATCAACTTAATATTTGGCAAATAATATCTTAAGACCTTGCTAATGTTAAATTGCGAAGCAATTTTGATTTCATCGAACGATGTATCCGTGGCTTCGCGGCGAATTTTGATATCCCACCATGAAACAGGGAGTTGCTTTTACTGCCACATACTTTGTGGGATTAGCCCGAAACTTCCTATGCATGATAAAATTGTCCTCCGAAGTATAAACATATGCTAATATTGGATCGGGAGGTGCTATGTGGCTCCACAGCGCCCTCTAGATATGGTCATGTTAAGATAAAAGTGCTTGAACGTTCATGAAATTTGGAGTGATCATTGCATTCGTCATTCCGGGTAATGTTTAATTTTTTGAAATTTTTTGGCCAAACAGGAAGTGAGCTATGAGCTATTTGCTGCGTTTTTCCAAATTTTTCTGAACACACGTTTGAAGGCCTTAGAATGCTTCAAAACTTGCAAAACCTTGCACAAATTATAAATGTCTTATTTTGTTTAATATCATCCATCAATTGGCACTAAATGTGGCATAACGGCTCTATAGCGCCCCCAATCAGATTTATAAAAGAATTGCTCTTTTGAAAGTCTAAACATGCTGGAAAATTTACAAAAATCAACACACTCATGGAGCTCAGTATTACGATTACTATGTTGTAGATTTTGCGCTCAAGCATGTCAAAAAGGTATCATAGCGCCCTGCAGAAAGTTTTTGCACTCCCCTCAGAAAAACACATTGTACGCGGTCCAGCTGTGACCAATGGCTCTCAATGGACACCTGCACCCATCAGGATCTTGCTGCCAACCCAACGTGCACAAAGGATGTGAGGGCCCTTTCAACGCTGCTTGCAGCTTTAATTAGGGCCCGAGCACCGACCGGTGCCAGGGCCCGGAACGGTGCGAGAAACCTATTGTTTTTGATGGGATTTTTATTCTTCTTCTTCTTCTTCTTCTTCTTCTTCTTATTAGGGCCCGAGCACCGACCGGTGCCAGGGCCCGGAACGGGTCCTGGCACCGAAGGTGCGAGGATCCTATTGTTTTTGATGGGATTTTTATTATTCTTCTTCTTCTTCTTCTTCTTCTTCTTCTTCTTTTTATTCTGCTGCAAGAAAGCATTTTTGAGGGCTTTGCCATGCACGAAAACTCACAAAAATTTGCCCACACGTCAGTCGTGGTGAAAATTGCAAAATATTATTATTTTAGTGCTTGGACATGCCCCGCAGGCTCTATAGCGCCACCAAACACGCTGCCATTTTGGAACGCACTTGCTCGGATTCTAATAAAATTTTATAGGGTGATAGTAGTCATCATATATTTTTTTGTCAATTTTTTTGAAATTTTTTTGCCTGACAGGAAGTGAGCTATGAGCCATTTCCTGCGTTTTTTCAGATTTTACGAACACATTTTTGAGGGCCTTATCATACTCGAAAACTAACCAAACTTGGCTAATTGAATAAAAATATGAAGTTCTTCGATTTGATATCTCATTTGGCACTGGGTATGACATGGTGGCCCTATAGCGCCCCCTAATACATAATTGCATTTTTGAAGGCATCAGCATGCTCGAAAACTCACGAAACTTTGCAAACATATTAAACTGGTCATACTATTTACAAAAATATAGAGTTTACAGATTGATGTGGCAAAATTGCATTACAGCGCCACCTAGAAAATTTCAATGAAGCAGCCCTCGCAGCGTGTTTAAGCTACATGTTCGAAATTCGGTGGACATGTGTACTATGCCAAGACCTAAAAAAAAGTCTCCTGGTGCCATGACCTAGACTCAACAGGGAGTCCGCCATTTTTAATTGAATTTGCAAATTTTTTTAATTTTTTGCCATTCACAGGCATCGTACTTTAACGAACTCCTCCTAGAGATTTTATCCGATCAACTTAAAATTTCGCATATGACATCTAAAGACCTTGTCAATGTTAAATTGCGAAGCTTTTTTGAATTCATTAAACTTTGTATCCGTGGCGTTGCGGCGAATATTGATGTTCCGCCATGAAACAGGAAGTTGGTTTTACGCGCACATGATTTGTGAAATTTGCGCGAAACTTCACAGGCTTGATTATATTGTTCGCCTAAGTATAAATATATGCTAATATTAGATCGGGAGTGGTCAGGTGGCTCCTGAGCGCCCTCTACATACGGCCATGTTGAGATAAAAGTGCTTGAATGTTCATGAAATTTTGTGTGATCATTGCATTCGTCATTGCCATGGACCTATAAGGAGATCTGGACGCACAACTCTGGTCGACCACACACGCCTCCATGGTCCTAGCGGCGAATGTGATATTGCAGGTCACGTGATGCCATGGGGGCCAAAAAGAAATTTCTCCATAGGGAATAATTGAAAAAGACACGCTGAGAAATCCGTGAATAATTTTTTTTGACAGCCACAAATTATCGATACCGAAACGGTTTATTTTTCTCTTTTAAATCATTAATCCCTCGTTTCTCGGCAAAGACAAAATCTTTTATTTATATTCAGGCTATGCGAACACCAACGGGTCCTCATATGGAAGCGCGTTCCCGCTCCTCCGAATTTAGCACTGCAGCGGATGTGAGTGGGTGGAGCAATGGGCTTTCCTTGCCGTCTGTCTGTTTAACATTACAAACGAAGCCAAATCGGTGAAGTAAGCTGGCCAACCACGGAGCATATGTATTGAGCGACAAAAGAAACGCAAGTTAAATAAAGGCAAACCGGAAAATAAGTTTGCGCGTTATTATTTTAAATCAAATTTATTACTAGCGTGGGCGCATTTATACTCTTTTTATCAACCTTTTCTTTGTTTTGCGATAATTATGAGTACCCAGATAGCAAGCTCCTCCGCTCCGGATTTGCCTTGGCTCTGGAGCCAGGGCAGATCCGGAGCGGAGGTGCTTGCAATCTGGGTAACCATAAGAGCACATTAACTAACTAAGTTAGCTAACTTGCGTTTCTTTTGTTGCTCAGTAAATTTTTGCCATTTTAATTGCTGAATGGCCGTAATACGTTATAATATGTTACTTAGCACCTCGATTGCTGCACTTCATGCAGCGCGAGAAAATGTACAGTAAGCTAAGGCCGCTGGTGTGACATCCTAGAACCATGACGCAGGCAACACTCACCTTACTTATTCAAATTAAAATGAAATGGTTAAATCCATGAATTGCATTGTGTATTGCCAGTACTTTGAATAGCACCAATTCGCATCACTCTATTCTGATGCGTTATGCTTAACGTGTCAGCTGAGTTGCATCTACCGCAACGTAATGTGCGTTTATAGCAGTATATAAATTAATTTCGAACACTGCTTTGCGATCCATTTATCAGCCTAACCATTCTTCGTTGTTAAATTACTTACCGACCTTCATACATGTTGACGAAACTTTTCGGCAACTTGTCTTGTGAGATCCAAAATGAACTATTTTTGTTCATGATCCGAACCAAGTGGGTGGAACAACGCGCATTCCTAGCCGTCCGTCTGTGATGAACATTCTTTATGTGGCCAAGTCAATCAAGCGAGCCGGCGTTACGGTGCAAATATTTTATCCATTTTATTTTCATTGATGAATGGCCGTAATATACTCGACCGCCACACTCCATTATGTAGTGCCACAAAATGTACAGTAAGCTAAGGCCGCTGTTGTGATATCCTAGAAGCATGTATACGCAGCTAACACTCACCTCACCTTTTCATTGTTCATGGTTATCATTGTAATGAGTTGTATATTTCCATTACTTTGAATAACACCAATTCACATGTCTGTATTTTGATTTGCGAACTGGTGATATCTTGACCGCAGTCATCAACTGTCAGCTGTGTAGCATCTAAAGTAATGTCCATATGAGTGCATTTATTGCAATAGATAAATTCAGTTCGAACACTGCTTAGCAAACCATTTATTAACCATTCTTCTGTCTAAAATTAATTACTGAATTTCATACTCGACGACGAAACTTTTCAGCAACTTGACAGATGACATCTAAAATGTTCATTTTTTGTGCATGATCCGAATATACATGAAAGCACTGAACATGCATACACATTTTTTGCGGTACAGCCTTTATTAGATCGAAGTTTTGGGGAGGTGGAAACGTCAGAGTATAATGAATCCGAACATCTAATGTTCGTGAGCAGCATCTGATATCAACCGGAGTGATGCAGGTAGATTCGACGGTGTGGCTGATTTTCATCTGAACGAAAATAAATACGAGATCTAAAAGAATGCAACAGTTGGTAGCGTAAATATGCACATTCTGTACCCCATGTCGGATGTAGCTGTCATCATCCATCTGCTCACCCCCACCACCTGTCATATTTGTCACCCCCAAGGCATTATTTACATATATATATTAAAAATGTTTTCAAATAGATTTATTTGTGTTTTGTCAGTTTTTGATTTTTTTTTTGCCAGCTCTGCCTAACGTTTGAAGATGAACTCAAGTACTCAAAATCAAAAGGGGTTTAATGCTTAACTTTTGCAGAGCCGGCCATTATGATAAAATCTACCACAAGTACAATCGATGTTAACTCGCACTTAGAAATGAAACGTAGAGACGGTATTAAAATTATAACCGAGAAAGACTTTATTGGAAAGGGCTTTGGGGATGGATAGAAAGGCACGGCCTCTGGTTCGCTGACATGCAGAAATTCATGGATGAAATGTTCAGTGCACTCCAAGAGGCTCAGATATCTGGGGAAGGACAGAAAAAAGGAGCTTTAAGGGAAAAATAACGCTGTACAACGTTCGTGACATTTCACGGTAGACCCATTATACACTGTATTCCCCAACAGTGTTCTATACTCAATAAAATTGCAGAGCTGTACTCAAAGCTGCCATATTGTGCAGACACCACAAAAGTTTTAAGTTCAGTCAACTAGTTTCCCAGTTACTGATTAATTTGACTTGATTAGCTCTTCATATATGAGTAGAACTAACCCTCAAACGCATTTCTTTTAAGTGTAGATTGAAATTACGTCTGACGTAATAATTACGTGAAATTTCATTGGTCATAAGTAATAAGTTCGTATCAACATGGCAGATAACAGAACATCCTACACAAACAAACATATTTTTCGGAAACTCCACTGAATAGTGAACTTGCCTATATTCAAATGTGGCTGTTGTAAATTGATACGCTTTGACATCGGCCACAACGCCTGCTGCGCTCCCGGAGATAGGCGGCCAACAACCAACAACATTAGCCTGCAAACCGTGGCCTCTACATAAAGTTAAGTGAATGTGCTTTAATAACTTGGTCTTTTCCGAATTAATTCTGTCTTCCAATGGGGAGACCTCAGTCAAAGGGTAGGCTATGTGAGAGAGACCCTCTGCGGTTTAACTGCTGCGTGTTTTTAGCGAGTTAACTAAAGTTGTCACAGCTGTCAGCCTGGGGGGTGGGGAACTATTCAGCAAGATAAGTGGGTTAGCGAGGTATGTCGAGCCTAAACCTATGCTTTTCATTGTCATGATGGTAACTTACGCTGCGAACCTAACCTTCAGGGCTCTTCGCTTATGCGACCAGAAATAACTCTGTGCGGCCCAGTGATGTGCGCTCAGAGGTTAGTCTGCCTCCCCTTTGGTTGATTTGCAATCAGACGAACTTAGTAAGACTGTTCGCCGGAATGACGGGCCACTTTAAGTTTCCGTGGCGTTATTACTCAATACATCGAACCTAAAATGCTTAGTGCACAGCAGATTTGCGCGTACTTGCCTCCGGGAAGCCGAAGCAATGTCATCAACAAATATTGAAACAGTTCGACTTACAGAGTTCAATGCTTGATCAATATAGGCTACAATGTATTCGCCTATAAATATGCGCTTTACATCCCAACAGAACAAGAAAGCGGGCGTTTATTTTCAGTTTTCTTTCATAATCCGATTAACAAATGCTAAAACGATATACATAATTGCCGAGAATTTTTCCTAATTGATTATGCTGATTTCCTTCCTTGCAGTCATGTATTGAAGCGTATACGTGAATGAATATTTGTCATTATCTCTTCTATCAGTGTACGGGCTTCCTAAAGGCTTGGTCTTAATTGTTTTGATTGTCAATCAGGCGCAGTACGTGTGAACAGGTTCACAAATAATGCCGTGATAAAAGTTTGGGTCACTGCCCCACCTCACCGCACGTCTCTGGCTTCCTGTAAGCAAATATTCGCAAATCTGCAGTTTCGTGAGCATTTCAGGTTCGATTTACTGAGTAATAACGCCACGGACACATTGGCCCGTCATTCTGCCGAATAGTCTTACTAAACTAGTTAATCGTCTGATTGCTAATGAAGCAAAGGGGGGAGGGAGGAGATTCTGCCTCAACAAACTAACCTCCGAACGCACGTCACTGTTCGCAGTGTTAATTTTGGTCAACGGTCGCAATTTCGAGCCTTGAACCTGATCGGGAGCAGGTTATGTGCTGAGTTTCGGCTGTAATCAGCTATGCATATGCTGCTTCATTATTTAGCTCCGCCTATGAAGTTGGCATCGCGTTTCTTGAACGATCCGGAGGATAGTGATGTGACATTTGAAACGAGGCACCGAAGTCTGTGTCGAGCCAAAAGGGGCGTGCCAGATGGAGCCCCGATTGGAGGCTTGCGTCGTTACCGTAAAAATCACGTGACTGATGACAAACGAGGCCTCGGTTTGTGGAGAGTACGTCATTGGTTCGTTCAACGTATCGCCTCCTCATAAATACGTTTCGAATCTGGCGCTGAACTGTGGGTGTTGTCGGCGTTTGTATAAGATGGAGAGGTGTAGTACGTTGGAGAGTTGTAGTGAGTCACAACTTGATAACTATTGTTGTAGTTATCTTCCCCATTGTTGGACATTGACGTGAGAGTGTCAGTTATTTCGTTTTTTTTTTTTCAATAATGTCACTCCCGTATTTGTTTTTTTAATAAAAATGATTTTTAAAAAAGCAAAGTATCGTGATTGTTTCATTGCGATTTTTATTATGAACAAATATAGCTACTTACCCATGCTATAGAAATATATCCATTGTTTATTGTTACTGCACACAAGTTTTTCACGCATTTCCGCTCAGGTCATGGTACTGTTCATTGACTGTCATATGTTGTTTTGCCCAGCAGATGGCAGCATTCAATGTTTCATTGAGGCCTCGAGTACTGAACCTTTTGGTGAAGCAATGGGCTGGAAAGCCTCAGTGATTCATAAGGCTTCATTTGACCATCACTACCTGTGGACTTTTGTGCCCGGAACGTACGCGGTACTCTTTGGAGGGAGACTGGCATGACCTGTTCGCTTTTCTGGCGATATACTCTTTGTACACAACGGATTCTCAGCTGAGGGAATTCGTTACTTATGCGATCTACTGGAGCCATATATTGACAATGAAGCAAAGAGAGCCACTTACAGTTGCAGGAACAGTATGCATTACGTTGCATTTTTTTTTTTTTTGCCACGGGAACCGTCAACATTCAGGTGGTGATGCAGAAAATCTGAGCAAGAATATTGTTTGCCGCGCTATACATTTTATATACATTTCATGCAGTTTAAATAATTTAAACAATTTCGAAAGCAAAGCAGCATAGGGCGTACCACTTTGAAAAATGTTCTCATGCTTTGTTTTTACTTGCTGCCATGTCCTCTTGACAGTGCTGGTACGTCAACTATTAAAGCGTATTCAACTATTTAATAGTATTTTATGTCACAGGAATACTGTAAATTTGTAATGGTGCAACTGCTTAGGGTTAGTGGTTCGATACAATTTTATTAAAATCATGCCGTATAAAAGAAAAGCAATGGAAAAATACTTTAAACCAAAAACAGAGAAATTAGTAAAACGGAGTTTACTATTAGTATTTATCTGTCAGATTGAATATTATCTATAATTTTACTTTGTTTCATTTGGCCGAGAAAATAAAGTGATTTCCACTAGTCCTTCTTCAGAGGACTCGCACTTTTAGACAGTTAGAAATTTTCTGCCAGAATCCCTCTCTGGCCTTATTACAACCAATAAGAATAAATAAAGGGCTGACTGCAATAAAGTTATGTCCAAGATATAACATCTGGACATGCCTGTTTATTGAAGTCAGCCCTCGAAATATACAATTTCCAAATTGTCTATCCGGGTAAGTGCATGCATAAATGTGCAGTCTTTCAAGTGCCCAACCAATCAGTATAAAACTTCATGTCTCCCATGAAGCCGCTGGGGCGCCCCCTGGTGCCGCGGAGGAAGACATCTTGCAGTCTTACTGATCCTGGAACAGGGATAGCTTCCTTGGAGAAACATTAAGGACACAATCGGTCATTTTATGACGGGAAATTGACGCTTGGAAAGCCCCTTAATTGAGAGCGCTCACTGCGTAAAAAAGCACAAAGCCGAGGTTCACATAGAAAGATTAGAAGCACCGTTGTAATGCCAAGTATCTCTGATTGCGAGTTCATTGTTCAGCCGGCTTACTTAAATATAGCCTGTCTTTGTTACACTTGCTTGGTATTATACCCCCCTGATAGAACTAGGAACTTTGGGGGGGGGGCTCACAGACGTGTTTTATGACAACAATTAGTCCTGGCTAGTTCTCAATCATCTTCCTTTATTGACGCGTTTTCCAATTATTGTAACTGGCAACTGAAGACATGGTTTCTCTCCATATGCGATCTAACAGCAATGAAATCGAGGGGTAAATTCAGTACAGAAAGGGGCTACTTGCGTGAGGGTCGACAGGTTTGCAATTTTGAATAACGTTGATTTAAATACAGCATATACGCGTCCAGATGAATGATTGCCGTCTTACTTAATCGGAGAGAACAAGCAGCACCTGTTATGTATGGAGTGCTCTCGGAGTGAATCTTCTCAGTTCTCAGTCATTTTCATAATTAACAAAAGGTTTACTCCGAGAGCACTCCACATATCAAAATTGTTACAGATTGAGTGTAGGTTTGCATTGGAGACATATAGGAAATCATGTATGAACTTTCATTTGGTGACCTTCATATTGACCTTGAAGGAATAGAGAAAATTCAATGACCTCTGTCACTGAAACGGTCACAGATGGAGCCTAGGTGTGTGTAACTGACATCTAGGAAGTTGCATATGAACTTTCATTTGGTGACATTCAACTTGATTGTCAGTGACCTTTGAGGGTCAAACTCGGCAGTGAAATTACCCTGACTTTTATTACTAAAATGGTCACAGATGGAGCCAAGGTTTGAATGGAGATATTTAGAAAGTAGTATATGAAATCCATTTGCTGACCACAACTTGACATTCTGTGACCTTTAAAGTTCACAATTGACATATTGAATATATATTGACATATTATAATGACTTGTATCACCAAAATTGCTTCAGAGCTTAGGATTGTATTACAGAAGGTCTTATAAATGTATGTGAACTTTTATTTAGTGACCTTGACATTGATTTTCATTGATTCAAACGTCAAACTTCACATGAAATTTTCATAACTCATCGGCGTAAGACTGCTTGCCGGTAAGCTACAGGACCCTTGGTCCTATTTTTTGCTTTTTATGTATGTTGGCCTATTTGTTTTTGGATCAAGAGTATTATTACCTTTGTTGAAGAGGTGGTGACATATTATTTCTTTGATTTTCTGTATTGACCCCATTGCTGGGGACGTTGTTCTGTTAGTATTCAAATGGAATGAAATAAGATGTATTTTTTCTACTATGTCAGTATGCAAAACCTGCAAAGAATGAATGAGCTGTTTTAAGAGGTCATGTAATAATCTTGACAAAGTGGATTCTTTCCTTTGTTTAAGAGGATGTGTTTTTTTTCCTTTACAATTTTTATTTCAGAATGAGAGTATTTGAAATAGAACTGTGATATCTGTGAATAAGTGTGTTTTTGTCATACTTATGTTTCTCAATGCTATTTTTTTTTACTATTGACATGATAGAACATGTATTGTTTTGGAATATGTCAGTACAAATAATGAATGTGACATATTTAAAGATGTCAATTATTTTGAGTATGACACTTGACCCCTTGTTCAAGAGAGTGACTTTTCCTATGTTTTTTTTCTACTGAGAATTTGAAATGTACAATTGTGATATCAGGATTTTTTAAAAATTATGATTTTTTTTTTTTTTTTTTTACCTGACTCTGTTTACCGAACCTTTTCTTATTGAAATGGGTCCTTTTAGTTGGCACATGCATGGCATGTCTTAGATGTAAATAAATGGAATCTGCAGCGAAATTGTCTGTGGAATGGTTTTTTTATTTGAATCATATAAATGAAGTATATTTGATTTTGAGGCAAATAGTAAACATAAACAGTCAATAGAATGTGTTTCAATAGAGTTAAGTCAACTTAAAAATATAAGAGGCTGAATTGACAATTTTTAGGTCTGAGAAATTGCATGAGTCATGTTGATAACATGAGTATATTATTAGGAGGGATAACTTAAAAAATTCAACTCCGTTTGCAGTGTCAATTTTGTCAATTTTAACAATGCTTTCAAAGTGATCAGGTTCATTTAACTTATCCAAAATTAAAGTAGTGATTACTTGAAATATTTGTTTGTCAAATTATTATGTTTCAGTTCATCAACTTCCTCAAAAAAAATGTGTGAATCACTTGTCTAACTTAGATTAGTAATTACTTAAAATGTTTATTTGTTGAAATTATTTGCTTTAATGTCATTCATTTTCCCAAAGATTTAGAGTCTAAAGAACTTGTCTGACTAATGTAGTATTTACTTAGAAAATCTATTTCTCACATTATTCCTTTTAATTTTGTCCTTTCCCTTAAAGATTTTGAGCATTAATAAAGTCTCATTATGAGTAACAATTACTTAAAATATTCTTTAACATAGCTAAATATTATGAGGTAATCAGTTTCATCAAATATTTTGAGTTCATTGAACCTGTTGGGGTTTACAGTGTACTCCACGGAATGGTTATAAGTTACGTAAGCTAAAAGTAAATTAGCTTACCAGAATTGACAAAAGTTTAAAGCTCCTGACTTTAAAACATATCAGTTTATAAGGTAGGTGAAGTTCGTTGTGTTGTGTGTTCGGTTTATTGTCTTTAATCCGGAAAAAGATAATGGAATTCGCACGCAGACAAGTAAGAATTATCTGACTCCGATAATGTGGTTATTCGACGTTGAGCTAAAGAGAACACGAGCCTGTGGCGTTTTTCCCAATAGCGTAGTTGCAGAAATTTATACGTCCATTCAGTCAGTGGTTCTAACTATGGAAGTTAGCATCTGTGACTTCGGGAAGCGCACCCCTGAGCAATGTCATATTAAAGTTACGCAACAGCAAGTCAACTATTTGGCCGAGATTTTTGAGTTGAAATCAATAGTATTACTTCCCTGTCAAAGTCGTTTTTAACATTTGTTATTGCATTTGTGTTTTAAAATAGAGTCTCAAACCATAATTAAACCTTTATCGGCGGCTATGCTTTGTGTTCCGTACATCAAGGTGCAGTCTGCAGTGGTCAGACTTCCATTTCCGGTGAAAAGTGATCGTGAACACGCACCCTAGGTCGGAGTTCCACGAGCCCGAGCCGTTGTCATGGATACCTCGGATACCAGCGCGTTCATAAGCCCCACACTACGCATGTGTGAGCAAAAATCACACAGCGCATGTCCGCGTGGCTCCGGAAGCTTGGCCCCCATGTCGGCACGCTGCGCCACTGAGCAATTTCCATTGAAATGAATGGGCGGCCATTTTCCAATTGTATATCAAGTGAAATATAAAACATCCTTGGTCATTGCAGGCAATGACCAATTTTTTGAAATTTTTTGGCCGAACAGGAAGTGAATTTTGAGCTATTTTCTGCGTTTTTTAAAATTTTACGAACGCAAGTTTGAAAGCCTTAGAATACTCCAAAGCTAGCAAAACCTTGCACAAATTATAATAGTCTTATTCTCTTCAATGTCATCCATAAATTGGAGCCTTAAGTGGCATAATGGCTCTATAGCGCCCCCAATCAGATTTATAAAAGAATTGCCTTTTTGAGGGTCTCAACATGTTCGAAAACTCACAAAATTTTGTAAATGTATAAAGACCATCATTCATAATACTCTGATAAAAAGCTTACATATTGGCATGGCAAAAATGTCATTATAGCGCCCCCTGTAAAATTTCAAATAAGCAGCCCTCGCAGCTCGGTAAACCTACATGTATGAAATTCGGTAGAGATGTGGAATATGACGAGACCTAAAAAAAAGTCTCTTGTTGCCATGACCTAGACTCAACAGGAAGTGCGCCATTTTTAATTGAAATTGACACTTTTTTGGATTGTTGGCCATTCACAGGTGTCGTACTTTAACGAACTCCTCCTAGAGATTTCATCCGATCAACTTGAAATTTGGCTATTAGTATCTAAAGATGTTGCTGATGTTAAATTGCGAAGCTTTTCTGGATTCATTGAATTTTGTATCCGTAGCGTTGCGGCGAATTTCGATGTCCCGCCATTAAACAGGAAGTTGGGTTTACTCACACATACTTCATGGGTTTTCCCTGAAAGTTTCAAAACTTTATAAAATTGTCCTCCCAAGTAATAATATATGCTAATATTAGATCGAGAGGTGCCAGGTGGCTCCAGAGCGCCCTCTAGATATGGCCATGTTAAGATAAAAGTGCTTGAATGTTCATAAAATTTGGTGTGATCATAGCATTAGTCATTCTGGGCGATGGCTAATTTTTTTGGCCAAACAGGAAGTGAGGGATGACCTATTTCCTGCGTTTTTCCAAATTTCACGAGCACACGTTTGAAGGCCTTAGAATACTCCAAAGCTTGCAAAACCGAGCACAATGTATTATTGTCTTATTCTCTTCAATGTCATCCATCAATTGGCACTTGATGTGGCATAATGACTCTATAGCGCCCCCAATCAGATTTATAGAAGAATTGCTCCTTTGCAGGTCTAAACATGCTGGAAAATGAACAAAAATCAACACACTCATGGAGTTCAGTAATACGATTACTTTGTTGTAGATTTTACGCGCAGGCATATCAAAATGGTACCATAGCGCCTTCTAGAAAATTTTTGCACTCCCCTCAGGAAACCACATTGTACGCGGTCCAGCAGTGTCCAACGGCTGTGAATGGACGCCTGCACCCATCAAGATCTTGCTGCCACCCCAACGTGCGCGAAGAGCGCGAGGGCCCTTTCAACGCTGCTTGCCGCTTTAATTAGGGCCCGAGCACCGACCGGTGCCAGGGCCCGGAACGGGTCCTGGCACCGAAGGTGCGAGGAACCTATTGTTTTTGATGGGATTTTTATTATTCTTCTTCTTCTTCTTCTTTTTCTTCTTCTTCTTCTTTTTATTCTGCTGCGAGAACGCATTTTTGAGGGCTTTGCCATGCACGAAAACTCACAAAAATTTGCCCACACGTCAGTCGTGGTAAAAATTGCAAACTTTTATTATTTTTGTGCTTGGACATGCCCCGGTGGCTCTATAGCGCCACCAAACACACGGCCATTTTGGAACGCACTTGCTCGAATTCTCACGAAATTTGATAGGGTCATAGTAGTCATAATAAATTTTTTTGTTAATTTTTTTGAAATTTTTTTGCCTCACAGGAAGTGAGCTATGAGCCATTTCCTGCGTGTTCTCAGATTTTACGAACAAATTTTTGAGGGCCTTATCATACTCGAAAACACACCAAACTTGGCTTATTGACTAAAAATATTAAGTTCTTTGATTCAATATCTCATTTGGCAGTGGGTGAGACATGGTGGCTCTACAGCGCCCCCTAATACATAATTGCATTTTTGAGGGCATCAACATGCTCGAAAACTCACATATCTTTGCAAACATATTAAGCTGGTCATACTCATTAATAGGATATAGGGTTTAGAGATGGATGTGGCAAAATTGCATTACAGCGCCACCTAGAAAATTTCAATGAAGCAGCCCTCGCAGCGTGTTTTACCTACATGAACAAAATTCGGTAGACATATGTATTATGCCAAGACCTAAAAAAAAGTCTCTTGGAGCCATGACCTAGACCCAACAGGAAGTTTGCCATTTTTAATTGAAATTTCAACTTTTTTAGATTTTTCGCCATTCGCAGGTGTCGTACTTTAACGATCTCCTCCTAGAGATTTTATCCGATCAACTTAAAATTTCGCATATGACGTCTAAAGACCTTGTCGATGTTAAATTGCAAAGCTTTTTTGAATCAATCGAACTATGTATCTGTGGCGTCGCGGCGAATTTCGATGTTCCGCCCTGAAACAGGTAGTTGGTTTTACACGCACATGCTTTGTGAGATTTGCGCGAAACTTCAAAGGCTTGATAAGAGTCTACTTTCAAGTATACCTATATGTTGATATTAGATTGGGTGTGGTCAGGTGGCTCCACAGCGCCCTCTTGACACGATCATATTGAGATAAAAGTGCTTCATTGTTCATGAAATTTAGTGTGATCATTGCATGTGTCATGTCAGGGAATGATAATTTTTTTGAAATTTTTTGGCCAAACAGGAAGTGAGCTATGAGCCATTTCCTGTGTTTTTCCAAATTTTAGAAACACGTTTGGAAGCCTTAGAATACTCGAAATCTTGCAAAAAGTTGCACAAATTTTAATTGCCTTATTGTCTTCAATTTTATATATCAATTTACACTAAATTAGGCACAATGGCTCTTCAGCGGTCCCAATCAGATTTTTGAAAGAATTGCCCTTTTAAGGGTCTCACCATGTTCAAAAACTCACAAAATTCTTTAAATGTATAAAGACCATCATTTGTATTACTTTGACAAGAAACTTCCTTATAGGCATGAAAAAAATTTCATTATAGCGCCCCCTGGAAAATTTCAAATAAGCAGCCCTCGCAGCCTGGTAAACCTACATCTATGAAATTTGGTATACATGTGGAATATGCCGAGACCTGAAAAAAAGTCTTTTGGTGCCATGACGTTGACTCAGCAGGAAGTGCCATTTTTAATTGAAATTGCAAATTTTTTGGATTTTTCGCCATTCACAAGTGTCGTACTTTAATGAACTCCTCTGAGAGGTTTTATCCGATCAACTTACAATTTGGCAACTGATATTACGAGACATTGCCGATGTTAAATTGCAAAGCTTTTTTGGATTCATTGAACGATGAATCCAAGGCGACGCGGCGAATTTCGATGTTCCGCCATGAAACATGAAGTTGGTTTTTCTCCAACATACTTGGTGGGATTTGCCTGAAACTTTCCAATTTTCATGAAAGTGTCCTCCCAAATATAAATAAATGCTGATATTGGATCAGGAGGTGCCAGGTGGCTCCACAGCGCCCTCTAGATATGGCCATGTTAAGATAAAAGTGCTTGAATGTTCATGAAATTTGGTGTGATCATTGCATTAGTCATTCCGGGCAAGGGTTAATTTTCTAAAAATTTTTGGCCAAACATGAAGTGAGCTATGAGCTATTTCCTGCGTTTTTCCAAATTTTACGAAAACACGTTTAAAGGCCTTAGAATGCTCCAAAACTTGCTAAACCCCACAAATTATAAATGTCTTCTTCTCTTCAAAGTCATCCATAAATTGGCACTAAATGTGGCATAATGGCTCTACAGCGCCTCCAATCAGATATATAGAAGAATTGCTCTTCTGAAGGTCTAAACATGCTGGAAAATTAACAAAAATCAACACACTCATGGAGCTCGGTATTACGATTACTCGGTTGTAGATTGTGCACAGGCATGTCAAAATGATACCATAGCGTCCTCTAGAAAATTTTTGCACTCCCCTCAGGATACCACATTGTACGCAGTCCAGCAGTGTCCATTGGCTGTGAATGGACACCTGCACCCATCAAGATCTTGCTGCCACCCCAACGTGCACGAAGGGGGCGAGGGCCCTTTCAACGCTGCTTGCAGCTTTAATTAGGGCCCGAGCACCGACCGGTGCCAGGGCCCGGGACGGGTCCTGGCACCGAAGGTGCGAGGAACCTATTGTTTTTGATGGGATTTTTATTCTTCTTCTTCTTCTTCTTCTTTTTATTCTGCTGCGAGAACGCATTTTTGAGGGCTTTGCCATGCACGAAAACTCACAAAAATTTCCCCACACGTCAGTCGTGGTGAAAATTGCAAAGTATTACTATTTTTGTGCTTAGACATGCCTAGGTGGCTCTATAGCGCCACCAAACACGAGGCCATTTTGGAACGCACTTGCTCGGATTCTCACGAAATTCAATTGGGCCATAGCAGTCATGATAAATTTTTTTGGTAATTTTTTTAAAATTTTTTTGCCGCACAGGAAGTGAGCTATGAGCCATTTCCTGCGTTTTTTCAGATTTTACAAACACATTTTTGAGGGCCTTATCATACTCGAAAACTCACCAAACTTAGCTCATAGACTGAAAATATTAAGTTCTTTGATTCGATGTCTCATTTGGCACTGAGTGTGTTATGGTGGCTCTATAGCGCCCCCTAATACATAATTGCATTTTTGAGGGCATCAGCATGCTCGAAAACTCACGAAACTTTGCAATGATTTTAAGCTGGTCATACTTTTTACTAGAAAGTGGGGTTTACGGTTGGATATGGCAAAATTGCATTACAGCGCCACCTAGAAAATTTCAATGAAGCAGCCCTCGCAGTGTGTTTAACCTGCATGTACAAAATTCGGTGGACATGTGTACTATGCCAAGACCTAAAAAAAGTCTCTTGGTGCCATGACCTAGACTCAACAGGAAGTCCGCCATTTTTAATTGAATTTGCAATTATTTTTTATTTTTTGCCATTCACAGGCGTCGTACTTTAACGAACTCCTCCTAGAGATTTTATCCGATCAACTTACAATTTCGCATATGACTTTTTAAGACCTTGTCGATGTTAATTTGCGAAGCTTTTTTGGATTCATCGAACTTTGTATCCGTGGCGTCGCGGCGAATTTCGATGTTCCGCCATGAAACAGGAAGTTGGTTTTACGCGCACATGCTTTGTGAGATTTGCGCGAAACTTCACAGGCTTGATAAGAGTCTACTTCCAAGTATACCTTTATGTTGATATTAGATTGGGTGTGGTCAGGTGGCTCCACAGCCCCCTCTTGACACGGCCATGTTGAGATAAAAGTGCTTGAATGTTCATGAAATTTGGTTTGATCATTGCATTTGTCATGTCAGGTTATGGTAATTTTTTTGGAATTTTTTGGCCAAACAGGAAGTGAGCTATGAGCTATTTCCTGCGTTTTTCCAAATTTTACGAATACACGTATTAAGGCCGAAGAATGGTCCAAAACTTGCAAAAACGTGGCAAAAATTATCATTGTCTTATTGCCTTGAATTTGATACATCTACTGGGACTAAATGTGGCATAATGGCTCTATAGCGCCCCCAGTCAGATTCTTTAAACAATTGCTTTTTTGGGGCTCGAAGTGTGCTGAAAAATTTATGAAAATCAACACACACATGATGCCCAGTATTCCAATAACTATGTTGTAGATTTTGCGCACAGGCATAACAAAATGGTATCATAGCGCCATCCAGAAGATTTTTGCAATCCCATCAGGAAAACACATTGTACACAGGCTAGCAGTGTCCAATGGCTGTTAATGGACAACTGCACCCATCAAGGTCTTGCTGCCACCCCACTGTGCAAGAGGGGTGCGAGGGCCCTTTCAACGCTGCTTGCAGCTTTAATTATTAGGGCCCGAGCACCGACCGGTGCGAGGAACCTATTGTTTTTGATGGGATTTTTATTATTCTTCTTCTTCTTCTTCTTCTTCTTCTTCTTCTTTTTATTCTGCTGCGAGAACGCATTTTTGAGGGCTTTGCCATGCACGAAAACTCACAAAAATTTGCCCACATATCAGTCGTGGTGAAAATTGCAAAGTATTACTATTTTTGTGCTTAGACATGCCCCGGCGGCTCTATAGCGCCACCAAACACGCGTCCATTTTGGAACGCACTTGCTCGAATTCTCACGAAATTTGATAGGGTCATAGTTGTCATCATACATTTTTTTGTATATTTTTTTGAAATTTTTTTGCCACACAGGAAGTGAGCTATGAGCCATTTCCTGCGTTTTTTCAGATTTTACGAACACATTTTTGAGGGCCTTATCATACTTGAAATTTCACCAAACTTGGCTGATAGACTAGACATATTAAGTTCTTTAATTCAATATCTCATTTGGCACTAAGTTTGACATGGTAGCTCTATAGCGCCCCCTAATACATAATTGCATTTTTGAGGGCTTCAGCATGCTCGAAAACTCACGTTACTTTGCACATCTATTAAGCTGGTCATACTGTTTACTAAGATATAGGGTTTACTGATGAGCGTGGCAAAATTTCATTACAGCGCCACCTAGAAAATTTCAATGAAGCAGCCCTCGCAGCATGTTTAACCTACATGTACAAAATTCGTTGGACATGTGTACTATGCCAAGACCTAAAAAAAGTCTTTAGGTGCAATGACCTAGACTCAACAGAAAGTCCGCCATTTTTAATTGAATTTGCAAATTTTTTAAATTTTTTGCCATTCACAGGCGTCGTACTTTAACGAACTCCTCCTAGAGATGTTACCCGATCAACTTAAAATTTCGCATATGGCATGTAAAGACCTTGTCGATGTTAAATTGCGAAGCTTTTTTGGATTCATTGAACTTTGTATCCGTGGCGTCGCGGCAAATTTCAATGTTCCGCCATGAAACAGGAAGTTGGTTTTCCGCGCACATGCTTTGTGAGATTTGCGCAAAACTTTACAGGCTTCCTTAGAGTCTACTTCCAAGTAGAACTACATGTTGATATTAGATTGGGTGTGGTCAGGTGGCTCCACAGCGCCCTCTTGACACAACCATGTTGAGATAAAAGTGCTTGAATGTTCATGAAATTTGGTTTGATCATTGCATTTGTCATGTCAGGTTATGGTGATTTTTTTGGAATTTTTTGGCCAAACAGGAAGTGAGCTATGAGCCATTTCCTGCGTTTTTCCAAATTTTATTAACACATATTTGGAAGCCTAATAATACTCGAAATCTTGCAAAAAGTTGCACAAATTATAAGTGTCATATTATCTTCAATCTTCTACATCAATTTGCACTAAATTTGGCACCATGGCTCTATAGCGCCCCCAATCAGATTTTAAAAAGAATTGCTCTTTTGAGGGTCTCAGCATGTTCAAAAACTCACAAAATTTTGTAAATGTATGAAAATCATCATTCCTATTACTCTGATAAAAAGCTTATATATAGGCTTGGCAAAATTGTCATAGTAGCGCCCCCTGGATAATTTCAAATAAGCAGCCCTCGCAGCCTGGTAAACCTACATGTATGAAATTCGATAAACATGTGGAATATGCTGAGACCTAAAAAAAAGTCTCTTGGTGCCATGACCTAGACTCAACAGGAAGTCCGCCATTTTTAATTGAAATTGCAACTTTTTTGGATTTTTTGCCATTCACAGGCGTCGTACTTTACCAAACTCCTCCTAGAGATTTTATCCGATCAACTTAATATTTGGCAAATAATATGTAAAGACCTTCGCTATGTTAAATTGCGAAGCAATTTTGATTTCATCGAAAAATGTATCCGTGGCTTCGCGGCAAATTTTGATATCCCGCCATGAAACAGGGAGTTGCTTTTACTGCCACATACTTTGTGGGATTTGCCCGAACTTTCTTCTGCTTGATAAAATTGTTCTCCAAAGTAAAAACATATGCTAATATTGGATCGGGAGGTGCTAGGTGGCTCCACAGCGCCCTCTAGATATGGTCATGTTAAGATAAAAGTGCTTGAATGTTCGTGAAATTTGGTGTGATCATTGCATTCATCATTCCGGGTAATGTTTAATTTTTTGAAATTTTTTGGCGAAACAGGAAGTGAGCTATGAGCTATTTGCTGCGTTTTTCCAAATTTTTCTGAAGACACGTTTTAAGGCCTTAGGATGCTTCAAAACTTGCAAAACCTTGCACAAATTATAAATGTCTTATTTTGTTTAATATCATCCATCAGTTGGCACTAAATGTGGCATAACGGCTCTATAGCGCCCCCAATCAGATTTATAAAAGAATTGCTCTTTTGAAAGTTTAAACATGCTGGAAAATTTACAAAAATCAACACACTCATGGAGCCCCATATTACGATTACTGTGTTGTAGATTTTGCGCACAGGCTAGTCAAAATGGTATCATAGCGCCCTCCAGAAAATTTTTGCACTCCCATCAGGAAACCACATTGTACGCGGTCAAGCTGTGTCCAATGGCTCTGAATGGACACCTGCAGCCATCAAGATCCTACTGCCACCCCAACGTGCACGAGGGGGGCGAGGGCCCTTTCAACGCTGCTTGCAGCTTTAATTAGGGCCCGAGCACCGACCGGTGCCAGGGCCCGGAACGGGTCCTGGCACCGAAGGTGCGAGGAACCTATTGTTTTTGATGGGATTTTTTTATTATTCTTCTTCTTCTTCTTCTTTTTATTCTGCTGCGAGAACGCATTTTTGAGGGCTTTGCCATGCACGAAAACTCACAAAAAGTTGCCCACACGTCAGTCGTGGTGAAAATTGCAAATTATTATTATTCTTGTGCTTGGACATGCCCCGGTGGCTCTATAGCGCCACCAAGCACGCGGCCATTTTGGAACGCACTTGCTCGGATTCTCACGAAATTTTATAGAGTCATAGTAGTCATCATAAATTTTTTTGTAAATTTTTTTGAAATTTTTTTGCCTCACAGGAAGTGAGCTATGAGCCATTTCCTGCGTTTTTTTAGATTTTACGAACACATTTTTGAGGGTTTTATCATACTCGAAAACTCACCAGACTTGGCTCATAGACTAGAAATATTACGTTCTTTGATTCGATATCTCATTTGGCACTGGGTGTGATATGGTAGCTCTATAGCGCCCCCTAATACATAATTGCATTTTTGAGGGCCTCAGCATGCTTGAAAACTCACAAAACTTTGCAAACATATTAAGCAGGTCTTACTTTTAACTAGGATTTAGGGTTTACAGATGGATGTGGCAAAATTGCATTACAGCGCCACCTAGAAAATTTCAATGAAGCAGCCCTCGCAGCATGTTTGACCTACATGTACAAAATTCGGTGGACATGTGTACTATGCCAAGACCTAAAAAAAAGTCTCTAGGTGCCATGACCTAGACTCAACAGGAAGTCCGCCATTTTTAATTGAATTTGCAAAGTATTTAAATTTTTTGCCATTCACAGGCTTCGTACTTAAACAAACTCCTCCTAGAGATTTTATCTGATCAACTTAAAATTTTGAATTTAACATCTTAAGACCTTGTCGATGTTAAATTGCGAAGCTTTTTTGGATTCATTGAACTTTGTGTCCGTGGCGTCGCGGCGAATTTCGATGTTCCGCCATGAAACAGGAAGTTGGTTTTACGCGCACATGCTTTGTAAAATTTGCGCGAAACTTTACAGGCTTTATAGGAGTTCACTTCCAAGTAGACCTATATGTTGATATTAGATTGGGTGTGGTCAGGTGGCTCCACAGCGCCCTCTTGATACGGCCATGTTGAGATAAAAGTGCTTGAATGTTCATGAAATTTGGTGTGATCATTGCATTGTTCATGTCGAGTTATTTTAATTTTTTTGAAATTTTTTGGCCAAAAAGGAAGTGAGCTATGCGCCATTTCCTGCGTTTTTCCAAATTTTATAAACACATGTTTGGATGCTTTAGAATACTCGAAATCTTGCAAAAAGTTTCACAAATTATAATTGTCTTATTATCTTCAATTTTATATATCAATTTACACTAAATTTGGCACAATGGCTCTATAGCGCCCCCAATCAGATTTTAAAAAGAATTGCCATTTTGAGGGTCTCAGCATGTTCTAAAACTCACAAAATTTTGTAAATGTATAAAGACCATCATTATTATTACTCTGACAAAAAACTTACATTTATACATGGCAAAAATGTCACTATAGCGCCCTCTGGAAAATTTTAAATAAGCAGCCCTCGCAGCCTGGTAAACCTACATGTATGAAATTCGGTAGACATGTGGAATATGCCGAGACCTACAAAAAATTCTCTTGGTGCCATGACCTACACTCAACAGGAAGTCTACCATTTTTCATTGAAATTGCAACTTTTTTGGATTGTTGGCCATTCACAGGTGTCGTACTTTAACAAACTCCTCCTAGAGATTTTATCTGATCAACTTAAAATTTGGCATATGACATTGAAAGACGTCGTCGATGTTAAATTGCGAAGCTTTTTTGGATTCATTGAACTTTGTATCTGTGGCGTCGCGGTGAATTTCGATGTTCCGCCATGAAAATGGAAGTTTATTTTAAGAGAATATGCTTTGGGAGATTTACATGAAACTTTACAGGCTTAATGATAGTCTAATTCCAAATATACCTATATGTTGATATTGGAGTGGGTGTGGTCAGGTGGATCTACAGCGCCCTCTTGACACGGCCATGTTGATATAAAAGTGCTTGAATGTTCATGAAATTTGGTCAGATCATTGCATTTGGTTTTCTGGGCAGTGCTGATTTTTTTGAAATTTTTTGGCCAAACAGGAAGTGAGCTATGAGTCATTTCCTGCGTTATTCCAAATTTTATGAACACACATTTGAAGGCCTTAGCATACTCGAAAACTTGCAAAACTTAGCTTAAATTTTATTTGTCACATTGTCTTCAATTTGAAACAAAAATTGACAGTAAATGAGGCATCATGGCTCTATAGCGCCCCCAATACGATTTTTAAAAGAATTACCCTTTTGAGGGTTTCAGCATGCTCAAAAACTCACAAAATTTTGTACAATTTTAAAGACCATCATTCCTATTACACTGATAAAAAATTTACAAATAGGCGTGGCAAAAATGGCATTATAGCGCCCCCTAATTTCAAATAAGCAGCCCTCGCAGCCCGATAAACCCACATGTATGAAATTCAGTTGACATGTGGAATATGCCGAGACCTACAAAAAAAAGTCTCTTGGTGCCATGACCTAGACCCAACAGGAAGGCTGCCATTTTAAATTGAAATTGCAACTTTTTAAAATTTTTTTTGCCATTCACAGGTGTCGCACTTTAACGAACTCCTCCTAGAGATTTTATCCGATCAACTTAAAATTTGGCATATAATATCTAAAAACCTTGCTGACATTAAATTGCGAAGCTTTTTTGATTTCATCGAACGATGCATCTGTGGCGTCACGGCGAATTTTGATGTCCTGCCATGAAACAGGAAGTTGCTTTCAATTCCACATACTTTGTGGGATTTGCCTGAAACTTTCCAAGCTTGATAAAATTGTCCGCCCAAGTATAGATATATGCTTATTTTATATCGAGAGGTACCAGGTGGCTCCACAGCGCCCTCTAGATATGGCCATGTTCAGATCTAAGTGCTTGAAAGTTCATGAAATTTGGTATGATCATTGCATTAGTCATTCTCCGCAATTGTTAATTTTTTGAAATTTTTTTGCCAAACAGGAAGAGAGCTATGAGCTATTTCCTGCGTTTTTCCAAATTTTACGAACACACGTTTTAAGGCCTTAGAATGCTCCAAAACTTGCAAAACCATCCAAAAATTAGAACTGTCTTATTCTCTTCAATACATCCATCAATTGGCACTAAATGGGGCATAATGGCTCTATAGCGCCCCCAATAATATTTATAAAAGAATTGCTCTTTTGAAAGTCTAAACAGGCTGGGAAATTTACAAAAATCGAAACACTCATGGAGCCCTGTATTACGATTACTGTGTTGTAGATTTTGTGCACAGGCAAGTCAAAATGGTATCATAGCGCCCTCCAGAAAATTTTTGCACTCCCATCAGGAAACCACATTGTACGCGGTCCAGCTGTGTCCAATGGCTCTGAATGGACACCTGCAGCCATCAAGATCTTGCTGCCACCCCAGTGTGCACAGGGGGGGCGAGGGCCCTTTCAACGCTGCTTGCAGCTTTAATTCTTCTTCTTCTTCTTCTTTTTCTTCTTCTTTTTATTCTGCTGCGAGAACGCATTTTTGAGGGCTTTGCCATGCACGAAAACTCACAAAAATTTGCCCACACGTCAGTCGTCGTGAAAATTGCAAACTATTATTATTTTTGTGCTTGGACATGCCCCGGTGGCTCTATAGCGCCACCAAACACGCGGCCATTTTGGAACGCACTTACTCAGATTCTCACGAAATTTTATAGAGTCATAGTAGTCATCATAAATTTTTTTGTAAATTTTTTTGAAATTTTTTTGCCTCACAGGAAGTGAGCTATGAGCCATTTCCTGCGTTTTTTTAGATTTTACGAACACATTTTTGAGGGTTTTATCATTCTCGCAAACTCACCAAACTGGGCTCATAGACTAGAAATATTACGTTCTTTGATTCGATATCTCATTTGGCACTGGGTGTGACATGGTAGCTCTATAGCGCCCCCTAATACATAATTGCATATTTGAGGGCCTCAGCATGCTTGAAAACTCACAAAACTTTGCAAACATATTCAGCTGGTCTTACTTTTAACTATAATTTAGGGTGTACAGATGGATGTGGCAAAATTGCATTACAGCGCCACCTAGAAAATTTCAATGAAGCAGCCCTCGCAGCGTGTTTGACCTGCATATACAAAATTCGGTGGACATGTGTACTATGCCAAGACCTAAAAAAAAGTCTCTTGGTGCCCTGACCTAGACTCAACAGGAAGTCCGCCATTTTTAATTGAATTTGCAAATTTTTTAAATTTTTTGCCATTCACAGGCTTCGTACTTTAACGAACTCCTCCTAGAGATTTTATCCGATCAACTTAAAATTTTGAATTTAACATCATAAGACCTTGTCGATGTTAAATTGCGACGCTTTTTTGGATTCATCGAACTTTGTATCCGTGGCGTCGCGGTGAATTTCGATGTTCTGCCATAAAACAGGAAGTTGGTTTTACGCACACATGCTTTGTGAAATTTGCGCGAAACTTTACAGGCTTTATAGGAGTCCACTTCCAAGTAAACCTATATGTTCATATTAGATTGGGTGTGGTCAGGTGGCTCCACAGCGCCCTCTTGAAACGGCCTTGTTGAGATAAAAGTGCTTGAATGTTCATGAAATTTAATGTGATCATTGCTTTGTTCATGTTGAGTTATATTAATTTTTTTGAAATTTTTTGGCCAAACAGGAAGTGAGCTATGCGCCATTTCCTGCGTTTTTCCAAATTTTATAAACACATGTTTGGATGCTTAAGAATACTCGAAATCTTGCAAAAAGTTGCACAAATTATAATTGTCTTATTATCTTCAATTTTATATATCAATTTACACTAAATTTGGCACAATGGCTCTATAGCGCCCCCAATCAGATTTTTAAAAGAATTGCCATTTTGAGGGTCTCTGCATGTTCTAAAACTCACAAAATTTTGTAAATGTATAAAGACCATCATTCGTATTACTCTGACAAAAAACTTATATATATACATGGCAAAAATGTCACTATAGCGCCCTCTGGAAAATTTTAAATAAGCAGCCCTCGCAGCCTGGTAAACCTACATGTATGAAATTCGGTAGACATGTGGAATATGCCGAGACCTACAAAAAATTCTCTTGGTGCCATGACCTACACTCAACAGGAAGTCTACCATTTTTCATTGAAATTGCAACTTTTTTGGATTGTTGGCCATTCACAGGTGTCGTACTTTAACAAACTCCTCCTAGAGATTTTATCTGATCAACTTAAAATTTGGCATATGACATTGAAAGACGTCGTCGATGTTAAATTGCGAAGCTTTTTTGGATTCATTGAACTTTGTATCTGTGGCGTCGCGGTGAATTTCGATGTTCCGCCATGAAAATGGAAGTTTATTTTATGAGAATATGCTTTGGGAGATTTACATGAAACTTTACAGGCTTAATGATAGTCTAATTCCAAATATACCTATATGTTGATATTGGAGTGGGTGTGGTCAGGTGGATCTACAGCGCCCTCTTGACACGGCCATGTTGATATAAAAGTGCTTGAATGTTCATGAAATTTGGTCAGATCATTGCATTTGGTTTTCTGGGCAGTGCTGATTTTTTTGAAATTTTTTGGCCAAACAGGAAGTGAGCTATGAGTCATTTCCTGCGTTATTCCAAATTTTATGAACACACATTTGAAGGCCTTAGCATACTCGAAAACTTGCAAAACTTAGCTTAAATTTTATTTGTCACATTGTCTTCAATTTGAAACAAAAATTGACAGTAAATGAGGCATCATGGCTCTATAGCGCCCCCAATACGATTTTTAAAAGAATTACCCTTTTGAGGGTTTCAGCATGCTCAAAAACTCACAAAATTTTGTACAATTTTAAAGACCATCATTCCTATTACACTGATAAAAAATTTACAAATAGGCGTGGCAAAAATGGCATTATAGCGCCCCCTAATTTCAAATAAGCAGCCCTCGCAGCCCGATAAACCCACATGTATGAAATTCAGTTGACATGTGGAATATGCCGAGACCTACAAAAAAAAGTCTCTTGGTGCCATGACCTAGACCCAACAGGAAGGCTGCCATTTTAAATTGAAATTGCAACTTTTTAAAATTTTTTTTGCCATTCACAGGTGTCGCACTTTAACGAACTCCTCCTAGAGATTTTATCCGATCAACTTAAAATTTGGCATATAATATCTAAAAACCTTGCTGACATTAAATTGCGAAGCTTTTTTGATTTCATCGAACGATGCATCTGTGGCGTCACGGCGAATTTTGATGTCCTGCCATGAAACAGGAAGTTGCTTTCAATTCCACATACTTTGTGGGATTTGCCTGAAACTTTCCAAGCTTGATAAAATTGTCCGCCCAAGTATAGATATATGCTTATTTTATATCGAGAGGTACCAGGTGGCTCCACAGCGCCCTCTAGATATGGCCATGTTCAGATCTAAGTGCTTGAAAGTTCATGAAATTTGGTATGATCATTGCATTAGTCATTCTCCGCAATTGTTAATTTTTTGAAATTTTTTTGCCAAACAGGAAGAGAGCTATGAGCTATTTCCTGCGTTTTTCCAAATTTTACGAACACACGTTTTAAGGCCTTAGAATGCTCCAAAACTTGCAAAACCATCCAAAAATTAGAACTGTCTTATTCTCTTCAATACATCCATCAATTGGCACTAAATGGGGCATAATGGCTCTATAGCGCCCCCAATAATATTTATAAAAGAATTGCTCTTTTGAAAGTCTAAACAGGCTGGGAAATTTACAAAAATCGAAACACTCATGGAGCCCTGTATTACGATTACTGTGTTGTAGATTTTGTGCACAGGCAAGTCAAAATGGTATCATAGCGCCCTCCAGAAAATTTTTGCACTCCCATCAGGAAACCACATTGTACGCGGTCCAGCTGTGTCCAATGGCTCTGAATGGACACCTGCAGCCATCAAGATCTTGCTGCCACCCCAGTGTGCACAGGGGGGGCGAGGGCCCTTTCAACGCTGCTTGCAGCTTTAATTCTTCTTCTTCTTCTTCTTTTTCTTCTTCTTTTTATTCTGCTGCGAGAACGCATTTTTGAGGGCTTTGCCATGCACGAAAACTCACAAAAATTTGCCCACACGTCAGTCGTCGTGAAAATTGCAAACTATTATTATTTTTGTGCTTGGACATGCCCCGGTGGCTCTATAGCGCCACCAAACACGCGGCCATTTTGGAACGCACTTACTCAGATTCTCACGAAATTTTATAGAGTCATAGTAGTCATCATAAATTTTTTTGTAAATTTTTTTGAAATTTTTTTGCCTCACAGGAAGTGAGCTATGAGCCATTTCCTGCGTTTTTTTAGATTTTACGAACACATTTTTGAGGGTTTTATCATTCTCGCAAACTCACCAAACTGGGCTCATAGACCAGAAATATTACGTTCTTTGATTCGATATCTCATTTGGCACTGGGTGTGACATGGTAGCTCTATAGCGCCCCCTAATACATAATTGCATATTTGAGGGCCTCAGCATGCTTGAAAACTCACAAAACTTTGCAAACATATTCAGCTGGTCTTACTTTTAACTATAATTTAGGGTGTACAGATGGATGTGGCAAAATTGCATTACAGCGCCACCTAGAAAATTTCAATGAAGCAGCCCTCGCAGCGTGTTTGACCTGCATATACAAAATTCGGTGGACATGTGTACTATGCCAAGACCTAAAAAAAAGTCTCTTGGTGCCCTGACCTAGACTCAACAGGAAGTCCGCCATTTTTAATTGAATTTGCAAATTTTTTAAATTTTTTGCCATTCACAGGCTTCGTACTTTAACGAACTCCTCCTAGAGATTTTATCCGATCAACTTAAAATTTTGAATTTAACATCATAAGACCTTGTCGATGTTAAATTGCGACGCTTTTTTGGATTCATCGAACTTTGTATCCGTGGCGTCGCGGTGAATTTCGATGTTCTGCCATAAAACAGGAAGTTGGTTTTACGCACACATGCTTTGTGAAATTTGCGCGAAACTTTACAGGCTTTATAGGAGTCCACTTCCAAGTAAACCTATATGTTCATATTAGATTGGGTGTGGTCAGGTGGCTCCACAGCGCCCTCTTGAAACGGCCTTGTTGAGATAAAAGTGCTTGAATGTTCATGAAATTTAATGTGATCATTGCTTTGTTCATGTTGAGTTATATTAATTTTTTTGAAATTTTTTGGCCAAACAGGAAGTGAGCTATGCGCCATTTCCTGCGTTTTTCCAAATTTTATAAACACATGTTTGGATGCTTAAGAATACTCGAAATCTTGCAAAAAGTTGCACAAATTATAATTGTCTTATTATCTTCAATTTTATATATCAATTTACACTAAATTTGGCACAATGGCTCTATAGCGCCCCCAATCAGATTTTTAAAAGAATTGCCATTTTGAGGGTCTCTGCATGTTCTAAAACTCACAAAATTTTGTAAATGTATAAAGACCATCATTCGTATTACTCTGACAAAAAACTTATATATATACATGGCAAAAATGTCACTATAGCGCCCCCTGGAAAATTTTAAATAAGCAGCCCTCGCAGCCTGGTAAACCGACATGTATGAAATTCGGTAGACATGTGGAATATGCCGAGACCTACAAAAAAGACTCTTGGTGCCATGACCTAGACTCAACTGGAAGTCCGCCATTTTTAATTGAATTTGCAACTTTTTTGGATTTTTCGCCATTCACAGGTGTCGTACTTTCACAAACTCCTCCTAGAGATTTCATCCGAACAACTTGAAATTCGGCTAATAGTATCTAAAGACGTTGCCGATGTTAAATTGCGAAGCTTTTTTGGATTCATCGAATTTTGTTTCCATGGCGTTGCAGCAAATTTCGATGTCCCGCCATGAAACAGGAAGTTGGTTTTTCTCCCACAGACTTCATGGGTTTTCCCTGAAACTGTTCAAGCTTTATAAAATGGTCCTCCCAAGTATTAATATATGCTAATATTAGATCAAGTGTGGCCAGAAGGCTCCACAGCGCCCTCTAGATACGACCATGTTGAGATAAATGTGCTTGAATGTTCATGAAATTTGGAGTGATCATTGCATTAGTCATTCCGGGTTATGGTTTATTATTTTGGCCAAACAGGTATGAGCTATTAGCTATTTCCTGCGTTTTTCCAAATTTCACGAACATACGTTTGAAGGCCTTAGAATACTCCAAAGCTTGCAGAACCTTGCACAATTTATAATTGTCTTATTCTCTTCAATGTCATCCATCAATTGGCACTAAACGTGGCATAATGGCTCGATAGCGCCCCCAATCAGATTTTTAAAAGAAATCTCTTTTGTGGGTCTAAACGTGCTGTAAAAATTACAAAAATCAACACGCTCAAGGAGCCTGGTATTACAATTACTATGCTGGAGATTTAGCGCACGGGCATGTCAAAATGATATCAAAGCACCCCTCCAGAAAATTTTTGCACTCTCCGCAGGAAACCACATTGTTCACAGTCTAGCAGTGTCCAATGGCTGTGAATGCACACCTGCACCCATCAAGATTTTGCTGCCTCCCCAACGTGCAAGAGGGGTGCGAGGGCCCTTTCAACGCTGCTTGCAGCTTTAATTAGGGCCCGAGCACCGACCGGTGCCAGGGCCCGGAACGGGTCCTGGCACCGAAGGTGCGAGGAACCTATTGTTTTTGATGGGATTTTTATTCTTCTTCTTCTTCTTCTTCTTCTTCTTCTTCTTTTTATTCTGCTGCGAGAACGCATTTTTGAGGGCTTTGCCATGCACGAAAACTCACAAAAATTTGCCCACACGTCAGTCGTGGTGAAAATTGCAAAGTATTATTATTTTTGTGCTTGGACATGCCCCGGTGGCTCTATAGCGCCACCAAACACGCGGCCATTTTGGAACGCACTTGCTCGGATTCTCATGAAATTTTATAGAGTCATAGTAGTCAACATAAATTTTTTTGTAAATTTTTTTGAAATTTTTTTGCCTCACAGGAAGTGAGCTATGAGCCATTTCCTGCGTTTTTTTAGATTTTACGAACACATTTTTGAGGGTTTTATCATACTCGAAAACTCACCAGACTTGGCTCATAGACTAGAAATATTACGTTCTTTGATTCGATATCTCATTTGGCACTGGGTGTGATATGGTAGCTCTATAGCGCCCCCTAATACATAATTGCATTTTTGAGGGCCTCAGCATGCTTGAAAACTCACAAAACTTTGCAAACATATTAAGCAGGTTTTACTCTTAACTAGGATTTAGGGGTTTACAGATGGATGTGGCAAAATTGCATTACAGCGCCACCTAGAAAATTTCAATGAAGCAGCCCTCGCAGCGTGATTGACCTACATGTACAAAATTCGGTGGACATGTGTACTATGCCAAGACCTAAAAAAAAGTCTCAGGTGCCATGACCTAGACTCAAAAGGAAGTCCGCCATTTTTAATTGAATTTGCAAATTTTTTAAATTTTTTGCCATTCACAGGCTTCGTACTTTAACGAACTCCTCCTAGAGATTTTATCCGATCAACTTAAAATTTTGAATTTACCATCTTAAGACCTTGTCGATGTTAAATTGCGAAGCTTTTTTGGATTCATTGAACTTTGTATCCGTGGCGTCGCGGCGAATTTCGATGTTCCGCCATGAAACAGGAAGTTGGTTTTACGCGCACATGCTTTGTGAAATTTGCGCGAAACTTTACAGGCTTTATAGGAGTCCACTTCCAAGTAGACCTATATGTTGATATTAGATTGGGTGTGGTCAGGTGGCTCCACAGCGCCCTCTTGAAACGGCCATGTTGAGATAAAAGTGCTTGAATGTTCATGAAATTTGGTGTGATCATTGCATTGTTCATGTCGAGTTATTTTAATTTTTTTGAAATTTTTTGGCCAAACAGGAAGTGAGCTATGCGCCATTTCCTGCGTTTTTCCAAATTTTATAAACACATGTTTGGATGCTTTAGAATACTCGAAATCTTGCAAAAAGTTGCACAAATTATAATTGTCTTACTATCTTCAATTTTATATATCAATTTACACTAAATTTGGCACAATGGTTCTATAGCGCCCCCAATCAGATTTTTAAAAGAATTGCCATTTTGAGGGTCTCAGCATGTTCTAAAACTCACAAAATTTTGTAAATGTATAAAGACCATCATTCGTATTACTCTGACAAAAAACTTATATATATACATGGCAAAAATGTCACTATAGCGCCCCCTGGAAAATTTTAAATAAGCAGCCCTCGCAGCCTGGTAAACCTACAAGTATGAAATTCGGTAGACATGTGGAATATGCCGAGACCTACAAAAAATTCACTTGGTGCCATGACCTACACTCAACAGGAAGTCCACCATTTTTAATTGAAATTGCAACTTTTTTGGATTGTTGGCCATTCACAGGTGTCGTACTTTAACGAACTCCTCCTAGAGATTTTATCTGATCAACTTAAAATTTGGCATATGACATTGAAAGACGTCGTCAATGATAAATTGCGAAGCATTTTTGGATTTATCGAACTTTGTATCCGTGGCGTCGCGGCGAATTTCGATGTTCCGCCATGAAAATGGAAGTTTATTTTATGAGCATATGCTTTGAGAGATTTACATGAAACTTTATAGGCTTAATGATAGTCTAATTCCAAATATACCTATATGTTGATATTGGAGTGGGTGTGGTCAGGTGGCTCTACAGCGCCCTCTTGACACGGCCATGTTGATATAAAAGTGCTTGAATGTTCATGAAATTTGGTCAGATCATTGCATTTGGTTTTCTGGGCAGTGCTGATTTTTTTGAAATTTTTTGGCCAAACAGGAAGTGAGCTATGAGTCATTTCCTGCGTTATTCCAAATTTTATGAACACACATTTGAAGGCCTTAGCATACTGGAAAACTTGCAAAACATAGCTAAAATTTTATTTGTCACATTGTCTTCAATTTGAAACAAAAATTGGCAGTAAATGAGGCATCATGGCTCTATAGCGCCCCCAATACGATTTTTAAAAGAATTACCCTTTTGAGGGTTTCAGCATGCTCAAAAACTCACAAAATTTTGTACAATTTTAAAGACCATCATTCCTATTACACTGATAAAAAATTTACAAATAGGCGTGGCAAAAATGGCATTATAGCGCCCCCTGGAAAATTTCAAATAAGCAGCCCTCGCAGCCCGATAAACCCACATGTATGAAATTCGGTAGACATGTGGAATATGCCGAGACCTACAAAAAAGTCTCTTGGTGCCATGACCTAGACCCAACAGGAAGGCTGCCATTTTTAATTGAAATTGCAACTTTTTTTAATTTTTTTTGCCATTCACAGGTGTCGTACTTTAACGAACTCCTCCTAGAGATTTTATCCGATCAACTTAAAATTTGGCATATAATATCTAAAAACCTTGCTGACGTTAAATTGCGAAGCTTTTTTGATTTCATCGAACGATGCATCTGTGGCGTCACGGCGAATTTTGATGTCCTGCCATGAAACTGGAAGTTGCTTTCAATTCCACATACTTTGTGGGATTTGCCTGAAACTTTCCAAGCTTGATAAAATTGTTCGCCCAAGTATAGATATATGCTTATTTTATATCGAGAGGTACCAGGTGGCTCCACAGCGCCCTCTAGATATGGCCATGTTCAGATAAAAGTGCTTGAAAGTTCATGAAATTTGGTATGATCATTGCATTAGTCATTCTCCGCAATTGTTAATTTTTTGAAATTTTTTTGCCAAACAGGAAGAGAGCTATGAGCTATTTCCTACATTTTTCCAAATTTTACGAACACACGTTTTAAGGCCTTAGAATGCTCCAAAACTTGCAAAACCATCCAAAAATTAGAACTGTCTTATTCTCTTCAATACATCCATCAATTGGCACTAAATGGGGCATAATGGCTCTATAGCGCCCCCAATAATATTTATAAAAGAATTGCTCTTTTGAAAGTCTAAACATGCTGGAAAATTTACAAAAATCGAAACACTCATGGAGCCCTGTATTACGATTACTGTGTTGTAGATTTTGTGCACAGGCAAGTCAAAATGGTATCATAGCGCCCTCCAGAAAATTTTTGCACTCCCATCAGGAAACCACATTGTACGCGGTCGAGCTGTGTCCAATGGCTCTGAATGGACACCTGCAGCCATCAAGATCTTGCTGCCACCCCAATGTGCACAGGGGGGGCGAGGGCCCTTTCAACGCTGCTTGCAGCTTTAATTAGGGCCCGAGCACCGACCGGTGCCAGGGCCCGGAACGGGTCCTGGCACCGAAGGTGCAAGGAACCTATTGTTTTTGATGGGATATTTATTATTCTTCTTCTTCTTCTTCTTCTTCTTCTTCTTCTTCTTCTTCTTCTTCTTCTTTTTATTCTGCTGAGAGAACGCATTTTTGAGGGCTTTGCCATGCACGAAAACTCACAAAAATTTGCCCACACGTCAGTCGTGGTGAAAATTGCAAAATATTATTATTTTTTTGCTTGAACATGCCCCGGTGGCTCTATAGCGCCACCAAACACGCGGCCATTTTGGAACGCACTTGCTCGGATTCTCACGAAATTTTATAGAGTCAAAGAAGTCATCATAAATTTTTTTGTAAATTTTTTTAAAATTTTTTTGCCTCACAGGAAGTGAGCTATGAGCCATTTCCTGCGTTTTTTTAGATTTTACGAACACATTTTTGAGGGTTTTATCATACTCGAAAACTCACCAGACTTGGCTCATAGACTAGAAATATTACGTTCTTTGATTCGATATCTCATTTGGCACTGGGTGTGATATGGTAGCTCTTTAGCGCCCCCTAATACACAATTGCATTTTTGTGGGCTTCAGCATGCTTGAAAACTCACAAAACTTTGCAAACATATTAAGCAGGTCTTACTTTTAACTAGGATTTAGGGTTTACAGATGGATGTGGCAAAATTGCATTACAGCGCCACCTAGAAAATTTCAATGAAGCAGCCCTCGCAGCGTGTTTGACCTACATGTACAAAATTCGTTGGACATGTGTACTATGCCAAGACCTAAAAAAAAGTCCATGGGTGCCATGACCTAGACTCAACAGGAAGTCCGCCATTTTTAATTGAATTTGCAAATTTTTTAAATTTTTTGCCATTCACAGGCTTCGTACTTAAACAAACTCCTCCTAGAGATTTTTTCCGATCAACTTAAAATTTTCAATTTAACATCTGAAGACCTTGTCGATGTTAAATTGCGAAGTTTTTTTGGATTCATTGAACTTTGTGTCCGTGGCGTCGCGGCGAATTTCGATGTTCCGCCATGAAACAGGAAGTTGGTTTTACGCGCACATGCTTTGTGAAATTTGCGCGAAACTTTACAGGCTTTATAGGAGTCCACTTCCAAGTAGACCTATATGTTGATATTAGATTGGGTGTGGTCAGGTGGCTCCACAGCGACCTCTTGAAACGGCCATGTTGAGATAAAAGTGCTTGAATGTTCATGAAATTTGGTGTGATCATTGCATTGTTCATGTCAAGTTATTTTAATTTTTTTGAAATTTTTTGGCCAAACAGGAAGTGAGCTATGCGCCATTTCCTGCGTTTTTCCAAATTTTATAAACCCATGTTTGGATGCTTTAGAATACTGGAAATCTTGCAAAAAGTTGCACAAATTATAATTGTTTTATTATCTTCAATTTTATATATCAATTTACACTAAATTTGGCACAATGGCTCTATAGCGCCCCCAATCAGATTTTTAAAAGAATTGCCATTTTGAGGGTCTCAGCATGTTCTAAAACTCACAAAATTTTGTAAATGTATAAAGACCATCATTCGTATTACTCTGACAAAAAACTTATATATATACATGGCAAAAATGTCACTATAGCGCCCCCTGGAAAATTTTAAATAAGCAGCCCTCGCAGCCTGGTAAACCTACATGTATGAAATTCGGTAGACATGTGGAATATGCCGAGACCTACAAAAAATTCTCTTGGTGCCATGCCCTACACTCAACAGGAAGTCCACCATTTTTAATTGAAATTGCAACTTTTTTGGATTGTTGGCCATTCACAGGTGTCGTACTTTAACGAACTCCTCCTAGAGATTTTATCTGATCAACTTAAAATTTGGCATATGACATTGAAAGACGCTGTCGATGTTAAATTGCGAAGCTTTTTTGGATTCATCGTACTTTGTATCCGTGGCGTTGCGGCGAATTTCGATGTTCCGCCATGAAAATGGAAGTTTATTTAATGAGCATATGCTTTGGGAGATTTACATGAAACTTTACAGGCTTAATGATAGTCTAATTCCAAATATACCTATATGTTGATATTTGAGTGGGTGTGGTCAGGTGGCTCTACAGCGCCCTCTTGACACGGCAATGTTGATATAAAAGTGCTTGAATGTTCATGAAATTTGGTCAGATCATTGCATTTGGTTTTCTGGGCTGTGCTGATTTTTTTGAAATTTTTCGGCCAAACAGGAAGTGAGCTATGAGTCATTTCCTGCGTTATTCCAAATTTTATGAACACACATTTGAAGGCCTTAGCATACTCGAAACCTTGCAAAACTTAGCTAAAATTTTATTTGTCACATTGTCTTCAATTTGAAATAAAAATTGGCAGTAAATGAGGCATCATGGCTCTATAGCGCCCCCAATACAATTTTTAAAAAAATTACCCTTTTGAGGGTTTCAGCATGCTCAAAAACTCACAAAATTTCGTACAGTTTTAAAGATTATCATTCCTATTACACTGATAAAAAATTTACAAATAGGCGTGGCAAAAATGGCATTATAGCGCCCCCTGGAAAATTTCAAATAAGCAGCCCTCGCAGCCCGATAAACCCACATGTATGAAATTCGGTAGACATGTGGAATATGCCGAGACCTACAAAAAAGTCTCTTGGTGCCATGACCTAGACCCAACAGGAAGGCTGCCATTTTTAATTGAAATTGCAACTTTTTAAAATTTTTTTTGCCATTCACAGGTGTCGTACTTTAACGAACTCCTCCTAGAGATTTTATCCGATCAACTTAAAATTTGGCATATAATATCTAAAAACCTTGCTGACGTTAAATTGCGAAGCTTTTTTGATTTCATCGAACGATGCATCTGTGGCGTCACGGCGAATTTTCATGTCCTGCCATGAAACAGGAAGTTGCTTTCAATTCCACATACGTTGTGGGATTTGCCTGAAACTTTCCAAGCTTGATAAAATTATCCGCCCAAGTATAGATATATGCTTATTTTATATCGAGAGGTACCAGGTGGCTCCACAGCGCCCTCTAGATATGGCCATGTTCAGATAAAAGTGCTTGAAAGTTCATGAAATTTGGTATGATCATTCCATTAGTCATTCTCCGCAATTGTTAATTTTTTGAATTTTTTTTGCCAAACAGGAAGAGAGCTATGAGCTATTTCCTGCGTTTTTCCAAATTTTACGAACACACGTTTTAAGGCCTTAGAATGCTCCAAAACTTGCAAAACCATCCAAAAATTAGAACTGTCTTATTCTCTTCAATACATCCATCAATTGGCAATAAATGGGGCATAATGGCTCTATAGCGCCCCCAATAATATTTATAAAAGAATTGCTCTTTTGAAAGTCTTAACATGCTGGAAAATTTACAAAAATCGAAACACTCATGGAGCCCTGTATTACGATTACTGTGTTGTAGATTTTGTGCACAGGCAAGTCAAAATGGTATCATAGCGCCCTCCAGAAAATTTTTGCACTCCCATCAGGAAACCACATTGTACGCGGTCCAGCTGTGTCCAATGGCTCTGAATGGACACCTGCAGCCATCAAGATCTTGCTGCCACCCCAATGTGCACAGGTGGGCGAGGGCCCTTTCAACGCTGCTTGCAGCTTTAATTAGGGCCCGAGCACCGACCGGTGCGAGGAACCTATTGTTTTTGATGGGATTTTTATTATTCTTCTTCTTCTTCTTCTTCTTTTTATTCTGCTGCGAGAACGCATTTTTGAGGGCTTTGCCATGCACGAAAACTCACAAAAATTTGCCCACACGTCAGTCGTCGTGAAAATTGCAAAGTATTATTATTTTTGTGCTTGGACATGCCCCGGTGGCTCTATAGCGCCACCAAACACGCGGCCATTTTGGAACGCATTTGCTCGGATTCTCACGAAATTTTATAGAGTCATAGTAGTCATCATAAATTTTTTTGTAAATTTTTTTGAAATTTTTTTGCCTCACAGGAAGTGAGCTATGAGCCATTTCCTGCGTTTTTTCAGATTTTACGAACACATTTTTGAGGGCCTTATCATACTCGAAAACTCACCAAACTTGGCTCATAGACTACAAATATTACGTTCTTTGATTCGATATCTCATTTGGCACTGGTTGTGAAATGGTAGCTCTATAGCGCCCCCTAATACATAATTGCATTTTTGAGGGCCTCAGCATGCTTGAAAACTCACAAAACTTTGCAGACATATTAAGCTGGTCATACTCTTTACTAGGATTTAGGGTTTACAGATGGATGTGGCAAAATTGCATTACAGCGCCACCTAGAAAATTTCAATGAAGCAGCCCTCGCAGCGTGTTTGACCTACATGTACAAAATTCGGTGGACATGTGTACTATGCCAAGACCTGCAAAAAAGTCTCTAGGTGCCATGACCTAGACTCAACAGGAAGTCCGCCATTTTTAATTGAATTTGCAAATTTTTTACATTTTTTGCCATTCACAGGCTTCGTACTTTAACGAACTCCTCCTAGAGATTTTATCCGATCAACATAAAATTTTGAATTTAACATCTTAAGACCTTGCTGATGTTAAATTGCGAAGCTTTTTGGGATTCATTGAACTTCGTATCCGTGGCGTCGCGGCGAATTTCGATGTTCCGCCATGAAACAGGAAGTTGGTTTTACGCGCACATGCTTTGTGAAATTTGCGCGAAACTTTACAGGCTTTATAGGAGTCCACTTCCAAGTAGACCTATATGTTGATATTAGATTGGGTGTGGTCAGATGGCTCCACAGCGCCCTCTTGAAACGGCCTTGTTGAGATAAAAGTGCTTGAATGTTCATGAAATTTGGTGTGATCATTGCTCTTTCCATGTCGAGTCATATTAATTTTTTTCAAATTTTTTGGCCAAACAGGAAGTGAGCTATGCGCCATTTCCTGCATTTTTCCAAATTTTATAAACACATGTTTGGATGCTTAAGAATACTCGAAATCTTGCAAAAAGTTGCACAAATTATAATTGTCTTATTATCTTCAATTTTATATGTCAATTCACACTAAATTTGGCACAATGGCTCTATAGCGCCCCCAATCATATTTTTAAAAGAATTGCCATTTTCAGGGTCTCAGCATGTTCTAAAACTCACAAAATTTTGTAAATGTATAAAGACCATCATTCGAATTACTCTGACAAAAAACTTATGTATAGACATGGCAAAAATGTCACTATAGCGCCCCCTGGAAAATTTTAAATAAGCAGGCCTCGGAGCCTGGTAAACCTACATGTATGAAATTCGGTAGACATGTGGAATATGCCGAGTCCTACAAAAAAGACACTTGGTGCCATGACCTTGACTCAACAGGAAGTCCGCCATTTTTAATTGAAATTGCAACTCTTTTGGATTTTTCGCCATTCACAGGTGTCGTAATTTAACAAACTCCTCCTAGAGATTTCATCCGAACAACTTGAAATTTGGCTAATAGTATCCAAAGACGTTGCCGATGTTAAATTGCGAAGCTTTTTTGGATTCATCGAATTTTGTTTCTATGGCGTTGCAGCAAATTTCGATGTCCCGCCATGAAACAGGAAGTTGGTTTAACTCCCACAGACTTCATGGGTTTTCCCTGAAACTGTCCAAGAATAAAATGGTCCTCCCAAGTATCAATATATGCTAATATTAGATCAAGTGTGGCCAGAAGGCTCCACAGCGCCCTCTAGATACGGCCATGTTTAGATAAATGTGCTTGAATGTTCATGAAACTTGGTGTGATCATTGCATTAGTCTTTCCGGGTTATGGTTTATTATTTTGGCCAAACAGGTATGAGCTATTAGCTATTTCCTGCATTGTTCCAAATTTCATGAACATATGTTTGAAGGCCTTAGAATACTCCAAAGCTTGCAGAACCTTGCACAATTTATAATTGTCTTATTCTCTTCAATGTCATCCATCAATTGGCACTAAATGTGGCATAATGGCTCGATAGCGCCCCAATCAGATTTTTAAAAGAAATCTCTTTTGTGGGTCTAAACGTGCTGTAAAAATAACAAAAACCAACACGCTCAAGGAGCCTGGTGTTACAATTACTATGCTGGAGATTTAGCGCACGGGCATGTCAAAATGATATCAAAGCACCCCTCCAGAAAATTTTTGCACTCTCCGCAGGAAACCACATTGTTCACAGTCTAGCAGTGTCCAATGGCTGTGAATGCACACCTGCACCCATCAAGATTTTGCTGCCTCCCCAACGTGCAAGAGGGGTGCGAGGGCCCTTTCAACGCTGCTTGCAGCTTTAATTCTTCTTCTTCTTCTTCTTCTTCTTTTTATTCTGCTACGAGAACGCATTTTTGAGGGCTTTGCCATGCACGAAAACTCACAAAAATTTGCCCACACGTCAGTCGTGGTGAAAATTGCAAACTATTATTATTTTTGTGCTTGGTCATGCCCCGGTGGCTCTATAGCGCCACCAAACACACGGCCATTTTGGAACGCACTTGCTCGGATTCTCACGAAATTTGATAGGGTCATAGAAGTCATCTTATATTTTTTTGTCAATTTTTTTGAAATTTTTTTGCCACACAGGAAGTGAGCTATGAGCCATTTCCTGCGTTTTTTCAGATTTTACGAACACATTTTTGAGGGCCTTATCATACTCAAAAAGACACCAAACTTCACTCATAGACTTAAAATATTAAGTTCCTTGATTCGATATCTCATTTGGCACTATGTGTGACATGGTGGCTCTATAGCGCCCCCTAATACATAATTGCATATTTGAGGGCATCAACATGCTTGAAAACTCAAAAAACTTTGCAAACACATTAAGCTGGTCATACTATTTACTAGGATATAGGGTGCACAGATAGATGTGGCTAAATTGCATTACAGCGCCACCTAGAAAATTTCAATGAAGCAGCCCTTGCAGCGTGTTTAACCTACATGTACAAAATTCGATGGACATGTGTACTAGGCCAAGACCTAAAAAAAAGTCACTTGGTGCCATGACCTAGACTCAACAAGAAGTCCGCCATTTTTAATTGAATTTGCAAATTTTTTTAATTTTTTGCCATTCACAGGCATCGTACTTTAACGAACTCCTCCTAGAGATTTTATCCGATCAACGTAAAGTTTCGCATATGACATCTTAAGACCTTGGCAATGTTAAATTGCGAAGCTATTTTTGATTCATCAAACTTTGTATCCGTGGCGTCGCGGCGAATTTTGATGTTCCGCCATGAAACAGGAAGTTGGTTTTACGCACACAGCTTTGTGAGAGTTGCGCGAAACTTCACAGGCTTGATAATAGTCTACTTCCAAGTATACCCACATGTTGATATTGGATTGGGTGTGGTCAGGTGGCTCCACAGCGCCCTCTTGACACGGCCATGTTGAGATAAAAGTGCTTTAATGTTCAGGAAATTTGGTGTGGTCATTGCGTTTGTCATGTCGAGTGATGGTAATTTTTTTGAAGTTTTTTGGCCAAACAGGAAGTGATCTATGAGCCATTTCCTGCGTTTTTCCAAATTTTAGAAACACACGTTTGGAAGCCTTAGAATACTCAAAATCTTGCAAAAAGTTGCACAAATTATAATTGTCTTATTGTCTTCAATTTTATACATCAATTTACACTAAATTTGGCACAATGGCTCTTTAGCGCCCCCAATCAGATTTTTAAAAGAATTGCCCTTTTGAGGGTCTCAGCATGTTCGAAAACTCACAAAATTTTCTAAATGTATAAAAACCATCATTCGTATTACTCTGACAAAAAACTTACAAATTGACATGGCAAAATCGGCATTATAGCGCCCCCTGGAAAATTTCAAATAAGCAGCCCTCGCAGCCCGGTAAACCCACATGTATGAAATTCGGTAGACATGTGGAATATGCCGAGACCTACAAAAAAGTCTATTGGTGCCATGACCTAGACTCAACAGGAAAGCTGCCATTTTTAATTGAAATTGCAACTTTTTTTTTTTTTTTTGCCATTCACAGGTGTCGTACTTTAACGAACTCCTCCTAGAGATTTTATCCGATCAACTTAAAATTTGGCATATAATATCTAAAAACCTTGCTGAGTTAAATTGCGAAGCTTTTTTGATTTCATGGAACGATGCATCCGTGGCGTCATGGCGAATTTTGATGTCCTGCCATGAAACAGGAAGTTGCTTTCAATTCCACATACTTTGTGGGATTTGCCTGAAACTTTCCAAGCTTGATAAAATTGTCTGCCCAAGTATAGATATATGCTTATTTTATATCGAGAGGTGCCAGGGGGCTCCACAGCGCCCTCTAGATATGGCCATGTTCAGATAAAAGTGCTTGAAAGTTCATGAAATTTGATATGATCATTGCATTAGTCATTCTCCGCAATTGTTAATTTTTTGAAATTTTTTTGCCAAACAGGAAGTGAGCTATGAGCTGTTTCCTGCGTTTTTCCAAATTTTACGAACACACGTTTTAAGGCCTTAGAATGCTCCAAAACTTGCAAAACCATCCAAAAATTAGAACTGTCTTATTCTCTTCAATACATCCATCAATTGGCACTAAATGGGGCATAATGGCTATATAGCGCCCCCAATAATATTTATAAAAGAATTGCTCTTTTGAAAGTCTAAACATGCTGGAAAATTTACAAAAATCAAAACACTCATGGAGCCCCGTATTACGATTACTGTGTTGTAGATTTTGTGCACAGGCAAGTCAAAATGGTATCATAGCGCCCTCCAGAAAATTTTTGCACTCCCATCAGGAAACCACATTGTACGCGGTCGAGCTGTGTCCAATGGCTCTGAATGGACACCTGCAGCCATCAAGATCTTGCTGCCATCCCAATGTGCACATGGGGGGCGAGGGCCCTTTCAACGCTGCTTGCAGCTTTAATTAGGGCCCGAGCACCGACCGGTGCCAGGGCCCGGAACGGGTCCTGGCACCGAAGGTGCGAGGAACCTATTGTTTTTGATGGGATTTTTATTCTTCTTCTTCTTCTTCTTCTTCTTCTTCTTCTTCTTCTTCTTCTTCTTCTTCTTCTTCTTCTTCTTCTTTTTATTCTGCTGCAAGAACGCATTTTTGAGGGCTTTGCCATGCACGAAAACTCACAAAAATTTGCCCACATGTCAGTCGTCATGAAAATTGCAAAGTATTATTATTTTTGTGCTTGGACATGCCCAGGTGGCTCTATAGCGCCACCAAACACGCGGCCATTTTGGAACGCACTTGCTCGGATTCTCACGAAATTTTATAGAGTCATAGTAGTCATCATAAATTTTTTTGTAAATTTTTTTGAAATTTTTTTGCCTCACAGGAAGTGAGCTATGAGCCATTTCCTGAGTTTTTTTAGATTTTACGAACACATTTTTGAGGGTTTTATCATACTCGAAAACTCACCAAACTTGGCTCATAGACTAGAAATATCACGTTCTTTGATTCCATATCTCATTTGGCACTGGGTGTGACATGGTAGCTCTATAGCGCTCCCTAATACATAATTGCATTTTTGAGGGACTCAGCATGCTTGAAAACTCACAAAACTTTGCAAACATATTAAGCTGGTCTTACTTTTTACTAGGATTTAGGGGATACAGATGGATGTGGCAAAATTACATTACAGCGCCACCTAGAATATTTCAATGAAGCAGCCCTCGCAGCGTGTTTGACCTACATGTACAAAATTCGGTGGACATGTGTACTATTCCAAGACCTAAAAAAAAGTCCCCAGGTGCCATGACCTAGACTCAACAGGAAGTCCGGCATTTTTAATTGAATTTGCAAATTTTTAAATTTTTTGCCATTCACAGGCTTCGTACTTTAACGAACTCCTCCTAGAGATTTTATCCGATCAACTTAAAATTTTGCGAATGACATCCAAAGACCTTGTCGATGTTAAATTGCGAAGCTTTTTTGGATTCATTGAACTTTGTATCCGTGGCGTCGCGGCGAATTTCGATGTTCCGCCATGAAACAGGAAGTTGGTTTTACGCGCACATGCTTTGTGAAATTTGCACGAAACTTTACAAACTTTATAGGAGTCCACTTCCAAGTAGACCTATATGTTGATATTAGATTGGGTGTGGTCAGGTGGCTCCACAGTGCCCTCTTGAAACGGCCATGTTGAGATAAAAGTGCTTGAATGTTCATGAAATTTGGTGTGATCATTGCTTTGTTCATGTCGAGTTATATTAATTTTTTTGAAATTTTTTGGCCAAACAGGAAGTGAGCTATGCGCCATTTCCTGCGTTTTTCTAAATTTTATAAACACATGTTTGGATGCTTAAGAATACTCGAAATCTTGCAAAAAGTTGCACAAATTATAATTGTCTTATTATCTTCAATTTTATAAATCAATTTACACTAAATTTGGCACAATGGCTCTTTAGCGCCCCCAATCAGATTTTTAAAAGAATTGCCATTTTGAGGGTCTCAGCATGTTCTAAAACTCACAAAATTTTGTAAATGTATAAAGACCATCATTCGTATAACTCTGACAAAAAACTTATATATATACATGGCAAAAATGTCACTATAGCGCCCCCTGGAAAATTTTAAATAAGCAGCCCTCGCAGCCTGGTAAACCTACATGTATGAAATTCGGTAGACATGTGGAATATGCCGAGACCTACAAAAATGACTCTTGGTCCCATGACCTAGACTCAACAGGAAGTCCGCCATTTTTAATAGAATTTGCAACTTTTTTGGATTTTTCACCATTCACAGGTGTCGTACTTTAACAAACTCCTCCTAGAAATTTCATCCGAACAACTTGAAATTTGGCTAATAGTATCTAAAGATGTTGCCGATGTCAAATTGCTAAGCTTTTTTGGATTCATCGAATTTTGTTTCCATGGCGTTGCAGCAAATTTCGATGTCCCGCCATGAAACAGGAAGTTGGTTTTACTCCCACAGACTTCATGGGTTTTCCCTGAAACTGTCCAAGCTTTATAAAATGGTCCTCCCAAGTATCAATATATGCTAATATTAGATCAAGTGTGGCCAGAAGGCTCCACAGCGCCCTCTAGATACAGCCATGTTAAGATAAAAGTGCTTGAATGTTCATGAAATTTGGTCAGATCATTGCATTCGTCATTCCAGCCAATATATAATTTTTTTTTTTTTTTTGGCCAAACAGGAAGTGAGCTATGAGCTATTTCCAGTTTTTTTCCAAATTTGATGAACAAACGTTTTAAGGCCTTTGAACGCTCCAAAACTTGCAAAACCTGGCAAAAATTAGAACTGTCTTATTCTCTTCAATACATCCATCAATTGGCACTAAATGGGGCAAAATGGCTCTATAGCGCCCCCAATAATATTTATAAAAGAATTGCTCTTTTGAAAGTCAAAACATGCTGGAAAATTTACAAAAATCAACACACTCATGGAGCCCTGTATTACTATTACTGTGTTGTAGATTTTGCGCACGGGCAAGTCAAAATGGTATCATAGCGCCCTCCAGAAAATTTTTGGACTCCCATCAGGAAACCACATTGTACGCGGTCCAGCAGTGTCCAATGGCTCTGAATGGACACTTGCAGCCATCAAGATCTTGCTGCCACCCAAACGTGCACGAGGGGGGCGAGGGCCCTTTCAACGCTGCTTGCAGCTTTAATTATTATTATTCTGCTGCGAGAACGCATTTTTGAAGGCTTTACCATGCACAAAAACTCACAAACATTTGCACAACCGTCAGGCTTGGTGAAAATTACAAAGTTTTATTGTTTTTGTGCTTACACATGCCCCAGTGGCTCTATAGCGCCACCAAACACGCGGCCATTTTGGAACGCACTTGCACCGATTCTCATGAAATTCGACACAGCAGTCATCATAAATTTTTTTGTCAATTTTTTTGAAATTTTTTTGCCTCACAGGAAGTGAGCTATGAGCCATTTCCAGCGTTTTTTCAGATTATACGAACACATTTTTGAGGGCCTTATTATGCTCTAAAATTCACCAAACTTGGCTCATAGACTAAAAATATTAAATACTTTGATTCAATATCTCATTTGGCACTAAGTTTGACATGGTAGCTCTATAGCGCCCCCTAATACATAATTGCATTTTTGAGGGCCTCAGCATGCTCGAAAACTCACGAAACTTTGCAGACCTATTAACCTGGTCATACTATTTACTAGGATATAGGGTTTGAAGAAAAATGTGGCATAATTGCATTACAGTGCTACCTAGAAAATTTCAATGAAGCAGCCCTCGCAGTGTGTTTAATCTACATGTTCCAAATTCGGTGGACATATGTACTATGCCAAGACCTAAAAAAAAGTCTCTTGGTGCCATGACCTAGACTCAACAGGAAGTCCGCCATTTTTAATTGAATTTGCAATTTTTTTAAATTTTTTGCAATTCACAGGCATCGTACTTTAACGAACTCCTCCTTGAGATTTTATCTGATCAACTTAAAATTTGGCATATGACATTGAAAGACGTCGTCGATGTTAAATTGTGAAGCTTTTTTGGATTCATCGAACTTTGTATCCGTGGCGTCGCGGAAAATTTCGATGTTCCGCCATGAAAATGGAAGTTTATTTTATGAGCATATGCTTCGGGAGATTTACATGAAACTTTACAGGCTTAATGATAGTCTAATTCCAAATATACCTATATGTTGATATTGGAGTGGGTGTGGTCATGTGGCTCTACAGCGCCCTCTTGACACGGCCATGTTGATATAAAAGTGCTTGAATGTTCATAAAATTTGGTCAGACCATTGCATTTGGTTTTCTGGGCTGTGCTGATTTTTTTGAAATTTTTCGGCCAAACAGGAAGTGAGCTATGAGTCATTTCCTGCGTTAATCCAAATTTTATGAACACACATTTGAGGGCCTTAGCATACTCGAAAACTTGCAAAACTTAGCTAAAATTTTATTTGTCACATTGTCTTCAATTTGAAACAAAAATTGGCAGTAAATGAGGCATCATGGCTCTATAGCGCCCCCAATACAATTTTTAAAAGAATTACCCTTTTGAGGGTTTCAGCACGCTCAAAAACTCACAAAATTTTGTCCAATTTTAAAGACTATCATTCCTATTACACTGATAAAAAAAATACAAATAGGCGTGGCAAAAATGGCATTATAGCGCCCCCTGGAAAAATTCAAATAAGCAGCCCTCGCAGCCCGATAAACCCACATGTATGAAATTCGGTAGACATGTGGAATACGCCGAGACCTACAAATGTCTCTTGGTGCCATGACCTAGACCCAACAGGAAGGCTGCCATTTTTAATTGAAATTGCAACTTTTTAAAATTTTTTTTGCCATTCACAGGTGTCGTACTTTAACGAACACCTCCTAGAGATTTTATCCGATCAACTTAAAATTTGGCATATAATATCTAAAAACCTTGCTGACGTTAAATTGGGAAGCTTTTTCGATTTCATCGAACGATGCATCCGTGGCGTCACGGCGAATTTTGATGTCCTGCCATGAAACAGGAAGTTGCTTTCAATTCCACATACTTTGTGGGATTTGCCTGAAACTTTCCAAGCTTGATAAAATTGTCCGCCCAAGTATAGATATATGCTTATTTTATATCGAGAGGTACCAGGTGGCTCCACAGCGCCCTCTAGATATGGCCATGTTCAGATAAAAGTGCTTGAAAGTTCATGAAATTTTGTATGATCATTGCATTAGTCATTCTCCGCAATTGCTAATTTTTAGAAATTTTTTTGCCAAACAGGAAGTTAGCTATGAGCCATTTCCTGCGTTTTTTCAGATTTTACGAACACATTTTTGAGGGCCTTATCATACTCGAAAACTCACCAAACTTGGCTCATTGACTAAAAGTATTAAGTTCTTTCATTCGATATCTCATTTGGCACTAAGTGTGACATGGTAGCTCTATAGCGCCCCCTAATACATAATTGCATTTTTGAGGGCCTCAGCATGCTCGAAAACTCACGTAACTCTGCAAACATATTAAGCTGGTCATACTTTTTACTAAAATATAGGGTTTACAAATATATGTGGCAAAATTGCATTACAGCGCCACCTAGAAAATTTCAATGAGGCAGCCCTCGCAGCGTGTTTTACCGACAAGGATAAAATTCGGTGGACATGTGCACTATGCCAAGACCTAAAAAAAAGTCTCTTGGTGTTATGACCTTAACTCAACAGGAAGTCCGCCATTTTTAATTGAATATGCAAATTTTTTTAATTTTTTGCCATTCACAGGCGTCGTACTTTAACGAACTCCTCCTAGAGATTTTATCCGATCAACTTAAAATTTTGCATATGACATCTAAAGACCTTGTCGATGTTAAATTGCGAAGCTTTTTTGGATTCATCAAAATTTCTTTCCGTGGCGTCGCGGCGAATTTTGATGTTCCGCCACAAAACAGGAAGTTGCTTTTATGAGCACATGCTTTGTGAGATTTGCGTGAAACTTTACAGGCTTAACAATAGTCTACTTCCAAATATACCTATTTGTTGATATTGGAAGGGGTGTGGTCAGGTGGCTCCACAGCGCCCTTTTGACACGGCCATGTTGACATAAAAGTGCTTGAATGTTCATGAAATTTGGTCTGATCATTGCATTTGTTTTTTTGGGCTATGCTTATTTTTTTGAAATTTTTCGGCCAAACAGGAAGTGAGCTATGAGCCATTTCCTGCGTTATTCCAAATTTTACGAACACACATTTGAAGGCCTTAGCAAACTCGAAAACATGCAAAACTTTGCAAAAATTATATTTGTTAGATTGTCTTCAATTTCAGACAAAAATTGGCAGTAAATGTGGCATTATGGCTCTATAGCGCCCCCAATCAGATTTTTATAGAATTACCTTTTTGAGGGTCTCAGCATGCTCAAAAACTCACAATATTTTGTACAATTCTAAATACCATCATTCTTATGACACTGATAAAAAATGTACATATAGGCGTGGCAAAAATGGCATTATAGCGCCCCCTGGAAAATTTCAAAGAAGCAGCCCTCGCATCGTGATTGACCTGCATGTATGAACTTCGGTGGACATGTGGAATATCCTGAGACCTAAAAATAAGCCTCTTGGTGCCATGACCTAGACGCAACAGGAAGTTTGCCATTTTCAATTGAAATTGCAACTTTTTTAGATTTTTCGAAATTCGTAGGTGTCGTACTTTAACGAACTCCTCCTAGAGATTTTATCAGATCAACGTAATATTTGGCAGAAAATATCTCAAGACCTTGCTAATGTTAAATTGCGAAGCAATTTTGATTTCATTGAACAATGTATCCGAGGCGTCACGGCGAATGTTGATATCCCGCCATGAAACAGGGAGTTGCTTTTACTGCCACATACTTTGTGGGATTTGCTCGAAACTTCCTATCCTTGATGAAATTGTCCTCCGAAGTGTAATTATATGCTAATATTGGATCGGGAGGTGCAAGGTGGCTCCACAGCGCCCTCTAGATATGGTCATGTTAAGATAAAAGTGCTTGAATGTTCCTGAAATTTGGTGTGATCATTGCATTCGTCATTCCGGGCAATGGTTAGTTTTTTGAAATTTTTTGGCCAAACAGGAAGTGAGCTATAAGCTATTTCCTGCGTTTTTCTGAGTTTTATTAACACACGTTTTCAGGCCTTAGAATGCTCCAAAACTTGCAAAACCTTGCAAAAATGATAAAGGTTGTATTCTCTTCAATGTCTTTCATCAATTGGCACTAAATATGGCATAATGGCTCTATAGCGCCCCCAGTCAGATTTATAAAAGAATTGCCCTGTTGAAGGTCGAATCATGTTTGAAAATTTAAAAAATCAACAAACTCATGGAGCTCGGTATTACGATTACGATGTTGTAGATTTTGCTCACAGGCATGTCAAAATTCTATCATAGCGCCCTCCAGAAAATTTTTGCACTCCCCTCAGGAAACCACATTGTACGCGATCCAGCAGTGTCCAATGGCTCTAAATGGACACCTGCAGCCATCAAGATCTTGCTGCCACCCCAACGTGCACGAGGGGGGCGAGGGCCCTTTCAACGCTGCTTGCAGCTTTAATTAGAGCCCGAGCACCGACCGGTGCCAGGAACCTATTGTTTTTGATGGGATTTTTATTATTCTTCTTCCTTCTTCTTCTTCTTCTTCTTCTTCTTCTTCTTCTTATTATTATTATTCTGCTGCGAGAACGCATTTTTGTGGGCTTTGCCATGCACGAAAACTCACAAAAATTTGCAGACACGTCAGTCTTGGTAAAAATTGCAAATTATTATTAATATTGTGCTTGGACATGCCCCAGTGGCTCTATAGCGCCACCAAACACGCGGCCATTTTGGAACGCACTTGCTCGGATTCTCACGAAATTTTATAGAGTCATAGTAGTCATAATAAATTTTTTTGAAAATTTTTTTGAAATTTTTTTGCCTCACAGGAAGTGAGCTATGAGCCATTTACTGCGTTTTTTCAGATTTTACGAACACATTTTTGAGGGTCTTATTATACTTGAAAATAGACCAAACTTAGCTTATTGACTAAAAATATTAAGTTCTTTGATTCCATATCTCATTTTGCAGTGGGTGAGACATGGTAGCTCTATAGCGCCCCCTAATACATAATTGCTTTTTTGAGGGCATCACCATGCTCGAAAACTCACAAAACTTTGCTAACATATTAAGCTGGTCATCCTCTTTACTAGGATATGGGGTTTACAGATGGATGTGGCAAAATTGCATGACAGCGCCACCTAGAAAATTTCAATGAAGCAGCCCTCGCAGCATGTTTAACCTACATGAACTAAATTCGATGGACATGTGTACTATGCCAAGACCTAAAAAAAAGTCTCTTGGTGCCATCACCTAGACTCAACAGGAAGTCCGCCATTTTTAATTGAATTTGCAAATTTTTTAAATTTTTTGCCCATCACAGACGTCGTACTTTAACGAACTCCTCCTAGAGATTTTATCCGATCAACTTAAAATTTTGCATATGACATCTAAAGACCTTGTCGATGTTAAATTGCGAAGCTTTTTTTGATTCATTGAACTTTGCATCCGTGGCGTCGCGGCGAATTTCGATGTTCCGCCATGAAAGAGGAATTTGGTTTTATGCGCATATGCTTTGTGAGATTTGCCCGAAACTTTCAAGGCTTAATAAGAGTCAACTTCTAAATATACCTATATGTTGATATTGGATTAGGTGTGGTCAGGTAGCTCCACAGCGCCCTCTTGACACGGCCATGTTGAGTTAAAAGTGCTTGAATGTTCATGAAATTTGGTCTGATCATTACATTTGTTTTTTTGGGCTATGCTTATTTTTTTGAAATTTTTCGGCCAAACAGGAAGTGAGCCATTTCCTGCGTTATTCCAAATTTTACGAACACACGTTTGAAGGCTTTAGCATACCCGAAAACTTGCAAAACTTTGCAAAAATTATAATTGTCTGATTGTCTTTAATGTGAGGCAGAAATTGGCAGTAAATGTGGCATAATGGCTCTAAAGCGCCCCCAATCAGATTTTTAAAAGAATTGCCCATTTGAGGGTTTCAGCATAATCAAAAACTCACAAAATTTTGCACCATTCTAAAAACCATCATTCCTATTACACTGATAAAAAAATACATATAGAGTTGGCAAAAATGGCATTATAGCGCCCCCTGGAAAATTTCAAATAAGCAGCCCTCGCATCGTGGTTGACCTGCATGTATGAAATTCGGTAGACATGTGGAATATGCCGATACCTAAAAAAAACTCATTTGGTGCCATGACCTAGACTCAACAGGAAGTCCGCCATTTTTAATTGAAATTGCAAATTTTTTGGATTTTTCGCCATTCACAGGTGTCGTACTTTAACGAACTCCTCCTAGAGATTTTATCCGATCAACATAAAATTTGGCAAGTAATATCTAAAGACCTTGCTGATGTTAAATTGCGAAGCTTTTTTGGATTGATGCAACGATGTATCCGTGGCATTGCGGCGAATTTCGAGGTCCTGCCATGAAACAGGAAGTTGATTTTACTCCCACATACTTCGTGGGATTTGCCTGAAACTTTCCAAGCTTGATAAAATTGTGCTCTCAAGTATAAGTATATGCTAATATTACATCGGGAGTGGCCAAGAGGCTCCACAGCGCCCTCTAGACACGACCATGTTAAGAAAAAAGTGCTTGATTGTTCATGTAATTTGGTCAGATCATTGCATTTGTCATGCCGAGTTATGGTTATTTTTTTGAAATTTTTTGGCCAAACGGGATGAGAGCTATGAGCCATTTCCTGCGTTTTTCCAGAAGTTATAAACACATTTTTGAGGGCCTTAGCATACTTGAAAACTCGCCAAACTTTACACAGAGGTGGACAATATGAAGTTATTCAATTTAATATCCCATTTGGCTCTAACTGTGAGACTATAGCCTTCGCACCGTGTTTGACCTGCATGTATAGAATTCGGTGGACATGTGGAATATGCCGATACCTAAAAAAAAGTCATTTGGTGCCATGACCTAGACTCAACAGGAAGTCCGCCATTTTTAATTGAAATTGCAAATTTTTTGGATTTTTCGCCATTCACAGGTGTCGTACTTTAACGAACTCCTCCTAGAGATTTTATCCGATCAACTTAAAATTTGGCAAGTCATATCCAAAGACCTTGCTGATGTTAAATTGCGAAGCTTTTTTGGATTCATGCAACGGTGTATCCGTGGCGTCGCGGCGAATTTTGATGTTCCACCATGAAACAGGAAATTGCTTTTACTCCCACATACTTCGTTCGATTTGCCTGAAACTTTCCAAACTTGGTAATATTCTCCTCCAAAGTATAAATATATGCTAATATTAGATCGGGAGTGGCCAGGTGGCTCCACAGCGCCCTCTAGATACGGCCATGTTATGATAAAAGTGCTTGAATGTTCATGAAATTTGGGGTGATCATTGCATTAGTCATTCTGGGCAATTATTAATTTTTTAAAATTTATTGCCCTAACAGGAAGTGAGCTTTGAGCTATTTCCTGCGTTTTTCCAAATTTTACGAACTCATTTTTTAAGGCCTTAGAATGCTCCAAAACTTGAAAAACCTAACAAACATTATGAATGTTTTATTGTCGTCAATGTCATCCATCAATTTGCATTAAATATGGCATAATGGCTCAATAGTGCCCCCAGTCAGATATTTAAAACTATTGCTCTTTTGATCGTCTAAACATACTGGAAAATTTACAAAAATCAGCACACTCATGGAGCCTGACATTCCGATTAGCATGTCTTAGAATTTGCACACAGGCATGTCAAAATGGTATAGTAGCGCCCTCTAGAAAATTTTTGCATTCCCCATCGGAAACCACGAAGTACACAGTCTAGCAGTGCCCAATGGCTCTTAATGGACAGCTGCACCCATCAAAATCTTGCTGCCACCCCAACGTGCACGAGGGGGGCGAGGGCCCTTTCAACGCTGCTTGCAGCTTTAATTAGGGCCCGAGCACCGACCGGTGCCAGGGCCCGGAACGGGTCCTGGCACCGAAGGTCCGAGGAACCTATTGTTTTTGATGGGATTTTTATTATTCCTCTTCTTCTTATTATTATTATTCTGCTGCGAGAACGCATTTTTGAGGGCTTTGCCATGCACGACAACTCACAAAAATTTGCCCACACGTCAGTTGTGGTTAAATTGCAAACTATAATTAATTTTGTGCTTGGACATGCCCCGGTGGCTCTATAGCGCCACCAAACACGCAGCTATTTTGGAACACACTTGCTTGGATTCACACGAAATTCTATAGCGTCAAAGAAGTCATAATGAATTTTTTTGTCAATTTTTTTGAAATTTTTTTGCCGCACAGGAAGTGAGCCATGAGCCATTTCCTGCGTTTTTTCAGATTTTAAGAACACATTTTTGAGGGCCTTATCATACTCGAAAATTCACCAAACTTTGCTCATAGACTAGAAATATTAAGTTCTTTCATTCGATATCTCATTTGGCACTAAGTGTGACATGGTAGCTCTATAGCGCCCCCTAATACATAATTGCATTTTTGAGAGCCTCAACATGCTCGAAAACTCACGAAACTTTGCACACCTTTTAAGTTGGTCATACTGTTTACTAGGATATAGGGTTTACAGATGAGCGTGGCAAAATTGCATTACAGCGCCACCTAGAAAATTTCAACGAAGCAGCCCTCGCAGCGTGTTTAACCTACATGTACAAAATTCGGTGGACATGTGTATTATACCAAGACCTAAAAAAAGTCTCTTGGTGCCATCACCTAGACTCAACAGGAAGTCCGCCATTTTTAATTGAATTTGCAACTTTTTTTCATTTTTTGCCATTCACAGGTGTCGTACTTTAACGAACTCCTCCTAGAGATTTTATCCGATCAACTTCAAATTTGGCACAGGCCATCTAACGACCTTCTCCATGTTAAATTGCGAAGCTTTTTTGGATTCATCAAAATTTGTGTCCGTGGCGTTGCAGCGAATTTTGATGTTCCGCCATGTAACTGGAAGTTGCTTTTATGAGCACATGCTTTGTGAGATTTGCGTGAAACTTTATAGGCTTAATAATAGTTTACTTCCCAATATACCTATTTGTTGATATTGGATTGGGTGTGGTCAGGTGGCTCCACAGCGCCCTCTTGACACGGCCATGTTGACATAAAAGTGCTTGAATGTACATGAAATTTGGTCTGGTCATTGCATTTGTTTTTTTGGGCTATGCTTATTTTTTTGAAATTTTTCGGCCAAACAGGAAGTGAGCTATGAGCCATTTCCTGCGTTATTCCAAATTTTATGAACACACATTTGAAGGCCTTAAGATACTCGAAAACTTACAAAATTCTGCAAAAATTATATTTGTCTGATTGTCTTTAATTTGAGACAGAAATTGGCAGTAAATTTCGCATTATGACTCTATAGCGCCCCCAATCAGATTTTTAAAAGAATTGCCCTTTTGAGGGTCTCAGCATGCTCAAAAACTCACAAAATTTTGTACAATTGTAAAGACCATCATTCCTATCACACTGATAAAAAATTTACATATAGCCATGGCAAAAATGGCATCATAGCGCCCCCTGGAAAATTTCAAATAAGCAGCCCTCGCATCGTGGTTGACCTGCATGTATGAACTTCGGTGGACATGTGGAATATCCTGAAACCTAAAAAAAAGTCTCTTGGTGCCATGACCTAGACCCAACAGGAAGTTTGCCATTTTTAATTTAAATTGCAACTTTTGTAGATTTTTCGCAATTTGCAGGTGTCGTACTTTAACGAACTACTCCTAGAGATTTTATCCGATCAACTTAATATTTGGCAATTAATATCTAAAGACCTTGCTGATGTTAAATTGCGAAGCTATTTTGATTTCATCAGATGATGTATCCCTGGCGTCGCGGCGAATTTTGATGTCCCGCCATTAAACAGGAAGTTGCTTTTACTCCCACATACTTTGTGGGATTTGCCTGAAACTTCCTATGCTTGAAGAAGTTGGCCTCCGAAGTATAAATATATGCTAATATTGGATCGAGAGGTGCTAGGTGGCTCCACAGCGCCCTCTAGATATGGTCTTGTTCAGATAAAAGTGCTGGAATGTTCATGAAATTTGTTATGATCGTCACATTCGTCATTCCGGGTAAAGTTTAATTTTTTGAAATCTTTTGGCCAAACAGGAAATGAGCTATGAGCTTTTTGCTGCGTTTTTCCAAATTTTTTTGAACACACGTTTTAAGGCCTTAGAATGCTTCAAAACTAGCAAAACCTTGCACAAATTATAAATGTCTTATTTTCTTTAATATTATCCATCAAATGACACTAAATGTGGCATAATGGCTCTATAGCGCCCCCAATCAGATTTATAGAAGAATTGCTATTTTGAAGGTCTAAACATGCTGGAAAATTTACAAAAATCAACACACTCATGGAGCTCAGTATTACAATTACTATGTTGTAGATTTTGCGCACACGCATGTCAAAATAGTATCATAGCGCCCTCCAGAAAATTTTTGCACTCCCATCAGGAAAACCCATTGTATGCGGTCCAGCAGTGTCCAATGGCTCTGAATGGACACCTGCACCCATCAAAATCTTGCTGCCACCCCAACGTGCACGAGGGGTGCGAGGGCCCTTTCAACGCTGCTTGCAGCTTTAATTAGGGCCCGAGCACCGACCGGTGCCAGGGCCCGGAACGGGTCCTGGCACCGAAGGTGCGAGGAACCTATTGTTTTTGATGGGATTTTTATTATTCTTCTTCTTCTTCTTCTTCTTTTTCTTCTTTTTATTCTGCTGCGAGAACGCATTTTTGAGGGCTTTGCCATGCACGAAAACTCACAAAAATTTGCCCACACGTCAGTCGTGGTGAAAATTGCAAAGTATTACTATTTTTGTGCTTAGACATGCCTAGGTGGCTCTATAGCGCCACCAAACACGAGGCCATTTTGGAACGCACTTGCTCGGATTCTCACGCAATTCGATTGGGCCATAGCAGTCATGATAAATTTTTTTGATAATTTTTTTGACATTTTTTTGCCGCACAGGAAGTGAGCTACGAGCCATTTCCTGCGTTTTTTCAGATTTTACAAACACATTTTTGAGGGCCTTATCATACTCGAAAACTCACCAAACTTGGCTCATAGACTAAAAATTTTAAGTTCTTTGATTCGATGTCTCATTTGGCACTAAGTGTGACATGGTGGCTCTATAGCGCCCCCTTATGCATAATTGCATTTTTGAAAGCCTCAGCATGCTCAAAAACTCACGTAACTTTGCAACGATATTAAGCCGATCATACCTTTCACTAGGCTATGAGGTTTACAGATGGATGTGGCAAGATTGCATTACAGCGCCACCTAGAATATTTCAATTAAGCAGCCCTCGCAGGGTGTTTAACATACATGTACAAAATTCGGTGGACATGTGTACTATGCCAAGACCTAAAAAAAAGTCTCTTGGTGCCATGAACTAGACTCAACAGGAAGTCCGCCATTTTTAATTGAATTTGCAACTTTTTTTTATTTTTTGTCATTCACAGGCGTCGTACTTTAACGAACTCCTCCTAGAGATTTTATCCGATCAACTAAAAATTTGGCACAGGCCATCTAAAGACATTCTCCATGTTAAATTGCGAAGGTTTTTTGGTTTTATCGAAAATTGTGTCCGTGGCGTTGCGGCGAATTTCGATGTTCCGCCATGAAAATGGAAGTTGCTTTTATGAGCACATGCATTCTGAGATTTGCGTGAAACTTTACAGGCTTAATAGTAGTCTACTTCCAAATATAACTATATGTTGATATTGGATTGGGTGTGGTCAGGTGGCTCCACAGCGCCCTCTTCACACGACCATGTTGATATAAAAGTGCTTGAATGTTCATGAAATTTGGTCTGATCATTGCATTGGTTTTTTTGGGCAATAATTATTTTTTTGAAATTTTTCGGCCAAACAGGAAGTGCGCTATGAGCCATTTCCTGCGTTATTCCAAATTTTACGAACACACATTTGAAGGCTTTAGCATACTTGAAAACTTGTAAAACTTTGCAAAATTTATATTTGTCCAATTGTCTTCAATTTGAGACAATAACTGGCGGTAAATGAGGCATTATGGCTCTATAGCGCCCCCAATCAGATTTTTCAAATAATTGCCTTTTTGAGGGTCTCAGCATGCTCAAAAACTCACAAAATTTGGTACAATTCTATAGACCATCATTCCTATTACACTGATAAAAATTTACATATTTGCGTGGCAAAAATGTTATTATAGCGCCCCCTGGAAAATTTCAAAAAAGTAGCCCTCGCACCGTGGTTGACCTGCATGTATGAACTTCGGTGGACATGTGGAATATCCTGAGACCTAAAACAAAGTCTCTTGGTGCCATGACCTAGACCCAACAGGAAGTCCGCCATTTTTAATTGAAATTGCAACTTTTTTTGATTTTTTGCCATTCACAGGCGTCGTACTTTAACGAACTCCTCCTAGAGATTTTATCCGATCAACTTAATATTTGGCAAGTAATATCCAAAGACCTTGCTGATGTTAAATTGCGAAGCTTTTTTGGATTGATGCAACGGTGTATCCGTGGCGTCGCGGCGAATTTTGATGTCCCGCCATGAAACAGGAAATTGCTTTTACTCCCACATACTTTGTTCGATTTGCCTGAAAGTTTCCAAGCTTGATAATATTTTCCTCCAAAGTATAACTATATGCTAATATTAGATAGGGAGTGGCCAGGTGGCTCCACGACGCCCTCTAGATACGGCCATGTTAAGTTAAAAGTGCTTGAATGTTCATGAAATTTGGGGTGATCATTGCATTAGTCATTCTGGGCGATGGTTAATTTTTTGAAAATTATTGCATAAACAGGAAGTGAGCTATGAGCTATTTCCTGCGTTTTTCCAAATTTTACGAACTCATGTTTTCAGGCCTTAGAATGCTCCAAACCTTAAAAAACCTAGCAAACATTATAAATGTCTTATTCTCTTCAATGTCATCCATCAATTGGCATTAAATATGGCATAATGGCTCAATAGCGCCCCCAGTCAGATATTTAAAAGTATTGCCTCTTTGATCGTCTAAACATGCTGGAAAATTTACAAAAATCAACACACTCATGGAGCCTGACATTACGATTACCTTGTTGTAGATTTTGCACACAGGAATGTCAAAATGGTATCGTAGCGCCCTCTAGAAAATTTTTGCACTCCCCTCAGGAAACCACAATGCACACAGTCTAGCAGTGCCCAATAGCTCTTTATGGACACCTGCACCCATCAAGATCTTGCTGCCACCCCAACGTGCACGAGGGGGGCGAGGGCCCTTTCAACGCTGCTTGCAGCTTTAATTATTATTATTCTGCTGCGAGAACGCATTTTTGAAGGTTTTACCATGCACGAAAACTCACAAAAATTTGCACAGAGGTCAGACTTGGTGAAAATTACAAAATTTTATTGTTTTTGTGCTTGGACATGCCCCAGTGGTTCTATAGCGCCACCAAACACGCGGCCATTTTGGAACGCACTTGCTCGGATTCTCATGAAATTCGACAGGGCCACAGCAGTCATAATAAATTTTTTTGTCAATTTTTTTGAAATTTTTTTGCCGCACAGGAAGTGAGCTATGAGCCATTTCCTGCGTTTTTTCAGATTTTACGAACACATTTTTGAGGGCCTTATTATGCTCGAAAATTCACCAAACTCGGCTCATGGACTAAAAATATTAAATACTTTGATTCAATATCTCATTTGGCACTGGGTTTGACATGGTAGCTCTATAGCGCCCCCTAATACATAATTGCATTTTTGAGGGCCTCAGCATGCTCGAAAACTCACGAAACTTTGCAGACCTATTAAGCTGGTCATACTATTTACTAGGATATAGGGTTTGAAGAAAAATGTGGCAAAATTGCATTACAGCGCCACCTCGAAAATTTCAATGAAACAGCCCTTGCAGCGTGTTTAATCTACATGTTCCAAATTCGGTGAACATATGCACTATGCCAAGACCTAAAAAAAAGTCTCTTGGTGCCATGACCTAGACTCAACAGGAAATCCGCAATTTTTTATTGAATTTGCAATTTTTTTTAATTTTTTGCAATTCACAGGCATCGTACTTTAACAAACTCCTCCTAGAGATTTTATCTGATCAACTTAAAATTTGGCATATGACATTGAAAGACGTCGTCGATGTTAAATTGCAAAGCTTTTTTGGATTCATCGAACTTTGTATCCGTGGCGTCGCTGCGAATTTCCATGTTACGCCATGAAAATGGAAGTTGCTTTTATGAGCATATGCTTTGGGAAATTTACGTGAAACGTTACAGGCTTAATGATAGTCTAATTCCAAATATACATATATGTTGATATTGGAGTGGATGTGGTCAGGTGGTTCTACAGCGCCCTCTTGACACGGCCATGTTGATATAAAAGTGCTTGAATGTTCATGAAATTTGGTCTGATCATTGCATTTGTTTTTTGGGCTGTGCTGATTTTTTTGAAATTTTTCGGCCAAACAGGAAGTGAGCTATGAGTCATTTCCTGCGTTATTCCAAATTTTATGAACACACATTTGAAGGCCTTGGCAGACTCGAAAACTTGCAAAACTTAGCTATAATTTTATTTGTCACATTGTCTTCAATTTAAAACAAAAATTGGCAGTAAATGAGGCATCATGGCTCTACAGCGCCCCCAATACGATTTTAAAAAGAATGACCCTTTTGAGGGTGTCAGCATGCTCAAAAACTCACAAAATTTTGCACAATTTCAAAGACCATCATTCCTATTACACTGATAAAAAATTTACAAATAGGCGTGGCAAAAATGGCATTATAGCGCCCCCTGGAAAATTTCAAATAAGCAGCCCTCGCAGCCCGGTAAACCCACATGTATGAAATTCGGTAGACATGTGGAATATGCCGAGACCGACAATAAAGTCTCTTGGTGCCATGACCTAGATTCAACAGGAAGGCTGCCATTTTTAATTGAAATTGCAACTTTTTTTTTTTGCCACAGGTGTCGTACTTTCACGAACTCCTCCGAGAGATTTTATCCGATCAACTTAAAATTTGGCATATAATATCTAAAAACCTTGCTGACATTAAATTGCGAAGCTTTTTTGATTTCATCAAACGATGCATCCGTGGCGTCATGGCGAATTTTGATGTCCTGCCATGAAACAGGAAGTTGCTTTCAATTCCACATACTTTGTGGGATTTGCCTGAAACTTTCCAAGCTTGATAAAATTGTCTGCCCAAGTATAGATATATGCTTATTTTATATCAAGAGGTGCCAGGTGGCTCCACAGCGCCCTCTAGATATGGCCATGTTCAGATAAAAGTGCTTGAAAGTTCATGAAATTTGGTATGATCATTGCATCAGTCATTCTCCGCAATTGTTAATTTTTTGAAATTTTTTTGCCAAACAGGAAGTGAGCTATGAGCTATTTCCTGCGTTTTTCCAAATTTTACGAACACACTTTTTAAGGCCTTAGAATGCTCCAAAACTTGCAAAACCATCCAAAAATTAGAACTGTCTTATTCTCTTCAATACATCCATCAATTGGCACTAAATGGGGCATAATGGCTCTATAGCGCCCCCAATAATATTTTTCAAAGAATTGCTCTTTTGAAAGTCTAAACATGCTGGAAAATTTACAAAAATCGAAACACTTATGGAGCCCCGTATTACGATTACTGTGTTGAAGATTTTGCGCACAGGCTAGTCAAAATGGTATCATAGCGCCCTCCAGAAATTTTTTGCACTCCCATCAGGAAACCACATTGTACGCGGTCCAGCTGTGTCCAATGGCTCTGAATGGACCCCTGCAGCCATCAAGATCTTGCTGCCACCCCAATATGCACAGGGGGGGAGAGGGCCCTTTCAACGGTGCTTGCAGCTTTAAGTAGGGCCCGAGCACCGACCGGTGCCAGGGCCCGGAACGGGTCCTGGCAGCGAGGGTGCGAGGAACCTATTGTTTTTGATGGGATTTTTATTCTTCTTCTTCTTCTTCTTCTTCTTCTTCTTCTTCTTTTTATTCTGCTACGAGAACGCATTTTTGAGGGTTTTGCCATGCACTAAAATTCACAAAAATTTGCCGACACGTCAGTCGTGGTGAAAATTGCAAATTATTATTATTTTTGTGCTTGGACATGCCCCAGTGGCTCTATAGCGCCACCAAACACGCGGCCATTTTGGAAAGCACTTGCTCGGATTCTCACGAAATTCGATTGGGTCATAGTAGTCATCATAAATTTTTTTGACAAAATTTTTTTGAAATTTTTTCGCCACACAGGAAGTGAGCTATGAGCCATTTCCTGCGTTTTTTCAGATTTTACAAACACATTTTTGAGCGCTTTATAATTCTCGAAAACACACCTAACTTGGCTCATAGATTAAAAATATGAAGTTCTTTGATTCAATATCTCATTTGGCACTAGGTGTGTTATGATGGCTCTATAGCGCCCCCTAATACATAATTGCATTTGTGAGGGCCTCAGCATGCTTGAAAACTCGCAAAACTTTGCAAACATATTAAGCAGGTCTTACTTTTAACTCGGATTTAGGGTTTACAGATGGATGTGGCAAAATTGCATTACAGCGCCACCTAGAAAATTTCAATGAAGCAGCCCTCTCAGCGTGTTTGACCGACATGTACAAAATTCGGTGGACATGTGTACGATGCCAAGACCTAAAAAAAAGTCACTAGGTGCCATGACCTAGACTCAACAGGAAGTCCGCCATTTTTCATTGAATTTGCAAATTTTTTAAATTTTTTGCCATTCACAGGCTTCGTACTTTTACGAACTCCTCCTAGAGATTTTATCTGATCAACTTAAAATTTTGAATTTAACATCTTAAGACCTTGAAGATGTTAAATTGCGAAGCTTTTTTGGATTCATTGAACTTTGTATCCGTGGCGTCGCGGCGAATTTCGATGTTCCGCCGTGAAACAGGAAGTTGGTTTTACGCGCACATGCTTTGTGAAATTTGCGCGAAACTTTACAGGCTTTATAGGAGTCCACTTCCAAGTAGACCTATATGTTGATATTAGATTGGGTGTGGTCAGGTGGCTCCACAGCGCCCTCTTGAAACGGCCATGTTGAGATAAAAGTGCTTGAATGTTCATGAAATTTGGTGTGTTCATTGCATTGGTCATGTCGAGTTATTTTAATTTTTTTGAAATTTTTTGGCCAAACAGGAAGTGAGCTATGCGCCATTTCCTGCGTTTTTCCAAATTTTATAAACACATGTTTGGATGCTTTAGAATACTCAAAATCTTGCAAAAAGTTGCACAAATTATAATTGTCTTATTATTTTCAATTTTATATCTCAATTTACACTAAATTTGGCACAATGGCTCTATAACGCCCCCAATCAGATTTTTTAAAGAATTGCCATTTTGAGGGTCTCAGCAAGTTCTAAAACTCACAAAATTTTGTAAATGTATAAAGACCATCATTCATATTACTCTGACAAAAAACTTATATATATACATGGCAAAAATGTCACTATAGCGCCCCCTGGAAAATTTTAAATAAGCAGCCCTCGCAGCCTGGTAAACCTCCACGTATGAAATTCGGTAGACATGTGGAATATGCCGAGACCTACAAAAAATTTTCTTGGTGCCATGACCTACACTCAACAGGAAGTCCACCATTTTTAATTGAAATTGCAACTTTTTTGGATTGTTGGCCATTCACAGGTGTCGTACTTTAACGAACTCCTCCTAGAGATTTTATCTGATCAACTTAAAATTTGGCATATGACATTGAAAGACGTCGTCGATGTTAAATTGCGAAGCTTTTTTGGATTCATCGAACTTTGTATCCGTGGCGTCGCGGCGAATTTCGATGTTCCGCCATGAAACAGGAAGTTGGTTTTGTGCGCATAGGCTTTGTGAGATTTGCCCGAAACTTTACAGGCTTAATAAGAGTCAACTTTCAAATATACATATATGTTGATATTGGATTGGGTGTGGTCAGGTGGCTCCACAGCGCCCTCTTGACACGGCCATATTGAGATAAAAGTGCTTGATTGTTCATGAAATTTAGTGTGATCATTGCATGTGTCATGTCAGGGAATGATAATTTTTTTGAAATTTTTTGGCCAAACAGGAAGTGAGCTATGAGCCATTTCCTGTGTTTTTCCAAATTTTAGAAAGACATGTTTGGAAGCCTTAGAATACTTGAAATCTTGCAAAAAGTTGCACAAATTTTAATTGCCTTATTGTCTTCAATTTTATATATCAATTTACACTAAATTAGGCACAATGGCTCTTTAGCGCCCCCAATCAGATTTTTGAAAGAATTGCCCTTTTAAGGGTCTCAACATGTTCAAAAACTCACAAAATTCTTTAAATGTATAAAGACCGTCATTTGTATTACTTTGACAAGAAACTTACTTATAGGCATGGCAAAAATTTCATTATAGCGCCCCCTGGAAAATTTCAAATGAGCAGCCCTCGTAGCCCGGTAAACCTACATCTCTGAAATTTGGTATACATGTGGAATATGCCGAGACCTGAAAAAAAGTCTCTTGGTGCCATGACCTAGACTCAGCAGGAAGTCCGCCATTTTTAATTGAAATTGCAACTTTTTTGGATTTTTCGCCATTCACAAGTGTTGTACTTTAACGAACTCCTCCGAGAGGTTTTATCCGATCAACTTACAATTTGGCAACTGATATTACGAGACATTGCCGATGTTGAATTGCGAAGCTTTTTTGGATTCATTGAACAATGAATCCAAGGCGACGCGGCGAATTTCGATGTTCCGCCCTGAAACAGGAAGTTGGTTTTACTCCAATATACTTGGTGGGATTTACCTGAAACTTTCCAAGCTTCATAAAAGTGTCCTCCCAAATATAAATATATGCTGATATTGGATCAGGAGGTGCCAGGTGGCTCCACAGCGCCCTCTAGATATGGCCATGTTAAGATAAACCTGCTTGAATGTTCATGAAATTAGGTGTGATCATTGCATTAGTCATTCCAGGCAATGCTTAATTTTCTAAAAATTTTTGGCCAAACAGGCAGTGAGCTATGAGCAATTTCCTGCGTTTTTCCAAATTTTACGAAAACACGTTTAAAGGCCTTAGAATGCTCCAAAACTTGCAAAACCCCACAAATTATAAATGTCTTCTTCTCTTCAAAGTCATCCATAAATTGGCAGTAAATGTGGCATAATGGCTCTACAGCGCCTCGAATCAGATATATAGAAGAACTGCTCTTCTGAAGGTCTAAACATGCTGGAAAATTAAGAAAAATCAACAAACTCATGGAGCTCGGTATTACGATTACTCGGTTGTAGATTGTGCACAGGCATGTCAAAATGGTACCATAGCGTCCTCTTGAAAATTTTTGCACTCCCCTCAGGATAACACATTGTATGCAGTCCAGCAGTGTCCATTGGCTGTGAATGGACACCAGCACCCATCAAGATCTTGCTGCCACCCCAACGTGCACGAAGGGGGCGAGGGCCCTTTCACCGCTGCTTGCAGCTTTAATTAGGGCCCGAGCACCGACCGGTGCCAGGGCCCAGAACGGGTCCTGGCACCGAAGGTGCGAGGAACCTATTGTTTTTGATGGGATTTTTATTATTAGGGCCCGAGCACCGACCGGTGCCAGGGCCCGGAAGCTTTTTTGGATTCATTGAACTTTTTGTCCGTGGCGTCGCGGCGAATTTCGATGTTCCGCCATGAAACAGGAAGTTGGTTTTACGCGCACATGCTTTGTAAAATTTGCGCGAAACTTTACAGGCTTTATAGGAGTCCACTTCCAAGTAGACCTATATGTTGATATTAGATTGGGTGAGGTCAGGTGGCTCCACAGCGCCCTCTTGAAACGGCCATGTTGAGATAAAAGTGCTTGAATGTTCATGAAATTTAGTGTGATCATTGCATTGTTCATGTCGAGTTATTTTAATTTTTTTGAAATTTTTTGGCCAAACAGGAAGTGAGCTATGCGCCATTTCCTGCGTTTTTCCAAATTTTATAAACACATGTTTGGATGCTTTAGAATACTCGAAATCTTGCAAAAAGTTGCACAAATTATAATTGTCTTATTATCTTCAATTTTATATATCAATTTACACTAAATTTGGCACAATGGCTCTATAGCGCCCCCAATCAGATTTTAAAAAGAATTGCCATTTTGAGGGTCTCAGCATGTTCTAAAACTCACAAAATTTTGTAAATGTATAAAGACCATCATTTGTATTACTCTGACAAAAAACTTATATATATACATGGCAAAAATGTCACTATAGCGCCCCCTGGAAAATTTTAAATAAGCAGCCCTCGCAGCCTGGTAAACCTACATGTATGAAATTCGGTAGACATGTGGAATATGCCGAGACCTAAAAAAAATTCTCTTGGTGCCATGACCTACACTCAACAGGAAGTCTACCATTTTTCATTGAAATTGCAACTTTTTTGGATTGTTGGCCATTCACAGGTGTCGTACTTTAACAAACTCCTCCCAGTGATTTTATCTGATCAACTTAAAATTTGGCATATGACATTAGAAGACGTCGTCGATGTTAAATTGCGAAGCTTTTTTGGATTCATCGAACTTTGTATCTGTGGCGTCGCGGTGAATTTCGATGTTCCGCCATGAAAATGGAAGTTTATTTTATGAGAATATGCTTTGGGAGATTTACATGAAACTTTACAGGCTTAATAATAGTCTAATTCCAAATATACCTATATGTTGATATTGGAGTGGGTGTGGTCAGGTGGATCTACAGCGCCCTCTTGACACGGCCATGTTGATATAAAAGTGCTTGAATGTTCATGAAATTTGGTCAGATCATTGCATTTGGTTTTCTGGGCAGTGCTGATTTTTTTGAAATTTTTTGGCCAAACAGGAAGTGAGCTATGAGTCATTTCCTGCGTTATTCCAAATTTTATGAACACACATTTGAAGGCCTTAGCATACTCGAAAACTTGCAAAACTTAGCTAAAATTTTATTTGTAACATTGTCTTCAATTTGAAACAAAAATTGGCAGTAAATGAGGCATCATGGCTCTATAGCGCCCCCAATACGATTTTTAAAAGAATTACCCTTTTGAGGGTTTCAGCATGCTCAAAAACTCACAAAGTTTGTACAATTTTAAAGACCATCATTCCTATTACACTGATAAATAATTTACAAATAGGCGTGGCAAAAATGGCATTATAGCGCCCCCTGGAAAATTTCAAATAAGCAGCCCTCGCAGCCCGATAAACCCACATGTATGAAATTCAGTAGACATGTGGAATATGCCGAGACCTGCAAAGAAAGTCTTTTGGTGCCATGACCTAGACCCAACAGGAAGGCTGCCATTTTTAATTGAAATTGCAACTTTTAAAAAATTTTTTTGCCATTCACAGGTGTCGTACTTTAACGAACTCCTCCTAGAGATTTTATCCGATCAACTTAAAATTTGGCATATAATATCTAAAAACCTTGCTGACATTAAATTGCGAAGCTCTTTTGATTTCATCAAACGATGCATCTGTGGCGTCACGGCGAATTTTGATGTCCTGCCATGAAACAGGAAGTTGCTTTCAATTCCACATACTTTGTGGGATTTGCCTGAAACTTTCCAAGCTTGATAAAATTGTCCGCCCAAGTATAGATATATGCTTATTTTATATCGAGAGGTACCAGGTGGCTCCACAGCGCCCTCTAGATATGGCCATGTTCAGATCTAAGTGCTTGAAAGTTCATGAAATTTGGTATGATCATTGCATTAGTCATTCTCCGCAATTGTTAATTTTTTGAAATTTTTTTGCCAAACAGGAAGAGAGCTATGAGCTATTTCCTGCGTTTTTCCAAATTTTACGAACACACGTTTTAAGGCCTTAGAATGCTCCAAAACTTGCAAAACCATCCAAAAATTAGAACTGTCTTATTCTCTTCAATACATCCATCAATTGGCACTAAATGGGGCATAATGGCTCTATAGCGCCCCCAGTAATATTTATAAAAGAATTGCTCTTTTGAAAGTCTAAACATGCTGGAAAATTTACAAAAATCGAAACACTCATGGAGCCCTGTATTACGATTACTGTGTTGTAGATTTTGTGCACAGGCAAGTCAAAATGGTATCATAGCGCCCTCCAGAAAATTTTTGCACTCCCATCAGGAAACCACATTGTACGCGGTCCAGCTGTGTCCAATGGCTCTGAATGGACACCTGCAGCCATCAAGATCTTGCTGCCACCCCAATGTGCACAGGGGGGGCGAGGGCCCTTTCAACGCTGCTTGCAGCTTTAATTCTTCTTCTTCTTCTTCTTCTTCTTCTTTTTATTCTGCTGCGAGAACGCATTTTTGAGGGTTTTGCCATGCACGAAAACTCACAAAAATTTGCCCACACGTCAGTCGTGGTGAAAATTGCAAAATATTACTATTTTTGTGCTTAGACATGCCCCGGTGGCTCTATAGCGCCACCAAACACGCGTCCATTTTGGAACGCACTTGCTCGGATTCTCACGAAAATTGATGGGCTCATAGTCGTCATCATAAATTTTTTTGTAAATTTTTTTGAAATTTTTTTGCCGCAGAAGAAGTGAGCTATGAGCCATTTTCTGCGTTTTTTCAGATTTTACGAACACATTTTTGAGGGCCTTATCATACTTGAAATTTCACCAAACTTCGCTCATAGACTAGAAATATAAAGTTCTTTAATTCGATATCTCATTTGGCACTAAGTGTGACATGGTAGCTCTATTGCGCCCCCTAATACATAATTGCATTTTTGAGGGCCTCAGCATTCTCGAAAACTCACATTACTTTGCAAATCTATTAAGTTGGTCATACTGTTTACTACGATATAGGGTGTACTGATGAGCGTGGCAAAATTGCAATACAGCGCCACCTAGAAAATTTCAATGAAGCAGCCCTCGCAGCATGTTTAACCTACATGTACAAAATTCGGTGGACATGTGTACTATCCCAAGACCTAAAAAAAAGTCTCTTGATGCCATGACCTAGACTCAACAGAAAGTCCGCCATTTTTAATTGAATTTGCAAATTTTTGTTATTTTTTGCCATTCACAGGCGTCGTACTTTAACGAACTCCTCCTAGAGATGTTACCCGATCAACTTAAAATTTCGCATATGGCATCTAAAGACCTTGTCGATGTTAAATTGCGAAGCTTTTTTGGATTCATTGAACTTTGTATCTGTGGCGTCGCGGCAAATTTCAATGTTCCGCCATGAAACAGGAAGTTGGTTTTCCGCGCACATGCTTTGTGAGATTTGCGCAAAACTTTACAGGCTTCATAAGAGTCTACTTCCAAGTAGAACTATATGTTGATATTAGATTGGGTGTGGTCAGGTGGCTCCACAGCGCCCTCTTGACACAACCATGTTGAGATAAAAGTGCTTGAATGTTCATGAAATTTAGTTTGATCATTGCATTTGTCATGTCAAGTTATGGTAATTTTTTTGGAATTTTTTGGCTATACAGGAAGTGAGCTATGAGCCATTTCCTGCGTTTCTCCAAATTTTATTAACACATATTTGGAAGCCTAAGAATACTCGAAATCTTGCAAAAAGTTGCACAAATTATAATTGTCTTATTATCTTCAATCTTCTACATCAATTTGCACTAAATTTGGCACCATGGCTCTATAGCGCCCCCAATCAGATTTTAAAAAGAATTGCTCTTTTGAGGGTCTCAGCATGTTCAAAAACTCACAAAATTTTGTAAATGTATAAAAATCATCATTTGTATTTACTCTGATAAAAAGCTTTTATATAGGCTTGGCAAAATTGTCATAATAGCGCCCCCTGGATAAGTTCAAATAAGCAGCCCTCGCAGCCTGGTAAACCTACATGTATGAAATTCGGTAGACATGTGGAACATGCTGAGAACTAAAAAAAAGTCTCTTGGTGCCATGACCTAGACTCAACAGGAAGTCCACCATTTTTAATTGAAATTGCAACTTTTTTTGATTTTTTGCCATTCACAGGCGTCGTACTTTAACAAACTCCTCCTTGAGATTTTATGCAATCAACTTAATATTTGGCAAATAATATCTTAAGACCTTGCTAATGTTAAATTGCGAAGCAATTTTGATTTCATCGAACAATGTATCCGTGGCTTCGCGGCGAATTTGGATATCCCGCCATGAAACAGGGAGTTGCTTTTACTGCCACATACTTTGTGGGATTTGCCCGAACCTTCTTCTGCTTCATAAAATTGTTCTCCGAAGTAAAAACATATGCAAATATTGGATCGGGAGGTGCTAGGTGGCTCCACAGCGCCCTCTAGATATGGTCATGTTAAGATAAAAGTGCTTGAATGTTCATGAAATTTGGTGTGATCATTGCATTAGTCATTCCGGGTGATGTTTAATTTTTTGAAATTTTTTGGCCAAACAGGAAGTGAGCTATGAGCTATTTGCTGTGTTTTTCCAAATTTTTCTGAAGACACGTTTTAAGGCCTTAGGATGCTTCAAAACTTGCAAAACCTTGCACAAATTATAAATGTCTTATTTTGTTTAATATCATCCATCAATTGGCACTAAATGTGGCATAACGGCTCGATAGCGCCCCCAATCAGGTTTATAAAAGAATTGCTCTTTTGAAAGTCTAAACATGCTGGAATATTTACAAAAATCAACACACTCATGGAGCCCCATATTACGATTACTGTGTTGTAGATTTTGCACACAGGCTAGTCAAAATCGTATCATAGCGCCCTCCAGAAAATTTTTGCACTCCCATCAGGAAACCACATTGTACGCGGTCCAGCAGTGTCCAATGGCTCTGAATGGACACCTGCAGCCATCAAGATCCTGCTGCCACCCCAACGTGCACGAGGGGGGCGAGGGCCCTTTCAACGCTGCTTGCAGCTTTAATTATTCTTCTTCTTCTTCTTCTTCTTTTTATTCTGCTGCGAGAACGCATTTTTGAGGGCTTTGCCATGCACGAAAACTCACAAAAATTTGCCCACACGTCAGTCGTCGTGAAAATTGCAAAGTATTATTAGGGCCCGAGCACTGACCGGTGCGAGGAACCTATTGTTTTTGATGGGATTTTTATTCTTCTTCTTCTTCTTCTTCTTCTTCTTCTTCTTCTTCTTCTTCTTCTTATTCTGCTGCGAGAACGCATTTTTGAGGGCTTTGCCATGCACGAAAACTCACAAAAATTTGCCCACACGTCAGTCGTCGTGAAAATTGCAAAGTATTATTATTTTTGTGCTTGGACATGCCCCGGTGGCTCTATAGCGCCACCAAACACGCGGCCATTTTGGAACGCATTTGCTCGGATTCTCACGAAATTTTATAGAGTCATAGTAGTCATCATAAATTTTTTTGTAAATTTTTTTGAAATTTTCTTGCCTCACAGGAAGTGAGCTATGAGCCATTTCCTGCGTTTTTTCAGATTTTACGAACACATTTTTGAGGGCCTTATCATACTCGAAAACTCACCAAACTTGGCTCATAGACTACAAATATTACGTTCTTTGATTCGATATCTCATTTGGCACTGGTTGTGAAATGGTAGCTCTATAGCGCCCCCCAATACATAATTGCATTTTTGAGGGCCTCAGCATGCTTGAAAACTCACAAAACTTTGCAGACATATTAAGCTGGTCATACTCTTTACTAGGATTTAGGGTTTACAGATGGATGTGGCAAAATTGCATTACAGCGCCACCTAGAAAATTTCAATGAAGCAGCCCTCGCAGCGTGTTTGACCTACATGTACAAAATTCGGTGGACATGTGTACTATGCCAAGACCTAAAAAAAAGTCTCTAGGTGCCATGACCTAGACTCAACAGGAAGTCCGCCATTTTTAATTGAATTTGCAAATTTTTTAAATTTTTTGCCATTCACAGGCTTCGTACTTTAACAAACTCCTCCTAGAGATTTTATCCGATCAACAAAAAATTTTGAATTTAACATCTTAAGACCTTGCTGATGTTAAATTGCGAAGCTTTTTTGGATTCATTGAACTTTGTATCCGTGGCGTCGCGGCGAATTTCGATGTTCCGCCATGAAACAGGAAGTTGGTTTTACGCGCACATGCTTTGTGAAATTTGCGCGTAACTTTACAGGCTTTATAGGAGTCCACTTCCAAGTAGACCTATATGTTGATATTAGATTGAGTGTGGTCAGATGGCTCCACAGCGCCCTCTTGAAACGGCCTTGTTGAGATAAAAGTGCTTGAATGTTCATGAAATTTGGTGTGATCATTGCTTTGTTCATGTCGAGTCATATTAATTTTTTTCAAATTTTTTGGCCAAACAGGAAGTGAGCTATGCGCCATTTCCTGCGTTTTTCCAAATTTTATAAACACATGTTTGGATGCTTAAGAATACTCGAAATCTTGCAAAAAGTTGCACAAATTATAATTGTCTTATTATCTTCAATTTTATATGTCAATTCACACTAAATTTGGCACAATGGCTCTATAGCGCCCCCAATCATATTTTTAAAAGAATTGCCATTTTCAGGGTCTCAGCATGTTCTAAAACTCACAAAATTTTGTAAATGTATAAAGACCATCATTCGAATTACTCTGACAAAAAACTTATGTATAGACATGGCAAAAATGTCACTGTAGCGCCCCCTGGAAAATTTTAAATAAGCAGGCCTCGGAGCCTGGTAAACCTACATGTATGAAATTCGGTAGACATGTGGAATATGCCGAGTCCTACAAAAAAGACACTTGGTGCCATGACCTAGACTCAACAGGAAGTCCGCCATTTTTAATTGAAATTGCAACTCTTTTGGATTTTTCGCCATTCACAGGTGTCGTACTTTAACAAACTCCTCCTAGAGATTTCATCCGAACAACTTGAAATTTGGCTAATAGTATCCAAAGACGTTGCCGATGTTAAATTGCGAAGCTTTTTTGGATTCATCGAATTTTGTTTCTATGGCGTTGCAGCAAATTTCGATGTCCCGCCATGAAACAGGAAGTTGGTTTTACTCCCACAGACTTCATGGGTTTTCCCTGAAACTGTCCAAGCTTAATAAAATGGTCCTCCCAAGTAACAATATATGCTAATATTAGATCAAGTGTGGTCAGAAGGCTCCACAGCGCCCTCTAGATACGGCCATGTTTAGATAATTGTGCTTGAATGTTCATGAAACTTGGTGTGATCATTGCATTAGTCTTTCCGGGTTATGGTTTATTATTTTGGCCAAACAGGTATGAGCTATTAGCTATTTCCTGCATTGTTCCAAATTTCATGAACATATGTTTGAAGGCCTTAGAATACTCCAAAGCTTGCAGAACCTTGCACAATTTATAATTGTCTTATTCTCTTCAATGTCATCCATCAATTGGCACTAAATGTGGCATAATGGCTCGATAGCGCCCCAATCAGATTTTTAAAAGAAATCTCTTTTGTGGGTCTAAACGTGCTGTAAAAATTACAAAAACCAACACGCTCAAGGAGCCTGGTGTTACAATTACTATGCTGGAGATTTAGCGCACGGGCATGTCAAAATGATATCAAAGCACCCCTCCAGAAAATTTTTGCACTCTCCGCAGGAAACCACATTGTTCACAGTCTAGCAGTGTCCAATGGCTGTGAATGCACACCTGCACCAATCAAGATTTTGCTGCCGCCCCAACGTGCAAGAGGGGTGCGAGGGCCCTTTCAACGCTGCTTGCAGCTTTAATTATTTTTGTGCTTGGACATGCCCCGGTGGCTCTATAGCGCCACCAAACAAACGGCCATTTTGGAACGCACTTGCTCGGATTCTCACGAAATTTTATGGAGTCATAGTAGTCATCATAAATTTTTTTGTTAATTTTTTTTGAAATTTTTTTGCATCACAGGAAGTGAGCTATGAGCCATTTCCTGCGTTTTTTCAGATTTTACGAACACATTTTTGAGGGTTTTATCATCCTCGAAAACTCACCAAACTTGGCTCATAGACTGCAAATATTACCTTCTTTGATTCGATATCTCATTTGGCACTGGGTGTGACATGGTAGCTCTATAGCGCCCCCTAATACATAATTGCATTTTTGAGGGCCTCAGCATGCTTGAAAACTCACAAAACTTTGCAAACATATTAAGCTGGTCTTACTTTTTACTAAAATTTAGGGTTTACAGATGGATGTGGCAAAATTGCATTACAGCGCCACCTAGAAAATTTCAATGAAGCAGCCCTCGCAGCGTGTTTGACCTACATGTACAAAATTCGGTGGACATGTGTACAAGGCCAAGACCTAAAAAAAAGTCTTTAGGTGCCATGACCTAGACTCAACAGGAAGTCTGCCATTTTTAATTGAATTTGCAAATTTTTTAAATTTTTTGCCATTCACAGGCTTCGTACTTTAACGAACCCCTCCTAGAGATTTTATTCGATCAACATAAAATTTTGAATTTAACATCTTAAGACCTTGGCGATGTTAAATTGCGAAGCCTTTTTGGATTCATTGAACTTTGTATCCGTGGCGTCGCGGTGAATTTCGATGTTCCGCCATGAAACAGGAAGTTGGTTTTACGCGCATATGCTTTGTGAGATTTGCGCGAAACTTTACAGGCTTTATAGCAGTCCACTTCCAAGTAGACCTATATGTTGATATTAGATTGGGTGTGGTCAGGTGGCTCCACAGTGCCCTCTTGAAACGGCCATGTTGAGATAAAAGTGCTTGAATGTTCATGAAATTTGGTGTGATCATTGCTTTGTTCATGTCGAGTTATATTAATTTTTTTGAAATTTTTTTGCCAAACAGGAAGTGAGCTATGCGCCATTTCGTGCGTTATCCAAATTTTATAAACACATGTTTGGATGCTTAAGAAGACTCGAAATCTTGCAAAAAGTTGCACAAATTATAATTGTCTTATTATCTTCAATTTTATATGACAATTCACACTAAATTTGGCACAATGGCTCCATAGCGCCCCCAATCAGATTTTTAAAAGAATTGCCATTTTGAGGGTCTCAGCATGTTCTAAAACTCACAAAATTTTGTAAATGTATAAAGACCATCATTCGTATTACTCTGACAAAAAACTTATATATAGACAAGGCAAAAATGTCACTATAGCGCCCCCTGGAAAATTTTAAATAAGCAGCCCTCGCAGCTTGGTGAACCTACATGTATGAAATTCGGTAGACATGTGGAATTTGCTGAGACCTACAAAAAAGACTCTTGGTGCCATGACCTAGACTCAACAGGAAGTCCGCCATTTTTAATTGAAATTGCAACTTTTTTGGATTTTTCGCCATTCACAGGTGTCGTACTTTAAAAAACTCCTCCTCGAGATTTCATCCGAACAACTTGAAATTTGGCTAATAGTATCTAAAGACGTTGCCGATGTTAAATTGCGAAGCTTTTTTGGATTCATCGAATTTTGTTTCCATGGCGTTGCACCAAATTTCGATGTCCCGCCATGAAACAGGAAGTTGGTTTTACTCCCACAGACTTCATGGGTTTTCCCTGAAACTGTCCAAGCTTTATAAAATGGTCCTCCCAAGTATCATTATATGCTAATATTAGATCAAGTGTGGCCAGAAGGCTCCACAGCGCCCTCTAGATACGGCCATGTTAAGAAAAATGTGCTTGAATGTTCATGAAATTGGGTGTGATCATTGCAGTAGTCATCCCGGGTTATGGTTTATTATTTTGGCCAAACAGGTATGAGCTATTAGCTATTTCCTGCGTTTTTCCAAATTTCACAAACAAACGTTTGAAGGCCTTAGAATACTCCAAAGCTTGCAGAACCTTGCACAATTTATAATTCTCTTATTCTCTTCAATGTCATCCATCAATTGGCACTAAACGTGGCATAATGGCTCGATAGCGCCCCCAATCAGATTTTTAAAAGAAATCTCTTTTGTGGGTCTAAACGTGCTGTAAAAATTACAAAAATCAACACGCTCAAGGAACCTGGTATTACAATTACTATGCTGGAGATTTAGCGCACGGGCATGTCAAAATGATATCAAAGCACCCCTCCAGAAAATTTTTGCACTCTCCGCAGGAAACCACAATGTTCACAGTCTAGCAGTGTCCAATGGCTGTGAATGCACACGTGCACCCATCAAGATTTTGCTGCCTCCCCAACGTGCAAGAGGGGTGCGAGGGCCCTTTCAACGCTGCTTGCAGCTTTAATTAGGGCCCGAGCACAAACCGGTGCCAGGGCCCGGAACGGGTCCTGGCACCGAAGGTGCGAGGAACCTATTGTTTTTGATGGGATTTTTATTATTCTTCTTCTTCTTCTTCTTCTTTTTATTCTGCTGCGAGAACGCATTTTTGATGGCTTTGCCATGCACGAAAACTCACAAAAATTTGCCCACACGTCAGTCGTGGTGAAAATTGCAAAGTATTATTATTTTTGTGCTTGGACATGCCCCAGTGGCTCTTTAGCGCCACCAAACAAACGTCCATTTTGGAACGCACTTGCTCGAATTCTCACGAAATTTGATAGGGTCATAGTAGTCATCATAAATTTTTTTGAAAATTTTTTTGAAATTTTTTTGCCGCACAGGAAGTGAGCTATGAGCCATTTCCTGCGTTTTTTCAGATTTTACGAACACATTTTTGAGGGCGTTATCATACTTGAAATTTCACCAAACTTGGCTGATAGACTAGAAATATTAAGTTCTTTAATTCGATATCTCATTTGGCACTAAGTTTGACATGGTAGCTCTATAGCGCCCCCTAATACATAATTGCATTTTTGAGGGCTTCAGCATGCTCTGAAACTCACGTTACTTTGCACATCTATTAAGCTGGTCATACTGTTTACTAGTATATAGAGTTTACTGATGAGCGTGGCAAAATTGCATTACAGCGCCACCTAGAAAATTTCAATGAAGCAGCCCTCGCAGCATGTTTAACCTACATGTACAAAATTCGGTGGACATGTGTACTATGCCAAGACCTAAAAAAAAGTCTCTTGGTGCCAAGACCTAGACTCAACAGAAAGTCCGCCATTTTTAATTGAATTTGCAAATTTTCTTAATTTTTTGCCATTCACAGGCGTCGTACTTTAACGAACTCCTCCTAGAGATGTTACCCGATCAACTTAAAATTTCGTAAATGGCATCTAAAGACCTTGTCGATGTTAAATTGCAAAGGTTTTTTGGATTCATTGAACTTTGAATCCGTGGCGTCGCGGCGAATTTCGATGTTCCGCCATGAAACAGGAAGTTGATTTTCCGCGCACATGCTTTGTGAGATTTGCGCAAAACTTTACAGGCTTCATAAGAGTCTACTTCCAAGTAGAACTATATGTTGATATTAGATTGGGTGTGGTCAGGTGGCTCCACAGCGCCCTCTTGACACAACCATGTTGAGATAAAAGTGCTTGAATGTTCATGAAATTTGGTTTGATCATTGCATTTGTCATGTCAGGTTATGGTAATTTTTTTGGAATTTTTTGGCCTAACAGGAAGTGAGCTATGAGCCATTTCCTGCGTTTTTCCAAATTTTATTAACACATATTTGGAAGCCTAATAATACTCGAAATCTTGCAAAAAGTTGCACAAATTATAATTGTCTTATAGTCTTCAATCTTCTACATCAATTTGCACTAAATTTGGCACTATGGCTCTATAGCGCCCCCAATCAGATTTTAAAAATAATTGCTCTTTTGAGGGTCTCAGCATGTTCAAAAACTCACAAAATTTTGTAAATGTATAAAAATCATCATTCCTATTACTCTGATAAAAAGCTTATATATAGGCTTGGCAAAATTGTCATAATAGCGCCCCCTGGATAATTTCAAATAAGCAGCCCTCGCAGCCTGGTAAACCTACATGTATGAAATTTGGTAGACATGTGGAATATGCTGACACCTAAAAAAAAGTCTCTTGGTGCCATGACCTAGACTCAACAGGAAGTCCGCCATTTTTAATTGAAATTGCAACTTTTTTTGATTTTTTGCCATTCACAGGCGTCGTACTTTAACGAACTCCTCCTAGAGATTTTATCCGATCAACTTAATATTTGGCAAATAATATCTTAAGACCCTGCTAATGTTAAATTGCGAAGCAATTTTGATTTCATCGAACAATGTATCCGTGGCTTCGCGGCAAATTTTGATATCCCGCCATGAAACAGGGAGTTGCTTTTACTGCCACATACTTTGTGGGATTTGCCCGAACCTTCTTCTGCTTGATAAAATTGTTCTCCAAAGTAAAAACATATGCTAATATTGGATCGGGAGGTGCTAGGTGGCTCCACAGCGCCCTCTAGATATGGTCATGTTAAGATAAAAGTGATTGAATGTTCATGAAATTTGGTGTGATCATTGCATTCATCATTATGGGTAATGATTAATTTTTTGAAATTTCTTGGCCAAACAGGAAGTGAGCTATGAGCTATTTGCTGCGTTTTTCCAAATTTTTCTGAAGACACGTTTTAAGGCCTTAGGATGCTTCAAAACTTGCAAAACCTTGCACAAATTATAAATGTCTCATTTTGTTTAATATCATCCATCAGTTGGCACTAAATGTGGCATAACGGCTCTATAGCACCCCCAATCAGATTTATGAAAGAATTGCTCTTTTGAAAGTTTAAACATGCTGGAAAATTTACAAAAATCAACACACTCATGCAGCCCCATATTACGATTACTGTGTTGTAGATTTAGCGCACAGGCTAGTCAAAATGGTATCATAGCGCCCTCCAGAAAATTTTTGCACTCCCATTAGGAAACCACATTGTACGCGGTCCAGCAGTGTCCAATGGCTCTGAATGGACACCTGCAGCCATCAAGATCCTGCTGCCACCCCAACGTGCACGAGGGGGGCGAGGGCCCTTTCAACGCTGCTTGCAGCTTTAATAAGGGCCCGAGCACCGACCGGTGCCAGGGCCCGGAACGGGTCCTGGCACCGAAAGTGCGAGGAACCTATTGTTTTTGATGGGATTTTTATTATTCTTCTTCTTCTTCTTCTTCTTCTTCTTCTTTTTATTCTGCTGCGAGAACGCATTTTTGATGGCTTTGCCATGCACGAAAACTCACAAAAATTTGCCCACACGTCAGTTGTGGTGAAAATTGCAAAATATTATTATTTTTGTGCTTGGACATGCCCCAGTGGCTCTTTAGCGCCACCAAACACACGGCCATTTTGGAACGCACTTGCTCGGATTCTCACGAAATTTGATAGGGTCATAGTAGTCATCATAAATTTTTTTGTCAATTTTTTTGAAATTTTTTTGCCACACAGGAAGTGAGCTATGAGCCATTTCCTGCGTTTTTTCAGATTTTACGAACACATTTTTGAGGGCCTTATTATGCTCGAAAATTCACCAAACTTGGCTCATAGACTAAAAATATTAAATACTTTGATTCGATATCTCATTTGGCACTTGGTTTGACATGGTAGCTCTATAGCGCCCCCTAATACATAATTGCATTTTTGAGGGCCTCAGCATGCTCGAAAACTCACGAAACTTTGCAGACCTTTTAAGCTGTTCATACTATTTACTAGGATATAAGGCTTGAAGAAAAATGTGGCAAAATTGCATTACAGCGCCACCTAGAAAATTTCAATGAAGCAGCCCTCGCAGCGTGTTTAATCTACATGTTCCAAATTCGGTAGACATATGTACAATGCCAAGACCTAAAAAAAAGTCTCTTGGTGCCATGACCTAGACGCAACAGGAAGTCCGCCATTTTTAATTGAATTTGCAATTTTTTTAAATTTTTTGCAATTCACAGGCATCGTACTTTAACGAACTCCTCCTAGAGATTTTATCTGATCAACTTCAAATTTGGCATATGACATTGAAAGACGTCGTCGATGTTAAATTGCGAAGCTTTTTTGGATTCATCGAACTTTGTATCCGTGGCGTCGCGGCGAATTTCGATATTCCGCCATGAAAATGGAAGTTGCTTTTATGAGCATATGCTTTGGGAGATTTACGTGAAACTTTACAGGCTTAATGATAGTCTAATTCCAAATATACCTATATCTTGATATTGGAGTGGGTGTGGTCAGGTGGCTCTACAGCGCCCTCTTGACACGGCCATGTTGATATAAAAGTGCTTGAATGTTCATGAAATTTGGTCTGATGATTGCATTTGTTTTTCTGGGCTGTGCTGATTTTTTTGAAATTTTTCGGCCAAACAGGAAGTGAGCTATGAGTCATTTCCTGCGTTATTCCAAATTTTATGAACACACATTTGAAGGCCTTAGCATACTCAAAAACTTGCAAAACTTAGCTAAAATTTTATTTGTCACATTGTCTTCAATTTGAAACAAAAATTGGCAGTAAATGAGGCATCATGGCTCTATAGCGCCCCCAATACGATTTTTAAAAGAATTACCCTTTTGAGGGTTTCAGCATGCTCAAAAACTCACAAAATTTTGTACAATTTTAAAGAACATCAGTCCAATTACACTAATAAAAAATTTACAAATAGGCGTGGCAAAAATGGCATTATAGCGCCCCCTGGAAAATTTCAAATAAGCAGCCCTCGCAGCCCGGTAAACCCACATGTATGAAATTCGGTAGACATGTGGAATATGCCGAGACCTACAAAAAAGTCTCTTGGTGCAATGACCTAGACTCAACAGGAAGGCTGCCATTTTTAATTGAAATTGCAACTTTTTTTAATTTTTTTTGCCATTCACAGGTGTCGTATTTTAACGAACTCCTAGAGATTTTATTCGATCAACTTAAAATTTGGCACAGGCCATCTAAAGACCTTCTCCATGTTAAATTGCGAAGCTTTTTTGGATTCATCGAAAATTGTGTCCGTGGCGTTGCGGCGAATTTCGATGTTCCGCCATGAAAATGGAAGTTGCTTTTATGAGCACATGAATTGTGAGATTTGCGTGAAACTTTACAGGCTTAATAGTAGTCTACTTCCAAATATAAATATATGTTGATATTGGATTGGGTGTGGTCAAGTGGCTCCACAGTGCCCTCTTGACCCGGCCATGTTGATATAAAAGTGCTTGAATGTTCATGAAATTTGGTTTGATCATTGCATTGGTATTTTTGGGCCATACTTATTTTTTTGAAATTTTTCGGCCAAACAGGAAGTGCGCTATGAGCCATTTCCTGCGTTATTCCAAATTTTACGAACACACATTTGAAGGCCTTAGCATACTTGAAAACTTGCAAAACTTTGCAAAAATGATACTTGTCCGATTGTCTTCGATTTGAGACAATAATTGGCAGTAAATGACGCATTATGGCTCTAAAGCGCCCCCAATCAAATTTTTAAAATAATTGCCTTTTTGAGGGTCTCAGCATGCTCATAAACTCCCAAAATTTCTTACATTTCTGAAGACCATCCTTCCAGTTACACTGATAAAAAAATTACATATAGGCGTGGCAAAAATGGCATTATAGCGCCCCCTGGAAAATTTCAAAAAAGCAGCCCTCGCACCGTGGTTGACCTGCATGTATGAACTTCGGTGGACATGTGGAATATCCTAAGACCTAAAAAAAAGTCTCTTGGTGCCATGACCTAGACCCAACAGGAAGTCCGCCATTTTTAATTGAAATTGCAACTTTTTTAGATTTTTCGCCATTCACAGGTGTCGTACTTTAACGAACTCCTCCGAGAGATTTTATCCGATCAACTTAATATTTGGCAAATAATTTCTAAAGACATTGCTGATGTTAAATTGTGAAGCTATTTTGATTTCATCGAACGATGTAACCGTGGCGTCGCGGCGAATTTTGATGTCCCGCCATGAAACAGGAAGTTGCTTTTACTCCCACATACTTTGTGGGATTTGCCTGAAACTTCCTTTGCTTGATAAAATTGTCCTCCGAAGTATAAACAAATGCTAATATTGGATCAGGAGGTCCTAGGTGGCTCCAGAGCGCCCTCTAGATATGGTCATGTTAAGATAAAAGTGTTTGAATGTTCATGAAATTTGGTGTGATCATTGCATTCGTCATTCCGGGTAATGCTTAATTTTTTGAAATTTTTTGGTCAAACAGGAAGTGAGCTATGAGCTATTTCCTGCGTTCTTCCAAGTTTTTTTGAACACACGTTTTAAGGCCTGAGAATGCGTCAAAACTTGCAAAACCTAGCACAAATTATAAATGTCTTATTTTCTTTAATATCATCCATCAATTGGCACTAAATGAGGCAAAATGGCTCTATAGCGCCCCCAATCAAATTTATAGAAGAATTGCTCTTTTGAAGGTCTAAACATGCTGGAAAATTTACAAAAATCAACACACTCATGGAGCTCGGTATTACGATTACTATGTTGTAGATTTTGCGCACACACATGTCAAAATGATATCATAGCGCCCTCCAGAAAATTTTTGCACTCCCCTCAGGAAAACACATTGTCCGCGGTCCAACAGCGTCCAACGGCTGTGAATGGACACTTGCACCCATCAGGATCTTGCTGCCTCCCCAACGTGCACGAGGGGGGCGAGGGCCCTTTCAACGCTGCTTGCAGCTTTAATTCTTCTTCTTCTTCTTCTTCTTCTTCTTCTTCTTCTTCTTCTTTTTATTCTGCTGCGAGAACGCATTTTTGAGGGCTTTGCCATGCACGAAAACTCACAAAAATTTGCCCACACGTCAGTCGTGGTGAAAATTGCAAAGTATTATTATTTTTGTGCTTGGACATGCCCCGGTGGCTCTATAGCGCCACCAAACACGCGGCCATTTTGGAACGCACTTGCTCGGATTCTCACGAAATTTTATAGAGTCATAGTAGTCATCATAAATTTTTTTGTAAATTTTTTTGAAATTTTTTTGCCTCACAGGAAGTGAGCTATGAGCCATTTCCTGCGTTTTTTTAGATTTTACGAACACATTTTTGAGGGTTTTATCATACTCGAAAACTCACCAAACTTGGCTCATAGACTAGAAATATTACGTACTTTGATTCGATATCTCATTTGGCACTGGGTGTGATATGGTAGCTCTATAGCGCCCCCTAATACATAATTGCATTTTGGAGGGCCTCAGCATGCTTGAAAACTCACAAAACTTTGCAAACATATTAAGCAGGTCTTACTTTTAACTAGGATTTAGGGTTTACAGATGGATGTGGCAAAATTGCATTACAGCGCCACCTAGAAAATTTCAATGAAGCAGCCCTCGCAGCGTGTTTGACCTACATGTACAAAATTCGGTGGACATGTGTACTATGCCAAGACCTAAAAAAAAGTCTCTAGGTGCCATGACCTAGACTCAACAGGAAGTCCGCCATTTTTAATTGAATTAGCAAATTTTTTTAATTTTTTGCCATTCACAGGCTTCGTACTTTAACGAACTCCTCCTAGAGATTTCATCCGATCAACTTAAAATTTTGAATTTAACATCTTAAGACCTTGTCGATGTTAAATTGCGAAGCTTTTTTGGATTAATTGAACTTTGTATCCGTGGCGTCGCGGTGAATTTCGATGTTCCGCCATGAAACAGGAAGTTGGTTTTACGCGCACATGCTTTGTGAAATTTGCGCGAAACTTTACAGACTTTATAGGAGTCCACTTCCAAGTAGACCTATATGTTGATATTAGATTGGGTGTGGTCAGGTGGCTCCACAGCGCCCTCTTGAAACAGCCATGTTGAAATAAAAGTGCTTGAATGTTCATGAAATTTGGTGTGATCATTGCATTGTTCATGTCGAGTTGTTTTGATTTTTTCGAAATTTTTTGGCCAAACAGGAAGTGAGCTATGCGCCATTTTCTGCGTTTTTCCAAATTTTATAAACACATGTTTGGATGCTTAAGAATACTCGAAATCTTGCAAAAAGTTGCACAAATTATAATTGTCTTATTATCTTCAATTTTATATATCATTTTACACTAAATTTGGCACAATGGCCCTATTGCGCCCCCAATCAGATTTTAAAAAGAATTGCCATTTTGAGGGTCTCAGCATGTTCTAAAACTCACAAAATTTTGTTAATGTATAAAGACCATCATTCGTATTACTCTGACAAAAAACTTATATATATACATGGCAAAAATGTCACTATAGCGCCCCCTGGAAAATTTTAAATAAGCAGCCGTCGTAGCCTGGTAAACCTACATGTATGAAATTCCGTAGACATGTGGAATATGCCGAGACCTACAAAAAATTCTCTTGGTGCCATGACCTACACTCAACAGGAAGTCCACCATTTTTAATTGAAATTGCAACTTTTTTGGATTGTTGGCCATTCACAGGTGTCGTACTTTAACAAACTCTTCCTAGAGATTTTATCTGATCAACTTAAAATTTGGCATATGACATTAAAAGACGTCGTCGATGTTAAATTGCGAAGCTTTTTTGGATTCATCGAACTTTGTATCCGTGGCGTCGCGGCGAATTTCGATGTTCCGCCATGAAAATGGAAGTTTATTTTATGAGCATATGCTTTGGGAGATTTACATGAAACTTTACAGGCTTAATGATAGTCTTATTCCAAATATACCTATATGTTGATATTGGAGTGGGTGTGGTCAGGTGGCTCTACAGCGCCCTCTTGACACGGCCATGTTGATATAAAAGTGCTTGAATGTTCATGAAATTTGGTCAGATCATTGCATTTGGTTTTCTGGGCTGTGCTGATTTTTTTGAAATTTTTCGGCCAAACAGGAAGTGAGCTATGAGTCATTTCCTGCGTTATTCCAAATTTTATGAACACACATTTGAAGGCCTTAGCATACTCGAAAACTTTCAAAACTTAGCTAAAATTTTATTTGTCACATTGTCTTCAATTTGAAACAATAATTGGCAGTAAATGAGGCATCATGGCTCTATAGCGCCCCCAATACGATTTTTAAAAGAATTACCCTTTTGAGGGTTTCAGCATGCTCAAAAACTCACAAACTTTTGTACAATTTTAAAGACCATCATTCCTATTACACTGATAAAAAATTTACAAATAGGCGTGGCAAAAATAGCATTATAGCGCCCCCTGGAAAATTTCAAATAAGCAGCCCTCGCAGCCCGATAAACCCACATGTATGAAATTCGGTAGACATGTGGAATATGCCGAGAACTACAAAAAAGTCTCTTGGTGCCATGACCTAGACCCAACAGGAAGGCTGCCATTTTTAATTGAAATTGCAACTTTTTAAAATTTTTTTTGCCATTCACAGGTGTCGTACTTTAACGCACTCCTCCTAGAGATTTTATCCGATCAACTTAAAATTTGGCATATAATATCTAAAAACCTTGCTGACGTTAAATTGCGAAGCTTTTTTGGATTCATTGAACTTTGTATCCGTGGCGTCGCGGCAAATTTCAATGTTCCGCCATGAAACAGGAAGTTGGTTTTCCGCGCACATGCTTTGTGAGATTTGCGCAAAACTTTCGAGGCTTCATAAGAGTCTACTTCCAAGTAGAACTATATGTTGATATTAGATTGGGTGTGGTCAGGTGGCTCCACAGTGCCCTCTTGACACAACCATGTTGAGATAAAAGTGCTTGAATGTTCATGAAATTTAGTTTGATCATTGCATTTGTCATGTCAGCTTATGGTAATTTTTTTGGAATTTTTTGGCCAAACAGGAAGTGAGCTATGAGCCATTTCCTGCGTTTCTCCAAATTTTATTAACACATATTTGGAAGCCTAAGAATACTCAAAATCTTGCAAAAAGTTGCACAAATTATAATTGTTATATTATCTTCAATCTTCTACATCAATCTGCACTAAATTTGGCACCATGGCTCTATAGCGCCCCCAATCAGATTTTAAAAAGAATTGCTCTTTTGAGGGTCTCAGCATGTTCAAAAACTCACAAAATTTTGTAAATGTATAAAAATCATCATTTGTATTACTCTGATAAAAAGCTTATATATAGGCTTGGCAAAATTGTCATAATAGCGCCCGCTGGATAATTTCAAATAAGCAGCCCTCGCAGCCTGGTAAACCTACATGTATGAAATTCGGTAGACATGTGGAATATGCTGAGAACTAAAAAAAAGTCTCTTGGCGCCATGACCTAGACTCAACAGGAAGTCCACCATTTTTAATTGAAATTGCAACTTTTTTTGATTTTTTGCCATTCACAGGCGTCGTACTTTCACGAACTCCTCCTTGAGATTTTATCCGATCAACTTAATATTTGGCAAATAATATTTTAAGACCTTGCTAATGTTAAATTGCGAAGCAATTTTGATTTCATCGAACAATGTATTTGTGGCTTCGCGGCGAATTTTGATATTCCGCCATGAAACAGGGAGTTGCTTTTACTGCCACATACTTTGTGGGATTTGCCCGGACCTTCTTCTGCTTGATAAAATTGTTCTCAGAAGTAAAAACATATGCTAATATTGGATCGGGAGGTGCTAGGTGGCTCCACAGCGCCCTCTAGATATGGTCATGATAAGATAAAAGTCTTTGAATGTTCATGAAATTTGGTGTGATCATTGCATTCGTCATTCCGGGTAATGTTTAATTTTTTGAAATGTTTTGGCCAGACAGGAAGTGAGCTATGAGCTATTTGCTGTGTTTTTCCAAATTTTTCTGAAGACACGTTTTAAGGCCTTAGGATGCTTCAAAACTTGCAAAACCTTGCACAAATTATAAATGTCTTATTTTGTTTAATATCATCTATCAATTGGCACTAAATGTGGCATAACGGCTCGATAGCGCCCCCAATCAGATTTATAAAAGAATTGCTCTTTTGAAAGTCTACACATGCTGGAATATTTACAAAAATCAACACACTCATGGAGCCCCATATTACGATTACTGTGCTGTAGATTTTGCGCACAGGCTAGTCAAAATGGTATCATAGCGCCCTCCAGAAAATTTTTGCACTCCCATCAGGAAACCACATTGTACGCGATCCAGCAGTGTCCAATGGCTCTGAATGGACACCTGCCGCCATCAGGATCCTGGTGCCACCCCAACGTGCACGAGGGGGGCGAGGGCCCTTTCAACGCTGCTTGCAGCTTTAATTCTTCTTCTTCTTCTTCTTCTTCTTTTTATTCTGCTGCGAGAACGCATTTTTGAGGGATTTGCCATGCACGAAAACTCACAAAAATTTGCCCACATGTCAGTCGTGGTGAAAATTGCAAAATATTATTATTTTTGTGCTTGGACATGCCCCGGTGGCTCTATAGCGCCACCAAACACGCGTCGATTTTGGAACGCACTTGCTTGGATTCTCACGAAATTTTATAGAGTCATAGTAGTCATCATAAATTTTTTTGTAAATTTTTTTGAAATTTTTTTGCCTCACAGGAAGGGAGCTATGAGCCATTTCCTGCGTTTTTTTAGATTTTACGAACACATTTTTGAGGGTTTTATCATACTCGAAAACTCACCAGACTTGGCTCATAGACTGGAAATATTACGTTCTTTGATGAGATATCTCATTTGGCACTGGTTGTGAAATGGTAGCTCTATAGCGCCCCCTAATACATAATTGCATTTTTGAGGGCCTCAGCATGCTTGAATACTCACAAAACTTTGCAATCATATTAAGCAGGTCTTACTTATAACTAGGATTTAGGATTTACAGATGGATGTGGCAAAATTGCATTACAGCGCCACCTAGAAAATTTCAATGAAGCAGCCCTCGCAGCGTGTTTGACCTACATGTACAAAATTCGGTGGACATGTGTACTATGCCAAGATCTAAAAAAAAGTCTCTAGGTGCCATGACCTAGACTCAACAGGAAGTCCGCCATTTTTAATTGAATTTGCAAATTTTTTAAATTTTTTGCCATTCACAGGCTTCGTACTTTAACGAACTCCTCCTAGAGATTTTATCCGATCAACTTAAAATTTTGAATTTAACATCTTAAGACCTTGTCAATGTAAAATTGCGAAGCTTTTTTGGATTCATTGAACTTTGTATCCGTGGCATCGCGGCGAATTTTGATGTTCCGCCATGAAACAGGAAGTTGGTTTTACGCGCACATGCTTTGTGAAATTTGCGCTCAACTTTACAGGCTTTATAGGAGTCCACTTCCAAGTAGACCTATATGTTGATATTAGATTGGGTGTGGTCAGGTGGCTCCACAGCGCCCTCTTGAAACGGCCATGTTGAGATAAAAGTGCTTGAATGTTTATGAAATTTGGTGTGATCATTGCATTGTTCATGTCGAGTTATTCTAATTTTTTTGAAATTTTTTGGCCAAACAGGAAGTGAGCTATGCGCCATTTCCTGCGTTTTTCCAAATTTTATAAACACATGTTTGGATGCTTTAGAATACTCAAAATCCTGCAAAAAGTTGCACAAATTATAATTGTCTTATTATCTTCAATTTTATATATCAATTTACACTAAATTTGGCACAATTGCTCGAAAGCGCCCCAATCAGATTTTTAAAAGAATTGCCATTTTGAGGGTCTCAGCATGTTCTAAAACTCACAAAATTTTGTAAATGTATAAAGACCATCATTCGCATTACTCTGACAAAAAACTTTTATATATACATGGCAAAAATGTCACTATAGCGCCCCCTGGAAAATTTTAAATAAGCAGCCCTCGCAGCCTGGTAAACCTACATGTATGAAATTCGGTCGACATGTGGAATATGCCGAGACCTACAAAAAATTCTCTTGGTGCCATGACCTACACTCAACAGGAAGTCCACCATTTTTAATTGAAATTGCAACTTTTTTGGATTGTTGGCCATTCACAGGTGTGGTACTTTAACGAACTCCTCCTAGAGATTTTATCTGATCAACTTAAAATTTGGCATATGACTTTGAAAGACGTTGTCGATGTTAAATTGCGAAGCTTTTTTGGATTCATCGAACTTTGTATCCGTGGCGTCGCGGCGAATTTCGATGTTCCGCCATGAAAATGGAAGTTTATTTTATGAGCATATGCTTTGGGAGATTTACATGAAACTTTACAGGCTTAATGATAGTCTAATTCCAAATATACCTATATGTTGATATTGGAGTGGGTGTGGTCAGGTGGCTCTACAGCGCCCTCTTGACACGGCCATGTTGATATAAAAGTGCTTGAATGTTCATGAAATTTGGGGAGATCATTGCATTTGTTTTTTTGGGCTGTGTTGATTTTTTTGAAATTTTTTGGCCAAACAGGAAGTGAGCTATGCGCCATTTCCTGCGTTTTTCCAAATTTTATAAACACATGTTTGGATGCTTTAGAATACTCGAAATCTTGCAAAAAGTTGCACAAATTATAATTGTCTTATTATCTTCAATTTTATATATCAATTTACACTAAATTTGGCACAATGGCTCTAAAGCGCCCCAATCAGATTTTTAAAAGAATTGCCATTTTGAGGGTCTCAGCATGTTCTAAAACTCACAAAATTTTGTAAATGTATAAAGACCATCATTCGCATTACTCTGACAAAAAACTTTTATATATACATGGCAAAAATGTCACTATAGCGCCCCCTGGAAAATTTTAAATAAGCAGCCCTCGCAGCCCGATAAACCCACATGTATGAAATTCGGTAGACATGTGGAATATGCCGAGAACTACAAAAAAGTCTCTTGGTGCCATGACCTAGACCCAACAGGAAGGCTGCCATTTTTAATTGAAATTGCAACTTTTTATAATTTTTTTTGCCATTCACAGGTGTCGTACTTTAACGAACTCCTCCTAGAGATTTTATCCGATCAACTTAAAATTTGGCATGTAATATCTAAAAACCTTGCTGACGTTAAATTGCGAAGCTTTTTTCATTTCATGGAACGATGCATCTGTGGCGTCACGGCGAATTTTGATGTCCTGCCATGAAACAGGAAGTTGCTTTCAATTCCACATACTTTGTGGGATTTGCCTGAAACTTTCCAAGCTTGATAAAATTGTCCGCCCAAATATAGATATATGCTTATTTTATATCAAGAGGTACCAAGTGGCTCCACAGCGCCCTCTAGATATGGCCATGTTCAGATAAAAGTGCTTGAAAGTTCATGAAATTTGGTATGATCATTGCATTAGTCATTCTCCGCAATTGTTAATTTTTTGAAATTTTTTTGCCAAACAGGAAGAGAGCTATGAGCTATTTCCTGCGTTTTTCCAAATTTTACGAACACACGTTTTAAGGCCTTAGAATGCTCCAAAACTTGCAAAACCATCCAAAAATTAGAACTGTCTTATTCTCTTCAATACATCCATCAATTGCCACTAAATGGGGCATAATGGCTCTATAGCGCCCCCAATAATATTTATAAAAGAATTGCTCTTTTTAAAGTCTAAACATACTGGAAAATTTACAAAAATCGAAACACTCATGGAGCCCTGTATTACAATTACTGTGTTGTAGATTTTGTGCACAGGCAAGTCAAAATGGTATCATAGCGCCCTCCAGAAAATTTTTGCACTCCCATCAGGAAACCACATTGTACGCGGTCCAGCTGTGTCCAATGGCTCTGAATGGACACCTGCAGCCATCAAGATCTTGCTGCCACCCCAATGTGCACAGGGGGGGCGAGGGCCCTTTCAACGCTGCTTGCAGCTTTAATTAGGGCCCGAGCACCGACCGGTGCCAGGGCCCGGAACGGGTCCTGGCACCGAAGGTGCGAGGAACCTATTGTTTTTGATGGGATTTTTATTATTCTTCTTCTTCTTCTTCTTCTTCTTCTTCTTCTTCTTCTTTTTATTCTGCTACGAGAACGCATTTTTGAGGGCTTTGCCATGCACGAAAACTCACAAAAATTTGTCCACACGTCAGTCGTGGTGAAAATTGCAAAGTATTATTATTTTTGTGCTTGGTCATGCCCCGGTGGCTCTATAGCGCCACCAAACACACGGCCATTTTGGAACACACTTGCTCAGATTCTCACGAAATTTGATAGGGTCATAGAAGTCATCTTATATTTTTTTGGCAATTTTTTTGAAATTTTTTTGCCACACAGGAAGTGAGCTATGAGCCATTTCCTGCGTTTTTTCAGATTTTACGAACACATTTTTGAGGGCCTTATCATACTCGAAAAGACACCAAACTTCACTCAGAGACTTAAAATATTAAGTTCCTTGATTCAATATCTCATTTGGCACTATGTGTGACATGGTGGCTCTATAGCGCCCCCTAATACATAATTGCATATTTGAGGGCATCAACATGCTTGAAAACTCACAAAACTTTGCAAACACATTAAGCTTTTCAGACTTTTGACTAGGATATAGGGTTCACAGATAGATGTGGCTAAATTGCATTACAGCGCCACCTAGAAAATTTCAATGAAGCAGCCCTCGCAGCGTGTTTAACCAACATGTACAAAATTCGATGGACATGTGTACTAGGCCAAGACCAAAAAAAAAGTCTCTTGGTGCCATGACCTAGACTCAACAGGAAGTCCGCCATTTTTAATTGAATTTGCAAATTTTTTAAATTTTTTGCCATTCACAGGCATCGTACTTTAACGAACTCCTCCTAGAGATTTTATCCAATCAACGTAAAATTTTGCATATGACATCTTAAGACCTTGGCAATGTTAAATTGCGAAGCTTTTTTTGATTCATCGAACTTTGTATCCGTGGCGTCGCGGCGAATTTTGATGTTCCGCCATGAAACAGGAAGTTGGTTTTACGCACCCATGCTTTGTGAGAGTTGCGCGAAACTTCACAGGCTTAATAATAGTCTACTTCCAAGTATACCCACATGTTGATTTTGGATTGCGTGTGGTCAGGTGGCTCCACAGCGCCCTCTTGACACTGCCATGTTGAGGTAAAAGTGCTTTAATGTTCATGAAATTTGGTGTGGTCATTGAGTTTGTCATATCGAGTGATGGTAATTTTTTTGAAGTTTTTTGGCCAAACAGGAAGTGAGCTATGAGCCATTTCCTGCGTTTTTCCAAATTTTAGAAACACATGTTTGGAAGCCTTAGAATACTCAAAATCTTGCAAAAAGTTGCACAAATTATAATTGTCTTATTGTCTTCAATTTTATACATCAATTTACACTAAATTTGGCACAATGGCTCTTTAGCGCCCCCAATCAGATTTTTAAAAGAATTGCCCTTTTGAGGGTCTCAGCATGTTCGAAAACTCACAAAATTTTGTAAATGTATAAAAACCATCATTCGTATTAATCTGACAAAAAACTTACAAATCGACATGGCAAAAATGGCATTATAGCGCCCCCTGAAAAATTTCAAATAAGCAGCCCTCGCAGCCCGGTAAACCCACATGTATGAAATTCGGTAGACATGTGGAATATGCCGAGACCTACAAAAAAGTCACTTGGTGCCATGACCTAGACTCAACAGGAAGGCTGCCATTTTTAATTGAAATTGCAACTTTTTTTTTTTTTTTTGCCATTCACAGGTGTCGTACTTTAACGAACTCCTCCCAGAGATTTTATCCGATCAACTTAAAATTTGGCATATAATATCTAAAAACCGTGCTGACGTTAAACTGCGAAGCTTTTTTGATTTCATCGAACGATGCATCCGTGGCGTCATGGCGAATTTTGATGTCCTGCCATGAAACAGGAAGTTGCTTTCAATTCCACATACTTTGTGGGATTTGCCTGAAACTTTCCAAGCTTGATAAAATTGTCCGCCCAAGTATAGATATATGCTTATTTTATATCGAGAGGTGCCAGGTGGCTCCACAGTGCCCTCTAGATATGGCCATGTTCAGATAAAAGTGCTTGAAAGTTCATGAAATTTGATATGATCACTGCATTAGTCATTCTCCGCAATTGTTAATTTTTTGAAATTTTTTTGCCAAACAGGAAGTGAGCTATGAGCTATTTCCTGCGTTTTTCCAAATTTTACGAACACACGTTTTAAGGCCTTAGAATGCTCCAAAACTTGCAAAACCATCAAAAAATTAGAACTGTCTTATTCTCTTCAATACATCCATCAATTGGCACTAAATGGGGCATAATGGCTCTATAGCACCCCCAATAATATTTATAAAAGAATTGCTCTTTTGAAAGTCAAAACATGCTGGAAAATTTACAAAAAGCAAAACACTCATGTAGCCCCGTATTACTATTACTGTGTTGTAGATTTAGTGCACAGGCAAGTCAAAATGGTATCATAGCGCCCTCCAGAAAATTTTTGCACTCCCATCAGGAAACCACATTGTACGCGGTCGAGCTGTGTCCAATGGCTCTGAATGGACACCTGCAGCCATCAAGATCTTGCTGCCACCCCAATGTGCACAGGGGGGGCGAGGGCCCTTTCAACGCTGCTTGCAGCTTTAATTATTAGGGCCCGAGCACCGACCGCCGGGCCCTGGCACCGAAGGTGCGAGGAACCTATTGTTTTTGATGGGATTTTTATTCTTCTTCTTCTTCTTCTTCTTCTTCTTCTTCTTCTTCTTTTTATTCTGCTACGTGAACGCATTTTTGAGGGCTTTTCCATGCACGAAAACTCACAAAAATTTGCTGACACATCAGTCGTGGTGAAAATTGCAAACTATTATGATTTTTGTGCTTGGACATACCCCAATGGCTCTATAGCGCCACCAAACACGCGGCCATTTTGGAACGCACTTGCTCGGATTCTCACGAAATTCGATAGGGTCATAGTAGTCATCATATATTTTTTTGTCAATTTTTTTGAAATTTTTTTGCCTCACAGGAAGTGAGCTATGAGCCATTTCCTGCGTTTTTTCAGATTTTACGAACACATTTTTGAGGGCCTTATCATTCTCGAAAACACACCTAACTTGGCTCATAGATTAAAAATATGAAGTTCTTTGATTCAATATCTCATTTGGCACTAGGTGTGTTATGGTGGCTCTATAGCGCCCCCTAATACATAATTGCATTTTTAAGGGCATCAGCATGCTCGAAAACTCACGAAACTTTGCAATCATATTAAGCTGGTCATACTTTTTACTAGAAAGTGGGGTTTACGGATGGATATGGCAAAATTGCATTACAGCGCCACCTAGAAAATTTCAATGAAACAGCCCTCGCAGTGTGTTTAACCTGCATGTACAAAATTCGGTGGACATGTGTACTATGCCAAGACCTAAAAAAAAGTCTCTTGGTGCCATGACCTAGACTCAACAGGAAGTCCGCCATTTTTAATTGAATTTGCAATTTTTAAAAATTTTTTGCCATTCACAGGCGTCGTACTTTAACGAACTCCTCCTAGAGATTTTATCCGATCAACTTACAATTTCGCATATGACTTTTTAAGACCTGGTCGATGTTAAATTGCGAAGCTTTTTTGGATTCATCGAACTTTGTATCCGTGGCGTTGCGGCGAATTTCGATGTTCCGCCATGAAACAGGAAGTTGGTTTTACGCGCACATGCTTTGTGAGATTTGCGCGAAACTTCACAGGCTTGATAAGAGTCTACTTCCAAGTATACCTATATGTTGATATTAGATTGGGTGTGGTCAGGTGGCTCCACAGCGCCCTCTTGACACGGCCATGTTGAGATAAAAGTGATTGAATGTTCATGAAATTTGACGTGACAATTGCATGTGTTTTTTTGGGCGGTAATTATTTTTTTGAAATTTTTTAACCAAACAGGAAGTGAGCTATGAGCCATTTCCTGCGTTATTCCAAATATTACGAACACAGGTTTGGAGGTATTACCATTCTCAAAAACTTGCAAAACTTTACAAAAATTTTATTTGTCTGATTGTCTTCAATTTGAGACAGAATTTGGCAGTAAATGTGACATAATGGCTCTATAGCGCCCCCAATCAGATTTTTAAAAGAATTGCCCTTTTGAGGGTCTCAGCATGCTCAAAAACTCACAAAATTTTGTACAACTCTAAAGCCTATCATTCCTATTACAATAATAAAAAATTTTTATATAGGCGTGGCAAAAATGGCATTATAGCGCCCCCTGGAAAATTTCAAATAAGCAGCCCTTGCATCGTGGTTGATCAGCATGTATGAACTTCTGTGAACAAGTGGAATATCGTGAGACCTAAAAAAAAGTCTCTTGGAGCCATGACGTAGACCCAACAGGAAGTTTGCCATTTTTAATTGAAATTTCAACTTTTTTAGATTTTTCGCCATTCGCAGGTGTCGTACTTTAACGAACTCCTCCTAGAGACTTTATCCAATCAACTCAAAATTTGGCGAATAATATCTTAAGACCTTGCTGATGTTAAATTGCGAAGCTTTTTTGGATATATGGAACGATGTATCCGTGGCATTGCGGCGAATTTCGGCGTCCCGCCATGAAAGAGGAAGTTGGTATAACTCCCACATACTTTGTGGGATTAGTCTAAAACTTTCCAAACTTTATAAACTTGTCTTCCCAAGTATAAATATATGCTAATATTAGATCGGAAATGGCCATGTAGCTCCACAGCGCCCTCTAGATACTACCATGTTAAGATAAAAGTGCTTGAATGTTCATAAAATTTGGTGTCATCATTGCATTAGTCATTCCGGGCAATGCTTAATTTTTTGAAATTTTTTGGCCAAACAGGAAGTGAGCTATGAGCTATTTCCTGCGTTTTTCCAAATTTTACGAATACACGTATTAAGGCCTTAGAATGGTCCAAAACTTGCAAAAACGTGGCAAAAATTATCATTGTCTTATTGCCTTGAATTTGATACATCAACTGGGACTAAATGTGGCATAATGGCTCTAAAGCGCCCCCATTCAGATTCTTTAAACAATTGCTTTTTTGGGGCTCGAAGCGTGCTTAAAAATTTACGAAAATCAACACACACATGATGCCCGGTATTCCAATAACTATGTTGTAGATTTTGCGCACAGGCATAACAAAATGGTATCATAGCGCCATCCAGAAGATTTTTGCAATCCCATCAGGAAAACACATTGTACACAGGCTAGCAGTGTCCAATAGCTGTTAATGGAGAACTGCACCCATCAAGGTCTTGCTGCCACCCCACTGTGCACGAGGGGTGCGAGGGCCCTTTCAACGCTGCTTGCAGCTTTAATTCTTCTTCTTCTTCTTCTTCTTCTTTTTATTCTGCTGCGAGAACGCATTTTTGAGGGCTTTGCCATGCACAAAAACTCACAAAAATTTGCCCACACGTCAGTCGTGGTGAAAATTGCAAAGTATTTCTATTTTTGTGCTTAGACATGCCTAGGTGGCTCTATAGCGCCACCAAACACGCGGCCATTTTGGAACGCACTTGCTCGGATTCTCACGAAATTCGATTGGGCCATAGCAGTCATGATAAATTTTTTTGGTAATTTTTTTGAAATTTTTTTGCCGCACAGGAAGTGAGCTACGAGCCATTTCCTGCGTTTTTTCAGATTTTACAAACACATTTTTGAGGGCCTTATCATACTCAAAAACTCACCAAACTTGGCTCATAGACTAAAAATATTAAGTTCTTTGATTTGATGTCTCATTTGGCACTAAGTGTGACATGGTGGCTCTATAGCGCCCCCTAATACATAATTGCATTTTTGAGGGCATCATCATGCTCGAAAACTCACGAAACTTTGCAAACATATTAAGCTGGTCATACTTTTTACTAGAATGTGGGGTTTACAGATGGATGTGGCAAAATTGCATTACAGCGCCACCTAGAAAATTTCAATGAAGCAGCCCTCGCAGGGTGTTTAACCTACATGTACAAAATTCGGTGAACATGTGTACTATGCCAAGACCTAAAAAAAAGTCTCTTGTTGCCATGACCCAGACTCCACAGGAACTCCGCCATTTTTAATTGAATTTGCAAATTTTTTTTTAGTCATCATAAATTTTTTTGTACATTTTTTGGAAATTTTTTTGCCGCACAGGAAGTGAGCTACGAGCCATTTCCTGCGTTTTTTCAGATTTTACAAACACATTTTTGAGGGCCTTATCATACTCGAAAACTCACCAAACTTGGCTCATAGACTAAAAATATTAAGTTCTTTGATTCGATGTTTCATTTGGCACTAAGTGTGACATGGTGGCTCTATAGCGCCCCCTAATGCATAATTGCATTTTTGAGGGCCTCAGCATGCTCGAAAACTCACGTAACTTTGCAACGATATTAAGCCGATCAAACCTTTCTCTAGGCTATGAGGTTTACAGATGGATGTGGCAAGATTGCATTACAGCGCCACCTAGAATATTTCAATTAAGCAGCCCTCGCAGGGTGTTTAACATACATGTACAAAATTCGGTGGACATGTGTACTATGCCAAGACCTAAAAAAAAGTCTCTTGGTGCCATGAACTAGACTCAACAGGAAGTCCGCCATTTTTAATTGAATTTGCAACTTTTTTAAATTTTTTGTCATTCACAGGCGTCGTACTTTAACGAACTCCTCCTAGAGATTTTATCCGATCAACTAAAAATTAGGCACAGGCCATCTAAAGACATTCTCCATATTAAATTGCGAAGCTTTTTTGGTTTCATCGAAAATTGTGTCCGTGGCGTTGCGGCGAATTTCGATGTTCCGCCATGAAAATGGAAGTTGCTTTTATGAGCACATGCATTGTGAGATTTGCGTGAAACTTCACAGGCTTAATAGTAGTCTACTTCCAAATATAACTATATGTTGATATTGGATTGGGTGTGGTCAGGTGGCTCCACAGCGCCCTCTTCACACGACCATGTTGATATAAAAGTGCTTGAATGTTCATGAAATTTGGTCTGATCATTGCATTGGTTTTTTTGGGCTATAATTATTTTTTTGAAATTTTTCGGCCAAACAGGAAGTGCGCTATGAGCCATTTCCTGCGTTATTCCAAATTTTACGAACACACATTTGAAGGCTTTAGCATACTTTAAAACTTGTAAAACTTTGCAAAAATTATATTTGTCCAATTGTCTTCAATTTGAGACAAAAATTGGCAGTAAATGAGGCATTATGGCTCTATAGCGCCCCCAATCAGATTTTTCAAATAATTGCCTTTTTTAGGGTCTCAGCATGCTCAAAAACTCACAAAATTTGGTACAATTCTTAAGACCATCATTCCTATTACACTGATAAAAATTTACATATTGGCGTGGCAAAAATGTTATTATAGCGCCCCCTGGAAAATTTCAAAAAAGTAGCCCTCGCACCGTGGTTGACCTGCATGTATGAACTTCGGTGGACATGTGGAATATCCTGAGACCTAAAACAAAGTCTCTTGGTGCCATGACCTAGACCCAACAGGAAGTCCGCCATTTTTAATTGAAATTGCAACTTTTTTTGATTTTTTGCCATTCACAGGCGTCGTACTTTAACGAACTCCTCCTAGAGATTTTATCCGATCAACTTAATATTTGGCAAGTAATATCCAAAGACCTTGCTGATGTTAAATTGCGAAGCTTTTTTGGATTAATGCAACGGTGTATCCGTGGCGTCGCGGCGAATTTTGATGTCCCGCCATGAAACAGGAAATTGCTTTTACTCCCACATACTTCGTTCGATTTGCCTGAAAGTTTCCAAGCTTGATAATATTTTCCTCCAAAGTATAACTATATGCTAATATTAGATAGGGAGTGGCCAGGTGGCTCCACGACGCCCTCTAGATACGGCCATGTTAAGTTAAAAGTGCTTGAATGTTCATGAAATTTGGGGTGATCATTGCATTAGTCATTCTGGGCGATGGTTAATTTTTTGAAAATTATTGCATGAACAGGAAGTGAGCTATGAGCTATTTCCTGCGTTTTTCCAAATTTTACGAACTCATGTTTTCAGGCCTTAGAATGCTCCAAACCTTAAAAAACCTAGCAAACATTATAAATGTCTTATTCTCTTCAATGTCATCCATCAATTGGCATTAAATATGGCATAATGGCTCAATAGCGCCCCCAGTCAGATATTTAAAAGTATTGCCTCTTTGATCGTCTAAACATATTGGAAAATTTACAAAAATCAACACACTCATGGAGCCTGACATTACGATTACCTTGTTGTAGATTTTGCACACAGGCATGTCAAAATGGTATCGTAGCGCCCTCTAGAAAATTTTTGCACTCCCCTCAGGAAACCACAATGCACACAGTCTAGCAGTGCCCAATGGCTCTTAATGGACACCTGCACCCATCAAGATCTTGCTGCCACCCCAACGTGCACGAGGGGGGCGAGGGCCCTTTCAACGCTGCTTGCAGCTTTAATTCTTCTTCTTCTTCTTCTTCTTCTTCTTCTTCTTTTTATTCTGCTGCGAGAACGCATTTTTGACGGCTTTGCCATGCACGAAAACTCACAAAAATTTGCCCACACGTCAGTCGTGGTGAAAATTGCAAATTATTATTATTTTTGTGCTTGGACATGCCCCGGTGGCTCTATAGCGCCACCAAACACGAGGCCATTTTGGAACGCACTTGCTCGGATTCTCACGAAATTTTATAGAGTCATAGTAGTCATCATAAATTTTTTTGTAAATTTTTTTGAAATTTTTTTGCCTCACAGGAAGTGAGCTATGAGCCATTTCCTGCGTTTTTTTAGATTTTACGAACACATTTTTGAGGGTTTTATCATACTTGAAAACTCACCAGACTTGGCTCATAGACTAGAAATATTACGTTCTTTGATTCGATATCTCATTTGGCACTGGGTGTGATATGGTAGCTCTACAGCGCCCCCTAATACATAATTGCATTTTTGAGGGCCTCAACATGCTTGAAAACTCACAAAACTTTGCAAACATATTAAGCAGGTCTTACTTTTAACTAGGATTTAGGGTTTACAGATGGATGTGGCAAAATTGCATTACAGCGCCACCTAGAAAATTTCAATGAAGCAGCCCACGCAGCGTGTTTGACCTGCATGTACAAAATTCGGTGGACATGTGTACTATGCCAAGACCTAAAAAAAAGTCTCTTGGTGCCATGACCTAGACTCAACAGGAAGTCCGCCATTTTTAATTGAATTTGCAAATTTTTTCAATTTTTTGCCATTCACAGGCTTCGTACTTTAACGAACTCCTCCTAGAGGTTTTATCCCATCAACTTAAAATTTTGAATTTAACATCTTAAGACCTTGTCGATGTTAAATTGCGAAGCTTTTTTGGATTCATTGAACTTTGTCTCCGTGGCGTCGCGGCGAATTTCGATGTTCCGCCATGAAACAGGAAGTTGGTTTTACGCGCACATGCTTTGTGAAATTTGTGCGAAACTTTACAGGCTTTATAGGAGTCCACTTCCAAGTAGACCTATATGTTGATATTAGATTGGGTGTGGTCAGGTGGCTCCACAGCGCCCTCTTGAAACGGCCATGTTGAGATAAAAGTGCTTGAATGCTCATGAAATTTGGTGTGATCATTGCATTGTTCATGTCTAGTTATTTTAATTTTTTTGAAATTTTTTGGCCAAACAGGAAGTGAGCTATGCGCCATTTCCTGCGTTTTTCCAAATTTTATAAACACTTGTTTGGATGCTTTAGAATACTCGAAATCTTGCAAAAAGTTGCACAAATTATAATTGTCTTATTATCTTCAATTTTATATATCGATTTACACTAAATTTGGCACAATGGCTCTATAGCGCCCCCAATCAGATTTTTTAAAAAATTGCCATTTTGAGGGTCTCAGCATGTTCTAAAACTCACAAAATTTTGTAAATGTATAAAGACCATCATTCGTATTACTCTGTCAAAAAACTTATATATATACATGGCAAAAATGTCACTATAGCGCCCCCTGGAAAATTTTACATAAGCAGCCCTCGCAGCCTGGTAAACCTACATGTATGAAATTCGGGAGACATGTGGAATATGCCGATACCTACAAAAAATTCTCTTGGTGCCATGACCTACACTCAACTGGAAGTCCACCATTTTTAATTGAAATTGCAACTTTTTTGGATTGTTGGCCATTCACAGGTGTCGTACTTTAACGAACTCCTCCTAGAGATTTTATCTGATCAACTTAAAATTTGGCCTATGACATTGAAAGACGTCGTCGATGTTAAATTGCAAAGCTTTTTTGGATTCATCGAACTTTGTATCCGTGGCGTCGCGGCGAATTTCGATGTTCCGCCATGAAAATGGAAGTTTATTTTATGAGCATATGCTTTGGGAGATTTACATGAAACTTTACAGGCTTAATGATAGTCTAATTCCAAATATACCTATATGTTGATATTGGAGTGGGTGTGGTCAGGTGGCTCTACAGCGCCCTCTTGACACGGCCATGTTGATATAAAAGTGCTTGAATGTTCATGAAATTTGGTCAGATCATTGCATTTGGTTTTCTGGGCTGTGCTGATTTTTTTGAAATTTTTTGGCCAAACAGGAAGTGAGCTATGAGTCATTTCCTGCGTTATTCCAAATTTTATGAACACACATTTGAAGGCCTTAGCATGCTGGAAAACTTGCAAAACTTAGCTAAAATTTTATCTGTCACATTGTCTTCAATTTGAAACAAAAATTTGCAGGAAATGTGGCATCATGGCTCTATAGCGCCCCCAATATGATTTTTAAAAGAATTACCCTTTTGAGGGTTTCAGCATGCTCAAAAACTCACAAAATTTTGTACAATTTTAAAGACCATCATTCCTATTACACTGATAAAAAATTTACAAATAGGCGTGGCAAAAATGGCATTATAGCGCCCCCTGGAAAATTTCAAATAAGCAGCCCTCGCAGCCCGATAAACCCACATGTATGAAATTCGGTAGACATGTGGAATATGCCGAGACCTACAAAAAAGTCACTAGGTGCCATGACCTAGACCCAACAGGAAGGCTGCCATTTTTAATTGAAATTGCAACTTTTTTAAATTTTTTTTGCCATTCACAGGTGTCGTACTTTAACGAACTCCTCCTAGAGATTTTATCCGATCAACTTAAAATTTGGCATATAATATCTAAAAACCTTGCTGACGTTAAATTGCGAAGCTTTTTTGATTTCATCGAACGATGCATCCGTGGCGTCACGGCGAATTTTGATGTCCTGCCATGAAACAGGAAGTTGCTTTCAATTCCACATACTTTGTGGAATTTGCCTGAAACTTTCCAAGCTTGATAAAATTGTCCGCCCAAGTATAGATATATGCTTATTTTATATCGAGAGGTGCCAGGTGGCTCCACAGCGCCCTCTAGATATGGCCATGTTCAGATAAAAGTGCTTGAAAGTTCATGAAATTTGGGGTGATCATTGCATTAGTCATTCTCCGCAATTGTTAATTTTTTGAAATTTTTTTGCAAAACAGGAAGAGAGCTATGAGCTATTTCCTGCGTTTTTCCAAATTTTACGAACACACGTTTTAAGGCCTTAGAATGCTCCAAAACTTGCAAAACCATCCAAAAATTAGAACTGTCTTATTCTCTTCAATACATCCATCAATTGGCACTAAATGGGGCATAATGGCTCTATAGCGCCCCCAATAATATTTATAAAAGAATTGCTCTTTTGAAAGTCTAAACATGCTGGAAAATTTACAAAAATCAAAACACTCATGGAGCCCCGTATTACAATTACTGTGTTGTAGATTTTTTGAACAGGCAAGTCAAAATGGTATCATAGCGCCCTCCAGAAAATTTTTGCACTCCCATCAGGAAACCACATTGTACGCGGTCCAGCTGTGTCCAATGGCTCTGAATGGACACCTGCAGCCATCAAGATCTTGCTGCCACCCCAATGTGCACAGGGGGGGCGAGGGCCCTTTCAACGCTGCTTGCAGCTTTAATTCTTCTTCTTCTTCTTCTTCTTCTTCTTCTTCTTCTTTTTATTCTGCTACGAGAACGCATTTTTGAGGGCTTTGCCATGCACGAAAACTCACAAAAATTTGCTGACACATCAGTCGTGGTGAAAATTGCAAACTATTATGATTTTTGTGCTTGGACATACCCCAATGGCTCTATAGCGCCACCAAACACGCGGCCATTTTGGAACGCACTTGCTCGGATTCTCACGAAATTCGATAGGGTCATAGTAGTCATCATATATTTTTTTGTCAATTTTTTTGAAATTTTTTTGCCTCACAGGAAGTGAGCTATGAGCCATTTCCTGCGTTTTTTCAGATTTTACGAACACATTTTTGAGGGCCTTATCATTCTCGAAAACACACCTAACTTGGCTCATAGATTAAAAATATGAAGTTCTTTGATTCAATATCTCATTTGGCACTAGGTGTGTTATGGTGGCTCTATAGCGCCCCCTAATACATAATTGCATTTTTAAGGGCATCAGCATGCTCGAAAACTCACGAAACTTTGCAATCATATTAAGCTGGTCATACTTTTTACTAGAAAGTGGGGTTTACGGATGGATATGGCAAAATTGCATTACAGCGCCACCTAGAAAATTTCAATGAAACAGCCCTCGCAGTGTGTTTAACCTGCATGTACAAAATTCGGTGGACATGTGTACTATGCCAAGACCTAAAAAAAAGTCTCTTGGTGCCATGACCTAGACTCAACAGGAAGTCCGCCATTTTTAATTGAATTTGCAATTTTTTAAAATTTTTTGCCATTCACAGGCTTCGTACTTTAACGAACTCCTCCTAGAGATTTTATCCGATCAACTTACAATTTCGCATATGACTTTTTAAGACCTGGTCGATGTTAAATTGCGAAGCTTTTTTGGATTCATCGAACTTTGTATCCGTGGCGTTGCGGCGAATTTCGATGTTCCGCCATGAAACAGGAAGTTGGTTTTACGCGCACATGCTTTGTGAGATTTGCGCGAAACTTCACAGGCTTGATAAGAGTCTACTTCCAAGTATACCTATATGTTGATATTAGATTGGGTGTGGTCAGGTGGCTCCACAGCGCCCTCTTGACACGGCCATGTTGAGATAAAAGTGATTGAATGTTCATGAAATTTGACGTGACAATTGCATGTGTTTTTTTGGGCGGTAATTATTTTTTTGAAATTTTTTAACCAAACAGGAAGTGAGCTATGAGCCATTTCCTGCGTTATTCCAAATATTACGAACACAGGTTTGGAGGTATTACCATTCTCAAAAACTTGCAAAACTTTACAAAAATTTTATTTGTCTGATTGTCTTCAATTTGAGACAGAATTTGGCAGTAAATGTGACATAATGGCTCTATAGCGCCCCCAATCAGATTTTTAAAAGAATTGCCCTTTTGAGGGTCTCAGCATGCTCAAAAACTCACAAAATTTTGTACAACTCTAAAGCCTATCATTCCTATTACAATAATAAAAAATTTTTATATAGGCGTGGCAAAAATGGCATTATAGCGCCCCCTGGAAAATTTCAAATAAGCAGCCCTTGCATCGTGGTTGATCAGCATGTATGAACTTCTGTGAACAAGTGGAATATCGTGAGACCTAAAAAAAAGTCTCTTGGAGCCATGACGTAGACCCAACAGGAAGTTTGCCATTTTTAATTGAAATTTCAACTTTTTTAGATTTTTCGCCATTCGCAGGTGTCGTACTTTAACGAACTCCTCCTAGAGACTTTATCCAATCAACTCAAAATTTGGCGAATAATATCTTAAGACCTTGCTGATGTTAAATTGCGAAGCTTTTTTGGATATATGGAACGATGTATCCGTGGCATTGCGGCGAATTTCGGCGTCCCGCCATGAAAGAGGAAGTTGGTATAACTCCCACATACTTTGTGGGATTAGTCTAAAACTTTCCAAACTTTATAAACTTGTCTTCCCAAGTATAAATATATGCTAATATTAGATCGGAAATGGCCATGTAGCTCCACAGCGCCCTCTAGATACTACCATGTTAAGATAAAAGTGCTTGAATGTTCATAAAATTTGGTGTCATCATTGCATTAGTCATTCCGGGCAATGCTTAATTTTTTGAAATTTTTTGGCCAAACAGGAAGTGAGCTATGAGCTATTTCTTGCGTTTTTCCAAATTTTACGAATACACGTATTAAGGCCTTAGAATGGTCCAAAACTTGCAAAAACGTGGCAAAAATTATCATTGTCTTATTGCCTTGAATTTGATACATCAACTGGGACTAAATGTGGCATAATGGCTCTAAAGCGCCCCCATTCAGATTCTTTAAACAATTGCTTTTTTGGGGCTCGAAGCGTGCTTAAAAATTTACGAAAATCAACACACACATGATGCCCGGTATTCCAATAACTATGTTGTAGATTTTGCGCACAGGCATAACAAAATGGTATCATAGCGCCATCCAGAAGATTTTTGCAATCCCATCAGGAAAACACATTGTACACAGGCTAGCAGTGTCCAATAGCTGTTAATGGAGAACTGCACCCATCAAGGTCTTGCTGCCACCCCACTGTGCACGAGGGGTGCGAGGGCCCTTTCAACGCTGCTTGCAGCTTTAATTCTTCTTCTTCTTCTTCTTCTTCTTTTTATTCTGCTGCGAGAACGCATTTTTGAGGGCTTTGCCATGCACAAAAACTCACAAAAATTTGCCCACACGTCAGTCGTGGTGAAAATTGCAAAGTATTTCTATTTTTGTGCTTAGACATGCCTAGGTGGCTCTATAGCGCCACCAAACACGCGGCCATTTTGGAACGCACTTGCTCGGATTCTCACGAAATTCGATTGGGCCATAGCAGTCATGATAAATTTTTTTGGTAATTTTTTTGAAATTTTTTTGCCGCACAGGAAGTGAGCTACGAGCCATTTCCTGCGTTTTTTCAGATTTTACAAACACATTTTTGAGGGCCTTATCATACTCAAAAACTCACCAAACTTGGCTCATAGACTAAAAATATTAAGTTCTTTGATTTGATGTCTCATTTGGCACTAAGTGTGACATGGTGGCTCTATAGCGCCCCCTAATACATAATTGCATTTTTGAGGGCATCATCATGCTCGAAAACTCACGAAACTTTGCAAACATATTAAGCTGGTCATACTTTTTACTAGAATGTGGGGTTTACAGATGGATGTGGCAAAATTGCATTACAGCGCCACCTAGAAAATTTCAATGAAGCAGCCCTCGCAGGGTGTTTAACCTACATGTACAAAATTCGGTGAACATGTGTACTATGCCAAGACCTAAAAAAAAGTCTCTTGTTGCCATGACCCAGACTCCACAGGAACTCCGCCATTTTTAATTGAATTTGCAAATTTTTTTTTAGTCATCATAAATTTTTTTGTAAATTTTTTGGAAATTTTTTTGCCGCACAGGAAGTGAGCTGCGAGCCATTTCCTGCGTTTTTTCAGATTTTACAAACACATTTTTGAGGGCCTTATCATACTCGAAAACTCACCAAACTTGGCTCATAGACTAAAAATATTAAGTTCTTTGATTCGATGTTTCATTTGGCACTAAGTGTGACATGGTGGCTCTATAGCGCCCCCTAATGCATAATTGCATTTTTGAGGGCCTCAGCATGCTCGAAAACTCACGTAACTTTGCAACGATATTAAGCCGATCAAACCTTTCTCTAGGCTATGAGGTTTACAGATGGATGTGGCAAGATTGCATTACAGCGCCACCTAGAATATTTCAATTAAGCAGCCCTCGCAGGGTGTTTAACATACATGTACAAAATTCGGTGGACATGTGTACTATGCCAAGACCTAAAAAAAAGTCTCTTGGTGCCATGAACTAGACTCAACAGGAAGTCCGCCATTTTTAATTGAATTTGCAACTTTTTTAAATTTTTTGTCATTCACAGGCGTCGTACTTTAACGAACTCCTCCTAGAGATTTTATCCGATCAACTAAAAATTAGGCACAGGCCATCTAAAGACATTCTCCATGTTAAATTGCGAAGCTTTTTTGGTTTCATCGAAAATTGTGTCCGTGGCGTTGCGGCGAATTTCGATGTTCCGCCATGAAAATGGAAGTTGCTTTTATGAGCACATGCATTGTGAGATTTGCGTGAAACTTCACAGGCTTAATAGTAGTCTACTTCCAAATATAACTATATGTTGATATTGGATTGGGTGTGGTCAGGTGGCTCCACAGCGCCCTCTTCACACGACCATGTTGATATAAAAGTGCTTGAATGTTCATGAAATTTGGTCTGATCATTGCATTGGTTTTTTTGGGCTATAATTATTTTTTTGAAATTTTTCGGCCAAACAGGAAGTGCGCTATGAGCCATTTCCTGCGTTATTCCAAATTTTACGAACACACATTTGAAGGCTTTAGCATACTTTAAAACTTGTAAAACTTTGCAAAAATTATATTTGTCCAATTGTCTTCAATTTGAGACAAAAATTGGCAGTAAATGAGGCATTATGGCTCTATAGCGCCCCCAATCAGATTTTTCAAATAATTGCCTTTTTTAGGGTCTCAGCATGCTCAAAAACTCACAAAATTTGGTACAATTCTTAAGACCATCATTCCTATTACACTGATAAAAATTTACATATTGGCGTGGCAAAAATGTTATTATAGCGCCCCCTGGAAAATTTCAAAAAAGTAGCCCTCGCACCGTGGTTGACCTGCATGTATGAACTTCGGTGGACATGTGGAATATCCTGAGACCTAAAACAAAGTCTCTTGGTGCCATGACCTAGACCCAACAGGAAGTCCGCCATTTTTAATTGAAATTGCAACTTTTTTTGATTTTTTGCCATTCACAGGCGTCGTACTTTAACGAACTCCTCCTAGAGATTTTATCCGATCAACTTAATATTTGGCAAGTAATATCCAAAGACCTTGCTGATGTTAAATTGCGAAGCTTTTTTGGATTAATGCAACGGTGTATCCGTGGCGTCGCGGCGAATTTTGATGTCCCGCCATGAAACAGGAAATTGCTTTTACTCCCACATACTTCGTTCGATTTGCCTGAAAGTTTCCAAGCTTGATAATATTTTCCTCCAAAGTATAACTATATGCTAATATTAGATAGGGAGTGGCCAGGTGGCTCCACGACGCCCTCTAGATACGGCCATGTTAAGTTAAAAGTGCTTGAATGTTCATGAAATTTGGGGTGATCATTGCATTAGTCATTCTGGGCGATGGTTAATTTTTTGAAAATTATTGCATAAACAGGAAGTGAGCTATGAGCTATTTCCTGCGTTTTTCCAAATTTTACGAACTCATGTTTTCAGGCCTTAGAATGCTCCAAACCTTAAAAAACCTAGCAAACATTATAAATGTCTTATTCTCTTCAATGTCATCCATCAATTGGCATTAAATATGGCATAATGGCTCAATAGCGCCCCCAGTCAGATATTTAAAAGTATTGCCTCTTTGATCGTCTAAACATATTGGAAAATTTACAAAAATCAACACACTCATGGAGCCTGACATTACGATTACCTTGTTGTAGATTTTGCACACAGGCATGTCAAAATGGTATCGTAGCGCCCTCTAGAAAATTTTTGCACTCCCCTCAGGAAACCACAATGCACACAGTCTAGCAGTGCCCAATGGCTCTTAATGGACACCTGCACCCATCAAGATCTTGCTGCCACCCCAACGTGCACGAGGGGGGCGAGGGCCCTTTCAACGCTGCTTGCAGCTTTAATTCTTCTTCTTCTTCTTCTTCTTCTTCTTCTTCTTTTTATTCTGCTGCGAGAACGCATTTTTGACGGCTTTGCCATGCACGAAAACTCACAAAAATTTGCCCACACGTCAGTCGTGGTGAAAATTGCAAATTATTATTATTTTTGTGCTTGGACATGCCCCGGTGGCTCTATAGCGCCACCAAACACGAGGCCATTTTGGAACGCACTTGCTCGGATTCTCACGAAATTTTATAGAGTCATAGTAGTCATCATAAATTTTTTTGTAAATTTTTTTGAAATTTTTTTGCCTCACAGGAAGTGAGCTATGAGCCATTTCCTGCGTTTTTTTAGATTTTACGAACACATTTTTGAGGGTTTTATCATACTTGAAAACTCACCAGACTTGGCTCATAGACTAGAAATATTACGTTCTTTGATTCGATATCTCATTTGGCACTGGGTGTGATATGGTAGCTCTACAGCGCCCCCTAATACATAATTGCATTTTTGAGGGCCTCAACATGCTTGAAAACTCACAAAACTTTGCAAACATATTAAGCAGGTCTTACTTTTAACTAGGATTTAGGGTTTACAGATGGATGTGGCAAAATTGCATTACAGCGCCACCTAGAAAATTTCAATGAAGCAGCCCACGCAGCGTGTTTGACCTGCATGTACAAAATTCGGTGGACATGTGTACTATGCCAAGACCTAAAAAAAAGTCTCTTGGTGCCATGACCTAGACTCAACAGGAAGTCCGCCATTTTTAATTGAATTTGCAAATTTTTTCAATTTTTTGCCATTCACAGGCTTCGTACTTTAACGAACTCCTCCTAGAGGTTTTATCCCATCAACTTAAAATTTTGAATTTAACATCTTAAGACCTTGTCGATGTTAAATTGCGAAGCTTTTTTTGGATTCATTGAACTTTGTATCCGTGGCGTCGCGGCGAATTTCGATGTTCCGCCATGAAACAGGAAGTTGGTTTTACGCGCACATGCTTTGTGAAATTTGTGCGAAACTTTACAGGCTTTATAGGAGTCCACTTCCAAGTAGACCTATATGTTGATATTAGATTGGGTGTGGTCAGGTGGCTCCACAGCGCCCTCTTGAAACGGCCATGTTGAGATAAAAGTGCTTGAATGCTCATGAAATTTGGTGTGATCATTGCATTGTTCATGTCTAGTTATTTTAATTTTTTTGAAATTTTTTGGCCAAACAGGAAGTGAGCTATGCGCCATTTCCTGCGTTTTTCCAAATTTTATAAACACTTGTTTGGATGCTTTAGAATACTCGAAATCTTGCAAAAAGTTGCACAAATTATAATTGTCTTATTATCTTCAATTTTATATATCGATTTACACTAAATTTGGCACAATGGCTCTATAGCGCCCCCAATCAGATTTTTTAAAAAATTGCCATTTTGAGGGTCTCAGCATGTTCTAAAACTCACAAAATTTTGTAAATGTATAAAGACCATCATTCGTATTACTCTGTCAAAAAACTTATATATATACATGGCAAAAATGTCACTATAGCGCCCCCTGGAAAATTTTACATAAGCAGCCCTCGCAGCCTGGTAAACCTACATGTATGAAATTCGGGAGACATGTGGAATATGCCGATACCTACAAAAAATTCTCTTGGTGCCATGACCTACACTCAACTGGAAGTCCACCATTTTTAATTGAAATTGCAACTTTTTTGGATTGTTGGCCATTCACAGGTGTCGTACTTTAACGAACTCCTCCTAGAGATTTTATCTGATCAACTTAAAATTTGGCCTATGACATTGAAAGACGTCGTCGATGTTAAATTGCAAAGCTTTTTTGGATTCATCGAACTTTGTATCCGTGGCGTCGCGGCGAATTTCGATGTTCCGCCATGAAAATGGAAGTTTATTTTATGAGCATATGCTTTGGGAGATTTACATGAAACTTTACAGGCTTAATGATAGTCTAATTCCAAATATACCTATATGTTGATATTGGAGTGGGTGTGGTCAGGTGGCTCTACAGCGCCCTCTTGACACGGCCATGTTGATATAAAAGTGCTTGAATGTTCATGAAATTTGGTCAGATCATTGCATTTGGTTTTCTGGGCTGTGCTGATTTTTTTGAAATTTTTTGGCCAAACAGGAAGTGAGCTATGAGTCATTTCCTGCGTTATTCCAAATTTTATGAACACACATTTGAAGGCCTTAGCATACTGGAAAACTTGCAAAACTTAGCTAAAATTTTATCTGTCACATTGTCTTCAATTTGAAACAAAAATTTGCAGGAAATGTGGCATCATGGCTCTATAGCGCCCCCAATATGATTTTTAAAAGAATTACCCTTTTGAGGGTTTCAGCATGCTCAAAAACTCACAAAATTTTGTACAATTTTAAAGACCATCATTCCTATTACACTGATAAAAAATTTACAAATAGGCGTGGCAAAAATGGCATTATAGCGCCCCCTGGAAAATTTCAAATAAGCAGCCCTCGCAGCCCGATAAACCCACATGTATGAAATTCGGTAGACATGTGGAATATGCCGAGACCTACAAAAAAGTCACTAGGTGCCATGACCTAGACCCAACAGGAAGGCTGCCATTTTTAATTGAAATTGCAACTTTTTTAAATTTTTTTTGCCATTCACAGGTGTCGTACTTTAACGAACTCCTCCTAGAGATTTTATCCGATCAACTTAAAATTTGGCATATAATATCTAAAAACCTTGCTGACGTTAAATTGCGAAGCTTTTTTGATTTCATCGAACGATGCATCCGTGGCGTCACGGCGAATTTTGATGTCCTGCCATGAAACAGGAAGTTGCTTTCAATTCCACATACTTTGTGGAATTTGCCTGAAACTTTCCAAGCTTGATAAAATTGTCCGCCCAAGTATAGATATATGCTTATTTTATATCGAGAGGTGCCAGGTGGCTCCACAGCGCCCTCTAGATATGGCCATGTTCAGATAAAAGTGCTTGAAAGTTCATGAAATTTGGGGTGATCATTGCATTAGTCATTCTCCGCAATTGTTAATTTTTTGAAATTTTTTTGCCAAACAGGAAGAGAGCTATGAGCTATTTCCTGCGTTTTTCCAAATTTTACGAACACACGTTTTAAGGCCTTAGAATGCTCCAAAACTTGCAAAACCATCCAAAAATTAGAACTGTCTTATTCTCTTCAATACATCCATCAATTGGCACTAAATGGGGCATAATGGCTCTATAGCGCCCCCAATAATATTTATAAAAGAATTGCTCTTTTGAAAGTCTAAACATGCTGGAAAATTTACAAAAATCAAAACACTCATGGAGCCCCGTATTACAATTACTGTGTTGTAGATTTTTTGAACAGGCAAGTCAAAATGGTATCATAGCGCCCTCCAGAAAATTTTTGCACTCCCATCAGGAAACCACATTGTACGCGGTCCAGCTGTGTCCAATGGCTCTGAATGGACACCTGCAGCCATCAAGATCTTGCTGCCACCCCAATGTGCACAGGGGGGGCGAGGGCCCTTTCAACGCTGCTTGCAGCTTTAATTCTTCTTCTTCTTCTTCTTCTTCTTCTTCTTCTTCTTCTTCTTCTTTTTATTCTGCTACGAGAACGCATTTTTGAGGGCTTTGCCATGCACGAAAACTCACAAAAATTTGCTGACACATCAGTCGTGGTGAAAATTGCAAACTATTATGATTTTTGTGCTTGGACATACCCCAATGGCTCTATAGCGCCACCAAACACGCGGCCATTTTGGAACGCACTTGCTCGGATTCTCACGAAATTCGATAGGGTCATAGTAGTCATCATATATTTTTTTGTCAATTTTTTTGAAATTTTTTTTGCCTCACAGGAAGTGAGCTATGAGCCATTTCCTGCGTTTTTTCAGATTTTACGAACACATTTTTGAGGGCCTTATCATTCTCGAAAACACACCTAACTTGGCTCATAGATTAAAAATATGAAGTTCTTTGATTCAATATCTCATTTGGCACTAGGTGTGTTATGGTGGCTCTATAGCGCCCCCTAATACATAATTGCATTTTTAAGGGCATCAGCATGCTCGAAAACTCACGAAACTTTGCAATCATATTAAGCTGGTCATACTTTTTACTAGAAAGTGGGGTTTACGGATGGATATGGCAAAATTGCATTACAGCGCCACCTAGAAAATTTCAATGAAACAGCCCTCGCAGTGTGTTTAACCTGCATGTACAAAATTCGGTGGACATGTGTACTATGCCAAGACCTAAAAAAAAGTCTCTTGGTGCCATGACCTAGACTCAACAGGAAGTCCGCCATTTTTAATTGAATTTGCAATTTTTTAAAATTTTTTGCCATTCACAGGCGTCGTACTTTAACGAACTCCTCCTAGAGATTTTATCCGATCAACTTACAATTTCGCATATGACTTTTTAAGACCTGGTCGATGTTAAATTGCGAAGCTTTTTTGGATTCATCGAACTTTGTATCCGTGGCGTTGCGGCGAATTTCGATGTTCCGCCATGAAACAGGAAGTTGGTTTTACGCGCACATGCTTTGTGAGATTTGCGCGAAACTTCACAGGCTTGATAAGAGTCTACTTCCAAGTATACCTATATGTTGATATTAGATTGGGTGTGGTCAGGTGGCTCCACAGCGCCCTCTTGACACGGCCATGTTGAGATAAAAGTGATTGAATGTTCATGAAATTTGACGTGACAATTGCATGTGTTTTTTTGGGCGGTAATTATTTTTTTGAAATTTTTTAACCAAACAGGAAGTGAGCTATGAGCCATTTCCTGCGTTATTCCAAATATTACGAACACAGGTTTGGAGGTATTACCATTCTCAAAAACTTGCAAAACTTTACAAAAATTTTATTTGTCTGATTGTCTTCAATTTGAGACAGAATTTGGCAGTAAATGTGACATAATGGCTCTATAGCGCCCCCAATCAGATTTTTAAAAGAATTGCCCTTTTGAGGGTCTCAGCATGCTCAAAAACTCACAAAATTTTGTACAACTCTAAAGCCTATCATTCCTATTACAATAATAAAAAATTTTTATATAGGCGTGGCAAAAATGGCATTATAGCGCCCCCTGGAAAATTTCAAATAAGCAGCCCTTGCATCGTGGTTGATCAGCATGTATGAACTTCTGTGAACAAGTGGAATATCGTGAGACCTAAAAAAAAGTCTCTTGGAGCCATGACGTAGACCCAACAGGAAGTTTGCCATTTTTAATTGAAATTTCAACTTTTTTAGATTTTTCGCCATTCGCAGGTGTCGTACTTTAACGAACTCCTCCTAGAGACTTTATCCAATCAACTCAAAATTTGGCGAATAATATCTTAAGACCTTGCTGATGTTAAATTGCGAAGCTTTTTTGGATATATGGAACGATGTATCCGTGGCATTGCGGCGAATTTCGGCGTCCCGCCATGAAAGAGGAAGTTGGTATAACTCCCACATACTTTGTGGGATTAGTCTAAAACTTTCCAAACTTTATAAACTTGTCTTCCCAAGTATAAATATATGCTAATATTAGATCGGAAATGGCCATGTAGCTCCACAGCGCCCTCTAGATACTACCATGTTAAGATAAAAGTGCTTGAATGTTCATAAAATTTGGTGTCATCATTGCATTAGTCATTCCGGGCAATGCTTAATTTTTTGAAATTTTTTGGCCAAACAGGAAGTGAGCTATGAGCTATTTCCTGCGTTTTTCCAAATTTTACGAATACACGTATTAAGGCCTTAGAATGGTCCAAAACTTGCAAAAACGTGGCAAAAATTATCATTGTCTTATTGCCTTGAATTTGATACATCAACTGGGACTAAATGTGGCATAATGGCTCTAAAGCGCCCCCATTCAGATTCTTTAAACAATTGCTTTTTTGGGGCTCGAAGCGTGCTTAAAAATTTACGAAAATCAACACACACATGATGCCCGGTATTCCAATAACTATGTTGTAGATTTTGCGCACAGGCATAACAAAATGGTATCATAGCGCCATCCAGAAGATTTTTGCAATCCCATCAGGAAAACACATTGTACACAGGCTAGCAGTGTCCAATAGCTGTTAATGGAGAACTGCACCCATCAAGGTCTTGCTGCCACCCCACTGTGCACGAGGGGTGCGAGGGCCCTTTCAACGCTGCTTGCAGCTTTAATTCTTCTTCTTCTTCTTCTTCTTCTTTTTATTCTGCTGCGAGAACGCATTTTTGAGGGCTTTGCCATGCACAAAAACTCACAAAAATTTGCCCACACGTCAGTCGTGGTGAAAATTGCAAAGTATTTCTATTTTTGTGCTTAGACATGCCTAGGTGGCTCTATAGCGCCACCAAACACGCGGCCATTTTGGAACGCACTTGCTCGGATTCTCACGAAATTCGATTGGGCCATAGCAGTCATGATAAATTTTTTTGGTAATTTTTTTGAAATTTTTTTGCCGCACAGGAAGTGAGCTACGAGCCATTTCCTGCGTTTTTTCAGATTTTACAAACACATTTTTGAGGGCCTTATCATACTCAAAAACTCACCAAACTTGGCTCATAGACTAAAAATATTAAGTTCTTTGATTTGATGTCTCATTTGGCACTAAGTGTGACATGGTGGCTCTATAGCGCCCCCTAATACATAATTGCATTTTTGAGGGCATCATCATGCTCGAAAACTCACGAAACTTTGCAAACATATTAAGCTGGTCATACTTTTTACTAGAATGTGGGGTTTACAGATGGATGTGGCAAAATTGCATTACAGCGCCACCTAGAAAATTTCAATGAAGCAGCCCTCGCAGGGTGTTTAACCTACATGTACAAAATTCGGTGAACATGTGTACTATGCCAAGACCTAAAAAAAAGTCTCTTGTTGCCATGACCCAGACTCCACAGGAACTCCGCCATTTTTAATTGAATTTGCAAATTTTTTTTTAGTCATCATAAATTTTTTTGTAAATTTTTTGGAAATTTTTTTGCCGCACAGGAAGTGAGCTACGAGCCATTTCCTGCGTTTTTTCAGATTTTACAAACACATTTTTGAGGGCCTTATCATACTCGAAAACTCACCAAACTTGGCTCATAGACTAAAAATATTAAGTTCTTTGATTCGATGTTTCATTTGGCACTAAGTGTGACATGGTGGCTCTATAGCGCCCCCTAATGCATAATTGCATTTTTGAGGGCCTCAGCATGCTCGAAAACTCACGTAACTTTGCAACGATATTAAGCCGATCAAACCTTTCTCTAGGCTATGAGGTTTACAGATACTTGTGGCAAGATTGCATTACAGCGCCACCTAGAATATTTCAATTAAGCAGCCCTCGCAGGGTGTTTAACATACATGTACAAAATTCGGTGGACATGTGTACTATGCCAAGACCTAAAAAAAAGTCTCTTGGTGCCATGAACTAGACTCAACAGGAAGTCCGCCATTTTTAATTGAATTTGCAACTTTTTTAAATTTTTTGTCATTCACAGGCGTCGTACTTTAACGAACTCCTCCTAGAGATTTTATCCGATCAACTAAAAATTAGGCACAGGCCATCTAAAGACATTCTCCATGTTAAATTGCGAAGCTTTTTTGGTTTCATCGAAAATTGTGTCCGTGGCGTTGCGGCGAATTTCGATGTTCCGCCATGAAAATGGAAGTTGCTTTTATGAGCACATGCATTGTGAGATTTGAGTGAAACTTCACAGGCTTAATAGTAGTCTACTTCCAAATATAACTATATGTTGATATTGGATTGGGTGTGGTCAGGTGGCTCCACAGCGCCCTCTTCACACGACCATGTTGATATAAAAGTGCTTGAATGTTCATGAAATTTGGTCTGATCATTGCATTGGTTTTTTTGGGCTATAATTATTTTTTTGAAATTTTTCGGCCAAACAGGAAGTGCGCTATGAGCCATTTCCTGCGTTATTCCAAATTTTACGAACACACATTTGAAGGCTTTAGCATACTTTAAAACTTGTAAAACTTTGCAAAAATTATATTTGTCCAATTGTCTTCAATTTGAGACAAAAATTGGCAGTAAATGAGGCATTATGGCTCTATAGCGCCCCCAATCAGATTTTTCAAATAATTGCCTTTTTTAGGGTCTCAGCATGCTCAAAAACTCACAAAATTTGGTACTTAAGACCATCATTCCTATTACACTGATAAAAATTTACATATTGGCGTGGCAAAAATGTTATTATAGCGCCCCCTGGAAAATTTCAAAAAAGTAGCCCTCGCACCGTGGTTGACCTGCATGTATGAACTTCGGTGGACATGTGGAATATCCTGAGACCTAAAACAAAGTCTCTTGGTGCCATGACCTAGACCCAACAGGAAGTCCGCCATTTTTAATTGAAATTGCAACTTTTTTTGATTTTTTGCCATTCACAGGCGTCGTACTTTAACGAACTCCTCCTAGAGATTTTATCCGATCAACTTAATATTTGGCAAGTAATATCCAAAGACCTTGCTGATGTTAAATTGCGAAGCTTTTTTGGATTAATGCAACGGTGTATCCGTGGCGTCGCGGCGAATTTTGATGTCCCGCCATGAAACAGGAAATTGCTTTTACTCCCACATACTTCGTTCGATTTGCCTGAAAGTTTCCAAGCTTGATAATATTTTCCTCCAAAGTATAACTATATGCTAATATTAGATAGGGAGTGGCCAGGTGGCTCCACGACGCCCTCTAGATACGGCCATGTTAAGTTAAAAGTGCTTGAATGTTCATGAAATTTGGGGTGATCATTGCATTAGTCATTCTGGGCGATGGTTAATTTTTTGAAAATTATTGCATAAACAGGAAGTGAGCTATGAGCTATTTCCTGCGTTTTTCCAAATTTTACGAACTCATGTTTTCAGGCCTTAGAATGCTCCAAACCTTAAAAAACCTAGCAAACATTATAAATGTCTTATTCTCTTCAATGTCATCCATCAATTGGCATTAAATATGGCATAATGGCTCAATAGCGCCCCCAGTCAGATATTTAAAAGTATTGCCTCTTTGATCGTCTAAACATATTGGAAAATTTACAAAAATCAACACACTCATGGAGCCTGACATTACGATTACCTTGTTGTAGATTTTGCACACAGGCATGTCAAAATGGTATCGTAGCGCCCTCTAGAAAATTTTTGCACTCCCCTCAGGAAACCACAATGCACACAGTCTAGCAGTGCCCAATGGCTCTTAATGGACACCTGCACCCATCAAGATCTTGCTGCCACCCCAACGTGCACGAGGGGGGCGAGGGCCCTTTCAACGCTGCTTGCAGCTTTAATTCTTCTTCTTCTTCTTCTTCTTCTTCTTCTTCTTCTTTTTATTCTGCTGCGAGAACGCATTTTTGACGGCTTTGCCATGCACGAAAACTCACAAAAATTTGCCCACACGTCAGTCGTGGTGAAAATTGCAAATTATTATTATTTTTGTGCTTGGACATGCCCCGGTGGCTCTATAGCGCCACCAAACACGAGGCCATTTTGGAACGCACTTGCTCGGATTCTCACGAAATTTTATAGAGTCATAGTAGTCATCATAAATTTTTTTGTAAATTTTTTTGAAATTTTTTTGCCTCACAGGAAGTGAGCTATGAGCCATTTCCTGCGTTTTTTTAGATTTTACGAACACATTTTTGAGGGTTTTATCATACTTGAAAACTCACCAGACTTGGCTCATAGACTAGAAATATTACGTTCTTTGATTCGATATCTCATTTGGCACTGGGTGTGATATGGTAGCTCTACAGCGCCCCCTAATACATAATTGCATTTTTGAGGGCCTCAACATGCTTGAAAACTCACAAAACTTTGCAAACATATTAAGCAGGTCTTACTTTTAACTAGGATTTAGGGTTTACAGATGGATGTGGCAAAATTGCATTACAGCGCCACCTAGAAAATTTCAATGAAGCAGCCCACGCAGCGTGTTTGACCTACATGTACAAAATTCGGTGGACATGTGTACTATGCCAAGACCTAAAAAAAAGTCTCTTGGTGCCATGACCTAGACTCAACAGGAAGTCCGCCATTTTTAATTGAATTTGCAAATTTTTTCAATTTTTTGCCATTCACAGGCTTCGTACTTTAACGAACTCCTCCTAGAGGTTTTATCCCATCAACTTAAAATTTTGAATTTAACATCTTAAGACCTTGTCGATGTTAAATTGCGAAGCTTTTTTGGATTCATTGAACTTTGTATCCGTGGCGTCGCGGCGAATTTCGATGTTCCGCCATGAAACAGGAAGTTGGTTTTACGCGCACATGCTTTGTGAAATTTGCGCGAAACTTTACAGGCTTTATAGGAGTCCACTTCCAAGTAGACCTATATGTTGATATTAGATTGGGTGTGGTCAGGTGGCTCCACAGCGCCCTCTTGAAACGGCCATGTTGAGATAAAAGTGCTTGAATGCTCATGAAATTTGGTGTGATCATTGCATTGTTCATGTCTAGTTATTTTAATTTTTTTGAAATTTTTTGGCCAAACAGGAAGTGAGCTATGCGCCATTTCCTGCGTTTTTCCAAATTTTATAAACACTTGTTTGGATGCTTTAGAATACTCGAAATCTTGCAAAAAGTTGCACAAATTATAATTGTCTTATTATCTTCAATTTTATATATCGATTTACACTAAATTTGGCACAATGGCTCTATAGCGCCCCCAATCAGATTTTTAAAAAAATTGCCATTTTGAGGGTCTCAGCATGTTCTAAAACTCACAAAATTTTGTAAATGTATAAAGACCATCATTCGTATTACTCTGTCAAAAAACTTATATATATACATGGCAAAAATGTCACTATAGCGCCCCCTGGAAAATTTTACATAAGCAGCCCTCGCAGCCTGGTAAACCTACATGTATGAAATTCGGGAGACATGTGGAATATGCCGATACCTACAAAAAATTCTCTTGGTGCCATGACCTACACTCAACTGGAAGTCCACCATTTTTAATTGAAATTGCAACTTTTTTGGATTGTTGGCCATTCACAGGTGTCGTACTTTAACGAACTCCTCCTAGAGATTTTATCTGATCAACTTAAAATTTGGCCTATGACATTGAAAGACGTCGTCGATGTTAAATTGCAAAGCTTTTTTGGATTCATCGAACTTTGTATCCGTGGCGTCGCGGCGAATTTCGATGTTCCGCCATGAAAATGGAAGTTTATTTTATGAGCATATGCTTTGGGAGATTTACATGAAACTTTACAGGCTTAATGATAGTCTAATTCCAAATATACCTATATGTTGATATTGGAGTGGGTGTGGTCAGGTGGCTCTACAGCGCCCTCTTGACACGGCCATGTTGATATAAAAGTGCTTGAATGTTCATGAAATTTGGTCAGATCATTGCATTTGGTTTTCTGGGCTGTGCTGATTTTTTTGAAATTTTTTGGCCAAACAGGAAGTGAGCTATGAGTCATTTCCTGCGTTATTCCAAATTTTATGAACACACATTTGAAGGCCTTAGCATACTGGAAAACTTGCAAAACTTAGCTAAAATTTTATCTGTCACATTGTCTTTAATTTGAAACAAAAATTTGCAGGAAATGTGGCATCATGGCTCTATAGCGCCCCCAATATGATTTTTAAAAGAATTACCCTTTTGAGGGTTTCAGCATGCTCAAAAACTCACAAAATTTTGTACAATTTTAAAGACCATCATTCCTATTACACTGATAAAAAATTTACAAATAGGCGTGGCAAAAATGGCATTATAGCGCCCCCTGGAAAATTTCAAATAAGCAGCCCTCGCAGCCCGATAAACCCACATGTATGAAATTCGGTAGACATGTGGAATATGCCGAGACCTACAAAAAAGTCACTAGGTGCCATGACCTAGACCCAACAGGAAGGCTGCCATTTTTAATTGAAATTGCAACTTTTTTAAATTTTTTTTGCCATTCACAGGTGTCGTACTTTAACGAACTCCTCCTAGAGATTTTATCCGATCAACTTAAAATTTGGCATATAATATCTAAAAACCTTGCTGACGTTAAATTGCGAAGCTTTTTTGATTTCATCGAACGATGCATCCGTGGCGTCACGGCGAATTTTGATGTCCTGCCATGAAACAGGAAGTTGCTTTCAATTCCACATACTTTGTGGAATTTGCCTGAAACTTTCCAAGCTTGATAAAATTGTCCGCCCAAGTATAGATATATGCTTATTTTATATCGAGAGGTGCCAGGTGGCTCCACAGCGCCCTCTAGATATGGCCATGTTCAGATAAAAGTGCTTGAAAGTTCATGAAATTTGGGGTGATCATTGCATTAGTCATTCTCCGCAATTGTTAATTTTTTGAAATTTTTTTGCCAAACAGGAAGAGAGCTATGAGCTATTTCCTGCGTTTTTCCAAATTTTACGAACACACGTTTTAAGGCCTTAGAATGCTCCAAAACTTGCAAAACCATCCAAAAATTAGAACTGTCTTATTCTCTTCAATACATCCATCAATTGGCACTAAATGGGGCATAATGGCTCTATAGCGCCCCCAATAATATTTATAAAAGAATTGCTCTTTTGAAAGTCTAAACATGCTGGAAAATTTACAAAAATCAAAACACTCATGGAGCCCCGTATTACAATTACTGTGTTGTAGATTTTTTGAACAGGCAAGTCAAAATGGTATCATAGCGCCCTCCAGAAAATTTTTGCACTCCCATCAGGAAACCACATTGTACGCGGTCCAGCTGTGTCCAATGGCTCTGAATGGACACCTGCAGCCATCAAGATCTTGCTGCCACCCCAATGTGCACAGGGGGGGCGAGGGCCCTTTCAACGCTGCTTGCAGCTTTAATTCTTCTTCTTCTTCTTTTTATTCTGCTGCGAGAACGCATTTTTGAGGGCTTTGCCATGCACGAAAACTCACAAAAATTTGCCCACACGTCAGTCGTGGTGAAAATTGCAAAGTATTATTTATTATGTGCTTGAACATGCCCCGGTGGCTCTATAGCGCCACCAAACACACGGCCATTTTGGAACGCACTTGCTCGGATTCAATTGAAATTTTATCGGGTCATAGTAGTCATCATAAATTTTTTTGTCAATTTTTTTGAAATTTTTTTGCCGCACAGGAAGTGAGCTATGAGCCATTTCTTGCGATTTTTCAGATTTTACAAACACACTTTTGAGGGCCTTATCATACTCAAAAACACACCAAACTTGGCTTATTGACTAAAAATATTAAGCTCATTGATTCAATATCTCAATTGGCAGTAGGTGACACATGGTGGCTCTATAGCGCCCCCTAATGCATAATTGCATTTTTCAGGGCATCAGCATGCTCAAAAACTCACAAACTTTTGCGAATTTTGATGTTCCGCCATGAAACAGGAAGTTGATTTTATGCGCAGATGCTTTGTGAGATTTGCCCGAAACCTTACAGGCTTAAAAAGAGTCGACTTCCAAATATACCTATATGTTGATTTTGGATTGGTTGTGGTCAGGTGGCTCCACAGCGCCCTCTTGACACAGCCAAGTTGAGTTTAAAGTGCTTGAATGTTCATGAAATTTAATCTGATCATTACATTTGTTTTTTTTGGGCAATGCCGATTTTTTTGAAATTTTTTAACCAAACAGGAAGTGAGCTATGAGCCATTTCCTGCGTTATTCCAAATATTACGAACACAGGTTTGGAGGTATTACCATACTCAAAAACTTGCAAAACTTTGCAAAAATTTTATTTGTCTGATTGTCTTCAATTTGAGACAGAATTTGGCAGTAAATGTGACATAATGGCTCTATAGCGCCCCCAATCAGATTTTTAAAAGAATTGCCCTTTCGAGGGTCTCAGCATGCTCAAAAACTCACAAAATTTTGTACAACTCAAAAGCCTATCATTCCTATTACAATAATAAAAAATTTTTATATAGGCGTGACAAAAATGGCATTATAGCGCCCCCTGGAAAATTTCAAATAAGCAGCCCTTGCATCGTGGTTGATCAGCATGTATGAACTTCTGTGAACAAGTGGAATATCCTGAGACCTAAAAAAAAGTCTCTTGGAGCCATGACGTAGACCCAACGGGAAGTTTGCCATTTTTAATTGAAATTTCAACTTTTTTAGATTTTTCGCCATTCGCAGGTGTCGTACTTTAACGAACTCCTCCTAGAGACTTTATCCAATCAACTCAAAATTTGGCAAATAATATCTTAAGACCTTGCTGATGTTAAATTGCGAAGCTTTTTTGGATATATCCAACGATGTATCCGTGGCATTGCGGCGAATTTCGGCGTCCCGCCATGAAACAGGAAGTTGGTATAACTCCCACATACTTTGTGGGATTAGTCTAAAACTTTCCAAACTTGATAAACTTGTCTTCCCAAGTATAAATATATGCTAATTATAGATCGGAAATGGCCATGTAGCTCCACAGCGCCCTCTAGATACTACCATGTTAAGATAAAAGTGCTTGAATGTTCATAAAATTTGGTGTCATCATTGCATTAGTCATTCTGGGCAATGCGTAATTTTTTGAAATTTTTTGGCCAAACAGGAAGTGAGCTATGAGCTATTTCCTGCGTTTTTCCAAATTTTACGAATACATGTATTAAGGCCTTAGAATGGTCCAAAACTTGCAAAAACGTGGCAAAAATTATCATTGTCTTATTGCCTTGAATTTGATACATCAACTGGGACTAAATGTGGCATAATGGCTCTATAGCGCCCCCAGTCAGATTCTTTAAACAATTGCTTTTTTGGGGCTCGAAGCGTGCTTAAAAATTTACGAAAATCAACACACACATGATGCCCGGTATTCCAATAACTATGTTGTAGATTTTGCGCACAGGCATAACAAAATGGTATCATAGTGCCATCCAGAAGATTTTTGCAATCCCATCAGGAAAACACATTGTACACAGGCTAGCAGTGTCCAATGGCTGTTAATGGACAACTGCACCCATCAAGGTCTTGCTGCCACCCCACTGTGCACGAGGGGTGCGAGGGCCCTTTCAACGCTGCTTGCAGCTTTAATTAATATTTTTAACCCGAAATGAAATGCATTTTTGAGGGCCTTAACAAGCTCAAACACTCATGAAAATTGGCAAGCACCTCAGGCCTGGCAAAAATTTTTATGTTCTGCAGGCAACGTATATGTACTTGCCCCGGTGGCACTATTGCGCCACCAAACACGAGTCCATTTTCGAACAAACTTGCTCGTATTCTCACATAATTTGGTGGGGCCTTAGTATGCATAAAGATGGGCTTTGTCAATTTTTTTTACATTTTTTCTCCGCACAGGAAGTGAGCTTTGAGCCATTTCCTGCGTTTTTCCAGAAGTTACAAACACATTTTTGAGGGCTTTAGCATTCTTGAAAACTCGCCAAACTTTACACAGAGGTGGACAATATGAAGTTGTTCAATATAATATCCCATTTGGCTCTAAATGTGAGACTATGGCTCTAAAGCGCCCCCTAATACATAATTGCATTTTTGAGGGTTTTACTATGCTCAAAAACTCACCAAATTTAGTACACCTATTAAAACGTTTGAACGTAGTGCTATCATATAGGCTTTAGAGCTGGGCATGGCAAAATGGCATTATAGCGCCATCTAGAAAATTTCAATGAAGCAGCCCTCGCACCGTGTTTGACCTGCATGTTTAAAATTCGGTGCACATGTGGAATATGCCGCTACCTAAAAAAAAGTTTTCGGTGCCATGACCTAGACTCAAAAGGAAGTCCGCCATTTTTCATTTAAATTGCAAATTTTTAGGATTTTTCGCCATTCACAGGTGTCGTACTTTAACGAACTCCTCCTAGAGATTTTATTCGATCAACTTAAAATTTGGCAAGTAATATCCGAAGACCTTGCTGATGTTGAATTGCGAAGCTTTTTTGGATTGATCCAACGGTGTATCTGTGGCGTCGCGGCGAATTTTGATGTCCCGCCATGAAACAGGAAATTGCTTTTACTCCCACATACTTGGTTCGATTTGCCTGAAACTTTCCAAGCTTGATAATATTGTCCTCCAAAGTACAAATATATGCTAATATGAGATAGGGAGTGGCCAGGTGGCTCCACAGCGCCCTCTAGATACGGCCATGTTAAGTTAAAAGTGCTTAAATGTTCATGAAATTTGGGGTGATCATTGCATTAGTCATTCTGGGCAATGGGTAATTTTTTAAAATTTATTGCATAAACAGGAAGTGAGCTATGAGCTATTTACTGTGTTTTTCCAAATTTTACGAACTCATGTTTTCAGTCCTAAGAATGCTCCAAAACTTAAAAAACCTAGCAAACATTATAAATGTCTTATTTTCTTCAATGTCATCCATCAATTGGCATTAAATATGGCATAATGGCTCTATAGCGCCCCCAGTCAGATATTTAAAAGTATTGCTCCTTTGATCTTCTAAACATACTGGAAAATTTACAAAAATCAACACACTCATGGAGCCTGACATTACAACTACCTTGTGGTAGATTTTGCACACAGGCATGTCAAAATGGTATTGTAGCGCCCTCTAGAAAATTTTTGCACTCCCCTCAGGAAACCACATTGCACACAGTCTAGCAGTGCCCAATGGCTCTTAATGGACACCTGCACCCATCAAGATGTTGCTGCCACCCCAACGTGTACGAGGGGTGGGAGGGCCCTTTCAACGCTGCTTGCATCTTTAATTATTATTATTAGGGCCCGAGCAACGAGGGTGCTAGGACCCTCTTGTAATTCAAATGTTTATTAGGGCTCGAGCACTGACCGGTGCCAGGGCCCGGAACGGGTCCTGGCACCGAAGGTGCGAGGAACCTATTGTTTTTGATGGGATTTTTATTAGGGCCCGAGCACCAACCGGTGCCAGGGCCCGGAACGGGTCCTGGCTCAGAAGGTGCGAGGAACCTATTGTTTTTTAAGGGATTTTTATTATTATTCTTCTTCTTCTTCTTCATGATTATTATTCTGCTGCGAGAACGCATTTTTGAAGGCTTTACCATGCACGAAAACTCACAAAAATTTGCACACACGTCAGACGTGGTGAAATTTACAAAATTTTATTGTTTTTGTGCTTGGACATGCCCCAGTGGCTCTATAGCGCCACCAAACACGAGGCCAATTTGGAACGCAGTTGCTCGGATTCTCATGAAATTCGACAGGGCCACAGCAGTCATAATATATTTTTTTGTCAATTTTTTTTAAATTTTTTTGCCACACAGGAAGTGAGCTATGAGCCATTTCCTGCGTTTTTTCAGATTTTACGAACACATTTTTGAGGGCCTCATTATGCTCGAAAATTCACCAAACTTGGCTCATAGACTAAAAATATTAAGTTCTTTGATTCGATATCTCATTTGGCACTGGATTTGACATGGTAGCTCTATAGCGCCCCCTAATACATTATTGCATTGTTGAGGGCCTCAGCATGCTCGAAAACTCACAAAACTTTTTTAACATATTAAGCTAGTCATACTCTTTACTACAATATAAGGTTTACAGATGGATGTGGAAAAATTGCATTACAGCGCCACCAAGAAAATTTCAATGAAGCAGCCCTCGCAGCGTGTTTGACCTACATGTAAAAAATTCGGTGGACATGTGAACAATGCCAAGACCTAAAAAAAAGTCTCTTGATGCCATGACCTAGACCCAAAAGGGAGTCCGCCATTTTCAATTGAATTTGCAAATTTTTTTAATTTTTTGCCATTCACAGGCGTCGTACTTTAACGAACTTCTCCTAGAGATTTTATCCGATCATCTTAAAATTTTGCATATGACATCTAAAGACCTTGTCGATGTTAAATTGCGAAGCTTTTTTGGATTCATCGAACTTTGTATCCGTGGCGTTGCGGCGAATTTTGATGTTCCGCCATGAAACAGGAAGTTGGTTTTATGCGCATATGCTTTGTGAGATCATCAACTTCATTCCACTTCTTAAACATGCAGATCAAGTTCCTGAAGCTACATTATCAATTTTATAGAGCTACGATTAATGGCATCTGTATGGCAATGCAGCGACTGTGGATCCTTCGCCATGAAAATATGTTTGGGGTTCACAATGCTCTCACACCCACATACTTGATTGTAGCAGCTTCAAACTTGCTGAACATGATAATTGCTCCGCCCTGAACGTCCAGATGTTTTAATTCCCACTTTGCTAATAGCACCCCCTTCGGTAACATTAAGTGACCAGTGTTATAGCCCCAATTTGTTATTACATTTACAACACAGCAGAAACAGCAACAGCAAGGGATGACAGACACAGTTTTAAAAAAAAACCTCAACACATTTAATTAACAAACAAAGACTTTAACTAAACTACTGACCAAGATTGAATCTATAAAAAAAACCGGTAATATTTACAGTCCCTTGTTTTGGGGTGGCGTGGTGATGTCCTGGGTGAAAAAAAAAAATCCACAACAGAAACTTCACAGGTCTTGAGCAGAATGAAAGGTCTGGTCACATGTATCCTTCTTCTTGCAATTTCTCCTACTACTTTACTGTCTCAATTCTCCCCTTTATATACTCTTTTGCAAACCCCACCCACAGTTAGACCTCTTTTTTTAATTTTCTCTGGGACTTGTTTCAGACATGCCCAGGACATGTCTCAACATAACTCCAGTCTGACCTTAACAAAAAAAGGGTAAATACTGCCATCTAGTGGCCTCTATTCTCATTACACCTCCATTCCAAAAGGGAAAAATTTTGACTCATAAAGGCAAAATTTTTCTTTTCAATACAAAATGGTTAAGTGGACACTTGTCTATATATACATATCATACAATATTCAAATAAACACATGATATATATATATATACATATTCAAACACGCGATAAGCAATCAGCAATTACATTGTCAGTACCCTTTACATGCTTAATTTCCAAGTCAAACTCCTGTAAAATCAAACTCCAATTCAACAATCTCCGATTCTTGTTTTTCATTTTACTCAAAAACATTAACGGATTGTGGTCAGTGTACACAATCATTGGCTTTTGTCCCGTACAAACATAAACCTCAAAGTGTTGTAAAGAAAGGACCAGAGCCAACAGTTCCTTCTCTATTGTGGAATAGTTCCTTTGGTGGCGATTGAACTTCCTGGAGAAGTATGCCACGGGATGCTCAATGTCATCAGAGTCACTTCTCTGTAGGAGCACAGATCCACAAGCTTGGTCACCAGCATCGACCGCGATGGAGAACGGTTTGTTGAAGTCAGGAGATTTGAGCACGCGGAAGTGACACAGCAGAGACTTCAGGCGATCGAAGGCTCTCTGGCATGCATCATCCCAAGTGAACTTTACGCCTTTCTTCAGTTGGTTAGTTAGACTGAGAGCAATCTCAGCAAAGTTCTTGCAGAACTTGCGGTAGTACCCGATCATTCCAAGGAAGCGGCGCAAAGCTTTTTTGTTGTCAGGAACTGGAAAGTCCATGATGGCTTGGACTTTAGCATTTATGGGTGCCACCTTACCCTAGCCTATGACGTAGCCAAGATAGGTGACAGTAGCACAACCAAAGTCACTCTTGCTCAGGTTAACAGTCAGGTTAGCCTGGGTCAGGCGCTGGAACAACGTCTCTACATCTTTTAGATGTTCTTCCCAGGAGTCACTCCATGTGATGAGGTCATCGATGTACGCACCCGTGTGTGGCAATCCGGCGATTGTAGACTGTATCATCCTTTGGAACGTGGCTGGGGCATTTTTCATGCCAAAGGGTAGGACTTCATACTGGTACAATCCAGATGGTGTGGCAAAAGCAGAGATGCGCTTGGCCCTCTCAGTTAAAGGCACACACCAATAACCCTTCAATAAATCAATCTTGGTCAGAAACTTTGCTTGCCCTACTCTGTCAATACAATCATCAATCCTAGGTATTGGAAACACATCAGTTCTAGTTACAGCATTGACTTTGCGATAATCTGTACAGAATCTAGTACTTCCATCAGGTTTTGGAACTAGCACACAGGGTGAACTCCAATCTGAGTTGGAGGGTCTGATAATACCATGTTCTAACATGTACTCAACCTCTTTCTCAGCAATCTTTCTCTTTTCAGGATTCATCCGGTACGGATGCTGTTTAATTGGTTTGGCATCGCCGACATCAACATCATGAGAGGCTATAGAAACTCTTTTTGGAACATCAGGAAACAGATCCTCATATTACTTGATCAACCTCTCAAACTGATCTCTCTGTGAGGATTCTAAGTGCAGGAGTTTTACATCAAGATTTTGCAACACTTCAGAATTTGACAATTTACATGAAAGAACTTCAGCTTTAATTCTAGGTTCATCATCTTGAAACTCCCCCTCATCTTCACACATCTCAGCCATTGGAGGATCTGAAGTGACAGCTGCAACCCTAGCATTTCTGTCATGATAAGGCTTCAGCATGTTAATGTGACACAATTGTTTTGGTTTTCTCCTATCTGGAGTCTTCACAATGTAATTGAGATCATTGAGTTTTGTCAGAATTTCATGAGGACCATGAAATCTTGCCTGCAATGGATTGGACTGCAAGGGAAACAACACAAGGACCTTATCTCCTGGTTTAAACTCACGGCTTCTAGCCTTATGATCATACCAAGTTTTCATTTTTCCCTGACTTGATTTCAAGTTCTCTTTGGCTAGGTCACAAGCTGCACGCAATCTTTCCTTGAACTTGCTAACATAGTCTAACAGACTGATGTGCGGCTCTTTCTCTTGCCATTGTTCACTCAATAATAGCAAAGGTCCTCTCACTTCATGACCAAACACTAGCTCAAATGGACTGAATCCAGTAGACTCCTGCACTGCTTCTCTAGCTGCAAACAACAGCAAAATAACACCTTCATCCCAGTCTTTCTCATGGTCATAACAATAAGTCCTCATCATTGTCTTGAGAGTGGAATGAAACCGCTCTAAGGCACCCTGACTTTCTGGATGATAGGCACTAGAAAGAATCTGCTTTGCACCTAGTTCATACACAACCTGCTGAAACAATCCTGAGATGAAATTGCTACCTTGGTCTGACTGAATTTCCCTGGGAAGGCCAAACAATGTGAAGAACTTTATCAAAGCCTTCGAGATTGCAGTTGCCTTGATGTTACGTAGAGGTATGGCTTCGGGAAATCTGGTAGATGCACACATGATTGTCATCAAGTACTGATTTCCAGATCTAGTCTTGGGTAATGGACTAACACAATCAATAATGACCTTAGAGATTGGCTCCCCAAATGCTGGGATAGGCTGCAATGGAGCTACAGGTGGGTCTAACTGGTGTTTTCCAACTACCTGACAAGTGTGACAGGTTTTGCAAAAGTTGGAAACGTCTTTCCGAAGCCCAGGCCAAAAGAAGTGTTTCATTATCTTATCAACAGTCTTGTTAACACCAAGATGACCTCCTAAAGGTAAACTATGAGCCATTGTTAAGATCTCATTCCTGTAGACCTTCGGAACAACAATTTGCTTGACCACTGCCCAATCTGCATTGGCAGGGATATCAGGAGGGTGCCACTTCCGCATCAACACACCATCCTTGAGATAATACCCAACTGGAACTGCGTCTATTTCTTTATCAGGAAGGGCTCTCCTCTTTAGTACACAAATTTCAGAATCATTAGTTTGCTCCTCAATCAACCGCTTTCTGGACAGAGACAAGTCTCCAGACACATCAGAATCACCAGACCCATCCGGCTGGCTGAATAGAGAACTGATAAAAGTATCTGATAAGTCCTCAAACGGAGAAACCATAGTAGGCCAATCAGAGTCATGAGGCGAACCACCGGAGTCCAGACTATTCAATGTGCTGGACGGCACCACAACATCTTCTTTAGCCTTCTTGGCCATAGCACGAGTCACTGCGCAAGAAGGATACAGAGATGGGTCCTCATCCCCATCTTCAGTGCTCAGCTGTGAAGTAAGATGTACAGGGGGAACTACTTTGCCCCCAGCCAGGTCATTGCCTAGCAACAGAGAAACACCCTTTATAGGTAGACTTGACATAAGTCCCACCTTTACCTGTCCTGTAACTAAATCTGATTTCAAGAATATAGAGCGCAGGGGTACAGATACAGTCCTCCCTTCAATACCTTGTACAAGTATGAAATCCCCTGAAGCGGTCTCATCACGTAACTCCAAGGAGTCCATCAACAAAAGTGACTGAGAAGCTCCGGTATCCCTTAGGATATATATGGGGACAGGAGTAGTATGCTCATTCAGAGCCACAAATCCCTCTGACACAAATGGAAGAAATTCCTCCCTCACGAAGTCAGCTGTATCAGGCTTTTTAGCCCCACAAGAAGCAGGCAATTTACCAGATCGGTTTTCTACTACAGGGGTTTCTAAACTTGTTTTCACAAAGGCATTTGGTTTGGTATCCTTTTCTTTTTCTTTCTTAGCTTTAAGGAACCAGCAGTTAGTTGTGACATGACCAGATTTCTTGCACTAACTGCAAACTAGACCACTTTTGTCACTGTCAGCTTTCACACTTTGATCAGACCTGTTACTGGATTTCTGAGCACCATCACCAGATTTGTCTTTGGGTGAGAAATCTTGGGTATCACCATAACCCTTTTTCTGAAATTGGGACCATCTATTGTTACTGCTAGACTGAAATTTGGACTTATGTGTGAGAACATATTCATCTGCAAATTTGGCAGCTGATTGCAAATTCAGTGCTTGCTTCTCATTAAGGTAGGTCTTAACATCATCCTTAACACAGTTCTTGAATTCTTCAACTAACACCATCTCTTTTAGTGAGTTGAAATCATCCTTCACCTCCATAGAAGTACACCAGCGCTCAAAGCAAACCTTCTTCTCATTAGCAAATTCCACATAAGTCTGATTTTCAGATTTCTTCAGACCTCTGAATTTCTGTCGGTAAGCCTCTGGAACCAACTCATAAGCTCTCAAAATAACCTTTTTGACAACCTCATAATCAGAGGAATCATCTGCAGACAAAGCCGAATAGGCTTGTTGAGCTTTACCCTTGAGGGCAGTTTGCAACATCAGAGGCCAGTGTTCCTTTGGCCACTGGTAACTCTTTGCTACCTTTTCAAAACACTGGAAATAGTTGTCAACATCCTTTTCCGAAAATGGAGGCACTAATTTTACCTCCTGGCTAGCCCGAAATTTATTTTCAGTTGCTATTTTAATTTTTATTTGCTCCATTTGGAGTCTTTCTTCTCTATCGAATCTCTCTAATTCAAAATCTCTCTGTCTCTGTCTCTCTCTTTCTGCTCTTTCCTCTTTCTCTCTTTCTTTTTTCTCTTCTCTTGCTAATTTTTCTAACTCAAATTCTCTTTCTTTCTCTTTTTCCTCCCTTTCTTTCTCTCTTTCTTCCCTTTCTTTCTTCTCTTCTCTAGCTAATTTTTCCAACTCAAACTGCCTTTGTTTTTCTTTTTCCTCCCTTTCAATCTCTAGCATTTTTAATTTAAGTTCCATCTCTATATTTGGATTTTCCACTGGAAACTGTTCCAGATCTCCTGGTGCAAACACATTTTCATCAATGTAATATTCAACTATCTCTCTAGCCAGTCTTGCTTTTCGCATGGCTGGTTTTACCTCTGTCAGCTCCAAATGTCTGCATATTTCCAACAGTTCGGTCTTTTTAAAAGACTTCAAAACCCCTACGGTTGGTGATGCCAAGAAATCATCCATTGCTGTTGTCAATATATTTATATAGGAAAATTCACAAAAACAATTTTACAATCTAAAATGTTAGATTTGTAATAAATGACTCACAAGATGGTCTATGCCGGACTTGAGCCCCCAATTTTGTTATGGCCCCAATTTGTTATTACATATACAACACAGCAGAAACAGCAACAGCAAGGGATGACAGACACAGTTTTAAAAAAAACCTCAACACATTTCATTAACAAAGAAAGACTTTAACTAAACTACTGACCAAGATTGAATCTATAAAAAAAACCGGAAATATTTACAGTCCTTTGTTTTGGGGTGGCGTGCAGATGTCCTGGGTGAAAAAAAAAATCCACAACAGAAACTTCACAGGTCTTGAGCAGAATGAAAGGTCTGGTCACATGTATCCTTCTTCTTGCAATTTCTCCTACTACTTTACTGTCTCAATTCTCCCCTTTATATACTCTTTTGCAGACCCCACCCACATTTAGACCTCTTTTTTTTATTTTCTCTGGGACTTGTTTCAGACATGCCCAGGACATGTCTCAACATAACTCCAGTCTGACCTTAACAAAAAAAGGGTAAATATTGCCATCTAGTGGCCTCTATTCTCATTACACCAGTTATTACTTTCACTAGTACTGATGACACATAGTTGAACCCATCAACCTCAATCCACATCATAAAAATGCTGAACATGCCCTAGCACCTATGGTCTACTCCAGACAGGAAGCCGGCCATTTTGATTTTCACGTATCATTTTAGCCCAATTTCCACACATTGTATTTTAACAAAATCCTCCAAGAAATTTCATCCAATCAACACCAGATTTAATAGTAAACATCGAAAGACCATGCTGATCAAAAGTTGTGCTCTGCAGGTCTGTAGTTCAGTGGGCGTGGCAGCTAACAAGAAGTGACCGGTTTTTACTTGCACTAATGACACAAAGTAGAATCCATCAACCTCATTCCACTTCGACAACATGTACAACAACTTATTGAAGCTCCCTTATGAATGCTGTGGAGCTCCAACTAATAGCGTGTGTGTGTGTGGCAATGCGGCGACTATGGATCCCTCGCCATGAAAGCACATTTGGGTTTTTGATGTCTTTCCTGAATTCACAACATCATGAAAATTGATAGGCCGGTCAAGGGTGGCGAGCTCTGACATCTGATTTCGGCATTACCCATGGGGGCAGCAAAATGCCTCGATGGTGCCACTTTGAAATTTTCAAAAACTTCCCCATTAGGGTGTTTTTTGGAGTAGAAAGATGAATATTGGTATAAATGCGTATTTGGCCAAGAAATAGCCTTCCATAACACAAATCAGACTATGTATCATAAGTTGTTGGTCCAATCATTAGACTGGCAAAACAGGTCCACATAAATACCTGCAACATACTCTTAAAGTGGTTTTTGTCCCCCGCCGCCACGGTAGCGAGCAGAGTGGGGGACATAGTATTCAGCTCGATCCGGCCGTCCGTCATGTCCTGTTTGTTGTGAATGTGATATCTCAAGAACGGTTTGCCCGATTCCATTCATCTTTGGTGTCAAAGTCTCTTAGGGGGGTGCTCACAGCCCACTCGATTTAAGTAACCTTGGCATTATTGTTAAGGTCATTACAACCATTTTACCACTTACAAATACCTTGTCAACATGATTTCTCAAGAACGGTTAGACCGATTCCATTCATCTTTGGTGTCAAGGTGTATTAGGGCCGGGGGACATATTATTCAGCTCCGTCAGTCCATCCATCCGGCCGTCCGTCCGTCACGGCCTGTTTGTTCTGAAAGCGAAATCTCAAGAACGCTTTTTACCAGTTTTATTCATCTTTGGCTTCAATATGTATTTGTGTGATACGCCGACCCCAGTCAATTTCCGTCACCTGGCGGGGGACATGGCCAAATTTAGTGGTAACACTTGTTAATTTACCTGTTAAAGCTTTCAACTACTAATGGTCTTTCTTGGCTTGAACGACGGAATTGCTGCTTGAGGCTGTATTTATTATTATTATTATTATTATTATTATTATTATTATTATTATAAATTATTATTATTATCTCTTTCCACAGTTAGATGATACCCAGACGTATATGCCACTTAAACTCAAAGATCCCCACTCATTTCAAAGGCTTTTAGACTGTCTTGATGACATCAAATCAACTTTACAGTGAAATTTCAATGACTCCATCATCAAAATCGTTACAGATAGAGTGTAGGTTTGTATTGGAGACACACAGGAAGAAACGGTTTTGGCAGCATGAGCCGAAAAGCAACGGGAGTGCTAACCAAAACGCCTTTAACTTCTATATTAACGAAGACAAGTAAATTCAGGTTTGGATGCCAAAACATAACAGTTTTCTAACTTCCTCGTGTTCCCACATTTTTGGCACTAGACACAATTTCGACATGTTATGGTACCTTTATTTCATAGATTGAACTTACTATCTTTGAGGTAGTAGTAGGAGCATATATTCGGATTAGCAAAAGGCACTACATCAGATCATGATTAAGGTGCACACCAAGTTGTGTGAAAAAATATTGAACGGTTTTCAAGTTATGTTCCGGAAACAAAATGTTCACAGACAGACGGACTGACAGACGTACGACCGCCCCCATATATCCCCCGTCTTACATACGGATCATTTACGGTTCGTTTCTGCCCTCTGCTGGACTTTTTCCAGGATTCAGCATTATCATAGTTTGCATTAAGATTGATACTACTGAAAGACAAATAAATTCTCCTGTGCCAAACTCAGTGAAAGAATTTTCGGTATGGTCGTTAGTACTGTCGCTCAAACCAGCTTCAAGAGAGCAAATTGTGCGTAGCAAAGACCGTTTTTAAAATTTAATTATTCATTTATTTATTTTTTGCAAGGCGTCGAAGAGAGCACGTTTCAGTAAAATTATTGCAACGCAAAAAAAAAATAGCTCGAGCTCCCATTTCAGAATATACCAGAGAAGGTTCACACTTGCTAAATATTTTTACGATCTTATCTTAAACAGGCGAAATATCGGTATCAAAACAGAGCTACAAAGAAATGAAAGTGATGTCTCCAGTTGCTATTTGTTCATCGCTTTACATTACTTTTTCCTGTGTTTGAAAAATAGTCGGGTTTAAGGCCGTAGTAAGCAGTAGGCCCTAATAGTTTGGCTTTCCATAAATTGATCGATTACTATTATTACTGCTACTTTTTCCCTGCCCCTAACATTATTGCTTGATTCGTGCCCATAAGCCATACCACAATTCGATCTAAGCAGGTGTGGGCTTGGTCAGTACTTGGATGGGAGACCACTGAGGTAAACCAGGTTGCTGCTGGAAGAGGTGTTGGTGGGCCAGTAAGTGGCGATCTTCCCTCTGGCGGGATAATCCCGAATGCCCCAGTGCAGTGACGGGGACACTGTACTGAAGGAGACGCCGTCTTTCGGATGAGACGTTAAACCGAGGTCCTGACTCACAGTGGACATTTAAGATCCTATGACACTCTTCGATAAGAGTAGGGGGTTCCCCAGTGTCATGGCTAAAGTCCCAACCTGGCTCTTTCGATCTGCCGCCTAATCATCCCCTGATCTAATTGGCTGCGCAATTCCTCTGTCCCTCCCCACCTCTTCCCCCAGGGCTCCCTTGAAAAAGAGATTTCAATCTCAACGGGACTTCCCTGGTTAAATAAGGGTTAAATAAAAATAAAAAAATAAAAAGAGACCAATCACTTAATGTAAATTTCTATTGATAATGACACCCCAATCAACAGTGCTGCTTGTTGTTCTGGTTATTTTACCTACCTAAGCTAACGTTGCCCAAAATAAATTGATTTAATCATTCGTATGCCTGTTGATGACACTGGTCAAAATATTTCTTGGGCTGGATAGCTATAAACCTTTCTTCAATTTAAAATGTGCTTTTAATTTTAAAAGGAAATTTGCTTTTTATTGGCTGGAAAATTTATTAGCTCGTTGGAACAGTTGGAAAGCATATTGCCTTTACTTTAGTGTGTTTTTTATGTTGCGCCCAAATAATTCCCATAATCTGAAAGCTTTATGTGGAAATATAATATTGATGCAATTTTGCGAAAAATTAATATTGTATGAAAACGAAGTAGTTTTTCTCTGGTAGACTGCATATTTTATGGCAATATTTCTGTAGGCACCCCATTAGCAGTCCGGTCTGACCCAGATCCGGCTTCAAGTGACATGGGTTAACTCCTCCGCCAGACAAACTGCAGTCTGGCGGGAGGTAGGACCAAGATAATGTGGAGGACCCAGGTGCCAGGCTGATTAAAACAGGAGATTTTATAAAATAATAATCAAAACAGGGAGCAGCCACAAAATATCATCAGGGTTAAAATAACATAGACCACTAGTGAGACCAAAATGCAGTGCCACTGAGGACTGGCAACTGCCAGCCCTAAATACCTTCACAAATCACCTCCACCCCAACGAGCAGCAGATGGCGCTCTTTGAGGAGGAGTGTGAAAGTCACAGGGGAGGGGCTGTAAGGCCAAAACCTGTACAGGACCCTCCCTCCAAGGTACGACTCCTGGCGTGCTTGTTGTGATTCTGCATTTGCCATGCCATGTATCATGTTTCTGCCAGGCCATGTGTTATGTTCTGACTGACCTCTGTGTTTTTGATTCATTGCTCATGTCTGACTATTCTCTGGATTATGTATTGGGCTTTTGATATATACTTAGATTTCATGTTTTATTATTTTCCATGTTTTAGGTTTATTCACAGTTTATTCCATGCCATGTTTTGAGTTTCTATGCATTGCACTATGTCTCCCTGTCTTGTCATGAGTCTTGTCTTTGCTCCCAGTCCCTGTATAGCGTGCTACTCCTTCGGGTGATTTAATGGGTTCAGGGTATCAATCTTCCTTCATTATCTCATGCTCTTCCTTCCTCCTGCTTTTGCTATTTTACTAACACATACTAACAGTTTCTTATTTTTGCTAATTACTAACCAACAATAACATTGTATATTAGACTAATTTACTTACGAGCACTCGGGATTGTTTAGTTGCACTTACTAATTGACTAACGATTTCTCAGTATTCGCCCTATTCTAGTCTCCGCCTCTTGTCTTTCCCTAATTATCTCTGCTGTGTTTCAGTGGATCTTCCCCAACTGCTCCATGCTCTCTTTTCTCTCATTATCTATGCACTTAAGAACTCCTTGACTGGAGCCGTCCATCTGTCAATAGGTTTGTCCTGTGATCCCTGTCCGCGTTTTGGCTACGGCCAATTTCATGTGATTAGTTTCCTCCCAATGTGTTCTCCCTTGTTTATCAGTCTCACTGCTTGCACCTGTTATCCGTTGTCATGTGACCTCCTGGAAACGTATATTAGATGTCTGTTTGTGGCACTTCCTTGTCAGATCATTCTCCATTGCTTACCTGTGCCACGCTTCTCTCGCCTTGTATCATTGTGATTATCTTTCTGACTGAACCGTCCTAGACCACGAGTTTTGCATTCTCCCTGTACTTCGCCACCGCCGTGTTTATTGACCCATTTTCTTCTGTCATCGATTTTTGTGATTGGTGCCCTGTTTACAAACGTGGATTACGCCCTTTGGATTCTGACTTTGGATTGTGGACTTCATACTGTCGCCTGCTCTGTTGGGGGATTTCCCCCTTCAGAAATAAAGCCTCCTTTTTGTGATTTACTGGTTGCCGCCATTGGCTCATTTCATAAATCCTCACAGTGCTGACGCACCAGGAACGGACCAGAGACATCCGCTGCAGCCTCCCGGAGCCATCCGCTGCAGCCTCCCGGAGCCATCCGCTGCAGCCTCCTGGAAACCCTGGACTGAACATACTGCTCCCAACTGGCCCCTGGACTGGGCCACTGCTCCCCAGCAGCCCCTGAGCTGGCGGAGCTGCCAGTCCCTGCCAGTCACACGAGCTGGAACGCATCAGACCCATGGGCCGAACCGCCGCCCTCGGCTAGCCCCCCCAGGCTGAACCACAGCTCTCCGCCGGCCCCATGGGCTGAGCCACAGCCCCGCTGGCCCCACGAGCTGGATAGCACCAGCCACAATTGACCAAACCGCTGCCCTCTGCCAGCCCACTGGACAACCTTGCTGCCCTCTGCCAGCCCCTCAAACTTGGCCGCTTCTCCCCCAGCCTTGCTGGGTCCAATTATGGGCACTGCATTCTGTCATGGGTTAACTCTTCCGCCAGACAAACTGCAGTCTGGCGGGAGGTAGGACCAAGATAATATGTAGGACCCAGGTGCCAGGCTGATTAAAACAGGAGATTTTATAATATTTTATCAGAGGATAATAATCAAAACAGGGAGCAGCCACAAAATATCATCCGGGTTAAAATAACATAGACCACTAGTAAGACCAAAATGCAGTGCCACTGAGGACTGGCAACTGCCAGCCCTAAATACCTTCACAAATCACCTCCACCCCAAAGAGCGGCAGATGCCGCTCGTTGACGAGGAGCGTGAAAGTGTGATGTGAATATAGGCCACTAGATGGCAGTATTTACCTTTCTTTTATTAGGCCCAGACTGGAGCTAGGTTTAGACATGTCCTGGGCATGTCTGGGGCAAGTCCCCGAAAATAAAAAAAAAGAGGTCTAAATGTGGGTGGGGTCTGCAAAAGAGTATATAAGGAAAAGAATTGAGACAGTAAAGTCGTCGGAGAAATTGCAAGAAGAAGGATACATGTGACCAGACCTGTCATTCTGTTCAAGACCTGTGAATTTTCTTTTGTGGATTTTTGCCTGTGTCAGAACATTTTCTTCACCCAGGACATCACAAAGCAACCTGCAAAAGGGACTGTAAATATTTCTGTTTTTTTGTATATATCTAATCTTGGTCAGAAAATTAGTTTAGTCGTTATTGTTAGTTGTTGTCTTTGATACTTAAATGTGTATAAGTTTTAAAAACTGTGTCTGTCATCCCTTGCTGTTGCTGTAGTGTTGTAAATGTAATAACAAATTGGGGCCATAACAAATTGGGGGCTCAAGTGCGGGATAGACCATTGTGTGATTCATTTATTGAAAATCTAACATTTCAAATTGTAAAATTGTTTTTAGAATTTTCCTATATAAATATATTGACAGATCAACAATAATGGATGATTTCTTAGCATCACCAACCGTTGAGGTTTTGAAGTCTTTTAAAAAGACATAACTGCTAGAAATTTGCAGACATTTAGAGCTGACAGAGGTAAAACCAGCCATGCGAAAAGCAAGACTGGCTCGAGAGAGTTGAATATTACATTGATGAAAATGTGTTTGCACCCGGAGATCTGGAACAGTTTCCAGTGGAAAATCCAAATATAGAAATGGAACTTAAATTAAAACTGCAAGAGATTGAAAGGGAGGAAAGAGAAAAACAAAGACAGTTTGAGTTAGAAAAATTAGCAAGAGAAGAGAAAAAAGAAAGGGAGGAAAGGGAAAAAGAAAGGGAGGAAAAAGAGAAAGAAAGGGAGGAAAGAGAAAAAGAAAGGGAGGAAAAAGAGAAAGACAGAGAATTTGAGAGAGAGAAAGAGGAAAGAGCAGAAAGAGAGAGACAGAGAGTGAGATTTTGAATTAGAGAAATTCGATAGAGAAGAAAGACTCCAAATGGAGCAACTAAAAATAAAAATAGCAACAGAAAATACATTTCGGGCTAGCCAGGAGGTAAAACTGGTGCCTCCATTTTCAGAAAAGGATGTTGACAACTATTTCCAGTGTTCTGAAAAGGTAGCAAAGAGTTGCCAGTGGCCAAAGAAAAACTGGCCTCTGATGTTGCAAACTGTCCTAAAGGGTAAAGCTCAACAAGCCTATTCAGCTTTGTCTGCAGATGATTCCTCTGATTATGAAGTTGTCAAAAAGGTTATTTTGAGAGCTTATGAGTTGGTTCCAGAGGCTTACCGACAGAAATTCAGAGGTCTGAAGAAATCTGAAAATCAGACTTATGTGGAATTTGCTAAAGAGAAGAAAGTTTGCTTTGAGCGCTGGTGTACTTCTATGGAGGTCAAGGATGATTTCAACTCACTAAAAGAGATGGTGTTAGTTGAAGAATTCAAGAACTGTGTTAAGGATGATGTTAAGACCTACCTTAATGAGAAGCAAGCACTAAATCAGCTGCCAAATTTGCAGATGAATATGTTCTCACACATAAGTCCAAATTTCAGTCTAGCAGTAACAATAGATGGTCCCTATTTCAGAAAAAGGGTTTCGGTGATACCCAAGATTCCTCACCCAAAGACAAAGACAAATCTGGTGATGGTGCTCAGAAATCCAGTAACAGGTCTGTTCAAAGTGTGAAAGCTGACAGTGACAAAAGTGGTCTAGATTGCAGTTATTGCAAGAAATCTGGTCATGTTAAAACTAACTGCTGGTTCCTTAAAGCTAAGAAAGAAAAAGAAAAGGATACCAAACCAAATGCCTTTGTGAAAACAAGGTTAGAAACCCCTGTAGTAGATAACCGATCTGCTAAATTGCCTGCTTCTTGTGGGGCTAAAAAGCCTGATACAGCTGACTTCGTGAGGGAGGAATTTCTTCCATTTATGTCAGAGGGATTTGTGGCTCTGAATGAGCATACTACTCCTGTCCCCATATATATCCGAAGGGATACCGGAGCTTCTCAGTCACTTTTGTTGATGGACTCCTTGGAGTTACGTGATGAGACCGCTTCAGGGGATTTCATACTTGTACAAGGTATTGAAGGGAGGACTGTATCTGTACCCCTGCGCTCTATATTCTTGAAGTCAGATTTAGTTACAGGACAGGTAAAGGTGGGACTTATGTCAAGTCTACCTATAAAGGGTGTTTCTCTGTTGCTAGGCAATGACCTGGCTGGGGGCAAAGTAGTTCCCCCTGTACATCTTACTTCACAGCCGAGCACTGAAGATGGGGATGAGGACCCATCTCTGTATCCTTCTTGCGCAGTGACTCGTGCTATGGCCAAGAAGGCTAAAGAAGAAGATGTTGTGGTGCCGTCCAAAACATTGAATAGTCAGGACTCAGGTGGTTCGCCTCATGACTCTGTTTGGCCTACTATGGTTTCTCCATTTGAGAACTTATCAGACACTTTTATCAGTTCATTGTTCAGCCAGCCAGATGGGTTTGGTGATTCTTATGTGTCCTGGAGACTTGTCTCTGTCCAGAAAGCAGTTGATTGAGGAGCAAACTAATGATCCTGAAATTTGTGCACAAACGAGTAGAGCCCTTCCTGATAAAGAAATAGACACAGTTCCAGTTGGGTATTATCTCAAGGATAGTGTGTTGATGCGGAAGTGGCGCCCTCCTGATATCCCTGCCAATGCAGATTGGGCAGTGGTCAGGAAAATTGTTGTTCCGAAGGTCTACAGGAATGAGATCTTAACAATGGCTCGTAGTTTACCTTTAGGAGGTCATCTTGGCGTTAACAAGACTGTTGAGAAGATTATGAAACACTTCTTTTAGCCTGGGCTTCAGAAAGACGTTTCCAACTTTTGCAAAACCTGTCACACTTGTCAGGTAGTTGGAAAACACCAGTTTGACCCACCTGTAGCTCCATTGCAGCCTATCCCAGCATTTGGGGTGCCATTCTCTAAGGTCATTGTAGGTTGTGTTGGTCCATTACCCAAGACTAGATCTGGAAATCAGTACTTGTTGACAATCATGTGTGCATCTACCAGATTCCCCGAAGCCATACCTCTACGTAACATCAAGGCAACTGCAATTTCGAAGGCTTTGATAAAGTTCTTCACGTTGTTTGGCCTTCCCAGGGAAATTCAGTCAGACCAAGGTAGCAATTTCACTTCAGGATTGTTTCAGCAGGTTGTGTATGAACTAGGTGCAAGGCAGATTCTTTCTAGTGCCTATCATCCAGAAAGTCAGGGTGCCTTAGAGCAGTTTAATTCCACTCTCAAGACAATGATGAGGACTTATTGTTATGACCATGAGAAAGACTGGGATGAAGGTGTACATTTGCTGTTGTTTGCAGCTAGAGAAGCAGTGCAGGAGTCTACAGGATTCAGCCCGTTTGAGCTCGTGTTTGGCCATGAAGTGAGAGGACCTTTGCTATTATTGAGTGAATAATGGCAAGAGGAAGAGCCGCACATCAGTCTGTTAGACTATGTTAGCAAGTTCAAGGAAAGATTGTGTGCAGCTTGTGACCTAGCCAAAGAGAACTTGAAATCAAGTCAGGGAAAAAAGAAAACTTGGTATGATCATAAGGCTAGAAGCTGTGAGTTTAAACTAGGAGACAAGGTCCTTGTGTTGTTTCCCTTGCAGTCCAATACATTGCAGGCTAGATTTCATGGTCCTTATGAAATTCTGACAAAACTCAATGATCTCAATTACATTGTGAAGACTCCAGATAGGAGAAAACCAAAACAATTGTGTCACATTAACATGCTGAAGCTTTATCATGACAGAAATGCTAGGGTTGCAGCTGTCACTTCAGATTCTCCTATGGCCGAGATTTGTGAAGATGAGGGGGAGTTTCAAGATGATGAACCTAGAATTAAAGCTGAAGTTCTTTCATGTAAATTGTCAAATTCTGAAGTGTTGCAAAATCTTGATGTAAAACTCCAGCACTTAGAACCCTCACAGAGAGATCAGTTTGAGAGGTTGATCAAGAAATATGAGGATCTGTTTCCTGATGTTCCAAAAAGAGTTTCTATAGCCTCTCATGATGTAGATGTTGGTGATGCCAAACCAATAAAACAGCATCCGTACCGGATGAATCCTGAAAAGAGAAAGATTGCTGAGAAAGAGGTTGAGTACATGTTAGAACATGATATTATCAGACCCTCCTACTCAGATTGGAGTTCACCCTGTGTGCTAGTTCCAAAACCTGATGGAAGTACTAGATTCTGTACAGATTATCGCAGAGTCAATGCTGTAACTAGAACTGATGTGTTTCCAATACCTAGGATTGATGATTGTATTGATAGAGTAGGGCAAGCAAAGTTTCTGACCAAGATTGATTTATTGAAGGGTTATTGGTGTGTGCCTTTAACTGAGAGGGCCAAGAGCATCTCTGCTTTTGCCACACCATCTGGGTTGTACCAGTATGAAGTCCTACCCTTTGGGATGAAAAATGCCCCAGCCACATTCCAAAGGATGATACAGTCTACAATCGCCGGATTGCCACACACGGGTGCATACATCGATGACCTGATCACATGGAGTGACTCCTGGGAAGAACATCTAAAAGATGTAGAGACGTTCCAGCGCCTGACCCAGGCTAACCTGACTGTTAACCTGAACAAGAGTGACTTTGGTTGTGCTACTGTCACCTATCTTGGCTACGTCATAGGTCAGGGTAAGGTGGCGCCCATAAATGCTAAAGTCCAAGCCATCATGGACTTTCCCGTTCCTGACAACAAAAAAGCTTTGCGCCGCTTCCTTGGAATGATCGGGTACTACCGCAAGTTCTGCAAGAACTTTGCTGAGATTGCCCTCAGTCTAACTAACCAACTGAAGAAAGGCGTGAAGTTCACTTGGGATGATGCATGCCAGAGAGCCTTCGATCGCCTGAAGTCTCTGCTGTGTCACTTCCCCGTGCTCAAATCTCCTGACTTCAATAAACCGTTCTCCATCGCGGTCGATGCTAGCGACCAAGCTTTTGGATCTATGCTCCTACAGAGAAGTGACTCTGATGACATTGAGCATCCCGTGGCGTGGCATACTTCTCCAGGAAGTTCAATCGCCACCAAAGGAACTATTCCACAATAGAGAAGGAGCTGTTGGCTCTGGTCCTTTCTTTGCAACACTTTGAGGTCTATGTTTGTACAGGACAAAAGCCAATGATTGTGTACACTGACCACAATCCGTTAATGTTTTTGAGTAAGATGAAAAACAAGAATCGGAGAGTGTTGAATTGGGGTTTGATTTTACAGGAGTTTGACTTGGAAATTAAGCATGTGAAGGGTACAGACAATGTAATTGCTGATTGCTTATCCCGTGTTTGAATATGTATATATATGTCACGTGTTTATTTGAATATTGTATGATGTGTATGTATAGACAAGTATCCACTTAACCATTTTGTATTGAAAAGAAAAATTTTGCCTTTATGAGTCAAAATTTTTCCCTTTTGGAATGGAGGTGTGATGTGAATATAGGCCACTAGATGGCAGTATTTACCTTTCTTTTATTAGGCCCAGACTATAGCTAGGTTTAGACATGTCCTGGGCATGTCTAGGGCAAGTCCACGAAAATTAAAAAAAAGAGGTCTAAATGTGGGTGGGGTCTGCAAAAGAGTATATAAGGAAAAGAATTGAGACAGTAAAGTCGTCGGAGAAATTGCAAGAAGAAGGATACATGTGACCAGACCTGTCATTCTGTTCAAGACCTGTGAATTCTCTTTTGTGGATTTTTGCCTGTGTTAGAGCATTTTCTTCACCCAGGACATCACCAAGCAACCAACAAAAGGGACTGTAAATATTTCTGTTTTTTGTATCTATCTAATCTTGGTCAGAAAATTAGTTTTGTCGTTATTGTTAGTTGTTGCCTTTGATAATTAAATGTGTATAAGTTTTAAAAACTGTGTCTGTCATCCCTTGCTGTTGCTGTAGTGTTGTAAATGTAATAACAAATTGGGGCCATAACAAAAGGCACAGGGGAGGGGCTGTAAGGCCAAAACCCTTACATCAAGTCAGCACAGCTGGGCGACTGCTGGCATGCGAGTGGTATGTTGACTGGATGTGGGCCAAGTCTGGCAATGATGGCACCGTTTCTTTATGGCATGCCATATGTGGGCCGATTGTGTCCGCAGCTGGACCTGTGCTGGCCCGTATGTGGGCCAGCTCCGACAAACCAGATCTAGGCTAAAGGGGCATTGTTCTTGCTGCATGTGGGCCAGAACTGGGCAGTGTGAAGTCCATTATGTGGGCCAGACCAATATTGCTATATGGGCAACTGCTTCAATTTATCTCTGATAAATATACGGTATAGGTACGATGTATGGCAACGTTGCATCTTGGGGAGGTCTTCTTAATTAACTACTTTCCTTTGGAAGCAACCAAGGAACTGGTAGTTCCAGTTGGTGCAATGGTTGTCAGGTTTTGCCTCTATGGTTGTGCCCAACTTGGTTTAAAGCCAGGTGGTGCAACCGGCCTCAGCTGATTGGTTAATATCTTCTCTGCTGGTTATACTGCAATATGTTACGTGTTTATAACACCTCTGGGTGCTTTGTTCCTTCGCTGTCATGAATTGACTGAATTTAACAGTTAAATCATTGCAGTGTTTCCTTATTATTTTACCTGTGGTTTACAGTTAACATACACAGAACCACGACATTGACACGTGTCATGGCAGTGGTCGCACCGGGCTGGTCCTCAGGCTATTTATGCAGTTTAGACCCCTCTCAAATTAAACAAGTGATACACAGAAGCGTGAGGAACTGAATCGCCATTTGCACTCTATTATAAAATGATTGCAAAATTACAATTAAAATAGCAGGCAAAAAAATATTGTCAGTTAAAATAACCGGTCAATACGGTGCTAGTTTATAACAGTGTACGAAATATTCAAAATCATTTTGTTAAATAAAGTATTCATGTAAAATAAAATGTTGCTATTCATGTCTCCCTTTTTATGTGCAGTTAAATAGCTGACAAGTATAAATAGTCCACTGTCCAAATGGCAGTTGTTTGCTCCGTCACATTAGCCAGCATCTGCACTTTAATCTTTCAAAATATCGATACAGTAGCCTGCTACTTGAAGCACTACAACCCCTTTGCCAACTTTTGTGTATGCAAAACAACTTTAACGAGTATGATAATGTCGAAGGAAAATACTACTTAAAGTCTGGATATTTGTTTTCTCCTTTTTTTCCTATCGCAATTAAACGATAAAATATCCTACTGTCATACATTATTTTAATTTTCAGAAGCTGTAAACTCATTTTCAGCAGCTTACCTTACCTAATATTTTAAACCTTGTGTGACCCCTGGACATTTTTGTCCATTTCAGACAATTCAAAACTTCCTCAAAGGCAATCGCTCTCTTCACGGGAGTTGATTTTTGGTGAGGCGGTGTCATTCTGGTTGATATTTAAAAATCTCAACTTTCAGCACAAAAATCCATTATTTGACCCTATAATGCATTTTTAACCTATTCATGACCCTTCATGGACAGAAATGTCCATTTTCTAGAAGGTGTCCAACAAAATGTCTCAGGGGGGTGATTTTTTTTTTGTAAGGGGGGCTAATTTTGCGTCAAATCTGAAAATCCCAACTTTCAGCATGAAAATCCATTATTTGGCCCTGTAATGCATTTTTATCCCATTCATGACCCTTCAAGTGGACAAAAATGTCCACCTGTCATTTAGCCATTCGTAAATGTCGCCATTTATACTTATTATTCTCAAAATCTTTGAGGTGACTCTTATAGAGTTACACTAAATCACTTGACATGGATTTCAAGATTTTAACCCCTTTTAGGCCATTTTGAACACATGTGGGTGCTGTTTCTATGGAGGGCAAAACCACTAAAAGGTCAAAGTGAAATGAGAGTTCAACATGAGAAAAATATTATATGTAATTTACAACAATAAGCAACACATTTTGAACAATAAACGACAAATAGATAGAATAACAACAAAAATAGTAAGATACAACTGCGATATTTTATTTATTTTTTCCCAGCCTAGGTTCAGGAAGTTTGGACTGCAAACTGATGTATTCGGGCAATTTATTGCTCGAAATGCACCCCCTGAGCCCCCCCCCTTGTCCTTCTCTCCTCCCCAATTTTATTCCTCTCTATCCCTCACACCACAATTGTATCTTACGGTTTTTGTTGTTATTCTATCTATTGTTCTTTTATTGTTCAAAATGTGTTGTTTATTGTTGTAAATGACATATGATATTTTTCTCATGTTGAACTCTCATTTTGACTTTTTGACCTTTTAGGGGTTTTGCCCTCCATAGAAACGGCACCTAGATGCGTTCAAAATGCCTTGGAAGGGTATTTTGAAATCCATGTCAAAGGTCATTTAGTGTAACTCCATATGAGTCACCTCAAAGATTTTGAAAATAATAAGTACAAATGGCGACATTTACAAATGGCTACATGACATGTGGACATTTTTGTCCACTTGAAGGGTCATGGATGGGATAAAAATGCATTACAGGGTCGAATAATGGATTTTCATGCTGAAAGTTGAGATTTCCAAATTTAACGCAAAACTGGCCCCCCTTGCCAAAAATCACCCCCTTGTGACATTTTGTTGGACACTTTCTAGAAAATGGACATTTTTGTCCACGAAGGGTCATAGATAGGATAAAAATTGATTACAGGGTCAAATAATGGATTTTCATGCCGAAATTTGAGATTTTCAAATTTATCGCAAAATTAGCCCCCCTTGCCAAAAATCACTCCCCTGTGACCTTTGGTTGGACACTTTCTGGAAAATGGACATTTTTGTCCACTTGAAGGGTCATGGATGTAACTTTTTTGAAGGATAACACAAGGGTTAAACTATTTTAACCTAATTTTATTGGCACTTTCCAGCTTGCCCACTCAGTTTCCACTGGAACTGCACTTTTCTAGTTAGTATTCGTATTTCCTGCAGCCTACATGAACAAAAGTCACAGTCTGAGTCCATCAGAGTAAATGTAGTCTGCGACGGCAAAGGTAATGAACTTGGCTACTTATTTTACCGCGGCAGAGGGAGGATTTCTTCGCTACAGTACATCTGCAGCCAATGGACGCATTCCAAAAACGTTTTTTTTTTTTTTTTTGCTTTTATTAGTCATTATTTAAGAGTACATGTTGCCCGAGTTTAACATGCTCTTCGTCAGCGATCAACGCGACTCAGGCAATGACATTGCACTTTAATTTTATCCTGCCTGAACAAGGAAACACTTTGCCATTTTTGACCCCAAAACCTATTTTGGAAGATGCTTTGGCTAATTTGAAGTTTTCGCAACAAGTAATTTCCATTTGTTTTAAAGTTGAGCCTCGTCATTCTGCTTTTATTTTAATTCGTTGAACTGACATTTAAAAACACGTAGATCCGTTTTTTAATAGTATGACTATCATCCGCAAACTTGTGAAGGCATTTTGGTAAAGAACATTCGTTCAGTAACGCTAGGTTATAAGCTCATCTAAAAGCGAGCAAAGTTAATTTTTCAATTGAAAAATATTTGTAGACGACTCTTATACTGCGTCGTTTTTCCGTCGACTCGTTTGGGGGGGGATTTCTAATTGATCATTTTATACTCTTTCAAAAAATAAACTATACATTGTTTTTAGCATCAATTTATTATACATGAAATGTTTTGACAAATGTGGAAAACATACTGAAAAGAAAGTGTAATCAATAATTCAATATTTGTATAGTTTCTTTTTTGGAAGAGTAGGCTATATTTCAATATATTTTCCACATTTGTCAAAACATTTCATGTAAAATAAATTGATGCTAAAAACAATGTATAGTTTCTTTTTTGGAAGAGTATATTATCAATGTCTGTGCATTTAGTAAATTGGAATGAGATTAGCAAAATATGTCCTTGTTTTATGATTATTTGAAATGGTTACATTTTTGGTTTGGGGGAATTTGAGATTCAATATCACAAAGTTTATTGCGCCATTGGCACTTTTGTCTGAAGGCAGTATTTTGGAAAATGTTCTGGTTTCATAAGGTATATAGCGTGTTCCTCAAAGAAATTATAACGTTCGACTATGATGTCCACACTATAAAAAGAAATTGGTATTACAATTTTTTAAAAATCCTGTCGTCCTAAAAGATCTATGAATGTGCGGAAATTCGCACACATTCATCGTCAGGTGAACACCTTAAATCATCTTTAAAAATCTGTGTTCACAAAGGTTGTGTATTTGCTAAATTATTGGGAAAAGAAAAGTGTTTGAAATAGAATTAACCAATATTTTATCTCTTAATGGAGCACCTAAATTCGTTTCCATTTCATGAGGAAAACGAAGACCACGAAAATTAGTGAAAATTATTTAAATTGGGGAGCCGCCTTCTTGCTGATCCACCTATGAAATGAACGGCTCTTGCCAATATTAGCTCACGACTGCGATCTTGTGGGTTCAATATTATTCCAGTTCGGTTTACTGCTTAATTTAATGAACGTAGCGTACTACAAGAAAGCGTGTTTCACTTCAACATGACTCATTTGGATGGCTGTATTTCAAGATAACACATCAACTTAAAAAAAATAAACTCTACAAGTCCACCACCACCCCTTTGTGTATAGCAAAGTATTACCCTATGAAGCGTAACTTACCTGATACTGGACCTTCCTTCATTTCAGTAAAACCCATTATCATCGGCATTATTATGCATTTTTACATGTAACTGATAGATGTAATTTTGAAGCCATGTTTCCTCGAATGGCGTAGTTAATTACATTTTATTTTAGTCCTGCTTTGTAACATATGAATTAATCAACCAAACTCCATGGTAAAAATCCATTGCAAGTGCTTTCGTTGAAATGCAGGCAGTGATATATTGAGGATAAGTGGTTAAGGGGTGACAAATCGTCCGCTGCTTCCCTCAAGTTCTGAAAACTCAGATGGTCGTAACAGCATGTATAATTTTCAGGATACCGCATGTTTGTTAAGTATATCCTCCGGCTTTTATGACTGAATAACTTCATCGAAAGGAGACTGGTCGGTTCACCTTCTCTGCGGCATAAAGACAGCATACATAATTTCAAGACATTATTACCCTCGAAAAAAAATCCAGAATTAATGAGGCTAACATTTACTTTCAGTCAATGATACAGAATCCACAATACTCTGAAATATGCACGGCCGTCTTGAGTCAAATATAATTCTTTATTCAAGCCTACTTCCGCCCAGCTCAACATGGACGAAGACGACTTATTATTTATATTGACTACAACATATGAGCCTTCATTTTCCAAGTGGCTGGAGTTAATAAATTTAGCCCCTATATGCAACAGTTGGTGGTGTCTAACAAATAATCCACCCATAAACGTGAATTATCAACGATCACTTGCATTGCTTCATTCTCGCCTGCGGCTATATTTCACTGGTCTACTATAAAATATCATGAAAGCTAATCACCGGCTCCAACTTATATTCAGAACAGCGGACTTATAATTGGACTTCATAAACCCAATTTTCATTTTAAGCGAATATGCTCGTGTTACCAATTTTCATTTTAAGCGAATATGCTCGTGTTAATAGCCTATAATTCAATCGGCGACAACAAGGACTACAAAATACATGGGTAAAAAGTGGTCATATTCAGCTTTCGGGATCAATTTGCCCGAAAAATATTTCAAGCATGATGTAAAACTATATCGTCACAAAGATTTTGAAAGTCCAAATTACAAACTTCTATTTAACACCAATTTTTGCTTTGTGCTGCCAGGGTATGCTGTTGGGTATGAAAACACAACACCATCCTAAATTGCAAAAGTTCTGACTTGAAACAGACTTTGAGTAGGCCAAGTACCGAATTATGTATGAAGTACCGAATTACAGCAAGCAGTTTCAGCGGTGAATTGTTTTTTCCACGTTTATTCAAAGCTGTAGGCTATTCATGAAGACCCGTTGAAAATAAAAAAAAAATAAACCGTTCTGAGTTCATTCCATGTCCGGCCAGTTAAACATGAATTCCAGAAAAAATACACTGCAAAGTTAGGCTGTGAATGCTGACTAACAAGGAATTGAATAACTCCTGAACGAAGTCACCAATGGTCCCACATTTGAGAAATGTGCTCACTTGCGTCATAGAGCCAGCCTTTAAGTAGTTTGAAAATTAAATTTGGCAGCACTTCCAAAGGCTCAGTTGTGAATGTAGTGAAACATCCTAAATATGATAAACATGACCAACTTCTACATATATATTTACATATATATTTTACACACACATACACATGCGCGCGCGCGCGCGCCCGCACGCACACACACACACACACACACACACACACACACACACACACACACACACACACACACACCAGTGGCGTAGCCAGCGGGTGTGCCAAAACCCTTTTCTTTATGACAGCAATAGCCTAAGTCCTGGCTGGTTCTCAATCATTTTCCATGATTGACGCGTTTTCCAATTATCGTAATTAGCAACTCCATATGCGATCTAACAGCGATGAAATCATGGGCTAAATTCAGTACAGTTGCGGAACAAGAACAGAGAACTGGGTTGCACGAAACTTCCGTTTAAAACAATTTTTAGTCCTGACCTGTTCTCAGTCATTTTCATAATTACCAGAACGTTCACTCCGAGAGCACTCCACAGTTAACAGGTGCCGCTTGTTCTCCCCGATAATCATTCATCCGTCTAACCTAATCGGGGAGAACAAGCAGCACCTGTTAACTGTGGAGTGCTCTCGGAGTGAACGTTCTGGCATTTATGAAAATGACTGAGAACAGGTCAGGACTAAAAATTGTTTTAAACAGAAGTTTCGAGCGACCCAATTCTCGGATCTTGTTCCGCAACTGAACTGAATTTAGCCCATGATTTTATCGCTGTTAGATCGCATATGGAGAGTATCTTCAGTTGCCAATTACGATAATTGGAAAGCGCGTCAATAAAGGAAAATGATTGAGAACTAGCCAGGACTTATTGCTGTCATAAAGGGACGTGTTCTGGCACTCCCTCTGGCTACGCCAATGACACACACACACACACACACGCACGCACACACACACACACACACACACACACACACACACACACACCACATAGATTCTGTTGGCATAAACGCACGGCTGTTAGCGTGTAGTCAAAGGAATTCAAATTAGATGTGCTCAATATATCGTCATTTACACCACAAAACTATTCGAGCCACGAATTCTCAAGAAAAGTTGAAGAAACTGGACCGCTGAAATGTGTTTCCCAAACACAAGCCAAAATAGCCAAATAGATTTTTAGTTTACTGAAATAATTACAGAAAATGCCCATTTTCTAGCTGAGGCCTTAATTATGCAGACATATTTGGATGTAGCTATTGTGCAGGCTATGGAAGTCGAAGCACAGGTCTGTATTTTCTTTATTTTCCCATGAAAAGCACATCCGTTAAAAAAAGAAACGACTTCGATCGGACGGTCGGCTCTTCAGGAGCATTGAGGCTACGCTGAAACAGATCAAACTCAAAGACCAATAAACAAATATCTAGGTTCAAGAATGGAGATGACCCGATTTGGTTCACTCCTCAACACAAATAGGCCACCTCTTTAATGCCCTCTTCACTTTCGAATTTTTACCCTTCATAATAACCGGCACGGAAGCGGCTATTCGCCCCGCAGCGGGGTGAATTGGGGGAAAGAGATCGGCTATCTGCCCGGCAACGGGGGATATGAGAAGCAATTCTGCTATTCGAGCCGTGGTGGGACGGATAAGAGAAGCACTTCTGCTATTTGCCCCGCAGTTGGGCCAATAAGAGATTTCATTTTATAATCCTCCCACCTCTGAGATCTTTCGCGCTGAACCGCCGCGGGGCGAATAGCCTCTTCCAACAGGTAGCTGTACCTCCGGCCTGCAAATACACACGCCAACACAATTTTCTCAGCTGCTTTTAAAGTTATGGCGCATATGAAAACACATCAAAATTCTTCTTTTATCGAATAGGCAACACATCTTGGCTACCATTAGTTTCAATTTCGTATTTAGTGCAATTAAGGCCGTTTCATTTGAAAATTGCGATCGAAAGTGGTGTAGGCCATCTATAGACTTTTTCAATTGTATATACTATTCGACAAAATAGAACATTCACCTTTAGCACCATCTGCCAAACCACAGTGTGTAATATTTGCTAAAGCCACGCCATTGTGCATGATCTGTCCATCTTACTTTAAGGAATATCATAACCTGTCTTCGATAAAATAGCTACACCGAAACACTTCAAGACGGCTAATCCCAGTGCTTTGGTGCGGAGTTGTATGGCATTTCGCATCCCCCATACCCAAGTCAAGTGTCCAGTCCGGCTCGCTCATGGTCTACTCTAGATGGCATAACCGTCTCCTCCTCCGTTGCGCTCGTTCCGTGCTGTCGAGGCTGCCGTCGCTGTGTGAAGACATGCTGGTTATTACTGAGCACGTGATCTCATCAGATTCCGGCGATTTAGCATGGGTGGAGGGTTTGTGTACATTATGTCGTGTGTTCAGTTTTTTTTTGTGGAAGTGCAACCGCTCCGCCTCCTCTTTTCGCAACATTGACGCAATGTATGAATACTGGAACAAAAGCTCAACTTCCTTGAAGGTTTGAAGAAACTGCATTGAAAGGAAGTCATTGTCAGGAAGTCTTAAACTGGAATATAAATTTGCCTTCTGAAGAGGCGGACCGACCTGCAAATTCGAACTGGGCAGCGCTCTCCTGGTTTATCAAGCGCTCAAGTAAGTGTCATTAATAATAATCATTTTAATTTAGCTTTCCTTTGACGTTATGTCTTTGTGTTATTTAGCCATTTGGAGAAACTGAAAAGAGGCACAGCTCGGTCTCTGCTTGTTCAAGAGTGACTGAAATTTGCTGCATACTTCATTTAATACAAATTTGCGTGTCTGTTTATCAAAGTTGTTGAACAGTATTTCTACGGCTATTCAGCGGACTACGGCTCTATCGCACTGTAATGTCTTCATCAAAAACCCTGCATCTTTAAGAGGTGAATGGCCATCATACACTGTGCACACAGTTATAGCGAAAAAGAAAACAGCGGTATTGGACCACTGTGCCTGTGGTTGGCATTACCGTGACCAGGGGATTAACTTGTGCTCATTTTGAAATCGCACAATCTTACATATCTGTAATTTATAACTGATGTTTATAGCTTCGATGTACTAACGCGGATTTAAGCATGGATTATTGATCAATTTCACCGAATCGTCCATGTATGCACATAAAAATATATAGCCTAGGTGGGCATCGACAGGTCCTAAATTTAATCGCCATTAACACTGAAATACCAGAGTTATTAACGACTGCCATGCGCCGGTTTTCGTGATGGTTACAGTGCGCGATTAACCGTCATGCTGTCGTTGCAAATTAATGTCAGGTTAAAAATTTTGTGTCCCGCAAATTAATCAACTTTACTACACCATGCATTTACCATCTTTGCGGCGGTGCACAGCCTCAAAGGCATTTAGCCTTTCGAAGTCTATTTGGCTACCTCGCCATGGTATTTTCAGAACGTGAACAAAGGACCACTGACACTTAAGCTTAGCCGAAAGCGGCAGCGTGAAGCAGACTGTTTACAATGATAACAGGACTGCTCTGACGTCGCTTAATGGACAGTAGCTTCCACCAGAGGAAAACTTCTTAAGCATCAGCAACACGCTAAATTTGGAAAGAGGGTTACATCATCGAAGCAAAGTCACCAGGGGCGGGACTTCCGTTTGAATTGAGGCGCAGTTAATCGTGCGAAGTGGAGGTGGTAGTTTCAAACCGTGGAAACAGTTCCGAAACTTTTGAAACAACCACTGTCTAGAAACGTTTCGAAATGTTTTGGATCTTCGTCTCTACAAGTAGTGCACGGCATACTGGCAGAAATGTTGATTTTAACTGTTACAATTGTGTTTAACTTAAAAAATGCGGATAATTGCAGATAAGCCTTCCCAACAGATTGCTTTCACATATGGTTTTAATAGGCTATTACAACTAATAGCAGCGTTTAAAATGATACGCAAACTTCGTAATTTAACTGCAATTTAGTTTCATTATCCTATCATAAGTAACTTGCATTTGCTAACACTGCGGAGCAAGAGGGGCGCTTTATATTATTTATTACAGATGCATCACTCTGCATGCTAGGCTGATGGTACACTTGAATCGAAAAGAAGTACAACTTACTGCCGATTGTATCAGGGCCACAGGTACTTTTATGTGGACCAGGATGATGGACTCTTTCAGTTGCTCCATCCCTGCGCAGTGTTCTCCTGGTGACCTTACAGGAACCAATTGTTATCGCAAGACATTTTAGCTATTGTGCATTCCCTCGCAAGACATGAAAAGTAAACAATACACAGGTGCCTACTGAACTCTGGGCTTTTTTGACATACCTGTAGTGTTTATGTTCCCATTTGGTTGATGGTTACTGTACCATTATAGCCTCTATTACATCACTTAACCTGCTTGTGTCCCCACCAAAGCATAGCCAAGAGCAGTTATAAGGGCAATTCAGTCATGGCAATTTTACTTTGGCTTTTGTCTATAATTAATAGATCCAGAAAACGTAGCTCACCAATGAAATCAATTAAAAATCCCATTGCAAGAAATGGTAAATGGGCAACTTTGTGGATGTTTTATGCTTTTGCCATCCTCAGGAAGGGCTAAAACAGATTCACACACTGAATTTTACATCTTTGGCTGCATGGTGGCACAGTGTAGCACAATTGCTTCTTAGCAAGAAGGCTGTGGTTTGAATCTGGCTGGGGGCCTTTCTGTGTGGGCAGTCTGGTTTCTTCCCACAGCCCAAAAACATGCATGCTTGGTCAATTGAGAGTTCTGAATTGCCCATAGGTGCGAGTGCATGAGTGAATTATGTGAGAGACGTGTGAAAGATTGATGAGCTGTCCAGGCTCTGTTCAGGCCTTTTGCCCATAGTTAGCTGAGATTGGCTGCAGCTCCTTCACAAACAAAATCAGGAGGAATTGATTTAGATAATGGATGGTCATCAACTAATCTTAACAAGAGGCTCCTCAGAGCCTGTACTTAGGCCGGGTCTAGGCCTGGGCCAATCGTGAAACCACGTGTGCATGAGCAGGACAATTGCGACCCCGAAAAAAAAAAAAAGAAGAAGAATGGAGCCCAAACTAAGACTCGTGGCCTACAGCCCGAGTAAAAAGCATAACTATGGAGTTGTTTCAAAAATGTTTAATAACAAGAATGCAGTATGATGAAATGTTAAGTCCAGGTATTACCTTTACATTCACTTTTCTCCATTGTTATAATGTCAGTGGAATGTTTGGCCTTGCTTCCACCAGCAAAAGATCAGGGTCCTTCAGTTCTAACCAGCAGTAGGTCTTGTGAGCTTCCCAACAAACACCTCAGAATGGAGAGCATTCAAGCCATTGATGCAATGTTTTGTAATGACCTGTAAGAGTAATCTTTTTTCTGTGTAACTGATGTCAGGCAAGGGGTAACTGATATGTTGATATGCAGCACATATGGTGATTGATGTTTCTATTTCTTCCTCATTGGGTCTGTGTTTTGATGACTTGGTTTTTTCTTTGATCTCTGGGTATATAGCTGGTTAAGTGTAATGGTTCTGGAAGACTCTAGCATCAGCTCCTGCACAACATTTGTACAGGTCCTTCTCAAAAAATTAGTATATTGTGATAAAGTTCATTATTTTCTGTAATGTACTGATAAACATTAGACTTTCATATATTTTAGATTCATTACAGACAACTGAAGTAGTTCAAGCCTTTTATTGTTTTAATATTGATGATTTTGGCATACAGCTCATGAATACCCAAAATTCCTGTCTCAAAAAAATAGCATATCATGAAAAGGTACTCTATACGAGCTATTAACCTAATCATCTGAATCAACAAATTAACTCTAAACACCTGCAAAAGATTCCTGAGGCTTTTAAAAACTCCCAGCCTGGTTCATTACTCAAAACCGCAATCATGGGTAAGACTGCTGTCCAGAAGACCATCATTGACACCCTCAAGCAAGAGAGTAAGACACATAAAGAAATCTCTGAGCGAATAGACTGTTCCCAGAGTGCTGCATCAAGGCACCTCAGTGGGACGTCTGTGGGAAGGAAAAAGTGTGGCAGAAAACGCTGCTCAACCAGAAGAGGTGACCGGACCCTGAGGAAGATTGTAGAGAAGGGCTGATTCCAGACCTTGGGGGACCTGTGGAAGCAGTGGACTGAGTCTGTAGTAGATACATCCAGAGCCACCGTACACAGGCGTGTGCAGGAAATGGGCTACAGGTGCCGCATTCCCCAGGTCAAGCCATGTTTGAACCAGAAACAGCGGCAGAAGCACCTGACCTGGGCTACAGAGAAGCAGCACTGGACTGTTGCTCAGTGGTCCAAAGTACTTTTTTCAGATGAAAGCAAATTTTGCATGTCATTCGGAAATCAAGGTGCCAGAGTCTGGGGGAAGACTGGGGAGAAGGAAATGCCAAAATGCCTGAAGTCCAGTGTCAAGTACCCACAGTCAGTGATGGTCTGAGGTGCCATGTCAGCTGCTGGTGTTGGTCCACTGTATTTTATCAAGGGCAGGGTCAATGCAGCTAGCTATCAGGAGATTTTGGAGCACTTCATGCTTCCATCTGCTGAAAAGCTTTATGGAGATGAAGATTTCATTTTTCAGCACGACCTGGCACCTGCCCACAGTGCCAAAACCACTGGTAAATGGTTTACTGACCATGGTATTACTGTGCTCAATTGGCCTGCCAACTCTCCTGACCTGAACCCCATAGAGAATCTGTGGGATATTGTGAAGAGGAAGTTGAGAGACACCAGACCCAACACTGTGGATGAGCTTAAGGCCGCTATCGAAGCATCCTGGGCCTCCATAACACCTCAGCAGTGCCACAGGCTGATTGCCTCCATGCCACGCCGCATTGAAGCAGGCATTTCTGCAAAAGGATTCCCGACCGAGTATTCAGTGTATAACTGAACATAATTATTTGAAGGTTGACTTTTTTTGTATTAAAAAACTTTTTTTTTATTGGTCGGATGAAATATGCAAAATTTTTTAGATAGGGATTTTTGGTTTTTCTTTACTTTTTTTGCCAAAATCATCAATATTAAAACAATAAAAGGCTTGAACTACTTCAGTTGTGTGTAATGAATCTAAAATACACTCAACAAAAATATAAACGCAATACTTTTGTTTTTGCTCCCATTTGTCATGAGATGGACTCAAAGATCTAATATTCATTCCAGATACACAATATTACCATTTCTCTCGAACATTGTTCACAAATCTGTCTAAATGTGTGATAGTGAGCACTTTTGCTTTGCTGAGACAATCCATCCCACCTCACAGGTGTGCCACATCAAGATGCTCATCAGACACCATGATTAGTGCACAGGTGTACCTTAGACTGTCCACAATAAAAGGCCACCCTGAAATGTGCAATTTTTGCTTTATTGGGGGTCTGGAGACTCAGAACCAGTCAGTATCTGGTGTGACCACCATTTGCCTCATGCAGTGCAACACATCTTCTTCGCATAGAGTTTATCAGATTGTCAATTGTGGCCTGTGGAATGTTGGTCCACTCCTCTTCAATGGCTGTGCGAAGTTGCTGGATATTAGTGGGAACTGGTACACGCTGTCGTATACGCCGGTCAAGCACATCCCAAACATGCTCAATGGGTGACATGTCCGGTGAGTATGCTGGCCATGCAAGAACTGGGACATTTTCAGCTTCCAAGAATTGTGTACAGATCCAGTGCATTATCTTGCTGAAACATGAGGTGATGTTCATGGATGTATGGCACAACAATGGGCCTCAGGATCTCATCACGGTATCTCTGTGCATTCAAAATGCCATCAATAAAATGCACCTGTGTTCTTCGTCCATAACAGATGCCTGCCCATACCATAACCCCACCATCACCATGGGCCACTCGATCCACAACATTGACATCAGCAAAGCGCTCACCCACACGACACCACACACGCTGTCTGCCATCTGCCCTGAACAATGTAAACCGAGATTCATCCGTGAAGAGAACACCTCTCCAACGTGCCAGACGCCATCGAATGTGAGCATTTGCCCACTCAAGTCTGTTACGGCGACGATCTGGAGTCAGGTTAAGACCCCGATGAGGACGACGAGCATGCAGTTGAGCTTCCCTGAGACGGTTTCTGACAGTTTGTGCAGAAATTCTTTGGTTATGCAAACCAATTGTTTCAGCAGCTGTCTGAGTAGCTGGTCTCAGACGATCTTGGAGGTGAACCTGCTGGATGTGGAGGTCCTGGGCTGGTGTGGTTACACGTGGTCTGCGGTTGTGAGGACTGTTGGATGTACTGCCATATTCTCTGAAACGCCCTTGGAGACGGCTTATGGTGGAGAAATGAACATTCAATGCCCGAGCAACAAATCTGGTTGACATTCCTGCTGTCAGCATGCCAATTGCACGCTCCCTCAATGCTTGTGGCATTTTGCTGTGAGACAAAACTGCACATTTCAGAGTGGCCTTTTATTGTGGGCAGTATAAGGTATACCTGTGCACTAATCATGGTGTCTGATGAGCATCTTGATGTGGCACACCTGTGAGGTGGGATGGATTGTCTCAGCAAAGCAAAAGTGCTCACTATCACACATTTAGACAGATTTGTGCAAAACGTTTGAGAGAAATGGTAATATTGTGTATCTGGAATGAATTTTAGATCTTTGAGTCCATCTCATGACAAATGGGAGCAAAAACAAAAGTGTTGCGTTTATATTTTTCTTGAGTGTATATGAAAGTCTAATGTTTATCAGTACATTACAGAAAATAATGAACTTTATCACAATATGCTAATTTTTTGAGAAGGACCTGTATATAGTCGTTTTTCTCACCAGATTTTGTTGCATATTTTGTGATTCATTCATTGTAAAAATAAATGATATAAATCTTCATCGGGTATTCCTCTCTAGTATCCACTACACCAGTGTTTCCCAACCTTGATTCTGGAGTACCCCCTGCCCTGCATATTTCAGATGTCTCCTTGATTTAACAAACCCAGATCAGGTCATTAGGTACTCCACTGATCAGCTGAATCAGCTGTGTTAAATTAGGGAGACCTATAAACCTATGTGCATGACAGGGGTACTGCAGGAGCAGGGTTGAGCCTCACTGATTTAACACACCTGATTCAGCTGATCAGCTCATTAGTGGAGTACTTAATGACCTGATCTGGGTGTGTTAAATCAAGGAGACATCTGAAATATGCAGGGCAGGATTACTCCAGGAACAGGGTTGGGAAACACTGCACTACACAACTAGGGATTTTCAGATCTGACATATTCACAGTTCATAGGATGTCTGCGCACTATAGTAATTCACTTGTCCACATAGTGGAGTCACAAATACGTTTAATTTTATTATTACCTCCGCCCTACAAAGTTGGAGGAGGTTATGTGATCATTACTGTTGGTTGCAGTCTGTTGGTTGGTTTGTTTGTGAGCAGGATTAGGCAAAAAGTTATATATGGATTTTCCTCAAATTTGGTGGTATGATTAAGTCTTGTTCAAGGAAGAGGTGAGTCAATTTTGGGAGATCAATGTCAAAGGTCAAGGAGATGCAAAAGGTCGAAAACACATTAAAAACATATTTGCGCAAGGACTACAGGACTGCATGAACACAGGGGTTGCTAGCTAATACTGGCAAAAATAACATTGAGTACATTGGCGGAGGTATATGCACTCTCTGAGCGCAGCTCTCGCTGCAGATTGTACCTGCCAAAAGGCACGTTCTCATCTACAGAGCTGTGAAAAAGTATTTGCCCCATTTCTGATTTCTTTTTTTTTTGCATATTTTTCACACATAAATGTTGAAGATCAAACAAATTTTTATATTAGACAACGATAACCCAAATAAATACAAAATGCAGTTTTTAAATGATTATTTCATTTATTGAGGGAAAAAGCTATCCAAACCTACCTGGCCCTGTGTGAAAAAGTATTTGTCCCCTAAACCTAATAACTGGTTGTGCCACCCTCGGCGACAACAACTGCACTCAAGCATTTGTGATAATGTATTTATTTTTTTATTTATTAAGCTTTATGGAGACAACAATGAATTTAAACAAAACAAAGTACACAATTAAAAACATGGAAACAAAAATTGACACAATATAAAATAAGTTCAGGTTCAATACAGAAAGTTGTATCCAAGGGGTAACCACAGAGGGAAAAACCTGTATCAGTGGCCACCAAAAATTATGAAATCATAATGCATAAAATCGTAAAAAAAAAGCCACATATAGGTAGGCCTACATCTTGAGCAGCGACAATAAGTAACCAAGTTACAAGAATGGGACAGATCAACAAAGTCAACTCTTAATTTCTACCTTTCAAATACCAGATTTTTAAAAGACTTCAAGGAAAAGGTGGCCCTAACAGGCAATGGAATACCATTCCATAGCCTGCAAGCCCAATTAAAATAACTAGCACCATACTGCTCCGTACGAAAAAACGGTCCTTGAATGGATCATCACCTCGGACTACTGGACTTAAGAAGGTATTCAGGTCTAAATCAAATTTTTTAGACAAACAATTGTGAAAAAAACGACAAATCAGCCATTTCTCTCCTAAATGATAGAGGAAGTGAATTTAGCTTATTTTATCCTTTTAACATAAGTTTGACCCTAGCAAAGGATATGGTGCGTTACATGTCTCGGAACTTTTTCCAGTGACTCTAGATCTCTTTTAGTACATGTGTCCCACACTGTCAAGCAATATTCTGATTTGCTCCTTAACAATGCTTTATAAATGGTAGCATACACATCCAGGGTTGCCCTTCCACCACAAACTCTTCTAATGGCTCCCCATGCTTGATTAGCATTATAAGTGATTGTATCAGTATGCTTGCCCCATGACAAAGAGGAATCGAAAATGACACCAAGATCCTTCACACCGTCTACCTTACGGAGGACCCTTTCATCCATATTGTAATAAAAACAAGAAGGGCTACGCTTCCTACTAACTTGCATAAATTCACACTTGTTAAAACTCATGCATCACATACCATTCTACTCAAATAGTTTCTCAATGTCCTTCTCAAACCTTCTCAAAGGTTTCTTGTAACCTCAAATTGTCATTGTGACCTGAAATTACTCTATAAATCTTACTGTCATCAGCAAACAAATCCATTTTCAGGTATTCTTCTCAAAAACAGAGGGTAAATCATTTTTAAACAGTACTAATAATAAGGGATTAAGAATAGACCCTTGTGGTACGCCGGACGTGACATCACAAACGGATGACTCAAATCCCCTCAACAACAACCCTTTGTTTCCGATTAGAAAGATAGGAGGTAAGCCACTGCAAGAGGCAACCTCCCATTCCAAAAAATTGGAGCTTGTAAAGAAGTAGGTCATGGGACACTTTATCGAATGCTTTACTAAAATCCAAATAAACCACGTTGACTTGACCACCAGAGTCCAAGATTTGACTCAGATGATGCTGAGTTTGAGTCAACTGCGTGGCCGTGGAGCATTTGTTCATGAAACCATGCTGGCATGAGGAGATCAAAGTATGTAAAACAGGAAAGATTTTGTAATAGACACAGCGCTCCATTACCTTTGACTCAATTGATAATAAAGACACTGGCCGATAATTAGCAACACTCTGCTTATCACCCTTCTTAAATACAGGGACCACATTTGCTAATTTCCAATCAACTGGTAACTTAACTAATTGCGGGGAGATATTAAATAGGAGCAGTAATGAAAAACTAAGCTCTTCAGAACAAGGTTTCAATACACAAGGTCATATTCCATCAGGGCCGCAGGTTTTGACTAAACCAATCCTTTTAATTGCGGAACAAACATCAGGTAGAATATTGAAGTATTCCAATTCATGATTTATATAATGAGGAATGTCTGGAAAAAAAATATGAGTTTCAACTTTAGAAAAGTTAGAAGAGAAATACTTATTAAAGGCGTCAGGCTTTGACCAGCTGTCATCAAAATAATTTTCAAAATGGACATTCTTAGGTAATGACTTCCACTTTGTTTTGGATTTAAAGAAATTCCAAAACTGTTTTGGGATTTTATTCACAACACTTCCAAGCCCATTAACATACAGACTTCATTTATCATGTCTCAACTTCTGTAACTGATTTCTTAAACGATATCTATGCCGGTTTGAGACTGTATTTCTGGACTTAAAATTTCGGCGAGCAGAGTGAACTTTGTTAGAAAGGTGTTTAAACTCTTCATCAACCCTTCGAGGTCGACAATGGTCACTGATGGTCTTGATGGGGATAAACCTATCCTGGCCCTCATATAATATGGCTAACCACTCTGACCACCTCAAATCAATGTCAAGTGAATCTTTCGGAGCCTGTGAATGACGCAAAATTGGATACAGGTCCTAGTGAGTCTACACAAAACAACTTCAAGCTATCAAAATCATCCTTGGCATAATCATGAACAATGCATGGTTCACCAGTTTGCCACAGAATGTTAACCCTCATACAAAGTACCACAAACAACTGGTAAATGATCAAATTTAAAATGATCAAGCCATATTTCTATTTAAAGCATCTTTTCAGGTTGGTTAGTAAGAATGAGATCAAGAGTGTTCTCACTAGCATGTGCACTACCTGTGAGGTTTTACGAAATGAACCAAAAGTGACAACCAGTAAAATACAAAAAGGAGGCTTTATTTCTGAAGGGGGAAACCCCCCAACAGAGCTGGTAACAGTACAAAGTCCACAATCCAAAGTCAGAATCCAAAGGGCGTAATCCAGGTTCATAAACAGGGCACCAATCACAAAAATCTTAGTCAGACAAAAATGGGTCAATAAACAATAATGCGGCGAAGTACAGGGAGAAGGCAAAGCTCGAGGTGTAGGGCGGTCCAGTCAGAAAGATAATCGCAATGATACAAGGCAAGAGAAGCATGGCACAGGTAACCAATGGAAGAACGATCTGACTAGGAAGTGCTACAAACAGACATCTAATATACATATCCGGGAGGTCACATGGTAATGGAACACAGGTGCAATCAATGGGAATGACAACAAGGGAGAAACACATTGGGAGGAAACTAATTACATGAAATTAGCCGTAGCCAAAACGCAGACAAGGATGACAAGACAAACCTATAGACAGATAAACAGCTCCAGTGAAGGAGTTCTAAAGTGCATAGATAATGAGAGAGAAAAGACAGCACAAAGTAGTTGTGGAAGTCCCACAGAAACGCAGCAGAGATAATTAGGGAAAGACAAGAGGCGGAGACTAGAATAGGGCAAATACTGAGAGATCATTAGTCAATTAGTAAGTGCAGCTATACAATCCCGATCGTCATTACCTGCGCACTGCCTCGGGGAGGATTATGGTCCTCTCCGACCCGTCGTCCAAAACTGCATAAGTGTCGTATACGGCACCTTGGTGGTGTAGACAGACCTTGATGACTTTAAGGAGGACCTTTGAACCGCAGCTCTGGGAGGGGTCTATGTAGTAGACGCTGGAAGACCCAGGACCCTTGGCGCTCTCGTCTGACACAGATGGTTTGGAGATCTTCTCGGTCTGATCAAGGAGAGGGATAACGTCATGGAGGATGTTAAGGTGGACCTCACTACACCGCTTGCATGGCCTCTTCAATGTGCAGTCACGGCCTTTGTGATCTCGTCCACATTGGTGGCATCTCTTATTCTCTAGGATCCACCGTTTTCTCTCCTCCGTGTTCATCTTCATGAACCCCTCACATTCGTTGAACCAGTGTGGCTCTGTACAATATGGGCATGGAGGGGGAGGTCGCTTCACCTTGTCCCTTTTGGCAGTCGATGATGTCTGGCCATCAGAAGTCTCCTCTTTCGCGTACATCACTTTCACTGGTCTACTCTTACTCATCGATCGCCTTTGTCCATTTTCTCCTTCTTCTGGTCGAAGTGGCCCATGGGGTCGATGTTCATGTGTCTCACCTCATGTGACTCTCTCTAAGGAAGGAAAAGGCTACTTCTGCAAGACGCCCGTGAGGTGAACCTTGGACTTGGGCTACGCGGCATCCTACAAACGTAAGTTAAAAACCATGATGGCTTCCCCTTGTTCGCCGACCTCTTTTCCTGTCTTGTGCTCTGAATGTAATATGTTCTGTGATGACTCCTCTGCGCTTAGTGGCTCTTTCATTTGCAAGAAATGTGTCTCATATGCTAGCTTAGCTGAAAAGTTTTTACAGCTGGAAGCTCGCGTAGAAACGCTGCAGAACATTAGGTCAAATGAGGAGTTCATTGATTCTTTCTTGGTCCAGCCTGAAACGAGTGTTAATGTCAGTTCTCTTTCTGTTTCCCGTTCATTACCTGCTGCAGCAGCTTCTTCACAGCATGATGTGTTTGTAACAGTTCGAGGTAAACGTAGGGGGAAGAAACTTGAGCAGCCATCCAGTCCCTCTCCCGTTAAACTGTTTAATTCATTTGCTCCCCTCGAAGAATTAGAGCCAGGCGAACGAGTACCGGAAAAGTCTCTAATTATCGGGGATTCCATTGTTAGAGATGTAAGGGTGTTTAAACCGGCGACCACAGTGAGCTGTATTCCTGGCGCTCGTGTGACTGATATCGAGGCGAATCTGAAATTACTCGATCAGGGCAAACGTAAGTTCTCCAAAATTATTATCCACGCCGGTACGAATGATATTCGATTACGACAATCGGAGATCACAAAGAGCAGTTTTAAGTCGGCCTGCGCCCAAGCTCTAAAGATGTCACGGTCAGTGACTTTCTCTGGTCCGTACCCGATCCGATGTAGTGATGAAATGTACAGTAGATTGGACTCGCTCAATCGCTGGTTGTCTGAGTGGTGCGCAGATAATAACGTCGGTTTCGTGGACAATTGGCGAGCTTTCCGGCGAAGACCTGGTCTTTTGAGGAGGGACGGTGTTCACCCATCTCGAGAGGGCACTGCACTTCTGTCGAGAAATCTGGCCTATGCCTTAAATTATTGTAGTTGACTGCCGACAGCTAAATCTAAATTCCTGACATTCAGCTTTGATAAACCGTTGATTAGGTCAAACCCTGTAGAGATTGTGTCTATTCCTAGAATTCCAATTAAATTAAGAAAGAAGAATCGCGGAGTACATCACAAAAACTTGATTTGCATTAACACCAACTGTATCAATCTACCAATAAATAAATATTCTCTCAAAATTGGTCTATTGAATATTAGATCCTTGAACTCTAAAGCAGCTCTTGTGAACGAATTAATCTCTGATTGTTATCTTAATATACTGTGTCTCACAGAAACATGGCTGAGACCAGATGAAAACTTATCTTTGAATGAAGCATCTCCACCTGGTTTTATATACACTCAAAACCCCCGCCTGGGCCGGAGAGGTGGGGGTGTTGCCGCTATTTATAGTGACTCCATTCACTCGGTGCCAAAACTACAGTATAAATTTGATACATTTGAGGTTTTAGCAATGAATTTTTCAGTGCTGGATACTGGTGCCGGCCCTGCCCCTGATCAGCCTTTAGCTCTGGTGACAGTCTACAGGCCCCCTGGCCTTTACTCTGCCTTTATTCAAGATTTTTCAGAATTCCTTTCAGACTTAGTTTTAAGCTATGATAGAATAGTTATATTGGGCGACTTTAACCTGCACTTTGAGAGGGCAGATGATTCTCGAACATCCGCGTTCACTAACATTTTGGAGTCAGTTGGCTTCGCTCAGAGTGTTGTTGGCCCAACTCATTTTCATGGTCATACTTTAGACCTGATCTTAAGCTTTGGCATTAACATTGGGCAGGTCAGGATTCATTCACATAATCCCAGTTTGTCTGACCATTTTCTTATCACATTCTGCTTACAATTGCCCCACCCTGCATTGTTAGAAACTAGGATGTACACTGGTCGTACTTTTACTGCAACTACGTCTACAAAATTCACTGAGGTTTTCCCATCTTATTTTGAGCATCCAGTCAGTGCCTCCTCTATTGACGATACCGCAGAAAAGTTTGCTGATGCTCTCCGTTGTACCCTTAATGTAGTCGCGCCACTAAAATATAAAAAGATTACTCAGAAGAAGAGGCCAGCCCCATGGTACACTGACCAGACAAGGACACTAAAGCAAAAATCTCGTCAACTAGAACGCAAATGGCGCTCCACTAAACTCCAGGTATTCCATGGTGCTTGGAAAGAGAGCCTTGTTGCATATAAGCATGCTCTCTCTTATGCAAGGTCCTGTTACTTTTCAAATCTCATGCAGGAAAATAAAAATAATTCTCGATTTCTGTTCAAAACCGTGGCTAAGTTAACTAACAGTCATGCTGCAAGTAACCCTCAAATTCCAGTTTCTTGCAGCAGTGAAGATTTTTTAAATTTCTTTAATGGCAAAATTATTAGAATTAGAGAGAAGATCACTGCTTCCTTACCAGTTTGCTATGGCGTTTCTTATGATATGGAGTCTTCCACATTACACACAAACCAGTTTGAATCCCTTTCTCCTATATCCCTGAGTGAACTAGCCAAATTAGTTGTTACTTCCAAATCATCTACTTGCATTTTGGATCCCATTCCCACAAAGCTAATGAAAGAACTCCTGCCCATTCTTGGCGGCCCAGTTCTTCACATAATTAATTCTTCTCTGATTTCCGGTATTGTTCCCACTTCATTTAAGATGGCAGAAATCAAGCCGCTGCTTAAAAAACCAGATTTGGATCCCACAGTCCTAGCCAATTATAGGCCAATCTCAAACCTCACATTTTTATCGAAGATCCTTGGAAAATGTGTCGCCCAACAGCTCTCTTCTTTCCTGCAAACTAATGAGGCATTTGACAGTTTTCAGTCTGCCTATAGAAAGCATCACAGCACTGAAACAGCCCTCACTGTTGTAGTAAATGATCTGCTTCTCTCTATGGATAGTGGCCGCATCTCTGTTCTCGTCCTTCTCGATTTAAGTGCCGCCTTTGACACTGTAGACCACCATATTCTTCTTCGTAGGTTGGAAAAATTAGTTGGTATTTCTGGACTTGCCCTTTCATGGTTTAAGTCTTATCTGTCTGATAGATCTCAGTTTGTCCGGGTAAATAACAAGTGTTCAGAGTATTCCAAGGTTAACTTTGGAATACCTCAAGGATCTGTTCTGGGCCCTTTGCTTTTTTCTCTATACATGCTTCCGCTTGGAAATATCATAAGTAGACTTGATGTTAAATACCATTGTTATGCAGACGACACGCAGCTCTATATATCCTTTAAACCGGGTGAAAATGATCCGGTTACTAGATTAGAGATGTGTCTTAAAGCTGTTAAAGCTTGGATGACGCAAAATTTTCTTTCACTAAACCCAGATAAGACTGAAATATTGGTACTGGGTCCCAAATCTCTTAGGGACTCATTCATTAAGTTTTCTCTTAACTTAGATGGTCTCTCTGTTTCTGCCAGAGCTGTCGTTAAAAACCTTGGGGTGACTCTTGATTCAGAACTCTCTTTCCAGGCTCACATCAACAATATCATCCGAGTGGCTTTTTTCCATCTTCGAAACATATCTAAACTTAGAAAGATGTTGTCTCTTCAAGACGTTGAAAAATTGGTTCACGCATTTGTGTCTTCTCGGCTGGACTATTGCAATGTCTTACTGTCTGGTTGCACGAGCTCAGCCCTGAAACGTCTTCAATTAGTGCAGAATGCTGCAGCTAGGGTTCTGACTAGGACTAAGAAATATGATCACATTAGCCCGGTGCTCAAAAATCTTCATTGGCTGCCTGTAAAATTTAGAATTGAGTACAAAATATTATTACTAACTTACAAAGCTTTAAATGACTTGGCCCCGGAGTATCTTTGCAGTCTTCTTATTCCTTACTCCCCACCAAGACTACTTCGTTCACAAGGTGCTGACTACTTGAAAATTCCAAATATATCTAGAATTACACTTGGAGGCAGAGCATTCTCTTACAAGGCACCAATTTTATGGAACAATCTCCCAAGACAAATTCGGGCTTCAGACACACTCTCTATCTTCAAGAGTAGGCTGAAAACTTATCTTTTTAGTCAAGCCTATGATTAGTTTATGATTAGTTATGTGTTGGCTCTGGTGGGACTAACTACAACCTTGATTTATGATATGTTCACGATATTGGAAGCCAGTGTTATGTAAATCCATGTGGAACCGGTGGTACTGAGCATGCATTAACGGTGCCAGTGGGGCTTGCTACAGCCTTAGTCACTGGGGAGGTCCATATGGTACTGGTGTACTGTTAAGCAAATCCATGTGGAACCGGTGGCACTGAGCATGCATTTACGGTGCCAGTGGGGCTTGTTACAGCCTTAGTCACCGGGGAGGTCCTTATGGCACTGGTGTAGTGTTACGCAAATCCATGTGGAACCGGTGGCACTGAGATAGCACTTACACGGCACCAGTGGGGCTTGCTACGGCCTTAGTCACCGGGTAGGTCCACATGGTGTTGGTGGTATCTGATTGAAAAATTACGCAGCCTTGGTCGGATGGAATTTCAGGGCCTCTGTGCTGCAATAAGTGGATGAAGGATACAAGCTTTTGGTCGTTAAAATTGCTTAAATCCATGTGGAACCGGTGGCACTGAGATTGCACTTACACGGCACCGGTGGGGCTTGCTACAGCCTTAGTCACCGGGGAGGTCCATATGGTACTATTGTTTAGAAAATGAAAAGTGATCTAACAGCCTGGAATAAGTGTTGGGCCTCTGTGCTGCAGGAAGTGGATGGAGGGGTGTTGACTGTTTCCTGACCAGTCCGCTTATAACTTCTCACTTAGCACATGACAGAGGACGGTACTTTTATTATCATGCAGTAGTTAACCAGTGCCTCACATCCCTCTCTTCTGTGTCTCTTTCCGAGGATCTTTCCCTCCACTTCCCTGAGTCCTGGACCGTATGAGCCCTGTCCCTCACCATGAGCGCTGGCTGCTGCTGTCCTGCTGTTCTGGTCCGATCCGGTCCGGCCCTGGTCCAGTCCTGCACCATCCTCGACTTGCCACTTTCTGAAGCTACCGATGCCACTGTTTAGATGGACTTAAATGGAACTCTTCTGTCGTTTCACTCCCTTTTTACTTTTTTGTTCTTAATTAGCAAGCCCGCGGAGGATGGGCTCCCCCTCTATGGCCGGGTTCCTCCTGAGATTTCTTCCCACTGGGGAGTTTTTTCTCACCACTGTTGGAGGATTTTTCTCCCTACTGGGAGTTTTTTGCCTCATTTGCTGTAGTGGGGAATAGGCTGGGCACTGCCTTTTTATTTCTTTAAACTCTCACTGTAAAGCGTCTTTGTGACAGTCTCTGTGAAAAGCGCTATACAAAATAAATAAATTGAATTGAACCTCTCGTAGCAGGAACTGTGAGAAGTCCATGAGGTCTAATCCGATCTTTCCGGGACGCAGTAGCTCCTGCTGGCACCTGAACCTCTCCTGCCTGAAACGAGGGATCTTCTGTAACAGTCGCTCCACGTTAGACGTGCTACGAATCTCATGTTCGCCCACCTCGCCCTGTGTCTTCAACATCCCCACCAGGGAGTGCACCTTAATGGAGAAGTCATCAAGGGCCTGGTCCTCTTTAATCGGGGGGAGTTAGTCCAGAGATTTCAGCTCGGCGAGGGCATAATTCCTGGGACGGTCGTACCGTGCGTCCAAGTCCTCTATCGCGGACGTGTAGGGAGTCGGGGACGGCACATGTGCGAGGACCATGTTGTGAGCACGGGGGTTCTTCATGTGCTGCAGGAGCACGGCGTAATTGTACTGCTTTGAGTACGGACCTTCGAGGAGGGTATCTAAGCAGATGCGCAGTTCTACGTATTGGCTTCGATCTTCATCTTTAAAATGGGGGAATTTGGGTCCCTCCACCTGTGGACTCAGCATCTGGTAGACGGTCCTTGTAGTTGGGGAAGCTCCTCGCACCTCAGGCTGTCGTGCAGGTTGATGCACATTTGGGGAATGTGGGGAACCAGTGGGTAGCATCGAGTGGTTCTTCATCTCGCTGCGGAAGCACTCACCTTCAGGGACGCGGCTGTCGTGTCTCTTTCTTTGGTCCTCCTCTCTCGCCCGTTCCTCTTCTCGTAGCTGTGTCAGCTGTTTCATCAGCAGATCATCATGGGGCAGTTGGCTTTCCTGGTGTAACCTGTATCTGGACTCCCTCTCGTCGGCTCCTGGACGATCAGGCGATGGCAGCCGTGAGGGGCGAGCTGATGAGGTCCTAGAACCTTGGGCAGACACGGGTCTGCTGTTAACGATGGCTAGCAGAGTTTGTGTATGGATGCGGTCACGTTCAAGCGCGGCTAGGCGCTCCTTCTCTGCAGCATCCAATAGCATGCGCTCCCGCACAGCAGCTTCTTGGCATGCCCTCTCTTCACGTGCTGCCGCCTGGCGGTCACGCTCCAGCGCCTGTTCTGATTGGTTACGGAAGATGTCAGCCAGGAATGCGAGATCCACACCAGTGGAGGAGCGACCGCTGACATTTGTGTGTGCGCTCGACGCTCTACTATTTCTAGAGCACACTGACTGGACCGAACGGACTGAGCTTGGTCTCTTTTTTTTCTTCTCAGAAGGGTCTGGGTGTCCGCACTGATTTGAAGTGCGCCATAACAGTGACAAACTTGACAAAACAAAGTACTAGAACCTAGTTATTTATTATTTTGTTTTATCTTTAATCTCTTGCTCTGTAATTGTGAAAATAAGACTAATGACATCTTTATGGCGCACTTTGCACATGTAAACTAACACAGTATCTTTGGTTGCGAAACGATCTGATCGCAAAAATATTCGCGTTTATGGCTGAAACTAGAGAGGCTAGTGACTCTACAAATAAAATCCTGAAGCTCTACAAAATAAGGGACGATTAGCGGTATAAACACGAGCGTTTAAATGGTAGTAAACATACCTGAGAACGCCGCAATCTTGGCGTGTCGCGTCCACCGAATGCAAAGCAATCGGCCTCGATAACTCGTCTTCACTCGTTCTTTCATCTCAAAAATTAGCTCCAACTAATAATCAATGCTTCTTCTCGCTATATCTGGAAGGAGAAGTTGCGAACTTAAAGAATAATTACATAAACAGCCTCTATATTGTAGGTATTCCACTCTTGGTCAGTCAAGCACTTAGCGTTGTTAAGGAATGTCTGGTTTGCTTGCCCACCAGAGACTTGTTGCTTTCGGAGAATGGTCATGTGACCCGCTTACTGCAAAAGGCCTATTAATACAGACCTAGCCAGAGCCAATCACGGCGCTGGACCTGCCCACACCAGAAACTATTCTAGCAGGCACAAACAACCGCAGATCATACTATGCCTTAGTAGCATCTACACTTTTGGAAATACTAAAGAAAATCCAGAGATCATTTGAGGTGCAGTTTTGTCCGTATCTCTCCCAAAGCGGTTTGTCTGTGTACTTTTGGGTGCGAAGTATTTCTCTTCCAAAAGACAATGCCACCAGAAATCAGTGGGTTGCTTTTTTTGTTTGCTGGCAGCAGAGTTGGTGCTGTGCTTGTACTTGTACTTGAGCACTTGGACTTGCAAGTACTTTTTCAAGTACTTGGACTTGGACTCAAGTATTTTTCAAAAATGATAAAAGTACTTGGACTTGGACTAAGTGCATTTGAAAAGTATTCGAATTTTCAAGAACATTTCAAGTACTTTTCAAATATTTTTCAAGTATTTTGAAATCAAATATTTTTACATGGATTTTCCCATCAGTAAAGTACAACCCCAATTCTGAAATAGTTGGGATGAAGTGGAAATTGTGAGTAATATCAGATGACTTTCAGATCACATGAGCCAATATGTTATTTAAAATAGAATATACATAACATTTCAAATGTTAAAACTGAGACATTTTACATTTTTATTCACAAAATTAGCTCATTTCAATTTTTTTGGCTGCATCAGGTCTCAAAAAAGTTGGGATGCAGGCAAAAAAGGGCTGAAAAAGCAAATAATATATAAGAGAAACAGCTGTAAGAACATTTAGCAAGTAATTAAGTTAACTAGCATCAGGTGTGTAACATGATTGGCTACAAAAGGGATGTCTTAAAGAGGCTGAGTCTCTCAGAAGTAAAGATGGGCAGAGGCTCTCCAACCTGTGAAGGCTTGCATAAAAAAATTGAGGAATACTTTAAAAACAATGTTCCTCAACGTCAAATTGCAAAGGCTTTGAAGCCTTTGCAAAGGCATCATCGACAGTGCATAATATCAAAAGATTCAGAAAAACTAGAAAAATCTCTGTGCAGAAGGGACAAGGCAGATGGCAGATAAAAGACTCTGATTTTGAAGGTGGTGACCTGGCGTAAATCACGCGATCACGTCCGGTGCAGCAGTTAGCCGCCTAGCATGCAGCCGAACGGACGGACATTCCTATTTTCTCTTATTATAGTTCATAAACCTGCCGGGACTGTTTGATATCCTGCCTTTTTTTTCCCTTTGTGACCTGAAGTTTGGTGAGTGTTTATTTGTGCAGCACCAGTGTGTTTAGTAAATGCACAAAAAACTAAACATAACCTCGACTACATAAAACAGAAACTACACTGCATCTGTGTAAACTCCTGAAATGCATAGTGTGCAATAAATCACAGCAGTACTCACATCTGCGAACTAAGAAGATCTCTCCTCATTCCTGTGTCCTGAGCGGCACCGCAACTTACTTACTGTATACACCTTAAAGAATCAGCCTTCAATACTATACCCTCACCTCATTCCCTCAGTTATATTAGTCCTTCGAGCCGGATACAGTATTCAAGATGCAGTCAGATGAAGAGTTCTACCCTGATGTGAGACCTAGACGTCAGACACGTCGACCTGCCAGATTTCAAGATTTCAGCGTGGACTACGTGGGAGAGGCTCCCCGCGATCTGTCTCACTGGGAGTTACCTGCCTCACTTCCTCCTCCAGACCCAAGTGTGTTCATTTCCCCGGCTGCTGCAGCTCATACAAACCCCTTCTACCCTCGCCATCCTCCTTTTAGTGGATCACATGGAGATGCTGCTTATTATGAGACACCGCAGCTATCTCCAGGGCCCCTCCAGAGAAGAAACCTTGCCACATTCAGCCTACCTGAAGTTCCTACCTACCACGAGCAGAGTTCTCACAGAGACCCTTCCTCCTATCACGAACTCAGAGCTATCCAGGAAGAGAACGCTAAGCTGCTGCAATCACAACAGGCTTTCCAGTCTACCCTACAGGAACTCCATGAAGCACGGGAAGAGATGAGGGCGCTTATAGATGTTGCTCGCTCATTGAAAGAGGATATGCAGCGCTCTACTGGTGCAGCCTCGAATCACAGCAGCTACAGACCTATCGCAGCCGCTGCTGTAACTCACCAGTATAAACCCCTTCCAACCCAGACAGAGGAAGAAGAGGATTGGCCAGCTCCCCCCGCCATGGCCTGAACCTGAGGAACCCCTGCCTGCCTTGAATGTGGTGAAGCAGAACACTCCTAATACTCACCCTCCTGATAGTGAACAGAAGCATGTATCACCTATCTCTAAGGCCCCTGTGTTCACCCCACCACATCACCAGTGCAAATACTCTCCCTCTTCTGACCAGTCCCTGCATCCTCCCTCTGTGCAGCCCTCTCAACTGCCCTCTCATCCTGCTCCTGCCTACAGAGGCTCCAGCTTCCCCCTTCCACCACAAGCAGCTCCACCTCCCCTACATGCACCTAGAGCAACACCTAGCTGGCTCCCAGCCAATCACCCTGTACAAGCTCCTGTGACTGAATTAGTGTATCGAGGCCCCAAACGAACCATACCGAAGTCCACTCAGCCTGACCCTAGTGAGTCCGCTAGACTGCGTCTGGCCCTGGAGAATCTACTCCCACCAAACTCCACAGAACTCTTCAGGTACCAGATCCTGGTTGATCAGCTGAAACTTGAGGAGGCTAAGCTAATAGCTGACGCTTATCTCAACTCACCTACCCCTTACACTGACACCATGAGAGCTCTCTATGACAGATTCGGACAGCCCCATCAGCTAGCCCTGCGGAAGATAGCCAGTGTCTTAGAAGCCCCTGAAATCAAGCGTGGAGACTCTGCTGCATTTCACAGGTTCTCTCTCCACATCCAATCCCTAGTGGGGTTGTTAAAGACATTAGGCCCTGAGGGAGAGATAGAACTCAACTGTGGTTCCCAGGTCGCTCGTCTCCTGAGCAAGCTCCCACCAGAACAGCGAGCTGATTTCTGGCGCCATCGTCACAAGCAGCCAGGGACTCCACACACGCTACACGACCTTTCAGAATGGCTCAGCTATGAGTCCTGGTGCATGAGCTTTGACAGCCAGGTCAGTGTAAAATCCAATAAGGAGTGACAACCTACCAGACCCGACACTTGTCATCTGAAACACACAGTGACTGTCCTACATGGTCTCGGAGAGCCTGCCGAAGACGTCGCTACACCACCTGTAAGGAAGATGCCTATCAAGAAAGCCTACTATGCATACTGTCAGAGCACTGAACATTACTTCAGTCAGTGTTGTGGGGTCGCTAAACTCTCCCAAGGACAGCTGAAGGAGTGGATTCAGACTAACAAACGGTGCTGGCGCTGCGCTAGGAATCATCAAGCTGCGCAGTGCACAGTGAAGAAGCCGTGTAGCATATGCCAAGGAAAACACCTACTAGCCCTCCACGAAGTGAATTTGAGGCCTGAGAGAAATAATCAGGATGCATCAGAAAAGGAAGAGAGCTGCCTGACTAACTCTGCCTCAGGTTCCCTGTACCTCGACCGACCCAGCGTTGGTAATCGGGTCATGTTGAAGGTCATCCCAGTACTCCTACACCACGAGGGATGTAGTCTAAGCACCTTTGCCCTATTGGATGACGGATCAGAGCGGTCCATGTTACTACCTGCTGCAGCCAAATCACTGGGCATTAAGGGCACCCCAGAAGACCTCACCTTAAGGACTGTGCGACAGGACATTCAGGTGCTCAATGGGCATAAGGTATCCTTTCATGTCTCCTCAGCGACAAATCCTAAAGTCAGTTACATGATCGAAGGTGCCTTCACCGCTAACCGACTCAGTTTAGCTCCGTACACTTACCTCATAGAGCAGCTACAGAAGAAGTACATACACCTCCGTTGCCTCCCCTTACCTGCCTTGAAGGATGCTGAGCCCCTGCTCCTTCTTGGTTCTGATCAGTCACACCTCATAACCCCTGTAGAACCAGTCAGACTCAGGCCACCTGGCGGCCCAGCCGCAGTCCACACCAGACTGGGATGGACCCTCCAAGGCCCTATCAGATTCACGGGGCGGCCAGCTCACCCTGTGCAGTGCCTCTACACCTCCTCCCCACCCCTGATGGAAGAGCTATACCGTCATGTTGAGAGACTGTGGCAGGTTGAGCCAGTATGTCACCGACCAGAGAAAGAAGTGACTTGATCAAAAGAGGACCGACTAGCAGTCTCCTTACTGGACACCAAGACAGTACGCACTGAGATCGATGGAGCCAGAAGGTACGCTACGCCACTCCTACGTCATCCAGACATGGCTCCACTGTCCGCACCAAAGGAGTCAGTCATGGCCCTACTGCGGAGCACTGAGCGGCGGCCATGAAAGGATCCTGAGCGTGCTGAAATCTACAGACAAATGCAGAAGCTGATTGGAGCAGGTGCAGTGCAGGAGGTCACCGAGGAGAAGCCATCAGAAGCGTGCTGGTACATCCCACATCACCTGGTTTCTCACAATGGTAAGCATCGGCTCGTCTTCAACTGCTCTCACCAATATCTGGGGCAAACCCTAAACCAGGACTTACTACCTGGCCCCACCCTAGGAGCTTCCTTAGTGGGCGTCTTACTGAGGTTCCGAGAACATCCAATCGCAGTCAGCGGAGACATCAAGGGGATGTTTCATCAGGTCCGCCTCCTTCCTGAAGATCGTCCCTTACTGAGGTTCCTGTGGCGCAACCTGCAGGTGAATGAGCCCTCAAAGGTATTTGAGTGGCAGGTGTTGCCCTTTGGCACCACCTGCCGCCCCTGCTGCGCCACATATGCACTGCAACGCCATGTAGTAGATCATTGCCAGCCCGACGACACCTTGAGGTTCTCCTTGGAACAGTGCTTTTATGTTGACAACTGTCTTCGAATGTGCATACAGCAGGGGAAGCCAAACAGTTGGTGGATCGCCTTAGAGACCTCCTGTCCTCCGCGGGATTTGACCTGCGGCAGAGAGCCTCTAATGAGCCAAGTGTAGTGGACCATTTGCCCTCAGAAGCCAGATTTCAGAGCCTCGACCTGTGGTTAGCCCATGACAAAGTCAACCCCCAGGAATAAACCCTCGGCCTCAGCTGGAACTGGGAGAGAGACTCCCTGAGCTACAAGCAGAGACCAGTGTCCTATGATTCCCCCACCCTGAGAATTATCTACAAAGTCCTAGCCTCTTGACCCCTTAGGCTACCTCCTGCCTTTCTCCACCAGGGCCAAGCTAATCATCCAGTCAACTGTGGGACAAACAGCGAGGTTGGCTCAAAACTACCTGCAGCTCTGGTTCAAGCCTGGACCGCCTGGGAGGATGAGCTTCAGTACTTACCTCTCCTCAGCTTTCCTCAACTATATGTGCCCCCCCACCTTGAGGCTGCTACCTATGAGGTGCACATATTCGCTGATGCGTCAGAGCAAGCGTATGGAGCTGTGGCGTACCTGCGGACAGAGACTAAAGAGGGCCGAGTTCACCTGTCTTTCATCCTCACACGTTCCCGAGTGGCTCCCAGACGTGAGCATTCTATTTCACGCCTCGAGTTGTGCACCGCTTTAGTAGCAGCACAGCTAGCCAGTCTCCTCACGAAGGAACTTACCTTGAAGGTGGCTCACACCATCCTGTGGTCAGACTCTACGACCGTGCTCACCTGGTTTCATTCGCAGTACTGTCGCTACAAGGTATTTATCGGAGCGAGAGTGGCGGAGATACAGGAACTGATAGAGGGTTGCACTCGGCGCTACGTGGACTCAGACCGAAACTCTGCAGACGACCTAACAAGAGGTAAAACACTACAGGAGCTTAAGGAGCCAAACAGATGGTCCCAGGGACCCCCCTTCCTGCTGTTGAGCCCAGACAGCTGGTCCGAGAGACCCAGCACTGAACCTCCAGTGGATCAAGCCGAGCTCCGGAAAACTGCCTTCTGTGGAGTGATCATTACATCGACTACAGGTGATATCCCTGATGGCAGCGCATATAGTTCCTGGCAAGAACTCATGGATGTCACTGCTAATGAAATCCAGGGAGTAACTTCATCTACCACCTCACCCACAGCTGAATTATATCAGCAAGAGGAAACCAGAGTACTGCAGGAAGCCCAGAAACAGTCTTTTCCTGAGAACTACAAGCTCCTTGCAGCAGGAAAATCCATATCCCCTTCAAGTCGCCTGGCCACCTTGGCCCCTGTTTTTGATCCAACAGCTAGCTTGATAAGAGTAGGTGGTCGGCTTTGACGGTTGGAACACCTAGACATGCCCCTACATCCTGTGGTCCTGGATGCGTCTCATCCCATCACCCACCTGCTCATCCAAAGATATGACAGTGACCTGCATCACCCTGGGCCGGAGCGAGTTTTCGCAGAGATGCAAAGGTCGTTCTGGGTCATCCGGGGGCGAGAGGCAGTTCGGAAGCATCAACTTTCCTGTGCTGAGTGCCAACGTTGGAGAGCACAGCCTTCTATTCCTAGGATGGCAGACCTTCCTACTGCCCGCCTCCGACTCTATAAACCCGCCTTCTACTCTACCGGTGTAGATTGTTTCGGGCCCATGGTGGTGAAAGTTGGAAGACGTCAGGAGAAACGCTGGGGCATGCTTTTTAAATGCCTAACCACTAAGGCTGTACATTTGGACCTCCTCCCCAGCATGGATTCGGATGCCCACTTAATGGCATTGAGGAGGTTCATTACCAGAAGAGGGACTCCTGCAGAACTGTGGTTCGATCAAGGAACCAATTTCAAAGGGGGCGACCTAGAACTCAGAGAAGCCTTTGAAGATATGGTTCCAGTGTTGCAGCAACAGCTTGCCCGGCAGAGGATCAAGTTCAACTTCAACCCTCCAGCTGCTCCCCATTTCGGTGGGGTCTGGGAGCGGGAAGTAAGGTCGGTCAAGTCAGCACTCTACACATGTGTTGGATCACAACCTGTCCCTGAAGAGGTCCTACTTACTGTGCTCCTTGAGGTAGAGGCCATCCTCAACTCAAAGTCCTTGGGCTATGTATCAGCTGACATCGCAGACGTTGACCCTGTGACACCCAACAGTTTGCTCATGGGGCGGCCTGATGGCTCACTCCCTCAAGTGGTGTACTCAGAGACTGAGATTTTGAGCCGCAGGCACTGGCGGCACTCACAGATCCTGGTCGACCAGTTCTGGTCTCAGTTTATACGGGAATACCTACCGGGTCTTCAGACAAGACAGAAGTGGCAATCCTCTCCTCCAGATCTACAGGATAAGGCAGTCATCATGTTGGTGGACCCACAGCTACAGCGTGCTCAGTGGCCTGTTGGGCGCGTGGTTAAAGTCCATCGCAGTGATGACGGGTGCGTCAGGGCAGCTGATTTCAACATTAAGGGACATATTTTCACACGGCCAGTAGCCCGATCGGTGATGTTACCAGCTCTCCCACCAGGAGAGGAAGATCCTCCTCCTATCCCCGTGCTCCCTATAACTGACCAAGCCTTTTATTTGATGCAAAAGTGCTATGCACATTTGGGGGCGGCTGTATGAAAGACTCTTATTTTGAAGGTGGTGCCCTGGCGTAAATCACGCAATCACGTCCGGTGCAGCAGTTAGCCGCCTTGCATGCAGCCGAACGGACGGACTTTCCTTTTCTCTTATTATAGTTCATAAACCTGCCGGGACTGTTTGATATCCTGCCTTTTTTTTCCCTTTGTGACCTGAAGTTTGGTGAGTGTTTATTTGTGCAGCACCAGTGTGTTTAGTAAATGCACGAAAAACTAAACATAACCTCGACTACATACAACAGAAACTACACTGCATCTGTGTAAACTCCTGAACTGCATAGTGTGCAATAAATCACAGCAGTACTCACATCTGCGAACCAAGAAGATCTGTCCTCATTCCTGTGTCCTGACCGGCACCGCAACTTGCTTACTGTATACACCTTAAAGAATCAGCCTTCAGTACTATACCCTCACCTCATTCCCTCAGTTATAATGCCCATGATCTTCAGGCCCTTAGACGCCGCTGCATCACTCACCAGCAAGATTCTGTCATCGACATTACTAAGTGGGCCCAGGAATACTTCAAGAAACCACTGTCAGTAAACACAGTCTGCCGTGCCATCCACAGATGCCACCCAAAACTCTATCATGCAAAAGCCATTGTTGAGCATGATCCAGAAGAGCCGCCGTGTTCTGAGGGCTAAGGCTTATATAAAATGGACAGTAGCAAAGGGGCAAAGTGTCCTGCGGTTAGACGAGTCCAAATTTGACATTCTTGTTGGAAATCATGGGTGTCCTGTCCTCCGGGCTAAAGAGGAGAAAGACCACCCCTCCTGTTATCAGTGTTCAGTTCAAAAGCCAGCATCTCTGATGGTATGGGGATGCATTAGTGCATATGGTGTGGGACACTTACATGTTTTAAGAACCAATTTTTCTAAGGTTCAGACAGTCCGGATTGTTGACCCCCCTGGATTGGGCTGAAATTTTTGTGAGATGTTATGGTACCCAAACTTCAAAACTTCAAACTTCAAAACCTAAACCGTTCCAAAAGTCACAGCACCCCCTATTTTGGACCCCAGTAACAAAACAGTTACTAGTTCCCATTCCTATAATTCATAACTTTGAGGGAGTCCCAGTTCTTAGTTTCTTGATATGGAGACTACATGGAGGGTACAATACAAAAATACTGTTATTTTCCTGGGACACCTTTAAAAGTTGGCCAATAGGGGGCGCTCAAAACGCTCCGGGCTGAAAATGGCTTAAATTAGGCCTCCCATTATTTTGAAACTTTGAGGGTATCCCACAAATTTTATTGCAGGTATAGTTAATTTGAGAGGTGTCTGATAGGTTTGTACTGTCATTTCAGTGAGACACCCTCAAAGTTGGGAGAAATAGGGATCAAAAAAGAGGTCTTTTCAGGACCCGATTTCTCAAAACGTTGAGGGTGAATTCATGAACAAGTTACAGCATTTGGAAGGCAAAGACCTAAATATTAAAACAAAACAAGAAAATAACTGGGATCTCCTGTTATGAACTTTAAGTAACAAAAAACAAAATTGCACTTTTGTGTAAGGAGGTGACAGGCTTAACATCTAAGCTAGATGTTTTCTGGATGTCAATTTCACTTTTGATTGTAAGTGCCACCCACTGTGGCAGGCCGCAGCACAAAATATCCCTGCGCGCAACGAACTACTCTGCGCTCAAATGACTTGTTAGGTTACGTTTGTTTCAAGACTTTTAGCTCGCTATTTCGGTGTCAGCAAAGTTTAGCAGCGAGAGTAGGGAACGATTGACTTTTGTCCTACACACTTGTCGGTGTCCAGGAAAATAAAAAAAAGAAAAAAGAAACTTCACACTCATAAATTTGTAAATATTTTCTTGAAACTTTTAATAAAAGAGTTTTTATTATCACTAGGGGTAAATGCGTTGTCAAATACATCATGACACACATCAACTCCGACATGCATAGATACGTAGCACATACGAGCGTACTTTAAGCTAAAACCATGTTTTCTCGTGTTCCTAGTCACGTGACCATATGAGAGATGTGCAACTGAGCTCACGTTAGCACGTTAGAGTGACATCTTGGAAGTTTTTACTGTTAATTATTCATTGATTTTCAATGCCATGGCTGTCAAACATTCAGCGTGAACTTGCCATTGGCATGCTGAATATGAAAACATCCGTCACTGATGTTGCAAGGGTTATGGGATGCAGTCGACGGACTATCCATGATCTTCTGACACGTCTCCAACAAACTGGCACCACGGCTGACCGACCTCTTTCTGGTAGCCCACGTGTGATGTCAAAAGCAGAAGACCGACAAATTGTCTTACGTCATTTGCATAATCGATTTGTCACTGCAACGTCCACTAGGAATTCATTGTTTAGAGGTCGTGTGACTGCCCAAACCATACGTAATCGCCTGCACACTGGTCTTATTCAAGTTGTAACTTACCATTTTTACTCTTGGACATTTCTGTAGCATTTCCGGTGGAACTGGTTACATTAGGGACATTATTTTTATATTACACCATCTTTAATGAGTACAGAATTAAATAAAATCATCATTTAAAACCTCATTTCTTGTATGTTCAACTTATCTACCTTCAAACGAGTGTGAAGTTTTTATTTTGGCTGAGTATATGTTGAATTGCGCAGTAGTTTGCTAGCCAGCTTGTCAATTAGCTAGCGTTCACTACCTTGGATGTGGTTACCCAACACGTAGCCCATAAAATAAACACACAAGAAAAAGTCAACAATTTATCGCTAATAGGCTACTGAAATAGCAAGCAAGTTAGCAACATAGCTTGCAACGCAAAAGTGATATCAAACTGTAATTCAATTAAATTTATTTTGTAAAGCGCTTTTCATGGAGACTGTCACAAAGACACTTTACAGTGAGAGTTTAAATAAATAAAAGGGCAGTGCCCAGCTTATTCCCCACTACAGCAAATGAGGCAAAAAACTCCCAGTAGGGAGAAAAATCCTCGAACAGTGGTGAGAAAAAACTCCCAAGTGGGAAGAAATCTCAGGAGGAACCCGCCTATAGTGGGGAAGCCCATCCTCCGCAGGCTAGCTAATTAAGAACAAAAAAGTAAAATAGAACTAGAAAAAGAGTTTATTAAGAAACTCTGAGTTTGCATGTGATAGCACAGATCACTGTGTAATGTGATGTTTATTTTTGCATTGTCCAGCAATATGCTGTTTTAAAAGGTTCAAAGTGTCTTCTTTACTGATAGGCAAGTATGATAAACCATGATGACTGACCATTGCATGGTCGAAGTGATCAGGACATATTTAAGGGTTAAATTAGTTGTCAAGCTACATCATTGGTATATAGCATTACATAAGTTATTTGGATGATGATAATCGTTATTTTTGTCAGTAATGGTTCAGGTATGTACAACCCCAATTCTGAAATAGTTGGGACAAAGTGTAAATTGTGAATAAAATCAAAACGCAATGAATTTCAAATCACACCAGCCAGTATTTTATTCACAATAGTACAGAGATAACATAGCAAATGTTTAAACTGAGGATTTTAACAATTTTATCCACAAAATTAGCTCAATTCAAATTTGATGGCTGCTACAGGTCTCAAATAAGTTGGGACAGGGGCCTATTTACCATAGTGTAGCATCCCCTCTTCTTTTTAACACAGAGTGGAGGCGTCTGGGCATTAAGCAGACAAGTTTCTTGAGTTTAGCAATTGGAATTTGATCCCACTCTTGTTTAATACAGGCTTCCTGCTGCTGGAGACTTTTGGGTCTCATTTGACGGACTTGTCTTTTTATTATGCGCCAAACGTTCTCAATCAGTGAAAGACCAGGACTGCAGGCAGGCCAGTTCAGCACATGGACTCTTCTACTACGAAGCTATGCTGTTGTAATCGCTGCAGTATGTGTTTTTTTCATTATCCCGCTGAAAAACACAAGGCCTTCTCTGGAATAGATGTCATCTGAAGGGGAGCAAATGTTGCTCTAAAACCTTTATATACCTTTCAGCATTCATGGTGCTTTTTAAAACATGCAAGGGTCCCACACTATATGCACTAATGCATCCCCATACCATCAGAGATGCTGGCTTTTGAACTGAGTGCTGATAGCAGGAGGGGTGGTCTTTCTCCTCTTTAGCCTGGAGGACACAACGCCCATGATTTCCAACAAGAATGTCAAATTTGTACCACAGGACACTTTGCTACAGTCCATTTTAAATGAGCCTTGGCCCACAGAACACGGTACGTCTGGATCATGCTCAACAATGGCTTCCTTTTTGCATGATAGAGTTTTAGGTGGCATCTGTAGATGGCATGGAGGAATGTGTTTACAGACAGTGGTTTCTTAAAGTATTCCTAGGCCCATTTAGTAATGTCAATGACAGAATCATGCTGGTGAGTGATGCAGTGACGTCTTAGGGCCCGAAGATCATGGGCATCCAGTAAAGGTCTTCGGCTTTGTCCCTTATGCACAGAGATTTTTCCAGTTTCTCTGAATCTTTTGATGTTTTGCGCTGTAGATAATGAGAACCTTCAAAGCCTTTGTAATTTGACATTGAGGAACATTGTTTTTAAAGTATTCCATATTTTTTTACGCAAGGCTTCACAGGTTGGAGAGCCTCTGGCCACCTTTACTTCTGAGAGACTCAGTCTCTCTAAGACATCCCTTTTATAGCCAATCACGTAACACACCTGATGCCAGTTAACTTAATTACTTGCTAAATGTTCTTTTGGCTGATTCCCTTATATATTAATAGCTTTTTCAGCCCTTTTTTGCCCGTGTCCCAACGTTTTTAAGACCTGTTGCAGCCAGAAAATTTGAAATGAGCTCAGTTTGTGGGTAAAAATGTGAGATTTCTCAGTTTCAACATTTGAAATGTTATCTATGTTCCATTATGTATAACATTGGCTCATGTGATCTGAAAGTCATTGCATTTTGATTTTATTCACAATTAACACTTTGTCCCAACTATTGCGGAATTGGGGTTGTATTTGTTAATTATCTATACACTGGTTTTTCATGGCTATTGATGCACTATCATCAATATTATTTATTAAAAATACATATTGTTTATCTAAGTCTAACGATACATGGCAGACATTTAGAATCATTCTGTTGCTTTTATCAATATTGTAGAGCAGACATTGCTAAAAGATGTATTATTATCCCCCGCCAACACGGAGTGGGAGGGGGATATAGGTTTGACCTCCGTCCGTCAGTGCGTCCGTGCGTCCGTGCGTCCGTCCGTCCGAGATAAAGGGGACAGCTTTACTCAGAAACTACTACAGATACAGTAACCAAATTTGGTGTGTAGCTTCAGACCATAAAGGCCTTGATCGAGTTCGAAAATGAGAAGCGCCCGATTGGCGGGGGATGTTGTAGACCATGTCGACTTGTTATTATTATTATTATTATTATTACTTTATAATTGGTTTCCTGACTGGCAGCATCACCACCTTGTAAAGCAGCTGCAGTAATTGAGAGGCACAGGGTTCATCGGGTGGTGCAGTCAGCCCAGCGAGTTATTGGTGCTGTATTGCCCAACCTGATGGACTTAAACCATTTGAAGTGAGGACCCCTGTGAGTGTGAGGTCGACCACCGTGCTGCTCTACTGACTAAGATGAATGATGGGCAACCAAATCTCACTGCTTTGAACGACATGTGGATCTGATGAATCACAAAACTTGAACAATTTGATAATTATGTATGTATTATTATAGATGTATGATTTTTGTTAGTATTATTATTGGTGTTAATAACAATAATACTATTACTATTTTTGACTATTATCATTTTATGAAAATATTTATATTAATTATGATATTCATATCATACAGAACCCTCCCCAAGAATGCAAAGTGTCTTTTATAGTTTTTATGATGATAATGATATGATGAATATTATTGATATTCTAATCACTAGATAAAAATAATCAAGTATGGTTGACTGTTCAATTTTTGTGTCGACACATATTTCGTTCCAAAGTAAATAATGTGTTACTCTCGCCGATTCTGGCTTGGTTTTGGGTCTCTCACATTGTTTTTCATTCTAGAGCTGGAAATTGGAGATTTGGAACAGCTCATTGAGACGAGTGTTATTTTCAGAATAATACGGATGATTAGTTTTCCAATTTAGAGTTCTTTCCAGATCGGTTGCTTATTTTAAGGAGCTATTACAGATTATCAGTCAACATTCCAATCATATATGGCCTGTGTCGTGTTAGAGATGACCCGGATTCTCGCTGTTCAACAGTGATAATTTAATTTCGTCCATTTCGGAAGATCTAAATATCATTTCAGAGGCAAATGCTTTTATAACGTCGTGTTAAATGGAGTAGCCTAAGTGACGCAGTAGCTATATGAGTGAGATCGCGCTGATGGTTAGCGAGCCAGAGTCCGTGCATACAACCATTGCTAAATGTTGCGACAGATCATTAAATGCTGATATAGATACTGTGTCCTCCGTCCCTCTTGCATTGTTCTTGCTAGCTGTTCGGACTATTCTTATTGGATAGGAATCGCAAATCTAGCCATTTTTCATTACCCATGCTATTGTAATATGACTCGTGATCGCTGTAATCCGCATAATTATACGGTGTTCTTTGGTGGCTTCTGTGAGTGCTGAGCGTCTCCCGATTTAGCTTTTAGAGCTCAGATGATGGAAAAAATGCTACGGGTCTGACAGAAACCTGAAATCGGTGTGCTAATTTTTGGACATCATAATGGCCATTCTGTTATTAAGGGTAAGAGTATTTCATGCATGACTGATTTATAAACTGTACAGCTGACTATGTTTATACCCTACTGCTATATTCTGAATGCACATGACAGCGATATTGGTCAACTGCAGAGAAAATTTCAATTTTCGATGTTGAAATGAATTTTAACAAAGCATACTGCCTGTTTATATTTAGCGGACAAATGTTCGCGTCGACGCGAATTTTGCATAGAATTTACATAGCAGGTGGGTCCAGTGCAAGACTGCGGTCAAGCTATCACCAGTTCGCAAAACGACGGTGAAACTATCACCGCTAAAATTTTGATGCGCAATTACAGCGGATAGCGCGGTACTTTGGTCACGTGATACAAATGCTGTCAAAATTCGGCTTGCTGAGAGAAAAACCGAGGCTTATTCAACGAAAGAATGCGTATATTTTCTTCATAAAAAAATCGTCAACAACTTCCTTTGAAAATGTCTTCTTTTTCTTTTTTCAATAAATAGTTCACATTTTGTGCAGATTGAAATGTGAGATTTTGGCGAGCTGCTGTGAATCCAGATGATAAATAATTGCTTGTAACTGTAATAATGTTTTACTTAAAGCAAATAGTTAATGAAAAGTGACACTTGATTATGATAGAAGAGGGATCCTCCTATAAGCCCACCAAATATTGAGAGATTCTGTGGTGGATATTTTTAATAAATGGCCATCAAAGTTGATACTGTGCAATGTGGGACTCACGTGTTACTTTTTTCTAACTATTTGATTTGCAGGAAATAGATGTCCGCAAGTATGACGCCCCCATCCAATTTTCTGCAATCCCACATTTCACAGTATCAACTTTGATGGCCATTTATTAAAAATTTCCACCACAGAATCTTTTCATATTTGTTGGGCTTATAGTAGGATCCCTTTTCTATCATAATCAAGTGTTACTTTTTTCTAACTATTTGATTTGCAGGAAATAGAGGCCCTTAAGGATGACGCCCCCATCCAATTTTCTGCAATCCCACATTGCACAGTATCAACTTTGATGGCCATTTATTAAAAATATCCACCAAAGAATCTCTCAATATTTGGTGGGCTTATAGGAGGATCCCTCTTCTATCATAATCAAGTGTCACTTTTCTCTAACTATTTGCTTTAAGTAAAACATTATTACAGTTACAAGCAATTATTTGTCATCTGGATTCACAGCAGCTCGCCAAAATCTCACATTTTAATCTGCACAAAATGTGAACTATTTATTGAAAAAAGAAAAAGAAAAGTCATTTTCAAACTACATTATGGAAGTTGTTGACGATTTTTTAATGAAGAAAATATACGCATTTTTTCGTTGAATAAGCCTCGGTTTTTCTGGCTCCATGTAGCATTTTGTTTTACCTAGCTGGACATAGCTAAGCGTTTTTCTGGTCATTTTTGTTGTATATAATTATTTCGTTATAAGAGTGTAGCTAGCATGCTAGCTAGCTACATGGAACTCCGTGCTGTGACACGGAGCCTGAGAAACTATAATTGCGATACATTTTCATGAAAGAATATGCCAGTTGGCATGAAATACTTATGTTTCCTAATTGTATGAGACTTGTTTGTTGTGAAGTTACGATTAAATTTGTGCTTTGATTGCTATTTGCATTGCATTATTCCGCATACTTTCGCTGCATACTGCCCGTTTATAGTTAGCGGACAAAGCGATCGCGTTGACGTGGATCTCGCATGGAACTGTACACAGCAGATGCGGTCCGCTTGTCAGCCATGCTGGGCTTGCCGGAATCGCCGATTTTTTAAAAAGATCGTATAACGTGTTATATTTTCTTCTGTGTCTAGGTAGCTCGGTTTTGCTATTTGTTTTACCAAGCTGGACATAGCTAAGCATTTTTGTGGTCATTTATGCAGTATAAATGAATTTGACTTATATTACAAGGCGAGTTAGCTAGCTGTTAGCTAGCTGCCCGGGATCAACTACGCCATGCCTAGGGGACCAGCGCATTGTTCGTCGATCCTCGTATTAAAATAGAGGCCGCTGCGGCTCGTAGGCCTATTTGCCTGATGCCTGAGGAGCCTGGATTGTCGTGTATTATATTGTCTGCTTAGGTAATGTTATTAATTTTTTTTTTGCGAAATGAACAGTACGTAGAATTTCTGCGAACGTTTGTGCCGTATGTAATTATTTCGTTATAAGTGTGTTGTGTTGTGTTGTGACACGGAGCCCTGCGAACCATAATCGCGATGCATTTTCAGAAGACAATATGCTAGTTTGCATAAGATAATTATGTTTCATAATTGTATGACATCTGTCTGTTGTGATGTTACGAATAAATTTGTGGTTTGATGGCTATTTAATTTGTATTATTCAGCATATTTTCTCTCGCATCGGAAGCAAAACAAGATGGCGGCGTTTCAATTTTGTCTCGATGCTGTTTAGCCAATAGGAAAAGAGAGAGAGAATGGTCGATGCTGTTTAGCCAATTGGAAAAGTGAGCGAGTGTGGTTGTGCAAGAAAGCCTCGCTCCCATTGAAAATGAATGGGCTCCATTCATTGTCTATGGGAATTTTTCATTTTTAATTGCTAATAATTAATAAACTATAATTAATATTGATATGATTTTGAATAGCAGCGACCTGCACATATAGTAGAATAATTTGGTATGCAGGTTGTATGGGTAGTATGAAAACTGTAGGAGGAGTTAGTGTTTACAAAATGGGAAGAAAGAGAATAAAAATAAAAATAAGTTGAAAGATCCTGAGAAATAACAAGAGTTTGCATGCTTCACATGCAAACTAATGAAACGGCAAAAGAGTTCCATTTAAGTCTATCTGAAAAGTGGCATCGGTAGCTTCAGGAAGTGGCAAGTCGAGGATAGTGCAGGACTGGACCAGGACCGGATCAGGACAACAGCAGCCAGCGCTCATGGTGAGGGACAGGGCTCATACGGTCCAGGACTCAGGGTAGTGGACGGAAAGATCCTTGGAAAGAGACACAGAAGAAAGGGGTCTGAGGCACTGGATAAAACTACTGCATGTTAATAAAAGTACCGTCCTCTGTCATGTGCCAAGTAAGAAGTTATAAGCAGACTGGTCAGGAAACAGTCAGCAACCCCCCCCCCCCCACCGCCACCCACTTCCTGCCGCACATAGGCCCAACACTTGTTCGATCACTTTTGATTTTCTAAACAATAGTACCATATGGACCTCCCCGGTGACTAAGGCCATAGCAAGCCCCACTGGCACCGTTAATGCATGCTCACTGCCACTGGTTCCACATGGATTTACTTAACTCTGGCTTCCAATATCTTGTGAATCCATCATGAAAGTAGGTTTTAGTCAGTCCCATCAGAGCCAATAAATGTTGATACATAACTAATCATGATCTAATCATAGGCTTGACTAAAAAGGTAAGTTTTCAGCCTACTCTTGAACACAGAGAGTGTGTCTGAGGCCCGAATGTTTGTTGGGAGATTGTTCCACCAGATTGGGGCTTTGTCGGAGAATGCTCTGCCTCCAAATGTAAGTCTAGATATATTTGGATTTTCAAAAATCCAGCACCTTGTGAACAAAGTAATCTTGGAGGGGAGTAAGGAATGAGAAGTGCACTAAGATATTCTGGGGCCAAACATTTAAGGCTTTGTAGGTAAGCAGTAGAATTTTATATTCAATTCTAAATTTGACAGGCAGCCAGTGAAGGCTTTTCAGTACTGGGCTAATGTGGTCATATTTCTTCGTCCTGGTAAGAACCCTAGCAGCAGCATTCTGCATTAATTGAAGGCGATTCAGGATATAACTGGTGCAGCCTGGCAGTAAAACGTTACCGTAATCCAGCCAAGAGGACACAAATGCATGAACCATTTTTTCGGCGTCCTGAAGAGACAACGTTTTTCTCAGCTTAGGTATATTTCTAAGATGAAAGAAAGCCACTTTTATGATGTTATTAATATGACAGTGGAGAGAGAGTTCTGAATCAAGGGTGACACCAAGATTTCTGACAACAGCTTTGGCAGAAACGGGGAGTCCATCAACATTGAGGGAAAACTTGAGGAATGTGTCTCTGAGCGATTTGGGACCAATTACCAATATCTCAGTCTTATCTGGATTTAAAGAGAGAAAATTCTGTGTCATCCCTGCTTTAACAGCTTTAAGACACATCTCTAATCTAGTTAGTGGATCAGTTTCATCTGGCTTAAAATATAAAGCTGCGTGTCATCTGCATAACAGTGGTACTTCACATCATATTACTTATGATGCTTCCAAGGGGAAGGGGGGTGAAGGTGCAAATTGGTCTAAAAGCACCTTTTTTGGTACACTGATCAATTTGGGCCTGCTGGGCTCAAATCTGCTGGGAGCCAAAACAAATTCTCAATGGTTCCCGCCATATTGGACAATTCAAAATGGCTGCCTCTCGAAAACAGAAATGATCATTTCTTGTCAACAAATTGTCACAAAATAGCAAATAAAAGCATTTTTCCAGGGTTTTTGACCACAAGGAATCCAAATCTGGTTTCTGATTGACTGTATCTATAACAGGGGCGGCTATATTGGATGATTCAATATGGCCGTCACCGAAAATGTGTATTTCTATAATTTTCATTCTCAAACCCCAAACTGATAGCAAACATATGTATATCAGCTGCATATCCCACGATGAGGTCAGTGAGCACTCATAAATAAAATTGAAACCGGAACAAGAATTTATATAGCAATGAATCAAAGCATGTTTTTACATTCAGTTCACACTTAGCACGATAGAATATGTTTGGCAAAATCTGTACAATCTCTAAATGATCTGGAGTAGTATATGTGCTTAAACCTACTTAGCCTAATCTAATTGAGTATTTTCATTTTCCTTATCCTATGTCACTGTAAACAATACATACAATATGAACTGCTTTCTTTGCAAATGTCAGCCAATCAATAAATCAACAAATAAATCATTTCACCAAGCATGGTAGTCTCATTGATGCCATGTGGTTTGGCTTGCGAAAATGAGCTTTTGTGTCCTCATTGTTGACACAACCCCCTTCACATTTGCAGAGACCTGTGCAACGCACACCAGCCCTGCTGCCCTTGCAGTTCCTACTGCATGACTTGACACAGCCACACTGTAGGAGGATGGAACAGGCTTTGCTGCTGTCCTCGAGGGTAGTCCAGAAAGGCAACCACCGACCACTTCTGTCCTTGTGCCAGCCCCAGTCCTGGAAGTCAGGGATGTCCATATGGACTGATGTTGCCTGATTCCAAATGATGGCCTGCAACACTGCCCTGTGGTTGTGCTGATATAGGGCAGCCTGGGTTGGTGGTAAAGCTTCCAGAGTCTTCTTTCCACTGGTAAATAGCCGAAGCCTGGCTTCATTGACTCTGTCAAGCCCACAGCTTTTGCTGTACATGACCACAACAAACCGCTCTAAGGTTTGCATATGCTGAGACTGTGGGCTGAGTTCTAGGGCATGACTGGTGATGGCGACTGGTGTGTCTGTCAGTCCAGTGGTGTTCTGCCAGGCTGACCAAGCAGTCTTTTTGCCACATCCCAGAAGGTGTGAGACAGTATCGCACCCTGAGATTGCATGAAACAGTGGCAGAGCCATGCATCTTGATGGTCCCAGCTGGGCAGACAGGGTGTGAATGGGTATATCATGCATCTTCTTCCCACTGCCAAGGCAAACCCACAACTGGGATAGACTAAGTGATGCAAACCAGTGTAGGGTCAGATTGACCACATCACTGTCAACTGTGCGCACCAAGGCAATCTGATGACCCTGACTGGCTGCATGGGCAAGGTGAAGGAGAATTCTGGTGTCAGCCTCAGTATGGTTGCATGGCTTGCAGACCAGAGATGTCTTGCTGTTTGTTGGAGAGCACACCCTGCAGGTTGGTACTCAGGAGAAGTCTCCCACTTAGATCCTGCTTAACAAGCTCTTTACTCAGAAATGGAAACAGTTCCTGCTTGTTGTCAGTGTTCTTGAGGAACCCAGCGTTCCAGTCCTGCTTGGGAATACGAGTGTTGCCATCCCCTATCCTGGTACGCGGGCCTGTGCCACAATGCTGGTGTGTGAGGGTTTTGAGGTTATTTTCTGGGTAGGTGCCCCAGACAGCATCAACCCGTGTGACAGCTGGAGTGACTTGGGACTCCGCAAATGGCACCAGATGCTGTGACACGAAGGCCCGTATTCAGAAACGACACTCACACTAATTGAGTGCGTGTGAGTACTAAAACTTAGTTAGTGTCAGGTTATACTAAATGAGTCAGAGGTTGCCTTAACACTCATTTGCTTTCAGAGACATCTCTTACACTGAAAATAGCCTCTCTTTCTGAGTGAAGGTTGAGTGCAGGGAACACCTCCCTCGAGCCGCGCTAACTTGCGCCGGTATTTCGTTGTCATGGCTTTCAGGTGGTTACAAACATTAGAAACTCTGGATCATTTACAGCCACGTGCTTGACGCAATCGCAACTATGCAAATTTTAACTCTAATGATGATAATAATGCCGGTAACTTACTAACTTACCACCTGGTTTCAGTGTTTACGAACTGCACTGTAGTGAACTCGAGGTTAGCATTTGTGTACCCACCAGTGGCTACTGGTGAACTGGCAATAGGGGAAGCTCAAAACCATCCCTTAAAGATAATGATTGAAAAAAGGTCATATCCAATCATTTATTAAAATTTTATTTACTTGAACTACAAAAATCCAAAGGAATATCATGTATCGCCAGTTCTACTTGTTAAGTTAGAATGAGCATTGATAATTAGGCTATCGCCCTGTTTTCAATTCATTTAAATTACCATTGCAAAAACTCTGAGAACTCTCATCATTATCAGATGTGAGTATAGTGAAGTGACAACTTGTGAGCATGGAAAGTTATTCCATATTTACACTTTGTCACCTTACTATCCTAATGCAAACTTCTTAGATTATGCCATAATAGTAATCTATTTGTCTATATTATTATTATGGCATAAAAGCCTCAGTTTTCTATTGCAATCAAGTATTTTCAGTGTCATTTCTGCTTCATGTAGTTAAGACTAAATTGTGCTTTTTGTGGTTGAACACATCATTGTCCCAAATTTTGATTATTTTTGACTGTCGGCCATATTGGATTTTTTAAATATGGCTACTTTGGTCAAGACTATTGTAAATCAGTTACCAGATTCAAATTCCTTGTTGTCAAAAACCCCTGAAAAGTGCGTTTGTTTGTAATATTTCCACGTTTCATTGACAGATGACAGAAATATCTGTTTTCGAGAGGCGGCCATTTTGAATCGTCCAAGATGGCGGCACCATTGAGAATTGGCTTTGGCTCCCGGCAGATTTGGATCAGGCATATCAAAATGTGCCAGTGTACCGAATTTGACACTTTTAGACCAATTTGCGCAATCCCTCTTATATTCCCCACTAACAGACCCGACTATAAGGAAAACAGCAGAGGACCCAGAACAGATCCTTGAGGTATTCCAAAGTTCATGTTGGAATACTTGGAGGAATTACCATTTACTCTAACTGTCATCTATCAGAAAGATGAGACTTAAACCATGATAGGGCGAGTCCAGAAATACCAACCAGATTTTTTAGCCTGTGAAGAAAAATATTGTGGTCTATTGTTTCAAAGGCAGCACTTAGATCAAGTAGGACAAGGACAGACATGCGGCCACAGTCCATGGAGAGAAGTAGATCATTCATTACCACAGTGAGGGCTGTTTCAGTGCTGTGATGTTTTCTAAAGCCAGACTGAAACCTCTCATGTACCTTATTCATTTGCAGGAAGAAAATAAGCTGTTGGGCAACACATTTCTCAAGGATCTTGGATAGAAATGGAAGGTTTGAGATCGGCCTATAATTATTCAAAACTATTGGATCTAAATTTGGTTTGGTAATGCAGTAGCTTTGGTAATGCAATAGCTAGCTAGGTAGACAGCCAACTGGTTATCGGGTTAAAAGTGAAATTTCAAAAGCGAAATTGACATCCAGAAAACATCTAGCTTAGATGTGAAGCCTGTCACCTCCTTTGAGCAAATGAGCCAAAACATGCATGCAATGTTGACTTGTTTGTGCATTTTCACTCTGTAACTTCAAAGTGCATCCATGTGACTCCTGAAGTCTCAAACAGCATGGAAGCAAAATTTAAGATATAGCTACTCTAGAAAACCTCAGGAACTGTTTTTAAAAAAGGAGTTGATTTTGTTTGGGGCTCAACAGTAGGCTACTTGTCTATCGGTAGGCCTTATGGTGCCCTAGTATTTGAACGGTGACTGCCGCCAAGTGCAATTTTGCTTTTTGTAACTAAAAGTTCATAACAGGAGATTTTTTTTAGTTATTTTCTTGTTTTGTTTTAACATTTAGGTCTATGTCTTCCAAATGCTGGAACTTGTTCATGAATTCACCCTCAAAGTTTTGAGAAATCGGGTCCTGAAAAGACCTCTTTTTTTGAGTCGGGACCCTTTTTGGACCCCTTTTTCTCCCAACTTTAAGGATGTCCCACTGAAATAACAGTACAAACCTATCAGACACCTCCCAAATGAACAATACCTGCAATAAAATTAGTGGGATACCCTCAAAGTTTCAAAATAATGGGAGGCCTAATTTAAGCCATTTTCAGCCCGGAGCGTTTTGAGCGCCCCCTATCGGCCAACTTTGAAGGTGTCCCAGTAAAATAACAGTATTATTGTATTGTACCCTCCATGTAGTCTCCATATCAACAACTGGGACACCCTCAAAGTAATGAATTTGAGGGGTGGGTACTGGTAACTTTTTTGTTACTGCCCTAGGGGGTCCAAATTAGGGGGCGCTGAAACTTTGGTTGTAAGAGGTCAACCATGGAACGGTTTGGGTTTTGAAGTTTGGGTACCATAAACACCTCACAAAAAAAATTTCAGCCAAATCCAGGGGGGTCAACAATCCAATTTGTCTGATATTGTCCTATCCTTCGAAAAATTGGTTCTTAAAAAGCACCATGAATGCAGAAAGGTATATAAAGGTTTTAGAGCAACATCTGCTCCCCTCCAGACAACATCTATTCCCGGGAAGGCCTTGCGTTTTTCAGCAGGACAATGCAAAACCACATACTGCAGCTACAACAACAGCATGCCCATATGGAAAAGATATAGATAAATTTTATAAAGTATTTATCTCTTTTATCTGAAACTTGTAAGTTACACATAAGACTGTCAAACCAGATATAAAATCCTCAGTAAAATTACACAATATGACACTTGTATGATTTGGGAACTTATAAGAACAATATTTGGTAGTAATTCCACATACAATATCCTTATTAGATGTGTGTAATGTCAGACTTATATGAGTTGGACAACCATCAGTGAAACTAAAATCTTACAAGTATTATAGAAAACACTTACAAGACTTATGTGAGGTCCCACATCTATAAGACATACAAATTAAAAAAAACATCATTTTATAATAAAATTACATGGAAAAGCACAAGATGAATTTTAATAAACTGGGGTTTGACATATAATAATCACAAGAGCTTAAAAACCTAACCCCTTAACTTTGGATAAATAACTGATATGGAATCAGTTAGACACCAAAAGCGGGGTGAAGGGAAATGAGGATTTATTAAACAAAAAACAAAACAGGCACGAGGGCCAACGAAAAACTTGGCCCAAAGGGTTGCAAAAGACAAACTAAAGTATGCTGCACAGAGCTATAAACAAAGAATGCAAAACGACAAAAAACAAAAGGCACTGGAAACTCCAGGCGAGAAGATCATAAACAGAAAAGAACAATGATGCTAAGAATACAAAACGCTATATACAAAACGACAAGAACTATGGTCATGAAAAGTAGACTGGAACATGGACTTGGCAAAGAAACTAGGAATGAAACTCGAAGTGTAAAATCCTGAAACAAGAAACTGTTAAAACTGTGACATGAACATGAACTATGAACTATGGAATCTTGGAACATGAAACTGTTAAAACCATAAGCAATACTGTTCTGGCCAAAGGCCAGAACCCTGGAACACAACAGTACCCCCCCCTTACAAAAGCGGCACCTGACGCGGACAAAAGACACCAATAACTAAAATACATGAAGCCGCACAATACTAAATACAAATCCACAAGACTAATAACCAAGTAAATACTAAGGACAAAAACTCTGACACAAAACACCTAACCAAGAAACATTAAACATAAACAAGATTACTTGGTTCTCCAGCAAGCTGGGGCTAAGGCTTAGGGCTATGGCAACGGCTATGGCTAGAGGCTATGGCTATGGGCTGTGGGGTATGGGCTATGGGGTTGGGGCTGTGGCTATGGCTTGGCTTGGCTTGAGGCTGTTGTCTAGGATGTGCCTGGCAGGGACCCAGGAACGCTCCTCTGGGCCATACCCCTCCCAATCCACGAGGTACTGGAGGCCCCGGCCCCTCCGTCGGCAATCCAACAGAGACTTGACTGTGTAGGCCTCCCCTCCGTCGATGAGCCGAGGAGGAGGCGGAGGCTCAGGTGGGGGCATGAGGGGGGAGGTGGCAACAGGCCTCAGGCGTGAGACGTGGAACACAGGGTGGAGACGTCGCATGGTGGATGGGAGCTTGAGCCGGACAGCAGTGGGGCTGATGATCCTCTGGATGGGGAAAGGACCCAGGAAGCGAGGAACCAGCTTGCGGCTTTCCACCCGGAGAGGGATGTCCTGCGCCGCTAACCAGACCTTCTGGCCGACCCGATAGTGAGGGGCTGGGCGCCGACGCTTGTCTGCCGTGGTCTTCATCGTCTTGCCCGCCCGAACCAAGGCGCGGCGAGCAGACAGCCACACACGGCGACACCGCCGGATGAATGCCCCGGCCGAAGGCACCCCGACTTCCTCCTCCTGGCTGGGGAACAGTGGAGGCTGGTAGCCCATACAGCACTCGAAGGGGGAGAGGCCGGAGGCAGAGGCGGCGTGGGAGTTTACGGCGTACTCGACCCAGGGTAGCATGGTAGACCAGGATCTTGGGTTGGTCGAGCACACGCATCGGAGGACCGTCTCCAGGGTTTGGTTGGCCCGCTCAGTCTGTCCATTGGTCTGTGGGTGGTATCCGGAGCTGAGGCTGAAGGAGGTGCCAAGGGATGTGCAGAATGCTTTCCAGAACTGGGAGGTGAATTGGGGACCACGATCTGATACTATATCCACAGGAATGCCATGGGGACGGACAACATGCTGGATAAGTAGATCAGCTGTGGTTTTAGCAGAGGGGAGCTTGGGAAGGGGCACGAAGTGGGCAGACTTGGAGAACCGGTCAACAATGGTGAGGACAGTGGTGTTTCCATGGGAGACGGGCAGGCCAGTGACGAAGTCCAGAGCTATGTGGGACCAGGGACGGTGAGGAATGGGCAGTGGTTGGAGCAGACCAGAGGGAGGTGCGTGGGAGGACTTGGCGCGGGAACAGACTGAGCAGGCAGAAACGAACCCCCGGACCTCTGCTGCCATCTTGGGCCACCAGAAACGTCGCTGGATAAACCGCAGGGTCCGGCCGACCCCAGGATGGCATGACAGGTTGGAGGAGTGGCCCCACTGGAGAACGTCAGACCGGGCAGCTGCAGGGACGTACAGGCAGTTGGCAGGGCAGGCACTGGGCGTAGCTGCGCCGTTCTGGGCGTTGCGGACCAGCTCCTCAATCCGGAGGCACACGTTGTTGACAAAGCAGGTACTTGGCAGGATGGAGCTGGGCTCTCCCTTGGACGAGGAAGCGTCGAAACGCCTGGAGAGCGCGTCAGCCTTGGTATTCTTGGACCCCGGCCTGTAGGCCAGGGAGAAGTTGAACCGGTCGAAAAAGAGGGCCCATCTGGCTTGTCTGGGTGTCAACCTCTTGGCAGAACGGAGGTACTCTAGGTTTTTATGGTCCGTCCAGACCAGGAACGGAACCCTTGCCCCCTCAAGCCAGTGCCTCCATTCCTCCAGGGCCAGCTTCACCGCCAGCAGCTCCCGGTTCCCGACGTCGTAGTTGGACTCCGCAGGTGTCAGCCGGTGGGAGAAGAACGCGCATGGGTGTACCTTCTGATCATTGCTGGATCTTTGCGATAGGACCGCACCAACCCCGACATTGGAGGCATCCACCTCCACAATGAACTGCTTGGCGGGGTCGGGGGTGGTGAGGATGGGCGCGGTGGTGAAGCGCCTCTTCAGCTCACAGAAGGTCACCTCAGCTTGCGGAGTCCAACGGAACGGCACCTTGATGGAGGTAAGGGCCGTAAGGGGAGCTGCCACGGTACTATAATTCCTGACGAATCGCCGATAGAAATTGGCGAAGCCCAGGAAGCTCTGTAGGGCCTTGCGGTCCTTGGGTGCGGGCCAGTCCACCACAGCCTTGACCTTCTCCTCGTCCATTCCCAGGTGGTTTGGGGAGATGACGTGCCCCAGGAAGGAGGTAGTGGTGGCGCTGAACTCGCATTTCTCGGCCTTGACAAAGAGGCGGTTTTCGAGGAGGCGGCGGAGCACCTGGCGAACATGGTTCGTGTGCTCCGTCCTGTCCCGGGAGAAGATCAGGATGTCGTCAAGGTAGACGTAGACGAACCTCCCGATCATGTCTCCAAGCACATCGTTCACCAAGTTCTGGAACACTGCGGGTGCGTTGGTCAGGCCGAATGGAACCACCAGGTACTCCCAGTGGCCGCTGGGGGTGTTAAAAGCGGTCTTCCATTCGTCGCCTTCCCTGATGCGCAGGAGGTGGTAAGCATTCCGCAGGTCCAGCTTGGTGAAGATGGCCGCCCCTTGAATGAGGTCGAATGCCGAGGTCATCAGTGGGAGTGGGTAGCGGTTCCTGACTGTGATTTTATTCAGGCCTCGGTAATCGATGCAGGGGCGCAGGGAACCATCCTTCTTTTTGACAAAGAAGAAGCCTGCCCCCGCAGGCGAGGAGGATGGACGGATGATGCCTGCTGCCAAGGACTCCCGGATGTACTTGTCCATGGCCCCCCTCTCTGGCTCAGACAAGGCAAAGACTCGACCCCTAGGAGGTGCTGTGCCAGGCTGGAGGTCGATAGCACAGTCATACGGGCGGTGCGGGGGCAGGGACACCGCACGGGACTTGCTAAAGACTGTAGCCAGATCGTGGTATTCGGGGGGCACTCTGGAGATGTCTGGCCTCCCCTCGGGAGCTGGTCCACCCGCAGAGCAAGAAGGTCGGGAGTCGAGGAGGCAGCTGGCCGAACAGGAGGCACTCCACTCCCGCACCTCATGGCGGGCCCAGTCAATCACCGGCCCGTGTTGCGCCAACCAGGGATGACCCAGGACAATCGGAGAGCGAGGCGTCTCAGTCACAAACAGCTGGACCTGCTCGCGGTGGTTACCGGACGCCAGCAGCTGGATGGGAGCAGTCCGGAAGGACACCTTGGCAAGGGGTTGCCCACCCAGCCCTGAGATGGACAATGGGCTGGGAAGTTGGCATAGGGGAACCCCCCACTCGGCAGCAGCTCTGGCGTCAATAAAGCTCTCCTCAGCCCCCGAGTCAATGAGGGCGATGGTCTTGCGGGAGCGGCCCTCCCAGGTCAGGGTCACAGGAACGCAGGTCCGGCGGTAGGAGGAGGTCTGCTTGGATGAGGAGCCCACCATTACTCCTCCAGACGCTAGTGGGCGCTGTCTTGACGGACAGCCTCGGACCGCATGTCCCTGCTGGCCGCAGTAAAAACACGCCCCCGACCTCCTTCTCCATTGGCGCTCCTGCTGGGTGAGCCGGGACCTCCCGATCTCCAGAGGAGATGCCTCTCCAGGAGAGAGTGTGGTGACGTCCCCCCTCGGCTGGTCCTGAGGCGACGCGCGATCAGGGCACGGGGGTTGGATCTGGCCAGAAGGGGCAGAACGTCGGCCAGGGCCAAGGGTGAGCGCCCTCTCCTCCAGGCGGCTGTCGATGCGCAGGGCCAGGTCTATAAGGGCCTCTGGAGACTCAGGGATCTCACAGAAGAGCAGTCGATCCTTGACTGGTTCGGACAGCCCCTGGAGGAACACGTCACAGAGCGCCTCCTTGCTCCAGCCAGAAGTAGCTGCCACCGTCTGGAAGTCGATGGCATAGTCCGCCACCGATCTCCTCCCCTGCCTCATCCTCAGTAACTCTCGCCCTGCAGCTCTCCCCTGCTTGGAGCGGTCGAAGATGCGCAGCAGTTCCTCCGCCAAGGCCTGGTAGGTGGTAGTACAGGGCAGCCGAGCCTGCCATGCGGCAGTTCCCCACAGGCGAGCCCGCCCCGTCAGTTGGGAAAAGACGAAAGCGACTCGGGCCGACTCCGAGGCGAAGGTGGAAGGCTGCAGAGCGAAGCACATCTCGCAGGAGGTGAGGAAGGCCCTGCAGAACCCTGGTTCTCCGCCGTACCGCTCAGGTGGTGGAAGGCAAGGCTCAGGACCTGGGTGCGTGACCGGCTGCAGCTGGGGTGCTTCTGCTCCGGGCTGGAGCACAGGTGCAGCGGTGGCAAGGGGCTGGGTAGCAGGCATGGTGGGAGCCTGACTGGAACCCGCCCAGGGGAGGCTGGCTTGCAGAGTGGTAAGTGCTGCCGTCAGCTCCCGGATCCGCTGCCGTTGACGCAGCAGCTCAGCCTCTTGCTGGGCGATCTTGCGCTCCATCCCGCTGGTGTCTAGGAGACAGTGTCTACTGATATGGAATCAGTTAGACACCAAAAGCGGGGTGAAGGGAAATGAGGATTTATTAAACAAAAAACAAAACAGGCACGAGGGCCAACGAAAAACTTGGCCCAAAGGGTTGCAAAAGACAAACTAAAGTATGCTGCACAGAGCTATAAACAAAGAATGCAAAACGACAAAAAACAAAAGGCACTGGAAACTCCAGGCGAGAAGATCATAAACAGAAAAGAACAATGATGCTAAGAATACAAAACGCTATATACAAAACGACAAGAACTATGGTCATGAAAAGTAGACTGGAACATGGACTTGGCAAAGAAACTAGGAATGAAACTCGAAGTGTAAAATCCTGAAACAAGAAACTGTTAAAACTGTGACATGAACATGAACTATGAACTATGGAATCTTGGAACATGAAACTGTTAAAACCATAAGCAATACTGTTCTGGCCAAAGGCCAGAACCCTGGAACACAACAATAACACAGAAAATACAGTTGTGCTGCTGTGACTCAATCAACATTATCCACCTGGAAGTAAATTCTTTTAATGTTATGATGTCACACTGATTGGCTTTACTCATTAATGGGAAATTTTTATAAGTGAACGGATCTTGGCCCCGCTTAGTTTTTCCCATGTTCATACAGTGGTAGAATAGTAGAATTTCCACAGTGGAGGTACCAGTAAAAACTCAGTTTTGTTAACTGTAAAGAAATAGCGTTGAAAAATCTGAGAAATTTACATATTCTGACTGAATATTAACATTATTTCACTGTAACAATTGTTCGCTGCTAATAAAGTCTGTTAAATTAAAAGGTTTGTCTAACAGCCATATTTTCAGTATTATAGATATTGAAAAACTGCATTTACAGATTGCATTAATGTAACTGGAATGAAATTGTAATGGTAGAAATTAATTGTCCTGGATGCTGACCAGGCAGTCTGTGCCATGCTTGTGTTAACTCAGTTTGATCCAATTGCAGTCAGTATAGGGTCAAATTAAGTCATGTCACTTCAGTATGTGATTCATATGTTTTTTTTACTATGTTCACTTGTATGAAATTGCATAAATTCATACATAAAAAGTTTGTATTTTATGTATTCCTATTGTAAATTTTATAGGCTAAAATATAGAATCAGCACAGAGTACTCGTACTCGCACTCGCAATAGATGATATTCAAAAAGCCGAGAAGCAGCTGCAAAATTTATTCGGCCAAGAAATTGATGTGCAGAGTGAAAAAAGTAAACCCGCAAACGTTTCGGTGCTCACACCATCCTCAGTGCAAATGACTAAGTGGCAGGACAAAACCAGTTAAATAGACATCACATGACTGCAAAGGACAATTGATTCTAATCAATCTCACAGAATACAATTGATACCTCAATTATTCAATTACAAGGGAGTATCAAAGATGACAATTGGTAGTAACAAAGAGGATTTAAAAAAATAAAATAAAAAAAATAAATAAACAACTAAATAATAATGCAAAAGAATATCAAAATAAATTAAATTAATGAGAAAGACATGCTGGTGCACGCTTAAAGAAAACAGGTTAAATCAAAAGAATCATTTAAACCAGCTGGATGAAGTGTGGATAAGTAATAGATCCAACGTGCTTCACACTGAAGTAGTAATTTGTCTATGTAACTTAGTCTACGACTGGGAAAAACACGGTCAATACCGAGCCAACTGAGATCAGATACACTATGATTAAATTCAACAAAATGACGTGCCACCAGAGATTTCAAATCCTTTCTATTAATTGCGCTACGATGTCCATTGATACATACTCTAAGTTGCCGCCGAGTGCAGCCAACATATTGTAGTCCACAGGAACAAAACAAAATGTATACACAGTTTTTGGAACTACAAGTAATGAATCTAGTAATGGTGTAACTCTTTTTAGTTACAAAACTAGTAAATGTATTAGTTTTCCTAACATCCCTGCATGATATACAATTTCTGCAGGGATAAAAACTGGAGGCATCGTCCAACCTTTCTTTGGCAATTTTAGAGGAATCATAACAATCGGCGCACACCAAGATGTCTTTCAAATTACGGGACCTAGAATAAACGAAAAGAGGGAGATCATGAAATAGTTTAGCACAAACAGGGTCAGTATTAAGAACATGCCAATGACTCTTTATGATGGTTTTAAGTTTATGACTCAACGGCGTATAAGTGATACAACACGTGATAGAGGAATCAGATCTTTTATTAAGCTTCCTATTGTGAGAAGGCACATCAAGGGTGGTAGACATAACCCTATCAAGAGCATCACTTCAAGAGCGATCTAAGAAATTAGAGTACATTTTTTTGATTTCTATATTAAAGTCATCATCCTTCATACAAATGCGTCTAACACGCAAAAATTGACTATATGGGAGTACCCTCTTAAGGGACTCTGGATGATAACTAGACGCATGTAGAAGACTGTTTCTATCAGTAGGTTTTACATATAGAGAAGTATATAGTGATTCACCATTAAGGGTTATCACCGTGTCCAAAAAATTGATCTTCTGTGAATACAATTCCAATTTAAACGTAATCGATTCCACCCAGCTGTTAGCAAATTCTAAAAAATTTAACAATTCTATTTCTGTACCTTCCCACACAAGGAATAAATCATCAATGTACCGTTTGTAAAATACTATGTTGTGAAGAAAAGGGTTATTGGTATACTGGTGATTATGTTCCATTGCTTTCTTTACAATTTTGGAATAAAATGACAGTTTATACATTTATTGACCAATGCCCATACCTTTCTTTTACCAATTTCAACTTTATTATGAGTCCAGAGGGCAATTGTTTTGCAAGCCAAAAACAACCGTACAACACCAGGAAGGACACAAGCAGCTCAAAGAACAATACACAACTCCAACATCAGACAGCATTAAAATCATTAAACAACAAGTATTTGCAACTAACGTGTCTTTGTCCCCCGCCACAAAATATGAAATTGTGTCAAAAAGAGCAATCTCTCGGTGTGACCTTGAGAGTGACGTGAAGGTCACCAAAAATGACTGGCGCCAGGGTATTACCCTAATATATGTTGACAACAAATTTGAAGGAAATCCGTCAATTCTTTCTTGAGATATCTCGCTGACAAGGATTTGGGACGTACGTACGGACGTACGGACAGACGGACGTGAATACTACGTCCCGCCGCTTCGCGCATTCCGCGCGGCTGGGAACAAAAATAAATTAAAACATGATTAAAAGTAAAATAATAATGAAAAATTAGTCATAAAAATTAGGTAAAGTGTATTGGTAAAGTCCATTGCAGCAAAGTGCTAGTGCCTACTTATTAATCAGATTAATAGCTGTTGGAACAAATGAATATCTGTTTGTCTTGATCCTCAGCACCTTGAAACAGGTAAATGTAATGGGTGATTGTCATCAAGAAATATAGCATGGGCTTTTTCCGCAGAGCTTGAGTTTGGAATATTCCGAACAGTGCAGCCTGGCTCACTCCTATCACCTTACTGCAGTGCTTCACGATTCGACTAAGGGCAGCTTTGTTTTTTACACTCAGATTTCCAAACCAACAAATCATCGACAAACACAACACATACTGAATGTAAGCTTTATACAACATAGTCATCAGTATCTTGTCATCATTAAATGACCTCAGTTTCTTTAAGCAATACAAGTGTTGTAGACTCTTCTTACATAAAATGTCTGTGTTCTCATCAAAACACAACTTGCTGTCAAGAACAGTTCCAAGATATTTATGTCTCCACCCTCTCTATAGTCTGGCCCTTAATGATGATGATGCCTGTGGGAGCTGGGGATTGCTGTCTGAAATCAATTGACATCTATTTAGTTTTGGTTGCGTTAAACTGTAAAAAGGCAGCATCACACCAAGCTACAAAATCACCCATGGTTCAGAGATGCAGCCATGGACCTTTACCCTCTGGGTTCTCTGGTTTAAAGTCTAAAATCTAACCCACCAAATTAAGATCTAGATTAAAATTTTCAATAAGTTTATTAGCTAAAATATGGGGCTGGATTGTATTAAAAGCAGATGAAAAATCAATAAAGAGCACTTTGGCATGCGTCTTAGCCCCCTCCAAGTGCTTATACAGCATGTTTAGCAGTTTATCAGTAGCGTCCTCCACCCCCCGATCAGCCCTGTAAGCAAACTGCAGAGGGTTGAGAAGTTTTGTTGTTCTAGCCACCAACTTCTCTTTCGTTATTTTTTTTCAAAACATTTCATAACTTGGGATGTAAGTGCGACTGGCCGAAAATCCGTAAGGGCTTCAGGGTTCTTAACTTTAGCCATGGGAACATCTGTAGCCTGCTTCCATAATTTAGGCACTGCCTGTTGTTTGAGTGGCATTTAAAATATGTTACAGAAGACTGGGCCTAGCTGCATGGCGCATAATTTAAGAAGACGTCCGCCTATAGTGTCTGGCTGTGGGTCCTGTCTGGCTTTTTTATGCTGGAAGATCCTAATCACACTTTGTTCATGAAAAAAGAGTGTTGTGGGGCAAGTAACTGTATTTTTCTGCCGCAAAATTTCAATTTCTTTAGTAAAATAATAAACATGGAACCAAAGATAAAATTTATTAAATTTGTGAGCTAATTGCTTGACTGAACTAGGCTTATGCCGTCAGAGGTGACGGCTGGGGGTATATCCCCAAACGCCCCCAATCCTCCAATTCCCCAATCCTTGAATAGACCTTGAATAGACTTTCATTTGAACTTAATTTCAGGTCAATCGGTGAAATGGTTCTGAAGATACGGCCAAAATGGTAATTTTCCATCACAAAGCACCACCTGGTGGCAAAATATTGAACCATTTCAATATATGTAATGTCTAGATTTGCCATCAGGGGCCAAAAACTGATTTCAGTGTTAACGAGATAACTGCAGTAATATTCCATCCATCCATTTTCTATACCCGCTTATTCCTCACTAGGGTCACGGGGCGAGCTGGAGCCTATCCCAGCTGACTACGGGCAAAGGCAGGGACCCACCCTGAACAGCTTGCCAATCCATAGCAGGGCGCACACACCATTCACTCTCACACTCATACCTATGGGCAATTTGATGTCTCCAATTAGCCTGATATGCATGTCTTTGGACTTGAAATATATGTAATTGAAATATTACTGAAGTCATCGCGTTAACACGTAGTGCGGCGGTGGCAGTGGCGGTCGGACCAAAAACATAATATCCCCCGGAATGCAATTGGCGTTCAGGGATATAATTAAAGCCATCAATATCCACCTTCCTATTCCCTTTTACTTTTGTTCCACTGCTTGTGTACATACTCATCCCAAACAGACCGCAAATTATTTGAACACAGGTCTCTTTATAACTTTTTCTAATAATCTAATTTAGCCCTCCTCTGTTCACATTTAATTTAATGTTACCATAATAGCTACATAAAACAGCGGCCTTATAACACATCGGCCTCCAGCCCACTATGTGCCATTTTGTGGATGAATCACAGAGGAACACTGAGAAGGGAGGGATGCATCCTGTCGTTAGCATAGTGCTGCTAAATAAAACAGACTTGTGAAATCCAAAGTTCAATAATTTCCGTTTTGTGTTGTGTCTGTAGATCCTAATGCCACAGAGGCATAAATGGAACCATAATTTTTGACAAAAACATGACGTTTCTGACATTCAAAGAATTAAAAAAAAACAAAAAAAAAAATACAACTAGCCTGTATTTGGAGCATAAATGCATACAGTGGTAATTGATTTATTTTATACTTTTGTATCCTGCCCTGATGTTTGTTCAAAAATCCATGAATAACAGGTGGAATACACAAATTGTTTGTCTTAGATATTTGTTTTGCTGCTATGTAAGTTGCCATATTTTCTCACGTGAAGTCTTCTGATGATTCATGTGATGTGCCGCCCAGCAGTCTCAGCTCACTGTTCGAGCAGACGTGCACCGCCCCTGTAAACGTACCATGTGGCTGTGTGACATAGCTGCAGACCTGGCAGCTGAGCTCGAACACATCCTTCAATTGAAGCACCTATTACTAAAACTCCATAAGTCACACTTGACTTGACTTGTGGGGTTTTAGTAATCAGTGCTTCAATTCAAGAGGTGGTGGTTTGAGGCAGCCTGCCTTTTCCGGAATTCTTCCATCGTAATACAATACTGATGGAATGAGCATAGCTGTATTAGTGAGGATTGCCCAGTCCATTCTGTGTTATACCTGGGGTGCTTTACATTATGCTAGCGTGTCTTTTCGCTTCCCTCACTTGCGTCTCTTCGTCGCATCTTAGCTCCATCCAGTGAGGATCTGTGAGGGAGATGCGAGGAAGGACTGCAAGGATGGAGTAGCTGAGGACGGCCAAATGAGAAATCCTTAGTTCCATTATGCGTCGACACATGTGGAGGTGCAACATTTATATGTCATGTCATGAGATTATGGATTATGAGATTATGTAGGATACACTTGTTTCCTCACGTTCAGCTTCTTCGGAAGCCTCCTCTCTCTTCACTACATGTCTCCTCGATGTGCATTTAAGGTATTGGATGATCCACCATGAGAGCGTAGGCGGAACGATATCCAGGTCGTGGAAAAGGATGCAAGGGAGCATAGGCCAGCATAATGAAAAGCACCCAGGTACGAAAATGACACACATTTTATTTGATATAATACCCATATGCTACTTAAAATGCACATAGCTGCAAATGCACTATACACTTTACAGAGAATTGGCATTATTTGGTCAGTGCAACAGCCGCCTCCCCCTGGCCAGCACACACAGACTAGTCTGGAGAGTGGGAGCTTGAATTCTGGACAACTTAAATTGGGAAAACTGGAGACGGTCAATAAACAGTAACAAATTTTTTTTTAAGTCTAGCTGTACATAGGTTATCACCAACGGCCCATGTTGTAATATAGCCTGCAACTGGATCTGTAATTTTACTAAACTTACAGTATCTTCAATGTTTATAATAATGGGAAAAAAAAACCATTCCATAACCCTAACCCACCATTTTTGATAATGATGACTACACGCATCTAGTTACTCAGCATTTGACTCCCACTTCATGCTTTCTGTAAAATTTCATACATTTCTTCTCTTTTTACATTAGTAATTCCAAGAATCTCCCTAGCTGCATGAATCACCTTCCTAATTCTTTCTGTCCTTGTATCAGTTTCATTTGTAGCAATGGCTATTAATTGTGAAATGTCAAAAGCCTCCTTTTGTCCATACTAATATACTCACTGTCAGGTTTTGGTTGTTTTGTCACTGCTTCTGTAGTACACTGTTCTTTGCTCACTATAACCTTTTCTACCTTCACATTCTATATAACCTCTACATATGACAACTTGTTCTGGGTCCATGCCCATACAACCTGATTTCTCAATTTCCATCAGTCACAATGCTGAGCACCAGCTTCATGGTTTCCCCCGCAATGGCAGCAGACAGCTAGCTCTTTCAATAGCCCTCATTAAATCGCTGACCACCCAAAGGTGGTGTTGCATCAGTATGGGAAAATTGCCCATGAAAGCTTTTGATTCCTTACCATATTGACTGCGTGCAGAGATGTACAGTGTCCTCAGTAATTATTGGCACCCCTGGTTAAGATGTGTTAAAAGCCTTAAAATAAATTAAATTTTTATTGCAGAAGCATATTCTCACACTGAAAATTGTAGAAAAATGTAACCTTCAACTCAAGTGAATTTTAAGGGGAAAAAAATCCCTGACTAAGAAATAATTATTTTTCATAAAATCACCTGTTCCACTATTATTGGCATCCCTAACAATTCCAAGCAATTAAATGAGCGGTAATTGAAGTATTTCTGTCATTTTCACAGTAGTTTACAAAGTTGATCAGAGTATCTAGGACAGAGGTGGGCGGCGAGCGCCGTATCTGTCCCTGGTTTTCACACCAACATCTGGTCTTTAATTAGTTTATTGTCTCAATTAGCCAAACCATTTATGAAATCTGACGTTTCGTGCACATTTCTTTAAATTATGATGAAACTACAAAGACTAGTCTTGTCTCCCTTCATAAAACATTTTCCTTTGATCAAATCATTGCGAAAATCTATATTTGTGCATACAATCAATTAACTCAATTAGTCAGGGTAATTGATAGGAATAAAAACCTGCATACACACCGGCCCTCCAGGACCGTGATTGCCCACCCCTGATCTAGGAACATTTAATTAGTAAATCATCACTTCCTGTTTCCCTGGGGTATAAATATGACGTGACACAGAGGCCGTTTCTCTTATCCACTCTTCAACATGGGAAAGACAAAGGAACACACCATTCGAGTAAGGCAGATGTGTGTCGACCTTCATAAGTCAGGCAATGGCTACAAGAAAATAGCCTCTTGCCTGCACCTGCCCATATCTACTGTCAGAGGAATCATTAAGAAGTTTAAAACAACTGGAACAGTGGTAAACAAGCCTGGACGAGGACGCAGGGTTATTTTGCCACCGCGCACAGTGAGGAGGATGCTAAGAGAAAGGAAAAGTTCTCCAAAGCTTACTGTTAATGAATTGCAACTAATGGTAGCATCTTGGGGTCACAAAGTCTCCAAAAAGACCATCAGGCGCTATCTACATGCCAACAAACTGCTTGGGAGGCATGCACGGAAAAAACCTTTTCTCACTCACAATCATAAATGCAAACATTTCGCTGAGCGGTACTGGGACTTCAACTGGGACCATGTGCTTTGATCAGATGAGACCAAGATGGAGCTTTTTGGCAACAAACACTCTGAGTGGGTCTGGCGGAACACAACAGATGAGTATGCAGACAAACACCTCATGCCCACAGTAAAATATGGGGGAGGATCGGTGATGCTGTGGGCCTGTTTCTCTTCCAGAGGCCCTGGGAACCTTGTTAGGGTGCATGGCATCATGAACGCTTTGAAATACCAGGACATTTTAAATCAAAATCTGGTGACCTCTGCCTGAAAGCTGAAGATGGGTCGTCACTGGGTCTTTCAGCAAGATAATGAGCCTAAACATGCGGCCAAATCTACACAGAAATGGTTCACCGGACTAGTGATGCGCGGGTCGGCCCGGAATATTTTAATAACATTTAGCGGATGAGGGCGGGTTGGGCCATACAATGGCGACATCTAATTCCCACGAAATTGCGAATAAAAAGTATAATAGGCTATCGGCCACTTGAGGGCTCTAGACATACAGCCTAGCCCTAGATAATATGCTCTTGTCAAACGATGTGACGCTACCTTAAGCAGAATAGAATGCCAATTGTAGGCAACCTCTCCCTCTTCCTGCTCTCTACTCTCGTTGAGCACGAACTCACTGGTGCGTGGCTTAATCCTCCACGGTTAGACTGAGGATCTAAAGGTTGAATGATAGCTCATCTTATAAATCATTCTGCAGTCAGCACCAAAATATTATATAGTAGTAGTAATTTTATTGACCTGTGGGTCCAAACAACCCATAGTCAAAACATTTTTTCGCCACTACACAGTGAAAGGCATATGACGATTCGTATTCAAAAATAAAATCAACTTGTTGAGGTTCTTCCGTTTATCAGCTACGTGCTCTCCAACAGCAGAGCGTGTAGTGCCATCGGCAGTAAAGACACTTCTTGGATGTACATTTCTATAACACCATTCTATAGGCTACACATCACCCAAACGAATAGGTAACTTATTACTGAAGCTTGTATGGTCATGAACTTAGCCTTGCTCTCATTAATTACCATACCATGAGACAAAGAATAATGGTGTAAAACTCCATTGTGGCCAAAGCAGTTCTCTGCGTCCCAACAACTCGCGCAACAAGCGAGAGAACCTTCAGTTCGGCTGGCCGTGTCTTGGAAGCGCGCCGTAATCGCTTAAACCCTCGCACTGTTGACGCGATTTTGTTTTTGCCTAGTTTGGGAAAAAATACGCCTATGCTGACATTATAAGCTGCGTTGAAAAAATCGCCTAAAGCCCCCCCCCCAAAGCAATCTTGAAATAAATATATGAGGAATTTCCTCGTAGACAGGATATCGCAACACTGTACGGGAGAGTAGGCGATAGCGCCAGTGCGTCACTGACATGCCAATTTTTTCCAATAAAACAGCCTGTTTGCAATATTTTGCCAGATGGCTTTTCGTTTGGTTGCAAAGATCTGAAATCACGGTAAGGTTAAATTAATAGACAGCGCCTAAACTTTGTATTAAGAATTGCAGCCAAAAGCCAATGGTATGTTGTGCTCCATTCAAATCCATAGCGTATCAGAGGAATCGTTTTTTTCCATTGCAAATCATGTCACACAGACCCACTGTATTCTTTTTCTCTTGCCTCCTTTTTGTGTCGGGTCGGGTTGGGTTCGGGTTGAAAATCAGTGCGAGTTGTAGCGGGGTGGGCGGGGCGGGTTTGCTGTCACGTTGGGTCGGGTTGGTGCGGGTGTTAAAAAACCTCGACCCGCGCATCACTACACCAGACACAGAATCAAGCTCCTCCCATGGCCATCTCATTCCCCAGACCTCAACCCCATTGAAAACCTGTGGAGTGAGCTGAAGAGGAGAGTACAGAGGAGAGCACCCAGGTCGCTGGATGATTTAGAGAGATTGTGCAAAGAGGAATGGTCGAAGATCCCTCTTTCTGTATTTTCCCATCTTGTGAAACATTATAGGAGAAGATTAGGTGCTGTTTTGTTGGCAAAAGGGGGTTGTACAAAGTATTATAATCAGGGGTGCTAATAATTGTGGCACACATGATTTGATGTAAAAGAATTATTTCTTAACGTGGGATTTTTTTCCCCACCGAATAAATGCACTTGAATTAAAGGTTGGATTTTCCTCTTTTTCATTGTGGTCCTATATTATTAAGAAAAAAACTGAATTTATTAGAAGCTAAAGAACACATCTTAACCAGGGGTGCCAATAATTATGGAGGGTGCTGTATCTAAGAAATCCCTTCTACAGCCAATCAGGATACACACCTGACACCAGTTAATTACTTACTAAACGTTCTTTCAGTTGATTCTCTCATATATTAATTGCTTTTTCAGCCCCTTTTTCGCCTGTGTCCCAACTTCTTTGAGACCTGTTGCAGCCAGAAAATTTGAAATAAGCTACTTTTGTGGATAAAAATGTTAAATGTTTCAGTTTCAACATTTGAAATGTTATCAATAAAATGTTGACATTCCTCTTTTTGTTGCACTGGTTGTCATCCATGTGAATGATCGAAATGAATAGCCTACGTCAGGGGTGTCCAATCTTATCCAGAAAGGGCCGGTGTGGGTGCTGGTTTTTGTTACAGCCTTACTCTAACACACCTGATTCTGCCCACCAAGGTGCTGATTGAAACCCCTGATTAGTTAATTAGTGGAATCAGGTGCTGTAGCACTGCTGGCTAGGACATAAACCAGCACCCACACCGGCCCTTTACGGATAAGATTGGACACCCCTGGCCTACGTTCTATGTTAACCAAATGTCAACTGACAGGGTAATGTTTGCTTCGCTAACTTGCGAAGAATAAATAATATCCACGGTCTCGTGGCGTCAGATAATCGCGAAGACAAATTGTTATTTAGCATAGATTATCTTAACCTTAATCAGAGTTATCTGTCTATTTGCAAAGTTGTCTCATTGGTCTCCTCTGACTTCTGCTGCATTTGCAAGCCAGATTAAGCGACGTTTTCTAGCTATTATGGGTAACGGCTCATGTCGGTAAATCAAAACTTGGCTCTTAACGCCACGCTGACATGAATAGATTTATCTGGCTTGACAGCCAAATATATCGTTTGCAAACCCTGTTAGCTGTGCATGGTAGCAACAATAAACACCAATGAGCTTCTGTTGTACTCAACTTTGGCCCTTTGTTGTAAAGCAAGCCGTCCAGGAGAGGGAACCATGGGCCAGAAGTTGCTAGCAACCGGAAGATAATAAAATTAGCTCCAAAGTTAACCCTCGTATGAGTTCGATTAATGAGCTGAGCGACGTAACGTTACCAGAGGTTGCATGTTGTATTCCTACAAAACATTTCGTGAGTTGGCGTGTGATTCACCTGAATGGTGAAGCTCGTCAGGTTGCAGTTGTGATTAGAGTTGAGTGTAGTGTATGATCGATCGGCGGTCTTTTCAGGCACAGGCGTGTTGGGCATCGTAGTATTTTTACAGTTTTATACCATTAACGCCTGCCAACATTTTTTGAAAATGTACTATATCTGCCTTTCCTAATGTGAACGAGGATCATCTTTATTAGGGCCCGAGCCCACTGAAAGTCATCCGAGGATCCTATTGAAATCGTACTGTTTATTATTATTATTATTATTATTATTAGGGACTGAGCCGACTGCAAGTCGTCTGCGGAGGGCCTTATTGAAATCGTGCTGTTTATTTATTTATTTATTTTTCTTCCGACTTTTCAAAGGCCAATTTCGCCCCTTTCCCAATTGTGAAAACGTGTCTAACTTTCCCCATTCGTCCGGCCGGATATTTTTGGGCGGTCGCACAGATTCGACCCCAAATGTCGAAATAGCGCCCCCCAAACACGTTTCAAAATTCCCATAGGGAAATTCAGTTACTTTGTCGTAGGCAAACGAAATTTGATTGTTATATGCATCGTCCCAGGGCATACAAAAAACTTCATTGGAGCCACGCACTAAACCAAACAGGAAGTAGGCCATTTTGATTAGAATTTTTTTATTTGAAAATGAACTCCTCCTGGGGATTTCGCCGGATCGGCTTCAAATTTAGTACACATCATTGAGCGACCAAGCTGATCAAAAGTTGTGCTCTGCATATCTGTAGGTCAAAGGGCGTGGTCGCTAGGGCGCGACAAATTTTAGTGACTTGATGAAAAAATTTCACAATGCTCTCACACCCAAGTACTTGATTGTAGTAGCTTCAAACTTGCGGAACGCAATGACTGCTCCGCCCTGAACGTCCTGATATATTAAATTCCCACTTTGCTAATAGCGCCCCCCTGTGGTAACAGGAACAGGAAGTGACCACTCGTCACTTACATTTGTACTGATGACACATTGTTGAACCCATCAACTTCATTCTACTTCTAAAACACGCAGAACAAGTTGCTGAAGCTACATTATGTGGAGGTACGAGTAATGGCGTCTGTGTGGCGACGCGGTGACTTTGGATCCCTCGCCATAAAAATACGTTTGGGATTCCCAATGCTCTCATGCCCACATACTTCACTGTAGCAGCTTCAAACTCGCTGCACATAGGGGTCTATTCTCCCATGCGCTTAAGTCGAAAAAAGCGCGTAGCTACGCGCTTTTCAGCCTACGCGTATTCTCCCCTCGACTTAAGTCAGTACATTACGCGCCTTGAAGGCACTTACGCGCTTGGGGCGGAGCAAGGCCAAAATCGGGGCGTTTCCGGGCGTTTCTCATGCAAATAACACTTACGCGTATTCTCCCCCTGGCTTACGCGCTTTTTCTGTTAAGCGCTTTTGAGGGCTGTATTAAGGTCAAGCGCCAACATTAGGCGAAATTGAATATTGCGTTTGATGTAGGTTATAGGCCGAATTTTAACATTACTTTTATTTTATTTAACATGGTAAAGGTTGAGACATTTAATATTCGATTGTTCTTCCTTATTTCTAATCTACATTTCTCAAAGCCATGATAATTTATCAAACGAAATCATCACATGATATTACGCATCAGCCTCTTCTCCAATCAGTTAAATTACAAACGCAAAACAATTAATTAATACGAGTATACATAAGACCATCATTCTACCATGCCCTCAAAATCTAAAGCCAAAATTCCAGTCCTGCATTTGCTTGCACTCTTGCCTGATTGGGAAAGAGTAAGAGGAGCGCGCCGAGCTCGAAGACGAACACTCCTATATCGGCTTCGTTTGGACATCCTGGAACAAACAAACATCGAGTGCATCCAACGCTTTCGCCTGGACCGTGCATGAGGCAATCATCTATATTTGCCGACTTCTGGATGAACCACTATCCAGCCGCAGCAATTATCAACAAAACATACCCGTGGTCATCAACGTCAGAACTGCGCTGTCGCTCCTGGCATCTGGGTCGTTTCAGAGAGTGGCTGGTCATGTCATTCACATCACAGGCGTCTGTGTCAAGGTGTCTGACGCAGTTCGTTGGCGCTTCAAGTTCTTCTCCATGCACTTCCACTGCAGAAAGAGTAGACGCCATCCCTTCCTCCTGTGCAGTGAAATGCACAGGGGATGATGGTTGCCCACCACCTGTTGCGTGTACAGTTCTCCGGTGTGCAGAGAACCTGGCTTTTACAGCGCCCCGCAGATCTCCATTTATGCTTTAAATCGGGGATACTGTGCTTACATCTCCCCACCGAAGCCACATCCAGAACGATTCGCAGCTTAATTCCTCGGATCAGCCTTCATTGCTTGCTTGCCATACACCAACATCTGTGAAATTTGGTTTTCGGCTTTGGCTCAACATCGCCATCATTGTCTTCCATGTAAACAAATGCGACTGCCTTATATGTTCGTGATAATCTAAAAAGTTGTGATATTCTCACGAGTGAGGGGATTGATTTTCTCATTCAGGATATCTGTATTAACTAACTCGAGTCCTAGTAATGTTTTACCATTGGTAATACTGTGTAATTTAATGTGTGAATAAAGATAGGCCTATTATTAAATAGGCTACTCTAGATTGAGCCCTACCCTGGCAAATACCAAAGCACTATCCATTTGTTAATCAATTTTAGCCTTTAAAGAATAGCCGACATGGGAAGAATCATTATCAGTAAATGGGATAATTGATTATAATAAAGTATTAGGCACAAGTTCAAGCGAATGTGTCGCTCAAATCAAATAGGATGATAGGCTATGGATATGGAATTCTGTCATTACTGAGGCGCTTTCGGGGCGGGGAGATGACCGCGTGCGGAGTAGGAATCCTTGTTAAAGCGTTTCCATGTCCTTTAGTTGCAAACATGACATCGGAGTAGTTTTCAAGTGCGAAATTTCTAAATGAGATCATATAAACTGTCTTTGATTGTCTTTGTGTGACTAGAATGTTCCCTTTGTCTTCTTCCCTGTCTTCCACGGAACAAACAGGCTGGTGTAGGAGGGGCACATTTTCAATGATCTGATTGCGCTGATTGAGAAGCGCTAAATTCTTTATTTATTATTTCATTATCGCGGCAATTTGATTGTATGCATAGCTTTAATGCAATGGTGGCTAGAGCAAGAAATAACAAGTGTTTGTTACTAACATATCCCCCGCTGCCGCAATTTTATGTGTCCGTACGGACGGAGCCCAATGCTATATCCCCCGCTATCCCCGGCGGGGATAAATAAAGAGATGTCTGAATTACGTCTTGTAATTGGAACGGCCTACTATTACAGCGGCATATAAAACCTCGTATCTTTCACAATGACAAACTTTACAGGAAAATAAAATAAAATTAAATTAAATAATTATAATAATATAAATGGATAAATATAGTTTAAAATAAAAATGTTTAATTTTGCATGTTAGAATAGTGGACATACGAGTTTTCGTTTCTTATCAGTTTGGAGATACGAGGTTTTATCAGCAGGCCGACAATATTCAAATTTAAAGTCTGGATTGCGTTTTCTATGGACCACAAATGCGTTTTTATTGTTAATCAGAAAATCCTTTTTCCATGTTTTCCTGATAGCCATAATCAATGAGCTTTGTACAGAGTCTGCCTCTCTTTTGGATCAGTCACACCTCTTTTATAAGGCCGCCTACATTCTGAAGTTAAGCGCTGTGGGCGTGATCGAAGCGAGTAGGGGAGAATACGCGTAACTCAAATGCGCTTAACTCGAAGCGCGTAAAAAAGGACTTACGCGCTAATGGGAGAATAGACCCCATAATGATTGCTACGCCCTGAACGTCCAGATCATGGACCTATAAGGAGATCTGGACGCACAACTTGGGTCGACCACATACGCCTCCATGGTCCTAGCGGCGAATGTGATATTGCAGGTCACGTGATGCCATGGGGGCCAAAAAGAAATTTCTCCACAGGGAATAATTGAAAAAGACACGCTGATAAATCCGTGAATAATTTTTTTTGACAGCCACAAATTATCGATACCGAAACGGTTTATTTTTCTCTTTTAAATCATTATTCCCTCGTTTCTCGGCAAAGACAAAATCTTTTATTTATATTCAGGCTATGCGAACACCAACGGGTCCTCATATGTAAGCGCGTTCCCGCTCCTCCGAATTTAGCACTGCAGCGGATGTGAGTGGGTGGAGCAATAGGCTTTCCTTGCCGTCTGTCTGTTCAACATTACAGACGTAGCCAAATCGGTGAAGTGAGCTGGCCAGCTACGAAGCATATGTATTGAGCGACAAAAGAAACGCAAGTTAAATAAAGGCAAACCGGAAAATAAGTTTGCGCGTAATTATTTAAAATCAAATTTATTACTAGCGTGGGCGCATTTACACTCGTTTTATCAAACTTTTCTTTGTTTTGCGATAAGTATAAGTACCCAGATAGCAAGCTTGCTTGCTATCTGGGTAACCATAAGAGCACATTTACTAACTAAGTTAGCTAACTTGCGTTTCTTTTGTTGCTCAGAAAATTTTTGCCATTTTAATTGCTGAATGGCCGTAATACGTAATAATATGTAACTTAGCACCTCGATTGCTGCACTTCATGCAGCGCGAGAAAATGTACAGTAAGCTAAGGCCACTGTTGTGACATCCTAGAACCATGTACGCAGGCAACACTCACCTTACTTATTCAAATTAAAATGAAATGGTTAAATCCATGAATTGCATTGTGTATTGCCAGTACTTTGAATAGCACCAATTCACATCACTCTATTCTGATGCGTTATGCTTAACGGGTCAGCTGAGTAGCATCTACCGCAACGTAATGTGCGTTTATAGCAGTATATAAATTCATTTCGAACACTGCTTAGCGATCCATTTATCAGCCTAACCATTCTTCGTTGTTAAATTACTTACCGACCTTCATACATGCTGACGAAAGATCCAAAATGAACTATTTTTTGTTCCTGATCCGAACCAAGTGGGTGGAACGCGCATTCCTTGCCGTCCGTGTGTGATGAACATTCTTTATGTGGCCAAGTCAATCAAGCGAGCCGGCGTTACGGTGCAAATATTTTATCCATTTTATTTTAATTGATGAATGGCCGTAATATACTCGATCGCCACACTCCATTATGTAGTGCCACAGAATGTACAGTAAGCTAAGGCCGCTGTTGTGATATCCTAGAAGCATGTATACGCAGCTAACACTCACCTCACCTTTTCATTGTTCATGGTTATCATTGTAATGAGTTGTATATTTCCATTACTTTGAATAACACCAATTCACATTTCTGTATTTTGATTTGCGAACTGGTGATATCTTGACCGCAGTCATCAACTGTCAGCTGTGTAGCATCTAACGTAATGTCCATATGAGTGCATTTATTGCAATACATAAATTCAGTACGAACACTGCCTAGCAAACCATTTATTAACAATTCTTCAGTCTAAAATTAATTACTGACTTTCATACTCGACGACGAAACTTTTCAGCAACTTGACAGATGACATCCAAAATGTTTATTTTTTGTGCATGATCCGAATATCCATGAAAGCACTGAACATGCATAAGTTACACATTTTTTGCGGTACAGCCTTTATTAGATCGAAGTTTTGGGTTGGTGGAAACGTCAGAGTATACTGAATCCGAACATCTAATGTTCGTGAGCAGCATCTGAGATCAACCGGAGTGATGCAGGTAGATTCGAAGGTGTGGCTGATTTTCATCTGAACGAAAATAAATACGAGACCTAAAAGAATGCAACAGTTGGTAGCGTAAATATGCACATTCTGTACCCCATGTCGGATGTAGCTGTCACCATCCATCTGCTCACCCCCACCACCTGTCATATTTGTCACCACCAAGGCATTATTTACATATATATATTAAAAATGTTTTCAAATAGATTTATTTGTGTTTTGTCAGTTTTTGATTTTTTTTGCCAGCTCTGCGTAACATTTGAAGATGAACTCAAGTCCTCAAAATCAAAAGGGGTTTAATGCTTAACTTTCGCAGAGCCGGCCATTATCATAAAATCTACCACAAATACAATCGATGTTAACTCGCACTTAGAAATGAAACGTAGAGACGGTATTAAAATTATAACCGAGAAAGACTTTATTGGAAAGGGCTTTGGGGATGGATAGAAGGCACGGCCTCTGGTTCGCTGACATGCAGAAATTCATGGATGAAATGTTCAGTGCACTCCAAGAGGCTCAGATATCTGGGGAAGGACAGAAAAAAGGAGCTTTAAGGGAAAAATAACGCAGTACAACGTTCGTAACATTTCACGGTAGACCCATTTTATTATACTCCACGGAATGGTTATAAGTTACGTAAGCTAAAAGTAAATTAGCTTACCGCTTACCAGAATTGACAAAAGTTTAAAGCTCTTTAAAACATATCAGTTTATAAGGTAGGTGAAGTGCGTTGTGTTGTGTGTTCGGTTTATTGTCTTTAATCCGGAAAAAGATAATGGAATTCGCACGCAGACAAGTAAGAATGATCTGACTCCGATAATGTGGTTATTCGACGTTGAACTAAAGAGAACACGAGCCTGTGGCGTTTTTCCCGATAGCATAGTTGCAGAAATTTATACGTCCATTCAGTCAGTGGTTCTAACTATGGAAGTTAGCATCTGTGACTTCGGGAAGCGCACCCCTGAGCAATGTCATATTAAAGTTACGCAACAGCAAGTCAACTATTTTGCCGAGATTTTTGAGTTGAAGTCAATAGTATTACTTCCCTGCCAAAGTCGTTTTTAACATTTGTTATTGCATTTGTGTTTTAAAATAGAATCTCAAACCATAATTAAACCTTTATCGGCGGCTATGCTTTGTGTTCCGTACATCAAGGTGCAGTCTGCAGTGGTCAGACTTCCATTTCCGGTGAAAAGTGATCGTGAACACGCACCCTAGGTTCCACGAGCCCGAGCCGTTGTCATGGACACCTCGGAAACCAGCGCGTTCATAAGCCCCACACTATGCATGTGTGAGCAAAAATCACACAGCGCATGTCCGCGTGGCTCCGGAAGCTTGGCCCCCATGTCGGCACGCTGCGCCACTGAGCAATTTCCATTGAAATGAATGGGCGGCCATTTTCCAATTGTATATCCAGTGAAATATAAAACATCCTTGGTCCAGATGCATTAACTTCCCACTTTGCTACTAGCGCCCCCCTGTGGTAACAGGAAGTGACCAGTTACTACTTTCACTTGTACTGACGACACATACTTGATCACATCAACCTCATTCCACTTCTATTACATGCAGAACAAATTGATGAAGCTACCTTATGAATGCTGTGAAGCTACGCATAATGGCATCCGTGCAGTGATGCGGCGACTATCCATCCCTCACCATGAAAATACGTTTGGGTTTTTGATGTCTTTAATAAACTTGTATCATCATAGAAATTGATAGACAGGTGGCAAGCTCTCACATCTGATTGGGGCTTTGCCTATGAGGGCAGCAAAATGTTTCGATAGCGCCCCCTTGTAATTTTCAAAAACCTCTCCCCATGGGGGTTTTTTTGGAGTAGGAAGATGAAAATTGGTAAACATGTGTATTTTCCCAAGACGCACAAAAAAGTCTCTGGGATCATTTGTCTACAACAGGAATTCGGCCATTTTGATTTTAACGTGTCATTTTTGCCTGATTTCCACATATTGTATTTTAACGCACTCTTCCTAGAGATTTCATCCATTCAAAACCAGATTTATTACTAAACTTTGAGTGACCATGCTGATCAAAAGTTGCGCTCTGCAGGTCTGTAGGTCAGTGAGCGTGGCTACTAACAGGAAGTGACCAGTTTTTACTTTCACTTGTACTGAAGACATATAGTTGAACCCATCAACTTTCTTCCCCCTGTACAACATGTAGAAGAAGTTGCTTAAACTGCCTTACGAATGCTGTGATGCTTGGAGTAATGGCGTCCATGTGGCGATGCGGTGACAATGGATCCCTCGCCATGAAAATACGTTTGGGTTTTTGATGTCCTTAATGAATTTGTATCATCATGGAAATTGATATGCCGGTCAAGGGTGGTGAGCTCCAACATCTGATTGGGGCGGTGCCCATGAGGGCAGCAAAATGCCTCGATAGCGCCCCCTTGAAATTTTAAAAAACCCCTCCCCATAGGGTTTTTTTGGAATAGGAAAATGAAAATTGATACACATGTGTATGTTGCCTATTCAAACAAAAAAGTCTCCGCCACTATCTCCCAATTCCAAACAGGAAGTCAGCCATTTGATTTTAATGTGTCATTTTGGCCCGATTTCCACATATTGCATTTTAACGAACTCCTCCTAGCGATTCCTTCCAATCAACCTAATATTTTTTTCAGATCATCTAGAGACCATGCTGATCAAAAGTAGTGCTCTGCATGTCTGTCGGTAAATGGGCCTGGCCGCCATGGTGTCCCCATTTCAGATGCCTCGCCAAACACATTCGAGCTGCTCTCTCTCCCTCATATTTCATCCAAATGGATTCAAAATTCCTGTACATAGTAAAAGCCCCACCCTGAACGCCTCGATGTGCTAATAAACAATCTAGCTCATTGCGCCCCCTTATGGAAACAGAAAATGCCACATTTTACGTTGAAATTGGCCGATTTGCTCAAAACTTAGCATTTGTGCTTAGGGTCTGCCCCTGAATGCACCTGCCTAAATTTGGTTAGACTCTGAGCGCCTTCTGGTGGATGAAGTATCAACTTATCATAACTCCTTCAGCTTTGTCCGATTCGCTCGACACTTTCTCTCAGGTTGGGGCCGGCACTTGACCTGTCAATGGTCGTGAGTGCACAGCTGCACCTGTCAGGATCTCACCACAACCCCAGCGTGCGCATGGGGGCAAGGGCCCGTTCAACGCTGCTTGCAGCTTTAATTTGTTATTGTTAGTGACCTTTTCCCTAACCTCAGCAGGAATCCAGTTTCCAAAACGGTCAGTTAGCTATTGTCATATCACTGAGCTGTTTTCATATTTTTTATTGAAATCACCTGTGGAGCTGGTGGCAACATATGCGACATCATGAGCTATTTTGTCTCTTGACAAAATTACTGCATAACACGGCATTTTTCCCATTTTTAAGCCTATTTCTATTCACTCCTATTTTCCAAACAAATTCCCTTGTGTTTTTTTCCCCTCACAGATCATAAAAAATTGCATCCATTACTGATTTATTACTTTTTTCTTGGAGGCCAAAGGAAGTCAGGCTTCCTCAGTTTTTTTTTTTTTTTTTTTAGGACCGTGATGGTAGCCTTCATTATTCAGTTTTTTTACCGCTTCTGGTAATTCTGTCGTTTTGCTGCCATTTCTACTCCATTTATACTCTGTTTTTCAAGGATTTTACTATTGTTGAAACAGTGCTTCTCAAAATGTTATGTGGTTAAGGTAAAATTTATTAGAAGCTAAAGAACACATCTTAACCAGGGATGCCAATAATTATGGAGGATGTTGTATCTAAGACAGAGGTGGGCAGCAAGGGCCGTATCTGTCCCTGGTTTTCACACCAACGTCTGGTCTTTAATTAGTTGATTGTCTCAATTAGCCAAACCCTTTATGAAATCTGACGTTTCATGCGCATTTCTTTAAATTATCATGAAACTACAAAGACTAGTCTTGTCTCCCTTCATAAAACATTTTCCCTTGATCGAATCATTGCGAAAATCAATATTTGTGCATGCAATCAATTAACTCAATTAGTCAGGGTAATTGATAGGAATAAAAACCTGCATACACACCGGCCCTCCAGGACCGTGATTGCCCACCCCTGATCTAAGACATCCCTTTCACAGCCAATCAGGATACACACCTGACACCAGTTAATTACTTGCTAAACGTTCATTCAGTTGATTTTCTCATATATTAATTGCTTTTCAGCCCCTTTTTTGCCTGTGTCCCAACTTCTTTGAGACCTGTTGCAGCCAGAAAATTTGAAATAAGCTACTTTTGTGGATAAAAATGTTAAATGTTTCAGTTTCAACATTTGAAATGTTATCTATGTTCTATTGCAGGGGTGGCCAACCCTGGTCCTGGAGAGCCGCAGTGTCTACTGATTTTTAGTGTTACTTTGCACTCGACAGATGGATTAAATTAGTTGATTACTCACTGAACTGATCTCATCTGGTGTCTCAGGCTTAATTTGGCAATCAAGCAATTAATTTGGTACTCGAGCCAATCAAGCAATTAGCAGGAATAACCCACAAGACTCCTAGAGCCAATTAAGCAGACTTGCAGGTTGTGAAAGATTTGTCAATGTGGTTGGATATTTAGTGTAGTTGTAAAGCAGGCAAAGTTGAAGTACAGAGTACAGATAAAAGTTTATAAAGCAGGGGTGGATAACGCTGGTCCTGTAGAGCCAGAGGGCGTGCTGAGTTAGGTTTTAATCGGGTGGAGAAAACCAAAGACACCAGGTGATATAAGTGAAGGGTGTAATCAACTGCTTTAATTTATCAATCAAGTAACACTAAAAACCAGCAGACACTGCGGCTCTCCCGGACCAGGGTTGGCCACCCCTGTTCTATTGGAAATAACAAATTGGCTCATGTGATCTGAAAGTCATTGCATTTTGATTTTATTCACAATTTACACTTGGTCCCAACTACAAAACCCAAAACCAGTGAAGTTGGCACGTTATGTAAATCGTAGATAAAAACAGAATACAATGATTTGGAAATCCTTTTCAACTTGTATTCAATTGAATACACTGCAAAGACAAGATGTTTAATGTTCAAACTGAGAAACTATTTTTTTTTGCAAATAATCTTTAACTTAGAATTTAAAGGCAACAACACATTGCAAAAAAGTTGGCACAGGGGCCTTTTTACCACTGTGTTACATCGTCTTTCCTTTTAACGACACTCAGTAAACGTTTGGGAATTGAGGAGACCAATTTTTGAAGCTTTTCAGGTGGAACTCCTTCCCATTCTTGCTTGATGTACAGCTTAAGTTGTTCAACAGTCCGGGGTCTCCGTTGTCGTATTTTACGCTTCATAATGCGCCACACATTTTCAATGGGAGACAGGTCTGGACTACAGTCAGGCCAGTCGAGTACCCGCACTCTTTTACTACGGAGCCATGCTGTTGTAACACGTACAGAATGTGGCTTGGCATTGTCTTGCTGAAATAAGCAGGGGCGTCCATGAAAAAGACGTTGCTTGGATGGCAACATATGTTGCTCCAAAACCTGTATGTACCTTTCAGCATTAATGGTGCCTTCACATATGTGTAAGTTGCCCATGCCTTGGGCACTAATACACCCCCATATCATCACAGATGCTGGATTTAGAACTTTGCGCCTATAACAGTCCGGACGGTTCTTTTCCTCTTTGGTCCGGAGGACACGACGTCCGCAGTTTCCAAAAACAATTTGAAATGTGGACTCGTCAGACCACAGAACACTTTTCCACTTTGCATCAGTCCATCTTAGATGAGCTTGGGCCCAGCGAAGCCGGCGGCGTTTCTGGGTGCTGTCGATAAATGGCTTTCGCTTTGCATTGTAGAGTTTTAACTTGCTCTTGCAGGTGTAGCGACGAACTGTAGTTACTGACAGTGGTTTTCTGAAGTGTTCCTGAGCCCATGTGGTGATGTCCTTTACACACTGATGTCAGTTTTTGATGCAGTACCGCCTGAAGGATCGAAGGTCACGGGCATTCAATGTTGGTTTTCGGCCTTGTCGCTTTTGTGCAATGATTTCTCCAGATTCTCTGAACCTTTTGACGATATTAAGGACCGTAGATGATGAAATCCCTAAATTTCTTGCAATAGCTCGTTGAGGAATGTTGTTTTTAAACTGTTCGACAATCCGCTCACGTATTTGTTCACTAAGAGGTGACCCTCGCCCCCTCCTTGTTTGTGAATGACTGAGCATTTCAGGGAAGCTGCTTTTATACCCAATCATGGCACCCACCTGTTCCCAATTAGCCCGTTCACCAGTGGGATGTTCCAAATAAGTGTTTGATGAGCATTCCTCAACTCTCTCACTCTTTTTGCCACTTATGCCAGCTTTTTTGAAACATGTTGCAGGCATCAAATTCCAAATGAGCTAATATTTACAAAAAATTACAAAGTTTACCTGTTCGAACATTAAGTAACTTGTCTTTGCAGTGTATTCAATTGAATATAGGTTGAAAAGGATTTGCAAATCATTGTATTCTCTTTTTTTATTTACGATTTACACAACGTGCCAACTTCACTGGTTTTGGGTTTTGTATTTCAGAATTGGGGTTGTAGTTGTACCAAAGAAGATTTGCATCCTGAACCGTATAAAATACAACCATAGTCAAAAGAAGGTCTGATCAAAGCTTTATAAACATCCATCTATTAGTGATGTTACCGCTGACACCGAGGCTCCGAGGCACGCTTCAAACTCGACAGGGTATTTTTCTGAAGCACTGTGCCGGAGCTTGCTTCATATCGGGAAAAACCATGTGACTGATGACGTTCGAACCACTTCACTGCTTCATTCAAACTGAATCAGCTGACCGGTTTGGCTCGATAGGCGGAGCTTTGAAACATTCGCGGAATCCAAATATATTTAAGATGGACGAAACAGCGCTCTGTTAAGCATTATTATTTTTGAATAAAAATGCCTAAGTCGCACAAGCACACCCAGTACACACCAAGCACAATCAAAAAACATAATACAATAGCATCGGCCTGCTGATAAAACCTTGTATCTCCAATTTGATAAGAAACAAAAACTTGTCCACGATAATAACATTAACATTGCAAAATACAAAATGTTATTAACTGGATACATTCTTGGAAGAAACATAGTTATCCTACCCGAACACAGCTCAACTGCATTCCTACATGCAAAATTAAACATTTTTTATGTTCTCCTGTAAAGTCTGTCATTTTGGAGATAAGAGGTTTTATCAGCAGGCCAACGATGTGTTTTTTGGACAGAGTGAATATTTACAGGATTCAATGAGGCTGTGGATGTAATTAATGTTGTTATAATATGAATTATTAAGGTAAGAAATAAAAACAACAAACACATGTAAGACGAAGTTAGATTTCAGCTTTATTTAAGTATTTTGCACAATACAATAAAACTGAAAGTGCACACGCAAGGTGCGTCAGCGTCACCTTTACAAGGCTGTACAACAATCTTTGTGCCAGCAGATGTCACCCACGTGTTCAATGAATGAAGCTTCGAGTAGTGAACCAATTTTCAACACAATGGTCCAAAAGGATACGAAGCTTCATAAAGCCTCGTTTGGCCATCACTACCATCAATGACTGTCTATTGGCTCCCCATTCTTGTCCCATTTTCATCCTCATCAAATTCAGCAGTTTTTTTACTTTTGGTTTCAATGTGCTCCATATTGTATTTTCAGGAAATCTTTGTATCACACGGAATACCAAGGTATTTGAACTTGTTGACCATCTCAAGGGGTTGTCCATGTAAAAGTAGTTTCCATGAACAATTTACTTTCCTTTTGGAGAACAACATAAATTTAGATTTACTTACTGAAAATTTAAGACCCCAACCATTTCTCCCGAGTTTTAATTGCTTGTTGCATATTGGCTATTATATGCTGAAAATTCCGACCTCTTTTCCAAATAACTCCATCGTTCACATAAAGTAACCTACCTATGGTCCCATTAAGTTTAGCAAAGATGTCACTGATCATGAAGTTGAATAATATTGGACTTTCGCTTCGGTCTGTGGTCTGTGTGGCCCCTGGGGGGTACATTCGCCTGCTTAAATCCACGCGCATGCGCGGATAATCTCATTCCCGGCATGCCTATGCGGAGAGGGGGGTGGCTCTAACGAATTTGAATGAAGAGGGGCTCTTTCGGCGCCATTTTCGAGTGGAGTCGCTGTTGCAGCAACTACGACGGGTTGGAGAATACAGAGAGGATACGAAATAATAATGAATTTGCGCTCACTTTGGAAAAAAAATGTACAAAAATACAAAATTAAAAGAGGACGCATGGACGACGGAAGGACCGATGGACAAGAGAATATTTGGTACGGTCAAGCGGGCAGGAGAACCACTAAAACGGCAACGATGCAGGGGTTTCTGATAGGAAAATCAACATTTTAAAAACGAAAATCTCAAAGAAATGAATGGATCCCATTAAAATGCATTTTTTTTAAAAATGTGTTGAAGGGATAAGGGGAAGTGAGCGTATTTACAATTTCGTTTTCAGTGTTTATGGTCTGTTTTAAGGCAAAATTTGAGCGGGAGCGGTACTGTTAGTAACACTCACTATTTAACGTTTACTGAACGTTAGCTTGCGATATCCTCAATCAGACACCAACACTGGTCCACTAACCTTTAGCTTTCCATCGATGAAAGCTTTGATTTTAAGAAAATGGTTGGTTGCGCTATTTAATAACTTTTTCTTTAGTTTTAAATGGCTCACGATATTTTGCGCCATTTTTACATTTTGAAAGAATGTGATTAGCACACTCGGCTAATACTAACTAGCTGATGCCAGCTAGCCTACGATAACCTGGTTTCGGTCATTCGCTAGACGGCAAACCTAATAGTCTTATTACATCGGTAAGTGTCAAGATTGCCTGTCTTCATTCAATTCGAGTAAAGAGCAGTGTAAATCTCTTGCATGTTAGCTAACGTTACATCGTTGGGGTGTTCGAGTTTGCCCGCTAGCAAACGAGATACTCGAACTGGAGAAATGTCAGCTCACGTCAGGTTAACTTTGCTTGCTCGGTAGCTAACGTTAGCTTGGAAATGGTGCCCAAAGGGTTTCGCGGAGAGAGCGTTAATTGAAGCTGGTAACTCACATTAACGCAACGTACTGAGATGTTCGCGTTTATTATGGCTAACGTAGTGAGCTAGTTAACTGCATTTCAAAAGGTACTCAGAGTTGTTTGCTATCTGACTTAAATACCAATGATCATTCCGCAGTAACGTTAAAGGCTCGCTGCTTAACTAGCTAGCTGGTTTGCTGCAAACTCGCAGCTTTCCGATTTCGCCTAACTTTCTGCCCCCTCTCTTCGCTTCAACATACCTCCCAAGTGGAAATAATAACCTTCACTGTTCGCCTTCATTATGGAGCTGAAAAAGATGGTGCAATGCATAATCGATCTCTAGAAAAATTGAAGTTTAGCCAACTTTCACGAACAAATCAGCAATAGGTTTACTGATGTGAGAATTGCCAAATTGGATTACTTGGATGTTGCAGATAATCATATCTGAGTTAACATTAGTTACTTTGATAATCTACGTTGCACATGTCGATGGCATCCATTTAAAGTTTGCGAGCTTATGTTGGGAACAATCTATCGTTATGGTTAACGATAGTTAGTTTAAATGCAGGCGGTGTTTCCTCTTGCTGACGTTCTTAGGTCAGCTATAAAATGTTGACATTCCTCTTTTTGTTGCACTGGTTGTCATCCGTGTGAATGGTCGAAATGAATACGTTCTATGTTAACCAAATGTCAACTGACAGGGTAATGTTTGCTTCGCTAACTTGCGAAGAATAAATAATATCCACGGTCTCGTGGCCTCAGCTAATCGCGTAGACACATTGTTATTTGTTTTATCTGTATTTGCAAAGTTGTCTCGTTGGTCTCCTCTGACTTCTGCTGCATTTGCAAGCCAGATGAAGGACGTTTTCTAGCTATTATGGATAACGGCTCATATCGGTAAATCAAGACTTGGCTCTTAACGCCACGCTGACATGAATAGATTTCAGTCTTGACAGCCGAATATATCGTTTGCAAACCTTGTTAGCTGTGCATGGTAGCAACAATAAACACCAATGAGCTTCTGTTGTACTCGACTTTGGCCCTTTGTTGTGAAGCAAGCCGTCCAGGAGAGGGAATCATGGGCCAGAAGTTGCTAGCAACCGGAAGATAATAAAATTTGCTCCAAAGTTAACCATCGTATGAGTTTGATTAATGAGCTGAGCGACGTAACGTTACCAGAGGTTGCATGTTGTATTCCGACAATACATTTCGTGAGTTGGCGTGTGATTCACCTGAATGGTGAAGCTCGTCAGGTTGCAGTTGTGATTAGAGTTGAGTGTAGTGTACGATCGTTCGGCTGTCCGGAAGCTTGTGAGGCACAGGCGTGTTGGGCATCGGAGTATTTTTACAGCTTTATATCATTAACGCCTGCCAACATTTTTTTGAAAATGTACTATATCTGCCTTTCCTAATGTGAACGAGGATCGTCTTTATTTGTTATTGTTGTTGACCTTTTCCCTAACCTCAGCAGAAATCCAATTTCCAAAACGGTCAGTTAGCTATTGTCATATCGCTGAGCTGTTTTCACATTTGTTATTGAAATCACCTGTGGAGCTAGTGGCAACATATGCTACATCATGAGCTATTTTGTCTCTTGACAAAATTACTCCATAACACGGGATTTTTCCTATTTTTTGGCCAATTTCCATTTACTACCATTTCCAAACAAATTCCCTTTGTGTTTTTTTTTTTTTTTCTTTTTTTACCCTCACAGATCATAAAAATTGCATCCATTATCGATTCATTACGTTTTTTTTCTCGGAGGCCAAAGGAAGTCAGGCTTCCTCAGTGTTTTTTTTTTTTTTTTTTTTTTAGGACTGTGATGGTAGCCTTCATTATTCAGTTTTTTTTTTTTTACCATTTCTGGCAATTCTGTTGTTTTGCTGCCATTTCTACTCCATTTATACTCTGTTTTTCAAGGATTTTACTATTGTTGAAAGTGCTTCTCAAAATGTTATGTGGTAAAGGACATGTCCTGTTTTTCTATCATTCCAGCCCACTCTTGTAAACTTGCCCAAAGTTCTTCCAATTTTGAGTTGGAATGAGCAATACATGTTGATAGATCATATTTTGACTTTTTTGTCTCTTACAAAGCGTTGATTAAGAGTGAGAGACAGTGAAAGAAGCCCCTTTTAGCAGATCTCATGTCAGTTGAAGCTCCAAAAAATCCTCATTAGAATTATCCCATTTTCTTACCTATTATTGCAACAACATATCCAAAACTAATATGGCAATATCTAAACATAATAAACAATTAAAAATAGGCACAAGTATCTCACTTTATTGCATGACTTCTGACCTAGCAGCCTACATTACTATCAGACGTCACTTCATCATGCACTTTCAAAGTTAAAAACATCAATATTACCCTCTTCTAGGATTCTATTGCTTAAAATAACATTTTCGATACAAGTATGTACGACATATATCGAAGATTGGAATACTGTAGGAGGGCAAGTTAATGTATTGGGGCTGGAATACAGGAGTAAGATCTTGATGGTTTTATTGATATTCAAAATATTCACAGTAGTAATGATGACCTAAGAATTTTTCATTCTTAATAAAATGAAATATTGCCTTGTTGGGATAAAATGTGTACAGTATACCATTCTTTGTCTTTTATATCTGACAATTCTTGGAATAAATTAGAAATTATATTTATCTTCGTACAATTCTATTATTCTACTAAAACTTTTATTTTTTTGGGTCATTTTCTCCTCAGTTTTTGACTTAAATCATAGGCCACCAAAAACTTGTTTTTTAAAAGACAAACTAGCTGTACACAGTGTTCAGGAGCTGGAGCCATCCAACACCAAAATAACCTTTCACCCTGACACCAAGCATTGCATTTTACTCTGTTCCCTCAGACCTAATGCTTGGTGTCAATGATAACCATGATTTTTGATATAGAAGATTAAGGGATTAATGGTTTTTGAGCTATCAAGATTACAAGAAAACTGAAGACAGACTCACATACACACAAATATTTTCATATACAAGCCCTGTTGTGCTGTTATTCAGGGGAAAACATTCTTTTTAAGCATGAGTAGATAACATTCTTGTATATATAAAATGATGAGAAACTGAAAGTGAGCTGAAATGATAGGAAAACAGGACATGTCCTTCGTGCTGTAATGCATAGTAGTGCTCCTACTGTAGACTAATATGAGGAAGCCAGGCAAAGTTTGCATGCTTTGGTAAATTCTTCATCCCCCCCCCCCCCTTACCATTGTCATGCCACTGTCAGCGTGTCAGGACTACGCCAGGGAACACCATTATTTGGCATTTCCATACCTCTTTGATTTACTTTCCTTCCCATTCTGGTTAGTTAATATTCCATTTTTCTTTCAGAAATGGAGAATCTTGCCTTCAATTGTGTTCAAGTTGACAATATTACCTAATGGATCATTTGGCTCGCTAGCAAATTGATTTATGTTAATTTCATTGAACTAAATGCAGCATGGTGCATTTATGTAAGCGTACTGTTTGCTGTGAAGAAATTAGTACGGACTAGTGAAACCAGCTGGGTTAAAATGGGTTTTCTTGTAAAACAACGATTGCTTTCGAGCTAGCTGGCAACATCCCTAGAGTCGAAACTTGTGAAGTTTTAGTCTTTATATTTTAAGAAATATTTGGTAAATGAGCTAACCTACTGAAGGTATGGAGTAATTCTCCAGATTTCTGGTTTAAGTGTGATGAAAAGTCTGTAGATATTACAGACAACGTACAGCTAGATTTATAGGATTGTGCGTATCAGGATTGACAATGTCTTTCCTGTATATAGCTTACTGTAATATGAGGACTTTATCCGTATTGGGTGAACAAAAGAATCTGTTAATGCTACAGAACAGGTACTGTAGACCTACATACACAAAATTTTCCGTATTGGGTGATCACAGGAATCAAGTAGATGGTACAGAATATGTACTGCAAATATACAGGACTTGCCACCTTAGCTTGACAATAGTGCATCTTTTTTAGTTTCAGGAAATGGGGGTGTTCTGTTTAAATGTGTAAATGTTCATGAGTGGCTAAATGTTCGGGAAAATCAACATTTAAATGAAAAGCATAATTTTTGGAATTTTCCATTAAAATATAACCTTGCAAATTACTGAGATATTACTGTGATTTCAGCAAGGAATTAATAAGTCACTTAATGATGCTTAAAGCTAAAAACGATGCGAATACTGATCAGGGGTCGTGGTCAAACATGTCGGGAAGGAAATGGTGGGCAGTGTGAATTCAGTTCTCTTGTGTCAGTGTGAATAATGTCTCGGAAGAAAGTATCAGAATCAGAAATCGGGGGGGGGGAGGAGAGAAAGTTGGATGATTTTGAAATGGACTGTGTTTAGCTGTTCTGTTTGAAGACTGAAGATTATGATTGAGCCTACCTACACTACTATTGCTGGGTGTTCAAAATGGGTCACAGACTAACTACCATAAAGGCCTTATTTTGTCTTAAAGCTATTCTTACCTTTCTCGCATGTGGCACAGCACTTAGTAAAAATTTGAACATGAACAACGCCGCCTCCCTGAAGTCCCACCCTCTTCCCATGGATTGCCAGACTTCTCGGAAAAAAAAAAAAAAAAACTAATATAGTTCGTCAGACTACAAAGGTAACTAAACGTTACGAGGGCATTTTATTTTATACCGCATATAGAACGGAATATTACTTAATTATTGTTTAGTTTTCACTTATCGGTGCCTCTGAATCTGACTCCATTGACCTGTTTCACTCGTGCTGAGCACTTCCTCGCGCCGCATGCAATTTTTTTCGTAGGAGAGTGAAACCTGGGGTCAGTTTCAGAGGCATCAGTAAGTGAAAACTAACCAACAGTAATGGCATTCCATTCTGTATGTGGTAGGAAATAAAATGCACTCGTAACGTTTAGTAACCTTTGTAGTCTGACGAACTACCATTAAGGTTATTGTGATTATTGCATTTTCGCACCCGTTTGTTTACAGTCAAATGTGTCGTTTTTTTTCTGCCAGAGAGGCGAATGACTCGCAAGCGGTGACAGCTGTAGGCAACTGTAAGAGGCGCTGCGACATGAGACAGACAGCTCAGCAAATCATTTTATTCGGACCGAAGAAAATGATTGGTCACACTTTTATCAGAAATGAGAACTGAATATTGAAGAGTTTCAACACCTGGTGGATTTCTTTTACATTTTAGTGTGCCATACGCTTATTAGGAGCATTTTAAGATTAAAAAAGTGTAAAAATGCCAGAAAGGTAAGAATTGCTTTAATGTTTGTACCTTTTCGCACCGGTCAGATTATGTAATTTCATACCGTTCATGCTATGAAATGCAAAAAACGGCGATGAAATATCCATTTGTCATATCGTTTTGGATTCGATTTTTTGCATGAAATATATGATTTATTGAAGTCCTAAAATGGCAGTTTTTATAACATTTGTGAAAAAAAGTAGGTCTTCAAATTCCAGTCACACTGGTCAGTTATTGACAGGGAACATGCTTCGTTGGACAGCGCAATGGCGACATCTTTTGTCCAACTCGTGAACACATCAGGTCAAGGGTCAGTTAACTTTTTCATCCAATAGTTATCTTTTCATCACCTGAAGCTACACCTCAAAGCACTCCGAACTGTCATCACACACAAACATCACGTTAAAACCTCGCGAAATAACAGGACATGTCTGGGGGGGGGAGCCAAAAAACATCAGACCGTTTACTTTGAACCTGGCGGTACTGTCCGAGAGGCGTCCACTGAGTTGATCTTGTTAGCCGGGCTGCAGCTCAACGAGGCACAGCGGGCTAGAACGGCTATTGGCACAGTTTCCCCTGCAGCACAGCAGAGTATTTCTACGAAGATAGGTGGTAAACACTGAATCGGTGAATTGAATTCTGAATGGCTGGTAGACCCGAAATATAACGGATGGCTATACAAGGCCGAGTACTGTAAGCGTAACCCTGTTTCTTGAGATTGCAAAATACTATACCAAGCGCGAGTTTTATTTTAGTTTTGCATGAAAAGGCCGCTATTAAATTTGGCGTTAGATGACACATTTTAGAGCTATATCTCTTAATTGTCAAAATGTCGTTGCAGGTATGTTTTGCTGACAGCAATTCACCGGACTCAAGTAACGTTAGTCCCGATGCGATTTCGTTGTCTTGTTCTTAACTAAATGACTTCATGAATGACCGACCAGACCTTTTAGGTTTTCTAATGAATGGATGATGATGATTTGCCTGATGGTCTCTGGTGTACGTTTGTAAACTCTTACTTTCAAAATCAATTTTATACAATAGTGCAGCATGAATGAAAAAGAAACAACATTAACACTAATTGTGTGTGCACTTTTGTGCATATACAGATGATTAACAGTATTTATTATTGGTTGAACTGACCTTAAAAAGTACTGCCAAATTTGGCCACTCCTTATCTCTATATAGTTCCCCCAGGAATCTGCGGAGAGTGTTGATTCCGCGGAGAACATTCCTGATTCTGCGGAGAGCAATTCTTGATTTCGCGGCTTAAAAGTTGATTTTCCGCGGGCATTAAAAAAAAAACCTAAAATGACCAGTAATAAAGCAAATTTATGTAATAATGAAGTAAAAATTCTCTTATGAAATTATTTGCAATACAAAAGCACTGTGAAACATTGTGGTTATCAAATAAGCAGCATCAATATTCTTTTTGTCCCTCTTGAGCAGATTTGTTTGCATAACTTACAAAGTGCAAAACATTTCACCAAACTATGGGTGAACGAGGCTTAGTAACTGAACAAGTGCCAAAGATCAAAGTAAAGATTTAAACAAAGTGTACACTATTCACTGTATCCTCAGGATATTTTAAACGTCACTGCATACCACAGACTGTTATAAAAAGATGGATGAAGCTACCGTGATGTCACCCACTTTTTCGAAGATGAAGAAGTGAATCGAAGATCCGGGGAGGAACGTGGCTCTGGATCTGACCGTATCGGACGAGGACCAGAGGATAGCGATGCCCCAGAAGCATATTCTGGCTTTATACTTTATTATATGGGACCATAATTCACGAAAATGAATGTCATGATATATCGAAAGAGACCTGAAACTTGCTATAGCTAACATAAAATGATGTGAAAAATCATTATTTGAATTAAAAATCAGGTCGGAAAGTAGGATCATTTTCTCATAGACTTCTATTGAATTGAACTTCTTTCTGCAACCACTGATGTCGCCATCTGCTGGCCATTAAATAGAATGCCATTCTACTGTACTTCCACATGGGCTTCTTTTTTCAAATCAGGGTGCTGCGTCCATCTTTTTATATAGTTTATGCTGCATACAGCAGAAAAAAGTCATTTTCCGTAACCGGCAGCACCAGCTGTGAGTCTTAGATCCCGTTTATCTGACCGCAAAATCTAGCGGCCGGGATGAAAAATACATGTAAAATATAAAATTCTGCACCTCGCCCTATATTCTGCGGACTGCTTTGATTTCTGCGGAGGGCTTTGAAATCTGCGGTAAATTCCGCGATCGCGGAATCGTGGATTCCTGGGGGGACTATCTATATACACAAAAATGCACAGTCAATTATCAATTCGCCAGATGGGCTTGCTTGTAAACAACGGTTTCCCCAATCTGATAAATCCCCAAAACCACCCAGATAATGCCCTGCACTCACTATAAAATATTGCCAAAGTTTTGCGAAACAACTGGCCGCTGCTGCAACGTCTTCACTGTAAAGTATCTGTACTGCTTAGCTGGCAGTCCTGCCAGTATGTTCATGGTTAAATGGCCATAAAAATCGCCTGTTGGCAGATCACCTTAGGAAAAGAATCCAAGTCCAAAAATGATACAACTGTGCCTGCGAACCAGAAGTCACAGCTAAATAGCCACAGAAATGTAAAAGCGGTTCACTGAAAAAATATGCACTGCCTTTTGTGGATTATTTATCATAATTTATCTTTTCGTTACGTGTGATCAGAATTTTAAGGCTTGTTTTAAGATTCAGTTGCTATAGGGACTTTATTCAAGTTTTTTTTTTTTTTGGTGAGAACACTTGAAAATATTGATTTCAAAACTTTGTTAAATCAGTAGTCTTGAAATGCTGTTTTTATAAGAATCCGCTATAGGTGATGTTTATGTTGAATAAATGTCTTATGAGAACACATGATTACGTAAGCATATTTTCACTGATTCAATGCAGGGCCCTATGAAATCTCACCCTCTAAACTCTACTGCTCCATTCATGAATCTGTTACCTATAGGGCCCTGCCATCAGTCAGTTGCTGGCCTGTGTCGGGCCCCAGTCAAAAAAAAGAAAAAAAGCAATACTTTTTAAGTGCCGGTGAGCCGCTGGCCTCCCTGAAAAGATACTTGCCACCGGGCCTAACAACTTCTCTGGGGGAAACCCCGTAGTTATTTATTTGGTTGAATCCGTGAAGTCCCGGCACATTTTGTTGATTGCTGTCATGCACCACATTGCACAAAGTTGGGCACTCTAAGGGCCGGTTCATACTCTACGCAAGGTACGGGAGCGCGATCGAAAGGCAACTCCTCGAGTAACGCAAGGTAGCCATCCTGTGTCCTTGCGTAGCAAAGTGTCGTCCAAATTTTTTCAATGGGACTCATCGACGCGTGTATATTTCCATGAGATTCCAATAGGGGAGATAAAGGAAATGATGCACCATACGCTGTTTTCAACACCAAAAAGAAAAAAAGGAGGAGGAGAAGAAAGGGAAAACTTTGCTACCCCCTATTGCATGAGCAGTGTACTGCTCTTTAACGAGGTGCAGCGCAACAAGGGACGCGTGTTCAGGCTTCTCTGTGAACAGAATGGAACAGACCTGTGCTCGCGTACCTTGCGTAGAGTATGAACCGGCCCTAAAACTGCACGTTGCTTCTATCTGCTTCTGTGTTAACTAAACTATCTTGCGCTTTAAAATGAATGGGGATTCAATCAAAGCCTTATAACGCCAGGGTTATCCGGCGACTTCGTAGCTAGCTGGCTACTGCAGATGTGAAATGAAGGTACAGTACCCTTCAACTGAGCCAGAAACTGAGACCTCATTAGCATAGCTATTAGGACTGCAACTAACGAGTTTTTTGATAGGCTGTTAGTCACCGGCTATTGGCACGATTAGTCGACTAATCAGATTTATCACATACTTAAATTACTCTTATTTAGCTTTCAAACTTAGCATGATGTTGCTTTAATTATGTGTAAATTAATAATAAACACAAGAAAGGTGGATACTTCATTGAAAATTACATCTTTTACCCAACTTTGCTGCTGATATTTGGCTGCTACTGATACAAAAAGTAAAAAAAAATGATTAGTGTGTTCAGCTTTTGGTCTATAAAATGGTGAAAAATTGTGAAAAATGTTGATCACTGTTCCCTGAAGCCCAAGAAGACGTCCTTAAATGTCTTTTGTAAAACAAACAGGCCACAACCCAAAGATATTCACTCTACTGTCATAGACTAGAGAAACCAGAAAATATTCATCTTTAAGAACCTTGAATCAGGATTTGGACATTTAAGTCTGGAAAAAGCTCAAAATTATTAGTCAATTATCAAAGCAGTTGGTGATCAATTAGATAAGTGATTAGTCATCGATTAGTCACTCGGTTTTTGTATCTTTATTAGCTATTGGTGAAATCAAGCTCTTAGACTTTAACTGAATTGTTAATAGTTTGAACGTGGTAGCTAGCGCTCATGTCATCTACAACAGTGAGATCCCCCTTCATTCTCAGTGTCAAGTGCCTACATCATAATTAAATGGCCTAATTGGCAACAACAGTTTTGAACGGCTTTTTCAGTTCTGAGTGTTTAAGATTCATTGTGAACACTCACCTTGAATACTACCTATGAATAGGATAGATGCTTACAAACATTTTTTTGGCTTTTGCAAGGAGCGTGCATGGAGCCCTATTGTCAAAAGGACTGCAAAACGGCTAAACCAGCAAACAAAACTGACTGTGCTCATCACTTGAAGTCGTGCAAGACATCTGGTTTCCGCTTCAGTGCTTTTTATTTGAAATTGAAAACGTAGAAAAATGTTTAGGGTCGGCCCCAATTACGTAGGTAGGGTTGGGAAACCAGAAACTCCCCTATTTTTAGCTTACCGGTCCTATGGGCGGATAAGCTATTGTCTGGGCATGGGGTTCGTCATCAAGAACATTTTTTTACTACTAGGCCATATCTTCAGTTTTTTTTTTTTTTTTTTTTTTCTGGATTTTTGAGGGAATAATTTTTGTCAGTTTTATGGGCCCTTGAAATTTTGACCCCAATGTTTAACGTTCCCTGACATGAGGTGCACCACCTGAAATTGTTGGTTTATTTTGTTCTATATGATTATTTATCTCTCTTTGCACTTAAAAGTTCTGAAATGGCTGAAAAATCCATCAATTTTATGGAATGAAAATGATATTTTTATACTCTAATACCCCGCCCCCTGAAGAAGGAGGAAGTTTCTGAGACGCCAGTCATATTTTCCTAGGACGTCCTCAAAGGAAAGCACCTCTGCCTTGGCAATCTCTGCGGTCCATTTACATGCTTGTTTATACATGTTTTCCAGTGTGTGTGTTTAGTGTATGAGCCTGCAATCAAGATATCCATCTATCTATCTCATTGTTACACTCGACAAACCGTGTTACGTAGGATAACATAGTTTGTTGGATACATAGTAGACATGAGGTCAATTATCCACACTTGGGTATAAATCTAATGTCGAGGGTACAACATGCAGGGATGTGATTTTTCCAGTCAAATGTCATGCTGTGTAGGCAGGGGCTGCAGCGGCAAGTTTCAACACTGCGGAAAAGAAAGGAATTGGATATTGCGCATATTAGAGATGGCAGATAGCTGATAGTATAGTAATTATAATTAAAAGTCCGTATACCAGTACTTTGTGTAGCTCATTCGGCCAGTGGAGCGAGGATGAAGCAGTCTTGTAGCCTAAGTTTCAGCGGCAAGAGTGGTTGACTGCTGAACACTGCTGCGTTCCTTATGTAACTCGTCGACACACATGCTGTACACTGCTGGTAAGTTGCGTGGTTGGTTCAGTGTGCATCAGTATCCCCCGGTAGTGCGAGTGGTTGCTCGGCTTAGCTCTTTGACGCTGCTACCTTTAGGTAGTGGGTTCAAAATGTAGCCAAAACTATGTGACGGTTGCAGGATGATCACACCTTTGGAAAGAGATTTTCAGGGTGGGTTTGTCTGCAACCGGTGCCAGATAATTGAGCATCTGAAGGGCAAGGTCCTTGATCTTCAGGGCCAGTAGTTCGCAATCAGTAGAGTTCCGAGAGGAACTAAGTAGTATGTTGTTTAGAGAAATGGTGTGTACGCTAAAGCAGGGTGGTACTGGGATCCGAGAGCAGGCAGGGAGAGAAAGTTTGGTGACTGTAAGTCGACAGCGCGGGAAAGGGCTTGCACGCCGTACAGCGACAGCTTCTCCAGTGGTTGAGGTGTCCAACCGATTCCAGCGCTTGCAGGAACTTGACTTGACCCCTGACCCTGAGAGTGAGGGGGCTGATGAGCAGCAGGGCACCCTGTTGGCCTCTACCCCTCAGAAAGAGAGTTATTGATAGTGGGGTACTCACTACCTCAATACTTAGAGGAATAGATGGCTTAGTCTGTTCGCGTGACAAGGAGTATGTACGGTGTGTTGCCTGCCTGGTGCCCAGGTAGCGGACAAGCTTCTGGCCAGAGCGGGGAGGGATCCAGTTGTCATGGTCCATGTTGGGACAAATGACATGGGTAAGGGTAGGTTTGAGGTTCTGCAAGGCAAATTTGTGGAATTAGCTGAGAAGCTTAGGAGCAGACCCTCAATGGTAGTGTTCTCCGGGATTCTACCGGTGCTACGTGCAAGCAGAGGAAAGCGCAGTTTTATCTGGAGGTTTAACACGTGGCTAGGAAAGAGGGTTATAGGTTTATGGGGCACTGGAACTTTTTCTGGGACAGGGGTGACTTGTTCAAGCCTGATGGGCTGCACCTGAACCGGAGGGGTACCTTTGCACTGGGCCAGCATATGTTGAGGGTAGCACAAGATTATTTAAAATAGGGACTTGGGGGGGAGGGGGGGGGGAGGTTAGTGAGTGTTACTCATAAAGAAATGCAGACTGCCCCGATGGAAGCTCACGGCATTACATGCACTATCGATGATTTACTTTTAAAGCAACAAAGCGTAGTGGGGGGCTCAGGGCAGTGGCCACATAGGGAATCAAAGGGGAAGAGCATTACTAATAACCTGAAATGTTTTTATTTAAATGTAAGAAGCATAAAAAATAAATTTCCAGAACTTGAGCCTGTAATGATTAGTGAGGGCTATGACATAGCCATGTCTCTGTAATCCCAACTATTTGAAAAGGATGGAGATGAATATAACATACAAGGTTATAAGCTCTTTAGGAAGGATAGATGTAATAGGGGAGAGGGGGCGTAGCACTTGATGTGAACAAAAACGTTAATGTACTGGATATTCCCGAAATTGAACATTCCTTGTCCTGTGAAGATATCTGGGTCAGGCTCATTGGCAAACACGAGACAAGTTTAAACGTAGGAGTATGCTATCGACCACCAGCTTTGGACAGTACAATCAATGAAATGCTTTTGAGTAGGATTACGCAAGCTTGTAGAGGTGGTGGGACTATTATTGTGGGAGACTTGAATTATCCTGGTATCAATTGGGAAATGGTGGAAGGACAGGGTAGGGGGGAGGAAGAATTTCTAGTTGTTATAAATGATAATTTCTTGGTGCAGTATGTTAATAAACCTACCAGAGAAAAGGCAATTATTGACTTCGTGCTCTGTAATGACCCTGATAGAATTAGCAATGTTGAGGCACTGGAGCCACTTGGGACAAGTGATCACTCTGCTGTTAATTTTGATGTTTCATGGGAAGCTAAAAAGGTGTATTCTTTAACAAAAATTTTCAATTTTAAGCGGGCCAACTTTGACAGGATGCACTCATATCTAGGTGAAATAAAATGGGAGACACTCCTGGACTGAGAGTCCGGAAATGAGATGTGGGAAAGATTTAAGGGGGTTTTACTTGAATCACAATGCAGATTCATTCCAAAGGTGTCCAAAAGTAAGCTGAAAAAGCAGAATCCTCAGTGGATGACCAAAAGTATTCGTAGGATTTTGAGGGAAAAGAGGACTGGGTCAAAGACGAGACGAGCCTCTTTTTGGGTTTGAATTCATTAATTTAACCAAAAAGAGAAATAAATACTTTTTGAACATATAAAGTTGAACTATATTGTCTACTTTATCATTTCACTTATATCTGGAGAAAATGACGTGGAAATATATGTATGAAATAATGTCATGAAGTGCAAAATTGTCATTCAGTGTAATGGTCCGAACTTCAATATCACTATTATATCTTTAACTAAATATATAAAATCCTAAATAAAAGAACAGTTTCACTTTCTAGGCATATTTTTGAGTGCTACTATTATATTAAAAAGATTTTGCATTATTGTTTTGTTTTCATATTAAAATTATCAAGGGACTTTTGTCCCAAATAGTCGGTTCATTAGAGGTCATTCTGTGTATTGAGATCAAGAAGCCATTTTGAAGTCCTATCACAAACTGATAGTCATGTGACAATCTGTGACATCATCAAAAGGACCCCTGACGACCCCTGAGGCAATAAGGCAAGGTGAGTTTATCTCTTAAATACTTGATATTTTCATCTTTTTATCCTGTGGAAACATGAAATGCAAATCCAGATGTCATTCAGTGAAATGCCTAAGAACACTTTTATAGTCAGATTCAGGTTTTTACCTAAACACATGTATTTTGTCGATAACTGTGATTAGCTTTGTAGGTCAAGGTCATTGTTTGATATAGGTGGCTTAGTGTTTGCCTGTAAAATATGTTTAAGTATAAAAACGTCATTCAGTGTAATGGCCATGTAATTCAGTTCAGCATTGCCATTCATATAACACTAGTGATGTATAACAATGATAAAAATGATAACTGTAATAATAATTTTTTTTTTTATTGTTATTATTATTATCATTATTGCTGTAGCTTGTTACATTTTGTTTCAATTTTAGTAAACCATTTGTTTTTAAATGTCATAATTACGAATAATTAATTTTGTGTTATATTGAATCACTTGTTGATTTTAGATGCCTTCCAACAAAGCAGCAGTTGCCAAGCATAGACAGAGGATAAATGCAGACCCAGTAGCTCGCGCACAGATGTTAAAAAGAGACGAGAAAGGTATTTAGAATTTTAGTATCAAGATAATAATGCAGGCATTTTAATGTGTATTACTGAAAGTGTGTTCATACGAGTAACTATATCAAATCTGCATTTCAGCTATAAGAGTTGAAAACTAGCGGCTTTGGGTGCAAATCCTGACCACCCACCAATCGGCTCCTTCTAAAAAGAGAGAGCAATGGCGGGAGAACCAAAGGAAGCACAGGGCAGCAGGAAAACGAGTGATAGCGGTCCTGGATTTGACACCAGAGTCCTTTGAGGAGCTTCCTGCTGAAGAGCCCATCCCACTGCCGCTGTCTCCACTGTCAGAGCCCGCTCCAGCACGTCTGGCTCCACCATCAGAGCCCGCTCCAGCACGTCTGGCTCCACCATCAGAGCCCGCTCCAGCACGTCTGGCTCCACCATCAGAGCCCGCTCCAGCACGTCTGGCTCCACCATCAGAGCCCGCTCCATGAAACCCTGACCCTGAAAAAGGAGCTTTTCCAACTAAAAAAACAACTGGCTCAAGCACAACAAAGAAATTAACACCTAAGGAAGGAGTTGCAAAGGGAAAAGAAATAGGGCCAACCAAAAAAGAAAAAGGAGAAGAAAAAGGGATTGAAGCGAAGGCCCTCACGTCGAGAACAGGTCTCTGCTTTTCTTAGCCGAGATGAGAACAGCAGACAACTCCCAGGTAAAAAAGATACTATTACTAAAAACAAAGTGAAACTTCAAAGATGTGTTCTGACAAAGACACTGAAGGAACTTCACGGTTTGTACAACTCAGAGGTGACCAAGGAAGACTCCATATCCTACAGACAGTTTTTACGTCTCCGACCATTTCACATCACTGAGCCTAAAGCATGTGATCGAAATACATGCGCTTGCATTTATCATGAAAACATAGGCCTCCTAGTTGGAAGACTCAAGCAAAGAGGATTACTCAAAACAGCGAGCATATCACAACTCTTAGCAACAATTGTTGGTGATCCACACCAAAAAAAAGTGCATGTACCGTCTGTGTCCAAAGTGCTGCCACAACGAGATCGAAATTGAGCTGCCTGAAGAACCAGAGGCGATTGTGTGGGAACAGTTTGTGAAGGTGAAGAAGACCCAGAAAACTGGTAAGCAGGTGGCAAAATCTGAGAAGCAGGAAATGGCTGGGACCTTAAGTGATCTTGTCAAACTTTTTAACAACAAGCTGGACTCATTGGCAAGACACCAGTTTAACTGGATCACGCAGGCAGGAAAGTGCAGGCAGCTGAAGGAGTCTCTCTCTAAAGAGGAGGTTGTAGTCCACATGGACTTTTCAGAAAACTATGATTGCAAACTGAACAAAGAGATCCAGGCATTAAATTTTGGTCCAAATCGGGAGCAAGCCACAATCAATACTAGTGTCGCATACACGTCTGACCGTCATCAATCGTATGCCACAATTTCAGATTCACTTCGCCATGACGAACGATCAGTCTGGGCACATCTGAAACCAGTATTGGAGGAGTTGAAGACAGAAAATCCGTCAATCACAACCCTTCACTGCATGAGTGATTGCCCAGTGACCCAGTACCGTAACAAAGGCAATTTCTATCTCCTGAGCACTGTTCCATTTCTCCTTGGATTTACAAAAATCACATGGAACTTTTCAGAGGCATGTCACGACAAAGGAGCACCCGATGGTGTGGGGAGTGCCGTGAAAAGACTTGCAGATGATCATGTCAAAAAAGGAGGGGACATTCAGAAGCCAGAGGACCTCTTCAAATTCCTCCAAAGCACAGCATCCAATGTGCGGTTCTTCTGGATCACCGAAGATGTCAGCAGGTATGATGAGGCAGTGCCAGACAGTCTGCCACCTGTGAAAGGCACCTTCCAGCTACACCAAGTAGAAGCAACCCAGCCAGGGAAGGTCCTTCACCGGGAAATTTCCTGCTTTTGCTACAGGAACAAAGCCATTTGTGAATGTGGACAACCCACACATGTTGACTTCAACATCAGCACTCCATCAACAAAACAGAAATAGAAGATTCTGGAACTGAAGGTACACCTGAGAACTTGACCGAGAAGTTTGTGATTGTCAATTATGACAGTAAGCCCTTTATTGGGCAAGTGATGCAGGTTGTGGGCAATGAGCTGGAGGTCAATTGCATGCACCAGAGTGCAGCAGGGAAGAATGCATTTGTGTGGCCAGAACCAGCAGACAAAGTTTTCTACTACAGATCAGACATAAAGGCAATTGTCTGAGCCAGAAACCTTTAACAATGAGGCAGTCAAAACTCACTAGTTCAGACTGGGAAAAGTTTTCTGAGTAGTCAGAGGGACTGTTTGTGTGTGCGTGTGCGTGCGCGCGTGCGTGTTTCTGCGTCTGTGTGTGAGGATTCTGAAAATTCGTATCCATGAAATAATTCTAATTATACCCATATTATTAAGAGTATATTTTGTTCAGGCTGCTATGCACCAAGTGTTTTCTTGTTCAAGTTTAATGCTCTACCCCAACTAAAGATTGATTACATTTGTTACGCCAATTTTTAGGCTACCAGCCTATCTATGTCTGTGTCTGTTAAGGTCTAAATGACATGAAATTAAATACTTGAATGTATTGTTTCCTTTTGCTAAGACCAATGTGCTACAATGTATATTTTAAGATTTTTAAGTAAGGACATGATTAATGAGTTATATTGTGTCACTACAGTTTGTATTTCAGATTGTTTGCTACATTTTGAGTAGCCATATATGTTTGAAATTCATTAAGGCATTGTTTGTCTACCTGTTATGCATATTGAAAATGATTTAATGATTCAACATTTTATTTTCTGTGCAATTTTTTATACCTCTAAACATTCTTGTTTTCAGTCTCAAGTTTTTAAACATGTTTTATTACACTCAGTAACACAGTGCTATCTTATGCCTATTGTTTTGATAACAGCATTTGACAACACTTTCATTGTTCAATAAAATATCAGTTATTCAGCAATATTTGCCTCTGCTGTCATTTATTCAGTATTGTGACTCGAGTAGTCTAATGATTATATTACAACAATAGTAGTGCTGATGGTAGCATTGTATGTTGTTTTTTTAACAAAGCATCATTCAGGGTAAGAAGTTGTGGTCATTCAGTGTAATGCAAATGTTAATATAAAAATCAAGCAATATGCGAATAATGAATTTTGTTTATTAAAATATATGCAAAAATATACAATCAAACTAAATAATGCATTTTAAATAGATTTCACTTTGGTACAAAAACTTACAACTGGCAAATGGGTAAAACCTAGGGGTTGGAAGAATGTCAGCTGAGTGTAAAGGTTTGAAATTACCATTAATTAATTTTTTGGAGTGTCAATTAAGTGCTTAAATATAGTCCTTCCATAAGTCATTTTTCTCCTTTTAATCATCTTATGCCAAACAAGATATTTTTGTATTATTGATTTATTACACTGAATGACATTTTTGGGGTCGTCACTTAGAAATTAGAGTAAAAATGTATGTTGATTACCATTTTTTGCCCAGAAAATATTGAAGTTAAACAATACACACTCCAATTTATCATAAAAAGAAAAAAAATAAAGTTGTAAAACACTTTTTTTTTTTGAGGCTTGAAAACCCAATTTCGTCTTTGACCCAACTCTTTATAAGATGTACATAAAGGATAACAGTGAGAAAACAAAGACTCAATACTGTAAAATGCAAGCAGTGGTCAAAAAAAGAGCTGAGGAATGCTAGAAGACTGTATGAAAGACAAATTGCAGAGGGGGCAAAAACGAACCCTAAGCACTTCTTTCAGTACTGTAGCAGAAAAAGGAAAGTCAAAGAGCAGGTGAAGTGCATAAAGAATAAAAACGCATCGCTGCTATATGATGATAAGCATATTGCGGATGCCTTAAACAGTTACTTTGTTGAGAATTTTACCTCAGAGGGGGTCTTAATCTTGAGCATTTGACCTGCCCTCTGGCCAAATTATTTAGCAGAAATTGAGATTGAGGATAACTAAGTATTAGACAAGTTGCATAAACTAAAGGCAGATAAGGTGGCGGGTCCTGATGGCTTATATCCTAGAGTGCTCAGGGAAGTTGGTGAGATCATCTTTAAGCCGCTATCCGCCATCTTATGACGGTCTTCAGAAACTTGAAAAATACCAAATGATTAGAAACAGGGCAATATAATACCAATATATAAGAAAGGGGACCGTACCAAACCAGGAAACTACAGGCCAGTCAGTTTAACTTGCATTGCGTGCAAAATATTGGAATCTATCATGAAAGATGAGCTGGACTTATTTCTTGTGAACGTAACAGTATCTGAAGGGATAGTCAACATGGTTTTGGGAAGGGAAGGTCATGCCTAACAAACCTTATGGAATTTTTTGAAGTGGCCACCAGGACTTATGACGAGAGCAGGGCTTATGACATCATATACTTGGATTTTCAGAAAGCATTCGATAGAGTACCGCGTAAGAGACAAATTTTTAACATGAGCTCCATTGGAGTTACAGGAGGTATTCAGAAGTGGATTCAAAACTGGTTACTGGACAGAACACAAAGAGTGATGGTCAGTGGTATCTCATCTGGGCTAGGTATGGTGGGGAGTGGTGTCCCCCAGGGATCGGTGTTGGGACCCCTGCTGTTACTCATCTGTATTAATGACCTTGATAGGAATATTGAGAGCAGATTGGTTAAATTTGCAGATACTAAATTTGGGGGTTTGGCAAATGGTCTAGGGTCCAGTAAAGAGATTCAGGATGACTTTGATAGAATCCAGAATTGGGCAGAAATGTGGCAAATGAAATTTAATCTAGCAGAATGTAAAGAAGTACATGCACGTAATAAAAACATTAGACGGGATTACTTCATGGGAGGTTTAAAACTGGAATGTGCTGCACAAGAGAAAGATCTGGGAGTGATTGTTGACCCAAACCCCCTCAGGTTCTAGCCATTGTGCTGTTGCAGTTAAAAAAGCTAATCGGATGCTGGGATACATTGCCAAAAGTATTGAGTAGAAATCTAAGGAGGTGATGCTTCTTTTGTACAACACATTCGTTAGACCACATCTGGAGTATTGTGTACAGTTCTGGGGACCATACTTTAAGAAGCATATAGAGGCTCTAGAGAAAGTTCAGAGAAGAGCCACTAAGCTTATTCCAGGTATAAAAGATGAAAGCTACGAGAAGAAGCTGAAGATCCATAATCTCTTAATCCTTAGGTAAAGGAGACTCTAGGGTGATTTGATTGAGGTCTTTAAATATGCTAAAGTGATTAAAGTGAATTATGTAGGATTCCTTCGACAAAGTGTTGTGAGTAGAACTCGGGGTCACAAATGGAAGTTGACCAAAGGTAAATTTAGCATTGATATTCGGAAATATTTCTTCACCCAAAGAGTAATTTCAATGTGGAATAGCTTGCCTGACCATATTGTTGAGGCAGAGACCTTGGGGGTTTTCAAGAGCAGGCTTGACTTAAAGCTAGATACCATTGAGTCATTCAGTATCTGAAGGGATATAATCACAATGGCATACAGAAACTGGCGAGCTTGTTCTTGCCATTCATGTTATGAAAAACCTTCGCCAGCTCCCATTAATGGTAGTATGGCCAGTCAATCTATAACATTGCATTACGTAAGCTTACCAACAAGCCCGATGTACCTTTATTTTCCTACCTCACTTTCGCACACTTTAACATGAAGCATTATCATCCTACATTTTGACTTCGGTGAATGCTGAATTAATTGGTTACTGTGGCCAGCATATACATGGGTTATCAGTGCTAACACCACTGGGCATCTAGCTCCAAAGCTTAATCATGGTTATTTCATTAGCTGCCCAGCTAATCCATGACCTTTAGCAATATTGGCGAACCATACCACTGCGACACGCAACTTTTCTATCGCGTCATATTATTAAAGGTGCTTCAGGACCTTGGCGAGGAGCCCTTCCTCGTAGTTTCATTTTTGTTTTTTCATGTAAATTGAGCGTCACTGGACACCGAATATAGCCGAATGTGGCTAGTGAGTGTCACTGTTTTCCGTTGTCGTTTGGCTTATTCACTTGGTTAATTTGTAATGCATAGTATGTTATGCATATTTCCAGGAGTTCCATCAGGATTGTGTTTTTAGTCAATAATTGGAAGCTGAAAATACTCACACAGCTCATAGATGGTTTCTACAGATGATTGGATTAAAAGAAAAAAGATTTATTAGTGGTGTGTATCTACAGTGATTATGTTCTTCTTTTTCATTTTTGCTATTACATAGTACTTTCAGAGAAGTCTAAATTCATAAAATCCCATGAGCATGTGACTTTGTGATATGATTTTGAAGTTGACTATGATGTCAATGATTTTATGTCTCCCCCTTCCTGGGGGGGGGGGGGGGGGACATTGTTTTTGCCTGAATTCCCGTTGGCGTCTGCGTTCCCATTTGTTTCCGGAGCATAACTCTGAAACTGTTCGACCAATTCTCAACAAATTTGATAGTGTCTCTCCATAACATGTAGATCTGCCTTTTGAGGGTTTGAACTGCTTTTGAATTATATTTTTAGCTGCGACCAAGCAGCTCTATGAACGCTTCTGTCTGTCTGTCCGTCTGACACCTTTTTCATCATGTTCCTGTCGTCGTATCATGAAATTTTCAGGAGTCATTGACCTTCACCAAAGTGATGTCCATGCACAAGGTCGAGGTCAAAGGTCAAGTTCACAGAGGTCACGACCTTGTTTGCAGGTTTTCGCGCTGCAACTCCAGTTAGAATTCATGGATCGCTATGAAATTTTGGAAATAGCTTCTAGGCATGCAGGAGGTGTTCCCTAATGTTTTTCAAGGTCATCCGTCAAATCCCAAGGTCACAAAGGTAAAAAAAAAAAAAAGGGTCAATTTTGCCCGATTTGACGGTTTTTGCACCGTAACTCAAGTTTAATTCAATGAATGGCTATGAAATCTTACAACAAGCTTCTTGGTATTGAGGAGGGGTTTCCTATTGATTTTCAAGGTCATCTGTCGAATCCCAAGGTCACACCGGTCAAAAAAGTGTCGATTTTGCCCCGATTTCACAGTTTTCACACCGTAACTCCACTTTAACTTGGTGGATGGCTATTACATCTTAGAACAAGCTTCTTGGTACAGAGGAAGGGTCCCCTATTGATTTTCAAGGTCATTTGCCCATTTCGACATCACACTTGTACAAGAAACCACCAGTCATGGACACTAGGCCTCGTGACGGATGCTAGGCTAGGTCGCAGCTATTGGATCCTTCTGATCTACTTGTTTCTGTTTCCATGGCAACAATTTGGACTTGGGCATATTGAAGGGTGGGACTCGTTTCCGGACCATAACTCTAAAATGTGAAATGGGGGAAGGGGGAGACATCTGTTTTTACGTGTGTAAACCATTTCTAGTTGATATATTGGCTATATTCAATTAATGTTATTTGACTTTTATCTGAGTGCAATAGTGGCAGACTTGATTCTTTACATGCCTGGGGCTTGTGACTAATTTTGACTTAGAAATCAAAGATTGCATGTGTTTGTTGGCTTGAATATACATTGGATAATTCTGTTTTTTATTATTTTATTGAATTGGGGCACTTGGGGCACTAAAAATCACTAAAACCTAGTAGTTTCGGGGGCTTTGCGCCCCCCCCACCAGGGCTCTGCCCAGACCCCACGATAAATTTTCAGATAATTTCACTTCACCCAAATCACATCCCTGACAACAAGGCATCAAAGATAACTCACCGTTTCATAAAAAATATTGTATGCATGTTGTGGCTGAAGTCACAAGCCTATAAGCCAGTGTTAGTTCCACTGTGATCATGGATGCCCACCTCATACAGCACAGCTGACTATCAGGCATCAAAATACAGCCTTCCGAGTTCATCTGGCTCATTATGCGACGGCAGCTGTCAACAATCCAGTTACACTCCTGCTGTGACCGTTACCCTCGCCTGCTAATTTATCAAAGTTAACCACCCATGGCATTATACTTATTTGCCAGAACATTTGTCAGAATAGGCGGCGCCAAACCGCCTTCACACCAGATGTGAAACAAATTTTTCACAAGATGGATTACAATCAAAGTCAATGCAAAGACGAGAATACACGCGAAACGCTCTGCTCATTAAGCTCGCTCACAGCCTGAACCGAGACCGGGGCATTTGGATAGAGGGAAATCCACGAAACTGTCACTAATGTTAGCTTGCTAAATAGGCAAGGTGGTTATGTAAACTGGCAGGTAGATGGTGTGTAACTTGGCAGTTATCTCAAGACTGGACTGAACGCTTGGTGTATAATTTAATTATCGAAATTCATGAAAATCTAACGTTATGTCGAACTTAAGTTTGACTCCAGCTGATCCGGCTTAGAGCCGGGGCAGATCCGCAGCGGAGGTGCTTGCTATCTGGGTGAGTAATGCAGGAAATTAACGTCAGCTAGCTATCTAGCTTGCATGCGTGTCTAAAACTGCTTTCACACCGGTCGCAAAACAAACCTTTCACTCGACAGATCACACCCTAAGTCATTGTGAAGACGCAAATACACGTCTTTGAATGTAATCTGTCGTGCGAAAAACCCGCCTCGCATCCGGTGTGAAAGCGGCTCCACGCCACCTATTCTGGCATGCGCCCTGGCGAACAATCTTGAAATTTATAGTATTACAATTGCTTTTTTTCTGTAGTGTTCTTTCATTAGCTATGGTAGCCCTACAATATTTCAATAGTAACACTCATATCTGGATTGTGCATTCCAAAAAAAAAAAAAAACATACAATTAGTACAGTAATGCTATAGTTTTTTGGTGATAAATATTGTTGTATTTCCAACAGTGGGTTTTTTTTTTGTAAGGGTCTGTCAGCTGGTTATGGTAAATGAAGTAATGTATGTACATTTCATTGTATAGCGAGCCAGCTGGCTGCCTTGCGTGACATCAGTTGCCGAAAGGCAGTTTCTGGACATTTCAAAGGGGGGCATTCCCGATCAGTTTAATTAATCCGAAATAGTTTAAAAACAACAAATTTTCACGGAAAAGCGTTTGCATCTTTGTTTACATTGCGAAAAAATACCATAGCGAGTTCTAAATGTGAATTTCAGCTTATTTGTCAGGGAACCTTTTAAAGATGGGACTGAGGAAAAAAAAAAAAAAATTGTACTTTGGTACAATAAAATGTACAGTGTGAGCACCATTTTGATTGAGTCAATGGAAGTGGGTCTTGTGGGGGCGCTGTACTTCAACAACGGGTCTTATGGAGAAGATGGCCTGTGGAGGCCAAATGGTTGCAGATGGATTGTATGATTGACATAAAGGCAGTCGACATACAGTGGCTCCAGTAAGTATTTGTACACTACTTGAAAATTTGACTACATAACAGCTTTTGTATATTTGGCTAAATGCTTGCTATTGTGTGTAAAAGTGATTAAAATATTTGATAATCAATATGTTTTATCCAAATATTTAATGTCAAAATGGCATATTTGGTCAGAAAGGCGATTATCTGACCCAATTAAGTATCTGTACAGTTCCATTAGTGAGTCACAAAACTTATGATACTCACCTAAAATTGACTCAAGATGTTTACAGGACATGGTTGACTCACTTGGTCTGATTTGGTCAAGCAGGACCATTCTGGACACTCCCTCTGTACACAGACTGGCCTATGTAAATGGCCTGACCATGCCCATAATGTATTCCTGTGATATATGGCAAAGACAGGCGAGATACCCCGTCGAATGCGGGAGCAAATCATTCAGCCACATAAAGAAGGCCAAAGCACCAGAAAAATTGGAACTCTGCTATCGTTACGTCACACGACCGTGCAGTACATCATCAAGAAGTACAAACAGTCTGAACGCATAGCCAATGCAGCCAGGAAAGGACATCCCAGGAAGACCAGCCAGCGCACTGACCGGTACATCTCCCTGCTGGTACAGAGGGAGAGACAGTCCTCGGCCTCCAGTCTTGCCACCAAAGTAGAGGAAGCAACTGGAAGCCATGTTTGTGCCAAGGCCATCCGTAACCGGCTCCATGAAGTACAGTAGTGTACAAATACTTATTGGAGCCACTGTAAATCCTTATTTTTTGAAGATTGGTATGAGAGGAATATATGGTCTATAGTTGACTTGATGGACACGAATGGCAATTTCTTAACTTATGAACAATTCTGTATGAAATATACAGTGACTCACTAATGGAACTGTTCAGATACTTATTGGGTCAGATAATCGCCTTTCTGACCAAATATGCCATTTTGACATTAAATATTTGTTTAAAACATATTGATTATAAAAAATTTTAATCACTTTCTCACACAATAGCAAGCATTTAGCCGAATATACAAAAGCTGTTATGTAGTCGAATTTTCAAGTAGTGTACAAATACTTATTGGAGCCACTGTATGTATGACCTATGTGTTTGCAGTGTTAAATTTGACATCAGATGACTGTGAAAGGTCAAATGGGAGGTGTAGGAAAATATTTAGTGTTAAAGATGAGACTTGAAATTTAAAAAAAAAAATTCTCAAAAACAGAACTTTTTTCTGAAAGAAGGGGTCAAAGAAGGGGTCCCCAGCCACTTTGACTGCCTTTTTTCGATGCGTACGCAATGTCCAACCTAAATCTGACCCCTTAAACATGCTCAAAAACAAACCAAATTTTGCAGTTAATTCAGAGTGGCTTCACTCATATTTCTTATCTCAAAATTCTCCACCAAAGGCACAAAATGGCTCTCTAGCGCCACCTAAATACACCAAAATGACACTTTTGCTTTCATCACGGCCTGTCGCAATGTCCTAAAATTTCAAAAAAAATCACACATCATTGTTGTATTATGTCCTAAAGTCTGATTTCATTTCGTGTAAATCCATTGAAGACTTTTTGAAATAAAAAATATTACGTTCATAATACGCTGTGCAGTATTACATAATTTCTTACTGTGGAGAAACAGTTCATTGTATCAAAATGTCCTTTGGTAGACTTCATAAGCTCGATATGAACAAACAAAGTGCCAAGCATGGTACCATTTCCGTAAATATTTTTTGAAATATTAATATGTTATGAAAATTCATATTTTGAAAAATATAGAGTGACGAACTTCTGAATTCACCATAAGTTGCAAGGTATTAAACTTTTGTCTCTTTTCAGGGAACAAGCTCCCAAAATTTCAGTTTTCTAGGATTTACGTAGAAGAAGCAGTTGTGAATTTCTTGATTATTATTGATTCTCAGTCTTTTTCTTTGTGCTGCTACACATTCTGTCCACCGGGTGGCTGTAGGATCACACGGCTCATCTCCCCTCGCTGAGTTTATGCATGGGGGAAGATTCCACAATACACAGCAGAGATAAAATCTGCTTCAGACACTTTGACCAGGTCCCATGGCTCATAGCTTCTTTTTTTAAAAGAGAAATCTCTATCAATAAAGGGGTTTGCACTCAACTCACCATAAAACATTTCCCTCAGTCTCGTACAGTTCCACAAATGACGATGCCCGACGGCGCTCGAACGCGTCTCGCCCCCGTTTCGACGTGCGTGGGTGGGCGAGGACCCGTCCAACGCTGCTTGCAGCTTTAATTATTAGGGCCCGAGCACCGACCGGTGCCAGGGCCCGGAACGTGCGAGGAACCTATTGTTTTTGATGGGATTTTTATTATTATTCTTCTTATTATTTTTCTTCTTCTTTTTATTCTGCTACGAGAACGCATTTTTGAGGGCTTTGCCATGCACGAAAACTCTCAAAAATTTGCCCACACGTCAGTCGTGGTGAAAATTGCAAACTATTTTTTATTTTGTGCTTGAACATGCCCTGGTGGCTCTATCGCGCCACCAAACACACGGCCATTTTGGAACGCACTTGCTCGGATTCTAATGAAATTTTATGGGGTCATAGTAGTCATCATAAATTTTTTTGTCAATTTTTTTGAAATTTTTCTGCCACACAGGAAGTGAGCTATGAGCCATTTCCTGCGTTTTTTCAGATTTTTACGAACACATTTTTGAGGGCCTTATCATACTCGAAAACAGACCAAACTTGGCTGATTGACTAAAAATATTAAGTTCTTTGATTCTATATCTCATTTGGCAGTGGGTGAGACATGGTAGTTCTATAGCGCCCCCTAATACATAATTGCATTTTTGACGGCATCAGCATGCTCGAAAACTCACAAAACTTTGCAAACATATTAAGCTGGTCATACTCTTTACTAGGATATAGGGTTTACAGATAAATGTGTCAAAATTGCATTACAGCGCCACCTAGAAAATTTCAATGAAGCAGCCCTCGCAGCGTGGTTTTTTTTTTTTTTTTTTTTTTTTTTAAATTTCATTTTATTAACAACAACACGGTCACCAAGGCACACATATCCATAAACACACGCGCACACACTTCTGACTGATAGAGGGATACAGATAAAGAAAAAAAGAGAAATTCATAATGGCGCTTGACAAAGGGCACAGAAGTATACATTGAGCCTTCCATAGTAATCCTTAAACATCTTTGTACAGAGAATAACAACGAGCAATAAAAGAAAAATAACAATAAATACATAGAAATACGATTAGGATGATTCCAGATGTTGCAGGAGGGGACCCCATGTTTCGGCCAATTTGAGTTGGAATTTAAGATCACTGTTTCGCAGTTTTTCTAGATGAACGACTGAAATTAATTCATGCAGCCAGTTTTTGAAGCAAGGTGGAATTGGTGTTTTCCAATTTTTTTAAATTATTTTTTTTGCTAACACCATGCCCATTAGGAGAACTGCTTGTATGTGTGCAGGGAGTACTGATGAGTCCTCTGAGGCTCCAAAAAGAGCAAACTCCCTGTCAGGAGGGAGCCTCCTCTTATAAATCCCAGAGAAAAAAAACAAAAATTTCAACCCAGAACTGATAAATTAACGGACAATCCCAAAATAAATGCAACATTGTACCATCACTGACTTTACATTTATCACATTTAGGAGAAACAGAGGGGTAAAACTTATGAAGCTTGTCTTTAGAGTAATAGAAGCGATGAATTACTTTAAACTGTATCAACCTGTGTCTGCTATTTATTGAACAACTATGAATACGGGAAAGGACAGTCTTCCACAGTTGGTCAGAAAACACAACAGTTTCTCTTTCCCAAGCTTTCTTAATACTGTCGGTAGATAATGAGTCTTCTGAAAAATATTTTACAAATAAGGTAATGAGCTTTTTACTGCTAGGTAAAAGAGAAAACAGTTCAAAAAGCGCATGTCTCTCACAGTTTGACTCAAAATGAGGGATGTTTTCTCGCACAAAGTGCCTCAGTTGTATGTAGCGAAAAAAACTGAAGTGAGGTACACCATATTTAGAACTTAACTGCTGAAATGATGCAAAATTGTTATCTACATATAAATCCCCTATACACCTCAACCCCTTGCCACACCATAGAGAGAATGTGTTGTCCAGCAATGCTGGGACAAAAGCATGATTATGGCAAATAGGAGTATAAGCCGATATACCAGGAGTTTTAAAGACATTTCTTATTTGGTTTAGAATTTTAAGAGAATTTCTCACAACAAAACTATAACTAACTGATTTAATAGCAGAAAAGAGGTTGGTGAAAAGTAAGGATGAAAGGGAAGAGTATGGTTTTTTCAAAGATTCAAACTCCAACTTTAGCCAGAGGGGTGCAGAATTGAATAATTGGTGGTCTGGAGAACCCCACTGCCAGTACGTCATTGCCCTTGCATTTGCTGCCCAATAGTAATCCCTAAATACTGGAAGACCAAGACCACCGTCCTGAGTCTGCCTGTATAAATGTTTATTGGAGAGTCTGTTTTTTGTAACCCCAAACAAAATCTAGAACAATTGTCTCAAGCTTCTTAAAAAATCAGTTGTGATCCAAATTGGCAAGTTTTGAAAAAGGTACAAAAATTTTGGAAGTGATACCATTTTTATAGCAGTAACTCTGCCTATCATAGATAGTGGTAGAGTCCTCCAGTATTCTATGTTACGTTTTAATTTATCTATGCCCTCTAATAAATTTAATTTTAACAACTGTTTTGGATTTTTGGAGATTTTAATGCCTAAATAGGTAATGTAATTCTGGACTGTCTTGAAGGGACAATTTTTTATAATCCTACTTTCATTAGTGAACATAAGTTCACTTTTATCCCAATTTATTGTATAGCCAGAAATTTTGCCAAAGTTCATTATATATTGTAAAAGATGGGGAATGCTTTCTTCAGGATTTATTAAGGTGATAAGTAAATCATCCGCATAGAGTGTCACAAGACATTCTGATCCACCGGCTGCTATACCCTTTATATGCGGGTGATTTCTTATCCCAGTTGCCAGAGGCTCCAACGCTATATTAAATAACAAGGGAGACAGGCAGTCCCCCTGTCTCACACCCCGATATAAACTGAATGGCTCAGATGAAACATTATTAGTTAAAACAGAGGATTCAGGAGAACAATAAATCATTTTAATCCAATCCACGAAAGTCTTACCAAAACCAAACCTCTTTAAGGTCTCAAATAAGTATGACCATTCAATGGAGTCAAATGCTTTCTGGGCATCCAATGTTATGACAGCTGCTTTGGTATTTTGACGTGTGTCAGAATACAATATATTCATCACTCGACGCACATTAAAAAAAGACAGCCTACCTGGGATGAAGCCTACTGGATCCGGGTGAATAATAGTTGCAATGAATTTATTTAATCTGGTAGCAAGAACTTTAGTTAGAATTTTGTGATCTAAATTAAGCAGAGAGATAGGCCTATAATTAGCAGGATCTGTAGGATCTTTCCCACTTTTTGATAACAAACATATATTTGCTTTGTACAAAGACTGTGGAAGTCTATTTTTAGTTACTGAGTCATTTATCATCCTAAGTAAGTAAGGAGTTAAAATGTCCTTAAATGCTTGGTAAAATTTAGCTCCAAGCCCGTCTGGTCCAGGACATTTACCAGTAGGGAATGCCATGATTGCCTCACTTAGCTCAACAACAGAGAAATCCCTTTCCAGAAGTTTCTGGTCTTTAACATTTAGCTGTGGCAGATTCAAAGAGTCAAAAAACTGAAAGTAATCTCTATCTATTGCTGTGGAAGTAGAAGTATAAAGACCAGAATAAAACGATGATTAATATCTTTTTGGTCTGTAAGTATTTGCCCATTTTTTGACTGTATTTTATAAATGGCTGATTTGGCCTGTTCACCTTTAAGTTGTCTTGAAAGTAATTTATGAGGTTTATCATTTAATTCAAAATGTTTCTGGCGGGTTTTGAGTAGAAGGTTATGAATTTCACTTCCCATTAGAGAATTATACTCAAATTTTAACCTCAGTATCTTATTATAGTCAGACTGTAGTAAAGAGGTTTGATGTATTTGTTCAATTTGAGTAATTTCTTGTTCTATTTCTTTACGTCTCTTAATTTTTTCCTTTTTTCTATAGGCTTCAAAAGAAATAATATATCCCCTCATTGTAACTTTAAGTGCTTCCCACAATATAGAGTCTGAAACCTCTTCATTATCATTAATTTCAAGAAAATCAGTTGGCTTTTTAGTCATGAATTCCTTAAACCCAGGTTCTATTAGAAGTAAAGGATTACATTTCCAGTTGTATTTTGGTCTGGAGAAAGATAACTGCAGTTGCAGTGTAACAGGACTATGATCTGAAATCAATATATTATGATACAATACATTTCTGATGGTTGAAATCAAACCAGCATCAGCTATAAAGTAATCAATTCTAGTATAGGTCTGATGAACATTTGAGTAAAAGGAATATTCTCTTTTGTCCGGGTGTTGTATTCTCCAGATATCTACCAAATTTCTTGATTTAATTAAATGATTGAAGGTCTGAACAGCATTAATGGTTGGAGGAGGTTTAGTGGATGATCTGTCCAAAGATACATCCAAATAGCAATTAAAGTCCCCTCCAATTACAATATTAGATAATCCATCATCTGGGAGTAAATCAAAAACTTTAAGAAAAAAGGTAGAGTCGTCAGAATTAGGCCCGTAGATATTCAACAGGGTAATGGGAAATGAATTAATATTTCCAGAAATTAAAATAAATCTCCCATTTGGATCTATAATTTTAGATTTCAATTCAAAGGGGATAGTATTCCGAAAAAGAATTGCAACCCCCCTTGCTTGAGATGTAAAAGGAGCATGATACACCTGTGAAATCCAATTTGATTTTAGTTTGTTCTCAGTAGCTTTGACAGTATGAGTCTCTTGTAGAAACAAAATATCCCCCTTCAATGAATTCAAATGAGAAAAAACCTTCCCACATTTTAAGTCATTACCAAGGCCCCTTACATTCCAAGACAAAAGCGAAATTGTTCCATTTAGATTCATTTACTTAACGTTAACAAATAGAATAATCAACAGTTATAACAACAAAGTATACCCTCTCGGAGACTAAACCAGTATCAACATATCTTTCCCCATACAGCCTCATCACTCGCACACACACGCATACCACCTCCTCCCACCCCCCAAAAAAGGAAAAAGAAAAACCCCCATCAATAATAGGAGAACGCATGGCAAATGGCCAGCAGTCCCGAATCCCTCTGTGAAGACGGACTTAAACACAGACAATGGACAGAAGAGTCCACGAACACTCCACAGTGGAAATATAACAAAAAAAAAAAAAAAAAGTTCCTAACATTTAATCCGCCGTCTCTACTTGGAGGAGGTAGACGGTAAGCAGGCGCAAATTAATATTCTCAAAGTTCTCAACTCTAAGGCCTGCAACAAAAAGTTATCTTTTCATGTCATGTTCTATGAACGACATAGCTTTTCCGGGGCTGATGAAGACTTTTACCTGATCGTTGTAGTGGACATGGAGCTTTGCTGGGAAGCGTAAGGTGAATTTCACCTCCCTCTCCTTGAGCGTCTGAGTTACCTGTCGATATCCCCTCTGTTGTGCCATCACCTCCGCTGTATAATCCGGGTAAATGAACACCCGCTGGCCGTTGTAGGTCATCTGTTGTTGCCGACTCAATCGAAGGATCAGCTCTTTCTCCTGATAGAAGTGAATTCTGGCGATGATACTCCTTGGCTTTTTAACATCTGTAGGTTTTGGCACAGGTATACGATGCGCTCTATCCACAGTCACAGGCTTCGTAAAATTGTTCTCCCCGAGTAGCCTCGGTATCAGCTCCGTGATGAAGTCCGTGGGCCTGCCCTTTTCCTCGCCCTCCGGTATTCCCACAATCTTAACATTATTCCGTCTAGATCGTCCCTCCAAGTCATCAATATTTGTTAACAGTTTTTCGTTGCTTTTTTTCATATCAGAAATGCACAATTCCAAATTCTGAATGCGGCGCTCGTGTTCGGTGCCTTGCTCCTCTGTGGCAACAATTCTCTCAGTCAGTGCCAACTGAGTACTAATGAGAGCTTCAAATTTATGGTCTAAATGGTCAAAACGTTTGTTGATTGATTCCAAGATTTTATCTGAAATCTTCTACCACAAGAGCAGCGACTCCTCACCTGCTTCACATGCATCCGGCCCATTGTCCGCAGCCTTGTCTGATTGTTTGCCGTGCTTTGTTTGACGCGTGTCAGGCATCTTCGTGGCTTTCAAAGATCGAAATGAAGAAAAAGCTCCCACAGTATTTCATATAGTTAAACTGTGTTAAGACACCTGTTCGCTCTAATAAAAATAATTTTAAGGCGGATTAAAAGAGAGAAAAAAAACTTGATTTCCACCTGGAGCTCTGAGAGACCCGACTACTCCATGTACGCCTCACTTGCGCCCCCCCCTTCTAACAGCTATCTTTTAACAACTAATCAGAACGCCCTCGCAGCGTGTTTAACCTACATGTAAAAAATTCGGTGGACATGTGTACTATGCCAAGACCTAAAAAAAAGTCTCTTGGTGCCATCACCTAGACTCAACAGGAAGTCCGCCATTTTTAATAGAATTTGCTAATTTTTTGCCATTCACAGGCGTCGTACTTTAACGAACTCCTCCTAGAGATTTTATCTGATCAACTTAAAATTTTGCGTATGACATCTAAAGACCTTATCGATGTTGAATTGCGAAGCTTTTTTGGATTCATCGAACTTTGTATCCGTGGCGTTGCCGCGAATTTCGATGTTCCGCCATGAAACAGGAAGTTGGTTTTATGCGCGTATGCTTTGTGAAATTTGCCCGAAACTTTACAGGCTTCATAAGAGTCGACTTCCAAATATACCTATATGTTGATATTGGATTGGGTGTGGTCAGGTGGCTCCACAGCGCCCTCTGGACACGGCCATGTTGAATTAACAGTGCTTGAATGTTCATGAAATTTGGTCTGATCAGTACATTTGTTTTTTTGGGCAATGCTTATTTTTTTGAAATTTTCCGACCAAACAGGAAGTGAGCTATGAGCCATTTCCTGCGTTATTCCAAATTTTATGAACAAACGTTTGAAGGCTTTAGCATACTCGAAAACTTGCAAAACTTGGCAAAAATTATAATTGTTCCATTATCTTCAATTTGAGACAGAAATTGGCAGTAAATGTGGCATAATGGCTCTATAGCGCCCCCAATCAGATTTTTTAAAGAATTGCCATTTTGAGGCTCTCAGCATGCTCAAAAACTCACAAAATTTTGTACCATTTTAAAAACCATCATTCCTATTACACTGATAAAAAAATACATATAAAGTTGGCAAAAATGGCATTATAGCGCCCCCTGGAAAATTTAAAATAAGCAGCCCTTGCATCGTGGTTGACCTGCATGTATGAAATTCGGTGGACATGTAGAATATCCTGAGACCTGAAAAAAAGTCTCTTGGTGCCATGACCAAGACTCACAAAGAAGTTCGCCATTTTTAATTGAAATTTCAACATTTTTAGATTTTTCGCCATTCGCAGGTGTCGTACTTTAACGAACTCCTCCTAGAGATTTTATCCAATCAACTTAAAATTTGGTGAATAATATCTCAAGACGTTGTCGATAGTAAATTGCGAAGCTTTTTTGGATTTATCAAACGATGTATCCGTGGCATTGCGGCGAATTTCGATGTCCTGCCAAGAAACAGGAAGTTGATTTTACTCCCACATACTTTGTGGGATTTGCTTGAAACTTTCCAAGCTTGATAAAATTGTCCTCCCAAGTATAAGTATATGCTAATATTACATCGGGAGTGGCCAAGAGGCTCCACAGCGCCCTCTAGATACAGCCATGTTAAGGTAAAAGTGCTTGAATGTTCATGAAATTTGGTCAGATCATTGCATTTGTCATGCCGAGTTTTGGTTATTTTTTTTAAATTTTTTGGCCAAACAGGAAGTGAGCTATGAGCCATTTCCTGCGTTTTTCCAAATTTTACGAACACACGTTTAAAGGCCTTCCGATAATCCAAAACTTGCAAAATATTGCACAAAATATCAGTGTCTTTTGATCTTCAGCTTGATGTCCCAATTGGCACTTTGCAAAAGAATTGCCCTTTTGAGGGTCTCAACATGATTGAAAATTTACAGAAATCATCACATTTGTAGAGCCAGGTATTACGATCACTCTGGGATAGGTTTTGAACACAGGTATTTCAATTTGGGATCATTGCACCCTCTAGAAATTTTCAGCAAAAAGGTTCTCAGAGTTCAGTTAACCTACATGAACAAAATTTGGTGGAGACATGAAACGTGCCAAGACTTGTAAAAAAATCATGTAGTGCTATTACCCAAACCCAACAGGAAGTGCATTTTTTTTAATTAAAAATTCAATTTTTTTTCATGAACAGGTGTTCTACTTTTAGATGCTCCACCTATTGATTTCAGGAATGGTGTTTGCACTCCACTCAGGAAAACATATTGTGTGCAGTCTAGCAGTGTCCAGTGGCTGTTGTCGGGTGCATTTGACCAGTCACATCTCGCCACCACCCCAACGTGCACGAGGGGTGCGAGGGCCCTTTCAACGCTGCTTGCAGCTTTAATTAGGGCCCGAGCCGACTGCAAGTCGTCTGCGGAGGGCCCTATTGAAATCGCGCTGTTTATTATTATTATTTATTTATTTTTTTTATTATTCTTCCGATTTTACAAAGGCAAATTTCGCCCCTTTCCCAGTTGTGAAAACGCGTCTAACTTTCCCGATTCGTCCGGCCGGATCCGAAATTAGATATTTTTGGGAGGTCGCACAGGTTCGACCCAAAATGTCGAAATAGCGCCCCCTAAACATGTTTAAAAATTCCCATAGGGAAATTCGGCTACTTTGTCGTAGGCAGACGAAATTCAGTTGTTATGTGCCTTGTAACAAGGCATACAAAAAACTTCATTGGAGCCACGCCCTAAACCCATCAGAAAGTCGGCCATTTTGATTTGAATTTTTGAATTTTAAAACAAACTCCTCCTAGGGATTTCGTCGGAACGGCTTCAAATTTCGTAAACATCATTGAGAAACCAACCTGATTAAAAGTTGTGCTCTGCAGATCTGTAGGTCAAAGGGCGTGGCTGCTAGGGCGTGACAAATTTTAGTGACTTGAGGGAAAAATTTCACAACAATCTCAAACCCAAATACTTGATTGGAGTAGCTTCAAACTTGCTGAACATGATGAGGGCACCGCCCTGAACGGCCTGATAATACTAACTTTTCACTTTGCTAATGGCGCCCCCCTGTGGTAACAGGAAGTGACCACTCATTACTTGCACTGGGACTGATGGCACAATGTTGAACCAATCAACTTCTTTCTTCTTGTAAAACATTCACAACAAGTTGCTGAAGCTACAGTATGAACATTGTGTAGCTACGAGTAATGGCGTCCGTTTGGCGAAGCGGCGACTTTGGATCCCTCGCCATGAAAATATGTTTGGGATTCCCAATGCTCTCACGCCCACATACTTGACTGTAGTAGCTTCAAATTTGCTGGACATGATCATTGCTCTGCCCTGAACATCCAGATACATTAAATTCCCACTTTACTCCTAGCGCCCCCCTGTGGTAACAGGAAGTGACCAGTTATTGCTTTCACTTGTACTGATGACACATAGTTGAACACACCAACCTCATTCCACTTCTATTACATGCAGAACGTTTGCGTAGTGATGCAGCGACTTTCCATCCCTCGCCATGAAAATACGTTTGGGTTTTTGATGCCTTTAATAAACTTGTATCATCATAAAAACTGATTGACAGGTCAAATGTGTCAAGCTCTCACATCTGATTAGGGTTTTGCCCATGAGAGCAGCAAAATGCCTCGATAGCGCCCCCTTGAAATTTTCAAAAACCCCTCCCCATAGGGGTTTTTTTGGGTTAGGAAGATGAAAATTGGTACACATGTTTATTTGGCCAAGACGGACAAAAAAGTCTCTGGCATCATTTGTCTACTCCAAACAGGAAGTCGGCCATTTTGATTTTAACGTGTAATTTTTTCCTGATTTCCACACATTGTATTTTAACGCACTCCTCCTAGAGATTTCATCCAATCAAAACCATCTTTATTAGTATACATCAAAAGACCATGTTGATCAAAAGTTGTGCTCTGCAGGTCTGTAGGTCTGTGGGCGTGGCCACTCACAGGAAGTGACCAGTTTTTACTTTCACTTGTACTGATGACACATGGTTGACCTGATCAACTTTATTCCTCCTGTACAACATCAAGAAGCAGTTGTATAAACTACTTTACGAATGCTGTATTGCTTCGAGTAATGGCGTCCGTGTGGCGATGCGGTGACAATGGATCCCTCGCCATGAAAATACGTTTGTGTTTTTGATGTTCTTAATGAATTCTTATCATCATGCAAATTGATCTGCCGGTCAAGGATGGTGAGTTCTCACATTTGATTGGGGCGTTGCCCATGAGGGCAACAACATGCCTCGATAGCGCCCCCTTGAAATTTTGAAAAACCCCTCCCCATAAGGGTTTTTTTGGAATAAGAAAATGAAAATTGGTACACATGTGTATGTTGCCAATTCGAACAAAAAAGTCTCTGGCACCCTCGGTCAATTCCAAACAGGAAGTCAGCCATTTTGATTTTAATGCGTCATTTTGGCGCGATTTCCACATATTGCATTTTAACGAACTCCTCCTAGCGATTCTGTCCATTCAACCTAATATTTATTTCAGATCATCAAGAGACCATGCTGATCAAACGTAGTGCTCTGCATGTCTGTCGCTTAATGGGCCTGGCCTCCATGGTGTCCCCATTTCAGATGCCTCGCCAAACACATTCCAGCTGCTCCCTCTCCCTCATACTTCATCCAAATGGATTCAAAATTCCTGTACATTTTAAAAGCTCCACCCTGAACGCCTTGATGTGCTGCTAAACAATCTACCTCATCATGCCCCCTTATGGAAACAGAAAATGCCATATTTTACGTTGAAATTGGCCGATTTGCTCAAAACTTCACATTTGTGCTTAGGGTCTGCCCCTGAATGCACCTGCCCAAATTTGCTCACACTCTGAGCGACTTCTGGTAGATGAAGTATCAACTTATCATAATTCCTTCAGCTTTGTCCGATTCGCTCCACACTTTCTCTCAGGTTGGGGCCGCCACTTGACATGTTCAATGGTCGTGAGTGCACAGCTGCACCCATCAGGATCTCACCACAAACCCCAACGCGCGCATTGGGGCGAGGGCCCGTTCAACGCTGCTTGCAGCTTTAATTATTATTATTATTCCTCCGACATTTCAAGGGCCAATTTAGCCCCTTTCCCAATGGTGAAAACGCGTCTAACTTTCCACATACGTCCGGCCTCATCCGAAATTTGATATTTTTGTGCGATCGCGCAGGTTTGACCCCAAATGCCGAAATAGCGCCCCCTAAACATGTTTCAAAATTCCCATTGGGAAATTCAGTTACTTTGTCGTAGGCAGACGAAATTTGGTAGTTATATGCTTTGTTACAAGGCATACAAAAAATGTCATTGGAGCCACGCCCTTAACCCAACAGGAAGTCGGCCATTATGATTTGAATTTTTCAATTTTAAAACGAACTCCTCCTAGGGACTTCGCCCAATCGACTTCAAATTTGGTACAGATTATTGTGAGACCTAGCTGATCAAAAGTTGTGCTCTGCAGATCTGTAAGTCAAAGGGCGTGGCTGCTAGGGCGTGACAAATTTTTGTGACTTGAGGAAAAAATTTCACAACGCTCTCACAGCCAAATACTTGATTTTAGACGCTTCAAACTTGCTGAACATGATGAGGGCGCCGCCCTGAATGTCCTGATGTATTGACTTGCCACTTTGCTAATAGCGCCCTTCTGTTGTAATAGGAAGTGACCACTCGTTACTTTCACTTCTACTGATGACACAATGTTGAACCCATCAACTTCATTCTACTTCTAAAACATGCAGAACAAGTTGCTGAAGCTACATTATGAACGTTGTATAGCTACGAGTAATGGCGTCCGTGTGGCAACGCGGTGACTTTGGATCCCTCGCCATGAAAATACGTTTGGGATTCCCAATGCTCTCATGCCCACATACTAGACTGTAGTAGCTTCAAACTAGCTGATCATAATAATTGCTCCGCCCTGAACGTCCTGATGCATTAATTTTCCACATTGCTACTAGCGCCCCCCTGTGGTAACAGGAAGTGTCCACTTATTACTTTCACTTCTACTGATGACACATGGTTGAACACATCAACCTCATTACACTTCTATAACATGCAGAACAAATTAATGAAGCTACCTCATAAATGTTGTGCAGCTACGCATAATTACGTCCTTGTAGTGACGCGGCGACTATCCACCCATCGCCATGAAAATAAATGATAATAATAAACTTGTATCATCATAAAAATTGATAGACAGGTCAAGGGTGGCAAACTCTCACATCTGATTGGGGCTTTGCCCATGAGGGCAGCAAAATACTTCGACAGCGCCCCCTTGAAATTTTCAAAAACCCCTCCCCGTAGAGGTTTTTTTGGAGTAGAAAGATGAAAATTGGTAAACATATGTATTTGGCCAAGACGCAAAAAAAGTCCCCGGCATCCTTTGTCTACTCCAAACAGGAAGTCGGCCATTTTGATTTTAACGTGTCATTTTTGCCTGATTTCCACTTATTGTTTTGTAACGCACTCCTCCTAGAGATTTAATCCATTCAAAACCACATTTATTAAAAAACATTGAGAGACCATGCTGATCAAAAGTTGTGCTCTGCTGGTCTGTGGGTCAGTGGGCGTGGCCACTAACAGGAAGTGACCAGTTTTTACTTTCACTTGTACTGATGACACATAGTTGAACCCATCAACTTTATTCCCCCTGTACAACATTAAGAAGCAGTTGCATAAACTACCTTACGAATGCTGTGATGCTTCGAGTAATGGCGTCCGTGTGGCGATGCGGTGATAATGGATCCCTCGCCATGAAAATACGTTTGGGTTTTTGATGTTCTTAATGAATTTGTATCATAAAAATTGATAGACAGGTCAAGGGTGGAAAACTCTCACATCTGATTGGGGCTTTGCCCATGAGGGCTGCAAAATGCCTCAATAGCGCCCCCTTGAAATTTTCAAAAACCTTTCCCCATAGGGGTTTTTTTGGAGTATAAAGATGAAAATTAGTACACGTGTATTTCGCCAGGACGCAAAAAAAAGTCTCTGGCATCATTTGTCTACTCCAAACAGAAACTTGGCCATTTTGATTTTAACGTGTCATTTTTGCCTGATTTCCACATATTGTATTTTAACGCACTCCTCCTGGAGCTTTAATCCATTCATAACCACATTTATTTAAAAACATTGAGAGACCATGTTGATCAAAAGTTGTGCTCTGCAGGTCTGTAGGTCAGTGGGCGTGGCCACTAACAGGAAGTGTCAAGTTTTTACTTTCACTTGTACTAATGACACATAGTTGAACCCCTCAACTTCATTCCCCCTTTACAACACGTAGAAAAAGTTGCTGAAGCTATCTTATGAATGCTGTAAAGCTTCGAGTAATGGTGTCTGTGTGGCGATGCGGTGACAATGGAACCCTCGCCATGAAAATACGTTTGTGTTTTTGATGTTCCTAATGAATTCGTATCATCATGGAAATTAATATGCTGGTCAAGGGTGGTGAGCTCTAACATCTGATTGGGGCGTTGCCCATGAGGACAGCAACATGCCTCGATGGCGCCCCCTTGAAATTTTGAAAAACCCCTCCCCATAGGGGTTTTTTTTGGAATAGGAAGATGAAAATTGGATAACGTGTATGTTGCCAATGCGAACAAAAAAGTTTCTGGCACCAATTGGTCAACTCGAAACAGGAAGTCAGCCATTTTGATTTTAAAGTGTCATTTTGGCCCGATTTTTACGCATTGTATTTTCACAAACTCCTCCTGCCTTTTCCGTCCAATCCACCTAATATTTATAACAGATCATCAAGAGACCTTGCTGATCAAAAGTTGTGCTCTGCGTGTCTGTCGCTAAATAGGCTTGGCCGCCATGGTGTCCCCATTTCAGATGCCTCGCCAAACACATTCGAGCAGCTCTCCCTCCCTCATACTTCATCTAAATGGAATTAAAATGACTGTACATGCTAAAAGCCCCACCCTGAATGCTCCCATTTGCTGCTAAGCTATCTAGCTCATGGCGTCCCCTTGTCGAAACAGTAAATCTTATCAGGGGTAAAAGCCTGGGTCGCGTTAAAGTCACTTCTCTGCAGCACTTTAACGTTGACATCGAGTCACATTTCGATCTTCCCTTTAGTAAGTGTGCCGCTTTCAATCCTCCGAAAAGCACATATTTAGGGAGGCAAAATGTTGCTCAGCACAGCGATACCAAAATAACACACTCGCACGCAAGTGTTTTTGAAAATGTAATTTTAAAGTAGGCGAAAATGAATGGGAGTCTATGGGCGAATTTTACTTCTTGGTGTATAGGCTCGGAGAACAGATGCTTCACTTGAGCATACCCTATCAGCAATCTAGTGTTCTATATATATCTATGGTCAGAGCTGATGGGATGAGAACCGTGTGGACTCAATTCGAACCTTTTTTCTAGGTTTCTGCCTACCTAGCCTTTAAGTAGACGTGTATATTAAACAATATGCTAATTAACATGTGATATGTACACATACTCAAACACGGGATAAGCAATCAGCAATTCTATTGTCAGTACCCTTTACATGCTTTATTTCCAAGTCAAACTCCTGTAAAATCAAACCCCAATTCAACAATCTCTGATTCTTGTTTTTCATCTTACTCAAAAAAATCAACGGATTGTGGTCAGTATACACAATCATTGGCTTTTGCCCTGTACAAACATAAACCTCAAGGTGTTGTAAGGATAGAACCAGAGCCAACAGCTCCTTCTCTATTGTGGAATAGTTCCTTTGGTGGCGATTGAACTTCCTGGAGAAGTATGCCAGGGGATGCTCAATGTCATCAGAGTCACTTCTCTGTAGGAGCACAGATCCACAAGCTTGGTCATTAGCATCGACCGCAATGGAGAACGGTTTTTTGAAGTCAGGAGATTTGTGCACGGGGAATCGACACAGCAGAGACTTCAGGCGATCGAAGGCTCTTTGGCATGCTTCATCCCAAGTGAACTTTACGCCTTTCTTCAGTTGGTTAGTGAGACTGAGAGCAATCTCAGCGAAGTTCTTGCAGAACTTGCGGTAGTACCCGATCATTCCAAGGAAGCGGCGCAAAGCTTTTTTGTTGTCAGGAACTGGGAAAGTCCATGATGGCTTGGACTTTAGAATCTATGGGTGCCACCTTACCCTGGCCTGTGAAATAGCCCAGATAGGTGACAGTAGAACAACCAAAGTCACTCTTGTTCAGGTTAACAGTCAGGTTAGCCTGGGTCAGGCGCTGGAACAACGTCTCTACATCTTTCAGATGTTCTTCCCAGGAGTCACTCCATGTGATCAGGTTGTCGATGTACGCACCCGTGTGTGGCAATCCGGCGATTGTAAACTGCATCATCCTTTAGAACGTGGCTGGGGCATTTTTCTTGCCAAAGGGTAGGACTTCATACTGGTACAACCCAGATGGTGTGGCGAAAGCAGAGATGCTCTTGGCCCTCTCAGTTAAAGGCACACACCAATAACCTTTAAATAAATCAATCTTGGTCAAAAACTTTGCTTGCCCTACTCTATCGATACAATCATTAATCCTAGGTATTGGAAACACATCAGTTCTAGTTACAGCATTGACTTTGCGATTATCTGTACAGAATCTAGTACTTCCATCAGGTTTTGGAACTAGCACACAGGGTGAATTGCAATCTGAGTTGGAGGGTCTGATAATATCATGTTCTAACATGTACTCAACCTCTTTCTCAGCAATTTCTCTCTTTCCAGGATTCATTCGGTACGAATGCTGTTTTATTGGTTTGGCATCACCAACATCTACATCATGAGTAGCTATAGAAACTCTCTTTGGAACATCAGGAAATAGATTTTTATATTTCTTGATCAACCTCTCAGACTGATCTTTCTGTGAGGGTTCTAAGTGCTGGAGTTTTACATCAAGATTTTGCAACACTTCAGGATTTGACAATTTACATGAAAGAACTTCAGCTTTAATTTTAGGTTCATCATCTTGAAACCCCCCCCCCCCCCATCTTCACACGCCTCGACCATAGGAGAATGTGAAGTGACAGCTGCAACCCTAGCATTTCTGTCATGATAAGGCTTCAGCATATTAATGTGACACAACTGTTTTGGCTTTCTCCTATCTGGAGTCCTCACAATGTAATGGAGATCATTGGGTTTTGTCAGAATTTCATGTGAACCATGAAATCTAGCCTGTAATGGATTGTACTGCAAGGGAAACAACACAAGAACCTTGTCTCCTGGTTTAAACTCACGGCCTCTAGCCTTATGATCATACCAAGTTTTCATTTTTCTCTGACTTGATTTCAAGTTCTCTTTAGCTAGGTCACGAGCTGCACGCAGTCTTTCCTTGAACTTACTAACATAGAGCCACATATCAGTCTGTTAGACTTTCTCTTGCCATTGTTCACTCAACAATAGCAAAGGTCCTCTCACTTCATGGCCAAACACTAGCTCAAACGGACTGAATCCATTAGACTCCTGCACTGCTTCTCTAGCTGCAAACAGCAGCAAATGAACACCTTCATCCCAGTCTTTCTCATGGTCATAACAATAAGTCCTCATCATTGTCTTGAGAGTGGAATGAAACCGCTCTAAGGCACCCTGACTCTCTGGATGATAGGCACTAGAAAGAATCTGCTTTGCACCTAGTTCATACACAACCTGCTGAAACAAACCGGAAGTGAAATTGCTACCTTAGTCTGACTGAATTTCCCTGGGAAGGCCAAACAACGTGAAGAACTTTATCAAAGCCTTCGAGATTGCAGTTGCCTTGATGTTACGTGGAGGTTTGGCTTCAGGGAATCTGGTAGATGCACACCTGATTGTCAACAAGTACTGATTTCCAGATCTAGTTTTGGGTAATGGACCAACACAATATACAATGACCTTAGAGAAGGGCTCCCCAAATGCTGGGATAGACTGCAATGGAGCTACAGGTCGGTCTAACTGGTGTTTTCCAACTACCTGACAAGTGTGACAGGTTTTGCAAAAGTTGGAAACGTCTTTCCGAAGCCCAGGCCAAAAGAAGTGTTTCATGATCTTATCAACAGTCTTGTTAACACCTAGATGACCTCCTAAAGGTAAACTATGAGCCATTGTTAAGATCTCATTCCTGTAGACCTTCGGAACAACAATTTGCCTAACCACTGCCCAATCTGCATTGGCAGGAATATCAGGAGGGCGCCACTTCCACATCAACACACCATCCTTGAGATAATACCCAACTGGAACTGCGTCTATTTCTTTGAGGAAGGGCTCTCCTCTTTAGTACACAAATTTCAGGATCATTAGTTTGCTCCACAATGAACCGCTTTCTGGACAGAGGCAAGTCTCCAGACACATCAGAATCACCAGACCCATCTGGCTGGCTGAACAGAGAACTGATAAATGTATCTGATAAGTCCTCAAACGGAGAAACCGAACAGTAGTAGGCCGAACAGAGTCATGAGGCGAACCACCTGAGTCCTGACTATTCAATGTTCTGGACGGCACCACATCTTCTTTAACCTTCTTGGCCATAGCACGAGTCACTGCACAGGAAGAATACAGATGGGGGTCTTCATCGCCATCTTCAGTGCTCGGCTGTGAAGTAAGATGAACAGGGGGAACTACATTGCCCCCAGCCAGGTCAGTACATGGCAACAGAGAAACACCCTTTATAGGTAGACTTGACATAAGTCCCACCTTTACCTGTCCTGTTACTAAATCTGACTTAAAGAATACAGAGTGATGGGGTACAGGTACAGTCCTCCCTTCAATACCTTGTACAAGTATGAAATCCCCAGAAGCGGTCTCATCATGTGACTCCAAGGAGCCCATCAACAAAAGTGACTGAGAAGCTCCGGTATCCCTTAGGATATATATGGGGACAGGAGGAGAATGCTCATTCAGAGCCACAAATCCCTCTGACACAAATGGAAGAAATTCCTCCCTCACAAAGTCAGCAGTATCAGGCTTTTTAGCCCCACAAGGAGCAGGCAATTTAGCTGATCGGTCATCTACTACAGGGGTTTCTAACCTTGTTTACAATGGCATTTGGTTTGGTATCCCTTTCTTTTTCTTTCTTAGCTTTAAGGAACCAACAGTTAGTTGTAACATGACCAGATTTCTTGCAGTAATTGCAAACTAGACCACTTTTGTCACTGTCAGCTTTCACACTTTGATCAGACCTGTTACTGGATTTCTGAGCATCATCACCAGATTTGTCTTTAGGTTAGGAATCTTGGGTATCACCGTTCCCTTTTTTCTGAAATTGGAACCATCTATTGTTACGGCTAGACTGAAATTTGGACTTATGTGTGAGAACATATTCGTTTGCAAATTTGACAGCTGATTGCAAATTCAGTGCATGCTTCTCATTAAGGTAGGTCTTAACATCATCCTTAACACAGTTCTTGAATTCTTCAACTAACACCATCTCTTTTAGTGAGTTGAAATCATCCTTGACCTCCATAGAAGTACACCAGCGCTCAAAGCAAACCTTCTTCTCATTAGCAAATTCCACATAGGTCTGATTGTCAGATTTCTTCAGACCTCTGAATTTCTGTCAGTAAGCCTCTGGAACCAACTCATAAGCTCTCAAAATAACCTTTTTGACAACCTCATAATCAGAGGAATCATCTGCAGACAAAACCGAATAGGCTTGTTGAGCTTTACCCTTGAGGACAGTTTGCAACATCAGAGGTCAGTGTTCTTTTGGCCACTGGCAACCCTTTGCTACCTTTTCAAAACACTGGAAATAGTTGTCAACATCCTTTTCTGCAAATGGAGGCACCAGTTTTACCTCCTGGCTAGCCCGAAAATTTATTTTCAGTTGCTATTTTAATTTTTAGTTGCTCCATTTGGAGTCTTTCTTCTCTATTTAACTTCTCTAATTCAAAATCTGTCTCTCTCTCTCTCTTTCTGCTCTTTCTTCTTTCTCTCTCTCGCTAATTTTTCTAACTCAAACTGCCTTTTTTTCTTTTTCCTCCCTTTTTCTCTCTTTCTTCTCCCTCAAATTCTTTGTTTTTCTCTTTCCTCCCTTTCAATCTCTAGCAGTTTTAATTTAAGTTCAATTTCTACATTTGGATTTTCCAATGGAAGCTGTTCCAGATCTCCTGGTGCAAACACATTTTCATCAGTATAATATTCAACAATCTCTCTAGCCAGTCTTGCTTTTCGCATGGCTGGTTTTACCTCTGTCAGCTCTAAATGTCTGCATTTTTCTAGCAGTTTTGTCTTTTTAAAAGTCTTCAAAACCTCTACGGTTGGTGATGCCAAGAAATCATCCATTGCTGTCTATCTGTCAATATATATCTAGGAAAATTCAAAAAACAATTTTACAATTTGAAGTGTTAGATTTTCAATAAATGACTCACACAATGGTCTATCCCGGACTTGAGCCCCCAATTTGTTATGGCCCCAATTTTTTATTACATTTACGACAGCAAGGGATGACAGACACAATTTTAAAAGTTAAACACATTTAATCAAACAAAGACTTAACTAATCTACTATCTACTCTACTGACCAAGATTGATATATACAACAAAAAAATATTTACAGTCCCTTTGGTTGGGATGCTTGGTGATGTTCCCGGTGAAGAAAATGCTCCAACACAGGCAAAAATCCACAAAAAGCTACTCAGGTCTTGAGAGGAGTGACAGGTCTGGTCAAATGTATCCTTCTCCTTGCAATTTCTCCTACTACTTTCCTCTCTCAATTTTCCTCTTTATATGCTCTTTTGCACACCCCTCCCACATTTAGACCTGTTTTTTTTTTTTATTTTCTGGGACTTGTCTCCATATATAGATAGATAGATATATATATATATATAACACTAGATGGCACAAGGCAGCGTCGTCACTGGTCGGCCATCTTAGGACAGGGGACTGCTCTGGTGCGCTGTGCTGTTGTCGGAGGTAAGGTGGATGATTTACTCGCTTAAATACTCGTAACTCGTTGAATTCTTGACGGATTGGGTTATTACAAACCTTAATGTACTTTTTATATCGAATTCAATGGTTTTAAGTATTCTTAAGTATGCCGTTAAATAACTACATCTCTGATGTTTACCCGACAAACCAAGCCGTTTGTTTGAAAATCAGTTGAGAATTTGGGAGAGGTGAGCAATTTACAGTTATTTCAAAGTTCGTGCTCCATTGGCTGTAATGTCATGAGTAATCGAGCAGCCCTGTCCCAAGATGGCCGCCCTGTGACGACGTTGCTTCACATTGGCTCGCAGCGTGCTTGAGCCATCTAGTGTTTGTTTATCTATGCTTGTCCCAGACATGCCCAAACCTAGCTCCAGTCTGGGCTTAACATAAAGGTCAATCCTACCATCTAGTGGCTTCTATTCGCATTACACACCGCATATCCTGAAGTCTATGAGTTAGCAGTACAATATCGTCTGCGAACTCTGGGTCTTCCAGGGTGCTCATTATTTGCCAGTGTATGCCCTTATTTGATGTTCCATAGGCTTGTCTTGTCACCCAGTCATTGCCTACAAGGAATAAGAGAGGAAAGCAGACACCCTTGCCTTGCACCTGTCAACATCTGGAATTTCTCAGTAAGTCTACCATTGCGCACGACCTGGGCTGTAAAGCTGTCGTAGAACTTTGTGATGATGGTAACATTCTTTGCCGGGATGCCGTAGTGTCTGAGTAGCTTCCATAAGGTCTCTCTATGGATGCTATCCAACGCCTTCTGGAAGTCCACAAAGCATATATATGCTGATTGCCATTCAACTGACTGTTCGACGATGATTCTCAAAGTTGCAATGTGGTCTGTACAACTCCTACCTTGTCGAAATCCCTCTTGTTCATCCCTAAGCTTAGTGTCCACCGCGTGTTTTATCCTGTTGAAAATCACTCTGCATAGTACTTTGCTTGCAATACTCAACAGCATAATAACTCTCCGGTTATCACAGTAAGTTAAATCCCCTTTCTTTGCTAGCTTGACCAGATAGCCTGTCGTCCAGTCCACAGGTAGTTCCTCCTCATTCCAGACTTCGTTTAGGAACTCGTGTAGAATACTGACTGATATCTGCTCCCGCCTTTTTGGCCTCTGCCGGGATGTTATCGGGCCCAGCTGCCTTGCCATTTTTTAGACTCTTCAATGCTTTGCGAATCTCGGCCTTTGAAATGGTTCCAGTGCGTATCTCGTATGTTTCATGTTATCAATTAATTTTGTGGAGCAAAAAACAAAATATTACTCAGTTGAGCGAGTGGATGACTGATGGTGCCATGAACCATAACAAACATGTTAAAAACCAATGAACGTAGCCGTAATCAATGTGTGAGAAAAATCGCCAAAATGCAGCATAACGAGGAGCACGTGCATCACAAGCTTCTGGCAATGAGCATGTTTGATGTTCCACTGAATGGGTAGAAAAGGACACCACAGCCACATTGCAAAAACACCGTTGTCAGAACATACAGGGTCCACAAAATTCCAAGATTGAAGTTGGATCAACGCAGCAAAGCTATTGAAAGATTGCAAGCAGGTCAATCAGTCACAGCAGTTGCAAGGCACTTTGGGGTATCAAGGCAAGCCACAACTTCCTTACGAGAACGATTCAACACTACAAACGGCGCAAATGACAGACTAAGGTCAGGATGTCCGTGACTTTGCATCAAGACGTTGCATCAAGATCAGTACATCCGGGTCCGTCATTGAACCAGTACAGCGACAAGCACTGCCAATGAAATTCCGGGACTACGCAGAATCTCCAATCAGACTGGTAGAAATCGGGGGAGAGAAGCCGGACTTTTTGCCAGAAGACCTGTCACATGTAACGTCTTTACACCACATCACATTGCAGCTCGGCTACAGTGGTGCCACCAGAGAGTGAGGTGGCCATCCGCAAGGTGGTGGACTGTTTTGTTTACAGATGAGTCACGTTTATTGACGTCGAGGTGACCACTTTGCCCCTAATTGTGTGCAGCAAGTCGATCGTTTTGGTGGAGGTAGTGTAATGGTGTGGGCTGGAATCCACCATGATGGTAGAACAGCTCTTGTGCATGTGGCAGGTGCATTGACGGGCATTTGATATCGTGATGAGATCCTCGAGCGTCACGTTGTTCCGCTTGTAAACGTTCATGGTAGACTTTTCCAGCATGACAACGCCAGACCACATGTTGCCCGTGTGTGTCAGGTATTCCTCCAGCGCAACTAAATTAACACATTACCCCCAACGTGATATGCGACGTTTAATTGCTTCCATGCGTAGCCGATGTCATGCGGTCATCACTGCTTGTGGTGGCCATCACAGATACGAACATTTTGGTAACCCCTGTGTCACTACATTGCTTTGGGGTTAAGTGACTGCAGTGACTGCACATTCATCTTTTTGGGTACATGTCTTCTCAGAACCCCCATCAACAGTATCATGACCTTAGGTTCCATGTTCCACATTTATGTATCTTGTTATTAAAGTTTAAATGTCAGTGTCAAGTTTCTTTTTTGAAGAGTATACTATTGTGAATATATCCCTTCAGATACTCAATGATATCTAGCTTTAAGTCAAGCCTGCTCTTGAAAGCCCCCAAGGTCTCATCACAAGTTGAGCTTGCATTTCTTCAAGGAGAGGAATATACAAGGGAAGCATGACATATCGGTATTCATGTCGGTATCCACCGATGTTCGTCATTTTTTAACATATCTGCATCAGTCCGATGAGTAAAACTGGGCCGATATAAAGAACCGATGTTTATATCCGTCTAGTTCCCGTTTGTGTATGTGTGTAGGGAGAGGGGGAGAGAGAGGGGCGGGGGAGGGATTTGGCCATGCAGTATTTGTTTGGGCACGTGACTGTGTCAGTGACAGGAACGCAGCACAGGATTTTGGGGTGTTAAATTGAAGAGGGGGAAAAAATGTAAGCGGTGTGGTCGTTTTTCACGGTGTCAAAAGAGGACACTCGAAAAGCAGTATGCAACACCTGCAAAGTCGAGGTAATGCGAAGATGATGCATTGACGCCAATTGATGTTTGTTGGGGATATTGGTCACCATTTTACAAAATATTGTGTATTTTCTTCGAATAAACGGCAAAAGGTTGATTAAATATTAATATAGTGGATGCATATACTGCATTTGCCCTAGCTAGCATTCTGGTCTTTTAAAAAGTTCCATTCGATTTTGCTGCATTTGGCTCTTTTTTCACGCTAGATTGGTTTGTTTGTTTCAGCTTCATGCTTGTTTTTTCTGTTGCCGGTTGCGAGATTCCATAGAGACAGAGGAATGTAATACATCATACCAATCTAGCGTGAAAGAATCATAATGGTCTGAATGTGTTTTTAATTTCCCTATTTAATCTCGTAACTGATAGGACAGTTAACAACAATGGAGGACCGTTGTCTCTCGGCTGCGAGATTGAATAGGGAAATTAAAATCGCATTCCGACCACTGTTAAGATTCTTTCACGCTAGATTGGTACGTTGCATTCCTCCATCTCCCTTTTGAATTTCGCAGCCGGTCCCAGAATTATTTCCTTAATCTTCCTATAGAATCTCGCAACCGATAAGAGGGAACGGGTACAATCAAGGGACTTGGAATACATTGTCATACAGAGGTGTACATGTGCTTCGTTGCAAACTTCAGTCTTTTTTTCTTTTTTTTTTGAGGATTTGTAGTTTACTTGATTTATTTATTTATTTATTTTTGAACTGGGACTTTTACTCTACTACATGTATAAGATATAAAGTATACTGTTACTTTGACACAGACCACTTCGTTACACGTTAAAATATGAATGTAATTCCTTATTTAAGGATTATCTGCATGTGGCGCATTCGAGTAGAGCAACGGTGTTCGGCAGGGTATCTTAGGCCCAGTTTACACGAAGACGCTTGCGAGTAAAGACGACAAAATATTTTAATGGAAGTGCCTTTTGTTTATATTTTGACGGCGTTTTTGGGGCTTGAAGACGCAAAAATCTCAAACCACCCTCTAGTGGAAAACTTGAATACGCGTTACGTAGCGTTTCCGTTTAAACTGGCCAAGACGCAAAACTGGCTCAGATCTGTTGTTCTGCTCACGTCGCGTTTACGTCACGCAGTAAACAAACATGTCGGATTACATCCATGCTTCGGACCTTCAGGCTACTCTGGCAGCCATAATAAATGTTCAGGAATCGTTACTACAAATTGCCTTGCTGAGCCTTAGAGGTTTTATAGTTTAAAGTAATCTGGAGCAATAGCTCGACCTCTTCGTCTGACCAGACGAAGTTCTTGTTACCGGTAGCCATATTTTGTGATTTCGCGGCACAGTGACGAGAAAAAGGAAGATTCTACGCATGCGCGTAGGCATGGCGGTGTTTGTGTTAGTGTATCACAGCACCACCTAGCCGTCTGGCATGCATACCCAATCGATTTCTACACACTTTTTGCGTCACCGTATGCACACAGATTTCCTCCCGAGAACGCTCGTCTGAACACGAAATAAAAAGTGGAGACACGACACCACTTTTGCGTCTTCTGTTCACACCGTCATCATGTAAACCTAGCCTTAGCTGCTTTGTGCTGATGTTGATGCCAGCGGACGTGGAGCTGCAGATTTATGCACGCAGTTACAATATTGTATCACTAGATGGCAGACTCGGATCAGTTATTGTACTGTACTTTAATTTAGTAACATATTTGCTGCTCTGTGCTTGCACTAGGGAAAAATGTGTGTAGCCACTGCGGCTAAATTCAGAAAAATTGTTTAGCCACAATGTTGGTCTAGGTCCATAATGCAGCGCGCGAAGCGAAATAAAAAAAAATGCGTGAGGGGCATCATCATATAATTTAATAGGCATTTTTTGCTTACCATTTGCCTTACCATTGTAAAATACTTAACATTAAAATAAAATCATACAGAAAGGAAGTGACTTGTCAATGATCGAATGATCACTCAAATGAGTGTCAAGAATGCACGTTGTTCAAGACTTTTCATATTTCCTTAGAGGAAGTTAACGCAATGCCATTAACATATATTAAAACCTTATGTGGCGTTCAATGTGTGGTCAATATGTTTACGATAATATTGTCTTTCTTAAACACATACTTTGTAATGCCATTTAAAAAAAAAAAAAAAGTTTATTTTCTGTCTTTTTTTCATAATCTGATAACCAAAAGATCAAAACAATATATGGAATTACTGAGAGCTGAAATTTTTTCCTAATGAAGATTTCCTTTCTTGCGATCTCGAATTCAAAGAATAAAGGTAAATTAATCTTTTTCTCACTATCACCTCTTAATCATTACAAGCTTAATTAACTAGAAAAAAGGTCAAATTGATTATTTGACCATCATGCATCGTAAGTAGAAACAGGTTGACAAAATTAGGCGATTAAAAAATAAGTCACTGCCTACCCTGACCGCATGTCCCTGGTTTACAGGTCCTTGGCGATGTGGCAAATGACTAGCACAAGCACAGCTACTAGTGGTAAAGGTTGCCAAAAAAGTAACACTGTTGGTTTACTTTTGTTTTATGGTAGCCCTGTAGCCTTGTTATTTGGAAGTAAAACACAATTTAAAAATAAAGACATTTAAAAATGCAGTTAGCATGATTTTCAGTCTGTACAAAATTTTATCATCTCAAACTTTTTTTGAAAACATTTGTATCGGTTATCAGCAATTAACAGCAATATTAATATTGGATATCTGTATCGACCAAAATGTTCATATCGGTGCATCCCTAGAATATACTGAATGTTTTTAAAGGCTTAACACCCACAACTCTTGAGTTCTGTTTCTGCAACAGAATAGTTGGTATTTATACAAAGTAGTCTGAGTGTTAATTGCTTCAAACTGTCCCGCCTCAACATCCTTTCTATCTGGGTGGTCTCAACTGGCTCGTAACTTGGCCATTGAGTGAGTGGGAGGAATTACATTGGACCTCAAACTACTCTATGCTTTTAACTTGGTGTGTGTGCGTGTAAAATATAATACCAGTCAGAAGTTCTTGCACACTCTAATCATCTTGTCAAATCTTTATCTTGCATGTATGTTTATAACAAAGAAATCACTGAAACCCAAATACCTGTTTATTACAAGTAATACATTTACAAGAAAAATCCACAAGGAATCCAGCACAGGTGATTGAAATGATCAGCTCGCTATCAATCCCCAGAAGCTGCTTGATAATGAGTTGATCATGTGAATAACCTGCGCTGGAGCAGGGAGAGATCGAACGCATGTAGGACAGGTGGTCTTCCAGGAGATGTTTCAGAAGCACTGGATTAGACCATCGTTATAAATCTGCTTACATATTGACAAACTGACTGATCCTGGTTTTTATGCCCCCACCCTCCAAAGAGGAAAGGGGGCACTATGTCGACACCATATCCGTCTGTTAACTTTTTGTTTCCGTGGTATAACTATGGAATCCCTCGTCGGATTGATGCCATTTCTTAATGGCGTATTGGGAGTGGCTAGAGGAAGGTTCCTTTCGAAAACCAGCCTTGTGCGATATCTAATATGGCCGCCACAGCAGCCATCTTAATATGCCCTTGATCAGCATACAGACGGGGGCATATGCCATGCTCTGCGTTGCTCTCGTTCTGAATTAGTTTTTTTCCTACCTTTCTGTTGTACAATCAAAATGAGATTACACAAGAAGAAACAATAAAAAATTGTAACAATTACTGATTAATAGGGTTTGCAAAAACTTTTGACTGGTTGTGTGTGTCTACGTGTGTGTATATGCATATAAATGTGTGTGATGCACACATACACAACCCCAATTCTGAAATACTTGGGACAAAGTGTAAATTAAGAATAAAATCAAAACGCAATGACTTTCAAACCACACCAGCCAGTATTTTATTCACAACTGAACAGACATAGAAAATGTTGAAACTGAGAAATTTTACAATTTCATCCACAAAATTAGCTCATTTCAAAATTGATGGCTGCTACAGTTTTCAAAGATTGGACAGGGGCCTGTTTACCATGGTGTAGCATCCCTTCTTCTTTTTAACACAGTGGAGGCATCTGGGCATTGAGGAGACAATTTTCTTGAATTTAGTCATTGGAATTTGATCCCACTCTTGTTTAATACAGGCTTCCAGCTGCTGGAGAGTTCTGGGTCTCCTTTGGACTTTTTGTTTAATTATGCGCATAATGTTCTCAATCGATGAAAAATCTGGACTGCAGGCAGGCCAGTTCAGCGCACGGACTCTTCTACTATGAAGTCATGTTGATGTAATGGCTGCAGTATGTGGTTTTGCGTTGTCCTTCTGAAATAACAAGGCCTTCCCTGGAATAGACGTTGTCTGGAGGGGAGCATATGTTGCTCGAATACCTTAATATACCTTTCAGCAGTTATGGTGCTTGTAAAAACATGCAATTGTCCCATTCCATCAGAGATGCTGGCTTTTGAACTGAACGCTGATAACTGGAGGGGTGGTCTTTCTCCTCTTTAGCCTGGAGGACAACGCCCATGATTTACAACAAGAATGTCAAATTTGGACTCGTCTGACTACAGGACACTTTGTCTCTTTGCTACAGTCTATTTTAAATGAGCCTTGCCCAACAGAACACGGTGTCACTTCTGGATCATGCTCAACAATGGCTTCCTTTTTGTATGATAGTTTTAGGTGGCATCTGTGGACTGTGTTTACACACAGTGGTTTCTGGAAGTATTCCTGGTCCCATTTAGTAATGTCAATGACAGAATCATGCTGGTGGGTGATGCAGTGGTGTCTGAGGGTCTGAAAATCATGGCATCCATTAAAGGTCTTCGGCCTCGTTCCTTGCGCACAGAGATTATTTCCAATTTTTCTGAATCTCAAGATGTTATACACTGTCGACGATGAGACCTTCAAAGCCTTTGCAATTTGACGTTGAGGAACATTGTTTTTAAAGTATTCCACAATTTATTTATTTTTTTTCTTTTTACACAAGCCTTCACAGGTTGGAGAGCCTCTGGCCATCTTTACTTCGAAAAGACTCAGCCTCTCTAAGACATCCCTTTTACTGCCAATTATGTTACATAACCGTCAGTTAACTTAACTTGCTAAATGTTCTTTCAACTGATTCTCTTATATATTACTTTGCATTTTCAACCCTTTTTTGCCTGTATCCCAACTTTTTTGAGACCCGTTGCAGCCAGAAAAGTTGAAATAAGCTCATTTTGTGGACAAAAATGTCAGTTTTAACATTTGAAATGTTATTCTATCGTAAATAACATATTGGCTCGTGATCTCTAAAGTCATTGAATTTTGATTTTATTCACAATTTACACTTTGTCCCACCTATTTCGGAATTGGGGCTGTGTTTGTGTGTGCGTGTAAAAATAAAATTAGGGCGGTCATTATTAAATTTGTGTCCTTTCAATATCTTGGTATTTCAGGGAGGGTGGGAACTGGTTGTTTGGTCCCCCCCCCCCCACTTTTCCTCATTGTTAAATACACTGTCCCTTCTACATGTGTGGTGTCAAGGGGCAAGGCAGTCTTAACTGGCTGCTTGAGACCTTTCTGATTGGACCAATTGGAATATTTATGGAGACTCCCCATATTGTAAGAAATGTCACTGTTATCGGCCTCCCCCTCATACCATTGACTCCTTATGTTTTGAAGCATTTCTTCTGACTGGTTGATATTAAATTTTTTTTCAATTAAGTGCTTATTATGAGCTCACACCCAGCTCATTTTGTCAGTTTTTGTGTGTCTATATGCATGTGCGCATATGTGTGGAAATGGAGTAGAACTGGCTTTTTCAGGGTTCTTTTTTATCCCACCGGTATGTAATACCATTGGATATAGTCGTCACCCTGTCGTTCCGTCCGTCCGTAATCATTTTCATTTCCGGAGCAGAACTCAAAAATTATACCACTTACAAACTTCAAATTTGCTATGGAACTTACTCTTATGGTGTAGTTGTCTTTTGGGGGTTTCAGTTCCATTCTGTCCAAAATTTTTTGATTTTTATACCAAAAACAGCCCAAAAATTGGACTTTGTCCCTTTTCTAGAGCAGAATTCTAAAACACTGCCTCTTACAAACTTCATATTTTGTACGCATGTTATTCCAGTGATCCCATTGTGCCTTTTGGGCATTTTGAAATCATGGTGCCCAAAATGTATCCGTCCGTCCGTAATCATTTTCATTTCCGGAGCAGAACTCAAAAACTATACCACTTACAAACTTCAGATTTGCTATGGAACTTACTCTTATGGTGTAGTTGTGCCTTTTGGGGGTTTCAGTTCCATGCTGCCCGTAATTCTTGAAATTTTCACCAAAAACAGCCCTAAAATTGGACTTTGTCTCGTTTCCGGGACAGAACTCAAAAACTATGCCACTTAGAAACTTCAAAAACTCAAAGTCTCGGCTCACACAGACCAAGTGAAATAGAGTGAAATGTCCTTGTTGTACCTCACAGAAGGAACACACAGAACTGTCAATTACCTAGGAATCAGTAGCACACCAGCCATCGCTATTGAAACGGTATGGGTTACAGAACACTGTCAAGTTTGTGGTAGACAAGATATCACTATGGAAGTTACATCATTGATTATAAAGGTTAGTATATGTTAACATATACGGAAATAGGTGTTCCATTTCATACAGTGGTAATAGCAAATCTCACATTATTGTATTCCCCACACTTCATGACACAAGATCCTACTTCTGAATCAATACATTAATCATTACATTCTTGTCTTGATAACAAATGAATCAATCCATCTGTTTTATGAGTATGGTATTACTACAGTGATGATATTAAGAGGATACAATTCTCCTGCAATGAGTAAATCACAAATTATGTGGAACCGGTGGGATATGTAATCTTCTGATGACTCTTGTTTTTTTTTAAGGGCGACTGAGCGTTTCAAAGGCTTTTAATAATGATACTGCCAGTGTAATGAAGTTTTCTTGTAGATTGTTCATTTCAAAACAATTTTTCTCTCTCCACCTCTGTTTAATACTCAAAGGGCAGGATCTACAAAAGCTTTGCGTGTATAAAAACGTATGCAAACTCATTGCACACGCAAAAAAATGTACGAACTGATTTACTAACAGTGCACAGTAAGGGTTGCCTCTTTCAAAGGTGCAAAATAGCACGTCTGCATCCAGTTAGTACGTCTGCCACAATGAATATGCAATATGGGGCGTTTACACGCAATTGTGCATGTGTTGGGAGGAGAAAATGTAAATATATTAATTTAGCTTGCGCAAATTGATTTAACAAACTCAAATAAATTTTGCGAATAAAATCTGCGTCTATATTTTAACACGTGTCAAAAGGAGGTGCAAACGGTTTGACTGCGTAATTGCGCACACATGGCTACGGTTATTGTCGCAAGAAGGAGACATCGAAATCATGAAAGGAGACGCAGAGAACGCATTTTTTTACCCTCGTGTGAACGTTTTTGGAATGAACGAGGAAAAAAATCATTAAAACATATTGCCTATCCAGCACTGCCATTTTGGAGCTGTTGGAGGAACTCAGAGAGGATTTGGAGCCAGCCAAGAGAAGGAGTCACGCAATACCTGCAATGACAAAACTCCTTGCAAGTTTGCATTTTTTTGCATCTGGGTCATTCCAGCGTACGGTAGCTATTACAGCTGGGATCTCCCAATCCCGTTTTTCAGATGTGCTGTCTGAAGTCCTAAATGCCATGTCGCGCCGGATGGCCAAGTTCATTAGGTTTCCACGCACTCGGCACTTATTGAATGAGACCAAACAAGGTTTTTTTGCAGTAGCTGGATTTCCTAGAGTTATAGGGGCGATTGACTGCACCCATGTGCAGCTTGTGCCCCCCGCAGATACTGAGCACGTGTACAGAAATCGCAAACACGCATTAATTGAATGTGCAGTGCGTTTGTGATGCCAAAGGCATCATTTCCAACGTTGTGGCAAAATATCCCGGGTCTGTACATGATTCTTTTATTCTGAGAAAGTTTTCTATTTTCATTCAATAATGCGTTGTAGATTGCAATACAATGCCGTTCCCTCTGGCTAATGTGACCCAACAAACTGCAGAACATTGCAAAGTTAAGCAAATCAACATTTATTGAAAAAAAGACTGAAATCACTTTCTGAATTCCAAACATTATCAAACGAAATACTCATTCACGTCTAATTATGTTAAGTCCCGCAAAATCAATCAAAGACGCATTGTTTCAGTCAGAAAATGTATTAGGCTATAGTCTTAACGTTTATGGTGGAAAAAAAAAAAAGAAAAAAAGCAGTACTTTATCATATAGCCCTCCCTCGCCGGTACCCGGCCGCCTAGCTGTCGCTGTGGGACTCGGTCGGCCCGCTTCTCCACCTGGATTGAGGGCAGTCATTGCCTGCATCCCTTCCCGTAGCCCTCTTGCCACAGAATTGACGGCCATCGTCAGGGCAGATACTGCGCTGACCATCTGTCTGCAGTGCGTGGCAATGGCCTGAGTATCGCGCCTTGCCGCCCGTGCCAACGATGACACCGCTCGCATCTCCCGTGCAATTGTCTGAATGGCTGCAGACTGTTTCTTTTGTTCCTCCAGCAACTCCAGATCAATGTCCTCGGCACCCTTTCGAGGCTCTGCAGGGGTGGCGGCTGCTCTGGGGGGATTTGAGGTGGATGGCTGGACTTCTGCTGAAGATACTACATGTAAAAAATAAATGTTTTTTGTTTGGGATTTGAGTTAAAGGACAGCAAAATGTAACCACAGGAGGTACATTCATTTTTCACTTACTAAATAAATATCTTTTCAGAAAAAGTGTGTTTATACAGTATTATTGTGCGCCTACCTTGTTCTGCTGTTTGGTCCAGTGTGTCATACCCGGCAATTCCAGTGACTTGCGTCTCGCAGAACGTTAACTGTTCCTCAATGCTGGTCAGAGGCATCTCATCCACTGTGCCCCCACCTGTTTTCTTTGCAGATGTTTTATTATACGCCAATTTTTCTTTTGTTCGTCTTCGGATATCTTGATATCGTCTTTTCACTTCATTCAATGTTCGCATCGTTTTACCCACAGCATTGACTTTTTTACAGATTTCCGCCCATATGGCGTCCTTCGTGCGACAGTCAGATTTCTTTGCTGTAGCTCATTCAGGTGTTTATTGGCTTCATCTACCAACACCTCTAATTCCATAGGGTCGAATTTCATTTTGCGCTTTCTTCTCTCCAAACTCTCCATGCTGCAAACCATGAAACACGCAAAGCCCTCATTTAAATAGGGTGTGTCCAACACGTTTGCACCTGTTGCCATTTGCGCAATCACTCTTAGTAAATCACCTGCAAACCGCGGTTCAGCCCCACACGCAAAATTCTAGATTGCACGCGCAAATTAGTACGTGCCAATTGGGATCTTAGTAGATCCGGCCCAAAGTGCAATACCCATAGAAAATGTCCTTCCATTAAAATAGTCAATTGTAAGGTGAGCACCTGATGTGCACTTTCTTGCCATATATACAGGGGCGTCTCTAGGACTGAAGATTGGTGGGGCCCAGAGCTCTCCTTTAAAACAATTACTAACCCTTACTTGTAAGCAATCATATGCATAATTGACAAACGATCCTTCCAGGATTTTCCTAGCTTTTTTATTGTTTTTTTTTTTTTCCAATAACTTTTTCAAAAAGTGGTAATAAAAAGTCTTGGCGATTTTTTTTTTAATTTTTTTATTTATTTATTTTTTTTTTTGGTCCGCGAGAAATTTGCGTGGATTGGTTGAATTTGCCTTAATAGTTGCAATCGCGACATGCAACTTCCTCGAGGGATTGCGAGAACACGCCAGTATGGTACATTTCGGTACGGCGACAATCATTTAATCTGGACGCGTAATTTCGTGCATTTGAATCAGCGTTCTTCAGAATCATACTTTTCAAATGGTCTTTTATTTTATTTAAACAAAACGATCATGAAGCGCCAGTTAAATCACTTGATGTGTGGCAGTTTGTCTTTCATAAAGTGTTGAACAATTTTTGAGTGGCCTAAATAATTTTTCTGATCTGAATTTATCCCATTATTTAGTCATCAATAGATCTCATGGAGGGAGAGACCGTAACTTCGATTGCCAGAGGATTATTGTCAAAATTAGAAAAATGTGTTAATGGAAAAATAACTGAGTACAAGCCAGGATCAATCATTGACGCAAAGGCATGGTCCGGCCCCACCAATTATCACTTCCAGAGACGCCACTGTGTGTTAGTTGGTTGATATCCTTCACATTTAAATTGTGAATTGGGGGAGGTTGCTGTCCATAGATTCATCAGTGTTTGTGTTTTTTTGCATTTATTGTTCTTATGATTATTTATGCAAGCCCTGTGTTTGTATTTTTTTAAATCTTGGGCAATATCCTGTGTTTATAAGTGCTACTTGCATAGCCTGAAATAATTGAGCCGATTATTTACATGTGAGAACCATATGTGGTGGCCTGCAGTGTCAGCTTTTTCCCATACGTTGGCTATAATTACTCAAGCCAGCCCTGTTCTTGTGTATGACTGAGCCTGATGCTTCTGATTTCCCTTTTTCCCCCTGTAATTAAGCTCTGATGACTTTGCTTGCCACAAAGTGCAAATTAAATGGTAGTGGCCTGCTCTCATGCTTGCTCACTGTATAGATACACGAGAAGTAATGTCCTGGTTGTCGTCTCTTTCTCTACTTCAGATATATTTTAAAGAAAATTATTTTTCTTCTTGTTTTCAGTCGGATAGGTTTTGGATATTTGAAGAGAACCCATCTGTGTGAATGGAAATCAATTGCAATGATCTTGGGTGATCTTTTTTTATCAATGCCTGTAGAACAGTGATTTTAAAACAGGAAATTGTGATTAGTGGTGCTGAATCATTCATGTTATGTAAACTTGAGGAATTCAGCTGTCAGAACGTAATTGCCTTACAAGGGAAAGGGTACCGTATCACTTCACTGATGTATTTTGAAGATGAGTAATTTATGCAAATTTATCGTAGTTTGTAACATTTATTATTCATATTTATTTTATGATATTAAAGTGCTAATGTAGACTAAGTACTTTGTCATGTCTAATCTGCACATTTGATTTATGTACAGTTGGGGCCTGGAAATATATTAATATTGTCATTAAAAAATGTAATCTGGGATTGTGGATATCATGCTATTGATATGGTACAAGCAGTGTTTTGTCGCCATAATCGCCATGCGATTAGCGTGAAGCGGGGGATATAGCACTTTTGCCACACTTTAAAATAAATTAATTAATAAATAAAATCAAATTAAATCTTTTCCAGCCACTCTGTTATAGATTTGGAGGTGTGCTTGGGATCATTTTCATGTAGCATGACATGTCATGTAGCTGTGGCAAAGCTTTAACTGTTGTATAGATGGTTGCACATTTAACTCAAGAATGTCCTGATATGTAAAACCATAGAACTGAAAGAGGGTGTACTTTTTTCATGATTTTTCATGACTTTTTTTTTTATAACAAAACCAATTGCACAATGTTTGTGATTTGCATAGTGTTCGGCTCAAGACATGATCCTTAAGTCCTACTACAGTCCGTTTTGTCCTGTTTACTGACTAAATTTGCTGGTACTTGTTTTTTGTCCAAAAATATTTTGATGGACATTTATTGGGCATTTTGTATCATCAAAATCTGAAATGATTGATTTCACAATACTGACAGAAGTTTATTTAGGCTTAAAATCTGAATTTTATGAACTGTTTTATTACGTGGCCAAGGTTGTGTGGGGAAAAGTACTTGTAAATTTTTCTTCATCTGGAATCTCCATTTTTCAAGCTGGAGTTTTTTTAATCATTGGAATAAGCAAATGGTTTTCAGTGTTAAAATGGAAACCAGATATGTAAGGCAGTGTAAAGTATAGCAAATGAAGCTGGGTGTGGTTGGAAGGTATGGCTTGTTTTATTGAATGATGTGAAACTGCTTCTGTTTTCTGGTCGGGTTCTGGATTCTCATGCTCCCCCTCCCTCCCTGTTTTGTAGATGGCTTTGAGCCCTGATATCCTGTCTCAGATTGTGTGCCTGCTAGAGGGAGAGAGAACTGCTGAGCAGTGCTGTAGCAGCACAGAATGGTTTGTGGGTTGTACTGAGATGCAGGCCATCCTGTGCTGCCGCAGTAAAGCCCGGATGTGGCGGACTTCCATGCAAACCTGTAAAAGGAAAAAGGTCCATCAAGCTGAGTGGAGGAGTAGAGTGCTACCATCTCCTCTTCCCCTACTGGCCATCTTGCTGTAGCAGCACGTAAATATTGGAGTTTGACCACTGCTGATGTCTCCAGTATTAATCGTGCTGCTGAAGGAAGGCTGGTCATCCCATCCTGTAGTCGGTAGCCTTGTAGAGTCTTGTCCCTGCTACACTGGGTTGGCGGTGATGATGGGAGTGTGATGGTGAGCAGTGTAGTGCACACAGGTAAAGGGAAGAAGGAATAAGTGCTTTTTCCGTGCTTTGTTTATGAATGTTTATTGATTGGTCAGTGCTAAGGGTGCTTTTTGATATTCCACAACTAGGTACTTGTACTTGGAGCTGTCACTTGTTGGTATTATTTATTTATTTACTTATATAAAACCTAGTTGGATTTTGAAATTTTTTTCCAACTTCATGGATTTGTGTGCTTTCTTTTACAAATAAAATGTGTGTTTAAAAAAGCATGGTGATGGACTTAGTGTATCGGGCATTGTTGCAAAGTGCTTGAATTATTAGCCCTCTAAGGATTCAATCTGCAGGACAGCAAATACTGTGCAATCTAAAGAAACTAGAATTGAAAAATTTGTATTATAAGTATTTTTCAACCATCCTGGAAAAACGTCTTCCTTTTTTCCATCAGCATGACTTCAGTACAACTTTTATATAGAGTATAATCAATATGCTTTATGATTGTAATAAAAAAAAGATCAATGCTAATGTAATGGGTGAACCGATTTGAAACCTTGTTCAGCAATGTGTAATGCATTTGCCTGAGTGGTAGGATTTGGCAAATTTTGGCACTTGTGAGAATGTTGTTTGCTTTTTATACTCCTCACTGAGTGGGGGGGAGAGATTGGAAGATAATGTTAAATTGATAGCTTTAACAGAAGTGAAAATCAACTCATTACAATGATTACCAAATTGCACAACTACAGGTTTAATTTTATTTTATTTGAATTCTTTCATTATTTCTTTATTTTCCTTTTGATGAATAAAATATGAAGAGGCCATTCTTTACCAGTGTATTTTTGTGTCAGGGTGGGTGGTGGATCCCACCCATCTGCAGGGTCCTGGTTTGTTTCTTTTTGGTCGCTAGGGTCGGATGCTACGTCAGGTCATTTGAGGAAGCGTGAGAAGCTTGGTAATTGCATTAGGGCTACAGCAACTAAAGCGCGATTAAGGGGTTAGCTACCTCGGTGAGTTTTTTCATGTGTGTCATGAACATGGCTCTGTTTAAACCAGGCTACATCACCTGGCTGTGGAATCTGATTGGGAGTTGCAGGTTTGTCTCAGCAACTCGCGCAAAAAAGGCCTGGCCAAGTTTTACTTGCTTCGTGGTAGCAAATATGGCAGATGGCGGAGTAGTAAATTCACATATGGCAAATGTATGTTCGCTTATGACCACCATGTACGCGACGTTACTTTTTAATTAATGCAATTGCTGTGATTAGAGTTTTCTGTCTGGGGTAGCCAGTGAAAGCCCTTTAGTTAGCTTAGCCAACTCAACACTTATGGAAGCAGCATTCCCAAACAATGAAAAAGCCGTTTTCCATCAAGGCATTGCTTAGCAACAAAATGAATCTATCATTAGTGCGCAAAGTTCAGGCCTACCAAAGAAAACGTAGCCTCAGCACACAAAAACTTTGAAATGCCTACATTAATCGCGGAAATGGCAACAGAAAAATAATACCCCGCTACCGAAACTGCAAAAACCGCAACATAAACTGTTGACTCGTAGCATAAGACTATGAAACTGCAACATCTTCTTTCGCATCCGTCTTTGCCATTTACTGCGCTTGCGCGTACCGGCCCAGGCTGCTTTCAGAGATAGCGGAATCAGGCGTGTCTCCATCGGTTGGTAAGTAAAACTTCCAAATATGACGTTATTGTTAATGCAGATGTTTAACAATGAATTGTAAGACGTAGCTGTTACATCCACATTCTCGTAAATTCGCTTATTTTAGCATGTCACCCTGCCGAAAATGAACGATGCACTGTCGATTTCGCTATAGTCTTAGAGTGACCAACTTGACGACTTTCTCGCTAAATCTGGCGACTTTGCAAATCGGGATTGTTTGTCCACTCAAGATGTATGTATACGTCTTGAGAAAGTCGTCAAGTTGGCAACTCTAAGACTATAGTGAAATCGACAGTGCATCGTTCATTTTCGGCAGGGTGACATGCTAAAATAAGCAAATTTACGAGAATGTGGATGTAACAGCTACGTCTTACAATTCCTTGTTAAACATCTGCATTAACAATAACGTCATATTTGGAAGTTTTATTTACCAACCGAAGGAGACACGCCTGATTCCGCCATCTCTGAAAGCAGCCTGGGCCGGTACGCGCAAGCGCAGTAAATGGCAAAGACGGATGCGAGAGAAGATGTTGCAGTTTCATAGTCTTATGCTACGAGTCAACAGTTTATGTTGCGGTTTTTGCAGTTTCGGTAGCGGGGTATTATTTTTCTGTTGCTATTTCCGCGGTTAATGTAGGCATTTCAAAGTTTTTGTGTGCTGAGGCTATGTTTTCTTTGGTAGGCCTGAAAGTTGAAGGTCTGACTTGAAATCTAAAATGAGTTTTATTGCTTCCTTTCATATAGGCTAAAAAAACACTGCACAAAAAAAGCAAAAATAAATGTAACAACCATTAATGTATTGAAAATTTCAATCAAAAGTATATCTTTTTCATATGAGTTTGTTTATAATCCATTAACACATTGGAAATACTGAAATAAAAGGCCCATCTAGGAACTCTAACAAGGATGTATCATAAGACTGACTGTTTAAATGTTGATGCTCATGGACATATGATTGAGTGTCATATTTTGACTGTTTAAATCATAATAGTGACCAAAGTCAGTCGTACAGTTTTGACAGGGGTCTATGTCGTCAGGTGGGTAAAAATGATCAGAATTGCCGAGGTTTATCACTAAAATGATGTTCATGAAAGTAAAAATTATTACTTTTTAGGTGGAAAAATGATGAAAACCCAGGAGCTTTGCTCCTCTTGTTTCCCCACCAGGGGACCTGCAGCCCCCAGACCCTGGCTATTCTTCAGACTTTTTCAGAATTGCCCAATCACATACCTGATTCTTGCTCTTGACAACCGGTTGTGGACACACTAGTGCTGATTGATATTGTATAATTTGTATTTAATTTGGGAAGCTGTATGTGCAAGACCAAATCACTATCTTTGAAGTTAGGCTTTTTACAGTCAAATTAGCTACTGCAAGGGGCAGAGTAAAATTTTAAAGGAAATTTAAGCGCCCAGAAATATATGATAAACTAAAGGGACACATAAGTCCATATTTCTCAAGTTAGAGTAGCAGATTTTCTCCCCTGAAACTTTGAAGGATTTGGCTGATATACTTCTCTAGATATAGCCATGTGAAAGTGGCTCCTCAGAAATCGCTGTTCAAAAAGGCCCAGAACTTGGATGCAAAAATATTTCTTATGAAAAAACTATAAGGAGTTTAAAGCTAAAATTTTTTATTTCTCCTATTGGGTGTATGCACCTGCTGGAATTTTTTCAGCCAAATCTGAGATGGTCAAGTGAGAAGTTTCTCTGAAATTGACATTTGACATGGAATGACCCGTTGGCTAACCTCTCGCGAATATATTCAATGGGGTTACTTTATGTAACCAGCTTTAATGTATGTCTTATGAAAATAGCCAGATAGGTTCTAATTCCAATTAACAAACAAGACTTCATTAACGTTCGCTACTAAAACCTCATGTCTGTTGACCTTGCTTTACTGTAAAGATGGGCAGAGGCTCACCAATCTGCGAAGAACTGAGTCTAAAAATTGTGGAACAATTTCTGAAAAATGTTCCTCAATGTAAAATTGCGAAGACTTAATATCCCACAATCAACAGTACATGACATCAAAAAATTCAGAGAATCTTGAGAAATCTTTGTGCGCAAGGGACAAGGCGAAGGTCAATATTGGATGCTCGTGATCTTCGAGCCCTCAGTCGGCCCTGCATTAAAAACTGGTATAATTCTGCACAGGAATTCACAGCAAGGGCTCAGGAACACTTCCAGAAATCATTGTCTGTGAACACTTTGCCATGCAATCCACAAATGGGTCTTTCCATGCCAAGTGGACCAGGGTCTGCACCACACGGTCTCAGAAAAATTTACAAAAAATCATGGGCGTTTTCCATCATTTCAAATGAACAAATCGCAAATCTAAAGTTCTGAAACCAATTTTTTTGTGGAGTAATTTGCAAGTTAAGGAGAGGGTAAAGTTGCTTGCAAATGTGGCAATATCTTTTAAGCATTTTTGAAGGGATTCAAATACACTTTCCAGTGCTCCTAAATTAATGTCTATGGGTGCATGAAGGTACAATTGCCTAAAATTTATGAATCTTCCATCTGATTTGGCAAATCTCATTTGTTTTTCCTGTAAAAGGTCATTGAAAATGATCATTTTTACTGAACCCAAGTTTTTATTTGATTTTTAGTTGGTCCCTTTGACAGAAGTATGCCTAAGCAGGGGTTCATATTGCAGCCTCATCCTTGGCAGCGACAGCACATTGGCCCCTAAAACCAAGTCCAATCTCCTGTCTCTAATTTAGGAGTAACTTGCATCTGAAAATGCTCATGATAAAAAAATGCCCAAAAATGTGTAAATTCAAGGCACGATTTGGTCATGTGGACATGCCAGAAAAAAAACCTGAGAAAATTTGAGGAGCAGCTTTTATATTAGGACAATAAACGGTGTAGAAAATTCATCTTGTTTCAAACTTGTTCTAGAAAAATTCTGGAATCTTTATTAACCATGCTGCATGGCCTATATCAGCCTGTCGGTCATTCCATGTGAGGTCAACCAGAGGACCCCCGGTCACTGACTCTGATATGGGTCAAATTTATTCTGGCAGTGCTTCTTGGCTTACATAATCTTGTGTCAAATTGATCTCTCTCTTTTCCTTTTCAAGATGTTGGCCTCTCAAATATGAAACTTTTTTTGGGCGGAAATCAAAAATTCAGTTTTCTGGAGCCAGAATCCCTTAGTGGCTAAATTATGCTGGATTCCTTCTTTTTGAGGTCAGGTCTGTCTTTACAAGGAAGATTGATTGCACCCAAGGCATGGTAGTGGAATTGGGAGACCCTGAAAACAGTACTGACTTAAAAAAGTCACCTTTTTGCCAATAGTGGGCTGGCAAATTCACCATGTGGGCAGTTACCCATGGTAATGAAGCTTGTTCTTCATAAATGTATACATCTTTGCTTTATTTCTTCAAAATTACATGTTTGGTCATCTCTTTCACTATTTAATTGTTATCAAATGTAGGCATTTTGGTGTAAAAATGCCCGTTATTATCCGCTTTGTTCTGCAACTAGAAGTCTTAAATAGACAGTGCCTACTCAAACTCTAATAACATCACTTCCTAAGATAATCCGACTTGTGACATGATGTTGCAATCCCTCCCTAGGATCTCCCACGTATTGCATCATCTGTAGTTAAAACAATAGGGTAGCTAATTGATTATTTCATCAAAGCTTCAGCATGGATTCAGACAGGTGCAAAATTGGGATTTCCTTGGATGAGGAATGTGACCGTATGAATGTTGCATTCTTCATCTAAGGAAATCTCAATTTTGACAAGGGATTCCGAAAGCTTGGGCCCAAATTTCACTGGGTAGCAATATTCAGCCCATGCCTATGATTTGTTGCGAAGATATTGGCTTCTAAAATAAAATCCCAAAAAATTCACTTTCAAGATTTGCGATGGCAAAAAGGGGGCGTGGCTCCAGACATTTGGGGGGCCATACCTCAGAAAACCTAGATCCTAAAATTTTGTATGTGTTCATTATGAACATAGAGGTACTCCAAAAATAAATTTGAGCAAAATCTGAGTCGGTGACTGAAAGATTCTTGTATTTTGGTTGAGCTCGTATGGAATGACCCCTGTAACATTCAGTAAATCCTGTCAACTTGCTTGTAAATGGCTAACATATGCATTATAAAATAAAGCCCCAAGGATCACATAAATGCCAAAACTGCAAATCATTCATTAATGCTTAATAATCAAGTAATGAAGCAATTTATGCAAGTATTTGCCCGTAAATTGGGAAAGGTAAGGCAATCATTACGGAATTAATTTTCTTGTGGCTCTTAAATGAAACTCAAATTACTTTCTCAAGTATTACTGGCTGAAAAGACAGATTCAAGGATGTTTAGAATATTGATTTTCTTGCAAAAAAGCATAGGAAAGCCAGATGCAACAAATATACATTTTCATTTTCACGTAAAATCATTACTTCCACGTCCAAAAACTGAAGACTACATTGTCAAGTGCTTTAACTCTTCACTGTGCTTATCCCACACTTGAGAGGATGATTCCAAAACTGAACATCAAACTGGGTTCCACTCAATAACCAGGCCTCTATTCAATCTTTATCCTTTTTTATTTTGTCATTATCTTTCATTGCCAAGATATGAACAGTAGGTGAAAAACCTTAAAAGACAAACAACACCAACCAGTTACCAATTTGCACACTTTCTCTAAAAGCAGGTACACAAAAAAAAAAAAAAAATCAAAAGCTTTGCTCTAAACATGCTTATGAAAATACACAGAGTTTATCTTTAAGTTAAAGAGAATTTTAACTGAATTATTTCAAGGTAAATGCATTACAAATGTTAAAATATATTTTAACCATATAATGCACAATTAATTAAATGATTTACCAAACACAATTGCTAAACAATTAAACGGGGAGTTTTAGCACATTTTACCCATACATTTTTACAACACATCTACCCCTATGAAATTACAATTTACTATTTTTTGCTATTAAATACTTTTAGTTAATTTCAGACAAATTCTGTGTAAAAATAGACCTATGCACGCTAATAAACAATGTTTTCACAGCAACCAATTACTCAGTGCACCAGTATCCCGCCTATCAGAACACATTTACCAACCGCCATTTGCACAATACATCACGTGAATATTTACAATATAAAAAGACACTATAGCACACAAACATTTCCCCCCGTGCCTCAATGCCTCGTCAGCACAACAAGCAACACTTGCACCAAAGTCTGATAAACACGATTTTACCGGCTGTCTGTTCAGTGTTTGAAATTGGTATCATTCGCACAGCTCTATAGAATTCTTAATAAGAAAGCCGACATTTGTCTTTCATGCTGCGATGGAGTTTGCTGGCATAAACTCGCCCCCATTAACCAGGAAGTGCGCGTCCTTTTTTCCTCTTTTTTTCTTCCACTCGACAGCCGCGACATGCATCATGTGCTATTGGTACCAGAATGTACAAGTGGACTCCTGAGAAATAATCTCAGCAATTGAATTTATATATAATACCTAAATTGTTGACAAACCCACCATTTTAAGTCATCTTAATAGGCTGATATCAGCCACACAGCATGATAAATAAAAATGCCAGAATTTTTTTTAGAACAAATTGGAAACACAAGATGAATTTTCCACTGTTTATTGCCCTAATATAAAAGCTGCTCCACAAATATTCTCCGATCTTAAGCAGTGTGTCCACATTTTATCATAAGCATTTTCAGATGCAAGTTACTCCTAAATGAGAGACGGGAGATTGGATTGGATATCAGGGGCCAGTAGCTTCTAAGAATGTGGTGGCAATATGAACCTCTGATTATGCATGCTTCTGTCAGGGGGACCAACCAACAAGAGGCCTGTCGGCCTGGAGAGCTCTGCTGAGGATGACTGAAATGTCCATGTCAGAACTTAATTTCAGAAATCCTTAAACTATTGCTAAATGAGCACAAACACTGATTTTCTGAGTCCAAAATGCTGAAATTCTGAAAAACTGGAAAATAGAATATTATCATTTTCACAGTGAATATTCAGGACTTCATAAGGAAGGCTTACAACAAATTAGACAAAAAGCTCTCAGTTTTTGAGATATTAATGATAGACAGAAATAATTAGCACAAACACTGATTTTCTACGTCCAAAATGCTGAATTTCTGGAAAACTGGGATTTAGAATTTTTTTTTTCATTTACACAGTGAATATTCAGAATATCATAAGGAAGGCTCACTCCAAATTACAAAAAAGTTATCAGTTTTTGAGATATTCAAATTTGAAGAGAAAAGTTGACGCCGGACTAACAGACAGACGGACGCTGGATGACTCGGCATTAGAAAAGCTCTGCTGACTGCTATTGTCACAGCTGAGCTAAAAATCTTGGTTCTGTAAAAATTGTAATTTTCAACAACCTATTACAGGAAAATCAAATGTGATGAGCCAAATCTGATAGCAGATTCATAAATTACAGGTAATTTACCCATGTGCGGCCATTGACATTAATTTAGGAACTGGAAAGCGTATTTGTATCCCTTCAAAAATGCTTTAAAGTCATTGCTACATTTGCAAGTGACTAGACACCGCTTCCTTAAATTGGCAATTATTCCATGAACAAGAGGCTCCTCAGAGTCTGTACTCGGGCTTGGTCTAGGCCTCGGCCAATCGCGAAACCGTGTGGGCACATAAGCAAGGCAGTCGCGACCCCGAAAAAAAAAAAAAAAAGAGCCAAAACTTAGACTCCTGGCCTACCGGCCCGAGTAACAAGAGGCCTGTCGGCCTAGAGAGCATTGAGGATGAGTGAAATGTCCATGTCTGGAGCATTCCAGGCCAATTGGCCTCTTGTTGAGATATTAAAGAAAGACTGAGAAAATCAGTGTTTGCGCTCATTTTTTAAGTCCAAAAAGCTGAATTTCTCAAACGGGAAGTAGAATTTTCAAATTTTTGCAGGGGATCATCAGAAGATCATAAGGAAGGCTAACAAAAAATTAGACTAAAGGTTATCAGACAGTTTTTGAGATACTAAAGAAAGACTGAAAAAATGAGCACAAACACTGATTTTCTAAGTACAAAATGCTGAATTTCTCCAAACCCGGGTAATAGAATTTTCACAGGGGATCATCAGAACATCATAAGGAAAGCTCACGCCAAATTTGAAAAAAAGTTAAATGCACCTTACCAGAAAGATTCTCAGCATGGGACTAGTCCAGTAAAAAGCAAGCCAGAGCACACAGAGCTCAGGACGGAATTCACTTTATTAGAACAGGGAGAGACTGACATTTCGACGTCTCACAATGTTTTCCTCAGACTTTCATTTGACTGAGGAAGACGTGAGATGTCGAAACGTCAGTTCTGTTCTAATAAAGTAAATTTTGTCCTGAGCTCTGTGTGCTCCAGCTTGCTTTTTACTGGACTAGTTCCATGCTGGGAATTTTTCTGGTAAGGTGCATTTTTCTATCGACTGTCCTTGCTGTTGAGCACTTACCGAGCCCCTTTTTCAATAGCGGGCTTTTAGCGTGTTTGGTTCCTGTTTTTTTTTTAGAAAAATAGTTATGAGACAGTTTTTGTGAGATTCAAATTTGAAGTGAAAAGTTGAAGCCAGACGACTCTGCATTAGTCAGCAGTCAGCGGAGCTTTTCTATCGTCACAGCGGAGCTAAAAATTGGAGTTGGAATTTCACATTTGGATTTGACTATTTGAAATGATGGCGAACACCCAAGATTTTTTTCAAATTTTTCTGAGATGGTGTGGTGCAAACTTTCCAAAAACTGGTCCATTTGGCATGGAATGACCCAAATGCAAGTTAAAAGCTGTATCATGCAAAGAAAAAGCCATTGTGAACACAATCCAGAAATGTCACCATCTTCTCTGGGCCAAAGCTCATTTAAAATGGACTGAGGGAAAATGGAAAACTGTTCTGTGGTCAGATGAATCAAAATTTGAAATTCTTTTTGGAAACCATGAACGGTGTGTTGTGCGGACTAAAGAGGAGAGAGACCATCCAGCTTGTTATAAACGCTCAGTTCAAAAGTTTGCATCTCTGATGGTATGGGGTTGCATTAATGCCTATGGCATGGGCAGCTTACACATCTGGAAAGGCATTATCAATGCTGAAAAGCATCTAGTGGTTTTACAACAATGTCTCTTTCAGGGAAGGCCTTACATATTTCAGCAAGACAGTATTAACCCACATACTGCATCCATCACAACAGCATGGCTTCGCTGTTTGGTGCATCATAAAACTAAAAATCTGGCTTAGAAGACCTGCAAATGTTGAGCAGCTAGAATCCTACATCAGACAAAAGTGGGACAACAGCCCGCTTTAAAAACTCCAGCATTTGGTCTCCTCACTTCCCAGACATTTACAGAATGTTGTTAAAATAAGAGGGGATGTTGCACAGTGGTAAAGAATGGTAAACATGGCCCCGTCTCAACTTTTTTTGAGATGTGTTGCTGCCATCAAATTCAAAATGAGCTAATATTTTTCATGAAATGGTAAAATTTCTCAGTTTCAACATCAGATATGCTGTCTAAGTTCTATTGTGAATAAAATGCGGGTTTATGAGATTTGCAAATCATTGCATTCTGTTTTCATTCACATTTTATGCAACGTCCCAACTTCATTGGAATTGGGGTTTGTAAATACGATAAAACATCAGAACACCAAACCCTTCAAAAAGGCTCGGTCACAATCAACGCAAATGATGAGTTAATCTTGACCAGTTTTGCTGTAAATATAGTTCAGTGACCGTGTTGCAACCATAGACTGTATAAAAAGATGGACAAAGCAACTGTGACATCACCAGGTTTCAGCATGCTGTTTAGGATGCCTCGATTTTGGCAATTCGAACAGCGCCATTTTATCATTTTGAAACCGACATTTTGAAACCGAATACGATTCCTATTGGATGAGAATGTGAATTGAAGATCTAGGGAGGAGCGAGGGGTGGATCTACCGGTGGATCTGACAAGGACCAGAGGATAACCACACCCCTAAAGCATATTATACTTTATTCTAGTCTAATTGGGACCATAATTTACAAAAATGAACATCATGATATATCAAAGCAGACTTGAAACTTGCGATTGACATAAAATATTGTGGAAAATCATTATTGAAATAATGAATCAGGTGGGAAAGTAGGGTCATTTGCTAACAGACTTCTACAGCATTGAATTTGTTTCTGCAACCACTGACATCGCCATCGACTTGTCTAAAAATAGAATGTAATTTTAAGAGATTTTTGCATGGGCTTCACTTTTCAGATCCGGTTGCTGGGTCCATCTTTTCATACTATGGTCGCAACCACAGAGCTAAAGAAAACATTAGAACGGACAACGTCATTGGCTGAACCAACTAGAAAACGTGAGACGTGTCCACCATCTTGTGTAAGGAATCAGCAGGGGAATTGCGCTATCAAACGCATATTCAACTAGATAAAATTAAATGAAAAACGGAACAATTTCTTTTACAGTAAAAAAAATAAATAAAGATTACGTTTTTGGGGATTTTCTCCTTTATTGTAAAGTTACATGGTAGAGAGAGGCAGGAGAGCTGGCCAGAAGAATGGGGAAGACGTGGCAAAAGACCCCAGCAGGAATCTAACCGGGTCATGCGGGAAGGCCACAGCCTTCATGGTGTGTGTGCTTAGACCAATGTGCCACCGGGGTGCCCCCACAGTAAAAAATAAAATGTATAATTCGCGATAAATCTGTTAACTGTACACTGAACAAAAATATAAATGACCCTTTCAAATTTTTGAGTTTTTATTAACCAAAAACTGGAACTGGGATTTGTCTGTGAATAGCACTCTTCTCCAGCGTGCCAAGGGCCATCAAACGTGTGCGTTTGCCCATGTGAGTCAGTTCCGGCGCCAAACAACAGTGAGATCCAGACCACGGTAAGGACGCCGAGCGTGCAAATTGGCTTCTTGCAGGCGGTTATGGACTGTCTGTGGTGTGATGCGTCTGGTGCGCAGACCAATGGTCTCATCCATTGTGCGTGTCACTGATCTGAGCTGATCCTGCAGGTGGACGAGCTGGATGTAGTGATCTTGTGCTGGTGTCACACGTGGCCAACGTGGATGAGGTCGATTTGCAGTACTGCCTGTCTGTCGGAAACGCACTTTCAAATGGCCTATCATCGGATAGTTAACATTCAGCTGCACAGCGACCGCTCTGGTGGACATCCCTGCATCCAGCATGCCAATTGCATGCTCCTGCATGACCTGAGGCATGATGACTTTTCGCAAAATTTGACATTTTGGGGTGGCCTTTTATTGTCCCCAGTATAAGGAGTGTCTTGGTACTGCTCATTCTGTCTGATCACCATCTGGAAATTCCACACCATGTACTGAATGAAATCACTGCATCACTGAGCAAATGCTAACGAACCGACAGATGGATTAAAAAATGGTACACAAATCAAGAGAAATATCCATATTGTACAAGTAAAAGTCAGCATGTTCTCGCTTGGAATTGTTAAGTCCATGTGGCATCAATATTTGACATGGGGCGTTTATATTTTTGTTCTGTGTAGTATCATCAGCATCAAATTCACTTTCAGGTCTATTTCTCACATATGCTCATATATAAACTTCACTTAGGTTAAAATACCCTTAGATTCTTTCTTACTTCATGTAAAAATCATCCACACAATCTCTATTCTACCTCTAAACTACTGGTTTATGGTTTCTCACAGTTCCATACAGGAAGCTATCCTTTGGTAAAATGGCAGATGCGAATCTCGTCAAAACTGGTTTCCTGTCCACTCAAGTGTTTTCTTTAGCTATGTAGTCGCAACTCTCTTTTACATTGGCTGACTAAATGACTAGGAATGTCAAGACGAGTCCTGTTTTTCACAATAAAAGCCCCATAGACAAACTACTTAAACGGTAAACTCGCATTGAGTCCTGGTTTTCAAAATAAAGGCCCCATAAAGTACAACAAAGCTGCCCAACCCTGTTCTTGGAGAGCTACCATCCTGTAGATTTCGATTCCAACCCTAATTCAACACACCAGAGTTACCTCATGAGCAGCTCGTCACGGTCTCTAACTGGGAAAGCAGGTGTGGATTGCTTTGGTTGGAGTGATAACCTTCAGGATTAACTCCTGTAACAGGATTAGCCAGCCCTGGAGTACAAGCACTCTAGAAATTTCTTGTGGAATTTTCTAGTAATGCAGTTTGTTGAATGATTTATTGTACTTTGCCCTGATAGTCACAAACATTCTGCTTTAAGTTCTAAAAATAAAAACAAACCTATAAAGTCATATTGTTAAAAACGTAATTAATAAAACAACAAACAATTAACAGGGAGCTCACCAATTAGTGGTAAAAAAAATATATGAATGGATCTGTGCTTTAATAAATGGTTAATGGTGTAAAATTTGGTCATTGTAAGCAATTTCACTGTACAGATTATGCATGCTTCACACCAGACAGGTTTTACCACCTTTAGCCTTGTCATGGAACAATCGTAGATGCACAAGTGCATTGATTTAGTATGTCACATGCACCAAAAAGGGTTAAAACCAATTCATCATTAATGAATGGATTGATTGGGACGCGAGAAAAAGGTTTCCCTTGTGTGTGATACTCCATGAGATACAGGTTTTGGTATCACTCTGTTTTTTAATCATTTGTGGGACAAATAGTGATGTTTTGAGCAGTAAGCAAGTCCAAATTCAGACAATTGTGGTGCAAAATAGTCGCCCACCAGCTCCACCGTCCGAGTTTGCGATTCAAATAAAGAACTCTTGGAATCATCTAATGTTCATAAAATTTAAGATATATGTCGGTACTTATATGACCTACTGCTTCATGAAAGGTTTTAAGGACTTTTTAGTTTCCGTTACACAAAGTAAGGCAGACTTTTACAACCCAGAACTTCGTCAGGGAGCATTTCACACTTCTGCTTGTCAAATGGAAATAACTTTGGAAAAGATATAATAGGGATGCGTGCTCTGTGTCATCAATGATAAAACTTGTTGGTAAGGATAAATCTAATACGCTAAAAATATAAAATAAAATGAGACCAAGAAATGAACAAATGATGACAGGCACTCGACTTACTTGCTGTGTGTCCCTACCACCCACAAATGACATCATCAGAAAGGCTCTGTTTTTGTTTGGTTGGTTTGGGGATTTGTACAAGTTGACAGGATGTTAAAAATGCCTCTTTTATTCTCATCCTATTTGAGCAAGGGTCCAAAAAGTGTTTCATTAATTATCTCCATGACATTAGCTTCCCACACAGGCATTAGTTGGCATAAGTCTTGCAGGCAACTTCGTGTTCCACGGAGCGCGGAATGTCAGCGCAGCGTATTCCCCTTTAGGCCGTAAGGTGAACCCTGTTATCGTTTCATCTCGCTCCGACCTCTGCGAACTACACGATCTTTAGTTGATAAAAAGAGACAAAGTTATTCTAAACTCACAGCAAAAAGTTTGTCGCAAAAAAACCTGCCGGTTTTTTACTGCGAGGCATTTTACACCGGACTAGCTTATACCTGGGCGTAGTGACATTTTGTTTGGGAGAGGTGGCACGGCCGACACGTGATCGCGATGAACCAATAGGCTTTCTCCATTTGATAAACAGGAAACCAACATGGCGGTCTCCGGTGTTTTATCCGACCTTACTTTTATACACATAACTCGAAAAGTTATCGACGGATTTGGATGAAAATTTCAGAAAATGTCCGTGATGGGACCAGAAACAACTGAATAAAATTTGGAGGAACGGATCGCCGTGTAATAAATATTCCATATTCGCGACTGTTATAACAAGACGGCAAGCACCGTCCCAATGCTGCTGCAGTCTGTCATCAGAAGTGTGTGCGTAGCCTATATCATTTGGAAAATGGATTGAGTTAATATAACTCAGCAACAAAAGTTTCTGTGACACCAATATTGTTAATTATTTTTCATAACGCAATTATGAAATTGTCATACATGGTGATATCAGACTGAAACAGTACACGTAAACACAACATTGGAGTGGAAATCATGAAAATGCGAGAAAATGACTTTGCACGTGAAAATGTGCGTAAATCATGCTTGTGGATGGCAATAAAAGAGGAGAATTTTTGGAATGTTCACATTGTGCCTGATGAACGACGGAAGCATCACTTATCGAAAACACAGCCATTTCGGATCAGGAACTCTACCCTCTAAATGCCAAGACTTTCTGAAAATGATCGGTGGGATGATTGAATCCGGAACCTCGCAGAGGGAAGTTGCTCATCGCCTGAATGTCCACCGAAACACCATTTGGAACTTATGGCAGCGTCATCAGCAGACAAGACATGTCAGAGACCGTCCTCGCCGCGGCCGTCCACGAGTAACCACTCCCAGACAGGACAACTAGATTCGAACAACTCATCTCCGAAATCGATTCCAACCTGCAACCATAACTGCAAGAACGATACCTGGTTTGAGGCGACTGTCTGCACAGACAATCCGTCGCCGTCTCCGTCATTTTGGCATTGTCCCACGTCGGCCAGCAAGACGTCCAATACTCACAGTACAAAACCGACGACTGCGTCTACAGTGGGCACAACAACATCGACGGTGGATCCAACGTCAGTGGGATCTTGTACTCTTCACTGATGAATCAAGATTCATGCTTAACCGATGTGATGGTCGTTTACGTGTATACCGTCGACGTGGAGAACGTTATGCCAACAACTGTGTTCAGGAATTTGATCGTTTTGGAGGTGGTAGTGTCTTGATTTGGGGAGGGATCACGGCTAGAAACAGAACAGATTTGCTTGTTATTGATGGAAATCTGACAGGTCAAAGATATCGCGATGAAGTGCTACGGCCATTGGTGGTACCGTTTTTGATGCAACATGGTCCCGGAATAACACTGCAACATGATACCGCCAGACCACACGTTGCAAGGATTGTACAGCAGTATCTGATGCAACAACATGTCAATGTCCTGCCATGGCCAGCCAGATCCCCAGACATGTCCCCAATCGAGCATCTTTGGGACGAGATGGATCGACGTTTGCGGCGGTTGGATAACCCGCCAGCTACACTCCAGGAATTGCGACAAAGTCTACGTCAGATTTGGAATGACATCCCACAGCAATTTCTGGCACATCTGATTCGGTCCATGCGCCGGAGATGCGTTGCTTGCATCATGGCACGAGGAAGTCACACCCGGTATTGAAGTGTGAAGGTCACAATTGGTTAGACGTGAGACAAGTGCTTCATGACGCATGAAAATGACATTTTTCGTTTTGAGTGACGTTGGCACTGAAAAGTCAGTGTTTCTCCTGTTAAATAAACATATTGATTGCATTGAGATCTTTGCGTGTCATTTATAACATACACATAAATGGTGTCACAGAAACTTTTGTTGCTGAGTATAATTTCAACAAGAAAAGATGTGAACACTTGGATTCATTATATATAAATATCACACTGGCATTGATCAAAACTGCTATCTGACATCTATTAAAGTTTATGATTTAACAGTTATTTGTATTCATTTGTATCCATATTTTCAGAGGTTTCATTATATGGTGCTTTGCTATACATTTCATTATGTGGCTATTGTGTATGAAAATATTATGTGACTAATTGCTCAGTGTTTACTGCCCTGTGCACCAGTGCTGCTCAACACTCAAATATTCAAATCAATCAATCAATCAATTAATCATTTATTCACTCACTCATAACAAAAACACTTATCAACCATAAAAACAACCTTAATGAAAAACATATATACATTCAGAATATAAAACAGCATAACAAATGAATGGTAGCATTAATGGTACTAATTAGAATGAAATGCCACAATCTTGAGGCAATAGCACATGAAATGCTATTCGTCACTGTCATCTTCCTTCTCAATTTCTTTGGTGTTGGAACAGTTGCAACACTTGCACAAGTCTGTGCAACAGTCTTGCAGATAAACAGGTACATCTTGTTGTCTTGCAGCCACTCCCTTTGCAACTGCAGTGTATTGTTATGGCCCCAATTTGTTATTACATTTCCAACACAACAGCAACAGCAAGGGATTACAGACACAGTTTTAAAAACTTGAACACATTTAATTAACAAAACAAGGACTTTAACTAAACTACTGACCAAGATTAAATTAACAACACAGAAATATTTACAGTACCTTTTTGGTGGGGTAGCTCGGTGATGTCCTGAGTGAGAAAAATGCTCTAACACAGGCAAAAATCCACAAAAGAAACTTCACAGATCTTGAACAGAATGACAGGTCTGGTCACATGTATCCTTCTTCTTGCAATTTCTCCTACTACTCCACTGTCTCAATTCTCCCTCCTTATATACTCTTTTGCAGACCCCACCCACATTTAGACCTCTTTTTTTTAATTTTCTGGGACTTGCCCCAGACATGCCCAGAACATGTCCAAACATATCTCCAGTCTGGGCTTAACAAAAAAAAGGTAAATACTGCCATCTAGTGGCCTATATTCACATCACACCTCCATTCCAAAAGGGAAAAATTTTAACTCAAAGGCAAAATTTTTCTTTTCAATACAAAATGGTTAAGTGGACACTTGTCTATATATACATATCATACAATATTCAAATAAACACGTGATATATGTCAGGGATAATTAACGAGAAGGCGTGCATTCCACGGTTTTAATGCACGACGCGGAGGCAAATAACCACCCGACGCGAAGCGGAGGGTGGTTGCCTCCTCGAAGTGCATTAAAACCGTGGAATGCTCACCTTCGAGTTAATTATCCCGCGTATACCATGGTCAATTGCCAGCAATATCAACTCGCAGCATTGAGAAATTTTTGGTAAAAGTTTTGCATTTACTCTAAAAAAAAAAAACGAGCTGATAATCATTAAACAGGCGCCGCGCCTTCTCATACCCAATAGCCTACTATAAGCCAAGTTAAATTTAACCAGCTATCCTAGTTCATCTTATGTTCTTGGAGAAAGAATTTTTTGCACACGCTTACATCCGTTTACCAGCTGATTTGATAACGGATTCCATCTGAAATGGAGATTATTCTTAACGCAACATTATGTGCGATTATGCAGACTGTGGCTAACTTGCTACCCACAGTTACAACGAACTTATGATGGTTTTCGCAGTCAGCGAGCTGAAGTCTGCTGGCATAGCACGTACTAGCGAACTGTCAGCAGTTGAAGTGCACACGTTAGCTTCCTTTGTAACCGTACACAATTACAATCATTTAATGAATAAAGCCTGATTACTTCGCTCCTATAATATTTCCGGTCATTATTGCTTGAGTACCTATAGTTAACCGCGACACAGGACGCAACTTATGTGACGCCGCTATATTTACTGGAGATAAATGAGCAGCTAGGTTATCGTTGTACCTAGCCGAATACCAGGTCTAACGTTGCTAGGGTTACAAGTTGGCTTGTGGATGAATTTCGAATGGTGAAACGACCGTAGCCGAACTACCTGTGCGGTTCCACGGTTTTAATGCATACCTGCCAGCCAATCAGAAAAAAGTATTCACTCAGACCATGGTATAAATATACATATTCAAACACGGGATAAGCAATCAGCAATTACATTGTCAGTACCCTTCTCTTCTTGTTTTTTCTTTTTCTTTTCTTCCATCAAATGATTCTCTCCTCGTGCTTCTCGCTCCTCTCGACTTTGGTTTTCGGTTCAGCAACCTTTCTCTCAGCACTGTCCTTCTTTTTATTCTCTTCTCTTGCTAATTTTTCCAACTCAAACTGTCTTTGTTTTTCTTTTTCCTCCCTTTCAATCTCTAGCATTTTTAATTTAAGTTCCATTTCTATATTTTGATTTTCCACTGGAAACTGTTCCAGATCTCCTGGTGCAAACACATTTTCATCAATGTAATATTCAACTATCTCTCTAGCCAGTCTTGCTTTTCGCATGGCTGGTTTTACCTCTGTCAGCTCTAAATGTCTGCAAATTTCTAGCAGTTCTGTCTTTTTAAAAGACTTCAAAACCTCAACGGTTGTTGATGCCAAGAAATCATCCATTGCTGTTGATCTGTCAATATATTTATACAGGAAAATTCAAAAAAACAATTTTACAATTTGAAATGTTAGATTTTTAATAAATGACTCACAAAATGATCTATCCCAGACGAGCCCCCAATTTGTTATGGCCCCAGTTTGTTATTACATTTCCAACACAACAGCAACAGCAAGGGATGACAGACACAGTTTTAAAAACTTGAACACATTTAATTAACAAAACAAAGACTTTAACTAAACTACTGACCAAGATTGAATTAACAACACAGAAATATTTACAGTACCTTTTTGGTGGGGTGGCTTGGTGATGTCCTGAGTGAGAAAAATGCTCTAACACGGGCAAAAATCCACAAAAGAAACTTCACAGGTCTTGAACAGAATGACAGGTCTGGTCACATGTATCCTTCTTCTTGCAATTTCTCCTACTACTCCACTGTCTCAACTCTCCCTCCTTATATACTCTTTTGCAGACCCCACCCACATTTAGACCTCTTTTTTTTTTTTTTCTGGGACTTGCCCCAGACATGCCCAGAACATGTCCAAACATATCTCCAGTCTGGGCTTAACAAAAAAAAGGTAAATACTGCCATCTAGTGGCCTATATTCACATCACAGTATGATATGCATAACACTGTCAGGGGCTGGATTTCTCGTCATCAATGTGACATAAAGTTTTTCATCTTCCAGAGGCCAACCATGTCCAGTGGGTGATGGAGCACTTATCTTTTTTTTAAGACAGGACCTCATGATTGCAGCCTGATAGTTGGCCCTTTTGCAGTGCTGATGGAGGGCATAACTTGTAGGGGGGATAGACAATTCTGGCAAAGCTGATGACGCCATGCAGAAAGCCTTGTACCTCGCCTCATTACATTTTCAGCAGCTGGCTGATCATATAGGTGGCATACATATTTGCAAAGTACTGCAAATGTTGACTTGTTCAGGTTAAAGTCAGTACCTAGATTTTCAAAGGCCTTGAGGTACTTGTCCTTCTCACATGCCACAGAAAATGTCTTCCTTTTCCCTTTCCCATATAAAGCACTTGTGGAGTCACATCCAGAGAATGTATGAATTCCAATCAAGGCTGCACATACATTTGTTCCAAGAGCTGATGACACTTTTCTGATATCGATGATGCGTGTCCTGTTGCCCGTCCCAGTGGAAAAAAAAAAGGTGCATGTTAAATTTGGCTGCAGACTCACAGCAATGACTGCCACGTCAGTGTCAGGGCTTTTGATTATTACAGTTGCATGCTCCTGAGCAGCATGATCTGCATGAAAAAACACCCTTTTGTCACATTCTTCGTGATCACACTGCAGGTCTTCAACAGAATGAATGGATTGTACACCTTTCATTACAATCACACCGTGACATTGATCTCCATGTGTGATGTACAATTTGAGGTCTTTGCCCACTCCTGTAAGGTCTGCATTTTTCCATGCAACATACAAGAACTCAGCAAGTGCTTCTTGTTCCTTCAGAGAGAAACTTTTTCCACTGGGTTGGGGTCCTCTGATCTGGGCTATAGATTTGCATGTGTTGTGATCATCCAGCAGCTCTTTGTGACCGTTCTAGATTTTAATGCTCAGCTGTGGGTATTGGTCAGTGACAAAATCGATGCGTGCACACTTGTGATGCACAGCAAGTTTGAGTAAGTACTGCACTATGATCTCTGCAAGTTCTCCAAATGTACTTGGTCTGGATCGAATAGCCTGAATGACTGCCATCCCATCAAAAAGAATGGCACCATCTGATGGAACATTGTCGACAAAGCAGTCTCCACCTTTGCTCTCAGATAAGTCCATTAGGGCTGTTTTGTTGGTTTTTACAAGTAAACCGTCAGCACTGGCTAAAGGATAGGAAACAGCACCCAAGGAATAAGACAGAATTTCCCTCAATTCTATCTTTCTGCTTTGACCTAGGATGAGGAGCCTGGAAAACAGCTTCTTGTCAGCCTGCAAAATCACATCCTTACTTGCTCCAGAATTCTTTTTAGCCTTACCCTGGTGTTATGGCCCCCAATTTGTTATTACATTTACAACACTACAGCAACAGCAAGGGATGACAGACACAGTTTTTAAAATGTATACACATTTAATTAACAAAGACAACAACTAACAATAATGACTAATCTAATATCTACAACTAATGACCAAGACTGATTTCCAAAAAACAGAAAATATTTACAGTCCCTTTTGTAGGTTGCTTGGTGATGTCCTGGGTGAGGGAAAAACTCTAACACAGGCAAAAATCCACTAAAAGCTTCACAGGTCTTGAACAGAATGACAGGTCTGGTCACATGTATCCTTCTCCTTGCAATTTCTCCTACTACTTTACTGTCTCAATTCAACTCTTTTTATACTCTTTTGCAGACCCCACCCACATTTAGACCTCTTTTTTTATTTTCTGGGACTTTCCCCAGACATGCCCAGGACACGTCTAAACCTAGCTCCAGTCTGGGCTGAATAAAAAAAAAAAGGTAAATACTGCCATCTAGTGGCCTATATTCACATCACAGTATGATGTGCATAACACTGTCAGGGGCTGGATTTCTCGTCATCATATTCACATTATTCACATTATTATATTATATTATTGTATATTCACATTACACCTCCATTCCAAAAGGAAAAAATTTTGACTCATAAAGGCAAAATTTTTCTTCTCAATACAAAATGGTTAGTGGACACTCGTCTATATATACATATCATTACAATATTCAAATAAACACGTGATATATATATACATATTCAAACACGGGATAAGCAATCAGCAATTACATTGTCTGTACCCTTCACATGCTTAATTTCCAAGTCAAACTCCTGTAAAATCAAACCCCAATTCAACAATCTCTGATTCTTGTTTTTCATCTTACTCAAAAACATTAACGGATTGTGGTCTGTGGACACAACCATTGGCTTTTGCCCTGTACAAACATAAACCTCAAAGTGTTGTAAAGAAAGAACCAGAGCCAACAGCTCCTTCTCTATTGTGGAATAGTTCCTTTGGTGGCGATTGAACTTCCTGGAGAAGTATGCCACGGAATGCTCAATGTCATCAGAGTCACTTCTCTGTAGGAGCACAGATCCACAAGCTTGGTCGCTAGCATCGACCGCGATGGAGAACAGTTTGTTGAAGTCAGGAGATTTGAGCACGGGGAACTGACACAGCAGAGACTTCAGGCGATCGAAGGCTCTCTGGCATGGATCATCCAAAGTGAACTTTATGCCTTTCTTCAGTTGGTTAGTGAGACTGAGAGAAATCTCAGCAAAGTTCTTGCAGAACTCGCGGTAGTACCCGATCATTCCAAGGAAGCGGCGCAAAGCTTTTTTGTTGTCAGGAACTGGAAAGTCCATGATGGCTTGGACTTTAGCATTTATGGGTGCCACCTTAACCTGGCCTATGACGTAGCCAAGATAGGTGACAGTAGCACAACCAAAGTCACTCTTGTTCAGGTTAACAGTCAGGTTAGCCTGGGTCAGGCGCTGGAACAACGTCTCTCATCTTTTAGATGTTCTTCCCAGGAGTCACTCTATGTGATCAGGTCATCGATATATGCACCCGTGTGTGGCTATCCGGCGATTGTAGACTGAATCATCCTTTGGAACGTGGCTGGGGCATTTTTCATTCCAAAGAGTAGGACTTCATACTGGTACAATCCAGATGGTGTGGCAAAAGCAGAGATGCTCTTGGCCCTCTCAGTTAAAGGCACACACCAATTACCCTTCAATAAATCAATCTTGGTCAGAAACTTTGCTTGCCCTACTCTATCAATACAATCATCAATCCTAGGTATTGGAAACACATCAGTTCTAGTTACAGCATTGACTTTGCGATAATCTGTACAGAATCTAGTACTTCCTTCAGGTTTTGGAACTAGCACACAGGGTGAACTCCAATCTGAGTTGGAGGGTCTGATAATACCATGTTCTAACATGAACTCAACCTCTTTCTCAGCAATCTTTCTCTTTTCAGGATTCATCCGGTACGGATGCTGTTTTATTGGTTTGGCATCACCAACATCTACATCATGAGAGGCTATAGAAACTCTTTTTGGAACATCAGGAAACAGATCCTCATATTTCTTGATCAACCTCTCAAACTGATCTCTCTGTGAGGGTTCTAAGTGCTGGAGTTTTACATCAAGATTTTGCAACACTTCAGAATTTGACAATTTACATGAAAGGACTTCAGCTTTAATTCTAGGTTCATCATCTTGGGCTTCAGCATGTTAATGTGACACAATTGTTTTGGTTTTCTCCTATCTGGAGTCTTCACAATGTAATTGAGATCATTGAGTTTTGTCAGAATTTCATAAGGACCATGAAATCTAGCCTGCAATGGATTGGACTGCAAGGGAAACAACACAAGGACCTTGTCTCCTGGTTGAAACTCACGGCTTCTAGCCTTATGATCATACCAAGTTTTCATTTTTCCCTGACTTGATTTCAAGTTCTCTTTGGCTAGGTCACAAGCTGCACACAATCTTTCCTTGAACTTGCTAAATAGTCTAACAGACTGATGTGCGGCTCTTCCTCTTGCCATTGTTCACTCAATAATAGCAAAGGTCCTCTCACTTCATGGCCAAACACTAGCTCAAACGGGTTGAATCCAGTAGACTCCTGCACTGCTTCTCTAGCTGCAAACAACAGCAAATGAACACCTTCATCCCAGTCTTTCTCATGGTCATAACAATAAGTCCTCATCATTGTCTTGAGAGTGGAATGAAACCGCTCTAAGGCACCCTGACTTTCTGGATGATAGGCACTAGAAAGAATCTGCTTTGCACCTAGTTCATACACAACCTGCTGAAACAATCCTGAAGTGAAATTGCTACCTTAGTCTGACTGAATTTCCCTGGGAAGGCCAAACAACGTGAGGAACTTTATCAAAGCCTTCGAGATTGCAGTTGCCTTGATGTTACGTAGAGGTATGGCTTCGGGGAATCTGGTAGATGCACACATGATTGTCAACAAGTACTGATTTCCAGATCTAGTCTTGGGTAATGGACTAACACAATCAACAATGACCCTCGAGAATGGCTCCCCAAATGCTGGGATAGGCTGCAATGGAGCTACAGGTGGGTCTAACTGGTGTTTTCCAACTACCTGACAAGTCTGACAGGTTTTGCAAAAGTTGGAAACGTCTTTCCGAAGCCCAGGCCAAAAGAAGTGTTTCATGATCTTATCAACAGTCTTGTTAACACTAAGATGACCTCCTAAAGGTAAACTATGAGCCATTGTTAAGATCTCATTCCTGTAGACCTTCGGAACAACAATTTGCCCGACCACTGCCCAATCTGCATTGGCAGGGATATCAGGAGGGTGCCACTTCTGCATCAACACACCATCCTTGAGATAATACCCAACTGGAACTGCGTCTATTTCTTTGTCAGGAAGGGCTCTACTCCTTAGTGCACAAATTTCAGGATCATTAGTTTGCTCCTCAATCAACCGCTTTCTGGACAGAGACAAGTCTTCAGACACATCAGAATCACCAAACCCATCTGGCTGGCTGAACAATGAACTGATAAAAGTGCCTGATAAGTTCTAAAACGGAGAAACCATAGTAGGCTAATCAGAGTCATGAGGCGAACCACTTGAGTCCTGACTATTCAATGTGCTGTACGGCACTACAACATCTTCTTCTTTAGCCTTCTTGGCCATAGCACGAGTCACTGCGCAAGAAGGATACAGAGATGGGTCCTCATCCCCATCTTCAGCGCTCGGCTGTGAAGTAATGTACAGGGGGAACTACTTTGCCCCCAGCCAGGTCATTGCCTAGCAACAGAGAAACACCCTTTATAGGTAGACTTGACATAAGTCCCACCTTTACCTGTCCTGTAACTAAATCTGACTTCAAGAATATAGAGCGCAGGGGTACAGATACAGTCCTCCCTTCAATACCTTATACAAGTATGAAATCCCCTGAAGCGGTCTCATCACGTAACTCCAAAGAGTCCATCAACAAAAGTGACTGAGAAGCTCCGGTATCCCTTAGGATATATATGGGGACAGGAGTAGTATGCTCATTCAGAGCCACAAATCCCTCTGACACAAATGGGAGAAATTCCTCCCTCACAAAGTCAGCAGTATCAGGCTTTTTAGCCCCACAAGAAGCAGGCAATTTAGCAGATTGGTTATCTAATACAGTGGTTTCTAACCTTGTTTTCACAAAGGCATTTGGTTTGGTATCCCTATCTTTTTCTTTCTTAGCTTTAAGGAACCAACAGTTAGTTTTGACATGACCAGATTTCTCGCAATAACTGCAAACTAGACCACTTTTGTCACTGTCAGCTTTCACACTTTGATCAGACCTGTTACTGGATTTCTGAGCACCATCACCAGATTTGTCTTTGTCTTTGGGTGAGGAATCTTGGGTATCATCCCAACCCTTTTTCTGAAATTGGGACCATCTATTGTTACTGCTAGACTGAAATTTGGACTTATGTGTGAGAACATATTCATCTGCAAATTTGGCAGCTGATTGCAAATTCAGTGCTTGCTTCTCATTAAGGTACGTCTTAACATCATCCTTAACAGAGTTCTTGAATTCTTCAACTTACACCATCTCTTTTAGTGAGTTGAAATCATCCTTGACCTCCATAGAAGTACACCAGCGCTCAAAGCAAACCTTCTTCTCATTAGCAAATTCCACATAAGTCTGATTGTCAGATTTCTTCAGACCTCTGAATTTCTGTCGGTAAGCCTCTGGAACCAACTCATAAGCTCTCAAAATAACCTTTTTGACAACCTCATAATCAGAGGAATCATCTGCAGACAAAGCTGAATAGGCTAGTTGATCTTAACCCTTGAGGACAGTTTGCAACATCAGAGGCCAGTGTTCCTTTGGCCACTGGCAACTCTTTGCTACCTTTTCAAAACACTGGAAATAGTTGTCAACATCCTTTTCTGAAAATGGAGGCACCAGTTTTACCTCCTGGCTAGCACAAAATTTATTTTCAGATTCAATTTTAATTTTTAGTTGCTCCATTTGGAGTCTTTCTTCTCTATCGAATTTCTCTAATTCAAAATCTCTCTCTCTCTGTCTCTCTCTTTCTGCTCTTTCCTCTTTCTCTCTCTCAAATTCTCTGTCTTTCTCTTTTTCCTCCCTTTCTTTTTCTCTTTCCTCCCATTCCTTCTCTTTTTCCTCCCTTTCTTTTTCTCTTTCCTCCCTTTCTTTTTTTTCTTATATTGCTAATTTTTCTAACTCAAACTGTCTTTGTTCTTCTTTTTTTTCCCTTTCTATTTCTCTTTGATTTTCTCTTTCCTCCCTTTCAATCTCTAGCAGTTTTAATTTAAGTTCCATTTCTATATTTGGATTTTCCACTGGAAACTGTTCCAGATCTTCGGGTGCAAACACATTTTCATCAATGTAATATTCAACTATCTCTCGAGCCAGTCTTGCTTTTTGCATGGCTGGTTTTACCTCTGTCAGCTTTAAATGTCTGCAAATTTCTAGCAGTTCTGTCTTTTTAAAAGACATCAAAACCTCAATGGTTGGTGATGCCAAGAAATCATCCATTGCTGTTGATCTGTCATTATAATTTATATAGGAAAATTCAAAAAACAATTTTACAATTTGAAATGTTAGATTTTCAATTAATGAATCACACAATGGTCTATCCCGGACAAGTCCCCAATTTGTTATGGCCCCCAATTTGTTATTTCATTTACAACACTACAGCAACAGCAAGGGATGACAGACACAGTTTTTAAAACTTATACACATTTAATTAACAAAGACAACAACTAACAATAATGACTAATCTAATATCTACAACTAATGACCAAGACTGATTTCCAAAAAACAGAAAATATTTACAGTCCCTTTTGTAGGTTGCTTGGTGATGTCCTGGGTGAGGGAAAAACTCTAACACAGGCAAAAATCCACTAAATGCTTCACAGGTCTTGAACAGAATGGCAGGTCTGGTCACATGTATCCTTCTCCTTGCAATTTCTCCTACTACTTTACTGTCTCAATTCTACTCCTTATATAATCTTTTGCAGACCCCACCCACATTTAGACCTCTTTTTTTTTATTTTCTGGGACTTTCCCTAGACATGCCCAGGACATGTCTAAACCTAGCTCCAGTCTGGGCTGAATAAAAAAAAGGTAAATACTGCCATCTAGTGGCCTATATTCACATTACACTGGTCACTGAAAGTCTTCAGTTTTTGAGATTTTATGGGTGCAAATATGTCGATTCGGATAATAATCTCTTATCCATAAACTCCTGTGCAGCCTTTTCACCCTTTTCTGAAGCTTCCAGCAAATCTTTTGTGATGTCTTCTGTGGCTACTCCTCCAGAGCTAACACACACAATGCCTTCTTGGTATGTAACGAAAGGGTTTAGCATGGAATCAATGGTGGAAATTATTCCAGTGACAGCCTTTTCATCAGCATCAATCCGTGTGCTGTCAAGGGCTTTGCATGTGTGCACTTCAGGAGACATCCCTGCCATAGATTAACATTGTCTTGCTCTAGCAGCCCTTTCATGTTGTGACAATATCCAGCGATATACTGCAGATCGGTTCTGTTTAATGCCTGTCCAGCCACCTTTGGTCTTGGTATCTCTGTTGCATGTCTGCTCAATAGCCTGATCACAGGCAATGGAGGCAAATCCATGTACACTTTGCCGCTGGACAGTCCATTGGCCTTTTACATTCATCTCACTGTGGCAAGAGGGATGTGTAATGGGCAAATTCACTATTTTCATCCAGTATGGCGGTAAGTACCGGGCATAATTGACTCGATCATAGGCAAAAAACCATGGCATCATTAACCGGACTGTTGACAGGTGAAGCTGCCAGTTTGATTCTCGTGTTGCTCTCACAAACAGGAGGAGTAGCTGTATCATTTCAATGTATGAGCTCCAGAAAGCAAATGTTGGACTTTCTGTACTTTTCCTCTGCACAAAGTCAGTATATTTTGAGCACATACTCTGAAATCTCTGATCTGCGCTCAAAACATCCATCAATCTGTCTGGAAAGGCACGTTTCATCTCAGAGATGACATCCATGTACTCATCTCACTCTTGTGGTGGCAAGGAGTCCAAGAAGGTGATAAATCTGATGCGCTGCACACTCTCATATAGAAGTTTATGAGCCCTCATGCTGTGATTGTAGTGATTACCACTGATTACTCCTTTGATGAGAATGTCTTGAAGTCCTGCATCTCCAAATCTTTTGCCTAAAATACTCAGCTATGACATGCATGTATGGAATTCACTGAGTCAAAGCACTAAACGCTTTGTGAGGTCATCATTTTTCCAGTGGATTTGCTACGCTTTGGTGTATATAGCTTGATCAAACACTGAACCTATGTGATCTAGTTCTAGCTGGTCAGCAATCTGACCAGCCATCTGACACTTCGCTCCAGGATAGTGTTGACAGTTGACATCTCTGTTCGTGAGGCCTCAATAACTGGAAGATAATATAGTGCCGATTTCTGAAGAGTGTTTTCAGCTTGGAGCAATGTATGGAATCCTGTCCAGCTTGGGATTGCACATCCATCTGCATTTGTGGATTTCAAAAAAACATATGCCAATTCTTTTTGTGCAGCAGACTGGCTGTCCATTCTGCAGGTCTCTGCCTCCATTGGTTGACCCAATTTGTGTGGGCCTTGCCTTTTGGACTGATGGTATGGCTCTATAGGGAATTGGGGTGGGGCTTTGAATGAGGACACTCCTTTTTTGAGTGGTTGTCTGGTGGCTGTGGACATAGTCTCGTTGGCAAAACTCTGAAGCATAATACCATTTGTATGATGAGTAGTTCCACGGCCTGATAGAGTCTCCTCACCAAAGTCAATGTTATCCCACACAAGTGTTGTGGGTACCCTCTTTGAGAAACCTTTTGGTACTTTGTCTCTGCTCTCCATTAGTGTCAGTTGGGCAAGGCTAGTGTCTATACTCAACACAGTGTCCCATGAGGCCCAACGTCCCATTTTGTTAAGCTGTGACACAATGCGTGATGACCCTGTTAAATGTCGAACAGTTAACCCTAAACACAAGGACTTAGGTGTCTGCTTACGGCCCTTGGAAGCAAGGTACACAATGTCCTGACAAACAGACAACACTTTTAAATGCAAGTAATCAGCAATGTTGACAAAATGTTCCAGTGTTGGTTCTTCAATGGCACCTATAATCCAGCTAACTAAATTGTAGAATTCAAGGGGAACAACACTTTGCGCTTCAGTAACATTTAAATCTTCTGCAGTGGATGGTCATGGGCAAGACACGCCAGGAGTGTCACTAAGCAGTCTTTTTAACAGCAATGCCGCTGTATAAAGTGTTCTTGTGTCCTCTGGTGTTGTTTGGAACTTAGTGGTCCTTTTTTCTGTCTCACTGTCTGTCTGACTCCACTCACTAGACTGTGTGGTTTCTCCACCTGATGGAAAAGGTAGCATGTCCAAGAGTGTTTCTGTTTACAAAGTCTCAGCAAAAACCAGTTCGGTGACCTTGCGCTTCGAAGGGGTGTGAAACACTAGCTGAGGGAAATCATGACTCAGCCTCCTCTTTAGTGTATCCTGTCTGCAACACAAGAAAACAGCAAAAATTATGGGTCATTGCAGTACCATCCAAAGCATAGGCTAAAGGTGGGCGTCATTACAGTTGTGGCTGGTATAGCTACTTTTACAAACCAACAGAGTGGTGGAGCAGATACAAAAAATTACAGACTGGAGCCAATCTGCTATACAACAGATTTTACACTACAGATGCAGAGAAAAAAGTACAGATCACTAACAACACTATCAGGTGTTTTACTTGTTGCCAAATTTCACATCTTTGTGTGGACAGTAAACTGAAGGTCACACACCTTTTGTGGTTAAAATGGTCTTGCATGTGACAAATAATTGCTTCAGTTGTTTTTCAATTACCTGTAGTTTGAAGCATCAAGACCTTCGCTTGACTTTACCAGTTTTATGAAGGTCTTCCTCATCTGGCCCATTCTCAGCACGTCCTGGTTGATAAGCAGCCTTTGACGGATGATCCTCTCACAGAAAATCTTATTACTGGCATCAAATGTTGGCTCATTCCTAAAAAACAAAACAACACAATTTGGAAGAATGAAAATAATGATTGTGTTTATGTACATAAGAAATAAAATCACAATGTACTGTATGTTTATTTATGTAAAATGAATAAATGACTTACTGTTCTCTCTCTGGTCTGGCAGGCTCACTCAAAAACCTGGAGTACTGTTGGTAGCAGCTCTTGTGGTACTGCACCTCCAGAGCTACACAGTCTTTGTCTTTGATGTGAATAAGAATGCAATGGTCCTCTTTTAACTCAGCAGCTTTCTGCAACTTGCCCTTGAAGAAACAATACATAGATAGGCTTTATTAATCCCGAAGGAAATTAAGGTATCCTGTAGCATATTAACATCAAGACACACAGGCACATGACATCTATACAAACATATTACTCCAACACAAATGAAGATATAATTGTGTGCAGTGTAGTTTATTGTACAGTGTAGTTCAGCTATGGCATGTTGCATGTTTAAGAGCAGTGGATAATGTTAGTCAATCAACTAGTGTTTGTGTGTGGCGGGGGATGAGATGCATTTTGCTTACCTGCTGTTAATGCTTCTGCTTTTGACAGAGTTTCCCTTCGTCATCTGCCTGCTTTGACAATGTATTTGCTGCTTTTCTTGCATAATATGCACAGGGCAGGAAGGACGGGGCCAGAGCCCAAGATGGGAAAGGCTGACCTGGATCTCAGTTTTATTGTGGCACTTGCCGGAGTCGTCCTGCTCGATGTTGATGGGACAGCCTCGCTTCTTGTGCGGTCTTCCGTATCCTTTCCGGTTTCTTTCTCACGCGCAAGACGCCTTTCCATTTTAGCAATTGCACTCTTGTCAATAAACCTTCGGTAGCATGTAGGATGGAACGGGAATACTTTCAAACTCCAAATCAAGGCAGTGTTTGTAGTTTTCGGCTACGTCTGGGCACTCCCCGGCCAACTCGAGCCACCGTCCTAGGCTATTTCTGTAAGTATTCCACCGTGCAGTTGTGAAATCCTGGACTTTTTCGTGCTTGATAGAAGCTATGTGCATATAGCACCGTTTATGTCGTTTAAGTTTTTCATCACTTTCTTCTGATGATTTGTCTTCACCTTCGGTATTGCTCGTTGACAATTTACCGGTCGCCATGTTGGTTTTCTGTTTATCTAAATGGAGCAACCCAATTGGTCTATCACTATCACCTGTTGACCGCGCCACCTCTCGCAAATCAAAATGTTACTACGCCCAGGTAGAAACTAATTCTGTGTAAAATACCTCGCTGCAAAGAATGGACAGGAATTTTTGCGACAAACTTTTGACTGTGAGCTTAAAATAACTTCATCTTTTTTGTCAACAAATGATCTACTCTCTAAGAGCCAAATAAGACAGCTCTGATGCTGTCAGAGCCCTAAATTTGCACAACGTTGATGCAACCCAAGGACTGTATAAAACATGGATGACGCGTCTCCATTCACTCCCATTCAACAAAAATGGAGCCAAAATATCTGCAATATGGCAGCTACCATGTTGCACATTTGAAGCCTGAGTCTGCGCAGTGGTGATCGGGAGGTAGAGCCACGCTATCGAATCCCACCCACACACCCATCCAAATAGCCTCCCTGAACTTTTCACCTGGTCTGGCAGCTGCGCTATTAACATGAGTGCCCGTAATGGCCAGCTCTCACACGGAGACAGAGCAGGAAAGTGAAAGGACCCAACAACTGCCGGCAGCATAAATATTCTTAGACTCGTTCAAAAGGTAAATGGACTCAATGGCAAAACATTCCTCACCTCACAGTCATCTGTTTCGAAATTAGTTAAAGTTCCTAACTGGCTAATTATTATATCTTATAACTGAATCTTGTTTAACTAGCTAGGTATGTAGCTAATTACATTAAGTAACGCTACAGATTTTTGCCACATAGCTAGCTCTAGTCAATGTTCTCCACTGTCTCTTACCCAATGTTGCGAGTGGGGAGCATATTAACGCCGACTTTCGTTGTATTTTCTAAATGGCTTTCCACCGGGAAAGTGCCATCTCGTATGCGCGTATACTAGCTGAGTAATGGATCGAATTTTTAATTTTTTAAATGAAGCTTAGCGAAAGTTCCGGCAGAAGACTCTCTCTCTTTCGCGCTCGTCAACCCCGTCATGCATTTTGTTCATGCATGTTCACTCCTGATTCTCCGCAGACAATATCTGTCAATGAGCAGTCAGCTGGCATTGCAGCTGATTGCCTCTATCCATCCTGTTCTCAGTCATTTTCATAATTATCAGAAGGTTCACTCCGAGAGCACTCCACAGTTAACAGGTGCGGCTTGTTCTCCCCGATTAGGAACAGGTCAGGACTAATAATTGTTCTTAACGGAAGTTTTGCGCAACCCAATTCTCTGTTCGTGTTCCGCAACTGGACTGAATTTAGCCTATGAATTAATCGCTGTTAGATCACATACGGAGAGAAACCGTGTCTTCAGTTGCCAATTACGATAATTGGAAAACGCGTCAATAAATGAAAATGACTGAGAACTACTAATTGCAGTCAAAAAGGGACGCGTCACAGCACCCCTGCTGGCTACACCACTGTTGGCAAGTACACGCGCTAAAATAAAATTATCCATTTGTTCTTAAAATTTATAGAGATCAGTAATCAACATGGCATATCAAAATGTATTTATGACCACAATGACGTTTCATGACACCTCCTAGAAATGTTTGAAGCGAAGGATACCGCACACTCTTGTCCTGCTGCCAAGTTTTTATTCAGACAACGTTTCGGCCTGTATGGCCTTTCTCAAGTCTTACACAAACAGAGTGAAGATACCCCTTATAAATCGTCCCCCAGTCAGTGATTGGTTGACAACAACCAGTTCATTAGTCCTACGACACCTACCAGTTAAGGTGTAAAATTAAGTCACCTATTAGTCAATGGTGTTTACGTTGCAAAATGGTAGATGTCAAAAGGACAGATTGCATATTTGGACAATTTATTAACACAAAAGTTCAATAGTACATAAGCCCCTGTGAATGCAAAAAGAAATAAAAAGAAATAACAAGTTGCCTATATACATGATACCATGGTGGGAAGACAAAACAAAAAACAACACTAGCAATGTTTTAGTCAGGCCACTAGGGGCCGTCATGAACAGTATTGCATCACCTTGTCAACCCATCAAAAGAGTGCAGACCTGCAAAGAATTAAGTCAGTTAGAGAAAACATTTCAATTCAAATTCCACATTTAGTCCAAAGGGAGTTAATGTCCTAAGAAAATGAATATAATAATTTTCTCTCTGAGATAATAGAAGTTCAAGATTGCCACCCCGTCTAGGCAGAGAAACCTTCTCAATGCCTATATATTTTAACGCAGAAACCGAATGGCCCGCTTCCACAAAGTGCGCTGCAACAGGATAGTTAAGGTTTTTGCAGCGAATCGTACTACTACGTACTACCTCCTAGAAATATCAAAACAAAGACATTTCAATGATAAACCTATCTGGTCCGCCATCTTCGGTTTCCTTCACTGGAGGCAGCCATTGAGTCATTGTTACCAGGGCCTCACTTTGAGAGCAAGCGCAACGAGGCATGGGCACCAGGGCTGGGATGGGAATGCGGAAAGAAGCGGAACTTCTCAGTGAGCGAGAAACACGTGCTTGTGCAGGTGAGGAAAAAAAAAGTCCTCTTCGGCAGGTATTTGCACTAATTCTGTATGATCACTTCATCTTGTGGTTTATTTAGGAACAAGAACATATAACTAAGAACACGTAGAGAATCACAACAGAGGTGAACACATAATGTTAGACCAAACGATTTCTCCTCCAGAAATTAAAACAATCTCATCTTACCAGCCACAGCCCCGGCCTCACCAAGAAGCATGAAACCGCTGAGTGCCGCGGTCACAAATCTTACATTGGCAATAAAAAAAATAAAAAATTAAATGTTGTGTTTTATATCCATTAATTGGGGCCCGAGCACCGACCGGTGCCAGGAACCTATTGTTTTTGATGGGATTTTTATTAGGGCCCGGGCACCGACCGGTGCCAGGGCCTGGAACGGGTCCTGGCACCGAAGGTGCGAGGAACCTATTGTTTTTGATGGGATTTTTATTATTCTTCTTCTTCTTCTTCTTCTTTTTATTCTGCTGCAAGAACGCATTTTTGAGGGCTTTGCCATGCACGAAAACTCACAAAAACTTGCACGTCAGACGTGGTGAAAATTACAAAGTATTATTAGGGCCCGAGCACCGACCGGTGCCAGGGCCCGGAACGGGTCCTGGCACCGAAGGTGCGAGGAACCTATTGTTTTTGATGGGATTTTTATTCTTCTTCTTCTTCTTCTTTTTATTCTGCTACGAGAACGCATTTTTGAGGGCTTTGCCATGCACGAAAACTCACAAAAATTTGCTAACACGTCAGTCATGGTGAAAATTGCAAAGTATTATTAATTTTGTGCTTGGACATGCCCCAGTGGCTCTATAGCGCCACCAAACACGTGGCCATTTTGGAACGCACTTGCTCGGATTCTCACGAAATTCAATAGGGTCATAGTAGTCATCATAAATTTTTTTGTCAATTTTTTTAAAATTTTTTTTGCCTCACAGGAAGTGAGCTATGAGCCATTTCCTGCGTTTTTTCAGATTTTACGAACACATTTTTGAGGGCCTTATCATTCTCGAAAACACACCTATCTTGGCTCATAGATTGAAAATATGAAGTTCTTTGATTCAATATCTCATTTGGCACTAGGTGTGTTATAGTGGCTCTATAGCGCCCCCTAATACATAATTGCATTTTTGAGGGCATCAGCATGCTCGAAAACTCACAAAACTTTGCAATCATATTAAGCTGGTCATACTTTTTACTAGAAAGTGGGGTTTACGGATGGATATGGCAAAATTGCATTACAGCGCCACCTAGAAAATTTCAATGAAGCAGCCCTCGCAGTGTGTTTAACCTGCATGTACAAAATTCGATGGACATGTGTACTATGCCAAGACCTAAAAAAAAGTCTCTTGGTGCCATGACCTAGACTCAACAGGAAGTCCGCCATTTTTAATTGAATTTGCAATTTTTTTTTATTTTTTGCCATTCACAGGTGTCGTACTTTAACGAACTCCTCCTAGAGATTTTATCCGATCAAATTACAATTTCGCATATGACTTTTTAAGACCTGTTCGATGTTAAATTGCGAAGCTTTTTTGGATTCATCGAACTTTGTATCCGTGGCGTCGCGGCGAACTTTGATGTTTTGCCATGAAACAGGAAGTTGGTTTTACGCGCACATGCTTTGTGAGATTTGCGCGAAACTTCACAGGCTTGATAAGAGTCTACTTCCAAGTATACCTATATGTTGATATTAGATTGGGTGTGGTCAGGTGGCTCCACAGCGCCCTCTTGACACGGCCATGTTGAGATAAAAGTGCTTGAATGTTCATTAAATTTGGCGTGACAATTGCATGTGTTTTTTTGGGCTGTAATTATTTTTTTGAAATTTTTTAATCAAACAGGAAGTGAGCTATGAGCCATTTCCTGCGTTATTCCAAATATTACGAACACAGGTTTGGAGGTATTACCATACTCAAAAACTTGCAAAACTTTGCAAAAATTTTATTTGTCTGATTGTCTTCAATTTGAGACAGAATTTGGCAGTAAATGTGACACAATGGCTCTATAGCGCCCCCAATCAGATTTTTAAAAGAATTGCCCTTTTGAGGGTCTCAGCATGCTCAAAAACTCACAAAATTTTGTACAACTCTAAAGCCTATCATGCCTATTACAATAATAAAAAATTTTTATATAGGCGTGGCAAAAATGGCATTATAGCGCCCCCTGGAAAATTTCAAATAAGCAGCCCTTGCATCGTGGTTGATCAGCATGTATGAACTTCTGTGAACAAGTGGAATATCCTGAGACCTAAAAAAAAGTCTCTTGGAGCCATGACGTAGACCCAACAGGAAGTTTGCCATTTTTAATTGAAATTTCAACTTTTTCAGATTTTTCGCCATTCGCAGGTGTCGTACTTTAACGAACTCCTCCTAGAGACTTTATCCAATCAACTCAAAATTTGGCGAATAATATCTTAAGACCTTGCTGATGTTAAATTGTGAAGCTTTTTTGGAGATATCGAACGATGTATCCGTGGCGACGCGGCGAATTTCGGCGTCCCGCCATGAAACAGGAAGTTGGTATAACTCCCACATACTTTGTGGGATTAGTCTAAAACTTTCCAAACTTGATAAACTTGTCTTCCCAAGTATAAATATATGCTAATATTAGACCGGAAATAGCCATGTAGCTCCACAGCGCCCTCTAGATACTACCATGTTAAGATAAAAGTGCTTGAATGTTCATAAAATTTGGTGTCATCATTGCATTAGTCATTCCGGGCAATGCTTAATTTTTTGAAATTTTTTGGCCAAACAGGAAGTGAGCTATGAGCTATTTCCTGCGTTTTTCCAAATTTTACGAATACACGTATTAAGGCCTTAGAATGGTCCAAAACTTGCAAAAAAATGGCAAAAATTATCATTGTCTTCTTGCCTTGAATTTGATACATCAACTGGGACTAAATGTGGCATAATGGCTCTATAGCTCCCCCAGTCAGATTCTTGAAACAATTGCTTTTTTGGGGCTCGAAGCGTACTTTAAAATTTACGAAAATCAACACACACATGATGCCCGGTATTCCAATAACTATGTTGTAGATTTTGCGCACAGGCATAACAAAATGGTATCATAGCGCCATCCAGAAGATTTTTGCAATCGCATCAGGAAAACACATTGTACACAGGCTAGCAGTGTCCAATGGCTGTTAATGGACAACTGCACCCATCAAGGTCTTGCTGCCACCCCACTGTGCACGAGGGGTGCGAGGGCCCTTTCAACGCTGCTTGCAGCTTTAATTAATTTTGTGCTTGGACATGCCCCAGTGGCTCTATAGCGCCACCAAACACACGGCCATTTTGGAACGCACTTGCTTGGATTCTCACGAAATTTGGTAGGGTCATAATAGTCATGCTAAATTTTTTTGAAATTTTTTTGCCTCACAGGAAGTGAGCTATGAGCCATTTCCTGCGTTTTTTCAGATTTTACGAACACATTTTTGAGGGCTTTATCATACTCGAAAACTCACCAAACTGGGCTCATAGACTAAAAATATTAAGTTCTTCGATTTGATGTCTCATTTGGCACTTAGTATGACATGGTGGCTCTATAGCGCCCCCTAATACATAATTGCATTTTTTAAGGCATCAGCATGCTCGAAAACTCACAAAACTTTGCAAACATATTAAACTGGTCATAATATTTACAAAAATATAGGGTTTACAGATGAATGTGGCAAAATTGCATTACAGCGCCACCTAGAAAATTTCAATGAAGCAGCCCTCGCAGCGTGTTAAAGCTACATGTACGAAATTCGGTGGACATGTGTACTATGCCAAGACCTAAAAAAAAGTCTCTTGGTGCCATTATCTAGACTCAACAGGAAGTCCGCCATTTTTAATTGAATTTGCAAATTTTTTTTATTTTTTGCCATTCACAGGCGTCGTACTTTAACGAACTCCTCCGACAGATTTTGTCCTTTCAACTTAAAATTTCGCATATGACATCTAAAGATGTTGTCGATATTAAATTGCGAAGCTTTTTTGGATTCATTGAACTTTGTGTCCGTGGCGTTGCGGCGAATTTCGATGTTCCGCCATGAAACAGGAAGTTGGTTCTACCCGCACATGCTTTGTGAGATTTGCGCTAAACTTCACAGGCTTGATTAAATTGTCCGCCTAAGTATAAATATATGCGATGATTAGATCGGGAGTGGTTAGGTGGCTCCACAGCGCCCTCTAGATACGGCCATGTTGAGATAAAAGTGCTTGAATGTTCATGAAATTTTGTGTGATCATTGCATTCGTCATTGCAGGCAATAACTAATTTTTTGAAATTTTTTGGCCGAGCAGGAAGTGAGTTTTTAGCTATTTCCTGCGTTTTTTCAAATTTTACGAACGCACATTTGAAAGCCTTAGAATACTCCAAAGCTTGCAAAACCTTGCAGAAATTATAATTGTCTTATTCTCTTCAATGTCATCTATCAATTGGAGCCTTATGTGGCATAATGGCTCTATAGCGCCCCAATCAGATTTATAAAAGAATTGTCTTTTTGAGGGTCTCAACATGTTCAAAAACTCACAAAATTTTGTAAATGCAAAAAGACCATCATTCATAATACTCTGATAAAAAGCTTACATATTGGCATGGCAAAAATGTCATTATAGCGCCCCCTGTAAAATTTCAAATAAGCAGCCCTCGCAGCCCGGTAAACCTACATGTATGAAATTTGGTAGAGATGTGGAATATGATGAGACCTAAAAAAAAGTCACTTGGTGCCATGACCTTGAGTCAACAGGAAGTCCGCCATTTTTAATTGAATTTGAAACTTTTTTGGATTGTTGGCCATTCACAGGTGTCGTACTTTAACAAACTCCTCCTAGAGATTTCATCCGATCAACTTGAAATTTGGCTATTACTATCTAAAGACGTTGCTGATGTTAAATTGCGAAGCTTTTCTGGATTCATTGATTTTTGTATCCGTAGCGTTACGGCGAATTTCGATGTCCCGCCATTAAACAGAAAGTTGGGTTTACTCCCACATACTTCATGGGTTTTCCCTTAAACTTTCCAAACTTTATAAAATTGTCCTCTCAAGAATAAATATATGCTAATATTAGATCGGGAGGTGCCAGGTGGCTCCACAGCGCCCTCTAGATATGGCCATGTTAAGATAAAAGTGCTTGAATGTTCATGAAATTTGGTGTGATCATTGCATTAGTCATTCCGGGCAAAGGCTAATTTTTTTGGCCAAACAGGAAGTGTGGGATGAGCTATTTCCTGCGTTTTTCCAAATTTCACGGACACAGGTTTGCAGGCCTTAGAATACTCCAAAGCTTGCAAAACCGAGCACAATTTATTATTGCCTTATTCTCTTCAATGTCATCCATCAATTGGCACTAAATGTGGCACAATGACTCTTTAGCGCCCCCAATGACATTTATAGAAGAATTGCTCCTTTGCAGGTCTAAACATGCTGGAAAATTAACAAAAATCAACACACTCATGGAGTTCGGAAATACGATTACTATGTTGTAGCTTTTAGGCACAGGCATATCAAAATGGTACCATAGCGCCCTCGAGAAAATTTTTGCACTCCCCTCAGGAAACCACATTGTACGCGGTCCAGCAGTGTCCAATGGCTGTGAATGGACGCCTGCACCCATCAAGATCTTGCTGCCACCCCAACGTGCACGAAGGGCGCGAGGGCCCTTTCAACGCTGCTTGCAGCTTTAATTAGGGCCCGAGCACCGACCGGTGCCAGGGCCCGGAACGGGTCCTGGCACCGAAGGTGCGAGGAACCTATTGTTTTTGATGGGATTTTTATTATTAGGGCCCGGGCACCCGGTCCTGGCACCGAAGGTGCGAGGAACCTATTGTTTTTGATGGGATTTTTATTATTCTTCTTCTTCTTCTTCTTCTTCTTTTTATTCTGCTGCGAGAACGCATTTTTGAGGGTTTCGCCATGCACGAAAACTCACAAAAATTTGCCCACACGTCAGTCGTGGTGAAAATTGCAAAGTATTATTAATTTTGTGCTTGGACATGCCCTGGTGGCTCTATAGCGCCACCAAACACGAGGCCATTTTGGAACGCACTTGCTCGGATTCTCACAAAATTTGATAGGGTCATAGTAGTCATCATAAATGTTTTTGTCAATTTTTTTGAATTTTTTTTGCCCCACAGGAAGTGAGCTATGAGCCATTTCCTGCGTTTTTTCAGATTTTACGAACTCATTTTTGAGGGCCTTATCATACTCGAAAACTCACCAAACTTGGCTCATAGACTAAAAATATTGAGTTCTTTGATTCGTTATCTCATTTGGCACTTGATGTGACATGGTGGCTCTATAGCGCCCCCTAATACATAATTGCATTTTTGAGGGCATCAGCATGCTCGAAAACTCACAAAACTTTGCAAACATATTAGGCTGGTCATTCTTTTTCCTAAGAGTTTGAGTGTACAGATGGACGTGGCAAAATTGCATTACAGCGCCACCTAGAAAATTTCAATGAAGCAGCCCTCGCAGCGTGTTTAATCTACATGTTCCAAATTCGGTGCACATATGTACTATGCCAAGACCTAAAAAAAAGTCTCTTGGTGCCATGACCTAGACTCAACAGGAAGTCAGCCATTTTTAATTAAATTTGCAATTTTTTAAAATTTTTTGCAATTCACAGGCATCGTACTTTAACGAACTCCTCCTAGAGATTTTATCTGATCAACTTAAAATTTGGCATATGACATTGAAAGACGTCGTCGATGTTAAATTGCGAAGCTTTTTTGGATTCATCGAACTTTGTATCCGTGGCGTTGCGGCGAATTTCGATGTTCCGCCATGAAAATGGAAGTTGCTTTTATGAGCATATGCTTTGGGAGATTTACGTGAAACTTTACAGGCTTAATGATAGTCTAATTCCAAATAGACCTATATGTTGATATTGGATTGGGTGTGGTCAGGTGGCTCTACAGCGCCCTCTTGACACGGCCATGTTGATATAAAAGTGCTTGAATGTTCATGAAATTTGGTCTGATCATTGCATTTGTTTTTCTGGGCTGTGCTGATTTTTTTGAAATTTTTCGGCCAAACAGGAAGTGAGCTATGAGTCATTTCCTGCGTTATTCCAAATTTTATGAACACACATTTGAAGGCCTTAGCATACTCGAAAACTTCCAAAACTTAGCTAAAATTTTATTTGTCACATTGTCTTCAATTTGAAAGATTTGAACGATTTTTAAAAGAATTACCCTTTTGAGGGTTTCAGCATGCTCTAAAACTCACAAAATTTGGTTCAATTTTACAGACCATCATTCCTATTACACTGATAAAAAATTTACAAATAAGCGTGGCAAAAATGGCATTATATCGCCCCCTGGAAAATTTCAAATAAGCAGCCCTCGCAGCCCGGTAAACCCACATGTATGAAATTCGGTAGACATGTAAGATATGCCGAGACCTACAAAAAAGTCTATTGGTGCCATGACCTAGACTCAACAGGAAGGCTGCCATTTTTAATTGAAATTGCAACTTTTTTTTTTTTTTTTTGCCATTCACAGGTGTCGTACTTTAACGAACTACTCCGAGAGATTTTATCCGATCAACTTAAGATTTGGCATACAATATCTTAAAACCTTGCTGACGTTGAAATTGCAAAGCTTTTTTGATTTCATTGAACGATGCATCCGTGGCGTCACGGCGAATTTTGATGTCCTGCCATGAAACAGGAAGTTGCTTTCAATTCCACATACTTTGTGGGATTTGCCTGAAACTTTCCAAGCTTGATAAAATTGTCCGCCCAAGTATAGATATATGCTTATTTTATATCGAGAGGTGCCAGGTGGCTCCACAGCGCCCTTTAGATATGGCAATGTTCAGATAAAAGTGCTTGAAAGTACATGAAATTTGGTATGATCATTGCACTAGTCATTCTCCGCAATTGTTAATTTTTTGAAACTTTTTTGCCAAACAGGAAGTGAGCTATGAGCTATTTCCTGCGTTTTTCCAAATTTTACGAACACACGTTTTAAGGCCTTAGAATGCTCCAAAACTTGCAAAACCATCCAAAAATTAGAACTGTCTTATTCTCTTCAATACATCCATCAATTGGCACTAAATGGCGCATTATGGCTCTATAGCGCCCCTAATAATATATATCAAAGAATAGCTCTTTTGAAAGTCTAAACATGCTGGAAAATTTACAAAAATCAAAACACTCATGGAGCCCCGTATTACGATTACTGTGTTGTAGATTTTGTGCACAGGCAAGTCAAAATGGTATCATAGCGCCCTCCAGAAAATTTTTGCACTCCCATCAAGAAACCACATTGTACGCGGTCCAGCTGTGTCCAATGGCTCTGAATGGACACTTGCAGCCATCAAGATCTGGCTGCCACCCCAACGTGCACGAGGGGTGCGAGGGCCCTTTCAACGCTGCTTGCAGCTTTAATTAGGGCCCGAGCACCGACCGGTGCCAGGGCCCGGAACGGTCCTGGCACCAAAGGTGCGAGGAACCTATTGTTTTTGATGGGATTTTTATTCTTCTTCTTCTTCTTCTTCTTTTTATTCTGCTGCGAGAACGCATTTTTGAGGGCTTTGCCATGCACGAAAACTCACAAAAATTTGCCCACACGTCAGTCGTGGTGAAAATTGCAAAGTATAATTAATTTTGTACTTGGACATGCCCCGGTGGCTCTATAGCGCCACCAAACACACGGCCATTTTGGAACGCACTTGCTCGGATCCTGACAAAATTTGAAAGGGTCATAGAAGTCATCATAAATTTTTTTGTCAATTTTTTTGAAATTTTTTTGCCTCACAGGAAGTGAGCTATGAGCCATTTCCTGCGTTTTTTCAGATTTTACGAACACATTTTTGAGGGTTTTATCATACTCGAAAACTCACCAAACTTGGCTCATATACTAGAAATATTACGTTCTTTGATTCGATATCTCATTTGGCACTGGGTGTGACATGGTAGCTCTATAGCGCCCCCTAATACATAATTGCATTTTTGAGGGCCTCAGCATGCTTGAAAACTCACAAAACTTTGCAAACATATTAAGCTGGTCTTACTTTTTACTAGGATTTAGGGTTTACAGATGGATGTGGCAAAATTGCATTACAGCGCCACCTAGAAAATTTCAATGAAGCAGCCCTCGCAGCGTGTTTGACCTACATGTACAAAATTCAGTGGACATGTGTACTATGCCAAGACCTAAAAAAAAGTCTCTAGGTGCCATTACCTAGACTCCACAGGAAGTCCGCCATTTTTAATTGAATTTGCAAATTTTTTTAATTTTTTGCCATTCACAGGCTTCGTACTTTAACGAACTCCTCCTAGAGATTTTATCTGATCAACTTAAAATTTTGAATTTAACATCTTCAGACCTTCTCGATGTTAAATTGCGAAGCTTTTTTGGATTCATTGAATTTTGTATCCGTGGCGTCGCGGCGAATTTCGATGTTCCGCCATGAAACAGGAAGTTAGTTTTACGCGCACATGCTTTGTGAAATTTGCGGGAAACTTTACAGGCTTTGTATGAGTCCACTTCCAAGTAGACCTATATGTTGATATTAGATTGGGTGTGGTCAGGTGGCTCCACAGCGCCCTCTTGAAACGGCCATGTTGAGATAAAAGTGCTTGAATGTTCATGAAATTTGGTGTGATCATTGCTTTCTTCATGTCGGGTAATATTAATTTTTTTGAAATTTTTTGGCTTAACAGGAAGTGAGCTATGCGCCATTTCCTGCGTTTTTCCAAATTTTATAAACACATGTTTGGATGCTTAAGAATACTCGAAATCTTGCAAAAAGTTGCACAAATTATAATTGTGTTATTATCTTCAATTTTATGTATCAATTTACACTAAATTTGGCACAATGGCTCTGTAGCGCCCCAATCAGATTTTTAAAAGAATTGCCATTTTGAGGGTCTCAGCATGTTCTAAAACTCACAAAATTTTGTAATTGTATAAAGACCATCATTCGTATTACTCTGACAAAAAACTTATATATAGACATGGCAAAAATGTCACTATAGCGCCCCCTGGAAAATTTTAAATAAGCAGCCCTCGCAGCCTGGTAAACCTACATGTATGAAATTCGGTAGACATGTGGAATATGCCGAGACCTACAAAAAAGACTCTTGGTGCCATGAACTAGACTCCACAGGAAGTCCGCCATTTTTAATTGAATTTGCAAATTTTTTAAATTTTTTGCCATTCACAGGCTTCGTACTTTAATGAACTCCTCCTAGAGATTTTATCCGATCAACTTAAAATTTTGAATTTAACATCTTAAGACCTTCTCAATGTTAAATTGCGAAGCTTTTTTGGATTCATTGAACTTTGTATCCGTGGCGTTGCGGCGAATTTCGATGTTCCGCCATGAAACAGGAAGTTAGTTTTACGCGCACATGCTTTGTGAAATTTGCGCGAAACTTTACAGGCTTTATAGGAGTCCACTTCCAAGTAGACCTATATGTTGATATTAGATTGGGTGTGGTCAGGTGGCTCCACAGCGCCCTCTTGAAACGGCCATGTTGAGATAAAAGTGCTTGAATGTATATAAAATTTGGTGTGATCATTGCTTTGTTCATGTCGGGATATATTAATTTTTTTGAAATTTTTTGGCCGAACAGGAAGTGAGCTATGCGCCATTTCCTGCGTTTTTCCAAATTTTATAAACACATGTTTGGATGCTTAAGAATACTCGAAATCTTGCAAAAAGTTGCACAAATTATAATTGTCTTATTATCTTCAATTTTACATATCAATTTACACTAAATTTGGCACAATGGCTCTATAGCGCCCCCATTCAGATTTTTAAAAGAATTGCCATTTTGAGGGTCTCAAAATGTTCTAAAACTCACAAAATTTTGTAAATGTATAAAGACCATCATTCGTATTACTCTGACAAAAAACTTATATATAAACATGGCAAAAATGTCACTATAGCGCCCCCTGGAAAATTTTAAATAAGCAGCCCTCGCAGCCTGGTAAACCTACATGTATGAAATTCGGTAGACATGTGGAATATGCCGAGACCTACAAAAAAGACTCTTGGTGCCATGACCAAGACTCAACAGAAAGTCCGCCATTTTTAATTGAAATTGCAACTTTTTTGGATTTTTCGCCATTCACAGGTGTCGTACTTTAACAACTCCTCCTAGAGATTTCATCCGAACAACTTGAAATTTGGCTAATAGTATCTAAAGACATTGCCGATGTTAAATTGCGAAGCTTTTTTGGATTCATCGAATTTTGTTTCCATGGCGTTGCAGCAAATTTCGATGTCCCGCCATGAAACAGGAAGTTGGTTTTACTCCCACAAACTTCATGGGTTTTCCCTGAAACTGTCCAAGCTTTATAAAATGGTCCTCCCAAGTATCAATATATGCTAATATTAGATCAAGTGTGGCCAGAAGGCTCCACAGCGCCCTCTAGATACGGCCATGTTAAGATAAATGTGCTTGAATGTTCATGAAATTTGGTGTGATCATTGCATTAGTCATTCCGGGTTATGGTTTATTACTTTGGCCAAACAGGTATGAGCTATTAGCTATTTCCTGCATTTTTCCAAATTTCCCCAACATACGTTTGAAGGCCTTAGAATACTCCAAAGCTTGCAGAACCTTGCACAATTTATAATTGTCTTATTCTCTTCAATGTCATCCATCAATTGGCACTAAATCGGCGTAATGGCTCGATAGCGCCCCCAATCAGATTTTTAAAAGAAATCTCTTTTGTGGGTCTAAACGTGCTGTAAAAATTACAAAAATCAACACGCTCAAGGAGCCTGGTATTACAATTACTATGCTGGAGATTTAGCGCACGGGCATGTCAAAATGATATCAAAGCACCCCTCCAGAAAATTTTTGCACTCTCCGCAGGAAACCACATTGTTCACAGTCTAGCAGTGTCCAATGGCTGTGAATGCACACCTGCACCCATCAAGATTTTGCTGCCTCCCCAACGTGCAAGAGGGGTGCGAGGGCCCTTTCAACGCTGCTTGCAGCTTTAATTATTCTTCTTCTTCTTCTTCTTCTTCTTCTTCTTCTTTTTATTCTGCTGCGAGAACGCATTTTTGAGGGCTTTGCCATGCACGAAAACTCACAAAAATTTGCCCACACGTCAGTCGTGGTGAAAATTGCAAAGTATTATTATTTTTGTTCTTGGACATGCCCCGGTGGCTCCATAGCGCCACCAAACACACGGCCATTTTGGAACGCACTTGCTCGGATTCTCACAAAATTTTATAGAGTCATAGTAGTCAACATAAATTTTTTTGTAAATTTTTTTGAAATTTTTTTGCCTCACAGGAAGTGAGCTATGAGCCATTTCCTGCGTTTTTTTAGATTTTACGAACACATTTTTGAGGGTTTTATCATACTCGAAAATTCACCAGACTTGGCTAATACACTAGAAATATTACGTTCTTTGATTCGATATCTCATTTGGCACTGGGTGTGATATGGTAGCTCTATAGCGCCCCCTAATACATAATTGCATTTTTGAGGGCTTCAGCATGCTTGAAAACTCACAAAACTTTGCAAACATATTAAGCAGGTCTTACTTTTAACTAGGATTTAGGGTTTACAGATGGATGTGGCAAAATTGCATTACAGCGCCACCTAGAAAATTTCAATGAAGCAGCCCTCGCAGCACGTTTGACCTACATGTACAAAATTCGGTGGACATGTGTACTATGCCAAGACCTAAAAAAGGTCTCTAGGTGCCATGACCTAGACTCAACAGGAAGTCCGCCATTTTTAATTGAATTTGCAAATTATTTAAATTTTTTGCCATTCACAGGCTTCGTACTTTAACGAACTCCTCCTAGAGATTTTATCCGATCAACTTAAAATTTTGAATTTAACATCTTAAGACCTTGTCGATGTTAAATTGCGAAGCTTTTTTGGATTGATTGAACTTTGTGTCCGTGGCGTCGCGGCGAATTTCGATGTTCCGCCATGAAACAGGAAGTTGGTTTTACGCGCACATGCTTTGTAAAATTTGCGCGAAACTTTACAGGCTTTATAGGAGTCCACTTCCAAGTAGACGTATATGTTGATATTAGACTGGGTGTGGTCAGGTGGCTCCACAGCGCCCTCTTGAAACGGCCATGTTGAGATAAAAGTGCTTGAATGTTCATGAAATTTGGTGTGATCATTGCATTGTTCATGTCGAGTTATTTTAATTTTTTTGAAATTTTTTGGCCAAACAGGAAGTGAGCTATGCGCCATTTCCTGCGTTTTTCCAAATTTTATAAACACATGTTTGGATGCTTTAGAATACTCGAAATCTTGCAAAAAGTTGCACAAATTATAATTGTCTTATTATCTTCAATTTTATATATCAATTTACACTAAATTTGGCACAATGGCTCTATAGCGCCCCCAATCAGATTTTAAAAAGAATTGCCATTTTGAGGGTCTCAGCATGTTTTAAAACTCACAAAATTTTGTAAATGTATAAAGACCATCATTTGTATTACTCTGACAAAAAACTTATATATATACATGGCAAAAATGTCACTATAGCGCCCCCTGGAAAATTTTAAATAAGCAGCCCTCGCAGCCTGGTAAACCTACATGTATGAAATTCGGTAGACAGGTGGCTTATGCCGAGACCTACAAAAAATTCTCTTGGTGCCATGACCTACACTCAACAGGAAGTCTACCATTTTTCATTGAAGTTGCAACTTTTTTGGATTGTTGGCCATTCACAGGTGTCGTACTTTAACGAACTCCTCCTAGAGATTTTATCTGATCAACTTAAAATTTGGCATATGACATCGATGTTAAATTGCGAAGCTTTTTTGGATTCATCGAACTTTGTATCCGTGGCGTCGCGGTGAATTTCGATGTTCCGCCATGAAAATGGAAGTTTATTTTATGAGAATATGCTTTGGGAGATTTACATGAAACTTTACAGGCTTAATGATAGTTTAATTCCAAATATACCTATATGTTGATATTGGAGTGGGTGTGGTCAGGTGGATCTACAGCGCCCTCTTGACACGGCCATGTTGATATAAAAGTGCTTGAATGTTCATGAAATTTGGTCAGATCATTGCATTTGGTTTTCTGGGCAGTGCTGATTTTTTTGAAATTTTTTGGCCAAACAGGAAGTGAGCTATGAGTCATTTCCTGCGTTATTCCAAATTTTATGAACACACATTTGAAGGCCTTATCATACTCGAAAACTTGCAAAACTTAGCTAAAATTTTATTTGTCACATTGTCTTCAATTTGAAACAAAAATTGGCAGTAAATGAGGCATCATGGCTCTATAGCGCCCCCAGTACGATTTTTAAAAGAATTACCCTTTTGAGGGTTTCAGCATGCTCAAAAACTCACAAAATTTTGTACAATTTTAAAGACCATCTTTCCTATTACACTGATAAAAAATTTACAAATAGACGTGGCAAAAATGGCATTATAGCGCCCCCTGGAAAATTTCAAATAAGCAGCCCTCGCAGCCCGATAAACCCACATGTATGATATTCGGTAGACATGTGGAATATGCCGAGACCTACAAAAAAGTCTCTGGGTGCCATGACCTAGACCCAACAGGAAGGCTGCCATTTTTAATTGAAATTGCAACTTTTTAAAATTTTTTTGCCATTCACAGGTGTCGTACTTTAACGAACTCCTCCTAGAGATTTTATCCGATCAACTTAAAATTTGGCATATAATATCTAAAAACCTTGCTGACATTAAATTGCGAAGCTTTTTTGATTTCATCCAACGATGCATCTGTGGCGTCACGGCGAATTTTGATGTCCTGCCATGAAACAGGAAGTTGCTTTCACTTCCACATACTTTGTGGGATTTGCCTGAAACTTTCCAAGCTTGATAAAATTGTCCGCCCAAGTATAGATATATGCTTATTTTATATTGAGAGGTACCAGGTGGCTCCACAGCGCCCTCTAGATATGGCCATGTTCAGATTTAAGTGCTTGAAAGTTCATGAAATTTGGTATGATCATTGCATTAGTCATTCTCCGCAATTGTTAATTTTTTGAAATTTTTTTGCCAAACAGGAAGAGAGCTATGAGCTATTTCCTGCGTTTTTCCAAATTTTACAAACACACGTTTTAAGGCCTTAGAATGCTCCAAAACTTGCAAAACCATCCAAAAATTAGAACTGTCTTATTCTCTTCAATACATCCATCAATTGGCACTAAATGGGGCATAATGGCTCTATAGCGCCCCCAATAATATTTATAAAAGAATTGCTCTTTTGAAAGTCTAAACATGCTGGAAAATTTACAAAAATCGAAACACTCATGGAGCCCTGTATTACGATTACTGTGTTGTAGATTTTGTGCACAGGCTAGTCAAAATGGTATCATAGCGCCCTCCAGAAAATTTTTGCACTCCCATCAGGAAACCACATTGTAGGCGGTCCAGCTGTGTCCAATGGCTCTGAATGGACACCTGCAGCCATCAAGATCTTGCTGCCACCCCAATGTGCACAGGGGGGGCGAGGGCCCTTTCAACGCTGCTTGCAGCTTTAATTATTATTATTCTGCTGCGAGAACGCATTTTTGAAAGTTTTGCCATGCATGAAAACTCACAAAAATTTGCCGACACGTCAGTCATGGTGAAAATTGCAAAATATTATTATTTTTGTGCTTGGACATGCCCCAGTGGCTCTATAGCGCCACCAAACACACGGCCATTTTGGAACGCACTTGCTCGAATTCTCACGAAATTCAATAGGGTCAAAGTAGTAATAATAAATTTTTTTGTCAATTTTTTTGAAATTTTTTTGTCACACAGGAAGTGAGCTATGAGCCATTTCCTGCGTATTTTCAGATTCTACGAACACATTTTTGAGGGTCTTATCATACTCGAAAACTCACCAAACTTGGCTCATTGACTAAAAGTATTAAGTTCTTTCATTTGATATCTCATTTGCCACTGGGTGTGACATGGTAGCTCTATAGCGCCCCCTAATACATTATTGCATTTTTGAGGGCCTCAACATGCTCGAAAACTCACAAAACTTTGCAAACATATTAAGCTGGTCATACTTTTTACTAAAATATTGGGTTTACCGATAAATGTGGCAAAATTGCATTACAGCGCCACCTAGAAAATTTCAATGAAGCAGCCCTCGCAGCGTGTTTAACCTACATGTACAAAATTCGGTGGACATCTGTACTATGCCAAGACCTAAAAAAAAGTCTCTTGGAGCTATCACCTAGACTGAACAGGAAGTCCGCCATTTTTAATTGAATTTGCAACGTTTTTTAATTTTTTGCAATTCACAGGCGTCGAACTTTAACAAACTCCTCCTAGAGATTTTATCCAATCAACTTGAAATTTGGGACAGGCCATCTAAAGACCTTCGCCATGTTAAATTGCGAAGCTTTTTTGGATTTATCGAAAATTGTGTCCGTCGCCTTGCGGCGAATTTCGAAGTTCCGCCATGAAACTGGAAGTTGCTTTTATGAGCACATCCTTTGTGAGATTTGTGTGAAACTTTACAGGCTTAACAATAGTCTACTTCCAAATATACCTATTTGTTGATATTGGATTGGGTGTGGTCAGGTGACTCCACAGCGCCCTCTTGACAGGCCATGTTGACATAAAAGTGCTTGAATGTTCATGAAATTTGGTCTGATCATTCCATTTGTTTTTTTGGGCTATGCTTATTTTTTAGAAAATTTTCGGCCAAACAGGAAGTGAGCTATGAGCCATTTCCTGCGTTATTCCAAATTTTACGAACACACATTTGAAGGCCTTAGCATACTTAAAAACATGCAAAACTTTGCAAAAATTATATTTGTCTGATTGTCTTCAATTTGAGACAAAAATTGGCAGTAAATGTGGCATTATGGCTCTATAGCGCCCCCAATCAGATTTTTAAAAGAATTGCCCTTTTGAGGGTCTCAGCATGCTCAAAAACTGACAATATTTTGAACAATTCTAAATACCATCATTCTTATTACACTGATAAAAAATTTACATATAGGCGTGGCAAAAATGGCATTACAGCGCCCCCTGGGTAATTTCAAATAAGCAGCCCTCGCATCGTGGTTGACCTGCATGTATGAACTTCAGTGGACATGTGGAATATCCTGAGACCTAAAAATAAGTCACTTGGTGCCATGACCTAGACCCAACAAGAAGTTTGCCAGTTTTAATTGAAATTGCAAATTTTTTAGATTTTTCGCTATTCGCAGGTGTCGTACTTTAACAAACTCCTCCTAGAGATTTTATCCTATCAACTTAAAATTTCGCATATGACATCTAAAGACCTTGTCGATGTTAAATTGCGAAACTTTTTTGGATTCATTGAATTTTGTATTCGTGGCGTTGCGGCGAATTTCGATGTTCCGTCATGAAACAGGGAGTTGGTTTTACGCGCCTGTGCTTTTTGAGATTTGCGCGAAACTTAGGCTTGATTAAATTGTCTGCCTAAGTATAAATATATGCTAATATTAGACCGGGAGTGGCCAGGTGGCTCCACAGCGCCCTCTAGATACGGCCATTTTAAGATAAAAGTGCTTAAATGTTCATGAAATTTGGTGTGATCATTACATTAGTCCAGTGGTTCCCAAAATGCGGGGCGAACCCCCTAGTGGGGGCGCAGAGCAATTGCAGGGGGGGCGCAGGGTGCGGGATGCGAATTTTTTTTCCCCGACTAAAGTTCCGGACACCAACAGGAAATTATTTGCATACAGCAAATCGGCAACCTTGTTCCGGGCCACTGAAGGAATGTCTTGAGACAATTTAACTTTTTCTGTCTTTACTGGACTTGCACCGAGATAGGGTCTCGGAACCACTGACTGCACAGTCCTTTCTCGGCCCAGAATTCTGCGATTACATCGTAAATGCCCGCCTTACTCTCAACCATGCTCTCAACATAATTGTCGGCCAAATCATTCATCTAGCCTGCCATTGTCATAAATAATTTATGAATGTAGTTGTTCAAATATTTGAAGCTGGTAAAATGAGCTGGTTACAATCAATGTAGTCAAGCGATACCAAACTCGCTGCTTTTCTATCCTGCACTGATCTGGCATATAAACAATAAACTAGTTAGTGACACCAAACAAAATCCGATGAATATAAAGCAGAAGTAACCGAGATTGCGTCATCTTATTCTCGATAATATGAATGCTCTGTAAGCCTACAGATTACTTTTACCTGGCCGCGCTACTGAACGTTACTAACATATCCTCAGGTTTGGCAAGCGGTGTTCGTGAATTTTTTTCGCACTTCGCTGTCTGCTGTTAATATAGGTTGATTATGGTGCTTTCTTTCCGCATCATAGAAATATAATTTTAAGAAGACGGCTGTACTCCGGCAGAGGGGAGTGATACAGCCCAATGATTTTATACTTTAAAAGAGGTTTAGAATTATTAAATCTTCGTGTCCCTCATTTGAAAATTACGGTGGGCGTTTCCAAACCTGTCGATCATTTTTAATGTTTCCAGCTAGGCTAGACAAAAATCAGCTGTTCATAGCATTTATATTTTCTAGAATAAACTGACACAATCTCAGTTATTTTTACTTCATAAATGCAAGGCCAGTAAAATGAGAAAAATGTAACTATCTTAAGACACTCCATCCGGCACGAGGTCGCTGATTGGCTGTATGCAAATAAGTTTCTGTTGGTGTCCGGAAAATGCATTAATAGCAATGTTGTTAAGTATTTAATAAAAAAAAGGTGGTTCGTTATTTTGTTATTAATTTCCGTTCTGAAAGTAGCCTAGTTGTAGTTGATGACAACCTACAGTTTATGACAGTTGACCTTTTTTTTTTCAAAAAAGGTTGAAGTTTATATTAATTACAATGTGTGAAATTAACTGCAATGGACTCTGAAAACAAAATATGTGTATTACCTATTTTTTTTTTTGGGGGAGGGGTGGGGGCCGCAAAAATTTTCTTATGTACCAAAGGGGGGCCCAGCAGAGAAAGTTTGGGAACCACTGCATTAGTCATTCCGGGCAATTAGTAATTTTTTGAAATTTTTTGGCCAAACAGGAAGTGAGCTAAGAGCTATTTCCTGCGTTTTTCCTAATTTTACGAACGCACGTTTTAAGGCCGTAGAATCCTCCAAAACTTGCAAAACCCTGCACAAATTATAAATGTCTTACTCTCTTCAATGTCATTCATCAATTGGCACTAAATTTGGCATAATGGCTCTATAGCGCCCCCAATCAGGTTGTTAAAAGAATTGCCCTTATGAGGGTTAAAAATGCTGGAAAATTTACAAAAATCAACACATTCATGGAACCCGGTATTACAATTACTATATTGTAAATTTTGCACACAGGCATGTTAAAATGGGATCATAGCGCCCCCCAGAAAATTTTTGCACTCCCCTCTGGAATCCATATTGCACACAATCTAGCAGTGCCCAAAGGCTCTGAATGGACACCTGCACCCATCAAGATCTTGCTGCCACCCCAACGTGCACGAGGGGGGCGAGGGCCCTTTCAACGCTGCTTGCAGCTTTAATTAGGGCCCGAGCACCGACCGGTGCCAGGGCCCGGAATGGGTCCTGGCACCGAAGGTGCGAGGAACCTATTGTTTTTGATGGGATTTTTATTCTTCTTCCTCTTCTTCTTCTTCTTTTTATTCTGCTGCGAGAACGCATTTTTGAGGGCTTTGCCATGCACGAAAACTCACAAAAATTTGCCCACACGTCAGTAGTGGTGAAAATTGCAAACTATTATTTAATTTGTGCTTGGACAGGCCCTGGTAGCTCTATAGCGCCACCAAACACCCGGCCATTTTGGAACGCACTTGCTCGGATTCTAATGAAATTTTATAGGGTCATAGTAGTCATCATAAATTTTTTTGTCAATTTTTTTGAAATTTTTTTGCCACACAGGAAGTGAGCTATGAGCCATTTCCTGCGTTTTTTCAGATTTTACAAACACATTTTTGAGGGCCTTACCATACTCGAAAACACACCAAACGTGGCTTATTGACTAAAAATATTAAGTTCTTTGATTCAATATCTCATTTGGCAGTGAGTGAGACATGGTGGCTCTACAGCGCCCCCTAATACATAATTGCATTTTTGAGGGCATCAACATGCTCGAAAACTCACAAAACTTTGCAAACATATTAAGCTGGTCATACTCTTTACTAGGATATAGGGTTTGAAGAAAAATGTGGCAAAATTGCATTACAGCGCCACCTAGAAAATTTCAATGAAGCAGCCCTCGCAGCGTGTTGAATCTACATGTTCCAAATTCGGTGGACATATGTACTATGCCAAGACCTAAAAAAAAGTCTCTTGGTGCCATGACCTAGACTCAACAGGAAGTCCGCCATTTTTAATTGAATTTGCAATTTTTAAAAATTTTTTGCAATTCACAGGCATCGTACTTTAACGAACTCCTCCTAGAGATTTTATCTGATCAACTTCAAATTTGGCATATGACATTGAAAGACGTCGTCGATGTTAAATTGTGAAGCTTTTTTGGATTCATCGAACTTTGTATCCGTGGCGTCGCGGCGAATTTCGATGGTCAGGTCGAAGGTGGCTCCACAGCGCCCTCTTGACACGGCCATGTTGAGTTAACAGTGCTTGAATGTTCATGAAATTTGGTCTGATCATTACATTTGTTTTTTTGGGCAATGCTTATTTTTTTGAAATTTTTCGGCCAAACAGGAAGTGAGCTATGAGCCATTTCCTGCGTTATTCCAAATTTTACGAACACACGTTTGAAGCTTTTAGCATACTCGAAAACTTGCAAAACTTTGCAAAAATTATAATTGTCTGATTGTCTTCAATTTGAGACAAAAATTGGCAGTAAATGTGGCATAATGGCTCTATAGCGCCCCCAATACGATTTTTAAAAGAATTGCTCTTTTGAGGATCTCAGCATGCTGAAAAACTCACAAAATTTTGTACCATTCTAAAAACCATCATTCCTATTACACTGATAAAAAAATACATATAGAGTTGGCAAAAATGGCATTATAGCGCCCCCTGGAAAATTTCAAATAAGCAGCCCTCACATCGTGGTTGACCTGCTTGTATGAAATTCGGTGGACATGTAGAATATTCTGAGATCTCAAAAAAAGTCACTTGGTGCCATGACCTAGAGTCACAAGGAAGTTCGCCATTTTAAATTGAAATTATAACTTTTTTACATTTTTCGCCATTCGCAGGTGTCGTACTTTCACGAACTCCTCCTAGAGATTTTATCCGATCAACTTAAAATTTGGTGAATAGTATCTCAAGACGTTGCCGATGTTAAACTGCGAAGCTTTTTTGGGCTCATCGAACGACGCATCCGTGGCGTCGCGGCGAATTTTGATGTCCCGCCATGAAACAGGAAGTTGCTTTTAGTCCCACATCCTTTGTGGGATTTGCCTGAAACTTTCCAAGCTTGATAAAATTGTCCTCCCAAGTATAAATTTATGTAAATATTAGATCGAGAGGTACCAGGTGGCTCCACAGCGCCCTCTAGATATGGTCATGTTAAGATAAAAGTGCTTGAATGTTCATGAAATTTGGTGTGATCATTGCATTCGTCATTCCCCGCAATTGTTAATTTTTGAAATTTTTTTGCCAAACAGGAAGTGAGCTATGAGCTATTTCCTGCGTGTCTCCAAATTTTACGAACACACATTTTAAGGCCTTAGAATGCTCCAAAACTTGCAAAAACCTTGCAAAAATTAAAAATGTCTCATTCTCTTCAATTTCATCCATCAATTGGCACTAAATGTGGCATTTTGGCTCTATAGCGCCCCCAATAATATTAATAAAAGAATTGCTGTTTTGGAAGTCTAAACATGCTGGAAAATTTAAAAAAATCAACACACTCATGGAGCTCGATATTACGATTACTATACTCAGCAACAAAAGTTTCTGTGACACCATTTATGTGTATGTTATAAATGACACGCAAAGATCTCAATGCAATCAATATGTTTATTTAACAGGAGAAACACTGACTTTTCAGTGCCAACGTCACTCAAAACGAAAAATGTCATTTTCATGCGTCATGAAGCACATGTCTGACGTCTAACCAATTGTGACCTTCACACTTCAATACCGGGTGTGACTTCCTCGTGCCATGATGCAAGCAAGGCATCTCCGGCGCATGGACCGAATCAGATGTGCCAGAAATTGCTGTGGGATGTCATTCCAAATCTGACGTAGACGTTGTCGCAATTCCTGAAGTGTAGCTGGCGGGTTATCCAACCGCCGCAAACGTCGATCCATCTCGTCCCAAAGATGCTCGATTGGGGACATGTCTGGGGATCTGGCTGGCCATGGCAGGACATTGACATGTTGTTGCATCAGATACTGCTGTACAATCCTTGCAACGTGTGGTCTGGCGTTATCATGTTGCAGCGTTATTCCGGGACCATGTTGCATCAAAAACGGTACCACCAATGGCCGTAGCACTTCATCGCGATATCTTTGACCTGTCAGATTTCCATCAATAACAAGCAAATCTGTTCTGTTTCTAGCCGTGATCCCCCCCCAAATCATGACACTACCACCTCCAAAACGATCAAATTCCTGAACACAGTTGTTGGCATAACGTTCTCCACGTCGACGGTATACACGTAAACGACCATCACATCGGTTAAGCATGAATCTTGATTCATCAGTGAAGAGTACAAGATCCCACTGACGTTGGATCCACCGTCGATGTTGTTGTGCCCACTGTAGACGCAGTCGTCGGTGTTGTACTGTGGGTATTGGACGTCTTGCTGGCCGACGTGGGACAATGCCAAAATGACGGAGACGGCGACGGATTGTCTGTGCAGACAGTCGCCTCGAACCAGGTATCGTTCTTGCAGTTATGGTTAAAGGTTGGAATCGATTTCAGAGATGGGTTGTTCGAATCCAGTTGTCCTGTCTGGGAGTGGTTACTCGTGGACGGCCGCTGCGAGGACGGTCTCTGACATGTCTTGTCTGCTGATGACGCTGCCATAAGTTCCAAATGGTGTTTCGGTGGACATTCAGGCGATGAGCTACTTCCCTCTGCGAGGTTCCGGATTCAATCATCCCAATGGCCCTCCACCGATCATTTTCAGACAGTCTTGGCATTTAGAGGGTAGAGTTCCTGATCCGAAATGGCTGTGTTTTCGATAAGTGATGCTTCCGTCGTTCATCAGGCACAATGTGAACATTCCAAAAATTCTCCTCTTTTATTGCCATCCACAAGCATGATTTACGCACATTTTCACGTGCAAAGTCATTTTCTCGCATTTTCATGATTTCCATTTCAATGTTGTATTTACGTGTACTGTTTCAGTCTGATATCACCATGTATGACATGGTCAGACATGTATTTCATAATTGCATTATGAAAAATAATTAACAACATTGGTGTCACAGAAACTTTTGTTGCTGAGTATATGTTGTAGATTTTGCGCACAGGCATGTCAAAATGGTTTCATAGCGCCCTCCAGAAAATTTTTGCACTCCACTCAGGAAACCACATTGTACGTGGTCCAGCAGTGTCCAATGGCTCTGAATGGACACCTGCACCCATCAAGATCTGGCTCCCACCCCAACGTGCACGAGGGGTGCGAGGGCCCTTTCAACGCTGCTTGCAGCTTTAATTTTTTTCTGTTTCTACTTGTGGATATCAAAGGTACGAGGAATGAAATTTGAGGTTCTTGCAATATTGAAAACTAAACACAACTTTGCATGACAGAAACTGAGAAACTTGTAAGCCATACACACACACACACACACACACACACACACACACTCTCTTTAGCTCAACATGAGAGGTGGGGGGGCGTTTTCACAACTGCTACATCACCGCAGCTTGTGCCCTTAGTCCCCGTTGAAACCCTCAGGATGGGGAGGGGGCTGTGCGTCCGGGTCCTCATGCTGGGGTGGAGGGAGGCCGGGCGGCAGCGCAACCCCACGGGGATCCTTTTTTCTGCAGAAAAAAGTAAACGAACTTTGGCTTGGATATTAACTTCTCTGCCTCCGACTGATTTTTTTCTCTGAGTCGCTTGAGTTTCTGTTTGTGAAGGTAATACCAGGAATATAAAATCAAAATTCTTTCAACACTTGGCATCTCTGTGATTATGGTATTGATCGTATGCACATTTTTGCGATTCACATATACGAATTAATTCACCGATGGTGCCCTAATCATGATATGAGCGCAGTCAATGGCTCCAATTACATTAGGAAAACCGAACTTTGCTGTAGCTTTGGTTGTTCTTTTAAATAGGCTATAATCCGCGCTCCTCTCTCCCTCGCACACTGCAATTCAGCTCAGCAGCAGCATCGCCAATTCCTCCTGTTCTTCAAAAAGGGTGTAAATCAAGGTACGCCATGCTCAAAATTGGTGTAAATGTCCAGACTTTTTCCCGTCAGGTTTGGGTTTGATAGATCCCAAATTTAGCAGAGAAAAGTGCATACGCACAAAACGGGGGGGGAAAAAGGTGTAAGAAAAGGTGTATCCACAATGATAAATGAGGCCCCTGGTGTACGCAAGTCTGAAAACAGCGAACAACCTGCAGGAACGAGTGCTGCTGTCAAAATAAATTATATGCAGCGATGCGGACGTCATGCTTGTTGTGATCTGTGCATTCTGCATGTCATGTTTAAGTTCTGTGCCTGGCCTAGCCATGTTTAGGATTTCTGTGTTTAGTGACCACTGCCTGCCCTTTGACTATTCTTAGGATTGTGTATTGTGTTTTGGTTATTTAGATTTCTTGTTTATTATTTTTTATGTTTAGATCACTCAGTTTTCCATGCCATGTTTTCATTTCCATGCTTTGCACTTTGTCTCCCCTGTCTTGTCAGGTGTGTATCTTTGCTCACGGTCCCTTGTTTTGCGTGCCACTCATTCAGGTGATTTATTGGTTTCTGGGTTTCAATCTTCTTTCATTATCTCGTGTTCTTCCTTCCTCTCTTTTACTGTCTTACTAACACATACTAACAGTTTATTGTTTTTGCTAATTACTAACCACACTAATCTTGTATATTTTTACTAACTTTCTAACATGCACTCGGGATTGTATAGCTGCACATAATAATTGACTAACAATCTCTCAGCAGTCGCTCAATTCTAATGTCCGCCTCCTTGCCTATCCCTAATTATCTCTGCTGCAAGTTTCTGTGGATTTCCACTTATACTTTGTGCTTTCCTTTTCTTTTATCTTGGCACTTTAGTACTCCTTTACCGGAGCTGTTGTTTTGTACTTTGGTTTGTCTTGTGTTCCCTGTCTGCGTTTTGGCTACAGCCAAATTCATGTAATTAGTTTATTCCTCATGTGTCTCTCCCTGATCATTGTTACCATTGATTGCACCTGTTCTCCCTGGTCATGTGTTTACCCCGTATGTGTATATAAGATGTCTGTTTGGTTCACACTCTTGTCAGATTGTTTTTCCTAGTGCCACGTTTCTCGCCTCGATTTCTCAGTGCTCATCTTTCTGACTGGATTGCCTGACTTTTGATTTTTGCCTCTGTGTTTTTGGATTACTGTTGCATCTGTGTGTTTTGACCATTTTTCTGCCCGACTACGAGATCTGTTTGCTGCCCTGGTAACGATTCGGATTACGTCCTTTGGATTCTGGCTTGCTTCTCTGAGAACTATTCTTGTGTACCAGACCCATTTCTGTCCGACTACGATTATTGTGATTGCTGCCCTGGTTTTTGATACTATTTTCGCCCAACTGGGTTTTGACTTTTGGATTGAACTCTGTACTTTTACCTTCTGCCCTGCGGGGGTCCTCCCCCTTTATTAATAAAACAAGCTCTACTGCATTTCCTGGTTCTCGCGACTGGTTCCTGATTGCATCATTACAATGCTGTTCTTATTGGTAAAATGAATAAATAGGCTAAATAAATGAATAAAAGTAGGTTGTTTCCAAATCTAAGTGTAATGAATTTCTCTACACAGATGTCATCAATTAATGAAATACATTTATTTAATAAATTGCACCTATGTTGAGAAATTACTTGCACTTATTTGGAAACAACCTGCTTGTCAGGCCAAATGGCTGGCAATTACAATCAATTTGATTAAGCGCAATGCCTGGCTTCACAGATATGCAGTGTGATGGGTCAGATGCTCTTCCGATCAGATACATATCAGCTAACAAACACTGACCGTGATCACATTTTGACAATGGCTGATCTTCTATTGCTTCAGGAATAAGCTTCTGTCCAACGTGAGAGGAACTGTCGGCAGAGAGAAGATCTCCTCCGGGGAAGTAACGAGTGGCTGCTCGTTTTGTGTGGTACCCAATAAAATGTCATAGAGTAATACTATTGAAAGTAAAATGAAGAATGATCTCTGCAGACTGTACTTTAACAATTACCCTCATGCAGCTTCGATCGAGGTGGTGGGGACTCATCCGGTCCTTGAACAGTGACAGCTGGAGGTTGGAGTCTGGTAGGCCTCCACCGGTCCGTGCGCTGCTGAGCCTAAGCACGTTTTTTGGTGGCGATCTTCAAATCGGACCACATTTTTTTTTAACCTACATGTAAAGCATTTGGATTGTCAATTATGTAGGCTGTATCACATGAAATATCATGGATCTATAAATTGAATTTATTTAGGCTGATGTTATTCGCACTTATACGTGTGGCCAATGCTGATTTTTTTTCTTGGCCACACATGCGCCAGTTGATAACCATTCCAGTGCCACTTATAGAAAGTACCACTTAACCCTGGAGAACCCACAGGGTCAAATTTCACCTCACCTAATTAGCCCCTACCCTACATTAGCAGATGTCAATTTTTATGCTAAGTTAATATTTTTCTTGAGGAAAAAAGATGTCTTTGGTTCTCCAGGGTTAAAATAAGTTTAGCAAAGAAAATTTTTTTAGCTTCCGACACACTTAAAATAAGTGTGGGCAATGTAAAAATGTGCATCTGGGCACACAAGTGCGAATAGTCGCTTTGATTTATTAATGAATTAAATCAAACGTCTGCTGCACTCCGGTTTTCCACCCCAACGTGGTTTACCACGGCATCAATAGTTTCCAAACTGCAGCCTGCCATTATGCCACTTTTAAAGCTTCAAAATAAAAATATTTTGTTTTTCTCCACCTCAGACGTGATCATTTATATTTCCTCCTCAGTGAAGTTCTTTCTTCTTTGCCGTCTTTTGAGAGTCCCTGTTTTAAAGTGGGCAGGACTATGCTTCCTGGCGTATGAATTTATAGGGGCGTGTCATGTAAATTACGATGGTTTCAGCCGCCAGATTTATCAATGCCATGGCAGTTCTACATCGAAATCTGCGACGTACACGCTTCTAGTAAATCAGACGTGACACCTGGAGAACGCTGATATTTACACCAGAATCTACACCAGATCCTAAATGAGGGCCAATGTATTTGAATGCATTGTAATTGTTAAATTTTTGTTTTCCTCATTTTTAGACGACGAAATGGACTCGGCATCCTCCACAGTGGCCAAAAGTATGTATGAAATCTCATGGGAATATCTGAAAACTGATGCCTATGGTTATTTAAGCAAAAGACTTCACGGGAGAATGTCATAAAAACTGATTTATGACATTAAATCACATCCATTTCATGCACAAAAGGCACAATGGCCCTCATTTATCAAACTTGCATAGGATCTGGTGTAGATTCTGGTGTGAATATCAGCGTTCGCCACGTGTCAGGTCTGATTTACTAAAAGTGTGTATATCGCTTATTTAAGAACCTCACCGTAGAGGAAATATAAATTATCACGTCCAAGGTGGAGAAAAACAAAATAATTTTATTAGGAAGCCTTAAAAGTGGCATAAACGGAGCCCAGAAGGCTGCAGTTTAGAAAACTATTGATGCTGCGGCAAACCCTGTTGGGGTGAAAAACCGGAGTTCAGCAGGCGTTTGATGTAATTCATTAATTTAAAAAATCGAAGCGACCTTTCGCACTTGTGTGCCCAGATGCGCATTTCTCCATTGCCCACACTTATTTTAAGTGTGTCCAAAGCTATAATTCTTTTCTTGGCCAAACTTATTTTAAGCGGTACTTTCTATACGTGGCACTGGAATGGTCATCAACTGGCGCACATAAGTGTGGCCAAGAAAAAAAAAGAGCATTGGCTACACATATAACTGCAAATAACATCGGTCTTAATAAATTCAATTAATAGATCCATGATATTTCATGTTATAAAGCCTACATAATCGACAATCCAAATGCTTTACATGTAGGTAAAAAAAAGTGCTCCGATTTTAAGATCGCCACCAAAAAATGGGTTGCGGCGCTTAGGCTCAGCGGCGCACGGACCGGTGGAGGCCAACCAGACTCCAACCTCCAGCTGTCACCGTTCCAGGAGCGGATGAGTCCCCACCGCCTCGATCGGAGCTGCATGAGGGTAATTGCTAAAATACAGCCTGCAGAGATCACTCTTCATTGTACTTTTAATAGTATTACTCTATGACATTTCATTAAGTACCACAAAAAGTCATTTTGACAGCTGCACTAGTTCCTGCAGGTTGTTCCCTGTTTTCAGATTTGCGTACACCTGGTCTGGGCTGGCGTGGGATTTTTGCGGACCGTTCGCTCACGTTCAGATTCATAAATGCCGATTATTGCGGGAGATTTGTCGTACACCCATTTTTTTGGTGTATGCAAGTTTGATAAATGAGGGCCAATAACACCAGATAAAATATGGAAAAACAGAATATAAATATTAAATGTGCTAATTTGTGTAAAAAGCCAGCAGAAGTGTTTCATTTAAAGGTGACATTTGCACTTTACAACCAACAGGGCCAAAAGTTTACATCATAGGGGACAGCTACATCCGCTGTGCGGAAAACCGTGCCAGGGAGACCAACCTAGGTTTAGATGCCCAGGTCCAGTGGTTTGGCTGGAGTGGCATGGTTTGGGGAAACCTCCTCCCCTTTATCCACCAGTGCCTGAGAGGAAGAGCTGTGCCAGAGGTCTTGCTGATCCACTGTGGCAGGAATGACCTCAGAAAACTCGAGTGTGAAGCTTGTCGCAGGGATCAAGCAGGACTTGGAAGATCTTCATCAGCAGTTCCCTCGGATGAAGATCATCTTCTCTGCCATTACCCAGCGATGCCGGTGGAGATCTTCCCATCCAAAGAAGATGGATACAAATAATACAAAGCCCGGCAATATGTCAGCAGTGTGATGGCTACCTTTGTTTTGTGTATTGGTGTAGAGATTTTGCATCATGGTCAGATAAAGCATAGAGATCCTGGCCAATTTTTGCATGACTGTATTCATTTCAGCCCTATGGGAAATTATATATTTTTAAGTAACATTGCCCTGCGTCTGAAAGACCAAATCCAGTAAGGTGATGCTGGATTTGGAGTTTCAACATCAGTTTTGGGCGCAAAAAAGGTCGTAGTTTGTTTGCTTTATGTGAAGTTTGATGTACTTTTCATTCATTTATTTTATTTTATTCTAGCCATCATACCTATTGTTTTCCCAGCTCTTCCTCTCCATCCACCTTCCTTTCTCTTTAATCTTTTCTCCAAACCATTTGCTTTCCCCCAGCCTTTCCACCTGATGGGGCCTCCTTCATGTTTCCCCACGGTGAATGTAGCCAGTGGGTTGTTGATGGGCCACAAACAACTACATGCAGTGTAGTTTTTGTTTAAATAATTTTTTCAGTGTAGTGAAATACTTTTTTTTAAATTTAACACTCATTTGCATGCCTGATTGACTGCAGCAGAGGAGATATATGTGAAAGAATTCCAGAGTGAAGTTTTTGCTCAATGTTAATGTAAAGATCTTGATTGTACATTACAGGATTAATTTACCACCATCACAGGAAATGTGCATTCAATTACATAGCATTTCTCATGTGCTCCCAGTCCAAGGACAGATGACTAGAGTCTTTGTTGGCAAACTGAAGGATCAGTATTCAAGATGAAGAGCCTTTGAATGAAATATTAAAAAAAAAAAAAAAAAGACAGTTTATGCCAATCTTTGAAGACGACGGCATACAAGGAAGGTGACATAGACGGAACAAGCATACATAAGAGAAGCCAGTTACAAGTCTATTATTATGCAATCAACATGGACTTATCTACCTCCTTGTAAATTACAGTCTAACAGAACCATTACAGGTTTCTGTGACAATGCATAGTTAAGCAGTTTTGACAAGCATTTTATCAGGTTTTCATTTACTAATTACTTCAGAAGTATTCTCCTGCAATACAACAAAATAATTGCTTGTGGCATGCTCCAAGTCTTCACTGGGTAATGCTGAGGTCTGAATTTGAGGGCGGCTTCTGTAATCACATGATGAAAACGACACTGAATTATTTGTGAAGCTTTTGTCTGAAACCTGAAGTTCAGTCTGCCCTACCATGACAGCAGAAAAATTGAATTCCAACCCACACATCTGGCAATTTTTCATATGGCAGGTTTGACATACATAAAATTATAGTGTGGAGTGATATGCAGCTTTATATTCTTAGAAACTAAATTCTTCCTGCTACCAGTTTACATTCCTTTTTATGTGGGGTTACAGCAAGCCTGATACAGAAATACTCCGCCAGTCAAAAACCAGCTGCACGCTAAAATATTTAGCTGAAACCACTGTAACTTGAATTATGGCACAAATTCTTTGTGTTTTTCCTCTTGACAACTGTATGCAAGGTCAGAACATTTACTTTCAATCAGAAATGCATTAACTATGGCTGAGATCTTGTATTGACATATTGAATGAATTTGAAAAATGCATGCACCTATTCCGACTTATTTGAAACGTGTTTCAAACATAGTCTATATTTGAAAAGACATCAAATTTCAAAATAACTTACTCTATTTTTCAAGAAATTATAAAGCTGATCAAGGAAAATATAATCTTGTCATTGTGCTATGCCCAAACTCAGCTCTGACCGTCAAAATTAAGATCCTGAAAGCGTTGCCTTAACAGATGGGTTTAATTGGCTGAATTAATTAATTAATCATAAATTGCCGTGTTCAAGGTCAGTTAACGTTAACTGAAGTCAGCTAGCTCGCTAGTTAAAGTTAAGGTGACTCCATAGCAGACACAGCAATAATTTATGTATAATTTAATACCGCAACATCTATTGCGCTACAAACATTATTAGGGCCCGAGCCGACTGAAAGTCGTCCGAGGACCCGATTGAAATCGTACTGTTTATTTTTATTATTACCTTCGCCAGCGACTTCGCTGACGAAGGTAATGTTTTGATCCCCGTGTATTTATTTGTTTGTGTGTCTGTCTGTATGTGTATCGAATAACTCAAAAAGTAACAAACGGAATTTCATAAAATTTGGTGGGTTGATTTGGCATGACCTGAGGATCAATCGATTAGATTTTGGGAGTGATCGGGTCAAAGGTCAAGGTCAAGGCCACGAAAAGGTCAAAACCGACTTTCGGCCATATCTCGGTCAATTTTTATCCGATCGGCATGAAACCAACGCCAGTGGCGAGGGATTCAGTGGCGTCGGCGAAGATATGCGCTCTACCGAGTGCCCGTTCTAGTTATTATTATTATTATTAGGGCCCGAGCCGACTGAAAGTCGTCCGAGGACCCTATTGAAATCGTACTATTTATTTTTATTATTATTATTAGGGCCCGAGCCGACTGAAAGTCGTCCGAGGACCCTATTGAAATCGTACTGTTTATTTTTATTATTCGGGCCTGAGCCGACTGAAAGTCGGCCGAGGACCCTATTGAAATCGTACTGTTTATTTTTATTATTATTAGGGCCCGAGCACGACTGCAAGTCGTCCGCGGAGGACCCTATTGAAATCATGCTGTTTATTATTATTATTAGTATTATTATTATTATTATTAGGGCCCGAGCACGACTGCAAGTCGTCCGCGGAGGACCCTATTGAAATCATGCTGTTGATTATTATTAGGGCCCGAGCACGACTGCAAGTCGTCCGCGGAGGACCCTATTGAAATCATGCTGTTTGTTATTATTATTATTATTATTATTATTATTCCTCCGACATTTCAAGGGCCAATTTCGCCCCTTTCCCAATGGTGAAAACGCATCTAACTTTCCAAAGACGTCCGGCCTCATCCGAAATTTGATATTTTTGTACGGTCGCACAGGTTTGACCCCAAATGCCGAAATAGCGCCCTCTAAACACGTTTCAAAATTCCCATAGGGAAATTCGGTTACTTTATCGTAGGCAGACGAAATTTGGTATTTATATGCTTTGTAACAAGGCATATAAAAAACTTCATTGGAGCCACGCCCTAAACCCAACAGGAAGTCGGCCATTTTGATTTGAATTTTTGAATGTTAAAACCAACTCCTCCTAGGGATTTCGTCGGATTGACTTAAAATTTGGTAAATATCATCGTCAAACCAAGTTGATCAAAAGTTGTGCTCTGCAGATCTGTAAGTCAAAGGGTGTGGCTGCTAGGGCGTGACAAATTTTAATGACTTGAGGAAAAAATTTCACAACGATCTCACACCCAAATACTTGATTGAAGTAACTTCAAACTTGCTGGACATGATGAGGGTACCGCCCTGAACGGCCTGATTTACTAACTTCTCACTTTGCTAATAGCGCCCCCCAGTGGTAACAGGAAGTGACCACTCGTTACTTCCACTGGTACTGATGACACAATGTTGAACCAATCAACTAATTTCTTCTTGTAAATCATTCAGAACAAGTTGCTGAAGCTAAATTATTAACCTTGTGTAGCTACGAGTAATGGCGTCCGTTTGGCGAAGCAGCGACTTTGGATCCCTCGCCATGAAAATACGTTTGGGATTCCCAATGCTCTCACACCCCCATACTTAACTGTAGTAGCTTCAAACTTGCTGGACATGATCGTTTCTTCGCCCTGAACATCCAGATACATTAAATTCCCACCTAACTCCTAGCGCCCCCCTGTGGTAACAGGAAGTGACCAGTTATTGCTTTCACTTGTACTGATGACACAAAGTTGAACAGACCAAGCTCATTCCACTTCTATTTCATGCAGAACAAATAGATAAAGCTACCCTATGAATACTGTGAAGCTACGCATAATGGCGTCCGTGTAGTGACGCAGCGACTTTCCATCACTCGCCATGAAAATACATTTGGGTTTTTGATGTCTTTAATAAACTTGTATCATCATAAAAATTGATTGACAGGTCAAGGGTGTCAAGCTCTCACATTTGATTCAGGCTCTTCCCATGAGAGCAGCAAAATGCCTCGATAGCGCCCCCTTGAAATTTTCAAAAACCCCTCCCCATAGGGGTTTTTTTGGAGTAGGAAGATGAAAATGTATTTGGCCAAGGCGCACAAAAAAGTCTCTGGCATCATTTGTCTTCTCCAAACAGGAAGTCAGCCATTTTGATTTTAACGTGTCATTTTTCCCTGATTTCCACACATTGTATTTTAACGCACTCCTCCAACAGATTTCATCCAATCAAAACCACATTTATTACTAAACATCAAGGGAACATGTTGATCAAAAGTTGTGCTCTGCAGGTCTGTAGGTCAGTGGGCGTGGCCGCTAACAGGAAGTGACCAGTTTTTACTTTCACTTGTACTGATGACACATAGTTGAACCCATCACCTTTATTCCCCCTGTACATGTAGAAGAAGTTGCTTAAGCTACCTTACGAATGCTGTGACGCTTTGAGTAATGGCGTGCGTGTGGCGATGCGGTGACAATGGATCCCTCGCCATGAATATACGTTTGGGTTTTTGATGTTGTTAATGAATTTTTATCATCATGGAAATTAATATGCCGGTCAAAGGTGGTGAGCTCTCACATCTGATTGGGCCCTTGCCTATGAGGGCAGCAAAATGCCTCGATAGCGCCCCCTTGAAATTTTCAAAAACCCCTCCCCATAGGGGTTTTTTTGGAGTAGGAAGATGAAAATTGGTACACGTGTGTATGTTGCCAATTGGAAAAAAAAAGTCTCTGGCACCATTGGTCAATTCCAAACAGGAAGTCAGCTATTTTGATTTCAGTGTATCATTTTGGCCCGATTTCCACTTATTGCATTTTAAAGAACTCCTCCTAGCGATTCCGTCCAATCAACCTAATATTTATTTCTGATCATCAAGAGACCATGCTGACCAAAAGTAGTGCTCTGCATGTCTGTCGCTAAATGGGCCTGGCCGCCATGATGTCCCCATTTCAGATGCCTCACCAAACACATTCGAGCTGCTCACTCTCCCTCATACTTCATCCAAATGGATTCAAAATTCCTGTACATAGTGAAAGCCCCACCCCGAACACTTTGATGTGCTGCTAAACAATCTAGCTCATCATGCCCCCTTATGGAAGCAGAAAATGCCACATTTTACATTGAAATTGGCCGATTTGCTTAAAACCTCACATTTGTGCTAAGGGTCTGCCCCTGAATGCACCTGCCCAAATTTGGTTACACTCTGAGCACTTTCTGGTGGATGAAGTATCAACTTATCATAACTCCTACAGCTTTGTCCGATTCGCTCGACACTTTCTCTCAGGTTGGGGCCGGCACTTAACGTGTCCAATGGTCGTGAGTGCACAGCTGCACCCGTCAGGATCTCACCACAACCCCAACGTGCACATGGGGGCGAGGGCCCGTTCAACGCTGCTGCAGCTTTAATTAGGGCCCGAGCACGACTGCAAGTCGTCCGCGGAGGACCCTATTGAAATCATGCTGTTTATTATTAGGGCCCGAGCACCGACCGGTGCCAGGAACCTATTGTTTTTGATGGGATTTTTATTCTTCTTCTTCTTCTTCTTCTTCTTCTTTTTATTCTGCTGCGAGAATGCATTTTTGAGGGCTTTGCCATGCACGAAAACTCACAAAAATTTTCCCACACGTCAGTCGTGGTGAAAATTGCAAAGTATTATTAGGGCCCGAGCACCGACCGGTGCGAGGAACCTATTGTTTTTGATGGGATTTTTATTCTTCTTCTTCTTCTTCTTCTTCTTCTTCTTCTTTTTATTCTGCTGCGAGAACGCATTTTTGAGGGCTTTGCCATGCACGAAAACTCACAAAAATTTGCCCACACGTCAGTCGTCGTGAAAATTGCAAAGTATTATTATTTTTGTGCTTGGACATGCCCCGGTGGCTCTATAGCGCCACCAAACACGAGGCCATTTTGGAATGCACTTGCTCGGATTCTCACGAAATTTTATAGAGTCATAGTAGTTATCATAAATTTTTTTGTAAATTTTTTTTGAAATTTTTTTGCCTCACAGGAAGTGAGCTATGAGCCATTTCCTGCGTTTTTTCAGATTTTACGAACACATTTTTGAGGGTTTTATCATACTCGAAAACTCACCAAACTTGGCTTATAGACTAGAAATATTACGTTCTTTGATTCGATATCTCATTTGGCACTGGGTGTGACATGGTAGCTCTATAGCGCCCCCTAATACATAATTGCATTTTTGAGGGCGTCAGCATGCTTGAAAACTCACGTTACTTTGCACATCTATTAAGTTGGTCATACTGTTTACTAGGATATAGGGTGTACTGATGAGCGTGGCAAAATTGCATTACAGCGCCACCTAGAAAATTTCAATGAAGCAGCCCTCGCAGCATGTTTAACCTACATGTACAAAATTCGGTGGACTTGTGTACTATGCCAAGACCTGAAAAAGAGTCTCTTGATGCCATGACCTAGACTCAACAGAAAGTCTGCCATTTTTAATTGAATTTGCAAATTTTTTTAATTTTTTGCCATTCACAGGCGTCATACTTTAACGAACTCCTCCTAGAGATGTTACCCCATCAACTTAAAATTTCGCATATGGCATCTAAAGACCTTGTCGATGTTAAATTGCGAAGCTTTTTTGGATTCATTGAACTTTGTATCCGTGGCGTCGCGGCAAATTTCAATGTTCCGCCATGAAACAGGAAGTTGGTTTTCCGCGCACATGCTTTGTGAGATTTGCGCAAAACTTTACAGGCTTCATAAGAGTCTACTTCCAAGTAGAACTATATGTTGATATTAGATTGGGTGTGGTCAGGTGGCTCCACAGCGCCCTCTTGAAACGGCCATGTTGAGATAAAAGTGCTTGAATGTTCATGAAATTTGGTTTGATCATTGCTTTGTTCATCTCGGGTTATATTAATTTTTTTGAAATTTTTTGGCTAAACAGGAAATGAGCTATGCGCCATTTCCTGCGTTTTTCCAAATTTTATAAACACATGTTTGGATGCTTAAGAATACTCGAAATCTTGCAAAAAGTTGCACAAATTATAATTGTCGTATTATCTTTAATTTTATCTATCAATTTACACTAAATTTGGCACAATGGCTCTATAGCGCCCCCAATCAGATTTTTAAAAGAATTGCCATTTTGAGGGTCTCAGCATGTTCTAAAACTCACAAAATTTTTGTAAATGTATAAAGACCATCATTCGTATTACTTTGACAAAAAACTTATATATAGACATGGCAAAAATGTCACTATAGCGCCCCCTGGAAAATTTTAAATAAGCAGCCCTCGCAGCCTGGTAAACCTACATGTATGAAATTCGGTAGACATGTGGAATATGCCGAGACCTACAAAAAAGACTCTTGGTGCCATGACCTAGACTCCACAGGAAGTCCGCCATTTTTAATTGAATTTGCAAATTTTTTTAATTTTTTGCCATTCACTGGCTTCGTACTTTAACGAACTCCTCCTAGAGATTTTATCCGATCAACTTAAAATTTTGAATTTAACATCTTAAGACCTTCTCGATGTTAAATTGCGAAGCTTTTTTGGATTCATTGAACTTTGTATCCGTGGCGTCGCGGCAAATTTCGATGTTCCACCATGAAACAGGAAGTTATTTTTACGCGCACATGCTTTGTGAAATTTGCGCGAAACTTTACAGGCTTTATAGGAGTCCACTTCCAAGTAGACCTATATGTTGATATTAGATTGGGTGTGGTCAGAGGGCTCCACAGCGCCCTCTTGCAACGGCGATGTTGAGATAAAAGTGCTTGAATGTTCATGAAATTTGGTGTGATCATTGCTTTGTTCATGTCGGGTTATATTAATTTTTTTGAAATTTTTTGGCTAAACAGGAAGTGAGCTATGCGCCATTTCCTGCGTTTTTCCAAATTTTATAAACACATGTTTGGATGCTTAAGAATACTCGAAATCGTGCAAAAAGTTGCACAAATTATAATTGTCTTATTATCTTCAATTTTATATATCAATTTACACTAAATTTGGCACAATGGCTCTATAGCGCCCCCAATCAGATTTTTAAAAGAATTGCCCTTTTGAGGGTCTCAGCATGCTCAAAAACTCCCAAAATTTTGTACAATTCTAAAGACCATAATTCCTATCACACTGAAAAAAAATTTACATAAAGGCGTGGCAAAAATGGCATTATAGCGCCCCCTGGAAAATTTCAAATAAGCAGCCCTCGCATTGTGGTTGACCTGCATGTATGAACTTCGGTGGGCATGTGGAATATCCTGAGACCTAAAAATAAGTCACTTGGTGCCATGACCTACACCCAACAGGAAGTTTGCCATTTTTAATTGAAATTGCAACTTTATTACATTTTTCGCAATTCGTAGGTGTCGTTCTTTAACGAACTCCTCCTAGAGATTTTATCAGATCAACTTAATATTTGGCAGATAATATCTAAAGACCTTGCTAATGTTACATTGCGAAGCAATTTTGATTTCATCGAACAATGTATCCGTGGCGTCGCGGCGAATTTTTATATCCCGCCATGAAACAGGGAGTTGCTTTTACTGCCACATACTTTGTGGGATTTGCCCGAAACTTCCTATGCTTGATAAAATTGTCCTCCGAAGTATATACTTATGCTAATATTGGATCAAGAGGTGCTAGGTGGCTGCACAACGCCCACTAGATATGGTAATGTTAAGATAAAAGTGCTTGAATGTTCATGAAATTTAGTGTGATCATTGCATTTGTCATTCCGGGCAATGGTTAGCTTTTGGAAATTTTTTTGGCCAAATAGGAAGTGAGCTATGAGCTATTTCCTGCGTTTTTCCGAGTTTTATTAACACACGTTTTAAGGCCTTAGAATGCTCCAAAACTTGCAAAACCTTGCAAAAATTATAAAGGTTGTATTCTCTTCAATGTCATCGATCAATTGGCACGAAATATGGCATAATGGCTCTATAGCACCCCCAGTCAGATTTATAAAAGAATTGCCCTGTTGAAGGTCTAATCATGTTTGAAAATTTACAAAAATCAAAAAACTCATGGAGCTCGGTATTACGATTACTATGTTGTAGATTTTGCTCTCAGGCATGTTAAAATTCTATCATAGCGCCCTCCAGAAAATTTTTGCACTCCCCTCAGGAAACCACATTGTACGCGATCCAGCAGTGTCCAATGGCTCTGAATGGACACCTGCAGCCATCAAGATCTTGCTACCACCCCAACGTGCACGAGGGGGGCGAGGGCCCTTTCAACGCTGCTTGCAGCTTTAATTTATTTTGTGCTTGGACATGCCCTGGTGGCTCTATAGCGCCACCAAACACGCTGCCATTTTGAAACGCACTTGCTCGGATTCTAATGAAATTTTATAGGGTCATAGAAGTCATTATAAATTTTTTTGTCAATTTTTTTGAAATTTTTTTGCCCAACAGGAAGTGAGCTATGAGCCATATCCTGCGTCTTTTCAGATTTTAGGAACACATTTTTGAGGGCCTTATCATACTTGAAAATAGACCAAACTTGGCTTATTGACTAAAAATATTAAGTTGTTTGATTCCATATCTCATTTGGCAGTGGGTGAGACATGGTAGCTCTATAGCGCCCCCTAATACATAATTGCATTTTTGAGGGCATCACCATGCCCGAAAACTCACAAAACTTTGCAAACATTTTAAGCTGGTCATACTCTTTACTCGGATATAGAGTTTACAGATGGATGTGGCAAAATTGCATTACAGCGCCACCTAGAAAATTTCAATGAAGCAGCCCTCGCAGCGCGTTTAACCTACATGTACTAAATTCGGTGGACATGTGTACTATGCCAAGACCATCACCTAGACTCAACAGGAAGTCCGCCATTTTTAATTGAATTTGCAAATTTGTAAAATTTTTTGCCATTCACAGGCGTCGTACTTTAACTAACTCCTCCTAGAGATTTTATCCGATCAACTTAAAATTTTGCATATGACATCTAAAGACCTTGTCAATGTTAAATTGCGAAGCTTTTTTGGATTCATCGAACTTTGTATCCGTGGCGTTGCGGCGAATTTCGATGTCCCGCCATGAAACAGGAAGTTGGTTTTATGCGCGTATGCTTTGTGAAATTTGCCCAAAACTTTACAGGCTTCATAAGAGTCGACTTCTTAACATACCTTTATTTTCATATTGGATTGGGTGTGGTCAGGTGGCTCCACAGCGCCCTCTTGCCACGGACATGTTGAGTTTAAAGTGCTTGAATGTTCATGAAATTTGGTCTGATCATTACATTTGTTTTTTGGGGCTATGCCTATTTTTTTGAAATTTTTCGGCCAAACAGGAAGTGAGCTATGAGCAATTTCCTGCGTTATTCCAAATTTTGCGAACACATGTTTGAAGGCCTTAACATACTCGAAAACTTGCAAAACTTTGCAAAAATCATATTTGTCCGATTGTCTTCAATTTGAGACAGAAATTGGCAGTAACTGTGGCATAACGGCCCTATAGCGCCACATATCAGATTTTCGAAAGAATTGCCTTTTTGAGGGTCTCAGCATGCTCAAAAACTCACAAAATTTTGTACAATTCTAAAGACCATCATTCCTATTACACTGATAAAAAATTTACATATAGGCGTGGCAAAAATGGCATTATAGCGCCCCCTGGAAAATTTCAAATAAGCAGCCCTTGCATCGTGGTTGACCTGCATATATGAACTTCGGTGGACATGTGGAATATCTTGAGACCTAAAAAAAAGTCTCTTGGAGCCATGACCTAGACCCAACAGGAAGTTTGCCATTTTTAATTGAAATTTCAACTTTTTTAGATTTTTCGCCATTCGCAGGTGTCGTACTTTAACGAACTCCTCCTAGAGATTTTATTCGATCAACTTAAAATTTCGCATATGATGTCCAAAGACCTTGTCGATGTTAAATTGCAAAGCTTTTTTGTATCAATCGAACTATGTATCTGTGGCGTCACGGCGAATTTCGATGTTCCGCCCTGAAACAGGTAGTTGGTTTTACGCGCACATGCTTTGTGAGATTTGCGCGAAACTTCAAAGGCTTGATAAGAGTCGACTTTCAAGTATACCTATATGTTGATATTAGATTGGGTGTGGTCAGGTGGCTCCACAGCGCCCTCTTGACACGGCCATATTGAGATAAAAGTGCTTGATTGTTCATGAAATTTAGTGTTATCATTGCATGTGTCATGTCAGGGAATGATAATTTTTTTGAAATTTTTTTGCCAAACAGGAAGTGAGCTATGAGCCATTTCCTGTGTTTTTCAAAATTTTAGAAACACGTTTGGAAGCCTTAGAATACTCGAAATCTTGCAAAAAGTTGCACAAATTTTAATTGCCTTATTGTCTTCAATTTTATATATCAATTTGCACTAAATTAGGCACAATGGCTCTTTAGCGCCCCCAATCAGATTTTTGAAAGAAATGCCCTTTTAGGGGTCTCAACATGTTCAAAAACTCACAAAATTCTTTAAATGTATAAAGACCATAACTTTGACAAGAAACTTACTTATAGGCTTGGCAAAAATTTCATTATAGCGCCCCCTGGAAAATTTCAAATAAGCAGCCCTCGCAGCCCGGTAAACCTACATCTATGAAATTTGGTATACATGTGGAATATGCCGAGACCTGAAAAAAAGTCTCTTGGTGCCATGACCTAGACTCAGCAGGAAGTCCGCCATTTTTAATGGAAATTGCAACTTTTTTGGATTTTTCGCCATTCACAAATGTCGTACTTTAACGAACTCCTCCGAGAGGTTTTATCCGATCAACTTACAATTTGGCAACTGATATTACGAGACATTGCCGATGTTAAATTGCGAAGCTTTTTTGGATTCATTGAACGATGAATCCAAGGCGACGCGGCGAATTTCGATGTTCCGCCATGAAACCGGAAGTTGGTTTTACTCCAACATACTTGGTGGGATTTGCCTGAAACTTTCGAAGCTTCATAAAAGTGACCTCCCAAATATAAATATATGCTGATATTGGATCAGGAGGTGCCAGGTGGCTCCACAGCGCCCTCTAGATATGGCCATGTTAAGATAAACGTGCTTGAATGTTCATGAAATTTGGTGTGATCATTGCATTAGTCATTCCGAGCAATGGTTAATTTTCTAAAAATTTTTGGCCAAACAGGAAGTGAGCTATGAGCTATTTCCTGCGTTTTTCCAAATTTTACGAAAACACGTTTAAAGGCCTTAGAATGCTCCAAAATTTGCAAAACCCCACAAATTATAAATGTCTTCTTCTCTTCAAAGTCATCCATAAATTGGCACTAAATGTGGCATAATGGCTCTACAGCGCCTCCAATCAGATATATAGAAGATTTGCTTTTCTGAAGGTCTAAACATGCTGGAAAATTAACAAAAATCAACACACTCATGGAGCTCGGTATTACGATTACTCGGTTGTAGATTGTGCACAGGCATGTCAAAATGGTACCATAGCGTCCTCTAGAAAATTTTTGCACTCCCCTCAGGATACCACAAGGTATGCAGTCCAGCAGTGTCCATTGGCTGTGAATGGACACCTGCACCCATCAAGATCTTGCTGCCACCCCAACGTGCACGAAGGGGGCGAGGGCCCTTTCAACGCTGCTTGCAGCTTTAATTAGGGCCCGAGCACCGACCGGTGCCGGAGCCCGGAACGGGTCCTGGCACCGAAGGTGCGAGGAACCTATTGTTTTTGATGGGATTTTTATTATTCTTCTTCTTCTTCTTCGTCTTCTTCTTCTTCTTCTTCTTCTTCTTTTTATTCTGCTGCGAGAACGCATTTTTGAGGGCTTTGCCATGCACGAAAACTCACAAAAATTTGCCCACACGTCAGTCGTCGTGAAAATTACAAATGATTATTAATTTTGTGCTTGGACATGCCCCAGTGGCTCTATAGCGCCACCAAACACACGGCCATTTTGGAACGCACTTGCTCGGATTCTCATGAAATTCGACAGGGCCACAGCAGTCATAATAAATTTTTTTGTCAATTTTTTTGAAATTTTTTTGCCGCACAGGAAGTGAGCTATGAGCCATTTCCTGCGTTTTTTCAGATTTTACGAACACATTTTTGAGGGCCTTTTTATGCGCGAAAATTCACCAAACTTGGCTCATAGACTAAAAATATTAAATACTTTGATTCGATATCTCATTTGGCACTTGGTTTGACATGGTAACTCTATAGCGCCCCCTAATACATAATTGCATTTTTGAGGGCCTCAGCATGCTCGAAAACTCACGAAACTTTGCAGACCTTTTAAGCTGCTCATACTATTTACTAGGATATCGGGCTTGAAGAAAAATGTGGCAAAATCGCATTACAGCGCCACCTAGAAAATTTCAATGAAGCAGCCCTCGCAGGGTGTTTTATCTACAGGTTCCAAATTCAGTAGACATATGTACTATGCCAAGACCTAAAAAAAAGTCTCTTGGTGCCATGACCTAGACGCAACAGGAAGTCCGCCATTTTTAATTGAGTTTGCAATTTTTTAAAATTTTTTGCAATTCACAGGCATCGTACTTTAACGAACTCCTCCTAGAGATTTTATCTGATCAACTTAAAATTTGGCATACGACATTGAAAGACGTCGTCGATGTTAAATTGCGAAGCTTTTTTGGATTCATCGAACTTTGTATCCGTGGCGTCGCGGCGAATTTCGATGTTCCGCCATGAAAATGGAAGTTGCTTTTATGAGCATATGCTTTGGAAGATTTACGTGAAACTTTACAGGCTTAATGATAGTCTAATTCCAAATATACCTATATCTTGATATTGGAGTGGGTGTGGTCAGGTGGCTCTACAGCGATCTCTTGACACGGCCATGTTGATATAAAAGTGCTTGAATGTTCATGAAATTTGGTCTGACCATTGCATTTGTTTTTCTGGGCTGTGCTGATTTTTTTGAAATTGTTCGGCCAAACAGGAAGTGAGCTATGAGTCATTTCCTGCGTTATTCCAAATTTTATGAACACACATTTGAAGGCCTTAGCATACTCGAAAACTTGCAAAACCTAGCTAAAATTTTATTTGTCACATTGTCTTCAATTTGAAACAAAAATTGGCAGTAAATGAGGCATCATGGCTCTATAGCGCCCCCAATACGATTTTTAAAAGAATTACCCTTTTGAGGGTTTCAGCATGCTCAAAAACTCACAAAATTTTGTACAATTTTAAAGAACATCATTCCTATTACACTGATGAAAAATTTACAAATAGGCGAGGCAAAAATGGCATTATAGCGCCCCCTGGAAAATTTCAAATAAGCAGCCCTCGCAGCCCGGTAAACCCACATGTATGAAATTCGGTAGACATGAGGAATATGCCGAGACCTACAAAAAAGTCTCTTGGTGCCATGACCTAGACTCAACAGGAAGGCTGCCATTTTTAATTGAAATTGCAACTTTTTTTTATTTTTTTTGCCATTCACAGGTGTCGTACTTTAACGAACTCCTCCTAGAGATTTAATCCGATCAACTTAAAATTTGGCATCTAATATCTAAAAACCTTGCTGACGTTAAATTGCGAAGCTTTTTTGATTTCATCGAACGATGCATCCGTGGCGTCACGGCGAATTTTGATGTCCTGCCATGAAACAGGAAGTTGCTTTCAATTCCACATACTTTGTGGAATTTGCCTGAAACTTTCCAAGCTTGATTAAATTGTCCGGCCAAGTATAGATATATGCTTATTTTATATCGAGAGGTGCCAGGTGGCTCCACAGCGCCCTCTAGATATGGCCATGTTCAGATAAAAGTGCTTGAAAGTTCATGAAATTTGATATGATCATTGCATCAGTCATTCTCCGCAATTGTTAATTTTTTGAAATTTTTTAGCCAAACAGGAAGAGAGCGATGAGCTATTTCCTGCGTTTTTCCAAATTTTACGAACACACGTTTTAAGGCCTTAGAATGCTCCAAAACTTGCAAAACCATCCAAAAATTAGAACTGTCTTATTCTCTTCAATACATCCATCAATTTGCACTAAATGGGGCATAATGGCTCTATAGCGCCCCCAATAATATTTATAAAAGAATTGCTCTTTTGAAAGTCTAAACATGCTGGAAAATTTACAAAAATCAAAACACTCATGGAGCCCCGTATTACGATTACTGTGTTGTAGATTTTTTGCACAGGCAAGTTAAAATGGTATCATAGCGCCCTCCAGAAAATTTTTGCACTCCCATCAGGAAACCACATTGTACGCGGTCCAGCTGTGTCCAATGGCTCTGAATGGACACCTGCAGCCATCAAGATCTTGCTGCCACCCCAATGTGCACAGGGGGGGCGAGGGCCCTTTCAACGCTGCTTGCAGCTTTAATTAGGGCCCGAGCACCGACCGGTGCCAGGGCCCGGAACGGGTCCTGGCACCGAAGGTGCGAGGAACCTATTGTTTTTGATGGGATTTTTATTCTTCTTCTTCTTCTTCTTCTTCTTCTTCTTCTTCTTTTTATTCTGCTGCGAGAACGCATTTTTGAGGGCTTTGCCATGCACGAAAACTCACAAAAATTTGCCCACGCGTCAGTCGTGGTAGAAATTGCAAAGTATTATTATTTTTGTGCTTGGACATGCCCCGGTGGCTCTATAGCGCCACCAAACACGCGGCCATTTTGGAACGCACTTGCTCGGATTGTCACGAAATTCCATAGGGTCATAGTAGCCATCATACATTTATTTGTCAATTTTTTTGAAATTTTTTTGCCTCACAGCAAGTGAGCTATGAGCCATTTCCTGCGTTTTTTCAGATTTTACGAACACATTTTTGAGGTCTTTTTCATTCTCCAAAACACACCTTACTTGGCTCATAGATTGAAAATATGAAGTTCTTTGATTCAATATCTCATTTGGCAGTAGTTGTGTTATGGTGGCTCTATAGCGCCCCCTAATACATAATTGCATTTTTGAGGGCATCAGGATGCTCGAAAACTCACGAAATTTTGCAATCATATTAAGCTGGTCATACTATTTACTAGAAAGTGGGGTTTACGGATGGATATGGCAAAATTGCATTACAGCGCCACCTAGAAAATTTCAATGAAGCAGCCCTCGCAGTGTGTTTAACCTGCATGTACAAAATTCGGTGGACATGTTTACTATGCCAAGACCTAAAAAAAAGTCTCTTGGTGCCATGACCTAGACTCTACAGGAAGTCCGCCATTTTTAATTGAATTTGCAATTTTTTTTTATGTTTTGCCATTCACAGGCGTCGTACTTTAACGAACTCCTCCTAGAGATTTTATCCGATCAACTTACAATTTCGCATATGACTTTTTAAGACCTGGTCGATGTTAAATTGCGAAGCTTTTTTGGATTCATCGAACTTTGTATCCGTGGCGTCGCGGCGAATTTCGATGTTCCGCCATGAAACAGGAAGTTGGTTTTACGCGCACATGCTTTGTGAGATTTGCGCAAAACTTCACAGGCTTGATAAGAGTCTACTTTCAAGTATACCTATATGTTGATATCAGATTGGGAGTGGTCAGGTGGCTCCACAGCGCCCTCTTGACACGGCCATGTTGAGATAAAAGTGCTTGAATGTTCATGAAATTTGGCGTGACAATTCCATGTGTTTTTTTGGGCTGTAATTATTTTTTTGAAATTTTTTAACCAAACAGGAAGTGAGCTATGAGCCATTTCCTGCGTTATTCCAAATATTACGAACACAGGTTTGGAGGTATTACCATACTCAAAAACTTGCAAAACTTTGCAAAAATTTTATTTGTCTGATTGTCTTCAATTTGAGACAGAATTTGGCAGTAAATGTGACATAATGGCTCTATAGCGCCCCCAATCAGATTTTTAAAAGAATTGCCCTTTTGAGGGTCTCAGCATGCTCAAAAACTCACAAAATTTTGTTCAACTCTAAAGCCTATCATTCCTATTACAATAATAAAAAATTTTTATCTAGGCGTGGCAAAAATGGCATTATAGCGCCCCCGGGAAAATTTCAAATAAGCAGCCCTTGCATCGTGGTTGATCAGCATGTATGAACTTCTGTGAACAAGTGGAATATCCTGAGACCTAAAAAAAAGTCTCTTGGAGCCATGACGTAGACCCAACAGGAAGTTTGCCATTTTTAATTGAAATTTCAACTTTTTTAGATTTTTCGCCATTCGCAGGTGTCGTACTTTAACGAACTCCTCCTAGAGACTTTATCCAATCAACTCAAAATTTGGCGAATAATATCTTAAGACCTTGCTGATGTTAAATTGCGAAGCTTTTTTGGATATATCGAACGATGTATCCGTGGCATTGCGGCGAATTTCGGCGTCCCGCCATGAAACAGGAAGTTGGTATAACTCCCACATACTTTGTGGGATTAGTCTAAAACTTTCCAAACTTGATAAACTTGTCTTCCCAAGTATAAATATATGCTAATATTAGATCGGAAATGGCCATGTAGCTCCACAGCGCCCTCTAGATACTACCATGTCAAGATAAAAGTGCTTGAATGTTCATAAAATTTGGTGTCATCATTGCATTAGTCATTCCGGGCAATGCTTAATTTTTTGAAATTTTTTGGCCAAACAGGAAGTGAGCTATGAGCCATTTCCTGTGTTTTTCCAAATTTAAGAAACACATGTTTGGAAGCCTTAGAATACTCGAAATCTTGCAAAAAGTTGCACAAATTTTAATTGCCTTATTCTCTTCAATTTTATATATCAATTTACACTAAATTAGGCACAATGGCTCTTTAGCACCCCCAATCAGATTTTTGAAAGAATTGCCCTTTTAAGGGTCTCACCATGTTCAAAAACTCACAAAATTCTTAAAATGTATAAAGACCATCATTTGTATTACTTTGACAAGAAACTTACTTATAGGCATGGCAAAAATTTCATTATAGCGCCCCCTGGAAAATTTCAAATAAGCAGCCCTCGCAGCCCGGTAAGCCTACATCTATGAAATTTGGTATACATGTGGAATATGCCGAGACCTGAAAAAAAGTCTCTTGGTGCCATGACCTAGACTCAGCAGGAAGTCCGCCATTTTTAATTGAAATTGCAAATTTTTTGGATTTTTCGCCATTCACAAGTGTCGTACTTTAACGAACTCCTCCGAGAGGTTTTATCCGATCAACTTACAATTTGGCAACTGATATTACGAGACATTGCCAATGTTAAATTGCGAAGCTTTTTTGGATTCATTGAACAATGAATCCAAGGCGACGCGGCGAATTTCCATGTTCCGCCATGAAACAGGAAGTTGGTTTTACTCCAACATACTTGGTGGGATTTTTCCTGAAACTTTCCAAGCTTCATAAAAGTGTCCTCTCAAATATAAATATATGCTGATATTGGATTAGGAGGTGCCAGGTGGCTCCACAGCGCCCTCTAGATATGGCCATGTTAAGATAAAAGTGCTTGAATGTTCATGAAATTTGGTGTGATCTTTGCATTAGTCATTCCGGGCAAGAATTAATTTTCGAAAAATTTTTGGCCAAACAGGAAGTGAGCTATGAGCTATTTCCTGCGTTTTTCCAAATTTTACGAAAACACGTTTAAAGGCCTTAGAATGCTCCAAAACTTGTAAAACCTTGCACAAATTTTAAGTGTCTTCTTCTTTTCAAAGTCATCCATAAATTGGCACTAAATGTGGCATAATGGCTCTACAGCGCCTCCAATCAGATATATAGAAGAATTGCTCTTCTGAAGGTCTAAACATGCTGGAAAATTAACAAAAATCAACACGCTCATGGAGCTCGGTATTACGATTACTCGGTTGTAGATTGTGCACAGGCATGTCAAAATGGTACCATAGCGTCCTCTAGAAAATTTTTGCACTCCCCTCAGGATACCACATTGTATGCAGTCCAGCAGTGTCCATTGGCTGTGAATGGACACCTGCACCCATCAAGATTTTGCTGCCACCCCAACGTGCACGAGGGGGGCGAGGACCCTTTCAACGCTGCTTGCAGCTTTAATTATTCTTCTTCTTCTTCTTCTTCTTCTTCTTTTTATTCTGCTGCGAGAACGCATTTTTGAGGGCTTTACCATGCACAAAAACTCACAAAAATTTGCCCACACGTCAGTCGTAGTGAAAATTGCAAAGTATTACTATGTTTGTGCTTAGACATGCCTAGGTGGCTCTATAGCGCCACCAAACACGCGGCCATTTTGGAACGCACTTGCTCGGATTCTCACGAAATTCGATTGGGCCATAGCAGTCATAATAAATTTTTTAGGTAATTTTTTTGAAATTTTTTTGCCGCACAGGAAGTGAGCTACGAGCCATTTCCTGCGTTTTTTCAGATTTTACAAACACATTTTTGAGGGCCTTATCATACTCGAAAACTCACCAAACTTGGCTCATAGACTAAAAATATTAAGTTCTTTGATTCGATGTCTCATTTGGCACTAAATGTGACATGTTGGCTCTATAGCGCCCCCTAATACATAATTGCATTTTTGAGGGTCTCAGCATGCTCGAAAACTCACGTAACTTTGCAACGATATTAAGCCAATCATACCTTTCACTAGGCTATGAGGATTACAGATGGATGTGGCAAGATTGCATTACAGCGCCACCTAGAATATTTCAATTAAGCAGCCCTCGCAGGGTGTTTAACATACATGTACAAAATTCGGTGGACATGTGTACTATGCCAAGACCTAAAAAAAAGTTCCTTGGTGCCATGACCTAGACTCAACAGGAAGTCCGCCATTTTTAATTGAATTTGCAACTTTTTTTTATTTTTTGTCATTCACAGGCGTCGTACTTTAACGAACTCCTCCTAGAGATTTTATCCGATCAACTAAAAATTTGGCACAGGCCATCTAAAGACATTCTTTATGTTAAATTGCGAAGCTTTTTTGGATTCATCCAAAATTGTGTCCGTGGCGTTGCGGCGAATTTCGATGTTCCGCCATGAAAATGGAAGTTGCTTTTATGAGCACATGCATTGTGAGATTTGTGTGAAACTTTACAGGCTTAATGGTAGTCTACTTCCAAATATACCTATATGTTGATATTGGATTGGGTGTGGTCAGGTGGCTCCACAGTGCCCTCTTCACACGACCATGTTGATATAAAAGTGCTTGAATGTTCATGAAATTTGGTCTGATCATTGCATTGGTTTTTTTGGGCTATAATTATTTTTTTGAAATTTTTCGGCCAAACAGGAAGTGCGCTATGAGCCATTTCCTGCGTTATTCCAAATTTTACGAACACACATTTGAAGGCTTTAGCATACTTGAAAACTTGTGAAACTTTGCAAAAATTATATTTGACCAATTGTCTTCAATTTGAGACAAAAATTGGCAGTAAATGAGGCATTATGGCTCTATAGCGCCCCCAATCAGATTTTTCAAATAATTGCCTTTTTGAGGGTCTCAGCATGCTCAAAAACTCACAAAATTTTGTACAATTCTAACGACCATCATTCCTATTACACTGATAAAAATTTACATATTGGCGTGGCAAAAATGGCATTATAGCGCCCCCTGGAAAATTTCAAAAAAGTAGCCCTCGCACCGTGGTTGACCTGCATGAATGAACTTCTGTGGACATATGGAATATCCTGAGACCTAAAACAAAGTCTCTTGGTGCCATGACCTAGACCCAACAGGAAGTCCGCCATTTTTAATTGAAATTGCAACTTTTTTTGATTTTTTGCCATTCACAGGCCTCGTACTTTAACGTACTCCTCCTAGAGATTTTATCCGATCAACTTAATATTTGGCAAGTAATATCCAAAGACCTTGCTGATGTTAAATTGCAAAGCTTTTTTGGATTGATGCAACGGTGTATCCGTGGCGTCGCGGCGAATTTTGATGTCCCGCCATGAAACAGGAAATTGCTTTTACTCCCACATACTTCGTTCGATTTGCCTGAAAGTTTCCAAGCTTGATAAAATATTCCTCCAAAGTATAACTATATGCTAATATTAGATAGGGAGTGGCCAGGTGGCTCCACGACGCCCTCTAGATACGGCCATGTTAAGTTAAAAGTGCTTGAATGTTCATGAAATTTGGGGTGATCATTGCATTAGTCATTCTGGGCGATGGTTAATTTTTTGAAAATTATTGCATAAACAGGAAGTGAGCTATGAGCTATTTCCTGCGTTTTTCCAAATTTTACGAACTCATGTTTTCTGGCCTTAGAATGCTCCAAACCTTAAAAAACCTAGCAAACATTATAAGTGTCTTATTGTCTTCAATGTCATCCATTAATTGGCATTAAATATGGCATAATGGCTCAATAGCGCCCCCAGTCAGATATTTAAAAGTATTGCCTCTTTGATCGTCGAAACATATTGGAAAATTTACAAAAATCAACTCACTCATGGAGCCTGACATTACGATTACCTTGTTGTAGATTTTGCACACAGGCATGTCAAAATGGTATCGTAGCGCCCTCTAGAAAATTTTTGCACTCCCCTCAGGAAACCACAATGCACACAGTCTAGCAGTGTCCAATGGCTCTTAATGGACACCTGCACCCATCAAGATCTTGCTGCCACCCCAACGTGCACGAGGGGGGCGAGGGCCCTTTCAACGCTGCTTGCAGCTTTAATTAGGGCCCGAGCACCGACCGGTGCCAGGGCCCGGAACGGGTTGTTTTTGATGGGATTTTTATTATTCTTCTTCTTCTTCTTCTTCTTCTTTTTATTCTGCTGCGAGAACGCATTTTTGAGGGCTTTGCCATGCACGAAAACTCACAAAAATTTGCCCACATGTCAGTCGTGGTGAAAATTGCAAAGTATTATTATTTTTGTGCTTGGACATGCCCTGGTGGCTCTATAGCGCCACCAAACACGCGGCCATTTTGGAACGCACTTGCTCGGATTCTCACGAAATTTTATAGAGTCATAGTAGTCATCATAAATTTTTTTGTAAATTTTTTTGAAATTTTTTTGCCCCACAGGAAGTGAGCTATGAGCCATTTCCTGCGTTTTTTTAGATTTTACGAACACATTTTTTGGGGTTTTATCATACTCGAAAACTCACCAGACGTGGCTCATAGACTATAAATATTACGTTCTTTGATTCGATATCTCATTTGGCACTGGGTGTGATATGGTAGCTCTTTAGCGCCCCCTAATACATAATTGCATTTTTGAGGGCCTCAGCATGCTTATAAACTCACAAAACTTTGCACACATATTAAGCAGGTCTTACTTTTAACTAGGATTTAGGGTTTACAGATAAATGTGGCAAAATTGCATTACAGCGCCACCTAGAAAATTTCAATGAAGCAGCCCTCGCAGCGTGTTTGACCTACATGTACAAAATTCGGTGGACATGTGTACTATGCCAAGACCTAAAAAAAAGTCTCTGGGTGCCATGACCTAGACTCAACAGGAAGTCCGCCATTTTTAATTGAATTTTCAAATTTTTAAAATTTTTTGCCATTCACAGGCTTCGTACTTTAACGAACTCCTCCTAGAGATTTTATCCGATCAACTTAAAATTTAAAATTTAACATTTTAAGACCTTGTCGATGTTAAATTGCGAAGCTTTGTTGGATTCATTGAACTTTGTATCCGTGGCGTCGCGGCGAATTTCGATGTTCTGCCATGAAACAGGAAGTTTGTTTTACGCGCACATGCTTTGTGAAATTTCCGCGAAACTTTACAGGCATTATAGGAGTTCACTTCCAAGTAGACCTATGTGTTGATATTAGATTGGGTGTGGTCAGGTGGCTCCACAGCGCCCTCTTGAAACGGCCATGTTGAGATAAAAGTGCTTGAATGTTCATGAAATTTAGTGTGATCATTGCATTGTTCATGTCGAGTTATTTTAATTTTTTTGAAATTTTTTGGCTAAACAGGAAGTGAGCTATGCGCCATTTCCTGCGTTTTTCCAAATTTTATAAACACATGTTTAGATGCTTTAGAATACTCGAAATCTTGCAAAAAGTTGCACAAATTATAATTGTCTTATTATCTTCAATTTTATATTCCAATTTACACTAAATTTGGCACAATGGCTCTATAGCGCCCCCAATCAGATTTTTAAAAGAATTGCCATTTTGAGGGTCTCAGCATGTTCTAAAACTCACAAAATTTTGTAAATGTATAAAGACCATCATTCGTATTACTCTGACAAAAAACTTATATATATACATGGCAAAAATGTCACCATAGCGCCCCCTGGAAAATTTTAAATAAGCAGCCCTCGCAGCCTGGTAAACCTACATGAATGAAATTCGGTAGACATGTGGAATATGCCGAGACCTACAAAAAATTCTCTTGGTCCCATGACCTACACTCAACAGGAAGTCCACCATTTTTAATTGAAATTGCAACTTTTTTGGATTGTTGGCCATTCACAGGTGTCGTACTTTAACAAACTCCTCCTAGAGATTTTATCTGATCAACTTAAAATTTGGCATATGACATTGAAAGACGTCGTCGATGTTAAATTGCGAAGCTTTTTTGGATTCATCGAACTTTGTATCCGTGGCGTCGCGGCGAATTTCGTTGTTCCGCCATGAAAATGGAAGTTTATTGTATGAGCATATGCTTTGGGAGATTTACATGAAACGTTACAGGCTTAATTATAGTCTAATTCCAAATATAGCTATATGTTGATATTGGAGTGGGTGTGGTCAGGTGGCTCTACAGCGCCCTCTTGACACGGCCATGTTGATATAAAAGTGCTTGAATGTTCATGAAATTTGGTCAGATCATTTCATTTGTTTTTCCGGGCTGTGCTGATTTTTTTGAAATTTTTTGGCCAAACAGGAAGTGAGCTATGAGTCATTTCCTGCGTTATTCCAAATTTTTTGAAGACACATTTGAAGGCCTTAGCATACTCGAAAACTTGCAAAACTTAGCTAAAATTTTATTTGTCACATTGTCTTCAATTTGAAACAAAAATTGGCAGTAAATGAGGCATCATGGCTCTATCGCGCCCCCAATACGATTTTTAAAAGAATTACCCTTTTGAGGGTTTCAGCGTGCTCAAAAACTCACAAAATTTTGTACAATTTTAAAGACCATCATTCCTATTACACTGATAAAAAATTTACAAATAGGCATGGCAAAAATGGCATTATAGCGCCCCCTGGAAAATTTCAAATAAGCAGCCCTCGCAGCCCGATAAACCCACATGTATGAAATTCGGTAGACATGTGGAATATGCCGGGCCCTACAAAAAAGTCTCTTGGTGCCATGACCTAGACCCAACAGGAAGGCTGCCAGTTTTAATTGAAATTGTAACTTTTTAAAATATTTTTTCCCATTCACAGGTGTCGTACTTTAACAAACTCCTCCTAGAGATTTTATCCGATCAACTTAAAATTTGGCATATAATATCTAAAAACCTTGCTGACGTTAAATTGCGAAGCTTTTTTGATTTCATCGAACGATGCATCTGTGGCGTCACGGCGAATTTTGATGTCCTGCCATGAAACAGGAAGTTGCTTTCAATTCCACATACTTTGTGGGATTTGCCTGAAACTTTCCAAGCTTGATAAAATTGTCCGCCCAAGTATAGATATATGCTTATTTTATATCGAGAGGTACCAGGTGGCTCCACAGCGCCCTCTAGATATGGCCATGTTCAGATAAAAGTGCTTGAAAGTTCATGAAATTTGGTATGATCATTGCATTCGTCATTCTCCGCAATTGTTAATTTTTTGAAATTTTTTTGCCAAACAGGAAGAGAGCTATGAGCTATTTCCTGCGTTTTTCCAAATTTTACGAACACACGTTTTAAGGCCTTAGAATGCTCCAAAACTTGCAAAACCATCCAAAAATTAGAACTGTCTTATTCTCTTCAATACATCCATCAATTGGCACTAAATGGGGCATAATGGCTCTATAGCGCCCCCAATAATATTTATAAACGAATTGCTTTTTTGAAAGTCTAAACATGCTGGAAAATTTACAAAAATCGAAACACTCATGGAGCCCTGTATTACAATTACTGTGTTGTAGATTTTGTGCACAGGCAAGTCAAAATGGTATCATAGCGCCCTCAAGAAAATTTTTGCACTCCCATCAGGAAACCACATTGTACGCAGTCCAGCTATGTCCAATGGCTCTGAATGGACACCTGCAGCCATCAAGATCTTGCTGCCACCCCAATGTGCACAGGGGGGGCGAGGGCCCTTTCAACGCTGCTTGCAGCTTTAATTAGGGCCCGAGCACCGACCGGTGCGAGGAACCTATTGTTTTTGATGGGATTTTTATTATTCTTCTTCTTCTTCTTCTTCTTCTTCTTCTTCTTCTTCTTCTTTTTATTCTGCTGCGAGAACGCATTTTTGAGGGCTTTGCCATGCACGAAAACTCACAAAAATTTGCCCACACATCAGTCGTGGTGAAAATTGCAAATTATTACTATTTTTGTGCTTAGACATGCCCCGGCGGCTCTATAGCGCCACCAAACACGCGTCCATTTTGGAACGCACTTGCTCGAATTCTCACGAAATTTGATAGGGTCATAGTAGTCATCATAAATTTTTTTGTAAAATTTTTTGAAATTTTTTTGCCGCACAGGAAGTGAGCTATGAGCCATTTCCTGCATTTTTTCAGATTTTACGAACACATTTTTGAGGGCCTTATCATACTTGAAATTTCACCAAACTTGGCTGATAGACTAGAAATATTAAGTTCTTTAATTCGATATCTCATTTGGCACTAAGTTTGACATGGTAGCTCTATAGCGCCCCCTAATACATAATTGCATTTTTGAGGGCCTCAGCATGCTCGAAAACTCACGTTACTTTGCACATCTATTAAGCTGGTCATCCTGTTTACAAGGATATAGAGTTTACTGATGAGCGTGGCAAAATTGCATTACAGCGCCACCTAGAAAATTTCAATGAAGCAGCCCTCGCAGCATGTTTAACCTACATGTACAAAATTCGGTGGACATGTGTACTATGCCAAGACCTAAAAAAAAGTCTCTTGGTGCCATGACCTAGACTCAACAGAAAGTCCGCCATTTTTAATTGAATTTGCAAATTTTTTTAATTTTTTGCCATTCACAGGCGTCGTACTTTAACGAACTCCTCCTAGAGATGTTACCCGATCAACTTAAAATTTCGCAAATGGCATCTAAAGACCTTGTCGATGTTAAATTGCGAAGCTTTTTTGGATTCATCGAACTTTGAATCCGTGGCGTCGCGGCGAATTTCGATGTTCCGCCATGAAACAGGAAGTTGGTTTTCCGCGCACATGCGTTGTGAGATTTGCGCAAAACTTTACAGGCTTCATAAGAGTCTACTTCCAAGTATACCTATATGTTGATATTAGATTGGGTGTGGTCAGGTGGCTCCACAGCGCCCTCTTGACACAACCATGTTGAGACAAAAGTGCTTGAATGTTCATAAAATTTGGTTTGATCATTGCATTTGTCATGTCAGGTTATGGTAATTTTTTTGGAATTTTTTGGCCAAACAGGAAGTGAGCTATGAGCCATTTCCTGCGTTTTTCCAAATTATATTAACACATATTTGGAAGCCTAATAATACTCGAAATCTTGCAAAAAGTTGCACAAATTATAATTGTCTTATAGTCTTCAATCTTCTACATCAATTTGCACTAAATTTGGCACCATGGCTCTATAGCGCCCCCAATCAGATTTTAAAAAGAATTGCTCTTTTGAGGGTCTCAGCATGTTCAAAAACTCACAAAATTTTGTAAATGTACAAAAATCATCATTCCTATTACTCTGATAAAAAGCATATATATATAGGCTTGGCAAAATTGTCATAATAGCGCCCCCTGGATAATTTCAAATAAGCAGCCCTCGCAGCCTGGTAAACCTACATGTATGAAATTCGGTAGACATGTGGAATATGCTGAGACCTAAAAAAAAGTCTCCTGGTGCCATGACCTAGACTCAACAGGAAGTCCGCCATTTTTAATTGAAATTGCAACTTTTTTTGATTTTTTGCCATTCACAGGCGTCGTACTTTAACAAACTCCTCCTAGAGATTTTATCCGATCAACTTAATATTTGGCAAATAATATCTTAAGACCTTGCTGATGTTAAATTGCGAAGCAATTTTGATTTCATCGAACAATGTATCCGTGGCTTCGCGGCAAATTTTGATATCCCGCCATGAAACAGGGAGTTGCTTTTACTGCCACATACTTTGTGGGATTTGCCCGAACCTTCTTCTGCTTGATAAAATTGTTCTCCAAAGTAAAAACATATGCTAATATTGGATCGGGAGGTGCTAGGTGGCTCCACAGCGCCCTCTAGATATGGTCATGTTAAGATAAAAGTGCTTGAATGTTCATGAAATTTGGTGTGATCATTGCATTCATCATTCCTCTCTTCAATACATCCATCAATTGGCACTAAATGGGGCATAATGGCTCTATAGCGCCCCCAATAATATTTATAAAAGAATTGCTCTTTTGAAAGTCTAAACATGCTGGAAAATTTACAAAAATCGAAACACTCATGGAGCCCCGTATTACGATTACTGTGTTGTAGATTTTATGCACAGGCAAGTCAAAATGGTATCATAGCGCTCCCAGAAAATTTTTGCACTCCCATCAGGAAACCACATTGTACGAGGTCCAGCTGTGTCCATTGGCTCTGAATAGACACCTGCAGCCATCAAGATCTTGCTGCCACTCCAATGTGCACAGGGGGGGCGAGGGCCCTTTCAACGCTGCTTGCAGCTTTAATTAGGGCCCGAGCACCGACCGGTGCCAGGGCCCGGAACGGGTCCTGGCACCGAAGGTGCGAGGAACCTATTGTTTGTGATGGGATTTTTATTATTCTTCTTCTTCTTCTTCTTCTTCTTCTTCTTCTTATTCTTATTATTCTGCTGCGAGAACGCATTTTTGAGGGCTTTGCCATGCACGAAAACTCACAAAAATTTGCCCACACGTCAGTCGTCGTGAAAATTGCAAAGTATTATTACTTTTGTGCTTGGACATGCCCCGGTGGCTCTATAGCGCCACCAAACACGCGGCCATTTTGGAACGCACTTGCTCGGATTCTCACGAAATTTTATACAGTCATAGTAGTTTTCATAAATTTTTTTGTAAATTTTTTTGAAATTTTTTTGCCTCACAGGAAGTGAGCTATGAGCCATTTCCTGCGTTTTTTCAGATTTTACGAACACATTTTTGGGGGTTTTATCATACTCGAAAACTCACCAAACTTGGCTCATAGACTAGAAATATTACGTTCTGTGATTCAATATCTCATTTGGCACTGAGTGTGACATGGTAGCTCTATAGCGCCCACCTAATACATAATTGCATTTTTGAGGGCCTCAGCATGCTTGAAAACTCACAAAACTTTGAAAACATATTAAGCTGGTCTTACTTTTTACTAGGATATAGGGTTTACAGATGGATGTGGCAAAATTGCATTACAGCGCCACCTAGAAAATTTCAATGAAGCTGCCCTCGCAGCGTGTTTGACCTACATGTACAAAATTCGGTGGACATGTGTACTATGCCAAGACCTAAAAAAAAGTCTCTTGGTGCCATGACCTAGACTCAACAGGAAGTCCGCCATTTTTAATTGAATTTGCAACTTTTTTTAATTTTTTGCCATTCACAGGCATCGTACTTTAACGAACTCCTCCTAGAGATTTTATCCGATCAACTTAAAATTTGGCACAGGCCATCTAAAGACCTTTCTTATGTTAAATTGCGAAGCTTTTTTGGATTCATCGAAATTTGTGTCCGTGGCGTTGCGGCGAATTTTGATGTTCCGCCATGAAAATGGAAGTTGCTTTTATGAGCACTTGCTTTGTGAGATTTGCGTGAAACTTTCCAGGCTTAATAATAGTCTACTTCCAAATATACCTATATGTTGATATTGGAGTGGGTGTGGTCAGGTGGCTCCACAGCGCCCTCTTGACACGGCCTTGTTGATATAAAAGTGCTTGAATGTTCATGAAATTTTGTCTGATCATTGCATTTGTTTTTTTGGGCTATGCTGATTTTTTTGAAATTTTTCGGCCAAACAGGAAGTGAGCTATGAGCCATTTCCTGCGTTATTCCAAATTTTACGAACACACGTTTGAAGGCCTTAGCATTCTCGAAAACTTGCAAAACTTGTAAAAATTATACTTGTCTGATTGTCTTCAATTTGAGGCAGAAATTTGCAGTCACTGTGGCATAATGGCCCTATAGCGCCCCCAATCAGATTTTCGAAAGAATTGCCCTTTGGAGGGTCTCAACATGCTCAAAAACTCACAAAATTTTGTACAATTCTAAAGACCATCATTCCTATTACACTGATAAAAAATTTACAGATAGGCCTGGCAAAAATGGCTTTATAGCGCCCCCTGGAAAATTTCAAATAAGCAGCCCTTGCATCGTGGTTGACCTGCATATATGAACTTCGGTGGACATGTGGAATATCTTGAGACCTAAAAAAAAAGTCTCTTGGAGCCATGACCTAGACCCAACAGGAAGTTTGCCATTTTTAATTGAAATTTCAACTTTTTTAGATTTTTCGCCATTCGCAGGTGTCGTACTTTAACGAACTCCTCCTAGAGATTTTATCCGATCAACTTAAAATTTCGCAAATGTCGTCTAAAGACCTGGTCGATGTTAAATTGCGAAGCTTTTTTGTATCAACCGAACTATGTATCTGTGGCATCGCGGCGAATTTCGATGTTCCGCCCTGAAACAGGTAGTTGGTTTTACGCGCACATGCTTTGTGAGATTTGCGCGAAACTTCAAAGGCTTGATAAGAGTCTACTTTCAAGTATACCTATATGTTGATATTACATTGGGTGTGGTCAGGTGGCTCCACTGCGCCCTCTTGACATGGCCATATTGAGATAAAAGTGCTTGATTGTTCATGAAATTTAGTGTGATCATTGCATGTGTCATGTCAGGGAATGATAATTTTTTTGAAATTTTTTGGCCAAACAGGAAGTGAGCTATGAGCCATTTCCTGTGTTTTTCCAAATTTTAGAAACACATGTTTGGAAGCCTTAGAATACTCAAAATCTTGCAAAAAGTTGCACAAATTTTAATTGCCTTATTGTCTTCAATTTTATATATCAATTTACACTAAATTAGGTACAATGGCTCTTTAGCGTCCCCAATCAGATTTTTGAAAGAATTGCCCTTTTAAGGGTCTCACCATGTTCAAAAACTTACAAAATTCTTTAAATGGATAAAGACCATCATTTGTATTACTTTGACAAGAAACTTACTTATAGGCATGGCAAAAATTTAATTATAGCGCCCCCTGGAAAATTTCAAATAAGCAGCCCTCGCAGCCCGGTAAACCGACATCTATGAAATTTGGTATACATGTGGAATATGCCGAGACCTGAAAAAAAGTCTCTTGGTGCCATGACCTAGACTCAGCAGGAAGTCCGCCATTTTTAATTGAAATAGCAACTTTTTTGGATTTTTCGCCATTCACAAGTGTCGTACTTTCACGAACTCCTCCGAGAGGTTTTATCCGATCAACTTACAATTTGGCAACTGATATTACGAGACATTGCCGATGTTAAATTGCGAAGCTTTTTTGGATTCATTGAACGATGAATCCAAGGCGACGCGGCGAATTTCGATGTTCCGCCATGAAACAGGAAGTTGGTTTTACTCCAACATACTTGGTGGGATTTGCCTGAAACTTTCCAAGCATCATAAAAGTGTCCACCCAAATATAAATAAATGCTGATATTGGATCAGGAGGTGCCAAGTGGCTCCACAGCGCCCTCTAGATATGGCCATGTTAAGATAAACGTGCTTGAATGTTCATGAAATTTGGTGTGATCATTGCATTAGTCATTCCGGGCAAGGGTTAATTTTCTAAAAATTTTTGGCCAAACATGAAGTGAGCTATGAGCTATTTCCTGCGTTTTTCCAAATTCTACGAAAACACGTTTAAAGGCCTTAGAATGCTCCAAAACTTGCAAAACCCCACAAATTATAAATGTCTTCTTCTCTTCAAAGTCATCCATAAATTGGCACTAAATGTGGCATAATGGCTCTACAGCGCCTCCAATCAGATATATAGAAGAATTGCTCTTCTGAAGGTCAAAACATGCTGGAAAATTAACAAAAATCAACACACTCTTGGAGCTCGGTATTACGATAACTCGGTTGTAGATTGTGCACAGGCATGTCAAAATGGTACCATAGCGTCCTCTAGAAAATTTTTGCACTCCACTCAGGATACCACATTGTATGCAGTCCAGCAGGGTCCATTGGCTGTGAATGGACACCTGCACCCATCAAGATCTTGCTACCACCCCGACGTGCACGAAGGGGGCGAGGGCCCTTTCAACGCTGCTTGCAGCTTTAATTCTTCTTCTTCTTCTTCTTCTTCTTCTTTTTATTCTGCTGCGAGAACGCATTTTTGAGGGCTTTGCCATGCACGAAAACTCACAAAAATTTGCCCACACGTCAGTCGTGGTGAAAATTGCAAAATATTACTATTTTTGTGCTTAGACATGCCCCGGTGGCTCTATAGCGCCACCGAACACGCGTCCATTTTGGAATGCACTTGCTCGGATTCTCACGAAATTTGATAGGGTCATAGTAGTCATCATAAATCTTTTTGTAAATTTTTTTGAAATTTTTTTGCCGCACAGGAAGTGAGCTATGAGCCATTTCCTGCGTTTTTTCAGATTTTACGAAAACATTTTTGAGGGCCTTATCATACTTGAAATTTCACCAAACTTCGCTTATAGACTAAAAATATTAAGTTCTTTAATTCGATATCTCATTTGGCACTAAGTGTGACATGGTAGCTCTATAGCGCCCCCTAATACATAATTGCATTTTTGAGGGCGTCAGCATGCTTGAAAACTCACGTTACTTTGCACATCTATTAAGTTGGTCATACTGTTTACTAGGATATAGGGTGTACTGATGAGCGTGGCAAAATTGCATTACAGCGCCACCTAGAAAATTTCAATGAAGCAGCCCTCGCAGCATGTTTAACCTACATGTACAAAATTCGGTGGACTTGTGTACTATGCCAAGACCTGAAAAAGAGTCTCTTGATGCCATGACCTAGACTCAACAGAAAGTCTGCCATTTTTAATTGAATTTGCAAATTTTTTTAATTTTTTGCCATTCACAGGCGTCATACTTTAACGAACTCCTCCTAGAGATGTTACCCCATCAACTTAAAATTTCGCATATGGCATCTAAAGACCTTGTCGATGTTAAATTGCGAAGCTTTTTTGGATTCATTGAACTTTGTATCCGTGGCGTCGCGGCAAATTTCAATGTTCCGCCATGAAACAGGAAGTTGGTTTTCCGCGCACATGCTTTGTGAGATTTGCGCAAAACTTTACAGGCTTCATAAGAGTCTACTTCCAAGTAGAACTATATGTTGATATTAGATTGGGTGTGGTCAGGTGGCTCCACAGCGCCCTCTCGACACAACCATGTTGAGATAAAAGTGCTTGAATGTTCATGAAATTTAGTTTGATCATTGCATTTGTCATGTCAGGTTATGGTAATTTTTTTGGAATTTTTTGGCCAAACAGGAAGTGAGCTATGAGCCATTTCCTGCGTTTCTCCAAATTTTATGAACACATATTTGGAAGCCTAAGAATACGCGAAATCTTGCAAAAAGTTGCACAAATTATAATTGTCTTATTATCTTCAATCTTCTACATCAATTTGCACTAAATTTGGCACCATGGCTCTATAGCGCCCCCAATCAGATTTTAAAAAGAATTGCTCTTTTGAGGGTCTCAGCATGTTCAAAAACTCACAAAATTTTGTAAATGTATAAAAATCATCATTTGTATTACTCTGATAAAAAGCTTATATATAGGCTTGGAAAAATTGTCATAATAGCGCCCCCTGGATAATTTCAAATAAGCAGCCCTCGCAGCCTGGTAAACCTACATGTATGAAATTCGGTAGAGATGTGGAATATGCTGAGAACTAAAAAAAAGTCTCTTGGTGCCATGACCTAGACTCAACAGGAAGTCCGCCATTTTTAATTGAAATTGCAACTTTTTTTGATTTTTTGCCATTCACAGGCGTCGTACTTTAACGAACTCCTCCTTGAGATTTTATCCGATCAACTTAATATTTGGCAAATAATATCTTAAGACCTTGCTGATGTTAAATTGCGAAGCAATTTTGATTTCATCGAACAATGTATCCGTGGCTTTGCGGCGAATTTTGATATCCCGCCATGAAACAGGGAGTTGCTTTTACTGCCACATACTTTGTGGGATTTGCCCGAACCTTTTTCTGCTTGATAAAATTGTTCTCCGAAGTAAAAACATATGCTAATATTGGATCGGGAGGTGCTATGTGGCTCCACAGCGCCCTCTAGATATGGTCATGTTAAGATAAAAGTGCTTGAATGTTCATGAAATTTGATGTGATCGTTGCATTCGTCATTCCGGGTAATGTTTAATTTTTTGAAATTTTTTGGCCAAACAGGAAGTGAGCTATGAGCTATTTGCTGTGTTTTTCCAAATTTTTCTGAAGACACGTTTTAAGGCCTTAGGATGCTTCAAAACTTGCAAAACCTTGCACAAATTATAAATGTCTTATTTTGTTCAATATCATCCATCAATTGGCACTAAATGTGGCATAACGGCTCGATAGCGCCCCCAATCAGATTTATAAAAGAATTGCTCTTTTGAAAGTCTAAACATGCTGGAATATTTACAAAAATCAACACACTCATGGAGCCCCATATTACGATTACTGTGTTGTAGATTTTGCGCACAGGCTAGTCAAAATGGTATCATAGCGCCCTCCAGAAAATTTTTGCACTCCCATCAGGAAACCACATTGTACGCGGTCCAGCAGTGTCCAATGGCTCTGAATGGACACCTGCAGCCATCAAGATCCTGCTGCCACCCCAACGTGCACGAGGGGGGCGAGGGCCCTTTCAACGCTGCTTGCAGCTTTAATTCTTCTTCTTCTTCTTCTTCTTTTTATTCTGCTACGAGAACACATTTTTGAGGGCTTTGCCATGCACGAAAACTCACAAAAATTTGCCCACAGGTCAGTCGTGGTGAAAATTGCAAAGTACTATTATTTTTGTGCTTGGTCATGCCCCGGTGGCTCTATAGCGCCACCAAACACACTGCCATTTTGGAACGCACTTGCTCGGATTCTCACGAAATTTGATAGGGTCATAGAAGTCATCTTATATTTTTTTGTCAATTTTTTTGAAATTTTTTTGCTACACAGGAAGTGAGCTATGAGCCATTTCCTGCGTTTTTTTCAGATTTTACGAACACATTTTTGAGGGCCTTATCATACTCGAAAAGACACCAAACTTCACTCATAGACTTAAAATATTAAGTTCCTTGATTCGATATTTCATTTGGCACTATGTGTGACATGGTGACTCTATAGCGCCCCCTAATACATAATTGCATATTTGAGGGCATCAGCATGCTTGAAAACTCACAAAACTTTGCAAACACATTAAGCTGGTCATACTATTTACTAAGATATAGGGTTCACAGATAGATGTGGCTAAATTGCATTACAGCGCCACCTAGAAAATTTCAATGAAGCAGCCCTCGCAGCGTGTTTTACCTACATGTACAAATTTCGATGGACATGTGTACTAGGCCAAGACCTAAAAAAAAGTCTCTTGGTGCCATGACCTAGACTCAACAGGAAGTCCGCCATTTTTAATTGAATTTGCAAATTTTTTTAATTTTTTGCCATTCACAGGCATCGTACTTAAACGAACTCCTCCTAGAGATTTTATCCGATCAACGTAAAATTTCGCATATGACATCTTAAGACCTTCGCAATGTTAAATTGCGAAGCTTTTTTTGATTCATCGAACTTTGTATCCGTAGCGTCGCGGCAAACTTTGATGTTCCGCCATGAAACAGGAAGTTGGTTTTACGCACACATGCTTTGTGAGAGTTGCGCGAAACTTCACAGGCTTGATAATAGTCTACTTCCAAGTATACCCACATGTTGATATTGGATTGGGTGTGGTCAGGTGGCTCCACAGCGCCCTCTTGACACGGCCATGTTGAGATAAAAGTGCTTTAATGTTCATGAAATTTGGTGTGGTCATTGCGTTTGTCATGTCGAGTGATGGTAATTTTTTTGAAGTTTTTTGGCAAAACAGGAAGTGAGCTATGAGCCATTTCCTGCGTTTTTCCAAATTTTAGAAACACATGTTTGATAGCCTTAGAATACTCAAAATCTTGCAAAAAGTTGCACAAATTATAATTGTCTTATTGTCTTCAAATTTATACATCAATTTACACTAAATTTGGCACAATGGCTCTTTATCGCCCCCAATCAGATTTTTAAAAGAATTGCCCTTTTGAGGGTCTCAGCATGCTCGAAAACTCACAAAACTTTGCAAACATATTAGGCTGGTCATATTCTTTACTAAGAGTTTGAGTGTACAGATGGATTTGGCAAAATTGCATTACAGCGCCACCTAGAAAATTTCAATGAAGCAGCCCTCGCAGCGTGTTTAACCTACATGTACAAAATTCGGTGGACATGTGGACTATGCCAAAACCTAAAAAAAAGTCTTTTGGTGCCATGACTTAGACTCAACAGGAAGTCCGCCATTTTTAATTGAATTTGCAAATTTTTTGAATTTTTTGCCATTCACAGGCGTCGTACTTTAACGAACTCCTCCTAGAGGTTTTATTCGATCAACTTACAATTTCGCATATGACGATGTTCCGCCCTGAAACAGGAAGTTGGTTTTGCGCGCACATGCTTTGTGAGATTTGCGCGAAAACTTCACAGGCTTGATGAGAGTCTACTTCCAAGTATAACTATATGTTCATATTAGATTGGGTGTGGTCAGGTGGCTCCACAGCGCCCTCTTGACACAGCCATGTCGAGTTAAAAATGCTTGAATGTTCATGAAATTTGGTCTGATCATTTTATTTGTTTTTCTTGGCTGTAATTATTTTTTTGACATTTTTTGGACAAACAGGAAGTGAGCTATGAGCCATTTCCTGCGTTTTTTCAGATTTTACGAACACATTTTTGAGGGCCTTATCATACTCGAAAATTTACCAAACTTGGCTCATAGACTAAAAATATTAAGTTCATTCATTCGATATCTCATTTGGCACTGGGTGTGACATAGTAGCTCTATAGCGCCCCCTATTACATTATTGCATTTTTGAGGGCCTCAGCATACTAGAAAACTCAAGATACTTTGCAAACCTATTAAGCTCGTCATAATATTTACTAGGATATAGGGTTTACAGATGGACGTGGCAAAATTGCATTACAGCGCCACCTAGAAAATTTCAATGAAGCAGCCCTCGCAGCGTGTTTAACCTACATGTACAAAATTCGGTGGAAATGTGTACTATGCCAAGACCTAAAAAAAAGTCTATGGTGCCATGACCTAGACTCAACAGGAAGTCCGCCATTTTTAAATTTTTTGCCATTCACAGGCGTCGTACTTTAACGAACTCCTCCTAGAGATTTTATCTGATCAACTTAAAATTTTGCATATGACATCTAAAGACCTTGCTGATGTTAAAGTGCGAAGCTTTTTTGGATTCATTGAACTTTGTATCCGTGGCGTCGCGGCGAATTTCGATATTCCGCTAGAAAGAGGAAGTTGGTTTTACGCACACACGCTTTGTGAGATTTGCGAGAAACTTCACAGGCTTGATAATAGTCCACTTCCAAGTATACCTATATCTTGAAATTAGATTGGGTGTGGTCAGGTGGCTCCACAGTTCCCTCTTCACACGGCCATGTTGAGATAAAAGTGCTTGAATGTTCATGAAATATGGTGTGATCATTATATTTGTCATGTCGGGGAAAGTAAATTTTTTTGAAATTTTTTGGCCAAACAGGAAGTGAGCTAAGAGCCATTTCCTGCGTTTTTCCAAATTTTAGAAACACATGTTTGGAAGCCTTAGAATACTCAAAATCTTTCAAAAAGTTGCACAAATTATAATTGTCTTATTGTCTTCAATTTCTTACATCAATTTACACTAAATTTGGCACAATGCCTCTTTAGCGCCCCCAATCAGATTTTTAAAAGAATTGCCCTTTTGAGGGTCTCAGCATGTTCGAAAACTCACAAAATTTTTTAAATGTATAAAGACTATCATTTGCATTACTCTGACAAAAAAGTTACATATAGGCATGGCAAAATTGTCATTATAGCGCCCCCTGGAAATTTTCATATAAGCAGCCCTCGCAGCCTGGTAAACCTACATCTATGAAATTCGGTAGACATGTGGAATATGCTGAGACCTAAAAAAAAAGTCTCTTGGTGCCATGACCTAGACTCAACAGGAAGTCCGCCATTTTTCATTGAAATTGCAACTTTTTTGGATTTTTCGCCATTCACAAGTGTCGTACTTTAACGAACTCCTCCTAGAGATTTTATCCTATCAACTTAAAATTTCGCATATGACATCTAAAGACCTTGTTGATGTTAAATTGCGAAGCTTTTTTGGATTCATTGAATTTTGTATCCGTGGCATTCCGGCGAATTTCGATGTTCCGCCATGAAACGGGGAGTTGGTTTTACGCGCACGTGCTTTGTGAGATTTGCGCGAAACTTCACAGGCTTGATTAAAGTGTCTGCCTAAGTGTAAATATATGCTAATATTAGACCGGGAGTGGCCAGGTGGCTCCACAGCGCCCTCAAGATACGGCCATTTTAAGATAAAAGTGCTTGAATGTTCATGAAATTTGGTGTGATCATTACATTAGTCATTCCGGGCAATGAATAATTTTTTGAAATTTTTTGGCCAAACAGGAAGTGAGCTAAGAGCTGTTTCCTGCGTTTTTCCTAATTTTTACGAATGCACGATTGAAGGCCTTAGAATCCTCCAAAACTTGCAAAACCCTGCACAAATTATAAATGTCTTACTCTCTTCAATGTCTTTCATCAATTGGCAATAAATATGGCATAATGGCTCAATAGCGCCCCAAATCAGATTGTTAAAAGAATTGTCCTTATGAGGGCCTAAAAATGCTGGAAAATTTACAAAAATCAACACATTCATGGAACCCGGTATTACAATTACTATGTTGTAGATTTTGCACACAGGCATGTTTAAATGGGATCATAGCGCCCTCCAGAAAATTTTTGCACTCCCCTCTGGAATCCACACTGCACATAATCTAGCAGTGTCCAAAGGCTCTGAACGGACACCTGCACCTATCAAGATCTTGCTGCCACCCCAACGTGCACGAGGGGGGCGAGGGCCCTTTCAACGCTGCTTGCAGCTTTAATTAGGGCCCGAGCACCGACCGGTGCCAGGGCCCGAAACGGGTCCTGGCACCGAAGGTGCGAGGAACCTATTGTTTTTGATGGGATTTTTAGGGCCCGAGCACCGACCGGTGCCAGGGCCCGGAAAGGGTCCTGGCACCGAAGTTGCGAGGAACCTATTGTTTTTGATGGGATTTTTATTAGGGCCCGAGCACCGACCGGTGCCAGGGCCCGGAACGGGTCCTGGCACCGAAGGTGCGAGGAACCTATTGTTTTTGATGGGATTTTTATTATTCTTCTTCTTCTTCTTCTTCTTCTTCTTTTTATTCTGCTGCGAGAACGGATTTTTGAAGGCTTTACCATGCACGAAAACTCATAAAAATTTGCACACACGTCAGACTTGGTGAAACTTACAAACTATTATTTAATTTTGTGCTTGGACATGCCCCAGTGGCTCTATAGCGCCACCAAACACGCGGCCATTTTGGAACGCACTTGCTCGGATTCTCATGAAATTCGACAGGGCCACAGCAGTCATAATACATTTTTTTGTCAATTTTTTTGAAATTTTTGTGCCGCACAGGAAGTGAGCTATGAGCCATTTCCTGCGTTTTTTCAGATTTTACGAACACATTTTTGAGGGCCTAATTATGCTCGAAAATTCACCAAACTTGGCTCATAAACTTAAAATATCAAATACTTTGATTCGATATCTCATTTGGCACTTGGTTTGACATGGTAACTCTATAGCGCCCCCTAATACATAATTGCATTTTTGAGGGCCTCAGCATGCTCGAAAACTCACGAAACTTTGCAGACCATTTAAGCTGCTCATACTATTTACTAGGATATAGGGCTTGAAGAAAAATGTGGCAAAATTGCATTACAGCGCCACCTAGAAAATTTCAATGAAGCAGCCCTCGCAGCGTGTTTAATCTACATGTTCCAAATTCGGTAGACATATGTACTATGCCAAGACCAAAAAAAAAGTCTCTTGATGCCATGACCTAGACGCAACAGGAAGTCTGCCATTTTTAATTGAATTTGCAATTTTTTAAAATTTTTTGCAATTCACAGGCATCGTACTTTAACGAACTCCTCCAAGAGATTTTATCTGATCAACTTAAAATTTGGCATACGACATTGAAAGACGTCGTCGATGTTAAATTGCGAAGCTTTTTTGGATTCATCGAACTTTGTATCCGTGGCGTCGCGGCGAATTTCGATGTTCCGCCATGAAAATGGAAGTTGCTTTTATGAGCATATGGTTTAGGAGATTTACGTGAAACTTTTCAGGCTTAATGATAGTCTAATTCCAAATATACCTATATCTTGATATTGGAGTGGGTGTGGTCAGGTGGCTCTACAGCGCCCTCTTGACACGGCCATGTTGATATAAAAGTGCTTGAATGTTCATGAAATTTGGTCTGATCATTGCATTTGGTTTTCTGGGCTGTACTGATTTTTTAGAAATTTTTCGGCCAAACAGGAAGTGAGCTATGAGTCATTTCCTGCGTTATTCCAAATTTTATGAACACACATTTGAAGGCCTTAGCATACTCGAAAACTTGCAAAACTTAGCTTAAATTTTATTTGTTTCATTGTCTTCAATTTGAAGCAAAAATTGGCAGTAAATGAGGCATCATGGCTCTATAGCGCCCCCAATACGATTTTTAAAAGAATTACCCTTTTGAGGGTTTCAGCATGCTCAAAAACTCACAAAATTTTGTACAATTTTGAAGAACATCATTCCTATTACACTGATAAAAAATTTACAAATAGGCGTGGCAAAAATGGCATTATAGCGCCCCCTGGAAAATTTCAAATAAGCAGCCCTCGCAGCCCGGTAAACCCACATGTTTGAAATTCGGTAGACATGTGATATATGCCGAGACCTACAAAAAAAGTCACTTGGTGCCATGACCTAGACTCAACAGGAAGGCTGCCATTTTTAATTGAAATTGCAACTTTTTTTTTTTTTTTTTTGCGATTCACAGGTGTCGTACTTTAACGAACTCCTCCTAGAGATTTTATCCGATCAACTTAAAATTTGGCATCTAATATCTAAAAACCTTGCTGACGTTAAATTGCGAAGCTTTTTTGATTTCATCGATTGATGCCACCGTGGCGTCACGGCGAATTTTGTTGTCCTGCCATGAAACAGGAAGTTGCTTTCAATTCCACATACTTTGTGGAATTTGCCTGAAACTTTCCAAGCTTGATAAAATTGTCCGCCCAAGTATAGATATATGCTTATTTTAAATCGAGAGGTGCCAGGTGGCTCCACAGCGCCCTCTAGATGCTAAAAAATGCTAAACATTTTTATTCTGCTGCGAGAACGCATTTTTGAGGGCTTTGCCATGCACGAAAACTCACAAAAATTTGCCCACACGTCAGTCGTGGTGAAAATTGCAAAGTATTATTAGGGCCCGGGCACCGACCGGTGCCAGGGCCCGGAACGGGTCCTGGCACCGAAGGTGCGAGGAACCTATTGTTTTTGATGGGATTTTTATTATTAGGGCCCGAGCACCGACCGGTGCCAGGGCCCGGAACGGGTCCTGGCACCGAAGGTGCGAGGAACCTATTGTTTTTGATGGGATTTTTATTCTTCTTCTTCTTCTTCTTCTTCTTCTTCTTCTTCTTCTTCTTCTTCTTTTTATTCTGCTGCGAGAACGCATTTTTGAGGGCTTTGCCATGCACGAAAACTCACAAAAATTTGCCCACACGTCAGTCGTGGTGAAAATTGCAAAGTATTATTAATTTTGTGCTTGGACATGCCCTGGTGGCTCTATAGCGCCACCAAACACATGGCCATTTTGGAACGCACTTGCTCGGATTCTAATGAAATTTTATAGGGACATAGTAGTCATCATAAATTTTTTTGTCAATTTTTTTGAAATTTTTTTACCTCACAGGAAGTGAGCTATGAGCCATTTCCTGCGTTTTTTCAGATTTTACGAACACATTTTTGAGGGCCTTATCATACTCGAAAACAGACCAAACTTGGCTTATTGACTAAAAATATTAAGTTCTTTAATTTGATTTCTCATTTGGCAGTGGGTGAGACATGGTAGCTCTATAGCGCCCCCTAATACATAATTGCATTTTTGAGGGCATCAACATGCTCGAAAACTCACAAAACTTTGCAAACATATTAAGCTGGTCATACTCTTTACTAGGATATAGGCTTTACAGATGGATGTGGCAAAATTGCATTACAGCGCCACCTAGAAAATTTCAATGAAGCAGCCCTCGCAGGGTGTTTAACATACATGTACAAAATTTGGAGGATATGTGTACTATGCCAAGACCTAAAAGAAAGTCTCTTGGTGCCATGACCTAGACTCAACAGGAAGTCCTCCATTTTTAATTGAATTTGCAACTTTTTTTTATTTTTTGTCATTCACAGGCGTCGTACTTTAACGAACTCCTCCTAGAGATTTTATCCGATCAACTAAAAATTTGGCACAGGCCATCTAAAGACATTCTCCATGTTAAATTGCGAAGCTTTTTTGGATTCATTGAAAATTGTGTCCGTGGCGTTGCGGCGAATTTCGATGTTCCGCCATGAAAATGGAAGTTGCTTTTATGAGCACATGCATTGTGAAATTTGCGTGAAACTTTACAGGCTTAATAGTAGTCTACTTCCAAATATAACTATATGTTGATATTGGATTGGGTGTGGTCAGGTGGCTCCACAGCGCCCTCTTCACACGACCATGTTGATATAAAAGTGCTTGAATGTTCATGAAATTTGGTCTGATCATTGCATTGGTTTTTTTGGGCTATAATTATTTTTTTGAAATTTTTCGGCCAAACAGGAAGTGCGCTATGAGCCATTTCCTGCGTTATTCCAAATTTTACGAACACACATTTGAAGGCTTTAGCATACTTGAAAACTTGTAAAACTTAGCAAAAATTATATTTGTCCAATTGTCTTCAATTTGAGACAATAATTGGCAGTAAATGAGGCATTATGGCTCTATAGCGCCCCCAATCAGATTTATCAAATAATTGCCTTTTTGAGGGTCTCAGCATGCTCAAAAACTCACAAAATTTTGTACAATTCTAAAGACCATCATTCCTATCACACTGATAAAAATTTACATATTGGCGTGGCAAAATGGCATTATAGCGCCCCCTGGAAAATTTCAAAAAAGTAGCCCTCGCACCGTGGTTGACCTGCATGTATGAACTTCGGTGGACATGTGGAATATCCTGAGACCTAAAACAAAGTCTCCTGGTGCCATGACCTAGACTCAACAGGAAGTCCGCCATTTTTAATTGAAATTGCAACTTTTTTTGATTTTTTGCCATTCACAGGCGTCCTACTTTAACGAACTCCTCCTAGAGATTTTATCCGATCAACTTAAAATTTTGCAGATGACATCAAAAGACGTTGTCGATGTTAAATTGCGAAGCTTTTTCGGATTCATTGAACTTTGTATCCGTGGCGTCGCGGCAAATTTCAATGTTCCGCCATGAAACAGGAAGTTGGTTTTCCGCGCACATGCTTTGTGAGATTTGCGCAAAACTTTACAGGCTTCATAAGAGTCTACTTCCAAGTAGAACTATATGTTGATATTAGATTGGGTGTGGTCAGGTGGCTCCACAGCGCCCTCTTGACACAACCATGTTGAGATAAAAGTGCTTGAATGTTCATGAAATTTGGTTTGATCATTGCATTTGTCATGCCAGGTTATGGTAATTTTTTTGGAATTTTTTGGCCAAACAGGAAGTGAGCTATGAGCCATTTCCTGCGTTTCTCCAAATTTTATTAACACATATTTGGAAGCCTAAGAATACTCGAAATCTTGCAAAAAGTTGCACAAATTATAATTGTCTTATTATATTCAATCTTCTACATCAATTTGCACTAAATTTGGCACCATGGCTCTATAGCGCCCCCAATCAGATTTTAAAAAGAATTGCTCTTTTGAGGGTCTCAGCATGTTCAAAAACTCACAAAATTTTGTAAATGTATAAAAATCATCATTTGTATTACTCTGATAAAAAGCTTATATATAGGCTTGGCAAAATTGTCATAATAGCGCCCCCTGGATAATTTCAAATAAGCAGCCCTCGCAGCCTGGTAAACCTACATGTATGAAATTCGGTAGACATGTGGAATATGCTGAGAACTAAAAAAAAGTCTCTTGGTGCCATGACCTAGACTCAACAGGAAGTCCGCCATTTTTAATTGAAATTGCAACTTTTTTTGATTTTTTGCCATTCACAGGCGTCGTACTTTAAAAAACCCCTCCTAGAGATTTTATTCGATCAACTTAATATTTGGCAAATATTATCTTAAGACCTTGCTAATGTTAAATTGCGAAGCAATTTTGATTTCATCGAACAATGTATCCGTGGCTTCGCGGCGAATTTTGATATCCCGCCATGAAACAGGGAGTTGGTTTTACTGCCACTTACTTTGTGGGATTTGCCCGAACCTTCTTCTGCTTGATAAAATTGTTCTCCGAAGTAAAAACATATGCTAATATTGGATCGGGAGGTGCTAGGTGGCTCCACAGCGCCCTCTAGATATGGTCATGTAAAGATAAAAGTGCTTGAATGTTCATGAAATTTGGTGTGATCGTTGCATTCGTCATTCCGGGTAATGGTTTGGCCAAACAGGAAGTGAGCTATGAGCTATTTTCTATGTTTTTCCAAATTTTTCTGAAGACACGTTTTAAGGCCTTAGGATGCTTCAAAACTTGCAAAACCTTGCACAAATTATAAATGTCTTATTTTGTTTAATATCATCTATCAATTGGCACTAAATGTGGCATAACGGCTCTATAGCGCCCCCAATAATATTTATATAAGAATTGCTCTTTTGAAAGTCTAAAAATGCTGGAAAATTTACAAAAATCAAAACACTCATGGAGCCCCGTATTATGATTACTGTGGTGTAGATTTTGTGCACAGGCAAGTCAAAATGGTATCATAGCGCCCTCCAGAAAATTTTTGCACTCCCATCAGGAAACCACATTGTACGCGGTCGAGCTGTGTCCAATGGCTCTGAATGGACACCTGCAGCCATCAAGATCTTGCTGCCACCCCAATGTGCACAGGGGGGGCGAGGGCCCTTTCAACGCTGCTTGCAGCTTTAATTATTATTATTCTGCTGCGAGAACGCATTTTTGAAGGTTTTGCCATGCACGAAAACTCACAAAAATTTGCACACACGTCAAACGTGGTGAAAATTACAAAATTTTATTGTTTTTGTGCCTGGACATGCCCCAGTGGCTCTATAGCGCCACCAAACACGCGGCCATTTTGGAACGCACTTGCTCGGATTCTCATGAAATTCGACAGGGCCACAGCAGTCATAATACATTTTTTTGTCAATTTTTTTGAAATTTTTTTGCCGCAGAGGAAGTGAGCTATGAGCCATTTCCTGCGTTTTTTCAGATTTTACGAACACATTTTTGAGGGCCTTATTATGCTCGAAAATACACCAAACTTGGCTCATAGACTAAAAATATTAAGTTCTTTGATTCCATATCTCATTTGGCACTGGGTTTGACATGGTAGCTCTATAGCGCCCCCTAATACATTATTGCATTTTTGAGGGCCTCATCATGCTCAAAAACTCACGAAACTTTGCAGACCTATTAAGCTGGTCATACTTTTTACTAGAATATAGGGTTTAAAGATAAATGTGGCAAAATTGCATAAAAGCACCACCTAGAAATTTTCAATGAAGCAGCCCTCGCAGCGTGTTTAATCTACATGTTCAAAATTCAGTGGACATATGTACTATGCCAAGACCTAAAAAAAGGCTCTTGGTGCCATGACCTAGACTCAATAGGAAGTCCGCCATTTTTAATTGAATTTGCAATTTTTATTAATTTTTTGCAATTCACAGGCATCGTACTTTAACGAACTCCTCCTAGAGATTTTATCTGATCAACTTAAAATTTGGCAAATGATATCGAAAGATCTCGTTGATGTTAAATTGCGAAGCTTTTTTGGATTCATCGAACTTTGTATCCGTGGCGTCGCAGAGAATTTTGATGTTCCGCCATGAAAATGAAAGTTGCTTTTTTGAGCAAATGCTTTGTGTGATTTACGTGAAACTTTACAGGCTTAATAATAGTCTAATTCCAAATATACCTATATGTTGATATTGGAGTGGGTGTGGTCAGGTGGCTCCACAGCGCCCTCTTGACACGGCCATGTTGATATAAAGGTGCTTGAATGTTCATGAAATTTGGTCTGATCATTGCATTTGTTTTTCTGGGCTGCGCTAATTTTTTTGAAATTTTTCGGCCAAACAGGAAGTGAGCTATGAGCCATTTCCTGCGTTATTCCAAATTTTATGAACACACATTTGAAGGCCTTAGCATACTCGAAAACTTGCAAAACTTTGCTAAAATTTTATTTGTCACATTTTCTTCAATTTGAAACAAAAATTGGCAGTAAATGAGGCATCATGGCTCTATAGCGCCCCCAATACGATTTTTAAAAGAATTTCCTTTTGAGGGTTTCAGCATGCTCAAAAACTCACAAAATTTTGTACAATTTTAAAGACCATCGATCCTATTACACTGATAAAAAATTCACAAATAGGCATGGCAAAAATGGCATTATAGCGCCCCCTGGAAAATTTCAAATAAGCAGCCCTTGCAGCCTGGTAAACCTACATGTATGAAATTCGGTAGACATGTGGAATATGCCGAGATCTACAAAAAAATCTCTAGGTGCCATGACCTAGACTCAACAGTAAGTCCGCCATTTTTAATTGAATTTGCAAATTTTTTAAATTTTTTGCCATTCACAGGCTTCGTACTTTAACGAACTCCTCCTAGAGATTTTATCCGATCAACATAAAATTTTGATTTTAACATCTTAAGACCTTGTCGATGTTATATTGCGAAGCTTTTTTGGATTCATTGAACTTTGTATCCGTGGCGTCGCGGCGAATTTCGATGTTCCGCCGTGAAACAGGAAGTTGGTTTTACGCGCACATGCTTCGTGAGATTTGCGCGAAACTTTACAGGCTTTATAGGAGTCCACTTCCAAGTAGACTTATATGTTGAGTTTAGATTGGGTGTGGTCAGGTAGCTCCACAGCGCCCTCTTGAAACGGCCATGTTGAGATAAAAGTGCTTGAATGTTCATGAAATTTGGTGTGATCATTGCTTTGTTCATGTCAAGTTATATTAATTTTTTTCAAATTTTTTGGCCAAACAGGAAGTGAGCCATGCGCCATTTCCTGCGTTTTTCCAAATTTTATAAACACATGTTTGGATGCTTAAGATTCCTTGAAATCTTGCAAAAAGTTGCACAAATTATAATTGTCTTATTGTCTTCAATTTTATATATCAATTCACACTAAATTTGGCACAATGGCTCTATAGCGCCCCCAATCAGATTTTTAAAAGAATTGCCATTTTGAGGCTCTCAGCATGTTCTAAAACTCACAAAATTTTGTAAATGTATTGAGACCATCATTCGTATTACACTGACAAAAAACTTATATATAGACATGGCAAAAATGTCACTATAGCGCCCCCTGGAAAATTTTAAATAAGCAGCCCTCGCAGCCTGGTAAACCTACATGTATGAAATTCGGTAGACAGGTGGCTTATGCCGAGACCTTCAAAAAATTCCCTTGATGCCATGACCTACACTCAACAGGAAGTCCACCATTTTTAATTGAAATTGCAACTTTTTTGGATTGTTGGCCATTCACAGGTGTCGTACTTTAACGAACTCCTCCTAGAGATTTTATCTGATCAACTTAAAATTTGGCATATGACATTGAAAGACGTCGTCGATGTTAAATTGCGAAGCTTTTTTGGATTCATCGAACTTTGTATCCGTGGCGTCGCGGCGAATTTCGATGTTCCGCCATGAAAATTGAAGTTTATTTTATGAGCATATGCTTTGGGAGATTTACATGAAACTTCACAGGCTTAATGATAGTCTAATTCCAAATATACCTATATGTTGATATTGGAGTGGGTGTGGTCAGGTGGCTCTACAGCGCCCTCTTGACACGGCCATGTTGATATAAAAGTGCTTGAATGTTCATGAAATTTGGTCAGATCATTGCATTTGGTTTTCTGGGCTGTGCTGATTTTTTTGAAATTTTTCAGCCAAACAGGAAGTGAGCTATGAGTCATTTCCTGCGTTATTCCAAATTTTATGAACACACATTTGAAGGCCTTAGCATACTCGAAAACTTGCAAAACTTAGCTAAAATTTTATTTGTCACATTGTTTTCAATTTGAAACAAAAAATGGCAGTAAATGAGGCATCATGGCTCTATAGCGCCCCCAATACGATTTTTAAAAGAATTAGCCTTTTGAGGGTTTCAGCATGCTCAAAAACTCACAAAATTTTGTACAATTTTAAAGACCATCATTCCTATTACACTGATAAAAAATTTACAAATAGGCGTGGCAAAAATGGCATTATAGCGCCCCCTGGAAAATTTCAAATAAGCAGCCCTCGCAGCCCGATAAACCCACATGTATGAAATTCGGTAGACATGTGGAATATGCCGAGACCTACAAAAAAATCTCTTGGTGCCATGACCTAGACCCAACAGGAAGGCTGCCATTTTTAATTGAAATTGCAACTTTTTTAAATTTTTTTTGCCATTCACAGGTGTCGTACTTTTACAAACTCCTCCTAGAGATTTTATCCGATCAACTTAAAATTTGGCATATAATATCTAAAAACCTTGCTGACGTTAAATTGCGAAGCTTTTTTGATTCCATCGAACGATGCATCCGTGGCGTCACGGCGAATTTTGATGTCCTGCCATGAAACAGGAAGTTGCTTTCAATTCCACATACTTTGTGGGATTTGCCTGAAACTTTCCAAGCTTGATAAAATTGTCCGCCCAAGTATAGATACATGCTTATTTTATATCGAGAGGTACCAGGCGGCTCCACAGCGCCCTCTAGATATGGCCATGTTCAGATAAAAGTGCTTGAAAGTTCATGAAATTTGGTATGATCATTGCATTAGTCATTCACCGCAATTGTTAATTTTTTGAAATGTTTTTGCCCAACAGGAAGAGAGCTATGAGCTATTTCCTGCGTTTTTCCAAATTTTACGAACACACGTTTTAAGTGAACACACCTTAGAATGCTCCAAAACTTGCAAAACCATCCAAAAATTAGAACTGTCTTATTCTCTTCAATACATCCATCAATTGGCACTAAATGAGGCATAATGGCTCTATAGCGCCCCCAATAATATTTATAAAAGAATTGCTCTTTTGAAAGTCTAAACATGCTGGAAAATTTACAAAAATCGAAACACTCATGGAGCCCCGTATTACGTTTACTGTGTTGTAGATTTTGTGCACAGGCAAGTCAAAATGGTATCATAGCGCCCTCCAGAAAATTTTTGCACTCCCATCAGGAAACCACATTGTACGCGGTCCAGCTGTGTCCAATGGCTCTGAATGGACATCTGCAGCCATCAAGATCTTGCTGCCACCCCAATGTGCACAGGGGGGGCGAGGGCCCTTTCAACGCTGCTTGCAGCTTTAATTCTTCTTCTTCTTCTTCTTCTTCTTCTTATTATTATTCTGCTGCGAGAACGCATTTTTGAAGGCTTTACCATGCACGAAAACTCACAAAAATTTGCACACACGTCAGACTTGGTGAAAATTACAAATTTTAATTGTTTTTGTGCTTGGACATGCTCCAGTGGCTCTATAGCGCCACCAAACACGCGGCCATTTTGGAAGGCACTTGCTCTGATTCTCATGAAATTCAACAGGGCCACAGCAGTTATAATAAATTTTTTTGTCAATTTTTTTGAAATTTTTTTGCCGCACGGGAAGTGAGCTATGAGCCATTTCCTGCGTTTTTTCAGATTTTACGAACACATTTTTGAGGGCCTTATTTTGCTCGAAAATTCACCAAACTTGGCTCATAGACTAAAAATATAAAATACTTTGATTCGATATCTCATTTGGCACTGGGTTTGACATGGTAGCTCTATAGCGCCCCCTAATACATAATTGCATTTTTGAGGGCCTCAGCATGCTCGAAAACTCAAGAAACTTTGCAGACCTATTAAGCTGGTCATACTATTTACTAGGATATAGAGTTTGAAGAAAAATGTGGCAAAATTGCATTACAGCGCCACCTAGAAAATTTCAATGAAGCAGCCCTCGCAGTGTGTTTAACCTGCATGTACAAAATTCGGTGGACATGTGTACTATGCCAAGACCTAAAAAAAAGTCTCTTGGTGCCATGACCTAGACTCAACAGGAAGCCCGCCATTTTTAATTGAATTTGCAATTTTTTTTTATTTTTTGCCATTCACAGGCGTCGTACTTTAACGAACTCCTCCTAGAGATTTTATCCGATCAACTTACAATTTCGCATATGACTTTTTAAGACCTGGTCGATGTTAAATTGCGAAGCTGTTTTGGATTCATCGAACTTTGTATCCGTGGCGTCGCCGCGAATTTCGATGTTCCGCCATGAAATAGGAAGTTGGTTTTACGCGCACATGCTTTGTGAGATTTGCGCGAAACTTCACAGGCTTGATAAGAGTCTACTTCCAAGTATACCTATATGTTGATATTAGATTGGGTGTGGTCAGGTGGCTCCACAGCGCCCTCTTGACACGGCCATGTTGAGATAAAAGTGCTTGAATGTTCATGAAATTTGGCGTGACAATTGCATGTGTTTTTTTGGCCTGTAATTATTTTTTTGAAATTTTTTAACCAAACAGGAAGTGAGCTATGAGCCATTTCCTGCGTTATTCCAAATATTACGAACACAGGTTTGGAAGTATTACCATACTCAAAAACTTGCAAAACTTTGCAAAAATTTTATTTGTCTGATTGTCTTCAATTTGAGACAGAATTTGGCAGTAAATGTGACATAATTGCTCTATAGCGCCCCCAATCAGATTTTTAAAAGAATTGCCCTTTTGAGGGTCTCAGCATGCTCAAAAACTCACAAAATTTTGTACAACTCTAAAGCCTATCATTCCTATTACAATAATAAAAAATTTATAGATAGGCGTGGCAAAAATGGCATTATAGCGCCCCCTGGAAAATGTCAAATAAGCAGCCCTTGCATCGTGGTTGATCAGCATGTATCAACTTCTGTGAACAAGTGGAATATCCTGAGACATAAAAAAAAGTCTCTTGGAGCCATGACGTAGACCCAACAGGAAGTTTGCCATTTTTAATTGAAATTTCAACTTTTTTAGATTTTTCGCCATTCGCAGGTGTCGTACTTTAACGAACTCCTCCTAGAGAGTTTATCCAATCAACTCAAAATTTGGCGAATAATATCTTAAGACCTTGCTGATGTTAAATTGCGAAGCTTTTTTGGATATATCGAACGATGTATTCGTGGCATTGCGGCGAATTTCGGCGTCCCGCCATGAAACAGGAAGTTGGTATAACTCCCACATACTTTGTGGGATTAGTCTAAAACTTTCCAAATTTGATAAACTTGTCTTCCCAAGTATAAATATATGCGAATACTAAATCGCAAATGGCCATGTAGCTCCACAGCGCCCTCTAGATACTACCATGTTAAGATAAAAGTGCTTGAATGTTCATAAAATTTGGTGTCATCATTGCATTAGTCATTCCGGGCAATGCTTAATTTTTTGAAATTTTTTGGCCAAACAGGAAGTGAGCTATGAGCTATTTCCTGCGTTTTTCCAAATTTTACGAATACACGTATTAAGGCCTTAGAATGGTCCAAAACTTGCAAAAACGTAGCAAAAATTATCATTGTCTTATTACCTTGAATTTGATACATTAACTGGGACTAAATGTGGCATAATGGCTCTATAGCGCCCCCAGTCAGATTCTTTAAACAATTGCTTTTTTGGGGCTCGAAGCGTGCTTAAAAATTTACGAAAATCAACACACACATGATGCCCAGTATTCCACTAACTATGTTGTAGATTTTGCGCACAGGCATAACAAAATGGTATCATAGCGCAATCCAGAAGATTTTTGCAATCCCATCAGGAAAACACATTGTACACAGGCTAGCAGTGTCCAATGGCTGTTAATGGACAACTGCACCCATCAAGGTCTTGCTGCCATCCCACTGTGCACGAGGGGTGCGAGGGCCCTTTCAACGCTGCTTGCAGCTTTAATTCTTCTTCTTCTTCTTCTTCTTTTTATTCTGCTGCGAGAACGCATTTTTGAGGGCTTTGCCATGCACGAAAACTCACAAAAATTTGCCCACACGTCAGTCGTGGTGGACATTGCAAAATATTATTATTTTTGTGCTTGGACATGCCCCAGTAGCTCTATAGCGCCACCAAACACCCTGCGATTTTGGAACGCACTAGCTCGAATTCCAATGAAATTTTATAGGGTGATAGTAGTCATCATAAATTTTTTTGTCAATTTTTTGGAAATTTTTTTGCCCAACAGGAAGTGAGCTATGAGCCATTTCCTGCGTTTTTTCAGATTTTACGAACACATTTTTGAGGACCTTATCATACTCAAAAACAGACCAAACTTGGCTTATTGAATAAAAATATTAAGTTCTTTGATTCCATATCTCATTTGGCAGTGGCTAAGACATGGTAGCTCTATAGCGCCCCCTAATACAAAATTGCATTTTTGAGGAATTCAGCATGCTCGAAAACTCACAAAACTTTGCACACATATTAAGCTGGTCATACTCTTTACTACGATATAGGGTTTACAGATAGATGTGGCAAAATTGCATTACAGCGCCACCTAGAAAATTTCAATGAAGCAGCCCTCGCAGCGTGTTTAACCTACATGTACAAAATTCGGTGGACATATGTACAATGCCAAGACCTAAAAAAAAGACTCTTGGTGCCATCACCTAGAGTCAACAGGAAGTCCGCCATTTTTAATTGAATTTGCAAATTTTTTAAATTTTTTGCCATTCACAGGCGTCGTACTTTAACAAATTCCTCCTACAGATTTTATCCGATCAACTTAAAATTTTGCATATGACATCTGAATACCTTGTCGATGTTAAATTGCGAAGCTTTTTTGGATTCATTGAACTTTGTATCCGTGGCATTGTGGCGAATTTCGATGTTCCGCCATGAAACAGGAAGTTGGTTTTACGCGCACATGCTTTGTGAGATTTGTGCGAAACTTCACAGACTTGATTAAATTGTCCGCCTAAGTATAAATATATGCTAATATTAGATCGGGAGTGGTCAGGTGGCTCCACAGCGCCCTCTAGATACGGCTATGTTAAGATAAAAGTGCTTGAATGTTCATGAAATTTTGTGTGATCATTGCATTCGTCATTGCAGGCAATGACTAATTTTTTGAAATTTTTTGGCCGAACAGGAAGTGAGTTTTGAGCTATTTCCTGCGTTTTTTCAAATTTTACAAACGCACGTTTGAAAGCCGTAGAATACTCCAAAGCTTGCAAAACCTCTCACTAATTATAATTGTCTTATTCTCTTTAATGTTATCTATCAATTGGAGCCTAATGTGGCATGATGGCTCTATAGCGCCCCCAATCAGATTTATAAAAGAATTGCCTTTTTGAGGGTGTCAACATGTTCGAAAACTCACAAAATTTTGTAAATGTATAAGGATCATCATTCATAATACTCTGATAAAAAGCTTACATATTGGCATGGAAAAAATGTCATTATAGCGCCCCCTGTAAAATTTCAAAAAAGCAGCCCTCGCAGCCCGGTAAACCTACATGTATGAAATTCGGTAGAGATGTGGAATATGACGAAACCTAAAAAAAAGTCGCTTGGTGCCATGACCTAGACTCAACAGGAAGTCCGCCATTTTTAATTGAAATTGCAACTTTTTTGGATTTTTGGCCATTCACAGGTGTCGTACTTTAACGAACTCCTCCTAGAGATTTTTTTCGATCAACTTGAAATTTGGCTATTAGTATCTAAAGACGTTGCTGCTGTTATATAGCAAAGTTTTTCTGGATTCATTGAATTTTGTATCCGTAGCATTGCGGTGGAATTTCGATGTCCCGCCATTAAACAGGAAGTTGGGTTTACTCCCACATACTTCATGGGTTATCCCTGAAACTTTCCAAGCTTTATAAAATTGTCCTCCCAAGTATAAATATATGCTAATATTAGATCAGGAGTGGCCAGATGGCTCCACAGCGCCTTCTAGATACGGCCATGTTAAGATAAAAGTGCTTGAATGTGAATGAAATTTCGTGTGATCATTGCATTAGTCATTCCGGGCAATGGCTATTTTTTTGGCCAAACAGGAAGTGAGGGATGAGCTATTTCCTGCGTTTTTCCAAATTTCACGAACACATGTTTGAAGGCCTTAGAATACTCTAAAGCTTGCAAAACCTAGCACAATTTATTATTGTCTTATTTTCTTCAATGTCATCCATCAATTGGCACTAAATGTGGCATCATGGCTCTATAGCGCCCCAAATCAGATTTATAAAAGAATTGCCTCTTTGCAGGTCTAAACATGCTGGAAAATTAACAAAAATCATCACACTCATGGAGTTCGGTAATACGATTACTATGTTTTAAGTTTTACGCACAGGCATATCAAAATGGTACCATAGCACCCTCTAGAAAATTTTTGCACTCCCCTCAGGAAACCACATTGTACGCGGTCCAGCAGTGTCCAATGGCAGTGAATGGACGCCTGCACCCATCAAGATCTTGCTGCCACCCCAACGTGCACGAAGGGCGCGAGGGCCCTTTCAACGCTGCTTGCAGCTTTAATTAGGGCCCGAGCACCGACCGGCTTAAGTATAAATATATGCTAATATTGGATCAGGAGGTGCTAGGTGGCTCCACAGCGCCCTCTAGATATGGTCATGTTAAGATAAAAGTGCTTGAATGTTCATGAAATTTGGTGTGATCATTGCATTCGTCATTCCGGGTAATGCTTAATTTTTTGAAATTTTTTGGCCAAACAGAAAGTGAGCTATGAGCTATTTCCTGCGTTTTTCCAAATTTTTTTGAACACACGTTTTAAGGCCTTAGAATGCGTCAAAACTTGCAAAACCTAGCACAAATTATAAATGTCTTATTTTCTTTAATATCATCAATCAAGTGGCACTAAATGAGGCAAAATGGCTCGAAAGCGCCCCCAATCAGATTTATAGAAGAATTGCTCTTTTGAAGGTCTAAACATGCTGGAAAATTTACAAAAATCAACACACTCATGGAGCTAGGTATTACGATTACTATGTTATAGATTTTGCGCACACGCATGTCAAAATGATATCAAAGCGCCCTCCAGAAAATTTTTGCACTCCCCTCAGGAAAACACATTGTACGCGGTCCAACAGTGTCCAATGGCTGTGAATGGACACCTGCACCCATCAGGATCTTGCTGCCTCCCCAACGTGCACGAGGGGGGCGAGGGCCCTTTCAACGCTGCTTGCAGCTTTAATTATTATTCTTCTTCTTCTTCTTCTTCTTCATATTATAATTATTCTGCTGCGAGAACGCATTTTTGAGGGCTTTGCCATGTACGGAAACTCACAAAAATTTGCCCACACGTCAGTCGTGGTGAAAATTGCTAACTAATACATAATTGCATTTTCGAGGGCTTCTGCATGCTCGAAAACTCACGAAACTTTGCAAACCTATTAAGCTGGACTTACTTTTTACTAAGATATAGAGTTTACACATAGATGTGGCAAAATTGCATTACAGCGCCACCTGGAATATTTCAATGAAGCAGCCCTCGCAGCGTGTTTAACCTACATGTACAAAATTCGGTGGACATGTGTACTATGCCAAGACCTAAAAAAAAGTCTCTTGGTGCCATGACCTAGACTCAACAGGAAGTCCGCCATTTTTAATTGAATTTGCAACTTTTTTTTATTTTTTGCCATTCACAGGCGTCGTACTTTAACGAACTCCTCCTAGAGATTTTATCCGATCAACTTAAAATTTGGCACAGGCCATCTAAAGACCTTCTCCATATTAAATTGCGAAGCATTTTTGGATTTATCGAAAATTGTGTCCGTGGCGTTGCGGCGAATTTCGATGTTCCGCCATGAAAATGGAAGTTGCTTCTATGAGCACATGCATTGTGAGATTTGCGTGAAACTTTACAGGCTTAATAGTAGTCTGCTTCCAAATATAACTATATGTTGATATTGGATTGGGTGTGGTCAAGTGGCTCCACAGTGCCCTCTTGACACGGCCATGTTGACATAAAAGTGCTTGAATGTTCATGAAATTTGGTCTGATCATTGCATTGGTATTTTTGGGCTATACTTATTTTTTTGAAATTTTTCGGCCAAACAGGAAGTGCGCTATGAGCCATTTCCTGCGTTATTCCAAATTTTACGAACACACATTTGAAGGCCTTAGCATACTTGAAAACTTGCAAAACTTTGCAAAAATGATATTTGTCTGATTGTCTTCAATTTGAGACAATAATTGGCAGTAAATGAGGCATTATGGCTCAATAGCGCCCCCAATCAAATTTTTTAAATAATTGCCTTTTTGAGGGTCTCAGCATGCTCAAAAACTCACAAAATTTTGTACAATTCTAAAGACTATCATTCCAATTACACTGATAAAAAATTTACATATAGGCGTGGCAAAAATGGCATTATAGCGCCCCCTGGAAAATTTCAAAAAAGCAGCCCTCGCACCGTGGTTGACCTGCATGTATGAACTTCGGTGGACATGTGGAATATCCAGACACCTAAAAAAAAGTCTGTTGGTGCCATGACCTAGACCCAACAGGAAGTCCGCCATTTTTAATTGAAATTGCAACTTTTTTAGATTTTTCGCCATTCACAGGTGACGTACTTTAACGAACTCCTCCGAGAGATTTTATCCGATCAACTTAATATTTGGCAAATAATATCTAAAGACATTGCTGATGTTAAATTGTGAAGCTATTTTGATTTCATCGAACGATGTAACCGTGGCGTCGCGGCGAATTTTGATGTCCCGCCATGAAACAGGAAGTTGCTTTTACTCCCACATACTTTGTGGGATTGGCCTGAAACTTCCTGTGCTTGATAAAATTGTCCTCCGAAGTATAAACATATGCTAATATTGGATCAGGAGGTGCTAGGTGGCTCCACAGCGCCCTCTAGATATGGTCATGTTAAGATAAAAGTGCTTGAATGTTCATGAAATTTGGTGTGATCATTGCATTAGTCATTCTGGGTAACGATTAATTTTTTGAAATTTTTTGGTCAAACAGGAGGTGAGCTATGAGCTATTTCCTGCGTTCTTCCAAATTTTTTTGAACACACGTTTTAAGGCCTTAGAATGCGTCAAAACTAGCAAAACCTAGCAGAAATTATAAATGTCTTATTTTCTTTAATATCATCCATCAATTAGCACTAAATGAGGCAAAATGGCTCTATCGCGCCCCCAATCAAATATATAGAAGAATTGTTCTTTTGAAGGTCTAAACATGCTGGAAAATTTACAAAAATCAACACACTCATGGAGCTCGGTATTACGATCACTATGTTGTAGATTTTGCGCACACACATGTCAAAATGATATCATAGCGCCCTCCAGAAAATTTTTGCACTCCCCTCAGGAAAACACATTGTCCGCGGTCCAACAGTGTCCAATGGCTGTGAATGGACACTTGCACCCATCAGGATCTTGCTGCCTCCCCAATGTGCACGAGGGGGGCAAGGGCCCTTTCAACGCTGCTTGCAGCTTTAATGAGGGCCCGAGCACCGACCGGTGCCAGGACACCAAAGGTGGGAGGAACCTATTGTTTTTGATGGGATTTTTATTATTCTTCTTCTTCTTCATCTTCTTCTTCTTCTTCTTCTTCTTTTTCTTCTTCTTCTTCTTTTTATTCTGCTGCGAGAACGCATTTTTGAGGGCTTTGCCATGCACAAAAACTCAAAAAACTTTGACCACACGTCAGTCGTGGTGAATATTGCAAATTATTATTAATTTTGTGCTTAAACATGCCCCAGTGGCTCTATAGCGCCACCAAACTTGAGGCCATTTTGGAAAGAACTTGCTCGGATTCTCACGAAATTTGGGCATAGTAGTAATCATAAATTTTTTTGTCAATTTTTTTGAAATTTTTTTACCTCACAGGAAGTGAGCTATGAGCCATTTCCTGCGTTTTTTCAGATTTTACGAACACATTTTTGAGGGCCTTATCCTACTCAAAAACTCACCAAACTTGGCTCATCGACTAAAAATGTTAAGCTCTTCGATGTGATATCTCATTTGACACTGAGTATGACATGGTGGCTCTATAGCGCCCCCTAATACATAATTGCATTTTTGAGGGCATCAGCATGCTCGAAAACTCACAAAACTTTGCAAACATATTAAGCTGGTCATACTATTCACAAGAATATAGGGTTTACAGATAAATGTGGCAAAATTGCATAACAGCGCCACCTAGAAAATTTCAATAAAGCAGCCCTCGCAGCAGGTTTAAGCTACATGTACGAAATTCGGTGCACATGTGAACTATGCCAAGATCTAAAAAAAGTTTCCTGGTGCAATGATCTAGACCAGTGCTTCTCAAACCTCTCCTGGAGGACCACCTGTCCTGCATGTTTTAGATCTTTCCCTGTTTTAGCACAGGTGATTAAAATGATCAGCTCGTTATTGACCCTCTAAAGCTGATTGATAACATCCTGATTATTTGAATCTCCTGTGCTGGGGCAGGGAAAGATCTAAAACAGGCAGGGCAGGTGGTCCTCCAGGAGAGGTTTGAGAAACACTGATCTAGACTCAACAGGAAGTCCGCCATTTTTAATTGAATTAGCAAATTTTTTTTATTTTTTGCCATTCACAGGCGTCGTACTTTCACAAACTCCTCCTAGAGATTTTATCCTATCAACTTAAAATTTTGCATTTGACATCTGAAGACCTTGTCGATGTTAAATTGCGAAGCTTTTTTGGATTCATTGAACTTGGTATCCGTGGCGTTGCGGCGAATTTCGATCGTCTGCCATGAAACAGGAAGTTGGTGTTACGCGCACATGCTTTGTGAGATTTGCGCGAAACTTCACAGGCTTGATGAAATTGTCCGACTAAATATAAATACATGCTTATATTAGATCAGGCGTGGTCAGGTGGCTCCACAGCGCCCTCTAGATACGGCCATGTTAAGATAAAAGTGCTTGAATGTTCATAAAATTTTGTTTGATCATTGCATTCGTCATTCTGGGCAATGACTAATTTTTTGAAATTTTTTGGCCGAACAGGAAGTGAGTTTTGAGCTATTTCCTGCGTTTTTTCAAATTTTCCGAGCGCAAGTTTATAAGCCTTAGAATACTCCAAAGCTTTCAAAACCTTGCACAAATTCTAATTGTCTTATTCTCTTCAATGTCATCCATCAATTGGCACTAAATGTGGCATATTGGCTCTACAGCGCCCCCAATCAGATTTATAAAAGAATTGCCTTTTTAAGGTCTCAACATGTTCGAAAACTCACAAAATTTTGTAAATGTATAAAGACCATCATTCATAATACTCTGATAAAAAGCTTACATATTGGCATGGCAAAATTGTCATTATAGCGCCCCCTGTAAAATTTCAAATAAGCAGCCCTCGCAGCCCGGTAAACCTACATGTATGAAATTCGGTAGAGATGTGGAATATGACGAGACCTAAAAAAAAGTCTCATGTTGCCATGACCTAGACTCAACAGGAAGTCCGCCATTATTAATTGAAATCGCAACTTTTTGAGATTGATGGCCATTCACAGGTGTCATACTTTAACGAACTCCTCCTAGAGATTTCATCCGATCAACTTGAAATTTGGCTATTAGTATCTAAAGACATTGCTGATGTTAAATTGCGAAGCTTTTCTGGATTCATTGAATTTTGTATCCGTACCATTGCGGCGAATTTCGATGTCCCGCCATTATGTGGGTTTACTCCCACATACTTCATGGGTTTTCCCTGAAACTTTCCAAGCTTTATCAAATTGTCCTCCCAAGTATAAATATATGCTAATATTAGATCGGGAGTGGCCAGATGGCTCCACTGCGCCCTCTAGATACGGCCATGTTAAGATAAAAGTGCTTGAATGTTCATGAAATTTGTTGTGATCATTGCATTAGTCATTCTGGGCAATGGCTAATTTCTTTGGCCAAACTGGAAGTGAGGGATGAGCTATTTCCTGCGTTTTTCCAAATTTCACGAACACACGTTTGAAGGCCTTATCAACTTATCATAATTCTTTCAGCTTTGTCCGATTCGCTCGACACTTTCTCTCAGGTTGGGGCCGGCACTTGACCTGTCCAATGGTCGTGAGTGCACAGCTGCACCCGTCATGATCTCACCACAAACCCCAACGTGCGCATGGGGGCGAGGGCCCGTTCATCGCTGCTTGCAGCTTTAATTATTATTATTATTATTATTATTATTATTAGGTCTTCAAGACGAATGTCTGAAGACCTATTGTTATTGGTTTTAGATTTTGGATTATTATTATTTTGCTACCTCGTTTTTGTCCGGACGATTCTGAAGTAACCACTGGACCGATTTGTATGAAACTTTCTGAAATGATAGCTTTTATGATGTAGTTCTGCATAACAGGGCCCGATTTTTGAATTTTTGCCCCAAAAAGGGGAGATAACCCAAAACGTAAAAACCGTTCAATGGCAATATCTCGAAAACTATAAAAGATAAAAATATTTTGAAAAATTCCTCAGGTAGGTCTCATCATGTTCTACAACTTTTATCATATGACCAACTTCAGCCGGTATGCTCATTTTTCCGTAAAAAAATAAAAACTGAAATTCCGAGTGAACTTCCCGGTTTTGACCCCACCCGTCTTTAAAAATCTTCTTCTCCAGAACCGCAATACATACAGCTTTCTATTATATATCATTTTAACCTATATTGAGTGGACTTTAAAAATTGTGTAAGGCATTTTGAAAATCCAAATAGTTTTTGAGTTATCTCCCCTTGAACTTGACCCACGGGAAAAATTCGAATTTTCGGCTACATCTTCAAAGGGGCATAACTCAGACATTATTCAACCGATTTTGAAACTGATTCTTTCTTTGTGTTTAAGATGTCCTGTTTAACAATCTGCTTAAGAACATTATCATATAAAAATTTATAGGTTTTTTAATAAATAATTTTATACTCAAAAGTTCATTTTTTTCATGAATTTCACGATTCGTGAATTTTAGCGTCACAATTATGCATCGGACAACTTTATGTTCAACATAACATCTGTAGGGAATTCAATTTTACATTTCATTGTTATGGCCCCAATTTGTTTTTACATTTTACAACACAACAGCAACAGCAAGGGATGACAGACACAGTTTTAAAAACTTAAACAAATTTAATTAACAGACAAAGACTAACACTAACTTTCAACTAAAGACCAAGATTGAATATATACAAAAAAAAGAGAAATATTTACAGTCCCTTTGGTGGGTTTCCTGGTGATGTGCTGGGTGAGGAAAAAGGCTCAAACACAGGCAAAAATCCACAAAAGAAACTTCACAGGTCTTGAACAGAAATTACAGGTCTGGTCACATGTATCCTTCTCCTTGCAATTTCTCCTACTACTTTACTGTCTTAATTCTTCTCCTTATATACTCTTTTGCAGACCCCACCCACATTTAGACCTCTTTTTTTTTTACTTTTCGGGGACTTGCCCCAGACATGTCCAGGACATGTTTAAAAATGACTCCAGTCTGAGCTTAACAAAAAAAAGGTAAATACTGCCATCTAGTGGCTTATATTCACATTACACCTCCATTCCAAAAGGGAAAAATTTTGACTCATAAAGGCAAAATTTTTCTTTTCAATACAAAATGGTTAAGTGAACACTTGTCTATACATACATATCATACAATATTCAAATAAACACAGGATATATATATATATACATATTCAAACACGGGATAAGCAATCAGCAATTACATTGTCTGTACCCTTCACATGCTTAATTTCCAAGTCAAACTCCTGTAAAATCAAACTCCAATTCAACAATCTCCGATTCTTGTTTTCTTACTCAAAAACATTAACAGATTGTGGTCAGTGTACACAATCATTGGCTTTTCCGCTGTACAAACATAAACTTCAAAGTGTTGGAAAGAAAGGACGAGAGCCAACAGTTCCTTCTCTATTGTGGAATAGTTTGTTTGGTGGCGATTGAACTTCCTGGAGAAGAATGCCACGGGATGCTCAATGTCATCAGAGTCACTTCTCTGTAGGAGCACAGATCCACAAGCTTGGTCGCTAGCATCGACCGCGATGGAGAACGGTTTGTTGAAGTCAGGAGATTTGAGCACGGGGAAGTGACACAGCAGAGACTTCAGGCGATCGAAGGCTCTCTGGCATGCATCATCCCAGGTGAACTTTACGCCTTTCTTCAGTTGGTTAGTTAGACTGAGAGCAATCTAAGCAAAGTTCTTGCAGAACTTGCGGTAGTACCCGATCATTCCATGGAAGTGGCGCAAAGCTTTTTTGTTGTCAGGAACTGGAAAGTCCATGATGTCTTGGACTTTAGCATTTATGGGTGCCACCTTACCCTGGCCTATGACGTAGCCAAGATAGGAGACAGTAGCACAACCAAAGTCACTCTTGCTCAGGTTAACAGTCAGGTTAGCCTGGGTCAGGCGCTGGAACAACGTCTCTACATCTTTTAGATGTTCTTCCCAGGAGTCACTCCATGTGATCACGTCATCGATGTACGCACCCGTGTGTGGCAATCCGGCGATTGTAGACTGTATCATCCTTTGGAACGTGGCTGGGGCATTTTTCATGCCAAAGGGTAGGACTTCATACTGGTACAATCCAGATGGTGTGGCAAAAGCAGAGATGCTCTTGGCCCTCTCAGTTAAAGGCACACACCAATAACCCTTCAATAAATCAATCTTGGTCAGAAACTTTGCTTGCCCTACTCTATCAATACAATCATTAATCCTAGGTATTGGAAACACATCAGTTCTAGTTACAGCATTGACTTTGTGACAATCTGTACAGAATCTAGTACTTCCATCAGGTTTTGGAACTAGCACACAGGGTGAACTCCAATCTGAGTTGGAGGGTCTGATAATATCATGTTTTAACATGTACTCAACCTCTTTCTCAGCAATCTTTCTCTTTTCAGGATTCATCCGGTACGGATGCTGTTTTATTGGTTTGGCATCACCAACATCTACATCATGAGAGGCTATAGAAACTCTCTTTGGAACATCAGGAAACAGATCCTCATATTTCTTGATCAACCTCTCAAACTGATCTCTCTGTGAGGGTTCCAAGTACTGGAGTTTTACATCAAGATTTTGCAACACTTCAGAATTCGACAATTTACATGAAAGAACTTCAGCTTTAATTCTTGGTTCATCATCTTGAAACTCCCCCTCATCTTCACACGTTTCGATCATTGGAGAATCTGAAATGACAGCTGCAACCCTAGCATTTCTGTCATGATAAGGCTTGAGCATGTTAATATGACACAGTTGTTTAGGTTTTCTCCTACCTGGAGTCTTCACAATGTAATTGAGATCATTGAGTTTTGTCAGAATTTCATAAGGACCATGAAATCTAGCCTGCAATGGATTGGACTGCAAGGGAAACAACACAAGGACCTTGTCTCCTGGTTTAAACACACGGCTTCTAGCCTTATGATCATACCAAGTTTTCATTTTTCCCTGACTTGATTTCAAGTTCTCTTTGGCTAGGTCACAAGCTGCACGCAATCTTTCCTTGAACTTGCTAACATAGTCTAACAGACTGATTTGCGGCTCTTCCTCTCGCCATTGTTCACTCAATAATAGCAAAGGTCCTCTCACTTCATGGCCAAACACTAGCTCAAATGGACTGAATCCAGCAGACTCCTGCACTGCTTCTCGAGCTGCAAACAACAGCAAATGAACCCCTTCATCCCAGTCTTTCTCATGGTCATAACAATAAGTCCTCATCATTGTCTTGAGAGTGGAATGAAACCGCTCTAAGGCACCCTGACTTTCTGGATGATAGGCACTAGAAAGAATCTGCTTTGCACCTAGTTCATACACAACCTGCTGAAACAATCCGGAAGTGAAATTGCTACCTTGGTCTGACTGAATTTCCCTGGGAAGGCCAAACAACGTGAAGAACTTTATCAAAGCCTTTGAGATTGCAGTTGCCTTGATGTTACGTAGAGGTATGGCATCAGGGAATCTGGTAGATGCACACATGATTGTCAACAAGTACTGATTTCCAGATCTAGTCTTAGGTAATGGACCAACACAGTCAACAATGACCTTAGAGAACGGCTCCCCAAATGCTGGGATAGGCTGTAATGGTGCTACAGGTGAGTCTAACTGGTGTTTTCCAACTACTTGACAAGTGTGACAGGTTTTGCAAAATTGGAGACATCTTTCCGAAGCCCAAGCTAAAAGAAGTGTTTCATGATCTTATCAACAGTCTTGTTAACACCAAGATGACCTCCTAAAGGTAAACTACGAGCCATTGTTCAGATCTCATTCCTGTAGACCTTCGGAACAACAATTTGCCTGACCACTGCCTAATCTGCATTGGCAGGGATATCAGGAGGGCGCCACTTCCGCATCAACACACCATCCTTGAGATAATACCCAACTGGAACTGCGTCTATTTCTTCATCAGGAAAGGCTCTCCTCTTTAGTACACAAATTTCAGGATCATTAGTTTGCTCCTCAATCAACCGCTTTCTGGACAGAGACAAGTCTCCAGACACATCAGAATCACCAGACCCATCCGGCTGGCTGAATAGAGAACTGACAAAAGTATCTGATAAGTGCTCAAACGGAGAAACCATAGTAGTGGTTTATCCACAGTGAGGATTAAATAGTGGCAAATATCGGGGTAATCCACGGCTGGCAGCAAAGATATATCTCGGCTAAATGCTGCCGAGTCCAATCTATATGGATCGACGCCAATCAAACAAGTTTTCTCGTCTTAGCGCGATGAAGATGCCATGACAGCTCGTTTAACTCAATTGAAATCTTCGCTCTACTCCTCAGCGGCATGTCAACAATATGGCTGCATCGAACGGAGATGACGCGCATCGAATACCATCAATACTTCGTCCGATCAATCTTTTAAGACTTATCCTGTTAACTAGCCAATTCCACTGAAGTAGATGCATTGATTCCAGCCGCAATTTCATCCTAAACCTGCCGAATCCACATTGAAATTATTAATGAATTGAATCCGCTTCCGGTATGTCTCATTTTTGTCAAATTGTCGTTGGCAAAATAATCTGTACCTCCTCGATCCAATTAAGTTTAGTTTTCCTTGCAGTTTTAGCTGCTGTCCGAAAGATTGCAACATAAGGTTGAACTTCAGTTGTATTACCAGCTGAAAAACGAGGAGTTAGCTTGCTGATGCTCACGAAAACACTCGAACCTCGGGGCTCGTTTACTGAACGTAAGATTAGCTTGCTACATCGTTTACCCTTTACTAGCCTAAGCGACATCAATCAGAATTTCCAACCGGCCAAATGACACACAATCTCTGTTCGTTCTAAACTTCCGAGATACAGACGGCAGAACTGAAAACTAAAGACTGAAACTACTGCGGCACTGGCTCAAAATTTCAAGTTCAAGTACATAAGAACGAAATTATATGACACAGTGCCGTTAACTTCATTCAAATGCTTACCTTAATAGGTATTCTCTAAAATTACGAATGGCTACCGATCACCATTTTCCCCCATATTCGGAAACGTCACTCTGCTTGCTTTCTTAACGTAGCCAAGGTAGCTAGCTTACTTGGTAACTTAACTAACAACTTCAACAAACAAAAAATAAAATTAACTTACCGAAAAAACTGGAAAGATCCTCTGATCGCTCCGGACAGTTAGTGAAATTCACAGCAGAGCAACTCATTTCGTCGTTTTTTGTTGCAATCGGTCCTGCTTGAAGCACAATCGCTGTTAGCTATGAAGAATTTCAGACAACGTCGAATTTCCTGTTGACGTTCCCACTCCAGCTCTATTTGAAATTAGTTACAGTGAGTGTGACAGTTTCGGATCACGAACGAAAGATCGACGGCATACGTTTCTCCAAGGAAATAAACCAAACTTGTTATGTTGTATTCCGATTGAGTAATGTTTCATCTTATAACCACAAAAGGAAGCACTTGAAACACTTACAATTTCAGAGAGAAATGTCATAAAACATGTCGTGTGTCATTATGACAGTTCCGGATCACTTTATTGTATTCCGGATCACGTGACATAACAAGGCACCGCTTGATTAAAAATCCACGATACGGTCAACAAGGGGTTGTGTCAAACACTAACAACTATTTTGTAAGCATTGCAAGTCGGAAGACTCAGAAATATTATGAAATTTTATCTACAAGTACACCTCTGTGGTTTATTACTCTTTCTAACTTGAGTCAAACACGTTGATCAATAGGAGTTCTGTATTAGAATGCGAGTCAAAGGTTAATGGAGTGGTATAGCTAATGCCTTTGAAGCTTTCCAAGAAAACAACCTAATTAGGAACATATGGCAGATCATATTTAATATAAATATGTTATATCCATCCATTTTCTATACCCGCTTATTCCTCACTAGGGTCACGGGGCGAGCTGGAGCCTAAATATGTTATATTTAACATATATATTATTTAAGTAAAAAAAATAAATAATGTGTTTTTGGAAAATATATTTGTGTTCTGTAAGCATTTAAGGTGTTGTTGAATGAATTAGATTTTTCCAGGTAAATTCTGCATTGATACAGTGCATATTGATGATAATATAAAATTTCAAATAATGTAAATGACAATGGTCTCTGGTAGTAATCAGGGGCGCAGATTTAACTGAAAGTTGGTGGGGACTTTGACACGGCCTTTATGACAATTAGTCCTGGCCAGTTCTCAATTATTTTCCTTAATCGTTTTCAAATGATCGTAATTGGCAACTGAAGAGACGGTTCCTCTGTATATGCGATCTAACAGCATCCAGCGATGATACGGTGGGGTAAATTAAGTTCAAAAAATTAATTTACTGCTTGCCTGTGAGTCGACAGGAAAGCAATTTCGAATAACCTTGATTTAAACACAGCAAATACGCATACCGATGACCGATTGCCGTCTAACTTAATCGGAGAGAACAAGCAGCACCTGTTCATTATGGACTGCAAAAAGTTCAGGGTGGCATCAACACTTAAAGAGTAGAGTTAAATCGCATATAGAGAGGAACCGTGTCTTCAGTTTCCAATTACGTTCATTTGAAAATGCGTCGATGAAGGAAAATAATTGAGCACTGGCCAGGACTAATTGTCATAAAGGCCGTGTCAAAGTCCCCACCAACTCCCAGTTAAATCTACGCCCCTGGTAGTAATAATGTGTAATGTAACTGCATAGGCTAAGTGTCAGCGATTACCCCCTCCAAATAAAATTAAATTGAAAAGGGCAGCTTAATAGGTCATCTCATTTAAATATTAATTCCTGAATTTCGTAATGAACGTTTAAAAAAATTTTATTTAATACTGCATTTAAAAGTTCAAGTTATTTACTGTATCCAGACATTCTTAATACAATATATTACTGTACAGCCCAATACCAAATTTTACTGTAAATTTCAATGGTAAAAAAACGATATCTAATAAATAATACTTTCATTCACTGTTGAAAACTCGTTTTTTACTTTTACAAGACCAAGTATTTAGTTATTTGAGCCGAAAAACAATTATCCCCAGAACACGGTTTGAGACGACCCCTTTCTTGGAGTGATGCGGAACTACACAAAGCAGGCAGTCAACAAAATTGAAGAATTCTTTAAAACTGTTGAAGCTACTAAAACAGTTTTTTGGTCATTTGTAGTTGGGGTATACTTGCATCCTTTGGAATATAAAAAATTAAACTGTCATATTTAGTTAACTTTGCAAAAGGCGACGTGGAAAAAGTCACATTTTTAGCTAAGCAGTTGCTCGTCAGTGCTGCGATACCTATGCTCGTTCCGGGGAGTGTAGCTTCGCTTCCAGTTTAGGCAGCGCGATGAAATTTACTTCACAGCCGAAAGCAGTGTTGTAGCTTCAAAATGACATATGAGGTATAAAAATCCACGAAATTTTACGATTACTAGGGACAAAAGAAAATTGGAGTGATCCGGAACTGTCGTGATCCGGAACTGTCACACTCACTGTATTACTATTCACGAAACGAAGTCCGTAGGGGGCAGGGACTATCGGTACTCAGGCGTGGACTAGGCTACACGAATACGTTAAATTCCTAAACGCACATTTTTCTGTCCGATTGGGCCTGTCAACCACACGAACACGGCGATTTCACCCACATAAACGGATATATTTTTAAAGGGATAAAAAAGTGGAGAAATAAAAAAAATATCCGATTCAATGGTTCCGTGTAGCGAAGTTAAAACGGATCTGATGTTGATGCGATGACGTCAAGCGCCTAGCGACAAGGCGCCCGCACATGCGCAAAACGGTTGTCAACAATAACAATGGCAGACATCTACACGTACACGTCCAAAAACTCCTCCAGGATGTCTGGGTATTTTGTGTAACACGACTCCCAGTAGACATTTTCTTGCGCCTTTTTGTTTTAATATTGCAATGTTATATGAAGCAATAACTCCACTTCGTCGTCAGTCCACACAAAAGAATCGGTTTTCTTCGCCATAACGTCTCTCATAGATATATACAGTATAAACACTATATGGCTCAAGGCAGAGTCGGCAGCGTCGTAACTGGTCGGCCATCTTAGGACAGGGGACAACTCTGGTGCGCTGTGCTGTAGTCGGAGGTAAGGTGGATGATTCACTCCCTTTAACACTCGTAACTCGCTGAATTCTTGACGGATTTACAAACGGATTGGGTTATTACAAACCTTATTAACGTGGCTATGATTTGTGGCTTATTAACGTGGCTGAAAGTTCTGTTATTCATTTTATCATTCCTTTATTTTATTATTTATTTTGTCTATTATTTGAATATTGCCAATATTAAATATTGACAATATAATTTCTGTGTGTGTATAGCTATTGCTTTACTTATCTACTTAATGTACTTTTTATATCAAATTCAATGGTTTTAATTATTCTTAAGTATGCAGTTAAATAACTACATCTCTGATGTCTACCCGACAAACCAAGCCGTTTGTTTGAAAATCAGTTGAGAATTTGGGAGAGTTGAGCAATTTACAGTCCGTGCTCCATTGGCTGTAATGTTATGAGTGATCGAGCACCCCTGTCCCAAGATGGCCACCCTGTGACGACGTTACTTCACATTGGCTCGCAGCGTGCTTGAGCCATCTAGTGTTTATTAGTGATGCGCGGGTCGGCCTGGAACCCGTGGGTCCCGCGGGTCGGGCGGGGCGGTTCAATATTTTAATAACATTTAGCGGGTGCGGGCAAATTGGGCCAAACAGTGGCGACATCTAATTTCCACGAAACTGCGAATAAAAAGTATAATAGGCTATCGGCCACTTGAGGGCTCTAGACATACAGCCTAGATAATATGCTCTTGTCAAACGATGTAACGCTACCTTAAGTAGGATAGAATCATCTTATAGATCATTCTGCAGTCAGCACTGAAATATTACATAGTAGTAGTAATTTTATTGACCTGTGGGTCCAAACGGCACATAGACAAAATATTTTTTTCGCCACTTTACAGTGAAAGGCATATCACGATTCTTATTCAAAAATAAAATCAACTTGTTGAGGTGCTTCCGTTTATCAGCTACGTGTTCTCTGACAGCAGAGCATGTGCTGCCATCGGCGGTAAAGACACTTCTTAGATATACATTTCTATAACACCATTCTATACACATATCACCCAAACGAAGAGGTAACTTATCATTACTGGAGCGTGTATGGTCATAAACTTAGTCTTGCTCTTATTAATTACCATACCATAAGACAAAGAATAATCATGTAAAACTCCATGGTGGCCAAAGCAGTTCTCTGCGTCCCAGCAACTAGCGCAACAAGTGAGCGAACCTTCAGTTCGGCTGGCCGTGTCCAGGAAGCGCGCCGTAATCGCTTGAACCCTGGCACTGTTGACGCGATTTTGTTTTTGCATAGTTTGGGAAAAAATACGCCAAGGCCTACATTATAAGCTGTGTTGAAAAAATACCCAAAAGCCCCCCCAAAACAATCTTGAAATAAATATACAAGGAAAAAAAATTTCCTCGTAGACAGGATATCGCAACACTGTATGGGAGAGTAGGCGATAGCGCCAGTGACCCACTGTCATGTTAATTTTGTTCCAATAAAACAGCCTGTTTGCAATATTTTGCCTGATGCTATTTTGTTTGGTTGCAAAGATCAGAAATCACGGTAAGGTTCAATTAATAGACAGCGCCTAAACGTTGTAGGCCTATTAAGAATTCCAGCCTAAAGCCAAATGTATGTTGTGCTGCACTCAAATCCTTAGCGTGACAGAGGAATCGTTTTTTTTTTTTTTTTCCATTGCAAATCATGTCACACAGACCCACTGTATTCTTTTTCTCTTGCCTCCTTTTTGTGTCGGGTTGGGTTGGGCTCGGGTTGAAAATCAGTGCGAGTTTTAGCGGGGCGGGCGGGTCGGGTTAGCTGTCACGTCGGGTCGGATTGGTGCGAGTGTTAAAAAACCTCGACCCGCGCATCACTAGTGTTTATGTATATCTATGACGTCTCTGGCCATTTCTTAACTGCCGCCGTTTCACTGCGCATGCTCATATCGTTCATCTTCTGTGGTATTGTACTTTTCCATAATCGCCACCTATTGGCCGGGAATGGCATTGCAGACTTCAGAGGCGATCGTTTTCAGTTTTGCCTCTTCGTGTGGACAGAGATATTTCTGTGGTGTGGGGAGAGTTTTTTTTTTTTAAAACGAGGAAGAAAATATCCGCTTAAAAAAATATCCAGACACGTGTAGTCCAGGCCTCAGTCCACGCGCACTACGGTTGTCAATTACTGCTGTTTATTATGACTACACGCCCTTTTTGCATAATATTAAAAAAAAGGTTTACAGAAAACTTATCAGCAAAATTGACGCTAGAATATATATATATATATATATATATATATATATATATATATATCAGTATAGTAAGAACTTCCTAAAAATGAAGAAACTATCTTCAGAAATAAATTGTTTTTCATATACAGTTTTTCCCTTCTCGCATTTCTCCCCTTCACTAACATGGTGGGGGCGGGCTTAAGATTTGTACCGCAGCCTGCCAGTAGTTGGCGACCGAGACGGTTTTGCTTCACTTTTCAGGAGACGTTCGGCTGTCCATGTTTTATACTGTCCTTGGTGCAACCAATGAAGCAAGGGATTTACCAGAGCCTTGAGCATTTTCACACTGGGCAGCCTACCACAAAGATAGCCCCAGCCTCATACTGCAGGTAGTTTGTGAGCTGCATACCAGGGCATTTTCAGGCTGCCAGGGAGATTGGGGCTGTTACACGTGTTAGTCCTTATATTGGTAAAGTTCTTTGTTTGATAGTCCCTGTGACATTCCTGCTGATCGGTTGATTTGTCATTCTTTAACAGTATTACCCCGATATGAACCAACTGTAAGTTGTTTGACATAGGGCTGGGCGATTAACTGAATCGCAATTATTATAAGGGCAATAAAAGAAACTGCCACTATGAGGCAGACAGACCAGCTTGCTTATTACCTTTTCTATGACACATACCTAATACGGTGTCGAACAAACAGCAGTGGCCATTTGAAATGCTTCCAGGAAGAAAACTGCAATTTGAAGTCTGCTAACTACCAGCGAGGTTGGACGGCCTCCATCACCTTTGCATAATCAGCTTAACTTAAATCAATTCCACATATATATGCATCTGTGGTATGGATAGTGTTAGACGAGGGAAAATCCAAGACATTCCATTTTGTTGAATGCGGTATAAATTCTAAAACAGTATGCCACGTTAAGCAAAATGCCAGCACATGCAGTATTTTAGCAAAGGTTAACAGATACTCTTGTTAACCAATATGGAAAACCGGCTCTGTGATAATGGTGGTAAACTGAAAGTAGGAAATATACAGAGTCAAAAAAGAGACTTCACACTCATAAATTTGTAAGTATTTTGTTGAAACTTTTAATAAAAAAGTTTTCATTATCACTAGGGGTAAATACATTGTCAAAGACATCATGACACGCATCAAATCCAAGGTGCACAGGTACATAGCACGTGCGAGCGTACTTTAGGCTAAAACCATGTTTTCTCCTGTTCCTAGTCACGTGACCATATGAGAGATGTGCAACTGAGCTCACGTTAGCACGTTAGAGTGACACCTCGGAAAAACAAGTTTTTACATTTAATTATTCATTTATTTTCAATGCCATGGCTGTCAAACATTCAGCATGAACGTGCCATTGGCAATACAGAAATGTCCGTCACTGACGTTGCAAGGGTTCTGGGATGCAGTCGACGAACTATCCATGATCTTCTGACACGTCTCCAACAAACTGGCACCACAGCTGACCGACCTCGTTCTGGTAGCCCACGTGTGAAGTCAAAAGCAGAAGACTGACAAATTGTCTTACGTCATTTGCATAATCAAATTATCACTGCAACGTCCACTAGGAACAAATTGTTTAGAGGTTGTGTGACTGCCCAAACCATACGTAATTGCTTGCGCACTGCTCTTATTCAAGTTGTAACACCATTTTTACTCATGGACATTTCCGTAGCATTTCCGGTGGAACTGGTTACATTACGGACATTTATTTTTATGATACACCATCTTCAATGAGTACAGAATTAAATAAAATCATTATTCAAAACCTCATTTCTTGTATGTTCAACTTATTGACCTCCTAACGAGTGTAAAGTTTTTATTTTGGCGGAGTATAGCTGGCTAGTTAGCTAGCTGGCTTGAAGTAAGATAGAGCTTCTCCATACAAAGTCAGTTCTACTCAACCTGCAAGAGGAAAAACTCTATCATTGAATTTCTCCTCCAAAGAATCAATGCTGCCAGCCCTCCAATCTGTTTCATTCAGAATTATTGCCATTTTCCATCTCCAAATCACATTTCCATCCCGAATATATAACCTCGACACTCCTGAGCTATTTCTGGAATCCTCTTTTTCCATGCAATCACGTCCTTTCAGCTGCATTGAGAGCATTCAACCCAACATGCTGCTGCGCAAGTGTTTAAGTACTTTTTTAAGGGTCAAATCAATGCCTTTCAATTACTGAGGAAAGTTTACACGGTCTAGAATTGGGAAAAAAGGTCAATCAATAGGCAATTGTGGGGAAAGTTTCACGTGGGCGTGAGGTATAGCTGTGCTATACGCAGATAAGCCTGAGCAAAGCATTAAAGTGAGTGCATTTCTGTGAGGGATGGCATGAGGTTCTAAACAACAGCCAAATTCCTTGAGAGACGAATCTACATGTAAATCAATGGCAGGGAATCACGCGTTTTTAATATCTGATGACTATAATTGATAGTAGAATGACAGTATCAATACCATATTGAGTTTTTACATCACAAAACTGATTTTTTTGACTACTTCATTAGAATAAAGTTGGCTTATCATAGCTGTGAAGTGGTTGCAACCAAGGACAATTTTTTTTCTGTCTTGAGAGAAGTTTTATGAACTGCTAGATAGATATTACGGGCAAGAATATTAGGCAGTTTGCAAATCAGGCTTGGCTGAGGGGTTTAATTCATACAATTTCTGGCAAACAGGGATGGGACTTAACTCGTCCATATTTTAAATTGGTAGCAGACAAAGCTTGGTAGTGGATATTCAATAAACGGTTTGGGTGTGCCATCTATTGATAGAATAGTGTAACTCGTGCATAAATACAGCAGCTCCATGTCCGCTGGCGTTTACATCTGCACAGAGGGGTTAAGTGATAAAGACCAAGCTTACAACTTGGTTCATGGGAATTCCATGAACTAGGTAGCAAAAACGAATGGCAGAATAAGAAATCATGAGCCTTAACACATTATACAGGCCATTTTAACCCCTTTCTACAGATGTAGATGCTCGCGCCTATAGAACTGCAAATTTAAGGACGTAGTTACAGTATTCGACCACGAGATGGCACCCCCGGATCAGTTATTGAATATTCACAAGCAAGCAGAACTGAAAGTCGATTGAGATTATGGAGAAGTTCCCTCCAATCACTGTTTTTCAGGAGTTGCATGAATTAAACTCCTCAGCTAAGCCTAATGTGCAAATTAGATAATATCCTTGCCCATAGTATCGATCCAGCAGTCTAAAAAAATGATCTATTGCGACAGAAAAAATCGTTGTCCTGTGTAGCAACCACTTTAGCTACAGTGAGCCAACGGTATTCCAATTAATGGTTCAGAAATATCAGTTTTCTGAAGCAAAAAATTCTACATGGTATTGATTATCTCACATTCTACTGTCAATAACAGTAATCTCTCTCAAAAAATGCGTAGTTCCCTACCGTGGATTTACGTGTACATTCCTTCATCGACAAATTCAGCACTTCCTTATATCCTCCCGAGTACTGGTGTTGATAGCCAATCACTCAAATATACACTCAGACTCTTCTTCGTAACTGCGGAATTACACTTCATGCCCACGTGACATTTCCCCGGTAACAATGTATCGATTGGCTCGTTTCTTATCCAACTCTACACTCCATCTGCAGTGGGTAGGTTAAGTCCTTCTACCCACTGCATACTTTCGTACTCTTTTATAATAATGGCCACCAGGTGTCAACCGCAAGTCGACGACGACTGAGGACCAATCAGCGCCGAGCTTACAAATGCGTCGCAAGCAGCACACGGAATAGCGGAAGCAACATGTAAACGGTAAACAATCCGCGATGATCATGGCAGAAAATACTCCCCAAAAAAGGATATACCGTTGTGCCGAAGGGCTTTCATGCTTCTGCGTGGTATGTCAGTGCGATATAAGATCAGGAAATACGTTCGCACGTGGAAGACGATGTGTGACATCGCCGCCAAACGGTCATTTGCGACAAGTTTTAACATGGGTGGACACAGACTTGGACGAGTTCTGGCAGTTCGTGTTGTCACTAAAACGCGAGATTTACATCTGCTGCATGTGTCATAATCAGTTGATGAGATTTGATAGAACCCGTAGCAGGTACATGCAGCAAGAGAGTGATTACAAGCGCGAACTGGCGAGGTTGGCCTCACAGCTAAGGGACTTCAAACAAAGCGACTCTAGGATGTTAAATAACGTAACATTGGCATGCTAGCTAAAATATTATAGTTATCGATGTCTCTAGCAAAACAGCTAGCTCGCGAGTATTCAATTGTGAGCGAACTGTAGCCTTTAAGCTCGCTAGCTAGTTTGCCATGTAGCTAACTACAACTTTGGCTTGCTAGCTATCCTATTATTAGCTAGATAGTCAACTAGCTTGCTAGCAAGTAAGGCTCAAACCGTAGCCTTATTTCGCCGGCTTAATCATGACCCAAATTGAGCCCTGTTTAAATCAGGATAATTAGACTGTCTCTTCACGGCCTGACCTGAATTGTAAGATGATGCTTATACATCTACACAATTATTATAACAGATTTACAAACCTGTTCCCAGACTCAATCTCCAACACCCGGTCCAAGTTGTCACTGTCAGCATGTAGATCGATCGCCGTGATGCCGATGCTCCTCAAATGAGCAACCTGGGTGATAATTAATGTCACCAACGGAGACACGACTAACACGGCTGGATCTGCAGCCTGGCTCGAGGGTGACAAAAGCGACAGGCCTGACTCACGAGCGGTTGAAATCGTCAAAGTGCGGCCTTCGAAACACAAGGATTTGCCGCTGCCAGTCGGCATACAGACGAGAACATCTTTCCCCAGAAGCACAGACTTTATAGCTTCCATCTGGTAGGTTCTTAATCTGTCGATATGCCACATACCGCACAGTTTTTCCTTGACATTTTTCATCAAAACGTCCATAACGTCGCTTGTCGTGGAGGAAGCCATAATGTTTGATCACGTGGGTCGCCCGGAGCCAATGACAAAAGATGTCATAGATTCTGAATTTTCAGGCAAGATTAGTGCGCTGATTGGATGGTTGTGATCATGTGACCTAGTGGCCATTATTATGAAATAGTACGAAAGCGTGCAGTGGGTAGAAGGACTTAACCTACCCACTGCAGATGGAGTGTAATCCAATTCCCGAGTGTTTAAACATTCTACAGAAAACGAAACACATTGATTGGACAAACACAGAGCATACAAACCTATGCGTATCAGCAGGCTCGGTTGCATCCTGTCTACGTTGCGCATATTACGTGGCTTAAATAGACTCGATTTAGAGCAAAGAAGGCTCGTAAAACTGGCCTTGAAGTGTTCAGTTACATTTACAGGATTTAAATGAGATACGGACATAGTCAATGGGAATTATTTTGAATGGAACAGAACTGGAGGGTTCCTTCTACTGGATACATCGGTCTCCGGAGGAGGGATTCATGAAAAAGGTTAGGCTTCTTTTGCTTTTTACTTTTGCTTTTCCTTTTGAAATGAATATCGTATTCTACAAAGTCGAATGCCGAGGTTTTTTTCCTGTATAAAAAGTGAACTTCCCATGCATTTGGATGGACCCCCCAGTACGTTCATTGCACGGTTCTGTTGAATTCAGGGAGGAAATATATAGTTTTACCTACCCTGAAAGTGGATTGTCTATTCTGCTAAAATAAGGTATATTTCAGAATTCAGATATCACTGAGTTAGTGAGTTGTACTTGTTCCTTATAAGTGTTGAAATGATTTTATGAGCCCGTATGTCAGAACTGCTGGTTTCATTGCAGAGTGAATGTCCTAACCCTTTAATCAGCAGTTTATTTATTGACTGTGTGTGCTGGCTTGGGGGACTTAGAAGAAAAATGGACAAAATTAAACTTTATTATGGAGAAAAGGCATTTTTTGTGTTTGGAGAGGTTACTGGTGACCACTGATGTTCAGCTGCACTTATATTGATAAATTCATGCTAAACTCAACCAGAAAATCATTAGGTCATATAAAATTTTATGCCTCAAAACGTTATTTGTGTTAAATACATGATTTTTTTACGATTTGACAGTACATCATTTTGAGACTTCGGGGAGACACTTGGATAGCTGTGTAATTTGGCTTTTAGCATGTAGGTAATCTAGAATGTAATGTTGAAGATGAATTCTACTTGTGGTAAAGGAGTTTATGATCTGAGAAATGTATAGATTTAAGCCCCATCAGTTTTTCCATTCTCAGTATTATTTTTTTGCAATTTTAATGGTGAATTCTGATTAAGATTTTTTATGTTTGCAGTCCATTTTCTTTACCAAAATCATGAAAATAAACTGAAATACGATGTAATTCTAAATGCTGTAAGTGTCTTTTCTGAGTAAAGCCACAGTTTTCCTCTATATGAAGCTTTAATCTTGAATTATACAGCATTAAATTGGGTAACCCATAAATAGCCAAGTTTGGCTTCTGCGCAAAGGGGTTAAACAAGCAATTCCAGTATTTTTTACAGTACATGGTGTTGATGCAAAAATATGAGCAAATGGCGTCATCAATACAGACAAAAGTGGGCATGTTTTCATTGAAGCAGAAAAACATAGTGGATCAAATTGTGCAAGAGCAGTTTTTTGCTCTGTGTTTCTCCAAATTACTAGTTTTAAGCCAATACCATTCCATTTCAGTAGGACTAAGTTTGAATTTTCATTTTTTGCTTTTCTGCTGGAGAATTACCCAGAACGCGCAGGGAATCACAGTTTGTTGTGTATGGGGCTGTGTAGCTGCAGAACAGTCAGGGTGCCCATGCTGACCTCAGTCCACCGCTGAAAGCGACGACAATGGGCACATTAGCATCAGAAATGGACCATGATGCATTATAGGAAGAAGGCAAACTTCAGGAGGCAATGTGCTGCTTTGGGCAGTCTTCTGCTGGGAACCCTATGGTCTTGCCACTCTCATGGATGTCACTTAGACACGTACCACAAACGTAATCATTGCGGCAGACTAAGTATATGCCTCCGTGGAAACTGTATTCCTAAATGGCAGTGGCCACTTTCAGCAAGTTACTGCGCCCTGCCACACTGCAGAAATGACACAGAAATGGTTCGAGGAATACAATAAGTTGAACACGTTGACTTGGCCTCCCAATTCCCCAAATTTCAATTCAATCGAGCGTCTATGGGATGTGCTGGACAAACAAGTCCAATTCATGGAAGCCCCACCTTGCAACTTACAGGACTTTAAGGATCTGCAGCTGATGTCATGGTATTTAATACCAAAGTAAACCTTCATAGATCTAGTGAAGTCCATGCCTCCAAGGGTCAAGGCTGTTTTAAACGGTAAAAAGGGGACCCGCGCAATATTAGACAGGAGGCCATATTGTTATGGCTGATTGGTGCATATGCTTAAAGCTACTGGACTGAGCCATAATGTGTGTCCGTCCCTGTCTTGTTGGGTTTAGCATGTCTAGTTGACTTAATTTTCATGTTTAACTCCCTCAACACTGAATTTCAATTCCGTTTCAACACATTAAATGCTTTTAGCAACTCTATCAAAAACCTTGCTGGAATAACTTCAGTGCAAGCCATTATGGGATGTTTGCTTCTAATTGGATAACTCAATGATCAGTCTTCAACAAAAACCAATGGGTTTACTAAAGGCTATGAATGTTTTTGATGTTAAAATTATATGGCAATTGACAATACACCCCAAAAGTGAAAACATTTATGTGATTAGCAATAGGCCTATAGCCCACAGCATATACACTGCTCAAAAAAATAAAGGGAACACTTAAACAACACAATGTAACTCCAAGTCAATCACTTTTCTGTGAAATCAAACTGTCCACTTAGGAAGCAACATTGATTGACAATTTCACATGCTGTTGTGCAAATGGAATAGACAACAGGTGGAAATTAGGCAATTAGCAAGACACCCCCAATAAAGGAGTGGTTCTGCAGGTGGTGACCACAGACAACTTCTCAGTTCCTATGCTTTCTGGCTGATGTTTTGGTCACTTTAGAATGCTGGCGGTGCTTTCACTCTGGTGGTAGCATGAGACGGACTCTACAACCCACACAAGTGGCTCAGATAGTGCAGCTCATCCAGGATGGTACATCAATGCGAGCTGTGGCAAGGTTTGCTGTCTCTGTCAGCGTAGTGTCCAGAGCATGGAGGCGCCACCAGAAGACAGGCCAGTACATCAGGAGACGTAGAGGAGGCCATAGGAGGGCAACAGCCCAGCAGCAGGACCGCTACCTCCGCCTTTGTGCTAGAAGGAACAGGTGGAGCACTGCCAGAGCCCTGCAAAATGACCTCCAGCAGGCCACAAATGTGCATGTGTCTGCTCAAACGGTCAGAAACCCACTCCATGAGGATGGTATGAGGGCCCAAAGTCCATAGGTGGGGGTTGTGCTTACAGCCCAACACCGTGCAGGACGTTTGGCATTTTCCAGAGAACACCAAGATTGGCAAATTCGACACTGGCGCCCTGTGCTCTTAACAGATGAAAGCAGGTTCACACTGAGCACGTGAGACAGACGTGACAGTCTGGAGACCACATGGGGAATGTTCTTCTGCCTGCAACATCCTCCAGCATGACCTATTTTGGTAGTGGGTCAGTAATGGTGTGGGGTGGCATTTCACAGCCCTCCATGTGCTCGCCAGAGGTAGCCTGCCTATCGTTAGGTACCGAGATGAGATCCTCAGACCCCTTGTGAGACCATATGCTGATGCGGTTGGCCCTGGGTTCCTCCAAATGCAAGACAATGTTAGACCTCATGTGGCTGGAGTGTCAGCAGCTCATGCAAGACAAAGGCATTGATGCCATGGACTGCCCTGCCCATCCCTGAATCCAATTCAGCATATCTAGGACATCATGTCTCCCTCAATCTACCAACGCCACGTTGCAACACAGACTATCCAGGAGTTGGCGGATGCTTTAGTCCAGATCTGGGAGGTGATCCCTAAGGAGACCATCCGCTACCTCATCAGGAGCATGCCCAGGCATTGTAGGGAGGTCATACAGGCACGTGGAGGCCACAGACACGAATGAGCCTCATTTTGACTTGTTTTAAGGAAATCACATCAAAGTTGGATCAGCCTGTAGTGTGTTTTTTTTCCACTTTCATTTTGAGTGTGACTCTAAATCCAGACCTCCATGGGTTAATAAAAATTATCAATGGAAATCAAATTTGTGATTTTGTTGTCAGCACATTCAGTTATGTAAAGAACAAAGTATTTAATAAGAATATTTCATTCAGATCTAGGATGTTTTACCTGGGGTTTTTTTTTTTTTTGAGCAGTGTATTCTGATGCATACCTCATTGTAGTGAGAAGAATTTAAAGCAATTGCACAATGATCCTGAATCATTTCACGTCTATTTTATAAAGCCTATATAATTCCTAATGAATAGGACGAGTTGTCAACCCGTGATTTTAAAAAAATTACCTTTGTTTTTTGTAAGGAGGCCAAGTTAAGAGATGCTACAATAGGCCGAGCCTTCTGAGAGAGCCTATACTTCAACTGGATGCAATCGGGTCATTCCATGCCAAACGTCCGAATGCCCCAGCTCAACCATCTCAGATTTGACTGAAAAAATTCCAGGAGGTTCACACATTTCCCAATAGGAAAAGTCCCAAATTTTAGCTCCCAACTCCTTATAGTTTTGTCATTAAAAAAACTTTCAACTACACCCTGACCTGTTTTGAGCAGTTTTCTGGGGAGCCACTTTCAGATTGTTGTATCTACAAAACTACTTAAGGTAGGTCCTTCAAATTTTCAACGGTTGAAATCTGGCAAAAGTACTTGTAGAATATGGACTTTTACACACGTGCTTTTCGTTTATCACAGAATTCTGGGGACTTGAATTTGATCGAAAATTCTACTCTTCAAGTATGACTGCATATTTGAAGGACTGTGGAAAGTGCAATTTCAAAGACAGAGGTTTGATATTGAACATACACCATCTCACACATGCTGTGTACTTTGTATTTTAAAACTGGCCCTCTGTGATGAACGGTCTAGAAGATATTAAGGTTTAGAAATGGAAAAAAATGTTATTCCAAAAAATGACCACATCCAACAACATAAAATTGACTGTTTAAGAAAAATTAGAAGTCTATTTTTAACATATCCAAAATTTGTGATGGTGTTTTGCCGTATTTTTGCAAAATGAATTTTTGAAAATGTAGTGTTTGCATACACGCATAGCTTCTGAAAGTGCCTTCATAGGCCATGAATGCTAAGAAAACACTAAATTTATAACAAACAGCTTAAACTCAACAAAATGCTTTATTTGATTCATCATAAACTACACTTAAAGGATCGTCTATATGCAGTTTTTAGATATTGAAATAATGGAGCTCCACTATGGGTGAAAATGAAACTTGTTACAAACCATTACATTTCTGTTGTACCACGACGAACCAAAAATAACCTGTATGCTTCAGTAATTATCCATGATAAAAAGTAATTGACAGTCTAGTGGAAAAGATTATGAATATTCTTATGATTTATGGAACTTATTAAATGAATTATAAAGTTGGTAACTTTCAGACAACTATTGTAAATTATCTGAACTCTTTCAGGAAACTTTGATGTCACATTCCTAAATTGTATATATACGGCAGTTTGATGCGTGTATCCACATTAAGTTCTGTAATGTGAATGCTCAATTTGACACATTTCTATCTCTATATTTAAAGACTATATGTGGTTTATCCTTCAGGTATTGTTTATTATTAATCAAATGAAGCATTTTGTTGAGTTTAAGCTGTGTGTCATGAATTCAGGGTGTTTTCTTAGCTTCTGAAAGTGCCTTCATAGGCTATGAATGCTATGGGTGTATGCAGACACCAGATTTTCAAAAAGCCATTATGTGAAAATAAGGCAGAACACCATCGCAAATTTTGAATATGTTAAAAATAGACATCTAATCTTTCTAAAACAGTCAATTTTATGTTGTTGGGTGCTGTCATTTTTTTGGAATAACATGGCAAAAATAGCACCAAATTTATTTTTTCCATTTTTATACCTTAATATCTTCCAGACTGTTCATCACAGAGGGCCAGTTTTAAAATACGAAGTACACTTCATGTGTGAGATGGTGTATGTTCAATATCAAACCTCTGTCTTTGAAATTGCACTTTCCACAGTCCTTCAAATATGCAGGCATATTTGAAGAGTAGAATTTTGGACCAATTCAAGGCCCCAGAACGCAAGCACCCACGTTCATGCCCTTTCTTATCATAGCTGACACCAACCACGAAAAGCTGCCCAAGCATCCGAGCAAAAACCGCGGACCACCCCTTCCCAAAAACCAAAAAAAAAAAAAAAAACTGGAACTACCAACGTAACTGAAATTTTATTTTAATTTTATTACGCAAATGAGAAAATGTTGGTGCCGAAGGGAGCCACCGCTATCAATGCAAACTGGATTACCACAAATATTCATATCACATTTACACGGAGGTGCACAGTAAGCAAGCAAGCATGTACTTCGACATTTACTTTATTTCAACCTAGGCTACGATTATTCGCACCTCCTTAAAAACTCCCGTTGACAGAAATATGAATATAACTTTACGTTGGCTAACCACTGGATGTTTTAAGTAAACGGTCACCGTATCGAAAAGGTGAATACTTGAAGGGACATCTGATTCACGATATAGATGCATTTTACGATATAGAGCTGCTAGAAAGTTATAATTGGCCTAATCCTAAAGTAGCTTACAACAACAAATTAAGTTGGCGGTTCCATTAAACGCACAGAGGAAACACTTCTGGCAAACCTCATACAGAGAAAAACACAAACTAGCCACCTTGCTCCAGCAAAATGCAGCATAGTTGGCCATCTCAACAGAAGCTGGTAAGTAGGAGTGACTAACAGCAGAAATTTGGGTAGAAATGAGAGAGAGATCAACAGGCTCGATCAACAACGGCACCGCCAATGCAATACACACTAAAATGACAAGTCCCAATAACACTGCCTTGGACAACCTTACACTTGCAGTGATGTATGCGCTGGTCTGCAGAGGAACTGCGAGCTTGTCCACGTCTTTGAGTCTCACAGAGTCCCAGCTCTTGACGTCACAATTTTTCATCGGCGATCCGACATCCATAGCGCTTCGAGAAGGCAGAGTGGTTTCTCGAATTACTGTAAGCTTTTCTCTTAACTCCTGCATTTGCTGGAGGAAATAGAGCGGATCGGACGCATTTCTGAAGGATTCGGCGATGCTGAGGGCTCGCCGCTGCTCATCTAATACCGCTCTCAGTTTATTTATCTCAGGGTCGTATGACTGCATTATAGCCAACTTCGTCGTCTCGAAGTCCGACAGCATCTCACTTTTTTTCTGATCCAGGGTGCTTATCAACTTATCGAAATACTCGCTTACATTATCGGCATCTTTTGCGACCAGCTGCAACGATTTCTTCTTGTTGGTCTCCAAGGACTCCAAACAGGACAACACATCCGCGCTCCGCCAGTTTTCAAATTGTTTAAATAGTTCTTCGAATGCGGTTCTCTCTTGATTATAGGCCTCTTCTAATGCACAAAATGTGTGTCCTTTGTGGTCTCCCGTTGTCGCGCAAAACCCACATATCAGTTTTAAGTCCGTGGCACAGAATATGTTGAGCGGCTGGCAACTGTGCTGTCTGCAGAACGACATTTTCGGCAAGATCTTGATTTTGTTGTACTTTTCCACAATTCCACGCAAGGAATAATTTACCTGAAGGCTGATGATACCATTGTGAGGAGTTTCTTTCCGACAAGTTGGACATTTGAACGGAGGTCTCCACATGGGACCACGGTGTCCATCCAGAATGCCTTCCAAACATTTCTTGCAAAAGCTGTGAGAACAGGGTAGAACCCGCGGGTCATCAAAAAGACAGCAGCAGATGGGGCAAGTGAGATCCTCTTCTAGGAGCTCCATGGTATTCTGAAAATCAGAAAATACGACACTTATAAACTACAGCTTGTATTTCAAGATGGATAGCCACAATCACCAAAAGTCAAAGCTGAAATGAACGAAGCTGCTTACAACGTGCGTGATGCCATCATAGGCTTCCATTCCCCAGAAAACTGCCGGGCGCCTACACATTTTAGCTGAGTAGGCAAAATGGTCGATTTTTGGAAACTATAGGATTTTTTTTTTATTTCGTTAAAAACTCTTCGATAAAATATGACCACGACACATTTCAAATAGTTACCCATAATCTAATCTAAAATGTTGGAATAATTGCGCAAACAAATGCCTTTATCGACCAACAAATGAAAATGGCAACATGGTAAAAGCAATTATTTCCGGTACAACAGACCATATGCTATATTTCCCCGCAAAAACACGATCAACCACATTTATCACACCCTAAAATTAGCAGTTATGAAAAATATTTTGTTATGTTGCACATACGGACGCGGGAGAATTTCCGGTATAGAGAATTTTCCGGAAAACCTCTGCTTTAAGACACTTGAAGATATTACTAACTTTTAGTAAGCTTTTTTAATGCAACAGAAACTGCTCGTAATATACTTGGGGACGATCATGACCGAATCTTCACTCATAAAGCAACCTGCAATTGGCAGCAACAAACTCACCAGCCGCTTGAACGCGCAGGGAAACGCAATCGTGGTGCTTGTTGCTGTGCAGACTTCTTCTTATTCGAGGGGGAAAAAAACTCATTCAGCACCGGAAGAAAAGAATGTTGGTACGGATAAATTAACCTCATTATGTCTATATTCTCCCATGTTTATGGGATATGTTACATAGTCAACTAGTTACGAAAATTAAACCAAAATACATTTCAGTATTTCTATTTAGCTCTATTTTCACAATTTTCGTTTTTCTACCGAGAATAGCAGACATGGACAATCCCTACCGAGGCACAAGGACGGAGGGCGGGGGGTTGGGCTAGTTTGTTGACTGATGACGGTTTGCAGCTGAAACGCGTCCCATTGTTTGTTTGTCCATATTTATAAATGAAAAGGCACCTTTCTCTGCGAGTGCCGGCGATCTGTTCCTTCTGTTTTCACTACTACGTGTTTTCACTTCACCGATTCTGTTGCAAGACTTGGAGACGTGCTTGCTGCTAAATCCTATTGTCGCACTGCTGAACATCACTTTTGCGATCCAGTCCAGCTGTACATTCCATAGACATAATATACGTAGACGCTACATAGACGGGAACGACTAAACTGCCTCAAGCGGTGTAACCCCAACAGCCGGCGCCCTCGTATGACGTGCCATTGCACTCACAACGACGTCGCCACTGCTTGGGCATTATCACCACAAAGGTGCCACCAATCGAGGCATTTCCCCAACATTGGTGTTCTGTGCGAGGCCATTACCCCAACAGAAACACAACTTGACTTAATCAACGCAACTGAATCAATGGGCATTTTCCACTGGTACTTTTCGTACCCAACGCAGCTTCCGTTAACCAAGTTTTATATTCGACCAGTCATGGTGACGTAATATGGCAGGAAAATAAACTCAACGAAGTTAACGAAGGAAATCCTCCGTTAAACCACTTTCGTTGAACACAATTTGCGTTCGACTGGTATTTTACTGCTATAATTTTGTAAGAAGCGGATTTCAGACCATTATCCACCAAATCTACACTTGTTTTTCAGGAGACTATACCCAGATAACATGTCGGAATTGGCCCAACGTTGGCACAGACGTTGGCCTGACATCTCACGCCAACGATGGGCCAACGTCATTTTGGCCGTCGGGGACACGTTGGGCCAACATTGTATTGCCAACGTATGTGTAAAGGTTGGCAATAAGTTGGCTCATAACTCAATACGGAGGGAAGGATCACAACAAGCCCTCCTACCTGAATTGATCTCCCATCCATGAACTAATCAGGACTATACCAGCTTAGCTTCAGCAACACTCAGGAGAGAATCAAATAGTGCCAAGTTATAATATTCATTTACAAAGCAATTAATAATCAAGTCATTACAATCAAACAATTTCACAACTTAATTACAAAATCAAGAACAATAATAATGATGATAAAAATAATATTAATAATAGCTAGCTAAATGGGGCCAACCTCAGACAACCAACAACACCTCCTATAAATAGCTGAACACCCGTTTGTTCTCCAACATGGGAACTCCCACTTTTATTGTTGCCCAACCTATTTATTTGGTTGTTTGCCTTACGTTGGTTCAATGTTGGCCCAACGTTGGCAATGGTTGGCAGCGTCAGAGTTCGAATTCCAACGTTGGGCCAACATTGAACCAACGTTAGATGCCCAACCTATTTATTTGGTTGTTTGCCTTACGTTGGTTCAATGTTGGCCCAACGTTGGCGATGGTTGGCAGCGTCAGAGTTGGAATTCCAACGTTGGGCCGACACTGAACCAATGTTAGTTGCCCAACCTATTTATTTGGTTATTTGCCTTACGTTGGTTCAATGTTGGCCCAACGTTGGAATTCCAACTCTGACGCTGCCAACCATTGCCAACGTTGGGCCAACATTGAACCAACGTAAGGCAAACAACCAAATAAATAGGTTGGGCACCTAACGTTGGTTCAATGTTGACCCAACGTTGGAATTCCAACTCTGACGCTGCCAACCATTGCCAACGTTGGGCCAACACCTGCTATGTTATCTGGGTACGTGTAATGTTTGGCTTTGGTAAAGGCTAAATAGAAAATAACGGTCTGAAGTCAGACTAATTACACTGTGGGAAGTTTCGTATTGACAGCTATAATGAACGGTGATTCGTGTACTATTTGTCTCAAATGATAATGTATGGCATTCAGGAGAACAAGAAGTAACCTTGTCAACTCTGTCATTAGAGTACAGGCAACGATAAGATCGAGATCATCATCGTCATCACTACTGCTGTCCTCAATACCATCATCTAGTAGTTCAACTACCGGTAATTCAGCAGAAGCTGCCATGCCTCTCCCCGTTGTTAACGTGTATCATTCGACTGGGCTTGTAAGGAATATTTTTGCTCTTTGCGCAGGTGAGCGGAGCCTAATTGTACTCAACAAAAAAGTACCAGTCGAAAACGCCCAAAGATGCAAATTAACGACTTCACATCTTTCTCAGCCAACCACGAACTGCCTCGGCATCAGGCAGTGCGTATCTAATGCTTGCGTTCTATGCTCGGTAAAGTCGCTTGCACGCTGGACGCGAAACTAATGTTTCGCACGACTGATTACAGTCAAAGTCAATGCAAAGAGCTATCAACTATTCTTGGTCTTTTTATTCCTCTGTTTTCTGTCTTTGAAGATAGACAACAGTCTTTTTTCGGTCTTTCTTTTGAAAATTCGTCAGATGGATCGAACAGATTCACGCTTTATTTCCACAGCAGAGATAAAATAGTGCTTGTAGTCAGTGAGCAAATCAATTCCATGACCATTGACAGTGTGAATGAATTATCGCATGCACGATCAAGACTATCCGACGCGAAATGCAAAATACTCCATGTCCGGCACCCAGCAAAAAACAATAGTATTGATATGAGAACAGATTTATAACGGAATAAAGAATAAAAATACATATACCAACCAACAGAACATCCAAAAAAGATGACCTGCAAATAAATTAATCGCAGTGTTCGTTGGATGTTCTGTTGTTAAAATGTTTCTTTGTGTTCTTTATTTCATTATCAATCTGTTCTAATCGTCCTCTTTTTTTTAAATTTTTTTGGCTGTCAGACACAGAGGCATTATACATCGTCTCGCGCCGATGTCGACTCGCTTTACTGAGCAGAGCTTATACAGTAACATTGATTGAAATTCTCGGTACTAATCTTGAAGAACTGAGCCCTCTTATCAAAACATTCGCGTTTAATTTCTAAAAGTCAGTAGATTTGAAAAAATTAAAAACAATAATAGACTGTTGGATTAAAACCCTGTCAGACTTTTTGACACAAGACACTGCTTTTCAACGCAATCTGTAGAGCAAAAAAATAGTTTCGCGTCCAGTGTGCACGCAGCTTAATACTAGGCTACTATTATTGTCACTTAGGTTTTATCGTTTTTAGTGGGGGAAAGGAATACAGCCTGATTGCTATGATCTCGTACTGAGTTAAGATCACATATAGAAAATAAATGTGTAACGTATCTTGCATTGCTGTCCATGCATGTTAATCCCAAAATTTTAAGCAGCAACAGGCATTAATAATAGGAACACGCTATCCATCGTTTCTCTTGCCTATGAGCAATATTTGACTCGGCTGTGTCATACCCAAACACGCCTTCTTTGCCAACTTGCGCTGGAAGGAGGGACAGAGGCGGGACAGAGGAGTACTTGCACCAGGCTACGACGAGCACGAAATTGCAACATACGCCTGGACACAAGCCGTTGGCGCAGCGCACCCCCTATTCGCCGCACCTGCGCCTGGTCTACGAAAATAGAGACCAAAGGCTGAATACTGTAAAATGCGGGCGGCGGTCAAAATAGAGCTGAAGAATGCTAGAAAACTGTATGAAAGACAAATTGCAGAGGGGGCAAAAACTAACCCTAAGCGCTTCTTTCAGTATTGTAGCAGAAAAAGGAAAGTTAAAGAGCAGGTTGGGTGCATAAAGAATAAAAACGGTTCGCTGCTATATGATAACAAGGATGTTGCAGATGCCTTAAACAGTTACTTTGTTGAGAATGTTAACTCAGAGGGGGTCTTTATTAGGCCAGAAGGCAAATTAAATGCTCAAGATTATTTAGAGGAAATTGAGGTTTGGGATAACAAAGTATTAGACAAGTTGCATAAACTAAAGGCAGATAAGGCGGTGGGTCCTGATGACTTATATCCTAGAGTGCTCGGGGAAGTTGGTGAGATCATCTTTAAGCCGCTATCCGCCATCTTCAGATGGTCTTTAGAAACTAGAGAAATACTAAATGATTGGAAACAGGGCAATATAAGACCAATATATAAGAAAGGGGACCGTACCAAGCCAGGGAATTACAGGCCAGTCAGTTTAACTTGCATTGCATGCAAAATATTGGAATCTATCATAAAAGATGAGCTGGACTTATTTCTTGAATGTAACAGTATCTTGAGGGATAGCCAACATGGTTTTTGTAAGGGAAGGTCATGCCTGACAAACCTTCTGGAATTTTTTGAAGAGGCCACCAGGACTTGTGACCAGAGCAGGGCTTATGACATCATATACTTGGATTTTCAGAAAGCATTCGATACAGTACCACATAAGAGACTAATTTTTAAAATGAGCTCCATTGGAGTTACAGGAGGTATTCTGGAGGGGATTCAAAACTGGTTACAGGACAGAACACAAAGAGTAGTGGTCAGTGATATCTCATCTGAGCTGGGTATGGTGGGGAGTGGCATCCCCCAGGGATCGGTGTTGGGACCCCTGTTGTTCCTCATCTACATTAATGACCTTAATAGGAATATTGAGAACAGGTTGGTGAAATGTGCAGATGATACTAAATTGGGGGGTTTGGCAAATAGTTTAGGGTCCAGTAAAGTGATTCAGGATGATTTGGATAGAATCCAGGATTGGGCAGAAATGTGGCAAATGAAATTTAAATTAGCAAAATGTTGTACATAATAATAATAATAATGCATCAATTTTATATAACGCTTTTTTGGACACTCAAAGACGCTTTACAATGGAGGCATTATTCATTCACTCTCTGGTGGTGGTAAACTACGTTTTTGTAGCCACAGCTGCCCTGGGGCAGACTGACGGAAGCGTGGCTGCCAGAATGCGCCTACGGCACCTCCGACCACCACCAAACATTCACACACAGCCATACAGGAGGGAGGGAGGGTTCCTATATTGAATGTTTTGTGGGTGGGGGAAACTGGAGTACCCGGAGGAAACCCACGCGAACACGGGGAGATCATGCAAACTCCACACAGAAAGGCCCCAGGTCGGATTCGAACCCACGACCTTCTTGCTGTGCCACCGTGCCGCCATGAAGGTAATAAAAACAAAGACCTGGGAGTGATTGTTGACCAAACCCTCTAGCTATTGTGCCGTAGCAGTTAAAAAAGCCCATTGGATGCTGGGGTACATTGCCAAAAATATTTAGTACAAATCTAAAGAGGTGATGCTTCTTTTGTACAACACATTCGTCAGACCAGATCTAGAGTATTGTGTACAGTTCTGCAGACCGTACTTTAAGAAAAATATAGAGGCTCTAGAGAAAGTTCAGCGAAGAGCCACTAAGCTTATTCCAGGTATAAAAGATGGAAAGCTATGAGAAGAGGCTGAAGATCCTTAATCTCTTTAGTCTTAGGAAAAGGAGACTCAGGGGTGATTTGATTGAGGTCTTTAAATATAAGTTAAAGGGATTAACACAGTGAATGTTGTAGGATTCCTTCGATCAAGTGTTGTGAGTTGAACTCGGGGTCATAAATGGAAGTTCACCCAAGGTAAATGTAGCACTGATATTCGGAAATATTTCTTCACCCAAAGAATAATTTCAATGTGGAATAGCTTGCCTGACTATATTGTTGAGGCAGAGACCTTGGTGGTTTTCAAGAGCAGGCTTGACTTAAAGCTAGGTACCATTGAGTCATTGAGTATCTGAAGGGATATATTCACAGTAGTGTAAAGAAACTGGCGAGCTTAATTGGGCTGAACGCCCTGTTCTTGCCATTCATGTTATTTTATCTCTGTATTAACTGGAAGACTAAAATCAGATCCAAATAAAGACCCTGATCTGATTGATCCTCCAGAAAGAGATCAGTACTTCAGGGCTCAGTATCCCACATCGGGTCCCATTCTAACTCCTCTTCTCTCTCAGACACGAGTGGGATACGCCTCTACCTTCACTATAGATCACCTCCTCCATGACTGAACTAGTCTCACTGGTCCCACAGTCACTGTCAAAAGGCGGTAAGCGAGAGCTAGATAGGCAATGGCTGGTGCATTGAGGACCCCACTTCAAAATGGTATCACTCTTTCTTCCCCAACTGATTTGAGGCTTATGTTTAGTGAGCCATGACTGCCCTAAAACAAGGGGAAAAACAAGGGTCTACTAAAATAATTTGATGAGCTCCAAATGGCCTTCAAATGGAACATGCATGCTGACATACCCTGTGCTCTCATTGATGCACACAGTGTCCAATGGCTGTCCATCCAGTGCCGCAATATATTGAGTATACTGCAACTGCTCCTGAACCTAGAAAAGCTTTTATTTTGACAGTACAATTGTTCCAGGAAAGTTCTACTGGTTAAAAGGTCAGAACGACTGAGGTACATAGTCTCCTAGACCGCTTTCAGTCAGTCAACAAACCTGTCCCATAAGTTCATTTAAAGTGCCCCTTCTGACAGCAATAGCGACACCAAAGCTCACGAGATATAGCCCCCTGTTGCTCACAAGACAAGCTGTCAATTTGCATTGGCTCCTCTGCTCTAATTTGTGATGTTTCGATTGAATCGACAGATTGGGGGGGCAACCTAGTCTCAGGCACTAGCTCTCGCCTTCTCCATCGTTCCCTTTCTCGCCCCTAATACGGTTATCTATTCGTATTGCTGTAGACACCAATGCATTAAAAGTTGCCAGTGCTTCCAGTGCAGCCAATGCATCCTTCACCTGATCAGACAAAGCATTTGTGAATAGTGTCATAAGTGGACCTTCTGGCCACTGAGTTTCCCCTGCTAATGACCTAAACGGGATAGAAAACTCTGCCACACTTAGCCCACCTTACTGCATTTGAACTAATCTAGTCGCTGCTTCCTTGCCGGTTAATTCATGGTCAAATTCAACCTCCATCTCTTTCATCATGCATAGCACGTGAGTCTCGCCCATCTTTGACTGCTGGGTATGCAGATGTTTTATTGCTTCATCGTGTGCGTGGACTATAGAGAGCTGATCTGCCATAGCTTGCTCAGTGCCCTGACGATCTACTGAATCCGTCGTATGGCTTTAGTGTTCTGTAGCGAGGTTAAGTGTAAACACAGATCCACGCACAGAACCAGGAGGTCTAAAAGCCACCTAAAACACAAGGCCGCCACTAAATCTGCAAACAGACTAATAAAGGAAAATGACAGGCAACTTAGAGGCAAAAACTTAGTCCAAGAGACAAAATAAATATAAGTAGAATCCAAAACTACAGAGCAAGGCTCTGGAAAAGCGAAATGAAAACGAGTTTGGTTAAATTAAGCGACTCGGGAAGGAAATTACCTGCTGTTCCCGATCGCAGAACAATTATAAGAAATCTTTCTCTGAGCGAAAATTAGGATGTGGAACAACTAACGCGAAAGCCTGGGCTTTGACCCACAAGGGTTGACAAAGCTGACAGGCAAATCCTAAGCACTATAATATTGACTCGTAAGAGATGAGGACTGAACCTGGAGGAGTTTGCTACAAGGACCTCGGAATACCAGCTCTAGCACGACCAAACGGCAACACTAAAGCGCCGAAGAAAGGACAAGGTGTGGTTTAAATAGACCAGCGCAGATAGAAACCACCTGCCACAAAAGGAGCAAAAACCACTCCCTCCAGGAGAAGAAATGAGGACACTGCCTCTAAACCATGACAGGTCCCTTTAAGAAATAAAGCAGATAAGGAGAAAGAAATATAAAATCTAAGTTAAACTAATTGATATTCTGGAGGGTGAAGCAGCTAAACCACACCACACAGCAGTGTGGACATTCAATACAACGCAATAAGGCTGAGATCTCCTCAGCCTTAAGCCCCGTTCCCACCTTCACGATTTCTACGCCGATAAATGGCGATGTACCAAGACCTATTATCGTTGTTAGTCGTGATTTGTCCGCCTGAAAAAGCATTAAATTCTGTCACAGCCATGATGTTGACTTTGTCGCACATTCGTGATAGAGACGTGGTGGCGTCGTGCCTATTCGCGTCCAAGCCGTTTGACATCACATTATCTTTGTTCCTCGTGGGTCTGTCTCATTCCGTTTGTGTTCACATCGTGTCATGCCGTGGGCATTTGTGGCATATCGTGACTACAACTTCCACAATCGTAGCCATTTTCCATAAGACGATTGCATAGGAATATTCATATACAATCACAATAGACCTGTCAGGACACCATTACGACACCACTAGGACATTCCTAAGGCATATGACAATTCATGATGAGCTCGCAAACCACCAAGATTTTTTTTTAACATTTTGAAACTTGCGCCACCAGGAAAACCAGACGACGACTTTGTTGCAAACTTTTGCGACTGTTCAGGACTTCCCCCGGTTACAACTACGACACCCCCATGACTTGCCACAATGATGCCCGGACTCACTCTGGTAACCAGTGGGTCCGGACTAGGCTGGAGTGCTTGGGAGCTGGAACCTGGCACGCACACTGGGCTTCTGGGTGCCGGGGGACCGGACTGGACTCTGGGCCGCAGATGGGCCCGGACTTGGCTTCTGGCCACTGGGGGAGACCGGACTGGGCTTCTGGCCGCCAGGGGACCAGATTGGACTGGAGGGTTGCCAGTGGGCATGGACTGGGCTTCTGGCCACCGGGGGACCAGCACGGAGGTCCAGGAAACCACAAACTGGACTCTGCTCGCCACTGCAATGCTGCAGGAATTGATCCAGGTCCAGAGGGGCCGCGGTCAGACTGCGGAGGGTGATAGCCTTGCTCAGTCATTGCACGGTTAGTGGTTCTAACTATGTAAGTTAGCATATGTGCTTTGACATACAAGCTCATAGTGCAGGAATTTCCCTCAGATTGATAACTAATGAGGTCACTTGTATTTGTTAATATCCAATCCGTTGTCATGCCCTCTGCTCACAAGTCTTTCTCCCTCTGTTTGTGTGAGTGAGTGCCTGATTTATTAATGAGGAACTGCTGTGCTGGAGTTGGGGCCTCAGCTACACAGCTGCCACTCATCAGATCATCAGCCTCTGCCTGCTTAAGCTCCTGATCCACAGTCAGTTAGTGCTTGATTATAGACTCAACAACTCTGTTAGTCACTACTTCAGCTTGCCTTGCTTCTAACTAGTTTGTTCTGTTCAGTTGCCATTTCTAGCCAGTTTCTGATCCTCTTGTGTCTCCTCTCCAAGATCACCACCTTCACTTTCTGCCCTGCCTCCAGCCAGTCCTCTCAATTTTGGAACCGTTACCTGCCTGCCCTGCTCCGTCTGACCTCATTGATCTCATTCATTTCATAATTTTATTCATACACAAACATACACATACTTACATAATAAATACACTTTTCAACTCAGGAAGGTGTGCACTTGTGCATGAATGAGGTCTCCTTGTGAAGCTAAAAGCTTTTAGGCAGGAGCCTGTTTTCAAAAATCAGTTTACAACAGTCAATCAAAAACTCAAACCAAGAGGCAATAACTCAAATAATTTTAATCAGAGGATAACAACTATATATATGAAAGGAAGTATAGATATACATAATATACATTTAATATTTTACAATTTAGAATAAAGACAGATTATTTCCATCTCAAGATAATGTAATAAGCTATTCGAAACAATATTCCATCAATTACCATAGGAATCTTAATTTTTTCCATACTGTTTTTTTAAAGGGGAAGTAAGTTAGCCGTTTTGTGCTCTCGTCTAGCTCATTCCATAAGTGAGGGCCATGACCTACGAAGCTCAGACTAATACGTTTGAGTCTTCTTTTTTTTCCTGTAATAAGATGTTTATTTCTAGTGTTATGTACATGAAGGGGCCTGCAGACTGGAATGAGCTCTGATAATCTCTGATTTAGTTTGTGTACTATTTCGAACATAAAACAGGCATTATGAAAATAGATTAACTCCGGAAGTCTGAGAAGACCAAAACGCCAGAAAAGAGGGCATGAGGAGGCACCAAACTCAGACGATGACATGGCTCGTATTATTTTCTTTTGGAGGCTTACAAGTTTTTTAAGATGGCTGGGGAAAGTGTTACCCCATATAACATTACAGTAATTAAGGTGTGGTTCAAACAAAGTTTAATAGAGAGTGAGAAGAGCGGATACAGGGAGATAATGTCTGAGTTTGTAAAATAAGCCAACGTATTTAGACAATTTTGCTACCAAGTACTGTATGTGAGATTTAAAACTAAGCGACTCATCTATATGGACACCCAGGAATTTTGTGGTATGTACTCTTTTTATTTCTTTTCCCTTGTCTCAATATTGAGATGACCTGATAGTACATTTTTATTTGAGCTGCACAGAATATAATTCATTTTACTAATATTAAGTGATAACTTATTGCAGCGAAACCAGATGTCAGCCTCTAATAGTTCATTGTTTAATAATTCTTCTAGTTTCTGTGGGTTCTTGTGAGATAAAAGCAAATTTGTATCGTCTGCAAAGATTACTTTATGCAAAATAGAAGAGCAATTTTCAAAATCATTAACATATATGATGAAAAGCAAAGGCCCCAAAATATAGCCCTGGAGGACCCCATATTTGATGTCTATATGGTGAGAGTTTTGGTTATTAATATTTACAAAGTGTTGTCTGTTCTGTAGATAACTTGAAAACCAACTTAGTGCCAGACCTCTGATCCCAAAGTGTTTTAACTTTTTGAGAAGGATATTAAAGTCTAGGGTGTCAAAGGCCTTTGATAAGTCCAAGACCACATTCTCCCTCTTCCATGGCATAATTTATTTTTTCTATTAGGTCTAATATCGCCATGCATGTTGTACTCTTTTTCCTGAAACCATACTGTGTTTTAGAAAGAATATTCATTTTGTTCAAATAATTGCTTAATCTGTTACACACAACTCTCTCATATACCTTTGAGAGAGTAGGCAATACTGATATAGGACGGTAGTTACATAATTTATTTGAGCTATGGCTTTTATAATTTTCCCACATATCCCATCTGCACCAAATGTGTGTGAGCCTTTTAATTTGGAGATGATTTCAAACACTTCTGTTGAGTCTGTAGGATTCATGAAGAATGAGTTAGGCTAATTACTCTTCAGATAGGGGTAGCAAGAAACACCCTGAGGGGGTATTATCTTCTTAGCTAGATCTTCCCCAATAGAAGCAAAATAGACATTAAAATTATCCGAGAGTTCTGCTTCACTAATAGTTCTTATATCAGAAAGCACAGTTGATTTATGATTTCTATTTAGGACTTGGTTTAGAATTGACCAGGTGCTTCTCGAGTCACCCTGGGCTGCTGTTAAATGTTCTGAATAGTAGTTACGTTTGCTTTTCCAGATAATGTTTGTCAATTTGTTTCTATAACTATTGTATTTATCTTTATTAGTTACACTTGGGTTTGTAATATACCATTTATATAATTTGTTTTTGTGTTTAATAGAAGTTTGCAACCATAGTTAAAAAACAGCACAATGGTACAGTGGTCAGATATATCATCAAGGACAACACCAGACTCAAGCTTTGTGTTTTGAATATTTGTGACAATATTATCAATTATAGACTGAGAGGAGTGTGTTACTCTAGTAGGGGTATATATAGTTGGAAGAAAGGAAAAGGAATGCAGAATATTTAAAAAATCTTGTGTATGACCATCTTCCTTTGAAATGTCTATATTGTAATCCCCAAGTATAAAACAATTTTTGTTTATTTGATTTAAAACATGAAGGGTTTCTTCAAGTTTGTCTTTAAACATATCCAAATCTGATTCGGGGGGGTCGATAAATTATACCAACCAGAATATTTTTGCCATTTCCGATATCAATCTTAATAAAAAGAGAATCAGAGCCATTGTCGCTAATGACAAGTTCATAATAGACAGTTACCTGAAGTTTGGATTTTACATATAGACATACCCCACCACCTGTTCGACCCATTCTATCTTTGTGGTAAAGTTTATATCCATCAATGTCCAGTATGTCAAGATAGGATGTATTACTAATCCACTTTCACTACAGCCAATAACATCAAAGTCACATCCAGAGATAGAAAGTAAAGAAATGAGGTCGGTATGATGCTTACTGAGGCTTCTGATGTTTATATGCATCATTGATATATCTTGCCTACCATTTAAGCATCTAAGTTGTACCGGGTCATATTGCTTGCAGTTTATTTTATTACTATTATCAATACTGCATCGGGTGTGGTCTCCATTTCCATCTATATCAACTTGGACCATATGGATACAATATTCAGAATTTTAAGTAGATACTTACACAGTACATGATTATACATGAAAGCATACATCACACACCCATCATACTTAGATCCTCCATACGTACATGAACCTACACATTCTTGCATACATAGACGCACGCACATGCACCTGAATTCATACAAACCCACATATACACACACCCATATACTCACAACACAGCCTGGCACACCAAAGGCAAAAGTGGTATCAAAAAGGGAGAAAAAAGAAACATCCAAGATACGTCTAGCATTGGTACACGATATTGGATCAGATGACAGCCTAAGCAGGCGAGAAGTACAAGCGTCAGGTGTAACCAGAACCAGCAAGAGCATCAAAACTGAGAGGAGAAGTGCGGCAGAGATCCAGCTCAATGATGTCATCCAGAAAGTGGAATCATATTGGAAGCATCCGTGTAATACTAGGTCACATCCACAAGAAGCCATTCGGGAACCCAGCAACAAAACAAGTCCATGTAAGTCCAAACCAAAATGATCTAAAGTATCCTTCATCATCGATTAGTCAAACTTGTCCAGGTCTCTGAGGTCCCTGATGATTAAGACCTTAGCTTCCTCTGGGTTACCATTTAGTTTGATGAAAACTTTGCAGTTGTTAGACCACGTAGATTGAATCTTGCCGGCTTTTCTGAGAGAGCGAGCCTTTCTAGCAATGTCTGCATTTTTCTTAGTCAGGTGATCATTAATGTACACATTCGACCCCTTGAGCTTTCTCCCTTGTTTAAGAAGAGCAATCTTATGCTTTCTGTTTCTGAAACGTATGATGATGGTTGGCTTGGCCTTTCTTTCCTTAGTAGGGAGTGCAAGACAGCTCTCTATGTCTTTGCTGTCAATGGGCATTCCCTTATTAACAAAGAATGCAACAACCTGATCCTCTAGTGTTTGTAGCTCAGTTTCACTTGCCTCCTCATTTTTACTTTTGGATACACTTGCATATGATCTGTGCCTTATATCAAGACCACTGACTATTAAATCATTCATCCTCGAATACTGATCAAGGTCATCTACACGCAATTCTAATTGGGCAATTTTTGCATCCTTTTCTTGGTTCTGTTTCTTCAGCTCTCTGATTTCACCAATCAGCTCCATTATAACATTTTGCTGTTTAACAACATCAGCAACCTCTTGAGAAAAGTGGTTGAGAGATTTTTAGTTCCTCAAACTCTTCCTTGATCTCATCAGTCATTTGCTTCTTACCCTTTCCAGCCATTTTACTGACTGAACAAGTAACCCTGGTTTGGTGTTAAAATAACTCAATATGATCAATAGTGATTTCTAGGTTAAGAACAAAAAGCAAGCCTTCCATTGCAGTGTCCTGGGCCAGATGGCTATCTGGGCTGGATGGAGAGATGATAGCCTAGTCCGGGTGGCTAGCCACTCCTGGGCCCGGCGATGGCAAGCAGCTCCGGGGCCAGGTGGTGGCTAGCAGTTCCTGGACCTGGTGTTGGCTAGCGGCTCCTGGGCCTGGTGGTGGCTAGCAGCTCTAGGGCAGATGACTTGATTGCTGATGGTGGCTTGCTTCTGCAGGGGTTTAGCTGGGCAAATTAGCTAGGCTACTACAGATGCCAAGGCCTGAACAAGATGGTAACTCAGCTGCTCCAAAGGCCTGGGCCAGGCTTAGATGTAGCTGCCTTGGCCTGAGTAGAGGTAGCTGGCCTGAATAACTGGGCGACCAAGGCCTGGCATAAAGTAGTTAGCCTAGTGGTAGCTTAATTGCTTGATTCTCCAGTTCCAGTACCATATTGCCCCAAATTTCACTTTAGAGCGAAGATTTTGAGTAAGATAATATTATATATAGATAACAGTATCAATAACAGGTAACCTTTTGGGTGGAAAAAAAAAAAAAACTAAGGATTACTTCGATTTTTGATGGATTAGATCCATAGTTTCGACAGCAAAGCAGCATAGTCAGCCATTTTGGAAGCCCACCCCAGCGTTGTGCCAAATCAATCCCTTGCAAATCACAAACATTTATATGGATTTGGGTGGCCAATATCTTTGGAACCAAACAGAGTTCTGACCAAGTCATGTCCCAGTCAAATCAAGCCACTGGTCATTAGCTCTAACGCAAAGCAGATGAGGGACACCCATCTCATTTCAATAAACACCCTGTTACCCTGTCAGCTACCTCTGCCTACTGAGTCCACACATCCATATCAAATTGTAGGGAAAGTCCCGCCTTCTCACCGACAGGCCACATACAACTCATAGAGATATAATAGAACCAGAGAGAACGAAGTAGTACCTTTGCTTCAGCCAGTTAGCACGTTAGCTTCCTGCTTCCGCTTTTCCCACTGGAGCCAATTTTGTGACCAATGACGCGGCAGCTCCATAGACACCAGTTAAAAAGTGTGCATTTTTTTCTTGCCAAATAAAGCAAAAACAAATTTGGTAATCCTTTGTTATTTTGCTCTTTGTCTGACGCAACTGTTCGATGTTTAAGAGGGCCTGTAAAATAAGAACTGATACTTAGAGCTTGATGACAGCTTGTGCATGAGTTTGATTGTCCAGCTGTTGCTCTGACTGCAGCAGTTCAATGAAGAGTGAAAAGTGTGTGCGCATGTTCCGGATCAGCAGCGTTGCTCGTCATTTCCCCTCGAAAACATTTGCCAATCTACACAGACGACACTTTCTTTGCAATTTGTGCTGTGTAATCAAATTGGCAATCTTATGAAATGGTGCCAGAAATAAGCACCCATGAACTGTAATGGTGCGATCAGGAACCAGTCGCGGGAAGCAGGCAATGCAGTAGAACTTGCTTTATTAATAAAAGGGGAGGACCCCCGCAGGGCAGAAGGCAAAAGTATGAAGTCCACACTCCAAAAATCTAAATCCATTTGGGGAAAAAAAAAAAAAAAAAAAAAAAAAAAAGAATTGAAAACCAGGGCAGCAATCACAAAAATCGTAGGCGGACAGAAATGGGTCTGGTTCACAGGTACAGGAATGTCAAAGAAGCAAAACCAGAATCCAATGGGCGTAATCCGAATCGTAACCAGGGCAGCAAACAAAGATCTCGTGGTCGGGCAGAAAAAGGTCAAAACTCAAATGCAAAAACAATCCAAAATCACAAAGGCAAAAATCAAAATGTCGGGCGGCCCAGTCAGAAAGATAAACACTGAGTAATCAAGGCGAAAAGAACCGTGGCACAAACGAGGAAATCGATCTAACAGAGACTGGCTGTGATAAGACACCTAATATACACTTCTTGGGAGATCACATGGTAAGGGACACAGGTGCAAACAGTCAGACTGATTACAAAGGAGCAGCCCATGAGGGGGAACCTAATCACAAGGAATTTGGCAGAAGCCAAAACGTGGACAGGGATCACGGGACAAACCTGTACAAAGATAAACAGCTCCAGTTACGGAGTTTCTAACGTGCACAGATAATTAAAGAAGGACAGCGTGATAAGACGTGGAGCTTCCACAGAAAATGCAGCAAAGGTAATTAGGGAGAGACAAGAGGTGGAGACTAGAACAGGGCGAGGGCTGAGGGCTTGTTAATCAATTAGTAAGTGAAACTATACAATCCCTTGGTGCTTGTTAGTAAGTTAGTATTATATACAATGTTAGTTGGTCTTAGTAACTTATAGCGAAAATAACAAACTGTTAGTATGGTTAGTAAGATAGAAAAGTAAAGCGAAGTAAGCAAACGAGATCGGAAGGAAGGCTGAAATCCAGAATTCAATAAATCACCCGAAGAGTAACACGCAGGGCTGGAGCTGTGCGCAATGACAAGACAATAGACAAGACGGGGGAGACAAAGTGCAATGCAAAATGAAAAACATGAACCGGAATGTGACTATGGCAAAATGTAAAACATGGAAAAGTAAAAACTAAGACAATACATAAAACTAAACAAAGTACCAAATCTCAAATACACATACAAAGAATGGTCAGGCATATCAAATGTCAAAAATCACAAAAAGCTGTCAGAAATTACAAGGCATGAACATGGTCAAAGCAGAACAGAACATGAGCCAAAGCAGAATCACAGCATGAACGCCATTTTTATAGATGGTGTCGGTCAATGCCGTACTTCCTGGGCTGAAGTTGCTAGCCTAGCATTTCCCATTGAGAAAGTAATGAGAGTGGTACTTCCTTGCTCTCTCTAGTTCTATTATATTACCTCCATAGTCCAACTAGGGAGGGGATTTTCTTTTTCATTCTGATAGGAAAAGTGCGTGGGACCTGGAAATCGAAAATGCAAAGCCAGGCACGGCAGTCTCTCGTGAAAATGAAAAAGAAAAGTGGCAAACTGTGTCAGCGATTCATTTATAGAGACATCCCGTCTGCTTCTTAAAAAAGAAAAAGCATTTCTGCGAATGTATTTGCCTTATGAGATTAGCCTTTTTCGATTTTGTTTTGTTGGCGATATTGCGGGGCACTTCTTGCGAATGAAAACAGTGCCCACAAAGACTTGAAAATGCAAACGCAAAATGGAGGATTGCTTCAGCATTTTCATGATGATACAAATAACGTGCGCACTCCTCGAAAACGAAGAAACATTTCCAAGAATGTATTTGCTTTATAAGATTAGCATTTTCGTTTTGTAAGTGATTTTACATGGCACTTCTCAAAAAGACAAACGTGAATAAGGAATGTATTTAAATTTTCCATTTGTAATAAAAATTGCATACATGGACTTGAAAATGAAAACGCAAAGTGGAGGATTACATTTGCATTTTCATTATGATACAAATAATGCGCTCATATCTTGAAAATAAAAACGCATTTATGACATTGCATTTTCATTTTAATTTTGTTTGCTGTGTGCTTCAATAGCTAATTGGTCCTGGTTATGGTATATATATATATATATATATATATATATATCAATTTAAAAAAAGCAAGAACAGTTGAAGGAGGAAGTGAGATCTGCAGGACAGGAGTGGAGCCTGGCAGGACTTTTGGGTACAGAGGGAGAGGCAGCGGGGATAAGGGCTGTTAGGATGACACTCTTTTTTTTTTCTTGAAGGATACAAAGCTGAGAGGCAGGCCCAATCCCGAACCGGTCCCTATCCACTCCCCCTCCATTTGCGCATTCCCGCGGAGGGTCTGCCACACTGACTGCCATCCCAAACCAATTAGCGCGAAGTGTAAATGGTTTACTAAACCGTCCGCAGAGAGTCTACATTGACGCAAAACCACCCTCCTCTCAGGTGCAGTACCTCTTTCGTGTCTGGGATGGAAGAAGCGCTGCATATCTACAAATGTCAGTTCCTTGCGACTATTTTTGAAAGATAAGTAAAATTATTACTTGACCTCTAACGGACATTTGATTCACTATTTCACGCACACATCACGGAACTAAAGGTTATTGTATTTTGAAATGAACATGTAGATGTGCACCCGAGAAAACTCTGAGTAGTTTTATTTATTGAATCAATGATTGCTCTTTTTCACAACTTGCCATTTCATGCAGAAACGCCTTCATTTTTGTCAATGCTGTGTATTCAATATCTTTAATATAAATATTATTTAATCACATTATCATTTCTAAAATATTTTGGAATGAAGTGCATCAGTAAAGAACGAGACCGTCGTATACAAGGCAAAGCACGTACAGTGCCAGTAGGCATGGTGATGATTACCTCCGCTTCCCGCTGGATGAAAGGCAAGGGCATCCCAACGTTTGTAAACTTTTTAATCCCTCACCCTTAATGAAGCTCCCTTCACACGGGGTGACACTCGGTAATAAAATGCTAGTATAGGACTGGATAGGGACTGGTTTGGGATTGGACTGCAAAATTTTAAGAGGCAAACGATATAGTGCTCCACACTCTAGTACAGTGGGTGGCGGTATGCACTTAAAAGCTGTCTCGGATCTCCTGTATAGTAAAGGAGAAGAAGGGTAAAGCGCTGCTGGGGCGAAAATGGCTACCTTGCTTTCCTGTTGTTTGGGGTGCTGCGGGGACGATGGTTCTGGACATGTCCCTCTGAAAGAAATGCCTGCCGTCCAGTTAGACACGCATCACATGGGTAAGAGACATTTGGATGGACAAATGTCGCGGAATTTTCATGTCAAAGTAATAATTTCCGGCCATTGGCTTAACCATTGACTGAAGGTAGTGAAAGCTTGCTAGCTGTTCTAATCAGCAATTGCTCGATATGTGGTTAGCTAGCTACAAAAACGAACTGGTTCTTTCGACTGGGTTCTGGTAGGTGTATTAGCTGTGAATTAACCATGCAAATACACAGGGCACGGGGAAGTCGTTGATCATTCGAGAAGAACGCAATAATTGGTCGTTGGCAGGGGCGAAGCTAGAACCGGGAATTTGGGTGGCACAGACACGTCCCTTTATGACAATTAGGATAGTCCTGGCTAGTTCTCAATTATTTTTCTTTATTGACGCGTTTTCCAATTATCGTAATAGGCAACTGAAGACACGGTTTCTCATGCGATCAAACAGCGATGAAGTCATGGGGTAAATACCGTAAAACTGAGAACTGGGGTGGACGTAACATCTGTTTTAAAGAATTATTAGTCCTGACCTGTTCGCAGTCATTTTCATGATTAACAAAATGTTCACTCCGAGAGCGCTCCGCACATAACAGGTGCTGCTTGTTCTCCCCCGATTCATCTGGAAACGTTTGCTTAATTTAAATCAACGTTATTCAAAATTACTCTCGGTATTGAGTGGGGAAAAAAGTGGCACTTGGCGGTAAAAAGCATGAAAATGACTGCGAACAGGTCAGGACTAATAATTCTTTAAAACAGACGTTACGTCCACCCCAATTCTCAGTTTTACGGAATTTACCCCATGACTTCATCGCTGTTAGATCGCATGAGAAACCGTGTCTTCAGTTGCCTATTATGATAATTGGAAAACGCGTCAATAAAGAAAAATAATTGAGAACTAGCCAGGACTATCCTAATTGTCATAAAGGGACGTGTCTGTGCCACCCCAATTCCCGGTTCTAGCTTCGCCCCTGGTCGTTGGTCGTGTTTGTCACACAGTCAAAAAGCGGCAGTGTATGGGCCGATTCATAGTCGACGCAAAGGCATGCAAACGCGAACGCATCGAGAGGCATCGCGACGCTTCACAACGTATTGGCCGCCATGATGCGTTCGATTGTTTAGTCTGATTTTTCAATACGCGACGCAGCAACGCGTGTAATACCATCCGTCGCCAACGGCGGCGGTAATGTATATAATGTACTTAATTTGAACTTTTTAGCCCACATTATAAAGGACTACTGAAAAAAAAGAAACTGATACTGTTGGGTAGTAGTGATAGTGCCACTTCAGCAGGTATACATTTCCACTGGAAACCTAAAAAAAATTAGATTCAAATCAAATTTTTTGGCCATACGATGGCGTTCACTTTGTTTGTGCTGTTTAAAATTAGCCTTGATGATTTAACCAATGACTGTCTGCCTAATGTTCGCCTAGCATCCGGGCATCTGTCAGCCTTCGGGCCGGTCGTGCTTTCTAAACATCAGCATATTCACGATCATACGCAAAACAGGCGAAGTATTGGTATTAAAGCTGCAGTTGTTAACTTTGAGGAGAGAGAGGACTTCGCACAAAAATTTGAAAAAAGCAACTTTCAGATCCCTCCCCCTCCCTCTCCACTGCACTCCTCAGACCCTCCCCTAGAAAGCTACCATGCACGCGAAGGCACGCAAACTGTTATGCATGCTACTGCGGAGAGATTTTGCACGCTCACATTATGAAAGCGGGCAAGTTGCCCAGGCTAGATGTTACTTTCGCGAACAGTCACTGCTAGCCAACAAATAGGCGCGTCGTTAGACCTGCAAATTCCGGGGCTAATATCCCTCGTTTTATTGAAAACAAGTGTTTGCCACTAACTAGTGGCAGTTTTTCACGGAGGCCAAGGGAAGCCTGGCTTCCCCAAAAATTATTGCAAGAAAGAAAAAATATAAATAAGCTTCACCACACTGCATTTTATATTGTTGTCATTTTCTTGTCAAAACACTACATCAGCGCACTTTTGCTTTGGCTGAGCGCGAGGATCAAAACATCGCCCATCCTGTCAAGCTCTCATTGTGTATTACACTTTGTCTCATGCCCTCGGCCCTGTCTGTTAGTTTAGAGGCCAGCTTCACTTTGCCTCCCTTAGAAAAAAAAACAGCCCGTATTAGCCAATCAGATTGAAGCGAGGCTCATCGCTTAATGGGCGATGCATCATTAAAAAAAATATAAGGGAGGCCAGATCAAATCTGGCTTCCAACCAATCACAAACTGTTACGGAAAATACACACAATGATTCAACTGTCCCGCCAGGCACCAGCTAGCCCACACAGAAAGTATAGCCATTAAGTCAGAGAATGGATGGTGACCATGGACCTATAAGCAGAACTGGACACACAACTAGGGTTTGTAACACACGCCGACATGGTCCTAGCGGCGAGTCTGATATTGCAGGTCATGTGATGCAAAAAGGAATTTCTCCATAGGGAATAATTGAAAAAGACACGCTGATAAATCCGTGAATAATTTTTCTTGACAGCAACAAATTATCGATACCGAAACGGTTTATTTTTCTCTTTTAAATCATTTATGCCTTGTTTCTTGGCAAAGACGAAATGTTTTATTTATATTCAGGCTACGCAAACACCCACGGGTCCTCATATGTAAGCGCGCTCTCGACTTTTCCGAATTTAGCACTGCAAGCGGATGTGAGTGGGTGGAGCATTGGGCATTCCTTGCCGTCTGTCTGTGTTCAACATTAAAGACGTAGCCAAGTCGGTGAAGTGCGCTGGCGACGTTATGGAGCCAATGTATTGAACGTCAAAAAAAAAAAAAAGCAAATTAATTAAAGACAGACCGGAAAATAATTTTGCGCGTAACTATCATAGAAAATCAAATTTACTAACTGCGAGCAGATCTGGGCTGATCAGAACCGCGAGGTCCTCAAGGCTAAACCCAGGGTCTGTCATGCTTGCGATTACGCTGCCCAGATTAACAAGGCAGATGTTGATGTGATTGCTTATAAGATGTTTCTGGGTCCGCAGCGGGTTAAATACCACTAATAAGGGTTGCTGGCCCTGTTCAGTGGGCAAGCAGGCTGCCCACTTCTGTTCTTGCGCTCCTCAGTGGGTAGCTTCTGGAGTGGAATCATATAGAAAGACAAATCACCAGTGCTAACACCAGAGAGGCTATCTTGAAAGGACTAGTGGGCTAACCCGAGCAGGGGATTATCCTGATTTTTTCAGGGCTTACTCCCTTAGATCCTCTGCGTTTTTTTTTTCAATACTAGGGGCGGCGCTAAGAGCCACACCCTGCGGTCTTCGGTATGTGAGAGGCTAGGTTGTGCAGCCACATGCTAGAGGACCTGTCCCACATCTTCATTTTTGCCTCCGAAATTGAGCAGAAATGGCAAAATTTGAAATTTGAAGGGTCAATAATAGACAAAGTATGATAGTACCCTGCTCCATGAACTACAGAGTGGTAGTCAGGGTGTCTGACAATATATGGCAGCAATTTGAACTATGTAGGTAAAATATAACGGGCCAAAAGAGACCAACAAAATCGTTCTCGGAAAAAGTAAAAATGCCTTTTTTTCCATTTTGGGGCAGCCAAAATAACCATATTTATTTGATCAAACTCTGCCAAATTTTGGCCAGGTATTCTTTACAAAAATATCTGTGGGATTACCAAATTTCAGTCGTCTAAGTTGTATATCTTTCCAGTTACAGGCATTTGAAAACCTGTTCAGAATAAGGGGTGCGATTTTGCGCATGCACCCCCCTCTCATATTTATGGGGCTGAGGGTCACAATTTACATCAATTTACAAAATTTGCAGATGTTCTCAAATATGGTCACTTCACAACTGGTTAAAATTTGAAGAAATTCTAAGACATCAACTTTTTCACTTTGAGAAAATTGGTCGATTTGACATGGAATGACCCCCGTTTGTCACTTGCAGTCTCTGGGCTCCCCCATGCATCAGCGTTTGCCAAACTCCAACCCCCTTTCCAGATCTTAGAGGTGTTGTTCAGAACATTATTCTAAGGCATAGATGAATTTTCCTTGTTTAGGGGTGGAATAACCTTTCGTAAAATGAGAAATGCAATGAATTCTTACCAGCCATCTTACAACTTGAATGACATGCAAGTGCAAAGCAAGACATTGGATGCATAAAAGGCACAGTGGTTCATTCCCATCAGCATCAGTGTCAGAATGCCACAGCTTGCACAACAGCAGAGAGAGTGAGCTTTGGGGATGCTGCTCAGGAGAAGATCTCAGAGATAGGTTGCCCGCTGGTTCAGGGTCAGTCCATCCACCATAAACAGACTGGAGCATCGCTCCCAACAGACAGGGAGCGTTCACGACCGCCCCTTGCAGTACAACTTTCGGTTATGACGGGACGTCTGGACCGACACATCCGGCAGATCCATCTGAGGTTGTGAGTAGCATAAGACAGGGCTCGGAACACAATAGGATGCCACCAACGCCTCATCCATGTCATGACTGTGATTCGGCGACTGCGAGCTACAGGATTAAGGTGCCGGAGGCCACATCAAGGCAACATTATGGCACAACATAAACATTGAGACGACAGACTCATTTGCTTGATCTCATCATCAGGCGCCACGAGTCTTCCACCGTTGGGTTTTTTCAGACGAATTGAGGTAGTGCGTGTCATTTGCCGACTGCCGACAGGTGTCCAGGAGGTAACATGAACGTTATCAAGACAGGTGTGTTCTGGAGAGAAATCTGTTTAGTAGGGGTAGTGTGATGGTCTGGGCTGCCATTAGTGTTAGACTTTGGACTGAACTTGTTGAGATTCGGCACAGCGATATGTGGATGAGATTTCAAGACCAATTCTCCAACCAGTTATGAACAACCATGGACAACAATGATTACTGTTCATGTTCCAACACGACAATGCCCGTCCCCATACTCTACGCCTCACCAGAGACTTTCTCCAAGGAGCAGGGGTCAATTTTCTGCCTTGGCCATCCATTTCACCTGATCTTAACCCCATTGCACTCGTGGGATGAACTGGGTGTGTCGTGTGTGTGTGTGTGCCAGAATCAACGTCAACCTCGCAACATCGCCACTACTGACAGTTTGTGGAGGGTCTGTGCATTCACAAAGGGATATCAGGAACATTTGTTGAGATAATGTGATCAAACTTTACAGTGTTATGAACAATGAAATTCTTTTTCTATTCATATTAAAATTGAACCGAAAAGCATTTATTGTTTTATTTTTGGTTATTAAGTATGAGTGTTCTGTTTTCACTGTGTATCAGTATATGTACCAATACATGGTAAAAATTTCAAGGCTGTTATTCACTGTCATTCAGTAGTTTTTGGTGGTGAAATATGGGCTAGTTTTTTGAAAAACAAAAAATTAGAACATTACAAAAAATGTTCTAACGTAAATTAGTCACTGGAGCTGGATGAAATGGTTATTTAAAACTTCTGACTGCCTGCACACATGCACAAACATCAGTTTAGACATCATGAAAAATTTCAGATCTAGAAAATGAGCCATTCTCCCTCAACAGTACTCCAAACGTATGGCATAATTTTGCAAAATCCGCTTTCTCTCTATTTTGGGTAGGCTGTAGATGACCTGAGACTGAAGATGCGCCTTTTATGAAACCAAAAATGAAAAATTCAGGAAAAATTAGCCCTATCTGCAAGACTACAACCCTGCAGCATCATTACTTTGCTGTAAATTAGCATTCAAATTCGGTCAAAAATGCATTTTGCAAATATCGAAAAAAATAATGCCTTAAAATATACTCAGCAACAAAAGTTTCTGTGACACCAATATCGTTAATTATTTTTCATAACGCAATTATGAAATTGTCATACATGGTGATATCAGACTGAAACAGTACACGTAAACACAACATTGAAATGGAAATCATGAGAATGCGAGAAAATGACTTTGCACATGAAAATGTGTGTAAATCATGCTTGTGGATGGCAATAAAAGAGGAGAATTTTTGGAATGTTCACATTGTGCCTGATGAACGACGGAAGCATCACTTATCGAAAACACAGCCATTTCGGATCAGGAACTCTACCCTCTAAATGCCAAGACTGTCTGAAAATGATCGGTGGAGGGCCATTGGGATGATTGAATCCGGAACCTCGCAGAGGGAAGTTGCTCATCGCCTGAATGTCCACCGAAACACCATTTGGAACTTATGGCAGCGTCATCAGCAGACAAGACATGTCAGAGACCGTCCTCGCAGCGGCCGTCCACGAGTAACCACTCCCAGACAGGACAACTGGATTCGAACAACCCATCTCCGAAATCGATTCCAACCTGCAACCATAACTGCAAGAACGATACCTGGTTTGAGGCGACTGTCTGCACAGACAATCCGTCGCCGTCTCCGTCATTTTGGCATTGTCTCACGTCGGCCAGCAAGACGTCCAATACTCACAGTACAACACCGACGACTGCGTTTACAGTGGGCACAACAACATCGACGGTGGATCCAACGTCAGTGGGATCTTGTACTCTTCACTGATGAATCAAGATTCATGCTTAACCGATGTGATGGTCGTTTACGTGTATACCGTCGACGTGGAGAACGTTATGCCAACAACTGTGTTCAGGAATTTGATCATTTTGGAGGTGGTAGTGTCATGATTTGGGGAGGGATCACGGCTAGAAACAGAACAGATTTGCTTGTTATTGATGGAAATCTGACAGGTCAAAGATATCGCGATGAAGTGCTACGGCCATTGGTGGTACCGTTTTTGATGCACCATGGTCCCGGAATAACGCTGCAACATGATAACGCCAGACCACACGTTGCAAGGATTGTACAGCAGTATCTGATGCAACAATATGTCAATGTCCTGCCATGGCCAGCCAGATCCCCAGACATGTCCCCAATCGAGCATCTTTGGGACGAGATGGATCGACGTTTGCGGCGGTTGGATAACCCGCCAGCTACACTCCAGGAATTGCGACAACGTCTACGTCAGATTTGGAATGACATCCCACAGCAATTTTTGGCACATCTGATTCGGTCCATGCGCCGGAGATGCGTTGCTTGCATCATGGCACGAGGAAGTCACACCCGGTATTGAAGTGTGAAGGTCACAATTGGTTAGACGTCAGACAAGTGCTTCATGACGCATGAAAATGACATTTTTCGTTTTGAGTGACATCGGCACTGAAAAGTCAGTGTTTCTCCTGTTAAATAAACATATTGATTGCATTGAGATCTTTGCGTGTCATTTATAACATACACATAAATGGTGTCACAGAAACTTTTGTTGCTGAGTATATAAATGGCCATATTTTGGCCACTACTGATCTAACAGACCTGAAATTTTGCAAACGTTCATTCCTTGGGGAGTGCTTCCTCTATGAATTATTTCAGAATTTTCTGAGACAGTGACCTGGGGCACTTCTCACATTCCGGTTGATTTGGGATGGAATGACCCAGCTTGGTTATAACTAATAATTTGGCCTCCCCAGTGACCGGCACATGGTTATATTTTGATACCTCAGTCAATCATGAGCCTCCACAGCTTCCACTCCCCACCCACTGTCTTTACTGGGCTGTATGTAGTGTTGTCTAGAGAGTCTCGTGGTTTTGTATTTTCCACTCATGTTGTTTTCATTGTTGGCTCGCCTTCTCCAGCTTCTTCCATCCTGAAATCACCAGTTGGTAGCATAAAGGTCTGCGTGCAGTTAGCATTTTTTTTTAAAGCCCATAACCTCATTTTCAGGGTGCTCCCCTCCAGCACTTATTGTTGCTAATAAGTTAGAACTGTTGTCTTGGTGATTCTTCAATCCGTTGTTGCAAATGTCAAGTCTCAGTTATAGCGTAACGCTATCTTAAAAGGTGTGCTAATACGATTAAAAAGTCATGTACAGTCAGCAACTGAAGCAACGAGTGTTCATTTTCCAAAAGCTTAACGGATACACGAAGGCAGCACGTACATAACGGTACAATGATAGACATTTGTTAGCAGAGTCTGAAAAGTAAATCCAATATTTTTCTGCGATTATGTATTTATTTATTTATTTTTGACTTTGTACAAAACAGATAAAAAACGATGCAAACGAGCCCTACGCGGCCGCCATATTAGCGGTTTGATCCTCCAGCAGTGACCTAACATACAATGAGCCCCTCTTTTGTCTCTGAGGTAGAAAATGACAGTCACTTTTTTCCAAAAGCCACAATCCGCATGGCGTTTCTCGGTGAAGGACAAAATGCTACATCTCTCCTACTGTGACAGCAGGCCCTTGTCATGTCAGATTATATATGCCAGCCAAGCAAAAATGAAAATACACTGTTACTTGTACTTATCATTCTGACTTATTATTTATTCAAATCGAAATTATCACCAAGACTAGCACCATCATACATAATTGATATTTTACCCAATGTCCATATTTCGACACATCCTGGAGAATTTCATGCTCATTTATTCCCCAACCAGTCCCACTATGAGTTTTAACTTGAAGTACATTGTGCAGAATCCTGTCAAAACTCATTTAAAGTATTACCTCGCTCAGTAGTTGGCTACTTTCACGTTTCTGTGGTCTTGAAAGTGTTGCTGATCTAGTCTTTGGGGCACGTCGATTAACGAACTCCTTCAGGATGGCATCCTCCTTCAGGTGCCTCTTCCTGGCCTTCGTTCGTCTCGGAGTCAAACCCATGTATTTCGCATTCTTATAGTCTTCGAAACATTCGTGCAGGAAATGTACTGAGCAAAGTATTGACTTTTTTCCTGGCATGGTTCCTTCTCTCTTGATATTATGTAACCATCTTTTCAGCAGTTTCGGCTTTGACCACAGAAATTGATGGAAACTGAGTCTCGTTCCCTCTGCCAGGGGAGATCCAGAGACGGCCTTGTTATTCTTCCCGTCGACAGCCAATGGCCCAACAAGTTGGCATCTTGAGGAGGAAAGGTTAAAAAAAGAAGGATCACTAGCCTTGCAGGTGGCGGCAGGTGGAATGAAATTAAAAATACATTTTTGTTTTTTTTTTTTTATTCCATTTTTGGGATATTTCTGAGCGGTGGACCCGAGAACAGGCAAAAAAAAAAAAAATTCCTGAGTGATCAGGAAAGCCACCCCCTCATCCCCTCCACTGCTCTTTCGCGTTACTTCCATCAGGCAGATGCTACAAAGTCTCACTGGCCTGCAAAAACATCTAAAAAAAAATCATTTATTCCATCCGCAACTAGAACGGGCACTCGGTAGAGCGCATACCTTCGCCGACGCCACTGAATCCCTCGCCACTGGCGTTGGTTTCATGCCGATCGGATAAAAATTGACCGAGATATGGCCGAAAGTCGGTTTTGACCTTTTCGTGGCCTTGACCTTGACCTTTGACCCGATCACTCCCAAAATCTAATCGATTGATCCTCAGGTCATGCCAAATCAACCCACCAAATTTTATGAAATTCCGTTTGGTACTTTTTGAGTTATTCGATACACATACAGACAGACACACAAACAAATAAATACACGGGGATCAAAACATTACCTTTGTCAGCGAAGTCGCTGGCGAAGGTAATAACCATCCTGAACAAAGAGACATAGACACAGCACACTAACCTGTTGGCATGCATGTATTTTTATTTATTGATTTTTATATGGGTGTTTTTTTTTTGTTTTTTTTTTTTTTTTTTAAATTTGGCATCTCCAATCCCACCCGAATCTGGAATGCCCAATTGATGAACTATTTACAAAGCTTGCTCGTATGCGACCCCTTGCTGCCAACTCAGGATAGTGAAGACAGTTCACGGCTCTCCTCCGAAGCACGTGCCTGTCAGCCACTGCTTCTTATACATTCATTGATTGAATCTTCGCAAGTTCAGAACGAGGGCGGAGGATACCCGGACACGAACAAACCCAGAGTCTTCCTGACGAGCGCCCGTCTGGCCAACAGGAGACGCTTGAGCAACGAACAAAGCTGTTATGGGTGTTTTAAGAGTTCTTCCAATGAAGTAAAATATACTGTTTTTTTTTTTTAATGTGTTTTAAATTGTGTACTCTGAGCCCTGTTAAAGGAAAATTTAACTGATGGGGCAGACTATAAAGATTATCTATCTATCTTAGTTGCTGGAGTTATTTGAATCTTTAAGCAAACCAGTACTAAACCCAAGTCCAGCTTCAATAACTCTGTTTTATTCATTATAGTGTGAAACAGAGTGGACAGTCACTCTTGAAGTGATCTTGAAGCTGTATTTGGTTTAATTGAGATAGCAAAGCACATGCAAAAGCAAAGCAAACTGCAATAGAAGTGAGGAAATCTTTATGAAGAGAGGGATAAGTGGATCTATATTTGACCCCTGAAAAGTTGGGAATAAATTTTTATGACTCCTGAGTTCAGAGGGTCTGAAAGAAGCCAAGAAAAACAATTCCCCTGAAAAAAGTCTCAGGAGTCAGTGACCCTTGACTCCAAGAAAACAGTAAAGGCCCTCTTGTCTGTTGAAGAATTTTGGTACTGTAAAGTGAGGAACAGGAAATATATATGTTTCGTATATGTGTGTAATATAATTTATATATATATATTTATATATACATACGCACGCACGCACGCGCACACACACACACACACACACACCTCATTGGTACACAGGCGCATTCTAGGCGTGCCAGGTGGGTTTACTATCCGCCATATTTTGAATTATTTATGTGGGCCATATGTGTATGGTGCATTTCCTTCCCAACACCTGTCACTGTACCTCCCACCGAGAAGCGGGTCATCTTAAATGCAGCGTGGTCGTGTGACTGTAGTGCACCACATGGTTGTCAAACACTGCCTACTTTACTTTATTCTCCTGTGAAAAGTGACATGTTGTGCCCATTTTATACTGGTGCAGTATGTAATAAATAACTATGAGATTTCAAACACGGCCAAGATTCACATTTTCAATGATCATTATTCCAAGTCCCCTCCTCATTGGCTTCATTTTATTTGAGGTTGTACAATTTCACATTCAAGAAGGATGCGCTCTTTAAATTTAATCTAGCTGAATTATATTTATGTATGGTCTATCAAGATTGACAATAGTTCTGTGTTCTCTGTTCTTTGTGTTCCTTCATGTAAAGCATCACTTTTAAAAACTAGAAGAAATGTGAGTTTCTTTCGAACAAGGTTCCATCATCTATTAATTTCTTTATTTCTTCAGAAAGGGTGGACAGATTTTTGCAAAATTGGATGTGGTAATTCTCCACAGAGTTGCTGAACTGATGTTTTTGAGGTCATTCGGTCACGGTCACTTACGCTCAGCTGTACTCAAGGACCCAAGATCAACTTTTATGGCTTATGAATCATTTGCAGAAGGAGGAATGGCGGACTTCTACCTTTCTTTTACCTGAATTTTGCACACCCAGTTCTACTTACCTGCGGCTATACTTCCAGTTGAAATGGTCCAAGTTTAACAGAAAAAAGTAAAATATTAAATAGACTTATGGCTTACCCATGTCTTGCTGTGTTAGATCACTGAGTATATCTGTGCATTCCGTAGTGATACAGCCAGAATTTTATTACTTCAGGATACTATCAGCATGTATAGTGCTTACTTTGAAATAAAAGGCAAAAAATAATAGATGCTGCGTGTTCTGCAGGAACTGATGTCGTGATTGTGAAAAGTGGAAGAAGAATCTGTGGCACCGGCGGTTGCTTAGCCAACGCTCCTCTTCATCAGAACAAGAGCTATTTTGAATTTAAGATCCAGTCCACTGGTGAGTTCAGTTCTTGGGTTAACCAGTGTTTCCTGCACAGGGTTGGTCAAATGCTCCTTTGAGAATTAAACTTGTGGACCTGCTCAGATAATGTAGAGTCTAGAGTGACAAAGGAGACAGGAACACACTGATAAATTAACAGCCTTAATGGTGCAAACAGACTGTCCTGTTTGACTGTAGTGTCGAAAAGTTAAAGACACAGGCAAACGTATACAAAACCTTTAACAAGTGTACAACTCTTATCGGTCCAACTAGATTTAAAAACCACTAGATCATGGATCCAGTATTGAGAGTTGCCAAAGTCCATGTCCAAGGGCCACACCCCAACTTCCTGTCAGAATGGGCAAGCATAGGTCATTGCCTCCGTTAACAATGACTAACACTAACAGTGAATATACACTGCCCGGCCAAAAAAAAAAAGTCACCGTTTGGAAATCAACGAAAAAATTCTATAATTGGATCATTATTTCGCTTATTAATATGTTTCAGCTGGAAATAATCATTTTAACCCTAACTGATGAAGCACGTCGCTACTCATTTCTTAAAAAATCATGTCAGAAGACTCATCCCTTGATGGTGGAAAAGATGCTACAGGATTTCAGAACGAGCAAGTTATTGGCCAGTATTTAGCAAAGAAAACCATGAATGACTAAAACAAGTATGAGGAATCATTTTCACAAACAAATTTGTCACCACAACGTCCTGATCTTAAACACATTGAAAGTTATTGGGATGTGCTCAAGAAAGATCCCTGAGTGGTTCAACCATTATGTTGAGAAAACAAGATCTCAGCCAAAAATTATGGCATTTCTGATCGAAAATAAATATTCTACCATTGCATATATTTGTCAAAACAATGACAAAACGAATATGCACTGTAACAGGGGTTCCAACTAAATATTTGAGTGTGCAAGTTTTTTATGCCCCCGCAAATGAAGTTTCGGGGGCATATAGTTTTTCACCTGTCCGTCTGTCTGTCCGTCCGCACTTTGCCATGGCTATAACTTTTGATCGGCTCAGGATAGGTCTTTGATACTTGGCATATGCATTGCTTGTGAGAAGGCATTTCAGATGGGGTCATGACTTTTGACCTTGTGACCTTGACCTTAGAGCATGACGTTGGGTGACAAAAACTTTAACATGGACCATAACTTTTCATTAGCTAGTAATAGGCATTTGATACCAGGCATATGTATTCCTTACGATAAGGCCTTTCTGATGAGGAAATGAATGTTGACCTTGTGACCTTGACCTTTAACCTTTGATTGACTCATGATAGGCCTTTAATGGTTAGCATGTGCATGTTATGTATGGAGGCATCAGTGTTTCACAAACACATCTTGTTTTGTTTTTTTTTTTTTTTTGGCCGGGCAGTGTTCATGGATGAGAGGAAACATCACACTAATACAACGATCAAGGGCAAACGCCATATCTGAATAGGGACCGAAAAAAGGTTCACTATGCATCTTGCTGCAAAAGTCAGCTGAATTAGGTGCTAAATGGCTCAAGGGCAACAAATATAGAGGGACAAGGAGAAATGTTAGTCTGTTTGCATCATAAAGGCTGTCATTTTATCAGTGTGCTCCAGTCTCAGTGGCTGACAAATGGAAGATGATGTGTTTCAACCACAACAAGGGGTCTTCTTCAGGGCTACCTGCTGTGGTTGAAACATGTTGGTGTCTTCTATGGCAATAAAGGCTTTATATTCATATACTTCTGAAAGATTTGAGTGCGTGGATCTACTTTGACTGAATTTTAAGAGGTCAAAAATGGATGGGTTTGAATAGTAATCAGTAGTTATCAAAGAAAAATTGAAACAAAGTTGAAAAATTAATAAAATTGAAAAGTAGAAAATATTAATATTTTTTCTGGAATATAAGCGGAATATTTGGAAAGTTGAATTAATGGAGGCAGAAAAAAAATTTATCTTAAAATAAACTATGAGAAATACTGAAAATCTGTGCAATGTCATCTAGAACATCCTGAACATTTTAAAGTTTGAACAGTGTCTGAAGCTTAAACAGTGTTTAAGGAGTTGGCAATAATCAAATTTTGGCAGAAGAAGTTGTAGCACATGAAAAGTACAATTACTGAGGAAACCTGGAAGTCGCTGAAAACATAAGATCAATGATGCTGAAATTTCGTGGTTAACCCTTTAACTGCCTGCTCTACCTTTTGGCAGAGCACATTTTGAGTCAGTATTTTTCATTGAAAGATGTGTTGAACTTAGCATTACAGACTGCAAATGATTATTGGAGAAGGCTTAATCTGGCCAAGTTCAACGAATTTTTCAATATAATACAGCTACTCAAACTGTGCTCGACCAAAAGGGAGCAGCAGTTAAAGGGTTAAAGCTGCTGATAGTCACAACTGACCCATGACATCAGGATTTTTTTTTTTTTTACTTTAAAGGTCCCATATTATGCTGTATTTAGTCATTTAAAATATGTCCAATGGGTCTTAAAAATAATGTTAAGAATTCAGTCACAAAAAAACCCTATACACATTCAGGCCTAATGAGACCTCTTCTCTCACCCTGTCCGTGCTGTCCTAAAATAAGAGCTGTTTTGGGTGGGTGGGGAGGTTATGCTGATGAGGCTTTGCTCTGATTGGCTGCCTGGCCGCTTCGATTCCGGGGGAGGGAGCAAACCCGAAAAACCAGGAAACCAAGATGGCAGGTATTTCAGGACAGCTCTATGTGGCATCTATTGCTGTAAGACCGAGCTTGTTTGATCCCAAGTCTGACCCCGAATGGGAGGAAGAAGCAGATGAAGTATTGCAGCAACGTTTACAGCAAGATGTCGATAATGGCGACTTGAAATTTTAGTGTTTTGCTCATACTGTCTTGGCCTGCATGCATGTGATTGTAGCTGTACTGTCATTTGGTCATGTTATGCACGCACTTAGCTATCTGGAAGAAACTTTGCTAAAAGCTCCTGTTAACCATTTCCACCAAAACAAAACACAATTCTGACACAATGCTACTAAATGAGTTTATTGCAAAAACACACAAACTGTGTAAGTTTTGCTTATGTAGAGATAGCAAATCAATAATTTCTACCGAAAATCCGTACCCGACCTCCACTTCTTTTTCAGCTTTTTACTAGCCAGAACAATTTGCAGAGGTGGATGAAATTCTGCAGAGAAATTGATTGTTATACCAGACCCAATATAGGGAGGTTCGTGATTGTTTTCGCCACGGTAAGTTCAGAGAGCTAGCCCACACCATGGCAAAGCACCTGGCTGATCCCGGTTATGGATAAGTAAGACTATTGTTTCACAGCAGCAGTAAACAAACCCAAACACGTAACCTAAGCTCCGCAAAGTATTCGTCTGGTCTAACTGCAGCCTTATCAGCCCAACTTTACAGACACGCACAACACCTCTGCCATTTGCTTCAACTGTAGCGGCTACCGTCAGGTAAAGTTATGATGAAACCACCACCTTGTTGCTCACTAAAGCAATACAATATACCAATCTGAATTGCTGCCTATAAGTTAACCAAGAGCATTTTTTACGTAGCACAGAACACAAAGTAACATGCGCTAGTAACCGAGCAGTCGTCATAGCGACAGACAAATGTACCTGCTTGCCACGTCGCCAATGGCGAAGTGGTGTGGCATGTGGCGACCAAAAATTGGCCACAAAGCGCCATGCCGGCGAAAGCCTAATTTTGGAGAGAGTGGCGAAATAACCTCAGGTTTTGCGCTGCGACTGCCCGATGCGTACATCAAGTCCAGTCGCCACTTCACCACCGTCGCTCGCTACCATATTTGGTTTGTACTTAATTATCATACATCAGTCATAAATTATCTTTATAACATTCATGCCAATCACACTGATTGGCTGACTATTTCATCATTCCTTTTCGGGACTTTTCTATGTCGTAATTGTGTCGGAAATGTGTCGGGAAAGGGAATTCCGGGTTAGGAACCTCACTCACCTCCACCATATTAAAAACAATCCGAGTGATTCGAGATTGACCACCTTAATAATATTAAATTATGAATCTAGCAGGACAGCCACAGATAAGCAAAAGTAAGCAATAGTGTTTTTCTTGCTGAACAAACGCTTGTTAAAGCAGCGCATTAATATCAGTGGGAAAAGGGGGTGCTGAAATCTAAGCTACTTCGAGCTCAGTTCTGTCGTGCAAAGGAAAAGGCCTTAAAATTCATTTATGATCGATAAAGATTATTTGTATTTTTTGTACAATAAACTCTTCCTCTACTATGTGGACAAATATTCGGAGTTTGTTGAAAGTAAGGGGTCGTGTTTACCGTAATTACAAGAAGCTCAAGAGAAACCAAGGCCAAATCACGCTTCATCACTTGGGGTTCCTTAGTTTTGCTTTGTTGCGCTTCAAATACAATGCTGAGCCAAGCATGAAGTTGTTGTTTTTCGGCGCTGATAATAAGGTGTGTTGCCTTTGCATTCTATATGACTTGGGCTACCTTATACAATCAATTGACACGCATTCGTCATACCTTAGGGCAGGGGTTCTCAACTGTTCTCACATTGGGACCCACATTTTCCCATGGTCAGGCCCACTTTTATAGAATCGAAACCAAGCAAATATATTTTTCAAAAACAGCTTTTGAAAATGGGTCATCTTTTTAAACATACATACACATTTATTTATATGTGCAAAGTGCATTTCAGAGCACATTATTATTAGCAATCAAGAATCATGAGTGTATTGCATATACAACATGCCACAAAATTTTGGATTTGGATTCAGTAAGTATTTTATGTAACGCATACAACAACCAGTTTTATAAATAAACTCTACAGAATTCAATCTCATATCATATGTTCAGTATCACAATATAATAAGTGTTTGCTTACAAATGACTCTGACAGGTGTGTGGGGTGTAGGTGTAGCGACACAGAAGGCAAACCTGAACCAGATCCCCATGGGACGGGACATGCACAGCCTGGTGCTCAGGCACGACGGCTCTGTGTACCACAACAATGAGGAGAAAAACCGTCTGCCTGCCAACAGCCTGCCACAGGAGGGCGATATTTTGGTGAGTGTTTGAGGCTGGCAGGAGCTCTGGTTTCCGCCGGCAAAGGGAATGGAGAGGGCTGCCTTAGAGTTTTCTTTTTTTATTTGATGGAAGGGCATTCTGTTGTCCAAGTGAAAAATGTGGTTTTGAATTTTGACCTAAATCGGAGATTTTTCGAGACTTAAGGTATTTTAGAGCTCATAGAGTCAAGAAATGTACATCCAGACTTCTTTCATTTGGACTAGCAAGCGCGTCAGATATGGGTGTTCTGGTCTCGTAACGTAACGTAACATAACATATCATGTCATGTCATGTTATGTCGTGTTAACATAACATGACATAACATAATAACATAACATAATAACTTAATATAACATAACATAATATAACATAACATAACATCATAACATAACATAATAACATAACATAACATGGCAAGAACAGGCCTTTCAGCCCAAGAAAGCTCGCCACTTTCTTTATACTATTGTGAATATATCCCTTCAGAAACTGAATGACTCAATGGTATCTAGCTTTAAGTCAAGCCTGCTCTTGAAAACCCCCAAGGTCTCTGCCTCAACAATTTGGTCAGGGAAGCTATTCCACATTGAAATTACTCTTTGGGTGAAGAAATATTTCCGAATATCAGTGCGAAATTTACCTTTAGACAACTTCCATTTGTGACCCTGAGTTCTACTCGCAACTCTTGGTCGAAGGAATCCTACATAATTCACTTTGTTAATCCCTTTAAGATATTTAAAGACCTCAGTCAAATCACCCCTGAGTCTGCTTTTCCTAAGACTAAAGAGATTAAGGATCTTCAGCCTCTTCTCATAGCTTTCTATATTTAATACCTGGAATCAGCTTAGTGACTCTTCTCTGAACTTTCTCTAGAGCCTCTATATCTTTCTTAAAGTATGGTCCCCAGAACTGTACACAATACTCCCGATGAGGTCTAACGACCGTGTTGTACAAAAGAAGCATCACCTCCTTAGATTTGTACTCAATACTTTTGGCAATGTATCCCAGCATCCAATTGGCTTTTTTAACTGCTACGGCACAATGGCCAGAACCTGTGGGGGTTTGGTCAACAATCACTCCCAGATCTTTCTCGTGTGCGGCACATTCCAGTTTTAAACCTCCCATGAAGTAATCCCGTCTAATGTTTAGAATAAAGACACTGGCGAGCGTAGTTGGGCTGAACGGCCTGTTCTCACCATTCATGTTATTTTATGTTTTATATTATCCAATTCCAAAAAGTTTAAACTTTCCACAGCAACTTTCAACATCAAGACCATCGTTTAGTAAAACTGGGACGGCACCATCTAGGAAGATGGGAAAGATCTGTGCAGGAACAAAGAACAAGTCAAAAAGTCAGGCTTCAACTTCCACCACCACAACATCACCATCAGTAACGTCTGCTACAGCCAAAGCAGCAGCTATCTATGCTAACCTGATTCAAGAGAAGTACAAGCTATGTTGTTCGCTAATTTTCAACAAGTTGAATGTTGAATTGCAAGAGGAGGCCCCAAAGGTTCATCTCCTATTGGAGAGATTAGATGACTTTTTGAGGCTACTGCTGATGAGATTTTTGAAGCCAGCAATCCTCATGAAGGCCGCATCACCCCAAGAATGTGACGTTCGGTACGTAGAAAACCAGAGGACAGATGAGGATTTGATCCTTGGGAGTAAAGTGAGGGGCATTCTGTCTACAGGACAGATCACAGATGAGCAGAGGAGGGAATTCTTTACCTCAGTCAGAAACTACTTTGTTGCTGTTTCAAATTATGTTTTGTCCAAGTTCCTCCTGAAGGATGACTTGCTTATGCATGCAAGATTGGCCAATCCAAAGAAAAGGTTTGAAATGTCCTTTGCTTCAGTAAAATACTTTGTTCACAAATTACACTTCATGGAAGACAGTTGGACCAGTTGGAGTTGGAGTTTTCGAAATACCTGAGTGATCCTATGATGGACAGCCTATCTGAAGAAAGAGTAGACTTGACATGGTTAACAATCTCAGAGATGAAGGACATATCCTCTTGTGAACTGAAGTACGGTCATCTGTCAAAAGTGATGCATCTTATCCTGTCCATTGCACACACTAATGCTGCAGACGAGCAACTTTTCAATATGGTCAGAAAGAACATGATTGAATTTAAACCCAGTCTAGGGACCCAAACTCTTTCCGACCTCCTAACCCAGAAGGTGTCCAGCCAAACAAGAGGAGAGGCCTGTTTTCAAGTGAAGTTCAGTGTCAAAGTTCTGGAAAAGTGCAAAGCTGCCGCCATGTCATTTGTCAGGTAGACACAGCATTATGACATTTTCATTGAACATCTGCCTTTTTTGTTACGGTTTTATTGCCTACATGACCATTCAACTCAAGTAATGAGAGATCCTGTGTGCAGAGACTTTTATAGCTGGATCTTTGGACAGATTTCTGCAGCTTCAGTGTAAGAAGACGATGAGATATAAATTTGTCCACTACTCTTTTTCATACCAGTACAGTGTGAATGGCATGCAGTGTGTGACAAAGCTAATTGTATCATGCATGCACCACTTCCGCGCAATGTTGTAGTGCTGATTTTTTAGATGCATAGCGCCGCATAGGAAATTACTGATTTCTTCCCAAAATTACTGATTTTGAGCCTTGCTATTATTGATTTCCTATTCTGCAGGTTGGCAGCTCTGCACGGGATGTTAGCCTGCTTATTTATTGACGTGCTACGTAGCTTGTCGGGGAGGTATAAGCAGTTTTTGTATACACAAAGTCCAAGTATCAAACATTGCAAACACTTTTACATTTGCGCTGCTAACCACTGTCTGAGCATTGTTCAGAGCGTGTGAGTAGAGCGGAACAGGTGAAAATTTTCAATCGTCGCTGACAGACCTGTCCATTCCTCTGCTTCACTTACCTGCTCTGGTGCCGATCACCTCTCAGTTGCCGACACAATCTGACAAGCTAATCTGACATAAGTCGACTGTCAGCATTCATTGTTGTAACTGTGAATGTTGTGATGCAACTAGCATCTAAACTTGGAAGCTACTGGAATATATCCTTGTGTAAAATTGGTTTTGTCCCGTTACAAACAATTCAGTCACACTCGTGTAATGTATTATGCACTGCCGTAATTGTAAGGAGACTGTCCGACACACGGCGATAACTAGTTTTTCTTTTTTTTTTTTTTTTTGAGCATTCGTGGTTGTAACTGTAAATGTTGTGTTGCAACTAGCTTCCAAACTTAGAAGCTACTGGCCCGGTTTCTGTCTGCGCGCAAACGAACTTGTTACAAACAAGTTCATTCAGTCACAGTCCTACATTTACTGTAAGTTATATTATATCTAACCATCTGTACATTTTGGCATAGCTGTTTATTCAAATGCACAAACAATATCATGCGAACGCGATAAAACATTTGATGCTATATTTGCAAGATACCTCATCACTCATTCCTGCAGGTAGTATGGTGCACAGATCTTGATTCAATCAATACAACAAGCTGGGCTGGGTGGGTGTGTATCGGCAAGGCTGGCAGCAGCAGGGGGCGTGCATCGCCGAGCATGCTGACATATATATCGCTGATATATACACACACAGCTCCCTCCATAATTATTAGCACTCCTGGTTAAGATGTGTTAAAAGCCTGAAAATAAATTCAATTTTTATTGCAGAAGCATACTCTCACACTGAAAATTGTGGAAAAATGTAACCTTCAACTCAAGTGAATTTTAAGGGGGGGGGACCCCTGACTAAGATATAATTATTTTTCATAAAATCACCTGTTCCACTATTATTAGCACCCCGAACAATCCCTAGGAAATAAATTTAATAGAAGTATTCCTGTAATCTCTACAGTAGTTTACGAAGTTGATCAGAGTATCTAGAAACATTTAATTAGTGATTCATCACTTCCTGTTTCCCTGGGGTATAAATGTGACATGACGGAGGCAATTTCTCTTATCCACTCTTCAACAAGGGAAAGACAAAGGAACACACCATTCAAGTAAGGCAGATGTGTGTCGACCTTCACAAGTCAGGCAATACAAGAAAATAGCCTCTCGCCTGCACCTGCCCATATCTACTGTCAGAAGAATCATTAAGAAGTTAAAAACAAATGGAACAGTGGTAAACAGGCCTGGATGAGGATGCAAGGGTATTTTGCCACCACGCACAGTGAGGAGGATGGTAAGAGAAATAAAAAGTTCTCCAAAGCTCACTGTTAAAGAATTGCAACAAATGGTAGCACTTTGGGGTCACAAAGTCTCCAAAACAACCATCAGGTGCTATTTATTTGCCAACAGGCTGTTTGGGAGGCATGCACGGAAAAAACCTTTTCTCACTCAATCATAAACGTAAACATCTGGAGTTCACTAAGCGGTACTGGGACTTCAGCTGGGACCGTGTGCTTTGGTCAGATGAGACCAAGATAGGGCTTTTTGGCAACAAACACACTAAGTGAGTCTGGCAGAACGCAAAAGATGAGTATGCAGAAAAGCACCTCATGCCCACTGTGAAGTATGGGGAAGACCAGTGATGCTGTGGGCCTGTTTCTCTTCCAGAGGCCCTGGGAACCTTGTTATGGTGCATGGCATCATGAACGCTTTGAAATACCAAGACATTTTAAATCAAAATCTGGTGGCCTCTGCCCGATAGCTGAAGATGGGTCGTCACTGGGTCTTTCAGCAAGATAGTGACCCTAAACATGTGGCCAAATCTACACAGAAATGGTTCACCAGACACAGAATCCAGCTCCTCCCACGGCCATCTCAGTCCCCAGACCTCAACCCCATTGAAAACCTGTGGAATGAGCTGAAGAGGAGAGTGCAGAGGAGAGGACCCAGGTTGCTGGATGATTTAGATAAAGGGATCTTCGACTATTCCTCTTTGCACGATCTCTCTTTTCTCCCATCTTGTGAAACATTATAGGAGAAGATTAGGAGCTGTTTTGTTGGCAAAAGGGGGGGTACTAATAATTGTGGCACACATGATTTGATGTAAAAAAAATAATTTCCTAATGTGGGATTTTTTTCCCACTGAATAAATGCACTTGAATTAAAGGTTGGATTTTCCTCTTTTTCATTGTGGTCCTATATTATTCAAAAAAAACTGAATTTATTGGAAGCTAAAGAACACATCTTAACCAGGGGTAACAATAATTATGAAGGGCGCTGTATATATAAAATGTGCTTATTAGTAGTGCTGCACGATTAGGTAAAAATGAACGATTGCGATTATTGTGGACAATATTGCGATTTTTATTTATTTTTTTTAAATGATATCTTGAGCCTACTTGCTTTGTTATCAAGGAGTGTGCAGAGAATAATGATGACTTTGTGGGGTATTTTTCTCCACTCAAAAAAATGCAAACATTAAGGTGCTTAAAAATACAAAACCAGTTTATAGCACTGTTTTCAAAATAACATTTTCCATAAAAGAGGTTTTTCCTTTTTTGAAAATCAGGATATTTTCTGGAAAATACAAATGCAGTGGCACTATTGTAAACTTAGATGCCTTTCTGCAGGCATTTCTGTAAACCTATTAAGTATTACTTTTTTTCTGTAAAAAGTTTGTACAGAACCCTTAAAAAAAGTAAAGGCATTTCTGCAAAGTACAAAAGCAGGAGCACCATAGAGCATTAGCGGATTTCATTTGTCTCTCTGGCTTTACTTTGCTTGGCTTTCATCACATGCATTCCTTATGCTTATTTATTAGGGCCCGAGCACGACTGCGAGTCGTCCGCGGAGGACCCTATTGAAATCGTGCTGTTTATTATTATTAGGGCCCGAGCACCGAAGGTGCGAGGAGCCTATTGTTTTAGATGGGATTTTTATTATTAGGGCACGAGCACCGACCGGTGCCAGGATTATTATTATTATTATTATTATTCTTCTTCCTCTTCCTCTTCCTCTTCCTCTTCCTCTTCTCTCTTCTCTCTTCTCTCTTCTCTCTTCTCTCTTCTCTCTTCTCTTCTTCTTCTTCTTCTTCTTCCGCTGCTAGAACGCATTTTTGAGGGCTTTGCCATGCACAAAAACTCACAAAAATTTGCCCACACGTCAGTCGTGGTGAAAATTGCAAAGTATTACTATTTTTGTGCTTAGACATGCCTAGGTGGCTCTATAGCGCCACCAAACACGCGGCCATTTTGGAACGCACTTGCTCGGATTCTCACGAAATTCGATTGGGCCATAGCAGTCATGATAAATTTTTTTGGTAATTTTTTTGAAATTTTTTTGCCGCACAGGCAACAGGCACAGGCAAGAATGCATTTCCTGCGTTTTTTCAGATTTTACAAACACATTTTTGAGGGCCTGATCATACTCGGAAACTCACCAAACTTGGCTCATAGACTAAAAATATTAAGTTCTTTGATTCGATGTCTCATTTGGCACTAAGTGTGACATGGTGGCTCTATAGCGCCCCCTAATACATAATTGCATTTTTGAGGGCCTCAGCATGCTCGAAAACTCACGTAACTTTGCAACGATATTAAGCCAATCATACCTTTCACTAGGCTATGAGGTTTACAGATGGATGTAGCAAGATTGCATTACAGCGCCACCTAGAATATTTCAATTAAGCAGCCCTCGCAGGGTGTTTAACATCCATGTACAAAATTCGGTGGACATGTGTACTATGCCAAGACCTAAAAAAAAGTCTCTTGGTGCCATGACCTAGACTCAACAGGAAGTCCGCCATTTTTAATTGAATTTGCAACTTTTTTTTATTTTTTGTCATTCACAGGCGTCGTACTTTAACGTACTCCTCCTAGAGATTTTATCCGATCAACTAAAAATTTGGCACAGGCCATCTAAAGACATTCTTTATGTTAAATTGCGAAGCTTTTTTGGATTCATCGAAAATTGTGCCCGTGGCGTTGCGGCGAATTTCGATGTTCCGCCATGAAAATGGAAGTTGCTTTTATGAGCACATGCATTGTGAGATTTGCGTGAAACTTTACAGGCTTAATAGTAGTCTACTTCCAAATATAACTATATGTTGATATTGGATTGGGTGTAGTCAGGTGGCTGCACAGCGCCCTCTTCACACGACCATGTTGATATAAAAGTTCTTGAATGTTCATGAAATTTGGTCTGATCATTGCATTGGTTTTTTTGGGCTATAATTATTTTTTTGAAATTTTTCGGCCAAACAGGAAGTGCGCTATGAGCCATTTCCTGCGTTATTCCAAATTTTACGAACACACATTTGAAGGCTTTAGCATACTTGAAAACTTGTAAAACTTTGCAAAAATTATATTTGTCCAATTGTCTTCAATTTGAGACAATAATTGGCAGTAAATGAGGCATTATGGCTCTATAGCGCCCCAATCAGATTTTTCAAATAATTGCCTTTTTGAGGGTTTCAGCATGCTCAAAAGCTCACAAAATTTTGTACAATTCTAAAGACTATCATTCCTATTACACTGATAAAAATTTACATATTGGCGTGGCAAAAATGGCATTATAGCGCCCCCTGGAAAATTTCAAAAAAGTAGCCCTCGCACCGTGGTTGACCTGCATGTATGAACTTCGGTGGACATGTGGAATATCCTGAGACCTAAAACAAAGTCTCTTGGTGCCATGACCTAGACCCAACAGGAAGTTTGCCATTTTTAATTGAAATTGCAACTTTTTTTGATTTTTTGCCATTCACAGGCGTCGTACTTTAACGTACTCCTCCTAGAGATTTTATCCGATCAACTTAATATTTGGCAAGTAATATCCAAAGACCTTGCTGATGTTAAATTGCGAAGCTTTTTTGGATTGATGCAACGGTGTATCCGTGGCGTCGCGGCGAATTTTGATGTCCCGCCATGAAACAGGAAATTGCTTTTACTCCCACATACTTCGTTGGATTTGCCTGAAAGTTTCTAAGCTTGATAATATTTTCCTCCAAAGTATAACTATATGCTAATATTAGATAGGGAGTGGCCAGGTGGCTCCACGACGCCCTCTAGATACGGCCATGTTAAGTTAAAAGTGCTTGAATGTTCATGAAATTTGGGGTGATCATTGCATTAGTCATTCTGGGCGATGGTTAATTTTTTGAAAATTATTGCATAAATAGGAAGTGAGCTATGAGCTATTTCCTGCGTTTTTCCAAATTTTACGAACTCATGTTTTCAGGCCTTAGAATGCTCCAAACCTTAAAAAACCTAGCAAACATTATAAATGTCTTATTCTCTTCAATGTCATCCATCAATTGGCATTAAATATGGCATAATGGCTCAATAGGGCCCCGAGTCAGATATTTAAAAGTATTGCCTCTTTGATCGTCTAAACATATTGGAAAATTTACAAAAATCAACACACTCATGGAGCCTGACATTACGATTACCTTGTTGTAGATTTTGCACACAGGCATGTCAAAATGGTATCGTAGCGCCCTCTAGAAAATTTTTGCACTCCCCTCAGGAAACCACAATGCACACAGTCTAGCAGTGCCCAATGGCTCTTCATGGACACCTGCACCCATCAAGATCTTGCTGCCACCCCAACGTGCACGAGGGGGGCGAGGGCCCTTTCAACGCTGCTTGCAGCTTTAATTCTTCTTCTTCTTCTTCTTCTTTTTATTCTGCTGCGAGAACGCATTTTTGAGGGCTTTGCCATGCACGAAAACTCACAAAAATTTGCCCACACGTCAGTCGTGGTGAAAATTGCAAAGTATTACTATTTTTGTGCTTAGACATGCCTAGGTGGCTCTATAGCGCCACCAAACACGCGGCCATTTTGGAACGCACTTGCTCGGATTCTCACGAAATTCGATTGGGCCATAGCAGTCATGATAAATTTTTTTGGTAATTTTTTTGAAATTTTTTTGCCGCACAGGAAGTGAGCTACGAGCCATTTCCTGCGTTTTTTCAGATTTTACAAACACATTTTTGAGGGCCTTATTATACTGGAAAACTCACCAAACTTGGCTCATAGACTAAAAATATTAAGTTCTTTGATTCGATGTCTCATTTGGCACTAAGTGTGACATGGTGGCTCTATAGCGCCCCCTAATACATAATTGCATTTTTGAGGGCCTCAGCATGCTCGAAAACTCACGTAACTTTGCAACAATATTAAGCCGATCATACCTTTCACTAGGCTCTGAGGTTTACAGATGGATGTTGCAAGATTGCATTACAGCGCCACCTAGAATATTTCAATTAAGCAGCCCTCGCAGGGTGTTTAACATACATGTACAAAATTCGGTGGATATGTGTACTATGCCAAGACCTAAAAAAAAGTCTCTTGGTGCCATGACCTAGACTCAACAGGAAGTCCGCCATTTTTAATTGAATTTGCAACTTTTTTTTATTTTTTGTCATTCACAGGCGTCGTACTTTAACGAACTCCTCCTAGAGATTTTATCCGATCAACTAAAAATTTGGCACAGGCCATCTAAAGACATTCTCCATGTTAAATTGCGAAGCTTTTTTGGATTCATTGAAAATTGTGTCCGTGGCGTTGCGGCGAATTTCGATGTTCCGCCATGAAAATGGAAGTTGCTTTTATGAGCACATGCTTTGTGAAATTTGCGTGAAACTTTACAGGCTTAATAGTAGTCTACTTCCAAATATAACTATATGTTGATATTGGATTGGGTGTGGTCAGGTGGCTCCACAGCGCCCTCTTCACACGACCATGTTGATATAAAAGTGCTTGAATGTTCATGAAATTTGGTCTGATCATTGCATTGGTTTTTTTGGGCTATAATTATTTTTTTGAAATTTTTCGGCCAAACAGGAAGTGCGCTATGAGCCATTTCCTGCGTTATTCCAAATTTTACGAACACACATTTGAAGGCTTTCGCATACTTGAAAACTTGTAAAACTTTGCAAAAATTATATTTGTCCAATTGTCTTCAATTTGAGACAATAATTGGCAGTAAATGAGGCATTATGGCTCTATAGCGCCCCCAATCAGATTTTTCAAATAATTGCCTTTTTGAGGGTCTCAGCATGCTCAAAAACTCACAAAATTTTGTACAATTCTAAAGACCATCATTTCTATCACACTGATAAAAATTTACATATTGGCGTGGCAAAAATGGCATTATAGCGCCCCCTGGAAAATTTCAAAAAAGTAGCCCTCACACCGTGGTTCACCCGCATGTATGAACTTCGGTGGACATGTGGAATATCCTGAGACCTAAAACAAAGTCTCTTGGTGCCATGACCTAGACCCAACAGGTAGTCCGCCATTTTTAATTGAAACTGCAACTTTTTTTGATTTTTTGCCATTCACAGGTGTCGTACTTTAACGAACTCCTCCTAGAGATTTTATCCGATCAACTTAAAATTTTGCATTTGACATCTAAAGACGTTGTCGATGTTAAATTGCGAAGCTTTTTTGGATTCATTGAACTTTGTATCCGTGGCGTCGCGGCAAATTTCAATGTTCCGCCATGAAACAGGAAGTTGGTTTTCCGCGCACATGCTTTGTGAGATTTGCGCAAAACTTTACAGGCTTCATAAGGGTCTACTTCCAAGTAGAACTATATGTTGATATTAGATTGGGTGTGGTCAGGTGGCTCCACAGCGCCCTCTTGACACAACCATGTTGAGATAAAAGTGCTTGAATGTTCATGAAATTTGGTTTGATCATTGCATTTGTCATGCCAGGTTATGGTAATTTTTTTGGAATTTTTTGGCCAAACAGGAAGTGAGCTATGAGCCATTTCCTGCGTTTCTCCAAATTTTATTAACACATATTTGGAAGCCTAAGAATACTCGAAATCTTGCAAAAAGTTGCACAAATTATAATTGTCTTATTATATTCAATCTTCTACATCAATTTGCACTAAATTTGGCACCATGGCTCTATAGCGCCCCCAATCAGATTTTAAAAAGAATTGCTCTTTTGAGGGTCTCAGCATGTTCAAAAACTCACAAAATTTTGTAAATGTATAAAAATCATCAATTGTATTACTCTGATAAAAAGCTTATGTATAGGCTTGGCAAAATTGTCATAATAGCGCCCCCTGGATAATTTCAAATAAGCAGCCCTCGCAGCCTGGTAAACCTACATGAATGAAATTCGGTAGACATGTGGAATATGCTGAGAACTAAAAAAAAGTCTCTTGGTGCCATGACCTAGACTCAACAGGAAGTCCGCCATTTTTAATTGAAATTGCAACTTTTTTTGATTTTTTGCCATTCACAGGCGTCGTACTTTAAAAAACTCCTCCTAGAGATTTTATCCGATCAACTTAATATTTGGCAAATAATATCTTAAGACCTTGCTAATGTTAAATTGCGAAGCAATTTTGATTTCATCGAACAATGTTTCCGTGGCTTCGCGGCGAATTTTGATATCCCGCCATGAAACAGGGAGTTGCTTTTACTGCCACTTACTTTGTGGGATTTGCCCGAACCTTCTTCTGCTTGATAAAATTGTTCTGCGAAGTAAAAACATATGCTAATATTGGATCGGGAGGTGCTAGGTGGCTCCACAGCGCCCTCTAGATATCGTCATGTTAAGATAAAAGTGCTTGAATGTTCATGAAATTTGGTGTGATCGTTGCATTCGTCATTCCGGGTAATGTTTTGGCCAAACAGGAAGTGAGCTATGAGCTATTTTCTGTGTTTTTCCAAATTTTTCTGAAGACACGTTTTAAGGCCTTAGGATGCTTCAAAACTTGCAAAACCTTGCACAAATTATGTCTTATTTTGTTTAATATCATCTATCAATTGGCACTAAATGTGGCATAACGGCTCTATAGCGCCCCCAATCAGATTTATAAAAGAATTGCTCTTTTGAAAGTCTAAACATGCTGGAATATTTACAAAAATCAACACACTCATGGAGCCCCATATTACGATTACTGTGTTGTAGATTTTGCACACAGGCTAGTCAAAATGGTATCATAGCGCCCTCCAGAAAATTTTTGCACTCCCATCAGGAAACCACATTGTACGCGGTCCAGCAGTTTCCAATGCCTCTGAATGGACACCTGCAGCCATCAAGATCCTGCTGCCACCCCAACGTGCACGAGGGGGGCGAGGGCCCTTTCAACGCTGCTTGCAGCTTTAATTAGGGCCCGAGCACCGACCGGTCCTGGCACCGAAGGTGCGAGGAACCTATTGTTTTTGATGGGATTTTTATTATTCTTCTTCTTCTTTTTCTTCTTCTTCTTCTTCTGCTGCAAGAACGCATTTTTAAGGGCTTTGCCATGCACGAAAACTCACAAAAATTTGCCCACACGTCAGTCGTGGTGAAAATTGCAAACTATTATTTATTTTGTGCTTGGACATGCCCTGGTTGCTCTATAGCGCCACCAAACACGCGGCCATTTTGGAACGCACTTGCTCGGATGCTAATGAAATTTTATAGGGTCATAGTAGTCATCATATATTTTTCTGTCAATTTTTTTGAAATTTTTTTGCCGCACAGGAAGTGAGCTATGAGCCATTTCCTGCGTTTTTTCAGATTTTACGAACACATTTTTGAGGGCCTTATCATCCTCGAAAACAGACCAAACTTGGCTTAATGACTAAAAATATTAAGTTCTTTGATTCGATATCTCATTTGGCAGTGGCTGAGACATGGTAGCTCTATAGCGCCCCCTAATACATAATTGCATTTTTGAGGGCCTCAGCATGCACAAAAACTCACAAAACTTTGCAAGCATATTAAGCCGGTCATACTTTTTACTAGTATATAGGGCTTACGGATGGATGTGGCAAAATTGCATTACAGCGCCACCTAGAAAATTTCAATGAAGCAGCCCTCGCAGCGTGTTTAACCTACATGTACAAAATTTGGTGGACATGTGTACTATGTCAAGACCTAAAAAAAGTTTCTTGGTGCCATGACCTAGACTCAACAGGAAGTCCACCATTTTTAATTGAATTTGCAAATTTTTTAAATTTTTTGCCATTCACAGGCGTCGTACTTTAACGAACTCCTCCTAGAGATTTTATCCGATCAACTTAAAATTTCGCATATGACATCTAAAGACCTTGTCAATGTTAAATTGCGAAGCTTTTTTGGATTCATCGAACTTTGTATCCGTGGCCTCACGGCGAATTTCGATGTTCCGCCATGAAACAGGAAGTTGGTTTTATGCGCATATGCTTTGTGAGATTTGCCCGAAACTTTAAGGCTTAATAAGAGTCGACTTCTAAATATACCTATATGTTGATATTAGATTGGGTGTGGTCAGGTAGCTCCACAGCGCCCTCTTGACACGGCCATGTTGAGTTAAAAGTGCTTGAATGTTCATGAAATTTGGTCTGATCATTACATTTGTTTTTTTGGGCTATGTTTATTTTTTTTTTATTTTTCGGCCAAACAGGAAGTGAGCTATGAGCCATTTCCTGCGTTATTCCAAATTTTACGAACACACGTTTGAAGGCTTTAGCATACTCGAAAACTTGCAAAACTTTGCAAAAATTATAATTGTTTGATTGTCTTCAATTTGAGACAGAAATTGGCAGTAAATGTGCCATAATGGCTCTATAGCGCCCCCAATCAGATTTTTAAAAGAAATGGCCATTTGAGGGTCTCAGCATACTCAAAAACTCACAAAATTTTGTACCATTCTAAAAACCATTATTCCTATTACACTAATAAAAAATTACATATAGAGTTGGCAAAAATGGCATTATAGCGCCCCCTGGAAAATTTCAAATAAGCAGCCCTCGCATCGTGGTTGACCTGCATCTATGAAATTCGGTGGACATGTGGAATATACCAATACCTAAAAAAAAGTCTTTTGATGCCATGACCTAGACTCAACAGGAAGTCCGACATTTTTAATTGAAATTGCAAATTTTTTGGATTTTTCGCCATTCACAAGTGTCGTACTTGAACGAACTCCTCCTAGAGATTTTATCCGATCAACTTAAAATTTGGCAAGTAATATCCAAAGACCTTGCTGATGTTAAATTGCGAAGCTTTTTTGGATTGATGCAACGGTGTATCCTTGGCGTCGCGGCGAATTTTGATGTCCCGCCATGAAACAGGAAATTGCTTTTACTCCCACATAGTTGGTTCAATTTGCCTGAAACTTTCCAAGCTTGATAATGTTGTCCCCCAAAGTATAAATATATGCTAATCTTAGATAAGGAGTGGACAGGTGGCTCCACAGTGCCCTCTAGATACGGGCATGTTAAGTTAAAAGTGCTTGAATGTTCATGAAATTTGGGGAGATCATTGCATTAGTCATTTTGGGCAATGGTTAATTTTTTTAAATTTATTGCTTAAACAGGAAGTGAGCTATGAGCTATTTCCTGCGTTTTTCCAAATTTTCCGAACTCATGTTTGAAGGCCTTAGAATGCTCCAAAACTTAAAAAACCTAGCAAACATTATAAATGTCTTATTTTCTTCAATGTCATCCATCAATAAGCATTAAATATGGCATAATGGCTCTATAGCGCCCCCAGTCAGATATTTAAAAGTATTGCTCCTTTGATCGTCTAAACATACTGGAAAATTTACAAAAATCAACACACTCATGGAACCTGACATGACGATTACCTTGTTGTAGATTTTGCGCACAGGTATGTCAAAATGGTATTGTAGCGCCCTCTCGAAAATTTTAGCACTCCCCTCAGGAAACCACATTGCACACAGTCTAGCAGTGCCCCATGGCTCTTAATGGACACCGGCACCCATCAAGATGTTGCTGCCACCCCAACGTTCACGAGGGGTGCGAGGGCCCTTTCAACGCTGCTTGCAGCTTTAATTCTTCTTCTTCTTCTTTTTATTCTGCTACGAGAACGCATTTTTGAGGGCTTTGCCATGCACGAAAACTCACAAAAATTTGCCCACACGTCAGTCGTGGTGAAAATTGCAAAGTATTATTATTTTTGTGCTTGGTCATGCCCCGGTGGCTCTATAGCGCCACCAAACACACGGCCATTTTGGAACGCACTTGCTCGGATTCTCACGAAATTTGATAGGGTCATAGAAGTCATCTTATATTTTTTTGTCAATTTTTTTGAAATTTTTTTGCCACACAGGAAGTGAGCTATGAGCCATTTCCTGCGTTTTTTCAGATTTTACGAACACATTTTTGAGGGCCTTATCATACTCGAAAAGACACCAAACTTCACTCATAGACTTAAAATATTAAGTTCCTTGATTCGATATCTCATTTGGCACTATGTGAGACATGGTGGCTCTATAGCGCCCCCTAATACATAATTGCATATTTGAGGGCATCAACATGCTTGAAAACTCACAAAACTTTGCAAACACATTAAGCTGGTCATACTATATACTAGGATATAGGGTACACAGATAGATGTGGCTAAATTGCATTACAGCGCCACCTAGAAAATTTCAATGAAGCAGCCCTCGCAGCGTGTTTAACCTACATGTACAAAATTCGATGGACATGTGTACTAGGCCAAGACCTAAAAAAAAGTCTCTAGGTGCCATGACCTAGACTCAACAGGAAGTCTGCCATTTTTAATTGAATTTGCAAATTTTTTTAATTTTTTGCCATTCACAGGCATCGTACTTTAACGAACTCCTCCTAGAGATTTTATCCGATCAACGTAAAATTTAGCATATGACATCGAAAGACCTTGTCAATGTTAAATTGCGAAGCTTTTTTTGATTCATCGAACTTTGTATCCGTGGCGTCGCGGCGAATTTTGATGTTCCGCCATGAAACAGGAAGTTGGTTTTACGCACACATGCTTTGTGAGAGTTGCGCGAAACTTCACAGGCTTGATAATAGTCTACTTTCAAGTATATCCACATGTTGATATTGGATTGGGTGTGGTCAGGTGGCTCCACAGCACCCTCTTGACACGGCCATGTTGAGATAAAAGTGCTTTAATGTTCATGAAATTTGGTGTGGTCATTGCGTTTGTCATGTCGAGTGATGGTAATTTTTTTGAAGTTTTTTGGCCAAACAGGAAGTGAGCTATGAGCCATTTCCTGCGTTTTTCCAAATTTTAGAAACACATGTTTGGAAGCCTTAGAATACTCAAAATCTTGTAAAAAGTTGCACAAATTATAATTGTCCTATTGTCTTCAATTTTATACATCAATTTACACTAAATTTGGCACAATGGCTCTTTAGCGCCCCCAATCAGATTTTTAAAAGAATTGCCCTTTTGAGGGTCTCAGCATGTTCGAAAACTCACAAAATTTTGTAAATGTAGAAAAACCATCATTCGTATTACTCTGACAAAAAACTTACAAATCGACATGGCAAAAATGGCATTATAGCGCCCCCTGGAAAATTTCAAATAAGCAGCCCTCGCAGCCCGGTAAACCCACATGTATGAAATTCGGTAGACATGTGGAATATGCTGAGACCTACAAAAAAGTCTCTTGGTGCCATGACCTAGACTCAACAGGAAGGCTGCCATTTTTAATTGAAATTGCAACTTTTTTTTTTTTTTTTTTGCCATTCACAGGTGTCGTACTTTAACGAACTCCTCCTAGAGATTTTATCTGATCAACTTAAAATTTGGCATTTAATATCTAAAAACCTTGCTGACGTTAAATTGCAAAGATTTTTTGATTTCATCGAACGATGCATCCGTGGCGTCACGGCGAATTTTGATGTCCTGCCATGAAACAGGAAGTTGCTTTCAATTCCACATACTTTGTGGGATTTGCCTGAAACTTTCCAAGCTTGATAAAATTGTCCGCCCCAGTATAGATATATGCTTATTTTATATTGAGAGGTGCCAGGTGGCTCCACAGCGCCCTCTAGATATGGCCATGTTCAGATAAAAGTGCTTGAAAGTTCATGAAATTTGACATGATCATTGCATTAGTCATTCTCCGCAATTGTTAATTTTTTGAAATTTTTTTGCCAAACAGGAAGTGAGCTATGAGCTATTTCCTGCGTTTTTCTAAATTTTACGAACACACGTTTTAAGGCCTTAGAATGCTCCAAAACTTGCAAAACCATCCAAAAATTAGAACTGTCTTATTCTCTTCAATACATCCATCAATTGGCACTAAATGGGGCATAATGGCTCTATAGCGCCCCCAATAATATTTATAAAAGAATTGCTCTTTTGAAAGTCTAAACATGCTGGAAAATTTACAAAAATCAAAACACTCATGGAGCCCCGTATTACGATTACTGTGTTGTAGATTTTGTGCACAGGCAAGTCAAAATGGTATCATAGCGCCCTCAAGAAAATTTTTGCACTCCCATCAGGAAACCACATTGTACGCGGTCGAGCTGTGTCCAATGGCTCTGAATGGACACCTGCAGCCATCAAGATCTTGCTGCCACCCCAATGTGCACAGGGGGGGCGAGGGCCCTTTCAACGCTGCTTGCAGCTTTAATTATTTTTGTGCTTGGACATGCCCTGCAGGTTCTATAGCGCCACCAAACACGCTGCCATTTTGGAACGCACTTGCTCGGATTCTAATGAAATTTTATGGGGTGATAAGTAGTCATCATAAATTTTTTTGTAAATTTTTTTGAAATTTTTTTGCCCGACAGGAAGTGAGCTATGAGCCATTTCCTGCGTTTTTTCAGATTTTACGAACACATTTTTGAGGGCCTTATCATACTCGAAAACAGACCAAACTTGGCTTATTGAATAAAAATATGAAGTTCTTCGATTTGATATCTCATTTGGCACTGGGTATGACATGGTGACTCTATAGCGCCCCCTAATACATAATTGCATTTTTGAAGGCATCAGCATGCTCGAAAACCAACGAAACTTTGCAAACATATTAAACTGGTCATACTATTTACAAAAATATAGGGTTTACAGATGGATGTGGCAAAATTTCATTACAGCGCCACCTAGAAAATTTCAATGAAGCAGCCCTCGCAGCGTGTTGAAGCTACATGTTCGAAATTCGGTGGACATGTGTACTATGCCAAGACCTAAAAAAAGTCTCTTGGTGCCATGACCTAGACTCAACAGGGAGTCCGCCATTTTTAATTGAATTTGCAAATTTTTTTTATTTTTTGCCATTCACAGGCGTCGTACTTTAACGAACTCCTCCTACAGATTTTATCCTTTCAACTTAAAATTTCGCATATGACATCTAAAGACCTTGTCAATGTTAAATTGCGAAGCTTTTTTGGATTCATTAAACTTTGTATCCGTGGCGTTGCGGCGAATATTGATGTTCCGCCATGAAACAGGAAGTTGGTTTTACGCGCACATGCTTTGTGAAATTTGCGCGAAACTTCACAGGCTTGATTATATTGTTCGCCTAAGTATAAATATATGCTAATATTAGATCGGGAGTGGTCAGGTGGCTCCTGAGCGCCCTCTTCATACGGCCATGTTGAGATAAAAGTGCTTGAATGTTCATGAAATTTTGTTTGATCATTGCATTCGTCATTGCAGGCAATGACCAATTTTTTGAAATTTTTTGGCCGAACATGAAGTGAATTTTGAGCTATTTCCTGCGTTTTTTCAAATTTTACGAACGCAAGTTTGAAAGCTTTAGAATACTCCAAAGCTAGCAAAACCTTGCACAATTTATAATTGTCTTATTCTCTTCAATGTCATCCATAAATTGGAGCCTTAAGTGGCATAATGGCTCTATAGCGCCCCCAATCAGATTTATAAAAGAATTGCCTTTTTGAGGGTCTCAACATGTTCGAAAACTCACAAAATTTTGTAAATGAATAAAGACCATCATTCATAATACTCTGATAAAAAGCTAACATATTGGCATGGCAAAAATGTCATTATAGCGCCCCCTGTAAAATTTCAAATAAGCAGCCCTCGCAGCTCGGTAAACCTACATGTATGAAATTCGGTAGAGATGTGGAATATGACGAGACCTAAAAAAAAGTCCCTTGTTGCCATGACCTAGACTCAACAGGAAGTGCGCCATTTTTAATTGAAATTGACACTTTTCTTGGATTGTTGGCCATTCACAGGTGTCGTACTTTAACGAACTCCTCCTAGAGATTTCATCCGATCAAATTGAAATTTGGCTATTAGCTTCTAAAGATGTTGCTGATGTTAAATTGCGAAGCTTTTCTGGATTCATTGAATTTTGTATCCGTAGCGTTGCGGCGAATTTCGATGTCCCGCCATTAAACAGGAAGTTGGGTTTACTCCCACATACTTCATGGGTTTTCCCTGAAACTTTCCAAACTTTAGAAAATTGTCCTCCCAAGTAATAATATATGCTAATATTAGATCGAGAGGTGCCAGGTGGCTCCAGAGCGCCCTCTAGATATGGCCATGTTAAGATAAAAGTGCTTGAATGTTCATGAAATTTGGTGTGATCATTGCATTAGTCATTCTGGGCAATGGCTAATTTTTTTGGCCAAACAGGAAGTGAGGGATGACCTATTTCCTGCGTTTTTCCAAATTTCACGAACACACGTTTGAAGGCCTTAGAATACTCCAAAGCTTGCAAAACCGAGCACAATGTATTATTGTCTTATTCTCTTCAATGTCATCCATCAATTGGCACTAGATGTGGCATAATGACTCTATAGCGCCCCCAATCAGATTTATAGAAGAATTGCTCCTTTGCAGGTCTAAACATGCTGGAAAATTAACAAAAATCAACACACTCATGGTGTTCGGTAATACGATTACTATGTTGTAGATTTTATGCGCAGGCATATCAAAATGGTACCATAGCGCCTTCTAGAAAATTTTTGCACTCCCCTCAGGAAACCACATTGTAAGCGGTCCAGCAGTGTCCAACGGCTGTGAATGGACGCCTGCACCCATCAAGATCTTGCTGCCACCCCAACGTGCGCGAAGGGCGCGAGGGCCCTTTCAACGCTGCTTGCAGCTTGAATTATTATTATTATTCTGCTGCGAGAACGCATTTTTGAAGGTTTTACCATGCACGAAAACTCACAAAAATTTGCAAACATGTCAGACGTGGTGAAAATTACAAAGTTTTATTGTTTTTTTGCTTGGACATGCCCCAGTGGCTCTATAGCGCCACCAAACACGCTGCCATTTTGGAACGCACTTGCTCGGATTCTCTCGAAATTTGATAGGGTCATAGAAGACATCATAAATTTTTTTGTAAATATTTTTGAAATTTTTTTGCCTCACAGGAAGTGAGCTATGAGCCATTTCCTGCGTTTTTTCAGATTTTACGAACACATTTTTGAGGGCCTTATCATACTCGAAAACACACCAAACTTGGCTTATTGACTAAAAATATTAAGTTCTTTGATTCAATATCTCATTTGGCAGTGAGTGAGACATGGTGGCTCGACAGCGCCCCCGAATACATAATTGCATTTTTGAGGGCATCAACATGCACGAAAACTCACAAAACTTTGCAAACATATTAAGCTGGTTATACTCTTTACTAGGATATAGGGTTTAGAGATGGATGTGGCAAAATTGCATTACAGCGCCACCTAGAAAATTTGAATGAAGCAGCCCTCGCAGCGTGTTTAACCTACATGAACAAAATTTGGTGGACATGTGTACTATGCCAAGACCTAAAAAAAAGTCTCTTGGTGCTATGACCTAGACTCAACAGGAAGTCCGCCATTTTTAATTGAATTTGCAAATTTTTTTAATTTTTTGCCATTCACAGGCGTCGTACTTTAACGAACTCCTCCTAGAGATTTTATCCGATCAACTAAAAATTTTGCATATGACATCTTAAGACCTTGTCGATGTTAAATTGCGAAGCTTTTTTGGATTCATTGAACTTTGTATCCGTGGCGTTGCGGCGAATTTCGATGTTCCGCCATGAAACAGGAAGTTGGTTTTGTGCGCATATGCTTTCTGAGATTTGCCCGAAACTTTAGAGGCTTAATAAGACTCTACTTCTTAATATACCTATATGTTGATATTGGATTGGGTGTGGTCAGGTAGCTCCACAGCGCCCTCTTGACACGGCCATGTTGAGTTAAAAGTGCTTGAATGTTCATGAAATTTGGTCTGATCATTACATTTGTTTTTTTGGGCTATGCTTATTTTTTTTTAATTTTTTGGCCAAACAGGAAGTGAGCTATGAGCCATTTCCTGCGTTATTCCAAATTTTACGAACACACGTTTGAAGGCTTTAGCATACCTGAAAACTTGCAAAACTTTGCAAAAATCATAATTGTCTGATTGTCTTAAATGTGAGGCAGAAATTGGCAGTAAATGTGGCATAATGGCTCTATAGCGCCCCCAATCAGATTTTTAAAAGAATTGTCCATTTGAGGGTCTCAGCATACTCGAAAACTCACAAAATTTTGTACTATTGCAAAGACCATCATTCCTATCACACTGATAAAAAATTTGCATATAGCCAAGGCAAAAATGGCATCATAGCGCCCCCTGGAAAATTTCAAATAAGCAGCCCTCGCATCGTGGTTGACCTGCATGTATGAACTTCGGTGGACATGTGGAATATCCTGAGACCTAAAACAAAGTCTCTTGGTGCCATGACCTAGACCCAACAGGAAGCTTGCCATTTTTAATTGAAATTGCAACTTTTGTAGATTTTTCGCAATTCACTGGTGTCGTACTTTAACAAACTACTTCTAGAGATTTTATCCGATCAACTTAATATTTGGCAAATAATATCTAAAGACCTTGCTGATGTTAAATTGCAAAGCTATTTTGATTTCATCAGATGATGTATCCGTGGCGTCGCGGCGAATTTTGATGTCCCGCCATGAAACAGGAAGTTGGTTTTACTCGCACATACTTTGCGGGATTTGCATAAAACTTTCCAAGCTTGATAAAATTGTCCTCCCAAGTATAAATATATGCTAATAATAGATCGGGTGGGACCATGTGGCTCCACAGCGCCCTCTACATACGGCAATGTTAAGATAAAAGTGCTTGAATGTTCATGAAATTTGGTGTGATCATTGCATTAGTCACTCCGAGCAATGCTTTATTTTTTGAAATTTTTTGGCCGCACAGGAAGTGAGCTATGAGCCATTTCCTGCGTTTTTCGGAATTTTACGAACACACGTTTCAAGGCTTTAGAATTCTCCAAAACTTGCAAAACGTGACACAAATTATCATTGTCTTATTTCCTTGAATGTAATACATCAACTGGCACTAATTGTGGCATAATGGCTCTATAGCGCCCCCAATCAGATTTTTTAAAGAATTGCCTTTTTGGGGGTCTAAGCCTGCTTGAAAATTTACGAAAATCAAGACACTCATGGAGCCCGGTATTCCAATAACTATGTTGTAGATTTTGGGCGCAGGCTAACAAAATGGTATCATAGCGACCTCCAGAAAATTTTTGCAATCCCATCAGGAAAACACATTGTACACCGACTAGCAGTGTCCAATGGCTGTGAATGGATAGCAGCACCCATCAAGATCTTCCTGCCACCCCACTGTGCAAGAGGGGTGCGAGGGCCCTTTCAACGCTGCTTGCAGCTTTAATTAGGGCCCGAGCACCGACCGGTGCCAGGGCCCGGAACGGGTCCTGGCACTGAAGGTGCGAGGAACCTATTGTTTTTGATGGGATTTTTCTTCTTCTTCTTCTTCTTCTTCTTCTTCTTATTCTGCTGCGAGAACGCATTTTTGAAGGCTTTACCATGCACGAAAACTCACAAAAATTTGCACACACGTCAGACTTGGTGAAAATTACAAACTTTTATTGTTTTTGTCCTTGGACATGCCCCAGTGGCTCTATAGCGCCACCAAACACGCGGCCATTTTGGAACGCACTTGCTCGGATTCTCATGAAATTCGACAGGGCCACAGCAGTCATAATAAATTTTTTTGTCAATTTTTTTGAAATTCTTTTGCCGCACAGGAAGTGAGCTATGAGCCATTTCCTGCGTTTTTTCAGATTTTACGAACACATTTTTGAGGGCCTTATTATGCTCGAAAATTCACCAAACTTGGCTCATAGACTAAAAATATTAAATAGTTTTTTGATATCTCATTTGGCACTGAGATTGACATGGTAGCTCTATAGCGCCCCCTAATACATAATTGCATTTTTGAGGGCCTCAGCATGCTCGAAAACTCACAAAACTTTGCAGACCTATTAAGCTGGTCATACTTATTACTAGGATATAGGGTTTGAAGAAAAATGTGGCAAAATTGCATTACAGCGCCACCTAGAAAATTTCAATGAAGCAGCCCTCGCATCGTGTTTAATCTACATGTTCCAAATTCGGTGGACATATGTACTATGCCAAGACCTAAAAAAAAGTCTCTTGGTGCCATGACCTAGACTCAACAGGAAGTCCGCCATTTTTAATTGAATTTGCAATTTTTTTAAATTTTTTGCAATTCACAGGCATCGTACTTTAACGAACTACTCCTAGAGATTTTATCAGATCAACTTAAAATTTGGCATATGACATTAAAAGACGTCGTCGATGTTAAATTGCGAAGCTTTTTTGGATTCATCGAACTTTGTATCCGTGGCGTCGCGGCGAATTTCGATGTTCCGCCATGAAAATGGAAGTTGCTTTAATGAGCATATGCTTTGGGAGATTTACGTGAAACTTTACAGGCTTAATGATAGTCTAATTCCAAATATACTTATATGTTGATATTGGAGTGGGTGTGGTCAGGTGGCTCTACAGCGCCCTCTTGACTCGGCCATGTTGATATAAAAGTGCTTGAATGTTCATGAAATTTGGTCTGATCATTGCATTTGTTTTTCTGGGCTGTGTTGATTTTTTTTAAATTTTTCGGCCAAACAGGAAGTGAGCTATGAGTCATTTCCTGCGTTATTCCAAATTTTATGAACACACATTTGAAGGCCTTAGCATACTCGAAAACTTGCAAAACTTATCTAAAATTTTATTTGTCACATTGTCTTCAATTGGAAACAAAAATTGGCAGTAAATGAGGCATCATGGCTCTATAGCGCCCCAATACGATTTTTAAAAGAATTACCCTTTTGAGGGTTTCAGCATGCTCAAAAACTCACAAAATTTTGTACAATTTTAAAGACCATCATTTCTATTACACTGATAAGAAATTTACAAATAGGCGTGGCAAAAATGGCATTATAGCGCCCCCTGGAAAATTTCAAATAAGCAGCCCTCGCAGCCCGGTAAACCCAAATGTATGAAATTCGGTAGACATATGGAATATGCCGAGACCTACAAAAAAGTCACTTGGTGCCATGACCTAGACTCAACAGGAAGGCTGCCATTTTTAATTGAAATTGCTATTTTTTTAAATTTTTTTTGCCATTCACAGGTGCCGTACTTTAACGAACTCCTCTTAGAGATTTTATCCGATCAACTTAAAATTTGGCATATAATATCTAAAAACCTTGCTGACGTTAAATTGCGAAGCTTTTCTGATTTCATCGAACGATGCATCCGTGGCGTCACGGCGAATTTTGATGTCCTGCCATGAAACAGGAAGTTGCTTTCAATTGCACATACTTTGTGGGATTTGCCTGAAACTTTCCAAGCTTGATAAAATTGTCTGCCCAAGTATAGATATATGCTTATTTTATATCGAGAGGTGCCAGGTGGCTCCACAGCGCCCTCTAGATATGGCCATGTTCAGAAAAAAGTGCTTGAAAGTTCATGAAATTTGGTATGATCATTGCATTAGTCATTCTCCGCAATTGTTAATTTTTTGAAATTTTTTTGCCAAACAGGAAGAGAGCTATGAGCTATTTCCTGCATTTTTCCAAATTTTACGAACACACGTTTTAAGGCCTTAGAATGCTCCAAAACTTGCAAAACCATCCAAAAATTAGAACTGTCTTATTCTCTTCAATACATCCATCAATTGGCACTAAATGGGGCATAATGGCTCTATAGCGCCCCCAATCTGATTTATGAAAGAATTGCTTCTTTGCAGGTCTAAACATGCTGGAAAATCAACAAAAATCAACACACTCATGGAGTTCGGTCCTACAATTACTATGTTGAAGATTTTACGCACAGGCATATCAAAATGGTACCATAGCACCCTCTAGAAAATTTTTGCACTTCCCTCAGGAAACCACATTGTACGCGGTCCAGCAGTGTCCAATGGCTGTGAATGGACGCCTGCACCCATCAAGATCTTGCTGCCACCCCAACATGCACGAAGGGGCGAGGGCCCTTTCAACGCTGCTTGCAGCTTTAATTCTTCTTCTTCTTCTTCTTCTTCTTTTTATTCTGTTGCGAGAACGCATTTTTGACGGCTTTGCCATGCACGAAAACTCACAAAAATTTGCCCACACGTCAGTCGTCGTGAAAATTGCAAAGTATTATTATTTTTGTGCTTGGACATGCCTCGGTGACTCTATAGCGCCACCAAACACGCGGCCATTTTGGAACGCACTTGCTCGTATTCTCACGAAATTTTATAGAGTCATAGTAGTCATCATAAATGTTTTTGTACATTTTTTTGAAATTTTTTTGCCTCACAGGAAGTGAGCTATGAGCCATTTCCTGCGTTTTTTTAGATTTTACGAACACATTTTTGAGGGTTTTATCATACTCGAAAACTCACCAAACTTAGACTAGAAATATTACGTTCTTGGATTCAATATCTCATTTGGCACTGGGTGTGACATGGTAGCTCTATAGCGCCCCCTATTACATAATTGCATTTTTGAGGGCCTCAGCATGCTTGAAAACTCACAAAACTTTGCAAACATATTAAGCTGGTCTTACTTTTTACTAGGATTTAGGGTTTACAGATAAATGTGGCAAAATTGCATTACAGCGCCACCTAGAAAATTTCAATGAAGCAGCCCTCGCAGCGTGTTTGACCTACATGTACAAAATTCGGTGGACATGTGTACTATGCCAAGACCTAAAAAAAAGTCTCAAGGTGCCATGACCTAGACTCAACAGGAAGTCCGCCATTTTTAATTGAATTAGCAAATTTTTTTAATTTTTTGCCATTCACAGGCTTCGTACTTTAACGAACTCCTCCTAGAGATTTTATCCGATCAACTTAAAATTTTGAATTTAACATCTTAAGACCTTGTCAATGTTAAATTGCGAAGCTTTTTTGGATTCATTGAACTTTGTATCCGTGGCGTCGCGGCGAATTTCGATGTTCCGCCATGAAACAGGAAGTTGGATTTACACGCACATGCTTTGTGAAATTTGCGCGAAACTTTACAGGCTTTATAGGAGTCCACTACCAAGTAGACCGATATGTTGATATTAGATTGGGTGTGGTCAGGTGGCTCCACAGCGCCCTCTTGAAACAGCCATGTTGAGATAAAAGTGCTTGAATGTTCATGAAATTTGGTGTGATCATTGCTTTGTTCATGTCGAGTTATATTAATTTTTTTGAAATTTTTTGGCCAAACAGGAAGTGAGCTATGCGCCATTTCCTGCGTTTTTCCAAATTTTATAAACACATGTTTGGATGCTTAAGAATACTCTAAATCTTGCAAAAAGTTGCACAAATTATAATTGTCTTATTATCTTCAATTTTATTTATCAATTTACACTAAATTTGGCACAATGGCTCTATAGCGCCCCCTATCAGATTTTTAAAAGAATTGCCATTTTGAGGGTCTCAGCATGTTCTAAAACTCACAAAATTTTGTAAATGTATAAAGACCATCATTCGTATTACTCTGACAAAAAACTTATATATATACATGGCAAAAATGTCACTATAGCGCCCCCTGGAAAATTTTAAATGAGCAGCCCTCGCAGCCTGGTAAACCTACATGTATGAAATTCGGTAGACATGTGGAATATGCCAAGACCTACAAAAAAGACTCATGGTGCCATGACCTAGACTCAACAGGAAGACCGCCATTTTTAATTGAATTTGCAACTTTTTTGGATTTTTCGCCATTCACAGGTGTCGTACTTTAACAAACTCCTCCTAGAGATTTCATCCGAACAACTTGAAATTTGGCTAATAGTATCTAAAGACGTTGCCGATGTTAAATTGCGAAGCTTTTTTGGATTCATCGAATTTTGATTCCATGGCGTAGCGGCAAATTTCGATGTCCCGCCATGAAACAGTAAGTTGGTTTTACTCCCATAGACTTCATGGCTTTTCCCTGAAACTGTCCAAGCTTTATAAAATGGTCCTCCCAAGTATCAATATATGCTAATATTAGATCAAGTGTGGCCAGAAGGCTCCACAGCGCCCTCTAGATATGGCAATGTTAAGATAAATGTGCTTGAATGTTCATGAAATTTGGTGTGATCATTGCATTAGTCATTCCGGGTTAAGGTTTATTATTTTGGCCAAACAGGTATGAGCTATTAGCTATTTCCTGCGTTTTTCCAAATTTCACGAACATACGTTTGAAGGCCTTAGAATACTTCAAAGCTTGCAGAACCTTGCACAATTTATAATTGTCTTATTCTCTTCAATGTCATCCATCAATTGGCACTAAATGTGGCATAATGGCTCGATAGCGCCCCCAATCAGATTTTTAAAAGAAATCTCTTTTGTGGGTCTAAACGTGCTGTAAAAATGACAAAAATCAACACGCTTAAGGAGCCTGGTATTACAATTACTATGCTGGAGATTTAGCGCACGGGCATGTCAAAATGATATCAAAGCACTCCTCCAGAAAATTTTTGCACTCTCCGCAGGAAACCACATTGTTCACAGTCTAGCAGTGTCCAATGGCTGTGAATCCACACCTGCACCCATCAAGATTTTGCTGCCTCCCCAACGTGCAAGAGGGGTGCGAGGGCCCTTTCAACGCTGCTTGCAGCTTTAATTGGGGCCCGAGCACCGACCGGTGCCAGGAACCTATTGTTTTTGATGGGATTCTTCTTCTTCTTCTTCTTAGGGCCCGAGCACCGTCCGGTGCCAGGAACCTATTGTTTTTGATGGGATGATTCTTCTTCTTCTTCTTCTTCTTCTTCTTCTTCTTCTTCTTCTTCTTCTTCTTCTTCTTCTTCTTCTTCTTCTTCTTCTTCTTCTTCTTCTTCTTCTTCTTATTCTGCTGCGAGAACGCATTTTTGAGGGCTTTGCCATGCACGAAAACTCACAAAAATTTGCCGACACGTCAGTCATGGTGAAAATTGCAAATTATTATTATTTTTGTGCTTGGACATGCCCCAGTGGCTCTATAGCGCCACCAAACACGCGGCCATTTTGGAACGCACTTGCTCGGATTCTCACGAAATTCGACAGGGCCACAGCAGTCATAATAAATTTTTTTGTCAATTTTTTTGAAATTTTTTGGCCGCACAGGAAGTGAACTATGAGCCATTTCCTGCGTTTTTTCAAATTTTACGAACACATTTTTGAGGGCCTTATCATACTCAAACTCACCAAACTTGGCTCATTGACTAAAAGTATTAAGGTCTTTCATTCGATATCTCATTTGGCACTAAGTGTGACATGGTAGCTCTATAGCGCCCCCTAATACATAATTGCATTTTTGAGGGCCTCAACATGCTCGAAAACTCACGAAACTTTGCAAACATATTAAGCTGGTCATACTTTTTACTAGAATATAGGGTTTACTGATGGATGTGGCAAAATTGCATTACAGCGCCACCTAGAAAATTTCAATGAGGCAGCCCTCGCAGCGTGTTTTACCTACATGTATAAAATTCGGTGGACATGTGCACTATGCCAAGACCTAAAAAAAAGTCTCTTGGTGTTATGACCTTAACTCAACAGGAAGTCCGCCATTTTTAATTGAATTTGCAAATTTTTTTAATTTTTTGCCATTCACAGGCGTCGTACTTTAACGAACTCCTCCTAGAGATTTTATCCGATCAACTTAAAATTATGCATATGACATCTAAAGACCTTGTCAATGTTTAATTGCGAAGCTTTTTTTGGATTCATTGAAATTTGTGTCCGTGGCTTTGTGGCGAATTTCGAAGTTCCGCCATGAAACTGGAAGTTGCTTTTATGAGCACATGCTTTGTGAGATTTGCGTGAAACTTTACAGGCTTAACAATAGTCTACTTCCTAATATACCGATTTGTTGATATTGGATTGGGTGTGGTCAGGTGGCTCCACAGCGCCCTCTTGACACGGCCATGTTGACATAAAAGTGCTTGAATGTTCATGAAATTTAGTCTGAGCATTGCATTTGTTTTTTTGGGCTATGCGTATTTTTTAAAAAATTTTCGGCCAAACAGGAAGTGAGCTATGAGCCATTTCCTGCGTTATTCCAAATTTTACGAACACACCTTTGAAGGCCTTAGCATACTCGGAAGCATGCAAAACTTTGCAAAAATTATATTTGTCTGATTGTCTTCAATTTGAGATAAAAATTGGCAGTAAACCTGGCATTATGGCTCTATAGCGCTTCCAATCAGATTTTTAAAAGAATTGCCTTTTTGAGGGTCTCAGCATGCTCAAAAAATCACAATATTTTGTACAATTCTAAATACCACCATTCTTATGACACTGATAAAAAATTTACAAATAGGCGTGACAAAAATGGCATTATAGCGCCCCCTGGAAAATTTCAAAGAAGCAGCCCTCGCATCGTGGTTGACCTGCACGTATGAACTTCGGTGGACATGTGGAATATCCTGAGACCTAAAAATAAGTCTCTTGGTGCCATGACCTAGACCCAACAGGAAGTTTGCCATTTTTAATTGAAATTGCAACTTTTTTTGATTTTTTGCCATTCACAGGCGTCGTACTTTAACGAACTCCTCCTAGAGATTATATCAGATCAACTTAATATTTGGCAAATAATATCTAAAGACCTTGCTAATGTTAAATTGCGAAGCAATTTTGATTTCATCGAACGATGTATCCGTGGCTTCGCGGCGAATTTTGATATCCCGCCTTGAAACAGGGAGTTGCTTTTACTGCCACATACTTTGTGGGATTTGTCCGAAACTTCCTATGCTTGATAAAATTGTCCTCCGCAGTATAAACATATGCTAATATTGGATCGGGAGGTGCTATGTGGCTCCACAGCGCCCTCTAGATATGGTCATGTTAAGATAAAAGTGCTTGAATGTTCATGAAATTTGGTGTGATCATTGCATTCGTCATTCCGGGTAATGTTTAATTTTTTGAAATTTTTTGGCCAAACAGGAAGTGAGCTATGAGCCATTTCCTGCGTTTTTTCAGATTTTACGAACACATTTTTGAGGGCCATACTTTGCTCAAATTCACCAAACTTGGCTCATAGACAAAAAATATTAAGTTCTTTGATTCGATATCTCATTTGGCACTGGGTATGACATAGTGGCTCTATAGCGCCCCCTAATACATAATTGCATTTTTGAAGGCATCAGCATGCTCGAAAATTCACGGAACGTAGCAAACATATTAAGCTTGTCAGACTATTTACAAAAATATAGGGTTTATTGAAAAAAGTTGAAAAAAGTCTCTTGGTGCTATGATCTAGACTCAACAGGAAGTCCGCCATTTTTAATTGAATTTGCAAATATTTTTTATTTTTTGCCATTCACAGGCGTCGTACTTTAACGAACTCCTCCTACAGATTTTATCCTATCAACTTAAAATTTCGCATATGACATCTGAAGACCTTGTCAATGTTAAATTGCGAAGCTTTTTTGGATTCATTGAACTTTGTATCCGTGGCGTTGCGGCGAATTACGATGTTCCGCCATGAAACAGGAAGTTGGTTTTACGCGCACATGCTTTGTGAGATTTGCGCAAAACTTCACAGGCTTGATTAAATTGTCCGCCTAAGTATAAATATATGCTAATATTAGTTCGGGAGTGGTCAGGTGGCTCCACAGCGCCCTCTAGATACGGCCATGTTAAGATAAAAGTGCTTGAATGTTCATGAAATTTTGTGTGATCATTGCATTTGTCATTGCAGGCAATGAATAATTTTTTGAAATTTTTTGGCCCTACAGGAAGTGAGTTTTGAGTTATTTCCTGCGTTTTTTCAAATTTTACGAACGCACGTTTCAAAGCCTTAGAATACTCCAAAGCTCGCAAAACCTTGCACAAATTATAATTGTCTTATTCTCTTGAATGTCATCCATCAATGGGAGCCTAATGTGGCATAATGGCTCTATAGCGCCCCAATCAGATTTATAAAAAAAACTGTCTTTTTGAGGGTCTCAACATGTTCGAAAACTCACAAAATTTTGTAAATGTATAAAGACCATCATTCATAATACTCTGATTAGAAGCTTACATGTTGGCATGGCAAAAATGTCATTATAGCGCCCCCTGTAAAATTTCAAATAAGCAGCCCTCGCAGCCCGGTAAACCTACTGTATGAAATTCGTTAGAGATGTGGAATATGACGAGACATAAAAAAAGTCTCCTGGTGCCATGACCTAGACTCAACAGGAAGTCCGCCATTTTTAATTGAAATTGCACCTTTTTTGGATTGTTGGCTATTCACAGGTGTCGTACTTTAACGAACTACTCCTAGAGATGTCATCCGATCAACTTGAACTTTGGCTATTAATATCTTTAGACGTTGCTGATGTTAAATTGCGAAGCTTTTCTGGATTCATTGAATTTTGTATCCGTAGCGTTGCGGCGAATTTCGATATCCCGCCATTAAACAGGAAGTTGGGTTTACACCCACATACTTCATGGGTTTTCCCTGAAACTTTCCAAGCTTTATAAAATTGTCCTCCCAAGTATAAATATATGGTAATATTAGATCAGGAGTGGCCAGATATATAGCTCCACAGCGCCCTCTAGATATGGCCATATTAAAATAAAAGTGCTTGAATGTTCATGAAATTTGCAGTGATCATTGCACTTGTCATATCGAGCAATACTGAATTTTTAAAAATGTTTTGGCCAAACAGGAAGTGAGCTATGAGCTATTTCCTGCGTTTTTTCCAAATTTTACGAATAAACGTTTTAAGGCCTTAGAATGCTCCAAAACTTGCAAAATCTTGCACAAATTATAAATGTCTTATGCTTTTCAATGTTATCCATCAATTGGCACTAAATGTGGCATAATGGCTCTATAGCGCCCCCAATCAGATTTATAAAAGAATTGCTCTTTTGAGGGTCTTAACATGCTGGAAACTTAACAAAAATCAAAACATTCATGGAGCTCGGTATTTTGATTACTAAGTTGTAGATTTTGCGCACTGGCATGTCAAAATGGTATCATAGCGCCCTCCAGAAAATTTTTGCGCTCCCGTCAGGAAACCACATTGTACACGATGTAGCTGTGTCCAATGGCTTTGAATGGACACCTGCACCCATCAAGGTTTTGCCGCCACCCCAATGTGCACGAGGTGTGCGAGGGCCCTTTCAACGCTGCTTGCAGCTTTAATTATAATTCTTCTTCTTCTTCTTCTCCTTTTTATTCTGCTGCGAGAACGCATTTTTGAGGGCTTTGCCATGCACGAAAACTCACAAAAATTTGCCCACACGTCAGTCGTTGTTAAAATTGCAAACTATTATTTATTTTGTGCTTGGACATGCCCCGGTGGCTCTATAGCGCCACCAAACACGCGGCCATTTTGGAACACACTTGCTCGGATTCTAATGAAATTTTATAGGGTCATAGTAGTCATCATAAATTTTTTTTGAAATTTTTTTGAAATTTTTTTGCCGCACAGGAAGTGAGCTATGAGCCATTTCCTGCGTTTTTTCAGATTTTACGAACACATTTTTGAGGGCTTTATCATACTCGAAAACTCACCAAACTTGGCTTATAGACTAAAAATATTAAGTTCTTTGATTTGATATCTCATTTGGCAGTGGGTGTGATATGGTGGCTCTATAGCGCCCCCTAATACATAATTGCATTTTTGAGGGCATCAGCATGATCGAAAACTCACGAAACTTTGCAAACATATTAAGCTGGTCATACTTTTTACTAGGATGTAGGGTTTACAGATGGATGTGGCAAAATTGCATTACAGCGCCACCTAGAAAATTTCAATGAAGCAGCCCTCGCAGCGTGTTTAACCTACATGTACAAAATTCGGTGGACATGTGTACTATGCCAAGACCTAAAAAAAAGTCTCTTGGTGCCATGACCTAGACTCAACAGGAAGTCCGCCATTTTTAATTGAATTTGCAAATTTTTTTTATTTTCTGCCATTCACAGGCGTATTACTTTAACGATTCCTCCTAGAGATTTTATCCGATCAACTTAAAATTTTGCATATAACATCTAAAGACCTTGTCGATGTTAAATTGCGAAGCTTTTTTGGATTCATCAAACTTTGTATCAGTGGCGTCGCGGCAAATTTTGATGTTCCGCCATGAAACAAGAAGTTGGTTTTACGCGCACATGCTTTGTGAAATTTGAGCGAAACTTCACAGGCTTGATAAGAGTCTACTTCCAAGTATAGCTTTATGTTGATATTAGATTGGGTGTGGTCAGGTGGCTCCACAGCGCCCTCTTGACACGGCCATGTTGAGATAAAAGTGCTTCTATGTTCATGAAATTTGGTTTGATCATTGCATTTATCATGTCGGGTAATGTAAATTTTTTTGAAATTTTTTGGCCAAACAGGAAGTGAGCTATGAGCCATTTCCTGCGTTTTTTCAAATTTTAGAAACACGTTTGGAAGCCTTAGAAAACTCGAAATCTTGCAAAAAGTAACACAAATTATAATTGTCTTATTGTCTTCAATTTTATACATTAATTTACACTAAATTTGGTACAATGGCTCTTTAGTGCCCCCAATCAGATTTTTTTAAAAGAATTGCCCTTTTGAGGGTCTCAGCATGCTCGAAAACTCACAAATTTTGTAAATGTAAAAAGACCATCATTAGTATTACTCTGACAAAAAACTTACATGTAGGCATGGCAAAAATGTCATTATAGCGCCCCCTGGAAAATTTCAAACATGCAGCCCTCGCTGCCCGGTAAACCTACATGTATGAAATTCGGTAGACATGTGGAATATGCCGAGACCTAAAAAAAAAGTCTCTTGGTGCCATGACGAAGACTCTACAGGAATTCCGCCATTTTTAATTTAAATTGCAAACTTTTCTGGATTTTTCGCCATTCACAGGTGTCGTACTTTAACGAACTCCTCCTAGAGATTTTATCCGATCAACTTAAATTTTGGCAAATAATTTTTAAAGACAATGCTGATGTTAAATTGCGAAGCTTTTTTGGATTCATCGAACGAAGTATCCGTGGCGTTGCGGCGAATTTCGATGTCCCGCCATGAAACAGGAAGTTGGTTTTACTCCCACATACTTTGTGGGATTTGCCTGAAACTTTCCAAGCTTGATAAAATTGTCCTCCCAAGTCTAAATATATGCTAATATTAGATCGGGACTGGCAATGTGTCTCCACAGCGCCCTCTAGATACAATCATGTTAAGATAAAAGTGCCTGAATGTTCATGAAATTTGGTGTGATCATTGCATTAGTCATTCCAGGCTAGGGTTATTTTATTTAATTTTTTGACCAAACAGGAAGTGAGTTATGAGCTATTTCTTGCGTTTTTCCAAATTTTATGAACACACGTTTTAAGCCCTTAGAATGCTCCAAAACTTGCAAAACCTTGCACAAATTATAAATGTCTTAATCCCTTCACTGTCATCCATCAATTGGGACTAAACGTGGCATAATGTCTCTGTAGCGCCCCCTATCAGATTTATAAAAGAATTGCTTTTTTGAAGGTCTTAACATGCTTGAAAATTTACAAAAATCAACACACTCATGGAGCTCGGTATTACAATTACTATGATGTAGATTTTGCTCACAGGCAAGTCAAAATGGTAACATAGCGCCCTCCAGAAAATTTTTGCACTCCCCTCAGGAAGCCACATTGCGGTGCAGCAGTGTCCAATGCCTCTGAATGGACACCTGCACCCATCAAGATCTTGCCGCCACCCCAACGTGCACGAGGGGTGCGAGGGCCTTTTCAACGCTGCTTGCAGCTTTAATTATTATTATTCCTCCGGCATTTCAAGGGCCAATTTCGCCTTTTTCTCAAACTTGACAATGCCTGTAATTTTCCAGATTCGTCATGCCATTTCTGAAATTCAATATTTTTGGGTGCTCGTTCATGGTTGACACAAAATGCCAAAATAGCGCCCCTTAACGCTTTTCAAAATTCCCATGGGGAAATTCAATGACTTTCTTGTAGGCAAGCAAAATTCGGTAGGCATGTGTATCATAGCCAGACATACAAAAAATTTTCATTGCAGCCACACCCTAAACCCCACAGGAAGTCAGCCATTTTGATTTGAATTTTTGAATTTTAAAACAAACTCCTCCTAGGCACATCGCCTGGTCAACTTCAAATTTGGTACACATCATCTAGAGACCAAGCTGATTAAAAGTTGTGCTCTGCATGTCTGTCGGTCAAAGGGCGTGGCTGCTAGGGCATGACAAAGTCTGGCGACTAGACAAAAAAATTTCAAAATGCTCTCACGCCCATATACTTGATCTTAGCAGCTTCAAACTTGCTGGTCATGATGATTTCTCTGCCCTAAATGTCTCTATATCATAACTTTTCACTTAATCAATAGCGCTTCCTGGTTGTAACAGGAAGTGTCTAGTTTTTACTTTGAAAACGAACTCCTCCTAGGGTTTTCTACAGATTGATTTCAAATTTGGTACATATCATCTAGAGACCAAGCTGATCTAAATTTGTGCTCTGCATGTCTGTAGGTCAGGATCTCACCACTTACCCCAACGTGCTCAAGGGTGCGAGGGCCCATTCAACGCTGCTTGCAGCTTTAATTTAGATTGAATCGCAAATCGCCGCCTTTTTTGCGGTTATGCAATCGCACTGCTTGACATTGCGATTACAATTGCAATTAGTTTAATCGTGCAGCACTACTTATTAGATTTTGGGGTGTGCACTCCTAAATTTAGGCTCGCGCTCCCAACTTTTTTAACTTTGGAGCGCAGCGCTACCAAGTAAAAAAGTTCATTTCGAGCCCTGGTTAAATATGATTATTATTTAATGATTTGACAGTGCACCATTTTGGGGGATGTTAGAGTTTGTGAAACCACCTGGAGAGCTGTCTTTTTTGGCTCCTGGAGTGTTGCTAATTTAGAATTCTAATGCTGAGATTAATTATACTTGTGGTCAATGAGTTTTTGATATGTATGGTTTTAACCCCAGCCATTGTTCAATTCTCAGTAATATTTTTTTTGACAATTTCAATGCTGAATTTTCATGGAAATTTGTTTGCAGCCCTTTTTCTTCAACAAAATCATGAAAATAAACTGAAATATGATGGAATTCTTGATGCTGCATGTCTCTTGACTCACTTGAGTCATTCCCTTCCTCTCTGTGAAGCTGAATCTTGAATTATTGATCCTTATATAAGGTAACACATAAATAGCCAGACTTGGCCTCTGCGCAAAGGGGTTAAGGTCAAGGTTCACAATGACAGCTGGCATGGTCAAAATGTTTTAAATACAGAATGACAAACAGCATCTCTATTCAGCCTCAGCATGTGAAGCCCACGTTATTTTTTTTATTTAATTTCAAATGACCCAATTGTGCTATTGTGTATGAAAGTCATTGAATGCAGATCTTCTCATGTGATTTCACTTCTAGAAATTCTAGGCCGCCACGAGCAGCTCATGTTTAACTTGGAACATGATTAGTCTTTTTCTCTTCCATTTGATCAATATCCGCCATTTTATTTTTAGGGAATCACATATGACCATGTGGAAATGAACTTGTATTTAAATGGGAAGAACATGCACTGCCCAGCCTCTGGGATCCGTGGAACAGTCCTTCCGGTGGTGTATGGTGAGAAAGTTACTCTTAAAAATAAATTTTAGCATTTTTCATTTTGCGCAAAGAAATTCCCATTTTGAAGTTGAGTTGGTCAACCTGAGGATGTGAAGATGTTAATCCCACCACAGTGTAACCAGTTTACTCTAACAATGCCGAATTACGGCAACAAAACAACAATAGGTGAAATGATCAAACTACTCCTTCGAGGAGGAGGGAGTGCATTTGTAAACAGTCATTTCAGTCATTGGTTTGCCAGGCTTATCAAGTGACAGCAGGTCTGTTTTTCTGGATCCATCACATCTTGTAAATTTAGTTTCTTTTTTTTATTTCATTAACTATCTACTGACACCTTGAAGACTGGATTTGCATTGTAAAAGGAAGCCTGTGATATTCCAGACTTGACCCTGCCTCACACATTTAAGCTGGATTTACACTGGATGTGTTGTGCACATGTGCTAGGTGCAGCCCTTCTTGTTTCTCATGCTATTGGATTGATGTATTTAGTGGCAGCGTACTGACATTCTGATGTACTAGTTCAATTGTGTATTAAAAATAAGCAATTGATGACTGCATCAAAGTTCATTAACCTCCTATTGCCAGACAGCCAACCCTGAACGGGAGAAGGGAGCTCTTGCTCGTCCATTAACCAATTTAAGCTGACCAAACGGCTCAAAACGGCTTAGGCCTATTTAGTCTTTAGCTAAACTACGGCTAGTCAGTGTCACTGTCACGTGCCCGCCAAACTGTTCCTTGGCCTCTAACTGGCGAAACCTTTTCGAGAGATGGGAAGAAGGTGACCCTCTTTTTTTTTTTTTTTTTTTTAATTGGTTCTCATTATCTGAAGCAATGAACAACTTTACAAAAAAAATTTGCAAGACATTCAAGTCATATTATATGGGCTCCATATGAGTCATTCTCTTATTAAGCATTGGCTTTTTGCAAAAGTTGCCATTCTCTTTACAGTGAAAACTTTCTGGACTGACCTGCAGGAACAGGATTGGGCAGCCCTGGACTAGGCCTGTTTTGGAGGCTGCTCTCATGCTGCAATGGACAGTAGCCCAACTTAAAGCATCAAATGTGTTGTAGTGTTTTCAATGTAGTAGAGAGTGAATATACTGTTCAGATTACTCATTTTTGCTTTGATTTACACTTTCTGGCCTCAGGGAAGGTTGTCCGATCACATGCCACAATGCATCCTTTCAAAAAAATCTGAAGTAAATGCACATTGCACAGATGATTGTTAAACGTGTTTTTGATAGTAGTATCAAAGGTGCCCCTGGAATACGCCAGTGGATCTTTCGTAGAACATTTCTGATGTAAATTATCTGTCATGACAGGAATGCCTAGCATTGGTTTCACAAATGCAACACAGTCAGAATTGCGTCATCTACGTTCGATGCGGCCATATTGTTGACATGCCGCTGAGGAGCAGAGCGAAGATTTCAATTGAGTTAAACGAGCCGTCATGGCATCTTCATCGCGCTTCGACGAGAAAACAACTTGTTTGATTGGCGTCGATCCATATAAATTGGACTCAGCAGCATTTAGCCGAGATATATATTTGCTGCCAGCCGTAGATCACCCCGATATTTGCCTCTATTTAATCCTCACAGTGTACGCCTACACGGCGCAGGAGCTGAAGGCGTAAGGAGTTGTATAACTATTTCATATAACTAAGCGAACATTGGCTGCCTCCCAAAGCGCCTGAACTAAATTCTCGTTCTGTAAACTTGCGTTTGGTCCAAAACTTCGGTTTTTGTTTCCGCATTAATATTTTGTATATATGTGTATTAACCGGGCATTTTATGCCGTCTTAACTGGCTATTTCTGTTGTACAATAAGAGAGCGCTAACCGGGCATTTTATGGCGTCTTAAGACACAAATACAAAATCTTAATGCTGACGCCAAAACCGACGTTTTGCCAGTGTAGCTACAGAACGAGGATTTAATTTCGGCGCTATTGGATGCAGCCATTAACTCCATTCAACAGTAACTTAGCTCACCGTGAATCTCTTATTATATCGATTGTCATAATAGCTGTCTTGATGTCGCCTCCTACCAAAACGATGTCAGGCGCCGGTAGCAGCGCCTGCATCATTTATCACATCAAGCAACATTCACTGTCTGACAAAACGATCTCTGACTAATAAAACCGTTATCTACCAGTGATTAAATGCTATGCACACACTTTACAGGGGAAAGTGGCTTATCTAACTCCAACGTTACCTGAGGTAAAATGATCGGAACAGACTTTGCTGTAAGGAGTAGCCTGAAGTCTCTCCTATTGATTCTGGCGAGCCACAGCTCTCTCCTCCGCTGGCTCAACTCCTCTATGTCTCTCCCGTCTCTTTTCCTCACAGTGGGAATTGCAAAGAAATCTAACGCCGTTTTTTTATTTTTATTTTTTTGCTGTCATTAGAACAGCCGTGAACCACACAGCAAACAATTTTGAACCAACCAGGGTTGATACGATCGCTAAAGAATGTGAGGTAGAAGCCTCTCGATAGAGTCTAGTCAGGAATATTAGTGGGGATGTCAACAATATGGCTGCATCGAACGTTGATGACGCGCTTCGAATACCATCAATCAATCCAGCCTGACAGCAACCAGTGGTCATGTCCGGCAGGCATTTGTCAGCATCACATACTTCTACCTAGTATGCTGTACTTGGCAATTTCCCAATTTAGCAAGCAGATAGTGTACATAGATAGTGTACTTAGAAGCCTGTTGTCAGTTGAGTTGAGCTCTGATTCATTTCTGTTATGTAGGGGGAAAAAAAAGATAAATGAATGGGAAAATGTCCGCGAGACATTACGATGGGTTAATCTCTGTCTCGTTTCTTCCAGTGGATGACAGCGCTATACTGGACTGCCAGTTTTCTGACTTCTATCACACACCACCACAGGGGTTTGAGAAGATCCTGTTCGAGCAGCAAATCTTTTGAATGGTGACCCTTTCCCCACCCCTCCTGCTCACCTGGATCCTGCAGTGTTATGTTCTGGTCTAGTGAGAGTGTTATTCTGCGAGGGTGTGTTCCAGCGAACTGGTATCGCTTTCACAGTTTCACACTCCTGTGCACCACCTTGTTTGTCCATCGCCTTATTCAGAAGTAATCGTAGCAACAGTAGGTGTTTATAGTGCCCAGAGGCTTAATTTACTTAGTTTGCATAACTAGGTCTGGCAATCATATTGGAGTCATCCCTTCCTCTAATTCTACACTGGTATGAATATCCAGGTTGAATAGCAGGTTTTTTTTCCCTCTCCTCCCGCTCCCCACCCATTGCCTCATGTTTGCTGCAGCTGAATTTTGAATACATTTAAAATGGTATGATTTACCCTTGCCACCCCCCCCCCCCAAAAAAAAAAAAAAAAGAAACATGATTATTAAGGTGGAAATTCAAATTATGTTCAAAACATAATTTGGCCAAATGTTTGCAATTGAGAAATTCAAAATTCTTACAAGTGATGCATAGTCTGGGCCAATGGTTCTCAAACTCAGTCCTTGGGAGGGGGGGTGGGGTCGGGTCCTCCGTGTCTGCTGGTTTTTGCAAACATGGGGTTTTAACAAGCTGTTAATTTGTCTTAATTTGTTTAATTAATGTTTAGAGCAATTTTCCCTTTGAAATCACATTTTAACTGAAAAATCTACGCATGCCATAGGGAATAAAAAAAACTGTGTATTCACATTTTATTCAATTGTTTCAAATATATCAAAAGGGTGGAAATCCAAGAATGAAATTAAAGAACCAACAAGCTCCTATTTAGTGACACCGAGGACACATGGTCAAAAAAAAAAAAAAAAAAAAACTACCTCTTAAGGGGGCAAACACACGAGTCGCACCAATTAAGTGATATGTCCATCCTGGAAGATTCAAGCAAAGTATTTTCAATGAACTCATCATACTTTCGTTCAACAATTTAATTTGGGGTTTACTATTCTCGGTGTCTGATTTGATTTCTGTATAAATGTAATTGCCCGAAATTACGTTCAACGTACAAAAATAAAATGAGTTCAAGGGTCTGTTATTCTTTGTGGAATGCATGGGTAATTTAGTCAAAATGCGAGTGTAAATAACCAATATAACCATGAATTGAACTTCATTAAGAAAAGTTGATGGTTAGTGCAAATCCTACAATTGAATCAATTAATGGTTGAAACAAAAGCCAGCGTACACAGCGGGGCCCCAGAAGGGAGTTTGAGAACCACTGGTCTAGGCTACTGAATGTAAAAACAGATGGCAAATAATGAAGTGCAAAATATATTTATACGGTGTTATATTATGTACAAATGAAGCTTTAATTAGCTTTAGCTTTCATTCAGATTTGTTTGTTAGTTTGCATCATTTTGAAAAAATAACTTCACTGGAAAGGCCTAATATTTGCATATTCAGGCAACTTTGATTTCATGAATTTCAGGGACCTTGAAAAATTTGAAAGTGGTTGTTGAACAAATGTTATGTTATTGAATGTTATTAACACTAAATTATAATTACATGTTACATTTGACTGTGTTTTGTTTGCAGAGATAAAATGTTTGCTGAATGTTGGACAAAAATACAAAATGTTTCCGCGCTATAATAAACTTGTCTCTGGATTCTAAGTTGTCCAGGAAGAAATCTTCAATGTGAGTGTAAAATTTGTAACTTTCCTCCATGTCTGCAAGGTTTTTTTTTTTTGTATATTTTGTACAGTTATTTTGAGGATGTCACAAGGGTTTATCATGCAAATACTGTGTCTTTATTAACCTTGTAGAAGAGAGACACCGAGCCATCTGAAATGGTTCAGAGTTCAGACCTTTAATAAATATGATCAAAGATGGTTGTGAAGACACTGAACTATTATTGAGCAATATTATGTGCCTAAATAAGGGAAAATTTATATTTTATGCCTGTACAATGCTCGGACAAATGAATGAAATTTGTTAATCAGATATTTTGGAAATGTGCTGTAGCATTTAAATCTTCGTAAAATCAATAAGAAATTTTACATTCCTGCAGGATATTGATATTCTTGATTACAGAGGTCACTTCAAATATCAAAAAGTACAGGCGAGACATCGACAAATTGCCATTACTAAATAGATTTTTTTAATTCAGTGTTACTATGATTGCATTCAGCAACCTTATTCTGCAGCCATATGCCAGTGTGTATCTGTTCCTTCAGTGATCCTTCATGAGAATATCCTTATTTGGCACTATAGAAACCACTCCCATTATATTAGCATGGCTGAAGATAAATGTATTTAGCTCCTTTCATTTGCTATGCCACCTAGTGCAGTGTTTCTCAATCTATGGGCTACAGACCAGCCCCGGGCCGTAGAGCACCAGATACAGGGCTGCAAGTCCATTTCCTTAAAATATATTTGCTGCAAATCTATGGCCATTATTATTTTAAATTTTTTCTTCGCACCACCACAAAGCAGAACTCCTCAAAATCACGGTCCTTGAGGGCCGAGAACTGCTGGTTTTCCACCCTCCCTTTACCTGGGAGTCGGGTGAGATGACAATCTGGCCAATCAGTAGCATTAATTGTTCACGTAATTGCCTGGAAGGGAGGAAAACCAGGACTGCATTTGGATCCGAGAGCCGGATTTGGAGAGCCCTGATCTATGCTACAGTGTGAGCGCACTGCAGCTGTGCTGCGGAAATAAAATTTGCTGACAGCCACCTTAGTGTATTCACGACATGCCTAGCAGGTCTGCTAAACTGGAAGCTGCTACGAAATATTGCGTTAAAGTAGCAGACAAACACGGACATCTATGATAATGCAACTCCATTGCTTTCAATATCTCAGTAAAGACAAGCGTAAGAATTCCCTGGTCATAATCGATTTCCGTGTCACTAGTGGGGAAATCCACCGTAATGTGCGTGAAACTGATTAACTTGATGCACAGACTTAAATTCCAGGAGTGAATTTTTGCAGTGCGCATTGATAGAATAATTGCTCACCACGGCACTGGAACGTGAATGCCACTGATGAGGGTTTTCCACTACATGGTACCGGCTCTACTCAGCACCGGGTACTTTTTTGGGGTTGCTTTTCCATTAGAGCAGAGGTGGGCAGCGAGGGCCGCATTTGTCCCTGGTTTTCACTCCAACGTCTGGTCTTTAATTAGTTGATTGTCTCAATTAGCCAAACCATTTATGAAATCTGACGTTTCATGCGCATTTCTTTAAATTATCGTGAAACTACAAAGACTATTCTTGTCTCCCTTCATAAAATATTTTCCTTTGATCGAATCATTGCGAAAATGTATATTTGTGCATGCGATCAATTAACTCAGTCAGGGTAATTGATAGGAATAAAAACCTGCATACACACCGGCCCTCCAGGACCGTGATTGCCCACCCCTGCATTAGAGGGTAGTGCCGCCTCCGTGGTACCTGCTTGTAGTTACGACGCAGCATGTTACTGCTGCAACGGCATGCTACATTATATCAAGTTTACTTATATTCCGTTGATTTTGTTAAATATTTGTTTTTTAAAGGTTCACTCGGAAAATTTTTTGGCTATTTTTCAAAGAAATGGATCATATGTAGCAATTTAATATGCAATCCACATTTGTAAATGCTGTCTATAACTTTTTGTCATTATTTGAAAACTAAGGCCGTGTTCGAAACCGCGCACTAACGTACTACTCGCACTACCGATGACGTCAGATTTAGGGGACATGGTGTTTTTATTCGTGGGGAGTGATTTTGTGACCGCAAAAAGTTTATGTATGCTAGATCGGGCAGATATTTCGTGGATAAACAGCAGTTTTTGACCCCCGACCGGCATTTCGCCATTATGCTGAAGATGCGGCCAAGGACACGACTGAGTCAATCGGCCCGCCGTCAGCGTTTCTTCTGTGCGCTAATGAATATTCATCAGAGGTAAGATACCATTTAAAAACAAGTTTCTATAGCTCACTCGGTTAAGGCACTGCGTTGCAATGCAGAAGTGTCTATCACGTCGCGGGTTCGAGCCCCGGCGTACCCACCGGCAGGGGTCGGCAGCTTTTTCAGAGTAGCGCACAATTGCCGATCGCGCTACAGGGTTTCAAATTGGGAAGGGACTGTCGGATTTGGGTATACAAAAACTGCTTTGTTCGTTGCTCCAGCGCCTCCTGTTGGCCAGACGGGCGCTCGTCAGGAAGACTCTGGGTTTGTTCACGTCCGGGTATCCTCCGCCCTCGTTCGGAACTTACGAGGATTCGACCAATGAGTGTATAAGAATCAGTGGCTGACGGACACGTGCTTCGGAGGAGAGCCGTGAGCTGTCTTCACTATCCTGAGTTGGCAGCAGGGGGTCGCATACGAGCAAGCTTTGTACATAGTTCACTAATTGGGCATTCCAGATTCGGGTGGGATTGGAGATGCCAAATTTAAAAAAAAAAAAAAAAAAAAAAAAAAACAAGTTTCTACTTTCACTCAGCTTACTTACTCCCAGTGGATGATGTGAACAGATGAGTGAAATGGCTTTAACCTGGCTTCAACCAAAGAACAGTTGTCAATCAATTAAAGAATGACCACGAAGAAAGTATTCTTTAAATAACCATCTAATGTTAATTATCATGCATAGTGTTATCGTATTTCTACTTGAAACAAAACTTAAACCCAAACAGTTACGTATAAGGAGCAGAACGCGCCAAATGCTCTGCAAATGAAATTGTAGGGAAAAAGTAGCCTACATTCACAATTCACATTAACACCTTAGCGCAGGTATATACTCCTGAATTCATAAATACCAAAATATAATGGATAAATTAATTCTGTAATTGAATTTTTGAATGTTTTACTTCAATTGAAGCGTTTTGGCCAGTATCTGCGATACAAATACTGAGTGATGAAGCATTAAATAAGGTCATGCACAACAGGAAAAAAACTCCTTTATTTATATACTGCATAAAGGGGAACATTTGAGCTTAGATATATTAAAATAAGATACAAAATAAATTCACAATTGCCATCTTATTAATCTTTAAAAAAACAGTCAATATGCAATAATTTCACAGAAATATTCCAATGAGAAATTTAATAAATTACTTCAATCACTTTTCTTTAAAGTTTAATAAATAATTACATTATCATATAATTTAAGAAAATGGCTTTGTAAATAATTGCATTAAATAGTTAACAATATATATGAAATTATTTTGCAACAGTCAAAACATAGTCCAATTAATAATTTAAAATATTGTCCTTTACAGGTGGGTTTGAGGGGGCTATACTGCAGGGTGAATCCCCAGGGTCCCCTGTTGTGCCTCTATTTTGAGGGAGGTGACCTGCGGAAAGACTTCCGCCTATGCAGCTCATCGCTGGAGAGCCTTGTCAATCTCCTGGGAGAGAACGACCATGGATGGGGGAAGTCGATAGAGGTGCTGGTGTTTGTGTACTGGCTGGCCTTTGGAACGTCCTACTGGGTCGTGCCTGAGGCCTTTCATTCCCCGCACCACATGCCATGACATGATCCACCAGGTCAGTAAGAGCATCCAGGGGGTTTTCAGGAGGCTCATCTGCCTCCCCACCCCCCAAGAGCTGGAGGAGATCGTCGCCGGGTTCCAGCAGCTGTCTGCTTCCCCAGCCTTTGGTTGGGTTGGGAGCATTGATGGCTGCCATGTCCATATTGTTCCACCTGGGCAGTTTGCAGTGTACTATTACAACAGGAAGCTGTTCAATTCTGTCCAGTTCCAGGCCATCTGCGATCACAAGGATCGCTTTCTGGATGTGGTGGTGGGCTTCCGTGGCTGCGTCCATGATGCCCGGGTCCTGACGTGCAGCCCCTTCTATGGCCACCAACTGTACTCACCTCCTGGATGGTCTCTGCTGAGCGATGGCGGATTCCCGTGCTTGGCAGAGCCATTCCAGGAGCCTCTCCGGGATCCTGTGGAGGCCAGGTACAACACCAGGCTGTCCAGGGCACGGTGTGTGGTGGAGAGGGCAGTTGGGGTCCTCAAGACCAGGTGGCACTTAATTTTCCTGAAGGCAATGTAGGCGAAGGTGGAGTTTGTGCCTGAGGTCATATGTGCCTGCCTTTTCCTGCACAACGTCTGCCTCGAAAACGGGGACGTCTTGGAGCCTGAGGTCAAAGACGAAGATGACGGGGATGATGGCGATGATACGGATGATGTTGAAGCCCATTAGCCACTCCAGCGGTCCGGGGACACAACAGGTGAAGTACAGGACTGCCAGGCAGGGAGAAGTTTAGCGGGTGGTTTAACTATCTGGCCCAATACAGTATCATGAAGGCCTGTCTTGATCTACCTGGAAACGCAATGGCTAACAGGGTTCTGGTAAAACTATGTGGACCAATCAACTGCTTAGAGGATGAGTTATGATTACAGAAACATTGCTGGAAGACCTATGGCTAAGTGTAGAAGTCAAAGGTCTCGCTCTCAAACATGGTGCTGGACAATGAAAGCTAAAAAGAAGTTGCTCAATTCATGTATGATCGTTGCCAGCAGAAAAAGAGGGGCTTTTAGTGAAGTTAGTCAACTGGTTGATATTTCACTTTTTTCATGTTCCCTTGCAATATTTGATACATTTCTGCAGAGCAAAAAACAGACGCAACACCTTCCATTATTGTTTAGGTTCTCTCAGGCAATGCAATTTGTGTGCATATTCCATGGTACTTGACAGTTTTTTCTCTCGTGCTAGGCTATTTTGCAAAATCCGACCAAAGTAATTTAGAAGTATACTGAGTACAAATGAAAACGCACCACTTGCAAAAAGTCAATATTTAAGTTCAAATGAACTTCAATATAATTTTTATACAACACTACATTGACGTCATCCGACATGCCAGGTGCAAGAAATACGAGAATTTCAAGTTAACTGTAACGCTAGGCAATTTTTTGCAAAAACGCAACACGCACACCACGGGAAAAATGAATTTCACTCAGGACCGTCAGATCGTACGGGATCATGTCCGAGACCGAATACTACCAGCGACAAGAACGGCTGCTCAAGGCCTAGGACGACGTGGATTCATTCACCCCAACACCGTACGGATCCATCTGCGAGCTTCAGGCCTGCGTGCACGACGTCCTTATTTTGGCCCCATATTGACGGATCGTCATCGAAACCAGCGCCAGAATTGGCGACTACGACAATGGCACGGTGTAATCTTTTCTGACGAGTCACGATTTCACTTAAGGAACGCAGATAACGGAGACGTGGTGAACGTTATAACGCCGATTGTGTCGTTCAAATGGGCCGTTGGGGTGGTGGCAGCGTTATGGTGTGGGGTGGAATAAGCTACCGTCACAGAACCCCTCTCCATATCTGCGGAGGAAGGGTGAACGGCGTCTACTACGGGGACCAGGTGCTGCAGAACCATGTTGTGCCGTTCTTCAACTTACACCACGATGTCCACATGTTCCAACAGGACAACGCTAGGGCACACACCGCAAGGATGTCCATGCAGTACCTTGCACAGCAGAACATCCCCGTGCTTCAGTGGCCAGCTCTGTCACCCGACCTCTCCCCTATCGAGCACTTATGGGATGAAATTGGACGACATCTTTCACGTCGACGCCAGATGGACAACATCCGAGAACTTGAGGTTGCCCTTGTTCAGGAGTGGAATGCTATCCCTCAGAACACTATCCAGAGACTGATCAACTCCATGCGACGACGATGCACCGCATGTGTCAATGTAAATGGCGGTCACACCCGTTATTGACTTTCCTGTTTGACCCCTACACCAGTTAAACCTCTCTGGCGCATTAAAATTATCGTGAATGAAATTGAATGATGTTTACATGTCTTCTTAAATCATTCATTATCTCAAATGCATCATACGTATATACTTCACATATCAATCCGTGGAGCTATTCCAGATTTCGTGAGAGATGCGTTTTCATTTGTACTGTTATGGCCCCAATTTGTTATTACATTACAACACAACAGCAACAGCAAGGGATGACAGACACAGTTTTAACAACTAAAACACATTTAATTTTTAACAAAGACAATAATGACTAAACAACTAACAACTACGACCAAGATTGATTATAACAAAAACAAAAAGAAATATTTACTGTCCCTTTGGTGGGTTTCCTGGTGATGTGCTGGGTGAGAAAAATCCACAAAAGAAAACTTAACAGGTCTTGAACAGAAAGGACAGGTCTGGTCACGCGTATCCTTCTTCTTGCAATTTCTCCTACTACCTTACTGTCTCAATTCTTTTCCTTATATACTCTTTTGCAGACCCCACCCACATTTAGACCTCTTTTTTTTACTTTTCGGGGACTTGCCCAGGACATGTCTAGGACATGTCTAAACATAGCTCCAGTCTGAGCTGAATAAAAAAAAAGGTAAATACTGCCATCCAGTGGCCTATATTCACATTACACCTCCATTCCAAAAGGAAAAAATTTTGACTCATAAAGGCAAAATTTTTCTTTTCAATACAAAATGGTTAAGTGAACACTTGTCTATATATACATACCATACAATATTCAAATAAACACATGATATATATGTACATATTCAAACATGGGATAAGCAATCAGCAATTACATTGTCTGTACCCTTCACATGCTTAATTTCCAAGTCAAACTCCTGTAAAATCAAACTCCAATTCAACAATCTCCGATTCTTGTTTTTCATCTTAATCAAAAACATTAACGGATTGTGGTCAGTGTACACAATCATTGGCTTTTGTCCTGTACAAACATAAACCTCAAAGTGTTGTAAAGAAAGGACCAGAGCCAACAGCTCCTTCTCTATTGTGGAATAGTTCCTTTGGTGGCGATTGAACTTCCTGGAGAAGTATGCCACGGGATGCTCAATGTCATCAGAGTCACTTCTCTGTAGGAGCACAGATCCACAAGCTTGGTCGCTAGCATCGACCGCGATAGAGAACGGTTTGTTGAAGTTCGGAGATTTGAGCACGGGGAAGTGACACAGCAGAGACTTCAGGCAATCGAAGGCTCTCTGGCATGCATTATCCCAGGTGAACTTTACGCCTTTCTTCAGTTGGTTAGTTAGACTGAGAGCAATCTCAGCAAAGTTCTTGCAGAACTTGCGGTAGTACCCGATCATTCCAAGGAAGCGGCGCAAAGCTTTTTTGTTGTCAGGAACTGGAAAGTCCATGATGGCTTGGACTTTAGCATTTATGGGTGCCACCTTACCCTGGCCTATGACGTAGCCAAGATAGGTGACAGTAGCACAACCAAAGTCACTCTTGCTCAGGTTAACAGTCAGGTTAGCCTGGGTCAGGCGCTGGAACAACGTCTCTACATCTTTCAGATGTTCTTCCCAGGAGTCACTTCATGTGATCAGGTCGTCGATGTACGCACCCGTGTGTGGCAATCCGGCGATTGTAGACTGTATCATCCTTTGGAACGTGGCTGGGGCATTTTTCATCCCAAAGGGTAGGACTTCATACTGGTACAATCCAGATGGTGTGGCAAAAGCAGAGATGCTCTTGGCATCAGTTAAAGGCACACACCAATAACCCTTCAATAAATCAATCTTGGTCAGAAACTTTGCTTGCCCTACTCTATCAATACAATCATCAATCCTAGGTATTGGAAACACATCAGTTCTAGTTACAGCATTGACTTTGCGATAATCTGTACAGAATCTAGTACTTCCATCAGGTTTTGGAACTAGCACACAGGGTGAACTCCAATCTGAGTTGGAGGGTCTGATAATATCATGTTCTAACATGTACTCAACCTCTTTCTCAGCAATCTTTCTCTTTTCAGGATTCATACGGTATGGATGCTGTTTTATTGGTTTGGCATCACCAACATCTACATCATGAGAGGCTATAGAAACTCTCTTTGGAACATCTGGAAACAGATCCTCATATATCTTGATCAACCTCTCAAACTGATCTTTCTGTGAGGGTTCTAAGTGCTGGAGTTTTCCATCAAGATTTTGCAACACTTCAGAATTTGACAATTTACATGAAAGAACTTCAGCTTTAATTCTAGGTTCATCATCTTGAAACTCCCCCTCATCTTCACACGTTTCGGCCATAGGAGAATCTGAAGTGACAGCTGCAACCCTAGCATTTCTGTCATGATAAGGCTTGAGCATGTTAATATGACACAATTGTTTAGGTTTTCTCCTATCTGGAGTCTTCACAATGTAATTGAGATCATTGAGTTTTGTCAGAATTTCATAAGGACCATGAAATCTAGCCTGCAATGGATTGGACTGCAAGGGAAACAACACAAGGACCTTGTCTCCTGGTTTAAACTCACGGCTTCTAGCCTTATGATCATACCAAGTTTTCATTTTTCCCTGACTTGATTTCAAGTTCTCTTTGGCAAGGTCACAAGCTGCACGCAATCTTTCCTTGAACTTGCTAACATAGTCTAACAGACTGATGTGCGGCTCTTCCTCTTGCCATTGTTCACTCAATAATAGCAAAGGTCCTCTCACTTCATGACCAAACACTAGCTCAAATGGACTGAATCCAGTAGACTCCTGCACTGCTTCTCTAGCTGCAAACAACAGCAAATGAACACCATCATCCCAGTCTTTCTCATAGTCATAACAATAAGCCCTCATCATTGTCTTGAGAGTGGAATGAAACCGCTCTAAGGCACCCTGACTTTCTGGATGATAGGCACTAGAAAGAATCTGCTTTGCACCTAGTTCATACACAACCTGCTGAAACAATCCTGAAGTGAAATTGCTACCTTGGTCTGACTGAATTTCCCTGGGAAGGCCAAACAACGTGAAGAACTTTATCAAAGCCTTTGAGATTGCAGTTGCCTTGATGTTAGTAGAGGTATGGCTTCAGGGAATCTGGTAGATGCACACATGATTGTCAACAAGTACTGATTTCCAGATCTAGTCTTGGGTAATGGACCAACACAATCAACAATGACCTTAGAGAATGGCTCCCTAAATGCTGGGATAGGCTGCAATGGAGCTACAGGTGGGTCTAACTGGTGTTTTCCAACTACCTGACAAGTGTGACAGGTTTTGTAAAAGTTGGAAACGTCTTTCCGAAGCCCAGGCCAAAAGAAGTGTTTCATGATCTTATCAACAGTCTTGTTAACACCAAGATGACCTCCTAAAGGTAAACTATGAGCCATTGTTAAGATCTCATTCCTGTAGACCTTCGGAACAACAATTTGCCTGACCACTGCCCAATCTGCATTGGCAGGGATATCAGGAGGGCGCCACTTCCGCATCAACACACCATCCTTGAGATAATACCCAACTGGAACTGCATCTATTTCTTTATCAGGAAGGGCTCTCCTCTTTAGTACACACATTTCAGGATCATTAGTTTGCTCCTCAATCAACCGCTTTCTGGACAGAGACAAGTCTCCAGACACATCAGAATCACCAGACCCATCCGGCTGGCTGAATAGAGAACTGATAAAAGTGTCTGATAAGTCCTCAAATGGAGAAACCATAGTAGGCCAATCAGAGTCATGAGGCGAACCACCTGAGTCCTGACTATTCAATGTGCTGGGCGGCACCACAACATCATCTTCTTTAGCCTCCTTGGCCATAGCACGAGTCACTGCGCAAGAAGGATACAGAGATGGGTCCTCATCCCCATCTTCAGTGCTCGGCTGTGAAGTAAGACGTACAGGGGGAACTACTTTGCCCCCAGCCAGGTCATTGCCTAGCAACAGAGAAACACCCTTTATAGGTAGACTTGACATATGTCCCACCTTTACCTGTCCTGTAACTAAATCTGACTTCAAGAATATAGAGCGCAGGGGTACAGATACAGTCCTCCCTTCAATACCTTGTACAAGTATGAAATCCCCTGAAGCGGTCTCATCACGTAACTCCAAGGAGTCCATCAACAAAAGTGACTGAGAAGCTCCGGTATCCCTTAGGATATATATGGGGACAGGAGTAGTATGCTCATTCAGAGCCACAAATCCCTCTGACACAAATGGAAGAAATTCCTCCCTCACAAAGTCAGCTGTATCAGGCTTTTTAGCCCCACAAGAAGCAGGTAATTTAGCAGATCGGTTATCTACTACAGGCGTTTCTAACCTTGTTTTCACAAAGGCATTTGGTTTGGTATCCTTGTCTTTTTCTTTCTTAGCTTTAAGGATCCAACAGTTAGTTGTAACATGACCAGATTTCTTGCAATAACTGCAAACTAGACCACTTTTGTCACTGTCAGCTTTCACACTTTGATCAGACCTGTTACTGGATTTCTGAGCACCATCACCAGATTTGTCTTTGTCTTTGGGTGAGGAATCTTGGGTGTCACCGTAACCCTTTTTCTGAAATTGGGACCATCTATTGTTACTGCTAGACTGAAATTTGGACTTATGTGTGAGAACATATTCATCTGCAAATTTGGCAGCTGATTGCAAATTCAGTGCTTGCTTCTCATTAAGGTAGGTCTTAACATCATCCTTAACACAGTTCTTGAATTCTTCAACTAACACCATCTCTTTTAGTGAGTTGAAATCATCCTTGACCTCCATAGAAGTACACCAGCGCTCAAAGCAAACCTTATTCTCATTAGCAAATTCCACATAAGTCTGATTTTCAGATTTCTTCAGACGTCTGAATTTCTGGCGGTAAGCCTCTGGAACCAACTCATAAGCTCTCAAAATAACCTTTTTGACAACCTCATAATCAGAGGAATCATCTGCAGACAAAGCTGATTAGGCTTGTTGAGCTTTATCCTTGAGGACAGTTTGCAACATCAGAGGCCAGTGTTCCTTTGGCCACTGGCAACTCTTTGCTACCTTTTCAAAACACTGGAAATAGTTGTCTACGTCCTTTTCAGAAAATGGAGGCACCAGTTTTACCTCCTGACTGGCACAAAATTTATTTTTAGTTTCAATTTTAATTTTTAGTTTCTCCATTTGGAGTCTTTCTTCTCTATCCAACTTCTCTAATTCAAAATCTCTCTGTCTCTGTCTCTCTCTTTCTGCTCTTTCCTCTTTCTCTCTCTCAAATTCTCTTTGTTTTTCTTTTTCCTCCCTTTCAATCTCTAGCATTTTTCATTTAAGTTCCATTTCTATATTTGGATTTTCCATTGGAAACTGTTCCAGATCTCCTAGTGCAAACACATTTTCATCAATGTAATATTCAACTATCTCTCTAGCCAGTCTTGCTTTTCGCATGGCTGGTTTTACCTCTGTCAGCTCCAAATGTCTGCATATTTCCAACAGTTCGGTCTTTTTAAAAGACTTCAAAACCCCTACGGTTGGTGATGCCAAGAAATCATCCATTGCTGTTGTCAATATAATTATATAGGAAAATCACAAAAACAATTTTACAATCTGAAATGTTAGATTTTTAATAAATGACTCACAAAATGGTCTATCCCGGACCTTGAGCCCCCAATTTGTTATGGCCCCAATTTGTTATTACATTACAACACAACAGCAACAGCAAGGGATGACAGTCACAGTTTTAACAACTAAAACACATTTAATTTTTAACAAAGACTATAACGACTAAACAACTAACAACTACGACCAAGATTGATTATAACAAAAACAAAAATAAATATTTACTGTCCCTTTGGTGGGCTTCCTGGTGATGTGCTGGGTGAGAAAAATCCACAAAAGAAAACTTAACAGGTCTTGAACAGAAAGGACAGGTCTGGTCACACGTATCCTTCTTCTTGCAATTTCTCCTACTACCTTACTGTCTCAATTCTTTTCCTTATATACTCTTTTGCAGACCCCACCCACATTTAGACCTCTTTTTTTTACTTTTCGGGGACTTGCCCCAGACATGTCCAGGACATGTCTAAACATAGCTCCAGTCTGAACTGAATAAAAAAAAAGGTAAATACTGCCATCCAGTGGCCTATATTCACATTACAGTACTCAGTATTTATGAAAATGGACAATGCAATAAACCAGCTGGTCACAACTCTAATATCACTTGTTGTCGCTTACATTTTCATGGTCTCTTGAAAATCAACAACGCTGCCTTTTTCCCTCAACTTTATTAACTTTTCCCAATTCAGAACAGAATTATTCCAAAAACATTTTTTGTTAACATTTTGATTAAGCTCACGATCCCCATCATTATCTTGTTTCATTTGTGTTGACTGCAGTGCATATGATTTTTCAACTTACTTTATATTTCTGTTTGAGGTTCTCCCATTCTGTTTTATCCACCGCGGCTCCACCCTGCCCTCCAGGCCAGGCTCCTGTATGAACACACTGCAGAAACATAACATCGGTGACATTCACATAACTGAATATAAGCATTTCCTAACGTTGCAATACTCCGATAAAATAATTTACATTCCAAAATCCTCTGACCGCCGCATTGAGCCCCACTGGGAAGAGCGCCTCATTGCAGGCTCTCCAGGAGATGAGGCGCCCTGTATCTTCATCTGCCCCTATAAGAAACGAACAAACGAGCAAGATATGCGTAGTTAGATCCAACATTTTACACGGATTAATCATTGGAAGTCCTCATTTATACGCCAGAAACAACTGCGGTGTTATAAGCCCATTTTAGCTAACCGCCTGGTTTATGTATACTGATACTGACCATTTATAACCGGAAACGTTCTTTGCAACTCTGCAATAATACATTCAATACACCTTCAGCTGAATATTATTTTACCATATATGACCCGTATTACAAGATTAAAAATTTTACTCACATTTGTATTGACGCTGCTCCTGGCTGGTGCTGTGTCGTCTCCCACAGGTTCTGCCGTTTTGCAGTTTAAGTGGCCTCTTATTATTTCTCAGCGAGTTTTTTCCTGGCAGTTTACGTCGCGTTCCATCTTGGGCAATTTGTGTATGAATAGTGTGCATACGATACACCCACAAAATATCTGCACGATCAAGTACACATCCGGGAACTTCTTCCGGACACACACTCTCTCCCAACGCATCAGTGAACACCCTACCCCCTAACTCTGACGTAATTGGCAGTCTTAATGTACGAGGTTTCGAGCCCGGGTAACTGAATAGTGAGCTTGCGATGCACCCACAAAATATCTGGCCGATCTAGCATACATCCGGAAACTTTTCGCGGTCACAAAATCACTCCCCACGAATAAAAACACCATGTCCCCTAAATCTGATGTCATCGGTAGTGCGAGTAGTACGTTAGTGCGCGGTTTCGAACACGGCCTAAGATTTAGCTGGTTTGTACGGTCCCAAGCCCCACCCCTCAAAGTCATTGCACACGGACCTCGTCATATGACCTGTGAAGTGTGAAAAGTAAGTTGCCGTACAGTCGCTTACTATATTCGAAGTCCAAAATTAGCATTCATTTTTGTAGTATACAATGCAATAACGCGTAAAACGATTGTACACGCGTTTACGGCCAATGCAAACTTTTTGCAATCCCAGATGAGATCAGAGCTTTGTTCGTGGAAAAGTAAAAACCCACAAAATCTGGACAGTTTGCGTCAAATCATTTCCCTGGGTATGTAGAAAATGTATCGATAAGAATAATCGTCCCAAATAAGAAACTGTAACTTGTCTGTCTTTCACAATTTGGGTTTTGAAATAAGGAGTGAAGCAAGTCATTTTCTGCACTAGCTCCGGTGCAACTTACTTCTCATAGTGGCAGCCGATTAGCCAATCGCTCACGAGTTTTAAGGAGAGGTCTCAACGTGTCTAGTTTCTTCTTTTTTTTGCCAATATGACATAGCCTACAATTATGAAAGTTAAAAGCTGGATTTATGAGTTACAGGCAATAATACATGTCTACAGCGTTTATTTTTTTTTGTAACTTAGTAGACCTTTAAATCGGGGGACGTACACTACCGTAACCAGGTTATGGCACTAAAGTCCGCGAGTGTTTAATTGTAATTTTCTTTTTGACATTCTCCTGATGCATAGGATAGCAGCTGGTGTTGTGCCCGATTCGGTTGCACATTAAATAACGTACCTCCTAAAAATGAAAAGCAATGATATACCTAAAAGACATAGAGTATTCATATTCAGTCTTCATGAAACATTTCACTTTGAAATTTAAGGCAAAACGTAGCAAATGCGCAAATCGCAGGAGATGGCTGAGTATTAGAATTTATGGCTTTACGATGCGTCATCTCATCTGATCTTTCCTTAGAACAAAATGTTTCATCAGCATCCGTAAAGTTATTTTCCGCGCAATTTTCGTAAAATAGGGGCAGCACAGTAAAACTTTCTCAAAGGGAATTAGGGGAACGGAATTGCACACAATTTAGCTACCAACAGGTTCACTGTCAAAGAAACAAATTTCATAAATGAAGCAGCTTCGGTGAACAAACGCAACCTTGTTTGAAAGGTACGGCAGCGCACAGTATATTTATCAAGCTGCCTAAAACAACTCACGTTTCAAAAACACAATTTGAGAACCTGTTTCAATGATGTCGAGAGAAGCCAGTTTCCTGGCGATAATGCAGAAATGAGTAGTCTTTTGTGGAGGCGATTCTCTCTGACCAATAAGTAGGCTGCAATGTTGTATGTCACATTTTGGTTCCCACTAGTAGGCCTACTTGATCGGCCGTTTTTTGGAACCCTTGGAGAGCAGGTACCAGGAAAAGTACCTACTAATACCTGGTGCCAGGTACTTTTTTCCTAATGGAAAAGCAAAAAAGGCGTGTAGAGTAGAGCCGGTACCGTGTAGTGGAAAAGTGCCGTAAGAGGCGAGATAACGAATGCGTGAGACTCTCTGCATCGCTTGAGGTTGAAGCAGCCAGTGCTTGCTAAATGAATGATTTGAAATGAATGATACATGGCTCAGAACTCATTTGAATGAATAAAACAAAATGTAGGTAAAACTGAGTCTCTGCGTGCAGCTCGACGTAAACCTATGAACAGAATGGCTTCACTGCCTGGTGAAGTATCTGTACTTAGAACTTTAGCAGTAGGACTTCGGTTGGAGGCTGGCTTGAAGCTATGCACTAAATCAGGCATTCGGAACTATTATTTCATGCGCTATTTTGTCATTGATTTTATAATAGTTATGAAACGGAAGCTGTGCAGAGACTGTGAAGGTTTTCTATTTAAACTTTAAACTCAAACTGTCATTCATGTCTTAGTTCTGTCAATAAGGTGTAAAAACTGAATGTGTGTACATTTAAATAAGTGAGCCAGTCAAGGTACTGTTTAAAAACTTGATATAGATTGCATTTTACCAGGTATACCCAGTATTTACCAGGTATGACCCACTCCTGTTACTCCAACGGAGTTCATTTTAAAAATTAGTCTCTCATGCAGTGCTGAATCAAATGCTTTCTGAAAATCCAAGTATATGATATCATAAGCTCTGCTCTGATCATAAGTCTTGGTGGCCTCTTCAAAAAATTTCAGACGGTTTGTCAGGCATGACCTTCCCTTACGGAAATCATATTGGCTATTTCTCAAGATATTATTACGCACAATAAATAATTCCAGCTCATCTTTTATGATAGATTCCAGTGTTTTGCATGCAATGCAAGTTAAACCAACTGGCCTGGCTCAGTACGGTCCCCTTTCTTATATATTGGTATTCTATTGCCCTGCCTCCAATCGTTTGGTATTTCTCCAGTTGCTCAAGACCGTCTGAAGATAGCTGCGCGCGGTTTAAAGATTATTTCACTAACTTCCCTGAGCACTCTAGGATACAAGCCATCAGGACCGTCTGCCTTTAGTTTATGCAACTTGTCTAATACTTCATTATCCCTTACCTCAATTTCCGCAAAACTATCTTGAGCATTGGACGTGCCCTTCTCCGATTGAACAAGGACATTGCTCATGGTGTCCAACACAGCAGAGTAGCATCACAACTCCAAGTGGACAGTGGACCCGAATCTGCGCGCTCCCGCTGAACTCCATAAAGGACCTCTGATCCGTGCACGCCCGCAAGACATCTACACCAGGGCCGCATTGTTCAACGGACCTGTATGGCATTTCGGTTTGTCCTTTACTGATGTAATTGTACAGTTGCTTTGTATCCGTTTTTATACTATATGGAGTGGATTAGTCATTGATTGTTAATCTTTCTTTACATGCATAATCCTCCTCCCATTGGCTACTTTCTAACACTGCAATAAACTAAAACGCATGCCGAAGTATGGATGATAAGTCAGTTAGTAATACAAATTGCATAGGAGCTGAAGCTAGCTTCTCCTCTCAACAATTCGTTGAAGCCAAATTGAATTTTACGGCCCACCTATATATTTAGGAATTAATCACAGCCCTGTGCACTGCACAGGCATACTTGCATGTACGTATAACAATAACCATTGTAACTGTTAGTTAGTACACAGTGCTTCTGTAGATTAGCCCCTGTATGTTCTGTGTTTGTTTGTTTAGTAAATTAATTTATTAAGAGCCATTGTCTGTAAAGTTCAGGCAGGTTCAGGCTCAGGTTCAGGTGATAGTCACCTTCTTTAATTTAGCTGATACTGTGGTGTTTTATGTCCCTACCCTAACTAGAAAATTCCCCAATTTTTTTGGGCCTGCCTGCATCGGTTTGGGTTTTAGGGGTCAATCAAGCGCCAGCCGAAATAGGGCCTAAACTGTCAAATTATTAGAATTTGATTTTTGGGTCGCTATTATTCACTGCGCAAACTTTATCCCAAAGTAAAAGTTGGAAAATTGAATTATGGGGGGATGGTCAGTGGAAAGAGCGATTTTCGGCATGGGATCTTCGCACGATATTTAGGGGGCGCTCCAATATGGCTGCAATCCATTTTCGTCACTAGTTTGCACCCCTTATACTCTGCACCATCAGTGCTCCAGTGCTTTTCCAACTGCACCACATTGGTATGTACAAAACCCAAATCCAGTGAAGTTGGCACGTTGTGTAAATCGAAAATAAAAACAGAATATACAATGATTTGCAAATCCTTTTCAACTTATATTCAATTGAACACACTGCAAAGACAAGTTACTTAATGCTCGAACAGGTAAACTTTGTAATTTTTTGCAAATATTAGCTCATTTGGAATTTGATGCCTGCAACATGTTTCAAAAAAGCTGGCACAAGTGGCAAAAAAGACTGAGAGAGTTGAGGAATGCTCGTCAAACACTTATTTGGAACATCCCACAGGTGAACGGGCTAATTGGGAACAGGTGGGTGCCATGATTGGGTATAAACGCAGCTTCCCTGAAATGCTCAGTCATTCACAAACAAGGATGGGGCGAGGGTTACCACTTAGTGAACAAATGCGTGAGCGGATTGTCAAACAGTTTAAAAACAACATTCCTCAACGAGCTATTGCAAGAAATTTAGGGATTTCATCATCTACGGTCCGTAATATCGTCGAAAGGTTCAGAGAATCTGGAGAAATCACTGCACGTAAGCGACAAGGCCGAAAACCAACATTGAATGCCCATGACCTTCGATCCCTCAGGCGGTACTGCATCAAAAACCGACATCAGTGTGTAAAGGACATTACCACATGGGCTCAGGAACACTTATGAAAACCACTGTCAGTAACTACAGTTCGTCGCTACACCTGCAAGTGCAAGTTAAAACTCTGCAATTCAAAGCGAAAGCCATTTATCAACAGCACACCAGAAACGCTGCCGGCTTCGCTGGGATCAAGCTCATCTAAGATGGACTGATGCAAAGTGGAAAAGTGCTCTGTGGTCTGACAAGTCCGCATTTCAAACTGTTTTTGTAAACTCTGGACGTCGTGTCCTCCGGACCAAAGAGGAAAAGAACCATCCGGACTGTTATAGGCGCTAAGTTCAAAAGCCAGCATCTGTGATGGTATGGGGGTGTATTAGTGCCCAAGGCATGGGCAACTTACACATATGTGAAGGCACCATTAATGCTGAAAGGTACATACAGGTTTTGGAGCAACATATGTTGCCATCCAAGCAACGTCTTTTTCATGGACGCCCCTGCTTATTTCAGCAAGACAATGCCAAGCCACATTCTGCCTGTGTTACAACAGCATGGCTCTGTAGTAAAAGAGTGCGGGTACGAGACTGGCCTGCCTGTAGTCCAGACCTGTCTCACTTTGAAAATGTGTGGCGTATTATGAAGCGTAAAATATGAAAACGGAGACCCCGGACTGTTGAACAACTTAAGCTGTACATCAAGCAAGAATGGGAAAGAGTTCCACCTGAAAAGCTTCAAAAATTGGTCTCCTCAGTTCCCAAACGTTTACTGAGTGTCGTTAAAAGGAATACAATATCATTGTATATTCTGTTTTTATTTTCGATAGTGGTAATAGTGGTAAAAAGGCCCCTGTGCCAACTTTTTTGCAATGTGTTGCTCCCTTTAAATTCTAAGTTAATGATTATTTGCAAAAAAAAAAAAAAAGTTTCTCAGTTTGAACATTAAACATCTTGTCTTTGCAGTGTATTCAATTGAATACAAGTTGAAATGGATTTGCAAATCATTGTATTCTGTTTTTATCTATGATTTACATAACGTGCCAACTTCACTGGTTTTGGGTTTTGACCATCCATTAGAGGTGAGAAAAAGTTGGGATAGTGTATACGCACACCAATAGGTGGTACCGAACATGGCAAAATGATAAAATTTGATGTATTTCAGCGCCACTTGATGGTGGTCCCCCGACAGGGCAAAGATTTGTTGCATGATGAAGTATAGAGGTCACCCTTTTAGTTTATGAAAGCCATTTCTTGGGATAAGGACTGCTGTTAATAATAGGTGGCACTTTACAAACAGATGTACTGGTACACCTGTAAAGCAATATTCGCTCAAAATTGCTCATGATTGGTCAAGTTATGAAATGCGCAGCCGCTATCCCAAGGATATGTTTTCATGAATGATGTCTTTAGCCTTTATCAATGGAATTCCAATGACAAAAATCATGGGATAGTCTTTGCGCCCTGAACAGGCCCTGTGATGGACTTGACCTTATTTTAGGTATTGATTATTCAACCACCTCAGGCATATGTGTGGTTTCATTAGTTACATCAATTATTGAGTGAGGGCACCACTAGTACTTCCTGTTTACTGCATTATTTCAGACTATTGAAAAGCCACTTTTTCAATCTGAGGTTTTATCCAGAATCATCCACGTATGTGAATGCCCTTAAAGTGGCAGAACTGGCTTGGATGAATATAGAAACATTCCCAATGTACACGAAACTGGCTTTTTTTTTCCACAAAACAACTTCTTGTGTAGTTACAGGCCCATTTTATAGAAATGGATAGACTTCCATGCAGACTAGGCTTGGGCAATATCCAAAATGAAATATCTCGATATTTGGAATAACTGCAAGATTAAGGGTGAAGGACATCTCATTCAAAAGCATTTCCTTGGGATTTTCACCGGGCATTTCAGCCGAACCAATCCAATGAGCAATTTTGAGTGGATATTGCTTTATGCGTGTGCCAGTACATCTGTTAGTAAAGTGCCACCTATTATTGATAGCAATCCTTATCCCAATAAATGGCTTTCATAAACTAAAAGGGTGACCTCTATACTCTATACTCATATTATGCGACAAAACTTTGCCCTGTCCATCGACCATGCACGCCACCAGATGGCACTGAAATACGCCAAATTTTACCATTTTGCCATGTTCAACGCTACCTGTTGGTGTGCGCATTCACTATCGCAACTTTTCTCACCTGAAATAGATAGTCTAACTACGTACCAGTGTGAAGCAGCTGTAAAGGTTTTGGGGCACAGATCGCGTACAGAGTATAAGGGGTGCAAACTAGTGACGAAAATGGATTGCGGCCATATTGGAGCACCCCCCATGTGTTACGCGAAGAAGATGCGAGGCCGAAAATCACTCTTCAATAACCATCCCCCCTATATTACAATTTTCCAACTTTTACTTTGGGATATAATTTGCGCAGTGAAGAAGAGCAACCCAAAAATTTAATTTTGGTAATTTGGCATTTTAAGCCCTAAATATTTATTCACACTTTAAGAAATGGTTACAAGGAAAAACTACAATACAAAGATAGAATAAATAGATAAAATATCACATGGTGCATAGGATGGTTAAGAGGTCAGTGACCTCCTCAATACTGAAACCAGGTACATATGATACACCGTCTCTGACAGTTATCAACTCTTTTACCAGTATACTTGTTACTTCACTAGCTTTTTCTCTATTTAACCAATCATCCATGAATATTGAAATTTTGCAAGAGGAATCCTTATTAAATAACTTCTGGTAGCTACTACAGCACAATGAGTAAGGATTATTAATTGCCACAGTACTGACTGTTTTCACAATTGAATTCTCACTGCATAAACAATTCATAATAAACTTGCAAAATCTTTTATAGAAATGTATCGGATGAGGCAACAATCCTTATATTACTGCCAGCAAATTGCCATGCATTTGTGGAGGAAGATTCCATATACATCTCAAAGCTTTACACCAAGAAACAAAAATATCATTAATATCATTACCAAAGAGATTTAACCATAAAAACAACAACAGCACTGTACAAACAGTTTACATTTAAGATCAGGTGACAAGAAGCCTAGATCAGTAACAAATAAATTAAAACTTCGCCAAAAGGCACTCGATATAGCTTACATCACCAGTATTGCTATAAGAAGAAACATAGTGACCAAGATGGATCACAGAATTATTCTATCACCATTTACTGTGACATATTTACTTAGTCTATTACAACCTCTTTCATTTAAACAAAGTAATTTACTTTTACTAGCAATAAATACAATAGAATACTCAGTAGCGTGCTATTGAGCAATTTAGTAATTTTGGTGTTATCGTCAGCAAATGATAAAGCACCGAGATATTCCTTTCGAACTTGGCAATCAAAACCACTTTTTTTAATTATTTTAACCACTTGGGAAGCTCAAATTCACTCGCAAAGGCCCATACTCGTACAGTGGACCAATTGATGCCAAATATGCATTGCACAGTGATCTGAAGCACATCAAAAGCTCATTCACTTCCAAATGGCCATAGATGCACATTGGACCAATCGACCAAAACCTCAAAGAAGCGTGTTTTCATGAAAGTGCATACAGCCACAGTTTCAGCGCTATAATTTGCTTCCTCATGGAGTAAGCAGCAAATATTCTTTCAGTCAGTCATGTAGTCACATTTCACTCATGTTTGACTAGGTTCCATAAGGAGTTAGCAGCAGAATGTCTCTCATTTTGTCATAAAGTCACATTTCACTCATGTTCATCATTTTCCCACTGAGATATACAAAGATTGAAAGGTTTTGACTTGCAGACCTAAAAAAAACAAGTATTTAAAAAAGTGAATATCTTCACTTAAGAAGCTCATATTCCCTAGCAAATGGCCATACTTGCACAGTGGACCAATCAATGCCATACATACATTGCACAGTGATCTGAAGCAGATCCTTGGCCTGATACACGCACAGATTCAGGTTTTGAGCTTTAAACCTCAAAGAAGCGTGTTTTCATTTAAGTATGTGTAGCCACAGTTTCAGCGCAATAACTCGCTTCCTCTCGGAGTTAGCAGCAAATTTTCTTTCATTCTGTCGCATAGTCACATTTCACTCATGTTTATCACTTTCCCAGTGAGAACAGAACGAAAAGTTTTGACTTGCAGATACAGGAAAAAAGTTTTTAAAAAAAGTGCATATCTTCACCTCAGAAGCTCATATTCACTTCCAAATTGCCTGGCTTGCACAGTGGAACCAGCGATGCCATATATTCATTGCACAGTAATCTGAAGCACTTCCCAGACCTGATGCATGCACAGATTCAAGTTCTGAATTTAAAATGACAAAGAACCGTGTTTTCATCAAAGTGCTTATAGCCAAGCTTTCGGCGCTCTAACTCTGTTCCTTAAGGAGTTAGCAGCACAGTCTCTCTCATTTCGTCATGAAGTCACATTTCACTAATGTTCATCGTTCTCCCACTGAGGTATACACAGAATGAAACTTTTTGACATGCAGACCTTAAAAATAAATCACGTTTTTAAAAAAGAGCATATCTTCGCTTGAGAAGCTCATATTCACTTGCAAATGGCCATATTTCCACAGTGGACCAATCAATGCCATATATGCATTGCACAGTGATCTGAAGCACTTCCCAGGCCAAAAACACGCATAGATTCAAGTTCTGTGCTCAAAAGCTCAAAGAACTGTGTTTTCATGAAATTGCGTATAAGAGAGAGTAATTGGATGTGGCTTATGTCAAAAAAAATGATTGATGGCTTTTTAATGAGTTGAAGAGTTCACTTGAGGTCATATGCAAAAAATAAAAATAGTATCAAAATCCCTCTCCCCCCTTTTCTCCTAATCCTCCCCCCTCGCCTCTTCTCTCCCTCTCCGAGGTGGGGGCTGTGTGTGAGTGAGATTCAGCACCGTCCCAAGTCCCCACCCCCTTCCCCCTTGAACGTTCTGGAGCAGGGAGAGAATTTTATACATTTTAGTGTGTTTTACGTTTTTTGTGGGGATGAGCCTTTTAAAGCATTTATTTTCTGGTGTTATAGTTTGGTGGTTTTTAAAACGGTTATTATATGTGTGGTTGGAAGGGTGATGTGAAAGTTAAAAGTGGTAAAACTTTATTTCAAGAGTTTTGTTGGTTGTGTGGTGTAACGAAAGAAACGAAAGAGCGTTTAAATTCGGAGAGTTTCGGTGAAAGTTAAAAGTGGTAAAACTTTATTTCATGAGTTTTGTTGGTTGTGTGGTGTAACGAAAGAAACGAAAGAGCGTTTAAATTCGGAGAGTTTCGGAGAGAAAAGAGTGTTTTTTAAAGCAGAAAAAATGAGAGCATGAAGTGTTAAAATAAAGGAAATAAATAAAGGTGAAAGAGAGAAAGCAAATTATTTACCAGTTTTTCGGCGTGATGTGCGTGGAAAAGTAAAGTTACCAAAAAGTTGTAATGTAGTTGACGAAAGAAGTGCGCAATAAGGATGGTTTCCATGCAGAGTGTTAATTCTGTACGTCTTCTTCCCTGGTCTGTGTCTCTCTGTGTGTCTGACTGTTGGCATTGGAAGTGGTCGGTCCACATGGGCGGGCGGGGCTTGCGGGGAGGGTGCAAGCCACGGAATGATTGATTGTGCATTGATGAGCGAACGACTTCTGTAAAAAGCGGGAAAACTGTAAAACTAACACAGGGGGAGCCAGGTTTGAATCCGACAGGTGTTGGTGTGTGACACCATGGGACGGCGGAACTTGCGAATGCGCACTGTCATCATTTTTAAAACAACAGCTGAATTAGGTGTGATTGATGCGCTAACGACTTTCGTAAAAAAAAGCAGGAGACCGATAAAACTTACCCAGGAGGGGAGGGGTTGAATCCGACAGGTGTTTGAGCGCGTTGCTGAGTTGGCGGAACTTGCGGATGCGCACAGCTGTCATTTTAAAAACAACAGCTGAATTCGGGATGACTGATGTGCGAACGACTTCTGTAAAATGCAGGAGAACAATAAACTTACACAGGTGGTGCGGGGTTGATACCGGCGGGGGTGTTGGTGTGTGGGACACCATGGGACGGCGGAGCCGGCGTTGGGGTAGCGATTCATGAATGAAATTTTCTGTCGAGAATTAATAGGGTAATGAAACTTACCCAGGGCGGTGGTCTGAACGATACGGGTGTCTGCGTGTTGTGAGATTGTTCCAGGCGGTCATTGCTATGTATTAAGGATTTTCCTGGGCCTTCGTATTGATTTTAAAAAGTGCGAGAAAATCATACATTAAGCACGTTCACAATGTCAAGTTATTGAATGGAGGGAGCGAAATTGTTCAGAACTATGAACGGCCGCATATAAACATGACTGAATAATTATTTTGAAAATAACATCCGCAGTATTCGCAATCTTAATTTAAAAGGTTTTGAGGTGGCCTAGGCAACAGGGTATTCACATTCCAAAGTTTTTGAAGGCCTGGGAACACTCAAGGTGAAAAGAGTAAACATGAAATGATATATTATTCTGAAATTGTGCATGGGAATGCGCTGGTTGGTGGTCTATATGTTTTTGAAGGTGCGGAGATGCGCACAGCTATGGGGCGTGAAATTGCTCTCTGAGGTCATAGGTCTCAGGATGTTTCATTAATACGCTTTTGGGACACTGCGCTAAATATTTTTCTAACGGGTTGTCATTATTTTTTAAACAATCATACTTTCCCACCATAAGTAATTACCGCCCTTCTCCCTAATCCTCCCCCCTCTCCTCTTCTCACCCTCTCCGGGGAGGCTGTGTGTGAGTGAGATTCTGCACCGCCCTCTCACCCTCCCCTTGCACGTTCTGGTGCGGAGAGAGAATTTTATACATTTTAGTGTGTTTTACGTTTTTTTTTTGTAGGGATAACCCTTTTAAAACATTTATTTAATTGTGTTAAAGAGTTCTGGAGAGAGAACCGTGATTTAAAGCAGAAAAATATGAGAGCAAGAAGTGTTAAAACGGGTAACATAAAGCGGTGCAGTGGATAAGTGTATGTAAAGGAAAAAGAAAGAAAGAAAATTTACCAGTTTTTCGGCGCGATGTGCGTGGAAAAAGAAAAGTTACCAAAAAGTTGTAATGTAGGGCTAGTTGACGAAAGAAGTGCGAGTAATGCTTGCACAAGCGCATCTTTAAATAACCATCACCGGTGAAAGATTTCAGGCCTACTTCTTGTTATTCGTCCCAGGTTCACTTATTGAATAGGCTACATGGTTAATCGCAGTTCCGCACTAACGGCGAATTGAAGTCGTGCGTCACCATCTACTTCTTGATTAAGGATTTTTAACTGGCCGTGTAAAATATTTTCAGTATTTTGTATTTGATAATGCTTAGTATTTATCACTTACAAGTACTTTATTTGTAATATATTGCATCCAGTCTTGAAAATGAGTAACAATCAATAAATACCGATATTCTCGATTACAGATAAACCATTTTCATAAATATCAATGCAACATTAGTTTGTTAAGTCTGTGTTTCTAAAAATGCGAGTTTCAAAGTATATCCAGGAATTTTATGTTGAATATAGGTTTTAACTAAGTTCCTCATTTGAGCGGGAGTGCTAGCAGGTCGTGTGTGCGTGTTTGTGTGTGTGTATATGTGTGTTAGTTTGTTAAATTACAAGCAAGGTCTTAGTTTTTTAAAAACAGTCAAAGAGTCAAAAAATACCAGTTAATTTTTCTACCAGTGTGAATAAACAAGCAGGGCCTTTTTAGGTCAATGTATCAGCCATGTTTTTCATGTGTCATTTTAAAGTTTTTTAACTTTAATGAATGATAAAATTGTGCGTAGAAAGCTGGTAAATGCGAGTTTCAAAGTATATTCTAGAATTTTATGTTGAATATAGGTTTAAACCAAGTTTTTCATTTAAGCGGGAGGGCTTGCGAGTCGTGTGTGTGTGTGTGTGTGATGTGTGTGTGTGTGTGTGTGTGGTTCCCCCCCCCCCCATTCTGAGATTTGGCAACAGAAATGGCAGACATGTCAGGCAAAGGATCTCATGTCGACGCTGGTGTTTTACACTGAACAACATGGCATTGAGAGCAAGATCTCCGAAAAGGAGTAGGCAAGACTACTTCGACAAGAAAGATGGGAATGGACAATGGAGAGAGCGTTATGAGAAGGACTCGATCGACTGCTGAACAAAGTACACAGGGTAGAAGACAGTAATCATTGGATAACTTTTCTTGTGGGAACAGTTCTGTCTGACTTAAGGCGTGGTTAGAGTCCACTGACATAAATATCAAGACAGGAGTGTGTCTTGAGTGACATTGTTGGGGGTGCCTTCATTCCTACCTATCTCAATTTTGTCTGCTTTCTTAATTACCACAGTGCAGAAACGTCTTTAACTATGGACGCCATATCCAGTATGACAGAGTTTAGAGTATTGGAAGTCGGGCATATGACACCATCAGAAAAATTGAATTCTTGGGCTGAAAATGTGGTTGACAGGTGTGAATCAGCCCACAGATTTTTTTAGACTGTTGTACCTGTTGTGTCCTGTTACCTGGTCTGTTCATGTCATAACAGTGAGGAGTCGTCCACCGACTGAGCCGTTTGACTTATGGAGCGCAAACCGAGGCCTGCGCAACTTCTTTGAAACACGAAGAGACGAATTCAATGTCGTGGATATACTTGTGGAATGCAACCTTTTGACTGTGGAAGAGTACGATGACATACGGCTTGCTAGAGAGAGGCCGCTGTTTCTGGCACTGCACGAAATTATGACACGGGCATCTCCGGAACATGTCGTATTTCTGGAATGCCTGGAGGGACTGTATCGAGATGTGTGGCCGTCACCATACACGGAGGTTGTTTCACAGGACGACACACACCAACAGAAAATCGAGAAGACTTTCAATGGACAGGGGAATTATGACATCATACATGTGAACAGTGCCATGACACCTGAGGCCACAGTAGGGGACGTGTGGTGGTGCCCAATTTGTACAATTCACAGAGCGGAACACGCTTTTGAGTGTGGGCATGTAACCTGTGCAACTTGCGATAGAAAGACTGGAAACAAATGCCCCTTGTGTCGGCGGCGTAAGGAAAAGGTGTACAAGGAAGCTTTCGCTGTGAAAAATGCTCACCTGCAATGTCCCGAATGTAAGGGTCCTAAAATGGTACTTATTTACGACGGGCCCAACGGGGAGGGCTGTCATCATGTTGCATGTGAGTGCGCCGTTAAAAACCATAGGTGTGCTTGTGGGCATACAGCAACTATGTTCATGACTATCTACAAGATGTGAAGAGGTAGTTTTGGGACTTGGAGCTATTATGTACCAAAACCTGTGTGGAAACTTTGCTATTATTATGTCTGTTTTGTTTTTTTGTTTATTTGTTTTTCCAATAAAACAACCAGCATATGATCAATTGACCCTGCTTACAGCCACGCAGCAAATTGTATGTCATAAAAGAGGCTTCACGCTGACAAACTGCCAAGTTTCTAAAAAACTTTTTCCGCAGCCAGATTTCAAGACTTTTCCATGTGGCTTCTAAAACTGTGTTTGGCAATGAGAGAGCCATCTCATCGTGTAAAATATTGAGGGCGATTTCACAAATAGTTTTTATCAGTTCTGGCTGGTAGATTTACGAATGGCGCTTCGCTGACGTGCATGGCCTTCAAATTTCAGAGCTATTACTGGCCGCTTCCATGAGGTCATCAATAATAACCAAATGGGTTTTATGCAAAGGAAGCAGTGCTTCATCAGTCAATGATTCAGGCAGACCTTCAACAAAATGTAAATTCTTTATTTAACGACGCATATCATCAAGATCATCATTTTGTAAAAACAAATAAACAAAAAAACAAAACAGACATAATAATAGCAAAGTTTCCACACAGGTTTTGGTACATAATAGCTCCAAGTCCCAAAACTACCTCTTCACATCTTGTAGATAGTCATGAACATAGTTGCTGTATGCCCACAAGCACACCTATGGTTTTTAACGGCGCACTCACATGCAACATGATGACAGCCCTCCCCGTTGGGCCCGTCGTAAATAAGCACCATTTTAGGACCCTTACATTCGGGACATTGCAGGTGAGCATTTTTCACAGCGAAAGCTTCCTTGTACACCTTTTCCTTACGCCGCCGACACAAGGGGCATTTGTTTCCAGTCTTTCTATCGCAAGTTGCACAGGTTACATGCCCACACTCAAAAGCGTGTTCCGCTCTGTGAATTGTACAAATTGGGCACCACCACACGTCCTTTACTGTGGCCTCAGGTGTCATGGCACTGTTCACATGTATGATGTCATAATTCCCCTGTCCATTGAAAGTCTTCTCGATTTTCTGTTGGTGTGTGTCGTCCTGTGAAACAACCTCCGTGTATGGTGACGGCCACACATCTCGATACAGTCCCTCCAGGCATTCCAGAAATACGACATGTTCCGGAGATGCCCGTGTCATAATTTCGTGCAGTGCCAGAAACAGCGGCCTCTCTCTAGCAAGCCGTATGTCATCGTACTCTTCCACAGTCAAAAGGTTGCATTCCACAAGTATATCCACGACATTGAATTCGTCTCTTCGTGTTTCAAAGAAGTTGCGCAGGCCTCGGTTTGCACTCCATAAGTCAAACGGCTCAGTCGGTGGACGACTCCTCACTGTTATGACATGAACAGACCAGGTAACAGGACAGACGTACAAAGAGGAAAACGACAGGTAAATCGACGTGGAATTATTTTGTGAGAACGGAGGCTGAGGCCATCGATGTTGATACTCACCAAAACTTTTTCTAGGGCCGTTTGTTTCCAGGTCGTTGAAAAGGAAAGGATCTTCATCCCTGAGGGCCGATAAGAAGGCCTCAGCAGTACATTCGTCTCTCACGGCATCAGTCAATATGACTGGCATGGCTCTCGCCTTATTTGGGTACAACAGTCTAAAAAATCTGTGGGCTGATTCACACCTGTCAACCACATTTTCAGCCCAAGAATTCAATTTTTCTGATGGTGTCATATGCCCGACTTCCAATACTCTAAACTCTGTCGGACTACTGGATATGGCGTCCATAGTTAAAGACGTTTCTGCACTGTGGTAATTAAGAAAGCAGACAAAATTGAGATAGGTAGGAATGAAGGCACCCCCAACAATGTCACTCAAGACACACTCCTGTCTTGATATTTATGTCAGTGGACTCTAACCACGCCTTAAGTCAGACAGAACTGTTCCCACAAGAAAAGTTATCCAATGATTACTGTCTTCTACCCTGTGTACTTTGTTCAGCAGTCGATCGAGTCCTTCTCATAACGCTCTCTCCATTGTCCATTCCCATCTTTCTTGTCGAAGTAGTCTTGCCTACTCCTTTTCGGAGATCTTGCTCTCAATGCCATGTTGTTCAGTGTAAAACACCAGCGTCGACATGAGATCCTTTGCCTGACATGTCTGCCATTTCTGTTGCCAAATCTCAGAATGGGGGGGGGGGGGGACCCACACACACACACACACACACACATCACACACACACGACTCGCAAGCCCTCCCGCTTAAATGAAAAACTTGGTTTAAACCTATATTCAACATAAAATTCTAGAATATACTTTGAAACTCGCATTTACCAGCTTTCTACGCACAATTTTATCATTCATTAAAGTTAAAAAACTTTAAAATGACTCATGAAAAACATGGCTGATACATTGACCTAAAAAGGCCCTGCTTGTTTATTCACACTAGTAGAAAAATTAACTGGTATTTTTCGACTCTTTGACTGTTTTTAAAAAACTAAAATCTTGCTTGTAATTTAACAAACTAACACACACACACACACACACACACACACACACACACACACACACACACACACACGGCTCGCAAGCCCTCCCGCTTAAATGAAAAACATAGTTAAAACCTATATTCAACATAAAATTCTTGGATATACTTTGAAACTCGCATTTACCAGCTTTCTACGCACAATTTTATCATTCATTAAAGTTAAAAAATTTAAAATGACGCATGAAAAACATGGCTGATACATTGACCTAAAAAGGCCCTGCTTGTTTATTCACACTGGTAGAAAAATTAACTGGTATTTTTTGACTCTTTGACTGTTTTTAAAAAACTAAGACCTTGCTTGTAATTTAACAAACTAACACACACAAACACACACACTCACACATACACGACCCGCGAGCACTCCCGCTCAAATGAAAAACTTAGTTGAAACCTATATTCAACATAAAACTCTAGGATATACTTTGAAACTCATATTTTCCAGCTTCCTACACACAATATCATCATTTCTTAAAGTTAGAAATCTCTGCAGTGATGTCATCAATACAGTCCATGCCCACTTACAAAGTGAGCTGACTGGTGAAGCCTCATGTCTTTGAGTTGAAAACTGTCTGTTCTGGTGCCAAAAACAATTTCAGGTAAGAAAGTAAATATTTTCATCACAAATATTTTTGCATAGTGTCTATTATGTTGTAGATACAATTGTTTCACGTACATAAGCTCAAGTAATTGTTTCTCTAGTTTCATTTGACTTGTTGCATTAGTGCTAGCTTTGAAGATAAATGTTAAAAACGGTTACCTTTTTAATGGCTGTCTGGCATGGGGAGGGTTGTAACTGTTCTTAAAAAGTGTTACAATCTTCCCCTTATTTTGACATTTTGTACTAGTCCCCTTTTTACAGCATGCCCTAGGCAGTTTGCTTAGTTAATAGTTACTTACTAAGTGCTTCTGCACCTTGAAAACACAGTGTTCAAAAGTGTTTTGTTTATTGTTCAATAGACAGTTCAACTGTTCATATGCTTTGCAGCACTCATAAAGTACTTAGTGAAGCTTTGCACAACACTGTTCAAAAGTAGTTTTGTTGATTGTTCCACAGATCTCCACGTGTTCAAATGCTTTTTCACATTAACCTGTTTCAGGTTACAAAAGACACACACACAGACACACACACACACACACACACAACACATGCCAGTTTATACTTTATATTTCTTCATATTATATATATATTTATTTATTTTATTGTATTTATTTTTATCGTATTTCACTTATACTTCTTATTTATTGTATTATTATTATTTTGTAGTCTGACAAGTTTATGGTCCCTCTTTTATTATTCATTAAAGTGCTTCCTTACATTTAATAGCTTGTATCTTTTTTAAGGCTATTAATTTCATTGTTACATCCATCCTCACCTCATGTTACAACTCACCTCGGTACTGTGGGGGTAGGTTGAAACAACATACCTCTTTCTATTTGACATTAATTCACATAATCTGTGATAGTGTAGTAGAAGTCCAAGTGTATCATTTATAGCAGACAAATATGGGAACCACATGTAAAAATTTGAGATCTCTATCACAAGGAACGACTGCGTTACACGTGCTCAAGCAAAAAAGTGTTACTATCATCCCCGGTCTCCCCTATTGATACTGAAAGAAAAAATAACAGGTATATTTCGACTCTTTGACTGCTTTTTAAAAACAAAGATCTTGCATATAATTTAACAAACTAACACGCACACACATGCGCATACACACACGCACACAGACACACACACACACACACACACACACACGCGCGCGCGCGCACACACACAACCGACATACACTCCCGCTTAAATGAAAAACTTAGTTAAAACCTATTTCCAACGTAAAATTCTACTTTGAAACTCGCATTTACCAGCTTACTTCACACGATTTTATCATTTCTTAAAGTCAAAAGACTTTAATATGACGCATGAAAAACATGGCTGATACACTGACCAAAAAAGGCCCTGCTTGTTTTTTCACACAGGTAGAAAAATTAACTGGTATTTTTTGACTCTTTGACTGTTTTTAAAAAACTAAGACCTTGCTTGTAATTTAACAAACCAACACACATACACACACACAAACACGCACACACGACCTGCTAGCACTCCCGCTCAAATGAGAAACTTAGTTAAAACCTATATTCAACATAAAATTCCTGGATATACTTTGAAACTCGCATTTTTAGAAACACAGACTTAACAAACTAATGTTGCATTGATATTTATGAAAATGGTTTATCTGTAATCGAGAATATCGGTATTTATTGATTGTTACTCATTTTCAAGACTGGATGCAATATATTACAAATAAAGTACTTGTAAGTGATAAATACTAAGCATTATCAAATACAAAATACTGAAAATATTTTACACGGCCAGTTAAAAATCCTTAATCAAGAAGTAGATGGTGACGCACGACTTCAATTCGCCGTTAGTGCGGAACTGCGATTAACCATGTAGCCTATTCAATAAGTGAACCTGGGACGAATAACAAGAAGTAGGCCTGAAATCTTTCACCGGTGATGGTTATTTAAAGATGCGCTTGTGCAAGCATTACTCGCACTTCTTTCGTCAACTAGCCCTACATTACAACTTTTTGGTAACTTTTCTTTTTCCACGCACATCGCGCCGAAAAACTGGTAAATTTTCTTTCTTTCTTTTTCCTTTACATACACTTATCCACTGCACCGCTTTATGTTACCCGTTTTAACACTTCTTGCTCTCATATTTTTCTGCTTTAAATCACGGTTCTCTCTCCAGAACTCTTTAACACAATTAAATAAATGTTTTAAAAGGGTTATCCCTACAAAAAAAAAAACGTAAAACACACTAAAATGTATAAAATTCTCTCTCCGCACCAGAACGTGCAAGGGGAGGGTGAGAGGGCGGTGCAGAATCTCACTCACACACAGCCTCCCCGGAGAGGGTGAGAAGAGGAGAGGGGGGAGGATTAGGGAGAAGGGCGGTAATTACTTATGGTGGGAAAGTATGATTGTTTAAAAAATAATGACAACCCGTTAGAAAAATATTTAGCGCAGTGTCCCAAAAGCGTATTAATGAAACATCCTGAGACCTATGACCTCAGAGAGCAATTTCACGCCCCATAGCTGTGCGCATCTCCGCACCTTCAAAAACATATAGACCACCAACCAGCGCATTCCCATGCACAATTTCAGAATAATATATCATTTCATGTTTACTCTTTTCACCTTGAGTGTTCCCAGGCCTTCAAAAACTTTGGAATGTGAATACCCTGTTGCCTAGGCCACCTCAAAACCTTTTAAATTAAGATTGCGAATACTGCGGATGTTATTTTCAAAATAATTATTCAGTCATGTTTATATGCGGCCGTTCATAGTTCTGAACAATTTCGCTCCCTCCATTCAATAACTTGACATTGTGAACGTGCTTAATGTATGATTTTCTCGCACTTTTTAAAATCAATACGAAGGCCCAGGAAAATCCTTAATACATAGCAATGACCGCCTGGAACAATCTCACAACACGCAGACACCCGTATCGTTCAGACCACCGCCCTGGGTAAGTTTCATTACCCTATTAATTCTCGACAGAAAATTTCATTCATGAATCGCTACCCCAACGCCGGCTCCGCCGTCCCATGGTGTCCCACACACCAACACCCCCGCCGGTATCAACCCCGCACCACCTGTGTAAGTTTATTGTTCTCCTGCATTTTACAGAAGTCGTTCGCACATCAGTCATCCCGAATTCAGCTGTTGTTTTTAAAATGACAGCTGTGCGCATCCGCAAGTTCCGCCAACTCAGCAACGCGCTCAAACACCTGTCGGATTCAACCCCTCCCCTCCTGGGTAAGTTTTATCGGTCTCCTGCTTTTTTTTACGAAAGTCGTTAGCGCATCAATCACACCTAATTCAGCTGTTGTTTTAAAAATGATGACAGTGCGCATTCGCAAGTTCCGCCGTCCCATGGTGTCACACACCAACACCTGTCGGATTCAAACCTGGCTCCCCCTGTGTTAGTTTTACAGTTTTCCCGCTTTTTACAGAAGTCGTTCGCTCATCAATGCACAATCAATCATTCCGTGGCTTGCACCCTCCCCGCAAGCCCCGCCCGCCCATGTGGACCGACCACTTCCAATGCCAACAGTCAGACACACAGAGAGACACAGACCAGGGAAGAAGACGTACAGAATTAACACTCTGCATGGAAACCATCCTTATTGCGCACTTCTTTCGTCAACTACATTACAACTTTTTGGTAACTTTACTTTTCCACGCACATCACGCCGAAAAACTGGTAAATCATTTGCTTTCTCTCTTTCACCTTTATTTATTTCCTTTATTTTAACACTTCATGCTCTCATTTTTTCTGCTTTAAAAAACACTCTTTTCTCTCCGAAACTCTCCGAATTTAAACGCTCTTTCGTTTCTTTCGTTACACCACACAACCAACAAAACTCATGAAATAAAGTTTTACCACTTTTAACTTTCACCGAAACTCTCCGAATTTAAACGCTCTTTCGTTTCTTTCGTTACACCACACAACCAACAAAACTCTTGAAATAAAGTTTTACCACTTTTAACTTTCACATCACCCTTCCAACCACACATATAATAACCGTTTTAAAAACCACCAAACTATAACACCAGAAAATAAATGCTTTAAAAGGCTCATCCCCACAAAAAACGTAAAACACACTAAAATGTATAAAATTCTCTCCCTGCTCCAGAACGTTCAAGGGGGAAGGGGGTGGGGACTTGGGACGGTGCTGAATCTCACTCACACACAGCCCCCACCTCGGAGAGGGAGAGAAGAGGCGAGGGGGGAGGATTAGGAGAAAAGGGGGGAGAGGGATTTTGATACTATTTTTATTTTTTGCATATGACCTCAAGTGAACTCTTCAACTCATTAAAAAGCCATCAATCATTTTTTTTGACATAAGCCACATCCAATTACTCTCTCTCGTATAGCCAGAGTTTCAGTGCTAAAACTCGCTTCCTCATGGAGTTAGCAGCAAATTTTCTTTAATTCTGTCATATAGTCACATTTCACTCATATTTATCACTTTCCCAGTCAGATATAGAAACAATGAAAAGTTTTGACAAGCTGACGCAAGAAAAGCAGGTTTTTTTTCACTTCAGAAGCTCATATTCACTCGCAAAGGGCCATGCTCGCACAGTGGAACAATGGATGACAAACATGCATTGCACAGTGATCTGAAGCACTTCCCAAGCCAGATGCACGCACAGATTCAAGTTCTGAGGTTAAAACCTCAAAGAAACGTGTTTTCTCTAAAATGTGTAAAACCTCAGTTTCAGCGCTCTTGCTACACTCCATCTGCAGTGGGTAGGTTAAGTCCCTCTACCCACTGCACGCTTTCGTACTATTTCATAATAATGGCCACTAGGTCACATGATCACAACCATCCAATCAGCGCACTCACCTTGCCTTAAAATTCAGAATCTATAACATCTTTTGTCATTGGGCGACCCACGTGATCAAACATTATGGCCTCCTCCACGACAAGCGACGTCATGGACGTTTTGATGAAAAATGTCGAGGAAAAACTGCGGTCAATAAATACAAACATGTATATTTTTACACACTAAAATTATGAATTTTCACACTTTTTTTCTACTCAAATCCTCATTTGTAACTTCACAGTCACCAATAAACACAAGGAAATCTACCAGTGTATAAGAAACCCTTGAAAAATGATATCGCAAAAAAAAATTGTATTTTAGTTTGCACCCTTTTAAATTCTAATTAAGAAACTCACTTATTTACCCTTTAAATGTTTTAGTCTCACAAATTTCACTTGGGTTCTCTTAAAATTCACCCAACAGAGAAATTGGAAAATACAAATAGACGCAAATTACCGGAAACATCAGAACCTCATTGGTTTCGCTCAAATTTCAACCATGAAATTAATTTAAGTAAAATTACTTTAAGAAACAATCACTAAACTAACGTTAAACCTTGGAAATGTTCAGACAATAACCAAGCACTTGGCTTTGCATTGGGGACCAAACGTTAGTGGACATAAATCCTTGATTTCGTTCCGATGCAGTGACGCTACCTCACGAATCCGTGAAACAGGAGAAGCCAATCAGAAGCGTTGAGTGGAGGAACCAGTGCAGCAGGTGGAACAGTCGCCCCCGTAGTTCAGCAAGTTCGTCCTCATAAGACATTAGCAACAGTGGGGAATTAACAAGGCTCTTTCTTGGTGAAAGGTACGGCTAGTATTATAGCGGAGTCTCTCACCTCCGTACAGAGATAGCTGCAAATTCTGTCAAATTCAGTCATATAGTAACATTTCGGTCATGTTTGTTACTTTTCCAATGAGTTATACACAGAATTAAAAAAAGGAAGTTTTTAAAAGAGTGCATATCTTCATTTCAAAAGCTCATATTCACTCCCGAATGGCCAAACATGGATATTGGACCATTCGTTACCATATATGCATTGCAAAGTGATCTGAAGGAGTACCCTGGCCAGATACACGCACAGATTCATGTTCTGAGCTTATAACCTCAAAGAGGCACGTTTTCATGAAAGTCCGTAGAGCCACAGTTTCAGCGCGCTAGCTAGCTTCCTTACAGAGATAGCAGCAAATTCACTCCAATTCAGTCATATAGTAACATTTTGGTCATTTTGTCACTTTCCTCTGTGATACACACAGAATGAAAAGTTATGTTAAGCAGAATTTAAAAAAAAAGAAAGTTTTCAAAAAAGTGCATATCTTCATTTCATCAACTCATATTCATTCCAAATGGCCGAACATGGACATTGGACCATTCTTTACCTTATATGCATTGCAAAGTGATCTGAAGCAGTTCCCAGGCCAGATACTCATACAGAATCACGTTCTGAGCTGATAACCTCAAAGAAGCTTATTTTCATTAAAGTACGTATAGCCAGATTTTCAGCGCTCTAGCTCGCTTCCTTACAGAGGTAGAAGCATATTCACTCCATTTCAGGCATATAGTCACAATTCACTCAAGTTTGTCACTTTCCCACTGAGTTAACACACAAAATGAACATTTTTGACTTGCAAAACTAAAAAAAAGAAAGTTTTTGAAAAAGGCTATATCTTCACTTCAGAAGCTGATATTCACTTCCAAATGACAATACAAGCGCATTGGATTAAAGGAGACCATATATACATTGCACTGTGATCTGAAACTGTTTCCAGGCCAGAAACACGCACAGCTTCACGTTCTGAGCTTAAAACCTCAAAGAAGCGTGTTTTCATGAAAGTGCATATAGCGACTGTTTCAGAGCTCTAGCGCGCTTCCTTACAGAGACCATTTTGTATTGAAAAGAAAAATTTTGCCTTTATGAGTCAAAATTTTTCCCTTTTGGAATGGAGGTGTAATGTGAATATAGGCCACTAGATGGCAGTATTTACCTTTTTTTTTGTTAAGCTCAGACTGGAGTCATGTTTAGACATGTCCTGGACATGTCTGGGGCAAGTCCCCGAAAAGTAAAAAAAAAGAGGTCTAAATGTGGGTGGGGTCTGCAAAAGAGTATATAAGGAAAAGAATTGAGACAGTAAAGTAGTAGGAGAAATTGCAAGAAGATGACCAGACCTGCCATTCTGTTCAAGACCTGTGACGTTTCTTTTGTGGATTTCTTTGCCTGTGTTTGAGCATTTTCATCATCCAGGACATCACCAAGCCACCCCCACGAAAAGGGATTGTAAATATTTATGTTTTGTACATAATTCAATCTTGGTCTTTAGGTTAGTTAGTTGTTATGGTGTTTGTTAATTAAATGTGTTGAGGTTTTTAAAACTGTGTCTGTCATCCCTTGCTGTTGTGTTATAAATGTAATAACAAATTGGGGCCATAACAAATTGGGGGCTCGTCCGAGATAGATTTTCAATAAATTACTCACAAAATGGTCTAACATTTCAAATTGTAAAATTGATTTTTTTTAATTGAATACATATATATTGACAACAGCAGTGGATGATTTCTTGGCATCACCAACCGTAGGGGTTTTGAAGTCTTTTAAAAAGACAGAACTGCTAGAAATTTGCAGACATTTAGAGCTGACAGAGGTGAAACCAGCCATGGAAAAGCAAGACTGACTCGAGAGAGAGTTGAATATTACATTGATGAAAATGTGTTTGCACCCGAAGATCTGGAACAGTTTCCAGTGGAAAATCCAAATATAGAAATGGAACTTAAATTAAAAATGCTAGAGATTGAAAGGGAAAAAAGAGAAAAAGAAAGGGAGGAAAGAGAAAAAGAAAGGGGGGAAAAAGAAAAGCAAAGAGAATTTGAGAGGGAAGAAAGAGAGAAAGAAAGGGAAGAAAAAGAAAAACAAAGGCAGTTTGAGTTAGAAAAATTAGCAAGAGAAGAGAAAATAGAAAGGGAGGAAAAAGAAAAACAAAGAGAATTTGAGTTAGAAAAATTTGCAAGACAGAGAGATTTTGAATTAGAGAAATTCGATAGAGAAGAAAGACTCCAAATGGAGAAACTAAAAATTAAAATTGAAACTAAAAATAAATTTTGTGCCAGTCAGGAGGTAAAACTGGTGCCTCCATTTTCGGAAAAGGATGTTGACAACTATTTCCAGTGTTTTGAAAAGGTAGCAAAGTGTTGCCAGTGGCCAAAGGAACACTGGCCTCTGATGTTGCAAACTGTCCTCAAGGGTAAAGCTCAACAAGCCTATTCGGCTTTGTCTGCAGATGATTCCTCTGATTATGAGGTTGTCAAAAAGGTTATTTTGAGAGCTTATGAGTTGGTTCCAGAGGCTTACCGACAGAAATTCAGAGGTCTGAAGAAATCTGAAAATCAGACTTATGTTGAATTTGCTAATGAAAAGCATGTTTGCTTTGCGTGCTGGTGTACTTCTATGGAGGTCAAGGATGATTTCAACTCACTAAAAGAGATGGTGTTAGTTGAAGAATTCAAGAACTGTGTTAAGGATGATGTTAAGACCTACCTTAATGAGAAGCAAGCACTGAATTTGCAATCAGCTGCCAAATTTGCAGATGAATGTGTTCTCACTCATAAGTCCAAATTTCAGTCTAGCAGTAATAATAGATGGTCCCAATTTCAGAAAAAGGGTTATAGTGATACCCAAGATTCCTCTCCCAAAGACAAAGACAAATCTGGTGATTGTGCTCAGAAATCCAGTAACAGGTCTGATCAAAGTGTAAAAGCTGACAGTGACAAAAGTGGTCTAGTTTGCAGTTATTGCAAGAAATCTAAATCTAACCAAGACCAAGAAATCTAACTAACTGTTGGTTCCTTAAAGCTAAGAAAGAAAAAGAAAAGGATACCAAACCAAATGCCTTTGTGAAAACAAGGTTAGAAACCCCTGTAGTAGATAACCAATCTGCTAAATTGCCTGCTTCTTGTGGGGCTAAAAAGCCTGATACAGCTGACTTCGTGAGGGAGGAATTTCTTCCATTTGTGTCAGAGGGATTTGTGGCTCTGAATGAGCATACTACTCCTGTCCCCATATATATCCTAAGGGATACCGGAGCTTCTCAGTCACTTTTGTTGATAGACTCCTTGGAGTTACGTGATGAGACCGCTTCAGGGGATTTCATACTTGTACAAGGTATTGAAGGGAGGACTGTATCTGTACCCCTGCGCTCTATATTCTTGAAGTCAGATTTAGTTACAGGACAGGTAAAGGTGGGACTTATGTCAAGTCTACCTATAAAGGGTGTTTCTTTGTTGCTAGGCAATGACCTGGCTGGGGGCAAAGTAGTTCCCCCTGTACATCTTACTTCACAGCCGAGCACTGAAGATGGGGATGAGGACTCATCTCTGTATCCTTCTTGCGCAGTGACTCGTGCTATGGCCAAGAAGGCTCAAGAAGAAGATGTTGTGGTGCCGTCCAGCACATTGAATAGTCAGGACTCAGGTGGTTCGCCTCATGACTCTGATTGGCCTACTATGGTTTCTCCGTTTGAGGACTTATCAGATACTTTTATCAGTTCTCTATTCAGCCAGCCGGAAGGGTTTGGTGATTCTGATGTGTCTGGAGACTTGTCTCTGTCCAGAAAGCGGTTGATTGAGGAGCAAACTAATGATCCTGAAATTTGTGTACTAAAGAGGAGAGCCCTTCCTGATAAAGAAATAGATGCAGTTCCAGTTGGGTATTATCTCAAGGATGGTGTGTTGATGCGGAAGTGGCGCACTCCTGATATCCTTGCCAATGCAGATTGGGCAGTGGTCAGGCAAATTGTTGTTCCGAAGGTCTATAGGAATGAGATCTTAACAATGGCTCATTGTTTACCTTTAGGAGGTCATCTTGGTGTTAACAAGACTGTTGATAAGATCATGAAACACTTCTTTTGGCCTGGGCTTCGGAAAGACGTTTCCAACTTTTGCAAAACCTGTCACACTAGTCAGGTAGTTGGAAAACACCAGTTAGACCCACCTGTACTCCATTGCAGCCTATCCCAGCATTTGGGGAGCCATTCTCGAGGGTCATTGTTGATTGCGTTAGTCCATTACCCAAGTCTAGATCTGGAAATCAGTACTTGTTGACAATCATGTGTGCATCTACCAGATTCCCCGAAGCCATACCTCTACGTAACATCAAGGCAACTGCAATCTCGAAGGCTTTGATAAAGTTCTTCACGTTGTTTGGCCTTCCCAGGGAAATTCAGTCAGACCAGGGTAGCAATTTCACTTCAGGATTGTTTCAGCAGGTTGTGTATAAACTAGGTGCAAAGCAGATTCTTTCTAGTGCCTATCATCCAGAAAGTCAGGGTGCCTTAGAGCGGTTTCATTCCACTCTCAAGACAATAATGAGGACTTATTGTTATGACCATGAGAAAGACTGGGATGAAGGGGTTCATTTGCTGTTGTTTGCAGCTAGAGAAGCAGTGCAGGAGTCTACTGGATTCAGTCCATTTGAGCTAGTGTTTGGTCATGAAGTGAGAGGACCTTTGCTATTATTGAGTGAACAATGGCAAGAGAAAGAGCCGCATATCAGTCTGTTAGACTATGTTAGCAAGTTCAAGGAAAGATTGCGTGCAGCTTGTGACCTTGCCAAAGAGAACTTGAAATCAAGTCAGGGGAAAAATGAAAACTTGGTATGATCATAAGGCTAGAAGCCGTGAGTTTAAACCAGGAGACAAGGTCCTTGTGTTGTTTCCCTTGCAGTCCAATCCATTGCAGGCTAGATTTCATGGTCCTTATGAAATTCTGACAAAACTCAATGATCTCAATTACATTGTGAAGACTCCAGATAGGAGAAAACCAAAACAATTGTGTCACATCAACATTCTGAAGCCTTATCATGACAGAAATGCTAGGGTTGCAGCTGTCACTTTAGATTCTCCTATGGCCGAGATTTGTGAAGATGAGGGGAAGTTTCAAGATGATGAACCAAGAATTAAAGCTGAAGTTCTTTCATGTAAATTGTCAAATTCTGAAGTGTTGCAGAATCTTGATGTAAAACTCCAGCACTTAGAACCCTCACAGAAAGATCAGTTTGAGAGGTTGATCAAGAAATATGAGGATCTTTTTCCTGATGTTCCAAAAAGAGTTTCTATTGCCTCTCATGATGTAGATGTTGGTGATGCCAAACCAATAAAACAGCATCCATACCGGATGAATCCTGAAAAGAGAAAGATTGCTGAGAAAGAGGTTGAGTACATGTTAAAACATGATATTATCAGACCCTCCAACTCCGATTGGAGTTCACCCTGTGTGCTAGTTCCAAAACCTGATGGAAGTACTAGATTCTGTACAGATTATCGCAAAGTCAATGCTGTAACTAGAACTGATGTGTTTCCAATACCTAGGATTGATGATTGTATTGATAGTGTAGGGCAAGCAAAGTTTCTGACCAAGATTGATTTATTGAAGGGTTATTGGTGTGTGCCTTTAACTGAGAGGGCCAAGAGCATCTCTGCTTTTGCCACACCATCTGGATTGTACCAGTATGAAGTCCTACCCTTTGGCATGAAAAATGCCCCAGCCACGTTCTAAAGGATGATACAGTCTACAATCGCCGGATTGCCACACACGGGTGCGTACATCGACGACCTGATCACATGGAGTGACTCCTGGGAAGAACATCTGAAAGATGTAGAGATGTTGTTCCAGCGCCTGACCCAGGCTAACCTGACTGTTAACCTGAACAAGAGTGACTTTGGTTGTGCTACTGTCACCTATCTTGGCTACGTCATAGGCCAGGGTAAGGTGGCACCCATAAATGCTAAAGTCCAAGCCATCATGGACTTTCTAGTTCCTGACAACAAAAAAGCATTGCGCCGCTTCCTTGGAATGATCGGGTACTACCGCAAGTTCTGCAAGAACTTTGCTGAGATTGCTCTCAGTCTAACTAACCAACTGAAGAAAGGCGTAAAGTTCACCTGGGATGATGCATGCCAGAGAGCCTTCGATCGCCTGAAGTCTCTGCTGTGTCACTTCCCCGTGCTGAAATCTCCTGACTTCAACAAACCGTTCTCCATCGCGGTCGATGCTAGCGACCAAGCTTGTGGATCTGTGCTCCTACAGAGAAGTGACTCTGATGACATTGAGCATCCCGTGGCATACTTCTCCAGGAAGTTCAATCGCCACCAAAGGAACTATTCCACAATAGAGAAGGAAGTGTTGGCTCTGGTCCTTTCTTTACAACACTTTGAGGTTTATGTTTGTACAGGACAAAAGCCAATGATTGTGTACACTGACCACAATCCGTTAATGTTTTTGAGTAAGATGAAAAACAAGAATCGGAGATTGTTGAATTGGAGTTTGATTTTACAGGAGTTTGACTTGGAAATTAAGCATGTGAAGGGTACAGACAATGTAATTGCTGATTGCTTATCCTGTGTTTGAATGTGTATATATATCATGTGTTTGAATATTGTATGATATGTATATATAGACAAGTGTTCACTTAACCATTTTGTATTGAAAAGAAAAATTTTGCCTTTATGAGTCAAAATTTTTCCCTTTTGGAATGGAGGTGTAATGTGAATATAGGCCACTGGATGGCAGTATTTACCTTTTTTTTTTGTTAAGCTCAGACTGGAGTCATGTTTAGACATGTCCTGGACATGTCTGGGGCAAGTCCCCGAAAAGTAAAAAAAAGAGGTCTAAATGTGGGTGGGGTCTGCAAAAGAGTATATAAGGAAAAGAATTGAGACAGTAGAGTAGCTGGAGAAATTGCAAGAAGATGACCAAACCTACCATTCTGTTAAAGACCTGTGACGTTTCTTTTGTGGATTTCTTTGCCTGTGTTTGAGCATTTTCATCATCGAGGACATCACCAAGCCACCCCCACGAAAAGGGATTGTAAATATTTATGTTTTGTACATAATTCAATCTTGGTCTTTAGGTTAGTTAGTTGTTATGGTGTTTCTTAATTTAATGTGTTGAGGTTTTTAAAACTGTGTCTGTCATCCCTTGCTGTTGCTGTTGTGTTATAAATGTAATAACAAATTGGGGCCATAACAGCATATTCACTCCAATTTAGTCATACAGTCACAATTCACTCAAGTTTGTCACTTTCCCACTAAGTTACACACAGAATGAACATTTTTGACAAGCAGAACTAAAAAAAAGAAAGTTTTTGAAAAAGTGCATATCTTCACTAAAGAAGCTTATATTCACTTCCAAATGGCCATACAAGCACATTGGACCAAACAGTACCAAATATGCATTGCACTGTGATCTGAAGGTGTTCCCAGGCCAGAAACACACATATTCACGTTCTGAGCTAAAAACCTCAAAGAAGCGTGTTTTCATGAAAGTGCATATCGCCACAGTTTCAGCGCTCTAACGCGCTTCTCCTTACAGAGATAGAAGCATATTCACTCCAATTCAGTCATATAGTCACAATTCACTCAAGTTTGTCACTTTCCCACTAAGTTACACACAGAATGAACATTTTTGACAAGCAGAACTAAAAAAAAGAAAGTTTTTGAAAAAGTGCATATCTTCACTTCAGAAGCTTATATTCACTTCCAAATGGCCATACAAGCACATTGGACCAAACGATACTATATATTCATAGCACTGTGATCTGAAGGTGTTACCAGACCAGAAACACACATAGATTTGCGTTTTGAGCTTAGAACCTAAAAAAATCGCATTTTCATGAAAGTGCGTATAGCCACATTTTCAGCGCTCTAGCTCGCTTCCTTACAGAGATAGGAGCATATTCTCTCCAATTCAGGCATATAGTCACAATTCACTCAAATTTGTTACTTTCCCACTGAGTTAACACACAGAATGAACATTTTTGACAAGCAGAACTAAAAAAAAGAAAGTTTTTGAAAAAGTACATATCTTCACTGCAGAAGCTTATATTCACTTTCAAATGGCCATACAAGCACATTGGAACAAACGGTACCATATATGCATTGCTCTGTGATCTGAAGCTGTTTCCAGGCCAGAAACACACAGATTCACGTTCTGAACCACACTTTCAGCGCTCTTACAGGCTTCTTTACAGAGATAGAAGCATATTCTCTCCAATTCAGGCATATAGTCACAATTCACTCAAGTTTGTAGCTTTCCCACTGAGTTAACACAAAAAATGAAAATTTTATCAAGAAGAAATTTAAAAAAAAGAAAGTTTTTGAAAAAAGGGTATATCTTCACTTCAAAAGCTGATATTCACTTCCAAATGGCCATACAAGCACATTGGAACAAACGGTACCATATATGCATTGCTCTGTGATCTGAAGCTGTTTCCAGGCCAGAAACACACATATTCACGTTCTGAGCTTCAAACCACAAAGAAACGTGTTTTCATGAAAGTGCCTATAACCGCAGTTTCAGCGCTCTTACAGGCTTCTTTACAGAGATAGAAGCATATTCTCTCCAATTCAGGCATATAGTCACAATTCATTCAAGTTTGTAGCTTTCCCACTAAGTTAACATAAAAAATGAACATTTTTATCAAGAAGCAATTAAAAAAAAGAAAGTTTTTGAAAAAAGGGTATATCTTCACTTCAAAAGCTGATATTCACTTTCAACTGACAATACAAGCGCATTGGACCAAACGAGACCATATATGCATTGCACTGTGATCTGAAGCTGTTCCCAGGCCAGAAACACGCACTGCTTCTCGTTCTGAGCGTTAAACCTCAAAGAAACATGTTTTCATGAAAGTGCATATAGCCACATTTTCAGCGCTCTAGCGCGCTTCCTTACAGAGATAGAAGCATATTCACTCCAATTCAATCATGTAGTCACAATTCACTCAAATTTGTCGCTTTTCCACTGTGAGTAACACACAAAATGAACATTTTTGACATGCAGAACTAAAAAAAGGAAAGTTTTTGAAAAAGTGCATATCTTCACTTTCGAAGCTTATATTCACTTTCAAATGGCCATACAAGTACATTGGACCAAACGGTACCATATATGCATTGCACTGTGATCTGAAGCTGTTTCCAGGCCAGAAACACACACAGATTCACGTTCTGAGCTTAAAACCACAAAGAAACGTTTTTTCATGAAAGTGCCTATAGCCACAGTTTCAGCGCTCTAACAGGCTTCCTAACAGGGAGAGAAGCATATTCACTCCAATTCAGTCATATAGTCACAATTCACTGGTTTGTTACTTTCCCACTGAGTTAACACAAAAAATGAACATTTTTGACAAGCAGAAATAAAAAAAAGAAAGTTTTTGAAAAAGTGCAGATCTTCACTTCAGAAGCTTATAGTCACTTCCAAATGGCCATACAAGCACATTGGACAAAACGATACCATATATTCATTGCACTGTGATCTGAAGGTGTTGCCAGGCCAGAAACACACATAGATTTGCGTTTTGAGCTTAGAACCTCAAAGAATCGTATTTTCATGAAAGTGCGTATAGCCACATTTTCAGCGCTATAGCGCGCTTCCTTACAGAGATAGAAGCATATTCACTCCAATTCAGTCATGTAGTCACAATTCACTCTGTAGAAGTCATATTCTCTGTACTCATTGTTTATTTGAAGCTGCATTATTATTATTATTTATTTATTTTTTTTTTCACCACGAGGGGGCACTGACCTATGTAATTGGTAATATCACTATAAAGGTAGGCCCTAGGCCAAAGGTAGAGTTACTGCACCTGGTGGACACATGGTTTTTACCATGAAGCTGCATGGAGATTGAGCTGTTTGCCGTTTTGAGAATAAATCTACTAAACTATAGCCATTCGTGTGGACAGTTTCATTGCCGGTAGCCTATGTAAATTCAAGTTCCGATGGTGTATTCAGTATTGGCTTAGTGTAAAGTTTGCTTAAAAGCCAATACATTAAGTAAAAACCGTGTCCTGGGAACTTCCATGACATCAGACAGAAGCAAGAATCCTCACTGTGCACGAAGATTACTCCTGGATTGCCTTTCGTTGTGGAATACAATTGTTTGGAGGTGGATTCGCGGACCTCAAAGCACGTCAATTACCAGCGCAACGCTGGCAACAAAGTATCAAGACGTGGTAACGTACAACATTGAATGTAGCTGTATAAGGAAACGGCGTTCGACTATTGGAGTTGACTTTGATGTGTATCGCTTCGCGCGTTTGTTGATGCTCTATGGTGCTTTGTGTTGCTTGGCCAAGCAGGTTCGGGAGTTAGAACTTTTTCCGCGTTGACATTCCACTGGTCTAATTGGTAGACCTACCGTTTGCGTTCCTTTTGCGTTAATTTCATCCTGCGGGTTGTTTACAAGGAAGACAATAGCTGGACTAATACGTGCGAACCGCGAACTGATTGACCTGAGCGTTGAATGACCGCTAATGGAGTTTTGACGTTCATTCATGATGATTGCTGTGCGATTCATTCATTTAGTAGCCATTGCTGGGTGATTATTCAATGCATTTGAGTGTGGTTTATCAATTCCATGCTCTGTTTTCCATTGTATTTGCTATGTGGTCATACGAAACTTCATTCAAGGTTTATTAATGTGTTGCATTTTTTCATGCATGATTGTGTGGTAAAGGTGAAGTATACAAAATGTCTGATGGTACTAAAATGCAAAATGAAAATGCTCCACAGCATGAAAAAAGGGTTCCTAAAATGTCTGAAAAGGCTCTTGCTAATTTTATTGAAAAATGTCAGGCAGCCAGGAAATCACAATGCACAAAGGCATCTGCTTTAATGGAAAACCTCAAAGTGCTGATGGATGCAGTTGAGAATGTCTCTGAAGTGCAAACCCAGTTGGCCATTATGATAAAGTGCTTAAATGATGCTCAGGAATATCATGATTCACTGCTGAAATTAAATATTCCACCTGATCAAGCTGCTTTACAGAACCAATGGTTTGAGACAAAAAGAGCAGTTTACTCTGGATTCATTGAGGATGTGAAAAGTTGGCTCTCTGATGCTTGCCAACCGTATGAGGACAGAGGTGGTGGTGACCCAATTAAAGATGGTGGAATTACAGACCCAGAGGAAGGAGCCAGGGTCCAAGATTCTCTCAAGCTAGGAGACAGTGCTTCAGTTTTATCTTCAAAACTCAGTCGATTGTCCAAATCTTCCTCCACAACAGCTTCACAAAGAGAGTGCATCAAAGCTGAGGCTGAGAAGGCAGCTCTCATTGAGCGTGTTGCTGCTTTGAAGAGGATGCATCAATTGGAAGCAGAGGAACAAAAATTGAGGAGACAAAAGGAACGATTAGCGCTGGAGACTGAGTTGGCAGCATTTAATGCTAAAATCAATGTTTTTGAGGAGAATGCATCACTGAGCTCCAGAGGTTCACATGGAAGGTGCTCTAATGTTTTGAAGGCCCATGCCAACACAAACATTCTAAATCCTGGTGCTGCTGACTTCTGTCCAAAGGAAAGGACAACAGTTATTGATTGTTCAGCAGTTCCCCTACTGGTAGATCGTCCAAAGGAAAGGACGGCAGTAGTAATTGATTGCTCTGCAGCGCCCCCGCTGGTAGTTCGTCCAAAGGAAAGGACGGCAGTAGTGATTGATGATTGCTCTGCAGCGCCCCCGTTGGTGATTCACACAAATAACAATACACTGATAAAGCCCTCACAACCAACCTATGATGACCCATTCATTGATCAAAGACAGCGTAAAGCATACACTATGAGAAATGACTCTCAGGTGATAGGTCTACCTGTGATTCCAGCCCAGTCAAGAGGGCCCAGTCAGAAAATGCCCATGGTTCAAACACATTCAAGAGGAAATTCTGTGGGGCATGACACTCGCATGAAGCCCGTGGTTCATACCCAATCACAGGGAATCTTTAATGGGCGTGATCAATTTTCTGCTCAGAGAGATGTCAGTCAGAATGACATTTTCACCATTATGCAAAGGCAAAATGACATCACTACACTGATGGTACAACAAAACCTTGCTACTGCTCTCCCACCACGACAAATTCCCATTTTTGATGGCGATCCCCTCCAATATCACACTTTCATGCGAGCATTTGAGAATGGAGTTGAAGAGAAGTCCAACAATTATAGTGACTGTTTACATTTTCTAGAGCAGTACAGGGAGCTTGTGCACAGTTGCCAGCATTTGCCTCCTGAGCAGGGGTACCAAAGGGAAAAAAATCTTCTCATTGAGCACTTTGGCAATGAGTATAAAATCAGCTCTGCTTACATGGACAAAGCCTTCAGCTGGACACCTATCAAAAGGGAGGATGCCAAGGCTCTACAGGCATTTGCCTTATTTCTCCGTGGACGCTGTAATGTGACAGAGCAGATCCAGCACATGAAGGACTTGGATATGCCGTCCAACATGCGGAACATAGCGCTGAAGTTGCCCTACAGTATGCGGGAAAAGTGGAGAAACACTGCGTGTGACCTGTTGGAGCGCCGTGGGCAGAGGGCTATGTTCAGTGATTTGGTGGCATTCATTGAAAAGCAAGTCAGGACAGCCACAGATCCACCGTTTGGCAACATTCAGGACACCCACACCGCTGCCTCGAGTAAAGGCTCAACTCCAAACCAGATAAAGGATCCGAAGGAGCGCAAAGGAAGCAGTTTTGCCACAAATGTGTCTGCATCACAATCCTCCACTCCTACCTCCCAACGCTGCATGTTTTGTAAAAAGAGTGGTCACTCACAGGACAAGTGCACTCAATTTAAAGGAAAGCTGCACCGGGACAAGATCAGCTTCATCAAGGAGAAAGCGATCTGTTTTGGCTGCCTCAAAGTGGGCCATGTTAGCAAAGCCTGTGAGAATCGATTGGAGTGTGATGTGTGCAGTAAAAAGCATCCTGGAATTCTCCATATTGAGCACCAGGTTAAAGGAGCTGACCGACAAGTGAAAGACACACAGTCACAACAGGTTGACGACCCCAAGGAACCAGCAATCACCATTAAAACTGCTGTATCTAAGACGTGTGGTCATATCGGGGCCGGTTTTGTGGATGATTGCATTTTTCTATTGTACCAGTACAAGTTAAAGCCAAAAAGGGTGATGTTGTGCTACAAACCTATGCTTTTTTGGATCCTGGTAGTTCTGGTACATTCTGTACAGAAAGCCTCGTTCAGCGATTGAACGTGAGGAAAAGAAGGACTAATTTTTTGCTGCGCACATTGGGACAGGAGAAGACAATTGCTAGTCATGTTGTATCCGGCCTGGAGGTATCAGGATTGGACACCAATGATTTCATTGACTTGCCTGATGTTGTCACCCAAACGCGCATACCGGTGTCCCAGCACAATATTCCCAGGCAAGATGATGTGGATAAATGGCCATATCTCATTGGGGTCAGGCTCCATCAAATTGATTCTGATATTGACCTTCTCATTGGTACTAATGCATCAAAGGTAATAGAACCATGGGAAGTCATTAACAGTCAAGGAGATGGGCCCTATGCTGTAAGGACCAAAGTCGGATGGGTGCTTAATGGCCCACTTCGAGCTGGCGACGACAGCAGGAGTTAGAGTCTCAGCTCTACGATTACTGCAAATCGAATATCCCTGGTACACATTGAGGAAATGATGGTTCAGCAGTATAACCATGACTTTAATGAGATGACTTCACAGGAACGACCTGAAATGTCGAGAGAAGATGCTTAGTTCATGGATATAATGCACAGCTCCTCCGTGTTGAAGGATGGTCATTACTACTTGGACCTACCTTTCAGGAAGGAAAACCCCATCATGCTAAACAATCGTTGCATTGCAGAACAGCGCCTCATGAGCCTGAAGAGGAAGTTTGGAAAGAATGATGTTTTTCGAGGGGAGTATGTAGCCTTTCTCAGTGATGTCATTGATCAAGGCTATGCTGAAGTTGTGCCAGAGGATCAGCTGAGACGAGAGGATGGAAAGCAATGGTATATTCCACATCATGGAGTTTATCATCCTCGAAAAGGAAAGTTGAGAGTGGTGTTCGACTGCGGAGCTGTGTACAAGGGGATGTCACTCAATTGCCAGCTTCTACAGGGACCAGATCTCACAAACTCACTGATTGGAGTTCTGCTCAGATTCAGACAGGAACCTGTTGCTTTGATGGCTGATATACAGGCCATGTTTCATCAGGTAAAAGTGTCGGAGAAGGACATCAATTTCCTTCGGTTTCTGTGGTGGCCCCAAGGAAGTACAGAGCACCCTCCAGTTGAGCATCGGATGACTGTCCATCTGTTTGGAGCTGTATCCTCGCCAAGCTGTGCGAATTATGCACTGAGGAAAACTGCAGATGACCATGCAGGTCAGTATCCAGCAGATGAAGATGGCTGATTATGAATGCCAGAACCTAAACCAGAGGAGTTGATCTCAAATTAAGAAGATTTCAAAAACAAAACAAACAAATAAAAGAAAGGTTGTTTCATTGAAAATATTATTTTGTGTTGAATGGCTTCTTCTAAAATATTTTGGGTAATTGTGAAGTGTGATGCACAATTAGGGGCCGCATTGTAGAAGCCATATTCTCTGTACTCATTGTTTATTTGAAGCTGCATTATCATTATTAATTTATTTTTTTTCACCACGAGGGGGCACTGACCTATGTAATTGGTAATTTCACCATAAAGGTAGGCCCTAGGCCAAAGGTAGAGTTAGTGCACCTGGTGGACACACGGTTTTTACCATGAAACTGCATAGAGATTGAGCTGTTTGCCGTTTTGAGAATAAATCTACTAAACTATAGCCATTCGTGTGGAAAGTTTCATTGCCGGTAGCCTATGCGTGAATTAAAGTTCCGATGGTGTATTCAGTATTGGCTTAGTGTAAAGTTTGCTGAAACGCCAATACACACTCGTTTGTCGCTTTTCCACTGTGAGTAACACACAGAATGAACATTTTTGACATGCAGAACTTAAAAAAATAAAGTTTTTGGAAAAGTGCATATTCTTCACTTCAGAAGCTTATATTCACTTTCAAATGGCCATACAAGCACATTGGACCAAAAGAGACCATATATGCATTGCACTGTGATCTGAAGCTGTTCCCAGGCCAGAAACACGCACTGCTTCACGATCTGAGCTTTAAACCACAAAGAAACGTGTTTTCATGAAAGTGCGTATAGCCACATTTTCAGCGCTCTAGCGCGCTTCCTTACAGGGATAGAAGCATATTCACTCCAATTCAGTCATTTAGTCACAATTCACTCAAGTTTGTCGCTTTCCCACGGAGAGTAACACACAGAATGAACATTTTTGGCAAGCAGAAATAAAAAAAAGAAAGTTTTTGGAAAAGTGCATATCTTCACTTCAGAAGCTTATATTCACTTTCAAATGGCCATACAAGCACATTGGACCAAACGGTACCATATTTGCATTGCACTGTGATCTGAAGCTGTTTCCAGGCCAGAAACACACAGATTCACGTTCTGAGCTTAAAACCACAAAGAAACGTGTTTTCATGAAAGTGCCTATAGCCACAGTTTCAGCGCTCTAACAGGCTTCCTTACAGAGATAGAAGCATATTCACTCCAATTCAGTCATTTAGTCATAATTCACTCAAGTTTGTTACTTTCCCACGGAGTTAACACAAAAAATGAACATTTTTGACAAGCAGAACTAAAAAAAAGAAAGTGTTTGAAAAAGTGCAGATCTTCAATGCAGAAGCCTATATTCACTTCCAAATGGCCATACAAGCACATTGGACCAAACGATCCTATATATTCATTGCACTGTGATCTGAAGGTGTCACCAGGCTAGAAACACACATAGATTTGCGTTTTGAGCTTATAACCTCAAAGAATCCTATTTTCATGAAAGTGCGTATAGCCTCATTTTTAGCGCTGTAGCGCGCTTCCTGACAGAGATAGAAGCATATTCACTCCAATTCAGGCATATAGTCACAAGTCACTCAAGTTTGTCACTTTCCCACTGAGTTAACACAAAAAATGAACATTTTTGACAAGCAGAACTAAAAAAAAGAAAGTTTTTGAAAAAGTGCATATCTTCACTTCAGAAGCTGATATTCACTTTCAAATGGCCATACAAGCACATTGGACCAAACGGTACCATATATGCATTGCACTGTGAACTGAAGCTGTTTCCAGGCCAGAAACACACATTCACGTTCTGAGCTTTAAACCACAAAGAAACGTGTTTTCATGAAAGTGCCTATAACCACAGTTTCAGCGCTCTAACAGGCTTCCTTAGAGAGATAGAAGCATATTTCTCCAATTCAGGCATATAGTCACAATTCACTCAAGTTTGTCACTTTCCCACTGAGTTAACACAAAAAAATGAACATTTTTGTCAAGCAGAATGTAAAAAAAAGAAAGTTTTTGAAAAACGGGTATATCTTCACTTCAAAAGCTGATATTCACTATTAAATGACAATACAAGCGCATTGGACCAAACGAGACCATATATGCATTGCACTGTAATCTGAAGCTGTTCCCAGGCCAGAAACAAGCACAGCTTCACGTTCTGAGCTTAAAACCTCAAAAAAGCATGTTTTCATGAAAGTGCGTATAGCCACATTTTCAGGGCTCTAGCGCACTTCCTTACAGAGATAGAAGCATATTCTCTCCAATTCAGGCATATAGTCACAAGTCACTCAAGTTTGTCACTTTCCCACTGAGTTAACACAAAAAATGAACATTTTTGACAAGCAGAACTAAAAAAAAGAAAGTTTTTGAAAAAGTGCATATCTTCACTTCAGAAGCTTATACTCACTTTCAAATGGCCATACAAGCACATTGGACCAAACGGTACCATATATGCATTGCACTGTGATCTGAGGCTGATTCCAGGCCAGAAACACACAGATTCACGTTCTGAGCTTAAAACCACAAAGAAACGTGTTTTCATGAAAGTGCCTATGACCACAGTTTCAGCGTTCTAACAGGCTTCCTTTCAGAGAGAGAAGCATATTGACTAAAATTCAGTCATATATTCACAATACACTCGTTTGTCACTTTCCCACTGAGTTAACACAAAAAATGAACATTTTTGTAAGCAAAATTAAAAAAAAGAAAGTTTTTGAAAAAAGGGTATATCTTCACTTCAGAAGCCGATATTCACTTTCAAATGACAATACAAGCGCATTGGCCCAAACGAGACCATTTATGCATTGCACTGTGATCTGAAGCTGTTCCCAGACCAGAAACACGCACTGCTTCACGTTCTGAGCATTAAACCTCAAAGAAGCGTGTTTTCATGAAAGTGCTTATAGCCTCATTTTCAGCGCTCTAGCGCGCTTCCTGACAGAGATAGAAGCATATTCACTCCAATTCAGTCATGTAGTCACAATTCACTCGTTTGTCGCTTTTCCACTGTGAGTAACACACAGAATGAACATTTTTGACATGCAGAACTAAAAAAAAGAAAGTTTTTGAAAAAGTGCATATCTTCACTTCAGAAGCTTATATTCACTTTCAAATGGCCATACAAGCACATTGGGCCAAACGGTACCATACATGCATTGCACTGTGATCTGAAGCTGTTTCCAGGCCAGAAACACACAGATTCATGTTCTGAGCTTAAAACCACAAAAAATCGTGTTTTCATGAAAGTGCCTAGAGCCACAGTTATAGCGCTCTAACAGGCTGCCTTACAGAGATAGAAGCATATTCACTTCAATTCAGTCATATAGTCACAATTCACTCAAGTTTGTTACTATCGCACTGAGTAACATACAGAATGAACATTTTTGACATGCAGAACTAAAAAAAAAGAAAGTTTTTGAAAAATTGCATATCTTCACTTCAGAAGCTTATTCAATTCAATTCAATTCAATTTATTTTGTATAGCGCTTTTCACAGAGACTGTCACAAAGACGCTTTACAGTGAGAGTTTAAAGAAATAAAAAGGCAGTGCCCAGCCTATTCCCCACTACAGCAAATGAGGCAAAAAACTCCCAGTAGGGAGAAAAATCCTCCAACAGTGGTGAGAAAAAACTCCCCAGTGGGAAGAAATCTCAGGAGGAACCCGGCCAGAGTGGGGGAGCCCATCCTCCGCGGGCTAGCTAATTAAGAACAAAAAGTAAAATGGAGTGAAACGACAGAAGAGTTCCATTTAAGTCCATCTAAAGTGGCAACGGTAGCTTCAGAAAGTGGCAAGTCGAGGATGGTGCAGGACTGGACCAGGGCCAAACCGGATCGGATCAGGACAGCAGCAGCCAGCGCTCATGGTGAGGGACAGGGCTCATACGGTCCAGGACTCAGGGAAGTGGAAGGAAGATCCTCGGAAAGAGACACAGAAGAAAGGGGTGTGAGGCACTGGATAACTACTGCATGATAATAAAAGTACCGTCCTCTGGCATGTGCCAAGTGAGCCTGGTCAGGAAACAGTCAACACCCCTCCATCCACTTCCTGCAGCACAGAGGCCCAACACTTATTCCAGGCTGTTAGATCACTTTTCATTTTCTAAACAATAGTACCATATGGACCTCCCCGGTGACTAAGGCTATAGCAAGCCCCACTGGTGCCGTGTAAGTGCAATCTCAGTGCCACCGGTTCCACATGGATTTAAGCAATTTTAACGACCAAAAGCTAGTAACCTTCATCCATTTAATGCAGCGCAGAGGCCCTGAATTCCATCCGACCAAGGCTGCGTAATTTTTCAATCAAATACCACCAACACCATGTGGACCTACCCGGTGACTAAGGCCGTAGCAAGCCCACCGGTGCCGTGTAAGTGCTATCTCAGTGCCACCGGTTCCACATGGATTTGCGTAACACTACACCAGTACCATATGGACCTCCCCGGTGACTAAGGCTGTAACAAGCCCCACTGGCACCGTTAATGCATGCTCAGTGCCACCGGTTCCACATGGATTTACTTAACTCAGGCTTCCAATAGCTTATGAACCCATCAACTAGGTTTTAGTCAGTCCCATCCGAGCCAAGTAATGTTTTATACATAATGATCTAATCATGATCTAATCATAGGCTTGACTAAAAAGGTAAGTTTTTAGCCTACTCTTGAACACAGAGACTGTGTCTGAGGCCCGAATGTCCGTTGGGAGATTGTTCCACAAGATTGGGGCTTTGTAGGAGAATGCTCTCCCTCCAGATGTAACTCTAGATATAGTTGGAATTTTCAAATATCCAGCACCTTGTGAACAAAGTAATCTTGGAGGGGAGTAAGGAATGAGAAGTGCACGAAGATATTCTGGGGCCAAATCATTTAATGCTTTGTAGGTAAGCAGTAGAATTTTATATTCAATTCTAAATTTGACAGGCAGCCAGTGAAGATTTTTGAGTACTGGGCTAATGTGGTCATATTTCTTCGTCCTGGTCAGAACCCTAGCAGCAGCATTCTGCACTAATTGAAGGCGATTCAGGATAGAACTGGTGCAGCCTGACAGTAAAACGTTACAGTAATCCAGCCGAGAGGACACAAATGCATGAACCATTTTTTCGGCATCCTGAAGAGACAGCATTTTTCTCAGCTTAGATATATTTCTAAGTTGAAAGAAAGCCACTTTTATGATGTTGTTAATGTGACAGTGCAGAGAGAGTTCTGAATCAAGGGTGACACCAAGGTTTTTAACAACAGCTTTTGCAGAAACCCGGAGACTGTCGACATTGAGAGAAAACTTGAGGAATGTGTCTCTGAGTGATTTGGGACCAATTACCAATATTTCAGTTTTATCTGGATTTAAAGTGAGAAAATTCTGTGTCATCCATGCTTTAACAGCTTTAAGACACATCTCTAATCTAGTTAGTGGATCGATTTCACCTGGTTTAAAAGATATATAAAGCTGCGTGTCATCTGCATAACAATGGTACTTCACATCATAACTACTTATGATGCTTCCAAGGGGAAGCATGTATAAGGAAAACAGCAGAGGGCCCAGAACAGATCCTTGAGGTATTCCAAAATTCACCTTGGAATACTCAGAGGAATTACCATTTACTCTGACAAACTGACATCTATCAGAAAGATAGGACTTAAACCATGAAAGGGCGAGTCCAGAAATACCAACCAGATTTTCTAGCCTGTGAAGAAGAATATGGTGGTCTATCGTGTCGAAGGCAGCACTCAGATCTAGTAGGACAAGGACAGAGATGCGGCCACAGTCCATGAAGAGAAGTAGATCATTCATTACTACAGTGAGGGCTGTTTCAGTGCTATGATGTTTTCTAAAGCCAGATTGAAACCTATCATTTACCTTATTCGTTTGCAAGAAGCAAGTGAGCTGTTGGGCAACACATTTCTCAAGGATCTTGGATAGAAATGGAAGGTTTGAGATCGGCCTATAATTGGCCAAAACTGTTGGATCTAAATTTGGTTTTTTGAGTAGAGGCTTAATTTCAGCAATCTTAAATGAAGTCGGAATCAAACCTGAAATCAGGGAAGAATTGATTATGTGCAGAATTTGACTGCCAAGAATCGGCAGGAGTTCCTTCAGTAACTTACTTGGGATGGGATCTAAGAGACAAGTTGTTGATTTGGAAGTAGCGACCAGTTTGGCAAGTTCGCTCGGGGATATGGGAGAGAATTAATTAAATTGGGTTATATGCATAGCGTGAGGTTTTAAGTTAAGGCCTTCACCAACTGCCAGGGAAGCACTAATATTTTCTCTAATTTCAATTATTTTGCCACTAAAGAATTTTAGAAAATCATCACTGCTGCAGGATGGTGGAATTTGAGGGGAACTTGCAGCATGGTTGTTTGTTAATTTGGCCACTATTTTGAAAAAGAATCGAGGGTCATTTTTATTTTCCTGCATAAGATTTGCAAAATATGACGACCTAGCAACAGACAAAGCCTGCTTATACACAACAAGGCTCTCTTTCCAAGCACAATGGAATACCTGGAGTTTAGTGCAGCGCCATTTGCGTTCTAGTTGACGGGATTTTTGCTTTAGAGTCCGCGTCCGGTCAGTGTACCATGGGGCTGGTCTCTTATTCTGAGTAGCCTTTTTAAATTTCAATGGGGCAACTACATCAAGTGTACTACGGAGGGCATTAGCAAACTTACCTGCCATTTCATCAATACAGAGGGGGCTGGCTGGATAATCAAGATAAGTTGGTAGTACTTCAATGAATTGTGAAGATGTTGTGGCAGTAAAAGTACGACTTACGTACATCCTATTTTCTAATAATACAGGGTGGGCCAATTGTAGACTGGATGTTAAAAGAAAATGGTCCGATAAGCTGGGATTGTGTGAATGGATGTCAACTTTGGCAATCTCAACACCAAAGCTTAAGATCAGGTCTAAAGTATGACCATGAATGTGTGTTGGGCCAATGACACTCTGAGTGAAGCCAACCGATTCCACAAGATTAGTAAAGATGGATGTTGAAGAATTATCTACCCTCTCGAAATGCAGGTTAAAATCACCCAAAATAACAATTCTATCATAGCTTAAAACTAATTCAGAAAGGAACTGCGAGAAATCATGCATGAAGCCAGAATATTGACCGGGTGGCCTATAGACTATCACCAGAGCAATAGACCAAGAAGGGATGGAGTTCATACTTGCATCAAGATATGAGAAATTCATTAATAGTACCTCAAATGAATCAAATTTATGTTGCAGTTTGGGCACAGAGTGAAAGGAGTCATTATAAATAACAGCGACGGCCCCTCCTTTCCGGTCAAGACGGGGGTTATGAGCAAATATAAAACCAGGTGGAGAAGCTTCATTCAAAGAGGTGTTTTCATCTGATTTCAGCCAAGTTTCTGTAAGGCATAGTACATCAAGACTATAATCAGAGATTAATTCGTTCACAAGAGCTGCTTTCGAGTTAAGCGACCTTATATTAAGTAGACCAAATTTGAGAGAGGGTTTTGAATTCATATATGGGTTAATATAGTTTGTTTCAATGAAGGTCAGGTTTTTGTGGACCACACCACGATTCTTCCTTTTTAATTTTATTGGGATTCGGGGAACAGACACCGTCTCTATTAAATTTGACCTAAACAATGATTTATCAGGAGTAACTGTATAAAATGCCTGCGATCTAGAGTGGACACTTGGCAGTCAATTGCACTGGTTTAAACAGTAGGTAAAATTTTTTGACAAAAGGACGGTGCCCTCTCGAGAAGGATGAACACCGTCCCTCCTCAAAAGGCCAGGTCTGCGCCAGAAAGTTCGCCAATTATCTATGAAGCCAACATTATTTTCTGCGCACCACTCAGACAACCAACGATTGAGTGAATCTAATCTGCTGTACATTTCGTCACGACATCGGATCGAATATGGCCCAGATACAGTCACCGAATGCGACAGTTTCTTAGCTTGGGCGCAGACAGACTTAAAACCACTTTTCGTTATCTCCGATTGTCTTAAACGAATGTCATTTGTACCAGCGTGGATAATTATTTTGGAATACTTGTGTTTACCCTTCTCAAGTAATTTCAAATTAGCTTCGATGGCCGTGACACGAGCGCCGGGAATACAGTTTACTGCAGTAGCTGGTTCAAACACCCTAACATTTCTCACTATTGAATCGCCGATAATTAGTGTGTTTTCTGGTACTGGTTCATACAACTGTCGATCTATGAGGGGAGCGAATGAATTAGATTGTTCGACAGGAGAGAGAACAGGTAGCTGTACGTGTTTCTTTCCCCTCCGTTTACCTCTAACTGTTACGAATGTGTCCTGCTGCGGAGACGCTACCACAGCAGGCATGGAGTAGGAAACCGAAAGAGAACTAATATTAGCGAAAATATCAGGCTGGACAGAGAAAGAGTCAATGAACTCCTCATTGGCCCGAATATTCTGAAGAGTCTCGATACGAGCTTCCAACTCCAGAATCTTTTCGGCTATTTTGGCATAGGCAATGCATTTCTTACAAGTGTAAGTGCCACTGAGGGTGGAAGTGTCGTAACAAAACATACCACATTCAGAACACAAGACGGGAAAAGACACCGGGGAACAAGGAGAAGCAGCCATGGTTACTTACACGAGATAGGTGCCGATGAGGTTTGTCAGGCCGAGTCAGAAAGTTGACCTCGGACGTCTTGATGGAAATTTGCGGGAGAAAAATTCAAATTTCCAGGGAATCAGAAACTACAGTCTCCAGAGAGTTTATGAGGTTTTAAAACGGCTAATTATTTAAATATTAAATATTGAGGAAAATGCTCGCGCGGCAGGTGCTGCGAGTCAATCGTATGCCAACGGGAAGACAGGAAACAGGAAACGATGAGGTCACGATCTAGCCAGGAAACAGTCGCAAAAAAGATAAAGTGAATATAAAAGTTATATTCACTTCCAAATGGCCATACAAGCACATTGGACCAAACGATACCAAATATTCAGTGCACTGTGATCTGAAGGAGTTACCAGGCCAGAAACACACATAGATTTGCGTTTTGAGCTTAGAACCTGTGATGTGAAGTACCATTGTTATGCAGATGACACGCAGCTTTATATATCTTTTAAACCAGGTGAAATCGATCCACTAACTAGATTAGAGATGTGTCTTAAAGCTGTTAAAGCATGGATGACACAGAATTTTCTCACTTTAAATCCAGATAAAACTGAAATATTGGTAATTGGTCCCAAATCACTCAGAGACACATTCCTCAAGTTTTCTCTCAATGTCGACAGTCTCCGGGTTTCTGCAAAAGCTGTTGTTAAAAACCTTGGTGTCACCCTTGATTCAGAACTCTCTCTGCACTGTCACATTAACAACATCATAAAAGTGGCTTTCTTTCATCTTAGAAATATATCTAAGCTGAGAAAAATGCTGTCTCTTCAGGACGCCGAAAAAATGGTTCATGCATTTGTGTCCTCTCGGCTGGATTACTGTAACGTTTTACTGTCAGGCTGCACCAGTTCTATCCTGAATCGCCTTCAATTAGTGCAGAATGCTGCTGCTAGGGTTCTGACCAGGACGAAGAAATATGACCACATTAGCCCAGTACTCAAAAATCTTCACTGGCTGCCTGTCAAATTTAGAATTGAATATAAAATTCTACTGCTTACCTACAAAGCCTTAAATGATTTGGCCCCAGAATATCTTAGTGCACTTCTCATTCCTTACTCCCCTCCAAGATTACTTCGTTCACAAGGTGCTGGATATTTGAAAATTCCAACTATATCTAGAGTTACATCTGGAGGGAGAGCATTCTCCTACAAAGCCCCAATCTTGTGGAACAATCTCCCAACGGACATTCGGGCCTCAGACACAGTCTCTGTGTTCAAGAGTAGGCTAAAAACTTACCTTTTTAGTCAAGCCTATGATTAGATCATGATTAGATCATTATGTATAAAACATTACTTGGCTCGGATGGGACTGACTAAAACCTAGTTGATGGGTTCATAAGCTATTGGAAGCCTGAGTTAAGTAAATCCATGTGGAACCGGCGGCACTGAGCATGCATTAACGGTGCCAGTGGGGCTTGTTACAGCCTTAGTCACCGGGGAGGTCCATATGGTACTGGTGTAGTGTTACGCAAATCCATGTGGAACCGGTGGCACTGAGATAGCACTTACACGGCACCGGTGGGCTTGCTACGGCCTTAGTCACCGGGTAGGTCCACATGGTGTTGGTGGTATTTGATTGAAAAATTACGCAGCCTTGGACGGATGGAATTCAGGGCCTCTGCGCTGCATTAAATGGATGAAGGTTACTAGCTTTTGGTCGTTAAAATTGCTTAAATCCATGTGGAACCGGTGGCACTGAGATTGCACTTACACGGCACCAGTGGGGCTTGCTATAGCCTTAGTCACCGGGGAGGTCCATATGGTACTATTGTTTAGAAAATGAAAAGTGATCTAACAGCCTGGAATAAGTGTTGGGCCTCTGTGCTGCAGGAAGTGGATGGAGGGGTGTTGACTGTTTCCTGACCAGGCTCACTTGGCACATGCCAGAGGACGGTACTTTTATTATCATGCAGTAGTTATCCAGTGCCTCACACCCCTTTCTTCTGTGTCTCTTTCCGAGGATCTTCCTTCCACTTCCCTGAGTCCTGGACCGTATGAGCCCTGTCCCTCACCATGAGCGCTGGCTGCTGCTGTCCTGCTGTCCTGATCCGATCCGGTTTGGCCCTGGTCCAGTCCTGCACCATCCTCGACTTGCCACTTTCTGAAGCTACCGTTGCCACTTTAGATGGACTTAAATGGAACTCTTCTGTCGTTTCACTCCATTTTACTTTTTGTTCTTAATTAGCTAGCCCGCGGAGGATGGGCTCCCCCACTCTGGCCGGGTTCCTCCTGAGATTTCTTCCCACTGGGGAGTTTTTTCTCACCACTGTTGGAGGATTTTTCTCCCTACTGGGAGTTTTTTGCCTCATTTGCTGTAGTGGGGAATAGGCTGGGCACTGCCTTTTTATTTCTTTAAGCTCTCACTGTAAAGCGTCTTTGTGACAGTCTCTGTGAAAAGCGCTATACAAAATAAATTGAATTGAATTGAACCTCAAAAAATCGTGTTTTCATGAAAGTGCCTATAGCCACAGTTTCAGCGCTCTAACAGGCTTCCTTACAGAGATAGAAGCATATTCACTCCAATTCAGTCATATCGTCACAATTCACTCAAGTTTGTCTCTTTTCCACTGAGTTAACACAAAAAATGAACATTTTTGTCAAGCAGAACTTAAAAAAAAAAGAAAGTTTTTGAAAAAAGGGTATATCTTCACTTCAAAAGCTGATATTCACTTTCAAAAGACAATACAAGCGCATTGGACCACAGGAGACCATATATGCATTGCACTGTGATCTGAAGCTGTTCCCAGGCCAGAAACACGCACTGCTTCACGAGTTGAGCTTTAAACCTCAAAGAAGCGTGTTTTCATGAAAGTGCGTATAGCCACATTTTCAGCGTTCTAGCGCGCTTTCTTACAGAGATAGAAGCATATTCACTCCAATTCAGTCATGTAGTCACAATCCACTCAAGTTTGTAACTTTCCCACTGAGTTAACACAAAAAAATGAACATTTTTGTCAAGCAGAATGTAAAAAAAAGAAAGTTTTTGAAAAACGGGTATATCTTCACTTCCATAGCTGATATTCACTATTAAATGACAATACAAGCGCATTGGACCAAACGAGACCATATATGCATTGCACTGTAATCTGAAGCTGTTCCCAGGCCAGAAACAAGCACAGCTTCACGTTCTGAGCTTAAAACCTCAAAAAAGCATGTTTTCATGAAAGTGCGTATAGCCACATTTTCAGGGCTCTAGCGCACTTCCTTACAGAGATAGAAGCATATTCTCTCCAATTCAGGCATATAGTCCCAAGTCACTCAAGTTTGTCACTTTCCCACTGAGTTAACACAAAAAATGAACATTTTTGACAAGCAGAACTAAAAAAAAGAAAGTTTTTGAAAAAGTGCATATCTTCACTTCAGAAGCTTATATTCACTTTCAAATGGCCATACAAGCACATTGGACCAAATGGTACCATATATGCATTGCACTGTGATCTGAGGCTGATTCCAGGCCAGAAACACACAGATTCACGTTCTGAGCTTAAAACCACAAAGAAACGTGTTTTCATGAAAGTGCCTATGACCACAGTTTCAGCGCTCTAACAGGCTTCCTTTCAGAGAGAGAAGCATATTGACTCCAATTCAGTCATATATTCACAATACACTCGTTAGTCACTTTCCCACTGAGTTAACACAAAAAATGAACATTTTTGTAAGCAAAATTAAAAAAAAGAAAGTTTTTGAAAAAAGGGGATATCTTCACTTCAAAAGCTGATATTCACTTTCAAAAGACAATACAAGCGCATTGGACCAAAGGAGACTATATATGCATTGCACTGTGATCTGAAGCTGTTCCCAGGCCAGAAACACGCACAGCTTCATGTTCTGAGCTTAAAACCTAAAAAAAAGCATGTTTTCATGGAAGTGCGTATAGCCACATTTTCAGCCGTCTAGCGCGCTTCCTAACAGAGATAGAAGCATATTCACTCCAATTCAGTCATGTAGTCACAATTCACTCGTTTGTCGCTTTTCCACTGTGAGTAACACACAGAATGAACATTTTTGACATGCAGAACTAAAAAAAAAGAAAGATTTTGAAAAAGTGCATATCTTCACTTCAGAAGCTTATGTTCACTTTCAAATGGCCAGACAAGCACATTGGACAAAACGGTACCATATATGCATTGCACTGTGATCTGAAGCTGTTTCCAGGCCAGAAACACACACATTCACGTTCTGAGCTTAAAACCACAAAGAAAAGTGTTTTCATGAAAGTGCCTATAGCCACAGTTTCAGCGCTCTAACAGGCTTCCTTACAGAGATAGAAGCATATTCACTCCAGTTCAGTCATATAGTCACAATTCCCTCAAGTTTGTTACTTTCCCACTGAGTTAACACACAGAATGAACATTTTTGACAAGCAGAACTAAAAAAAAGGAAGTTTTTGAAAAAGTGCATATCTTCACTTCAGAAGCTTATATTCACTTTCAAATGGCCATACAAGCACATTGGACCAAACGGTACCATATATGCATTGCACTGTGATCTGAGGCTGATTCCAGGCCAGAAACACACAGATTCACGTTCTGAGCTTAAAACCACAAAGAAACGTGTTTTCATGAAAGTGCCTATGACCACAGTTTCAGCGCTTTAACAGGCTTCCTTTCAGAGAGAGAAGCATATTGACTCTAATTCAGTCATATATTCACAATACACTCGTTAGTCACTTTCCCACTGAGTTAACACAAAAAATGAACATTTTTGTAAGCAAAATTAAAAAAAAGAAAGTTTTTGAAAAAAGGGGATATCTTCACTTCAAAAGCTGATATTCAATTTCAAAAGACAATACAAGCGCATTGGACCAAAGGAGACTATATATGCATTGCACTGTGATCTGAAGCTGTTCCAAGGCCAGAAACACGCACTGCTTCACGTTCTGAGCTTTAAACCTCAAAGAAGCGTGTTTTCATGAAAGTGCGTATAGCCACATTTTCAGCGCTCTAGCGCGCTTCCTTACAGAGATAGAAGCATATTCACTCCAATTCAGGCATATTGTCACAATTAACTCGTTTGTCGCTTTTCCACTGTGAGTAACACACAGAATGAACATTTTTGACAAGCAGAACTAAAGAAAAGAAAGTTTTTGAAAAAGTGCAGATCTTCACTGCAGAAGCTTATAGTCACTTCTAAATGGCCATACAAGCACATTGGACAAAACGATACCATATATTCATTGCAATGTGATCTGAGGGATTTATCAGGCCAGAAAAACACATAGATTTGCGTTTTGAGCTTAGAACCTCAAATAATCGTATTTTCATGAAAGTGCGTATAGCCACATTGTCAGCGCTCTAGCTCGCTTCCTTACAGAGATAGGAGCATATTCTCTACAATTCAGTCATGTAGTTACAATTCACTCGTTTGTCGCTTTTCCACTGTGAGTAACACACAGAATGAACATTTTTGACATGCAGAACTAAAAAAAAGAAAGTTTTTGAAAAAGTGCATATCTTCACTTCAGAAGCTTATATTCACTTTCAAATGGCCATACAAGCACATTGGACCAAACGGTACCATATTTGCATTGCACTGTGATCTGAAGCTGTTTCCAGGCCAGAAACACACAGATTCACGTTCTGAGCTTAAAACCACAAAAAATCGTGTTTTCATGAAAGTGCCTATAGCCACAGTTTCAGCGCTCTAACAGGCTTCCTTACAGAGATAGAAGCATATTCACTCCAATTCAGTCATATCGTCACACTTCACTCAAGTTTGTTACTTTCCCACTGAGTTAACACACAGAATGAACATTTTTGACATGCAGAACTAAAAAAAAAGAAAGTTTTTGAAAAAGTGCATATCTTCACTTCAGAAGCTGATATTCACTTTCAAATGGCCATACAAGCACATTGGACCAAACGGTACCATATATGCATTGCACTGTGATCTGAAGCTGTTTCCAGGCCAGAAACACACATATTCACGTTGTGAGATTAGAACCTCAAAGAAACATATTTTCATGAAAGAGCCTATAACCACAGTTTCAGCGCTCTAACAGGCTTCCTTAGAGAGATGGAAGCATATTCTCTCCAATTCAGGCATATAGTCACAATTCACTCAAGTTTCTCTCTTTTCCACTGTGAGTAACACAAAAAATGAACATTTTTGTCAAGCAGAATTTAAAAAAAAGAAAGTTTTTGAAAAACGGGTATATCTTCACTTCCATAGCTGATATTCACTATTAAATGACAATACAAGCGCATTGGACCAAACGAGACCATATATGCATTGCACTGTAATCTGAAGCTGTTCCCAGGCCAGAAACAAGCACAGCTTCACGTTCTGAGCTTAAAACCTCAAAAAAGCATGTTTTCATGAAAGTGCGTATAGCCACATTTTCAGGGCTCTAGCGCACTTCCTTACAGAGATAGAAGCATATTCTCTCCAATTCAGGCATATAGTCACAAGTCACTCAAGTTTGTCACTTTCCCACTGAGTTAACACAAAAAATGAACATTTTTGACAAGCAGAACTAAAAAAAAGAAAGTTTTTGAAAAAGTGCATATCTTCACTTCAGAAGCTTATATTCACTTTCAAATGGCCATACAAGCACATTGGACCAAATGGTACCATATATGCATTGCACTGTGATCTGAGGCTGATTCCAGGCCAGAAACACACAGATTCACGTTCTGAGCTTAAAACCACAAAGAAACGTGTTTTCATGAAAGTGCCTATGACCACAGTTTCAGCGCTCTAACAGGCTTCCTTTCAGAGAGAGAAGCATATTGACTCCAATTCAGTCATATATTCACAATACACTCGTTAGTCACTTTCCCACTGAGTTAACACAAAAAATGAACATTTTTGTAAGCAAAATTAAAAAAAAGAAAGTTTTTGAAAAAAGGGGATATCTTCACTTCAAAAGCTGATATTCACTTTCAAAAGACAATACAAGCGCATTGGACCAAAGGAGACTATATATGCATTGCACTGTGATCTGAAGCTGTTCCCAGGCCAGAAACACGCACAGCTTCATGTTCTGAGCTTAAAACCTAAAAAAAAGCATGTTTTCATGGAAGTGCGTATAGCCACATTTTCAGCCGTCTAGCGCGCTTCCTTACAGAGATAGAAGCATATTCACTCCAATTCAGTCATGTAGTCACAATTCACTCGTTTGTCGCTTTTCCACTGTGAGTAACACACAGAATGAACATTTTTGACATGCAGAACTAAAAAAAAAGAAAGATTTTGAAAAAGTGCATTTCTTCACTTCAGAAGCTTATGTTCACTTTCAAATGGCCAGACAAGCACATTGGACAAAACGGTACCATATATGCATTGCACTGTGATCTGAAGCTGTTTCCAGGCCAGAAACACACACATTCACGTTCTGAGCTTAAAACCACAAAGAAAAGTGTTTTCATGAAAGTGCCTATAGCCACAGTTTCAGCGCTCTAACAGGCTTCCTTACAGAGATAGAAGCATATTCACTCCAGTTCAGTCATATAGTCACAATTCCCTCAAGTTTGTTACTTTCCCACTGAGTTAACACACAGAATGAACATTTTTGACAAGCAGAACTAAAAAAAAGGAAGTTTTTGAAAAAGTGCATATCTTCACTTCAGAAGCTTATATTCACTTTCAAATGGCCATACAAGCACATTGGACCAAACGGTACCATATATGCATTGCACTGTGATCTGAGGCTGATTCCAGGCCAGAAACACACAGATTCACGTTCTGAGCTTAAAACCACAAAGAAACGTGTTTTCATGAAAGTGCCTATGACCACAGTTTCAGCGCTTTAACAGGCTTCCTTTCAGAGAGAGAAGCATATTGACTCTAATTCAGTCATATATTCACAATACACTCGTTAGTCACTTTCCCACTGAGTTAACACAAAAAATGAACATTTTTGTAAGCAAAATTAAAAAAAAGAAAGTTTTTGAAAAAAGGGGATATCTTCACTTCAAAAGCTGATATTCAATTTCAAAAGACAATTGTTATGTGCTGTGTGTTTGGGATTTGTCTTTCTTTTGCACTTCCCTGCCTTTCCCCTGCCATCACCATCCACCAAGTCCTGCCTCCCAGACCACACCCTTCAAGCCCCGCCTTCACCAGTCCCAGAGCCACCTCATCATTCAAATCAACCAACCAGAACCCGCCACCTCCTTTAAAAGACCTGGACTGTTTGCTCTTCGAGAGATTTTTGCTTTGGTTTTTCTCAATTGCCCTTTCGTGTCTTGTGATCCAGTGTCTTAGTTGTGTTATCCATTATATGTTTCATTGTTGTTTATGTACACTGCCAAGCCTTGGGACAGGTAAGACTGGGAGCTCCTATACATATGCCCGTAGGCTATGTTAATGTATAGACACACTAGTCTTTAGGGGTGGTTGCCAACCGATGTACGTTATTGCTAGACAGAGTAGTTAGGCTTTTGTTTGTAACATTAGTGTAGAAAACTCTTGGTGTTAGTTAGCTTGTTTTGGTTATTTTGGCAACATCCAGCGTCCTTTGACTCTGGTAGTGTGTGTCTTGACTGTCTTTATGTATCCAACCCCTGTATATCCAGCCACAATCAGTAAACACTTGAGCACTAGTCTCTGCATTGTTTGTGTTATTATTATTTTTTCTGTTTTCCCACCTATTACCCATTTTAACACCTTCTGGCCCATTCCACCACAACCAGTTACCTACCCCCATGCACCCCTAGGTCCATGGGGGTTGTAACATATTTGGGGGCTCGTCCGGGAGCGATTGTGATAGGCTGGTAGTAATAGATTTCTGTTACAGAAAAATAATATTGTGTGGTTGGTTGTTGTACAGTAGTGTCGTAGGAAAATGGCTACTTTTGACATTCAAGCCTTTCTAAACAACCCGACTAGTGAAGCACTGGATCAGTGTCGCAAAATTGACCTGCTTCAAATAGCAGAGCATGTGGGTTTTGTGGTATCTCGTGCTCTCCGGAAGGGAGAGATTAAATCGCAGGTGAGGGACAAGTTGGTGGAATTAAAAATTCTTACCTCGCCTATTGCTGTTTGTCCTCCTGGTCAGCCTGTTGTGTCACCTTTTAAGCCTGTGGTGAGGCCAGAGTGGCCTCAGGGTGCTGGAATTTCTACTTCTATGGAAGTGAAGGAGGAGGGTCCTCGGACAACCCCTCCACCTACATTGCCTAGGTTTGAGCCATTCTCGCCAAGTTTTTACGGGTCAGGGAGTGATCCAAGACTAAAGGTCCGTATTGCCCGGTTGAAGCTTGAAGCAGAGGAGAAGGCTCATAAGGCACAGGCTGAGGCACAGAGACAGGAACAGGAATTTCAGCTAGCGATGCGCAAGCTGGAATTAGAGGCGCAGGTTAAGATGCGGCAGTTGGAGTTGCAAAATGCCGCTGAAAAGAGTTCCACCGTGGTAACCTCAGATATATCCCCACCGCTTGGTTTTGCTGGCTATGATGTCAGGAGACATGTGGCTCTACCCTCTTTCAGGGAAACAGAGGTAGATGCCTACTTTCAAACATTTGAACGTTTGGCTGCAGCACTGAAGTGGCCCAAAGAAATTTGGACAACCTTGCTACAGTGCAAGCTAATAGGAAAAGCTCAGGAAGTGATGGCTACGCTAACTCTTGAGGAGAGTATGGATTATGAGACTGTAAAAGCTGCCATCCTTCGTGTTTACGAATTGGTCCCTGAAGCTTACAGACAGAAATTTAGAAATAAGAAAAAGACATCTGCCCAATCATTTGTGGAGTTCGCTAGAGAGAAGGGAGTTCTGTTTGATAAATGGTGTGCTGCGAGTAAGGTGGACAACTTTGAGACTCTTCGGGAATTAATTTTGCTGGAAGAGTTTAAAAGTTGTGCTCCTGAACGCCTGGTTGTGTATCTAAATGAACAGAAGGTGATGTCCTTATCTGAAGCTGCAATATTTGCAGATGAGTTCACACTCACTCACAAAAACGTGTTTAGTGCTCCACATGAAGTGAAAACTAGTGTTTCCAGCAGTACTAAAGATGGTGAACCTCCTAAAGATTACAAATCTTCACCAACACGGTATAAAGAGCAACGTACTTGTTTTTATTGTCATAAAGTAGGACATGTCATTGCCAATTGCCGTGCTGCTGCAAAGAAAAATGCTGAATCAACTAAGCCTACAGGTTTTGTTAGAACAGTTAATCAATCAACTCCTGAGTTAAATGGCCCTGAAAATAAACCTGAGGAAGGTTTTAAGCCGTTTATATTTGAAGGTTTTGTTTCTGTTTCCGGTGAACCGACTGAGCAAAAACCTGTGCGCATTTTAAGAGACACAGGAGCTTCGCAATCTTTTGTGTTGGCTGATGTGCTTGCAATATCAGATGCGACATATAGTGGCGCTAATGTGATAGTACAGGGAATTGACATGACTTTCCTCACTGTTCCGTTACACAAAGTGCATGTAAAGACTGAATTAGTCACTGGTTATTTTAATGTGGCTGTACGGACCGCTTTGCCAGTACCAGGCGTTGAATTCATTATGGGAAACGATATTGCCGGCGGTAAAGTGCGTCCAGTACTGGAGATTGTAAATAAACCCGTCTCGTGCACAATGCCCGTGTCTAAATCACTTCCTAATGTTTTCCCTGCTTGTGCGCTCACTAGAGCTCAATCAAAGAAATGGGGCGAGGAAGTTGATTTATCGCAATCTATTTTAGCGTCCACTTTTGCGGAGGAAATTCCTTTCACAAAACTTAAAGTGCCCCGTGTAGAAACGGAAGCATGTGCAGAGAAAGAACCCCGATATTTTGGTGATAAAGATAAATTATCCACGGAGCTTACCTCAATTGAATTACCTGTTAGTCGCGAACAACTTGTTGTTGCTCAGAAAAGTGACTCGTCCTTGCGTTATTGCTTTGAGATGGTGGTTAATCCTGATGCTTTGAAGGAAAAGTCAATCGCTTACTTTCTGGATGATGGGCTGTTAATGCGGAAGTGGTCGACTTCGTTAACTATGGGAGCTGAGTGGGGTGTGGTTTTTCAAATTGTGGTACCTGCCCAGTATCGACCGCAAGTCCTATTGTTGGCACATGAAAATCCATGGTCCGGTCATTTGGGAGTCAGAAAAACCTACAATCGTGTGTTGAGGCATTTCTTTTGGCCAGGACTTAAAAGTGACGTGGTAAAACATTGTCGGTCTTGTCACACCTGTCAGGTCACAGGGAAACCTAACCAGGTTGTTCCGCCGGCTCCACTCTGTCCAATTCCAGTACTGGGAGAGCCCTTTCAACACGTTATAGTTGATTGTGTGGGTCCGCTTCCTCGGACTAAGTCTGGTCAACAATTCCTGCTCACTATATTGTGTACAGCGACTAGATTTCCAGAAGCCATTCCATTGCGAACGATTACAACTAAAAATGTGATCAAAGCGTTGACCAAATTTTTTTCTTTCGTGGGATTTCCGCGAGTTATCCAAACGGATCAGGGCACAAATTTCCTCTCAAAACAGTTTAAACAATTTCGACAGTCCTTGGCTATTAAGCACCAGATATCAAGCGCGTATCACCCCGAGAGTCAGGGGGCGTTGGAGCGCTGGCATCAAACCCTAAAATCGGCTCTCCGCAAATTTTGTTTGGAGACGGGGAATTGTTGGGATGAAGGCGTCCCATTCATTCTGTTCGCGTTAAGAGAGGCGGTACAGGAATCGTTAGGGTTCAGTCCGGCTGAATTGGTATTTGGACATACTGTTCGGGGTCCGTTAAAAGTTTTAAAGGAACGATTTGTGTCTGATTCGAATTCTAAATCTAATGTGTTGGATTACGTTAGCCAGATTCGAGAGAAATTGCAGCAAGCTTGCTCTCTTGCTAAAGAATCGCTGTCTTCTGCTCAGGGTAAAATGAAGCGTCGATTCGACTGGAAGGCTGTTGCTCGCTCATTTAAACCTGGTGACAAGGTTCTTGTTTTATTGCCAATAGCTGGATCTGCTTTGTCTGCACGTTTTTCAGGTCCCTACGAGGTGGAGGACAAACTCAGTGAAAGCAACTATGTAATCCGAACACCCGACCGAAAGCGTCAGTCCCGTGTGTGCCACATTAATATGCTTAAAGCATATATAGATCGAGAGTCACCTCCGTCAGAGAGCGTAAGAACAGTTCTTCAAGTGTCCCAAGTCTCTAAAGTTGACCCTGTACTTGATGACTCCGGTTTTAATTGTGGGGAGGATGAGGATGGCCTTGTCCTTAGAAATGCACCTCAGCAGTGTGCAAGACTCTCCAATTCGGAGACCTTGGCAGATTTGTCGTCACACCTTGCCCATTTATCCGATAATCAGAGATTCGATATTGTTACCCTAATCCGTGAGTTTCAATGTCTTTTTGGTGACACTCCCTCACAGACTACCGTTACACATCATGACATTGATGTGAACGGTGCCGCTCCTATTAGGCAACACCCATATCGGGCTAATATTGCCAAGCGGGAGGTTATGAAGCGGGAAGTAAAATACCTGCTTGACAATAACTTGGCTAAGCATAGCGCAAGTCCATGGAGCTCGCCTTGCATTCTTGTGCCGAAACCTGATGGTACATCACGTTTCTGCACAGATTTTAGAAAAGTCAATGCCGTTACGGTACCAGACTCCTATCCTCTACCGAGAATGGAGGACTGCATTGACAATATTGGGGCGGCTAAATATGTCACTAAACTAGATTTATTGAAGGGGTATTGGCAAGTGCCATTAACTCCGCGCGCGTCTGAGATTTCCGCGTGTGTTACTCCTGATAATTTTATCCAATATAATGTTTTGGCTTTCGGGCTTAGAAACGCTCCAGCCACCTTTCAGCGACTAGTGAATACAATTCTTATGGGTATCCCAAATTGTTATGCGTATTTGGATGACTTGGTGGTTAAGTCAGACAATTGGGCTGACCACGTCTCTGCACTACGCTGCGTATTCGAGAGGCTAGCGCAAACAACGCTTACTTTGAATCTCGCCAAGTGCGAGTTTGGCAAAGCAACTGTAACTTACTTGGGAAAGCAAGTAGGTTATGGCCAAGTACGGCCAGTTGCACAAAAAGTTGCTGCCATTGCTAGTTTCCCAGCGCCTACAACTAGGCGTGAATTGCGTCGATTCCTCGGTATGGCAGGATACTATCGAAGTTTCTGCAGGAACTTCTCCACTGTAGTCGCTCCGTTAACGAGTGTGCTTAGCACAAAGAAACCCTTTGCCTGGACCTCTGATTGTCAGAATGCTTTTGAGGCTGTAAAGCTTTTGTTATGCAGTGCGCCTGTACTCGCCGCCCCAAACTTTGCGAAACCGTTTAAGTTAGAGGTTGATGCAAGTGCTCTGGGAGCTGGTGCAGTACTGTTACAAGAAGATGCCGATGGACTTGATCACCCCGTCAGTTTCTTCTCGCGTAAATTCAATAAAAATCAAATGAATTATAGTACCATCGAGAAGGAGGCACTTGCATTATTGTTAGCCCTACAGTTCTTTGAAGTGTACGTGGGTTCAAGTTCCACTCCTGTTGAAGTCTTCACTGACCACAACCCTTTAGTTTTTTTATCCCGGATGTTTAATCAAAACCAGCGCCTAATGCGTTGGTCGCTGATTTTACAGCAATTTAACTTAACCATCCAACATAAAAAGGGAAGTGAAAATGTGCTGGCTGACGCATTGTCTCGTGGCTTTAGCTAATTAAGAAACACCTGGGTATATTGGATACATTGGATCCTGTCTCCTGTAACAGAACAAAACAATTGTGTTGGTTAAAAATAAAAAGGTGATTGGACTGTTACATTCTGTATTGTATTGATTTGACTTGTTGTAGACTATTGCTGCAATATAGCCAATAGATGTAGATTTGGTTGTTTAAAAACAAACAATTGTATAGGTTTTGGGTAATTTTGAGAGAACTTGCTCATTCCCTTTGTTGTTGTAAACTAACGTTAAATGTATTAAGTTAGTTCTTAAGGGGGGAAGTGTTATGTGCTGTGTGTTTGGGATTTGTCTTTCTTTTGCACTTCCCTGCCTTTCCCCTGCCATCACCATCCACCAAGTCCTGCCTCCCAGACCACACCCTTCAAGCCCCGCCTTCACCAGTCCCAGAGCCACCTCATCATTCAAATCAACCAACCAGAACCCGCCACCTCCTTTAAAAGACCTGGACTGTTTGCTCTTCGAGAGATTTTTGCTTTGGTTTTTCGCAATTGCCCTTTCGTGTCTTGTGATCCAGTGTCTTAGTTGTGTTATCCATTATATGTTTCATTGTTGTTTATGTACACTGCCAAGCCTTGGGACAGGTAAGACTGGGAGCTCCTATACATATGCCCGTAGGCTATGTTAATGTATAGACACACTAGTCTTTAGGGGTGGTTGCCAACCGATGTACGTTATTGCTAGACAGAGTAGTTAGGCTTTTGTTTGTAACATTAGTGTAGAAAACTCTTGGTGTTAGTTAGCTTGTTTTGGTTATTTTGGCAACATCCAGCGTCCTTTGACTCTGGTAGTGTGTGTCTTGACTGTCTTTATGTATCCAACCCCTGTATATCCAGCCACAATCAGTAAACACTTGAGCACTAGTCTCTGCATTGTTTGTGTTATTATTATTTTTTCTGTTTTCCCACCTATTACCCATTTTAACACCTTCTGGCCCATTCCACCACAACCAGTTACCTACCCCCATGCACCCCTAGGTCCATGGGGGTTGTAACAACAATACAAGCGCATTGGACCAAAGGAGACTATATATGCATTGCACTGTGATCTGAAGCTGTTCCAAGGCCAGAAACACGCACTGCTTCACGTTCTGAGCTTTAAACCTCAAAGAAGCGTGTTTTCATGAAAGTGCGTATAGCCACATTTTCAGCGCTCTAGCGCGCTTCCTTACAGAGATAGAAGCATATTCACTCCAATTCAGGCATATTGTCACAATTAACTCGTTTGTCGCTTTTCCACTGTGAGTAACACACAGAATGAACATTTTTGACAAGCAGAACTAAAGAAAAGAAAGTTTTTGAAAAAGTGCAGATCTTCACTGCAGAAGCTTATAGTCACTTCTAAATGGCCATACAAGCACATTGGACAAAACGATACCATATATTCATTGCAATGTGATCTGAGGGATTTATCAGGCCAGAAAAACACATAGATTTGCGTTTTGAGCTTAGAACCTCAAATAATCGTATTTTCATGAAAGTGCGTATAGCCACATTGTCAGCGCTCTAGCTCGCTTCCTTACAGAGATAGGAGCATATTCTCTACAATTCAGTCATGTAGTTACAATTCACTCGTTTGTCGCTTTTCCACTGTGAGTAACACACAGAATGAACATTTTTGACATGCAGAACTAAAAAAAAGAAAGTTTTTGAAAAAGTGCATATCTTCACTTCAGAAGCTTATATTCACTTTCAAATGGCCATACAAGCACATTGGACCAAACGGTACCATATATGCATTGCACTGTGATCTGAAGCTGTTTCCAGGCCAGAAACACACAGATTCACGTTCTGAGCTTAAAACCACAAAAAATCGTGTTTTCATGAAAGTGCCTATAGCCACAGTTTCAGCGCTCTAACAGGCTTCCTTACAGAGATAGAAGCATATTCACTCCAATTCAGTCATATCGTCACACTTCACTCAAGTTTGTTACTTTCCCACTGAGTTAACACACAGAATGAACATTTTTGACATGCAGAACTAAAAAAAAAGAAAGTTTTTGAAAAAGTGCATATCTTCACTTCAGAAGCTGATATTCACTTTCAAATGGCCATACAAGCACATTGGACCAAACGGTACCATATATGCATTGCACTGTGATCTGAAGCTGTTTCCAGGCCAGAAACACACATATTCACGTTGTGAGATTAGAACCTCAAAGAAACATATTTTCATGAAAGAGCCTATAACCACAGTTTCAGCGCTCTAACAGGCTTCCTTAGAGAGATGGAAGCATATTCTCTCCAATTCAGGCATATAGTCACAATTCACTCAAGTTTCTCTCTTTTCCACGGAGTTAACACAAAAAATGAACATTTTTGTCAAGCAGAATTTAAAAAAAAAGAAAGTTTTTGAAAAAAGGGGATATCTTCACTTCAAAAGCTGATATTCACTTTTAAATGACAATACAAGCGCAATGGCCCAAACGAGACCATTTATGCATTGCACTGTGATCTGAAGCTGTTCCCAGTCCAGAAACACGCACTGCTTCACGTTCTGAGCTTTAAACCTCAAAGAAGCGTGTTTTAATGAAAGTGCGTATAGCCTCATTTTCAGCGCTCTAGCGCGCTTCCTGACAGAGATAGAAGCATATTCACTCCAATTCAGTCATATAGTCACAATTCACTCAAGTTTGTTACTTTCCCACTGAGTTAACACACAGAATTAACATTTTTGACAAGCAGAACTAAAAAAAAGAAAGTTTTTGAAAAAGTGCATATCTTCACTTCAGAAGCTGATATTCACTTTCAAATGGCCATACAAGCACAGTGGACCAAACGGTACCATATATGCATTGCACTGTGAACTGAAGCTGTTTCCAGGCCAGAAACACACATATTCACGTTCTGAGCTTAAAACCACAAAGAAACGTGTTTTCATGAAAGTGCCTATAACCACAGTTTCAGCGCTCTAACAGGCTTCCTAAGAGAGATAGAAGCATATTCTCTCCAATTCAGGCATACAGTCACAATTCACTCAAGTTTGTCACTTTCCCACTGAGTTAACACAAAAAATGAACATTTTTGTCAAGCAGAATTTTAAAAAAAAGAAAGTTTTTGAAAAACGGGTATATCTTCACTTCAAAAGCTGATATTCACTTTCAAAAGACATTACAAGCGCATTGGACCAAAGGAGACCATATATGCATTGCACTGTGATCTGAAGCTTTCCCAGGCCAGAAACACGCACTGCTTCACGAGTTGAGCTTTAAACCTCAAAGAAGCGTGTTTTCATGAAAGTGCGTATTGCCACATTTTCAGCGCTCTAGCGCGCTTCCTGACAGAGATAGAAGCATATTCACTCCAATTCAGTCATGTAGTCACAATCCACTCAAGTTTGTCACTTTCCCACTGAGTTAACACAAAAAAATGAACATTTTTGTCAAGCAGAATGTAAAAAAAAGAAAGTTTTTGAAAAAAGGGTATATCTTCACTTCAAAAGCTGATATTCACTATTAAATGACAATACAAGCGCATTGGACCAAACGAGACCATATATTCATTGCACTGTAATCTGAAGCTGTTCCCAGTCCAGAAACAAGCACAGCTTCACGTTCTGAGCTTAAAACCTCAAAAAAGCATGTTTTCATGAAAGTGCGTATAGCCACATTTTCAGGGCTCTAGCGCACTTCCTTACAGAGATGGAAGCATATTCTCTCCAATTCAGGCATATAGTCACAAGTCACTCAAGTTTGTCACTTTCCCACTGAGTTAACACAAAAAATGAACATTTTTGACAAGCAAAACTAAAAAAAAGAAAGTTTTTGAAAAAGTGCATATCTTCACTTCAGAAGCTTATATTCACTTTCAAATGGCCATACAAGCACATTGGACCAAACGGTACCATATATGCATTGCACTGTGAACTGAAGCTGTTTCGAGGCCAGAAACACACAGATTCATGTTCTGAGCTTAAAACCACAAAGAAACGTGTTTTCATGAAAGTGACTATGACCACAGTTTCAGCGCTTTTACAGGCTTCCTTTCAGAGAGAGAAGCATATTGACTCTAATTCAGTCATATATTCACAATACACTCGTTTGTCACTTTCCCACTGAGTTAACACAAAAATTGAACATTTTTGGAAGCAAAATTAAAAAATAGAAAGTTTTTGAAAAAAGGGTAGATCATCACTTCAGAAGCTGATATTCACTTTCAAATGACAATACAAGCGCATTGGACTAAAAGAGACCATGTATGCATTGCAGTTTGATCTGAAGCTGTTCCCAGGCCAGAAACACGCACAGCTTCACGTTCTGAGCTTAAAACCTCAAAGAAGCATGTTTTCATGGAAGTGCGTATAGCCACATTTTCAGCGGTCTAGCGCGCTTCCTTACAGAGATAGAAGCATATTCACTTCAATTCAGTCATGTAGTCACAATTCACTCGTTTGTCGCTTTTTCACTGTGAGTAACACACAGAATGAACATGTTTGACATGCAGAACTAAAAAAAGAAAGTTTTTGAAAAAGTGCATATCTTCACTTAAGAAGCTTATGTTCACTTTCAAATGGCCATACAAGCACATTGGACCAAACGGTACCATATATGCATTGCACTGTGATCTGAAGCTGATTCCAGGCCAGAAACACACAGATTCACGTACTGAGCTTAAAACCACAAAGAAACGTGTTTTCATGAAAGTGCCTATAGCCACAGTTTCAGCGCTCTAACAGGCTTCCTTACAGAGATAGAAGCATATTCACTCCAGTTCAGTCATATAGTCACAATTCACTCAAGTTTGTTACTTTCCCAGTGAGTTAACACACAGAATGAACATTTTTGACATGCAAAACTAAAAAAAAGAAAGTTTTTGAAGAAGTGCATATCTTCACTTCAGAAGCTGATATTCACTTTCAAATGGCCATACAAGCACATTGGACCAAACGGTACCATATATGCATTCCACTGTGATCTGAAGCTGTTCCCAGACCAGAAACACGCACTGCTTCACGTTCTGAGCTTGAAACCTCAAAGAAGCATGTTTTCATGAAAGTGCGTATAGCCTCATTTTCAGCGCTCTAGCGCACTTCCTGACAGAGATAGAAGCATATTCACTCCAATTCAGTCATATAGTCACAATTCACTCAAGTTTGTTACTTTCCCAGTGAGTTAACACACAGAATGAACATTTTTGACAAGCAGAACTAAAAAAAAGAAAGTTTTTGAAAAAGTGCATATCTTCACTTCAGAAGCTGATATTCACTTTCAAATGGCCATACAAGCACATTGGACCAAACGGTACCATATATGCATTGCACTGTGAACTGAAGCTGTTTCCAGGCCAGAAACACACATATTCACGTTCTGAGCTAAAAACCACAAAGAAACGTGTTTTCATGAAAGTGCCTATAACCCCAGTTTCAGCGCTCTAACAGGCTTCCTTAGAGAGATAGAAGCATATTCTCTCCAATTCAGGCATACAGTCACAATTCCCTTAAGTTTGTCACTTTCCCACTGAGTTAACACAAAAAATGAACATTTTTGTCAAGCAGAATTAAAAAAAAAAGAAAGTTTTTGAAAAACGGGTATATCTTCACTTCAAAAGCTGATATTCACTTTCAAATGACAATATAACCGCATTGGACCAAAGGAGACCATATATGCATTGCACTGTGATCTGAAGCTGTTCCCAGTCCAGAAACACGCACTGCTTCACGAGTTGAGCTTTAAACCTCAAAGAAGCGTGTTTTCATGAAAGTGCGTATAGCCTCATTTTCAGCGCTCTAACAGGCTTCCTTACAGAGATAGAAGCATATTCACTCCAGTTCAGTCATATAGTCACAATTCACTCAAGTTTGTTACTTTCCCAGTGAGTTAACACACAGAATGAACATTTTTGACATGCAAAACTAAAAAAAAGAAAGTTTTTGAAGAAGTGCATATCTTCACTTCAGAAGCTGATATTCACTTTCAAATGGCCATACAAGCACATTGGACCAAACGGTACCATATATGCATTCCACTGTGATCTGAAGCTGTTCCCAGACCAGAAACACGCACTGCTTCACGTTCTGAGCTTGAAACCTCAAAAAAGCATGTTTTCATGAAAGTGCGTATAGCCATATTTTCAGGGCTCTAGCGCACTTCCTTACAGAGATGGAAGCATATTCTCTCCAATTCAGGCATATAGTCACAAGTCACTCAAGTTTGTCACTTTCCCACTGAGTTAACACAAAAAATGAACATTTTTGTCAAGCAGAATTAAAAAAAAAAGAAAGTTTTTGAAAAACGGGTATATCTTCACTTCAAAAGCTGATATTCACTATTAAATGACAATACAAGCGCATTGGACCAAACGAGACCATATATTCATTGCACTGTAATCTGAAGCTGTTCCCAGTCCAGAAACAAGCACAACTTCACGTTCTGAGCTTAAAACCTCAAAAAAGCATGTTTTCATGAAAGTGCGTATAGCCATATTTTCAGGGCTCTAGCGCACTTCCTTACAGAGATGGAAGCATATTCTCTCCAATTCAGGCATATAGTCACAAGTCACTCAAGTTTGTCACTTTCCCACTGAGTTAACACAAAAAATGAACATTTTTGACAAGCAGAACTAAAAAAAAGAAAGTTTTTGAAAAAGTGCATATCTTCACTTCAGAAGCTTATATTCACTTTCAAATGGCCATACAAGCACATTGGACCAAACGGTACCATATATGCATTGCACTGTGATCTGAGGCTGATTCCAGGCCAGAAACACACAGATTCACGTTCTGAGCTTAAAACCACAAAGAAACGTGTTTTCATGAAAGTGCCTATGACCACAGTTTCAGCGCTTTAACAGGCTTCCTTTCAGAGAGAGAAGCATATTGACTCTAATTCAGTCATATATTCACAATACACTCGTTAGTCACTTTCCCACTGAGTTAACACAAAAAATGAACATTTTTGTAAGCAAAATTAAAAAAAAGAAAGTTTTTGAAAAAAGGGGATATCTTCACTTCAAAAGCTGATATTCAATTTCAAAAGACAATTGTTATGTGCTGTGTGTTTGGGATTTGTCTTTCTTTTGCACTTCCCTGCCTTTCCCCTGCCATCACCATCCACCAAGTCCTGCCTCCCAGACCACACCCTTCAAGCCCCGCCTTCACCAGTCCCAGAGCCACCTCATCATTCAAATCAACCAACCAGAACCCGCCACCTCCTTTAAAAGACCTGGACTGTTTGCTCTTCGAGAGATTTTTGCTTTGGTTTTTCTCAATTGCCCTTTCGTGTCTTGTGATCCAGTGTCTTAGTTGTGTTATCCATTATATGTTTCATTGTTGTTTATGTACACTGCCAAGCCTTGGGACAGGTAAGACTGGGAGCTCCTATACATATGCCCGTAGGCTATGTTAATGTATAGACACACTAGTCTTTAGGGGTGGTTGCCAACCGATGTACGTTATTGCTAGACAGAGTAGTTAGGCTTTTGTTTGTAACATTAGTGTAGAAAACTCTTGGTGTTAGTTAGCTTGTTTTGGTTATTTTGGCAACATCCAGCGTCCTTTGACTCTGGTAGTGTGTGTCTTGACTGTCTTTATGTATCCAACCCCTGTATATCCAGCCACAATCAGTAAACACTTGAGCACTAGTCTCTGCATTGTTTGTGTTATTATTATTTTTTCTGTTTTCCCACCTATTACCCATTTTAACACCTTCTGGCCCATTCCACCACAACCAGTTACCTACCCCCATGCACCCCTAGGTCCATGGGGGTTGTAACATATTTGGGGGCTCGTCCGGGAGCGATTGTGATAGGCTGGTAGTAATAGATTTCTGTTACAGAAAAATAATATTGTGTGGTTGGTTGTTGTACAGTAGTGTCGTAGGAAAATGGCTACTTTTGACATTCAAGCCTTTCTAAACAACCCGACTAGTGAAGCACTGGATCAGTGTCGCAAAATTGACCTGCTTCAAATAGCAGAGCATGTGGGTTTTGTGGTATCTCGTGCTCTCCGGAAGGGAGAGATTAAATCGCAGGTGAGGGACAAGTTGGTGGAATTAAAAATTCTTACCTCGCCTATTGCTGTTTGTCCTCCTGGTCAGCCTGTTGTGTCACCTTTTAAGCCTGTGGTGAGGCCAGAGTGGCCTCAGGGTGCTGGAATTTCTACTTCTATGGAAGTGAAGGAGGAGGGTCCTCGGACAACCCCTCCACCTACATTGCCTAGGTTTGAGCCATTCTCGCCAAGTTTTTACGGGTCAGGGAGTGATCCAAGACTAAAGGTCCGTATTGCCCGGTTGAAGCTTGAAGCAGAGGAGAAGGCTCATAAGGCACAGGCTGAGGCACAGAGACAGGAACAGGAATTTCAGCTAGCGATGCGCAAGCTGGAATTAGAGGCGCAGGTTAAGATGCGGCAGTTGGAGTTGCAAAATGCCGCTGAAAAGAGTTCCACCGTGGTAACCTCAGATATATCCCCACCGCTTGGTTTTGCTGGCTATGATGTCAGGAGACATGTGGCTCTACCCTCTTTCAGGGAAACAGAGGTAGATGCCTACTTTCAAACATTTGAACGTTTGGCTGCAGCACTGAAGTGGCCCAAAGAAATTTGGACAACCTTGCTACAGTGCAAGCTAATAGGAAAAGCTCAGGAAGTGATGGCTACGCTAACTCTTGAGGAGAGTATGGATTATGAGACTGTAAAAGCTGCCATCCTTCGTGTTTACGAATTGGTCCCTGAAGCTTACAGACAGAAATTTAGAAATAAGAAAAAGACATCTGCCCAATCATTTGTGGAGTTCGCTAGAGAGAAGGGAGTTCTGTTTGATAAATGGTGTGCTGCGAGTAAGGTGGACAACTTTGAGACTCTTCGGGAATTAATTTTGCTGGAAGAGTTTAAAAGTTGTGCTCCTGAACGCCTGGTTGTGTATCTAAATGAACAGAAGGTGATGTCCTTATCTGAAGCTGCAATATTTGCAGATGAGTTCACACTCACTCACAAAAACGTGTTTAGTGCTCCACATGAAGTGAAAACTAGTGTTTCCAGCAGTACTAAAGATGGTGAACCTCCTAAAGATTACAAATCTTCACCAACACGGTATAAAGAGCAACGTACTTGTTTTTATTGTCATAAAGTAGGACATGTCATTGCCAATTGCCGTGCTGCTGCAAAGAAAAATGCTGAATCAACTAAGCCTACAGGTTTTGTTAGAACAGTTAATCAATCAACTCCTGAGTTAAATGGCCCTGAAAATAAACCTGAGGAAGGTTTTAAGCCGTTTATATTTGAAGGTTTTGTTTCTGTTTCCGGTGAACCGACTGAGCAAAAACCTGTGCGCATTTTAAGAGACACAGGAGCTTCGCAATCTTTTGTGTTGGCTGATGTGCTTGCAATATCAGATGCGACATATAGTGGCGCTAATGTGATAGTACAGGGAATTGACATGACTTTCCTCACTGTTCCGTTACACAAAGTGCATGTAAAGACTGAATTAGTCACTGGTTATTTTAATGTGGCTGTACGGACCGCTTTGCCAGTACCAGGCGTTGAATTCATTATGGGAAACGATATTGCCGGCGGTAAAGTGCGTCCAGTACTGGAGATTGTAAATAAACCCGTCTCGTGCACAATGCCCGTGTCTAAATCACTTCCTAATGTTTTCCCTGCTTGTGCGCTCACTAGAGCTCAATCAAAGAAATGGGGCGAGGAAGTTGATTTATCGCAATCTATTTTAGCGTCCACTTTTGCGGAGGAAATTCCTTTCACAAAACTTAAAGTGCCCCGTGTAGAAACGGAAGCATGTGCAGAGAAAGAACCCCGATATTTTGGTGATAAAGATAAATTATCCACGGAGCTTACCTCAATTGAATTACCTGTTAGTCGCGAACAACTTGTTGTTGCTCAGAAAAGTGACTCGTCCTTGCGTTATTGCTTTGAGATGGTGGTTAATCCTGATGCTTTGAAGGAAAAGTCAATCGCTTACTTTCTGGATGATGGGCTGTTAATGCGGAAGTGGTCGACTTCGTTAACTATGGGAGCTGAGTGGGGTGTGGTTTTTCAAATTGTGGTACCTGCCCAGTATCGACCGCAAGTCCTATTGTTGGCACATGAAAATCCATGGTCCGGTCATTTGGGAGTCAGAAAAACCTACAATCGTGTGTTGAGGCATTTCTTTTGGCCAGGACTTAAAAGTGACGTGGTAAAACATTGTCGGTCTTGTCACACCTGTCAGGTCACAGGGAAACCTAACCAGGTTGTTCCGCCGTCTCCACTCTGTCCAATTCCAGTACTGGGAGAGCCCTTTCAACACGTTATAGTTGATTGTGTGGGTCCGCTTCCTCGGACTAAGTCTGGTCAACAATTCCTGCTCACTATATTGTGTACAGCGACTAGATTTCCAGAAGCCATTCCATTGCGAACGATTACAACTAAAAATGTGATCAAAGCGTTGACCAAATTTTTTTCTTTCGTGGGATTTCCGCGAGTTATCCAAACGGATCAGGGCACAAATTTCCTCTCAAAACAGTTTAAACAATTTCGACAGTCCTTGGCTATTAAGCACCAGATATCAAGCGCGTATCACCCCGAGAGTCAGGGGGCGTTGGAGCGCTGGCATCAAACCCTAAAATCGGCTCTCCGCAAATTTTGTTTGGAGACGGGGAATTGTTGGGATGAAGGCGTCCCATTCATTCTGTTCGCGTTAAGAGAGGCGGTACAGGAATCGTTAGGGTTCAGTCCGGCTGAATTGGTATTTGGACATACTGTTCGGGGTCCGTTAAAAGTTTTAAAGGAACGATTTGTGTCTGATTCGAATTCTAAATCTAATGTGTTGGATTACGTTAGCCAGATTCGAGAGAAATTGCAGCAAGCTTGCTCTCTTGCTAAAGAATCGCTGTCTTCTGCTCAGGGTAAAATGAAGCGTCGATTCGACTGGAAGGCTGTTGCTCGCTCATTTAAACCTGGTGACAAGGTTCTTGTTTTATTGCCAATAGCTGGATCTGCTTTGTCTGCACGTTTTTCAGGTCCCTACGAGGTGGAGGACAAACTCAGTGAAAGCAACTATGTAATCCGAACACCCGACCGAAAGCGTCAGTCCCGTGTGTGCCACATTAATATGCTTAAAGCATATATAGATCGAGAGTCACCTCCGTCAGAGAGCGTAAGAACAGTTCTTCAAGTGTCCCAAGTCTCTAAAGTTGACCCTGTACTTGATGACTCCGGTTTTAATTGTGGGGAGGATGAGGATGGCCTTGTCCTTAGAAATGCACCTCAGCAGTGTGCAAGACTCTCCAATTCGGAGACCTTGGCAGATTTGTCGTCACACCTTGCCCATTTATCCGATAATCAGAGATTCGATATTGTTACCCTAATCCGTGAGTTTCAATGTCTTTTTGGTGACACTCCCTCACAGACTACCGTTACACATCATGACATTGATGTGAACGGTGCCGCTCCTATTAGGCAACACCCATATCGGGCTAATATTGCCAAGCGGGAGGTTATGAAGCGGGAAGTAAAATACCTGCTTGACAATAACTTGGCTAAGCATAGCGCAAGTCCATGGAGCTCGCCTTGCATTCTTGTGCCGAAACCTGATGGTACATCACGTTTCTGCACAGATTTTAGAAAAGTCAATGCCGTTACGGTACCAGACTCCTATCCTCTACCGAGAATGGAGGACTGCATTGACAATATTGGGGCGGCTAAATATGTCACTAAACTAGATTTATTGAAGGGGTATTGGCAAGTGCCATTAACTCCGCGCGCGTCTGAGATTTCCGCGTGTGTTACTCCTGATAATTTTATCCAATATAATGTTTTGGCTTTCGGGCTTAGAAACGCTCCAGCCACCTTTCAGCGACTAGTGAATACAATTCTTATGGGTATCCCAAATTGTTATGCGTATTTGGATGACTTGGTGGTTAAGTCAGACAATTGGGCTGACCACGTCTCTGCACTACGCTGCGTATTCGAGAGGCTAGCGCAAACAACGCTTACTTTGAATCTCGCCAAGTGCGAGTTTGGCAAAGCAACTGTAACTTACTTGGGAAAGCAAGTAGGTTATGGCCAAGTACGGCCAGTTGCACAAAAAGTTGCTGCCATTGCTAGTTTCCCAGCGCCTACAACTAGGCGTGAATTGCGTCGATTCCTCGGTATGGCAGGATACTATCGAAGTTTCTGCAGGAACTTCTCCACTGTAGTCGCTCCGTTAACGAGTGTGCTTAGCACAAAGAAACCCTTTGCCTGGACCTCTGATTGTCAGAATGCTTTTGAGGCTGTAAAGCTTTTGTTATGCAGTGCGCCTGTACTCGCCGCCCCAAACTTTGCGAAACCGTTTAAGTTAGAGGTTGATGCAAGTGCTCTGGGAGCTGGTGCAGTACTGTTACAAGAAGATGCCGATGGACTTGATCACCCCGTCAGTTTCTTCTCGCGTAAATTCAATAAAAATCAAATGAATTATAGTACCATCGAGAAGGAGGCACTTGCATTATTGTTAGCCCTACAGTTCTTTGAAGTGTACGTGGGTTCAAGTTCCACTCCTGTTGAAGTCTTCACTGACCACAACCCTTTAGTTTTTTTATCCCGGATGTTTAATCAAAACCAGCGCCTAATGCGTTGGTCGCTGATTTTACAGCAATTTAACTTAACCATCCAACATAAAAAGGGAAGTGAAAATGTGCTGGCTGACGCATTGTCTCGTGGCTTTAGCTAATTAAGAAACACCTGGGTATATTGGATACATTGGATCCTGTCTCGTGTAACAGAACAAAACAATTGTGTTGGTTAAAAATAAAAAGGTGATTGGACTGTTACATTCTGTATTGTATTGATTTGACTTGTTGTAGACTATTGCTGCAATATAGCCAATAGATGTAGATTTGGTTGTTTAAAAACAAACAATTGTATAGGTTTTGGGTAATTTTGAGAGAACTTGCTCATTCCCTTTGTTGTTGTAAACTAACGTTAAATGTATTAAGTTAGTTCTTAAGGGGGGAAGTGTTATGTGCTGTGTGTTTGGGATTTGTCTTTCTTTTGCACTTCCCTGCCTTTCCCCTGCCATCACCATCCACCAAGTCCTGCCTCCCAGACCACACCCTTCAAGCCCCGCCTTCACCAGTCCCAGAGCCACCTCATCATTCAAATCAACCAACCAGAACCCGCCACCTCCTTTAAAAGACCTGGACTGTTTGCTCTTCGAGAGATTTTTGCTTTGGTTTTTCGCAATTGCCCTTTCGTGTCTTGTGATCCAGTGTCTTAGTTGTGTTATCCATTATATGTTTCATTGTTGTTTATGTACACTGCCAAGCCTTGGGACAGGTAAGACTGGGAGCTCCTATACATATGCCCGTAGGCTATGTTAATGTATAGACACACTAGTCTTTAGGGGTGGTTGCCAACCGATGTACGTTATTGCTAGACAGAGTAGTTAGGCTTTTGTTTGTAACATTAGTGTAGAAAACTCTTGGTGTTAGTTAGCTTGTTTTGGTTATTTTGGCAACATCCAGCGTCCTTTGACTCTGGTAGTGTGTGTCTTGACTGTCTTTATGTATCCAACCCCTGTATATCCAGCCACAATCAGTAAACACTTGAGCACTAGTCTCTGCATTGTTTGTGTTATTATTATTTTTTCTGTTTTCCCACCTATTACCCATTTTAACACCTTCTGGCCCATTCCACCACAACCAGTTACCTACCCCCATGCACCCCTAGGTCCATGGGGGTTGTAACAACAATACAAGCGCATTGGACCAAAGGAGACTATATATGCATTGCACTGTGATCTGAAGCTGTTCCAAGGCCAGAAACACGCACTGCTTCACGTTCTGAGCTTTAAACCTCAAAGAAGCGTGTTTTCATGAAAGTGCGTATAGCCACATTTTCAGCGCTCTAGCGCGCTTCCTTACAGAGATAGAAGCATATTCACTCCAATTCAGGCATATTGTCACAATTAACTCGTTTGTCGCTTTTCCACTGTGAGTAACACACAGAATGAACATTTTTGACAAGCAGAACTAAAGAAAAGAAAGTTTTTGAAAAAGTGCAGATCTTCACTGCAGAAGCTTATAGTCACTTCTAAATGGCCATACAAGCACATTGGACAAAACGATACCATATATTCATTGCAATGTGATCTGAGGGATTTATCAGGCCAGAAAAACACATAGATTTGCGTTTTGAGCTTAGAACCTCAAATAATCGTATTTTCATGAAAGTGCGTATAGCCACATTGTCAGCGCTCTAGCTCGCTTCCTTACAGAGATAGGAGCATATTCTCTACAATTCAGTCATGTAGTTACAATTCACTCGTTTGTCGCTTTTCCACTGTGAGTAACACACAGAATGAACATTTTTGACATGCAGAACTAAAAAAAAGAAAGTTTTTGAAAAAGTGCATATCTTCACTTCAGAAGCTTATATTCACTTTCAAATGGCCATACAAGCACATTGGACCAAACGGTACCATATATGCATTGCACTGTGATCTGAAGCTGTTTCCAGGCCAGAAACACACAGATTCACGTTCTGAGCTTAAAACCACAAAAAATCGTGTTTTCATGAAAGTGCCTATAGCCACAGTTTCAGCGCTCTAACAGGCTTCCTTACAGAGATAGAAGCATATTCACTCCAATTCAGTCATATCGTCACACTTCACTCAAGTTTGTTACTTTCCCACTGAGTTAACACACAGAATGAACATTTTTGACATGCAGAACTAAAAAAAAAGAAAGTTTTTGAAAAAGTGCATATCTTCACTTCAGAAGCTGATATTCACTTTCAAATGGCCATACAAGCACATTGGACCAAACGGTACCATATATGCATTGCACTGTGATCTGAAGCTGTTTCCAGGCCAGAAACACACATATTCACGTTGTGAGATTAGAACCTCAAAGAAACATATTTTCATGAAAGAGCCTATAACCACAGTTTCAGCGCTCTAACAGGCTTCCTTAGAGAGATGGAAGCATATTCTCTCCAATTCAGGCATATAGTCACAATTCACTCAAGTTTCTCTCTTTTCCACGGAGTTAACACAAAAAATGAACATTTTTGTCAAGCAGAATTAAAAAAAAAAGAAAGTTTTTGAAAAAAGGGGATATCTTCACTTCAAAAGCTGATATTCACTTTTAAATGACAATACAAGCGCAATGGCCCAAACGAGACCATTTATGCATTGCACTGTGATCTGAAGCTGTTCCCAGTCCAGAAACACGCACTGCTTCACGTTCTGAGCTTTAAACCTCAAAGAAGCGTGTTTTAATGAAAGTGCGTATAGCCTCATTTTCAGCGCTCTAGCGCGCTTCCTGACAGAGATAGAAGCATATTCACTCCAATTCAGTCATATAGTCACAATTCACTCAAGTTTGTTACTTTCCCACTGAGTTAACACACAGAATTAACATTTTTGACAAGCAGAACTAAAAAAAAGAAAGTTTTTGAAAAAGTGCATATCTTCACTTCAGAAGCTGATATTCACTTTCAAATGGCCATACAAGCACAGTGGACCAAACGGTACCATATATGCATTGCACTGTGAACTGAAGCTGTTTCCAGGCCAGAAACACACATATTCACGTTCTGAGCTTAAAACCACAAAGAAACGTGTTTTCATGAAAGTGCCTATAACCACAGTTTCAGCGCTCTAACAGGCTTCCTAAGAGAGATAGAAGCATATTCTCTCCAATTCAGGCATACAGTCACAATTCACTTAAGTTTGTCACTTTCCCACTGAGTTAACACAAAAAATGAACATTTTTGTCAAGCAGAATTTTAAAAAAAAGAAAGTTTTTGAAAAACGGATATATCTTCACTTCAGAAGCTGATATTCACTTTCAAAAGACATTACAAGCGCATTGGACCAAAGGAGACCATATATGCATTGCACTGTGATCTGAAGCTTTCCCAGGCCAGAAACACGCACTGCTTCACGAGTTGAGCTTTAAACCTCAAAGAAGCGTGTTTTCATGAAAGTGCGTATTGCCACATTTTCAGCGCTCTAGCGCGCTTCCTGACAGAGATAGAAGCATATTCACTCCAATTCAGTCATGTAGTCACAATCCACTCAAGTTTGTCACTTTCCCACTGAGTTAACACAAAAAAATGAACATTTTTGTCAAGCAGAATGTAAAAAAAAGAAAGTTTTTGAAAAAAGGGTATATCTTCACTTCAAAAGCTGATATTCACTATTAAATGACAATACAAGCGCATTGGACCTAACGAGACCATATATTCATTGCACTGTAATCTGAAGCTGTTCCCAGTCCAGAAACAAGCACAGCTTCACGTTCTGAGCTTAAAACCTCAAAAAAGCATGTTTTCATGAAAGTGCGTATAGCCACATTTTCAGGGCTCTAGCGCACTTCCTTACAGAGATGGAAGCATATTCTCTCCAATTCAGGCATATAGTCACAAGTCACTCAAGTTTGTCACTTTCCCACTGAGTTAACACAAAAAATGAACATTTTTGACAAGCAAAACTAAAAAAAAGAAAGTTTTTGAAAAAGTGCATATCTTCACTTCAGAAGCTTATATTCACTTTCAAATGGCCATACAAGCACATTGGACCAAACGGTACCATATATGCATTGCACTGTGAACTGAAGCTGTTTCGAGGCCAGAAACACACAGATTCATGTTCTGAGCTTAAAACCACAAAGAAACGTGTTTTCATGAAAGTGACTATGACCACAGTTTCAGCGCTTTTACAGGCTTCCTTTCAGAGAGAGAAGCATATTGACTCTAATTCAGTCATATATTCACAATACACTCGTTTGTCACTTTCCCACTGAGTTAACACAAAAATTGAACATTTTTGGAAGCAAAATTAAAAAATAGAAAGTTTTTGAAAAAAGGGTAGATCATCACTTCAGAAGCTGATATTCACTTTCAAATGACAATACAAGCGCATTGGACTAAAAGAGACCATGTATGCATTGCAGTTTGATCTGAAGCTGTTCCCAGGCCAGAAACACGCACAGCTTCACGTTCTGAGCTTAAAACCTCAAAGAAGCATGTTTTCATGGAAGTGCGTATAGCCACATTTTCAGCGGTCTAGCGCGCTTCCTTACAGAGATAGAAGCATATTCACTTCAATTCAGTCATGTAGTCACAATTCACTCGTTTGTCGCTTTTTCACTGTGAGTAACACACAGAATGAACATGTTTGACATGCAGAACTAAAAAAAGAAAGTTTTTGAAAAAGTGCATATCTTCACTTAAGAAGCTTATGTTCACTTTCAAATGGCCATACAAGCACATTGGACCAAACGGTACCATATATGCATTGCACTGTGATCTGAAGCTGATTCCAGGCCAGAAACACACAGATTCACGTACTGAGCTTAAAACCACAAAGAAACGTGTTTTCATGAAAGTGCCTATAGCCACAGTTTCAGCGCTCTAACAGGCTTCCTTACAGAGATAGAAGCATATTCACTCCAGTTCAGTCATATAGTCACAATTCACTCAAGTTTGTTACTTTCCCAGTGAGTTAACACACAGAATGAACATTTTTGACATGCAAAACTAAAAAAAAGAAAGTTTTTGAAGAAGTGCATATCTTCACTTCAGAAGCTGATATTCACTTTCAAATGGCCATACAAGCACATTGGACCAAAAGGTACCATATATGCATTCCACTGTGATCTGAAGCTGTTCCCAGACCAGAAACACGCACTGCTTCACGTTCTGAGCTTGAAACCTCAAAGAAGCATGTTTTCATGAAAGTGCGTATAGCCTCATTTTCAGCGCTCTAGCGCACTTCCTGACAGAGATAGAAGCATATTCACTCCAATTCAGTCATATAGTCACAATTCACTCAAGTTTGTTACTTTCCCAATGAGTTAACACACAGAATTAACATTTTTGACAAGCAGAACTAAAAAAAAGAAAGTTTTTGAAAAAGTGCATATCTTCACTTCAGAAGCTGATATTCACTTTCAAATGGCCATACAAGCACATTGGACCAAACGGTACCATATATGCATTGCACTGTGAACTGAAGCTGTTTCCAGGCCAGAAACACACATATTCACGTTCTGAGCTAAAAACCACAAAGAAACGTGTTTTCATGAAAGTGCCTATAACCCCAGTTTCAGCGCTCTAACAGGCTTCCTTAGAGAGATAGAAGCATATTCTCTCCAATTCAGGCATACAGTCACAATTCCCTTAAGTTTGTCACTTTCCCACTGAGTTAACACAAAAAATGAACATTTTTGTCAAGCAGAATTAAAAAAAAAAGAAAGTTTTTGAAAAACGGGTATATCTTCACTTCAAAAGCTGATATTCACTTTCAAATGACAATATAACCGCATTGGACCAAAGGAGACCATATATGCATTGCACTGTGATCTGAAGCTGTTCCCAGTCCAGAAACACGCACTGCTTCACGAGTTGAGCTTTAAACCTCAAAGAAGCGTGTTTTCATGAAAGTGCGTATAGCCTCATTTTCAGCGCTCTCGCGCACTTCCTGACAGAGATAGAAGCATATTCACTCCAATTCAGTCATGTAGTCACAATCCACTCAAGTTTGTCACTTTCCCACTGAGTTAACACAAAAAAATGAACATTTTTGTCAAGCAGAATGTAAAAAAAAGAAAGTTTTTGAAAAAAGGGTATATCTTCACTTCAAAAGCTGATATTCACTATTAAATGACAATACAAGCGCATTGGACCAAACGAGACCATATATTCATTGCACTGTAATCTGAAGCTGTTCCCAGTCCAGAAACAAGCACAACTTCACGTTCTGAGCTTAAAACCTCAAAAAAGCATGTTTTCATGAAAGTGCGTATAGCCATATTTTCAGGGCTCTAGCGCACTTCCTTACAGAGATGGAAGCATATTCTCTCCAATTCAGGCATATAGTCACAAGTCACTCAAGTTTGTCACTTTCCCACTGAGTTAACACAAAAAATGAACATTTTTGACAAGCAGAACTAAAAAAAAGAAAGTTTTTGAAAAAGTGCATATCTTCACTTCAGAAGCTTATATTCACTTTCAAATGGCCATACAAGCACATTGGACCAAACGGTACCATATATGCATTGCACTGTGAACTGAAGCTGTTTCGAGGCCAGAAACACACAGATTCACGTTCTGAGCTTAAAACCACAAAGAAACGTGTTTTCATGAAAGTGACTATGACCACAGTTTCAGCGCTTTTACAGGCTTCCTTTCAGAGAGAGAAGCATATTCACTCCAGTTCAGTCATATAGTCACAATTCACTCAAGTTTGTTACTTTCCCAGTGAGTTAACACACAGAATGAACATTTTTGACATGCAAAACTAAAAAAAAGAAAGTTTTTGAAGAAGTGCATATCTTCACTTCAGAAGCTGATATTCACTTTCAAATGGCCAGACAAGCACATTGGACCAAACGGTACCATATATGCATTCCACTGTGATCTGAAGCTGTTCCCAGACCAGAAACACGCACTGCTTCACGTTCTGAGCTTGAAACCTCAAAGAAGCATGTTTTCATGAAAGTGCGTATAGCCTCATTTTCAGCGGTCTAGCGCGCTTCCTTACAGAGAAAGAAGCATATTCACTTCAATTCAGTCATGTAGTCACAATTCACTCGTTTGTCGCTTTTCCACTGTGAGTAACACACAGAATGAACATTTTTGACATGCAGAACTAAAAAAAAGAAAGTTTTTGAAAAAGTGCATATCTTCACTTAAGAAGCTTATGTTCACTTTCAAATGGCCATACAAGCACATTGGACCAAACGGTACCATATATGCATTGCACTGTGATCTGAAGCTGTTTCCAGGCCAGAAACACACAGATTCACGTACTGAAATTAAAACCACAAAGAAACGTGTTTTCATGAAAGTGCCTATAGCCACAGTTTCAGCGCTCTAACAGGCTTCCTTACAGAGATAGAAGCATATTCACTCCAGTTCAGTCATATAGTCACAATTCACTCAAGTTTGTTACTTTCCCAGTGAGTTAACACACAGAATGAACATTTTTGACATGCAAAACTAAAAAAAAGAAAGTTTTTGAAGAAGTGCATATCTTCACTTCAGAAGCTGATATTCACTTTCAAATGGCCAGACAAGCACATTGGACCAAACGGTACCATATATGCATTCCACTGTGATCTGAAGCTGTTCCCAGACCAGAAACACGCACTGCTTCACGTTCTGAGCTTGAAACCTCAAAGAAGCATGTTTTCATGAAAGTGCGTATAGCCTCATTTTCAGCGCTCTAGCGCACTTCCTGACAGAGATAGAAGCATATTCACTCCAATTCAGTCATATAGTCACAATTCACTCAAGTTTGTTACTTTCCCAATGAGTTAACACACAGAATTAACATTTTTGACAAGCAGAACTAAAAAAAAGAAAGTTTTTGAAGAAGTGCATATCTTCACTTCAGAAGCTGATATTCACTTTCAAATGGCCATACAAGCACATTGGACCAAACGGTACCATATATGCATTGCACTGTGAACTGAAGCTGTTTCCAGGCCAGAAACACACATATTCACGTTCTGAGCTTAAAACCACAAAGAAACGTGTTTTCATGAAAGTGCCTATAACCCCAGTTTCAGCGCTCTAACAGGCTTCCTTAGAGAGATAGAAGCATATTCTCTCCAATTCAGGCATACAGTCACAATTCACTCAAGTTTGTCACTTTCCCACTGAGTTAACACAAAAAATGAACATTTTTGTCAAGCAGAATTAAAAAAAAAAGAAAGTTTTTGAAAAACGGGTATATCTTCACTTCAAAAGCTGATATTCACTTTCAAATGAAAATACAAGCGCATTGGACCAAAGGAGACCATATATGCATTGCACTGTGATCTGAAGCTGTTCCCAGGCCAGAAACACGCACTGCTTCAAGAGTTGAGCTTTAAACCTCAAAGAAACGTGTTTTCATGAAAGTGCGTATAGCCGCATTTTCAGCGCTCTAGCGCGCTTCCTTCCAGAGATAGAAGCATATTCACTCCAATTCAGTCATGTAGTCACAATTCACTCAATTGTCGCTTTTCCACTGTGAGTAACACACAGAATGAACATTTTTGACATGCAGAAGTAAAAAAAAGAAAGTTTTTGAAATCGTGCATATCTTCACTTCAGAAGCTTATGTTCACTTTCAAATGGCCATACAAGCACATTGCACCAAACGGTACCATATATGCATTGCACTGTGATCTGAAGCTGTTTCCAGGCCAGAAACACACATATTCACGCTCTGAGATTAGAACCTCAAAGAAACATATTTTCATGAAAGTGCCTATAACCACAGTTTCAGCGCTCTAACAGGCTTCCTTACAGAGATAGAAGCATATTCTCTCCAATTCAGGCATATAGTCCTAATTCACTTAAGTTTGTCACTTTCCCACTGAGTTAACACAAAAATTGAACATTTTTGTCAAGCAGAATTTAAAAAAAAGAAAGTCTTTGAAAAAAAGGGTATATCTTCACTTCAAAAGCTGATATTCACTTTCAAATGACAATACAAGCGCAGGGGACCAAACGAGACCATATATGCATTGCACTGTGATCTGAAGCTGTTCCCAGGCCAAAAACACGCGCGGCTTCACAATCTGAGCTTTAAACCTCAAGGAAGCGTGTTTTCATGACAAGTGTGTAAAGCCACATTTTCAGCGCTCTAGCGCACTTCCTAACAGAGATAGAAGCATATTCACTCCAATTCAGTCATATAGTCACATTTCACTCAAGTTTGCCGCTTTCCCACTGTGAGTAACACACAGAATGAACATTTTTGACATGCAGAACTAAAAAAAAGAAAGTTTTTTAAAGAGTGCATATCTTCACTTCATAAGCATATATTCACTTTCAAATGGCCAAACAAGCACATTGGACCAAACGGTAACATATATGCATTGCACTGTGATCTGAAGCTGTTTCCAGGCCAGAAACACACAGATTCACGTTATCAGATTAAAATCACAAAGAAACGTGTTTTCATGAAAGTGCCTATAGCCCCAGTTTCAGCGCTCTAATAAGCTTCCTTACAGGGATAGAAGCATATGCACTCCAATTCAGTCATATAGTCATAATTCACTCAAGTTTGTTACTTTCCCACGGAGTTAACACAAAAAACAGACATTTTTGACAAGCAGAACTAAAAAAAAGAAAGTTTTTGAAAAAAGGGTATATCTTCACCTCAAAAGCTGATATTCACTTTCAAATGACAATACAAGCGCATTGGACCAAACGAGTCCATATATGCATTGCACTGTAATCTGAAGCTGTTCCCAGGCCAGAAACACGCACCGCTTCACAATCTGAGCTTTAAACCTCAAGGAAGCGTGTTTGCATGAAAGTGCGTATAGACACATTTTCAGCGCTATAGCGCGCTTCCTTACAGAGATGGAAGCATATTCACTCCAATTCAGTCATATAATCACAATTCACGCAAGTCTGTCACTTTCCCACTGAGTAACACACAGAATGAACATTTTTTACAAGCAGAACTAAAAAAAAAAGAAAGTTTATGAAAAAGTGCATTTCTTCACTTCAGAAGCTTTTTTCACTTTCAAGTGGCCATACAAGCACATTGGATCAAACGGAACCATATGTGCATTGCACTATGATTTGAAGCTGTTTCCAGGCCAGAAACACACACAGATTCACGTTCTGAGTTTTTAACCTCAATTAAGCGTGTTTTCATGAAAGTGCGTATAGCCACAGTTTCAGCGCTCAAACGCGCCTCCTTACAGGTATGAAAGCATATTCACTCCAATTCAGGCATATTGTCACAATTCACTCAAGTTTGATACTTTAGCTCTGAGTAACAGACAGAAAAAACATTTTTGACATGCAGAAATAAAAAAAAGAAAGTTTTTGAAAAAGTGCATATCTTCACTTCAGAAGCCGATATTCTCTTTCAAATGGCCATACAAGCACATTGGACCAAACGGAACCATATATTCATTGCACTGTGATTTGAAGCTGTTTCCAGGCCAGAAAACACACACAGATTCACGTTCTGAGCTGGAAACCTCAAAGAAGCGTGTTTTCATGAAAGTGCGTAGAGACACAGTTTCAGCGCTCTGACGGGCTTCCTTACAGAGAGAGAAGCAAATTCACTCCAATTCAGTCATGTAGTCACAATTCACTCAAGTTTGCCGCTTTCCCACTGTGAGTAACACACAGAATGAACATTTTTGACATGCAGAACTAAAAAAAAAGAAAGTTTATGAAAAAGTGCATATCTTCACTTCAGAAGCTTATATTCACTTCCAAATGGCCAAACAAGCAAATTGGACCAAACAGTACCATATATGCGATGCACTGTGATCTGAAGCTGTTCCCAGGCCAGAAACACACATAGTCACGTTCTGAGCTTAAAACCTCAAAGAAACGTGTTTTCATGAAAGTGCCTATAGCCACAGTTTCATTGCTCTAACAGGCTTCCTTACAGAGATCGAAGCATATTCACTCCAATTCAGTCATATAACCACAATTCACGCAAGTTTGTTGCTTTCCCACTGAGTAACACACAGAATGAATATTTTTTTACAAGCAGAACTAAAAAAAAAAGAAAGTTTATGAAAAAGTGCATATCTTCACTTCAGAAGCTTATATTCACTTTCAAATGGCAATACAAGCACATTGGACCAAACAGTAACATATATTCATTGCACTGTGATTTGAAGCTGTTTCCAGGCCAGAAAACACAAACAGATTCACGTTCTGAGCTGGAAACCTCAAAGAAGCGTGTTTTCATGAAAGTGCGTAGAGAGACAGTTTCAGCGCTCTAACAGGCTTCCTTAAAGAGATAGAAGCATATTTACTCCAATTCAGTCATATAATCACAATTCACGCAAGTTTGTCGCTTTCCCACTGCGAGTAACACACAGAATGAACATTTTTGATATGCAAAACTAAAAAAAGAAAGTTTTTGAAAACTGCATATCTTCACTTTAGAAGCTTATATTCACTTTCAAATGGCCATACAAGCACATTGGACCAAACTGAACCATATATGCATTGCACTGTGATTTGAAGCTGTTTCCAGGCCAGAAACACACCCAGATTCACGTTCTGAGCTTATAACCTCAATGAAGCGTGTTTTCATGAAAGTGCTTATAGCCACAGTTTCAGTGCTCAAACGCGCTTCCTTACAGGTATGAAAGCATATTCACTCCAATTCAGGCATATTGTCACAATTCACTCAAGTTTGTTACTTTAGCACTGAGTAACAGACAGAATGAACATTTTTGACATGCAGAACGAAAAAATGGAAAGTTTTTGAAAAAGTGCATATCTTCACTTCAGAGGCTTATATTCACATTCAAATGGCCATACAAGCACATTTGACCAAACGGAACCATATGTGCATTGCACTGTGATTTGAAGCTGTTTCCAGGCCAGAAACGCACACAGATTCACGTTCTGAGCTTATAACCTCAATGAAGCGTGTTTTCATGAAAGTGCGTATAGCCACAGTTTCAGCGCTCAAACGCGCCTCCTTACAGGTATGAAAGCATATTCACTCCAATTCAGGCATATTGTAACAATTCACTCAAGTTTGATACTTTAGCACTGAGTAACAGAGAGAAAAAACATTTTTGACATGCAGAACTAAAAAAAAGAAAGTTTTTGAAAAAGTGCATATCTTCACTTCAGAAGCCTATATTCACTTTCAAATGGCCATACAAGCACATTGAACCAAATGGAATCATATATTCATTGCACTGTGATTTGAAGCTGTTTCCAGGCCAGAAAACACACACAGATTCACGTTCTGAGCTGGAAACCTCAAAGAAGCGTGTTTTCATGAAAGTGCGTAGAGACACAGTTTCAGCGCTCTAACGGGCTTCCTTACAGAGATAGAAGCATATTCACTCCAATTCAGTCATTTAGTCACTATTCACTCAAGTTTGTTACTTTAGCACTGAGTAACAGACAGAATGAACATTTTTGACATGCAGAACGAAAAAAAAGAAAGTTTTTGAAAAAGTGCATATCTTCACTTCAGAAGCTTATATTCACTTTCAAATCGCCATACAAGCACATTGGACCAAATGGTTCCATATATTCATTGCACTGTGATCTGAAGGTGTTACCAGGCCAGAAACACAAATAGATTTGCGTTTTGAGCTTAGAACCTCAAAGAATCGTATTCTCATGAAAGTGCGCATAGCCACAGTTTCAGTGCTCTAACAGGCTTCCTCACAGAGATAGAAGCATATTCACTCCAATTCAGTCATATAATCACAATTCACGCAAGTTTGTCACTTTCCCACTGAGTAACACACAGAATGAACATTTTTTACAAGCAGAACTAAAAAAAAAAGAAAGTTTATGAAAAAGTGCATATCTTCACTTCAGAAGCCTATATTCACTTTCAAATGGCCATACATGCACATTGGACCAAACGGAACCATATATTCATTGCACTGTGATTTGAAGCTTTTTCCAGGCCAGAAAACACACACAGATTCACATTCTGAGCTGGAAACCTCAAAGAAGTGTGTTTTCATGAAAGTGCGTAGAGACACAGTTTCAGCGCTCTCACGGGCTTCCTTACAGAGATAGAAGCATATTCACTCCAATTCAGTCATTTAGTCACAATTCACTCAAGTTTGTCGCTTTCCCACTGCGAGTAACACACAGAATGAAAATTTTTGACATGCAAAACTAAAAAATGAACGTTTTTGAAAAACAGCATATCTTCACTTCAGAAGCTTTTATTCACTTTCAAGTGGCCATACAAGCACATTGGACCAAACGGAAGCATATATGCATTGCACTATGATTTGAAGCTGTTTCCAGGCCAGAAACACACACAGATTCACGTTCTGAGCTTATAACCTCAATGAAGCGCGTTTTCATGAAAGTGCGTTTAGCCACAGTTTCAGCGCTCAAACGCGCTTCCTGACAGGTATGAAAGCATATTCACTCCAATTCAGGCATATTGTCACAATTCACTCAAGTTTGTTACTTTAGCCCTGAGTAACAGACAGAATGAACATTTTTGACATGCAGAACAAAAAAAAAGAAAGTTTTTGAAAAAGTGCATATCTTCACTTCAGAAGCTTATATTCACTTTCAAATGGCCATACAAGCACATTGGACCAAATGGTACCATATATTGATTGCACTGTGATCTGAAGGTGTTACCAGGCCAGAAACACAAATAGATTTGCTTTTTGAGCTTAGAACCTCAAAGAATCGTATTCTCATGAAAGTGCGCATAGCCACAGTTTCAGTGCTCTAACAGGCATCCTCACAGAGATAGAAGCATTTTTACTCCAATTCAGTCATATAATCACAATTCACGCAAGTTTTTCACTTTCCCACTGAGTAACACACAGAATGAACATTTTTTACAAGCAGAACTAAAAAAAAAGAAAGTTTATGAAAAAGTGCATATCTTCACTTCAGAGGCTTATATTCACTTTCAAATGGCGATACAAGCACATTGGACCAAACGGAACCATATGTGCATTGCACTGTGATTTGAAGCTGTTTCCAGGCCAGAAAACACACACAGATTCACGTTCTGAGCTGGAAACCTCAAAGAAGCGTGTTTTCATGAAAGTGCGTTGAGACACAGTTTCAGCGCTCAAACGCGCTTCCAAACAGGTATGAAAGCATATTCACTCCAATTCAGGCATATTGTCACAATTCACTCAAGTTTGTTACTTTAGCACTGAGTAACAGACAGAATGAACATTGTTGACATGCAGAACTAAAAAAAAGAAAGTTTTTGAAAAAGTGCATATCTTCACTTCAGAAGCTTATATTCACTTTCAAATGGCCATACAAGCACATTGGACCAAACGGAACCATATGTGCATTGCACTGTGATTTGAAGCTGTTTCCAGGCCAGAAAACACACACAGATTCACGTTCTGAGCTGGAAACCTCAAAGAAGCGTGTTTTCATGAAAGTGCGTAGAGACACAGTTTCAGCGCTCTAACGGGCTTCCTTACAGAGATAGAAGCATATTCACTCCAATTCAGTCATTTAGTCACAATTCACTCAAGTTTGTCGCTTTCCCACTGCGAGTAACACACAGAATGAAAATTTTTGACATGCAAAACTAAAAAATGAACATTTTTGAAAAACTGCATATCTTCACTTCAGAAGCTTTTATTCACTTTCAAGTGGCCATACAAGCACATTGGACCAAACGGAAGCATATATGCATTGCACTATGATTTGAAGCTGTTTCCAGGCCAGAAACACGCACAGCTTCATGTTCTGAGCTTAAAACCTCAAAGAAGCATGTTTTCATGGAAGTGCGTATAGCCACATTTTCAGCGGTCTAGCCCGCTTCCTTCCAGAGATAGAAGCATATTCACTCCAATTCAGTCATGTAGTCACAATTCACTCATTTGTCGCTTTTCCACTGTGAGTAACACACAGAATGAACATTTTTGACATGCAGAAGTAAAAAAAAGAAAGTTTTTGAAATAGTGCATATCTTCACTTCAGAAGCTTATGTTCACTTTCAAATGGCCATACAAGCACATTGCACCAAACGGTACCATATATGCATTGCACTGTGATCTGAAGCTGTTTCCAGGCCAGAAACACACATATTCACGCTCTGAGATTAGAACCTCAAAGAAACATATTTTCATGAAAGTGCCTATAACCACAGTTTCAGCGCTCTAACAGGCTTCCTTACAGAGATAGAAGCATATTTACTCCAATTCAGTCATATAATCACAATTCACGCAAGTTTGTCGCTTTCCCACTGCGAGTAACACACAGAATGAACATTTTTGATATGCAAAACTAAAAAAAGAAAGTTTTTGAAAACTGCATATCTTCACTTCAGAAGCTTATATTCACTTTCAAGTGGCCATACAAGCACATTGGACCAAACGGAAGCATATATGCATTGCACTATGATTTGAAGCTGTTTCCAGGCCAGAAACACACACAGATTCACGTTCTGAGCTTATAACCTCAATGAAGCGCGTTTTCATGAAAGTGCGTTTAGCCACAGTTTCAGCGCTCAAACGCGCTTCCTGACAGGTATGAAAGCATATTCACTCCAATTCAGGCATATTGTCACAATTCACTCAAGTTTGTTACTTTAGCCCTGAGTAACAGACAGAATGAACATTTTTGACATGCAGAACAAAAAAAAAGAAAGTTTTTGAAAAAGTGCATATCTTCACTTCAGAAGCTTATATTCACTTTCAAATGGCCATACAAGCACATTGGACCAAATGGTACCATATATTGATTGCACTGTGATCTGAAGGTGTTACCAGGCCAGAAACACAAATAGATTTGCTTTTTGAGCTTAGAACCACAAAGAATCGAATTCTCATGAAAGTGCGCATAGCCACAGTTTCAGTGCTCTAACAGGCTTCCTCACAGAGATAGAAGCATTTTTACTCCAATTCAGTCATATAATCACAATTCACGCAAGTTTGTCACTTTCCCACTGAGTAACACACAGAATGAACATTTTTTACAAGCAGAACTAAAAAAAAAGAAAGTTTATGAAAAAGTGCATATCTTCACTTCAGAGGCTTATATTCACTTTCAAATGGCGATACAAGCACATTGGACCAAACGGAACCATATGTGCATTGCACTGTGATTTGAAGCTGTTTCCAGGCCAGAAAACACACACAGATTCACGTTCTGAGCTGGAAACCTCAATGAAGCGTGTTTTCATGAAAGTGCGTAGAGACACAGTTTCAGCGCTCAAACGCGCTTCCTAACAGGTATGAAAGCATATTCACTCCAATTCAGGCATATTGTCACAATTCACTCAAGTTTGTTACTTTAGCACTGAGTAACAGACAGAATGAACATTTTTGACATGCAGAACTAAAAAAAAGAAAGTTTTTGAAAAAGTGCATATCTTCACTTCAGAAGCTTATATTCACTTTCAAGTGGCCATACAAGCACATTGGACCAAACGGAACCATATGTGCATTGCACTGTGATTTGAAGCTGTTTCCAGGTCAGAAAACACACACAGATTCACGTTCTGAGCTGGAAACCTCAAAGAAGCGTGTTTTCATGAAAGTGCGTAGAGACACAGTTTCAGCGCTCTAACGGGCTTCCTTACAGAGATAGAAGCATATTCACTCCAATTCAGTCATTTAGTCACAATTCACTCAAGTTTGTCGCTTTCCCACTGCGAGTAACACACAGAATGAAAATTTTTGACATGCAAAACTAAAAAATGAACATTTTTGAAAAACTGCATATCTTCACTTCAGAAGCTTTTATTCACTTTCAAGTGGCCATACAAGCACATTGGACCAAACGGAAGCATATATGCATTGCACTATGATTTGAAGCTGTTTCCAGGCCAGAAACACGCACAGCTTCATGTTCTGAGCTTAAAACCTCAAAGAAGCATGTTTTCATGGAAGTGCGTTTCGCCACATTTTCAGCGGTCTAGCCCGCTTCCTTCCAGAGATAGAAGCATATTCACTCCAATTCAGTCATGTAGTCACAATTCACTCATTTGTCGCTTTTCCACTGTGAGTAACACACAGAATGAACATTTTTGACATGCAGAAGTAAAAAAAAGAAAGTTTTTGAAATAGTGCATATCTTCACTTCAGAAGCTTATGTTCACTTTCAAATGGCCATACAAGCACATTGCACCAAACGGTACCATATATGCATTGCACTGTGATCTGAAGCTGTTTCCAGGCCAGAAACACACATATTCACGCTCTGAGATTAGAACCTCAAAGAAACATATTTTCATGAAAGTGCCTATAACCACAGTTTCAGCGCTCTAACAGGCTTCCTTACAGAGATAGAAGCATATTCACTCCAATTCAGGCATATAGTCACAATTCACTTACGTTTGTCACTTTCCCACTGAGTTAACACAAAAAATGAACATTTTTGTCAAGCAGAATTTAAAAAAAAGAAAGTCTTTGAAAAAAAGGGTATATCTTCACTTCAAAAGCTGATATTCACTTTCAAATGACAATACAAGCGCACTGGACCAAACGAGACCATATATGCATTGCACTGTGATCTGAAGCTGTTCCCAGGCCAAAAACACGCGCGGCTTCACAATCTGAGCTTTAAACCTCAAGGAAGCGTGTTTTCATGACAAGTGCGTAAAGCCACATTTTCAGCGCTCTAGCGCAATTCCTAACAGAGATAGAAGCATATTCACTCCAATTCAGTCATATAGTCACAATTCACTCAAGTTTGCCGCTTTCCCACTGTGAGTAACACACAGAATGAAAATTTTTGACATGCAAAACTAAAAAATGAACGTTTTTGAAAAACAGCATATCTTCACTTCAGAAGCTTTTATTCACTTTCAAGTGGCCATACAAGCACATTGGACCAAACGGAAGCATATATGCATTGCACTATGATTTGAAGCTGTTTCCAGGCCAGAAACACACACAGATTCACGTTCTGAGCTTATAACCTCAATGAAGCGCGTTTTCATGAAAGTGCGTTTAGCCACAGTTTCAGCGCTCAAACGCGCTTCCTGACAGGTATGAAAGCATATTCACTCCAATTCAGGCATATTGTCACAATTCACTCAAGTTTGTTACTTTAGCCCTGAGTAACAGACAGAATGAACATTTTTGACATGCAGAACAAAAAAAAAGAAAGTTTTTGAAAAAGTGCATATCTTCACTTCAGAAGCTTATATTCACTTTCAAATGGCCATACAAGCACATTGGACCAAATGGTACCATATATTCATTGCACTGTGATCTGAAGCTGTTTCCAGGCCAGAAACACACAGATTCACGTCATCAGATTAAAACCACAAAGAAACGTGTTTTCATGAAAGTGCCTATAGCCCCAGTTTCAGCGCTCTAATAAGCTTCCTCACAGGGATAGAAGCATATGCACTCCAATTCAGTCATATAGTCATAATTCACTCAAGTTTGTTACTTTCCCACGGAGTTAACACAAAAAATGAACATTTTTGACAAGCAGAACTAAAAAAAAGAAAGTTTTTGAAAAAAGGGTATATCTTCACTTCAAAAGCTGATATTCACTTTCAAATGACAATACAAGCACATTGGACCAAACGAGTCCATATATGCATTGCACTGTAATCTGAAGCTGTTCCCAGGCCAGAAACACGCACCGCTTCACAATCAGAGCTTTAAACCTCAAGGAAGCGTGTTTTCATGAAAGTGTGTATAGCCACATTTTCAGCGCTACAGCGCGCTTCCTTACAGAGATGGAAGCATATTCACTCCAATTCAGTCATATAATCACAATTCACGCAAGTTTGTCACTTCCCACTGAGTAACACACAGAATGAACATTTTTTACAAGCAGAACTAAAAAAAAAGAAAGTTTATGAAAAAGTGCATATCTTCACTTCAGAGGCTTATATTCACTTTCAAATGGCCATACAAGCACATTGGACCAAATGGTACCAAATATTCATTGCACTGTGATTTGAAGCTGTTTCCAGGCCAGAAAACACACACAGATTCACGTTCTGAGCTGGAAACCTCAAAGAAGCGTGTTTTCATGAAAGTGCGTAGAGACACAGTTTCAGCGCTCTAACGGGCTTCCTTACAGAGAGAGAAGCAAATTCACTCCAATTCAGGCATATTGTCACAATTCACTCAAGTTTGATACTTTAGCACTGAGTAACAAACAGAAAAAACATTTTTGACATGCAGAACTAAAAAAAAGAAAGTTTTTGAAAAAGTGCATATCTTCACTTCAGAAGCCTATATTCACTTTCAAATGGCCATACAAGCACATTGGACCAAACGGAACCATATATTCATTGCACTGTGATTTGAAGCTGTTTCCAGGCCAGAAAACACAAACAGATTCACGTTCTGAGCTGGAAACCTCAAAGAAGCGTGTTTTCATGAAAGTGCGTAGAGACACAGTTTCAGCGCTCTAACGGGCTTCCTTACAGAGAGAGAAGCAAATTCACTCCAATTCAGTCATGTAGTCACAATTCACTCAAGTTTGCCGCTTTCCCACTGTGAGTAACACACAGAATGAACATTTTTGACATGCAGAACTAAAAAAAAGAAAGTTTATGAAAAAGTGCATATCTTCACTTCAGAAGCTTATATTCACTTCCAATTGGCCAAACAAGCAAATTGGACCAAACAGTACCATATATGCGATGCACTGTGATCTGAAGCTGTTCCCAGGCCAGAAACACACATAGTCACGTTCTGAGCTTAAAACCTCAAAGAAACGTGTTTTCATGAAAGTGCCTATAGCCACAGTTTCATTGCTCTAACAGGCTTCCTGACAGAGATCGAAGCATATTCACTCCAATTCAGTCATATAACCACAATTCACGCAAGTTTGTTGCTTTCCCACTGAGTAACACACAGAATGAACATTTTTTTACAAGCAGAACTAAAAAAAAAGAAAGTTTATGAAAAAGTGCATATCTTCACTTCAGAAGCTTATATTCACTTTCAAATGGCAATACAAGCACATTGGACCAAACAGGACCATATATGCATTGCACTGTGATTTGAAGCTGTTTCCAGGCCAGAAAACAGACACAGATTCACGTTCAGAGCTGGAAACCTCAAAGAAGCGTGTTTTCATGAAAGTGCGTAGAGACACAGTTTCAGCGCTCTAACGCGCTTCCTTACAGGTATGAAAGCATATTCACTCCAATTCAGTCTTTTAGTCACAATTCACTCAAGTTGGTCGCTTTCCCACTGCCAGTAACACACAGAATGAACATTTTTGACATGCAAAACTAAAAAAAGGAAAGTTTTTGAAAAAGTGCATATCTTCACTTCAGAAGCTGATATTCACTTTCAAGTGGCCATACAAGCACATTGGACCAAACTGAACCATATCATTGCACTGTGATTTGAAGCTGTTTCCAGACCAGAAACGCACACAGATTCACGTTCTGAGCTTATAACCTCAATGAAGCGTGTTTTCATGAAAGTGCGTATAGCCACAGTTTCAGCGCTCAAACGCGCCTCCTTACAGGTATGAAAGCATATTCACTCCGAATTCAGGCATATTGTAACAATTCACTCAAGTTTGATACTTTAGCACTGAGTAACAGACAGAAAAAACATTTTTGACATGCAGAACTAAAAAAAAGAAAGTTTTTGAAAAAGTGCATATCTTCACTTCAGAAGCCTATATTCACTTTCAAATGGCCATACAAGCACATTGAACCAAATGGAACCATATATTCATTGCACTGTGATTTGAAGCTGTTTCCAGGCCAGAAAACACACACAGATTCACGTTCTGAGCTGGAAACCTCAAAGAAGCGTGTTTTCATGAAAGTGCGTAGAGACACAGTTTCAGCGCTCTAACGGGCTTCCTTACAGAGATAGAAGCATATTCACTCCAATTCAGTCATTTAGTCACTATTCACTCAAGTTTGTTACTTTAGCACTGAGTAACAGACAGAATGAACATTTTTGACATGCAGAACTAAAAAAAAGAAAGTTTTTGAAAAAGTGCATATCTTCACTTCAGAAGCTTATATTCACTTTCAAGTGGCCATACAAGCACATTGGACCAAACTGAACCATATCATTGCACTGTGATTTGAAGCTGTTTCCAGGCCAGAAACGCACACAGATTCACGTTCTGAGCTAATAACCTCAATGAAGCGTGTTTTCATGAAAGTGCGTATAGCCACAGTTTCAGCGCTCAAACGCGCCTCCTTACAGGTATGAAAGCATATTCACTCCAATTCAGTCATGTAGTCACAATTCACTCGTTTGTCGCTTTTCCACTGTGAGTAACACACAGAATGAACATTTTTTACAAGCAGAACTAAAAAAAAGAAAGTTTATGAAAAAGTGCATATCTTCACTTCAGAAGCATATATTCACTTTCAAATGGCCATACATGCACATTGGACCAAACGGAACCATATATTCATTGCACTGTGATTTGAAGCTTTTTCCAGGCCAGAAAACACACACAGATTCACGTTCTGAGCTGGAAACCTCAAAGAAGTGTGTTTTCATGAAAGTGCGGAGAGACACAGTTTCAGTGCTCTGACGGGCTTCCTTACAGAGAGAGAAGCAAATTCACTCCAATTCAGTCATGTAGTCACAATTCACTCAAGTTTGCCGCTTTCCCACTGCGAGTAACACACAGAATGAAAATGTTTTACATGCAAAACTAAAAAATGAACGTTTTTGAAAAACTGCATATCTTCACTTCAGAAGCTTTTATTCACTTACAAGTGGCCATACAAGCACATTGGACCAAACGGAAGCATATATGCATTGCACTATGATTTGAAGCTGTTTCCAGGCCAGAAACACACACAGATTCACGTTCTGAGCTTTTAACCTCAATTAAGCGTGTTTTCATGAAAGTGCGTATCGCCACAGTTTCAGCGCTCAAACGCGCCTCCTTACAGGTATGAAAGCATATTCACTCCAATTCAGGCATATTGTCACAATTCACTCAAGTTCGATACTTTAGCTCTGAGTAACAGACAGAAAAAACATTTTTGACATGCAGAAATAAAAAAAAGAAAGTTTTTGAAAAAAGTGCATATCTTCACTTCAGAAGCCGATATTCTCTTTCAAATGGCCATACAAGCACATTGGACCAAACGGAACCATATATTCATTGCACTGTGATTTGAAGCTGTTTCCAGGCCAGAAAACACACACAGATTCACGTTCTGAGCTGGAAACCTCAAAGAAGCGTGTTTTCATGAAAGTGCGTAGAGACACAGTTTCAGTGCTCTGACGGGCTTCCTTACAGAGAGAGAAGCAAATTCACTCCAATTCAGTCATGTAGTCACAATTCACTCAAGTTTGCCGCTTTCCCACTGTGAGTAACACACAGAATGAACATTTTTGACATGCAGAACTAAAAAAAAAGAAAGTTTATGAAAAAGTGCATATCTTCACTTCAGAAGCTTATATTCACTTCCAAATGGCCAAACAAGCAAATTGGACCAAACAGTACCATATATGCGATGCACTGTGATCTGAAGCTGTTCCCAGGCCAGAAACACATATAGTCACGTTCTGAGCTTAAAACCTCAAAGAAACGTGTTTTCATGAAAGTGCCTATAGCCACAGTTTCATTGCTCTAACAGGCTTCCTTACAGAGATCGAAGCATATTCACTCCAATTCAGTCATATAACCACAATTCACGCAAGTTTGTTGCTTTCCCACTGAGTAACACACAGAATGAATATTTTTTTACAAGCAGAACTAAAAAAAAAAGAAAGTTTATGAAAAAGTGCATATCTTCACTTCAGAAGCTTATATTCACTTTCAAATGGCAATACAAGCACATTGGACCAAACAGTAACATATATGCATTGCACTGTGATTTGAAGCTGTTTCCAGGCCAGAAAACAGACACAGATTCACGTTCAGAGCTGGAAACCTCAAAGAAGCGTGTTTTCATGAAAGTGCGGAGAGACACAGTTTCAGCGCTCTAACGCGCTTCCTTACAGGTATGAAAGCATATTCACTCCAATTCAGTCTTTCAGTCACAATTCACTCAAGTTGGTCGCTTTCCCACTGAGAGTAACAGACAGAATGAACATTTTTGACATGCAAAACTTAAAAAAGAAAGTTTTTGAAAAAGTGCATATCTTCACTTCAGAAGCTTATATTCACTTTCAAATGGCCATACAAGCACATTGGACAAAATGGTACCATATATTGATTGCACTGTGATCTGAAGGTGTTACCAGGCCAGAAACACAAATAGATTTGCTTTTTGAGCTTAGAACCTCAAAGAATCGTATTCTCATGAAAGTGCGCATAGCCACAGTTTCAGTGCTCTAACAGGCTTCCTCACAGAGATAGAAGCATTTTTACTCCAATTCAGTCATATAATCACAATTCACGCAAGTTTGTCACTTTCCCACTGAGTAACACACAGAATGAACATTTTTTACAAGCAGAAATAAAAAAAAAGAAAGTTTATGAAAAAGTGCATATCTTCACTTCAGAGGCTTATATTCACTTTCAAATGGCGATACAAGCACATTGGACCAAACGGAACCATATGTGCATTGCACTGTGATTTGAAGCTGTTTCCAGGCCAGAAAACACACACAGATTCACGTTCTGAGCTGGAAACCTCAAAGAAGCGTGTTTTCATGAAAGTGCGTAGAGACAGTTTCAGCGCTCAAACGCGCTTCCTAACAGGTATGAAAGCATATTCACTCCAATTAAGTCATATAATCACAATTCACCCAAGTTTGTCACTTTCCCACTGCGTAACACACAGAATGAACATTTTTTACAAGCAGAACTAAAAAAAAAGAAAGTTTATGAAAAAGTGCATATCTTCACTTCAGAAGCCTATATTCACTTTCAAATGGCCATACATGCACATTGGACCAAACGGAACCATATATTCATTGCACTGTGATTTGAAGCTTTTTCCAGGCCAGAAAACACACACAGATTCACGTTCTGAGCTGGAAACCTCAAAGAAGTGTGTTTTCATGAAAGTGCGGAGAGACACAGTTTCAGCGCTCTCACGGGCTTCCTTACAGAGATAGAAGCAAATTCACTCCAATTCAGTCATTTAGTCACAATTCACTCAAGTTTGTCGCTTTCCCACTGCGAGTAACACACAGAATGAAAATGTTTGACATGCAAAACTAAAAAATGAACGTTTTTGAAAAACTGCATATCTTCACTTCAGAAGCTTTTATTCACTTACAAGTGGCCATACAAGCATATTGGACCAAACGGAAGCATATATGCATTGCACTATGATTTGAAGCTGTTTCAAGGCCAGAAACACACACAGATTCACGTTCTGAGCTTATAACCTCAATGAAGCGTGTTTTCATGAAAGTGCGTTTAGCCACAGTTTAAGCGCTCAAACGCGCTTCCTTACAGGTATGAAAGCATATTCACTCCAATTCAGGCATATTGTCACAATTCACTCAAGTTTGTTACTTTAGCCCTGAGTAACAGACAGAATGACCATTTTTGACATGCAGAACAAAAAAAAGAAAGTTTTTGAAAAAGTGCATATCTTCACTTCAGAAGCTTATATTCACTTTCAAATGGCCATACAAGCACATTGGACCAAATGGCACCATATATTCATTGCACTGTGATCTGAAGGTGTTACCAGGCCAGAAACACAAATAGATTTGCTTTTTGAGCTTAGAACCTCAAAGAATCGTATTCTCATGAAAGTGCGCATAGCCACAGTTTCAGTGCTCTAACAGGCTTCCTCACAGAGATAGAAGCATTTTTACTCCAATTCAGTCATATAATCACAATTCACGCAAGTTTGTCACTTTCCCACTGAGTAACACACAGAATGAACATTTTTTACAAGCAGAACTAAAAAAAAAGAAAGTTTATGAAAAAGTGCATATCTTCACTTCAGAGGCTTATATTCACTTTCAAATGGCGATACAAGCACATTGGACCAAACGGAACCATATGTGCATTGCACTGTGATTTGAAGCTGTTTCCAGGCCAGAAAACACACACAGATTCACGTTCTGAGCTGGAAACCTCAAAGAAGCGTGTTTTCATGAAAGTGCGAAGAGACACAGTTTCAGCGCTCAAACGCGCTTCCTTACAGGTATGAAAGCATATTCACTCCAATTCAGGCATATTGTCACAATTCACTCAAGTTTGTTACTTTAGCACTGAGTAACAGACAGAATGAACATTTTTGACATGCAGAACTAAAAAAAAGAAAGTTTTTGAAAAAGTGCATATCTTCACTTCAGAAGCTTATATTCACTTTCAAGTGGCCATACAAGCACATTGGACCAAACGGAACCATATGTGCATTGCACTGTGATTTGAAGCTGTTTCCAGGCCAGAAAACACACACAGATTCACGTTCTGAGCTGGAAACCTCAAAGAAGCGTGTTTTCATGAAAGTGCGTAGAGACACAGTTTCAGCGCTCTAACGGGCTTCCTTACAGAGATAGAAGCATATTCACTCCAATTCAGTCATTTAGTCACAATTCACTCAAGTTTGTTACGTTAGCACTGAGTAACAGACAGAATGAACATTTTTGACATGCAGAACAAAAAAAAAGAAAGTTTTTGAAAAAGTGCATATCTTCACTTCAGAAGCTTATATTCACTTTCAAATGGCCATACAAGCACATTGGACCAAATGGTACCATATATTCATTGCACTGTGATCTGAAGGTGTTACCAGGCCAGAAACACAAATAGATTTGCGTTTTGAGCTTAGAACCTCAAAGAATCGTATTCTCATGAAAGTGCGCATAGCCACAGTTTCAGTGCTCTAACAGGCTTCCTCACAGAGATAGAAGCATATTCACTCCAATACCGTCATATAATCACAATTCACGCAAGTTTGTCACTCTCACTGAGTAACACACAGCATGAACATTTTTTACAAGCAGAACTAAAAAAAAAGAAAGTTTATGAAAAAGTGCATATCTTCACTTCAGAGGCTTATATTCACTTTCAAATGGCCATACAAGCACATTGGACCAAACGGAACCAGATGTGCATTGCACTGTGATTTGAAGCTGTTTCCAGGCCAGAAACACACCCAGATTCACGTTCTGAGCTTATACCCTCAATGAAGCGTGTTTTCATGAAAGTGCGTATAGCCACATTTTCAGCGCTCAGACGCGCTTCCTTACAGGTATGAAAGCATATTCACTCCAATTCAGGCATATTGTCACAATTCACTCAAGTTTGATACTTTAGCACTGAGTAACAGACAGAAAAAACATTTTTCACATGCAAAACTAAAAAAAAAAAAGTTTTTGAAAAAGTGCATATCTTCACTTCAGAAGCTTTTATTCACTTTCAAATGGCCATACAAGCACATTGGACCAAACAGAACCATATATGCATTGCACTGTGATTTGAAGCTGTTTCCAGGCCAGAAACACACCCAGATTCACGTTCTGAGCTTATAACCTCAATGAAGCGTGTTTTCATGAAAGTGCTTATAGCCACAGTTTCAGCGCTCAAACGCGCTTCCTTACAGGTATGAAAGCATATTCACTCCAATTCAGGCATATTGTCACAATTCACTCAAGTTTGATACTTTAGCACTGAGTAACAGACAGAATGAAAATTTTTGACATGCAGAACTAAAAAAGGAAACTTTTTGAAAAAGTGCATATCTTCACTTCAGAAGCTTATAGTCACTTTCAAATGGCCATACAAGCACATTGGACCAAACGGTACCATATATTCATTGCACGGTGATCTGAAGGTGTTATCAGGCCAGAAACACTAATAGATTTGCGTTTTGAGCTTAGAACCTCAGAGAATCGAATTCTCATGAAAGTGCGCATAGCCACAGTTTCAGTGCTCTATCAGGCTTCCTCACAGAGATAGAAGCATATTCACTCCAATTCAGTCATATTGTCACAATTCACGCAAGTTTGTCACATTCCCACTGAGTAACACACAGAATGAACATTTTTTACAAGCAGAACTAAAAAATAAGAAAGTTTATGAATAAGTGCATATCTTCACTTCAGAGGCTTTTATTCACTTTCAAATGGCCATACAAGCACATTGGACCAAACGGAACCATATGTGCATTGCACTGTGATTTGAAGCTGTTTCCAGGCCAGAAACACACACAGATTCACGTTCTGAACTTATAACCTCAATTAAGCGTGTTTTCATGAAAGTGTGTAGAGACACAGTTTCAGCGCTCTAACGGGCTTCCTGACAGAGATAGAAGCGTATTCACTCCAATTCAGTCATTTAGTCACAATTCACTCAAGATTGTCGCTTTAGCACTGAGTAACAGACAGAATGAACATTTTTGACATGCAGAACTAAAAAAGGAAACTTTTTGAAAAAGTGCATATCTTCACTTCAGAAGCTTATAGTCACTTTCAAATGGCCATACAAGCACATTGGACCAAACGGTACCATATATTCATTGCACGGTGATCTGAAGGTGTTATCAGGCCAGAAACACAAATAGATTTGCGTTTTGAGCTTAGAACCTCAGAGAATCGAATTCTCATGAAAGTGCGCATAGCCACAGTTTCAGTGCTCTATCAGGCTTCCTCACAGAGATAGAAGCATATTCACTCCAATTCAGTCATATAATCACAATTCACGCAAGTTTGTCACATTCCCACTGAGTAACACACAGAATGAACATTTTTTACAAGCAGAACTAAAAAAAAAGAAAGTTTATGAATAAGTGCATATCTTCACTTCAGAGGCTTATATTCCCTTTCAAATGGCCATACAAGCACATTGGACCAAACGGAACCATATGTGCATTGCACTGTGATTTGAAGCTGTTTCCAGGCCAGAAACACACACAGATTCACGTTCTGAACTTATAACCTCAATTAAGCGTGTTTTCATGAAAGTGTGTAGAGACACAGTTTCAGCGCTCTAACGGGCTTCCTGACAGAGATAGAAGCGTATTCACTCCAATTCAGTCATTTAGTCACAATTCACTCAAGTTTGTCGCTTTCCCACTGCGAGTAACACACAGAATGAAAATTTTTGACATGCAAAACTAAAAAAAGAAAGTTTTTGTAAAACTGCATATCTTCACTTCAGAAGCTTTTATTCACTTTCAAGTGGCCATACAAGCACATTGGACCAAACGGAAGCATATATGCATTGCACTGTGATTTGAAGCTGTTTCCAGGCCAGAAACACACACAGATTCACGTTCTGAGCTTATAACCTCAATGAAGCGTGTTTTCATGAAAGTGCGTATAGCCACAGTTTCAGCGCTCAAACCCGCTTCCTTACAGGTATGAAAGCATATTCACTCCAATTCAGGCATATTGTCACAATTCACTCAAGTTTGTTACTTTAGCACTGAGTAACAGACAGAAAAAAAAATTTTTGACATGCTAAACTAAAAAAAAGAAAGTTTTTGAAAAAGTGCATATCTTCACTTCAGAAGCTTATATTCACTTTCAAGTGGCCATACAAGCACATTGGACCAAACGGAACCATATGTGCATTGCACTGTGATTTGAAGCTGTTTCCAGGCCAGAAAACACACACAGATTCACGTTCTGAGCTGGAAACCTCAAAGAAGCGTGTTTTCATGAAAGTGCGTCGAGACACAGTTTCAGCGCTCTAACGGGCTTCCTTACAGAGATAGAAGCATATTCACTCCAATTCAGTCATTTAGTCACAATTCACTCAAGTTTGTCGCTTTCCCACTGCGAGTAACACACAGAATGAAAATTTTTGACATGCAAAACTAAAAAATGAACATTTTTGAAAAACTGCATATCTTCACTTCAGAAGCTTTTATTCACTTTCAAGTGGCCATACAAGCACATTGGACCAAACGGAAGCATATATGCATTGCACTATGATTTGAAGCTGTTTCCAGGCCAGAAACACGCACAGCTTCATGTTCTGAGCGTAAAACCTCAAAGAAGCATGTTTTCATGGAAGTGCGTTTCGCCACATTTTCAGCGGTCTAGCCCGCTTCCTTCCAGAGATAGAAGCATATTCACTCCAATTCAGTCATGTAGTCACAATTCACTCATTTGTCGCTTTTCCACTGTGAGTAACACACAGAATGAACATTTTTGACATGCAGAAGTAAAAAAAAGAAAGTTTTTGAAATAGTGCATATCTTCACTTCAGAAGCTTATGTTCACTTTCAAATGGCCATACAAGCACATTGCACCAAACGGTACCATATATGCATTGCACTGTGATCTGAAGCTGTTTCCAGGCCAGAAACACACATATTCACGCTCTGAGATTAGAACCTCAAAGAAACATATTTTCATGAAAGTGCCTATAACCACAGTTTCAGCGCTCTAACAGGCTTCCTTACAGAGATAGAAGCATATTCACTCCAATTCAGGCATATAGTCACAATTCACTTAAGTTTGTCACTTTCCCACTGAGTTAACACAAAAAATGAACATTTTTGTCAAGCAGAATTTAAAAAAAAGAAAGTCTTTGAAAACAAGGGTATATCTTCACTTCAAAAGCTGATATTCACTTTCAAATGACAATACAAGCGCACTGGACCAAACGAGACCATATATGCATTGCACTGTGATCTGAAGCTGTTCCCAGGCCAAAAACACGCGCGGCTTCACAATCTGAGCTTTAAACCTCAAGGAAGCGTGTTTTCATGAAAAGTGCGTAAAGCCACATTTTCAGCGCTCTAGCGCAATTCCTAACAGAGATAGAAGCATATTCACTCCAATTCAGTCATATAGTCACAATTCACTCAAGTTTGCCGCTTTCCCACTGTGAGTAACACACAGAATGAAAATTTTTGACATGCAAAACTAAAAAATGAACGTTTTTGAAAAACAGCATATCTTCACTTCAGAAGCTTTTATTCACTTTCAAGTGGCCATACAAGCACATTGGACCAAACGGAAGCATATATGCATTGCACTATGATTTGAAGCTGTTTCCAGGCCAGAAACACACACAGATTCACGTTCTGAGCTTATAACCTCAATGAAGCGCGTTTTCATGAAAGTGCGTTTAGCCACAGTTTCAGCGCTCAAACGCGCTTCCTGACAGGTATGAAAGCATATTCACTCCAATTCAGGCATATTGTCACAATTCACTCAAGTTTGTTACTTTAGCCCTGAGTAACAGACAGAATGAACATTTTTGACATGCAGAACAAAAAAAAGAAAGTTTTTGAAAAAGTGCATATCTTCACTTCAGAAGCTTATATTCACTTTCAAATGGCCATACAAGCACATTGGACCAAATGGTACCATATATTCATTGCACTGTGATCTGAAGCTGTTTCCAGGCCAGAAACACACAGATTCACGTTATCAGATTAAAACCACAAAGAAACGTGTTTTCATGAAAGTGCCTATAGCCCCAGTTTCAGCGCTCTAATAAGCTTCCTTACAGGGATAGAAGCATATGCACTCCAATTCAGTCATATAGTCATAATTCACTCAAGTTTGTTACTTTCCCACGGAGTTAACACAAAAAATGAACATTTTTGACAAGCAGAACTAAAAAAAAGAAAGTTTTTGAAAAAAGGGTATATCTTCACTTCAAAAGCTGATATTCACTTTCAAATGACAATACAAGCACATTGGACCAAACGAGTCCATATATGCATTGCACTGTAATCTGAAGCTGTTCCCAGGCCAGAAACACGCACCGCTTCACAATCAGAGCTTTAAACCTCAAGGAAGCGTGTTTTCATGAAAGTGTGTATAGCCACATTTTCAGCGCTACAGCGCGCTTCCTTACAGAGATGGAAGCATATTCACTCCAATTCAGTCATATAATCACAATTCACGCAAGTTTGTCACTTCCCACTGAGTAACACACAGAATGAACATTTTTTACAAGCAGAACTAAAAAAAAAGAAAGTTTATGAAAAAGTGCATATCTTCACTTCAGAAGCTTATATTCACTTTCAAATGGCCATACAAGCACATTGGACCAAATGGTACCAAATATTCATTGCACTGTGATTTGAAGCTGTTTCCAGGCCAGAAAACACACACAGATTCACGTTCTGAGCTGGAAACCTCAAAGAAGCGTGTTTTCATGAAAGTGCGTATAGCCACAGTTTCAGCGCTCAAACGCGCTTCCTTACAGGTATGAAAGCATATTCACTCCAATTCAGGCATATTGTCACAATTCACTCAAGTTTGTCGCTTTCCCACTGCGAGTAACACACAGGATGAACATTTTTGACATGCAGAACGAAAAAAAATAAAGTTTATGAAAAAGTGCATATCTTCACTTCAGAAGCTTATATTCACTTTCAAATGGCCATACAAGCACATTGGACCAAACTGAACCGTATATTCATTGCACTGTGATCTGAAGCTGTTTCCAGGCCAGAAACACACATAGTCACGTTCTGAGCTTAAAACCTCAAAGAAACGTGTTTTCATGAAAGTGCCTATAGCCTCAGTTTCATTGCTCTAACAGGCTTCCTGACAGAGATCGAAGCATATTCACTCCAATTCAGTCATATAACCACAATTCACGCAAGTTTGTTGCTTTCCCACTGAGTAACACACAGAATGAACATTTTTTTACAAGCAGAACTAAAAAAAAAGAAAGTTTATGAAAAAGTGCATATCTTCACTTCAGAAGCTTATATTCACTTTCAAATGGCAATACAAGCACATTGGACCAAACAGGACCATATATGCATTGCACTGTGATTTGAAGCTGTTTCCAGGCCAGAAAACAGACACAGATTCACGTTCAGAGCTGGAAACCTCAAAGAAGCGTGTTTTCATGAAAGTGCGTAGAGACACAGTTTCAGCGCTCTAACGCGCTTCCTTACAGGTATGAAAGCATATTCACTCCAATTCAGTCTTTTAGTCACAATTCACTCAAGTTGGTCGCTTTCCCACTGCCAGTAACACACAGAATGAACATTTTTGACATGCAAAACTTAAAAAAGAAAGTTTTTGAAAAAGTGCATATCTTCACTTCAGAAGCTTATATTCACTTTCAAATGGCCATACAAGCACATTGGACCAAACTGAACCATATATGCATTGCACTGTGATTTGAAGCTGTTTCCAGGCCAGAAACACACCCAGATTCACGTTCTGAGCTTATAACCTCAATGAAGCGTGTTTTCATGAAAGTGCGTATAGCCACAGTTTCAGCGCTCAAACGCGCTTCCTTACAGGTATGAAAGCATATTCACTCCAATTCAGGCATATTGTCACAATTCACTCAAGTTTGTTACTTTAGCACTGAGTAACAGACAGAATGAACATTTTTGACATGCAGAACTAAAAAAAGGAAAGTTTTTGAAAAAGTGCATATCTTCACTTCAGAAGCTGATATTCACTTTCAAGTGGCCATACAAGCACATTGGACCAAACTGAACCATATCATTGCACTGTGATTTGAAGCTGTTTCCAGACCAGAAACGCACACAGATTCACGTTCTGAGCTTATAACCTCAATGAAGCGTGTTTTCATGAAAGTGCGTATAGCCACAGTTTCAGCGCTCAAACGCGCCTCCTTACAGGTATGAAAGCATATTCACTCCGAATTCAGGCATATTGTAACAATTCACTCAAGTTTGATACTTTAGCACTGAGTAACAGACAGAAAAAACATTTTTGACATGCAGAACTAAAAAAAAGAAAGTTTTTGAAAAAGTGCATATCTTCACTTCAGAAGCCTATATTCACTTTCAAATGGCCATACAAGCACATTGAACCAAATGGAACCATATATTCATTGCACTGTGATTTGAAGCTGTTTCCAGGCCAGAAAACACACACAGATTCACGTTCTGAGCTGGAAACCTCAAAGAAGCGTGTTTTCATGAAAGTGCGTAGAGACACAGTTTCAGCGCTCTAACGGGCTTCCTTACAGAGATAGAAGCATATTCACTCCAATTCAGTCATTTAGTCACTATTCACTCAAGTTTGTTACTTTAGCACTGAGTAACAGACAGAATGAACATTTTTGACATGCAGAACTAAAAAAAAGAAAGTTTTTGAAAAAGTGCATATCTTCACTTCAGAAGCTTATATTCACTTTCAAGTGGCCATACAAGCACATTGGACCAAACTGAACCATATCATTGCACTGTGATTTGAAGCTGTTTCCAGGCCAGAAACGCACACAGATTCACGTTCTGAGCTAATAACCTCAATGAAGCGTGTTTTCATGAAAGTGCGTATAGCCACAGTTTCAGCGCTCAAACGCGCCTCCTTACAGGTATGAAAGCATATTCACTCCAATTCAGTCATGTAGTCACAATTCACTCGTTTGTCGCTTTTCCACTGTGAGTAACACACAGAATGAACATTTTTTACAAGCAGAACTAAAAAAAAAGAAAGTTTTTGAAAAAGTGCATATCTTCACTTCAGAAGCATATATTCACTTTCAAATGGCCATACATGCACATTGGACCAAACGGAACCATATATTCATTGCACTGTGATTTGAAGCTTTTTCCAGGCCAGAAAACACACACAGATTCACGTTCTGAGCTGGAAACCTCAAAGAAGTGTGTTTTCATGAAAGTGCGGAGAGACACAGTTTCAGCGCTCTCACGGGCTTCCTTACAGAGATAGAAGCATATTCACTCCAATTCAGTCATTTAGTCACAATTCACTCAAGTTTGTCGCTTTCCCACTGCGAGTAACACACAGAATGAAAATGTTTGACATGCAAAACTAAAAAATGAACGTTTTTGAAAAACTGCATATCTTCACTTCAGAAGCTTTTATTCACTTACAAGTGGCCATACAAGCACATTGGACCAAACGGAAGCATATATGCATTGCACTATGATTTGAAGCTGTTTCCAGGCCAGAAACACACACAGATTCACGTTCTGAGCTTTTAACCTCAATTAAGCGTGTTTTCATGAAAGTGCGTATCGCCACAGTTTCAGCGCTCAAACGCGCCTCCTTACAGGTATGAAAGCATATTCACTCCAATTCAGGCATATTGTCACAATTCACTCAAGTTCGATACTTTAGCTCTGAGTAACAGACAGAAAAAACATTTTTGACATGCAGAAATAAAAAAAAGAAAGTTTTTGAAAAAAGTGCATATCTTCACTTCAGAAGCCGATATTCTCTTTCAAATGGCCATACAAGCACATTGGACCAAACGGAACCATATATTCATTGCACTGTGATTTGAAGCTGTTTCCAGGCCAGAAAACACACACAGATTCACGTTCTGAGCTGGAAACCTCAAAGAAGCGTGTTTTCATGAAAGTGCGTCGAGACACAGTTTCAGTGCTCTGACGGGCTTCCTTACAGAGAGAGAAGCAAATTCACTCCAATTCAGTCATGTAGTCACAATTCACTCAAGTTTGCCGCTTTCCCACTGTGAGTAACACACAGAATGAACATTTTTGACATGCAGAACTAAAAAAAAAGAAAGTTTATGAAAAAGTGCATATCTTCACTTCAGAAGCTTATATTCACTTCCAAATGGCCAAACAAGCAAATTGGACCAAACAGTACCATATATGCGATGCACTGTGATCTGAAGCTGTTCCCAGGCCAGAAACACACATAGTCACGTTCTGAGCTTAAAACCTCAAAGAAACGTGTTTTCATGAAAGTGCCTATTGTGAGGTTTTACGAAATGAGCCAAGAGCGAAAACCAGATAAATGCAAAATGGAGGCTTTATTTCTGAAGGGGGAAACCCCCCAACAGAGCTGGCAACAGTACAATGTCCACAATCCACAAACAGAATCCAAAGGGCAAAGTCCAAAACTGTAACCAGGGCACCAATAACAAAACTCAAGGTCAGGCAAAAATGGTTCGGTACACAGGCGTGGGTTTGGTGGAGAGACAAACTCATAAGCCGTAAACAGTCCGAATCCAAATACCAGGGCAGCAAAGACAATAGACGTGGTCGGGCAAAAATAGGTCAAAACTCACGAAGGCAATCAGATCCAAAAGGGCAAACCAAAAAACAAGTGTCGGGCAATCCAGTCAGAAAGAAAATATCACGATGAGCAAGGCGAGGAACGTAGCACAAGACAAAGGAGTAAAGACGATCTGACAAGGAACTAAAAGTGCAGACACCTTATATACACATCCGGGGTGAACACATGACTAGGGTAAACAGGTGTAATCAATGACATGGGAGTGACACATGAGGAAAACTAATTACATGAATTTGGCGAATGCCGAAACGCAGACAGGGATAACGAGACATTCCTATGAACGAATAACAGCTCCGGTTAAGGAGTACTAAAGTGTATAGTCTAAAGAAAAGAGAAAGCCTGAGATATAAATGGAAACTGCAGTAGAGATAATTAGTGATAGGCAAGGAGGGCGGAGATACAGATTGGGCGAATGCTGAGAGATCGTTAGTCTATTAGTATGTGCAGCTATACAATCCCGAGTGCAAGTTAGTCAGTTAGTATGAATATACAATGTTAATCGGGGTTAGTAATTATCGAAAACAATAAACTGTTAGTAGGGTTAGTAGATAGCATAAAGAGAGAGGAAGGAAGAAAACGAGATATGAAGAAAGATTGAAATCCCAGAAACCAGGAAATCACCCGAATGAGTGGCACGTCAGACAAGGGACCGTGGGCAAAGACCTACACCAGACAAGACAGGGGAAAACGAAGTGCAGGACTAGAACCAAAAACAAGACTATGAAACATGGCAAGGCTATGAAACATGGCAAAGACGTAAATAATAACAAAACAAGAAAAATAATAAAACATGAAATCAAACAACCAAAACCCAATACATAATCCTAGGGATGGTCAGAGGCAGGCAGTGGTCACTAAAACACAAGAATCCTTAACATGGCAGAGCCAGGCACAGAACTTAACATGACATGCAGAATCAGCAGGCATGGCAGAATCAGAATCACAACACCTATAGCCACAGTTTCATTGCTCTAACAGGCTTCCTTACAGAGATCGAAGCATATTCACTCCAATTCAGTCATATAACCACAATTCACGCAAGTTTGTTGCTTTCCCACTGAGTAACACACAGAATGAATATTTTTTTACAAGCAGAACTAAAAAAAAAAGAAAGTTTATGAAAAAGTGCATATCTTCACTTCAGAAGCTTATATTCACTTTCAAATGGCAATACAAGCACATTGGACCAAACAGTAACATATATGCATTGCACTGTGATTTGAAGCTGTTTCCAGGCCAGAAAACAGACACAGATTCACGTTCAGAGCTGGAAACCTTAAAGAAGCGTGTTTTCATGAAAGTGCGGAGAGACACAGTTTCAGCGCTCTAACGCGCTTCCTTACAGGGATGAAAGCATATTCACTCCAATTCAGTCTTTCAGTCACAATTCACTCAAGTTGGTCGCTTTCCCACTGAGAGTAACACACAGAATGAACATTTTTGACATGCAAAACTTAAAAAAGAAAGTTTTTGAAAAAGTGCATATCTTCACTTCAGAAGCTTATATTCACTTTCAAATGGCCATACAAGCACATTGGACCAAACTGAACCATATATGCATTGCACTGTGATTTGAAGCTGTTTCCAGGCCAGAAACACACACAGATTCACGTTCTGAGCTTATAACCTCAATGAAGCGTGTTTTCATGAAAGTGCGTATAGCCACAGTTTCAGCGCTCAAACGCGCTTCCTTACAGGTATGAAAGCATATTCACTCTAATTCAGGCATATTGTCACAATTCACTCAAGTTTGTTACTTTAGCACTGAGTAACAGACAGAATGAACATTTTTGACATGCAGAACTAAAAAAAAGAAAGTTTTTGAAAAAGTGCGTATCTTCACTTCAGAAGCTTATATTCACTTTCAAGTGGCCATACAAGCACATTGGACCAAACTGAACCATATCATTGCACTGTGATTTGAAGCTGTTTCCAGGCCAGAAACGCACACAGATTCACGTTCTGAGCTTATAACCTCAATGAAGCGTGTTTTCATGAAAGTGCGTATAGCCACAGTTTCAGCGCTCAAACGCGCTTCCTTACAGGTATGAAAGCATATTCACTCCAATTCAGGCATATTGTCACAATTCACTCAAGTTTGATACTTTAGCACTGAGTAACAGACAGAAAAAACATTTTTGACATGCAGAACTAAAAAAAAGAAAGTTTTTGAAAAAGTGCATATCTTCACTTCAGAAGCCTATATTCACTTTCAAATGGCCATACAAGCACATTGAACCAAATGGAATCATATATTCATTGCACTGTGATTTGAAGCTGTTTCCAGGCCAGAAAACACACACAGATTCACGTTCTGAGCTGGAAACCTCAAAGAAGCGTGTTTTCATGAAAGTGCGTAGAGACACAGTTTCAGCGCTCTAACGGGCTTCCTTACAGAGATAGAAGCATATTCACTCCAATTCAGTCATTTAGTCACTATTCACTCAAGTTTGTTACTTTAGCACTGAGTAACAGACAGAATGAACATTTTTGACATGCAGAACGAAAAAAAAGAAAGTTTTTGAAAAAGTGCATATCTTCACTTCAGAAGCTTATATTCACTTTCAAATCGCGATACAAGCACATTGGACCAAATGGTTCCATATATTCATTGCACTGCGATCTGAAGGTGTTACCAGGCCAGAAACACAAATAGATTTGCGTTTTGAGCTTAGAACCTCAAAGAATCGTATTCTCATGAAAGTGCGCATAGCCACAGTTTCAGTGCTCTAACAGGCTTCCTCACAGAGATAGAAGCATATTCACTCCAATTCAGTCATATAATCACAATTCACGCAAGTTTGTCACTTTCCCACTGAGTAACACACAGAATGAACATTTTTTACAAGCAGAACTAAAAAAAAAAGAAAGTTTATGAAAAAGTGCATATCTTCACTTCAGAAGCCTATATTCACTTTCAAATGGCCATACATGCACATTGGACCAAACGGAACCATATATTCATTGCACTGTGATTTGAAGCTTTTTCCAGGCCAGAAAACACACACAGATTCACGTTCTGAGCTGGAAACCTCAAAGAAGTGTGTTTTCATGAAAGTGCGTAGAGACACAGTTTCAGCGCTCTCACGGGCTTCCTTACAGAGATAGAAGCATATTCACTCCAATTCAGTCATTTAGTCACAATTCACTCAAGTTTGTCGCTTTCCCACTGCGAGTAACACACAGAATGAAAATTTTTGACATGCAAAACTAAAAAATGAACGTTTTTGAAAAACAGCATATCTTCACTTCAGAAGCTTTTATTCACTTTCAAGTGGCCATACAAGCACATTGGACCAAACGGAAGCATATATGCATTGCACTATGATTTGAAGCTGTTTCCAGGCCAGAAACACACGCAGATTCACGTTCTGAGCTTATAACCTCAATGAAGCGCGTTTTCATGAAGTGCGTTTAGCCACAGTTTCAGCGCTCAAACGCGCTTCCTGACAGGTATGAAAGCATATTCACTCCAATTCAGGCATATTGTCACTATTCACTCAAGTTTGTTACTTTAGCCCTGAGTAACAGACAGAATGAACATTTTTGACATGCAGAACAAAAAAAAAGAAAGTTTTTGAAAAAGTGCATATCTTCACTTCAGAAGCTTATATTCACTTTCAAATGGCCATACAAGCACATTGGACCAAATGGTACCATATATTGATTGCACTGTGATCTGAAGGTGTTACCAGGCCAGAAACACAAATAGATTTGCTTTTTGAGCTTAGAACCTCAAAGAATCGTATTCTCATGAAAGTGCGCATAGCCACAGTTTCAGTGCTCTAACAGGCTTCCTCACAGAGATAGAAGCATTTTTACTCCAATTCAGTCATATAATCACAATTCACGCAAGTTTGTCACTTTCCTACTGAGTAACACACAGAATGAACATTTTTTACAAGCAGAAATAAAAAAAAAGAAAGTTTATGAAAAAGTGCATATCTTCACTTCAGAGGCTTATATTCACTTTCAAATGGCGATACAAGCACATTGGACCAAACGGAACCATATGTGCATTGCACTGTGATTTGAAGCTGTTTCCAGGCCAGAAAACACACACAGATTCACGTTCTGAGCTGGAAACCTCAAAGAAGCGTGTTTTCATGAAAGTGCGTAGAGACACAGTTTCAGCGCTCAAACGCGCTTCCTAACAGGTATGAAAGCATATTCACTCCAATTAAGTCATATAATCACAATTCACCCAAGTTTGTCACTTTCCCACTGCGTAACACACAGAATGAACATTTTTTACAAGCAGAACTAAAAAAAAAGAAAGTTTATGAAAAAGTGCATATATTCACTTCAGAAGCCTATATTCACTTTCAAATGGCCATACATGCACATTGGACCAAACGGAACCATATATTCATTGCACTGTGATTTGAAGCTTTTTCCAGGCCAGAAAACACACACAGATTCACGTTCTGAGCTGGAAACCTCAAAGAAGTGTGTTTTCATGAAAGTGCGGAGAGACACAGTTTCAGCGCTCTCACGGGCTTCCTTACAAAGATAGAAGCATATTCACTCCAATTCAGTCATTTAGTCACAATTCACTCAAGTTTGTCGCTTTCCCACTGCGAGTAACACACAGAATGAAAATGTTTGACATGCAAAACTAAAAAATGAACGTTTTTGAAAAACTGCATATCTTCACTTCAGAAGCTTTTATTCACTTACAAGTGGCCATACAAGCATATTGGACCAAACGGAAGCATATATGCATTGCACTATGATTTGAAGCTGTTTCAAGGCCAGAAACACACACAGATTCACGTTCTGAGCTTATAACCTCAATGAAGCGTGTTTTCATGAAAGTGCGTTTAGCCACAGTTTAAGCGCTCAAACGCGCTTCCTTACAGGTATGAAAGCATATTCACTCCAATTCAGGCATATTGTCACAATTCACTCAAGTTTGTTACTTTAGCACTGAGTAACAGACAGAATGAACATTTTTGACATGCAGAACAAAAAAAAGAAAGTTTTTGAAAAAGTGCATATCTTCACTTCAGAAGCTTATATTCACTTTCAAATGGCCATACAAGCACATTGGACCAAATGGCACCATATATTCATTGCACTGTGATCTGAAGGTGTTACCAGGCCAGAAACACAAATAGATTTGCTTTTTGAGCTTAGAACCTCAAAGAATCGTATTCTCATGAAAGTGCGCATAGCCACAGTTTCAGTGCTCTAACAGGCTTCCTCACAGAGATAGAAGCATTTTTACTCCAATTCAGTCATATAATCACAATTCACGCAAGTTTGTCACTTTCCCACTGAGTAACACACAGAATGAACATTTTTTACAAGCAGAACTAAAAAAAAAGAAAGTTTATGAAAAAGTGCATATCTTCACTTCAGAGGCTTATATTCACTTTCAAATGGCGATACAAGCACATTGGACCAAACGGAACCATATGTGCATTGCACTGTGATTTGAAGCTGTTTCCAGGCCAGAAAACACACACAGTTTCACGTTCTGAGCTGGAAACCTCAAAGAAGCGTGTTTTCATGAAAGTGCGAAGAGACACAGTTTCAGCGCTCAAACGCGCTTCCTTACAGGTATGAAAGCATATTCACTCCAATTCAGGCATATTGTCACAATTCACTCAAGTTTGTTACTTTAGCACTGAGTAACAGACAGAATGAACATTTTTGACATGCAGAACTAAAAAAAAGAAAGTTTTTGAAAAAGTGCATATCTTCACTTCAGAAGCTTATATTCACTTTCAAGTGGCCATACAAGCACATTGGACCAAACGGAACCATATGTGCATTGCACTGTGATTTGAAGCTGTTTCCAGGCCAGAAAACACACACAGATTCACGTTCTGAGCTGGAAACCTCAAAGAAGCGTGTTTTCATGAAAGTGCGTAGAGACACAGTTTCAGCGCTCTAACGGGCTTCCTTACAGAGATAGAAGCATATTCACTCCAATTCAGTCATTTAGTCACAATTCACTCAAGTTTGTTACGTTAGCACTGAGTAACAGACAGAATGAACATTTTTGACATGCAGAACAAAAAAAAAGAAAGTTTTTGAAAAAGTGCATATCTTCACTTCAGAAGCTTATATTCACTTTCAAATGGCCATACAAGCACATTGGACCAAATGGTACCATATATTCATTGCGCTGTGATCTGAAGGTGTTACCAGGCCAGAAACACAAATAGATTTGCGTTTTGAGCTTAGAACCTCAAAGAATCGTATTCTCATGAAAGTGCGCATAGCCACAGTTTCAGTGCTCTAACAGGCTTCCTCACAGAGATAGAAGCATATTCACTCCAATACCGTCATATAATCACAATTCACGCAAGTTTGTCACTCTCACTGAGTAACACACAGCATGAACATTTTTTACAAGCAGAACTAAAAAAAAAGAAAGTTTATGAAAAAGTGCATATCTTCACTTCAGAGGCTTATATTCACTTTCAAATGGCCATACAAGCACATTGGACCAAACGGAACCAGATGTGCATTGCACTGTGATTTGAAGCTGTTTCCAGGCCAGAAACACACCCAGATTCACGTTCTGAGCTTATACCCTCAATGAAGCGTGTTTTCATGAAAGTGCGTATAGCCACATTTTCAGCGCTCAGACGCGCTTCCATACAGGTATGAAAGCATATTCACTCCAATTCAGGCATATTGTCACAATTCACTCAAGTTTGATACTTTAGCACTGAGTAACAGACAGAAAAAACATTTTTCACATGCAAAACTAAAAAAAAGAAAGTTTTTGAAAAAGTGCATATCTTCACTTCAGAAGCTTTTATTCACTTTCAAATGGCCATACAAGCACATTGGACCAAACAGAACCATGTATGCATTGCACTGTGATTTGAAGCTGTTTCCAGGCCAGAAACACACCCAGATTCACGTTCTGAGCTTATAACCTCAATGAAGCGTGTTTTCATGAAAGTGCGTATAGCCACAGTTTCAGCGCTCAAACGCGCTTCCTTACAGGTATGAAAGCATATTCACTCCAATTCAGGCATATTGTCACAATTCACTCAAGTTTGATACTTTAGCACTGAGTAACAGACAGAATGAACATTTTTTACATGCAGAACTAAAAAAGGAAACTTTTTGAAAAAGTGCATATCTTCACTTCAGAAGCTTATAGTCACTTTCAAATGGCCATACAAGCACATTGGACCAAACGGTACCATATATTCATTGCACGGTGATCTGAAGGTGTTATCAGGCCAGAAACACTAATAGATTTGCGTTTTGAGCTTAGAACCTCAGAGAATCGAATTCTCATGAAAGTGCGCATAGCCACAGTTTCAGTGCTCTATCAGGCTTCCTCACAGAGATAGAAGCATATTCACTCCAATTCAGTCATATAATCACAATTCACGCAAGTTTGTCACATTCCCACTGAGTAACACACAGAATGAACATTTTTTACAAGCAGAACTAAAAAATAAGAAAGTTTATGAATAAGTGCATATCTTCACTTCAGAGGCTTATATTCACTTTCAAATGGCCATACAAGCACATTGGACCAAACGGAACCATATGTGCATTGCACTGTGATTTGAAGCTGTTTCCAGGCCAGAAACACACACAGATTCACGTTCTGAACTTATAACCTCAATTAAGCGTGTTTTCATGAAAGTGTGTAGAGACACAGTTTCAGCGCTCTAACGGGCTTCCTGACAGAGATAGAAGCGTATTCACTCCAATTCAGTCATTTAGTCACAATTCACTCAAGATTGTCGCTTTAGCACTGAGTAACAGACAGAATGAACATTTTTGACATGCAGAACTAAAAAAGGAAACTTTTTGAAAAAGTGCATATCTTCACTTCAGAAGCTTATAGTCACTTTCAAATGGCCATACAAGCACATTGGACCAAACGGTACCATATATTCATTGCACGGTGATCTGAAGGTGTTATCAGGCCAGAAACACACACAGATTCACGTTCTGAACTTATAACCTCAATTAAGCGTGTTTTCATGAAAGTGCGTATAGCCACAGTTTCAGCGCTCAAACGCGCTTCCTTTCAGGTATGAAAGCATATTCACTCCAATTCAGGCCTATTGTCACAATTCACTCAAGTTTGTTACTTCAGCACTGAGTAACAGACAGAATGAAAATTTTTGACATGCAAAACTTAAAAAAAAGAAAGTTTTTGAAAAAGTGCATATCTTCACTTCAGAAGCTTTTATTCACTTTCAAGTGGCCATACAAGCACATTGGACCAAACGGAAGCATATATGCATTGCACTCTGATTTGAAGCTGTTTCCAAGGCCAGAAACACACACAGATTCACGTTCTGAGCTTATAACCTCAATGAAGCGTGTTTTCATGAAAGTGCGTATAGCCACAGTTTCAGCGCTCAAACGCGCTTCCTTACAGGTATGAAAGCATATTCACTCCAATTCAGGCATATTGTCACAATTCACTCAAGTTTGATACTTTAGCACTGAGTAACAGACAGAAAAAACATTTTTCACATGCAAAACTAAAAAAAAGAAAGTTTTTGAAAAAGTGCATATCTTCACTTCAGAAGCTTATATTCACTTTCAAATGGCCATACAAGCACATTGGACCAAACTGAACCATATATGCATTGCACTGTGATTTGAAGCTGTTTCCAGGCCAGAAACACACCCAGATTCACGTTCTGAGCTTATAACCTCAATGAAGCGTGTTTTCATGAAAGTGCTTATAGCCACAGTTTCAGTGCTCAAACGCGCTTCCTTACAGGTATGAAAGCATATTCACTCCAATTCAGGCATATTGTCACAATTCACTCAAGTTTGTTACTTTAGCACTGAGTAACAGACAGAATGAACATTTTTGACATGCAGAACGAAAAAATGGAAAGTTTTTGAAAAAGTGCATATCTTCACTTCAGAAGATTATTGTCACTTTCAAATGGCCATACAAGCACATTGGACAAAACGGTACCATATATTCATTGCACTGTGATCTGAAGGTGTTATCAGGCCAGAAACACATATAGATTTGCGTTTTGAGCTTAGAACCTCAAAGAATCGTATTCTCATGAAAGTGCGCATAGCCACAGTTTCAGTGCTCTAACAGGCTTCCTCACAGAGAATGAAGCATATTCACTCCAATTCAGTCATATAATCACAATTCACGCAAGTTTGTCACTTTCCCTCTGAGTGACACACAGAATGAACATTTTTTACAAGCAGAACTAAAAAAAAAGAAAGTTTATGAAAAAGTGCATATCTTCACTTCAGAGGCTTATATTCACTTTCAAATGGCCATACAAGCACATTGGACCAAACGGAACCATATGTGCATTGCACTGTGATTTGAAGCTGTTTCCAGGCCAGAAACACACACAGATTCACGTTCTGAGCTTATAACCTCAATTAAGCGTGTTTTCATGAAAGTGCGTAGAGACACAGTTTCAGCGCTCTAACGGGCTTCCTGACAGAGATAGAAGTGTATTCACTCCAATTCAGTCATTTAGTCACAATTCACTCAAGTTTGTCGCTTTCCCACTGCGAGTAACACACAGAATGAAAATTTTTGACATGCAAAACTAAAAAAAGAAAGTTTTTGAAAAACTGCATATCTTCACTTCAGAAGCTTTTATTCACTTTCAAGTGGCCATACAAGCACATTGGACCAAACGGAAGCATATATGCATTGCACTATGATTTGAAGCTGTTTCCAGGCCAGAAACACACACAGATTCACGTTCTGAGCTTATAACCTCAATGAAGCGTGTTTTCATGAAAGTGCGTATAGCCACAGTTTCAGCGCTCAAACGCGCTTCCTTACAGGTATGAAAGCATATTCACTCCAATTCATGCATATTGTCACAATTCACTCAAGTTTGATACTTTAGCACTGAGTAACAGACAGAAAAAACATTTTTGACATGCTAAACTAATAAAAAGAAAGTTTTTGAAAAAGTGCATATCTTCACTTCAGAAGCTTTTATTCACTTTCAAATGGCCATACAAGCACATTGGACCAAACTGAACCATGTATGCATTGCACTGTGATTTCAAGCTGTTTCCAGGCCAGAAACACACACAGATTCACGTTCTGAGCTTATAACCTCAATGAAGCGTGTTTTCATGAAAGTGCGTATAGCCACAGTTTCAGCGCTCAAACGCGCTTCCTTACAGGTATGAAAGCATATTCACTCCAATTCAGGCATATTGTCACAATTCACTCAAGTTTGTTACTTCAGCACTGAGTAACAGACAGAATGAAAATTTTTGACATGCAAAACTTAAAAAAAAGAAAGTTTTTGAAAAAGTGCATATCTTCACTTCAGAAGCTTTTATTCACTTTCAAGTGGCCATACAAGCACATTGGACCAAACAGAACCATGTATGCATTGCACTGTGATTTGAAGCTGTTTCCAGGCCAGAAACACACACAGATTCACGTTCTGAGCTTATAACCTCAATGAAGCGTGTTTTCATGAAAGTGCGTATAGCCACAGTTTCAGCGCTCAAACGCGCTTCCTTACAGGTATGAAAGCATATTCACTCCAATTCAGGCATATTGTCACAATTCACTCAAGTTTGATACTTTAGCACTGAGTAACAGACAGAATGAACATTTTTGACATGCAGAACTAAAAAAGGAAACTTTTTGAAAAAGTGCATATCTTCACTTCAGAAGCTTATAGTCACTTTCAAATGGCCATACAAGCACATTGGACCAAACGGTACCATATATTCATTGCAAGGTGATCTGAAGGTGTTATCAGGCCAGAAACACTAATCGATTTGCGTTTTGAGCTTAGAACCTCAGAGAATCGAATTCTCATGAAAGTGCGCATAGCCACAGTTTCAGTGCTCTATCAGGCTTCCTCACAGAGATAGAAGCATATTCACTCCAATTCAGTCATATAATCACAATTCACGCAAGTTTGTCACATTCCCACTGAGTAACACACAGAATGAACATATTTTACAAGCAGAACTAAAAAAAAAGAAAGTTTATGAATAAGTGCATATCTTCACTTCAGAGGCTTATATTCCCTTTCAAATGGCCATACAAGCACATTGGACCAAACGGAACCATATGTGCATTGCACTGTGATTTGAAGCTGTTTCCAGGCCAGAAACACACACAGATTCACGTTCTGAACTTATAACCTCAATTAAGCGTGTTTTCATGAAAGTGTGTAGAGACACAGTTTCAGCGCTCTAACGGGCTTCCTGACAGAGATAGAAGCGTATTCAATCCAATTCAGTCATTTAGTCACAATTCACTCAAGTTTGTCGCTTTCCCACTGCGAGTAACACACAGAATGAAAATTTTTGACATGCAAAACTAAAAAAAGAAAGTTTTTGTAAAACTGCATATCTTCACTTCAGAAGCTTTTATTCACTTTCAAGTGGCCATACAAGCACATTGGACCAAACGGAAGCATATATGCATTGCACTATGATTTGAAGCTGTTTCCAGGCCAGAAACACACACAGATTCACGTTCTGAGCTTATAACCTCAATGAAGCGTGTTTTCATGAAAGTGCGTATAGCCACAGTTTCAGCGCTCAAACCCGCTTCCTTACAGGTATGAAAGCATATTCACTCCAATTCAGGCATATTGTCACAATTCACTCACGTTTGATACTTTAGCACTGAGTAACAGACAGAAAAAAAAATTTTTGACATGCTAAACTAAAAAAAAGAAAGTTTTTGAAAAAGTGCATATCTTCACTTCAGAAGCTTTTATTCACTTTCAAATGGCCATACAAGCACATTGGACCAAACTGAACCATGTATGCATTGCACTGTGATTTCAAGCTGTTTCCAGGCCAGAAACACACCCAGATTCACGTTCTGAACTTATAACCTCAATGAAGCGTGTTTTCATGAAAGTGCGTATAGCCACAGTTTCAGCGCTCAAACGCGCTTCCTTTCAGGTATGAAAGCATATTCACTCCAATTCAGGCCTATTGTCACAATTCACTCAAGTTTGTTACTTCAGCACTGAGTAACAGACAGAATGAAAATTTTTGACATGCAAAACTTAAAAAAAAGAAAGTTTTTGAAAAAGTGCATATCTTCACTTCAGAAGCTTTTATTCACTTTCAAGTGGCCATACAAGCACATTGGACCAAATGGAAGCATATATGCATTGCACTCTGATTTGAAGCTGTTTCCAAGGCCAGAAACACACACAGATTCATGTTCTCAGCTTATAACCTCAATGAAGCGTGTTTTCATGAAAGTGCGTATAGCCACAGTTTCAGCGCTCAAACGCGCTTCCTTACAGGTATGAAAGCATATTCACTCCAATTCAGGCATATTGTCACAATTCACTCAAGTTTGATACTTTAGCACTGAGTAACAGACAGAATGAACATTTTTGACATGCAGAACTAAAAAATGGAAAGTTTTTGAAAAAGTGCATATCTTCACTTCAGAAGCTTATAGTCACTTTCAAATGGCCATACAAGCACATTGGACCAAACGGTACCATATATTCATTGCACTGTGATCTGAAGGTGTTATCAGGCCAGAAACACTAATAGATTTGCGTTTTGAGCTTAGAACCTCAAAGAATCGAATTCTCATGAAAGTGCGCATAGCCACAGTTTCAGTGCTCTATCAGGCTTCCTCACAGAGATAGAAGCATATTCACTCCAATTCAGTCATATAATCACAATTCACGCAAGTTTGTCACTTTCCCTCTGAGTGACACACAGAATGAACATTTTTTACAAGCAGAACTAAAAAAAAAGAAAGTTTATGAAAAAGTGCATATCTTCACTTCAGAGGCTTATATTCACTTTCAAATGGCCATACAAGCACATTGGACCAAACGGAACCATATGTGCATTGCACTGTGATTTGAAGCTGTTTCCAGGCCAGAAACACACACAGATTCACGTTCTGAGCTTATAACCTCAATTAAGCGTGTTTTCATGAAAGTGCGTAGAGACACAGTTTCAGCGCTCTAACAGGCTTCCTGACAGAGATAGAAGCGTATTCACTCCAATTCAGTCATTTAGTCACAATTCACTCAAGTTTGTCGCTTTCCCACTGCGAGTAACACACAGAATGAAAATTTTTGACATGCAAAACTAAAAAAAGAAAGTTTTTGAAAAACTGCATATCTTCACTTCAGAAGCTTTTATTCACTTTCAAGTGGCCATACAAGCACATTGGACCAAACGGAAGCATATATGCATTGCACTATGATTTGAAGCTGTTTCCAGGCCAGAAACACACACAGATTCACGTTCTGAGCTTATAACCTCAATGAAGCGTGTTTTCATGAAATTGCGTATAGCCACAGTTTCAGCGCTCAAACGCGCTTCCTTACAGGTATGAAAGCATATTCACTCCAATTCAGGCATATTGTCACAATTCACTCAAGTTTGATACTTTAGCACTGAGTAACAGACAGAAAAAACATTTTTGACATGCTAAACTAATAAAAAGAAAGTTTTTGAAAAAGTGCATATCTTCACTTCAGAAGCTTTTATTCACTTTCAAATGGCCATACAAGCACATTGGACCAAACTGAACCATGTATGCATTGCACTGTGATTTCAAGCTGTTTCCAGGCCAGAAACACACACAGATTCACGTTCTGAGCTTATAACCTCAATGAAGCGTGTTTTCATGAAAGTGCGTATAGCCACAGTTTCAGCGCTCAAACGCGCTTCCTTACAGGTATGAAAGCATATTCACTCCAATTCAGGCATATTGTCACAATTCACTCAAGTTTGATACTTTAGCACTGAGTAACAGACAGAATGAACATTTTTGACATGCAGAACTAAAAAAAGGAAAGTTTTTGAAAAAGTGCATATCTTCACTTCAGAAGCTTATAGTCACTTTCAAATGGCCATACAAGCACATTGGACCAAACGGTACCATATATTCATTGCACTGTGATCTGAAGGTGTTATCAGGCCAGAAACACTAATAGATTTGCGTTTTGAGCTTAGAACCTCAAAGAATCGTATTCTTATGAAAGTGCGCATAGCCACAGTTTCAGTGCTCTGACAGGCTTCCTCACAGAGATAGAAGCATATTTACTCCAATTCAGTCATATAATCACAATTCACGCAAGTTTGTCACGTTCCCACTAAGTAACACACAGAATGAACATTTTTTACAAGCAGAACTAAAAAAAAAGAAAGTTCATGAAAAAGTGCATATCTTCACTTCAGAGGCTTATATTCACTTTCAAATGGCCATACAAGCACATTGGACCAAACGGAACCATATGTGCATTACACTGTGATTTGAAGCTGTTTCCAGGCCAGAAAACACACACAGATTCACGTTCTGAGCTGGAAACCTCAAAGAAGCGTGTTTTCATGAAAGTGCGTAGAGACACAGTTTCAGTGCCCAAACGCGCTTCCTGACAGGTTATGAAAGCATATTCACTCCAATTCAGGCATATTGTCACAATTCACTCAAGTTTGTTACTTTAGCACTGAGTAACAGACAGAATGAACATTTTTGACATGCAGAACTAAAAAAAAGAAAGTTTTTGAAAAAGTGCATATCTTCACTTCAGAAGCTTATATTCACTTTCAAGTGGCCATACAAGCACATTGGACCAAACGGAACCATATGTGCATTGCACTGTGATTTGAAGCTGTTTCCAGGCCAGAAAACACACACAGATTCACGTTCTGAGCTGGAAACCTCAAAGAAGCGTGTTTTCATGAAAGTGCGTAGAGACACAGTTTCAGCGCTCTAACGGGCTTCCTGACAGAGATAGAAGCGTATTCACTCCAATTCAGTCATTTAGTCACAATTCACTCAAGTTTGTCGCTTTCCCACTGCGAGTAACACACAGAATGAAAATTTTTGACATGCAAAACTAAAAAAAGAAAGTTTTTGAAAAACTGCATATCTTCACTTCAGAAGCTTTTATTCACTTTCAAGTGGCCATACAAGCACATTGGACCAACAGAAGCATATATGCATTGCACTATGATTTGAAGCTGTTTCCAGGCCAGAAACACACACAGATTCACATTCTGAGCTTATAACCTCAATGAAGCGTGTTTTCATGAAAGTGCGTATAGCCACAGTTTCATCGCTCAAACGCGCTTCCTTACAGGTATGAAAGCATATTCACTCCAATTCAGGCATATTGTCACAATTCACTCAAGTTTGTTACTTTAGCACTGAGTAACAGACAGAATGAACATTTTTGACATGCAGAACTAAAAAAAAGAAAGTTTTTGAAAAAGTGCATATCTTCACTTCAGAAGCTTATATTCACTTTCAAGTGGCCATACAAGCACATTGGACCAAACGGGACCATATGTGCATTGCACTGTGATTTGAAGCTGTTTCCAGGCCAGAAAACACACACAGATTCACGTTCTGAGCTGGAAACCTCAAAGAAGCGTGTTTTCATGAAAGTGCGTAGAGACACAGTTTCAGCGCTCTAACGCGCCTCCTAACAGGTATGAATGCATATTCACTCCAATTCAGGCATATTGTCACAATTCACTCAAGTTTGATACTTTAACACTGAGTAACAGACAGTATGAACATTTTTGACATGCAGAACTAAAAAAAGGAAAGTTTTTGAAAACGTGCATATCTTCACTTCAGAAGCTTATATTCACTTTCAAATGGCCATACAAGCACATTGGAACAAATGGTACCATATATTCATTGCACTGTGATCTGAAGGTCTTACCAGGCCAGAAACACAAATAGATTTGCGTTTTGAGCTTAGAACCTCAAAGAATCGTATTCTCATGAAAGTGCGCATAGCCACAGTTTCAGTGCTCTAACAGGCTTTCTCACAGAGATAGAAGCATATTCACTCCAATTCAGTCATATAATCACAATTCACGCAAGTTTGTCACGTTCCCACTAAGTAACACACAGAATGAACATTTTTTATAAGCAGAACTAAAAAAAAAGAAAGTTTATGAAAAAGTGCATATCTTCACTTCAGAGGCTTGTATTCACTTTCAAATGGCCATACAAGCACATTGGACCAAACGGAACCATATGTGCATTACACTGTGATTTGAAGCTGTTTCCAGGCCCTAAACACACACAGATTCACGTTTTGAGCTTATAACCTCAATTAAGCGTGTTTTCATGAAAGTGCGCATAGCCACAGTTTCAGTGCTCAAACAGGCTTCCTCACAGAGATAGAAGCATATTCACTCCAATTCAGTCATATAATCACAATTCACGCAAGTTTGTCACTTTCCCACTGAGTAACACACAGAATGAACATTTTTTACAAGCAGAACTAAAAAAAAGAAAGTTTATGTAAAAGTGCTTATCTTCACTTCAGAAGCCTATATTCACTTTCAAATGGCCATACATGCACATTGGACCAAAGGGAACCATATATTCATTGCACTGTGATTTGAAGCTGTTTCCAGGCCAGAAACACACCCAGATTCACGTTCTGAGCTTATAACCTCAATGAAGCGTGTTTTCATGAAAGTGCGTATAGCCACTGTTTCAGCGCTCAAACGCGCCTCCTTACAGGTATGAAAGCATATTCACTCCAATTCAGCCATATTATCACAATTCACTCAAGTTTCATACTTTAGCACTGAGTAAAAGACAGAAAAAAAACATTTTTGACATGCAGAACTAAAAAAAAGAAAGTTTTTGAGAAAGTGCATATCTTCACTTCAGAAGCCTATATTCACTTTCAAATGGCCATACATGCACATTGGACCAAAAGGAACCATATATTCATTGCACTGTGATTTGAAGCTGTTTCCAGGCCAGAAAACACACACAGATTCACGTTCTGAGCTGGAAACCTCAAAGAAGCATGTTTTCATGAAAGTGCGTAGAGACACAGTTTCAGCGTTCTAACGGGCTTCCTTACAGAGATAGAAGCATATTCACTCCAATTCAGTCATTTAATCACAATTCACTCAAGTTTGTCGCTTTCCCACCTCGAGTAACAGACAGAATGAACATTTTTGACATGCAAAACTAAAAAAAGAAAGTTTATGAAAAACTGCATATCTTCACTTCAGAAGCTTATATTCACTTTCAAGTGGCCATACAAGCACATTGGACCAAACGGAAGCATATATGCATTGCACTATGATTTGAAGCTGTTTCCAGGCCAGAAACACACACAGATTCACGTTCTGAGCTTATAACCTCAATGAAGCGTGTTTTCATGAAAGTGCGTATAGCCACAGTTTCAGCGCTCAAACGCGCTTCCTTACAGGTATGAAAGCATATTCACTCCAATTCAGGCATATTGTCACCATTCACTCAAGTTTGATACTTTAGCACTGAGTAACAGAACAGACAGAAAAAAAATTTTTGACATGCTAAACTAAAAAAAAGAAAGTTTTTGAAAAAGTGCATATCTTCACATCAGAAGCTTTTATTCACTTTCAAATGGCCATACAAGCACATTGGACCAAACTGAACCATGTATGCATTGCACTGTGATTTCAAGCTGTTTCCAGGCCAGAAACACACCCAGATTCACGTTCTGAGCTTATAACCTCAATGAAGCGTGTTTTCATGAAAGTGCGTATAGCCACAGTTTCAGCGCTCAAACGCGCTTCCTTACAGGTATGAAAGCATATTCACTCCAATTCAGGCATATTGTCACAATTCACTCAAGTTTGATACTTTAGCACTGAGTAACAGACAGAATGAACATTTTTGACATGCAGAACTAAAAAAAGGAAAGTTTTTGAAAAAGTGCATATCTTCACTTCAGAAGCTTATAGTCACTTTCAAATGGCCATACAAGCACATTGGACCAAACGGTACCATATATTCATTGCACTGTGATCTGAAGGTGTTATCAGGCCAGAAACACTAATAGATTTGCGTTTTGAGCTTAGAACCTCAAAGAATCGTATTCTCATGAAAGTGCGCATAGCCACAGTTTCAGTGCTCTGACAGGCTTCCTCACAGAGATAGAAGCATATTTACTCCAATTCAGTCATATAATCACAATTCACGCAAGTTTGTCACGTTCCCACTAAATAACACACAGAATGAACATTTTTTACAAGCAGAACTAAAAAAAAAGAAAGTTTATGAAAAAGTGCATATCTTCACTTCAGAGGCTTATATTCACTTTCAAATGGCCATACAAGCACATTGGACCAAACGGAACCATATGTGCATTACACTGTGATTTGAAGCTGTTTCCAGGCCAGAAAACACACACAGATTCACGTTCTGAGCTGGAAACCTCAAAGAAGCGTGTTTTCATGAAAGTGCGTAGAGACACAGTTTCAGTGCTCAAACGTGCTTCCTGACAGGTTATGAAAGCATATTCACTCCAATTCAGGCATATTGTCACAATTCACTCAAGTTTGTTACTTTAGCACTGAGTAACAGACAGAATGAACATTTTTGACATGCAGAACTAAAAAAAAGAAAGTTTTTGAAAAAGTGCATATCTTCACTTCAGAAGCTTATATTCACTTTCAAGTGGCCATACAAGCACATTGGACCAAACGGAACCATATGTGCATTGCACTGTGATTTGAAGCTGTTTCCAGGCCAGAAAACACACACAGATTCACGTTCTGAGCTGGAAACCTCAAAGAAGCGTGTTTTCATGAAAGTGCGTAGAGACACAGTTTCAGCGCTCTAACGGGCTTCCTGACAGAGATAGAAGCGTATTCACTCCAATTCAGTCATTTAGTCACTATTCACTCAAGTTTGTCGCTTTCCCACTGCGAGTAACACACAGAATGAAAATTTTTGACATGCAAAACTAAAAAAAGAAAGTTTTTGAAAAACTGCATATCTTCACTTCAGAAGCTTTTATTCACTTTCAAGTGGCCATACAAGCACATTGGACCAAACGGAAGCATATATGCATTGCACTATGATTTGAAGCTGTTTCCAGGCCAGAAACACACACAGATTCACGTTCTGAGCTTATAACCTCAATGAAGCGTGTTTTCATGAAAGTGCGTATAGCCACAGCTTCAGCGCTCAAACGCGCTTCCTTACAGGTATGAAAGCATATTCACTCCAATTGAGGCATATTGTCACAATTCACTCAAGTTTGTTACTTTAGCACTGAGTAACAGACAGAATGAACATTTTTGACATGCAGAACTAAAAAAAAGAAAGTTTTTGAAAAAGTGCATATCTTCACTTCAGAAGCTTTTATTCACTTTCAAGTGGCCATACAAGCACATTGGACCAAACGGGACCATATGTGCATTGCACTGTGATTTGAAGCTGTTTCCAGGCCAGAAAACACACACAGATTCACGTTCTGAGCTGGAAACCTCAAAGAAGCGTGTTTTCATGAAAGTGCGTAGAGACACAGTTTCGGCGCTCTAACGGGCTTCCTTACAGAGATAGAAGCATATTCACTCCAATTCAGTCATTTAGTCACAATTCACTCAAGTTTGTTACTTTAGCACTGAGTAACAGACAGAATGAACATTTTTGACATGCAGAACAAAAAAAAAGAAAGTTTTTGAAAACGTGCATATCTTCACTTCAGAAGCTTATATTCACTTTCAAATGGCCATACAAGCACATTGGAACAAATGGTACCATATATTCATTGCACTGTGATCTGAAGGTCTTACCAGGCCAGAAACACAAATAGATTTGCGTTTTGAGCTTAGAACCTCAAAGAATCGTATTCTCATGAAAGTGCGCATAGCCACAGTTTCAGTGCTCTCACAGGCTTCCTCACAGAGATAGAAGCATATTCACTCCAATACAGTCATATAATCACAATTAACGCAAGTTTGTCACTTTCCCACTGAGTAACACACAGAATGAACATTTTTTACAAGCAGAACTAAAAAAAAAGAAAGTTTATGAAAAAGTGCATATCTTCACTTCAGAGGCTTATATTCACTTTCAAATGGCCATACAAGCACATTGGACCAAACGGAACCAGATGTGCATTGCACTGTGATTTGAAGCTGTTTCCAGGCCAGAAACACACCCAGATTCACGTTCTGAGCTTATAACCTCAATGAAGCGTGTTTTCATGAAAGTGCGTATAGCCACTGTTTCAGCGCTCAAACGCCCCTCCTAACAGGTATGAAAGCATATTCACTCCAATTCAGGCATATTGTCACAATTCACTCAAGTTTGATACTTTAACACTGAGTAACAGACAGAATGAACATTTTTGACATGCAGAACTAAAAAAAGGAAAGTTTTTGAAAAAGTGCATATCTTCACTTCAGAAGCCTATAGTCACTTTCAAATGGCCATACAAGCACATTGGACCAAACGGTACCATATATTCATTGCACTGTGATCTGAAGGTGTTATCAGGCCAGAAACACTAATAGATTTGCGTTTTGAGCTTAGAACCTCAAAGAATCGTATTCTCATGAAAGTGCGCATAGCCACAGTTTCAGTGCTCGAACAGGCTTTCTCACAGAGATAGAAGCATATTCACTCCAATTCAGTCATATAATCACAATTCACGCAAGTTTGTCACGTTCCCACTAAGTAACACACAGAATGAACATTTTTTACAAGCAGAACTAAAAAAAAAGAAAGTTTATGAAAAAGTGCATATCTTCACTTCAGAGGCTTGTATTCACTTTCAAATGGCCATACAAGCACATTGGACCAAACGGAACCATATGTGCATTACACTGTGATTTGAAGCTGTTTCCAGGCCCTAAACACACACAGATTCACGTTTTGAGCTTAGAACCTCAATTAAGCGTGTTTTCATGAAAGTGAGCATAGCCACAGTTTCAGTGCTCAAACAGGCTTCCTCACAGAGATAGAAGCATATTCACTCCAATTCAGTCATATAATCACAATTCACGCAAGTTTGTCACTTTCCCACTGAGTAACACACAGAATGAACATTTTTTACAAGCAGAACTAAAAAAAGAAAGTTTATGTAAAAGTGCTTATCTTCACTTCAGAAGCCTATATTCACTTTCAAATGGCCATACATGCACATTGGACCAAAGGGAACCATATATTCATTGCACTGTGATTTGAAGCTGTTTCCAGGCCAGAAACACACCCAGATTCACGTTCTGAGCTTATAACCTCAATGAAGCGGGTTTTCATGAAAGTGCGTATAGCCACTGTTTCAGCTCTCAAACGCGCCACCTTACAGGTATGAAAGCATATTCACTCCAATTCAGGCATATTGTCACAATTCACTCAAGTTTCATACTTTAGCACTGAGTAAAAGACAGAAAAAAAACATTTTTGACATGCAGAACTAAAAAACAGAAAGTTTTTGAGAAAGTGCATATCTTCACTTCAGAAGCCTATATTCACTTTCAAATGGCCATACATGCACATTGGACCAAAAGGAACCATATATTCATTGCACTGTGATTTGAAGCTGTTTCCAGGCCAGAAAACACACACAGATTCACGTTCTGAGCTGGAAACCTCAAAGAAGCATGTTTTCATGAAAGTGCGTAGAGACACAGTTTCAGCGTTCTAACGGGCTTCCTTACAGAGATAGAAGCATATTCACTCCAATTCAGTCATTTAATCACAATTCACTCAAGTTTGTCGCTTTCCCACCTCGAGTAACAGACAGAATGAACATTTTTGACATGCAAAACTAAAAAAAGAAAGTTTATGAAAAACTGCATATCTTCACTTCAGAAGCTTATATTCACTTTCAAGTGGCCATACAAGCACATTGGACCAAACGGAAGCATATATGCATTGCACTATGATTTGAAGCTGTTTCCAGGCCAGAAACACACACAGATTCACGTTCTGAGCTTATAACCTCAATGAAGCGTGTTTTCATGAAAGTGCGTATAGCCACAGTTTCAGCGCTCAAACGCGCTTCCTTACAGGTATGAAAGCATATTCACTCCAATTCAGGCATATTGTCACAATTCACTCAAGTTTGATACTTTAGCACTGAGTAACAGACAGAAAAAAAATTTTTGACATGCTAAACTAAAAAAAAGAAAGTTTTTGAAAAAGTGCATATCTTCACTTCAGAAGCTTTTATTCACTTTCAAATGGCCATACAAGCACATTGGACCAAACTGAACCATCTATGCATTGCACTGTGATTTCAAACTGTTTCCAGGCCAGAAACACACCCAGATTCACGTTCTGAGCTTATTACCTCAATGAAGCGTGTTTTCATGAAAGTGCGTATAGCCACAGTTTCAGCGCTCAAACGCGCTTCCTTACAGGTATGAAAGCATATTCACTCCAATTCAGGCATATTGTCACAATTCACTCAAGTTTGTTACTTCAGCACTGAGTAACAGACAGAATGAAAAATTTTGACATGCAAAACTTAAAAAAAAGAAAGTTTTTGAAAAAGTGCATATCTTCACTTCAGAAGCTTTTATTCACTTTCAAGTGGCCATACAAGCACATTGGACCAAACTGAACCATGTATGCATTGCACTGTGATTTGAAGCTGTTTCCAGGCCAGAAACACACCCAGATTCACGTTCTGAGCTTATAACCTCAATGAAGCGTGTTTTCATGAAAGTGCGTATAGCCACAGTTTCAGCGCTCAAACGCGCTTCCTTACAGGTATGAAAGCATATTCACTCCAATTCAGGCATATTGTCACAATTCACTCAAGTTTGATACTTTAGCACTGAGTAACAGACAGAATGAACATTTTTGACATGCAGAACTAAAAAAAGGAAAGTTTTTGAAAAAGTGCATATCTTCACTTCAGAAGCTTATAGTCACTTTCAAATGGCCATACAAGCACATTGGACCAAACGGTACCATATATTCATTGCACTGTGATCTGAAGGTGTTATCAGGCCAGAAACACTAATAGATTTGCGTTTTGAGCTTAGAACCTCAAAGAATCGTATTCTCATGAAAGTGCGCATAGCCACAGTTTCAGTGCTCTGACAGGCTTCCTCACAGAGATAGAAGCATATTTACTCCAATTCAGTCATATAATCACAATTCACGCAAGTTTGTCACGTTCCCACTAAGTAACACACAGAATGAACATTTTTTACAAGCAGAACTAAAAAAAAGAAAGTTTATGAAAAAGTGCATATCTTCACTTCAGAGGCTTATATTCACTTTCAAATGGCCATACAAGCACATTGGACCAAACGGAACCATATGTGCATTACACTGTGATTTGAAGCTGTTTCCAGGCCAGAAAACACACACAGATTCACGTTCTGAGCTGGAAACCTCAAAGAAGCGTGTTTTCATGAAAGTGCGTAGAGACACAGTTTCAGTGCTCAAACGCGCTACCTGACAGGTTATGAAAGCATATTCACTCCAATTCAGGCATATTGTCACAATTCACTCAAGTTTGTTACTTTAGCACTGAGTAACAGACAGAATGAACATTTTTGACATGCAGAACTAAAAAAAAGAAAGTTTTTGAAAAAGTGCATATCTTCACTTCAGAAGCTTATATTCACTTTCAAGTGGCCATACAAGCACATTGGACCAAACGGAACCATATGTGCATTGCACTGTGATTTGAAGCTGTTTCCAGGCCAGAAAACACACACAGATTCACGTTCTGAGCTGGAAACCTCAAAGAAGCGTGTTTTCATGAAAGTGCGTAGAGACACAGTTTCGGCGCTCTAACGGGCTTCCTTACAGAGATAGAAGCATATTCACTCCAATTCAGTCATTTAGTCACAATTCACTCAAGTTTGTTACTTTAGCACTGAGTAACAGACAGAATGAACATTTTTGACATGCAGAACAAAAAAAAGAAAGTTTTTGAAAACGTGCATATCTTCACTTCAGAAGCTTATATTCACTTTCAAATGGCCATACAAGCACATTGGAACAAATGGTACCATATATTCATTGCACTGTGATCTGAAGGTCTTACCAGGCCAGAAACACAAATAGATTTGCGTTTTGAGCTTAGAACCTCAAAGAATCGTATTCTCATGAAAGTGCGCATAGCCACAGTTTCAGTGCTCTCACAGGCTTCCTCACAGAGATAGAAGCATATTCACTCCAATACAGTCATATAATCACAATTAACGCAAGTTTGTCACTTTCCCACTGAGTAACACACAGAATGAACATTTTTTACAAGCAGAACTAAAAAAAAAGAAAGTTTATGAAAAAGTGCATATCTTCACTTCAGAGGCTTATATTCACTTTCAAATGGCCATACAAGCACATTGGACCAAACGGAACCAGATGTGCATTGCACTGTGATTTGAAGCTGTTTCCAGGCCAGAAACACACCCAGATTCACGTTCTGAGCTTATAACCTCAATGAAGCGTGTTTTCATGAAAGTGCGTATAGCCACTGTTTCAGCGCTCAAACGCCCCTCCTAACAGGTATGAAAGCATATTCACTCCAATTCAGGCATATTGTCACAATTCACTCAAGTTTGATACTTTAACACTGAGTAACAGACAGAATGAACATTTTTGACATGCAGAACTAAAAAAAGGAAAGTTTTTGAAAAAGTGCATATCTTCACTTCAGAAGCCTATAGTCACTTTCAAATGGCCATACAAGCACATTGGACCAAACGGTACCATATATTCATTGCACTGTGATCTGAAGGTGTTATCAGGCCAGAAACACTAATAGATTTGCGTTTTGAGCTTAGAACCTCAAAGAATCGTATTCTCATGAAAGTGCGCATAGCCACAGTTTCAGTGCTCGAACAGGCTTTCTCACAGAGATAGAAGCATATTCACTCCAATTCAGTCATATAATCACAATTCACGCAAGTTTGTCACGTTCCCACTAAGTAACACACAGAATGAACATTTTTTACAAGCAGAACTAAAAAAAAAGAAAGTTTATGAAAAAGTGCATATCTTCACTTCAGAGGCTTGTATTCACTTTCAAATGGCCATACAAGCACATTGGACCAAACGGAACCATATGTGCATTACACTGTGATTTGAAGCTGTTTCCAGGCCCTAAACACACACAGATTCACGTTTTGAGCTTATAACCTCAATTAAGCGTGTTTTCATGAAAGTGAGCATAGCCACAGTTTCAGTGCTCAAACAGGCTTCCTCACAGAGATAGAAGCATATTCACTCCAATTCAGTCATATAATCACAATTCACGCAAGTTTGTCACTTTCCCACTGAGTAACACACAGAATGAACATTTTTTACAAGCAGAACTAAAAAAAGAAAGTTTATGTAAAAGTGCTTATCTTCACTTCAGAAGCCTATATTCACTTTCAAATGGCCATACATGCACATTGGACCAAAGGGAACCATATATTCATTGCACTGTGATTTGAAGCTGTTATCAGGCCAGAAACACACCCAGATTCACGTTCTGAGCTTATAACCTCAATGAAGCGGGTTTTCATGAAAGTGCGTATAGCCACTGTTTCAGCGCTCAAACGCGCCACCTTACAGGTATGAAAGCATATTCACTCCAATTCAGGCATATTGTCACAATTCACTCAAGTTTCATACTTTAGCACTGAGTAAAAGACAGAAAAAAAACATTTTTGACATGCAGAACTAAAAAAAAGAAAGTTTTTGAGAAAGTGCATATCTTCACTTCAGAAGCCTATATTCACTTTCAAATGGCCATACATGCACATTGGACCAAAAGGAACCATATATTCATTGCACTGTGATTTGAAGCTGTTTCCAGGCCAGAAAACACACACAGATTCACGTTCTGAGCTGGAAACCTCAAAGAAGCATGTTTTCATGAAAGTGCGTAGAGACACAGTTTCAGCGTTCTAACGGGCTTCCTTACAGAGATAGAAGCATATTCACTCCAATTCAGTCATTTAATCACAATTCACTCAAGTTTGTCGCTTTCCCACCTCGAGTAACAGACAGAATGAACATTTTTGACATGCAAAACTAAAAAAAGAAAGTTTATGAAAAACTGCATATCTTCACTTCAGAAGCTTATATTCACTTTCAAGTGGCCATACAAGCACATTGGACCAAACGGAAGCATATATGCATTGCACTATGATTTGAAGCTGTTTCCAGGCCAGAAACACACACAGATTCACGTTCTGAGCTTATAACCTCAATGAAGCGTGTTTTCATGAAAGTGCGTATAGCCACAGTTTCAGCGCTCAAACGCGCTTCCTTACAGGTATGAAAGCATATTCACTCCAATTCAGGCATATTGTCACAATTCACTCAAGTTTGATACTTTAGCACTGAGTAACAGACAGAAAAAAATTTTTTGACATGCTAAACTAAAAAAAAGAAAGTTTTTGAAAAAGTGCATATCTTCACTTCAGAAGCTTTTATTCACTTTCAAATGGCCATACAAGCACATTGGACCAAACTGAACCATCTATGCATTGCACTGTGATTTCAAACTGTTTCCAGGCCAGAAACACACCCAGATTCACGTTCTGAGCTTATTACCTCAATGAAGCGTGTTTTCATGAAAGTGCGTATAGCCACAGTTTCAGCGCTCAAACGCGCTTCCTTACAGGTATGAAAGCATATTCACTCCAATTCAGGCATATTGTCACAATTCACTCAAGTTTGTTACTTCAGCACTGAGTAACAGACAGAATGAAAATTTTTGACATGCAAAACTTAAAAAAAAGAAAGTTTTTGAAAAAGTGCATATCTTCACTTCAGAAGCTTTTATTCACTTTCAAGTGGCCATACAAGCACATTGGACCAAACTGAACCATGTATGCATTGCACTGTGATTTGAAGCTGTTTCCAGGCCAGAAACACACCCAGATTCACGTTCTGAGCTTATAACCTCAATGAAGCGTGTTTTCATGAAAGTGCGTATAGCCACAGTTTCAGCGCTCAAACGCGCTTCCTTACAGGTATGAAAGCATATTCACTCCAATTCAGGCATATTGTCACAATTCACTCAAGTTTGATACTTTAGCACTGAGTAACAGACAGAATGAACATTTTTGACATGCAGAACTAAAAAAAGGAAAGTTTTTGAAAAAGTGCATATCTTCACTTCAGAAGCTTATAGTCACTTTCAAATGGCCATACAAGCACATTGGACCAAACGGTACCATATATTCATTGCACTGTGATCTGAAGGTGTTATCAGGCCAGAAACACTAATAGATTTGCGTTTTGAGCTTAGAACCTCAAAGAATCGTATTCTCATGAAAGTGCGCATAGCCACAGTTTCAGTGCTCTGACAGGCTTCCTCACAGAGATAGAAGCATATTTACTCCAATTCAGTCATATAATCACAATTCACGCAAGTTTGTCACGTTCCCACTAAGTAACACACAGAATGAACATTTTTTACAAGCAGAACTAAAAAAAAGAAAGTTTATGAAAAAGTGCATATCTTCACTTCAGAGGCTTATATTCACTTTCAAATGGCCATACAAGCACATTGGAACAAATGGTACCATATATTCATTGCACTGTGATCTGAAGCTCTTACCAGGCCAGAAAACACACACAGATTCACGTTCTGAGCTGGAAACCTCAAAGAAGCGTGTTTTCATGAAAGTGCGTAGAGACACAGTTTCAGTGCTCAAACGCGCTACCTGACAGGTTATGAAAGCATATTCACTCCAATTCAGGCATATTGTCACAATTCACTCAAGTTTGTTACTTTAGCACTGAGTAACAGACAGAATGAACATTTTTGACATGCAGAACTAAAAAAAAGAAAGTTTTTGAAAAAGTGCATATCTTCACTTCAGAAGCTTATATTCACTTTCAAGTGGCCATACAAGCACATTGGACCAAACGGAACCATATGTGCATTGCACTGTGATTTGAAGCTGTTTCCAGGCCAGAAAACACACACAGATTCACGTTCTGAGCTGGAAACCTCAAAGAAGCGTGTTTTCATGAAAGTGCGTAGAGACACAGTTTCAGCGCTCTAACGGGCTTCCTTACAGAGATAGAAGCATATTCACTCCAATTCAGTCATTTAGTCACAATTCACTCAAGTTTGTTACTTTAGCACTGAGTAACAGACAGAATGAACATTTTTGACATGCAGAACAAAAAAAAATAAAGTTTATGAAAAAGTGCATATCTTCACTTCAGAGGCTTATGTTCACTTTCAAATGGCCATACAAGCACATTGGAACAAATGGTACCATATATTCATTGCACTGTGATCTGAAGCTCTTACCAGGCCAGAAACACAAATAGATTTGCGTTTTGAGCTTAGAACCTCAAAGAATCGTATTCTCATGAAAGTGCGCATAGCCACAGTTTCAGTGCTCTAACAGGCTTCCTCACAGAGATAGAAGCATATTCACTCCAATACAGTCATATAATCACAATTAACGCAAGTTTGTCACTTTCCCACTGAGTAACACACAGAATGAACATTTTTTACAAGCAGAACTAAAAAAAAAGAAAGTTTATGAAAAAGTGCATATCTTCACTTCAGAGGCTTATATTCACTTTCAAATGGCCATACAAGCACATTGGACCAAACGGAACCAGATGTGCATTGCACTGTGATTTGAAGCTGTTTCCAGGCCAGAAACACACCCAGATTCACGTTCTGAGCTTATAACCTCAATGAAGCGTGTTTTCATGAAAGTGCGTATAGCCACTGTTTCAGCGCTCAAACGCGCCTCCTAACAGGTATGAAAGCATATTCACTCCAATTCAGGCATATTGTCACAATTCACTCAAGTTTGATACTTTAACACTGAGTAACAGACAGAATGAGCATTTTTGACATGCAGAACTAAAAAAAGGAAAGTTTTTGAAAAAGTGCATATCTTCACTTCAGAAGCCTATAGTCACTTTCAAATGGCCATACAAGCACATTGGACCAAACGGTACCATATATTCATTGCACTGTGATCTGAAGGTGTTATCAGGCCAGAAACACTAATAGATTTGCGTTTTGAGCTTAGAACCTCAAAGAATCGTATTCTCATGAAAGTGCGCATAGCCACAGTTTCAGTGCTCTAACAGGCTTTCTCACAGAGATAGAAGCATATTCACTCCAATTCAGTCATATAATCACAATTCACGCAAGTTTGTCACGTTCCCACTAAGTAACACACAGAATGAACATTTTTTACAAGCAGAACTAAAAAAAAGAAAGTTTATGAAAAAGTGCATATCTTCACTTCAGAGGCTTATATTCACTTTCAAATGGCCATACAAGCACATTGGACCAAACGGAACCATATGTGCATTACACCGTGATTTGAAGCTGTTTCCAGGCCAGAAAACACACACAGATTCACGTTCTGAGCTGGAAACCTCAAAGAAGCGTGTTTTCATGAAAGTGCGTAGAGACACAGTTTCAGTGCTCAAACGCGCTTCCTGACAGGTTATGAAAGCATATTCACTCCAATTCAGGCATATTGTCACAATTCACTCAAGTTTGTTACTTTAGCACTGAGTAACAGACAGAATGAACATTTTTGACATGCAGAACTAAAAAAAAGAAAGTTTTTGAAAAAGTGCATATCTTCACTTCAGAAGCTTATATTCACTTTCAAGTGGCCATACAAGCACATTGGACCAAACGGAACCATATGTGCATTGCACTGTGATTTGAAGCTGTTTCCAGGCCAGAAAACACACACAGATTCACGTTCTGAGCTGGAAACCTCAAAGAAGCGTGTTTTCATGAAAGTGCGTAGAGACACAGTTACAGCGCTCTAACGGGCTTCCTGACAGAGATAGAAGCATATTCACTCCAATTCAGTCATATAATCACAATTCACCTAAGTTTGTCACTTTCCCACTGAGTAACACACAGAATGAACATTTTATACAAGCATAACTAAAAAAAAAGAAAGTTTATGAAAAAGTGCATATCTTCACTTCAGAGGCTTATATTCACTTTCAAATGGCCATACAAGCACATTGGACCAAACGGAACCATATGTGCATTGCACTGTGATTTGAAGCTGTTTCCAGGCCAGAAAACACACACAGATTCACGTTCTGAGCTGGAAACCTCAAAGAAGCGTGTTTTCATGAAAGTGCGTAGAGACACAGTTTCAGCGCTCAAACGCGCTTCCTAACAGGGATGAAAGCATATTCACTCCAATTCAGGCATTTTAGTCACAATTCACTCAAGTTTGTTACTTTAGCACTGAGTAACAGACAGAATGAACATTTTTGACATGCAGAACAAAAAAAAAGAAAGTTTTTGAAAACGTGCATATCTTCACTTCAGAAGCTTATATTCACTTTCAAATGGCCATACAAGTACATTGGAACAAATGGTACCATATATTCATTGCACTGTGATCTGAAGGTCTTACCAGGCCAGAAACACAAATAGATTTGCGTTTTGAGCTTAGAACCTCAAAGAATCGTATTCTCATGAAAGTGCGCATAGCCACAGTTTCAGTGCTCTAACAGGCTTCCTCACAGAGATAGAAGCATATTCACTCCAATACAGTCATATAATCACAATTCACGCAAGTTTGTCACTTTCCCACTGAGTAACACACAGAATGAACATTTTTTACAAGCAGCACTAAAAAAAAAGAAACTTTATGAAAAAGTGCATATCTTCACTTCAGAGGCTTATATTCACTTTCAAATGGCCATACAAGCACATTGGACCAAACGGAACCAGATGTGCATTGCACTGTGATTTGAAGCTGTTATCAGGCCAGAAACACACCCAGATTCACGTTCTGAGCTTATAACCTCAATGAAGCGTGTTTTCATGAAAGTGCGTATAGCCACTGTTTCAGCGCTCAAACGCGCCTCCTAACAGGTATGAAAGCATATTCACTCCAATTCAGGCATATTGTCACAATTCACTCAAGTTTGATACTTTAGCACTGAGTAACAGACAGAATGAACATTTTTGACATGCAGAACTAAAAAAAGGAAAGTTTTTGAAAAAGTGCATATCTTCACTTCAGAAGCTTATAGTCACTTTCAAATGGCCATACAAGCACATTGGACCAAACGGTACCATATATTCATTGCACTGTGATCTGAAGGTGTTATCAGGCCAGAAACACTAATAGATTTGCGTTTTGAGCTTAGAACCTCAAAGAATCGTATTCTCATGAAAGTGCGCATAGCCACAGTTTCAGTGCTCTAACAGGCTTTCTCACAGAGATAGAAGCATATTCACTCCAATTCAGTCATATAATCACAATTCACGCAAGTTTGTCACGTTCCCACTTAGTAACACACAGAATGAACATTTTTTACAAGCAGAACTAAAAAAAAGAAAGTTTATGAAAAAGTGCATATCTTCACTTCAGAGGCTTATATTCACTTTCAAATGGCCATACAAGCACATTGGACCAAACGGAACCATATGTGCATTACACTGTGATTTGAAGCTGTTTCCAGGCCAGAAAACACACACAGATTCACGTTCTGAGCTGGAAACCTCAAAGAAGCGTGTTTTCATGAAAGTGCGTAGAGACACAGTTTCAGTGCTCAAACGCGCTTCCTGACAGGTTATGAAAGCATATTCACTCCAATTCAGGCATATTGTCACAATTCACTCAAGTTTGTTACTTTAGCACTGAGTAACAGACAGAATGAACATTTTTGACATGCAGAACTAAAAAAAAGAAAGTTTTTGAAAAAGTGCATATCTTCACTTCAGAAGCTTATATTCACTTTCAAGTGGCCATCCAAGCAAATTGGACCAAACGGAACCATATGTGCATTGCACTGTGATTTGAAGCTGTTTCCAGGCCAGAAAACACACACAGATTAACGTTCTGAGCTGGAAACCTCAAAGAAGCGTGTTTTCATGAAAGTGCGTAGAGACACAGTTTCAGCGCTCTAACGGGCTTCCTTACAGAGATAGAAGCATATTCACTCCAAATCAGTCATTTAGTCACAATTCACTCAAGTTTGTTACTTTAGCACTGAGTAACAGACAGAATGAACATTTTTGACATGCAGAACAAAAAAAAAGAAAGTTTTTGAAAACGTGCATATCTTCACTTCAGAAGCTTATATTCACTTTCAAATGGCCATACAAGCACATTGGAACAAATGGTACCATATATTCATTGCACTGTGATCTGAAGGTCTTACCAGGCCAGAAACACAAATAGATTTGCGTTTTGAGCTTAGAACCTCAAAGAATCGTATTCTCATGAAAGTGCGCATAGCCACAGTTTCAGTGCTCTAACAGGCTACCTCACAGAGATAGAAGCATATTCACTCCAATACAGTCATATAATCACAATTAACGCAAGTTTGTCACTTTCCCACTGAGTAACACACAGAATGAACATTTTTTACAAGCAGAACTAAAAAAAAAGAAAGTTTATGAAAAAGTGCATATCTTCACTTCAGAGGCTTATATTCACTTTCAAATGGCCATACAAGCACATTGGACCAAACGGAACCAGATGTGCATTGCACTGTGATTTGAAGCTGTTTCCAGGCCAGAAACACACCCAGATTCACATTCTGAGCTGATAACCTCAATGAAGCGTGTTTTCATGAAAGTGCGTATAGCCACTGTTTCAGCGCTCAAACGCGCCTCCTAACAGGTATGAAAGCATATTCACTCCAATTCAGGCATATTGTCACAATTCACTCAAGTTTGATACTTTAACACTGAGTAACAGACAGAATGAACATTTTTGACACGCAGAACTAAAAAAAGGAAAGTTTTTGAAAAAGTGCATATCTTCACTTCAGAAGCCTATAGTCACTTTCAAATGGCCATACAAGCACATTGGACCAAACGGTACCATATATTCATTGCACTGTGATCTGAAGGTGTTATCAGGCCAGAAACACTAATAGATTTGCGTTTTGAGCTTAGAACCTCAAAGAATCGTATTCTCATGAAAGTGCGCATAGCCACAGTTTCAGTGCTCTAACAGGCTTTCTCACAGAGATAGAAGCATATTCACTCCAATTCAGTCATATAATCACAATTCACGCAAGTTTGTCACGTTCCCACTAAGTAACACACAGAATGAACATTTTTTACAAGCAGAACTAAAAAAAAAGAAAGTTTATGAAAAAGTGCATATCTTCACTTCAGAGGCTTGTATTCACTTTCAAATGGCCATACAAGCACATTGGACCAAACGGAACCATATGTGCATTACACTGTGATTTGAAGCTGTTTCCAGGCCCTAAACACACACAGATTCACGTTTTGAGCTTATAACCTCAATTAAGCGTGTTTTCATGAAAGTGCGCATAGCCACAGTTTCAGCGCTCAAACAGGCTTCCTCACAGAGATAGAAGCATATTCACTCCAATTCAGTCATATAATCACAATTCACGCAAGTTTGTCACTTTCCCACTGAGTAACACACAGAATGAACATTTTTTACAAGCAGAACTAAAAAAAAGATAGTTTATGTAAAAGTGCTTATCTTCACTTCAGAAGCCTATATTCACTTTCAAATGGCCATACATGCACATTGGACCAAAGGGAACCATATATTCATTGCACTGTGATTTGAAGCTGTTTCCAGGCCAGAAACACACCCAGATTCACGTTCTGAGCTTATAACCTCAATGAAGCGTGTTTTCATGAAAGTGCGTATAGCCACTGTTTCAGCACTCAAACGCGCCTCCTTACAGGTATGAAAGCATATTCACTCCAATTCAGGCATATTGTCACAATTCACTCAAGTTTCATACTTTAGCACTGAGTAAAAGACAGAAAAAAAACATTTTTGACATGCAGAACTAAAAAAAAGAAAGTTTTTGAGAAAGTGCATATCTTCACTTCAGAAGCCTATATTCACTTTCAAATGGCCATACATGCACATTGGACCAAAAGGAACCATATATTCATTGCACTGTGATTTGAAGCTGTTTCCAGGCCAGAAAACACACACAGATTCACGTTCTGAGCTGGAAACCTCAAAGAAGCATGTTTTCATGAAAGTGCGTATAGACACAGTTTCAGCGTTCTAACGGGCTTCCTAACAGAGATAGAAGCATATTCACTCCAATTCAGTCATTTAATCTCAATTCACTCAAGTTTGTCGCTTTCCCACCTCGAGTAACAGACAGAATGAACATTTTTGACATGCAAAACTAAAAAAAGAAAGTTTATGAAAAACTGCATATCTTCACTTCAGAAGCTTATATTCACTTTCAAGTGGCCATACAAACACATTGGACCAAAGGGAACCATATTTGCATTGCATTGTGATTTGAAGCTGTTTCCAGGCCAGAAACACACCCAGATTCACGTTCTGAGCTGGAAACCTCAAAGAAGTGTGTTTTCATGAAAGTGCGTTGAGACACAGTTTCAGCGCTCTAACGGGCTTCCTGACAGAGATAGAAGCATATTCACTCCAATTCAGTCATATAATCACAATTCACCTAAGTTTGTCACTTTCCCACTGAGTAACACACAGAATGAACATTTTTTACAAGCAGAACTAAAAAAAAAGAAAGTTTATGAAAAAGTGCATATCTTCACTTCAGAGGCTTATATTCACTTTCAAATGGCCATACAAGCACATTGGACCAAACGGAACCATATGTGCATTGCACTGTGATTTGAAGCTGTTTCCAGGCCAGAAAACACAAACAGATTCACGTTCTGAGCTGGAAACCTCAAAGAAGCGTGTTTTCATGAAAGTGCGTAGAGACACAGTTTCAGCGCTCTAACGGGCTTCCTTACAGAGATAGAAGCATATTCACTCCAATTCAGTCCTTTAGTCACAATTCACTCAAGTTTGTTACTTTAGCACTGAGTAACAGACAGAATGAACATTTTTGACATGCAGAACAAAAAAAAAGAAAGTTTTTGAAAACGTGCATATCTTCACTTCAGAAGCTTATATTCACTTTCAAATGGCCATACAAGTACATTGGAACAAATGGTACCATATATTCATTGCACTGTGATCTGAACGTCTTACCAGGCCAGAAACACAAATAGATTTGCGTTTTGAGCTTAGAACCTTAAAGAATCGTATTCTCATGAAAGTGCGCATAGCCACAGTTTCAGTGCTCTAACAGGCTTCCTCACAGAGATAGAAGCATATTCACTCCAATACAGTCATATAATCACAATTCACGCAAGTTTGTCACTTTCACACTGAGTAACACACAGAATGAACATTTTTTACAAGCAGCACAAAAAAAAAAGAAACTTTATGAAAAAGTGCATATCTTCACTTCAGAGGCTTATATTCACTTTCAAATGGCCATACAAGCACATTGGACCAAACAGAACCAGATGTGCATTGCACTGTGATTTGAAGCTGTTATCAGGCCAGAAACACACCCAGATTCACGTTCTGAGCTTATAACCTCAATGAAGCGTGTTTTCATGAAAGTGCGTATAGCCACTGTTTCAGCGCTCAAACGCGCCTCCTTACAGGTATGAAAGCATATTCACTCCAATTCAGGCATATTGTCACAATTCACTCAAGTTTGATACTTTAGCACTGAGTAACAGACAGAATGAACATTTTTGACATGCAGAACTAAAAAAAGGAAAGTTTTTGAAAAAGTGCATATCTTCACTTCAGAAGCTTATAGTCACTTTCAAATGGCCATACAAGCACATTGGACCAAACGGTACCATATATTCATTGCACTGTGATCTGAAGGTGTTATCAGGCCAGAAACACTAATAGATTTGCGTTTTGAGCTTAGAACCTCAAAGAATCGTATTCTCATGAAAGTGCGCAAAGCCACAGTTTCAGTGCTCTGACAGGCTTCCTCACAGAGATAGAAGCATATTTACTCCAATTCAGTCATATAATCACAATTCACGCAAGTTTGTCACGTTCCCACTAAGTAACACACAGAATGAACATTTTTTACAAACAGAACTAAAAAAAAGAAAGTTTATGAAAAAGTGCATATCTTCACTTCAGAAGCTTATATTCACTTTCAAATGGCCAAACAAGCACATTGGACCAAACGGAACCATATGTGCATTACACTGTGATTTGAAGCTGTTTCCAGGCCAGAAAACAAACACAGATTCACGTTCTGAGCTGGAAACCTCAAAGAAGCGTGTTTTCATGAAAGTGCGTAGAGACACAGTTTCAGTGCTCAAACGTGCTTCCTGACAGGTTATGAAAGCATATTCACTCCAATTCAGGCATATTGTCACAATTCACTCAAGTTTGTTACTTTAGCACTGAGTAACACACAGAATGAACATTTTTGACATGCAGAACTAAAAAAAAGAAAGTTTTTGAAAAAGTGCATATCTTCACTTCAGAAGCTTATATTCACTTTCAAGTGGCCATACAAGCACATTGGACCAAACGGAACCATATGTGCATTGCACTGTGATTTGAAGCTGTTTCCAGGCCAGAAAACACACACAGATTCACGTTCTGAGCTGGAAACCTCAAAGAAGCGTGTTTTCATGAAAGTGCGTAGAGACACAGTTTCAGCGCTCTAACGGGCCTCCTTACAGAGATAGAAGCATATTCACTCCAATTCAGTCATTTAGTCACAATTCACTCAAGTTTGTTACTTTAGCACTGAGAAACAGACAGAATGAACATTTTTGACATGCAGAACAAAAAAAAAGAAAGTTTTTGAAAACGTGCATATCTTCACTTCAGAAGCTTATATTCACTTTCAAATGGCCATACAAGCACATTGGAACAAATGGTACCATATATTCATTGCACTGTGATCTGAAGGTCTTACCAGGCCAGAAACACAAATAGATTTGCGTTTTGAGCTTAGAACCACAAAGAATCGTATTCTCATGAAAGTGCGCATAGCCACAGTTTCAGTGCTCTAACAGGCTTCCTCACAGAGATAGAAGCATATTCACTCCAATACAGTCATATAATCACAATTCACGCAAGTTTGTCACTTTCCCACTGAGTAACACACAGAATGAACATTTTTTACAAGCAGAACTAAAAAAAAAGAAAGTTTATGAAAAAGTGCATATCTTCACTTCAGAGGCTTATATTCACTTTCAAATGGCCATACAAGCACATTGGACCAAACGGAACCAGATGTGCATTGCACTGTGATTTGAAGCTGTTTCCAGGCCAGAAACACACCCAGATTCACGTTCTGAGCTTATAACCTCAATGAAGCGTGTTTTCATGAAAGTGCGTATAGCCACTGTTTCAGCACTCAAACGCGCCTCCTAACAGGTATGAAAGCATATTCACTCCAATTCAGGCATATTGTCACAATTCACTCAAGTTTGATACTTTAACACTGAGTAACAGACAGAATGAACATTTTTGACATGCAGAACAAAAAAAAAGAAAGTTTTTGAAAACGTGCATATCTTCACTTCAGAAGCTTATATTCACTTTCAAATGGCCATACAAGTACATTGGAACAAATGGTACCATATATTCATTGCACTGTGATCTGAACGTCTTACCAGGCCAGAAACACAAATAGATTTGCGTTTTGAGCTTAGAACCTCAAAGAATCGTATTCTCATGAAAGTGCGCATAGCCACAGTTTCAGTGCTCAAACAGGCTTCCTCACAGAGATAGAAGCTTATTCACTCCAATTCAGTCATATAATCACAATTCACGCAAGTTTGTCACTTTCCCACTGAGTAACACACAGAATGAACATTTTTTACAAGCAGAACTAAAAAAAAGATAGTTTATGTAAAAGTGCTTATCTTCACTTCAGAAGCCTATATTCACTTTCAAATGGCCATACATGCACATTGGACCAAAGGGAACCATATATTCATTGCACTGTGATTTGAAGCTGTTTCCAGGCCAGAAACACACCCAGATTCACGTTCTGAGCTTATAACCTCAATGAAGCGTGTTTTCATGAAAGTGCGTATAGCCACTGTTTCAGCACTCAAACGCGCCTCCTTACAGGTATGAAAGCATATTCACTCCAATTCAGGCATATTGTCACAATTCACTCAAGTTTCATACTTTAGCACTGAGTAAAAGACAGAAAAAAAACATTTTTGACATGCAGAACTAAAAAAAAGAAAGTTTTTGAGAAAGTGCATATCTTCACTTCAGAAGCCTATATTCACTTTCAAATGGCCATACATGCACATTGGACCAAAAGGAACCATATATTCATTGCACTGTGATTTGAAGCTGTTTCCAGGCCAGAAAACACACACAGATTCACGTTCTGAGCTGGAAACCTCAAAGAAGCATGTTTTCATGAAAGTGCGTATAGACACAGTTTCAGCGTTCTAACGGGCTTCCTAACAGAGATAGAAGCATATTCACTCCAATTCAGTCATTTAATCTCAATTCACTCAAGTTTGTCGCTTTCCCACCTCGAGTAACAGACAGAATGAACATTTTTGACATGCAAAACTAAAAAAAGAAAGTTTATGAAAAACTGCATATCTTCACTTCAGAAGCTTATATTCACTTTCAAGTGGCCATACAAACACATTGGACCAAAGGGAACCATATTTGCATTGCATTGTGATTTGAAGCTGTTTCCAGGCCAGAAACACACCCAGATTCACGTTCTGAGCTGGAAACCTCAAAGAAGTGTGTTTTCATGAAAGTGCGTAGAGACACAGTTTCAGCGCTCTAACGGGCTTCCTGACAGAGATAGAAGCATATTCACTCCAATTCAGTCATATAATCACAATTCACCTAAGTTTGTCACTTTCCCACTGAGTAACACACAGAATGAACATTTTTTACAAGCAGAACTAAAAAAAAAGAAAGTTTATGAAAAAGTGCATATCTTCACTTCAGAGGCTTATATTCACTTTCAAATGGCCATACAAGCACATTGGACCAAACAGAACCAGATGTGCATTGCACTGTGATTTGAAGCTGTTATCAGGCCAGAAACACACCCAGATTCACGTTCTGAGCTTATAACCTCAATGAAGCGTGTTTTCATGAAAGTGCGTATAGCCACTGTTTCAGCGCTCAAACGCGCCTCCTTACAGGTATGAAAGCATATTCACTCCAATTCAGGCATATTGTCACAATTCACTCAAGTTTGATACTTTAGCACTGAGTAACAGACAGAATGAACATTTTTGACATGCAGAACTAAAAAAAGGAAAGTTTTTGAAAAAGTGCATATCTTCACTTCAGAAGCTTATAGTCACTTTCAAATGGCCATACAAGCACATTGGACCAAACGGTACCATATATTCATTGCACTGTGATCTGAAGGTGTTATCAGGCCAGAAACACTAATAGATTTGCGTTTTGAGCTTAGAACCTCAAAGAATCGTATTCTCATGAAAGTGCGCAAAGCCACAGTTTCAGTGCTCTGACAGGCTTCCTCACAGAGATAGAAGCATATTTACTCCAATTCAGTCATATAATCACAATTCACGCAAGTTTGTCACGTTCCCACTAAGTAACACACAGAATGAACATTTTTTACAAACAGAACTAAAAAAAAAGAAAGTTTATGAAAAAGTGCATATCTTCACTTCAGAAGCTTATATTCACTTTCAAATGGCCATACAAGCACATTGGACCAAACGGAACCATATGTGCATTACACTGTGATTTGAAGCTGTTTCCAGGCCAGAAAACAAACACAGATTCACGTTCTGAGCTGGAAACCTCAAAGAAGCGTGTTTTCATGAAAGTGCGTAGAGACACAGTTTCAGTGCTCAAACGTGCTTCCTGACAGGTTATGAAAGCATATTCACTCCAATTCAGGCATATTGTCACAATTCACTCAAGTTTGTTACTTTAGCACTGAGTAACACACAGAATGAACATTTTTGACATGCAGAACTAAAAAAAAGAAAGTTTTTGAAAAAGTGCATATCTTCACTTCAGAAGCTTATATTCACTTTCAAGTGGCCATACAAGCACATTGGCCCAAACGGAACCATATGTGCATTGCACTGTGATTTGAAGCTGTTTCCAGGCCAGAAAACACACACAGATTCACGTTCTGAGCTGGAAACCTCAAAGAAGCGTGTTTTCATGAAAGTGCGTAGAGACACAGTTTCAGCGCTCTAACGGGCCTCCTTACAGAAATAGAAGCATATTCACTCCAATTCAGTCATTTAGTCACAATTCACTCAAGTTTGTTACTTTAGCACTGAGAAACAGACAGAATGAACATTTTTGACATGCAGAACAAAAAAAAAGAAAGTTTTTGAAAACGTGCATATCTTCACTTCAGAAGCTTATATTCACTTTCAAATGGCCATACAAGCACATTGGAACAAATGGTACCATATATTCATTGCACTGTGATCTGAAGGTCTTACCAGGCCAGAAACACAAATAGATTTGCGTTTTGAGCTTAGAACCACAAAGAATCGTATTCTCATGAAAGTGCGCATAGCCACAGTTTCAGTGCTCTAACAGGCTTCCTCACAGAGATAGAAGCATATTCACTCCAATACAGTCATATAATCACAATTCACGCAAGTTTGTCACTTTCCCACTGAGTAACACACAGAATGAACATTTTTTACAAGCAGAACTAAAAAAAAGAAAGTTTATGAAAAAGTGCATATCTTCACTTCAGAGGCTTATATTCACTTTCAAATGGCCATACAAGCACATTGGACCAAACGGAACCAGATGTGCATTGCACTGTGATTTGAAGCTGTTTCCAGGCCAGAAACACACCCAGATTCACGTTCTGAGCTTATAACCTCAATGAAGCGTGTTTTCATGAAAGTGCGTATAGCCACTGTTTCAGCACTCAAACGCGCCTCCTAACAGGTATGAAAGCATATTCACTCCAATTCAGGCATATTGTCACAATTCACTCAAGTTTGATACTTTAACACTGAGTAACAGACAGAATGAACATTTTTGACATGCAGAACTAAAAAAAGGAAAGTTTTTGAAAAAGTGCATATCTTCACTTCAGAAGCCTATAGTCACTTTCAAATGGCCATACAAGCACATTGGACCAAACGGTACCATATATTCATTGCACTGTGATCTGAAGGTGTTATCAGGCCAGAAACACTAATAGATTTGCGTTTTGAGCTTAGAACCTCAAGGAATCGTATTCTCATGAAAGTGCGCATAGCCACAGTTTCAGTGCTCTAACAGGCTTTCTCACAGAGATAGAAGCATATTCACTCCAATTCAGTCATATAATCACAATTCACGCAAGTTTGTCACGTTCCCACTAAGTAACACACAGAATGAACATTTTTTACAAGCAGAACTAAAAAAAAAGAAAGTTTATGAAAAAGTGCATATCTTCACTTCAGAGGCTTGTATTCACTTACAAATGGCCATACAAGCACATTGGACCAAACGGAACCAAATGTGCATTACACTGTGATTTGAAGCTGTTTCCAGGCCAGAAACACACACAGATTCACGTTTTGAGCTTATAACCTCAATTAAGCGTGTTTTCATGAAAGTGCGCATAGCCACAGTTTCAGTGCTCAAACAGGCTTCCTCACAGAGATAGAAGCATATTCACTCCAATTCAGTCATATAATCACAATTCACGCAAGTTTGTCACTTTCCCACTGAGTAACACACAGAATGAACATTTTTTACAAGCAGAACTAAAAAAAAGAAAGTTTATGTAAAAGTGCTTATCTTCACTTCAGAAGCCTATATTCACTTTCAAATGGCCATACATGCACATTGGACCAAAGGGAACCATATATTCATTGCACTGTGATTTGAAGCTGTTTCCAGGCCAGAAACACACCCAGATTCACGTTCTGAGCTTATAACCTCAATGAAGCGTGTTTTCATGAAAGTGCGTAGAGCCACTGTTTCAGCGCTCAAACGCGCCTCCTTACAGGTATGAAAGCATATTCACTCCAATTCAGGCATATTGTCACAATTCACTCAAGTTTCATACTTTAGCACTGAGTAAAAGACAGAAAAAAACATTTTTGACATGCAGAACTAAAAAAAAGAAAGTTTTTGAGAAAGTGCATATCTTCACTTCAGAAGCCTATATTCACTTTCAAATGGCCATACATGCACATTGGACCAAAAGGAACCATATATTCATTGCACTGTGATTTGAAGCTGTTTCCAGGCCAGAAAACACACACAGATTCACGTTCTGAGCTGGAAACCTCAAAGAAGCATGTTTTCATGAAAGTGCGTAGAGACACAGTTTCAGCGCTCTAACGGGCTTCCTTACAGAGATAGAAGCATATTCACTCCAATTCAGTCATATAATCACAATTCACGCAAGTTTGTCACGTTCCCACTAAGAAACACACAGAATGAACATTTTTTACAAACAGAACTAAAAAAAAAGAAAGTTTATGAAAAAGTGCATATCTTCACTTCAGAAGCTTATATTCACTTTCAAATGGCCATACAAGCACATTGGACCAAACGGAACCATATGTGCATTACACTGTGATTTGAAGCTGTTTCCAGGCCAGAAAACAAACACAGATTCACGTTCTGAGCTGGAAACCTCAAAGAAGCGTGTTTTCATGAAAGTGCGTAGAGACACAGTTTCAGTGCTCAAACGCGCTTCCTGACAGGTTATGAAAGCATATTCACTCCAATTCAGGCATATTGTCACAATTCACTCAAGTTTGTTACTTTAGCACTGAGTAACAGACAGAATGAACATTTTTGACATGCAGAACTAAAAAAAAGAAAGTTTTTGAAAAAGTGCATATCTTCACTTCAGAAGCTTATATTCACTTTCAAGTGGCCATACAAGCACATTGGACCAAACGGAACCATATGTGCATTGCACTGTGATTTGAAGCTGTTTCCAGGCCAGAAAACACACACAGATTCACGTTCTGAGCCGGAAACCTCAAAGAAGCGTGTTTTCATGAAAGTGCGTAGAGACACAGTTTCAGCGCTCTAACGGGCTTCCTTACAGAGATAGAAGCATATTCACTCCAATTCAGTCATTTAGTCACAATTCACTCAAGTTTGTTACTTTAGCACTGAGAAACAGACAGAATGAACATTTTTGACATGCAGAACAAAAAAAAAGAAAGTTTTTGAAAACGTGCATATCTTCACTTCAGAAGCTTATATTCACTTTCAAATGGCCATACAAGCACATTGGAACAAATGGTACCATATATTCATTGCACTGTGATCTGAAGGTCTTACCAGGCCAGAAACACAAATAGATTTGCGTTTTGAGCTTAGAACCTCAAAGAATCGTATTCTCATGAAAGTGCGCATAGCCACAGTTTCAGTGCTCTAACAGGCTTCCTCACAGAGATAGAAGCATATTCACTCCAATACAGTCATATAATCACAATTCACGCAAGTTTGTCACTTTCCCACTGAGTAACACACAGAATGAACATTTTTTACAAGCAGAACTAAAAAAAAAGAAAGTTTATGAAAAAGTGCATATCTTCACTTCAGAGGCTTATATTCACTTTCAAATGGCCATACAAGCACATTGGACCAAACGGAACCAGATGTGCATTGCACTGTGATTTGAAGCTGTTTCCAGGCCAGAAACACACCCAGATTCACGTTCTGAGCTTATAACCTCAATGAAGCGTGTTTTCATGAAAGTGCGTATAGCCACTGTTTCAGCACTCAAACGCGCCTCCTAACAGGTATGAAAGCATATTCACTCCAATTCAGGCATATTGTCACAATTCACTCAAGTTTGATACTTTAACACTGAGTAACAGACAGAATGAACATTTTTGACATGCAGAACTAAAAAAAGGAAAGTTTTTGAAAAAGTGCATATCTTCACTTCAGAAGCCTATAGTCACTTTCAAATGGCCATACAAGCACATTGGACCAAACGGTACCATATATTCATTGCACTGTGATCTGAAGGTGTTATCAGGCCAGAAACACTAATAGATTTGCGTTTTGAGCTTAGAACCTCAAGGAATCGTATTCTCATGAAAGTGCGCATAGCCACAGTTTCAGTGCTCTAACAGGCTTTCTCACAGAGATAGAAGCATATTCACTCCAATTCAGTCATATAATCACAATTCACGCAAGTTTGTCACGTTCCCACTAAGTAACACACAGAATGAACATTTTTTACAAGCAGAACTAAAAAAAAAGAAAGTTTATGAAAAAGTGCATATCTTCACTTCAGAGGCTTGTATTCACTTTCAAATGGCCATACAAGCACATTGGACCAAACGGAACCAAATGTGCATTACACTGTGATTTGAAGCTGTTTCCAGGCCAGAAACACACACAGATTCACGTTTTGAGCTTATAACCTCAATTAAGCGTGTTTTCATGAAAGTGCGCATAGCCACAGTTTCAGTGCTCAAACAGGCTTCCTCACAGAGATAGAAGCATATTCACTCCAATACAGTCATATAATCACAATTCACGCAAGTTTGTCACTTTCCCACTGAGTAACACACAGAATGAACATTTTTTACAAGCAGAACTAAAAAAAAAGAAACTTTATGAAAAAGTGCATATCTTCACTTCAGAGGCTTATATTCACTTTCAAAATGGCCATACAAGCACATTGGACCAAACGGAACCAGATGTGCATTGCACTGTGATTTGAAGCTGTTATCAGGCCAGAAACACACCCAGATTCACGTTCTGAGCTTATAACCTCAATGAAGCGTGTTTTCATGAAAGTGCGTATAGCCACTGTTTCAGCGCTCAAACGCGCCTCCTTACAGGTATGAAAGCTTATTCACTCCAATTCAGGCATATTGTCACAATTCACTCAAGTTTGATACTTTAGCACTGAGTAAAAGACAGAAAAAAACATTTTTGACATGCAGAACTAAAAAAAAGAAAGTTTTTGAAAAAGTGCATATCTTCACTTCAGAAGCTTATATTCACTTTCAAATGGCCATACATGCACATTAGACCAAAAGGAACCATATATTCATTGCACTGTGATTTGAAGCTGTTTCCAGGCCAGAAAACACACACAGATTCACGTTCTGAGCTGGAAACCTCAAAGAAGCATGTTTTCAATAAAGTGCGTAGAGACACAGTTTCAGCGCTCTAACGGGCTTCCTTACAGAGATAGAAGCATATTCACTCCAATTCAGTCATTTAATCACAATTCACTCAAGTTTGTCGCTTTCCCACCTCGAGTAACAGACAGAATGAACATTTTTGACATGCAAAACTAAAAAAAGAAAGTTTATGAAAAACTGCATATCTTCACTTCAGAAGCTTATATTCACTTTCAAGTGGCCAAACAAGCACATTGGACCAAAGGGAACGATATATGCATTGCACTGTGATTTCAAGCTGTTTCCAGGCCAGAAACACACCCAGATTCACGTTCTGAGCTTATAACCTCAATGAAGCGTGTTTTCATGATAGTGCGTATAGCCACAGTTTCAGCGCTCAAACGTGCTTCCTTCCAGGAATGAAAGCATATTCACTCCAATTCAGGCATATTGTCACAATTCACTCAAGTTTGTTACTTTAGCACTGAGTAACAGACAGAATGAACATTTTTGACATGCAGAACTAAAAAAAGGAAAGTTTTTCAAAAAGTGCATATCTTCACTTCAGAAGCTTATAGTGTAATGTGAATATAGGCCACTAGATGGCAGTATTTACCTTTTTTTTGTTAAGCTCAGACTGGAGTCATGTTTAGACATGTCCTGGACATGTCTGGGGCAAGTCTCAGAAAATTTAAAAAGAGAGGTCTAAATATGGGTGGGGTCTGCAAAAGAGTATATAAGGAAAAGAATTGAGACAGTAAAGTAGTAGGAGAAATTGCAAGAAGATGACCAGACCTGCCATTCTGTTCAAGACCTGTGACGTTTCTTTTGTCGATTTCTTTGCCTGTGTTTGAGCATTTTTCTTCATCCAGGACATCACCAAGCCACCCCACCAAAAAGGGACTGTAATTATTTCTGTTTTTTCTTATTTATCAATCTTGGTCTTTAGTTGTAGGTTGTTATTAGTCTTTGTCTTTGTAAAAAATTAAATGTGTTTTAGTTATTAAAACTGTGTTTGTCATCCCTTGCTGTTGCTGTTGTGTTATAAATGTAATAACAAATTGGGGCCATAACAAATTGGGGGCTCAAGGTCCGGGATAGACCATTGTGTGAGTAATTTATTGAAAATCTAACATTTCAAATTGTGAAATTGTTTTTGTGAATTTTTCTAGAAATATATTGACAACAGCAATGGATGATTTCTTGGCATCACCAACCGTAGGGGTTTTGAAGTCTTTTAAAAAGACAGAACTGCAAATTTGCAGACAGTTGGAGCTGACAGAGGTAAAACCAGCCATGCGAAAAGCAAGACTGGCTAGAGAGATAGTTGAATATTACATTGATGAAAATGTGTTTGCACCAGGAGATCTGGAACAGTTTCCAGTGGAAAATCCAAATATAGAAATGGAACTTAAATTAAAAATGCTAGAGATTGAAAGGGAGGAAAGAGAAAAAGAAAGGGAGGAAAAAGAGAAAGAAAGGGAAGAAAGAGAAAAAGAAAGGGAGGAAAAAGAGAAACAAAGAGAATTTGAGAGGGAAGAAAAAGAAAAACAAAGGCAGTTTGAGTTAGAAAAATTAGCAAGAGAAGAAAAACAAAGAGAATTTGAGAGAGAGAAAGAGGAAAGAGCAGAAAGAGAGAGACAGAGACAGAGAGATTTTGAATTAGAGAAATTCGATAGAGAAGAAAGACTCCAAATGGAGCAACTAAAAATTAAAATTGAAACTAAAAATAAATTTTGTGCCAGTCAGGAGGTAAAACTGGTGCCTCCATTTTCAGAAAAGGATGTTGACAACTATTTCCAGTGTTTTGAAAAGGTAGCAAAGAGTTGCCAGTGGCCAAAGGAACACTGGCCTCTGATGTTGCAAACTGTCCTCAAGGGTAAAGCTCAACAAGCCTATTCAGCTTTGTCTGCAGATGATTCCTCTGATTATGAGGTTGTCAAAAAGGTTATTTTGAGAGCTTATGAGTTGGTTCCAGAGGCTTACCGACAGAAATTCAGAGGTCTGAAGAAATCTGAAAATCAGACTTATGTTGAATTTGCTAATGAGAAGCAGGTTTGCTTTGAGCGCTGGTGTACTTCTATGGAGGTCAAGGATGATTTCAACTCACTAAAAGAGATGGTGTTAGTTGAAGAATTCAAGAACTGTGTTAAGGATGATGTTAAGACCTACCTTAATGAGAAGCAAGCACTGAACTTGCAATAAGCTGCCAAATTTGCAGATGAATATGTTCTCACTCATAAGTCCAAATTTCAGTCTAGCAGTAACAATAAATGGTCCCAATTTCAGAAAAAGGGTTATGGTGATACCCAAGATTCCTCACCCAAAGACAAAGACAAATCTGGTGATGGTGCTCAGAAATCCAGTAACAGGTCTGATCAAAGTGTGAAAGCTGACAGTGACAAAAGTGGTCTAGTTTGCAGTTATTGCAAGAAATCTGGTCATGTTACAACTAACTGTTGGTTCCTTAAAGCTAAGAAAGAAAAAGAAAAGGATACCAAACCAAATGCCTTTGTGAAAACAAGGTTAGAAACCCCTGTAGTAGATAACCGATCTGCTAAATTACCTGCTTCTTGTGGGGCTAAAAAGCCTAATACAGCTGACTTTGTGAGGGAGGAATTTCTTCCATTTGTGTCAGAGGGATTTGTGGCTCTGAATGAGCATACTACTCCTGTCCCCATATATATCCTAAGGGATACCGGAGCTTCTCAGTCACTTTTGTTGATGGACTCCTTGGAGTTACGTGATGAGACCGCTTCAGGGGATTTCATACTTGTACAAGGTATTGAAGGGAGGACTGTATCTGTACCCCTGCGCTCTATATTCTTGAAGTCAGATTTAGTTACAGGACAGGTAAAGGTGGGACTTATGTCAAGTCTACCTATAAAGGGTGTTTCTCTGTTGCTAGGCAATGACCTGGCTGGGGGCAAAGTAGTTCCCCCTGTACATCTTACTTCACAGCCGAGCACTGAAAATGGGGATGAGGACCCATCTCTGTATCCTTCTTGCGCAGTGACTCGTGCTATGGCCAAGAAGGCTAAAGAAGATGATGTTGTGGTGCCGTCCAGTACATTGAATAGTCAGGACTCAGGTGGTTCGCCTCATGACTCTGATTGGCCTACTATGGTTTCTCCGTTTGAGGACTTAATAGATACTTTTATCAGTTCTCTATTCAGCCAGCCGGATGGGTCTGGTGATTCTGATGTGTCTGGAGACTTGTCTCTGTCCAGAAAGCGGTTGATTGAGGAGCAAACTAATGATCCTGAAATTTGTGTACTAAAGAGGAGAGCCCTTCCTGAAAAAGAAATAGATGCAGTTCCAGTTGGGTATTATCTCAAGGATGGTGTGTTGATGCGGAAGTGGCGCCCTCCTGATATCCCTGCCAATGCAGATTGGGCAGTGGTCAGGCAAATTGTTGTCCGAAGGTCTATAGGAATGAGATCTTAACAATGGCTCATAGTTTACCTTTAGGAGGTCATCTTGGTGTTAACAAGACTGTTGATAAGATCATGAAACACTTCTTTTGGCCTGGGCTTCGGAAAGACGTTTCCAACTTTTGCAAAACCTGTCACACTTGTCAGGTAGTTGGAAAACACCAGTTAGACTCACCTGTAGCTCCATTGCAGCCTATCCCAGCATTTGGGGAGCCATTCTCCAGGGTCATTGTTGATTGCGTTGGTCCATTACCCAAGACTAGATCTGGAAATCAGTACTTGTTGACAATCATGTGTGCATCTACCAGATTCCCCGAAGCCATACCTCTACGTAACATCAAGGCAACTGCAATCTCGAAGGCTTTGATAAAGTTCTTCACGTTGTTTGGTCTTTCCAGGGAAATTCAGTCAGACCAAGGTAGCAATTTCACTTCAGGATTGTTTCAGCAGGTTGTGTATGGACTAGGTGCAAAACAGATTCTTTCTAGTGCCTATCATCCAGAAAGTCAGGGTGCCTTAGAGCGGTTTCATTCCACTCTCAAGACAATGATGAGGACTTATTGTTATGACCATGAGAAAGACTGGGATGAAGGGGTTCATTTGCTGTTGTTTGCAGCTAGAGAAGCAGTGCAGGAGTCTACTGGATTCAGTCCATTTGAGCTAGTGTTTGGTCATGAAGTGAGAGGACCTTTGCTATTATTGAGTGAACAATGGCAAGAGGAAGAGCCGCAAATCAGTCTGTTAGACTATGTTAGCAAGTTCAAGGAAAGATTGCGTGCAGCTTGTGACCTTGCCAAAGAGAACTTGAAATCAAGTCAGGGAAAAATGAAAACTTGGTATGATCATAAGGCTAGAAGCCGTGAGTTTAAACCAGGAGACAAGGTCCTTGTGTTGTTTCCCTTGCAGTCCAATCCATTGCAGGCTAGATTTCATGGTCCTTATGAAATTCTGACAAAACTCAATGATCTCAATTACATTGTGAAGACTCCAGATAGGAGAAAACCAAAACAATTGTGTCATATTAACATGCTAAAGCCTTATCATGACAGAAATGCTAGGGTTGCAGCTGTCACTTCAGATTCTCCAATGGTCGAAACGTGTGAAGATGAGGGGGAGTTTCAAGATGATGAACCAAGAATTAAAGCTGAAGTTCTTTCATGTAAATTGTCAAACACTGAAGTGTTGCAAAATCTTGATGTAAAACTCCAGCACTTAGAACCCTCACAGAGAGATCAGTTTGAAAGGTTGATCAAGAAATATGAGGATTTGTTTCCTGATGTTCCAAAGAGAGTTACTATAGCCTCTCATGATGTAGATGTTGGTGATGCCAAACCAATAAAACAGCATCCATACCGGATGAATCCTGAAAAGAGAAAGATTGCTGAGAAAGAGGTTGAGTACATGTTAAAACATGATATTATCAGACCCTCCAACTCCGATTGGAGTTCACCCTGTGTGCTAGTTCCAAAACCTGATGGAAGTACTAGATTCTGTACAGATTATCGCAAAGTCAATGCTGTAACTAGAACGGATGTGTTTCCAATACCTAGGATTGATGATTGTATTGATAGTGTAGGGCAAGCAAAGTTTCTGACCAAGATTGATTTATTGAAGGGTTATTGGTGTGTGCCTTTAACTGAGAGGGCCAAGAGCATCTCTGCTTTTGCCACACCATCTGGATTGTACCAGTATGAAGTCCTACCCTTTGGCATGAAAAATGCCCCAGCCACGTTCCAAAGGATGATACAGTCTACAATTGCCGGATTGCCACACACGGGTGCGTACATCGATGACCTGATCACATGGAGTGACTCCTGGGAAGAACATCTAAAAGATGTAGAGACGTTGTTCCAGCGCCTGACCCAGGCTAACCTGACTGTTAACCTGAACAAGAGTGACTTTGGTTGTGCTACTGTCACCTATCTTGGCTACGTCATAGGCCAGGGTAAGGTGGCACCCATAAATGCTAAAGTCCAAGCCATCATGGACTTTCCAGTTCCTGACAACAAAAAAGCTTTGCGCCGCTTCCTTGGAATGATCGGGTACTACCGCAAGTTCTGCAAGAACTTTGCTGAGATTGCTCTCAGTCTAACTAACCAACTGAAGAAAGGCGTAAAGTTCACCTGGGATGATGCATGCCAGAGAGCCTTCAATCACCTGAAGTCTCTGCTGTGTCACTTCCCCGTGCTCAAATCTCCTGACTTCAACAAACCGTTCTCCATCGCGGTCGATGCTAGCGACCAAGCTTGTGGATCTGTGCTCCTACAGAGAAGTGACTCTGATGACATTGAGCATCCCGTGGCATACTTCTCCAGGAAGTTCAATCGCCACCAAAGGAACTATTCCACAATAGAGAAGGAACTGTTGGCTCTGGTCCTTTCTTTACAACACTTTGAGGTTTATGTTTGTACAGGACAAAAGCCAATGATTGTGTACACTGACCACAATCCGTTAATGTTTTTGAGTAAGATGAAAAACAAGAATCGGAGATTGTTGAATTGGAGTTTGATTTTACAGGAGTTTGACTTGGAAATTAAGCATGTGAAGGGAACAGACAATGTAATTGCTGATTGCTTATCCCGTGTTTGAATGTGTATATATATATCATGTGTTTGAATATTGTATGATATGTATATATAGACAAGTGTTCACTTATCCATTTTGTATTGAAAAGAAAAATTTTGCCTTTATGAGTCAAAATTTTTCCCTTTTGGAATGGAGGTGTAATGTGAATATAGGCCACTAGATGGCAGTATTTACCTTTTTTTTGTTAAGCTCAGACTGGAGTCATGTTTAGACATGTCCTGGACATGTCTGGGGCAAGTCTCAGAAAATTTAAAAAGAGAGGTCTAAATGTGGGTGGGGTCTGCAAAAGAGTATATAAGGAAAAGAATTGAGACAGTAAAGTAGTAGGAGAAATTGCAAGAAGATGACCAGACCTGCCATTCTGTTCAAGACCTGTGACGTTTCTTTTGTGGATTTCTTTGCCTGTGTTTGAGCATTTTTCTTCATCCAGGACATCACCAAGCCACCCCACCAAAAAGGGACTGTAATTATTTCTGTTTTTTCTTATTTATCAATCTTGGTCTTTAGTTGTAGGTTGTTATTAGTCTTTGTCTTTGTTAAAAATTAAATGTGTTTTAGTTGTTAAAACTGTGTTTGTCATCCCTTGCTGTTGCTGTTGTGTTATAAATGTAATAACAAATTGGGGCCATAACAATAGTCACTTTCAAATGGCCAAACAAGCACATTGGACCAAACGGTACCATATATTCATTGCACTGTGATCTGAAGGTGTTATCAGGCCAGAAACACTTATAGATTTGCGTTTTGAGCTTAGAACCTCAAAGAATCGTATTCTCATGAAAGTGCGCATAGCCACAGTTTCAGTGCTCTAACAGGCTTTCTCACAGAGATAGAAGCATATTCACTCCAATTCAGTCATATAATCACAATTCACGCAAGTTTGTCACTTTCCCACTGAGTAACACACAGAATGAACATTTTTTACAAGCAGAACTAAAAAAAAAGAAAGTTTATGAAAAAGTGCATATCTTCACTTCAGAGGCTTATATTCACTTTCAAATGGCCATACAAGCACATTGGACCAAACGGAACCATATGTGCATTGCACTGTGATTTGAAGCTGTTTCCAGGCCAGAAACACACACAGATTCACGTTCTGAGCTTATAACCTCAATTAAGCGTGTTTTCATGAAAGTGCGCAAAGCCACAGTTTCAGTGCTCAAACAGGCTTCCTCACAGAGATAGAAGCATATTCACTCCAATTCAGTCATATAATCACAATTCACGCAAGTTTGTCACTTTCCCACTGAGTAACACACAGAATGAACATTTTTTACAAGCAGAACTAAAAAAAAAGAAAGTTTATGAAAAAGTGCATATCTTCACTTCAGAAGCCTATATTCACTTTCAAATGGCCATACATGCACATTGGACCAAAGGGAACCACATATTCATTGCACTGTGATTTGAAGCTGTTTCCAGGCCAGAAACACACCCAGATTCACGTTCTGAGCTTATAACCTCAATGAAGCGTGTTTTCATGAAAGTGCGTATAGCCACTGTTTCAGCGCTCAAACGCGCCTCCTTACAGGTATGAAAGCATATTCACTCCGATTCAGGCATATTGTCACAATTCACTCAAGTTTGATACTTTTGCACTGAGTAAAAGACAGAAAAAAACATTTTTGACATGCAGAACTAAAAAAAAGAAAGTTTTTGAGAAAGTGCATATCTTCACTTCAGAAGCCTATATTCACTTTCAAATGGCCATACATGCACATTGGACCAAAAGGAACCATATATTCATTGCACTGTGATTTGAAGCTGTTTCCAGGCCAGAAAACACACACAGATTCACGTTCTGAGCTGGAAACCTCAAAGAAGCATGTTTTCATGAAAGTGCGTAGAGACACAGTTTCAGCGTTCTAACGGGCTTCCTTCCAGAGATAGAAGCATATTCACTCCAATTCAGTCATTTAATCACAATTCACTCAAGTTTGTCGCTTTCCCACCTCGAGTAACAGACAGAATGAACATTTTTGACATGCAAGACTAAAAAAAGAAAGTTTATGAAAAACTGCATATCTTCACTTCATAAGCTTATATTCACTTTCAAATGGCCATACAAGCACATTGGACCAAAAGTAACCATATGTGCATTGCACTGTGATTTGAAGCTGTTTCCAGGCCAGAATACACACACAGATTCACGTTCTGAGCTGGAAACCTCAAAGAAGCGTGTTTTCATGAAAGTGCGTATAGCCACAGTTTCAGCGCTCAAACGCGCTTCCTTACAGGTATGAAAGCATATTCACTCCAATTCAGGCATATTGTCACAATTCACTCAAGTTTGTTACTTTAGCACTGAGTAACAGACAGAATGAACATTTTTGACATGCAGAACGAAAAAATGGAAAGTTTTTGAAAAAGTGCATATCTTCACTTCAGAAGCTTATAGTCACTTTCAAATGGCCATACAAGCACATTGGACAAAACGGTACCATATATTCATTGCACTGTGATCTGAAGGTGTTATCAGGCCAGAAACACATATAGATTTGCGTTTTGAGCTTAGAACCTCAAAGAATCGTATTCTCATGAAAGTGCGCATAGCCACAGTTTCAGTGCTCTAACAGGCTTTCTCACAGAGATAGAAGCATATTCACTCCAATTCAGGCATATTGTCACAATTCACTCAAGTTGGTTACTTTAGCACTGAGTAACAGACAGAATGAACATTTTTGACATGCAGAACTAAAAAAAGGAAAGTTTTTCAAAAAGTGCATATCTTCACTTCAGAAGCTTATAGTCACTTTCAAATGGCCATACAAGCACATTGGACCAAACGGTACCATATATTCATTGCACTGTGATCTGAAGGTGTTATCAGGCCAGAAACACTAATAGATTTGCGTTTTGAGCTTAGAACCTCAAAGAATCGTATTCTCATGAAAGTGCGCATAGCCACAGTTTCAGTGCTCTAACAGGCTTCCTCACAGAGATAGAAGCATATTCACTCCAATTCAGTCATATAATCACAATTCACGCAAGTTTGTCACTTTCCCACTGAGTAACACACAGAATGAACATTTTTTACAAGCAGAACTAAAAAAAAGAAAGTTTATGAAAAAGTGCATATCTTCACTTCAGAGGCTTATATTCACTTTCAAATGGCCATACAAGCACATTGGACCAAACGGAACCATATGTGCATTGCACTGTGATTTGAAGCTGTTTCCAGGCCAGAAACACACACAGATTCACGTTCTGAGCTTATAACCTCAATTAAGCGTGTTTTCATGAAAGAGCGCATAGCCATAGTTTCAGTGCTCAAACAGGCTTCCTCACAGAGATAGAAGCATATTCCCTCCAATTCAGTCATATAATCACAATTCACGCAAGTTTGTCACTTTCCCACTGAGTAACACACAGAATGAACATTTTTTACAAGCAGAACTAAAAAAAAAGAAAGTTTTTGAAAAAGTGCATATCTTCACTTCAGAAGCCTATATTCACTTTCAAATGGCCATACAAGCACATTGGACCAAAGGGAACCATATATTCATTGCAATGTGATTTGAAGCTGTTTCCAGGCCAGAAACACACCCAGATTCACGTTCTGAGCTTATAACCTCAATGAAGCGTGTTTTCATGAAAGTGCGTATAGCCACAGTTTCAGCGCTCAAACGCGCTTCCTTACAGGTATGAAAGCATATTCACTCCAATTCAGGCATATTGTCACAATTCACTCAAGTTTGTTACTTCAGCACTGAGTAACAGACAGAATGAAAATTTTTGACATGCAAAACTAAAAAAAAGAAAGTTTTTGAAAAAGTGCATATCTTCACTTCAGAAGCTTTTATTCACTTTCAAGTGGCCTTACAAGCACATTGGACCCAACGGAAGCATATATGCATTGCACTATGATTTGAAGCTGTTTCCAGGCCAGAAACACACACAGATTCACGTTCTGAGCTTATTACCTCAATTAAGCGTGTTTTCATGAAAGTGCGCATAGCCACAGTTTCAGTGCTCAAACAGGCTTCCTCACAGAGATAGAAGCATATTCACTCCAATTCAGTCATATAATCACAATTCACGCAAGTTTGTCACTTTCCCACTGAGTAACACACAGAATGAACATTTTTTACAAGCAGAACTAAAAAAAAGAAAGTTTTTAAAAAAGTGCATATCTTCACTTCAGAAGCCTATATTCACTTTCAAATGGCCATACATGCACATTGGACCAAAGGGAACCATATATTTATTGCACTGTGATTTGAAGCTGTTTCCAGGCCAGAAACACACCCAGATTCACGTTCTGAGCTTATAACCTCAATGAAGCGTGTTTTCATGAAAGTGCGTATAGCCACAGTTTCAGCGCTCAAACGCGTTTCCTTACAGGTATGAAAGCATATTCACTCCAATTCAGGCATATTGTCACAATTCACTCAAGTTTTTTACTTTAGCACTGAGTAACAGACAGAATTAACATTTTTGACATGCAGAACCAAAAAAAAGAAAGTTTTTGAAAAAGTGCATATCTTCACTTCAGAAGCTTATAGTCACTTTCAAATGGCCATACAAGCACATTGGACCAAACGGTACCATATATTCATTGCACTGTGATCTGAAGGTGTTATCAGGCCAGAAACACATATAGATTTGCGTTTTGAGCTTAGAACCTCAAAGAATCGTATTCTCATGAAAGTGCGCATAGCCACAGTTTCAGTGCTCTAACAGGCTTCCTCACAGAGATAGAAGCATATTTACTCCAATTCAGTCATATAATCACAATTCACGCAAGTTTGTCACTTTCCCACTGAGTAACACACAGAATGAACATTTTTTACAAGCAGAACTAAAAAAAAGAAAGTTTATGAAAAAGTGCATATCTTCACTTCAGAGGCTTATATTCACTTTCAAATGGCCATACAAGCACATTGGACCAAACGGAACCATATGTGCATTGCACTGTGATTTGAAGCTGTTTCCAGGCCAGAAAACACACACAGATTCACGTTCTGAGATGGAAACCTCAAAGAAGCGTGTTTTCATGAAAGTGCGTAGAGACACAGTTTCAGCGCTCTAACGCGCTTCCTTACAGGTATGACAGCATATTCACTCCAATTCAGTCATTTAGTCACAATTCACTCAAGTTTGTCGCTTTCCCACTGCGAGTAACACACAGAATGAACATTTTTGACATGCAAAACTAAAAAAAGAAAGTTTTTGAAAAAGTGCCTATCTGCACTTCAGAAGCTTATATTCACTTTCAAATGGCAATACAAGCACATTGGACCAAACTGAACCATATACGCATTGCACTGTGATTTGAAGCTGTTTCCAGGCCAGGAACACAGCCAGATTCACGTTCTGAGCTTATAACCTCAATGAAGCGTGTTTTCATGAAAGTGAGTATAGCCACAGTTTCAGCGCTCAAACGCGCTTCCTTACAGGTATGAAAGCATATTCACTCCAATTCAGGCATATTGTCACAATTCACTCAAGTTTGTTACTTTAGCACTGAGTAACAGACAGAATGAACATTTTTGACATGCAAAACTAAAAAAAAAGAAAGTTTTTGAAAAAGTGCATATCTTCACTTCAGAAGCTTTTAATAACTTTCAAATGGCCATTCAAGCACATTGGACCAAACGGAACCATATATGCATTGCAATATGATTTGAAGCTGTTTCCAGGCCAGAAACACACACAGATTCACGTTCTGAGCTTATAACCTCAATGAAGCGTGTTTTCATGAAAGTGCGTATAGCCACAGTTTCAGCGCTCTAACGCGCTTCCTTACAGGTATGAAAGCATATTCACTCCAATTCAGGCATATTGTCACAATTCACTCAAGTTTTTTACTTTCGCACTGAGAAACAAACAGAATGAACATTTTTGATATACAGAACCAAAAAAAAGAAAGTTTTTGAAAAAGTGCATATCTTCACTTCAGAAGCTTATAGTCACTTTCAAATGGCCATACAAGCAAATTGGACCAAACGGTACCATATATTCAATGCACTGTGATCTGAAGGTGTTATCAGACCAAAAACACATACAGATTTGCGTTTTGAGCTTAGAACCTCAAAGAATCGTATTCTCATGAAAGTGCGCATAGCCACAGTTTCAGTTCTCTAACAGGCTTCCTCACAGAGATAGAAGCATATTTACTCCAATTCAGTCATATAATCACAATTCACGTAAGTTTGTCACTTTCTCACTGAGTAACACACAGAATGAACATTTTTTACAAGCAGAACTAAAAAAAAGAAAGTTTTTGTAAAAGTGCATATCTTCACTTCAGAAGCCTATATTCACTTTCAAATGGCCATACATGCACATTGGACCAAAGGGAACCATATATTCATTGCACTGTGATTTGAAGCTGTTTCCAGGCCAGAAAACACACACAGATTCACGTTCTGAGCTGGAAACCTCAAAGAAGCATGTTTTCATGAAAGTGCGTAGAGACACAGTTTCAGCGTTCTCACGGGCTTCCTGACAGAGATAGAAGCATATTCACTCCAATTCAGTCATTTAATCACAATTCACTCAAGTTTGTCGCTTTCCCACCTCGAGTAACAGACAGAATGAAAATTTTTGACATGCAAAACTAAAACAAGAAAGTTTATGAAAAACTGCATATCTTCACTTCAGAAGCTTATATTCACTTTCAAGTGGCCATACAAACACATTGGACCAAAGGGAACCATATATGCATTGCACTGTGATTTGAAGCTGTTTCCAGGCCAGAAACACACCCAGATTCACGTTCTGAGCTGGAAACCTCAAAGAAGCGTGTTTTCATGAAAGTGCGTAGAGACACAGTTTCAGCGCTCTAACGGGCTTCCTTACAGAGATAGAAGCATATTCACTCCAATTCAGTCATATAATCACAATTCACGCAAGTTTGTCACTTTCCCACTGAGTAACACACAGAATGAACATTTTTTACAAGCAAAACTAAAAAAAAGAAAGTTTATGAAAAAGTGCATATCTTCACTTCAGAGGCTTATATTCATTTTCAAAAGGCCATACAAGCACATTGGACCAAACGGAACCATATGTGCATTGCACTGTGATTTGAAGCTGTTTCCAGGCCAGAAAACACACACAGATTCACGTTCTGAGCTGGAAACCTCAAAGAAGCGTGTTTTCATGAAAGTGCGTAGAGACACAGTTTCAGCGCTCTATCGGGCTTCCTTACAGAGATAGAAGCATATTCACTCCAATTCAGTCATTTAGTCACAATTCACTCAAGTTTGTTACTTTAGCACAGAGTAACAGACAGAATGAACATTTTTGACATGCAGAACAAAAAAAAAGAAAGTTTTTGAAAACGTGCATATCTTCACTTCAGAATCTTATATTCACTTTCAAATGGCCATACAAGCACATTGGAACAAATGGTACCATATATTCATTGCACTGTGATCTGAAGGTCTTACCAGGCCAGAAACACAAATAAATTTGCGTTTTGAGCTTAGAACCTCAAAGAATCGTATTCTCATGAAAGTGCGCATAGCCACAGTTTCAGTGCTCTAACAGGCTTCCTCACAGAGATAGAAGCATATTCACTCCAATACAGTCATATAATCACAATTCACGCAAGTTTGTCACTTTCCCACTGAGTAACACACAGAATGAACATTTTTTACAAGCAGAACTAAAAAAAAAGAAACTTTATGAAAAAGTGCATATCTTCACTTCAGAGGCTTATATTCACTTTCAAATGGCCATACAAGCACATTGGACCAAACGGAACCAGATGTGCATTGCACTGTGATTTGAAGCTGTTTCCAGGCCAGAAACACACCCAGATTCCCGTTCTGAGCTTATAACCTCAATGAAGCGTGTTTTCATGAAAGTGCGTATAGCCACTGTTTCAGCGCTCAAACGCGCCTCCTTACAGGTATGAAAGCATATTCACTCCAATTCAGGCATATTGTCACAATTCACTCAAGTTTGATACTTTAGCACTGAGTAACAGACAGAATGAACATTTTTGACATGCAAAACTAAAAAAAGAAAGTTTATGAAAAACTGCATATCTTCACTTCAGAAGCTTATATTCACTTTCAAGTGGCCATACAAGCACATTGGACCAAAGGGAACGATATATGCATTGCACTGTGATTTGAAGCTGTTTCCAGGCCAGAAACACACCCAGATTCACGTTCTGAGCTTATAACCTCAATGAAGCGTGTTTTCATGATAGTGCGTATAGCCACAGTTTCAGCGCTCAAACGTGCTTCCTTACAGGTATGAAAGCATATTCACTCCAATTCAGGCATATTGTCACAATTCACTCAAGTTGGTTACTTTAGCACTGAGTAACAGACAGAATGAACATTTTTGACATGCAGAACTAAAAAAAGGAAAGTTTTTCAAAAAGTGCATATCTTCACTTCAGAAGCTTATAGTCACTTTCAAATGGCCATACAAGCACATTGGACCAAACGGTACCATATATTCATTGCACTGTGATCTGAAGGTGTTATCAGGCCAGAAACACTAATAGATTTGCGTTTTGAGCTTAGAACCTCAAAGAATCGTATTCTCATGAAAGTGCGCATTGCCACAGTTTCAGTGCTCTAACAGGCTTTCTCACAGAGATAGAAGCATATTCACTCCAATTCAGTCATATAATCACAATTCACGCAAGTTTGTCACTTTCCCACTGAGTAACACACAGAATGAACATTTTTTACAAGCAGAACTAAAAAAAAAGAAAGTTTATGAAAAAGTGCATATCTTCACTTCAGAGGCTTATATTCACTTTCAAATGGCCATACAAGCACATTGGACCAAACGGAACCATATGTGCATTGCACTGTGATTTGAAGCTGTTTCCAGGCCAGAAACACACACAGATTCACGTTCTGAGCTTATAACCTCAATTAAGCGTGTTTTCATGAAAGTGCGCAAAGCCACAGTTTCAGTGCTCAAACAGGCTTCCTCACAGAGATAGAAGCATATTCACTCCAATTCAGTCATATAATCACAATTCACGCAAGTTTGTCACTTTCCCACTGAGTAACACACAGAATGAACATTTTTTACAAGCAGAACTAAAAAAAAAGAAAGTTTATGAAAAAGTGCATATCTTCACTTCAGAAGCCTATATTCACTTTCAAATGGCCATACATGCACATTGGACCAAAGGGAACCACATATTCATTGCACTGTGATTTGAAGCTGTTTCCAGGCCAGAAACACACCCAGATTCACGTTCTGAGCTTATAACCTCAATGAAGCGTGTTTTCATGAAAGTGCGTATAGCCACTGTTTCAGCGCTCAAACGCGCCTCCTTACAGGTATGAAAGCATATTCACTCCAATTCAGGCATATTGTCACAATTCACTCAAGTTTGATACTTTAGCACTGAGTAAAAGACAGAAAAAAACATTTTTGACATGCAGAACTAAAAAAAAGAAAGTTTTGAAGAAAGTGCATATCTTCACTTCAGAAGCCTATATTCACTTTCAAATGGCCATACATGCACATTGGACCAAAAGGAACCATATATTCATTGCACTGTGATTTGAAGCTGTTTCCAGGCCAGAAAACACACACAGATTCACGTTCTGAGCTGGAAACCTCAAAGAAGCATGTTTTCATGAAAGTGCGTAGAGACACAGTTTCAGCGTTCTAACGGGCTTCCTTACAGAGATAGAAGCATATTCACTCCAATTCAGTCATTTAATCACAATTCACTCAAGTTTGTCGCTTTCCCACCTCGAGTAACAGACAGAATGAACATTTTTGACATGCAAAACTGAAAAAAGAAAGTATATGAAAAACTGCATATCTTCACTTCATAAGCTTATATTCACTTTCAAATGGCCATACAAGCACATTGGACCAAACGGAACCATATGTGCATTGCACTGTGATTTGAAGCTGTTTCCAGGCCAGAAAACACACACAGATTCACGTTCTGAGCTGGAAACCTCAAAGAAGCGTGTTTTCATGATAGTGCGTATAGCCACAGTTTCAGCGCTCAAACGCGCTTCCTTCCAGGTATGAAAGCATATTCACTCCAATTCAGGCATATTGTCACAATTCACTCAAGTTTGTTACTTTAGCACTGAGTATCAGACAGAATGAACATTTTTGACATGCAGAACTAAAAAAAGGAAAGTTTTTCAAAAAGTGCATATCTTCACTTCAGAGGCTTATAGTCACTTTCAAATGGCCATACAAGCACATTGGACCAAACGGTACCATATATTCATTGCACTGTGATCTGAAGGTGTTATCAGGCCAGAAACACTAATAGATTTGCGTTTTGAGCTTAGAACCTCAAAGAATCGTATTCTCATGAAAGTGCGCATAGCCACAGTTTCAGTGCTCTAACAGGCTTCCTCACAGAGATAGAAGCATATTCACTCCAATACAGTCATATAATCACAATTCACGCAAGTTTGTCACTTTCCCGCTGAGTAACACACAGAATGAACATTTTTTACAAGCAGAACTAAAAAAAAAGAAACTTTATGAAAAAGTGCATATCTTCACTTCAGAGGCTTATATTCACTTTCAAATGGCCATACAACCACATTGGACCAAACGGAACCAGATGTGCATTGCACTGTGATTTGAAGCTGTTTCCAGGCCAGAAACACACCCAGATTCCCGTTCTGAGCCTATAACCTCAATGAAGCGTGTTTTCATGAAAGTGCGTATAGCCACTGTTTCAGCGCTCAAACGCGCCTCCTTACAGGTATGAAAGCATATTCACTCCAATTCAGGCATATTGTCACAATTCACTCAAGTTTGATACTTTAGCACTGAGTAAAAGACAGAAAAAACCATTTTTGACATGCAGAACTAAAAAAAAGAAAGTTTTTGAAAAAGTGCATATCTTCACTTCAGAAGCCTATATTCACTTTCAAATGGCCATACATGCACATTGGACCAAAAGGAACCATATATTCATTGCACTGTGATTTGAAGCTGTTTCCAGGCCAGAAAACACACACAGATTCACGTTCTGAGCTGGAAACCTCAAAGAAGCATGTTTTCATGAAAGTGCGTAGAGACACAGTTTCAGCGCTCTAACGGGCTTCCTTACAGAGATAGAAGCATATTCACTCCAATTCAGTCATTTAATCACAATTCACTCAAGTTTGTCGCTTTCCCACCTCGAGTAACAGACAGAATGAACATTTTTGACATGCAAAACTAAAAAAAGAAAGTTTATGAAAAACTGCATATCTTCACTTCAGAAGCTTATATTCACTTTCAAGTGGCCATACAAGCACGTTGGACCAACGGGAAAGATATATGCATTGCACTGTGATTTGAAGCTGTTTCCAGGCCAGAAACACACCCAGATTCACGTTCTGAGCTTATAACCTCAATGAAGCGTGTTTTCATGATAGTGCGTATAGCCACAGTTTCAGCGCTCAAACGTGCTTCCTTACAGGTATGAAAGCATATTCACTCCAATTCAGGCATATTGTCACAATTCACTCAAGTTTGATACTTTAGCACTGAGTAAAAGACAGAAAAAAACATTTTTGACATGCAGAACTAAAAAAAAGAAAGTTTTGAAGAAAGTGCATATCTTCACTTCAGAAGCCTATATTCACTTTCAAATGGCCATACATGCACATTGGACCAAAAGGAACCATATATTCATTGCACTGTGATTTGAAGCTGTTTCCAGGCCAGAAAACACACACAGATTCACGTTCTGAGCTGGAAACCTCAAAGAAGCATGTTTTCATGAAAGTGCGTAGAGACACAGTTTCAGCGTTCTAACGGGCTTCCTTACAGAGATAGAAGCATATTCACTCCAATTCAGTCATTTAATCACAATTCACTCAAGTTTGTCGCTTTCCCACCTCGAGTAACAGACAGAATGAACATTTTTGACATGCAAAACTGAAAAAAGAAAGTATATGAAAAACTGCATATCTTCACTTCATAAGCTTATATTCACTTTCAAATGGCCATACAAGCACATTGGACCAAACGGAACCATATGTGCATTGCACTGTGATTTGAAGCTGTTTCCAGGCCAGAAAACACACACAGATTCACGTTCTGAGCTGGAAACCTCAAAGAAGCGTGTTTTCATGATAGTGCGTATAGCCACAGTTTCAGCGCTCAAACGCGCTTCCTTCCAGGTATGAAAGCATATTCACTCCAATTCAGGCATATTGTCACAATTCACTCAAGTTTGTTACTTTAGCACTGAGTATCAGACAGAATGAACATTTTTGACATGCAGAACTAAAAAAAGGAAAGTTTTTCAAAAAGTGCATATCTTCACTTCAGAGGCTTATAGTCACTTTCAAATGGCCATACAAGCACATTGGACCAAACGGTACCATATATTCATTGCACTGTGATCTGAAGGTGTTATCAGGCCAGAAACACTAATAGATTTGCGTTTTGAGCTTAGAACCTCAAAGAATCGTATTCTCATGAAAGTGCGCATAGCCACAGTTTCAGTGCTCTAACAGGCTTCCTCACAGAGATAGAAGCATATTCACTCCAATACAGTCATATAATCACAATTCACGCAAGTTTGTCACTTTCCCACTGAGTAACACACAGAATGAACATTTTTTACAAGCAGAACTAAAAAAAAAGAAACTTTATGAAAAAGTGCATATCTTCACTTCAGAGGCTTATATTCACTTTCAAATGGCCATACAACCACATTGGACCAAACGGAACCAGATGTGCATTGCACTGTGATTTGAAGCTGTTTCCAGGCCAGAAACACACCCAGATTCCCGTTCTGAGCCTATAACCTCAATGAAGCGTGTTTTCATGAAAGTGCGTATAGCCACTGTTTCAGCGCTCAAACGCGCCTCCTTACAGGTATGAAAGCATATTCACTCCAATTCAGGCATATTGTCACAATTCACTCAAGTTTGATACTTTAGCACTGAGTAAAAGACAGAAAAAACCATTTTTGACATGCAGAACTAAAAAAAAGAAAGTTTTTGAAAAAGTGCATATCTTCACTTCAGAAGCCTATATTCACTTTCAAATGGCCATACATGCACATTGGACCAAAAGGAACCATATATTCATTGCACTGTGATTTGAAGCTGTTTCCAGGCCAGAAAACACACACAGATTCACGTTCTGAGCTGGAAACCTCAAAGAAGCATGTTTTCATGAAAGTGCGTAGAGACACAGTTTCAGCGCTCTAACGGGCTTCCTTACAGAGATAGAAGCATATTCACTCCAATTCAGTCATTTAATCACAATTCACTCAAGTTTGTCGCTTTCCCACCTCGAGTAACAGACAGAATGAACATTTTTGACATGCAAAACTAAAAAAAGAAAGTTTATGAAAAACTGCATATCTTCACTTCAGAAGCTTATATTCACTTTCAAGTGGCCATACAAGCACGTTGGACCAAAGGGAAAGATATATGCATTGCACTGTGATTTGAAGCTGTTTCCAGGCCAGAAACACACCCAGATTCACGTTCTGAGCTTATAACCTCAATGAAGCGTGTTTTCATGATAGTGCGTATAGCCACAGTTTCAGCGCTCAAACGTGCTTCCTTACAGGTATGAAAGCATATTCACTCCAATTCAGGCATATTGTCACAATTCACTCAAGTTGGTTACTTTAGCACTGAGTAACAGACAGAATGAACATTTTTGACATGCAGAACTAAAAAAAGGAAAGTTTTTCAAAAAGTGCATATCTTCACTTCAGAAGCTTATAGTCACTTTCAAATGGCCATACAAGCACATTGGACCAAACGGTACCATATATTCATTGCACTGTGATCTGAAGGTGTTATCAGGCCAGAAACACTAATAGATTTGCGTTTTGAGCTTAGAACCTCAAAGAATCGTATTCTTATGAAAGTGCGCATTGCCACAGTTTCAGTGCTCTAACAGGCTTTCTCACAGAGATAGAAGCATATTCACTCCAATTCAGTCATATAATCACAATTCACGCAAGTTTGTCACTTTCCCACTGAGTAACACACAGAATGAACATTTTTTACAAGCAGAACTAAAAAAAAAGAAAGTTTATGAAAAAGTGCATATCTTCACTTCAGAGGCTTATATTCACTTTCAAATGGCCATACAAGCACGTTGGACCAAACGGAACCATATGTGCATTGCACTGTGATTTGAAGCTGTTTCCAGGCCAGAAACACACACAGATTCACGTTCTGAGCTTATAACCTCAATTAAGCGTGTTTTCATGAAAGTGCGCAAAGCCACAGTTTCAGTGCTCAAACAGGCTTCCTCACAGAGATAGAAGCATATTCACTCCAATTCAGTCATATAATCACAATTCACGCAAGTTTGTCACTTTCCCACTGAGTAACACACAGAATGAACATTTTTTACAAGCAGAACTAAAAAAAAAGAAAGTTTATGAAAAAGTGCATATCTTCACTTCAGAAGCCTATATTCACTTTCAAATGGCCATACATGCACATTGGACCAACGGGAACCACATATTCATTGCACTGTGATTTGAAGCTGTTTCCAGGCCAGAAACACACCCAGATTCACGTTCTGAGCTTATAACCTCAATGAAGCGTGTTTTCATGAAAGTGCGTATAGCCACTGTTTCAGCGCTCAAACGCGCCTCCTTACAGGTATGAAAGCATATTCACTCCAATTCAGGCATATTGTCACAATTCACTCAAGTTTGATACTTTAGCACTGAGTAAAAGACAGAAAAAAACATTTTTGACATGCAGAACTAAAAAAAAGAAAGTTTTTGAGAAAGTGCATATCTTCACTTCAGAAGCCTATATTCACTTTCAAATGGCCAACATGCACATTGGACCAAAAGGAACCATATATTCATTGCACTGTGAATTGAAGCTGTTTCCAGGCCAGAAAACACACACAGATTCACGTTCTGAGCTGGAAACCTCAAAGAAGCATGTTTTCATGAAAGTGCGTAGAGACACAGTTTCAGCGTTCTAACGGTCTTCCTTACAGAGATAGAAGCATATTCACTCCAATTCAGTCATTTAATCACAATTCACTCAAGTTTGTCGCTTTCCCACCTCGAGTAACAGACAGAATGAACATTTTTGACATGCAAAACTAAAAAAAGAAAGTATATGAAAAACTGCATATCTTCACTTCATAAGCTTATATTCACTTTCAAATGGCCATACAAGCACATTGGACCAAACGGAACCATATGTGCATTGCACTGTGATTTGAAGCTGTTTCCAGGCCAGAAAACACACACAGATTCACGTTCTGAGCTGGAAACCTCAAAGAAGCGTGTTTTCATGATAGTGCGTATAGCCACAGTTTCAGCGCTCAAACGCGCTTCCTTACAGGTATGAAAGCATATTCACTCCAATTCAGGCATATTGTCACAATTCACTCAAGTTTGATACTTTAGCACTGAGTAAAAGACAGAAAAAAACATTTTTGACATGCAGAACTAAAAAAAAGAAAGTTTTTGAGAAAGTGCATATCTTCACTTCAGAAGCCTATATTCACTTTCAAATGGCCATACATGCACATTGGACCAAAAGGAACCATATATTCATTGCACTGTGAATTGAAGCTGTTTCCAGGCCAGAAAACACACACAGATTCACGTTCTGAGCTGGAAACCTCAAAGAAGCATGTTTTCATGAAAGTGCGTAGAGACACAGTTTCAGCGTTCTAACGGGCTTCCTTACAGAGATAGAAGCATATTCACTCCAATTCAGTCATTTAATCACAATTCACTCAAGTTTGTCGCTTTCCCACCTCGAGTAACAGACAGAATGAACATTTTTGACATGCAAAACTAAAAAAAGAAAGTATATGAAAAACTGCATATCTTCACTTCATAAGCTTATATTCACTTTCAAATGGCCATACAAGCACATTGGACCAAACGGAACCATATGTGCATTGCACTGTGATTTGAAGCTGTTTCCAGGCCAGAAAACACACACAGATTCACGTTCTGAGCTGGAAACCTCAAAGAAGCGTGTTTTCATGATAGTGCGTATAGCCACAGTTTCAGCGCTCAAACGCGCTTCCTTACAGGTATGAAAGCATATTCACTCCAATTCAGGCATATTGTCACAATTCACTCAAGTTTGTTACTTTAGCACTGAGTAACAGACAGAATGAACATTTTTGACATGCAGAACTAAAAAAAGGAAAGTTTTTCAAAAAGTGCATATCTTCACTTCAGAGGCTTATAGTCACTTTCAAATGGCCATACAAGCACATTGGACCAAACGGTACCATATATTCATTGCACTGTGATCTGAAGGTGTTATCAGGCCAGAAACACTAATAGATTTGCGTTTTGAGCTTAGAACCTCAAAGAATCGTATTCTCATGAAAGTGCGCATAGCCACAGTTTCAGTGCTCTAACAGGCTTCCTCACAGAGATAGAAGCATATTTACTCCAATTCAGTCATATAATCACAATTCACGCAAGTTTGTCACTTTCCCACTGAGTAACACACAGAATGAACATTTTTTACAAGCAGAACTAAAAAAAAGAAAGTTTATGAAAAAGTGCATATCTTCACTTCAGAAGCCTATATTCACTTTCAAATGGCCATACAAGCACGTTGGACCAAACGGAACCATATGTGCATTGCACTGTGATTTGAAGCTGTTTCCAGGCCAGAAACACACACAGATTCACGTTCTGAGCTTATAACCTCAATTAAGCGTGTTTTCATGAAAGTGCGCAAAGCCACAGTTTCAGTGCTCAAACAGGCTTCCTCACAGAGATAGAAGCATATTCACTCCAATTCAGTCATATAATCACAATTCACGCAAGTTTGTCACTTTCCCACTGAGTAACACACAGAATGAACATTTTTTACAAGCAGAACTAAAAAAAAAGAAAGTTTATGAAAAAGTGCATATCTTCACTTCAGAAGCCTATATTCACTTTCAAATGGCCATACATGCACATTGGACCAACGGGAACCACATATTCATTGCACTGTGATTTGAAGCTGTTTCCAGGCCAGAAACACACCCAGATTCACGTTCTGAGCTTATAACCTCAATGAAGCGTGTTTTCATGAAAGTGCGTATAGCCACTGTTTCAGCGCTCAAACGCGCCTCCTTACAGGTATGAAAGCATATTCACTCCAATTCAGGCATATTGTCACAATTCACTCAAGTTTGATACTTTAGCACTGAGTAAAAGACAGAAAAAAACATTTTTGACATGCAGAACTAAAAAAAAGAAAGTTTTTGAGAAAGTGCATATCTTCACTTCAGAAGCCTATATTCACTTTCAAATGGCCATACATGCACATTGGACCAAAAGGAACCATATATTCATTGCACTGTGAATTGAAGCTGTTTCCAGGCCAGAAAACACACACAGATTCACGTTCTGAGCTGGAAACCTCAAAGAAGCATGTTTTCATGAAAGTGCGTAGAGACACAGTTTCAGCGTTCTAACGGGCTTCCTTACAGAGATAGAAGCATATTCACTCCAATTCAGTCATTTAATCACAATTCACTCAAGTTTGTCGCTTTCCCACCTCGAGTAACAGACAGAATGAACATTTTTGACATGCAAAACTAAAAAAAGAAAGTATATGAAAAACTGCATATCTTCACTTCATAAGCTTATATTCACTTTCAAATGGCCATACAAGCACATTGGACCAAACGGAACCATATGTGCATTGCACTGTGATTTGAAGCTGTTTCCAGGCCAGAAAACACACACAGATTCACGTTCTGAGCTGGAAACCTCAAAGAAGCGTGTTTTCATGATAGTGCGTATAGCCACAGTTTCAGCGCTCAAACGCGCTTCCTTACAGGTATGAAAGCATATTCACTCCAATTCAGGCATATTGTCACAATTCACTCAAGTTTGATACTTTAGCACTGAGTAAAAGACAGAAAAAAACATTTTTGACATGCAGAACTAAAAAAAAGAAAGTTTTTGAGAAAGTGCATATCTTCACTTCAGAAGCCTATATTCACTTTCAAATGGCCATACATGCACATTGGACCAAAAGGAACCATATATTCATTGCACTGTGAATTGAAGCTGTTTCCAGGCCAGAAAACACACACAGATTCACGTTCTGAGCTGGAAACCTCAAAGAAGCATGTTTTCATGAAAGTGCGTAGAGACACAGTTTCAGCGTTCTAACGGGCTTCCTTACAGAGATAGAAGCATATTCACTCCAATTCAGTCATTTAATCACAATTCACTCAAGTTTGTCGCTTTCCCACCTCGAGTAACAGACAGAATGAACATTTTTGACATGCAAAACTAAAAAAAGAAAGTATATGAAAAACTGCATATCTTCACTTCATAAGCTTATATTCACTTTCAAATGGCCATACAAGCACATTGGACAAAACGGAACCATATGTGCATTGCACTGTGATTTGAAGCTGTTTCCAGGCCAGAAAACACACACAGATTCACGTTCTGAGCTGGAAACCTCAAAGAAGCGTGTTTTCATGATAGTGCGTATAGCCACAGTTTCAGCGCTCAAACGCGCTTCCTTACAGGTATGAAAGCATATTCACTCCAATTCAGGCATATTGTCACAATTCACTCAAGTTTGTTACTTTAGCACTGAGTAACAGACAGAATGAACATTTTTGACATGCAGAACTAAAAAAAGGAAAGTTTTTCAAAAAGTGCATATCTTCACTTCAGAGGCTTATAGTCACTTTCAAATGGCCATACAAGCACATTGGACCAAACGGTACCATATATTCATTGCACTGTGATCTGAAGGTGTTATCAGGCCAGAAACACTAATAGATTTGCGTTTTGAGCTTAGAACCTCAAAGAATCGTATTCTCATGAAAGTGCGCATAGCCATAGTTTCAGTGCTCTAACAGGCTTCCTCACAGAGATAGAAGCATATTTACTCCAATTCAGTCATATAATCACAATTCACGCAAGTTTGTCACTTTCCCACTGAGTAACACACAGAATGAACATTTTTTACAAGCAGAACTAAAAAAAAGAAAGTTTATGAAAAAGTGCATATCTTCACTTCAGAGGCTTATATTCACTTTCAAATGGCCATACAAGCACGTTGGACCAAACGGAACCATATGTGCATTGCACTGTGATTTGAAGCTGTTTCCAGGCCAGAAACACACACAGATTCACGTTCTGAGCTTATAACCTCAATTAAGCGTGTTTTCATGAAAGTGCGCAAAGCCACAGTTTCAGTGCTCAAACAGGCTTCCTCACAGAGATAGAAGCATATTCACTCCAATTCAGTCATATAATCACAATTCACGCAAGTTTGTCACTTTCCCACTGAGTAACACACAGAATGAACATTTTTTACAAGCAGAACTAAAAAAAAAGAAAGTTTATGAAAAAGTGCATATCTTCACTTCAGAAGCCTATATTCACTTTCAAATGGCCATACATGCACATTGGACCAACGGGAACCACATATTCATTGCACTGTGATTTGAAGCTGTTTCCAGGCCAGAAACACACCCAGATTCACGTTCTGAGCTTATAACCTCAATGAAGCGTGTTTTCATGAAAGTGCGTATAGCCACTGTTTCAGCGCTCAAACGCGCCTCCTTACAGGTATGAAAGCATATTCACTCCAATTCAGGCATATTGTCACAATTCACTCAAGTTTGATACTTTAGCACTGAGTAAAAGACAGAAAAAAACATTTTTGACATGCAGAACTAAAAAAAAGAAAGTTTTTGAGAAAGTGCATATCTTCACTTCAGAAGCCTATATTCACTTTCAAATGGCCATACATGCACATTGGACCAAAAGGAACCATATATTCATTGCACTGTGAATTGAAGCTGTTTCCAGGCCAGAAAACACACACAGATTCACGTTCTGAGCTGGAAACCTCAAAGAAGCATGTTTTCATGAAAGTGCGTAGAGACACAGTTTCAGCGTTCTAACGGGCTTCCTTACAGAGATAGAAGCATATTCACTCCAATTCAGTCATTTAATCACAATTCACTCAAGTTTGTCGCTTTCCCACCTCGAGTAACAGACAGAATGAACATTTTTGACATGCAAAACTAAAAAAAGAAAGTATATGAAAAACTGCATATCTTCACTTCATAAGCTTATATTCACTTTCAAATGGCCATACAAGCACATTGGACCAAACGGAACCATATGTGCATTGCACTGTGATTTGAAGCTGTTTCCAGGCCAGAAAACACACACAGATTCACGTTCTGAGCTGGAAACCTCAAAGAAGCGTGTTTTCATGATAGTGCGTATAGCCACAGTTTCAGCGCTCAAACGCGCTTCCTTACAGGTATGAAAGCATATTCACTCCAATTCAGGCATATTGTCACAATTCACTCAAGTTTGATACTTTAGCACTGAGTAAAAGACAGAAAAAAACATTTTTGACATGCAGAACTAAAAAAAAGAAAGTTTTTGAGAAAGTGCATATCTTCACTTCAGAAGCCTATATTCACTTTCAAATGGCCATACATGCACATTGGACCAAAAGGAACCATATATTCATTGCACTGTGAATTGAAGCTGTTTCCAGGCCAGAAAACACACACAGATTCACGTTCTGAGCTGGAAACCTCAAAGAAGCATGTTTTCATGAAAGTGCGTAGAGACACAGTTTCAGGGTTCTAACGGGCTTCCTTACAGAGATAGAAGCATATTCACTCCAATTCAGTCATTTAATCACAATTCACTCAAGTTTGTCGCTTTCCCACCTCGAGTAACAGACAGAATGAACATTTTTGACATGCAAAACTAAAAAAAGAAAGTATATGAAAAACTGCATATCTTCACTTCATAAGCTTATATTCACTTTCAAATGGCCATACAAGCACATTGGACAAAACGGAACCATATGTGCATTGCACTGTGATTTGAAGCTGTTTCCAGGCCAGAAAACACACACAGATTCACGTTCTGAGCTGGAAACCTCAAAGAAGCGTGTTTTCATGATAGTGCGTATAGCCACAGTTTCAGCGCTCAAACGCGCTTCCTTACAGGTATGAAAGCATATTCACTCCAATTCAGGCATATTGTCACAATTCACTCAAGTTTGTTACTTTAGCACTGAGTAACAGACAGAATGAACATTTTTGACATGCAGAACTAAAAAAAGGAAAGTTTTTCAAAAAGTGCATATCTTCACTTCAGAGGCTTATAGTCACTTTCAAATGGCCATACAAGCACATTGGACCAAACGGTACCATATATTCATTGCACTGTGATCTGAAGGTGTTATCAGGCCAGAAACACTAATAGATTTGCGTTTTGAGCTTAGAACCTCAAAGAATCGTATTCTCATGAAAGTGCGCATAGCCACAGTTTCAGTGCTCTAACAGGCTTCCTCACAGAGATAGAAGCATATTTACTCCAATTCAGTCATATAATCACAATTCACGCAAGTTTGTCACTTTCCCACTGAGTAACACACAGAATGAACATTTTTTACAAGCAGAACTAAAAAAAAGAAAGTTTATGAAAAAGTGCATATCTTCACTTCAGAGGCTTATATTCACTTTCAAATGGCCATACAAGCACGTTGGACCAAACGGAACCATATGTGCATTGCACTGTGATTTGAAGCTGTTTCCAGGCCAGAAACACACACAGATTCACGTTCTGAGCTTATAACCTCAATTAAGCGTGTTTTCATGAAAGTGCGCAAAGCCACAGTTTCAGTGCTCAAACAGGCTTCCTCACAGAGATAGAAGCATATTCACTCCAATTCAGTCATATAATCACAATTCACGCAAGTTTGTCACTTTCCCACTGAGTAACACACAGAATGAACATTTTTTACAAGCAGAACTAAAAAAAAAGAAAGTTTATGAAAAAGTGCATATCTTCACTTCAGAAGCCTATATTCACTTTCAAATGGCCATACATGCACATTGGACCAACGGGAACCACATATTCATTGCACTGTGATTTGAAGCTGTTTCCAGGCCAGAAACACACCCAGATTCACGTTCTGAGCTTATAACCTCAATGAAGCGTGTTTTCATGAAAGTGCGTATAGCCACTGTTTCAGCGCTCAAACGCGCCTCCTTACAGGTATGAAAGCATATTCACTCCAATTCAGGCATATTGTCACAATTCACTCAAGTTTGATACTTTAGCACTGAGTAAAAGACAGAAAAAAACATTTTTGACATGCAGAACTAAAAAAAAGAAAGTTTTTGAGAAAGTGCATATCTTCACTTCAGAAGCCTATATTCACTTTCAAATGGCCATACATGCACATTGGACCAAAAGGAACCATATATTCATTGCACTGTGAATTGAAGCTGTTTCCAGGCCAGAAAACACACACAGATTCACGTTCTGAGCTGGAAACCTCAAAGAAGCGTGTTTTCATGAAAGTGCGTAGAGACACAGTTTCAGCGCTCTAACGCGCTTCCTTTCAGGTATGAAAGCATATTCACTCCAATTCAGTCATTTAGTCACAATTCACTCAAGTTGGTCGCTTTCCCACTGCGAGTAACACACAGAATGAACATTTTTGACATGCAAAACTAAAAAAAGAAAGTTTTTGAAAAAGTGCATATCTTCACTTCAGAAGCTTATATTCACTTTCAAATGGCCATACAAGCACATTGGACCAAACTGAACCATATACGCATTGCACTGTGATTTGAAGCTGTTTCCAGGCCAGGAACACAGCCAGATTCACGTTCTGAGCTTATAACCTCAATGAAGCGTGTTTTCATGAAAGTGCGTATAGCCACAGTTTCAGCGCTCAAACGCGCTTCCTTACAGGTATGAAAGCATATTCACTCCAATTCAGGCATATTGTCACAATTCACTCAAGTTTTTTACTTTAGCACTGAGAAACAAACAGAATGAACATTTTTGATATACAGAACCAAAAAAAAGAAAGTTTTTGAAAAAGTGCATATCTTCACTTCAGAAGCTTATAGTCACTTTCAAATGGCCATACAAGCACATTGGACCAAACGGTACCATATATTCAATGCACTGTGATCTGAAGGTGTTATCAGGCCAGAAACACTAATAGATTTGCGTTTTGAGCTTAGAACCTCAAAGAATCGTATTCTCATGAAAGTGCGCATAGCCACAGTTTCAGTGCTCTAACAGGCTTCCTCACAGAGATAGAAGCATATTTACTCCAATTCAGTCATATAATCACAATTCACGTAAGTTTGTCACTTTCTCACTGAGTAACACACAGAATGAACATTTTTTACAAGCAGAACTAAAAAAAAAGAAAGTTTATGAAAAAGTGCATATCTTCACTTCAGAAGCCTATATTCACTTTCAAATGGCCATACATGCACATTGGACCAACGGGAACCACATATTCATTGCACTGTGATTTGAAGCTGTTTCCAGGCCAGAAACACACCCAGATTCACGTTCTGAGCTTATAACCTCAATGAAGCGTGTTTTCATGAAAGTGCGTATAGCCACTGTTTCAGCGCTCAAACGCGCCTCCTTACAGGTATGAAAGCATATTCACTCCAATTCAGGCATATTGTCACAATTCACTCAAGTTTGATACTTTAGCACTGAGTAAAAGACAGAAAAAAACATTTTTGACATGCAGAACTAAAAAAAAGAAAGTTTTTGAGAAAGTGCATATCTTCACTTCAGAAGCCTATATTCACTTTCAAATGGCCATACATGCACATTGGACCAAAAGGAACCATATATTCATTGCACTGTGAATTGAAGCTGTTTCCAGGCCAGAAAACACACACAGATTCACGTTCTGAGCTGGAAACCTCAAAGAAGCGTGTTTTCATGAAAGTGCGTAGAGACACAGTTTCAGCGCTCTAACGCGCTTCCTTTCAGGTATGAAAGCATATTCACTCCAATTCAGTCATTTAGTCACAATTCACTCAAGTTGGTCGCTTTCCCACTGCGAGTAACACACAGAATGAACATTTTTGACATGCAAAACTAAAAAAAGAAAGTTTTTGAAAAAGTGCATATCTTCACTTCAGAAGCTTATATTCACTTTCAAATGGCCATACAAGCACATTGGACCAAACTGAACCATATACGCATTGCACTGTGATTTGAAGCTGTTTCCAGGCCAGGAACACAGCCAGATTCACGTTCTGAGCTTATAACCTCAATGAAGCGTGTTTTCATGAAAGTGCGTATAGCCACAGTTTCAGCGCTCAAACGCGCTTCCTTACAGGTATGAAAGCATATTCACTCCAATTCAGGCATATTGTCACAATTCACTCAAGTTTTTTACTTTAGCACTGAGAAACAAACAGAATGAACATTTTTGATATACAGAACCAAAAAAAAGAAAGTTTTTGAAAAAGTGCATATCTTCACTTCAGAAGCTTATAGTCACTTTCAAATGGCCATACAAGCACATTGGACCAAACGGTACCATATATTCAATGCACTGTGATCTGAAGGTGTTATCAGGCCAGAAACACTAATAGATTTGCGTTTTGAGCTTAGAACCTCAAAGAATCGTATTCTCATGAAAGTGCGCATAGCCACAGTTTCAGTGCTCTAACAGGCTTCCTCACAGAGATAGAAGCATATTTACTCCAATTCAGTCATATAATCACAATTCACGTAAGTTTGTCACTTTCTCACTGAGTAACACACAGAATGAACATTTTTTACAAGCAGAACTAAAAAAAAAGAAAGTTTATGAAAAAGTGCATATCTTCACTTCAGAGGCTTATATTGACTTTCAAATGGCCCTACAAGCACATTGGACCAAACGGAACCAGATGTGCATTGCACTGTGATTTGAAGCTGTTTCCAGGCCAGAAACACACCCAGATTCACGTTCTGAGCTTATAACCTCAATGAAGCGTGTTTTCATGAAAGAGCGTATAGCCACAGTTTCAGCGCTCAAACGCGCTTCCTTACAGGTATGAAAGCATATTCACTCCAATTCAGGCATATTGTCACAATTCACTCAAGTTTGTTACTTCAGCACTGAGTTACAGACAGAATGAACATTTTTGACATGCAAAACTAAAAAAAAGAAAGTTTTTGAAAAAGTGCATATCTTCACTTCAGAAGTCTAAATTCACTTTCAAATGGCCATACAAGCACATTGGACCAAACGGAACCATATGTGCATTGCACTGTGATTTGAAGCTGTTTCCAGGCCAGAAACACACCCAGATTCACGTTCTGAGCTTATAACCTCAATGAAGCGTGTTTTCATGAAAGTGCGGATAGCCACAGTTTCAGCGCTCAAACGCGCTTCCTTACAGGTATGAAAGCATATTCACTCCAATTCAGGCATATTGTTACAATTCACTCAAGTTTGTTACTTCAGCACTGAGTAACAGACAGAATGAACATTTTTGACATGCAAAACTAAAAAAAAGAAAGTTTTTGAAAAAGTGCATATCTTCACTTCAGAAGCTTTTATTCACTTTCAAGTGGCCATACAAGCACATTGGACCCAACGGAAGCATATATGTATTGCACTATGATTTGAAGCTTTTTCCAGGCCAGAAACACACACAGATTCACGATCTGAGCTTATAACCTCAATGAAGCGTGTTTTCATGAAAGTGCGTAGAGACACAGTTTCAGCGCTCTAACGGGCTTCCTTACAGGTATGAAAGCATATTCACTCCAATTCAGGCATATTGTCACAATTCACTCAAGTTTTTTACTTCAGCACTGAGTAACAGACAGAATTAACATTTTTGACATGCAGAACCAAAAAAAAGAAAGTTTTTGAAAAAGTGCATATCTTCACTTCAGAAGCTTATAGTCACTTTCAAATGGCCATACAAGCACATTGGACAAAACGGTACCATATATTCATTGCACTGTGATCTGAAGGTGTTATCAGGCCAGAAACACATATAGATTTGCGTTTTGAGCTTAGAACCTCAAAGAATCGTATTCTCATGAAAGTGCGCATAGCCACAGTTTCAGTGCTCTAACAGGCTTCCTCACAGAGATAGAAGCACATTTACTCCAATTCAGTCATATAATCACAATTCACGCAAGTTTGTCACTTTCCCACTGAGTAACACACAGAATGAACATTTTTTACAAGCAGAACTAAAAAAAAGAAAGTTTATGAAAAAGTGCATATCTTCACTTCAGAGGCTTATATTCACTTTCAAATGGCCATACAAGCACATTGGACCAAACGGAACCATATGTGCATTGCACTGTGATTTGAAGCTGTTTCCAGGCCAGAAAACACACACAGATTCACGTTCTGAGCTGGAAACCTCAAAGAAACGTGTTTTCATGAAAGTGCGTAGAGACACAGTTTCAGCGCTCTAACGCGCTTCCTTACAGGTATGAAAGCATATTCACTCCAATTCAGTCATTTAGTCACAATTCACTCAAGTTGGTCGCTTTCCCACTGCGAGTAACACACAGAATGAACATTTTTGACATGCAAAACTAAAAAAAGAAAGTTTTTGAAAAAGTACATATCTTCACTTCAGAAGCTTATATTCACTTTCAAATGGCAATACAAGCACATTGGACCAAACTGAACCATATACGCATTGCACTGTGATTTGAAGCTGTTTCCAGGCCAGGAACACAGCCAGATTCACGTTCTGAGCTTATAACCTCAATGAAGCGTGTTTTCATGAAAGTGCGTATTGCCACAGTTTCAGCGCTCAAACGCGCTTCCTTACAGAGATAGAAGCATATTCACTCCAATTCAGTCATTTAGTCACAATTCACTCAAGTTTGTCGCTTTCCCACTGCGAGTAACGGACAGAATGAAAATTTTTGACATGCAAAACTAAAAAAAGAAAGTTTTTGAAAAACTGCATATCTTCACTTCGGAAGCTTATATTCACTTTCAAATGGCCATACAAGCACATTGGACCAAACTGAACCATGTATGCATTGCACTGTGATTTGAAGCTGTTTCCAGGCCAGAAACACACCCAGATTCATGTTCTGAGCTTATAACCTCAATGGAGCGTGTTTTCATGAAAGTGCGTATAGCCACAGTTTCAGCGCTCAAACGCGCCTCCTTACAGGTATGAAAGCATATTCACTCCAATTCAGGAATATTGTCACATTTCATTCAAGTTTGATACTTTAGCACTGAGTAACAGACAGAATGAAAATTTTTGACATGCAAAACTAAAAAAAGAAAGTTTTTGAAAAACTGCATATCTTCACTTCAGAAGCTTATAGTCACTTTCAAATGGCCATACAAGCACATTGGACCAAACGGTACCATATATTCATTGCACTGTGATCTGAAGGTGTTATCAGGCCAGAAACACATATAGATTTGCGTTTTGAGCTTAGAACCTCAAAGAATCGTATTTTCATGAAAGTGCGCATAGCCACAGTTTCAGTGCTCTAACAGGCTTCCTCACAATGATAGAAGCATATTTACTCCAATTGAGTCATATAATCACAATTCACGCAAGTTTGTCACTTTCCCACTGAGTAACACACAGAATGAACATTTTTTACAAGCAGAACTAAAAAAAAGAAAGTTTATGAAAAAGTGCATATCTTCACTTCAGAAGCCTATATTCACTTTCAAATGGCCAAACATGCACATTGGACCAAACGGAACCATATATTCATTGCACTGTGATTTGAAGCTGTTTCCAGGCCAGAAAACACACTCAGATTCACGTTCTGAGCTGGAAACCTCAAAGAAGCATGTTTTCATGAAAGTGCGTAGAGACACAGTTTCAGCGCTCTAACGGGCTTCCTTACAGAGATAGAAGCATATTCACTCCATTTCAGTCATTTAGTCACAATTCACTCAAGTTTGTCGCTTTCCCACTGCGAGTAACACACAGAACGAAAATTTTTGATATGCAAAACTAAAAAAAGAAAGTTTTTGAAAAACTGCATATCTTCACTTCGGAAGCTTATATTCACTTTCAAATGGCCATACAAGCACATTGGACCAAACTGAACCATGTATGCATTGCACTGTGATTTGAAGCTCTTTCCAGGCCAGAGACACACCCAGATTCACGTTCTGAGCTAATATCCTCAATGAAGCGTGTTTTCATGAAAGTGCGTATAGCCACAGTTTCAGCGCTCAAACGCGCTTCCTTACAGGTATGAAAGCATATTCACTCCAATTCAGGCATATTGTCACAATTCACTCAAGTTTGTTACTTCAGCACTGAGTAACAGACAGAATGAACATTTTTGACATGCAAAACTAAAAAAAAGAAAGTTTTTGAAAAAGTGCATATCTTCACTTCAGAAGCTTTTATTCACTTTCAAGTGGCCATACAAGCACATTGGACCAAACGGAAGCATATATGCATTGCACTATGATTTGAAGCTTTTTCCAGGCCAGAAGCACACACAGATTCACGTTCTGAGCTTATAACCTCAATGAAGCGTGTTTTCTTGAAAGTGCGTAGAGACACAGTTTCAGCGCTCGAACGGGCTTCCTTACAGGTATGAAAGGATATTCAATCCAATTCAGGCATATTGTCACAATTCACTCAAGTTTTTTACTTTAGCACTGAGTAACAGACAGAATTAACTTTTTTGACATGCAGAACCAAAAAAAAGAAAGTTTTTGAAAAAGTGCATATCTTCACTTCAGAAGCTTATAGTCACTTTCAAATGGCCATACAAGCACATTGGACCAAACGGAACCATATGTGCATTGCACGGTGATTTGAAGCTGTTTCCAGGCCAGAAACACACCCAGATTAACGTTCTGAGCTAATAACCTCAATGAAGAGTGTTTTCATGAAAGTGCGTATCGCCACAGTTTCAGCGCTCAAACGCGCCTCCTTACAGGTATGAAAGCATATTCACTCCAATTCAGGAATATTGTCACATTTCATTCAAGTTTGATACTTTAGCACTGAGTAACAGACAGAAAAAACATTTTTGACATGCAGAACTAAAAAAAAGAGAGTTTTTGAAAAAGTGCATATCTTCACTTCAGAAGCCTATATTCACTTTCAAATGGCCATACAAGCACATTGGACCAAACGGAACCATATGTGCATTGCACTGTGATTTGAAGCTGTTTCCAGGCCAGAAAACACACACAGATTCACGTTCTGAGCTGGAAACCTCAAAGAAGCGTGTTTTCATGAAAGTGCGTAGAGACACAGTTTCAGCGCTCTAACGGGCTTCCTTACAGAGATAGAAGCATATTCACTCCAATTCAGTCATTTGGTCACAATTCACTCTAGTTTGTCGCTTTCCCACTGCGAGTAACACACAGAATGAACATTTTTGACATGCAAAACTAAAAAAAGAAAGTTTTTGAAAAAGTGCATATCTTCACTTCAGAAGCTTATATTCACTTTCAAATGGCCATACAAGCACATTGGACCAAACTGAAACATGTATGCATTGCACTGTGATTTGAAGCTGTTTCCAGGCCAAAAACACACCCAGATTAACGTTCTGAGCTTATAACCTCAATGAAGCGTGTTTTCATGAAAGTGCGTATCGCCACAGTTTCAGCGCTCAAACGCGCTTCGTTACAGGTATGAAAGCATATTCACTCCAATTCAGGCATATTGTCACAATTCACTCAAGTTTGTTACTTCAGCACTGAGTAACAGACAGAATGAACATTTTTGACATGCAAAACTAAAAAAAAGAACGTTTTTGAAAAAGTGCATATCTTCACTTCAGAAGCTTTTATTCACTTTCAAGTGGCCATACAAGCACATTGGACCAAACGGAAGCATATATGCATTGCACTATGATTTGAAGCTGTTTCCAGGCCAGAAACACACACAGATTCACGTTCTGAGCTTATAACCTCAATGAAGCGTGTTTTCATGAAAGTGCGTATGGCCACAGTTTCAGCGCTCAAACGCGCTTCCTGACAGGTATGAAGGCATATTCACTCCAATTCAGGCATATTGTCACAATTCACTCAAGATTTTTACTTTAGCACTGAGTAACAGACAGAATGAACATTTCTGACATGCAGAACCAAAAAAAAGAAAGTTTTTGATAAAGTGCATATCTTCACTTCAGAAGCTTATAGTCACTTTCAAATGGCCATACAAGCACATTGGACCAAACGGTACCATATATTCATTGCACTGTGATCTGAAGGTGTGATCAGGCCAGAAACACATATAGATTTGCATTTTGAGCTTAGAACCTCAAAGAATCGTATTCTCATGAAAGTGCGCATAGCCTCAGTTTCAGTGCTCTAACAGGCTTCCTCACAGAGATAGAAGCATATTTACTCCAATTCAATCATATAATCACAATTCACGCAAGTTTGTCACTTTCCCACTGAGTAACACACAGAATGAACATTTTTTACAAGCAGAACTAAAAAAAAAGAAAGTTTATGATCAAGTGCATATCTTCACTTCAGAGGCTTATATTCACTTTCAAATGGCGATACAAGCACAATGGACCAAACGGAACCATATGTGCATTGCACTGTGATTTGAAGCTGTTTCCAGGCCAGAAACACACACAGATTCACGTTCTGAGCTTATAACCTCAATGAAGCGTGTTTTCATGAAAGTGCGTATAGCCACAGTTTCAGTGCTCAAACGCGCTTCCTTACAGGTATGAAAGCATTTTCACTCCAATTCAGGCATATTGTCACAATTCACTCAAGTTTTTTACTTTAGCACTGAGTAACAGACAGAATGAACATTTCTGACATGCAGAACCAAAAAAAAGAAAGTTTTTGAAAAAGTGCATATCTTCACTTCAGAAGCTTATATTCACTTTCAAATGGCCTTACAAGCACATTGGACCAAACGGTACCATATATTCATTGCACTGTGATCTGAAGGTGTTATCAGGCCAGAAACACATATAGATTTGCGTTTTGAGCTTAGAACCTCAAAGAATCGTATTCTCATGAAAGTGCGCATAGCCTCAGTTTCAGTGCTCTAACAGGCTTCCTCACAGAGATAGAAGCATAATTACTCCAATTCAGTCATATAATCACAATTCACGCAAGTTTGTCACTTTCCCTTTGAGTAACACACAGAATGAACAATTTTTAAAAGCAGAACTAAAAAAAAAGAAAGTTTATGATCAAGTGCATATCTTCACTTCAGAAGCTTATATTCACTTTCAAATGGCCATACAAGCACATTGGACCAAACTGAACCAGATATTCATTGCACTGTGATTTGAAGCTGTTTCCAGACCAGAAACACACACAGATTCACGTTCTGAGCTTATAACCTCAATTAAGCGTGTTTTCATGAAAGTGCGTATAGCCACAGTTTCAGCGCTCAAACGCGCTTCCTTACAGGTATGAAAGCATATTCACTCCAATTCAGCCATATTGTCACAATCCCCTCAAGTTTGTTACTTGAGTACTGAGTAACAGACAGAATGAACATTTTTGACATGCAGAACTAAAAAAAAGAAAGTTTTTGAAAAAGTGCATATCTTCACTTCAGAAGCCTATATTCACTTTCAAATGGCCATACAAGTACATTGGACCAAACGGAACCATATATTCATTGCACTGTGATTTGAAGCTGTTTCCAGGCCAGAAAACACACACAGATTCACGTTTTGAGCTGGAACCCTCAAAGAAGCGTGTTTTCATGAAAGTGCGTAGAGACACAGTTTCAGCGCTCTAACGGGCTTCCTTACAGAGATAGAAGCATATTCACTACAATTCAGTCATTTAGTCACAATTCACTCAAGTTTGTTACTTTAGCACTGAGTAACAGACAGAATGAACATTTTTGACATGCAGAACGAAAAAAAAGAAAGTTTTTGAAAAAGTGCATATCTTCACTTCAGAAGCTTATATTCACTTTCAAATGGCCATACAAGCACATTGGAACAAACGGAACCATATGTGCATTGCACTGTGATTGGAAGCTGTTTCCAGACCAGAAACACACACAGATTCACGTTCTGAGCTTATAACCTCAATTAAGCGTGTTTTCATGAAAGTGCGCATAGCCACAGTTTCAGTGCTCTCACAGGCTTCCTCACAGAGATAGAAGCATATTCACTCCAATTCAGTCATATAATCACAATTCACGCAAGTTTGTCACTTTCCCACTGAGTAACACACAGAATGAATATTTTTTACAAGCAGAACTAAAAAAAAAGAAAGTTTATGAAAAAGTGCATATCTTCACTTCAGGAGCTTATAGTCAATTTCAAATGGCCATACAAGCACATTGGACCAAACGGTACCATATAATCATTGCACTGTGGTCTGAAGGTGTTATCAGGCCAGAAACACATATAGATTTGCGTTTTGAGCTTGGAACCTCAAAGAATCTTATTCTCATGAAAGTGCGCATAGCCACAGTTTCAATGCTCTAACAGGCTTCCTCACAGAGATAGAAGCATATTTACTCCAATTCAGTCATATAATCACAATTCACGCAAATTTATCACTTTCCCACTGAGTAACACACAGAATGAACATTTTTTACAAGCAGAACTAAAGAAAAAGAAAGTTTATGATCAAGTGCGTATCTTCACTTCAGAGGCTTATATTCACTTTCAAATGGCGATACTAGCACATTGGACCATACGGAACCATATGTGCATTGCACTGTGATTTGAAGCTATTTCCAGGCCAGAAAACACACACAGATTCACGTTCTGAGCTGGAAACCTCAAAGAAGCGTGTTTTCATGAAAGTGCGTAGAGACACAGTTTCTGCGCTCTAACGCGCTTCCTTACAGGTATGAAAGCATATTCACTCCAATTCAGTCATTTAGTCACAATTCACTAAAGTTGGTCGCTTTCCCACTGTGAGTAACACACAGAATGAACATTTTTGACATGCAAAACTAAAAAAAGAAAGTTTTTGAAAAAGTGCATATCTTCACTTCGAAGCTTATATTCACTTTCAAATGGCGATACAAGCACATTGGACCAAACGGAACCATATGTGCATTGCACTGTGATTTGAAGCTGTTTCCAGGCCAGAAAACACACACAGATTCACGTTCTGAGCTGGAAACCTCAAAGAAGCGTGTTTTCATGAAAGTGCGTAGAGACACAGTTTCAGCGCTCTAACGCGCTTCCTTACAGGTATGAAAGCATATTCACTCCAATTCAGGCATATTGTCACAATTCACTCAAGTTTGTTACTTTAGCACTGAGTAACAGACAGAATGAACATTTTTGACATGCAGAACTAAAAAAAAGAAAGTTTTTGAAAAAGTGCATATCTTCACTTCAGAAGCCTATATTCACTTTCAAATGGCCATACAAGTACATTGGACCAAACGGAACCATATATTCATTGCACTGTGATTTGAAGCTGTTTCCAGGCCAGAAAACACACACAGATTCACGTTTTGAGCTGGAAACCTCAAAGAAGCATGTTTTCATGAAAGTGCGTAGAGACACAGTTTCAGCGCTCTAACGGGCTTCCTTACAGAGATAGAAGCATATTCACTACAATTCAGTCATTTAGTCACAATTCACTCAAGTTTGTTACTTTAGCACTGAGTAACAGACAGAATGAACATTTTTGACATGCAGAACGAAAAAAAGAAAGTTTTTGAAAAAGTGCATATCTTCACTTCAGAAGCTTATATTCACTTTCAAATGGCCATACAAGCACATTGGACCAAACTGAACCATATATTCATTGCACTGTGATTTGAAGCTGTTTCCAGGCCAGAAACACACACAGATTCACGTTCTGAGCTTATAACCTCAATTAAGCGTGTTTTCATGAAAGTGCGCATAGCCACAGTTTCAGTGCTCTAACAGGCTTCCTCACAGAGATAGAAGCATATACACTCCAATTCAGTCATATAATCACAATTCACGCAAGTTTGTCCCTTTCCCACTGAGTAACACACAGAATGAATATTTTTTACAAGCAGAACTAAAAAAAAAGAAAGTTTATGAAAAAGTGCATATCTTCACTTCAGAAGCCTATATTCACTTTCAAATGGCCATACATGCACATTGGACCAAACGGAACCATATATTCATTGCACTGTGATTTGAAGCTGTTTCCAGGCCAGAAAACACACACAGATTCACGTTCTGAGCTGGAAACCTCAAAGAAGCGTGTTTTCATGAAAGTGCGTAGAGACACAGTTTCAGCGCTCTAACGCGCATCCTTACAGAGATAGAAGCATATTCACTCCAATTCAGTCATTTAGTCACAATTCACTCAAGTTTGTCGCTTTCCCACTGCGAGTAACACACAGAATGAAAATTTTTGACATGCAAAACTAAAAAAAGAAAGTTTTTGAAAAACTGCATATCTTCACTTCGGAAGCTTATATTCACGTTCAAATGGCCATACAAGCACATTGGACCAAACTGAACCATGTATGCATTGCACTGTGATTTGAAGCTCTTTCCAGGCCAGAAACACACCCAGATTCACGTTCTGAATTTATAACCTCCATGAAGCGTGTTTTCATGAAAGTGCGTATAGCCACAGTTTCAGCGCTCAAACGCGCTTCCTTACAGGTATGAAAGCATATTCACTCCAATTCAGGCATATTGTCACAATTCACTCAAGTTTGTTACTTCAGCACTGAGTAACAGACAGAATGAACATTTTTGACATGCAAAACTAAAAAAAAGAAAGTTTTTGAAAAAGTGCATATCTTCACTTCAGAAGCTTTTATTCACTTTCAAGTGGCCATACAAGCACATTGGAACAAACGGAAGCATATATGCATTGCACTATGATTTGAAGCTGTTTCCAGGCCAGAAACACACACAGATTCACGTTCTGAGCTCATAACCTCAATGAAGCGTGTTTTCATGAAAGTGCGTATAGCCACAGTTTCAGCGCTCAAACGCGCTTCCTTACAGGTATGAAAGCATATTCACTCCAATTCAGGCATATTGTCACAATTCACTCAAGTTTTTTACTTTAGCACTGAGTAACAGACAGAATGAACATTTCTGACATGCAGAACCAAAAAAAAGAAAGTTTTTGAAAAAGTGCATATCTTCACTTCAGAAGCTTATAGTCACTTTCAAATGCCGATACAAGCACATTGGACCAAACGGTACCATATATTCATTGCACTGTGATCTGAAGGTGTTATCAGGCCAGAAACACATATAGATTTGCGTTTTGAGCTTAGAACCTCAAAGAATCGTATTCTCATGAAAGTGCGCATAGCCTCAGTTTCAGTGATCTAACAGGCTTCCTCACAGAGATAGAAGCATATTTACTCCAATTCAGTCATATAATCACAATTCACGCAAATTTATCACTTTCCCACTGAGTAACACACAGAATGAACATTTTTTACAAGCAGAACTAAAGAAAAAGAAAGTTTATGATCAAGTGCGTATCTTCACTTCAGAGGCTTATATTCACTTTCAAATGGCGATACTAGCACATTGGACCATACGGAACCATATGTGCATTGCACTGTGATTTGAAGCTATTTCCAGGCCAGAAAACACACACAGATTCACGTTCTGAGCTGGAAACCTCAAAGAAGCGTGTTTTCATGAAAGTGCGTAGAGACACAGTTTCTGCGCTCTAACGCGCTTCCTTACAGGTATGAAAGCATATTCACTCCAATTCAGTCATTTAGTCACAATTCACTAAAGTTGGTCGCTTTCCCACTGTGAGTAACACACAGAATGAACATTTTTGACATGCAAAACTAAAAAAAGAAAGTTTTTGAAAAAGTGCATATCTTCACTTCGAAGCTTATATTCACTTTCAAATGGCGATACAAGCACATTGGACCAAACGGAACCATATGTGCATTGCACTGTGATTTGAAGCTGTTTCCAGGCCAGAAAACACACACAGATTCACGTTCTGAGCTGGAAACCTCAAAGAAGCGTGTTTTCATGAAAGTGCGTAGAGACACAGTTTCAGCGCTCTAACGCGCTTCCTTACAGGTATGAAAGCATATTCACTCCAATTCAGGCATATTGTCACAATTCACTCAAGTTTGTTACTTTAGCACTGAGTAACAGACAGAATGAACATTTTTGACATGCAGAACTAAAAAAAAGAAAGTTTTTGAAAAAGTGCATATCTTCACTTCAGAAGCCTATATTCATTTTCAAATGGCCATACAAGTACATTGGACCAAACGGAACCATATATTCATTGCACTGTGATTTGAAGCTGTTTCCAGGCCAGAAAACACACACAGATTCACGTTTTGAGCTGGAAACCTCAAAGAAGCATGTTTTCATGAAAGTGCGTAGAGACACAGTTTCAGCGCTCTAACGGGCTTCCTTACAGAGATAGAAGCATATTCACTACAATTCAGTCATTTAGTCACAATTCACTCAAGTTTGTTACTTTAGCACTGAGTAACAGACAGAATTAACATTTTTGACATGCAGAACGAAAAAAAGAAAGTTTTTGAAAAAGTGCATATCTTCACTTCAGAAGCTTATATTCACTTTCAAATGGCCATACAAGCACATTGGACCAAACTGAACCATATATTCATTGCACTGTGATTTGAAGCTGTTTCCAGGCCAGAAACACACACAGATTCACGTTCTGAGCTTATAACCTCAATTAAGCGTGTTTTCATGAAAGTGCGCATAGCCACAGTTTCAGTGCTCTAACAGGCTTCCTCACAGAGATAGAAGCATATACACTCCAATTCAGTCATATAATCACAATTCACGCAAGTTTGTCCCTTTCCCACTGAGTAACACACAGAATGAATATTTTTTACAAGCAGAACTAAAAAAAAAGAAAGTTTATGAAAAAGTGCATATCTTCACTTCAGAAGCCTATATTCACTTTCAAATGGCCATACATGCACATTGGACCAAACGGAACCATATATTCATTGCACTGTGATTTGAAGCTGTTTCCAGGCCAGAAAACACAAACAGATTCACGTTCTGAGCTGGAAACCTCAAAGAAGCGTGTTTTCATGAAAGTGCGTAGAGACACAGTTTCAGCGCTCTAACGGGCTTCCTTACAGAGATAGAAGCATATTCACTCCAATTCAGTCATTTAGTCACAATTCACTCAAGTTTGTCGCTTTCCCACTGCGAGTAACACACAGAATGAAAATTTTTGACATGCAAAACTAAAAAAAGAAAGTTTTTGAAAAACTGCATATCTTCACTTCGGAAGCTTATATTCACGTTCAAATGGCCATACAAGCACATTGGACCAAACTGAACCATGTATGCATTGCACTGTGATTTGAAGCTCTTTCCAGGCCAGAAACACACCCAGATTCACGTTCTGAATTTATAACCTCCATGAAGCGTGTTTTCATGAAAGTGCGTATAGCCACAGTTTCAGCGCTCAAACGCGCTTCCTTACAGGTATGAAAGCATATTCACTCCAATTCAGGCATATTGTCACAATTCACTCAAGTTTGTTACTTCAGCACTGAGTAACAGACAGAATGAACATTTTTGACATGCAAAACTAAAAAAAAGAAAGTTTTTGAAAAAGTGCATATCTTCACTTCAGAAGCTTTTATTCACTTTCAAGTGGCCATACAAGCACATTGGAACAAACGGAAGCATATATGCATTGCACTATGATTTGAAGCTGTTTCCAGGCCAGAAACACACACAGATTCACGTTCTGAGCTCATAACCTCAATGAAGCGTGTTTTCATGAAAGTGCGTATAGCCACAGTTTCAGCGCTCAAACGCGCTTCCTTACAGGTATGAAAGCATATTCACTCCAATTCAGGCATATTGTCACAATTCACTCAAGTTTTTTACTTTAGCACTGAGTAACAGACAGAATGAACATTTCTGACATGCAGAACCAAAAAAAACAAAGTTTTTGAAAAAGTGCATATCTTCACTTCAGAAGCTTATAGTCACTTTCAAATGCCGATACAAGCACATTGGACCAAACGGTACCATATATTCATTGCACTGTGATCTGAAGGTGTTATCAGGCCAGAAACACATATAGATTTGCGTTTTGAGCTTAGAACCTCAAAGAATCGTATTCTCATGAAAGTGCGCATAGCCTCAGTTTCAGTGATCTAACAGGCTTCCTCACAGAGATAGAAGCATATACACTCCAATTCAGTCATATAATCACAATTCACGCAAGTTTGTCACTTTCCCTTTGAGTAACACACAGAATGAACATTTTTTACAAGCAGAACTAAAAAAAAAGAAAGTTTATGATCAAGTGCATATCTTCACTTCAGAGGCTTATATTCACTTTCAAATGGCGATACAAGCACAATGGACCAAACGGAACCATATGTGCATTGCACTGTGATTTGAAGCTGTTTCCAGGCCAGAAAACACACACAGATTCACGTTCTGAGCTGGAAACCTCAAAGAAGCGTGTTTTCATGAAAGTGCGTAGAGACACAGTTTCAGCGCTCTAATGGCTTCCTTACAGGTATGAAAGCATATTCACTCCAATTCAGGCATATTGTCACAATTCCCTCAAGTTTGCTACTTGAGTACTGAGTAACAGACAGAATGAACATTTTTGACATGCAGAACTAAAAAAAAGAAAGTTTTTGAAAAAGTGCATATCTTCACTTCAGAAGCCTATATTCACTTTCAAATGGCCATACAAGTACATTGGACCAAACGGAACCATATATTCATTGCACTGTGATTTGAAGCTGTTTCCAGGCCAGAAAACACACACAGATTCACGTTTTGAGCTGGAACCCTCAAAGAAGCGTGTTTTCATGAAAGTGCGTAGAGACACAGTTTCAGCGCTCTAACGGGCTTCCTTACAGAGATAGAAGCATATTCACTACAATTCAGTCATTTAGTCACAATTCACTCAAGTTTGTTACTTTAGCACTGAGTAACAGACAGAATGAACATTTTTGACATGCAGAACGAAAAAAAAGAAAGTTTTTGAAAAAGTGCATATCTTCACTTCAGAAGCTTATATTCACTTTCAAATGGCCATACAAGCACATTGGAACAAACGGAACCATATGTGCATTGCACTGTGATTGGAAGCTGTTTCCAGACCAGAAACACACACAGATTCACGTTCTGAGCTTATAACCTCAATTAAGCGTGTTTTCATGAAAGTGCGCATAGCCACAGTTTCAGTGCTCTAACAGGCTTCCTCACAGAGATAGAAGCATATTCACTCCAATTCAGTCATATAATCACAATTCACGCAAGTTTGTCACTTTCCCACTGAGTAACACACAGAATGAATATTTTTTACAAGCAGAACTAAAAAAAAAGAAAGTTTATGAAAAAGTGCATATCATCACTTAAGGAGCTTATAGACACTTTCAAATGGCCATACAAGCACATTGGACCAAACGGTACCATATAATCATTGCACTGTGGTCTGAAGGTGTTATCAGGCCAGAAACACATATAGATTTGCGTTTTGAGCTTGGAATCTCAAAGAATCGTATTCTCATGAAAGTGCGCATAGCCACAGTTTCAATGCTCTAACAGGCTTCCTCACAGAGATAGAAGCATATTCACTCCAATTCAGTCATATAATCACAATTCACGCAAGTTTGTCACTTTCCCACTGAGTAACACACAGAATGAATATTTTTTACAAGCAGAACTAAAAAAAAAGAAAGTTTATGAAAAAGTGCATATCTTCACTTCAGAAGCCTATATTCACTTTCAAATGGCCATACAAGCACATTGGACCAAACGGAACCATATATTCATTGCACTGTGATTTGAAGCTGTTTCCAGGCCAGAAAACACAAACAGATTCACGTTCTGAGCTGGAAACCTCAAAGAAGCGTGTTTTCATGAAAGTGCGTAGAGACACAGTTTCAGCGCTCTAACGGGCTTCCTTACAGAGATAGAAGCATATTCACTCCAATTCAGTCATTTAGTCACAATTCACTCAAGTTTGTCGCTTTCCCACTGCGAGTAACACACAGAATGAAAATTTTTGACATGCAAAACTAAAAAAAGAAAGTTTTTGAAAAACTGCATATCTTCACTTTGGAAGCTTATATTCACTTTCAAATGGCCATACAAGCACATTGGACCAAACTGAACCATGTATGCATTGCACTGTGATTTGAAGCTCTTTCCAGGCCAGAAACACACCCAGATTCACGTTCTGAATTTATAACCTCCATGAAGCGTGTTTTCATGAAAGTGCGTATAGCCACAGTTTCAGCGCTCAAACGCGCTTCCTTACAGGTATGAAAGCATATTCACTCCAATTCAGGCATATTGTCACAATTCACTCAAGTTTGTTACTTCAGCACTGAGTAACAGACAGAATGAACATTTTTGACATGCAAAACTAAAAAAAAGAAAGTTTTTGAAAAAGTGCATATCTTCACTTCAGAAGCTTTTATTCACTTTCAAGTGGCCATACAAGCACATTGGAACAAACGGAAGCATATATGCATTGCACTATGATTTGAAGCTGTTTCCAGGCCAGAAACACACACAGATTCACGTTCTGAGCTAAAAACCTCAATGAAGCGTGTTTTCATGAAAGTGCGTATCGCCACAGTTTCAGCGCTCAAACGCGCTTCCTTACAGGTATGAAAGCATATTCACTCCAATTCAGGCATATTGTCACAATTCACTCAAGTTTTTTACTTTAGCACTGAGTAACAGACAGAATGAACATTTCTGACATGCAGAACCAAAAAAAAGAAAGTTTTTGAAAAAGTGCATATCTTCACTTCAGAAGCTTATAGTCACTTTCAAATGGCCATACAAGCACATTGGACCAAACGGTACCATATATTCATTCCACTGTGGTCTGAAGGTGTTATCAGGCCAGAAACACATATAGATTTGCGTTTTGAGCTTAGAACCTCAAAGAATCGTATTCTCATGAAAGTGCGCAGAGCCACAGTTTCAATGCTCTAACAGGCTTCCTCACAGAGATAGAAGCATATTTACTCCAATTCAGTCATATAATCACAATTCACGCAAGTTTGTCACTTTCCCACTGAGTAACACACAGAATGAACATTTTTTACAAGCAGAACTAAAAAAAAGAAAGTTTATGATCAAGTGCATATCTTCACTTCAGAGGCTTATATTCACTTTCAAATGGCGATACAAGCACATTGGACCAAACGGAACCATATGTGCATTGCACTGTGATTTGAAGCTATTTCCAGGCCAGAAAACACACACAGATTCACGTTCTGAGCTGGAAACCTCAAAGAAGCGTGTTTTCATGAAAGTGCGTAGAGACACAGTTTCAGCGCTCTAACGCGCTTCCTTACAGGTATGAAAGCATATTCACTCCAATTCAGTCATTTAGTCACAATTCACTCAAGTTGGTCGCTTTTCCCACTGCGAGTAACACACAGAATGAACATTTTTGACATGCAAAACTAAAAAAAGAAAGTTTTTGAAAAAGTGCATATCTTCATTTCATAAGCTTATATTCACTTTCAAATGGCCATACAAGCACATTGGACCAAACTGAACCTTATATTCATTACACTGTGATTTGAAGCTGTTTCCAGGCCAGAAACACACACAGATTCACGTTCTGAGCTTATAACCTCAATGAAGCGTGTTTTCATGAAAGTGCATATAGCCACAGTTTCAATGCTCTAACAGGCTTCCTCACAGAGATAGAAGCATATTTACTCCAATTCAGTCATATAATCACAATTCACGCAAGTTTGTCACTTTCCCACTGAGTAACACACAGAATGAACATTTTATAAAAGCAGAACTAAAAAAAAAGAAAGTTTATGAAAAAGTGCATATCTTCACTTCAGAGGCTTATATTCACTTTCAAATGGCCATACAAGCACATTGGACCAAAGGGAACCATATGTGCATTGCACTGTGATTTGAAGCTGTTTCCAGGCCAGAAAACACACACAGATTCACGTTCTGAGGTGGAAACCTCAAAGAAGCGTGTTTTCATGAAAGTGCGTAGAGACACAGTTTCAGCACTCTAACGGGCTTCCTTACAGAGATAGAAGCATATTCACTCCAATTCAGTCATTTAGTCACAATTCACTCAAGTTTGTTACTTTAGCATTGAGTAACAGACAGAATGAACATTTTTTACAAGCAGAACTAAAAAAAAAAAGAAAGTTTATGAAAAAGTGCATATCTTCACTTCAGAAGCTTATATTCACTTTCAAATGGCCATACAAGCACATTGGACCAAACGGAACCATATGTGCATTGCACTGTGATTTGAAGCTGTTTCCAGGCCAGAAACACACCCAGATTCACGTTCTGAGCTTATAACCTCAATTAAGCGTGTTTTCATGAAAGTGCGCATGGCCACAGTTTCAGTGCTCTAACAGGCTTCCTCACAGAAATAGAAGCATATTCACTCCAATTCAGTCATATAATCTCAATTCACGCAAGTTTGTCACTTTCCCACAGAGTAACACACAGAATGAACATTTTTTACAAGCAGAACTAAAAAAACAGAAAGTTTATGAAAAAGTGCATATCTTCACTTCAGAAGCCTATATTCACTTTCAAATGGCCATACATGCACATTGGACCAAACGGAACCATATATTCATTGCACTGTGATTTGAAGCTGTTTCCAGGCCAGAAAACACAAACAGATTCACGTTCTGAGTTGGAAACCTCAAAGAAGCGTGTGTAAGAATCTCATTCCTGTGCTAATCTACTCAAGTCGCAAACCCTGCAAATCAGACACATCCGTTGGCCAAATGGTCAGGATCCACTTATCATAAGTACATTACACTTGGTAATTTCTGACAACAACTTGTCGCACCTACCTGGCATAGCCATCAATTATCGTGTCGCGGCCGGGAGTGAGCAATTGGAGAGCTATTTCATCCAAAGAGACTGCCATCAACTATCTTGTCTAAGTAATTAATGCAATAAAAATGTCTGGCCAACTTCAAAGAGTTTTTCATGTATAAGAAATGTACGTTGGGGAGGCTCGGGGTTCACTTTTGACTCCGCTGAACCCAGAGTACGTTACCCGTATTTCTGTTCACTGCCGTTTTTACTGGAAATAAACACCATTTTTCATTCGAAGATTGGATTGTCCCTTCTTTCGTTCTTTTTTTTCTTACACCTGTTTTCATGAAAGTGCGTAGAGACACAGTTTCAGCACTCTAACGGGCTTCCTTACAGAGATAGAAGCATATTAACTCCAATTCAGTCATTTAGTCACAATTCACTCAAGTTTGTCGCGTTCCCACTGCGAGTAACACACAGAATGAAAATTTTTGACATGCAAAACTAAAAAAAGAAAGTTTTTGAAAAACTGCATATCTTCACTTTGGAAGCTTATATTCACTTTCAAATGGCCATACAAGCACATTGGACCAAACTGAACCATGTATGCATTGCACTGTGATTTGAAGCTCTTTCCAGGCCAGAAACACACCCAGATTCACGTTCTGAGCTTATAACCTCAATGAAGCGTGTTTTCATGAAAGTGCGTATAGCCACAGTTTCAGCGCTCAAACGCGCTTCCTTACAGGTATGAAAGCATATTCACTCCAATTCAGGCATATTGTCACAATTCACTCAAGTTTGTTACTTCAGCACTGAGTAACAGACAGAATGAACATTTTTGACATGCAAAACTAAAAAAAAGAAAGTTTTTGAAAAAGTGCATATCTTCACTTCAGAAGCTTTTATTCACTTTCAAGTGGCCATACAAGCACATTGGACCAAACGGAAGCATATATGCATTGCACTATGATTTGAAGCTTTTTCCAGGCCAGAAACACACACAGATTCACGTTCTGAGCTTATAACCTCAATGAAGCGTGTTTTCATGAAAGTGCGTAGAGACACAGTTTCAGCGCTCTAACGGGCTTCCTTACAGGTATGAAAGCATATTCACTCCAATTCAGGCATATTGTCACAATTCACTCAAGTTTTTTACTTTAGCACTGAGTAACAGACAGAATTAACATTTTTGACATGCAGAACCAAAAAAAAGAAAGTTTTTGAAAAAGTGCATATCTTCACTTCAGAAGCTTATAGTCACTTTCAAATGGCCATACAAGCACATTGGACCAAACGGTACCATATATTCATTGCACTGTGATCTGAAGGTGTTATCAGGCCAGAAACACATATAGATTTGCGTTTTGAGCTTAGAACCTCAAAGAATCGTATTCTCATGAAAGTGCGCATAGCCACAGTTTCAATGCTCTAACAGGCTTCCTCACAGAGATAGGAGCATATTTACTCCAATTCAGTCAGATAATCACAATTCACGCAAGTTTGTCACTTTCCCACTGAGTAACACACAGAATGAACATTTTTTACAAGCAGAACTAAAAAAAAGAAAGTTTATGAAAAAGTGCATATCTTCTCTTCAGAGGCTTATATTCCATTTCAAATGGCCATACAAGCACATTGGACCAAAAGGAACCATGTGTGCATTGCACTGTGATTTGAAGCTGTTTCCAGGCCAGAAAACACACACAGATTCACGTTCTGAGCTGGAAACCTCAAAGAAGCGTGTTTTCATGAAAGTGCGTAGAGACACAGTTTCAGCGCTCTAACGGGCTTCCTTACAGATATAGAAGCATATTCACTCCAATTCAGTCATTTAGTCACAATTCACTCAAGTTTATCGCTTTCCCATTGCGAGTAACACACAGAATGAAAATTTTTGACATGCAAAACTAAAAAAAGAAAGTTTTTGAAAAACTGCATATCTTCACTTCGGAAGCTTATATTCACTTTCAAATGGCCATACAAGCACATTGGACCAAACTGAACCATGTATGCATTGCACTGTGATTTGAAGCTCTTTCCAGGCCAGAAACACACCCAGATTCACGTTCTGAGCTAATAACCTCAATGAAGCGAGTTTTCATGAAAGTGCGTATAGCCACAGTTTCAGCGCTCAAACGCGCTTCCTTACAGGTATGAAAGCATATTCACTCCAATTCAGGCATATTGTCACAATTCACTCAAGTTTGTTACTTCAGCACTGAGTAACAGACAGAATGAACATTTTTGACATGCAAAACTAAAAAAAAGAAAGTTTTTGAAAAAGTGCATATCTTCACTTCAGAAGCTTTTATTCACTTTCAAGTGGCCATACAAGCACATTGGACCAAACGGAAGCATATATGCATTGCACTATGATTTGAAGCTTTTTCCAGGCCAGAAACACACACAGATTCACGTTCTGAGCTTATAACCTCAATGAAGCGTGTTTTCTTGAAAGTGCGTAGAGACACAGTTTCAGCGCTCTAACGGGCTTCCAGACAGGTATGAAAGCATATTCACTCCAATTCAGGCATATTGTCACAATTCACTCAAGTTTTTTACTTTAGCACTGAGTAACAGACAGAATTAACATTTTTGACATGCAAAACTAAAAAAAGAAAGTTTTTGAAAAACTGCAGATCTTCACTTTAGAAGCTTATATTCACTTTCAAATGGCCATACAAGCACATTGGACCAAACTGAACCATATATGCATTGCACTGTGATTTGAAGCTGTTTCCATGCCAGAAACACAAACAGATTCACGTTCTGAGCTGGAAACCTCAAAGAAGCGTGTTTTCATGAAAGTGCGTAGAGACACAGTGTTAGCGTTCTAACGGGCTTCCTTACAGAGATAGAAGCATATTCACTCCAATTCAGTCATTTAATCACAATTCACTCAAGTTTGTCGCTTTCCCACCTCGAGTAACAGACAGAATGAACATTTTTGACATGCAAGACTAAAAAAAGAAAGTTTATGAAAAACTGCATATCTTCACTTCATAAGCTTATATTCACTTTCAAATGGCCATACAAGCACATTGTACCAAAAGGAACCATATGTGCATTGCCCTGTGATTTGAAGCTGTTTCAAGGCCAGAAAACACACACAGATTCACGTTCTGAGCTGGAAACCTCAAAGAAGCGTGTTTTCATGATAGTGCGTATAGCCACAGTTTCAGAGCTCAAACGCGCTTCCTTACAGGTATGAAAGCATATTCACTCCAATTCAGGCATATTGTCACAATTCACTCAAGTTTGTTACTTTAGCACTGAGTAACAGACAGAATTAACATTTTTGACATGCAGAACTAAAAAAAGGAAAGTTTTTCAAAAAGTGCATATATTCACTTCAGAAGCTTATAGTCACTTTCAAATGGCCATACAAGCACATTGGACCAAACGGGACCATATATTCATTGCACTGTGATCTGAAGGTGTTATCAGGCCAGAAACACTAATAGATTTGCGTTTTGAGCTTAGAACCTCAAAGAATCGTATTCTCATGAAAGTGCGCATAGCCACAGTTTCAGTGCTCTAACAGGCTTCCTCACAGAGATGGAAGCATATTCACTCCAATTCAGTCATATAATCACAATTCACGCAAGTTTGTCACTTTCCCACTGAGTAACACACAGAATGAACATTTTTTACAAGCAGAACTAAAAAAAAGCAAGTTTATGAAAAAGTGCATATCTTCACTTCAGAGGCTTATATTCACTTTCAAATGGCCATACAAGCACATTGGACCAAACGGTACCATATGTGCATTGCACTGTGATTTGAAGCTGTTTCCAGGCCAGAAACACACACAGATTCACGTTCTGAGCTTATAACCTCAATTAAGCGTGTTTTCATGAAAGTGCGCATAGCCACAGTTTCAGCGCTCAAACGCGCTTCCTTACAGGTATGAAAGCATATTCACTCCAATTCAGGCATATTGTCACAATTCACTCAAGTTTGTTACTTCAGCACTGAGTAACAGACAGAATGAAAATTTTTGACATGCAAAACTAAAAAAAAGAAAGTTTTTGAAAAAGTGCATATCTTCACTTCAGAAGCTTTTATTCACTTTCAAGTGGCCTTACAAGCACATTGGACCCAACGGAAGCATATATGCATTGCACTATGATTTGAAGCTGTTTCCAGGCCAGAAACACACACAGATTCACGTTCTGAGCTTATTACCTCAATTAAGCGTGTTTTCATGAAAGTGCGCATAGCCACAGTTTCAGTGCTCAAACAGGCTTCCTCACAGAGATAGAAGCATATTCACTCCAATTCAGTCATATAATCACAATTCACGCAAGTTTGTCACTTTCCCACTGAGTAACACACAGAATGAACATTTTTTACAAGCAGAACTAAAAAAAAGAAAGTTTATGAAAAAGTGCATATCTTCACTTCAGAGGCTTATATTCACTTTCAAATGGCCATACAAGCACATTGGACCAAACGGAACCATATGTGCATTGCACTGTGATTTGAAGCTGTTTCCAGGCCAGAAAACACACACAGATTCACGTTCTGAGCTGGAAACCTCAAAGAAGCGTGTTTTCATGAAAGTGCGTAGAGACACAGTTTCAGCGCTCTAACGCGCTTCCTTACAGGTATGAAAGCATATTCACTCCAATTCAGTCATTTAGTCACAATTCACTCAAGTTGGTCGCTTTTCCCACTGCGAGTAACACACAGAATGAACATTTTTGACATGCAAAACTAAAAAAAGAAAGTTTTTGAAAAAGTGCATATCTTCATTTCATAAGCTTATATTCACTTTCAAATGGCCATACAAGCACATTGGACCAAACTGAACCTTATATTCATTGCACTGTGATTTGAAGCTGTTTCCAGGCCAGAAACACACCCAGATTCACGTTCTGAATTTATAACCTCAATGAAGCGTGTTTTCATGAAAGTGCGTATAGCCACAGTTTCAATGCTCTAACAGGCTTCCTCACAGACATAGAAGCATATTTACTCCAATTCAGTCATATAATCACAATTCACGCAAGTTTGTCACTTTCCCACTGAGTAACACACAGAATGAACATTTTATAAAAGCAGAACTAAAAAAAAAGAAAGTTTATGAAAAAGTGCATATCTTCACTTCAGAGGCTTATATTCACTTTCAAATGGCCATACAAGCACATTGGACCAAAGGGAACCATATGTGCATTGCACTGTGATTTGAAGCTGTTTCCAGGCCAGAAAACACACACAGATTCACGTTCTGAGGTGGAAACCTCAAAGAAGCGTGTTTTCATGAAAGTGCGTAGAGACACAGTTTCAGCACTCTAACGGGCTTCCTTACAGAGATAGAAGCATATTCACTCCAATTCAGTCATTTAGTCACAATTCACTCAAGTTTGTTACTTTAGCATTGAGTAACAGACAGAATGAACATTTTTTACAAGCAGAACTAAAAAAAAAAAGAAAGTTTATGAAAAAGTGCATATCTTCACTTCAGAAGCTTATATTCACTTTCAAATGGCCATACAAGCACATTGGACCAAACGGAACCATATGTGCATTGCACTGTGATTTGAAGCTGTTTCCAGGCCAGAAACACACACAGATTCACGTTCTGAGCTTATAACCTCAATTAAGCGTGTTTTCATGAAAGTGCGCATGGCCACAGTTTCAGTGCTCTAACAGGCTTCCTCACAGAAATGGAAGCATATTCACTCCAATTCAGTCATATAATCTCAATTCACGCAAGTTTGTCACTTTCCCACAGAGTAACACACAGAATGAACATTTTTTACAAGCAGAACTAAAAAAACAGAAAGTTTATGAAAAAGTGCATATCTTCACTTCAGAAGCCTATATTCACTTTCAAATGGCCATACATGCACATTGGACCAAACGGAACCATATATTCATTGCACTGTGATTTGAAGCTGTTTCCAGGCCAGAAAACACAAACAGATTCACGTTCTGAGTTGGAAACCTCAAAGAAGCGTGTGTAAGAATCTCATTCCTGTGCTAATCTACTCAAGTCGCAAACCCTGCAAATCAGACACATCCGTTGGCCAAATGGTCAGGATCCACTTATCATAAGTACATTACACTTGGTAATTTCTGACAACAACTTGTCGCACCTACCTGGCATAGCCATCAATTATCGTGTCGCGGCCGGGAGTGAGCAATTGGAGAGCTATTTCATCCAAAGAGACTGCCATCAACTATCTTGTCTAAGTAATTAATGCAATAAAAATGTCTGGCCAACTTCAAAGAGTTTTTCATGTATAAGAAATGTACGTTGGGGAGGCTCGGGGTTCACTTTTGACTCCGCTGAACCCAGAGTACGTTACCCGTATTTCTGTTCACTGCCGTTTTTACTGGAAATAAACACCATTTTTCATTCGAAGATTGGATTGTCCCTTCTTTCGTTCTTTTTTTTCTTACACGTGTTTTCATGAAAGTGCGTATAGCCACAGTTTCAGCGCTCTAACGGGCTTCCTTACAGAGATAGAAGCATATTAACTCCAATTCAGTCATTTAGTCACAATTCACTCAAGTTTGTCGCGTTCCCACTGCGAGTAACACACAGAATGAAAATTTTTGACAAGCAAAACTAAAAAAAGAAAGTTTTTGAAAAACTGCATATCTTCACTTCGGAAGCTTATATTCACTTTCAAATGGCCATACAAGCACATTGGACCAAACTGAACCATGTATGCATTGCACTGTGATTTGAAGCTCTTTCCAGGCCAGAAACACACCCAGATTCACGTTCTGAGCTTATAACCTCAATGAAGCGTGTTTTCATGAAAGTGCGTATAGCCACAGTTTCAGCGCTCAAACGCGCTTCCTTACAGGTATGAAAGCATATTCACTCCAATTCAGGCATATTGTCACAATTCACTCAAGTTTGTTACTTCAGCACTGAGTAACAGACAGAATGAACATTTTTGACATGCAAAACTAAAAAAAAGAAAGTTTTTGAAAAAGTGCATATCTCCACTTCAGAAGCCTTTATTCACTTTCAAGTGGCCATACAAGCACATTGGACCAAACGGAAGCATATATGCATTGCACTATGATTTGAAGCTTTTTCCAGGCCAGAAACACACACAGATTCACGTTCTGAGCTTATAACCTCAATGAAGCGTGTTTTCTTGAAAGTGCGTAGAGACACAGTTTCAGCGCTCTAACGGGCTTCCAGACAGGTATGAAAGCATATTCACTCCAATTCAGGCATATTGTCACAATTCACTCAAGTTTTTTACTTTAGCACTGAGTAACAGACAGAATTAACATTTTTGACATGCAAAACTAAAAAAAGAAAGTTTTTGAAAAACTGCAGATCTTCACTTTAGAAGCTTATATTCACTTTCAAATGGCCATACAAGCACATTGGACCAAACTGAACCATATATGCATTGCACTGTGATTTGAAGCTGTTTCCATGCCAGAAACACAAACAGATTCACGTTCTGAGCTGGAAACCTCAAAGAAGCGTGTTTTCATGAAAGTGCGTAGAGACACAGTTTTAGCGTTCTAACGGGCTTCCTTACAGAGATAGAAGCATATTCACTCCAATTCAGTCATTTAATCACAATTCACTCAAGTTTGTCGCTTTCCCACCTCGAGTAACAGACAGAATGAACATTTTTGACATGCAAGACTAAAAAAAGAAAGTTTATGAAAAACTGCATATCTTCACTTCATAAGCTTATATTCACTTTCAAATGGCCATACAAGCACATTGTACCAAAAGGAACCATATGTGCATTGCCCTGTGATTTGAAGCTGTTTCAAGGCCAGAAAACACACACAGATTCACGTTCTGAGCTGGAAACCTCAAAGAAGCGTGTTTTCATGATAGTGCGTATAGCCACAGTTTCAGAGCTCAAACGCGCTTCCTTACAGGTATGAAAGCATATTCACTCCAATTCAGGCATATTGTCACAATTCACTCAAGTTTGTTACTTTAGCACTGAGTAACAGACAGAATTAACATTTTTGACATGCAGAACTAAAAAAAGGAAAGTTTTTCAAAAAGTGCATATATTCACTTCAGAAGCTTATAGTCACTTTCAAATGGCCATACAAGCACATTGGACCAAACGGGACCATATATTCATTGCACTGTGATCTGAAGGTGTTATCAGGCCAGAAACACTAATAGATTTCCGTTTTGAGCTTAGAACCTCAAAGAATCGTATTCTCATGAAAGTGCGCATAGCCACAGTTTCAGTGCTCTAACAGGCTTCCTCACAGAGATGGAAGCATATTCACTCCAATTCAGTCATATAATCACAATTCACGCAAGTTTGTCACTTTCCCACTGAGTAACACACAGAATGAACATTTTTTACAAGCAGAACTAAAAAAAAGCAAGTTTATGAAAAAGTGCATATCTTCACTTCAGAGGCTTATATTCACTTTCAAATGGCCATACAAGCACATTGGACCAAACGGTACCATATGTGCATTGCACTGTGATTTGAAGCTGTTTCCAGGCCAGAAACACACACAGATTCACGTTCTGAGCTTATAACCTCAATTAAGCGTGTTTTCATGAAAGTGCGCATAGCCACAGTTTCAGCGCTCAAACGCGCTTCCTTACAGGTATGAAAGCATATTCACTCCAATTCAGGCATATTGTCACAATTCACTCAAGTTTGTTACTTCAGCACTGAGTAACAGACAGAATGAAAATTTTTGACATGCAAAACTAAAAAAAAGAAAGTTTTTGAAAAAGTGCATATCTTCACTTCAGAAGCTTTTATTCACTTTCAAGTGGCCTTACAAGCACATTGGACCCAACGGAAGCATATATGCATTGCACTATGATTTGAAGCTGTTTCCAGGCCAGAAACACACACAGATTCACGTTCTGAGCTTATTACCTCAATTAAGCGTGTTTTCATGAAAGTGCGCATAGCCACAGTTTCAGTGCTCAAACAGGCTTCCTCACAGAGATAGAAGCATATTCACTCCAATTCAGTCATATAATCACAATTCACGCAAGTTTGTCACTTTCCCACTGAGTAACACACAGAATGAACATTTTTTACAAGCAGAACTAAAAAAAAGAAAGTTTATGAAAAAGTGCATATCTTCACTTCAGAGGCTTATATTCACTTTCAAATGGCCATACAAGCACATTGGACCAAACGGAACCATATGTGCATTGCACTGTGATTTGAAGCTGTTTCCAGGCCAGAAAACACACACAGATTCACGTTCTGAGCTGGAAACCTCAAAGAAGCGTGTTTTCATGAAAGTGCGTAGAGACACAGTTTCAGCGCTCTAACGCGCTTCCTTACAGGTATGAAAGCATATTCACTCCAATTCAGTCATTTAGTCACAATTCACTCAAGTTGGTCGCTTTTCCCACTGCGAGTAACACACAGAATGAACATTTTTGACATGCAAAACTAAAAAAAGAAAGTTTTTGAAAAAGTGCATATCTTCATTTCATAAGCTTATATTCACTTTCAAATGGCCATACAAGCACATTGGACCAAACTGAACCTTATATTCATTGCACTGTGATTTGAAGCTGTTTCCAGGCCAGAAACACACCCAGATTCACGTTCTGAATTTATAACCTCAATGAAGCGTGTTTTCATGAAAGTGCGTATAGCCACAGTTTCAATGCTCTAACAGGCTTCCTCACAGACATAGAAGCATATTTACTCCAATTCAGTCATATAATCACAATTCACGCAAGTTTGTCACTTTCCCACTGAGTAACACACAGAATGAACATTTTATAAAAGCAGAACTAAAAAAAAAGAAAGTTTATGAAAAAGTGCATATCTTCACTTCAGAGGCTTATATTCACTTTCAAATGGCCATACAAGCACATTGGACCAAAGGGAACCATATGTGCATTGCACTGTGATTTGAAGCTGTTTCCAGGCCAGAAAACACACACAGATTCACGTTCTGAGGTGGAAACCTCAAAGAAGCGTGTTTTCATGAAAGTGCGTAGAGACACAGTTTCAGCACTCTAACGGGCTTCCTTACAGAGATAGAAGCATATTCACTCCAATTCAGTCATTTAGTCACAATTCACTCAAGTTTGTTACTTTAGCATTGAGTAACAGACAGAATGAACATTTTTTACAAGCAGAACTAAAAAAAAAAAGAAAGTTTATGAAAAAGTGCATATCTTCACTTCAGAAGCTTATATTCACTTTCAAATGGCCATACAAGCACATTGGACCAAACGGAACCATATGTGCATTGCACTGTGATTTGAAGCTTTTTCCAGGCCAGAAACACACACAGATTCACGTTCTGAGCTTATAACCTCAATTAAGCGTGTTTTCATGAAAGTGCGCATGGCCACAGTTTCAGTGCTCTAACAGGCTTCCTCACAGAAATAGAAGCATATTCACTCCAATTCAGTCATATAATCTCAATTCACGCAAGTTTGTCACTTTCCCACAGAGTAACACACAGAATGAACATTTTTTACAAGCAGAACTAAAAAAACAGAAAGTTTATGAAAAAGTGCATATCTTCACTTCAGAAGCCTATATTCACTTTCAAATGGCCATACATGCACATTGGACCAAACGGAACCATATATTCATTGCACTGTGATTTGAAGCTGTTTCCAGGCCAGAAAACACAAACAGATTCACGTTCTGAGTTGGAAACCTCAAAGAAGCGTGTGTAAGAATCTCATTCCTGTGCTAATCTACTCAAGTCGCAAACCCTGCAAATCAGACACATCCGTTGGCCAAATGGTCAGGATCCACTTATCATAAGTACATTACACTTGGTAATTTCTGACAACAACTTGTCGCACCTACCTGGCATAGCCATCAATTATCGTGTCGCGGCCGGGAGTGAGCAATTGGAGAGCTATTTCATCCAAAGAGACTGCCATCAACTATCTTGTCTAAGTAATTAATGCAATAAAAATGTCTGGCCAACTTCAAAGAGTTTTTCATGTATAAGAAATGTACGTTGGGGAGGCTCGGGGTTCACTTTTGACTCCGCTGAACCCAGAGTACGTTACCCGTATTTCTGTTCACTGCCGTTTTTACTGGAAATAAACACCATTTTTCATTCGAAGATTGGATTGTCCCTTCTTTCGTTCTTTTTTTTCTTACACGTGTTTTCATGAAAGTGCGTATAGCCACAGTTTCAGCGCTCTAACGGGCTTCCTTACAGAGATAGAAGCATATTAACTCCAATTCAGTCATTTAGTCACAATTCACTCAAGTTTGTCGCGTTCCCACTGCGAGTAACACACAGAATGAAAATTTTTGACAAGCAAAACTAAAAAAAGAAAGTTTTTGAAAAACTGCTTATCTTCACTTTGGAAGCTTATATTCACTTTCAAATGGCCATACAAGCACATTGGACCAAACTGAACCATGTATGCATTGCACTGTGATTTGAAGCTCTTTCCAGGCCAGAAACACACCCAGATTCACGTTCTGAGCTTATAACCTCAATGAAGCGTGTTTTCATGAAAGTGCGTATAGCCACAGTTTCAGCGCTCAAACGCGCTTCCTTACAGGTATGAAAGCATATTCACTCCAATTCAGGCATATTGTCACAATTCACTCAAGTTTGTTACTTCAGCACTGAGTAACAGACAGAATGAACATTTTTGACATGCAAAACTAAAAAAAAGAAAGTTTTTGAAAAAGTGCATATCTTCACTTCAGAAGCTTTTATTCACTTTCAAGTGGCCATACAAGCACATTGGACCAAACGGAAGCATATATGCATTGCACTATGATTTGAAGCTTTTTCCAGGCCAGAAACACACACAGATTCACGTTCTGAGCTTATAACCTCAATGAAGCGTGTTTTCATGAAAGTGCGTAGAGACACAGTTTCAGCGCTCTAACGGGCTTCCTTACAGGTATGAAAGCATATTCACTCCAATTCAGGCATATTGTCACAATTCACTCAAGTTTTTTACTTTAGCACTGAGTAACAGACAGAATTAACATTTTTGACATGCAGAACCAAAAAAAAGAAAGTTTTTGAAAAAGTGCATATCTTCACTTCAGAAGCTTATAGTCACTTTCAAATGGCCATACAAGCACATTGGACCAAACGGTACCATATATTCATTGCACTGTGATCTGAAGGTGTTATCAGGCCAGAAACACATATAGATTTGCGTTTTGAGCTTAGAACCTCAAAGAATCGTATTCTCATGAAAGTGCGCATAGCCACAGTTTCAGTGCTCTAACAGGCTTCCTCACAGAGATAGGAGCATATTTACTCCAATTCAGTCAGATAATCACAATTCACGCAAGTTTGTCACTTTCCCACTGAGTAACACACAGAATGAACATTTTTTACAAGCAGAACTAAAAAAAAGAAAGTTTATGAAAAAGTGCATATCTTCTCTTCAGAGGCTTATATTCCATTTCAAATGGCCATACAAGCACATTGGACCAAAAGGAACCATGTGTGCATTGCACTGTGATTTGAAGCTGTTTCCAGGCCAGAAAACACACACAGATTCACGTTCTGAGCTGGAAACCTCAAAGAAGCGTGTTTTCATGAAAGTGCGTAGAGACACAGTTTCAGCGCTCTAACGGGCTTCCTTACAGATATAGAAGCATATTCACTCCAATTCAGTCATTTAGTCACAATTCACTCAAGTTTATCGCTTTCCCATTGCGAGTAACACACAGAATGAAAATTTTTGACATGCAAAACTAAAAAAAGAAAGTTTTTGAAAAACTGCATATCTTCACTTCGGAAGCTTATATTCACTTTCAAATGGCCATACAAGCACATTGGACCAAACTGAACCATGTATGCATTGCACTGTGATTTGAAGCTCTTTCCAGGCCAGAAACACACCCAGATTCACGTTCTGAGCTAATAACCTCAATGAAGCGAGTTTTCATGAAAGTGCGTATAGCCACAGTTTCAGCGCTCAAACGCGCTTCCTTACAGGTATGAAAGCATATTCACTCCAATTCAGGCATATTGTCACAATTCACTCAAGTTTGTTACTTCAGCACTGAGTAACAGACAGAATGAACATTTTTGACATGCAAAACTAAAAAAAAGAAAGTTTTTGAAAAAGTGCATATCTTCACTTCAGAAGCTTTTATTCACTTTCAAGTGGCCATACAAGCACATTGGACCAAACGGAAGCATATATGCATTGCACTATGATTTGAAGCTTTTTCCAGGCCAGAAACACACACAGATTCACGTTCTGAGCTTATAACCTCAATGAAGCGTGTTTTCTTGAAAGTGCGTAGAGACACAGTTTCAGCGCTCTAACGGGCTTCCAGACAGGTATGAAAGCATATTCACTCCAATTCAGGCATATTGTCACAATTCACTCAAGTTTTTTACTTTAGCACTGAGTAACAGACAGAATGAACATTTTTGATATGCAAAACTAAAAAAAGAAAGTTTTTGAAAACTGCATATCTTCACTTTAGAAGCTTATATTCACTTTCAAATGGCCATACAAGCACATTGGACCAAACTGAACCATATATGCATTGCACTGTGATTTGAAGCTGTTTCCATGCCAGAAACACACCCAGATTCACGTTCTGAGCTTAAAACCTCAAAGAAGCGTGATTTCATGAAAGTGCGTATAGCAACAGTTTCAGCGCTCTAACAGGCTTCCTTACAGAGATAGAAGCATATTTACTCCAATTCAGTCATATAATCACAATTCACGCAAGTTTGTCGCTTTCCCACTGCGAGTAACACACAGAATGAACATTTTTGACATGCAAAACGAAAAAAAAGAAAGTTTTTGAAAAAGTGCATATCTTCACTTCAGAGGCTTATATTCACTTTCAAATGGCCATACAAGCACATTGGACCAAATGGTACCATATATTGATTGCACTGTGATTTGAAGCTGTTTCCAGGGCAGAAACACAAATAGATTTGCGTTCTGAGCTTAGAACCTCAAAGAATCGTATTCTCATGAAAGTGCGCATAGCCACAGTTTCAGTGCTCTAACAGGCTTCCTTAGAGATAGAAGCATATTCACTCCAATTCAGTCATATAATCACAATTCACGCAAGTTTGTCACTTTCCCACTGAGTAACACACAGAATGAACATTTTTTAGAAGCAGAACTAAAAAAAAGAAAGTTTATGAAAAATTGCATATCTTCACTTCAGAAGCTTATATTCACTTTCAAATGGCCATACAAGCACATTGGACCAAACGGAACCATATGTGCATTGCACTGTGATTTGAAGCTGTTTCCAGGCCAGAAAACACACACAGATTCATGTTCTGAGCTGGAAACCTCAAAGAAGCGTGTTTTCATGAAAGTGCGTAGAGACACAGTTTCAGCGCTCTAACGCGCTTCCTTACAGGTATGAAAGCATATTCACTCCAATTCAGGCATATTGTCACAATTCACTCAAGTTTGTTACTTTAGCACTGAGTCACAGACAGAATGAACCTTTTTGACATGCAGAACTAAAAAAGAAAGTTTATGAAAAAGTGCATATCTTCACTTCAGAAGCTCACATTCACTTCCAAATGGCCAAACAATCACATTGGACCAAACGGAACCATATGTGCATTGCACTGTGATTAGAAGCTGTTTCCAGGCCAGAAAACACACACAGATTCACGTTCTGAGCTGGAAACCTCAAAGAAGCGTGTTTTCATGAAAGTGCGTTGAGACACAGTTTCAGCGCTCTAACGCGCTTCCTTACAGGTATGAAAGCATATTCACTCCAATTCAGGCATATTGTCACAATTCACTCAAGTTTGTTATTTTAGCACTGAGTAACAGACAGAATGAACATTTTTGACATGCAGAACGAAAAAAAAGAAAGTTTTTGAAAAAGTGCATATCTTCACTTCAGAAGCTTATATTCACTTTCAAATGGCCATACAAGCACATTGGACCAAATGGTACCATATATTGATTGCACTGTGATTTGAAACTGTTTCCAGGCCAGAAACACAAATAGATTTGCGTTCAGAGCTTAGAACCTCAAAGAATCGTATTCTCATGAAAGTGCGCAAAGCCACAGTTTCAGTGCTCTAACAGGCTTCCTTAGATATAGAAGCATATTCACTCCAATTCAGTCATATAATCACAATTAACGCAAGTTTGTCACTTTCCCACTGAGTAACACACAGAATGAACATTTTTTACAAGCAGAACTAAAAAAAAAAAAGTTTATGAAAAAGTGCATATCTTCACTTCAGAGGCTTATATTCACTTTCAAATGGCCTTACAAGCACGTTGGACCAAACGGAACCATATGTGCATTGCACTGTGATTTGAAGCTGTTTCCAGGCCAGAAACACACACAGATTCACGTTCTGAGCTTATAACCTCAATTAAGCGTGTTTTCATGAAAGTGCGCATAGCCACAGTTTCAGCGCTCAAACGCGCTTCCTTACAGGTATGAAAGCATATTCACTCCAATTCAGGCATATTGTCACAATTCACTCAAGTTTGTTACTTTAGCACTGAGTCACAGACAGAATGAACATTTTTGACATGCAGAACTAAAAAAGAAAGTTTATGAAAAAGTGCATATCTTCACTTCAGAAGCTCACATTCACTTCCAAATGGCCAAACAATCACATTGGACCAAACGGAACCATATGTGCATTGCACTGTGATTAGAAGCTGTTTCCAGGCCAGAAAACACACACAGATTCACGTTCTGAGCTGGAAACCTCAAAGAAGCGTGTTTTCATGAAAGTGCGTTGAGACACAGTTTCAGCGCTCTAACGCGCTTCCTTACAGGTATGAAAGCATATTCACTCCAATTCAGGCATATTGTCACAATTCACTCAAGTTTGTTATTTTAGCACTGAGTAACAGACAGAATGAACATTTTTGACATGCAGAACGAAAAAAAAGAAAGTTTTTGAAAAAGTGCATATCTTCACTTCAGAAGCTTATATTCACTTTCAAATGGCCATACAAGCACATTGGACCAAATGGTACCATATATTGATTGCACTGTGATTTGAAACTGTTTCCAGGCCAGAAACACAAATAGATTTGCGTTCAGAGCTTAGAACCTCAAAGAATCGTATTCTCATGAAAGTGCGCAAAGCCACAGTTTCAGTGCTCTAACAGGCTTCCTTAGATATAGAAGCATATTCACTCCAATTCAGTCATATAATCACAATTAACGCAAGTTTGTCACTTTCCCACTGAGTAACACACAGAATGAACATTTTTTACAAGCAGAACTAAAAAAAAAAAAGTTTATGAAAAAGTGCATATCTTCACTTCAGAGGCTTATATTCACTTTCAAATGGCCTTACAAGCACGTTGGACCAAACGGAACCATATGTGCATTGCACTGTGATTTGAAGCTGTTTCCAGGCCAGAAACACACACAGATTCACGTTCTGAGCTTATAACCTCAATTAAGCGTGTTTTCATGAAAGTGCGCATAGCCACAGTTTCAGCGCTCAAACGCGCTTCCTTACAGGTATGAAAGCATATTCACTCCAATTCAGGCATATTGTCACAATTCACTCAAGTTTGTTATTTTAGCACTGAGTAACAGACAGAATGAACATTTTTGACATGCAGAACGAAAAAAAAGAAAGTTTTTGAAAAAGTACATATCTTCACTTCAGAAGCTTATATTCACTTTCAAATGGCCATACAAGCACATTGGACCAAACGGTACCATATATGCATTGCACTGACATTTGAAGCTGTTTCTAGGCCAGACACACACACAGATTCACGTTCTGAGCTTAAAACCTCAAAGAAGCGTGATTTCATGAAAGTGCGTATAGCAACAGTTTCAGCGCTATAACAGGCTTCCTTACAGAGATAGAAGCATATTCACTCAAATTCAGTCATGTAGTCACAATTCACCAGTTTGTCGCTTTCTCATTGTGAGTAACACACAGAATGAACATTTTTGACATGCAGAACGAAAAAAAGAAAGTTTTTGAAAAAGTGCATATCTTCACTTCAGAAGCTTATATTCACTTTCAAATGGCCATACAAGCACATTGGACCAAATGGTACCATATATTGATTGCACTGTGATTTGAAGCTGTTTCCAGGGCAGAAACACAAATAGATTTGCGTTCTGAGCTTAGAACCTCAAAGAATCGTATTCTCATGAAAGTGCGCATAGCCACAGTTTCAGTGCTCGAACAGGCTTCCTTAGAGAGATCGAAGCATATTCACTCCAATTCAGTCATATAATCACAATTCACGCAAGTTTGTCACTTTCCCACTGAGTAACACACAGAATGAACATTTTTTAGAAGCAGAACTAAAAAAAAGAAAGTTTATGAAAAATTGCATTTCTTCACTTCAGAAGCTTATATTCACTTTCAAATGGCCATACAAGCACATTGGACCAAACGGAACCATATGTGCATTGCACTGTGATTTGAAGCTGTTTCCAGGCCAGAAAACACACACAGATTCATGTTCTGAGCTGGAAACCTCAAAGAAGCGTGTTTTCATGAAAGTGCGTAGAGACACAGTTTCAGCGCTCTAACGCGCTTCCTTACAGGTATGAAAGCATATTCACTCCAATTCAGGCATATTGTCACAATTCACTCAAGTTTGTTACTTTAGCACTGAGTCACAGACAGAATGAACCTTTTTGACATGCAGAACTAAAAAAGAAAGTTTATGAAAAAGTGCATATCTTCACTTCAGAAGCTCACATTCACTTCCAAATGGCCAAACAATCACATTGGACCAAACGGAACCATATGTGCATTGCACTGTGATTAGAGGCTGTTTCCAGGCCAGAAAACACACACAGATTCACGTTCTGAGCTGGAAACCTCAAAGAAGCGTGTTTTCATGAAAGTGCGTTGAGACACAGTTTCAGCGCTCTAACGCGCTTCCTTACAGGTATGAAAGCATATTCACTCCAATTCAGGCATATTGTCACAATTCACTCAAGTTTGTTATTTTAGCACTGAGTAACAGACAGAATGAACATTTTTGACATGCAGAACGAAAAAAAAGAAAGTTTTTGAAAAAGTGCATATCTTCACTTCAGAAGCTTATATTCACTTTCAAATGGCCATACAAGCACATTGGACCAAATGGTACCATATATTGATTGCACTGTGATTTGAAACTGTTTCCAGGCCAGAAACACAAATAGATTTGCGTTCAGAGCTTAGAACCTCAAAGAATCGTATTCTCATGAAAGTGCGCAAAGCCACAGTTTCAGTGCTCTAACAGGCTTCCTTAGAGATAGAAGCATATTCACTCCAATTCAGTCATATAATCACAATTAACGCAAGTTTGTCACTTTCCCACTGAGTAACACACAGAATGAACATTTTTTACAAGCAGAACTAAAAAAAAAAAAGTTTATGAAAAAGTGCATATCTTCACTTCAGAGGCTTATATTCACTTTCAAATGGCCTTACAAGCACATTGGAGCAAACGGAACCATATGTGCATTGCACTGTGATTTGAAGCTGTTTCCAGGCCAGAAACACACACAGATTCACGTTCTGAGCTTATAACCTCAATTAAGCGTGTTTTCATGAAAGTGCGCATAGCCACAGTTTCAGCGCTCAAACGCGCTTCCTTACAGGTATGAAAGCATATTCACTCCAATTCAGGCATATTGTCACAATTCACTCAAGTTTGTTCCTTTAGCACTGAGTAACAGACAGAAAGAACATTTTTGACATGCAGAACGAAAAAAAAGAAAGTTTTTGAAAAAGTGCATATCTTCACTTGAAGCTTAAATTCACTTTCAAATGGCCATACAAGCACATTGGACCAAACGGTACCATATATGCATTGCACTGTCATTTGAGGCTGTTTCCAGGCCAGAAAACACACACAAATTCACGTTCTGAGCTGGAAACCTCAAAGAAGCGTGTTTTCATGAATTGCGTAGAGACACAGTTTCAGCGCTCAAACGCGCTTCCTTACAGGTATGAAAGCATATTCACTCCAATTCAGGCATATAGTCACAATTCACTCAAGTTTGTTATTTTAGCACTGAGTAACAGACAGAATGAAAATTTTTGACATGCAGAACGAAAAAAAGGAAAGTTTTTGAAAAAGTGCATATCTTCACTTCAGAAGCTCATATTCACTTTCAAATGGCCATGCAAGCACATTGGAACAAACGGTACCATATATGCATTGCACTGACATTTGAAGCTGTTTCTAGGCCAGACACACACACAGATTCACGTTCTGAGCTTAAAACCTCAAAGAAGCGTGATTTCATGAAAGTGCGTATAGCAACAGTTTCAGCGCTATAACAGGCTTCCTTACAGAGATAGAAGCATATTCACTCAAATTCAGTCATGTAGTCACAATTCACCAGTTTGTCGCTTTCTCATTGTGAGTAACACACAGAATGAACATTTTTGACATGCAGAACGAAAAAAAAGAAAGTTTTTGAAAAAGTGCATATCTTCACTTCAGAAGCTTATATTCACTTTCAAATGGCCATACAAGCACATTGGACCAAATGGTACCATATATTGATTGCACTGTGATTTGAAGCTGTTTCCAGGGCAGAAACACAAATAGATTTGCGTTCTGAGCTTAGAACCTCAAAGAATCGTATTCTCATGAAAGTGCGCATAGCCACAGTTTCAGTGCTCTAACAGGCTTCCTTAGAGATAGAAGCATATTCACTCCAATTCAGTCATATAATCACAATTCACGCAAGTTTGTCACTTTCCCACTGAGTAACACACAGAATGAACATTTTTTAGAAGCAGAACTAAAAAAAAGAAAGTTTATGAAAAATTGCATATCTTCACTTCAGAAGCTTATATTCACTTTCAAATGGCCATACAAGCACATTGGACCAAACGGAACCATATGTGCATTGCACTGTGATTTGAAGCTGTTTCCAGGCCAGAAAACACACACAGATTCATGTTCTGAGCTGGAAACCTCAAAGAAGCGTGTTTTCATGAAAGTGCGTAGAGACACAGTTTCAGCGCTCTAACGCGCTTCCTTACAGGTATGAAAGCATATTCACTCCAATTCAGGCATATTGTCACAATTCACTCAAGTTTGTTACTTTAGCACTGAGTCACAGACAGAATGAACCTTTTTGACATGCAGAACTAAAAAAGAAAGTTTATGAAAAAGTGCATATCTTCACTTCAGAAGCTCACATTCACTTCCAAATGGCCAAACAATCACATTGGACCAAACGGAACCATATGTGCATTGCACTGTGATTAGAAGCTGTTTCCAGGCCAGAAAACACACACAGATTCACGTTCTGAGCTGGAAACCTCAAAGAAGCGTGTTTTCATGAAAGTGCGTTGAGACACAGTTTCAGCGCTCTAACGCGCTTCCTTACAGGTATGAAAGCATATTCACTCCAATTCAGGCATATTGTCACAATTCACTCAAGTTTGTTATTTTAGCACTGAGTAACAGACAGAATGAACATTTTTGACATGCAGAACGAAAAAAAAGAAAGTTTTTGAAAAAGTGCATATCTTCACTTCAGAAGCTTATATTCACTTTCAAATGGCCATACAAGCACATTGGACCAAATGGTACCATATATTGATTGCACTGTGATTTGAAACTGTTTCCAGGCCAGAAACACAAATAGATTTGCGTTCAGAGCTTAGAACCTCAAAGAATCGTATTCTCATGAAAGTGCGCAAAGCCACAGTTTCAGTGCTCTAACAGGCTTCCTTAGAGATAGAAGCATATTCACTCCAATTCAGTCATATAATCACAATTAACGCAAGTTTGTCACTTTCCCACTGAGTAACACACAGAATGAACATTTTTTACAAGCAGAACTAAAAAAAAAAAAGTTTATGAAAAAGTGCATATCTTCACTTCAGAGGCTTATATTCACTTTCAAATGGCCTTACAAGCACATTGGACCAAACGGAACCATATGTGCATTGCACTGTGATTTGAAGCTGTTTCCAGGCCAGAAACACACACAGATTCACGTTCTGAGCTTATAACCTCAATTAAGCGTGTTTTCATGAAAGTGCGCATAGCCACAGTTTCAGCGCTCAAACGCGCTTCCTTACAGGTATGAAAGCATATTCACTCCAATTCAGGCATATTGTCACAATTCACTCAAGTTTGTTATTTTAGCACTGAGTAACAGACAGAATGAACATTTTTGACATGCAGAACGAAAAAAAAGAAAGTTTTTGAAAAAGTGCATATCTTCACTTCAGAAGCTTATATTCACTTTCAAATGGCCATACAAGCACATTGGACCAAACGGTACCATATATGCATTGCACTGACATTTGAAGCTGTTTCTAGGCAGGAAACACACACAGATTCACGTTCTGAGCTTAAAACCTCAAAGAAGCGTGATTTCATGAAAGTGCGTATAGCAACAGTTTCAGCGCTCTAACAGGCTTCCTTACAGAGATAGAAGCATATTCACTCAAATTCAGTCATGTAGTCACAATTCACCAGTTTGTCGCTTTCTCATTGTGAGTAACACACAGAATGAACATTTTTGACATGCAGAACGAAAAAAAAGAAAGTTTTTGAAAAAGTGCATATCTTCACTTCAGAAGCTTATATTCACTTTCAAATGGCCATACAAGCACATTGGACCAAATGGTACCATATATTGATTGCACTGTGATTTGAAGCTGTTTCCAGGGCAGAAACACAAATAGATTTGCGTTCTGAGCTTAGAACCTCAAAGAATCGTATTCTCATGAAAGTGCGCATAGCCACAGTTTCAGTGCTCTAACAGGCTTCCTTAGAGATAGAAGCATATTCACTCCAATTCAGTCATATAATCACAATTCACGCAAGTTTGTCACTTTCCCACTGAGTAACACACAGAATGAACATTTTTTAGAAGCAGAACTAAAAAAAAGAAAGTTTATGAAAAATTGCATTTCTTCACTTCAGAAGCTTATATTCACTTTCAAATGGCCATACAAGCACATTGGACCAAACGGAACCATATGTGCATTGCACTGTGATTTGAAGCTGTTTCCAGGCCAGAAAACACACACAGATTCATGTTCTGAGCTGGAAACCTCAAAGAAGCGTGTTTTCATGAAAGTGCGTAGAGACACAGTTTCAGCGCTCTAACGCGCTTCCTTACAGGTATGAAAGCATATTCACTCCAATTCAGGCATATTGTCACAATTCACTCAAGTTTGTTACTTTAGCACTGAGTCACAGACAGAATGAACCTTTTTGACATGCAGAACTAAAAAAGAAAGTTTATGAAAAAGTGCATATCTTCACTTCAGAAGCTCACATTCACTTCCAAATGGCCAAACAATCACATTGGACCAAACGGAACCATATGTGCATTGCACTGTGATTAGAAGCTGTTTCCAGGCCAGAAAACACACACAGATTCACGTTCTGAGCTGGAAACCTCAAAGAAGCGTGTTTTCATGAAAGTGCGTTGAGACACAGTTTCAGCGCTCTAACGCGCTTCCTTACAGGTATGAAAGCATATTCACTCCAATTCAGGCATATTGTCACAATTCACTCAAGTTTGTTATTTTAGCACTGAGTAACAGACAGAATGAACATTTTTGACATGCAGAACGAAAAAAAAGAAAGTTTTTGAAAAAGTGCATATCTTCACTTCAGAAGCTTATATTCACTTTCAAATGGCCATACAAGCACATTGGACCAAATGGTACCATATATTGATTGCACTGTGATTTGAAACTGTTTCCAGGCCAGAAACACAAATAAATTTGCGTTTTGAGCTTAGAACCTCAAAGAATCGTATTCTCATGAAAGTGCGCATAGCCACAGTTTCAGTGCTCTAACTGGCTTCCTTAGAGATAGAAGCATATTCACTCCAATTCAGTCATATAATCACAATTCACGCAAGTTTGTCACTTTCCCACTGAGTAACACACAGAATGAACATTTTTTACAAGCAGAACTAAAAATAAAGAAAGTTTATGAAAAAGTGCATATCTTCACTTCAGAGGCTTATATTCACTTTCAAATGGCCATACAAGCACATTGGACCAAACGGAACCATATGTGCATTGCACTGTGATTTGAAGCTGTTTCCAGGCCAGAAACACACACAGATTTACGTTCTGAGCTTATAACCTCAATTAAGCGTGTTTTCATGAAAGTGCGTATAGCCACAGTTTCAGCGCTCAAACGCGCTTCCTTACAGGTATGAAAGCATATTCACTCCAATTCAGGCATATTCTCACAATTCACTCAAGTTTGTTCCTTTAGCACTGAGTAACAGACAGAAAGAACATTTTTGACATGCAGAACGAAAAAAAAGAAAGTTTTTGAAAAAGTGCATATCTTCACTTGAAGCTTAAATTCACTTTCAAATGGCCATACAAGCACATTGGACCAAACGGTACCATATATGCATTGCACTGTCTTTTGAGGCTGTTTCCAGGCCAGAAAACACACACAAATTCACGTTCTGAGCTGGAAACCTCAAAGAAGCGTGTTTTCATGAATTGCGTAGAGACACAGTTTCAGCGCTCAAACGCGCTTCCTTACAGGTATGAAAGCATATTCACTCCAATTCAGGCATATAGTCACAATTCACTCAAGTTTGTTATTTTAGCACTGAGTAACAGACAGAATGAAAATTTTTGACATGCAGAACGAAAAAAAGGAAAGTTTTTGAAAAAGTGCATATCTTCACTTCAGAAGCTCATATTCACTTTCAAATGGCCATGCAAGCACATTGGAACAAACGGTACCATATATGCATTGCACTGACATTTGAAGCTGTTTCTAGGCCAGACACACACAGAGATTCACGTTCTGAGCTTAAAACCTCAAAGAAGCGTGATTTCATGAAAGTGCGTATAGCAACAGTTTCAGCGCTATAACAGGCTTCCTTACAGAGATAGAAGCATACTCACTCAAATTCAGTCATGTAGTCACAATTCACCAGTTTGTCGCTTTCTCATTGTGAGTAACACACAGAATGAACATTTTTGACATGCAGAACGAAAAAAAAGAAAGTTTTTGAAAAAGTGCATATCTTCACTTCAGAAGCTTATATTCACTTTCAAATGGCCATACAAGCACATTGGACCAAATGGTACCATATATTGATTGCACTGTGATTTGAAGCTGTTTCCAGGCCAGAAACACAAATAGATTTGCGTTCTGAGCTTAGAACCTCAAAGAATCGTATTCTCATGAAAGTGCGCATAGCCACAGTTTCAGTGCTCTAACAGGCTTCCTTAGAGATAGAAGCATATTCACTCCAATTCACTCATATAATCACAATTCACGCAAGTTTGTCACTTTCCCACTGAGTAACACACAGAATGAACATTTTTTAGAAGCAGAACTAAAAAAAAGAAAGTTTATGAAAAATTGCATATCTTCACTTCAGAAGCTTATATTCACTTTCAAATGGCCATACAAGCACATTGGACCAAACGGAACCATATGTGCATTGCACTGTGATTTGAAGCTGTTTCCAGGCCAGAAAACACACACAGATTCATGTTCTGAGCTGGAAACCTCAAAGAAGCGTGTTTTCATGAAAGTGCGTAGAGACACAGTTTCAGCGCTCTAACGCGCTTCTTTACAGGTATGAAAGCATATTCACTCCAATTCAGGCATATTGTCACAATTCACTCAAGTTTGTTACTTTAGCACTGAGTCACAGACAGAATGAACCTTTTTGACATGCAGAACTAAAAAAGAAAGTTTATGAAAAAGTGCATATCTTCACTTCAGAAGCTCACATTCACTTCCAAATGGCCAAACAATCACATTGGACCAAACGGAACCATATGTGCATTGCACTGTGATTTGAAGCTGTTTCCAGGCCAGAAAACACACACAGATTCACGTTCTGAGCTGGAAACCTCAAAGAAGCGTGTTTTCATGAAAGTGCGTAGAGACACAGTTTCAGCGCTCTAACGCGCTTCCTTACAGGTATGAAAGCATATTCACTCCAATTCAGGCATATTGTCACAATTCACTCAAGTTTGTTATTTTAGCACTGAGTAACAGACAGAATGAACATTTTTGACATGCAGAACGAAAAAAAAGAAAGTTTTTGAAAAAGTGCATATCTTCACTTCAGAAGCTTATATTCACTTTCAAATGGCCATACAAGCACATTGGACCAAATGGTACCATATATTGATTGCACTGTGATTTGAAACTGTTTCCAGGCCAGAAACACAAATAAATTTGCGTTCTGAGCTTAGAACCTCAAAGAATCGTATTCTCATGAAAGTGCGCATAGCCACAGTTTCAGTGCTCTAACAGGCTTCCTTAGAGATAGAAGCATATTCACTCCAATTCAGTCATATAATCACAATTCACGCAAGTTTGTCACTTTCCCACTGAGTAACACACAGAATGAACATTTTTTACAAGCAGAACTAAAAAAAAAAAAAGTTTATGAAAAAGTGCATATCTTCACTTCAGAGGCTTATATTCACTTTCAAATGGCCATACAAGCACATTGGACCAAACGGAACCATATATGCATTGCACTGTGATTTGAAGCTGTTTCCATGCCAGAAATACACCCAGATTCACGTTCTGAGCTTATGACCTCAATGAAGCGTGTTTTCATGAAAGTGCGTATAGCCACAGTTTCAGCGCTCAAACGCGCTTCCTTACAGGTATGAAAGCATATTCACTCCAATTCAGGCATATTGTCGCAATTCGCTCAAGTTTGTCGCTTTCCCACTGCAAGTAACACACAGAATGAACATTTTTGACATGCAGAACTAAAAAAAACAAAGTTTTTGAAAAAGTGCATATCTTCACTTCAGAGGCTTATATTCACTTTCAAATGGCCATACAAGCACATTGGACCAAACGGTACCATATATGCATTGCACTGACATTTGAAGCTGTTTCTAGGCAGGAAACACACACAGATTCACGTTCTGAGCTTAAAACCTCAAAGAAGCGTGATTTCATGAAAGTGCGTATAGCAACAGTTTCAGCGCTCTAACAGGCTTCCTTACAGAGATAGAAGCATATTTACTCCAATTCAGTCATATAATCACAATTCACGCAAGTTTGTCGCTTTCCCACTGCGAGTAACACACAGAATGAACATTTTTGATATGCAAAACTAAAAAAAGAAAGTTTTTGAAAAAGTGCATATCTTCACTTCAGAAGCTTATATTCACTTTCAAATGGCCATACAAGCACATTGGACCAAATGGTACCATATATTGATTGCACTGTGATTTGAAGCTGTTTCCAGGCCAGAAACACAAATAGATTTGCGTTCTGAGCTTAGAACCTCAAAGAATCGTATTCTCATGAAAGTGCGCATAGCCACAGTTTCAGTGCTCTAACAGGCTTCCTTAGAGATAGAAGCATATTCACTCCAATTCAGTCATATAATCACAATTCACGCAAGTTTGTCACTTTCCCACTGAGTAACACACAGAATGAACATTTTTTAGAAGCAGAACTAAAAAAAAGAAAGTTTATGAAAAATTGCATATCTTCACTTCAGAAGCTTATATTCACTTTCAAATGGCCATACAAGCACATTGGACCAAACGGAACCATATGTGCATTGCACTGTGATTTGAAGCTGTTTCCAGGCCAGAAAACACACACAGATTCATGTTCTGAGCTGGAAACCTCAAAGAAGCGTGTTTTCATGAAAGTGCGTAGAGACACAGTTTCAGCGCTCTAACGCGCTTCCTTACAGGTATGAAAGCATATTCACTCCAATTCAGGCATATTGTCACAATTCACTCAAGTTTGTTACTTTAGCACTGAGTCACAGACAGAATGAACCTTTTTGACATGCAGAACTAAAAAAGAAAGTTTATGAAAAAGTGCATATCTTCACTTCAGAAGCTCACATTCACTTCCAAATGGCCAAACAATCACATTGGACCAAACGGAACCATTTGTGCATTGCACTGTGATTTGAAGCTGTTTCCAGGCCAGAAAACACACACAGATTCACGTTCTGAGCTGGAAACCTCAAAGAAGCGTGTTTTCATGAAAGTGCGTTGAGACACAGTTTCAGCGCTCTAACGCGCTTCCTTACAGGTATGAAAGCATATTCACTCCAATTCAGGCATATTGTCACAATTCACTCAAGTTTGTTATTTTAGCACTGAGTAACAGACAGAATGAACATTTTTGACATGCAGAACGAAAAAAAAGAAAGTTTTTGAAAAAGTGCATATCTTCACTTCAGAAGCTTATATTCACTTTCAAATGGCCATACAAGCACATTGGACCAAATGGTACCATATATTGATTGCACTGTGATTTGAAACTGTTTCCAGGCCAGAAACACAAATAGATTTGCGTTCAGAGCTTAGAACCTCAAAGAATCGTATTCTCATGAAAGTGCGCAAAGCCACAGTTTCAGTGCTCTAACAGGCTTCCTTAGAGATAGAAGCATATTCACTCCAATTCAGTCATATAATCACAATTAACGCAAGTTTGTCACTTTCCCACTGAGTAACACACAGAATGAACATTTTTTACAAGCAGAACTAAAAAAAAAAAAGTTTATGAAAAAGTGCATATCTTCACTTCAGAGGCTTATATTCACTTTCAAATGGCCTTACAAGCACATTGGAGCAAACGGAACCATATGTGCATTGCACTGTGATTTGAAGCTGTTTCCAGGCCAGAAACACACACAGATTCACGTTCTGAGCTTATAACCTCAATTAAGCGTGTTTTCATGAAAGTGCGCATAGCCACAGTTTCAGCGCTCAAACGCGCTTCCTTACAGGTATGAAAGCATATTCACTCCAATTCAGGCATATTGTCACAATTCACTCAAGTTTGTTCCTTTAGCACTGAGTAACAGACAAAATGAACCTTTTTGACATGCAGAACTAAAAAAGAAAGTTTATGAAAAAGTGCATATCTTCACTACAGAAGCTCACATTCACTTCCAAATGGCCAAACAATCACATTGGACCAAACGGAACCATATGTGCATTGCACTGTCATTTGAAGCTGTTTCCAGGCCAGAAAACACACACGGATTCACGTTCTGAGCTGGAAACCTCAAAGAAGCGTGTTTTCATGAAAGTGCGTAGAGACACAGTTTCAGCGCTCTAACGCGCTTCCTTACAGGTATGAAAGCATATTCACTCCAATTCAGGCATATTGTCACAATTCACTCAAGTTTGTTATTTTAGCACTGAGTAACTGACAGAATGAACATTTTTGACATGCAGAACGAAAAAAAAGAAAGTTTTTGAAAAAGTGCATATCTTCACTTCAGAAGCTTAAATTCACTTTCAAATGGCCATACAAGCACATTGGACCAAACGGTACCATATATGCATTGCACTGACATTTGAAGCTGTTTCTAGGCCAGACACACACACAGATTCACGTTCTGAGCTTAAAACCTCAAAGAAGCGTGATTTCATGAAAGTGCTTATAGCAACAGTTTCAGCGCTATAACAGGCTTCCTTACAGAGATAGAAGCATATTCACTCAAATTCTGTCAAGTAGTCACAATTCACCAGTTTGTCGCTTTCTCATTGTGAGTAACACACAGAATGAACATTTTTGACATGCAGAACGAAAAAAAAGAAAGTTTTTGAAAAAGTGCATATCTTCACTTCAGAAGCTTATATTCACTTTCAAATGGCCATACAAGCACATTGGACCAAATGGTACCATATATTGATTGCACTGTGATTTGAAGCTGTTTCCAGGCCAGAAACACAAATAGATTTGCGTTCTGAGCTTAGAACCTCAAAGAATCGTATTCTCATGAAAGTGCGCATAGCCACAGTTTCAGTGCTCTAACAGGCTTCCTTAGAGATAGAAGCATATTCACTCCAATTCAGTCATATAATCACAATTCACGCAAGTTTGTCACTTTCCCACTGAGTAACACACAGAATGAACATTTTTTAGAAGCAGAACTAAAAAAAAGAAAGTTTCTGAAAAATTGCATATCTTCACTTCAGAAGCTTATATTCACTTTCAAATGGCCATACAAGCACATTGGACCAAACGGAACCATATGTGCATTGCATTGTGATTTGAAGCTGTTTCCAGGCCAGAAAACACACACAGATTCACGTTCTGAGCTGGAAACCTCAAAGAAGCGTGTTTTCATGAAAGTGCGAAGAGACACAGTTTCAGCGCTCTAACGCGCTTCCTTACAGGTATGAAAGCATATTCACTCCAATTCAGGCATATAGTCACAATTCACTCAAGTTTGTTATTTTAGCACTGAGTAACAGACAGAATGAAAATTTTTGACATGCAGAACGAAAAAAAGGAAAGTTTTTGAAAAAGTGCATATCTTCACTTCAGAAGCTCATATTCACTTTCAAATGGCCATGCAAGCACATTGGAACAAACGGGACCATATATGCATTGCACTGACATTTGAAGCTGTTTCTAGGCCAGACACACACACAGATTCACGTTCTGAGCTTAAAACCTCAAAGAAGCGTGATTTCATGAAAGTGCGTATAGCAACAGTTTCAGCGCTATAACAGGCTTCCTTACAGAGATAGAAGCATATTCACTCAAATTCAGTCATGTAGTCACAATTCACCAGTTTGTCGCTTTCTCATTATGAGTAACACACAGAATGAACATTTTTGACATGCAGAACGAAAAAAAAGAAAGTTTTTTAAAAAGTGCATATCTTCACTTCAGAAGCTTATATTCACTTTCAAATGGCCATACAAGCACATTGGACCAAATGGTACCATATATTGATTGCACTGTGATTTGAAGCTGTTTCCAGGCCAGAAACACAAATAGATTTGCGTTCTGAGCTTAGAACCTCAAAGAATCGTATTCTCATGAAAGTGCGCATAGCCACAGTTTCAGTGCTCTAACAGGCTTCCTTAGAGATAGAAGCATATTCACTCCAATTCAGTCATATAATCACAATTCACGCAAGTTTGTCACTTTCCCACTGAGTAACACACAGAATGAACATTTTTTACAAGCAGAACTAAAAAAAAGAAAGTTTTTGAAAAAGTGCATATCTTCACTTCAGAAGCTTATATTCACTTTCAAATGGCCATACAAGCACATTGGACCAAACGGAACCATATGTGCATTGCACTGTGATTTGAAGCTGTTTCCAGGCCAGAAAACACACACAGATTCACGTTCTGAGCTGGAAACCTCAAAGAAGCGTGTTTTCATGAAAGTGCGTCGAGACAGTTTCAGCGCTCTAACGCGCTTCCTTACAGGTATGAAAGCATATTCACTCCAATTCAGGCATATTGTCACAATTCACTCAAGTTTGTTACTTTAGCACTGAGTCACAGACAAAATGAACCTTTTTGACATGCAGAACTAAAAAAGAAAGTTTATGAAAAAGTGCATATCTTCACTTCAGAAGCTTACATTCACTTCCAAATGGCCAAACAATCACATTGGACCAAACGGAACCATATGTGCATTGCACTGTCATTTGAAGCTGTTTCCAGGCCAGAAAACACACACGGATTCACGTTCTGAGCTGGAAACCTCAAAGAAGCGTGTTTTCATGAAAGTGCGTAGAGACACAGTTTCAGCGCTCTAACGCGCTTCTTTACAGGTATGAAAGCATATTCACTCCAATTCAGGCATATTGTCACAATTCACTCAAGTTTGTTATTTTAGCACTGAGTAACTGACAGAATGAACATTTTTGACATGCAGAACGAAAAAAAAGAAAGTTTTTGAAAAAGTGCATATCTTCACTTCAGAAGCTTAAATTCACTTTCAAATGGCCATACAAGCACATTGGACCAAACGGTACCATATATGCATTGCACTGACATTTGAAGCTGTTTCTAGGCCAGACACACACACAGATTCACGTTCTGAGCTTAAAACCTCAAAGAAGCGTGATTTCATGAAAGTGCGTATAGCAACAGTTTCAGCGCTATAACAGGCTTCCTTACAGAGATAGAAGCATATTCACTCAAATTCTGTCATGTAGTCACAATTCACCAGTTTGTCGCTTTCTCATTGTGAGTAACACACAGAATGAACATTTTTGACATGCAGAACGAAAAAAAAGAAAGTTTTTGAAAAAGTGCATATCTTCACTTCAGAAGCTTATATTCACTTTCAAATGGCCATACAAGCACATTGGACCAAACGGAACCATATGTGCATTGCACTGTGATTTGAAGCTGTTTCCAGGCCAGAAACCACACACAGATTCAAGTTCTGAGCTGGAAACCTCAAAGAAGCGTGTTTTCATGAAAGTGCGTAGAGACACAGTTTCAGCGCTCTAACGCGCTTCCTTACAGGTATGAAAGCATATTCACTCCAATTCAGGCATATTGTCACAATTCACTCAAGTTTGTTACTTTAGCACTGAGTCACAGACAGAATGAACCTTTTTGACATGCAGAACTAAAAAAGAAAGTTTAAGAAAAAGTGCATATCTTCACTTCAGAAGCTTATATTCACTTTCAAATGGCCATACAAGCACATTGGACCAAACGGAACCATATGTGCATTGCACTGTGATTTGAAACTGTTTCCAGGCCAGAAACACAAATAGATTTACTTCAGAGCTTCGAACCTCAAAGAATCGTATTCTCATGAAAGTGCGCATAGCCACAGTTTCAGTGCTCTAACAGGCTTCCTTAGAGATAGAAGCATATTCACTCCAATTCAGTCATATAATCACAATTCACGCAAGTTTGTCACTTTCCCACTGAGTAACACACAGAATGAACATTTTTTACAAGCAGAACTAAAAAAAAAAAAGTTTATGAAAAAGTGCATATCTTCACTTCAGAGGCTTATATTCACTTTCAAATGGCCTTACAAGCACATTGGACCAAACGGAACCATATGTGCATTGCACTGTGATTTGAAACTGTTTCCAGGCCAGAAACACACACAGATTCACGTTCTGAGCTTATAACCTCAATTAAGCGTGTTTTCATGAAAGTGCGTATAGCCACAGTTTCAGCGCTCAAACGCGCTTCCTTACAGGTATGAAAGCATATTCACTCCAATTCAGGCATATTGTCACAATTCACTCAAGTTTGTTCCTTTAGCACTGAGTAACAGACAGAAAGAACATTTTTGACATGCAGAACGAAAAAAAAGTAAGTTTTTGAAAAAGTGCATATCTTCACTTGAAGCTTAAATTCACTTTCAAATGGCCATACAAGCACATTGGACCAAACGTAACATATATGCATTGCACTGTCATTTGAGGCTGTTTCCAGGCCAGAAAACACACACAAATTCACGTTCTGAGCTGGAAACCTCAAAGAAGCGTGTTTTCATGAATTGCGTAGAGACACAGTTTCAGCGCTCAAACGCGCTTCCTTACAGGTATGAAAGCATATTCACTCCAATTCAGGCATATAGTCACAATTCACTCAAGTTTGTTATTTTAGCACTGAGTAACAGACAGAATGAAAATTTTTGACATGCAGAACGAAAAAAAGGAAAGTTTTTGAAAAAGTGCATATCTTCACTTCAGAAGCTCATATTCACTTTCACATGGCCATGCAAGCACATTGGAACAAAAGGTACCATATATGCAATGCACTGACATTTGAAGCTGTTTCTAGGCCAGACACACACACAGATTCACGTTCTGAGCTTAAAACCTCAAAGAAGCGTGATTTCATGAAAGTGCGTATAGCAACAGTTTCAGCGCTATAACAGGCTTCCTTACAGAGATAGAAGCATATTCACTCAAATTCAGTCATGTAGTCACAATTCACCAGTTTGTCGCTTTCTCATTGTGAGTAACACACAGAATGAACATTTTTGACATGCAGAACGAAAAAACAGAAAGTTTTTGAAAAAGTGCATATCTTCACTTCAGAAGCTTATATTCACTTTCAAATGGCCATACAAGCACATTGGACCAAATGGTACCATATATTGATTGCACTGTGATTTGAAGCTGTTTCCAGGCCAGAAAAACAAATAGATTTGCGTTCTGAGCTTAGAACCTCAAAGAATCGTATTCTCATGAAAGTGCGCATAGCCACAGTTTCAGTGCTCTAACAGGCTTCCTTAGAGATAGAAGCATATTCACTCCAATTCAGTCATATAATCACAATTAACGCAAGTTTGTCACTTTCCCACTGAGTAACACACAGAATGAACATTTTTTAGAAGCAGAACTAAAAAAAAGAAAGTTTATGAAAAATTGCATATCTTCACTTCAGAAGCTTATATTCACTTTCAAATGGCCATACAAGCACATTGGACCAAACGGAACCATATGCGCATTGCACTGTGATTTGAAGCTGTTTCCAGGCCAGAAAACACACACAGATTCACGTTCTGAGCTGGAAACCTCAAAGAAGCGTGTTTTCATGAAAGTGCGTAGAGACACAGTTTCAGCGCTCTAACGCGCTTCCTTACAGGTATAAAAGCATATTCACTCCAATTCAGGCATATTGTCACAATTCACTCAAGTTTGTTATTTTAGCACTGAGTCACAGACAGAATGAACCTTTTTGACATGCAGAACTAAAAAAGAAAGTTTATGAAAAAGTGCATATCTTCACTTCAGAAGCTCACATTCACTTCCAAATGGCCAAACAATCACATTGGACCAAACGGAACCATATGTGCATTGCACTGTGATTTGAAGCTGTTTCCAGGCCAGAAAACACACACAGATTCACGTTCTGAGCTGGAAACCTCAAAGAAGCGTGTTTTCATGAAAGTGCGTAGAGACACAGTTTCAGCGCTCTAACGCGCTTCCTTACAGGTATGAAAGCATATTCACTCCAATTCAGGCATATTGTCACAATTCACTCAAGTTTGGTATTTTAGCACTGAGTAACAGACAGAATGAACATTTTTGACATGCAGAACGAAAAAAAAGAAAGTTTTTGAAAAAGTGCATATCTTCACTTCAGAAGCTTATATTCACTTTCAAATGGCCATACAAGCACATTGGACCAAATGGTTCCATATATTGATTGCACTGTGATTTGAAACTGTTTCCAGGCCAGAAACACAAATAGATTTGCGTTCAGAGCTTAGAACCTCAAAGAATCGTATTCTCATGAAAGTGCGCATAGCCACAGTTTCAGTGCTCTAACAGGCTTCCTTAGAGATAGAAGCATATTCACTCCAATTCAGTCATATAATCACAATTCACGCAAGTTTGTCACTTTCCCACTGAGTAACACACAGAATGAACATTTTTTACAAGCAGAACTAAAAAAAAAAGAAAGTTTATGAAAAAGTGCATATCTTCACTTGAAGCTTAAATTCACTTTCAAATGGCCATACAAGCACATTGGACCAAACAGTACTATATATGCATTGCACTGTCATTTGAGGCTGTTTCTCGGCCAGAAACACACACAGATTCACGTTCTGAGCTTAAAACCTCAAAGAAGCGTGTTTTCATGAAAGTGCGTATAGCAACAGTTTCAGCGCTCAAACGCGCTTCCTTACAGGTATGAAAGCATATTCACTCCAATTCAGGCATATTGTCACAATTCACTCAAGTTTGTTACTTTAGCACTGAGTCACAGACAGAATGAACCTTTTTGACATGCAGAACTAAAAAAGAAAGTTTATGAAAAAGTGCATATCTTCACTTCAGAAGCTCACATTCACTTCCAAATGGCCAAACAATCACATTGGACCAAACGGTACCATATATGCATTGCCCTGCCATTTGAAGCTGTTTCCAGGCCAGGAATCACACACAGATTCACGTTCTGAGTTTAAAACCTCAAAGAAGCGTGTTTTCATGAAAGTGAAGATAGCCACAGTTTCAGCGCTCTAACAGGCTTCCTGACAGAGATAGAAGCATATTCACTCCAATTCAGTCATGTAGACACAATTAACCGAGGTTTGTCGCTTTCTCATTGTGAGTAACACACAGAATGAACATTTTTTACAAGCAGAACTAAAAAAAAGAAAGTTTATGAAAAATTGCATATCTTCACTTCAGAAGCTTATATTCACTTTCAAATGGCCATACAAGCACATTGGACCAAACTGAACCATATATGCATTGCACTGTGATTTTAAGCTGTTTCCAGGCCAGAAACACACCCAGATTCACGTTCTGAGCTTATAACCTCAATGAAGCGTGTTTTCATGAAAGTCCGTATAGCCACAGTTTCAGCGCTCAAACGCGCTTCCTTACAGGTATGAAAGCATATTCACTCCAATTCAGGCATATAGTCACAATTCGCTCAAGTTTGTTATTTTAGCACTGAGTAACAGACAGAATGAAAATTTTTGACATGCAGAACGAAAAAAAGGAAAGTTTTTGAAAAAGTGCATATCTTCACTTCAGAAGCTCATATTCACTTTCAAATGGCCATGCAAGCACATTGGACCAAACGGTACCATATATGCATTGCACTGACATTTGAAGCTGTTTCTAGGCCAGACACACACACAGATTCACGTTCTGAGCTTAAAACCTCAAAGAAGCGTGATTTCATGAAATTGCGTATCGCAACAGTTTCAGCGCTATAACAGGCTTCCTTACAGAGATAGAAGCATATTCACTCAAATTCAGTCATGTAGTCACAATTCACCAGTTTGTCGCTTTCTCATTGTGAGTAACACACAGAATGAACATTTTTGACATGCAGAACGAAAAAAAAGAAAGTTTTTGAAAAAGTGCATATCTTCACTTCAGAAGCTTATATTCACTTTCAAATGGCCATACAAGCACATTGGACCAAACGGAACCATATGTGCATTGCACTGTGATTTGAAGCTGTTTCCAGGCCAGAAAACACACACAGATTCATGTTCTAAGCTGGAAACCTCAAAGAAGCGTGTTTTCATGAAAGTGCGTAGAGACAGTTTCAGCGCTCTAACGCGCTTCCTTACAGGTATGAAAGCATATTCACTCCAATTCAGGCATATTGTCACAATTCACTCAAGTGTGTTACTTTAGCACTGAGTCACAGACAGAATGAACATTTTTGACATGCAGAACGAAAAAAAAGAAAGTTTTTGAAAAAGTGCATATCTTCACTTCAGAAGCTTATATTCACTTTCAAAGGGCCATACAAGCACATTGGACCAAATGGTACCATATATTGATTGCACTGTGATTTGAAACTGTTTCCAGGCCAGAAACACAAATAGATTTGCGTTCAGAGCTTCGAACCTCAAAGAATCATATTCTCATGAAAGTGCGCATAGCCACAGTTTCAGTGCTCTAACAGGCTTCCTTAGAGATAGAAGCATATTCACTCCAATTCAGTCATATAATCACAATTCACGCAAGTTTGTCACTTTCCCACTGAGTAACACACAGAATGAACATTTTTTACAAGCAGAACTAAAAAAAAAAAAGTTTATGAAAAAGTGCATATCTTCACTTCAGAGGCTTATATTCACTTTCAAATGGCCTTACAAGCACATTGGACCAAACGGAACCATATGTGCATTGCACTGTGATTTGAAGCTGTTTCCAGGCCAGAAACACACGTTCTGAGCTTATAACCTCAATTAAGAGTGTTTTCATGAAAGTGCGTAGAGCCACAGTTTCAGCGCTCAAACGCGCTTCCTTACAGGTATGAAAGCATATTCACTCCAATTCAGGCATATTGTCACAATTCACTCAAGTTTGTTCCTTTAGCACTGAGTAACAGACAGAAAGAACATTTTTGACAAGCAGAACGAAAAAAAAGAAAGTTTTTGAAAAAGTGCATATCTTCACTTGAAGCTTAAATTCACTTTCAAATGGCCATACAAGCACATTGGACCAAACGGTACCATATATGCATTGCACTGTCATTTGAGGCTGTTTCTAGGCCAGAAAACACACACAAATTCACGTTCTGAGCTGGAAACCTCAAAGAAGCGTGTTTTCATGAAAGTGCGTAGAGACACAGTTTCAGCGCTCTAACGCGCTTCCTTACAGGTATGAAAGCATATTCACTCCAATTCAGGCATATTGTCACAATTCACTCAAGTTTGGTATTTTAGCACTGAGTAACAGACAGAATGAACATTTTTGACATTCAGAACGAAAAAAAAGAAAGTTTTTGAAAAAGTGCATATCTTCACTTGAAGCTTAAATTCACTTTCAAATGGCCATACAAGCACATTGGACCAAACGGTACCATATATGCATTGCACTGTCATTTGAGGATGTTTCTAGGCCAGAAAACACACACAAATTCACGTTCTGAACTGGAAACCTCAAAGAAGCGTGTTTTCATGAAAGTGCGTAGAGACACAGTTTCAGCGCTCTAACGCGCTTCCTTACAGGTATGAAAGCATATTCACTCCAATTCAGGCATATTGTCACAATTCACTCAAGTTTGTTATTTTAGCACTGAGTAACAGACAGAATGAACATTTTTGACATGCAGAACGAAAAAAAAGAAAGTTTTTGAAAAAGTGCATATCTTCACTTCAGAAGCTTATATTCACTTTCAAATGGTCATACAAGCACATTGGACCAAATGGTACCATATATTCATTGCACTGTGATTTGAAGCTGTTTCCAGGCCAGAAACACATATAGATTTGCGTTTTGAGCTTAGAACCTCAAAGAATCGTATTCTCATGAAAGTGCGCTTAGCCACAGTTTCAGCGCTCTAACAGGCTTCCTCACAGAGATAGAAGCATATTCACTCCAATTCAGTCATATAATCACAATTCACGCAAGTTTGTTACTTTCCCACTGAGTAACACACAGAATGAACATTTTTTACAAGCAGAACTAAAAAAAAAAAAGTTGATGAAAAAGTGCATATCTTCACTTCAGAGGCTTATATTCACTTTCAAATGGCCTTACAAGCACATTGGACCAAACGGAACCATATGTGCATTGCACTGTGATTTGAAGCTGTTTCCAGGCCAGAAACACACGTTCTGAGCTTATAACCTCAATTAAGCGTGTTTTCATGAAAGTGCGTAGAGCCACAGTTTCAGCGCTCAAACGCGCTTCCTTACAGGTATGAAAGCATATTCACTCCAATTCAGGCATATTGTCACAATTCACTCAAGTTTGTTCCTTTAGCACTGAGTAACAGACAGAAAGAACATTTTTGACAAGCAGAACGAAAAAAAAGAAAGTTTTTGAAAAAGTGCATATCTTCACTTGAAGCTTAAATTCACTTTCAAATGGCCATACAAGCACATTGGACCAAACGGTACCATATATGCATTGCACTGTCATTTGAGGCTGTTTCGAGGCCAGAAAACACACACAAATTCACGTTCTGAGCTGGAAACCTCAAAGAAGCGTGTTTTCATGAAAGTGCGTAGAGACACAGTTTCAGCGCTCTAACGCGCTTCCTTACAGGTATGAAAGCATATTCACTCCAATTCAGGCATATTGTCACAATTCACTCAAGTTTGTTATTTTAGCACTGAGTAACAGACAGAATGAACATTTTTGACATGCAGAACGAAAAAAAAGAAAGTTTTTGAAAAAGTGCATATCTTCACTTCAGAAGCTTATATTCACTTTCAAATGGTCATACAAGCACATTGGACCAAATGGTACCATATATTCATTGCACTGTGATTTGAAGCTGTTTCCAGGCCAGAAACACATATAGATTTGCGTTTTGAGCTTAGAACCTCAAAGAATCGTATTCTCATGAAAGTGCGCTTAGCCACAGTTTCAGCGCTCTAACAGGCTTCCTCACAGAGATAGAAGCATATTCACTCCAATTCAGTCATATAATCACAATTCACGCAAGTTTGTTACTTTCCCACTGAGTAACACACAGAATGAACATTTTTTACAAGCAGAACTAAAAAAAAAAAAGTTAATGAAAAAGTGCATATCTTCACTTGAAGCTTAAATTCACTTTCAAATGGCCATACAAGCACATTGGACCAAACAGTACCATATATGCATTGCACTGTCATTTGAGGCTGTTTCTAGGCCAGACACACACACAGATTCACGTTCTGAGCTTAAAACCTCAAAGAAGCGTGTTTTCATGAAAGTGCGTATAGCAACAGTTTCAGCGCTCAAACGCGCTTCCTTACAGGTATGAAAGCATATTGTTATGGCCCCAATTTGTTATTACATTTATAACGCAACAGCAACAGCAAGGGATGACAAACACAGTTTTAACAACTAAAACACATTTAATTTTTAACAAAGACAAAGACTAATAACAACCTACAACTAAAGACCAAGATTGATAAATAAGAAAAAACAGAAATAATTACAGTCCCTTTTTGGTGGGGTGGCTTGGTGCTGTCCTGGATGAAGAAAATGCTCAAACACAGGCAAAGAAATCCACAAAAGAAACGTCACAGGTCTTGAACAGAATGGCAGGTCTGGTCATCTTCTTGCAATTTCTCCTCCTACTTTACTGTCTCACTTCTTTTCCTTATATACTCTTTTGCAGACCCCACCCACATTTAGACCTCTTTTTTTTAATTTTCTGAGACTTGCCCCAGACATGTCCAGGACATGTCTAAACATGACTCCAGTCTGAGCTTACCAAAAAAAAAGGTAAATACTGCCATCTAGTGGCCTATATTCACATTACAATATTCACTCCAATTCAGGCATATTGTCACAATTCACTCAAGTTTGTTACTTTAGCACTGAGTCACAGACAGAATGAACCTTTTTGACATGCAGAACTAAAAAAGAAAGTTTATGAAAAAGTGCATATCTTCACTTCAGAAGCTCACATTCACTTCCAAATGGCCAAACAATCACATTGGACCAAACGGTACCATATATGCATTGCCCTGCCATTTGAAGCTGTTTCCAGTCCAGGAATCACACACAGATTCACGTTCTGAGTTTAAAACCTCAAAGAAGCGTGTTTTCATGAAAGTGAAGATAGTCACAGTTTCAGCGCTCTAACAGGCTTCCTTACAGAGATAGAAGCATATTCACTCCAATTCAGTCATGTAGACACAATTAACCGAGGTTTGTCGCTTTCTCATTGTGAGTAACACACAGAATGAACATTTTTTGACATGCAGGACTAAAAAAACAGAAAGTTTTTGAAAAAGTGCATATCTTCACTTCAGAATCTTATGTTCACTTTCAAATGGCGATACAAGCACATTGGACCAAACTGAACCATATATGCATTGCACTGTGATTTTAAGCTGTTTCCAGGCCAGAAACACACCCAGATTCACGTTCTGAGCTTATAACCTCAATGAAGCGTGTTTTCATGAAAGTCCGTATAGCCACAGTTTCAGCGCTCAAACGCGCTTTCTTACAGGTATGAAAGCATATTCACTCCAATTCAGGCATATAGTCACAATTCACTCAAGTTTGTTATTTTAGCACTGAGTAACAGACAGAATGAAAATTTTTGACATGCAGAACGAAAAAAAGGAAAGTTTTTGAAAAAGTGCATATCTTCACTTCAGAAGCTCATATTCACTTTCAAATGGCCATGCAAGCACATTGGAACAAACGGTACCATATATGCATTGCACTGACATTTGAAGCTGTTTCTAGGCCAGACACACACACAGATTCACGTTCTGAACTTAAAACCTCAAAGAAGCGTGATTTCATGAAAGTGCGTATCGCAACAGTTTCAGCCCTATAACAGGCTTCCTTACAGAGATAGAAGCATATTCACTCAAATTCAGTCATGTAGTCACAATTCACCAGTTTGTCGCTTTCTCATTGTGAGTAACACACAGAATGAACATTTTTGACATGCAGAACGAAAAAAAAGAAAGTTTTTGAAAAAGTGCATATCTTCACTTCAGGAGCTTATATTCACTTTCAAATGGCCATACAAGCACATTGGACCAAATGGTACCATATATTGATTGCACTGTGATTTGAAGCTGTTTCCAGGCCAGAAACACAAATAGATTTGCGTTCTGAGCTTAGAACCTCAAAGAATCGTATTCTCATGAAAGTGCGCATAGCCACAGTTTCAGTGCTCTAACAGGCTTCCTTAGAGATAGAAGCATATTCACTCCAATTCAGTCATATAATCACAATTCACGCAAGTTTGTCACTTTCCCACTGAGTAACACACAGAATGAACATTTTTTACAAGCAGAACTAAAAAAAAGAAAGTTTATGAAAAATTGCATATCTTCACTTCAGAAGCTTATATTCACTTTCAAATGGCCATACAAGCACATTGGACCGAACGGAACCATATGTGCATTGCACTTTGATTTGAAGCTGTTTCCAGGCCAGAAAACACACACAGATTCACGTTCTGAGCTGGAAACCTCAAAGAAGCGTGTTTTCATGAAAGTGCGTGGAGACACAGTTTCAGCGCTCTAACGCGCTTCCTTACAGGTATGAAAGCATATTCACTCCAATTCAGGCATATTGTCACAATTCACTCAAGTTTGTTCCTTTAGCACTGAGTAACAGACAGAAAGAACATTTTTGACATGCAGAACGAAAAAAAAGAAAGTTTTTGAAAAAGTGCATATCTTCACTTGAAGCTTAAATTCACTTTCAAATGGCCATACAAGCACATTGGACCAAACGGTACCATATATGCATTGCACTGTCATTTGAGGCTGTTTCTAGGCCAGAAAACACACACAAATTCACGTTCTGAGCTGGAAACCTCAAAGAAGCGTGTTTTCATGAAAGTGCGTAGAGACACAGTTTCAGCGCTCTAACGCGCTTCCTTACAGGTATGAAAGCATATTCACTCCAATTCAGGCATATTGTCACAATTCACTCAAGTTTGTTATTTTAGCACTGAGTAACAGACAGAATGAACCTTTTTGACATGCAGAACGAAAAAAAAGAAAGTTTTTGAAAAAGTGCATATCTTCACTTCAGAAGCTTATATTCACTTTCAAATGGTCATACAAGCACATTGGACCAAATGGTACCATATATTCATTGCACTGTGATTTGAAGCTGTTTCCAGGCCAGAAACACATATAGATTTGCGTTTTGAGCTTAGAACCTCAAAGAATCGTATTCTCATGAAAGTGCGCTTAGCCACAGTTTCAGCGCTCTAACAGGCTTCCTCACAGAGATAGAAGCATATTCACTCCAATTCAGTCATATAATCACAATTCACACAAGTTTGTTACTTTCCCACTGAGTAACACACAGAATGACCATTTTTTACAAGCAGAACGAAAAAAAAAAAAGTTTATGAAAAAGTGCATATCTTCACTTCAGAAGCTCACATTCACTTCCAAATGGCCAAACAATCACATTGGACCAAATGGTACCATATATTGATTGCACTGTGATTTGAAACTGTTTCCAGGCCAGAAACACAAATAGATTTGCGTTCAGAGCTTAGAACCTCAAAGAATCGTATTCTCATGAAAGTGCGCTTAGCCACAGTTTCAGCGCTCTAACAGGCTTCCTCACAGAGATAGAAGCATATTCACTCCAATTCAGTCATATAATCACAATTCACGCAAGTTTGTTACTTTCCCACTGAGTAACACACAGAATGAACATTTTTTACAAGCAGAACTAAAAAAAAAAAAGTTTATGAAAAAGTGCATATCTTCACTTGAAGCTTAAATTCACTTTCAAATGGCCATCCAAGCACATTGGACCAAACAGTACCATATATGCATTGCACTGTCATTTGAGGCTGTTTCTAGGCCAGAAACACACACAGATTCACGTTCTGAGCTTAAAACCTCAAAGAAGCGTGTTTTCATGAAAGTGCGTATAGCAACAGTTTCAGCGCTCAAACGCGCTTCCTTACAGGTATGAAAGCATATTCACTCCAATTCAGGCATATTGTCACAATTCACTCAAGTTTGTTACTTTAGCACTGAGTCACAGACAGAATGAACCTTTTTGACATGCAGAACTAAAAAAGAAAGTTTATGAAAAAGTGCATATCTTCACTTCAGAAGCTCACATTCACTTCCAAATGGCCAAACAATCACATTGGACCAAACAGTACCATATATGCATTGCCCTGCCATTTGAAGCTGTTTCCAGGCCAGGAATCACACACAGATTCACGTTCTGAGTTTAAAACCTCAAAGAAGCGTGTTTTCATGAAAGTGAAGATAGCCACAGTTTCAGCGCTCTAACGCGCTTCCTTACAGGTATGAAAGCATATTCACTCCAATTCAGGCATATTGTCACAATTCACTCAAGTTTGTTCCTTTAGCACTGAGTAACAGACAGAAAGAACATTTTTGACATGCAGAACGAAAAAAAAGAAAGTTTTTGAAAAAGTGCATATCTTCACTTGAAGCTTAAATTCACTTTCAAATGGCCATACAAGCACATTGGACCAAAAGGTACCATATATGCATTGCACTGTCATTTGAGGCTGTTTCTAGGCCAGAAAACACACACAAATTCACGTTCTGAGCTGGAAACCTCAAAGAAGCGTGTTTTCATGAAAGTGCGTAGAGACTCAGTTTCAGCGCTCTAACGCGCTTCCTTACAGGTATGAAAGCATATTCACTCCAATTCAGGCATATTGTCACAATTCACTCAAGTTTGTTATTTTAGCACTGAGTAACACACAGAATGACCATTTTTTACAAGCAGAACGAAAAAAAAAAAAGTTTATGAAAAAGTGCATATCTTCACTTCAGAAGCTCACATTCACTTCCAAATGGCCAAACAATCACATTGGACCAAATGGTACCATATATTGATTGCACTGTGATTTGAAACTGTTTCCAGGCCAGAAACACAAATAGATTTGCGTTCAGAGCTTAGAACCTCAAAGAATCGTATTCTCATGAAAGTGCGCATAGCCACAGTTTCAGTGCTCTAATAGGCTTCCTAAGAGATAGAAGCATATTCACTCCAATTCAGTCATATAATCACAATTCACGCAATTTTGTCACTTTCCCACTGAGTAACACACAGAATGAACATTTTTTACAAGCAGAACTAAAAAAAAAAAAGTTTATGAAAAAGTGCATATCTTCACTTCAGAGGCTTATATTCACTTTCAAATGGCCTTACAAGCACATTGGACCAAACGGAACCATATGTGCATTGCACTGTGATTTGAAGCTGTTTCCAGGCCAGAAACACACGTTCTGAGCTTATAACCTCAATTAAGCGTGTTTTCATGAAAGTGCGTATAGCCACAGTTTCAGCGCTCAAACGCGCTTCCTTACAGGTATGAAAGCATATTCACTCCAATTCAGGCATATTGTCACAATTCACTCAAGTTTGTTATTTTAGCACTGAGTAACAGACAGAATGAACATTTTTGACATGCAGAACGAAAAAAAAGAAAGTTTTTGAAAAAGTGCATATCTTCACTTCAGAAGCTTATATTCACTTTCAAATGGTCATACAAGCACATTGGACCAAATGGTACCATATATTCATTGCACTGTGATTTGAAGCTGTTTCCAGGCCAGAAACACATATAGATTTGCGTTTTGAGCTTAGAACCTCAAAGAATCGTATTCTCATGAAAGTGCGCTTAGCCACAGTTTCAGCGCTCTAACAGGCTTCCTCACAGAGATAGAAGCATATTCACTCCAATTCAGTCATATAATCACAATTCACGCAAGTTTGTTACTTTCCCACTGAGTAACACACAGAATGAACATTTTTTACGAGCAGAACTAAAAAAAAAAAAGTTTATGAAAAAGTGCATATCTTCACTTGAAGCTTAAATTCACTTTCAAATGGCCATACAAGCACATTGGACCAAACAGTACCATATATGCATTGCACTGTCATTTGAGGCTGTTTCTAGGCCAGAAACACACACAGATTCACGTTCTGAGCTTAAAACCTCAAAGAAGCGTGTTTTCATGAAAGTGCGTATAGCAACAGTTTCAGCCCTCAAACGCGCTTCCTTACAGGTATGAAAGCATATTCACTCCAATTCAGGCATATTGTCACAATTCACTCAAGTTTGTTACTTTAGCACTGAGTCACAGACAGAATGAACCTTTTTGACATGCAGAACTAAAAAAGAAAGTTTATGAAAAAGTGCATATCTTCACTTCAGAAGCTCACATTCACTTCCAAATGGCCAAACAATCACATTGGACCAAACGGTACCATATATGCATTGCCCTGCCATTTGAAGCTGTTTCCAGGCCAGGAATCACACACAGATTCACGTTCTGAGTTTAAAACCTCAAAGAAGCGTGTTTTCATGAAAGTGAAGATAGCCACAGTTTCAGCGCTCTAACGCGCTTCCTTACAGGTATGAAAGCATATTCACTCCAATTCAGGCATATTGTCACAATTCACTCAAGTTTGTTCCTTTAGCACTGAGTAACAGACAGAAAGAACATTTTTGACATGCAGAACGAAAAAAAAGAAAGTTTATGAAAAAGTGCATATCTTCACTTGAAGCTTAAATTCACTTTCAAATGGCCATACAAGCACATTGGACCAAAAGGTACCATATATGCATTGCACTGTCATTTGAGGCTGTTTCTAGGCCAGAAAACACACACAAATTCACGTTCTGAGCTGGAAACCTCAAAGAAGCGTGTTTTCATGAAAGTGCGTAGAGACACAGTTTCAGCGCTCTAACGCGCTTCCTTACAGGTATGAAAGCATATTCACTCCAATTCAGGCATATTGTCACAATTCACTCAAGTTTGTTATTTTAGCACTGAGTAACAGACAGAATGAACATTTTTGACATGCAGAACGAAAAAAAAGAAAGTTTTTGAAAAAGTGCATATCTTCACTTCAGAAGCTTATATTCACTTTCAAATGGTCATACAAGCACATTGGACCAAATGGTACCATATATTCATTGCACTGTGATTTGAAGCTGTTTCCAGGCCAGAAACACATATAGATTTGCGTTTTGAGCTTAGAACCTCAAAGAATCGTATTCTCATGAAAGTGCGCTTTGCCACAGTTTCAGCGCTCTAACAGGCTTCCTCACAGAGATAGAAGCATATTCACTCCAATTCAGTCATATAATCACAATTCACGCAAGTTTGTTACTTTCCCACTGAGTAACACACAGAATGACCATTTTTTACAAGCAGAACGAAAAAAAAAAAAGTTTATGAAAAAGTGCATATCTTCACTTCAGAAGCTCACATTCACTTCCAAATGGCCAAACAATCACATTGGACCAAATGGTACCATATATTGATTGCACTGTGATTTGAAACTGTTTCCAGGCCAGAAACACAAATAGATTTGCGTTCAGAGCTTAGAACCTCAAAGAATCGTATTCTCATGAAAGTGCGCATAGCCACAGTTTCAGTGCTCTAATAGGCTTCCTTAGAGATAGAAGCATATTCACTCCAATTCAGTCATATAATCACAATTCACGCAATTTTGTCACTTTCCCACTGAGTAACACACAGAATGAACATTTTTTACAAGCAGAACTAAAAAAAAAAAAGTTTATGAAAAAGTGCATATCTTCACTTCAGAGGCTTATATTCACTTTCAAATGGCCTTACAAGCACATTGGACCAAACGGAACCATATGTGCATTGCACTGTGATTTGAAGCTGTTTCCAGGCCAGAAACACACGTTCTGAGCTTATAACCTCAATTAAGCGTGTTTTCATGAAAGTGCGTATAGCCACAGTTTCAGCGCTCAAACGCGCTTCCTTACAGGTATGAAAGCATATTCACTCCAATTCAGGCATATTGTCACAATTCACTCAAGTTTGTTATTTTAGCACTGAGTAACAGACAGAATGAACATTTTTGACATGCAGAACGAAAAAAAAGAAAGTTTTTGAAAAAGTGCATATCTTCACTTCAGAAGCTTATATTCACTTTCAAATGGTCATACAAGCACATTGGACCAAATGGTACCATATATTCATTGCACTGTGATTTGAAGCTGTTTCCAGGCCAGAAACACATATAGATTTGCGTTTTGAGCTTAGAACCTCAAAGAATCGTATTCTCATGAAAGTGCGCTTAGCCACAGTTTCAGCGCTCTAACAGGCTTCCTCACAGAGATAGAAGCATATTCACTCCAATTCAGTCATATAATCACAATTCACGCAAGTTTGTTACTTTCCCACTGAGTAACACACAGAATGAACATTTTTTACAAGCAGAACTAAAAAAAAAAAAGTTTATGAAAAAGTGCATATCTTCACTTGAAGCTTAAATTCACTTTCAAATGGCCATACAAGCACATTGGACCAAACAGTACCATATATGCATTGCACTGTCATTTGAGGCTGTTTCTAGGCCAGAAACACACACAGATTCACGTTCTGAGCTTAAAACCTCAAAGAAGCGTGTTTTCATGAAAGTGCGTATAGCAACAGTTTCAGCCCTCAAACGCGCTTCCTTACAGGTATGAAAGCATATTCACTCCAATTCAGGCATATTGTCACAATTCACTCAAGTTTGTTACTTTAGCACTGAGTCACAGACAGAATGAACCTTTTTGACATGCAGAACTAAAAAAGAAAGTTTATGAAAAAGTGCATATCTTCACTTCAGAAGCTCACATTCACTTCCAAATAGCCAAACAATCACATTGGACCAAACGGTACCATATATGCATTGCCCTGCCATTTGAAGCTGTTTCCAGGCCAGGAATCACACACAGATTCACGTTCTGAGTTTAAAACCTCAAAGAAGCGTGTTTTCATGAAAGTGAAGATAGCCACAGTTTCAGCGCTCTAACAGGCTTCCTTACAGAGATAGAAGCTTATTCACTCCAATTCAGTCATGTAGACACAATTAACCGAGGTTTGTCGCTTTCTCATTGTGAGTAACACACAGAATGAACATTTTTTGACATGCAGGACTAAAAAACAGAAAGTTTTTGAAAAAGTGCATATCTTCACTTCAGAATCTTATGTTCACTTTCAAATGGCGATACAAGCACATTGGACCAAACTGAACCATATATGCATTGCACTGTGATTTTAAGCTGTTTCCAGGCCAGAAACACACACAGATTCACGTTCTGAGCTTATAACCTCAATGAAGCGTGTTTTCATGAAAGTGCGTATAGCAACAGTTTCAGCGCTCAAACGCGCTTTCTTACAGGTATGAAAGCATATTCACTCCAATTCAGGCATATAGTCACAATTCACTCAAGTTTGTTATTTTAGCACTGAGTAACAGACAGAATGAAAATTTTTGACATGCAGAACGAAAAAAAGGAAAGTTTTTGAAAAAGTGCATATCTTCACTTCAGAAGCTCATATTCACTTTCAAATGGCCATGCAAGCACATTGGACCAAACGGTACCATATATGCATTGCACTGACATTTGAAGCTGTTTCTAGGCCAGACACACACACAGATTCACGTTCTGAGCTTAAAACCTCAAAGAAGCGTGATTTCATGAAAGTGCGTATCGCAACAGTTTCAGCGCTATAACAGGCTTCCTTACAGAGATAGAAGCATATTCACTCAAATTCTGTCATGTAGTCACAATTCACCAGTTTGTCGCTTTCTCATTGTGAGTAACACACAGAATGAACATTTTTGACATGCAGAACGAAAAAAAAGAAAGTTTTTGAAAAAGTGCATATCTTCACTTCAGGAGCTTATATTCACTTTCAAATGGCCATACAAGCACATTGGACCAAATGGTACCATATATTGATTGCACTGTGATTTGAAGCTGTTTCCAGGCCAGAAACACAAATAGATTTGCGTTCTGAGCTTAGAACCTCAAAGAATCGTATTCTCATGAAAGTGCGCATAGCCACAGTTTCAGTGCTCTAACAGGCTTCCTTAGAGATAGAAGCATATTCACTCCAATTCAGTCATATAATCACAATTCACGCAAGTTTGTCACTTTCCCACTGAGTAACACACAGAATGAACATTTTTTACAAGCAGAACTAAAAAAAAGAAAGTTTATGAAAAATTGCATATCTTCACTTCAGAAGCTTATATTCACTTTCAAATGGCCATACAAGCACATTGGACCGAACGGAACCATATGTGCATTGCAATTTGATTTGAAGCTGTTTCCAGGCCAGAAAACACACACAGATTCACGTTCTGAGCTGGAAACCTCAAAGAAGCGTGTTTTCATGAAAGTGCGTAGAGACACAGTTTCAGCGCTCTAACGCGCTTCCTGACAGGTATGAAAGCATATTCACTCCAATTCAGGCATATTGTCACAATTCACTCAAGTTTGTTCCTTTAGCACTGAGTAACAGACAGAAAGAACATTTTTGACATGCAGAACGAAAAAAAAGAAAGTTTTTGAAAAAGTGCATATCTTCACTTGAAGCTTAAATTCACTTTCAAATGGCCATACAAGCACATTGGACCAAACGGTACCATATATGCATTGCACTGTCATTTGAGGCTGTTTCTAGGCCAGAAAACACACACAAATTCACGTTCTGAGCTGGAAACCTCAAAGAAGCGTGTTTTCATGAAAGTGCGTAGAGACACAGTTTCAGCGCTCTAACGCGCTTCCTTACAGGTATGAAAGCATATTCACTCCAATTCAGGCATATTGTCACAATTCACTCAAGTTTGTTATTTTAGCACTGAGTAACAGACAGAATGAACATTTTTGACATGCAGAACGAAAAAAAAGAAAGTTTTTGAAAAAGTGCATATCTTCACTTCAGAAGCTTATATTCACTTTCAAATGGTCATACAAGCACATTGGACCAAATGGTACCATATATTCATTGCACTGTGATTTGAAGCTGTTTCCAGGCCAGAAACACATATAGATTTGCGTTTTGAGCTTAGAACCTCAAAGAATCGTATTCTCATGAAATTGCGCTTAGCCACAGTTTCAGCGCTCTAACAGGCTTCCTCACAGAGATAGAAGCATATTCACTCCAATTCAGTCATATAATCACAATTCACGCAAGTTTGTTACTTTCCCACTGAGTAACACACAGAATGACCATTTATTACAAGCAGAACGAAAAAAAAAAAAGTTTATGAAAAAGTGCATATCTTCACTTCAGAAGCTCACATTCACTTCCAAATGGCCAAACAATCACATTGGACCAAATGGTACCATATATTGATTGCACTGTGATTTGAAACTGTTTCCAGGCCAGAAACACAAATAGATTTGCGTTCAGAGCTTAGAACCTCAAAGAATCGTATTCTCATGAAAGTGCGCATAGCCACAGTTTCAGTGCTCTAACAGGCTTCCTTAGAGATAGAAGCATATTCACTCCAATTCAGTCATATAATCACAATTCACGCAAGTTTGTCACTTTCCCACTGAGTAACACACAGAATGAACATTTTTTACAAGCAGAACTAAAAAAAAAAAAGTTTATGAAAAAGTGCATATCTTCACTTCAGAGGCTTATATTCACTTTCAAATGGCCTTACAAGCACATTGGACCAAACGGAACCATATGTGCATTGCACTGTGATTTGAAGCTGTTTCCAGGCCAGAAACACACACAGATTCACTTTCTGAGCTTATAACCTCAATGAAGCGTGTTTTCATGAAAGTCCGTATAGCCACAGTTTCAGCGCTCAAACGCGCTTCCTTACAGGTATGAAAGCATATTCACTCCAATTCAGGCATATTGTCACAATTCACTCAAGTTTGTTACTTTAGCACTGAGTCACAGACAGAATGAACCTTTTTGACATGCAGAACGAAAAAAAGGAAAGTTTTTGAAAAAGTGCATATCTTCACTTCAGAAGCTCACATTCACTTCCAAATGGCCAAACAATCACATTGGACCAAACGGTACCATATATGCATTGCCCTGCCATTTGAAGCTGTTTCCAGGCCAGGAATCACACACAGATTCACGTTCTGAGTTTAAAACCTCAAAAAAGCGTGTTTTCATGAAAGTGAAGATAGCCACAGTTTCAGCACTCTAACAGGCTTCCTTAAAGAGATAGAAGCATATTCACTCCAATTCAGTCATGTAGACACAATTAACCGAGGTTTGTCGCTTTCTCATTGTGAGTAACACACAGAATGAACATTTTTTACAAGCAGAACTAAAAAAAAGAAAGTTTATGAAAAATTGCATATCTTCACTTCAGAAGCTTATATTCACTTTCAAATGGCCATACAAGCACATTGGACCAAACTGAACCATATATGCATTGCACTGTGATTTTAAGCTGTTTCCAGGCCAGAAACACACCCAGATTCACGTTCTGAGCTTATAACCTCAATGAAGCGTGTTTTCATGAAAGTCCGTATGGCCACAGTTTCAGCGCTCAAACGCGCTTCCTTACAGGTATGAAAGCATATTCTCTCCAATTCAGGCATATAGTCACAATTCACTCAAGTTTGTTATTTTAGCACTGAGTAACAGACAGAATGAAAATTTTTGACATGCAGATCGAAAAAAAGGAAAGTTTTTGAAAAAGTGCATATCTTCACTTCAGAAGCTCATATTCACTTTCAAATGGCCATACAAGCACATTGGACCAAACGGTACCATATATGCATTGCATTGACATTTGAAGCTGTTTCTAGGCCAGACACACACACAGATTCACGTTCTGAGCTGGAAACCTCAAAGAAGCGTGATTTCATGAAAGTGAGTATCGCAACAGTTTCAGCGCTATAACAGGCTTCCTTACAGAGATAGAAGCATATTCACTCAAATTCAGTCATGTAGTCAGAATTCACCAGTTTGTCGCTTTCTCATTGTGAGTAACACACAGAATGAACATTTTTGACATGCAGAACGAAAAAAAAGAAAGTTTTTGAAAAAGTGCATATCTTCACTTCAGAAGCTTATATTCACTTTCAAATGGCCATACAAGCACATTGGACCAAACGGAACCATATGTGCATTGCACTGTGATTTGAAGCTGTTTCCAGGCCAGAAAACACACACAGATTCATGTTCTGAGCTGGAAACCTCAAAGAAGCGTGTTTTCATGAAAGTGCGTCGAGACAGTTTCAGCGCTCAAACGCGCTTCCTTAGAGATAGAAGCATATTCACTCCAATTCAGTCATATAATCACAATTCACGCAAGTTTGTCACTTTCCCAATGAGTAACACAGAGAATGAACATTTTTTACAAGCAGAACAAAAAAAAAAAAGTTTTTGAAAAAGTGCATATCTTCACTTCAGAAGCTTATATTCACTTTCAAATGGCCATACAAGCACATTGGACCAAACGGAACCATATGTGCATTGCACTGTGATTTGAAGCTGTTTCCAGGCCAGAAACACACACAGATTCACGTTCTGAGCTTATAACCTCAATTAAGCGTGTTTTCATGAAAGTGCGTATAGCCACAGTTTCAGCGCTCAAACGCGCTTCCTTACAGGTATGAAAGCATATTCACTCCAATTCAGGCATATTGTCACAATTCACTCAAGTTTGTTCCTATAGCACTGAGTAACAGACAGAAAGAACATTTTTGACATGCAGAACGAAAAAAAAGAAAGTTTTTGAAAAAGTGCATATCTTCACTTGAAGCTTAAATTCACTTTCAAATGGCCATGCAAGCACATTGGACCAAACGGTACCATATATGCATTGCATTGACATTTGAAGCTGTTTCTAGGCCAGACACACACACAGATTCACGTTCTGAGCTGGAAACCTCAAAGAAGCGTGATTTCATGAAAGTGAGTATCGCAACAGTTTCAGCGCTATAACAGGCTTCCTTACAGAGATAGAAGCATATTCACTCAAATTCAGTCATGTAGTCACAATTCACCAGTTTGTCGCTTTCTCATTGTGAGTAACACACAGAATGAACATTTTTGACATGCAGAACGAAAAAAAAGAAAGTTTTTGAAAAAGTGCATATCTTCACTTCAGAAGCTTATATTCACTTTCAAATGGCCATACAAGCACATTGGACCAAACGGAACCATATGTGCATTGCACTGTGATTTGAAGCTGTTTCCAGGCCAGAAAACACACACAGATTCATGTTCTGAGCTGGAAACCTCAAAGAAGCGTGTTTTCATGAAAGTGCGTAGAGACAGTTTCAGCGCTCAAACGCGCTTCCTTAGAGATAGAAGCATATTCACTCCAATTCAGTCATATAATCACAATTCACGCAAGTTTGTCACTTTCCCACTGAGTAACACACAGAATGAACATTTTTTACAAGCAGAACAAAAAAAAAAGAGAGTTTATGAAAAATTGCATATCTTCACTTCAGAAGCTTATATTCACTTTCAAATGGCCATACAAGCACATTGGACCAAACGGAACCATATGTGCATTGCACTGTGATTTGAAGCTGTTTCCAGGCCAGAAAACACACACAGATTCACGTTCTGAGCTGGAAACCTCAAAGAAGCGTGTTTTCATGAAAGTGCGTAGAGATAGTTTCAGCGCTCTAACGCGCTTCCTTACAGGTATGAAAGCATATTCACTCCAATTCAGGCATATTGTCACAATTCACTCAAGTTTGTTACTTTAGCACTGAGTAACAGACAGAATGAACATTTTTGACATGCAGAACGAAAAAAAAGAAAGTTTTTGAAAAAGTGCATATCTTCACTTCAGAAGCTTATATTCACTTTCAAATGGCCATACAAGCACATTGGACCAAATGGTACCATATATTGATTGCACTGTGATTTGAAACTGTTTCCAGGCCAGAAACACAAATAGATTTGCGTTCAGAGCTTAGAACCTCAAAGAATCGTATTCTCATGAAAGTGCGCATAGCCACAGTTTCAGTGCTCTAACAGGCTTCCTTAGAGATAGAAGCATATTCACTCCAATTCAGTCATATAATCACAATTCACGCAAGTTTGTCACTTTCCCACTGAGTAACACAGAGAATGAACATTTTTTACAAGCAGAACAAAAAAAAAAAAGTTTATGAAAAAGTGCATATCTTCACTTCAGAGGCTTATATTCACTTTCAAATGGCCATACAAGCACATTGGACCAAACGGAACCATATGTGCATTGCACTGTGATTTGAAGCTGTTTCCAGGCCAGAAACACACACAGATTCACGTTCTGAGCTTATAACCTCAATTAAGCGTGTTTTCATGAAAGTGCGTATAGCCACAGTTTCAGCGCTCAAACGCGCTTCCTTACAGGTATGAAAGCATATTCACTCCAATTCAGGCATATTGTCACAATTCACTCAAGTTTGTTCCTTTAGCACTGAGTAACACACAGAAAGAACATTTTTGACATGCAGAACGAAAAAAAAGAAAGTTTTTGAAAAAGTGCATATCTTCACTTGAAGCTTAAATTCACTTTCAAATGGCCATACAAGCACATTGGACCAAACGGTACCATATATGCATTGCACTGTCTTTTGAGGCTGTTTCCAGGCCAGAAAACACACACAAATTCACGTTCTGAGCTGGAAACCTCAAAGAAGCGTGTTTTCATGAAAGTGCGTAGAGACACAGTTTCAGCGCTCTAACGCGCTTCCTTACAGGTATGAAAGCATATTCACTCCAATTCAGGCATATTGTCACAATTCACTCAAGTTTGTTATTTTAGCACTGAGTAACAGACAGAATGAACATTTTTGACATGCAGAACGAAAAAAAAGAAAGTTTTTGAAAAAGTGCATATCTTCACTTCAGAAGCGTATATTCGCTTTCAAATGGTCATACAAGCACATTGGACCAAATGGTACCATATATTCATTGCACTGTGATTTGAAGCTGTTTCCAGACCAGAAACACATATAGATTTGCGTTTTGAGCTTAGAACCTCAAAGAATCGTATTCTCATGAAAGTGCGCTTAGCCACAGTTTCAGCGCTCTAACAGGCTTCCTCACAGAGATAGAAGCATATTCACTCCAATTCAGTCATATAATCACAATTCAAGCAAGTTGGTTACTTTCCCACTGAGTAACACACAGAATGAACATTTTTTACAAGCAGAACTAAAAAAAAAAGAAAGTTTATGAAAAAGTGCATATCTTCACTTGAAGCTTAAATTCACTTTCAAATGGCCATACAAGCACATTGGACCAAACAGTACCATATATGCATTGCACTGTCATTTGAGGCTGTTTCTAGGCCAGAAACACACACAGATTCACGTTCTGAGCTTAAAACCTCAAAGAAGCGTGTTTTCATGAAAGTGCGTATAGCAACAGTTTCAGCGCTATAACAGGCTTCCTTACAGAGATAGAAGCATATTCACTCAAATTCAGTCATGTAGTCACAATTCACCAGTTTGTCGCTTTCTCATTGTGAGTAACACACAGAATGAACATTTTTGACATGCAGAACGAAAAAAAAGAAAGTTTTTGAAAAAGTGCATATCTTCACTTCAGAAGCTTATATTCACTTTCAAATGGCCATACAAGCACATTGGACCAAACGGAACCATATGTGCATTGCACTGTGATTTGAAGCTGTTTCCAGGCCAGAAAACACACACAGATTCATGTTCTGAGCTGGAAACCTCAAAGAAGCGTGTTTTCATGAAAGTGCGTAGAGACAGTTTCAGCGCTCAAACGCGCTTCCTTAGAGATAGAAGCATATTCACTCCAATTCAGTCATATAATCACAATTCACGCAAGTTTGTCACTTTCCCACTGAGTAACACACAGAATGAACATTTTTTACAAGCAGAACAAAAAAAAAAGAGAGTTTATGAAAAATTGCATATCTTCACTTCAGAAGCTTATATTCACTTTCAAATGGCCATACAAGCACATTGGACCAAACGGAACCATATGTGCATTGCACTGTGATTTGAAGCTGTTTCCAGGCCAGAAAACACACACAGATTCACGTTCTGAGCTGGAAACCTCAAAGAAGCGTGTTTTCATGAAAGTGCGTAGAGATAGTTTCAGCGCTCTAACGCGCTTCCTTACAGGTATGAAAGCATATTCACTCCAATTCAGGCATATTGTCACAATTCACTCAAGTTTGTTACTTTAGCACTGAGTAACAGACAGAATGAACATTTTTGACATGCAGAACGAAAAAAAAGAAAGTTTTTGAAAAAGTGCATATCTTCACTTCAGAAGCTTATATTCACTTTCAAATGGCCATACAAGCACATTGGACCAAATGGTACCATATATTGATTGCACTGTGATTTGAAACTGTTTCCAGGCCAGAAACACAAATAGATTTGCGTTCAGAGCTTAGAACCTCAAAGAATCGTATTCTCATGAAAGTGCGCATAGCCACAGTTTCAGTGCTCTAACAGGCTTCCTTAGAGATAGAAGCATATTCACTCCAATTCAGTCATATAATCACAATTCACGCAAGTTTGTCACTTTCCCACTGAGTAACACAGAGAATGAACATTTTTTACAAGCAGAACAAAAAAAAAAAAGTTTATGAAAAAGTGCATATCTTCACTTCAGAGGCTTATATTCACTTTTAAATGGCCATACAAGCACATTGGACCAAACGGAACCATATGTGCATTGCACTGTGATTTGAAGCTGTTTCCAGGCCAGAAACACACACAGATTCACGTTCTGAGCTTATAACCTCAATTAAGCGTGTTTTCATGAAAGTGCGTATAGCCACAGTTTCAGCGCTCAAACGCGCTTCCTTACAGGTATGAAAGCATATTCACTCCAATTCAGGCATATTGTCACAATTCACTCAAGTTTGTTCCTTTAGCACTGAGTAACACACAGAAAGAACATTTTTGACATGCAGAACGAAAAAAAAGAAAGTTTTTGAAAAAGTGCATATCTTCACTTGAAGCTTAAATTCACTTTCAAATGGCCATACAAGCACATTGGACCAAACGGTACCATATATGCATTGCACTGTCATTTGAGGCTGTTTCTAGGCCAGAAAACACACACAAATTCACGTTCTGAGCTGGAAACCTCAAAGAAGCGTGTTTTCATGAAAGTGCGTAGAGACACAGTTTCAGCGCTCTAACGCGCTTCCTTACAGGTATGAAAGCATATTCACTCCAATTCAGGCATATTGTCACAATTCACTCAAGATTGTTATTTTAGCACTGAGTAACAGACAGAATGAACATTTTTGACATGCAGAACGAAAAAAAAGAAAGTTTTTGAAAAAGTGCATATCTTCACTTCAGAAGCGTATATTCGCTTTCAAATGGTCATACAAGCACATTGGACCAAATGGTACCATATATTCATTGCACTGTGATTTGAAGCTGTTTCCAGGCCAGAAACACATATAGATTTGCGTTTTGAGCTTAGAACCTCAAAGAATCGTATTCTCATGAAAGTGCGCTTAGCCACAGTTTCAGCGCTCTAACAGGCTTCCTCACAGAGATAGAAGCATATTCACTCCAATTCAGTCATATAATCACAATTCAAGCAAGTTGGTTACTTTCCCACTGAGTAACACACAGAATGAACATTTTTTACAAGCAGAACTAAAAAAAAAAGAAAGTTTATGAAAAAGTGCATATCTTCACTTGAAGCTTAAATTCACTTTCAAATGGCCATACAAGCACATTGGACCAAACAGTACCATATATGCATTGCACTGTCATTTGAGGCTGTTTCTAGGCCAGAAACACACACAGATTCACGTTCTGAGCTTAAAACCTCAAAGAAGCGTGTTTTCATGAAAGTGCGTATAGCAACAGTTTCAGCGCTCAAACGCGCTTCCTTACAGGTATGAAAGCATATTCACTCCAATTCAGGCATATTGTCACAATTCACTCAAGTTTGTTACTTTAGCACTGAGTCACAGACAGAATGAACCTTTTTGACATGCAGAACTAAAAAAGAAAGTTTATGAAAAAGTGCATATCTTCACTTCAGAAGCTCACATTCACTTCCAAATGGCCAAACAATCACATTGGACCAAACGGTACCATATATGCATTGCCCTGCCATTTGAAGCTGTTTCCAGGCCAGGAATCACACACAGATTCACGTTCTGAGTTTAAAACCTCAAAGAAGCGTGTTTTCATGAAAGTGAAGATAGCCACAGTTTCAGCGCTCTAACAGGCTTCCTTACAGAGATAGAAGCATATTCACTCCAATTCAGTCATGTAGACACAATTAACCGAGGTTTGTCGCTTTCTCATTGTGAGTAACACACAGAATGAACATTTTTTGACATGCAGGACTAAAAAACAGAAAGTTTTTGAAAAAGTGCATATCTTCACTTCAGAATCTTATGTTCACTTTCAAATGGCGATACAAGCACATTGGACCAAACTGAACCATCTATGCATTGCACTGTGATTTTAAGCTGTTTCCAGGCCAGAAACACACCCAGATTCACGTTCTGAGCTTATAACCTCAATGAAGCGTGTTTTCATGAAAGTCCGTATAGCCACAGTTTCAGCGCTCAAACGCGCTTCCTTACAGGTATGAAAGCATATTCACTCCAATTCAGGCATATAGTCACAATTCACTCAAGTTTGTTATTTTAGCACTGAGTAACAGACAGAATGAAAATTTTTGACATGCAGAACGAAAAAAAGGAAAGTTTTTGAAAAAGTGCATATCTTCACTTCAGAAGCTCATATTCACTTTCAAATGGCCATGCAAGCACATTGGACCAAACGGTACCATATATGCATTGCACTGACATTTGAAGCTGTTTCTAGGCCAGACACACACACAGATTCACGTTCTGAGCTTAAAACCTCAAAGAAGCGTGATTTCATGAAAGTGCGTATAGCAACAGTTTCAGCGCTATAACAGGCTTCCTTACAGAGATAGAAGCATATTCACTCAAATTCAGTCATGTAGTCACAATTCACCAGTTTGTCGCTTTCTCATTGTGAGTAACACACAGAATGAACATTTTTGACATGCAGAACGAAAAAAAAGAAAGTTTTTGAAAAAGTGCATATCTTCACTTCAGGAGCTTATATTCACTTTCAAATGGCCATACAAGCACATTGGACCAAATGGTACCATATATTGATTGCACTGTGATTTGAAGCTGTTTCCAGGCCAGAAAACACACACAGATTCACGTTCTGAGCTGGAAACCTCAAAGAAGCGTGTTTTCATGAAAGTGCGTAGAGACACAGTTTCAGCGCTCTAACGCGCTTCCTTACAGGTATGAAAGCATATTCACTCCAATTCAGGCATATTGTCACAATTCATTCAAGTTTGTTCCTTTAGCACTGAGTAACAGACAGAAAGAACATTTTTGACATGCAGAACGAAAAAAAAGAAAGTTTTTGAAAAAGTGCATATCTTCACTTGAAGCTTAAATTCACTTTCAAATGGCCATACAAGCACATTGGACCAAACGGTACCATATATGCATTGCACTGTCATTTGAGGCTGTTTCTAGGCCAGAAAACACACACAAATTCACGTTCTGAGCTGGAAACCTCAAAGAAGCGTGTTTTCATGAAAGTGCGTAGAGACACAGTTTCAGCGCTCTAACGCGCTTCCTTACAGGTATGAAAGCATATTCACTCCAATTCAGGCATATTGTCACAATTCACTCAAGTTTGTTATTTTAGCACTGAGTAACAGACAGAATGAACATTTTTGACATGCAGAACGAAAAAAAAGAAAGTTTTTGAAAAAGTGCATATCTTCACTTCAGAAGCTTATATTCACTTTCAAATGGTCATACAAGCACATTGGACCAAATGGTACCATATATTCATTGCACTGTGATTTGAAGCTGTTTCCAGGCCAGAAACACATATAGATTTGCGTTTTGAGCTTAGAACCTCAAAGAATCGTATTCTCATGAAAGTGCGCTTAGCCACAGTTTCAGCGCTCTAACAGGCTTCCTCACAGAGATAGAAGCATATTCACTCCAATTCAGTCATATAATCACAATTCACGCAAGTTTGTTACTTTCCCACTGAGTAACACACAGAATGACCATTTTTTACAAGCAGAACTAAAAAAAAAAAAGTTTATGAAAAAGTGCATATCTTCACTTCAGAAGCTCACATTCACTTCCAAATGGCCAAACAATCACATTGGACCAAATGGTACCATATATTGATTGCACTGTGATTTGAAACTGTTTCCAGGCCAGAAACACAAATAGATTTGCGTTCAGAGCTTAGAACCTCAAAGAATCGTATTCTCATGAAAGTGCGCATAGCCACAGTTTCAGTGCTCTAACAGGCTTCCTTAGAGATAGAAGCATATTCACTCCAATTCAGTCATATAATCACAATTCACGCAAGTTTGTCACTTTCCCACTGAGTAACACACAGAATGAACATTTTTTACAAGCAGAACTAAAAAAAAAAAAGTTTATGAAAAAGTGCATATCTTCACTTCAGAGGCTTATATTCACTTTCAAATGGCCTTACAAGCACATTGGACCAAACGGAACCATATGTGCATTGCACTGTGATTTGAAGCTGTTTCCAGGCCAGAAACACACACAGATTTACGTTCTGAGCTTATAACCTCAATTAAGCGTGTTTTCATGAAAGTGCGTATAGCCACAGTTTCAGCGCTCAAACGCGCTTCCTTACAGGTATGAAAGCATATTCACTCCAATTCAGGCATATTCTCACAATTCACTCAAGTTTGTTCCTTTAGCACTGAGTAACAGACAGAAAGAACATTTTTGACATGCAGAACGAAAAAAAAGAAAGTTTTTGAAAAAGTGCATATCTTCACTTGAAGCATAAATTCACTTTCAAATGGCCATACAAGCACATTGGACCAAACGGTACCATATATGCATTGCACTGTCATTTGAGGCTGTTTCCAGGCCAGAAAACACACACAAATTCACGTTCTGCGCTGGAAACCTCAAAGAAGCGTGTTTTCATGAATTGCGTAGAGACACAGTTTCAGCGCTCAAACGCGCTTCCTTACAGGTATGAAAGCATATTCACTCCAATTCAGGCATATAGTCACAATTCACTCAAGTTTGTTACTTTAGCACTGAGTCACAGACAGAATGAACCTTTTTGACATGCAGAACGAAAAAAAGGAAAGTTTTTGAAAAAGTGCATATCTTCACTTCAGAAGCTCACATTCACTTCCAAATGGCCAAACAAGCACATTGGACCAAACGGTACCATATATGCATTGCCCTGCCATTTGAAGCTGTTTCCAGGCCAGGAATCACACACAGATTCACGTTCTGAGTTTAAAACCTCAAAGAAGCGTGTTTTCATGAAAGTGAAGATAGCCACAGTTTCAGCACTCTAACAGGCTTCCTTACAGAGATAGAAGCATATTCACTCCAATTCAGTCATGTAGACACAATTAACCGAGGTTTTTCGCTTTCTCATTGTGAGTAACACACAGAATGAACATTTTTTACAAGCAGAACTAAAAAAAAGAAAGTTTATGAAAAATTGCATATCTTCACTTCAGAAGCTTATATTCACTTTCAAATGGCCATACAAGCACATTGGACCAAACTGAACCATATATGCATTGCACTGTGATTTTAAGCTGTTTCCAGGCCAGAAACACACCCAGATTCACGTTCTGAGCTTATAACCTCAATGAAGCGTGTTTTCATGAAAGTCCGTATGGCCACAGTTTCAGCGCTCAAACGCGCTTCCTTACAGGTATGAAAGCATATTCTCTCCAATTCAGGCATATTGTCACAATTCACTCAAGATTGTTATTTTAGCACTGAGTAACAGACAGAATGAACATTTTTGACATGCAGAACGAAAAAAAAGAAAGTTTTTGAAAAAGTGCATATCTTCACTTCAGAAGCTTATATTCACTTTCAAATGGCCATACAAGCACATTGGACCAAACGGAACCATATGTGCATTGCACTGTGATTTGAAGCTGTTTCCAGGCCAGAAAACACACACAGATTCATGTTCTGAGCTGGAAACCTCAAAGAAGCGTGTTTTCATGAAAGTGCGTAGAGACAGTTTCAGCGCTCTAACGCGCTTCCTTAGAGATAGAAGCATATTCACTCCAATTCAGTCATATAATCACAATTCACGCAAGTTTGTCACTTTCCCACTGAGTAACACACAGAATGAACATTTTTTACAAGCAGAACAAAAAAAAAAAAGTTTATGAAAAAGTGCATATCTTCACTTCAGAGGCTTATATTCACTTTCAAATGGCCATACAAGCACATTGGACCAAACGGAACCATATGTGCATTGCACTGTGATTTGAAGCTGTTTCCAGGCCAGAAACACACACAGATTCACGTTCTGAGCTTATAACCTCAATTAAGCGTGTTTTCATGAAAGTGCGTATAGCCACAGTTTCAGCGCTCAAACGCGCTTCCTTACAGGTATGAAAGCATATTCACTCCACTTCAGGCATATTGTCACAATTCACTCAAGTTTGTTCCTTTAGCACTGAGTAACAGACAGAAAGAACATTTTTGACATGCAGAACGAAAAAAAAGAAAGTTTTTGAAAAAGTGCATATCTTCACTTGAAGCTTAAATTCACTTTCAAATGGCCATACAAGCACATTGGACCAAACGGTACCATATATGCATTGCACTGTCATTTGAGGCTGTTTCTAGGCCAGAAAACACACACAAATTCACGTTCTGAGCTGGAAACCTCAAAGAAGCGTGTTTTCATGAAAGTGCGTAGAGACACAGTTTCAGCGCTCTAACGCGCTTCCTTACAGGTATGAAAGCATATTCACTCCAATTCAGGCATATTGTCACAATTCACTCAAGATTGTTATTTTAGCACTGAGTAACAGACAGAATGAACATTTTTGACATGCAGAACGAAAAAAAAGAAAGTTTTTGAAAAAGTGCATATCTTCACTTCAGAAGCTTATATTCGCTTTCAAATGGTCATACAAGCACATTGGACCAAATGGTACCATATATTCATTGCACTGTGATTTGAAGCTGTTTCCAGGCCAGAAACACATATAGATTTGCGTTTTGAGCTTAGAACCTCAAAGAATCGTATTCTCATGAAAGTGCGCTTAGCCACAGTTTCAGCGCTCTAACAGGCTTCCTCACAGAGATAGAAGCATATTCACTCCAATTCAGTCATATAATCACAATTCACGCAAGTTGGTTACTTTCCCACTGAGTAACACACAGAATGAACATTTTTTACAAGCAGAACTAAAAAAAAAAGAAAGTTTATGAAAAAGTGCATATCTTCACTTGAAGCTTAAATTCACTTTCAAATGGCCATACAAGCACATTGGACCAAACAGTACCATATATGCATTGCACTGTCATTTGAGGCTGTTTCTAGGCCAGAAACACACACAGATTCACGTTCTGAGCTTAAAACCTCAAAGAAGCGTGTTTTCATGAAAGTGCGTATAGCAACAGTTTCAGCGCTCAAACGCGCTTCCTTACAGGTATGAAAGCATATTCACTCCAATTCAGGCATATTGTCACAATTCACTCAAGTTTGTTACTTTAGCACTGAGTCACAGACAGAATGAACCTTTTTGACATGCAGAACTAAAAAAGAAAGTTTATGAAAAAGTGCATATCTTCACTTCAGAAGCTCACATTCACTTCCAAATGTCAAACAATCACATTGGACCAAACGGTACCATATATGCATTGCCCTGCCATTTGAAGCTGTTTCCAGGCCAGGAATCACACACAGATTCACGTTCTGAGTTTAAAACCTCAAAGAAGCGTGTTTTCATGAAAGTGAAGATAGCCACAGTTGCAGCGCTCTAACAGGCTTCCTTACAGAGATAGAAGCATATTCACTCCAATTCAGTCATGTAGACACAATTAACCGAGGTTTGTCGCTTTCTCATTGTGAGTAACACACAGAATGAACATTTTTTGACATGCAGGACTAAAAAACAGAAAGTTTTTGAAAAAGTGCATATCTTCACTTCAGAATCTTATGTTCACGATCAAATGGCGATACAAGCACATTGGACCAAACTGAACCATCTATGCATTGCACTGTGATTTTAAGCTGTTTCCAGGCCAGAAACACACCCAGATTCACGTTCTGAGCTTATAACCTCAATGAAGCGTGTTTTCATGAAAGTCCGTATAGCCACAGTTTCAGCGCTCAAACGCGCTTCCTTACAGGTATGAAAGCATATTCACTCCAATTCAGGCATATAGTCACAATTCACTCAAGTTTGTTATTTTAGCACTGAGTAACAGACAGAATGAAAATTTTTGACATGCAGAACGAAAAAAAGGAAAGTTTTTGAAAAAGTGCATATCTTCACTTCAGAAGCTCATATTCACTTTCAAATGGCCATGCAAGCACATTGGACCAAACGGTACCATATATGCATTGCACTGACATTTGAAGCTGTTTCTAGGCCAGACACACACACAGATTCACGCTCTGAGCTTAAAACCTCAAAGAAGCGTGATTTCATGAAAGTGCGTATAGCAACAGTTTCAGCGCTATAACAGGCTTCCTTACAGAGATAGAAGCATATTCACTCAAATTCAGTCATGTAGGCACAATTCACCAGTTTGTCGCTTTCTCATTGTGAGTAACACACAGAATGAACATTTTTGACATGCAGGACTAAAAAACAGAAAGTTTTTGAAAAAGTGCATATCTTCACTTCAGAAGCTTATATTCACTTTCAAATGGCCATACAAGCACATTGGACCAAACGGAACCATATGTGCATTGCACTGTGATTTGAAGCGGTTTCCAGGCCAGAAAACACACACAGATTCATGTTCTGAGCTGGAAACCTCAAAGAAGCGTGTTTTCATGAAAGTGCGTAGAGACAGTTTCAGCGCTCTAACGCGCTTCCTTACAGGTATGAAAGCATATTCACTCCAATTCTGGCATATTGTCACAATTCGCTCAAGTTTGTTATTTTAGCACTGAGTAACAGACAGAATGAACATTTTTGACATTCAGAACGAAAAAAAGAAAGTTTTTGAAAAAGTGCATATCTTCACTTCAGAAGCTTATATTCACTTTCAAAGGGCCATACAAGCACATTGGACCAAATGGTACCATATATTGATTGCACTGTGATTTGAAACTCTTTCCAGGCCAGAAACACAAATAGATTTGCGTTCAGAGCTTAGAACCTCAAAGAATCGTATTCTCATGAAAGTGCGCATAGCCACAGTTTCAGTGCTCTAACAGGCTTCCTTAGAGATAGAAGCATATTCACTCCAATTCAGTCATATAATCACAATTCACGCAAGTTTGTCACTTTCCCACTGAGTAACACACAGAATGAACATTTTTTACAAGCAGAACTAAAAAAAAAAAAGTTTATGAAAAAGTGCATATCTTCACTTCAGAGGCTTATATTCACTTTCAAATGGCCTTACAAGCACATTGGACCAAACGGAACCATATGTGCATTGCACTGTGATTTGAAGCTGTTTCCAGGCCAGAAACACACGGTCTGATTTTATAACCTCAATTAAGCGTGTTTACATGAAAGTGCGTATAGCCACAGTTTCAGCGCTCAAACGCGCTTCCTTACAGGTATGAAAGCATATTCACTCCAATTCAGGCATATTGTCAAAATTCACTCAAGTTTGTTCCTTTAGCACTGAGTCACAGACAGAATGAACCTTTTTGACATGCAGAACGAAAAAAAAGAAAGTTTTTGAAAAAGTGCATATCTTCACTTGAAGCTTAAATTCACTTTCAAATGGCCATACAAGCACATTGGACCAAACGGTACCATATATGCATTGCACTGTCATTTGAGGCTGTTTCTAGGCCAGAAAACACACACAAATTCACGTTCTGAGCTGGAAACCTCAAAGAAGCGTGTTTTCATGAAAGTGCGTAGAGACACAGTTTCAGCGCTCTAACGCGCTTCCTTACAGGTATGAAAGCATATTCACTCCAATTCAGGCATATTGTCACAATTCACTCAAGTTTGTTATTTTAGCACTGAGTACGGACAGAATGAACATTTTTGACATGCAGAACGAAAAAAAAGAAAGTTTTTGAAAAAGTGCATATCTTCACTTCAGAAGCTTATATTCACTTTCAAATGGTCATACAAGCACATTGGACCAAATGGTACCATATATTCATTGCACTGTGATTTGAAGCTGTTTCCAGGCCAGAAACACATATAGATTTGCGTTTTGAGCTTAGAACCTCAAAGAATCGTATTCTCATGAAAGTGCGCTTAGCCACAGTTTCAGCGCTCTAACAGGCTTCCTCACAGAGATAGAAGCATATTCACTCCAATTCAGTCATATAATCACAATTCACGCAAGTTTGTCACTTTCCCACTGAGTAACACACAGAATGAACATTTTTTACAAGCAGAACTAAAAAAAAAAGAAAGTTTATGAAAAAGTGCATATCTTCACTTGAAGCTTAAATTCACTTTCAAATGGCCATACAAGCACATTGGACCAAACAGTACCATATATGCATTGCCCTGCCATTTGAAGCTGTTTCCAGGCCAGGAATCACACACAGATTCACGTTCTGAGTTTAAAACCTCAAAGAAGCGTGTTTTCATGAAAGTGAAGATAGCCACAGTTTCAGCGCTCTAACAGGCTTCCTCACAGAGATAGAAGCATATTCACTCCAATTCAGTCATATAATCACAATTCACGCAAGTTGGTTACTTTCCCACTGAGTAACACACAGAATGAACATTTTTTACAAGCAGAACTAAAAAAAAAAGAAAGTTTATGAAAAAGTGCATATCTTCACTTGAAGCTTAAATTCACTTTCAAATGGCCATACAAGCACATTGGACCAAACAGTACCATATATGCATTGCACTGTCATTTGAGGCTGTTTCTAGGCCAGAAACACACACAGATTCACGTTCTGAGCTTAAAACCTCAAAGAAGCGTGTTTTCATGAAAGTGCGTATAGCAACAGTTTCAGCGCTCAAACGCGCTTCCTTACAGGTATGAAAGCATATTCACTCCAATTCAGGCATATTGTCACAATTCACTCAAGTTTGTTACTTTAGCACTGAGTAACAGACAGAATGAACATTTTTGACATGCAGAACGAAAAAAAAGAAAGTTTTTGAAAAAGTGCATATCTTCACTTCAGAAGCTTATATTCACTTTCAAATGGTCATACAAGCACATTGGACCAAATGGTACCATATATTCATTGCACTGTGATTTGAAGCTGTTTCCAGGCCAGAAACACATATAGATTTGCGTTTTGAGCTTAGAACCTCAAAGAATCGTATTCTCATGAAAGTGCGCTTAGCCACAGTTTCAGCGCTCTAACAGGCTTCCTCACAGAGATAGAAGCATATTCACTCCAATTCAGTCATATAATCACAATTCACGCAAGTTTGTTACTTTCCCACTGAGTAACACACAGAATGAACATTTTTTACAAGCAGAACTAAAAAAAAAAGAAAGTTTATGAAAAAGTGCATATCTTCACTTGAAGCTTAAATTCACTTTCAAATGGCCATACAAGCACATTGGACCAAACAGTACCATATATGCATTGCCCTGCCATTTGAAGCTGTTTCCAGGCCAGGAATCACACACAGATTCACGTTCTGAGTTTAAAACCTCAAAGAAGCGTGTTTTCATGAAAGTGAAGATAGCCACAGTTTCAGCGCTCTAACAGGCTTCCTCACAGAGATAGAAGCATATTCACTCCAATTCAGTCATATAATCACAATTCACGCAAGTTGGTTACTTTCCCACTGAGTAACACACAGAATGAACATTTTTTACAAGCAGAACTAAAAAAAAAAGAAAGTTTATGAAAAAGTGCATATCTTCACTTGAAGCTTAAATTCACTTTCAAATGGCCATACAAGCACATTGGACCAAACAGTACCATATATGCATTGCACTGTCATTTGAGGCTGTTTCTAGGCCAGAAACACACACAGATTCACGTTCTGAGCTTAAAACCTCAAAGAAGCGTGTTTTCATGAAAGTGCGTATAGCAACAGTTTCAGCGCTCAAACGCGCTTCCTTACAGGTATGAAAGCATATTCACTCCAATTCAGGCATATTGTCACAATTCACTCAAGTTTGTTACTTTAGCACTGAGTCACAGACAGAATGAACCTTTTTGACATGCAGAACTAAAAAAGAAAGTTTATGAAAAAGTGCATATCTTCACTTCAGAAGCTCACATTCACTTCCAAATGGCCAAACAATCACATTGGACCAAACGGTACCATATATGCATTGCCCTGCCATTTGAAGCTGTTTCCAGGGCAGGAATCACACACAGATTCACGTTCTGAGTTTAAAACCTCAAAGAAGCGTGTTTTCATGAAAGTGAAGATAGCCACAGTTGCAGCGCTCTAACAGGCTTCCTTACAGAGATAGAAGCATATTCACTCCAATTCAGTCATGTAGACACAATAAACCGAGGTTTGTCGCTTTCTCATTGTGAGTAACACACAGAATGAACATTTTTTGACATGCAGGACTAAAAAACAGAAAGTTTTTGAAAAAGTGCATATCTTCACTTCAGAATCTTATGTTCACTTTCAAATGGCGATACAAGCACATTGGACCAAACTGAACCATCTATGCATTGCACTGTGATTTTAAGCTGTTTCCAGGCCAGAAACACACCCAGATTCACGTTCTGAGCTTATAACCTCAATGAAGCGTGTTTTCATGAAAGTCCGTATAGCCACAGTTTCAGCGCTCAAACGCGCTTCCTTACAGGTATGAAAGCATATTCACTCCAATTCAGGCATATAGTCACAATTCACTCAAGTTTGTTATTTTAGCACTGAGTAACAGACAGAATGAAAATTTTTGACATGCAGAACGAAAAAAAGGAAAGTTTTTGAAAAAGTGCATATCTTCACTTCAGAAGCTCATATTCACTTTCAAATGGCCATGCAAGCACATTGGACCAAACGGTACCATATATGCATTGCACTGACATTTGAAGCTGTTTCTAGGCCAGACACACACACAGATTCACGTTCTGAGCTTAAAACCTCAAAGAAGCGTGATTTCATGAAAGTGCGAATAGCAACAGTTTCAGCGCTATAACAGGCTTCCTTACAGAGATAGAAGCATATTCACTCAAATTCAGTCATGTAGTCACAATTCACCAGTTTGTCGCTTTCTCATTGTGAGTAACACACAGAATGAACATTTTTGACATGCAGAACGAAAAAAAAGAAAGTTTTTGAAAAAGTGCATATCTTCACTTCAGAAGCTTATATTCACTTTCAAATGGCCATACAAGCACATTGGACCAAACGGAACCATATGTGCATTGCACTGTGATTTGAAGCTGTTTCCAGGCCAGAAAACACACACAGATTCATGTTCTGAGCTGGAAACCTCAAAGAAGCGTGTTTTCATGAAAGTGCGTAGAGACAGTTTCAGCGCTCTAACGCGCTTCCTTACAGGTATGAAAGCATATTCACTCCAATTCAGGCATATTGTCACAATTCGCTCAAGTTTGTTATTTTAGCACTGAGTAACAGACAGAATGAACATTTTTGACATGCAGAACGAAAAAAAGAAAGTTTTTGAAAAAGTGCATATCTTCACTTCAGAAGCTTATATTCACTTTCAAAGGGCCATACAAGCACATTGGACCAAATGGTACCATATATTGATTGCACTGTGATTTGAAACTCTTTCCAGGCCAGAAACACAAATAGATTTGCGTTCAGAGCTTAGAACCTCAAAGAATCGTATTCTCATGAAAGTGCGCATAGCCACAGTTTCAGCGCTCTAACAGGCTTCCTCACAGAGATAGAAGCATATTCACTCCAATTCAGTCATATAATCACAATTCACGCAAGTTGGTTACTTTCCCACTGAGTAACACACAGAATGAACATTTTTTACAAGCAGAACTAAAAAAAAAAGAAAGTTTATGAAAAAGTGCATATCTTCACTTGAAGCTTAAATTCACTTTCAAATGGCCATACAAGCACATTGGACCAAACAGTACCATATATGCATTGCACTGTCATTTGAGGCTGTTTCTAGGCCAGAAACACACACAGATTCACGTTCTGAGCTTAAAACCTCAAAGAAGCGTGTTTTCATGAAAGTGCGTATAGCAACAGTTTCAGCGCTCAAACGCGCTTCCTTACAGGTATGAAAGCATATTCACTCCAATTCAGGCATATTGTCACAATTCACTCAAGTTTGTTACTTTAGCACTGAGTCACAGACAGAATGAACCTTTTTGACATGCAGAACTAAAAAAGAAAGTTTATGAAAAAGTGCATATCTTCACTTCAGAAGCTCACATTCACTTCCAAATGGCCAAACAATCACATTGGACCAAACGGTACCATATATGCATTGCCCTGCCATTTGAAGCTGTTTCCAGGCCAGGAATCACACACAGATTCACGTTCTGAGTTTAAAACCTCAAAGAAGCGTGTTTTCATGAAAGTGAAGATAGCCACAGTTGCAGCGCTCTAACAGGCTTCCTTACAGAGATAGAAGCATATTCACTCCAATTCAGTCATGTAGACACAATTAACCGAGGTTTGTCGCTTTCTCATTGTGAGTAACACACAGAATGAACATTTTTTGACATGCAGGACTAAAAAACAGAAAGTTTTTGAAAAAGTGCATATCTTCACTTCAGAATCTTATGTTCACTTTCAAATGGCGATACAAGCACATTGGACCAAACTGAACCATCTATGCATTGCACTGTGATTTTAAGCTGTTTCCAGGCCAGAAACACACCCAGATTCACGTTCTGAGCTTATAACCTCAATGAAGCGTGTTTTCATGAAAGTCCGTATAGCCACAGTTTCAGCGCTCAAACGCGCTTCCTTACAGGTATGAAAGCATATTCACTCCAATTCAGGCATATAGTCACAATTCACTCAAGTTTGTTATTTTAGCACTGAGTAACAGACAGAATGAAAATTTTTGACATGCAGAACGAAAAAAAGGAAAGTTTTTGAAAAAGTGCATATCTTCACTTCAGAAGCTCATATTCACTTTCAAATGGCCATGCAAGCACATTGGACCAAACGGTACCATATATGCATTGCACTGACATTTGAAGCTGTTTCTAGGCCAGACACACACACAGATTCACGTTCTGAGCTTAAAACCTCAAAGAAGCGTGATTTCATGAAAGTGCGTACAGCAACAGTTTCAGCGCTATAACAGGCTTCCTTACAGAGATAGAAGCATATTCACTCAAATTCAGTCATGTAGTCACAATTCACCAGTTTGTCGCTTTCTCATTGTGAGTAACACACAGAATGAACATTTTTGACATGCAGAACGAAAAAAAAGAAAGTTTTTGAAAAAGTGCATATCTTCACTTCAGAAGCTTATATTCACTTTCAAATGGCCATACAAGCACATTGGACCAAACGGAACCATATGTGCATTGCACTGTGATTTGAAGCTGTTTCCAGGCCAGAAAACACACACAGATTCATGTTCTGAGCTGGAAACCTCAAAGAAGCGTGTTTTCATGAAAGTGCGTAGAGACAGTTTCAGCGCTCTAACGGGCTTCCTTACAGGTATGAAAGCATATTCACTCCAATTCAGGCATATTGTCACAATTCGCTCAAGTTTGTTATTTTAGCACTGAGTAACAGACAGAATGAACATTTTTGACATGCAGAACGAAAAAAAGAAAGTTTTTGAAAAAGTGCATATCTTCACTTCAGAAGCTTATATTCACTTTCAAAGGGCCATACAAGCACATTGGACCAAATGGTACCATATATTGATTGCACTGTGATTTGAAACTCTTTCCAGGCCAGAAACACAAATAGATTTGCGTTCAGAGCTTAGAACCTCAAAGAATCGTATTCTCATGAAAGTGCGCATACCCACAGTTTCAGTGCTCTAACAGGCTTCCTTAGAGATAGAAGCATATTCACTCCAATTCAGTCATATAATCACAATTCACGCAAGTTTGTCACTTTCCCACTGAGTAACACACAGAATGAACATTTTTTACAAGCAGAACTAAAAAAAAAAAAGTTTATGAAAAAGTGCATATCTTCACTTCAGAGGCTTATATTCACTTTCAAATGGCCTTACAAGCACATTGGACCAAACGGAACCATATGTGCATTGCACTGTGATTTGAAGCTGTTTCCAGGCCAGAAACACACGTTCTGAGCTTATAACCTCAATTATGCGTGTTTTCATCAAAGTGCGTATAGCCACAGTTTCAGCGCTCAAACGCGCTTCCTTACAGGTATGAAAGCATATTCACTCCAATTCAGGCATATTGTCAAAATTCACTCAAGTTTGTTCCTTTAGCACTGAGTCACAGACAGAATGAACCTTTTTGACATGCAGAACGAAAAAAAAGAAAGTTTTTGAAAAAGTGCATATCTTCACTTGAAGCTTAAATTCACTTTCAAATGGCCATACAAGCACATTGGACCAAACGGTACCATATATGCATTGCACTGTCATTTGAGGCTGTTTCTAGGCCAGAAAACACACACAAATTCACGTTCTGAGCTGGAAACCTCAAAGAAGCGTGTTTTCATGAAAGTGCGTAGAGACACAGTTTCAGCGCTCTAACGCGCTTCCTTACAGGTATGAAAGCATATTCACTCCAATTCAGGCATATTGTCACAATTCACTCAAGTTTGTTATTTTAGCACTGAGTAACAGACAGAATGAACATTTTTGACATGCAGAACGAAAAAAAAGAAAGTTTTTGAAAAAGTGCATATCTTCACTTCAGAAGCTTATATTCACTTTCAAATGGTCATACAAGCACATTGGACCAAATGGTACCATACATTCATTGCACTGTGATTTGAAGCTGTTTCCAGGCCAGAAACACATATAGATTTGCGTTTTGAGCTTAGAACCTCAAAGAATCGTATTCTCATGAAAGTGCGCTTATCCACAGTTTCAGCGCTCTAACAGGCTTCCTCACAGAGATAGAAGCATATTCACTCCAATTCAGTCATATAATCACAATTCACGCAAGTTTGTTACTTTCCCACTGAGTAACACACAGAATGAACATTTTTTACAAGCAGAACTAAAAAAAAAAGAAAGTTTATGAAAAAGTGCATATCTTCACTTGAAGCTTAAATTCACTTTCAAATGGCCATACAAGCACATTGGACCAAACAGTACCATATATGCATTGCACTGTCATTTGAGGCTGTTTCTAGGCCAGAAACACACACAGATTCACGTTCTGAGCTTAAAACCTCAAAGAAGCGTGTTTTCATGAAAGTGCGTATAGCAACAGTTTCAGCGCTCAAACGCGCTTCCTTACAGGTATGAAAGCATATTCACTCCAATTCAGGCATATTGTCACAATTCACTCAAGTTTGTTACTTTAGCACTGAGTCACAGACAGAATGAACCTTTTTGACATGCAGAACTAAAAAAGAAAGTTTATGAAAAAGTGCATATCTTCACTTCAGAAGCTCACATTCACTTCCAAATGGCCAAACAATCACATTGGACCAAACGGTACCATATATGCATTGCCCTGCCATTTGAAGCTGTTTCCAGGCCAGGAATCACACACAGATTCACGTTCTGAGTTTAAAACCTCAAAGAAGCGTGTTTTCATGAAAGTGAAGATAGCCACAGTTGCAGCGCTCTAACAGGCTTCCTTACAGAGATAGAAGCATATTCACTCCAATTCAGTCATGTAGACACAATTAACCGAGGTTTGTCGCTTTCTCATTGTGAGTAACACACAGAATGAACATTTTTTGACATGCAGGACTAAAAAACAGAAAGTTTTTGAAAAAGTGCATATCTTCACTTCAGAATCTTATGTTCACTTTCAAATGGCGATACAAGCACATTGGACCAAACTGAACCATCTATGCATTGCACTGTGATTTTAAGCTGTTTCCAGGCCAGAAACACACCCAGATTCACGTTCTGAGCTTATAACCTCAATGAAGCGTGTTTTCATGAAAGTCCGTATAGCCACAGTTTCAGCGCTCAAACGCGCTTCCTTACAGGTATGAAAGCATATTCACTCCAATTCAGGCATATAGTCACAATTCACTCAAGTTTGTTATTTTAGCACTGAGTAACAGACAGAATGAAAATTTTTGACATGCAGAACGAAAAAAAGGAAAGTTTTTGAAAAAGTGCATATCTTCACTTCAGAAGCTCATATTCACTTTCAAATGGCCATGCAAGCACATTGGACCAAACGGTACCAAATATGCATTGCACTGACATTTGAAGCTGTTTCTAGGCCAGACACACACACAGATTCACGTTCTGAGCTTAAAACCTCAAAGAAGCGTGATTTCATGAAAGTGCGTATAGCAACAGTTTCAGCGCTATAACAGGCTTCCTTACAGAGATAGAAGCATATTCACTCAAATTCAGTCATGTAGTCACAATTCACCAGTTTGTCGCTTTCTCATTGTGAGTAACACACAGAATGAACATTTTTGACATGCAGAATGAAAAAAAAGAAAGTTTTTGAAAAAGTGCATATCTTCACTTCAGAAGCTTATATTCACTTTCAAATGGCCATACAAGCACATTGGACCAAACGGAACCATATGTGCATTGCACTGTGATTTGAAGCTGTTTCCAGGCCAGAAAACACACACAGATTCATGTTCTGAGCTGGAAACCTCAAAGAAGCGTGTTTTCATGAAAGTGCGTAGAGACAGTTTCAGCGCTCTAACGCGCTTCCTTACAGGTATGAAAGCATATTCACTCCAATTCAGGCATATTGTCACAATTCGCTCAAGTTTGTTATTTTAGCACTGAGTAACAGACAGAATGAACATTTTTGACATGCAGAACGAAAAAAAGAAAGTTTTTGAAAAAGTGCATATCTTCACTTCAGAAGCTTATATTCACTTTCAAAGGGCCATACAAGCACATTGGACCAAATGGTACCATATATTGATTGCACTGTGATTTGAAACTCTTTCCAGGCCAGAAACACAAATAGATTTGCGTTCAGAGCTTAGAACCTCAAAGAATCGTATTCTCATGAAAGTGCGCATAGCCTCAGTTTCAGCGCTCTAACAGGCTTCCTCACAGAGATAGAAGCATATTCACTCCAATTCAGTCATATAATCACAATTCACGCAAGTTGGTTACTTTCCCACTGAGTAACACACAGAATGAACATTTTTTACAAGCAGAACTAAAAAAAAAAGAAAGTTTATGAAAAAGTGCATATCTTCACTTGAAGCTTAAATTCACTTTCAAATGGCCATACAAGCACATTGGACCAAACAGTACCATATATGCATTGCACTGTCATTTGAGGCTGTTTCTAGGCCAGAAACACACACAGATTCACGTTCTGAGCTTAAAACCTCAAAGAAGCGTGTTTTCATGAAAGTGCGTATAGCAACAGTTTCAGCGCTCAAACGCGCTTCCTTACAGGTATGAAAGCATATTCACTCCAATTCAGGCATATTGTCACAATTCACTCAAGTTTGTTACTTTAGCACTGAGTCACAGACAGAATGAACCTTTTTGACATGCAGAACTAAAAAAGAAAGTTTATGAAAAAGTGCATATCTTCACTTCAGAAGCTCACATTCACTTCCAAATGGCCAAACAATCACATTGGACCAAACGGTACCATATATGCATTGCCCTGCCATTTGAAGCTGTTTCCAGGCCAGGAATCACACACAGATTCACGTTCTGAGTTTAAAACCTCAAAGAAGCGTGTTTTCATGAAAGTGAAGATAGCCACAGTTGCAGCGCTCTAACAGGCTTCCTTACAGAGATAGAAGCATATTCACTCCAATTCAGTCATGTAGACACAATTAACCGAGGTTTGTCGCTTTCTCATTGTGAGTAACACACAGAATGAACATTTTTTGACATGCAGGACTAAAAAACAGAAAGTTTTTGAAAAAGTGCATATCTTCACTTCAGAATCTTATGTTCACTTTCAAATGGCGATACAAGCACATTGGACCAAACTGAACCATCTATGCATTGCACTGTGATTTTAAGCTGTTTCCAGGCCAGAAACACACCCAGATTCACGTTCTGAGCTTATAACCTCAATGAAGCGTGTTTTCATGAAAGTCCGTATAGCCACAGTTTCAGCGCTCAAACGCGCTTCCTTACAGGTATGAAAGCATATTCACTCCAATTCAGGCATATAGTCACAATTCACTCAAGTTTGTTATTTTAGCACTGAGTAACAGACAGAATGAAAATTTTTGACATGCAGAACGAAAAAAAGGAAAGTTTTTGAAAAAGTGCATATCTTCACTTCAGAAGCTCATATTCACTTTCAAATGGCCATGCAAGCACATTGGACCAAACGGTACCATATATGCATTGCACTGACATTTGAAGCTGTTTCTAGGCCAGACACACACACAGATTCACGTTCTGAGCTTAAAACCTCAAAGAAGCGTGATTTCATGAAAGTGCGTACAGCAACAGTTTCAGCGCTATAACAGGCTTCCTTACAGAGATAGAAGCATATTCACTCAAATTCAGTCATGTAGTCACAATTCACCAGTTTGTCGCTTTCTCATTGTGAGTAACACACAGAATGAACATTTTTGACATGCAGAACGAAAAAAAAGAAAGTTTTTGAAAAAGTGCATATCTTCACTTCAGAAGCTTATATTCACTTTCAAATGGCCATACAAGCACATTGGACCAAACGGAACCATATGTGCATTGCACTGTGATTTGAAGCTGTTTCCAGGCCAGAAAACACACACAGATTCATGTTCTGAGCTGGAAACCTCAAAGAAGCGTGTTTTCATGAAAGTGCGTAGAGACAGTTTCAGCGCTCTAACGGGCTTCCTTACAGGTATGAAAGCATATTCACTCCAATTCAGGCATATTGTCACAATTCGCTCAAGTTTGTTATTTTAGCACTGAGTAACAGACAGAATGAACATTTTTGACATGCAGAACGAAAAAAAGAAAGTTTTTGAAAAAGTGCATATCTTCACTTCAGAAGCTTATATTCACTTTCAAAGGGCCATACAAGCACATTGGACCAAATGGTACCATATATTGATTGCACTGTGATTTGAAACTCTTTCCAGGCCAGAAACACAAATAGATTTGCGTTCAGAGCTTAGAACCTCAAAGAATCGTATTCTCATGAAAGTGCGCATACCCACAGTTTCAGTGCTCTAACAGGCTTCCTTAGAGATAGAAGCATATTCACTCCAATTCAGTCATATAATCACAATTCACGCAAGTTTGTCACTTTCCCACTGAGTAACACACAGAATGAACATTTTTTACAAGCAGAACTAAAAAAAAAAAAGTTTATGAAAAAGTGCATATCTTCACTTCAGAGGCTTATATTCACTTTCAAATGGCCTTACAAGCACATTGGACCAAACGGAACCATATGTGCATTGCACTGTGATTTGAAGCTGTTTCCAGGCCAGAAACACACGTTCTGAGCTTATAACCTCAATTAAGCGTGTTTTCATCAAAGTGCGTATAGCCACAGTTTCAGCGCTCAAACGCGCTTCCTTACAGGTATGAAAGCATATTCACTCCAATTCAGGCATATTGTCAAAATTCACTCAAGTTTGTTCCTTTAGCACTGAGTCACAGACAGAATGAACCTTTTTGACATGCAGAACGAAAAAAAAGAAAGTTTTTGAAAAAGTGCATATCTTCACTTGAAGCTTAAATTCACTTTCAAATGGCCATACAAGCACATTGGACCAAACGGTACCATATATGCATTGCACTGTCATTTGAGGCTGTTTCTAGGCCAGAAAACACACACAAATTCACGTTCTGAGCTGGAAACCTCAAAGAAGCGTGTTTTCATGAAAGTGCGTAGAGACACAGTTTCAGCGCTCTAACGCGCTTCCTTACAGGTATGAAAGCATATTCACTCCAATTCAGGCATATTGTCACAATTCACTCAAGTTTGTTATTTTAGCACTGAGTAACAGACAGAATGAACATTTTTGACATGCAGAACGAAAAAAAAGAAAGTTTTTGAAAAAGTGCATATCTTCACTTCAGAAGCTTATATTCACTTTCAAATGGTCATACAAGCACATTGGACCAAATGGTACCATACATTCATTGCACTGTGATTTGAAGCTGTTTCCAGGCCAGAAACACATATAGATTTGCGTTTTGAGCTTAGAACCTCAAAGAATCGTATTCTCATGAAAGTGCGCTTATCCACAGTTTCAGCGCTCTAACAGGCTTCCTCACAGAGATAGAAGCATATTCACTCCAATTCAGTCATATAATCACAATTCACGCAAGTTTGTTACTTTCCCACTGAGTAACACACAGAATGAACATTTTTTACAAGCAGAACTAAAAAAAAAAGAAAGTTTATGAAAAAGTGCATATCTTCACTTGAAGCTTAAATTCACTTTCAAATGGCCATACAAGCACATTGGACCAAACAGTACCATATATGCATTGCACTGTCATTTGAGGCTGTTTCTAGGCCAGAAACACACACAGATTCACGTTCTGAGCTTAAAACCTCAAAGAAGCGTGTTTTCATGAAAGTGCGTATCGCAACAGTTTCAGCGCTCAAACGCGCTTCCTTTCAGGTATGAAAGCATATTCACTCGAATTCAGGCATATTGTCACAATTCACTCAAGTTTGTTACTTTAGCACTGAGTCACAGACAGAATGAACCTTTTTGACATGCAGAACTAAAAAAGAAAGTTTACGAAAAAGTGCATATCTTCACTTCAGAAGCTCACATTCACTTCCAAATGGCCAAACAATCACATTGGACCAAACGGTACCATATATGCATTGCCCTGCCATTTGAAGCTGTTTCCAGGCCAGGAATCACACACAGATTCACGTTCTGAGTTTAAAACCTCAAAGAAGCGTGTTTTCATGAAAGTGAAGATAGCCACAGTTTCAGCGCTCTAACAGGCTTCCTTACAGAGATAGAAGCATATTCACTCCAATTCAGTCATGTAGACACAATTAACCGAGGTTTGTCGCTTTCTCATTGTGAGTAACACACAGAATGAACATTTTTTGACATGCAGGACGAAAAAACAGAAAGTTTTTGAAAAAGTGCATATCTTCACTTCAGAATCTTATGTTCACTTTCAAATGGCGATACAAGCACATTGGACCAAACTGAACCATATATGCATTGCACTGTGATTTTAAGCTGTTTCCAGGCCAGAAACACACCCAGATTCACGTTCTGAGCTTATAACCTCAATGAAGCGTGTTTTCTTGAAAGTCCGTATAGCCACAGTTTCAGCGCTCAAACGCGCTTCCTTACAGGTATGAAAGCATATTCACTCCAATTCAGGCATATAGTCACAATTCACTCAAGTTTGTTATTTTAGCACTGAGTAACAGACAGAATGAAAATTTTTGACATGCAGAACGAAAAAAAGGAAAGTTTTTGAAAAAGTGCATATCTTCACTTCAGAAGCTCATATTCACTTTCAAATGGCCATGCAAGCACATTGGACCAAACGGTACCATATATGCATTGCACTGACATTTGAAGCTGTTTCTAGGCCAGACACACACACAGATTCACGTTCTGAGCTTAAAACCTCAAAGAAGCGTGATTTCATGAAAGTGCGTACAGCAACAGTTTCAGCGCTATAACAGGCTTCCTTACAGAGATAGAAGCATATTCACTCAAATTCAGTCATGTAGTCACAATTCACCAGTTTGTCGCTTTCTCATTGTGACTAACACACAGAATGAACATTTTTGACATGCAGAACGAAAAAAAAGAAAGTTTTTGAAAAAGTGCATATCTTCACTTCAGAAGCTTATATTCACTTTCAAATGGCCATACAAGCACATTGGACCAAACGGAACCATATGTGCATTGCACTGTGATTTGAAGCTGTTTCCAGGCCAGAAAACACACACAGATTCTTGTTCTGAGCTGGAAACCTCAAAGAAGCGTGTTTTCATGAAAGTGCGTAGAGACAGTTTCAGCGCTCTAACGCGCTTCCTAACAGGTATGAAAGCATATTCACTCCAATTCAGGCATATTGTCACAATTCACTCAAGTTTGTTATTTTAGCACTGAGTAACAGACAGAATGAACATTTTTGACATGCAGAACGAAAAAAAAGAAAGTTTTTGAAAAAGTGCATATCTTCACTTCAGAAGCTTATATTCACTTTCAAATGGCCATACAAGCACATTGGACCAAATGGTACCATATATTGATTGCACTGTGATTTGAAACTGTTTCCAGGCCAAAAACACAAATAGATTTGCGTTCAGAGCTTAGAACCTCAAAGAATCGTATTCTCATGAAAGTGCGCATAGCCACAGTTTCAGTGCTCTAACAGGCTTCCTTAGAGATAGAAGCATATTCACTCCAATTCAGTCATATAATCACAATTCACGCAAGTTTGTCACTTTCCCACTGAGTAACACACAGAATGAACATTTTTTACAAGCTGAACTAAAAAAAAAAAAGTTTATGAAAAAGTGCATATCTTCACTTCAGAGGCTTATATTCACTTTCAAATGGCCATACAAGCACATTGGACCAAACGGTACCATATATGCATTGCACTGACATTTGAAGCTGTTTCTAGGCCAGACACACACACAGATTCACGTTCTGAGCTTAAAACCTCAAAGAAGCGTGATTTCATGAAAGTGCGTATAGCAACAGTTTCAGCGCTATAACAGGCTTCCTTACAGAGATAGAAGCATATTCACTCAAATTCAGTCATGTAGTCACAATTCACCAGTTTGTCGCTTTCTCATTGTGAGTAACACACAGAATGAACATTTTTGACATGCAGAACGAAAAAAAAGAAAGTTTTTGAAAAAGTGCATATCTTCACTTCAGAAGCTTATATTCACTTTCAAATGGCCATACAAGCACATTGGACCAAATGGTACCATATATTGATTGCACTGTGATTTGAAGCTGTTTCCAGGCCAGAAACACAAATAGATTTGCGTTCTGAGCTTAGAACCTCAAAGAATCGTATTCTCATGAAAGTGCGTATAGCCACAGTTTCAGTGCTCTAACAGGCTTCCTTAGAGATAGAAGCATATTCACTCCAATTCAGTCATATAATCACAATTCACGCAAATTTGTCACTTTCCCACTGAGTAACACACAGAATGAACATTTTTAACAAGCAGAACTAAAAAAAAGAAAGTTTATGAAAAATTGCATATCTTCACTTCAGAAGCTTATATTCACTTTCAAATGGCCATACAAGCACATTGGACCAAACGGAACCATATGTGCATTGCACTGTGATTTGAAGCTGTTTCCAGGCCAGAAAAACACACAGATTCACGTTCTGAGCTTATAACCTCAATTAAGCGTGTTTTCATGAAAGTCCGTATAGCCACAGTTTCAGCGCTCAAATGCGCTTCCTTACAGGTATGAAAGCATATTCACTCCAATTCAGGCATATTGTCACAATTCACTCAAGTTTGTTCCTTTAGCACTGAGTAACAGACAGAAAGAACATTTTTGACATGCAGAACGAAAAAAAAGAAAGTTTTTGAAAAAGTGCATATCTTCACTTGAAGCTTAAATTCACTTTCAAATGGCCATACAAGCACATTGGACCAAACGGTACCATATATGCATTGCACTGTCATTTGAGGCTGTTTCTAGGCCAGAAAACACACACAAATTCACGTTCTGAGCTGGAAACCTCAAAGAAGCGTGTTTTCATGAAAGTGCGTAGAGACACAGTTTCAGCGCTCTAACGCGCTTCCTTACAGGTATTGAAGCATATTCACTCCAATTCAGGCATATTGTCACAATTCACTCAAGTTTGTTATTTTAGCACTGAGTAACAGACAGAATGAACATTTTTGACATGCAAAACGAAAAAAAAGAAAGTATTTGAAAAAGTGCATATCTTCACTTCAGAAGCTTATATTCACTTTCAAATGGTCATACAAGCACATTGGACCAAATGGTACCATATATTCATTGCACTGTGATTTGAAGCTGTTTCCAGGCCAGAAACACATATAGATTTGCGTTTTGAGCTTAGAACCTCAAAGAATCGTATTCTCATGAAAGTGCGCTTAGCCACAGTTTCAGCGCTCTAACAGGCTTCCTCACAGAGATAGAAGCATATTCACTCCAATTCAGTCATATAATCACAATTCACGCAAGTTTGTTACTTTCCCACTGAGTAACACACAGAATGAACATTTTTTACAAGCAGAACTAAAAAAAAAAGAAAGTTTATGAAAAAGTGCATATCTTCACTTGAAGCTTAAATTCACTTTCAAATGGCCATACAAGCACATTGGACCAAACAGTACTATATATGCATTGCACTGTCATTTGAGGCTGTTTCTCGGCCAGAAACACACACAGATTCACGTTCTGAGCTTAAAACCTCAAAGAAGCGTGTTTTCATGAAAGTGCGTATAGCAACAGTTTCAGCGCTCAAACGCGCTTCCTTACAGGTATGAAAGCATATTCACTCCAATTCAGGCATATTGTCACAATTCACTCAAGTTTGTTACTTTAGCACTGAGTCACAGACAGAATGAACCTTTTTGACATGCAGAACTAAAAAAGAAAGTTTATGAAAAAGTGCATATCTTCACTTCAGAAGCTCACATTCACTTCCAAATGGCCAAACAATCACATTGGACCAAACGGTACCATATATGCATTGCCCTGCCATTTGAAGCTGTTTCCAGGCCAGGAATCACACACAGATTCACGTTCTGAGTTTAAAACCTCAAAGAAGCGTGTTTTCATGAAAGTGAAGATAGCCACAGTTTCAGCGCTCTAACAGGCTTCCTGACAGAGATAGAAGCATATTCACTCCAATTCAGTCATGTAGACACAATTAACCGAGGTTTGTCGCTTTCTCATTGTGAGTAACACACAGAATGAACATTTTTTGACATGCAGGACTAAAAAACAGAAAGTTTTTGAAAAAGTGCATATCTTCACTTCAGAATCTTATGTTCACTTTCAAATGGCGATACAAGCACATTGGACCAAACTGAACCATCTATGCATTGCACTGTGATTTTAAGCTGTTTCCAGGCCAGAAACACACCCAGATTCACGTTCTGAGCTTATAACCTCAATGAAGCGTGTTTTCATGAAAGTCCGTATAGCCACAGTTTCAGCGCTCAAACGCGCTTCCTTACAGGTATGAAAGCATATTCACTCCAATTCAGGCATATAGTCACAATTCACTCAAGTTTGTTATTTTAGCACTGAGTAACAGACAGAATGAAAATTTTTGACATGCAGAACGAAAAAAAGGAAAGTTTTTGAAAAAGTGCATATCTTCACTTCAGAAGCTCATATTCACTTTCAAATGGCCATGCAAGCACATTGGACCAAACGGTACCATATATGCATTGCACTGACATTTGAAGCTGTTTCTAGGCCAGACACACACACAGATTCACGTTCTGAGCTTAAAACCTCAAAGAAGCGTGATTTCATGAAAGTGCGTATAGCAACAGTTTCAGCGCTATAACAGGCTTCCTTACAGAGATAGAAGCATATTCACTCAAATTCAGTCATGTAGTCACAATTCACCAGTTTGTCGCTTTCTCATTGTGAGTAACACACAGAATGAACATTTTTGACATGCAGAACGAAAAAAAAGAAAGTTTTTGAAAAAGTGCATATCTTCACTTCAGAAGCTTATATTCACTTTCAAATGGCCATACAAGCACATTGGACCAAACGGAACCATATGTGCATTGCACTGTGATTTGAAGCTGTTTCCAGGCCAGAAAACACACACAGATTCATGTTCTGAGCTGGAAACCTCAAAGAAGCGTGTTTTCATGAAAGTGCGTAGAGACAGTTTCAGCGCTCTAACGCGCTTCCTTACAGGTATGAAAGCATATTCACTCCAATTCAGGCATATTGTCACAATTCGCTCAAGTTTGTTATTTTAGCACTGAGTAACAGACAGAATGAACATTTTTGACATGCAGAACGAAAAAAAGAAAGTTTTTGAAAAAGTGCATATCTTCACTTCAGAAGCTTATATTCACTTTCAAAGGGCCATACAAGCACATTGGACCAAATGGTACCATATATTGATTGCACTGTGATTTGAAACTCTTTCCAGGCCAGAAACACAAATAGATTTGCGTTCAGAGCTTAGAACCTCAAAGAATCGTATTCTCATGAAAGTGCGCATAGCCACAGTTTCAGTGCTCTAACAGGCTTCCTTAGAGATAGAAGCATATTCACTCCAATTCAGTCATATAATCACAATTCACGCAAGTTTGTCACTTTCCCACTGAGTAACACACAGAATGAACATTTTTTACAAGCAGAACTAAAAAAAAAAAAGTTTATGAAAAAGTGCATATCTTCACTTCAGAGGCTTATATTCACTTTCAAATGGCCTTACAAGCACATTGGACCAAACGGAACCATATGTGCATTGCACTGTGATTTGAAGCTGTTTCCAGGCCAGAAACACACGTTCTGAGCTTATAACCTCAATTAAGCGTGTTTTCATGAAAGTGCGTATAGCCACAGTTTCAGCGCTCAAACGCGCTTCCTTACAGGTATGAAAGCATATTCACTCCAATTCAGGCATATTGTCAAAATTCACTCAAGTTTGTTCCTTTAGCACTGAGTCACAGACAGAATGAACCTTTTTGACATGCAGAACGAAAAAAAAGAAAGTTTTTGAAAAAGTGCATATCTTCACTTGAAGCTTAAATTCACTTTCAAATGGCCATACAAGCACATTGGACCAAACGGTACCATATATGCATTGCACTGTCATTTGAGGCTGTTTCTAGGCCAGAAAACACACACAAATTCACGTTCTGAGCTGGAAACCTCAAAGAAGCGTGTTTTCATGAAAGTGCGTAGAGACACAGTTTCAGCGCTCTAACGCGCTTCCTTACAGGTATGAAAGCATATTCACTCCAATTCAGGCATATTGTCACAATTCACTCAAGTTTGTTATTTTAGCACTGAGTAACAGACAGAATGAACATTTTTGACATGCAGAACGAAAAAAAAGAAAGTTTTTGAAAAAGTGCATATCTTCACTTCAGAAGCTTATATTCACTTTCAAATGGTCATACAAGCACATTGGACCAAATGGTACCATACATTCATTGCACTGTGATTTGAAGCTGTTTCCAGGCCAGAAACACATATAGATTTGCGTTTTGAGCTTAGAACCTCAAAGAATCGTATTCTCATGAAAGTGCGCTTATCCACAGTTTCAGCGCTCTAACAGGCTTCCTCACAGAGATAGAAGCATATTCACTCCAATTCAGTCATATAATCACAATTCACGCAAGTTTGTTACTTTCCCACTGAGTAACACACAGAATGAACATTTTTTACAAGCAGAACTAAAAAAAAAAGAAAGTTTATGAAAAAGTGCATATCTTCACTTGAAGCTTAAATTCACTTTCAAATGGCCATACAAGCACATTGGACCAAACAGTACCATATATGCATTGCACTGTCATTTGAGGCTGTTTCTAGGCCAGAAACACACACAGATTCACGTTCTGAGCTTAAAACCTCAAAGAAGCGTGTTTTCATGAAAGTGCGTATCGCAACAGTTTCAGCGCTCAAACGCGCTTCCTTTCAGGTATGAAAGCATATTCACTCGAATTCAGGCATATTGTCACAATTCACTCAAGTTTGTTACTTTAGCACTGAGTCACAGACAGAATGAACCTTTTTGACATGCAGAACTAAAAAAGAAAGTTTACGAAAAAGTGCATATCTTCACTTCAGAAGCTCACATTCACTTCCAAATGGCCAAACAATCACATTGGACCAAACGGTACCATATATGCATTGCCCTGCCATTTGAAGCTGTTTCCAGGCCAGGAATCACACACAGATTCACGTTCTGAGTTTAAAACCTCAAAGAAGCGTGTTTTCATGAAAGTGAAGATAGCCACAGTTTCAGCGCTCTAACAGGCTTCCTTACAGAGATAGAAGCATATTCACTCCAATTCAGTCATGTAGACACAATTAACCGAGGTTTGTCGCTTTCTCATTGTGAGTAACACACAGAATGAACATTTTTTGACATGCAGGACGAAAAAACAGAAAGTTTTTGAAAAAGTGCATATCTTCACTTCAGAATCTTATGTTCACTTTCAAATGGCGATACAAGCACATTGGACCAAACTGAACCATATATGCATTGCACTGTGATTTTAAGCTGTTTCCAGGCCAGAAACACACCCAGATTCACGTTCTGAGCTTATAACCTCAATGAAGCGTGTTTTCATGAAAGTCCGTATAGCCACAGTTTCAGCGCTCAAACGCGCTTCCTTACAGGTATGAAAGCATATTCACTCCAATTCAGGCATATAGTCACAATTCACTCAAGTTTGTTATTTTAGCACTGAGTAACAGACAGAATGAAAATTTTTGACATGCAGAACGAAAAAAAGGAAAGTTTTTGAAAAAGTGCATATCTTCACTTCAGAAGCTCATATTCACTTTCAAATGGCCATGCAAGCACATTGGACCAAACGGTACCATATATGCATTGCACTGACATTTGAAGCTGTTTCTAGGCCAGACACACACACAGATTCACGTTCTGAGCTTAAAACCTCAAAGAAGCGTGATTTCATGAAAGTGCGTACAGCAACAGTTTCAGCGCTATAACAGGCTTCCTTACAGAGATAGAAGCATATTCACTCAAATTCAGTCATGTAGTCACAATTCACCAGTTTGTCGCTTTCTCATTGTGACTAACACACAGAATGAACATTTTTGACATGCAGAACGAAAAAAAAGAAAGTTTTTGAAAAAGTGCATATCTTCACTTCAGAAGCTTATATTCACTTTCAAATGGCCATACAAGCACATTGGACCAAACGGAACCATATGTGCATTGCACTGTGATTTGAAGCTGTTTCCAGGCCAGAAAACACACACAGATTCTTGTTCTGAGCTGGAAACCTCAAAGAAGCGTGTTTTCATGAAAGTGCGTAGAGACAGTTTCAGCGCTCTAACGCGCTTCCTAACAGGTATGAAAGCATATTCACTCCAATTCAGGCATATTGTCACAATTCACTCAAGTTTGTTATTTTAGCACTGAGTAACAGACAGAATGAACATTTTTGACATGCAGAACGAAAAAAAAGAAAGTTTTTGAAAAAGTGCATATCTTCACTTCAGAAGCTTATATTCACTTTCAAATGGCCATACAAGCACATTGGACCAAATGGTACCATATATTGATTGCACTGTGATTTGAAACTGTTTCCAGGCCAAAAACACAAATAGATTTGCGTTCAGAGCTTAGAACCTCAAAGAATCGTATTCTCATGAAAGTGCGCATAGCCACAGTTTCAGTGCTCTAACAGGCTTCCTTAGAGATAGAAGCATATTCACTCCAATTCAGTCATATAATCACAATTCACGCAAGTTTGTCACTTTCCCACTGAGTAACACACAGAATGAACATTTTTTACAAGCTGAACTAAAAAAAAAAAAGTTTATGAAAAAGTGCATATCTTCACTTCAGAGGCTTATATTCACTTTCAAATGGCCATACAAGCACATTGGACCAAACAGTACCATATATGCATTGCACTGACATTTGAAGCTGTTTCTAGGCCAGACACACACACAGATTCACGTTCTGAGCTTAAAATCTCAAAGAAGCGTGATTTCATGAAAGTGCGTATAGCAACAGTTTCAGCGCTATAACAGGCTTCCTTACAGAGATAGAAGCATATTCACTCAAATTCAGTCATGTAGTCACAATTCACCAGTTTGTCGCTTTCTCATTGTGAGTAACACACAGAATGAACATTTTTGACATGCAGAACGAAAAAAAAGAAAGTTTTTGAAAAAGTGCATATCTTCACTTCAGAAGCTTATATTCACTTTCAAATGGCCATACAAGCACATTGGACCAAATGGTACCATATATTGATTGCACTGTGATTTGAAGCTGTTTCCAGGCCAGAAACACAAATAGATTTGCGTTCTGAGCTTAGAACCTCAAAGAATCGTATTCTCATGAAAGTGCGTATAGCCACAGTTTCAGTGCTCTAACAGGCTTCCTTAGAGATAGAAGCATATTCACTCCAATTCAGTCATATAATCACAATTCACGCAAATTTGTCACTTTCCCACTGAGTAACACACAGAATGAACATTTTTAACAAGCAGAACTAAAAAAAAGAAAGTTTATGAAAAATTGCATATCTTCACTTCAGAAGCTTATATTCACTTTCAAATGGCCATACAAGCACATTGGACCAAACGGAACCATATGTGCATTGCACTGTGATTTGAAGCTGTTTCCAGGCCAGAAAAACACACAGATTCACGTTCTGAGCTTATAACCTCAATTAAGCGTGTTTTCATGAAAGTCCGTATAGCCACAGTTTCAGCGCTCAAATGCGCTTCCTTACAGGTATGAAAGCATATTCACTCCAATTCAGGCATATTGTCACAATTCACTCAAGTTTGTTCCTTTAGCACTGAGTAACAGACAGAAAGAACATTTTTGACATGCAGAACGAAAAAAAAGAAAGTTTTTGAAAAAGTGCATATCTTCACTTGAAGCTTAAATTCACTTTCAAATGGCCATACAAGCACATTGGACCAAACGGTACCATATATGCATTGCACTGTCATTTGAGGCTGTTTCTAGGCCAGAAAACACACACAAATTCACGTTCTGAGCTGGAAACCTCAAAGAAGCGTGTTTTCATGAAAGTGCGTAGAGACACAGTTTCAGCGCTCTAACGCGCTTCCTTACAGGTATTGAAGCATATTCACTCCAATTCAGGCATATTGTCACAATTCACTCAAGTTTGTTATTTTAGCACTGAGTAACAGACAGAATGAACATTTTTGACATGCAAAACGAAAAAAAAGAAAGTATTTGAAAAAGTGCATATCTTCACTTCAGAAGCTTATATTCACTTTCAAATGGTCATACAAGCACATTGGACCAAATGGTACCATATATTCATTGCACTGTGATTTGAAGCTGTTTCCAGGCCAGAAACACATATAGATTTGCGTTTTGAGCTTAGAACCTCAAAGAATCGTATTCTCATGAAAGTGCGCTTAGCCACAGTTTCAGCGCTCTAACAGGCTTCCTCACAGAGATAGAAGCATATTCACTCCAATTCAGTCATATAATCACAATTCACGCAAGTTTGTTACTTTCCCACTGAGTAACACACAGAATGAACATTTTTTACAAGCAGAACTAAAAAAAAAAGAAAGTTTATGAAAAAGTGCATATCTTCACTTGAAGCTTAAATTCACTTTCAAATGGCCATACAAGCACATTGGACCAAACAGTACTATATATGCATTGCACTGTCATTTGAGGCTGTTTCTCGGCCAGAAACACACACAGATTCACGTTCTGAGCTTAAAACCTCAAAGAAGCGTGTTTTCATGAAAGTGCGTATAGCAACAGTTTCAGCGCTCAAACGCGCTTCCTTACAGGTATGAAAGCATATTCACTCCAATTCAGGCATATTGTCACAATTCACTCAAGTTTGTTACTTTAGCACTGAGTCACAGACAGAATGAACCTTTTTGACATGCAGAACTAAAAAAGAAAGTTTATGAAAAAGTGCATATCTTCACTTCAGAAGCTCACATTCACTTCCAAATGGCCAAACAATCACATTGGACCAAACGGTACCATATATGCATTGCCCTGCCATTTGAAGCTGTTTCCAGGCCAGGAATCACACACAGATTCACGTTCTGAGTTTAAAACCTCAAAGAAGCGTGTTTTCATGAAAGTGAAGATAGCCACAGTTTCAGCGCTCTAACAGGCTTCCTGACAGAGATAGAAGCATATTCACTCCAATTCAGTCATGTAGACACAATTAACCGAGGTTTGTCGCTTTCTCATTGTGAGTAACACACAGAATGAACATTTTTTGACATGCAGGACTAAAAAACAGAAAGTTTTTGAAAAAGTGCATATCTTCACTTCAGAATCTTATGTTCACTTTCAAATGGCGATACAAGCACATTGGACCAAACTGAACCATCTATGCATTGCACTGTGATTTTAAGCTGTTTCCAGGCCAGAAACACACCCAGATTCACGTTCTGAGCTTATAACCTCAATGAAGCGTGTTTTCATGAAAGTCCGTATAGCCACAGTTTCAGCGCTCAAACGCGCTTCCTTACAGGTATGAAAGCATATTCACTCCAATTCAGGCATATAGTCACAATTCACTCAAGTTTGTTATTTTAGCACTGAGTAACAGACAGAATGAAAATTTTTGACATGCAGAACGAAAAAAAGGAAAGTTTTTGAAAAAGTGCATATCTTCACTTCAGAAGCTCATATTCACTTTCAAATGGCCATGCAAGCACATTGGACCAAACGGTACCATATATGCATTGCACTGACATTTGAAGCTGTTTCTAGGCCAGACACACACACAGATTCACGTTCTGAGCTTAAAACCTCAAAGAAGCGTGATTTCATGAAAGTGCGTATAGCAACAGTTTCAGCGCTATAACAGGCTTCCTTACAGAGATAGAAGCATATTCACTCAAATTCAGTCATGTAGTCACAATTCACCAGTTTGTCGCTTTCTCATTGTGAGTAACACACAGAATGAACATTTTTGACATGCAGAACGAAAAAAAAGAAAGTTTTTGAAAAAGTGCATATCTTCACTTCAGAAGCTTATATTCACTTTCAAATGGCCATACAAGCACATTGGACCAAACGGAACCATATGTGCATTGCACTGTGATTTGAAGCTGTTTCCAGGCCAGTAAACACACACAGATTCATGTTCTGAGCTGGAAACCTCAAAGAAGCGTGTTTTCATGAAAGTGCGTAGAGACAGTTTCAGCGCTCTAACGCGCTTCCTTACAGGTATGAAAGCATATTCACTCCAATTCAGGCATATTGTCACAATTCGCTCAAGTTTGTTATTTTAGCACTGAGTAACAGACAGAATGAACATTTTTGACATGCAGAACGAAAAAAAGAAAGTTTTTGAAAAAGTGCATATCTTCACTTCAGAAGCTTATATTCACTTTCAAAGGGCCATACAAGCACATTGGACCAAATGGTACCATATATTGATTGCACTGTGATTTGAAACTCTTTCCAGGCCAGAAACACAAATAGATTTGCGTTCAGAGCTTAGAACCTCAAAGAATCGTATTCTCATGAAAGTGCGCATAGCCACAGTTTCAGTGCTCTAACAGGCTTCCTTAGAGATAGAAGCATATTCACTCCAATTCAGTCATATAATCACAATTCACGCAAGTTTGTCACTTTCCCACTGAGTAACACACAGAATGAACATTTTTTACAAGCAGAACTAAAAAAAAAAAAGTTTATGAAAAAGTGCATATCTTCACTTCAGAGGCTTATATTCACTTTCAAATGGCCTTACAAGCACATTGGACCAAACGGAACCATATGTGCATTGCACTGTGATTTGAAGCTGTTTCCAGGCCAGAAACACACGTTCTGAGCTTATAACCTCAATTAAGCGTGTTTTCATGAAAGTGCGTATAGCCACAGTTTCAGCGCTCAAACGCGCTTCCTTACAGGTATGAAAGCATATTCACTCCAATTCAGGCATATTGTCAAAATTCACTCAAGTTTGTTCCTTTAGCACTGAGTCACAGACAGAATGAACCTTTTTGACATGCAGAACGAAAAAAAAGAAAGTTTTTGAAAAAGTGCATATCTTCACTTGAAGCTTAAATTCACTTTCAAATGGCCATACAAGCACATTGGACCAAACGGTACCATATATGCATTGCACTGTCATTTGAGGCTGTTTCTAGGCCAGAAAACACACACAAATTCACGTTCTGAGCTGGAAACCTCAAAGAAGCGTGTTTTCATGAAAGTGCGTAGAGACACAGTTTCAGCGCTCTAACGCGCTTCCTTACAGGTATGAAAGCATATTCACTCCAATTCAGGCATATTGTCACAATTCACTCAAGTTTGTTATTTTAGCACTGAGTAACAGACAGAATGAACATTTTTGACATGCAGAAGGAAAAAAAAGAAAGTTTTTGAAAAAGTGCATATCTTCACTTCAGAAGCTTATATTCACTTTCAAATGGTCATACAAGCACATTGGACCAAATGGTACCATATATTCATTGCACTGTGATTGGAAGCTGTTTCCAGGCCAGAAACACATATAGATTTGCGTTTTGAGCTTAGAACCTCAAAGAATCGTATTCTCATGAAAGTGCGCTTAGCCACAGTTTCAGCGCTCTAACAGGCTTCCTCACAGAGATAGAAGCATATTCACTCCAATTCAGTCATATAATCACAATTCACGCAAGTTTGTTACTTTCCCACTGAGTAACACACAGAATGAACATTTTTTACAAGCAGAACTAAAAAAAAAGAAAGTTTATGAAAAAGTGCATATCTTCACTTGAAGCTTAAATTCACTTTCAAATGGCCATACAAGCACATTGGACCAAACAGTACCATATATGCATTGCACTGTCATTTGAGGCTGTTTCTAGGCCAGAAACACACACAGATTCACGTTCTGAGCTTATAACCTCAATTAAGCGTGTTTTCATGAAAGTCCGTATAGCCACAGTTTCAGCGCTCAAATGCGCTTCCTTACAGGTATGAAAGCATATTCACTCCAATTCAGGCATATTGTCACAATTCACTCAAGTTTGTTCCTTTAGCACTGAGTAACAGACAGAAAGAACATTTTTGACATGCAGAACGAAAAAAAAGAAAGTTTTTGAAAAAGTGCATATCTTCACTTGAAGCTTAAATTCACTTTCAAATGGCCATACAAGCACATTGGACCAAACGGTACCATATATGCATTGCACTGTCTTTTGAGGCTGTTTCCAGGCCAGAAAACACACACAAATTCACGTTCTGAGCTGGAAACCTCAAAGAAGCGTGTTTTCATGAAAGTGCGTAGAGACACAGTTTCAGCGCTCTAACGCGCTTCCTTACAGGTATTGAAGCATATTCACTCCAATTCAGGCATATTGTCACAATTCACTCAAGTTTGTTATTTTAGCACTGAGTAACAGACAGAATGAACATTTTTGACATGCAAAACGAAAAAAAAGAAAGTATTTGAAAAAGTGCATATCTTCACTTCAGAAGCTTATATTCACTTTCAAATGGTCATACAAGCACATTGGACCAAATGGTACCATATATTCATTGCACTGTGATTTGAAGCTGTTTCCAGGCCAGAAACACATATAGATTTGCGTTTTGAGCTTAGAACCTCAAAGAATCGTATTCTCATGAAAGTGCGCTTAGCCACAGTTTCAGCGCTCTAACAGGCTTCCTCACAGAGATAGAAGCATATTCACTCCAATTCAGTCATATAATCACAATTCACGCAAGTTTGTTACTTTCCCACTGAGTAACACACAGAATGAACATTTTTTACAAGCAGAACTAAAAAAAAAAGAAAGTTTATGAAAAAGTGCATATCTTCACTTGAAGCTTAAATTCACTTTCAAATGGCCATACAAGCACATTGGACCAAACAGTACTATATATGCATTGCACTGTCATTTGAGGCTGTTTCTCGGCCAGAAACACACACAGATTCACGTTCTGAGCTTAAAACCTCAAAGAAGCGTGTTTTCATGAAAGTGCGTATAGCAACAGTTTCAGCGCTCAAACGCGCTTCCTTACAGGTATGAAAGCATATTCACTCCAATTCAGGCATATTGTCACAATTCACTCAAGTTTGTTACTTTAGCACTGAGTCACAGACAGAATGAACCTTTTTGACATGCAGAACTAAAAAAGAAAGTTTATGAAAAAGTGCATATCTTCACTTCAGAAGCTCACATTCACTTCCAAATGGCCAAACAATCACATTGGACCAAACGGTACCATATATGCATTGCCCTGCCATTTGAAGCTGTTTCCAGGCCAGGAATCACACACAGATTCACGTTCTGAGTTTAAAACCTCAAAGAAGCGTGTTTTCATGAAAGTGAAGATAGCCACAGTTTCAGCGCTCTAACAGGCTTCCTGACAGAGATAGAAGCATATTCACTCCAATTCAGTCATGTAGACACAATTAACCGAGGTTTGTCGCTTTCTCATTGTGAGTAACACACAGAATGAACATTTTTTGACATGCAGGACTAAAAAACAGAAAGTTTTTGAAAAAGTGCATATCTTCACTTCAGAATCTTATGTTCACTTTCAAATGGCGATACAAGCACATTGGACCAAACTGAACCATCTATGCATTGCACTGTGATTTTAAGCTGTTTCCAGGCCAGAAACACACCCAGATTCACGTTCTGAGCTTATAACCTCAATGAAGCGTGTTTTCATGAAAGTCCGTATAGCCACAGTTTCAGCGCTCAAACGCGCTTCCTTACAGGTATGAAAGCATATTCACTCCAATTCAGGCATATAGTCACAATTCACTCAAGTTTGTTATTTTAGCACTGAGTAACAGACAGAATGAAAATTTTTGACATGCAGAACGAAAAAAAGGAAAGTTTTTGAAAAAGTGCATATCTTCACTTCAGAAGCTCATATTCACTTTCAAATGGCCATGCAAGCACATTGGACCAAACGGTACCATATATGCATTGCACTGACATTTGAAGCTGTTTCTAGGCCAGACATACACACAGATTCACGTTCTGAGCTTAAAACCTCAAAGAAGCGTGATTTCATGAAAGTGCGTATAGCAACAGTTTCAGCGCTATAACAGGCTTCCTTACAGAGATAGAAGCATATTCACTCAAATTCAGTCATGTAGTCACAATTCACCAGTTTGTCGCTTTCTCATTGTGAGTAACACACAGAATGAACATTTTTGACATGCAGAACGAAAAAAAAGAAAGTTTTTGAAAAAGTGCATATCTTCACTTCAGAAGCTTATATTCACTTTCAAATGGCCATACAAGCACATTGGACCAAACGGAACCATATGTGCATTGCACTGTGATTTGAAGCTGTTTCCAGGCCAGTAAACACACACAGATTCATGTTCTGAGCTGGAAACCTCAAAGAAGCGTGTTTTCATGAAAGTGCGTAGAGACAGTTTCAGCGCTCTAACGCGCTTCCTTACAGGTATGAAAGCATATTCACTCCAATTCAGGCATATTGTCACAATTCGCTCAAGTTTGTTATTTTAGCACTGAGTAACAGACAGAATGAACATTTTTGACATGCAGAACGAAAAAAAGAAAGTTTTTGAAAAAGTGCATATCTTCACTTCAGAAGCTTATATTCACTTTCAAAGGGCCATACAAGCACATTGGACCAAATGGTACCATATATTGATTGCACTGTGATTTGAAACTCTTTCCAGGCCAGAAACACAAATAGATTTGCGTTCAGAGCTTAGAACCTCAAAGAATCGTATTCTCATGAAAGTGCGCATAGCCACAGTTTCAGTGCTCTAACAGGCTTCCTTAGAGATAGAAGCATATTCACTCCAATTCAGTCATATAATCACAATTCACGCAAGTTTGTCACTTTCCCACTGAGTAACACACAGAATGAACATTTTTTACAAGCAGAACTAAAAAAAAAAAAGTTTATGAAAAAGTGCATATCTTCACTTCAGAGGCTTATATTCACTTTCAAATGGCCTTACAAGCACATTGGACCAAACGGAACCATATGTGCATTGCACTGTGATTTGAAGCTGTTTCCAGGCCAGAAACACACGTTCTGAGCTTATAACCTCAATTAAGCGTGTTTTCATGAAAGTGCGTATAGCCACAGTTTCAGCGCTCAAACGCGCTTCCTTACAGGTATGAAAGCATATTCACTCCAATTCAGGCATATTGTCAAAATTCACTCAAGTTTGTTCCTTTAGCACTGAGTCACAGACAGAATGAACCTTTTTGACATGCAGAACGAAAAAAAAGAAAGTTTTTGAAAAAGTGCATATCTTCACTTGAAGCTTAAATTCACTTTCAAATGGCCATACAAGCACATTGGACCAAACGGTACCATATATGCATTGCACTGTCATTTGAGGCTGTTTCTAGGCCAGAAAACACACACAAATTCACGTTCTGAGCTGGAAACCTCAAAGAAGCGTGTTTTCATGAAAGTGCGTAGAGACACAGTTTCAGCGCTCTAACGCGCTTCCTTACAGGTATGAAAGCATATTCACTCCAATTCAGGCATATTGTCACAATTCACTCAAGTTTGTTATTTTAGCACTGAGTAACAGACAGAATGAACATTTTTGACATGCAGAACGAAAAAAAAGAAAGTTTTTGAAAAAGTGCATATCTTCACTTCAGAAGCTTATATTCACTTTCAAATGGTCATACAAGCACATTGGACCAAATGGTACCATATATTCATTGCACTGTGATTGGAAGCTGTTTCCAGGCCAGAAACACATATAGATTTGCGTTTTGAGCTTAGAACCTCAAAGAATCGTATTCTCATGAAAGTGCGCTTAGCCACAGTTTCAGCGCTCTAACAGGCTTCCTCACAGAGATAGAAGCATATTCACTCCAATTCAGTCATATAATCACAATTCACGCAAGTTTGTTACTTTCCCACTGAGTAACACACAGAATGAACATTTTTTACAAGCAGAACTAAAAAAAAAGAAAGTTTATGAAAAAGTGCATATCTTCACTTGAAGCTTAAATTCACTTTCAAATGGCCATACAAGCACATTGGACCAAACAGTACCATATATGCATTGCACTGTCATTTGAGGCTGTTTCTAGGCCAGAAACACACACAGATTCACGTTCTGAGCTTAAAACCTCAAAGAAGCGTGTTTTCATGAAAGTGCGTATAGCAACAGTTTCAGCGCTCAAACGCGCTTCCTTTCAGGTATGAAAGCATATTCACTCGAATTCAGGCATATTGTCACAATTCACTCAAGTTTGTTACTTTAGCACTGAGTCACAGACAGAATGAACCTTTTTGACATGCAGAACTAAAAAAGAAAGTTTACGAAAAAGTGCATATCTTCACTTCAGAAGCTCACATTCACTTCCAAATGGCCAAACAATCACATTGGACCAAACGGTACCATATATGCATTGCCCTGCCATTTGAAGCTGTTTCCAGGCCAGGAATCACACACAGATTCACGTTCTGAGTTTAAAACCTCAAAGAAGCGTGTTTTCATGAAAGTGAAGATAGCCACAGTTTCAGCGCTCTAACAGGCTTCCTTACAGAGATAGAAGCATATTCACTCCAATTCAGTCATGTAGACACAATTAACCGAGGTTTGTCGCTTTCTCATTGTGAGTAACACACAGAATGAACATTTTTTGACATGCAGGACGAAAAAACAGAAAGTTTTTGAAAAAGTGCATATCTTCACTTCAGAATCTTATGTTCACTTTCAAATGGCGATACAAGCACATTGGACCAAACTGAACCATATATGCATTGCACTGTGATTTTAAGCTGTTTCCAGGCCAGAAACACACCCAGATTCAGGTTCTGAGCTTATAACCTCAATGAAGCGTGTTTTCATGAAAGTCCGTATAGCCACAGTTTCAGCGCTCAAACGCGCTTCCTTACAGGTATGAAAGCATATTCACTCCAATTCAGGCATATAGTCACAATTCACTCAAGTTTGTTATTTTAGCACTGAGTAACAGACAGAATGAAAATTTTTGACATGCAGAACGAAAAAAAGGAAAGTTTTTGAAAAAGTGCATATCTTCACTTCAGAAGCTCATATTCACTTTCAAATGGCCATGCAAGCACATTGGACCAAACGGTTACATATATGCATTGCACTGACATTTGAAGCTGTTTCTAGGCCAGACACACACACAGATTCACGTTCTGAGCTTAAAACCTCAAAGAAGCGTGATTTCATGAAAGTGCGTACAGCAACAGTTTCAGCGCTATAACAGGCTTCCTTACAGAGATAGAAGCATATTCACTCAAATTCAGTCATGTAGTCTCAATTCACCAGTTTGTCGCTTTCTCATTGTGAGTAACACACAGAATGAACATTTTTGACATGCAGAACGAAAAAAAAGAAAGTTTTTGAAAAAGTGCATATCTTCACTTCAGAGGGTTATATTCACTTTCAAATGGCCATACAAGCACCTTGGACCAAACGCAACCATATGTGCATTGCACTGTGATTTGAAGCTGTTTCCAGGCCAGAAAACACACACAGATTCATGTTCTGAGCTGGAAACCTCAAAGAAGCGTGTTTTCATGAAAGTGCGTAGAGACACAGTTTCAGCGCTCTAACGCGCTTCCTTACAGGTATGAAAGCATATTCACTCCAATTCAGGCATATTGTCACAATTCACTCAAGTTTGTTATTTTAGCACTGAGTAACAGACAGAATGAACATTTTTGACATGCAGAACGAAAAAAAGAAAGTTTTTGAAAAAGTGCATATCTTTACTTCAGAAGCTTATATTCACTTTCAAATGGCCATACAAGCACATTGGACCAAATGGTACCATATATTGATTGCACTGTGATTTGAAACTGTTTCCAGGCCAGAAACACAAATAAATTTGCGTTCTGAGCTTAGAACCTCAAAGAATCGTATTCTCATGAAAGTGCGCATAGCCACAGTTTCAGTGCTCTAACAGGCTTCCTTAGAGATAGAAGTATATTCACTCCAATTCAGTCATATAATCACAATTCACGCAAGTTTGTCACTTTCCCACTGAGTAAAACACAGAATGAACATTTTTTACAAGCAGAACTAAAAAAAAAAAGTTTATGAAAAAGTGCATATCTTCACTTCAGAGTATTATATACACTTTCAAATGGCCATACAAGCACCTTGGACCAAACGCAACCATATGTGCATTGCACTGTGATTTGAAGCTGTTTCCAGGCCAGAAACACACGTTCTGAGCTTATAACCTCAATTAAGCGTGTTTTCATGAAAGTGCGTATAGCCACAGTTTCAGCGCTCAAACGCGCTTCCTTACAGGTATGAAAGCATATTCACTCCAATTCAGGCATATTGTCAAAATTCACTCAAGTTTGTTCCTTTAGCACTGAGTCACAGACAGGATGAACCTTTTTGACATGCAGAACGAAAAAAAAGAAAGTTTTTGAAAAAGTGCATATCTTCACTTGAAGCTTAAATTCACTTTCAAATGGCCATACAAGCACATTGGACCAAACGGTACCATATATGCATTGCACTGTCATTTGAGGCTGTTTCTAGGCCAGAAAACACACACAAATTCACGTTCTGAGCTGGAAACCTCAAAGAAGCGTGTTTTCATGAAAGTGCGTAGAGACACAGTTTCAGCGCTCTAACGCGCTTCCTTACAGGTATGAAAGCATATTCACTCCAATTCAGGCATATTGTCACAATTCACTCAAGTTTGTTATTTTAGCACTGAGTAACAGACAGAATGAACATTTTTGACATGCAGAACGAAAAAAAAGAAAGTTTTTGAAAAAGTGCATATCTTCACTTCAGAAGCTTATATTCACTTTCAAATGGTCATACAAGCACATTGGACCAAATGGTACCATATATTCATTGCACTGTGATTTGAAGCTGTTTCCAGGCCAGAAACACATATAGATTTGCGTTTTGAGCTTAGAACCTCAAAGAATCGTATTCTCATGAAAGTGCGCTTAGCCACAGTTTCAGCGCTCTAACAGGCTTCCTCACAGAGATAGAAGCATATTCACTCCAATTCAGTCATATAATCACAATTCACGCAAGTTTGTTACTTTCCCACTGAGTAACACACAGAATGAACATTTTTTACAAGCAGAACTAAAAAAAAAGAAAGTTTATGAAAAAGTGCATATCTTCACTTGAAGCTTAAATTCACTTTCAAATGGCCATACAAGCACATTGGACCAAACAGTACCATATATGCATTGCACTGTCATTTGAGGCTGTTTCTAGGCCAGAAACACACACAGATTCACGTTCTGAGCTTAAAACCTCAAAGAAGCGTGTTTTCATGAAAGTGCGTATAGCAACAGTTTCAGCGCTCAAACGCGCTTCCTTTCAGGTATGAAAGCATATTCACTCGAATTCAGGCATATTGTCACAATTCACTCAAGTTTGTTACTTTAGCACTGAGTCACAGACAGAATGAACCTTTTTGACATGCAGAACTAAAAAAGAAAGTTTACGAAAAAGTGCATATCTTCACTTCAGAAGCTCACATTCACTTCCAAATGGCCAAACAATCACATTGGACCAAACGGTACCATATATGCATTGCCCTGCCATTTGAAGCTGTTTCCAGGCCAGGAATCACACACAGATTCACGTTCTGAGTTTAAAACCTCAAAGAAGCGTGTTTTCATGAAAGTGAAGATAGCCACAGTTTCAGCGCTCTAACAGGCTTCCTTACAGAGATAGAAGCATATTCACTCCAATTCAGTCATGTAGACACAATTAACCGAGGTTTGTCGCTTTCTCATTGTGAGTAACACACAGAATGAACATTTTTTGACATGCAGGACGAAAAAACAGAAAGTTTTTGAAAAAGTGCATATCTTCACTTCAGAATCTTATGTTCACTTTCAAATGGCGATACAAGCACATTGGACCAAACTGAACCATATATGCATTGCACTGTGATTTTAAGCTGTTTCCAGGCCAGAAACACACCCAGATTCAGGTTCTGAGCTTATAACCTCAATGAAGCGTGTTTTCATGAAAGTCCGTATAGCCACAGTTTCAGCGCTCAAACGCGCTTCCTTACAGGTATGAAAGCATATTCACTCCAATTCAGGCATATAGTCACAATTCACTCAAGTTTGTTATTTTAGCACTGAGTAACAGACAGAATGAAAATTTTTGACATGCAGAACGAAAAAAAGGAAAGTTTTTGAAAAAGTGCATATCTTCACTTCAGAAGCTCATATTCACTTTCAAATGGCCATGCAAGCACATTGGACCAAACGGTTACATATATGCATTGCACTGACATTTGAAGCTGTTTCTAGGCCAGACACACACACAGATTCACGTTCTGAGCTTAAAACCTCAAAGAAGCGTGATTTCATGAAAGTGCGTACAGCAACAGTTTCAGCGCTATAACAGGCTTCCTTACAGAGATAGAAGCATATTCACTCAAATTCAGTCATGTAGTCACAATTCACCAGTTTGTCGCTTTCTCATTGTGAGTAACACACAGAATGAACATTTTTGACATGCAGAACGAAAAAAAAGAAAGTTTTTGAAAAAGTGCATATCTTCACTTCAGAAGCTTATATTCACTTTCAAATGGCCATACAAGCACATTGGACCAAACGGAACCATATGTGCATTGCACTGTGATTTGAAGCTGTTTCCAGGCCAGAAAACACACACAGATTCTTGTTCTGAGCTGGAAACCTCAAAGAAGCGTGTTTTCATGAAAGTGCGTAGAGACAGTTTCAGCGCTCTAACGCGCTTCCTAACAGGTATGAAAGCATATTCACTCCAATTCAGGCATATTGTCACAATTCACTCAAGTTTGTTATTTTAGCACTGAGTAACAGACAGAATGAACATTTTTGACATGCAGAACGAAAAAAAAAAAAGTTTTTGAAAAAGTGCATATCTTCACTTCAGAAGCTTATATTCACTTTCAAAGGGCCATACAAGCACATTGGACCAAATGGTACCATATATTGATTGCACTGTGATTTGAAACTGTTTCCAGGCCAAAAACACAAATAGATTTGCGTTCAGAGCTTAGAACCTCAAAGAATCGTATTCTCATGAAAGTGCGCATAGCCACAGTTTCAGTGCTCTAACAGGCTTCCTTAGAGATAGAAGCATATTCACTCCAATTCAGTCATATAATCACAATTCACGCAAGTTTGTCACTTTCCCACTGAGTAACACACAGAATGAACATTTTTTACAAGCTGAACTAAAAAAAAAAAAGTTTATGAAAAAGTGCATATCTTCACTTCAGAGGCTTATATTCACTTTCAAATGGCCTTAACAAGCACATTGGACCAAACGGAACCATATGTGCATTGCACTGTGATTTGAAGCTGTTTCCAGGCCAGAAAACACACACAAATTCACGTTCTGAGCTGGAAACCTCAAAGAAGCGTGTTTTCATGAATTGCGTAGAGACACAGTTTCAGCGCTCAAACGCGCTTCCTTACAGGTATGAAAGCATATTCATCCAATTTAGGCATATAGTCACAATTCACTCAAGTTTGTTATTTTAGCACTGAGTAACAGACAGAATGAAAATTTTTGACATGCAGAACGAAAAAAAAAAGTTTTTGAAAAAGTGCATATCTTCACTTCAGAAGCTCATATTCACTTTCAAATGGCCATGCAAGCACATTGGAACAAACGGTACCATATATGCATTGCACTGACATTTGAAGCTGTTTCTAGGCCAGACACACACACAGATTCACGTTCTGAGCTTAAAACCTCAAAGAAGCGTGATTTCATGAAAGTGTGTATAGCAACAGTTTCAGCGCTATAACAGGCTTCCTTACAGAGATAGAAGCATATTCACTCAAATTCAGTCATGTAGTCACAATTCACCAGTTTGTCGCTTTCTCATTGTGAGTAACACACAGAATGAACATTTTTGACATGCAGAACGAAAAAAAAGAAAGTTTTTGAAAAAGTGCATATCTTCACTTCAGAAGCTTATATTCACTTTCAAATGGCCATACAAGCACATTGGACCAAATGGTACCATATATTGATTGCACTGTGATTTGAAGCTGTTTCCAGGCCAGAAACACAAATAGATTTGCGTTCTGAGCTTAGAACCTCAAAGAATCGTATTCTCATGAAAGTGCGTATAGCCACAGTTTCAGTGCTCTAACAGGCTTCCTTAGAGATAGAAGCATATTCACTCCAATTCAGTCATATAATCACAATTCACGCAAATTTGTCACTTTCCCACTGAGTAACACACAGAATGAACATTTTTAACAAGCAGAACTAAAAAAAAGAAAGTTTATGAAAAATTGCATATCTTCACTTCAGAAGCTTATATTCACTTTCAAATGGCCATACAAGCACATTGGACCAAACGGAACCATATGTGCATTGCACTGTGATTTGAAGCTGTTTCCAGGCCAGAAAAACACACAGATTCACGTTCTGAGCTTATAACCTCAATTAAGCGTGTTTTCATGAAAGTCCGTATAGCCACAGTTTCAGCGCTCAAATGCGCTTCCTTACAGGTATGAAAGCATATTCACTCCAATTCAGGCATATTGTCACAATTCACTCAAGTTTGTTCCTTTAGCACTGAGTAACAGACAGAAAGAACATTTTTGACATGCAGAACGAAAAAAAAGAAAGTTTTTGAAAAAGTGCATATCTTCACTTGAAGCTTAAATTCACTTTCAAATGGCCATACAAGCACATTGGACCAAACGGTACCATATATGCATTGCACTGTCATTTGAGGCTGTTTCTAGGCCAGAAAACACACACAAATTCACGTTCTGAGCTGGAAACCTCAAAGAAGCGTGTTTTCATGAAAGTGCGTAGAGACACAGTTTCAGCGCTCTAACGCGCTTCCTTACAGGTATTGAAGCATATTCACTCCAATTCAGGCATATTGTCACAATTCACTCAAGTTTGGTATTTTAGCACTGAGTAACAGACAGAATGAACATTTTTGACATGCAAAACGAAAAAAAAGAAAGTATTTGAAAAAGTGCATGTCTTCACTTCAGAAGCTTATATTCACTTTCAAATGGTCATACAAGCACATTGGACCAAATGGTACCATATATTCATTGCACTGTGATTTGAAGCTGTTTCCAGGCCAGAAACACATATAGATTTGCGTTTTGAGCTTAGAACCTCAAAGAATCGTATTCTCATGAAAGTGCGCTTAGCCACAGTTTCAGCGCTCTAACATGCTTCCTCACAGAGATAGAAGCATATTCACTCCAATTCAGTCATATAATCACAATTCACGCAAGTTTGTTACTTTCCCACTGAGTAACACACAGAATGAACTTTTTTTACAAGCAGAACTAAAAAAAAAAGAAAGTTTATGAAAAAGTGCATATCTTCACTTGAAGCTTAAATTCACTTTCAAATGGCCATACAAGCACATTGGACCAAACAGTACTATATATGCATTGCACTGTCATTTGAGGCTGTTTCTCGGCCAGAAACACACACAGATTCACGTTCTGAGCTTAAAACCTCAAAGAAGCGTGTTTTCATGAAAGTGCGTATAGCAACAGTTTCAGCGCTCAAACGCGCTTCCTTACAGGTATGAAAGCATATTCACTCCAATTCAGGCATATTGTCACAATTCACTCAAGTTTGTTACTTTAGCACTGAGTCACAGACAGAATGAATCTTTTTGACATGCAGAACTAAAAAAGAAAGTTTATGAAAAAGTGCATATCTTCACTTCAGAAGCTCACATTCACTTCCAAATGGCCAAACAATCACATTGGACCAAACGGTACCATATATGCATTGCCCTGCCATTTGAAGCTGTTTCCAGGCCAGGAATCACACACAGATTCACGTTCTGAGTTTAAAACCTCAAAGAAGCGTGTTTTCATGAAAGTGAAGATAGCCACAGTTTCAGCGCTCTAACAGGCTTCCTGACAGAGATAGAAGCATATTCACTCCAATTCAGTCATGTAGACACAATTAACCGAGGTTTGTCGCTTTCTCATTGTGAGTAACACACAGAATGAACATTTTTTACAAGCAGAACTAAAAAAAAGAAAGTTTATGAAAAATTGCATATCTTCACTTCAGAAGCTTATATTCACTTTCAAATGGCCATACAAGCACATTGGACCAAACTGAACCATATATGCATTGCACTGTGATTTTAAGCTGTTTCCAGGCCAGAAACACACCCAGATTCACGTTCTGAGCTTATAACCTCAATGAAGCGTGTTTTCATGAAAGTCCGTATAGCCACAGTTTCAGCGCTCAAACGCGCTTCCTTACAGGTATGAAAGCATATTCACTCCAATTCAGGCATATAGTCACAATTCACTCAAGTTTGTTATTTTAGCACTGAGTAACAGACAGAATGAAAATTTTTGACATGCAGAACGAAAAAAAGGAAAGTTTTTGAAAAAGTGCATATCTTCACTTCAGAAGCTCATATTCACTTTCAAATGGCCATGCAAGCACATTGGACCAAACGGTACCATATATGCATTGCACTGACATTTGAAGCTGTTTCTAGGCCAGACACACACACAGATTCACGTTCTGAGCTTAAAACCTCAAAGAAGCGTGATTTCATGAAAGTGCGTATCGCAACAGTTTCAGCGCTATAACAGGCTTCCTTACAGAGATAGAAGCATATTCACTCAAATTCAGTCATGTAGTCACAATTCACCAGTTTGTCGCTTTCTCATTGTGAGTAACACACAGAATGAACATTTTTGACATGCAGAACGAAAAAAAAGAAAGTTTTTGAAAAAGTGCATATCTTCACTTCAGAAGCTTATATTCACTTTCAAATGGCCATACAAGCACATTGGACCAAACGGAACCATATGTGCATTGCACTGTGATTTGAAGCTGTTTCCAGGCCAGAAAACACACACAGATTCATGTTCTAAGCTGGAAACCTCAAAGAAGCGTGTTTTCATGAAAGTGCGTAGAGACAGTTTCAGCGCTCTAACGCGCTTCCTTACAGGTATGAAAGCATATTCACTCCAATTCAGGCATATTGTCACAATTCACTCAAGTGTGTTACTTTAGCACTGAGTCACAGACAGAATGAACATTTTTGACATGCAGAACGAAAAAAAAGAAAGTTTTTGAAAAAGTGCATATCTTCACTTCAGAAGCTTATATTCACTTTCAAAGGGCCATACAAGCACATTGGACCAAATGGTACCATATATTGATTGCACTGTGATTTGAAACTGTTTCCAGGCCAGAAACACAAATAGATTTGCGTTCAGAGCTTCGAACCTCAAAGAATCGTATTCTCATGAAAGTGCGCATAGCCACAGTTTCAGTGCTCTAACAGGCTTCCTTAGAGATAGAAGCATATTCACTCCAATTCAGTCATATAATCACAATTCACGCAAGTTTGTCACTTTCCCACTGAGTAACACACAGAATGAACATTTTTTACAAGCAGAACTAAAAAAAAAAAAGTTTATGAAAAAGTGCATATCTTCACTTCAGAGGCTTATATTCACTTTCAAATGGCCTTACAAGCACATTGGACCAAACGGAACCATATGTGCATTGCACTGTGATTTGAAGCTGTTTCCAGGCCAGAAACACACGTTCTGAGCTTATAACCTCAATTAAGAGTGTTTTCATGAAAGTGCGTAGAGCCACAGTTTCAGCGCTCAAACGCGCTTCCTTACAGGTATGAAAGCATATTCACTCCAATTCAGGCATATTGTCACAATTCACTCAAGTTTGTTCCTTTAGCACTGAGTAACAGACAGAAAGAACATTTTTGACAAGCAGAACGAAAAAAAAGAAAGTTTTTGAAAAAGTGCATATCTTCACTTGAAGCTTAAATTCACTTTCAAATGGCCATACAAGCACATTGGACCAAACGGTACCATATATGCATTGCACTGTCATTTGAGGCTGTTTCTAGGCCAGAAAACACACACAAATTCACGTTCTGAGCTGGAAACCTCAAAGAAGCGTGTTTTCATGAAAGTGCGTAGAGACACAGTTTCAGCGCTCTAACGCGCTTCCTTACAGGTATGAAAGCATATTCACTCCAATTCAGGCATATTGTCACAATTCACTCAAGTTTGGTATTTTAGCACTGAGTAACAGACAGAATGAACATTTTTGACATTCAGAACGAAAAAAAAGAAAGTTTTTGAAAAAGTGCATATCTTCACTTGAAGCTTAAATTCACTTTCAAATGGCCATACAAGCACATTGGACCAAACGGTACCATATATGCATTGCACTGTCATTTGAGGATGTTTCTAGGCCAGAAAACACACACAAATTCACGTTCTGAACTGGAAACCTGAAAGAATTGTGTTTTCATGAAAGTGCGTAGAGACACAGTTTCAGCGCTCTAACGCGCTTCCTTACAGGTATGAAAGCATATTCACTCCAATTCAGGCATATTGTCACAATTCACTCAAGTTTGTTATTTTAGCACTGAGTAACAGACAGAATGAACATTTTTGACATGCAGAACGAAAAAAAAGAAAGTTTTTGAAAAAGTGCATATCTTCACTTCAGAAGCTTATATTCACTTTCAAATGGTCATACAAGCACATTGGACCAAATGGTACCATATATTCATTGCACTGTGATTTGAAGCTGTTTCCAGGCCAGAAACACATATAGATTTGCGTTTTGAGCTTAGAACCTCAAAGAATCGTATTCTCATGAAAGTGCGCTTAGCCACAGTTTCAGCGCTCTAACAGGCTTCCTCACAGAGATAGAAGCATATTCACTCCAATTCAGTCATATAATCACAATTCACGCAAGTTTGTTACTTTCCCACTGAGTAACACACAGAATGAACATTTTTTACAAGCAGAACTAAAAAAAAAAGAAAGTTTATGAAAAAGTGCATATCTTCACTTGAAGCTTAAATTCACTTTCAAATGGCCATACAAGCACATTGGACCAAACAGTACCATATATGCATTGCACTGTCATTTGAGGCTGTTTCTCGGCCAGAAACACACATAGATTCACGTTCTGAGCTTAAAACCTCAAAGAAGCGTGTTTTCATGAAAGTGCGTATAGCAACAGTTTCAGCGCTGAAACGCGCTTCCTTACAGGTATGAAAGCATATTCACTCCAATTCAGGCATATTGTCACAATTCACTCAAGTTTGTAACTTTAGCACTGAGTCACAGACAGAATGAACCTTTTTGACATGCAGAACTAAAAAAGAAAGTTTATGAAAAAGTGCATATCTTCACTTCAGAAGCTCACATTCACTTCCAAATGGCCAAACAATCACATTGGACCAAACGGTACCATATATGCATTGCCCTGCCATTTGAAGCTGTTTCCAGGCCAGGAATCACACACAGATTCACGTTCTGAGTTTAGAACCTCAAAGAAGCGTGTTTTCATGAAAGTGAAGATAGCCACAGTTTCAGCGCTCTAACAGGCTTCCTGACAGAGATAGAAGCATATTCACTCCAATTCAGTCATGTAGACACAATTAACCGAGTTTTGTCGCTTTCTCATTGTGAGTAACACACAGAATGAACATTTTTTACAAGCAGAACTAAAAGAAAGAAAGTTTATGAAAAATTGCATATCTTCACTTCAGAAGCTTATATTCACTTTCAAATGGCCATACAAGCACATTGGACCAAACTGAACCATATATGCATTGCATTGTGATTTTAAGCTGTTTCCAGGCCAGAAACACACCCAGATTCACGTTCTGAGCTTATAACCTCAATGAAGCGTGTTTTCATGAAAGTCCGTATAGCCACAGTTTCAGCGCTCAAACGCGCTTCCTTACAGGTATGAAAGCATATTCACTCCAATTCAGGCATATAGTCACAATCCACTCAAGTTTGTTATTTTAGCACTGAGTAACAGACAGAATGAAAATTTTTGACATGCAGAACGAAAAAAAGGAAAGTTTTTGAAAAAGTGCATATCTTCACTTCAGAAGCTCATATTCACTTTCAAATGGCCATGCAAGCACATTGGACCAAACGGTACCATATTTGCATTGCACTGACATTTGAAGCTGTTTCTAGGCCAGACACACACACAGATTCACGTTCTGAGCTTAAAACCTCAAAGAAGCGTGATTTCATGAAAGTGCGTATCGCAACAGTTTCAGCGCTATAACAGGCTTCCTTACAGAGATAGAAGCATATTCACTCAAATTCAGTCATGTAGACACAATTAACCGAGGTTTGTCGCTTTCTCATTGTGAGTAACACACAGAATGAACATTTTTGACATGCAGAACTAAAAAAAAGAAAGTTTTTGAAAAAGTGCATATCTTCACTTAAGAAGCTTATGTTCACTTTCAAATGGCCATACAAGCACATTGGACCAAACGGTACCATATATGCATTGCACTGTGATCTGAAGCTGTTTCCAGGCCAGAAAACACACACAGATTCATGTTCTGAGCTGGAAACCTCAAAGAAGCGTGTTTTCATGAAAGTGCGTAGAGACACAGTTTCACAGTCTAACGCGCTTCCTTACAGGTATGAAAGCATATTCACTCCAATTCAGGCATATTGTCACAATTCACTCAAGTTTGGTATTTTAGCACTGAGTAACAGACAGAATGAACATTTTTGACATTCAGAACGAAAAAAAAGAAAGTTTTTGAAAAAGTGCATATCTTCACTTGAAGCTTAAATTCACTTTCAAATGGCCATACAAGCACATTGGACCAAACGGTACCATATATGCATTGCACTGTCATTTGAGGATGTTTCTAGGCCAGAAAACACACACAAATTCACGTTCTGAACTGGAAACCTCAAAGAAGCGTGTTTTCATGAAAGTGCGTAGAGACACAGTTTCAGCGCTCTAACGCGCTTCCTTACAGGTATGAAAGCATATTCACTCCAATTCAGGCATATTGTCACAATTCACTCAAGTTTGTTATTTTAGCACTGAGTAACAGACAGAATGAACATTTTTGACATGCAGAACGAAAAAAAAGAAAGTTTTTGAAAAAGTGCATATCTTCACTTCAGAAGCTTATATTCACTTTCAAATGGTCATACAAGCACATTGGACCAAATGGTACCATATATTCATTGCAATTTGATTTGAAGCTGTTTCCAGGCCAGAAACACATACAGATTTGCGTTTTGAGCTTAGAACCTCAAAGAATCGTATTCTCATGAAAGTGCGCTTAGCCACAGTTTCAGCGCCCTAACAGGCTTCCTCACAGAGATAGAAGCATATTCACTCCAATTCAGTCATATAATCACAATTCACGCAAGTTTGTTACTTTCCCACTGAGTAACACACAGAATGAACATTTTTTACAAGCAGAACTAAAAAAAAAAGAAAGTTTATGAAAAAGTGCATATCTTCACTTGAAGCTTAAATTCACTTTCAAATGGCCATACAAGCACATTGGACCAAACAGTACTATATATGCATTGCACTGTCATTTGAGGCTGTTTCTCGGCCAGAAACACACACAGATTCACGTTCTGAGCTTAAAACCTCAAAGAAGCGTGTTTTCATGAAAGTGCGTATAGCAACAGTTTCAGCGCTCAAACGCGCTTCCTTACAGGTATGAAAGCATATTCACTCCAATTCAGGCATATTGTCACAATTCACTCAAGTTTGTTACTTTAGCACTGAGTCACAGACAGAATGAACCTTTTTGACATGCAGAACTAAAAAAGAAAGTTTATGAAAAAGTGCATATCTTCACTTCAGAAGCTCACATTCACTTCCAAATGGCCAAACAATCACATTGGACCAAACGGTACCATATATGCATTGCCCTGCCATTTGAAGCTGTTTCCAGGCCAGGAATCACACACAGATTCACGTTCTGAGTTTAGAACCTCAAAGAAGCGTGTTTTCATGAAAGTGAAGATAGCCACAGTTTCAGCGCTCTAACAGGCTTCCTGACAGAGATAGAAGCATATTCACTCCAATTCAGTCATGTAGACACAATTAACCGAGTTTTGTCGCTTTCTCATTGTGAGTAACACACAGAATGAACATTTTTTACAAGCAGAACTAAAAGAAAGAAAGTTTATGAAAAATTGCATATCTTCACTTCAGAAGCTTATATTCACTTTCAAATGGCCATACAAGCACATTGGACCAAACTGAACCATATATGCATTGCATTGTGATTTTAAGCTGTTTCCAGGCCAGAAACACACCCAGATTCACGTTCTGAGCTTATAACCTCAATGAAGCGTGTTTTCATGAAAGTCCGTATAGCCACAGTTTCAGCGCTCAAACGCGCTTCCTTACAGGTATGAAAGCATATTCACTCCAATTCAGGCATATAGTCACAATCCACTCAAGTTTGTTATTTTAGCACTGAGTAACAGACAGAATGAAAATTTTTGACATGCAGAACGAAAAAAAGGAAAGTTTTTGAAAAAGTGCATATCTTCACTTCAGAAGCTCATATTCACTTTCAAATGGCCATGCAAGCACATTGGACCAAACGGTACCATATTTGCATTGCACTGACATTTGAAGCTGTTTCTAGGCCAGACACACACACAGATTCACGTTCTGAGCTTAAAACCTCAAAGAAGCGTGATTTCATGAAAGTGCGTATCGCAACAGTTTCAGCGCTATAACAGGCTTCCTTACAGAGATAGAAGCATATTCACTCAAATTCAGTCATGTAGACACAATTAACCGAGGTTTGTCGCTTTCTCATTGTGAGTAACACACAGAATGAACATTTTTGACATGCAGAACTAAAAAAAAGAAAGTTTTTGAAAAAGTGCATATCTTCACTTAAGAAGCTTATGTTCACTTTCAAATGGCCATACAAGCACATTGGACCAAACGGTACCATATATGCATTGCACTGTGATCTGAAGCTGTTTCCAGGCCAGAAAACACACACAGATTCATGTTCTGAGCTGGAAACCTCAAAGAAGCGTGTTTTCATGAAAGTGCGTAGAGACAGTTTCAGCGCTCTAACGCGCTTCCTTCCAGGTATGAAAGCATATTCACTCCAATTCAGGCATATTGTCACAATTCACTCAAGTGTGTTACTTTAGCACTGAGTCACAGACAGAATGAACATTTTTGACATGCAGAACGAAAAAAAAGAAAGTTTTTGAAAAAGTGCATATCTTCACTTCAGAAGCTTATATTCACTTTCAAAGGGCCATACAAGCACATTGGACCAAATGGTACCATATATTGATTGCACTGTGATTTGAAACTCTTTCCAGGCCAGAAACACAAATAGATTTGCGTTCAGAGCTTAGAACCTCAAAGAATCGTATTCTCATGAAAGTGCGCATAGCCACAGTTTCAGTGCTCTCACAGGCTTCCTTAGAGATAGAAGCATATTCACTCCAATTCAGTCATATAATCACAATTCACGCAAGTTTGTCACTTTCCCACTGAGTAACACACAGAATGAACATTTTTTACAAGCAGAACTAAAAAAAAAAAAGTTTATGAAAAAGTGCATATCTTCACTTCAGAGGCTTATATTCACTTTCAAATGGCCTTACAAGCACATTGGACCAAACGGAACCATATGTGCATTGCACTGTGATTTGAAGCTGTTTCCAGGCCAGAAACACACGTTCTGAGCTTATAACCTCAATTAAGCGTGTTTTCATGAAAGTGCGTAGAGCCACAGTTTCAGCGCTCAAACGCGCTTCCTTACAGGTATGAAAGCATATTCACTCCAATTCAGGCATATTGTCACAATTCACTCAAGTTTGTTCCTTTAGCACTGAGTAACAGACAGAAAGAACATTTTTGACAAGCAGAACGAAAAAAAAGAAAGTTTTTGAAAAAGTGCATATCTTCACTTGAAGCTTAAATTCACTTTCAAATGGCCATACAAGCACATTGGACCAAACGGTACCATATATGCATTGCACTGTCATTTGAGGCTGTTTCGAGGCCAGAAAACACACACAAATTCACGTTCTGAACTGGAAACCTCAAAGAAGCGTGTTTTCATGAAAGTGCGTAGAGACACAGTTTCAGCGCTCTAACGCGCTTCCTTACAGGTATGAAAGCATATTCACTCCAATTCAGGCATATTGTCACAATTCACTCAAGTTTGTTATTTTAGCACTGAGTAACAGACAGAATGAACATTTTTGACATGCAGAACGAAAAAAAAGAAAGTTTTTGAAAAAGTGCATATCTTCACTTCAGAAGCTTATATTCACTTTCAAATGGTCATACAAGCACATTGGACCAAATGGTACCATATATTCATTGCACTGTGATTTGAAGCTGTTTCCAGGCCAGAAACACATATAGATTTGCGTTTTGAGCTTAGAACCTCAAAGAATCGTATTCTCATGAAAGTGCGCTTAGCCACAGTTTCAGCGCTCTAACAGGCTTCCTCACAGAGATAGAAGCATATTCACTCCAATTCAGTCATATAATCACAATTCACGCAAGTTTGTTACTTTCCCACTGAGTAACACACAGAATGAACATTTTTTACAAGCAGAACTAAAAAAAAAAGAAAGTTTATGAAAAAGTGCATATCTTCACTTGAAGCTTAAATTCACTTTCAAATGGCCATACAAGCACATTGGACCAAACAGTACTATATATGCATTGCACTGTCATTTGAGGCTGTTTCTCGGCCAGAAACACACACAGATTCACGTTCTGAGCTTAAAACCTCAAAGAAGCGTGTTTTCATGAAAGTGCGTATAGCAACAGTTTCAGCGCTCAAACGCGCTTCCTTACAGGTATGAAAGCATATTCACTCCAATTCAGGCATATTGTCACAATTCACTCAAGTTTGTTACTTTAGCACTGAGTCACAGACAGAATGAACCTTTTTGACATGCAGAACTAAAAAAGAAAGTTTATGAAAAAGTGCATATCTTCACTTCAGAAGCTCACATTCACTTCCAAATGGCCAAACAATCACATTGGACCAAACGGTACCATATATGCATTGCCCTGCCATTTGAAGCTGTTTCCAGGCCAGGAATCACACACAGATTCACGTTCTGAGTTTAGAACCTCAAAGAAGCGTGTTTTCATGAAAGTGAAGATAGCCACAGTTTCAGCGCTCTAACAGGCTTCCTGACAGAGATAGAAGCATATTCACTCCAATTCAGTCATGTAGACACAATTAACCGAGTTTTGTCGCTTTCTCATTGTGAGTAACACACAGAATGAACATTTTTTACAAGCAGAACTAAAAGAAAGAAAGTTTATGAAAAATTGCATATCTTCACTTCAGAAGCTTATATTCACTTTCAAATGGCCATACAAGCACATTGGACCAAACTGAACCATATATGCATTGCATTGTGATTTTAAGCTGTTTCCAGGCCAGAAACACACCCAGATTCACGTTCTGAGCTTATAACCTCAATGAAGCGTGTTTTCATGAAAGTCCGTATAGCCACAGTTTCAGCGCTCAAACGCGCTTCCTTACAGGTATGAAAGCATATTCACTCCAATTCAGGCATATAGTCACAATCCACTCAAGTTTGTTATTTTAGCACTGAGTAACAGACAGAATGAAAATTTTTGACATGCAGAACGAAAAAAAGGAAAGTTTTTGAAAAAGTGCATATCTTCACTTCAGAAGCTCATATTCACTTTCAAATGGCCATGCAAGCACATTGGACCAAACGGTACCATATTTGCATTGCACTGACATTTGAAGCTGTTTCTAGGCCAGACACACACACAGATTCACGTTCTGAGCTTAAAACCTCAAAGAAGCGTGATTTCATGAAAGTGCGTATCGCAACAGTTTCAGCGCTATAACAGGCTTCCTTACAGAGATAGAAGCATATTCACTCAAATTCAGTCATGTAGACACAATTAACCGAGGTTTGTCGCTTTCTCATTGTGAGTAACACACAGAATGAACATTTTTGACATGCAGAACTAAAAAAAAGAAAGTTTTTGAAAAAGTGCATATCTTCACTTAAGAAGCTTATGTTCACTTTCAAATGGCCATACAAGCACATTGGACCAAACGGTACCATATATGCATTGCACTGTGATCTGAAGCTGTTTCCAGGCCAGAAAACACACACAGATTCATGTTCTGAGCTGGAAACCTCAAAGAAGCGTGTTTTCATGAAAGTGCGTAGAGACAGTTTCAGCGCTCTAACGCGCTTCCTTCCAGGTATGAAAGCATATTCACTCCAATTCAGGCATATTGTCACAATTCACTCAAGTTTGTTCCTTTAGCACTGAGTAACAGACAGAAAGAACATTTCTGACAAGCAGAACGAAAAAAAAGAAAGTTTTTGAAAAAGTGCATATCTTCACTTGAAGCTTAAATTCACTTTCAAATGGCCATACAAGCACATTGGACCAAACGGTACCATATATGCATTGCACTGTCATTTGAGGCTGTTTCGAGGCCAGAAAACACACACAAATTCACGTTCTGAGCTGGAAACCTCAAAGAAGCGTGTTTTCATGAAAGTGCGTAGAGACACAGTTTCAGCGCTCTAACGCGCTTCCTTACAGGTATGAAAGCATATTCACTCCAATTCAGGCATATTGTCACAATTCACTCAAGTTTGTTATTTTAGCACTGAGTAACAGACAGAATGAACATTTTTGACATGCAGAACGAAAAAAAAGAAAGTTTTTGAAAAAGTGCATATCTTCACTTCAGAAGCTTATATTCACTTTCAAATGGTCATACAAGCACATTGGACCAAATGGTACCATATATTCATTGCACTGTGATTTGAAGCTGTTTCCAGGCCAGAAACACATATAGATTTGCGTTTTGAGCTTAGAACCTCAAAGAATCGTATTCTCATGAAAGTGCGCTTAGCCACAGTTTCAGCGCTCTAACAGGCTTCCTCACAGAGATAGAAGCATATTCACTCCAATTCAGTCATATAATCACAATTCACGCAAGTTTGTTACTTTCCCACTGAGTAACACACAGAATGAACATTTTTTACAAGCAGAACTAAAAAAAAAAAAGTTTATGAAAAAGTGCATATCTTCACTTGAAGCTTAAATTCACTTTCAAATGGCCATACAAGCACATTGGACCAAACAGTACCATATATGCATTGCACTGTCATTTGAGGCTGTTTCTAGGCCAGACACACACACAGATTCACGTTCTGAGCTTAAAACCTCAAAGAAGCGTGTTTTCATGAAAGTGCGTATAGCAACAGTTTCAGCGCTCAAACGCGCTTCCTTACAGGTATGAAAGCATATTCACTCCAATTCAGGCATATTGTCACAATTCACTCAAGTTTGTTACTTTAGCACTGAGTCACAGACAGAATGAACCTTTTTGACATGCAGAACTAAAAAAGAAAGTTTATGAAAAAGTGCATATCTTCACTTCAGAAGCTCACATTCACTTCCAAATGGCCAAACAATCACATTGGACCAAACGGTACCATATATGCATTGCCCTGCCATTTGAAGCTGTTTCCAGGCCAGGAATCACACACAGATTGACGTTCTGAGTTTAGAACCTCAAAGAAGCGTGTTTTCATGAAAGTGAAGATAGTCACAGTTTCAGCGCTCTAACAGGCTTCCTTACAGAGATAGAAGCATATTCACTCCAATTCAGTCATGTAGACACAATTAACCGAGGTTTGTCGCTTTCTCATTGTGAGTAACACACAGAATGAACATTTTTTGACATGCAGGACTAAAAAAACAGAAAGTTTTTGAAAAAGTGCATATCTTCACTTCAGAATCTTATGTTCACTTTCAAATGGCGATACAAGCACATTGGACCAAACTGAACCATATATGCATTGCACTGTGATTTTAAGCTGTTTCCAGGCCAGAAACACACCCAGATTCACGTTCTGAGCTTATAACCTCAATGAAGCGTGTTTTCATGAAAGTCCGTATAGCCACAGTTTCAGCGCTCAAACGCGCTTTCTTACAGGTATGAAAGCATATTCACTCCAATTCAGGCATATAGTCACAATTCACTCAAGTTTGTTATTTTAGCACTGAGTAACAGACAGAATGAAAATTTTTGACATGCAGAACGAAAAAAAGGAAAGTTTTTGAAAAAGTGCATATCTTCACTTCAGAAGCTCATATTCACTTTCAAATGGCCATGCAAGCACATTGGACCAAACGGTACCATATATGCATTGCACTGACATTTGAAGCTGTTTCTAGGCCAGACACACACACAGAATCACGTTCTGAACTTAAAACCTCAAAGAAGCGTGATTTCATGAAAGTGCGTATCGCAACAGTTTCAGCCCTATAACAGGCTTCCTTACAGAGATAGAAGCATATTCACTCAAATTCAGTCATGTAGTCACAATTCACCAGTTTGTCGCTTTCTCATTGTGAGTAACACACAGAATGAACATTTTTGACATGCAGAACGAAAAAAAAGAAAGTTTTTGAAAAAGTGCATATCTTCACTTCAGGAGCTTATATTCACTTTCAAATGGCCATACAAGCACATTGGACCAAATGGTACCATATATTGATTGCACTGTGATTTGAAGCTGTTTCCAGGCCAGAAAAACAAATAGATTTGCGTTCTGAGCTTAGAACCTCAAAGAATCGTATTCTCATGAAAGTGCGCATAGCCACAGTTTCAGTGCTCTAACAGGCTTCCTTAGAGATAGAAGCATATTCACTCCAAATCAGTCATATAATCACAATTCACGCAAGTTTGTCACTTTCCCACTGAGTAACACACAGAATGAACATTTTTTACAAGCAGAACTAAAAAAAAGAAAGTTTATGAAAAATTGCATATCTTCACTTCAGAAGCTTATATTCACTTTCAAATGGCCATACAAGCACATTGGACCGAACGGAACCATATGTGCATTGCACTTTGATTTGAAGCTGTTTCCAGGCCAGAAAACACACACAGATTCACATTCTGAGCTGGAAACCTCAAAGAAGCGTGTTTTCATGAAAGTGCGTGGAGACACAGTTTCAGCGCTCTAACGCGCTTCCTTACAGGTATGAAAGCATATTCACTCCAATTCAGGCATATTGTCACAATTCACTCAAGTTTGTTCCTTTAGCACTGAGTAACAGACAGAAAGAACATTTTTGACATGCAGAACGAAAAAAAAGAAAGTTTTTGAAAAAGTGCATATCTTCACTTGAAGCTTAAATTCACTTTCAAATGGCCATACAAGCACATTGGACCAAACGGTACCATATATGCATTGCACTGTCATTTGAGGCTGTTTCTAGGCCAGAAAACACACACAAATTCACGTTCTGAGCTGGAAACCTCAAAGAAGCGTGTTTTCATGAAAGTGCGTAGAGACACAGTTTCAGCGCTCTAACGCGCTTCCTTACAGGTATGAAAGCATATTCACTCCAATTCAGGCATATTGTCACAATTCACTCAAGTTTGTTATTTTAGCACTGAGTAACAGACAGAATGAACCTTTTTGACATGCAGAACGAAAAAAAAGAAAGTTTTTGAAAAATTGCATATCTTCACTTGAAGCTTAAATTCACTTTCAAATGGCCATACAAGCACATTGGACCAAACGGTACCATATATGCATTGCACTGTCATTTGAGGCTGTTTCTAGGCCAGAAAACACACACAAATTCACGTTCTGAGCTGGAAACCTCAAAGAAGCGTGTTTTCATGAAAGTGCGTAGAGACACAGTTTCAGCGCTCTAACGCGCTTCCTTACAGGTATGAAAGCATATTCACTCCAATTCAGGCATATTGTCACAATTCACTCAAGTTTGTTATTTTAGCACTGAGTAACAGACAGAATGAACATTTTTGACATGCAGAACGAAAAAAAAGAACGTTTTTGAAAAAGTGCATATCTTCACTTCAGAAGCTTATATTCACTTTCAAATGGTCATACAAGCACATTGGACCAAATGGTACCATATATTCATTGCACTGTGATTTGAAGCCGTTTCCAGGCCAGAAACACATATAGATTTGCGTTTTGAGCTTAGAACCTCAAAGAATCGTATTCTCATGAAAGTGCGCTTAGCCACAGTTTCAGCGCTCTAACAGGCTTCCTCACAGAGATAGAAGCATATTCACTCCAATTCAGTCATATAATCACAATTCACGCAAGTTTGTTACTTTCCCACTGAGTAACACACAGAATGACCATTTTTTACAAGCAGAACTTAAAAAAAAAAAGTTTATGAAAAAGTGCATATCTTCACTTCAGAAGCTCACATTCACTTCCAAATGGCCAAACAATCACATTGGACCAAATGGTACCATATATTGATTGCACTGTGATTTGAAACTGTTTCCAGGCCAGAAACACAAATAGATTTGCGTTCAGAGCTTAGAACCTCAAAGAATCGTATTCTCATGAAAGTGCGCATAGCCACAGTTTCAGTGCTCTAACAGGCTTCCTTAGAGATAGAAGCATATTCACTCCAATTCAGTCATATAATCACAATTCACGCAAGTTTGTCACTTTCCCACTGAGTAACACACAGAATGAACATTTTTTACAAGCAGAACTAAAAAAAAAAAAGTTTATGAAAAAGTGCATATCTTCACTTCAGAGGCTTATATTCACTTTCAAATGGCCTTACAAGCACATTGGACCAAACGGAACCATATGTGCATTGCACTGTGATTTGAAGCTGTTTCCAGGCCAGAAACACACACAGATTCACGTTCTGAGCTTATAACCTCAATGAAGCGTGTTTTCATGAAAGTCCGTATAGCCACAGTTTCAGCGCTCAAACGCGCTTCCTTACAGGTATGAAAGCATATTCACTCCAATTCAGGCATATTGTCACAATTCACTCAAGTTTGTTCCTTTAGCACTGAGTAACAGACAGAAAGAACATTTTTGACATGCAGAACGAAAAAAAAGAAAGTTTTTGAAAAAGTGCATATCTTCACTTGAAGCATAAATTCACTTTCAAATGGCCATACAAGCACATTGGACCAAACGGTACCATATATGCATTGCACTGTCATTTGAGGCTGTTTCCAGGCCAGAAAACACACACAAATTCACGTTCTGAGCTGGAAACCTCAAAGAAGCGTGTTTTCATGAATTGCGTAGAGACACAGTTTCAGCGCTCAAACGCGCTTCCTTACAGGTATGAAAGCATATTCACTCCAATTCAGGCATATAGTCACAATTCACTCAAGTTTGTTACTTTAGCACTGAGTCACAGACAGAATGAACCTTTTTGACATGCAGAACGAAAAAAAGGAAAGTTTTTGAAAAAGTGCATATCTTCACTTCAGAAGCTCACATTCACTTCCAAATGGCCAAACAATCACATTGGACCAAACGGTACCATATATGCATTGCACTGTCATTTGAGGCTGTTTCCAGGCCAGAAAACACACACAAATTCACGTTCTGAGCTGGAAACCTCAAAGAAGCGTGATTTCATGAAAGTGAGTATCGCAACAGTTTCAGCGCTATAACAGGCTTCCTTACAGAGATAGAAGCATATTCACTCAAATTCAGTCATGTAGTCACAATTCACCAGTTTGTCGCTTTCTCATTGTGAGTAACACACAGAATGAACATTTTTGACATGCAGAACGAAAAAAAAGAAAGTTTTTGAAAAAGTGCATATCTTCACTTCAGAAGCTTATATTCACTTTCAAATGGCCATACAAGCACATTGGACCAAACGGAACCATATGTGCATTGCACTGTGATTTGAAGCTGTTTCCAGGCCAGAAAACACACACAGATTCATGTTCTGAGCTGGAAACCTCAAAGAAGCGTGTTTTCATGAAAGTGCGTAGAGACAGTTTCAGCGCTCAAACGCGCTTCCTTAGAGATAGAAGCATATTCACTCCAATTCAGTCATATAATCACAATTCACGCAAGTTTGTCACTTTCCCACTGAGTAACACACAGAATGAACATTTTTTACAAGCAGAACAAAAAAAAAAGAGAGTTTATGAAAAATTGCATATCTTCACTTCAGAAGCTTATATTCACTTTCAAATGGTCATACAAGCACATTGGACCAAACGGAACCATATGTGCATTGCACTGTGATTTGAAGCTGTTTCCAGGCCAGAAAACACACACAGATTCACGTTCTGAGCTGGAAACCTCAAAGAAGCGTGTTTTCATGAAAGTGCGTAGAGACAGTTTCAGCGCTCTAACGCGCTTCCTTACAGGTATGAAAGCATATTCACTCCAATTCAGGCATATTGTCACAATTCACTCAAGTTTGTTACTTTAGCACTGAGTAACAGACAGAATGAACATTTTTGACATGCAGAACGAAAAAAAAGAAAGTTTTTGAAAAAGTGCATATCTTCACTTCAGAAGCTTATATTCACTTTCAAATGGCCATACAAGCACATTGGACCAAATGCTACCATATATTGATTGCACTGTGATTTGAAACTGTTTCCAGGCCAGAAACACAAATAGATTTGCGTTCAGAGCTTAGAACCTCAAAGAATCGTATTCTCATGAAAGTGCGCATAGCCACAGTTTCAGTGCTCTAACAGGCTTCCTTAGAGATAGAAGCATATTCACTCCAATTCAGTCATATAATCACAATTCACGCAAGTTTGTCACTTTCCCACTGAGTAACACACAGAATGAACATTTTTTACAAGCAGAACTAAAAAAAAGAAAGTTTATGAAAAATTGCATATCTTCACTTCAGAAGCTTATATTCACTTTCAAATGGCCATACAAGCACATTGGACCGAACGGAACCATATGTGCATTGCAATTTGATTTGAAGCTGTTTCCAGGCCAGAAAACACACACAGATTCACGTTCTGAGCTGGAAACCTCAAAGAAGCGTGTTTTCATGAAAGTGCGTAGAGACACAGTTTCAGCGCTCTAACGCGCTTCCTTACAGGTATGAAAGCATATTCACTCCAATTCAGGCATATTGTCACAATTCACTCAAGTTTGTTCCTTTAGCACTGAGTAACAGACAGAAAGAACATTTTTGACATGCAGAACGAAAAAAAAGAAAGTTTTTGAAAAAGTGCATATCTTCACTTGAAGCTTAAATTCACTTTCAAATGGCCATACAAGCACATTGGACCAAACGGTACCATATATGCATTGCACTGTCATTTGAGGCTGTTTCTAGGCCAGAAAACACACACAAATTCACGTTCTGAGCTGGAAACCTCAAAGAAGCGTGTTTTCATGAAAGTGCGTAGAGACACAGTTTCAGCGCTCTAACGCGCTTCCTTACAGGTATGAAAGCATATTCACTCCAATTCAGGCATATTGTCACAATTCACTCAAGTTTGTTATTTTAGCACTGAGTAACAGACAGAATGAACATTTTTGACATGCAGAACGAAAAAAAAGAACGTTTTTGAAAAAGTGCATATCTTCACTTCAGAAGCTTATATTCACTTTCAAATGGTCATACAAGCACATTGGACCAAATGGTACCATATATTCATTGCACTGTGATTTGAAGCTGTTTCCAGGCCAGAAACACATATAGATTTGCGTTTTGAGCTTAGAACCTCAAAGAATCGTATTCTCATGAAAGTGCGCTTAGCCACAGTTTCAGCGCTCTAACAGGCTTCCTCACAGAGATAGAAGCATATTCACTCCAATTCAGTCATATAATCACAATTCACGCAAGTTTGTTACTTTCCCACTGAGTAACACACAGAATGACCATTTTTTACAAGCAGAACTTAAAAAAAAAAAGTTTATGAAAAAGTGCATATCTTCACTTCAGAAGCTCACATTCACTTCCAAATGGCCAAACAATCACATTGGACCAAATGGTACCATATATTGATTGCACTGTGATTTGAAACTGTTTCCAGGCCAGAAACACAAATAGATTTGCGTTCAGAGCTTAGAACCTCAAAGAATCGTATTCTCATGAAAGTGCGCATAGCCACAGTTTCAGTGCTCTAACAGGCTTCCTTAGAGATAGAAGCATATTCACTCCAATTCAGTCATATAATCACAATTCACGCAAGTTTGTCACTTTCCCACTGAGTAACACACAGAATGAACATTTTTTACAAGCAGAACTAAAAAAAAAAAAGTTTATGAAAAAGTGCATATCTTCACTTCAGAGGCTTATATTCACTTTCAAATGGCCTTACAAGCACATTGGACCAAACGGAACCATATGTGCATTGCACTGTGATTTGAAGCTGTTTCCAGGCCAGAAACACACACAGATTCACGTTCTGAGCTTATAACCTCAATGAAGCGTGTTTTCATGAAAGTCCGTATAGCCACAGTTTCAGCGCTCAAACGCGCTTCCTTACAGGTATGAAAGCATATTGTTATGGCCCCAATTTGTTATTACATTTATAACACAACAGCAACAGCAAGGGATGACAAACACAGTTTTAACAACTAAAACACATTTAATTTTTAACGAAGACAAAGACTAATAACAACCTACAACTAAAGACCAAGATTGATAAATAAGAAAAAACAGAAATAATTACAGTCCCTTTTTAGTGGGGTGGCTTGGTGATGTCCTGGATGAAGAAAATGCTCAAACACAGTCAAAGAAATCCACAAAAGAAACGTCACAGGTCTTGAACAGAATGGCAGGTCTGGTCATCTTCTTGCAATTTCTCCTACTACTTTACTGTCTCAATTCTTTTCCTTATATACTCTTTTGCAGACCCCACCCACATTTAGACCTCTTTTTTTTAATTTTCTGAGACTTGCCCCAGACATGTTCAGGACATGTCTAAACATGACTCCAGTCTGAGCTTAACAAAAAAAAGGTAAATACTGCCATCTAGTGGCCTATATTCACATTACACCTCCATTCCAAAAGGGAAAAATTTTGACTCATAAAGGCAAAATTTTTCTTTTCAATACAAAATGGTTAAGTGAACACTTGTCTACATATACATATCATACAATATTCAAACACATGATATATATATATACACATTCAAACACGGGATAAGCAATCAGCAATTACATTGTCTGTACCCTTCACATGCTTAATTTCCAAGTCAAACTCCTGTAAAATCAAACTCCAATTCAACAATCTCCGATTCTTGTTTTTCATCTTACTCAAAAACATTAACGGATTGTGGTCAGTGTACACAATCATTGGCTTTTGTCCTGTACAAACATAAACCTCAAAGTGTTGTAAAGAAAGGACCAGAGCCAACAGTTCCTTCTCTATTGTGGAATAGTTCCTTTGGTGGCGATTGAACTTCCTGGAGAAGTATGCCACGGGATGCTCAATGTCATCAGAGTCACTTCTCTGTAGGAGCACAGATCCACAAGCTTGGTCGCTAGCATCGACCGCGATGGAGAACGGTTTGTTGAAGTCAGGAGATTTGAGCACGGGGAAGTGACACAGCAGAGACTTCAGGCGATCGAAGGCTCTCTGGCATGCATCATCCCAGGTGAACTTTACGCCTTTCTTCAGTTGGTTAGTTAGACTGAGAGCAATCTCAGCAAAGTTCTTGCAGAACTTGCGGTAGTACCCGATCATTCCAAGGAAGCGGCGCAAAGCTTTTTTGTTGTGAGGAACTGGAAAGTCCATGATGGCTTGGACTTTAGCATTTATGGGTGCCACCTTACCCTGGCCTATGACGTAGCCAAGATAGGTGACAGTAGCACAACCAAAGTCACTCTTGCTCAGGTTAACAGTCAGGTTAGCCTGGGTCAGGCGCTGGAACAACGTCTCTACATCTTTTAGATGTTCTTCCCAGGAGTCACTCCATGTGATCAGGTCATCGATGTACGCACCCGTGTGTGGCAATCCGGCGATTGTAGACTGTATCATCCTTTGGAACGTGGCTGGGGCATTTTTCATGCCAAAGGGTAGGACTTCATACTGGTACAATCCAGATGGTGTGGCAAAAGCAGAGATGCTCTTGGCCCTCTCAGTTAAAGGCACACACCAATAACCCTTCAATAAATCAATCTTGGTCAGAAACTTTGCTTGCCCTACACTATCAATACAATCATCAATCCTAGGTATTGGAAACACATCAGTTCTAGTTACAGCATTGACTTTGCGATAATCTGTACAGAATCTAGTACTTCCATCAGGTTTTGGAACTAGCACACAGGGTGAACTCCAATCGGAGTTGGAGGGTCTGATAATATCATGTTTTAACATGAACTCAACCTCTTTCTCAGCAATCTTTCTCTTTTCAGGATTCATCCGGTATGGATGCTGTTTTATTGGTTTGGCATCACCAACATCTACATCATGAGAGGCTATAGTAACCCTCTTTGGAACATCAGGAAACAAATCCTCATATTTCTTGATCAACCTTTCAAACTGATCTCTCTGTGAGGGTTCTAAGTGCTGGAGTTTTACATCAAGATTTTGCAACACTTCAGTGTTTGACAATTTACATGAAAGAACTTCAGCTTTAATTCTTGGTTCATCATCTTGAAACTCCCCCTCATCTTCACACGTTTCGACCATTGGAGAATCTGAAGTGACAGCTGCAACCCTAGCATTTCTGTCATGATAAGGCTTTAGCATGTTAATATGACACAATTGTTTTGGTTTTCTCCTATCTGGAGTCTTCACAATGTAATTGAGATCATTGAGTTTTGTCAGAATTTCATATGGACCATGAAATCTAGCCTGCAATGGATTGGACTGCAAGGGAAACAACACAAGGACCTTTTCTCCTGGTTTAAACTCACGGCTTCTAGCCTTATGATCATACCAAGTTTTCATTTTTCCCTGACTTGATTTCAAGTTCTCTTTGGCAAGGTCACAAGCTGCACGCAATCTTTCCTTGAACTTGCTAACATAGTCTAACAGACTGATTTGCGGCTCTTCCTCTTGCCATTGTTCACTCAATAATAGCAAAGGTCCTCTCACTTCATGACCAAACACTAGCTCAAATGGACTGAATCCAGTAGACTCCTGCACTGCTTCTCTAGCTGCAAACAACAGCAAATGAACCCCTTCATCCCAGTCTTTCTCATGGTCATAACAATAAGTCCTCATCATTGTCTTGAGAGTGGAATGAAACCGCTCTAAGGCACCCTGACTTTCTGGATGATAGGCACTAGAAAGAATCTGTTTTGCACCTAGTTCATACACAACCTGCTGAAACAATCCTGAAGTGAAATTGCTACCTTGGTCTGACTGAATTTCCCTGGGAAGGCCAAACAACGTGAAGAACTTTATCAAAGCCTTCGAGATTGCAGTTGCCTTGATGTTACGTAGAGGTATGGCTTCGGGGAATCTGGTAGATGCACACATGATTGTCAACAAGTACTGATTTCCAGATCTAGTCTTGGGTAATGGACCAACGCAATCAACAATGACCCTAGAGAATGGCTCCCCAAATGCTGGGATAGGCTGCAATGGAGCTACAGGTGGGTCTAACTGGTGTTTTCCAACTACCTGACAAGTGTGACAGGTTTTGCAAAAGTTGGAAACATCTTTCCGAAGCCCAGGCCAAAAGAAGTGTTTCATGATCTTATCAACAGTCTTGTTAACACCAAGATGACCTCCTAAAGGTAAACTATGAGCCATTGTTAAGATCTCATTCCTATAGACCTTCGGAACAACAATTTGCCTGACCACTGCCCAATCTGCATTGGCAGGGATATCAGGAGGGCGCCACTTCCGCATCAACACACCATCCTTGAGATAATACCCAACTGGAACTGCATCTATTTCTTTTTCAGGAAGGGCTCTCCTCTTTAGTACACCAATTTCAGGATCATTAGTTTGCTCCTCAATCAACCGCTTTCTGGACAGAGACAAGTCTCCAGACACATCAGAATCACCAGACCCATCCGGCTGGCTGAATAGAGAACTGATAAAAGTATCTGATAAGTCCTCAAACGGAGAAACCATAGTAGGCCAATCAGAGTCATGAGGCGAACCACCTGAGTCCTGACTATTCAATGTACTGGACGGCACCACAACATCATCTTCTTTAGCCTTCTTGGCCATAGCACGAGTCACTGCGCAAGAAGGATACAGAGATGGGTCCTCATCCCCATTTTCAGTGCTCGGCTGTGAAGTAAGATGTACAGGGGGAACTACTTTGCCCCCAGCCAGGTCATTGCCTAGCAACAGAGAAACACCCTTTATAGGTAGACTTGACATAAGTCCCACCTTTACCTGTCCTGTAACTAAATCTGAATTCAAGAATATAGAGCGCAGGGGTACAGATACAGTCCTCCCTTCAATACCTTGTACAAGTATGAAATCCCCTGAAGCGGTCTCATCACGTAACTCCAAGGAGTCCATCAACAAAAGTGACTGAGAAGCTCCGGTATCCCTTAGGATATATATGGGGACAGGAGTAGTATACTCATTCAGAGCCACAAATCCCTCTGACACAAATGGAAGAAATTCCTCCCTCACAAAGTCAGCTGTATTAGGCTTTTTAGCCCCACAAGAAGCAGGCAATTTAGCAGATTGGTTATCTACTACAGGGGTTTCTAACCTTGTTTTCACAAAGGCATTTGGTTTGGTATCCTTTTCTTTTTCTTTCTTAGCTTTAAGGAACCAACAGTTACTTGTAACATGACCAGATTTCTTGCAATAACTGCAAACTAGACCACTTTTGTCACTGTCAGCTTTCACACTTTGATCAGACCTATTACTGGATTTCTGAGCACCATCACCAGATTTGTCTTTGTCTTTGGGTGAGGAATCTTGGGTATCACCGTAACCCTTTTTCTGAAATTGGGACCATTTATTGTTACTGCTAGACTGAAATTTGGACTTATGAGTGAGAACATATTCATCTGCAAATTTGGCAGCTGATTGCAAGTTCAGTGCTTGCTTCTCATTAAGGTAGGTCTTAACATCATCCTTAACACAGTTCTTGAATTCTTCAACTAACACCATCTCTTTTAGTGAGTTGAAATCATCCTTGACCTCCATAGAAGTACACCAGCGCTCAAAGCAAACCTGCTTCTCATTAGCAAATTCAACATAAGTCTGATTTTCAGATTTCTTCAGACCTCTGAATTTCTGTCGGTAAGCCTCTGGAACCAACTCATAAGCTCTCAAAATAACCTTTTTGACAACCTCATAATCAGAGGAATCATCTGCAGACAAAGCCGAATAGGCTTGTTGAGCTTTACCCTTGAGGACAGTTTGCAACATCAGAGGCCAGTGTTCCTTTGGCCACTGGCAACTCTTTGCTACCTTTTCAAAACACTGGAAATAGTTGTCAACATCCTTTTCCGAAAATGGAGGCACCAATTTTACCTCCTGGCTAGCCCGAAATTTATTTTCAGTTTGAATTTTTATTTTTAGTTGCTCCATTTGGAGTCTTTCTTCTCTATCGAATTTCTCTAATTCAAAATCTCTCTGTCTTGCAAATTTTTCTAACTCAAATTCTCTTTGTTTTTCTTCTCTTGCTAATTTTTCTAACTCAAACTGCCTTTGTTTTTCTTTTTCTTCCCTCTCAAATTCTCTTTGTTTCTCTTTTTCCTCCCTTTCTTTTTCTCTTTCTTCCCTTTCTTTCTCTTTTTCCTCCCTTTCTTTTTCTCTTTCCTCCCTTTCAATCTCTAGCATTTTTAATTTAAGTTCCATTTCTATATTTGGATTTTCCACTGGAAACTGTTCCAGATCTCCTGGTGCAAACACATTTTCATCAATGTAATATTCAACTATCTCTCTAGCCAGTCTTGCTTTTCGCATGGCTGGTTTTACCTCTGTCAGCTCCAACTGTCTGCAAATTTCTAGCAGTTCTGTCTTTTTAAAAGACTTCAAAACCCCTATGGTTGGTGATGCCAAGAAATCATCCATTGCTGTTGTCAATATATATATCTAGGAAAATTCACAAAAACAATTTCACAATTTGGAATGTTAGATTTTCAATAAATTACTCACACAATGGTCTATCCCGGACCTTGAGCCCCCAATTTGTTATGGCCCCAATTTGTTATTACATTTATAACACAACAGCAACAGCAAGGGATGACAAACACAGTTTTAACAACTAAAACACATTTAATTTTTAACGAAGACAAAGACTAATAACAACCTACAACTAAAGACCAAGATTGATAAATAAGAAAAAACAGAAATAATTACAGTCCCTTTTTAGTGGGGTGGCTTGGTGATGTCCTGGATGAAGAAAATGCTCAAACACAGTCAAAGAAATCCACAAAAGAAACGTCACAGGTCTTGAACAGAATGGCAGGTCTGGTCATCTTCTTGCAATTTCTCCTACTACTTTACTGTCTCAATTCTTTTCCTTATATACTCTTTTGCAGACCCCACCCACATTTAGACCTCTTTTTTTTAATTTTCTGAGACTTGCCCCAGACATGTTCAGGACATGTCTAAACATGACTCCAGTCTGAGCTTAACAAAAAAAAGGTAAATACTGCCATCTAGTGGCCTATATTCACATTACAATATTCACTCCAATTCAGGCATATTGTCACAATTCACTCAAGTTTGTTCCTTTAGCACTGAGTAACAGACAGAAAGAACATTTTTGACATGCAGAACGAAAAAAAAGAAAGTTTTTGAAAAAGTGCATATCTTCACTTGAAGCATAAATTCACTTTCAAATGGCCATACAAGCACATTGGACCAAACGGTACCATATATGCATTGCACTGTCATTTGAGGCTGTTTCCAGGCCAGAAAACACACACAAATTCACGTTCTGAGCTGGAAACCTCAAAGAAGCGTGTTTTCATGAATTGCGTAGAGACACAGTTTCAGCGCTCAAACGCGCTTCCTTACAGGTATGAAAGCATATTCACTCCAATTCAGGCATATAGTCACAATTCACTCAAGTTTGTTACTTTAGCACTGAGTCACAGACAGAATGAACCTTTTTGACATGCAGAACGAAAAAAAGGAAAGTTTTTGAAAAAGTGCATATCTTCACTTCAGAAGCTCACATTCACTTCCAAATGGCCAAACAATCACATTGGACCAAACGGTACCATATATGCATTGCACTGTCATTTGAGGCTGTTTCCAGGCCAGAAAACACACACAAATTCACGTTCTGAGCTGGAAACCTCAAAGAAGCGTGATTTCATGAAAGTGAGTATCGCAACAGTTTCAGCGCTATAACAGGCTTCCTTACAGAGATAGAAGCATATTCACTCAAATTCAGTCATGTAGTCACAATTCACCAGTTTGTCGCTTTCTCATTGTGAGTAACACACAGAATGAACATTTTTGACATGCAGAACGAAAAAAAAGAAAGTTTTTGAAAAAGTGCATATCTTCACTTCAGAAGCTTATATTCACTTTCAAATGGCCATACAAGCACATTGGACCAAACGGAACCATATGTGCATTGCACTGTGATTTGAAGCTGTTTCCAGGCCAGAAAACACACACAGATTCATGTTCTGAGCTGGAAACCTCAAAGAAGCGTGTTTTCATGAAAGTGCGTAGAGACAGTTTCAGCGCTCAAACGCGCTTCCTTAGAGATAGAAGCATATTCACTCCAATTCAGTCATATAATCACAATTCACGCAAGTTTGTCACTTTCCCACTGAGTAACACACAGAATGAACATTTTTTACAAGCAGAACAAAAAAAAAAGAGAGTTTATGAAAAATTGCATATCTTCACTTCAGAAGCTTATATTCACTTTCAAATGGCCATACAAGCACATTGGACCAAACGGAACCATATGTGCATTGCACTGTGATTTGAAGCTGATTCCAGGCCAGAAAACACACACAGATTCACGTTCTGAGCTGGAAACCTCAAAGAAGCGTGTTTTCATGAAAGTGCGTAGAGACAGTTTCAGCGCTCTAACGCGCTTCCTTACAGGTATGAAAGCATATTCACTCCAATTCAGGCATATTGTCACAATTCACTCAAGTTTGTTACTTTAGCACTGAGTAACAGACAGAATGAACATTTTTGACATGCAGAACGAAAAAAAAGAAAGTTTTTGAAAAAGTGCATATCTTCACTTCAGAAGCTTATATTCACTTTCAAATGGCCATACAAGCACATTGGACCAAATGCTACCATATATTGATTGCACTGTGATTTGAAACTGTTTCCAGGCCAGAAACACAAATAGATTTGCGTTCAGAGCTTAGAACCTCAAAGAATCGTATTCTCATGAAAGTGCGCATAGCCACAGTTTCAGTGCTCTAACAGGCTTCCTTAGAGATAGAAGCATATTCACTCCAATTCAGTCATATAATCACAATTCACGCAAGTTTGTCACTTTCCCAATGAGTAACACAGAGAATGAACATTTTTTACAAGCAGAACAAAAAAAAAAAAGTTTATGAAAAAGTGCATATCTTCACTTCAGAGGCTTATATTCACTTTCAAATGGCCATACAAGCACATTGGACCAAACGGAACCATATGTGCATTGCACTGTGATTTGAAGCTGTTTCCAGGCCAGAAACACACACAGATTCACGTTCTGAGCTTATAACCTCAATTAAGCGTGTTTTCATGAAAGTGCGTATAGCCACAGTTTCAGCGCTCAAACGCGCTTCCTTACAGGTATGAAAGCATATTCACTCCAATTCAGGCATATTGTCACAATTCACTCAAGTTTGTTCCTTTAGCACTGAGTAACAGACAGAAAGAACATTTTTGACATGCAGAACGAAAAAAAAGAAAGTTTTTGAAAAAGTGCATATCTTCACTTGAAGCTTAAATTCACTTTCAAATGGCCATGCAAGCACATTGGACCAAACGGTACCATATATGCATTGCATTGACATTTGAAGCTGTTTCTAGGCCAGACACACACACAGATTCACGTTCTGAGCTGGAAACCTCAAAGAAGCGTGATTTCATGAAAGTGAGTATCGCAACAGTTTCAGCGCTATAACAGGCTTCCTTACAGAGATAGAAGCATATTCACTCAAATTCAGTCATGTAGTCACAATTCACCAGTTTGTCGCTTTCTCATTGTGAGTAACACACAGAATGAACATTTTTGACATGCAGAACGAAAAAAAAGAAAGTTTTTGAAAAAGTGCATATCTTCACTTCAGAAGCTTATATTCACTTTCAAATGGCCATACAAGCACATTGGACCAAACGGAACCATATGTGCATTGCACTGTGATTTGAAGCTGTTTCCAGGCCAGAAAACACACACAGATTCATGTTCTGAGCTGGAAACCTCAAAGAAGCGTGTTTTCATGAAAGTGCGTAGAGACAGTTTCAGCGCTCAAACGCGCTTCCTTAGAGATAGAAGCATATTCACTCCAATTCAGTCATATAATCACAATTCACGCAAGTTTGTCACTTTCCCACTGAGTAACACACAGAATGAACATTTTTTACAAGCAGAACAAAAAAAAAGAGAGTTTATGAAAAATTGCATATCTTCACTTCAGAAGCTTATATTCACTTTCAAATGGCCATACAAGCACATTGGACCAAACGGAACCATATGTGCATTGCACTGTGATTTGAAGCTGTTTCCAGGCCAGAAAACACACACAGATTCACGTTCTGAGCTGGAAACCTCAAAGAAGCGTGTTTTCATGAAAGTGCGTAGAGACAGTTTCAGCGCTCTAACGCGCTTCCTTACAGGTATGAAAGCATATTCACTCCAATTCAGGCATATTGTCACAATTCACTCAAGTTTGTTACTTTAGCACTGAGTAACAGACAGAATGAACATTTTTGACATGCAGAACGAAAAAAAAGAAAGTTTTTGAAAAAGTGCATATCTTCACTTCAGAAGCTTATATTCACTTTCAAATGGCCATACAAGCACATTGGACCAAATGCTACCATATATTGATTGCACTGTGATTTGAAACTGTTTCCAGGCCAGAAACACAAATAGATTTGCGTTCAGAGCTTAGAACCTCAAAGAATCGTATTCTCATGAAAGTGCGCATAGCCACAGTTTCAGTGCTCTAACAGGCTTCCTTAGAGATAGAAGCATATTCACTCCAATTCAGTCATATAATCACAATTCACGCAAGTTTGTCACTTTCCCACTGAGTAACACAGAGAATGAACATTTTTTACAAGCAGAACAAAAAAAAAAAAGTTTATGAAAAAGTGCATATCTTCACTTCAGAGGCTTATATTCACTTTCAAATGGCCATACAAGCACATTGGACCAAACGGAACCATATGTGCATTGCACTGTGATTTGAAGCTGTTTCCAGGCCAGAAACACACACAGATTCACGTTCTGAGCTTATAACCTCAATTAAGCGTGTTTTCATGAAAGTGCGTATAGCCACAGTTTCAGCGCTCAAACGCGCTTCCTTACAGGTATGAAAGCATATTCACTCCAATTCAGGCATATTGTCACAATTCACTCAAGTTTGTTCCTTTAGCACTGAGTAACAGACAGAAAGAACATTTTTGACATGCAGAACGAAAAAAAAGAAAGTTTTTGAAAAAGTGCATATCTTCACTTGAAGCTTAAATTCACTTTCAAATGGCCATACAAGCACATTGGACCAAACGGTACCATATATGCATTGCACTGTCATTTGAGGCTGTTTCTAGGCCAGAAAACACACACAAATTCACGTTCTGAGCTGGAAACCTCAAAGAAGCGTGTTTTCATGAAAGTGCGTAGAGACACAGTTTCAGCGCTCTAACGCGCTTCCTTACAGGTATGAAAGCATATTCACTCCAATTCAGGCATATTGTCACAATTCACTCAAGATTGTTATTTTAGCACTGAGTAACAGACAGAATGAACATTTTTGACATGCAGAACGAAAAAAAAGAAAGTTTTTGAAAAAGTGCATATCTTCACTTCAGAAGCTTATATTCGCTTTCAAATGGTCATACAAGCACATTGGACCAAATGGTACCATATATTCATTGCACTGTGATTTGAAGCTGTTTCCAGGCCAGAAACACATATAGATTTGCGTTTTGAGCTTAGAACCTCAAAGAATCGTATTCTCATGAAAGTGCGCTTAGCCACAGTTTCAGCGCTCTAACAGGCTTCCTCACAGAGATAGAAGCATATTCACTCCAATTCAGTCATATAATCACAATTCACGCAAGTTGGTTACTTTCCCACTGAGTAACACACAGAATGAACATTTTTTACAAGCAGAACTAAAAAAAAAGAAAGTTTATGAAAAAGTGCATATCTTCACTTGAAGCTTAAATTCACTTTCAAATGGCCATACAAGCACATTGGACCAAACAGTACCATATATGCATTGCACTGTCATTTGAGGCTGTTTCTAGGCCAGAAACACACACAGATTCACGTTCTGAGCTTAAAACCTCAAAGAAGCGTGTTTTCATGAAAGTGCGTATAGCAACAGTTTCAGCGCTCAAACGCGCTTCCTTACAGGTATGAAAGCATATTTACTCCAATTCAGGCATATTGTCACAATTCACTCAAGTTTGTTACTTTAGCACTGAGTCACAGACAGAATGAACCTTTTTGACATGCAGAACTAAAAAAGAAAGTTTATGAAAAAGTGCATATCTTCACTTCAGAAGCTCACATTCACTTCCAAATGGCCAAACAATCACATTGGACCAAACGGTACCATATATGCATTGCCCTGCCATTTGAAGCTGTTTCCAGGCCAGGAATCACACACAGATTCACGTTCTGAGTTTAAAACCTCAAAGAAGCGTGTTTTCATGAAAGTGAAGATAGCCACAGTTGCAGCGCTCTAACAGGCTTCCTTACAGAGATAGAAGCATATTCACTCCAATTCAGTCATGTAGACACAATTAACCGAGGTTTGTCGCTTTCTCATTGTGAGTAACACACAGAATGAACATTTTTTGACATGCAGGACTAAAAAACAGAAAGTTTTTGAAAAAGTGCATATCTTCACTTCAGAATCTTATGTTCACTTTCAAATGGCGATACAAGCACATTGGACCAAACTGAACCATCTATGCATTGCACTGTGATTTTAAGCTGTTTCCAGGCCAGAAACACACCCAGATTCACGTTCTGAGCTTATAACCTCAATGAAGCGTGTTTTCATGAAAGTCCGTATAGCCACAGTTTCAGCGCTCAAACGCGCTTCCTTACAGGTATGAAAGCATATTCACTCCAATTCAGGCATATAGTCACAATTCACTCAAGTTTGTTATTTTAGCACTGAGTAACAGACAGAATGAAAATTTTTGACATGCAGAACGAAAAAAAGGAAAGTTTTTGAAAAAGTGCATATCTTCACTTCAGAAGCTCATATTCACTTTCAAATGGCCATGCAAACACATTGGACCAAACGGTACCATATATGCATTGCACTGACATTTGAAGCTGTTTCTAGGCCAGACACACACACAGATTCACGTTCTGAGCTTAAAACCTCAAAGAAGCGTGATTTCATGAAAGTGCGTATAGCAACAGTTTCAGCGCTATAACAGGCTTCCTAACAGAGATAGAAGCATATTCACTCAAATTCAGTCATGTAGTCACAATTCACCAGTTTGTCGCTTTCTCATTGTGAGTAACACACAGAATGAACATTTTTGACATGCAGAACGAAAAAAAAGAAAGTTTTTGAAAAAGTGCATATCTTCACTTCAGGAGCTTATATTCACTTTCAAATGGCCATACAAGCACATTGGACCAAATGGTACCATATATTGATTGCACTGTGATTTGAAGCTGTTTCCAGGCCAGAAAACACACACAGATTCACGTTCTGAGCTGGAAACCTCAAAGAAGCGTGTTTTCATGAAAGTGCGTAGAGACACAGTTTCAGCGCTCTAACGCGCTTCCTTACAGGTATGAAAGCATATTCACTCCAATTCAGGCATATTGTCACAATTCACTCAAGTTTGTTCCTTTAGCACTGAGTAACAGACAGAAAGAACATTTTTGACATGCAGAACGAAAAAAAAGAAAGTTTTTGAAAAAGTGCATATCTTCACTTGAAGCTTAAATTCACTTTCAAATGGCCATACAAGCACATTGGACCAAACGGTACCATATATGCATTGCACTGTCATTTGAGGCTGTTTCTAGGCCAGAAAACACACACAAATTCACGTTCTGAGCTGGAAACCTCAAAGAAGCGTGTTTTCATGAAAGTGCGTAGAGACACAGTTTCAGCGCTCTAACGCGCTTCCTTACAGGTATGAAAGCATATTCACTCCAATTCAGGCATATTGTCACAATTCACTCAAGTTTGTTATTTTAGCACTGAGTAACAGACAGAATGAACATTTTTGACATGCAGAACGAAAAAAAAGAAAGTTTTTGAAAAAGTGCATATCTTCACTTCAGAAGCTTATATTCACTTTCAAATGGTCATACAAGCACATTGGACCAAATGGTACCATATATTCATTGCACTGTGATTTGAAGCTGTTTCCAGGCCAGAAACACATATAGATTTGCGTTTTGAGCTTAGAACCTCAAAGAATCGTATTCTCATGAAAGTGCGCTTAGCCACAGTTTCAGCGCTCTAACAGGCTTCCTCACAGAGATAGAAGCATATTCACTCCAATTCAGGCATATTGTCACAATTCACTCAAGTTTGTTATTTTAGCACTGAGTAACAGACAGAATGAACATTTTTTACAAGCAGAACTAAAAAAAAAAAAGTTTATGAAAAAGTGCATATCTTCACTTCAGAAGCTCACATTCACTTCCAAATGGCCAAACAATCACATTGGACCAAATGGTACCATATATTGATTGCACTGTGATTTGAAACTGTTTCCAGGCCAGAAACACAAATAGATTTGCGTTCAGAGCTTAGAACCTCAAAGAATCGTATTCTCATGAAAGTGCGCATAGCCACAGTTTCAGTGCTCTAACAGGCTTCCTTAGAGATAGAAGCATATTCACTCCAATTCAGTCATATAATCACAATTCACGCAAGTTTGTCACTTTCCCACTGAGTAACACACAGAATGAACATTTTTTACAAGCAGAACTAAAAAAAAAAAAGTTTATGAAAAAGTGCATATCTTCACTTCAGAGGCTTATATTCACTTTCAAATGGCCTTACAAGCACATTGGACCAAACGGAACCATATGTGCATTGCACTGTGATTTGAAGCTGTTTCCAGGCCAGAAACACACACAGATTTACGTTCTGAGCTTATAACCTCAATTAAGCGTGTTTTCATGAAAGTGCGTATAGCCACAGTTTCAGCGCTCAAACGCGCTTCCTTACAGGTATGAAAGCATATTCACTCCAATTCAGGCATATTGTCACAATTCACTCAAGTTTGTTCCTTTAGCACTGAGTAACAGACAGAAAGAACATTTTTGACATGCAGAACGAAAAAAAAGAAAGTTTTTGAAAAAGTGCATATCTTCACTTGAAGCATAAATTCACTTTCAAATGGCCATACAAGCACATTGGACCAAACGGTACCATATATGCATTGCACTGTCATTTGAGGCTGTTTCCAGGCCAGAAAACACACACAAATTCACGTTCTGCGCTGGAAACCTCAAAGAAGCGTGTTTTCATGAATTGCGTAGAGACACAGTTTCAGCGCTCAAACGCGCTTCCTTACAGGTATGAAAGCATATTCACTCCAATTCAGGCATATAGTCACAATTCACTCAAGTTTGTTACTTTAGCACTGAGTCACAGACAGAATGAACCTTTTTGACATGCAGAACGAAAAAAAGGAAAGTTTTTGAAAAAGTGCATATCTTCACTTCAGAAGCTCACATTCACTTCCAAATGGCCAAACAAGCACATTGGACCAAACGGTACCATATATGCATTGCCCTGCCATTTGAAGCTGTTTCCAGGCCAGGAATCACACACAGATTCACGTTCTGAGTTTAAAACCTCAAAGAAGCGTGTTTTCATGAAAGTGAAGATAGCCACAGTTTCAGCACTCTAACAGGCTTCCTTACAGAGATAGAAGCATATTCACTCCAATTCAGTCATGTAGACACAATTAACCGAGGTTTGTCGCTTTCTCATTGTGAGTAACACACAGAATGAACATTTTTTACAAGCAGAACTAAAAAAAAGAAAGTTTATGAAAAATTGCATATCTTCACTTCAGAAGCTTATATTCACTTTCAAATGGCCATACAAGCACATTGGACCAAACTGAACCATATATGCATTGCACTGTGATTTTAAGCTGTTTCCAGGCCAGAAACACATATAGATTTGCGTTTTGAGCTTAGAACCTCAAAGAATCGTATTCTCATGAAAGTGCGCTTAGCCACAGTTTCAGCGCTCTAACAGGCTTCCTCACAGAGATAGAAGCATATTCACTCCAATTCAGTCATATAATCACAATTCACGCAAGTTGGTTACTTTCCCACTGCGTAACACACAGAATGAACATTTTTTACAAGCAGAACTAAAAAAAAAAGAAAGTTTATGAAAAAGTGCATATCTTCACTTGAAGCTTAAATTCACTTTCAAATGGCCATACAAGCACATTGGACCAAACAGTACCATATATGAATTGCACTGTCATTTGAGGCTGTTTCTAGGCCAGAAACACACACAGATTCACGTTCTGAGCTTAAAACCTCAAAGAAGCGTGTTTTCATGAAAGTGCGTATAGCAACAGTTTCAGCGCTCAAACGCGCTTCCTTACAGGTATGAAAGCATATTCACTCCAATTCAGGCATATTGTCACAATTCACTCAAGTTTGTTACTTTAGCACTGAGTCACAGACAGAATGAACCTTTTTGACATGCAGAACTAAAAAAGAAAGTTTATGAAAAAGTGCATATCTTCACTTCAGAAGCTCACATTCACTTCCAAATGTCAAACAATCACATTGGACCAAACGGTACCATATATGCATTGCCCTGCCATTTGAAGCTGTTTCCAGGCCAGGAATCACACACAGATTCACGTTCTGAGTTTAAAACCTCAAAGAAGCGTGTTTTCATGAAAGTGAAGATAGCCACAGTTGCAGCGCTCTAACAGGCTTCCTTACAGAGATAGAAGCATATTCACTCCAATTCAGTCATGTAGACACAATTAACCGAGGTTTGTCGCTTTCTCATTGTGAGTAACACACAGAATGAACATTTTTTGACATGCAGGACTAAAAAACAGAAAGTTTTTGAAAAAGTGCATATCTTCACTTCAGAATCTTATGTTCACTTTCAAATGGCGATACAAGCACATTGGACCAAACTGAACCATCTATGCATTGCACTGTGATTTTAAGCTGTTTCCAGGCCAGAAACACACCCAGATTCACGTTCTGAGCTTATAACCTCAATGAAGCGTGTTTTCATGAAAGTCCGTATAGCCACAGTTTCAGCGCTCAAACGCGCTTCCTTACAGGTATGAAAGCATATTCACTCCAATTCAGGCATATAGTCACAATTCACTCAAGTTTGTTATTTTAGCACTGAGTAACAGACAGAATGAAAATTTTTGACATGCAGAACGAAAAAAAAGGAAAGTTTTTGAAAAAGTGCATATCTTCACTTCAGAAGCTCATATTCACTTTCAAATGGCCATGCAAGCACATTGGACCAAACGGTACCATATATGCATTGCACTGACATTTGAAGCTGTTTCTAGGCCAGACACACACACAGATTCACGTTCTGAGCTTAAAACCTCAAAGAAGCGTGATTTCATGAAAGTGCGTATAGCAACAGTTTCAGCGCTATAACAGGCTTCCTTACAGAGATAGAAGCATATTCACTCAAATTCAGTCATGTAGTCACAATTCACCAGTTTGTCGCTTTCTCATTGTGAGTAACACACAGAATGAACATTTTTGACATGCAGAACGAAAAAAAAGAAAGTTTTTGAAAAAGTGCATATCTTCACTTCAGAAGCTTATATTCACTTTCAAATGGCCATACAAGCACATTGGACCAAACGGAACCATATGTGCATTGCACTGTGATTTGAAGCTGTTTCCAGGCCAGAAAACACACACAGATTCATGTTCTGAGCTGGAAACCTCAAAGAAGCGTGTTTTCATGAAAGTGCGTAGAGACAGTTTCAGCGCTCTAACGCGCTTCCTTACAGGTATGAAAGCATATTCACTCCAATTCAGGCATATTGTCACAATTCGCTCAAGTTTGTTATTTTAGCACTGAGTAACAGACAGAATGAACATTTTTGACATGCAGAACGAAAAAAAGAAAGTTTTTGAAAAAGTGCATATCTTCACTTCAGAAGCTTATATTCACTTTCAAAGGGCCATACAAGCACATTGGACCAAATGGTACCATATATTGATTGCACTGTGATTTGAAACTCTTTCCAGGCCAGAAACACAAATAGATTTGCGTTCAGAGCTTCGAACCTCAAAGAATCGTATTCTCATGAAAGTGCGCATAGCCACAGTTTCAGTGCTCTAACAGGCTTCCTTAGAGATAGAAGCATATTCACTCCAATTCAGTCATATAATCACAATTCACGCAAGTTTGTTACTTTCCCACTGAGTAACACACAGAATGAACATTTTTGACATGCAGAACGAAAAAAAAGAAAGTTTTTGAAAAAGTGCATATCTTCACTTCAGGAGCTTATATTCACTTTCAAATGGCCATACAAGCACATTGGACCAAATGGTACCATATATTGATTGCACTGTGATTTGAAGCTGTTTCCAGGCCAGAAAACACACACAGATTCACGTTCTGAGCTGGAAACCTCAAAGAAGCGTGTTTTCATGAAAGTGCGTAGAGACACAGTTTCAGCGCTCTAATGCGCTTCCTTACAGGTATGAAAGCATATTCACTCCAATTCAGGCATATTGTCACAATTCACTCAAGTTTGTTCCTTTAGCACTGAGTAACAGACAGAAAGAACATTTTTGACATGCAGAACGAAAAAAAAGAAAGTTTTTGAAAAAGTGCATATCTTCACTTGAAGCTTAAATTCACTTTCAAATGGCCATACAAGCACATTGGACCAAACGGTACCATATATGCATTGCACTGTCATTTGAGGCTGTTTCTAGGCCAGAAAACACACACAAATTCACGTTCTGAGCTGGAAACCTCAAAGAAGCGTGTTTTCATGAAAGTGCGTAGAGACACAGTTTCAGCGCTCTAACGCGCTTCCTTACAGGTATGAAAGCATATTCACTCCAATTCAGGCATATTGTCACAATTCACTCAAGTTTGTTATTTTAGCACTGAGTAACAGACAGAATGAACATTTTTGACATGCAGAACGAAAAAAAAGAAAGTTTTTGAAAAAGTGCATATCTTCACTTCAGAAGCTTATATTCACTTTCAAATGGTCATACAAGCACATTGGACCAAATGGTACCATATATTCATTGCACTGTGATTTGAAGCTGTTTCCAGGCCAGAAACACATATAGATTTGCGTTTTGAGCTTAGAACCTCAAAGAATCGTATTCTCATGAAAGTGCGCTTAGCCACAGTTTCAGCGCTCTAACAGGCTTCCTCACAGAGATAGAAGCATATTCACTCCAATTCAGTCATATAATCACAATTCACGCAAGTTTGTTACTTTCCCACTGAGTAACACACAGAATGACCATTTTTTACAAGAAGAACTAAAAAAAAAAAGTTTATGAAAAAGTGCATATCTTCACTTCAGAATCTCACATTCACTTCCAAATGGCCAAACAATCACATTGGACCAAATGGTACCATATATTGATTGCACTGTGATTTGAAACTGTTTCCAGGCCAGAAACACAAATAGATTTGCGTTCAGAGCTTAGAACCTCAAAGAATCGTATTCTCATGAAAGTGCGCATAGCCACAGTTTCAGTGCTCTAACAGGCTTCCTTAGAGATAGAAGCATATTCACTCCAATTCAGTCATATAATCACAATTCACGCAAGTTTGTCACTTTCCCACTGAGTAACACACAGAATGAACATTTTTTACAAGCAGAACTAAAAAAAACAAAGTTTATGAAAAAGTGCATATCTTCACTTCAGAGGCTTATATTCACTTTCAAATGGCCTTACAAGCACATTGGACCAAACGGAACCATATGTGCATTGCACTGTGATTTGAAGCTGTTTCCAGGCCAGAAACACACACAGATTTACGTTCTGAGCTTATAACCTCAATTAAGCGTGTTTTCATGAAAGTGCGTATAGCCACAGTTTCAGCGCTCAAACGCGCTTCCTTACAGGTATGAAAGCATATTCACTCCAATTCAGGCATATTCTCACAATTCACTCAAGTTTGTTCCTTTAGCACTGAGTAACAGACAGAAAGAACATTTTTGACATGCAGAACGAAAAAAAAGAAAGTTTTTGAAAAAGTGCATATCTTCACTTGAAGCTTAAATTCACTTTCAAATGGCCATACAAGCACATTGGACCAAACGGTACCATATATGCATTGCACTGTCATTTGAGGCTGTTTCCAGGCCAGAAAACACACACAAATTCACCTTCTGCGCTGGAAACCTCAAAGAAGCGTGTTTTCATGAATTGCGTAGAGACACAGTTTCAGCGCTCAAACGCGCTTCCTTACAGGTATGAAAGCATATTCACTCCAATTCAGGCATATAGTCACAATTCACTCAAGTTTGTTACTTTAGCACTGAGTCACAGACAGAATGAACCTTTTTGACATGCAGAACGAAAAAAAGGAAAGTTTTTGAAAAAGTGCATATCTTCACTTCAGAAGCTCACATTCACTTCCAAATGGCCAAACAAGCACATTGGACCAAACGGTACCATATATGCATTGCCCTGCCATTTGAAGCTGTTTCCAGGCCAGGAATCACAGACAGATTCACGTTCTGAGTTTAAAACCTCAAAGAAGCGTGTTTTCATGAAAGTGAAGATAGCCACAGTTTCAGCACTCTAACAGGCTTCCTTACAGAGATAGAAGCATATTCACTCCAATTCAGTCATGTAGACACAATTAACCGAGGTTTGTCGCTTTCTCATTGTGAGTAACACACAGAATGAACATTTTTTACAAGCAGAACTAAAAAAAAGAAAGTTTATGAAAAATTGCATATCTTCACTTCAGAAGCTTATATTCACTTTCAAATGGCCATACAAGCACATTGGACCAAACTGAACCATATATGCATTGCACTGTGATTTTAAGCTGTTTCCAGGCCAGAAACACATATAGATTTGCGTTTTGAGCTTAGAACCTCAAAGAATTGTATTCTCATGAAAGTGCGCTTAGCCACAGTTTCAGCGCTCTAACAGGCTTCCTCACAGAGATAGAAGCATATTCACTCCAATTCAGTCATATAATCACAATTCACGCAAGTTGGTTACTTTCCCACTGAGTAACACACAGAATGAACATTTTTTACAAGCAGAACTAAAAAAAAAAGAAAGTTTATGAAAAAGTGCATATCTTCACTTGAAGCTTAAATTCACTTTCAAATGGCCATACAAGCACATTGGACCAAACAGTACCATATATGCATTGCACTGTCATTTGAGGCTGTTTCTAGGCCAGAAACACACACAGATTCACGTTCTGAGCTTAAAACCTCAAAGAAGCGTGTTTTCATGAAAGTGCGTATAGCAACAGTTTCAGCGCTCAAACGCGCTTCCTTACAGGTATGAAAGCATATTCACTCCAATTCAGGCATATTGTCACAATTCACTCAAGTTTGTTACTTTAGCACTGAGTCACAGACAGAATGAACCTTTTTGACATGCAGAACTAAAAAAGAAAGTTTATGAAAAAGTGCATATCTTCACTTCAGAAGCTCACATTCACTTCCAAATGTCAAACAATCACATTGGACCAAACGGTACCATATATGCATTGCCCTGCCATTTGAAGCTGTTTCCAGGCCAGGAATCACACACAGATTCACGTTCTGAGTTTAAAACCTCAAAGAAGCGTGTTTTCATGAAAGTGAAGATAGCCACAGTTGCAGCGCTCTAACAGGCTTCCTTACAGAGATAGAAGCATATTCACTCCAATTCAGTCATGTAGACACAATTAACCGAGGTTTGTCGCTTTCTCATTGTGAGTAACACACAGAATGAACATTTTTTGACATGCAGGACTAAAAAACAGAAAGTTTTTGAAAAAGTGCATATCTTCACTTCAGAATCTTATGTTCACTTTCAAATGGCGATACAAGCACATTGGACCAAACTGAACCATCTATGCATTGCACTGTGATTTTAAGCTGTTTCCAGGCCAGAAACACAACCAGATTCACGTTCTGAGCTTATAACCTCAATGAAGCGTGTTTTCATGAAAGTCCGTATAGCCACAGTTTCAGCGCTCAAACGCGCTTCCTTACAGGTATGAAAGCATATTCACTCCAATTCAGGCATATAGTCACAATTCACTCAAGTTTGTTATTTTAGCACTGAGTAACAGACAGAATGAAAATTTTTGACATGCAGAACGAAAAAAAGGAAAGTTTTTGAAAAAGTGCATATCTTCACTTCAGAAGCTCATATTCACTTTCAAATGGCCATGCAAGCACATTGGACCAAACGGTACCATATATGCATTGCACTGACATTTGAAGCTGTTTCTAGGCCAGACACACACACAGATTCACATTCTGAGCTTAAAACCTCAAAGAAGCGTGATTTCATGAAAGTGCGTATAGCAACAGTTTCAGCGCTATAACAGGCTTCCTTACAGAGATAGAAGCATATTCACTCAAATTCAGTCATGTAGTCACAATTCACCAGTTTGTCGCTTTCCCATTGTGAGTAACACACAGAATGAACATTTTTGACATGCAGAACGAAAAAAAAGAAAGTTTTTGAAAAAGTGCATATCTTCACTTCAGAAGCTTATATTCACTTTCAAATGGCCATACAAGCACATTGGACCAAACGGAACCATATGTGCATTGCACTGTGATTTGAAGCTGTTTCCAGGCCAGAAAACACACACAGATTCATGTTCTGAGCTGGAAACCTCAAAGAAGCGTGTTTTCATGAAAGTGCGTAGAGACAGTTTCAGCGCTCTAACGCGCTTCCTTACAGGTATGAAAGCATATTCACTCCAATTCAGGCATATTGTCACAATTCGCTCAAGTTTGTTATTTTAGCACTGAGTAACAGACAGAATGAACATTTTTGACATGCAGAACGAAAAAAAGTAAGTTTTTGAAAAAGTGCATATCTTCACTTCAGAAGCTTATATTCACTTTCAAAGGGCCATACAAGCACATTGGACCAAATGGTACCATATATTGATTGCACTGTGATTTGAAACTCTTTCCAGGCCAGAAACACAAATAGATTTGCGTTCAGAGCTTCGAACCTCAAAGAATCGTATTCTCATGAAAGTGCGCATAGCCACAGTTTCAGTGCTCTAACAGGCTTCCTTAGAGATAGAAGCATATTCACTCCAATTCAGTCATATAATCACAATTCACGCAAGTTTGTTACTTTCCCACTGAGTAACACACAGAATGAACATTTTTGACATGCAGAACGAAAAAAAAGAAAGTTTTTGAAAAAGTGCATATCTTCACTTGAAGCTTAAATTCACTTTCAAATGGCCATACAAGCACATTGGACCAAACGGTACCATATATGCATTGCACTGTCATTTGAGGCTGTTTCTAGGCCAGAAAACACACACAAATTCACGTTCTGAGCTGGAAACCTCAAAGAAGCGTGTTTTCATGAAAGTGCGTAGAGACACAGTTTCAGCGCTCTAACGCGCTTCCTTACAGGTATGAAAGCATATTCACTCCAATTCAGGCATATTGTCACAATTCACTCAAGTTTGTTATTTTAGCACTGAGTAACAGACAGAATGAACATTTTTGACATGCAGAACGAAAAAAAAGAAAGTTTTTGAAAAAGTGCATATCTTCACTTCAGAAGCTTATATTCACTTTCAAATGGTCATACAAGCACATTGGACCAAATGGTACCATATATTCATTGCACTGTGATTTGAAGCTGTTTCCAGGCCAGAAACACATATAGATTTGCGTTTTGAGCTTAGAACCTCAAAGAATCGTATTCTCATGAAAGTGCGCTTAGCCACAGTTTCAGCGCTCTAACAGGCTTCCTCACAGAGATAGAAGCATATTCACTCCAATTCAGTCATATAATCACAATTCACGCAAGTTTGTTACTTTCCCACTGAGTAACACACAGAATGACCATTTTTTACAAGAAGAACTAAAAAAAAAAAGTTTATGAAAAAGTGCATATCTTCACTTCAGAATCTCACATTCACTTCCAAATGGCCAAACAATCACATTGGACCAAATGGTACCATATATTGATTGCACTGTGATTTGAAACTGTTTCCAGGCCAGAAACACAAATAGATTTGCGTTCAGAGCTTAGAACCTCAAAGAATCGTATTCTCATGAAAGTGCGCATAGCCACAGTTTCAGTGCTCTAACAGGCTTCCTTAGAGATAGAAGCATATTCACTCCAATTCAGTCATATAATCACAATTCACGCAAGTTTGTCACTTTCCCACTGAGTAACACACAGAATGAACATTTTTTACAAGCAGAACTAAAAAAAACAAAGTTTATGAAAAAGTGCATATCTTCACTTCAGAGGCTTATATTCACTTTCAAATGGCCTTACAAGCACATTGGACCAAACGGAACCATATGTGCATTGCACTGTGATTTGAAGCTGTTTCCAGGCCAGAAACACACACAGATTTACGTTCTGAGCTTATAACCTCAATTAAGCGTGTTTTCATGAAAGTGCGTATAGCCACAGTTTCAGCGCTCAAACGCGCTTCCTTACAGGTATGAAAGCATATTCACTCCAATTCAGGCATATTGTCACAATTCACTCAAGTTTGTTCCTTTAGCACTGAGTAACAGACAGAAAGAACATTTTTGACATGCAGAACGAAAAAAAAGAAAGTTTTTGAAAAAGTGCATATCTTCACTTGAAGCATAAATTCACTTTCAAATGGCCATACAAGCACATTGGACCAAACGGTACCATATATGCATTGCACTGTCATTTGAGGCTGTTTCCAGGCCAGAAAACACACACAAATTCACCTTCTGCGCTGGAAACCTCAAAGAAGCGTGTTTTCATGAATTGCGTAGAGACACAGTTTCAGCGCTCAAACGCGCTTCCTTACAGGTATGAAAGCATATTCACTCCAATTCAGGCATATAGTCACAATTCACTCAAGTTTGTTACTTTAGCACTGAGTCACAGACAGAATGAACCTTTTTGACATGCAGAACGAAAAAAAGGAAAGTTTTTGAAAAAGTGCATATCTTCACTTCAGAAGCTCACATTCACTTCCAAATGGCCAAACAAGCACATTGGACCAAACGGTACCATATATGCATTGCCCTGCCATTTGAAGCTGTTTCCAGGCCAGGAATCACAGACAGATTCACGTTCTGAGTTTAAAACCTCAAAGAAGCGTGTTTTCATGAAAGTGAAGATAGCCACAGTTTCAGCACTCTAACAGGCTTCCTTACAGAGATAGAAGCATATTCACTCCAATTCAGTCATGTAGACACAATTAACCGAGGTTTGTCGCTTTCTCATTGTGAGTAACACACAGAATGAACATTTTTTACAAGCAGAACTAAAAAAAAGAAAGTTTATGAAAAATTGCATATCTTCACTTCAGAAGCTTATATTCACTTTCAAATGGCCATACAAGCACATTGGACCAAACTGAACCATATATGCATTGCACTGTGATTTTAAGCTGTTTCCAGGCCAGAAACACATATAGATTTGCGTTTTGAGCTTAGAACCTCAAAGAATTGTATTCTCATGAAAGTGCGCTTAGCCACAGTTTCAGCGCTCTAACAGGCTTCCTCACAGAGATAGAAGCATATTCACTCCAATTCAGTCATATAATCACAATTCACGCAAGTTGGTTACTTTCCCACTGAGTAACACACAGAATGAACATTTTTTACAAGCAGAACTAAAAAAAAAAGAAAGTTTATGAAAAAGTGCATATCTTCACTTGAAGCTTAAATTCACTTTCAAATGGCCATACAAGCACATTGGACCAAACAGTACCATATATGCATTGCACTGTCATTTGAGGCTGTTTCTAGGCCAGAAACACACACAGATTCACGTTCTGAGCTTAAAACCTCAAAGAAGCGTGTTTTCATGAAAGTGCGTATAGCAACAGTTTCAGCGCTCAAACGCGCTTCCTTACAGGTATGAAAGCATATTCACTCCAATTCAGGCATATTGTCACAATTCACTCAAGTTTGTTACTTTAGCACTGAGTCACAGACAGAATGAACCTTTTTGACATGCAGAACTAAAAAAGAAAGTTTATGAAAAAGTGCATATCTTCACTTCAGAAGCTCACATTCACTTCCAAATGTCAAACAATCACATTGGACCAAACGGTACCATATATGCATTGCCCTGCCATTTGAAGCTGTTTCCAGGCCAGGAATCACACACAGATTCACGTTCTGAGTTTAAAACCTCAAAGAAGCGTGTTTTCATGAAAGTGAAGATAGCCACAGTTGCAGCGCTCTAACAGGCTTCCTTACAGAGATAGAAGCATATTCACTCCAATTCAGTCATGTAGACACAATTAACCGAGGTTTGTCGCTTTCTCATTGTGAGTAACACACAGAATGAACATTTTTTGACATGCAGGACTAAAAAACAGAAAGTTTTTGAAAAAGTGCATATCTTCACTTCAGAATCTTATGTTCACTTTCAAATGGCGATACAAGCACATTGGACCAAACTGAACCATCTATGCATTGCACTGTGATTTTAAGCTGTTTCCAGGCCAGAAACACAACCAGATTCACGTTCTGAGCTTATAACCTCAATGAAGCGTGTTTTCATGAAAGTCCGTATAGCCACAGTTTCAGCGCTCAAACGCGCTTCCTTACAGGTATGAAAGCATATTCACTCCAATTCAGGCATATAGTCACAATTCACTCAAGTTTGTTATTTTAGCACTGAGTAACAGACAGAATGAAAATTTTTGACATGCAGAACGAAAAAAAGGAAAGTTTTTGAAAAAGTGCATATCTTCACTTCAGAAGCTCATATTCACTTTCAAATGGCCATGCAAGCACATTGGACCAAACGGTACCATATATGCATTGCACTGACATTTGAAGCTGTTTCTAGGCCAGACACACACACAGATTCACATTCTGAGCTTAAAACCTCAAAGAAGCGTGATTTCATGAAAGTGCGTATAGCAACAGTTTCAGCGCTATAACAGGCTTCCTTACAGAGATAGAAGCATATTCACTCAAATTCAGTCATGTAGTCACAATTCACCAGTTTGTCGCTTTCCCATTGTGAGTAACACACAGAATGAACATTTTTGACATGCAGAACGAAAAAAAAGAAAGTTTTTGAAAAAGTGCATATCTTCACTTCAGAAGCTTATATTCACTTTCAAATGGCCATACAAGCACATTGGACCAAACGGAACCATATGTGCATTGCACTGTGATTTGAAGCTGTTTCCAGGCCAGAAAACACACACAGATTCATGTTCTGAGCTGGAAACCTCAAAGAAGCGTGTTTTCATGAAAGTGCGTAGAGACAGTTTCAGCGCTCTAACGCGCTTCCTTACAGGTATGAAAGCATATTCACTCCAATTCAGGCATATTGTCACAATTCGCTCAAGTTTGTTATTTTAGCACTGAGTAACAGACAGAATGAACATTTTTGACATGCAGAACGAAAAAAAGTAAGTTTTTGAAAAAGTGCATATCTTCACTTCAGAAGCTTATATTCACTTTCAAAGGGCCATACAAGCACATTGGACCAAATGGTACCATATATTGATTGCACTGTGATTTGAAACTCTTTCCAGGCCAGAAACACAAATAGATTTGCGTTCAGAGCTTCGAACCTCAAAGAATCGTATTCTCATGAAAGTGCGCATAGCCACAGTTTCAGTGCTCTAACAGGCTTCCTTAGAGATAGAAGCATATTCACTCCAATTCAGTCATATAATCACAATTCACGCAAGTTTGTTACTTTCCCACTGAGTAACACACAGAATGAACATTTTTGACATGCAGAACGAAAAAAAAGAAAGTTTTTGAAAAAGTGCATATCTTCACTTCAGGAGCTTATATTCACTTTCAAATGGCCAAACAAGCACATTGGACCAAATGGTACCATATATTGATTGCACTGTGATTTGAAGCTGTTTCCAGGCCAGAAAACACACACAGATTCACGTTCTGAGCTGGAAACCTCAAAGAAGCGTGTTTTCATGAAAGTGCGTAGAGACACAGTTTCAGCGCTCTAACGCGCTTCCTTACAGGTATGAAAGCATATTCACTCCAATTCAGGCATATTGTCACAATTCACTCAAGTTTGTTCCTTTAGCACTGAGTAACAGACAGAAAGAACATTTTTGACATGCAGAACGAAAAAAAAGAAAGTTTTTGAAAAAGTGCATATCTTCACTTGAAGCTTAAATTCACTTTCAAATGGCCATACATGCACATTGGACCAAACGGTACCATATATGCATTGCACTGTCATTTGAGGCTGTTTCTAGGCCAGAAAACACACACAAATTCACGTTCTGAGCTGGAAACCTCAAAGAAGCGTGTTTTCATGAAAGTGCGTAGAGACACAGTTTCAGCGCTCTAACGCGCTTCCTTACAGGTATGAAAGCATATTCACTCCAATTCAGGCATATTGTCACAATTCACTCAAGTTTGTTATTTTAGCACTGAGTAACAGACAGAATGAACATTTTTGACATGCAGAACGAAAAAAAAGAAAGTTTTTGAAAAAGTGCATATCTTCACTTCAGAAGCTTATATTCACTTTCAAATGGTCATACAAGCACATTGGACCAAATGGTACCATATATTCATTGCACTGTGATTTGAAGCTGTTTCCAGGCCAGAAACACATATAGATTTGCGTTTTGAGCTTAGAACCTCAAAGAATCGTATTCTCATGAAAGTGCGCTTAGCCACAGTTTCAGCGCTCTAACAGGCTTCCTCACAGAGATAGAAGCATATTCACTCCAATTCAGTCATATAATCACAATTCACGCAAGTTTGTTACTTTCCCACTGAGTAACACACAGAATGACCATTTTTTACAAGCAGAACTAAAAAAAAAAAAGTTTATGAAAAAGTGCATATCTTCACTTCAGAAGCTCACATTCACTTCCAAATGGCCAAACAATCACATTGGACCAAATGGTACCATATATTGATTGCACTGTGATTTGAAACTGTTTCCAGGCCAGAAACACAAATAGATTTGCGTTCAGAGCTTAGAACCTCAAAGAATCGTATTCTCATGAAAGTGCGCATAGCCACAGTTTCAGTGCTCTAACAGGCTTCCTTAGAGATAGAAGCATATTCACTCCAATTCAGTCATATAATCACAATTCACGCAAGTTTGTCACTTTCCCACTGAGTAACACACAGAATGAACATTTTTTACAAGCAGAACTAAAAAAAAAAAAGTTTATGAAAAAGTGCATATCTTCACTTCAGAGGCTTATATTCACTTTCAAATGGCCTTACAAGCACATTGGACCAACGGAACCATATGTGCATTGCACTGTGATTTGAAGCTGTTTCCAGGCCAGAAACACACACAGATTCACGTTCTGAGCTTATAACCTCAATTAAGCGTGTTTTCATGAAAGTGCGTATAGCCACAGTTTCAGCGCTCAAACGCGCTTCCTTACAGGTATGAAAGCATATTCACTCCAATTCAGGCATATTGTCACAATTCACTCAAGTTTGTTCCTTTAGCACTGAGTAACAGACAGAAAGAACATTTTTGACATGCAGAACGAAAAAAAAGAAAGTTTTTGAAAAAGTGCATATCTTCACTTGAAGCATAAATTCACTTTCAAATGGCCATACAAGCACATTGGACCAAACGGTACCATATATGCATTGCACTGTCATTTGAGGCTGTTTCCAGGCCAGAAAACACACACAAATTCACGTTCTGCGCTGGAAACCTCAAAGAAGCGTGTTTTCATGAATTGCGTAGAGACACAGTTTCAGCGCTCAAACGCGCTTCCTTACAGGTATGAAAGCATATTCACTCCAATTCAGGCATATAGTCACAATTCACTCAAGTTTGTTACTTTAGCACTGAGTCACAGACAGAATGAACCTTTTTGACATGCAGAACGAAAAAAAGGAAAGTTTTTGAAAAAGTGCATATCTTCACTTCAGAAGCTTACATTCACTTCCAAATTGCCAAACAAGCACATTGGACCAAACGGTACCATATATGCATTGCCCTGCCATTTGAAGCTGTTTCCAGGCCAGGAATCACACACAGATTCACGTTCTGAGTTTAAATCCTCAAAGAAGCGTGTTTTCATGAAAGTGAAGATAGCCACAGTTTCAGCACTCTAACAGGCTTCCTTACAGAGATAGAAGCATATTCACTCCAATTCAGTCATGTAGACACAATTAACCGAGGTTTGTCGCTTTCTCATTGTGAGTAACACACAGAATGAACATTTTTTACAAGCAGAACTAAAAAAAAGAAAGTTTATGAAAAATTGCATATCTTCACTTCAGAAGCTTATATTCACTTTCAAATGGCCATACAAGCACATTGGACCAAACTGAACCATATATGCATTGCACTGTGATTTTAAGCTGTTTCCAGGCCAGAAACACACCCAGATTCACGTTCTGAGCTTATAACCTCAATGAAGCGTGTTTTCATGAAAGTCCGTATGGCCACAGTTTCAGCGCTCAAACGCGCTTCCTTACAGGTATGAAAGCATATTCTCTCCAATTCAGGCATATAGTCACAATTCAGTCAAGTTTGTTATTTTAGCACTGAGTAACAGACAGAATGAAAATTTTTGACATGCAGATCGAAAAAAAGGAAAGTTTTTGAAAAAGTGCATATCTTCACTTCAGAAGCTCATATTCACTTTCAAATGGCCATGCAAGCACATTGGACCAAACGGTACCATATATGCATTGCATTGACATTTGAAGCTGTTTCTAGGCCAGACACACACACAGATTCACGTTCTGAGCTGGAAACCTCAAAGAAGCGTGATTTCATGAAAGTGAGTATAGCAACAGTTTCAGCGCTATAACAGGCTTCCTTACAGAGATAGAAGCATATTCACTCAAATTCAGTCATGTAGTCACAATTCACCAGTTTGTCGCTTTCTCATTGTGAGTAACACACAGAATGAACATTTTTGACATGCAGAACGAAAAAAAAGAAAGTTTTTGAAAAAGTGCATATCTTCACTTCAGAAGCTTATATTCACTTTCAAATGGCCATACAAGCACATTGGACCAAACGGAACCATATGTGCATTGCACTGTGATTTGAAGCTGTTTCCAGGCCAGAAACACACACAGATTCACGTTCTGAGCTTATAACCTCAATTAAGCGTGTTTTCATGAAAGTGCGTATAGCCACAGTTTCAGCGCTCAAACGCGCTTCCTTACAGGTATGAAAGCATATTCACTCCAATTCAGGCATATTGTCACAATTCACTCAAGTTTGTTCCTTTAGCACTGAGTAACAGACAGAAAAAACATTTTTGACATGCAGAACGAAAAAAAAGAAAGTTTTTGAAAAAGTGCATATCTTCACTTGAAGCTTAAATTCACTTTCAAATGGCCATACAAGCACATTGGACCAAACGGTACCATATATGCATTGCACTGTCATTTGAGGCTGTTTCTAGGCCAGAAAACACACACAAATTCACGTTCTGAGCTGGAAACCTCAAAGAAGCGTGTTTTCATGAAAGTGCGTAGAGACACAGTTTCAGCGCTCTAACGCGCTTCCTTACAGGTATGAAAGCATATTCACTCCAATTCAGGCATATTGTCACAATTCACTCAAGATTGTTATTTTAGCACTGAGTAACAGACAGAATGAACATTTTTGACATGCAGAACGAAAAAAAAGAAAGTTTTTGAAAAAGTGCATATCTTCACTTCAGAAGCTTATATTCGCTTTCAAATGGTCATACAAGCACATTGGACCAAATGGTACCATATATTCATTGCACTGTGATTTGAAGCTGTTTCCAGGCCAGAAACACATATAGATTTGCGTTTTGAGCTTAGAACCTCAAAGAATCGTATTCTCATGAAAGTGCGCTTAGCCACAGTTTCAGTGCTCTAACAGGCTTCCTCACAGAGATAGAAGCATATTCACTCCAATTCAGTCATATAATCACAATTCACGCAAGTTGGTTACTTTCCCACTGAGTAACACACAGAATGAACATTTTTTACAAGCAGAACTAAAAAAAAAAGAAAGTTTATGAAAAAGTGCATATCTTCACTTGAAGCTTAAATTCACTTTCAAATGGCCATACAAGCACATTGGACCAAACAGTACCATATATGCATTGCACTGTCATTTGAGGCTGTTTCTAGGCCAGAAACACACACAGATTCACGTTCTGAGCTTAAAACCTCAAAGAAGCGTGTTTTCATGAAAGTGCGTATAGCAACAGTTTCAGCGCTCAAACGCGCTTCCTTACAGGTATGAAAGCATATTCACTCCAATTCAGGCATATTGTCACAATTCACTCAAGTTTGTTACTTTAGCACTGAGTCACAGACAGAATGAACCTTTTTGACATGCAGAACTAAAAAAGAAAGTTTATGAAAAAGTGCATATCTTCACTTCAGAAGCTCACATTCACTTCCAAATGTCAAACAATCACATTGGACCAAACGGTACCATATATGCATTGCCCTGCCATTTGAAGCTGTTTCCAGGCCAGGAATCACACACAGATTCACGTTCTGAGTTTAAAACCTCAAAGAAGCGTGTTTTCATGAAAGTGAAGATAGCCACAGTTGCAGCGCTCCAGCAGGCTTCCTTACAGAGATAGAAGCATATTCACTCCAATTCAGTAATGTAGACACAATTAACCGAGGTTTGTCGCTTTCTCATTGTGAGTAACACACAGAATGAACATTTTTTGACATGCAGGACTAAAAAACAGAAAGTTTTTGAAAAAGTGCATATCTTCACTTCAGAATCTTATGTTCACTTTCAAATGGCGATACAAGCACATTGGACCAAACTGAACCATCTATGCATTGCACTGTGATTTTAAGCTGTTTCCAGGCCAGAAACACACCCAGATTCACGTTCTGAGCTTATAACCTCAATGAAGCGTGTTTTCATGAAAGTCCGTATAGCCACAGTTTCAGCGCTCAAACGCGCTTCCTTACAGGTATGAAAGCATATTCACTCCAATTCAGGCATATAGTCACAATTCACTCAAGTTTGTTATTTTAGCACTGAGTAACAGACAGAATGAAAATTTTTGACATGCAGAACGAAAAAAAGGAAAGTTTTTGAAAAAGTGCATATCTTCACTTCAGAAGCTCATATTCACTTTCAAATGGCCATGCAAGCACATTGGACCAAACGGTACCATATATGCATTGCACTGACATTTGAAGCTGTTTCTAGGCCAGACACACACACAGATTCACGTTCTGAGCTTAAAACCTCAAAGAAGCGTGATTTCATGAAAGTGCGTATAGCAACAGTTTCAGCGCTATAACAGGCTTCCTTACAGAGATAGAAGCATATTCACTCAAATTCAGTCATGTAGTCACAATTCACCAGTTTGTCGCTTTCTCATTGTGAGTAACACACAGAATGAACATTTTTGACATGCAGAACGAAAAAAAAGAAAGTTTTTGAAAAAGTGCATATCTTCACTTCAGAAGCTTATATTCACTTTCAAATGGCCATACAAGCACATTGGACCAAACGGAACCATATGTGCATTGCACTGTGATTTGAAGCTGTTTCCAGGCCAGAAAACACACACAGATTCATGTTCTGAGCTGGAAACCTCAAAGAAGCGTGTTTTCATGAAAGTGCGTAGAGACAGTTTCAGCGCTCTAACGCGCTTCCTTACAGGTATGAAAGCATATTCACTCCAATTCAGGCATATTGTCACAATTCGCTCAAGTTTGTTATTTTAGCACTGAGTAACAGACAGAATGAACATTTTTGACATGCAGAACGAAAAAAAGAAAGTTTTTGAAAAAGTGCATATCTTCACTTCAGAAGCTTATATTCACTTTCAAAGGGCCATACAAGCACATTGGACCAAATGGTACCATATATTGATTGCACTGTGATTTGAAACTCTTTCCAGGCCAGAAACACAAATAGATTTGCGTTCAGAGCTTAGAACCTCAAAGAATCGTATTCTCATGAAAGTGCGCATAGCCACAGTTTCAGTGCTCTAACAGGCTTCCTTAGAGATAGAAGCATATTCACTCCAATTCAGTCATATAATCACAATTCACGCAAGTTTGTCACTTTCCCACTGAGTAACACACAGAATAAACATTTTTTACAAGCAGAACTAAAAAAAAAAAAGTTTATGAAAAAGTGCATATCTTCACTTCAGAGGCTTATATTCACTTTCAAATGGCCTTACAAGCACATTGGACCAAACGGAACCATATGTGCATTGCACTGTGATTTGAAGCTGTTTCCAGGCCAGAAACACACGTTCTGAGCTTATAACCTCAATTAAGCGTGTTTTCATGAAAGTGCGTATAGCAACAGTTTCAGCGCTCTAACGCGCTTCCTTACAGGTATGAAAGCATATTCACTCCAATTCAGGCATATTGTCAAAATTCACTCAAGTTTGTTCCTTTAGCACTGAGTCACAGACAGAATGAACCTTTTTGACATGCAGAACGAAAAAAAAGAAAGTTTTTGAAAAAGTGCATATCTTCACTTGAAGCTTAAATTCACTTTCAAATGGCCATACAAGCACATTGGACCAAACGGTACCAGATATGCATTGCACTGTCATTTGAGGCTGTTTCTAGGCCAGAAAACACACACATATTCACGTTCTGAGCTGGAAACCTCAAAGAAGCGTGTTTTCATGAAAGTGCGTAGAGACACAGTTTCAGCGCTCTAACGCGCTTCCTTACAGGTATGAAAGCATATTCACTCCAATTCAGGCATATTGTCACAATTCACTCAAGTTTGTTATTTTAGCACTGAGTAACAGACAGAATGAACATTTTTGACATGCAGAACGAAAAAAAAGAAAGTTTTTGAAAAAGTGCATATCTTCACTTCAGAAGCTTATATTCACTTTCAAATGGTCATACAAGCACATTGGACCAAATGGTACCATATATTCATTGCACTGTGATTTGAAGCTGTTTCCAGGCCAGAAACACATATAGATTTGCGTTTTGAGCTTAGAACCTCAAAGAATCGTATTCTCATGAAAGTGCGCTTAGCCACAGTTTCAGCGCTCTAACAGGCTTCCTCACAGAGATAGAAGCATATTCACTCCAATTCAGTCATATAATCACAATTCACGCAAGTTTGTTACTTTCCCACTGAGTAACACACAGAATGAACATTTTTTACAAGCAGAACTAAAAAAAAAAGAAAGTTTATGAAAAAGTGCATATCTTCACTTGAAGCTTAAATTCACTTTCAAATGGCCATACAAGCACATTGGACCAAACAGAACCATATGTGCATTGCACTGTGATTTGAAGCTGTTTCCAGGCCAGAAACACACACAGATTCACGTTCTGAGCTTATAACCTCAATTAAGCGTGTTTACATGAAAGTGCGTATAGCCACAGTTTCAGCGCTCAAACGCGCTTCCTTACAGGTATGAAAGCATATTCACTCCAATTCAGGCATATTGTCACAATTCACTCAAGTTTGTTCCTTTAGCACTGAGTAACAGACAGAAAGAACATTTTTGACATGCAGAACGAAAAAAAAGAAAGTTTTTGAAAAAGTGCATATCTTCACTTGAAGCTTAAATTCACTTTCAAATGGCCATACAAGCACATTGGACCAAACGGTACCATATATGCATTGCACTGTCATTTGAGGCTGTTTCTAGGCCAGAAAACACACACAAATTCACGTTCTGAGCTGGAAACCTCAAAGAAGCGTGTTTTCATGAGAGTGCGTAGAGACACAGTTTCAGCGCTCTAACGCGCTTCCTTACAGGTATGAAAGCATATTCACTCCAATTCAGGCATATTGTCACAATTCACTCAAGATTGTTATTTTAGCACTGAGAAACAGACAGAATGAACATTTTTGACATGCAGAACGAAAAAAAAGAAAGTTTTTGAAAAAGTGCATATCTTCACTTCAGAAGCTTATATTCGCTTTCAAATGGTCATACAAGCACATTGGACCATATGGTACCATATATTCATTGCACTGTGATTTGAAGCTGTTTCCAGGCCAGAAACACATATAGATTTGCGTTTTGAGCTTAGAACCTCAAAGAATCGTATTCTCATGAAAGTGCGCTTAGCCACAGTTTCAGCGCTCTAACAGGCTTCCTCACAGAGATAGAAGCATATTCACTCCAATTCAGTCATATAATCACAATTCACGCAAGTTGGTTACTTTCCCACTGAGTAACACACAGAATGAACATTTTTTACAAGCAGAACTAAAAAAAAAAGAAAGTTTATGAAAAAGTGCATATCTTCACTTGAAGCTTAAATTCACTTTCAAATGGCCATACAAGCACATTGGACCAAACAGTACCATATATGCATTGCACTGTCATTTGAGGCTGTTTCTAGGCCAGAAACACACACAGATTCACGTTCTGAGCTTAAAACCTCAAAGAAGCGTGTTTTCATGAAAGTGCGTATAGCAACAGTTTCAGCGCTCAAACGCGCTTCCTTACAGGTATGAAAGCATATTCACTCCAATTCAGGCATATTGTCACAATTCACTCAAGTTTGTTACTTTAGCACTGAGTCACAGACAGAATGAACCTTTTTGACATGCAGAACTAAAAAAGAGAGTTTATGAAAAAGTGCATATCTTCACTTCAGAAGCTCACATTCACTTCCAAATGGCCAAACAATCACATTGGACCAAACGGTACCATATATGCATTGCCCTGCCATTTGAAGCTGTTTCCAGGCCAGGAATCACACACAGATTCACGTTCTGAGTTTAAAACCTCAAAGAAGCGTGTTTTCATGAAAGTGAAGATAGCCACAGTTGCAGCGCTCTAACAGGCTTCCTTACAGAGATAGAAGCATATTCACTCCAATTCAGTCATGTAGACACAATTAACCGAGGTTTGTCGCTTTCTCATTGTGAGTAACACACAGAATGAACATTTTTTGACATGCAGGACTAAAAAACAGAAAGTTTTTGAAAAAGTGCATATCTTCACTTCTGAATCTTATGTTCACTTTCAAATGGCGATACAAGCACATTGGACCAAACTGAACCATCTATGCATTGCACTGTGATTTTAAGCTGTTTCCAGGCCAGAAACACACCCAGATTCACGTTCTGAGCTTATAACCTCAATGAAGCGTGTTTTCATGAAAGTCCGTATAGCCACAGTTTCAGCGCTCAAACGCGCTTCCTTACAGGTATGAAAGCATATTCACTCCAATTCAGGCATATAGTCACAATTCACTCAAGTTTGTTATTTTAGCACTGAGTAACAGACAGAATGAAAATTTTTGACATGCAGAACGAAAAAAAGGAAAGTTTTTGAAAAAGTGCATATCTTCACTTCAGAAGCTCATATTCACTTTCAAATGGCCATGCAAGCACATTGGACCAAACGGTACCATATATGCATTGCACTGACATTTGAAGCTGTTTCTAGGCCAGACACACACACAGATTCACGTTCTGAGCTTAAAACCTCAAAGAAGCGTGATTTCATGAAAGTGCGTATAGCAACAGTTTCAGCGCTATAACAGGCTTCCTTACAGAGATAGAAGCATATTCACTCAAATTCAGTCATGTAGTCACAATTCACCAGTTTGTCGCTTTCTCATTGTGAGTAACACACAGAATGAACATTTTTGACATGCAGGACTAAAAAACAGAAAGTTTTTGAAAAAGTGCATATCTTCACTTCAGAAGCTTATATTCACTTTCAAATGGCCATACAAGCACATTGGACCAAACGGAACCATATGTGCATTGCACTGTGATTTGAAGCTGTTTCCAGGCCAGAAAACACACACAGATTCATGTTCTGAGCTGGAAACCTCAAAGAAGCGTGTTTTCATGAAAGTGCGTAGAGACAGTTTCAGCGCTCTAACGCGCTTCCTTACAGGTATGAAAGCATATTCACTCCAATTCAGGCATATTGTCACAATTCGCTCAAGTTTGTTATTTTAGCACTGAGTAACAGACAGAATGAACATTTTTGACATGCAGAACGAAAAAAAGAAAGTTTTTGAAAAAGTGCATATCTTCACTTCAGAAGCTTATATTCACTTTCAAAGGGCCATACAAGCACATTGGACCAAATGGTACCATATATTGATTGCACTGTGATTTGAAACTCTTTCCAGGCCAGAAACACAAATAGATTTGCGTTCAGAGCTTAGAACCTCAAAGAATCGTATTCTCATGAAAGTGCGCATAGCCACAGTTTCAGTGCTCTAACAGGCTTCCTTAGAGATAGAAGCATATTCACTCCAATTCAGTCATATAATCACAATTCACGCAAGTTTGTCACTTTCCCACTGAGTAACACACAGAATGAACATTTTTTACAAGCAGAACTAAAAAAAAAAAAGTTTATGAAAAAGTGCATATCTTCACTTCAGAGGCTTATATTCACTTTCAAATGGCCTTACAAGCACATTGGACCAAACGGAACCATATGTGCATTGCACTGTGATTTGAAGCTGTTTCCAGGCCAGAAACACACGTTCTGAGCTTATAACCTCAATTAAGCGTGTTTTCATGAAAGTGCGTATAGCCACAGTTTCAGCGCTCAAACGCGCTTCCTTACAGGTATGAAAGCATATTCACTCCAATTCAGGCATATTGTCAAAATTCACTCAAGTTTGTTATTTTAGCACTGAGTCACAGACAGAATGAACCTTTTTGACATGCAGAACGAAAAAAAAGAAAGTGTTTGAAAAAGTGCATATCTTCACTTGAAGCTTAAATTCACTTTCAAATGGCCATACAAGCACATTGGACCAAATGGTACCATATATTCATTGCACTGTGATTTGAAGCTGTTTCCAGGCCAGAAACACATATAGATTTGCGTTTTGAGCTTAGAACCTCAAAGAATCGTATTCTCATGAAAGTGCGCTTAGCCACAGTTTCAGCGCTCTAACAGGCTTCCTCACAGAGATAGAAGCATATTCACTCCAATTCAGTCATATAATCACAATTCACGCAAGTTTGTTACTTTCCCACTGAGTAACACACAGAATGAACATTTTTTACAAGCAGAACTAAAAAAAAAAGAAAGTTTATGAAAAAGTGCATATCTTCACTTGAAGCTTAAATTCACTTTCAAATGGCCATACAAGCACATTGGACCAAACAGTACCATATATGCATTGCCCTGCCATTTGAAGCTGTTTCCAGGCCAGGAATCACACACAGATTCACGTTCTGAGTTTAAAACCTCAAAGAAGCGTGTTTTCATGAAAGTGAAGATAGCCACAGTTTCAGCGCTCTAACAGGCTTCCTCACAGAGATAGAAGCATATTCACTCCAATTCAGTCGTATAATCACAATTCACGCAAGTTGGTTACTTTCCCACTGAGTAACACACAGAATGAACATTTTTTACAAGCAGAACTAAAAAAAAAAGAAAGTTTATGAAAAAGTGCATATCTTCACTTGAAGCTCAAATTCACTTTCAAATGGCCATACAAGCACATTGGACCAAACAGTACCATATATGCATTGCACTGTCATTTGAGGCTGTTTCTAGGCCAGAAACACACACAGATTCACGTTCTGAGCTTAAAACCTCAAAGAAGCGTGTTTTCATGAAAGTGCGTATAGCAACAGTTTCAGCGCTCAAACGCGCTTCCTTACAGGTATGAAAGCATATTCACTCCAATTCAGGCATATTGTCACAATTCACTCAAGTTTGTTACTTTAGCACTGAGTAACAGACAGAATGAACATTTTTGACATGCAGAACGAAAAAAAAGAAAGTTTTTGAAAAAGTGCATATCTTCACTTCAGAAGCTTATATTCACTTTCAAATGGTCATACAAGCACATTGGACCAAATGGTACCATATATTCATTGCACTGTGATTTGAAGCTGTTTCCAGGCCAGAAACACATATAGATTTGCGTTTTGAGCTTAGAACCTCAAAGAATCGTATTCTCATGAAAGTGCGCTTAGCCACAGTTTCAGCGCTCTAACAGGCTTCCTCACAGAGATAGAAGCATATTCACTCCAATTCAGTAATATAATCACAATTCACGCAAGTTTGTTACTTTCCCACTGAGTAACACACAGAATGAACATTTTTTACAAGCAGAACTAAAAAAAAAAGAAAGTTTATGAAAAAGTGCATATCTTCACTTGAAGCTTAAATTCACTTTCAAATGGCCATACAAGCACATTGGACCGAACAGTACCATATATGCATTGCCCTGCCATTTGAAGCTGTTTCCAGGCCAGGAATCACACACAGATTCACGTTCTGAGTTTAAAACCTCAAAGAAGCGTGTTTTCATGAAAGTGAAGATAGCCACAGTTGCAGCGCTCTAACAGGCTTCCTTACAGAGATAGAAGCATATTCACTCCAATTCAGTCATGTAGACACAATTAACCGAGGTTTGTCGCTTTCTCATTGTGAGTAACACACAGAATGAACATTTTTTGACATGCAGGACTAAAAAACAGAAAGTTTTTGAAAAAGTGCATATCTTCACTTCAGAATCTTATGTTCACTTTCAAATGGCGATACAAGCACATTGGACCAAACTGAACCATCTATGCATTGCACTGTGATTTTAAGCTGTTTCCAGGCCAGAAACACACCCAGATTCACGTTCTGAGCTTATAACCTCAATGAAGCGTGTTTTCATGAAAGTCCGTATAGCCACAGTTTCAGCGCTCAAACGCGCTTCCTTACAGGTATGAAAGCATATTCACTCCAATTCAGGCATATAGTCACAATTCACTCAAGTTTGTTATTTTAGCACTGAGTAACAGACAGAATGAAAATTTTTGACATGCAGAACGAAAAAAAGGAAAGTTTTTGAAAAAGTGCATATCTTCACTTCAGAAGCTCATATTCACTTTCAAATGGCATTGCAAGCACATTGGACCAAACGGTACCATATATGCATTGCACTGACATTTGAAGCTGTTTCTAGGCCAGACACACACACAGATTCACGTTCTGAGCTTAAAACCTCAAAGAAGCGTGATTTCATGAAAGTGCGTATAGCAACAGTTTCAGCGCTATAACAGGCTTCCTTACAGAGATAGAAGCATATTCACTCAAATTCAGTCATGTAGTCACAATTCACCAGTTTGTCGCTTTCTCATTGTGAGTAACACACAGAATGAACATTTTTGACATGCAGAACGAAAAAAAATAAAGTTTTTGAAAAAGTGCATATCTTCACTTCAGAAGCTTATATTCACTTTCAAATGGCCATACAAGCACATTGGACCAAACGGAACCACATGTGCATTGCACTGTGATTTGAAGCTGTTTCCAGGCCAGAAAACACACACAGATTCATGTTCTGAGCTGGAAACCTCAAAGAAGCGTGTTTTCATGAAAGTGCGTAGAGACAGTTTCAGCGCTCTAACGCGCTTCCTTACAGGTATGAAAGCATATTCACTCCAATTCAGGCATATTGTCACAATTCGCTCAAGTTTGTTATTTTAGCACTGAGTAACAGACAGAATGAACATTTTTGACATGCAGAACGAAAAAAAGAAAGTTTTTGAAAAAGTGCATATCTTCACTTCAGAAGCTTATATTCACTTTCAAAGGGCCATACAAGCACATTGGACCAAATGGTACCATATATTGATTGCACTGTGATTTGAAACTCTTTCCAGGCCAGAAACACAAATAGATTTGCGTTCAGAGCTTAGAACCTCAAAGAATCGTATTCTCATGAAAGTGCGCATAGCCACAGTTTCAGTGCTCTAACAGGCTTCCTTAGAGATAGAAGCATATTCACTCCAATTCAGTCATATAATCGCAATTCACGCAAGTTTGTCACTTTCCCACTGAGTAACACACAGAATGAACATTTTTTACAAGCAGAACTAAAAAAAAAAAAGTTTATGAAAAAGTGCATATCTTCACTTCAGAGGCTTATATTCACTTTCAAATGGCCTTACAAGCACATTGGACCAAACGGAACCATATGTGCATTGCACTGTGATTTGAAGCTGTTTCCAGGCCAGAAACACACGTTCTGAGCTTATAACCTCAATTAAGCGTGTTTTCATGAAAGTGCGTATAGCCACAGTTTCAGCGCTCAAACGCGCTTCCTTACAGGTATGAAAGCATATTCACTCCAATTCAGGCATATTGTCAAAATTCACTCAAGTTTGTTCCTTTAGCACTGAGTCACAGACAGAATGAACCTTTTTGACATGCAGAACGAAAAAAAAGAAAGTTTTTGAAAAAGTGCATATCTTCACTTGAAGCTTAAATTCACTTTCAAATGGCCATACAAGCACATTGGACCAAACGGTACCATATATGCATTGCACTGTCATTTGAGGCTGTTTCTAGGCCAGAAAACACACACAAATTCACGTTCTGAGCTGGAAACCTCAAAGAAGCGTGTTTTCATGAAAGTGCGTAGAGACACAGTTTCAGCGCTCTAACGCGCTTCCTTACAGGTATGAAAGCATATTCACTCCAATTCAGGCATATTGTCACAATTCACTCAAGTTTGTTATTTTAGCACTGAGTAACAGACAGAATGAACATTTTTGACATGCAGAACGAAAAAAAAGAAAGTTTTTGAAAAAGTGCATATCTTCACTTCAGAAGCTTATATTCACTTTCAAATGGTCATACAAGCACATTGGACCAAATGGTACCATATATTCATTGCACTGTGATTTGAAGCTGTTTCCAGGCCAGAAACACATATAGATTTGCGTTTTGAGCTTAGAACCTCAAAGAATCGTATTCTCATGAAAGTGCGCTTAGCCACAGTTTCAGCGCTCTAACAGGCTTCCTCACAGAGATAGAAGCATATTCACTCCAATTCAGTCATATAATCACAATTCACGCAAGTTTGTTACTTTCCCACTGAGTAACACACAGAATGAACATTTTTTACAAGCAGAACTAAAAAAAAAAGAAAGTTTATGAAAAAGTGCATATCTTCACTTGAAGCTTAAATTCACTTTCAAATGGCCATACAAGCACATTGGACCAAACAGTACCATATATGCATTGCACTGTCATTTGAGGCTGTTTCTAGGCCAGAAACACACACAGATTCACGTTCTGAGCTTAAAACCTCAAAGAAGCGTGTTTTCATGAAAGTGCGTATAGCAACAGTTTCAGCGCTCAAACGCGCTTCCTTACAGGTATGAAAGCATATTCACTCCAATTCAGGCATATTGTCACAATTCACTCAAGTTTGTTACTTTAGCACTGAGTCACAGACAGAATGAACCTTTTTGACATGCAGAACTAAAAAAGAAAGTTTATGAAAAAGTGCATATCTTCACTTCAGAAGCTCACATTCACTTCCAAATGGCCAAACAATCACATTGGACCAAACGGTACCATATATGCATTGCCCTGCCATTTGAAGCTGTTTCCAGGCCAGGAATCACACACAGATTCACGTTCTGAGTTTAAAACCTCAAAGAAGCGTGTTTTCATGAAAGTGAAGATAGCCACAGTTTCAGCGCTCTAACAGGCTTCCTTACAGAGATAGAAGCATATTCACTCCAATTCAGTCATGTAGACACAATTAACCGAGGTTTGTCGCTTTCTCATTGTGAGTAACACACAGAATGAACATTTTTTGACATGCAGGACGAAAAAACAGAAAGTTTTTGAAAAAGTGCATATCTTCACTTCAGAATCTTATGTTCACTTTCAAATGGCGATACAAGCACATTGGACCAAACTGAACCATATATGCATTGCACTGTGATTTTAAGCTGTTTCCAGGCCAGAAACACACCCAGATTCACGTTCTGAGCTTATAACCTCAATGAAGCGTGTTTTCATGAAAGTCCGTATAGCCACAGTTTCAGCGCTCAAACGCGCTTCCTTACAGGTATGAAAGCATATTCACTCCAATTCAGGCATATAGTCACAATTCACTCAAGTTTGTTATTTTAGCACTGAGTAACAGACAGAATGAAAATTTTTGACATGCAGAACGAAAAAAAGGAAAGTTTTTTAAAAAGTGCATATCTTCACTTCAGAAGCTCATATTCACTTTCAAATGGCCATGCAAGCACATTGGACCAAACGGTACCATATATGCATTGCACTGACATTTGAAGCTGTTTCTAGGCCAGACACACACACAGATTCACGTTCTGAGCTTAAAACCTCAAAGAAGCGTGATTTCATGAAAGTGCGTACAGCAACAGTTTCAGCGCTATAACAGGCTTCCTTACAGAGATAGAAGCATATTCACTCAAATTCAGTCATGTAGTCACAATTCACCAGTTTGTCGCTTTCTCATTGTGAGTAACACACAGAATGAACATTTTTGACATGCAGAACGAAAAAAAAGAAAGTTTTTGAAAAAGTGCATATCTTCACTTCAGAAGCTTATATTCACTTTCAAATGGCCATACAAGCACATTGGACCAAACGGAACCATATGTGCATTGCACTGTGATTTGAAGCTGTTTCCAGGCCAGAAAACACACACAGATTCATGTTCTGAGCTGGAAACCTCAAAGAAGCGTGTTTTCATGAAAGTGCGTAGAGACAGTTTCAGCGCTCTAACGCGCTTCCTTACAGGTATGAAAGCATATTCACTCCAATTCAGGCATATTGTCACAATTCACTCAAGTTTGTTATTTTAGCACTGAGTAACAGACAGAATGAACATTTTTGACATGCAGAACGAAAAAAAAGAAAGTTTTTGAAAAAGTGCATATCTTCACTTCAGAAGCTTATATTCACTTTCAAAGGGCCATACAAGCACATTGGACCAAATGGTACCATATATTGATTGCACTGTGATTTGAAACTGTTTCCAGGCCAAAAACACAAATAGATTTGCGTTCAGAGCTTAGAACCTCAAAGAATCGTATTCTCATGAAAGTGCGCATAGCCACAGTTTCAGTGCTCTAACAGGCTTCCTTAGAGATAGAAGCATATTCACTCCAATTCAGTCATATAATCACAATTCACGCAAGTTTGTCACTTTCCCACTGAGTAACACACAGAATGAACATTTTTTACAAGCTGAACTAAAAAAAAAAAAGTTTATGAAAAAGTGCATATCTTCACTTCAGAGGCTTATATTCACTTTCAAATGGCCTTAACAAGCACATTGGACCAAACGGAACCATATATGCATTGCACTGTGATTTGAAGCTGTTTCCAGGCCAGAAACACACGTTCTGAGCTTATAACCTCAATTAAGCGTGTTTTCATGAAAGTGCGTATAGCCACAGTTTCAGCGCTCAAACGCACTTCCTTACAGGTATGAAAGCATATTCACTCCAATTCAGGCATATTGTCAAAATTCACTCAAGTTTGTTATTTTAGCACTGAGTCACAGACAGAATGAACCTTTTTGACATGCAGAACGAAAAAAAAGAAAGTTTTTGAAAAAGTGCATATCTTCACTTGAAGCTTAAATTCACTTTCAAATGGCCATACAAGCACATTGGACCAAACGGTACCATATATTCATTGCACTGTGATCTGAAGGTGTTACCAGGCCAGAAACACATATAGATTTGCGTTTTGAGCTTAGAACCTCAAAGAATCGTATTCTCATGAAAGTGCGCTTAGCCACAGTTTCAGCGCTCTAACAGGCTTCCTCACAGAGATAGAAGCATATTCACTCCAATTCAGTCATATAATCACAATTCACGCAAGTTTGTTACTTTCCCACTGAGTAACACACAGAATGAACATTTTTTACAAGCAGAACTAAAAAAAAAAGAAAGTTTATGAAAAAGTGCATATCTTCACTTGAAGCTTAAATTCACTTTCAAATGGCCATACAAGCACATTGGACCAAACAGTACCATATATGCATTGCCCTGCCATTTGAAGCTGTTTCCAGGCCAGGAATCACACACAGATTCACGTTCTGAGTTTAAAACCTCAAAGAAGCGTGTTTTCATGAAAGTGAAGATAGCCACAGTTTCAGCGCTCTAACAGGCTTCCTCACAGAGATAGAAGCATATTCACTCCAATTCAGTCATATAATCACAATTCACGCAAGTTGGTTACTTTCCCACTGAGTAACACACAGAATGAACATTTTTTACAAGCAGAACTAAAAAAAAAAGAAAGTTTATGAAAAAGTGCATATCTTCACTTGAAGCTCAAATTCACTTTCAAATGGCCATACAAGCACATTGGACCAAACAGTACCATATATGCATTGCACTGTCATTTGAGGCTGTTTCTAGGCCAGAAACACACACAGATTCACGTTCTGAGCTTAAAACCTCAAAGAAGCGTGTTTTCATGAAAGTGCGTATAGCAACAGTTTCAGCGCTCAAACGCGCTTCCTTACAGGTATGAAAGCATATTCACTCCAATTCAGGCATATTGTCACAATTCACTCAAGTTTGTTACTTTAGCACTGAGTAACAGACAGAATGAACATTTTTGACATGCAGAACGAAAAAAAAGAAAGTTTTTGAAAAAGTGCATATCTTCACTTCAGAAGCTTATATTCACTTTCAAATGGTCATACAAGCACATTGGACCAAATGGTACCATATATTCATTGCACTGTGATTTGAAGCTGTTTCCAGGCCAGAAACACATATAGATTTGCGTTTTGAGCTTAGAACCTCAAAGAATCGTATTCTCATGAAAGTGCGCTTAGCCACAGTTTCAGCGCTCTAACAGGCTTCCTCACAGAGATAGAAGCATATTCACTCCAATTCAGTAATATAATCACAATTCACGCAAGTTTGTTACTTTCCCACTGAGTAACACACAGAATGAACATTTTTTACAAGCAGAACTAAAAAAAAAAGAAAGTTTATGAAAAAGTGCATATCTTCACTTGAAGCTTAAATTCACTTTCAAATGGCCATACAAGCACATTGGACCGAACAGTACCATATATGCATTGCCCTGCCATTTGAAGCTGTTTCCAGGCCAGGAATCACACACAGATTCACGTTCTGAGTTTAAAACCTCAAAGAAGCGTGTTTTCATGAAAGTGAAGATAGCCACAGTTGCAGCGCTCTAACAGGCTTCCTTACAGAGATAGAAGCATATTCACTCCAATTCAGTCATGTAGACACAATTAACCGAGGTTTGTCGCTTTCTCATTGTGAGTAACACACAGAATGAACATTTTTTGACATGCAGGACTAAAAAACAGAAAGTTTTTGAAAAAGTGCATATCTTCACTTCAGAATCTTATGTTCACTTTCAAATGGCGATACAAGCACATTGGACCAAACTGAACCATCTATGCATTGCACTGTGATTTTAAGCTGTTTCCAGGCCAGAAACACACCCAGATTCACGTTCTGAGCTTATAACCTCAATGAAGCGTGTTTTCATGAAAGTCCGTATAGCCACAGTTTCAGCGCTCAAACGCGCTTCCTTACAGGTATGAAAGCATATTCACTCCAATTCAGGCATATAGTCACAATTCACTCAAGTTTGTTATTTTAGCACTGAGTAACAGACAGAATGAAAATTTTTGACATGCAGAACGAAAAAAAGGAAAGTTTTTGAAAAAGTGCATATCTTCACTTCAGAAGCTCATATTCACTTTCAAATGGCATTGCAAGCACATTGGACCAAACGGTACCATATATGCATTGCACTGACATTTGAAGCTGTTTCTAGGCCAGACACACACACAGATTCACGTTCTGAGCTTAAAACCTCAAAGAAGCGTGATTTCATGAAAGTGCGTATAGCAACAGTTTCAGCGCTATAACAGGCTTCCTTACAGAGATAGAAGCATATTCACTCAAATTCAGTCATGTAGTCACAATTCACCAGTTTGTCGCTTTCTCATTGTGAGTAACACACAGAATGAACATTTTTGACATGCAGAACGAAAAAAAATAAAGTTTTTGAAAAAGTGCATATCTTCACTTCAGAAGCTTATATTCACTTTCAAATGGCCATACAAGCACATTGGACCAAACGGAACCACATGTGCATTGCACTGTGATTTGAAGCTGTTTCCAGGCCAGAAAACACACACAGATTCATGTTCTGAGCTGGAAACCTCAAAGAAGCGTGTTTTCATGAAAGTGCGTAGAGACAGTTTCAGCGCTCTAACGCGCTTCCTTACAGGTATGAAAGCATATTCACTCCAATTCAGGCATATTGTCACAATTCGCTCAAGTTTGTTATTTTAGCACTGAGTAACAGACAGAATGAACATTTTTGACATGCAGAACGAAAAAAAGAAAGTTTTTGAAAAAGTGCATATCTTCACTTCAGAAGCTTATATTCACTTTCAAAGGGCCATACAAGCACATTGGACCAAATGGTACCATATATTGATTGCACTGTGATTTGAAACTCTTTCCAGGCCAGAAACACAAATAGATTTGCGTTCAGAGCTTAGAACCTCAAAGAATCGTATTCTCATGAAAGTGCGCATAGCCACAGTTTCAGTGCTCTAACAGGCTTCCTTAGAGATAGAAGCATATTCACTCCAATTCAGTCATATAATCGCAATTCACGCAAGTTTGTCACTTTCCCACTGAGTAACACACAGAATGAACATTTTTTACAAGCAGAACTAAAAAAAAAAAAGTTTATGAAAAAGTGCATATCTTCACTTCAGAGGCTTATATTCACTTTCAAATGGCCTTACAAGCACATTGGACCAAACGGAACCATATGTGCATTGCACTGTGATTTGAAGCTGTTTCCAGGCCAGAAACACACGTTCTGAGCTTATAACCTCAATTAAGCGTGTTTTCATGAAAGTGCGTATAGCCACAGTTTCAGCGCTCAAACGCGCTTCCTTACAGGTATGAAAGCATATTCACTCCAATTCAGGCATATTGTCAAAATTCACTCAAGTTTGTTCCTTTAGCACTGAGTCACAGACAGAATGAACCTTTTTGACATGCAGAACGAAAAAAAAGAAAGTTTTTGAAAAAGTGCATATCTTCACTTGAAGCTTAAATTCACTTTCAAATGGCCATACAAGCACATTGGACCAAACGGTACCATATATGCATTGCACTGTCATTTGAGGCTGTTTCTAGGCCAGAAAACACACACAAATTCACGTTCTGAGCTGGAAACCTCAAAGAAGCGTGTTTTCATGAAAGTGCGTAGAGACACAGTTTCAGCGCTCTAACGCGCTTCCTTACAGGTATGAAAGCATATTCACTCCAATTCAGGCATATTGTCACAATTCACTCAAGTTTGTTATTTTAGCACTGAGTAACAGACAGAATGAACATTTTTGACATGCAGAACGAAAAAAAAGAAAGTTTTTGAAAAAGTGCATATCTTCACTTCAGAAGCTTATATTCACTTTCAAATGGTCATACAAGCACATTGGACCAAATGGTACCATATATTCATTGCACTGTGATTTGAAGCTGTTTCCAGGCCAGAAACACATATAGATTTGCGTTTTGAGCTTAGAACCTCAAAGAATCGTATTCTCATGAAAGTGCGCTTAGCCACAGTTTCAGCGCTCTAACAGGCTTCCTCACAGAGATAGAAGCATATTCACTCCAATTCAGTCATATAATCACAATTCACGCAAGTTTGTTACTTTCCCACTGAGTAACACACAGAATGAACATTTTTTACAAGCAGAACTAAAAAAAAAAGAAAGTTTATGAAAAAGTGCATATCTTCACTTGAAGCTTAAATTCACTTTCAAATGGCCATACAAGCACATTGGACCAAACAGTACCATATATGCATTGCACTGTCATTTGAGGCTGTTTCTAGGCCAGAAACACACACAGATTCACGTTCTGAGCTTAAAACCTCAAAGAAGCGTGTTTTCATGAAAGTGCGTATAGCAACAGTTTCAGCGCTCAAACGCGCTTCCTTACAGGTATGAAAGCATATTCACTCCAATTCAGGCATATTGTCACAATTCACTCAAGTTTGTTACTTTAGCACTGAGTCACAGACAGAATGAACCTTTTTGACATGCAGAACTAAAAAAGAAAGTTTATGAAAAAGTGCATATCTTCACTTCAGAAGCTCACATTCACTTCCAAATGGCCAAACAATCACATTGGACCAAACGGTACCATATATGCATTGCCCTGCCATTTGAAGCTGTTTCCAGGCCAGGAATCACACACAGATTCACGTTCTGAGTTTAAAACCTCAAAGAAGCGTGTTTTCATGAAAGTGAAGATAGCCACAGTTTCAGCGCTCTAACAGGCTTCCTTACAGAGATAGAAGCATATTCACTCCAATTCAGTCATGTAGACACAATTAACCGAGGTTTGTCGCTTTCTCATTGTGAGTAACACACAGAATGAACATTTTTTGACATGCAGGACGAAAAAACAGAAAGTTTTTGAAAAAGTGCATATCTTCACTTCAGAATCTTATGTTCACTTTCAAATGGCGATACAAGCACATTGGACCAAACTGAACCATATATGCATTGCACTGTGATTTTAAGCTGTTTCCAGGCCAGAAACACACCCAGATTCACGTTCTGAGCTTATAACCTCAATGAAGCGTGTTTTCATGAAAGTCCGTATAGCCACAGTTTCAGCGCTCAAACGCGCTTCCTTACAGGTATGAAAGCATATTCACTCCAATTCAGGCATATAGTCACAATTCACTCAAGTTTGTTATTTTAGCACTGAGTAACAGACAGAATGAAAATTTTTGACATGCAGAACGAAAAAAAGGAAAGTTTTTTAAAAAGTGCATATCTTCACTTCAGAAGCTCATATTCACTTTCAAATGGCCATGCAAGCACATTGGACCAAACGGTACCATATATGCATTGCACTGACATTTGAAGCTGTTTCTAGGCCAGACACACACACAGATTCACGTTCTGAGCTTAAAACCTCAAAGAAGCGTGATTTCATGAAAGTGCGTACAGCAACAGTTTCAGCGCTATAACAGGCTTCCTTACAGAGATAGAAGCATATTCACTCAAATTCAGTCATGTAGTCACAATTCACCAGTTTGTCGCTTTCTCATTGTGAGTAACACACAGAATGAACATTTTTGACATGCAGAACGAAAAAAAAGAAAGTTTTTGAAAAAGTGCATATCTTCACTTCAGAAGCTTATATTCACTTTCAAATGGCCATACAAGCACATTGGACCAAACGGAACCATATGTGCATTGCACTGTGATTTGAAGCTGTTTCCAGGCCAGAAAACACACACAGATTCATGTTCTGAGCTGGAAACCTCAAAGAAGCGTGTTTTCATGAAAGTGCGTAGAGACAGTTTCAGCGCTCTAACGCGCTTCCTTACAGGTATGAAAGCATATTCACTCCAATTCAGGCATATTGTCACAATTCACTCAAGTTTGTTATTTTAGCACTGAGTAACAGACAGAATGAACATTTTTGACATGCAGAACGAAAAAAAAGAAAGTTTTTGAAAAAGTGCATATCTTCACTTCAGAAGCTTATATTCACTTTCAAAGGGCCATACAAGCACATTGGACCAAATGGTACCATATATTGATTGCACTGTGATTTGAAACTGTTTCCAGGCCAAAAACACAAATAGATTTGCGTTCAGAGCTTAGAACCTCAAAGAATCGTATTCTCATGAAAGTGCGCATAGCCACAGTTTCAGTGCTCTAACAGGCTTCCTTAGAGATAGAAGCATATTCACTCCAATTCAGTCATATAATCACAATTCACGCAAGTTTGTCACTTTCCCACTGAGTAACACACAGAATGAACATTTTTTACAAGCTGAACTAAAAAAAAAAAAGTTTATGAAAAAGTGCATATCTTCACTTCAGAGGCTTATATTCACTTTCAAATGGCCTTAACAAGCACATTGGACCAAACGGAACCATATGTGCATTGCACTGTGATTTGAAGCTGTTTCCAGGCCAGAAACACACGTTCTGAGCTTATAACCTCAATTAAGCGTGTTTTCATGAAAGTGCGTATAGCCACAGTTTCAGCGCTCAAACGCGCTTCCTTACAGGTATGAAAGCATATTCACTCCAATTCAGGCATATTGTCACAATTCACTCAAGTTTGTTCCTTGAGCACTGAGTAACAGACAGAAAGAACATTTTTGACATGCAGAACGAAAAAAAAGAAAGTTTTTGAAAAAGTGCATATCTTCACTTGAAGCTTAAATTCACTTTCAAATGGCCATACAAGCACATTGGACCAAACGGTACCATATATGCATTGCACTGTCATTTGAGGCTGTTTCTAGGCCAGAAAACACACACAAATTCACGTTCTGAGCTGGAAACCTCAAAGAAGCGTGTTTTCATGAAAGTGCGTAGAGACACAGTTTCAGCGCTCTAACGCGCTTCCTTACAGGTATGAAAGCATATTCACTCCAATTCAGGCATATTGTCACAATTCACTCAAGTTTGTTATTTTAGCACTGAGTAACAGACAGAATGAACATTTTTGACATGCAGAACGAAAAAAAAGAAAGTTTTTGAAAAAGTGCATATCTTCACTTCAGAAGCTTATATTCACTTTCAAATGGTCATACAAGCACATTGGACCAAATGGTACCATATATTCATTGCACTGTGATTTGAAGCTGTTTCCAGGCCAGAAACACATATAGATTTGCGTTTTGAGCTTAGAACCTCAAAGAATCGTATTCTCATGAAAGTGCGCTTAGCCACAGTTTCAGCGCTCTAACAGGCTTCCTCACAGAGATAGAAGCATATTCACTCCAAATCAGTCATATAATCACAATTCACGCAAGTTTGTTACTTTCCCACTGAGTAACACACAGAATGAACATTTTTTACAAGCAGAACTAAAAAAAAAAGAAAGTTTATGAAAAAGTGCATATCTTCACTTGAAGCTTAAATTCACTTTCAAATGGCCATACAAGCACATTGGACCAAACAGTACCATATATGCATTGCACTGTCATTTGAGGCTGTTTCTAGGCCAGAAACACACACAGATTCACGTTCTGAGCTTAAAACCTCAAAGAAGCGTGTTTTCATGAAAGTGCGTATAGCAACAGTTTCAGCGCTCAAACGCGCTTCCTTACAGGTATGAAAGCATATTCACTCCAATTCAGGCATATTGTCAGAATTCACTCAAGTTTGTTACTTTAGCACTGAGTCACAGACAGAATGAACCTTTTTGACATGCAGAACTAAAAAAGAAAGTTTATGAAAAAGTGCATATCTTCACTTCAGAAGCTCACATTCACTTCCAAATGGCCAAACAATCACATTGGACCAAACGGTACCATATATGCATTGCCCTTCCATTTGAAGCTGTTTCCAGGCCAGGAATCACACACAGATTCACGTTCTGAGTTTAAAACCTCAAAGAAGCGTGTTTTCATGAAAGTGAAGATAGCCACAGTTTCAGCGCTCTAACAGGCTTCCTTACAGAGATAGAAGCATATTCACTCCAATTCAGTCATGTAGACACAATTAACCGAGGTTTGTCGCTTTCTCATTGTGAGTAACACACAGAATGAACATTTTTTGACATGCAGGACGAAAAAACAGAAAGTTTTTGAAAAAGTGCATATCTTCACTTCAGAATCTTATGTTCACTTTCAAATGGCGATACAAGCACATTGGACCAAACTGAACCATATATGCATTGCACTGTGATTTTAAGCTGTTTCCAGGCCAGAAACACACCCAGATTCACGTTCTGAGCTTATAACCTCAATGAAGCGTGTTTTCATGAAAGTCCGTATAGCCACAGTTTCAGCGCTCAAACGCGCTTCCTTACAGGTATGAAAGCATATTCACTCCAATTCAGGCATATAGTCACAATTCACTCAAGTTTGTTATTTTAGCACTGAGTAACAGACAGAATGAAAATTTTTGACATGCAGAACGAAAAAAAGGAAAGTTTTTGAAAAAGTGCATATCTTCACTTCAGAAGCTCATATTCACTTTCAAATGGCCATGCAAGCACATTGGACCAAACGGTACCATATATGCATTGCACTGACATTTGAAGCTGTTTCTAGGCCAGACACACACACAGATTCACGTTCTGAGCTTAAAACCTCAAAGAAGCGTGATTTCATGAAAGTGCGTACAGCAACAGTTTCAGCGCTATAACAGGCTTCCTTACAGAGATAGAAGCATATTCACTCAAATTCAGTCATGTAGTCACAATTCACCAGTTTGTCGCTTTCTCATTGTGAGTAACACACAGAATGAACATTTTTGACATGCAGAACGAAAAAAAAGAAAGTTTTTGAAAAAGTGCATATCTTCACTTCAGAAGCTTATATTCACTTTCAAATGGCCATACAAGCACATTGGACCAAACGGAACCATATGTGCATTGCACTGTGATTTGAAGCTGTTTCCAGGCCAGAAAACACACACAGATTCATGTTCTGAGCTGGAAACCTCAAAGAAGCGTGTTTTCATGAAAGTGCGTAGAGACAGTTTCAGCGCTCTAACGCGCTTCCTTACAGGTATGAAAGCATATTCACTCCAATTCAGGCATATTGTCACAATTCACTCAAGTTTGTTATTTTAGCACTGAGTAACAGACAGAATGAACATTTTTGACATGCAGAACGAAAAAAAAGAAAGTTTTTGAAAAAGTGCATATCTTCACTTCAGAAGCTTATATTCACTTTCAAAGGGCCATACAAGCACATTGGACCAAATGGTACCATATATTGATTGCACTGTGATTTGAAACTGTTTCCAGGCCAAAAACACAAATAGATTTGCGTTCAGAGCTTAGAACCTCAAAGAATCGTATTCTCATGAAAGTGCGCATAGCCACAGTTTCAGTGCTCTAACAGGCTTCCTTAGAGATAGAAGCATATTCACTCCAATTCAGTCATATAATCACAATTCACGCAAGTTTGTCACTTTCCCACTGAGTAACACACAGAATGAACATTTTTTACAAGCTGAACTAAAAAAAAAAAAGTTTATGAAAAAGTGCATATCTTCACTTCAGAGGCTTATATTCACTTTCAAATGACCTTAACAAGCACATTGGACCAAACGGAACCATATGTTCATTGCACTGTGATTTGAAGCTGTTTCCAGGCCAGAAACACACGTTCTGAGCTTATAACCTCAATAAAGCGTGTTTTCATGAAAGTGCGTATAGCCACAGTTTCAGCGCTCAAACGCGCTTCCTTTCAGGTATGAAAGCATATTCACTCCAATTCAGGCATATTGTCACAATTCACTCAAGTTTGTTCCTTGAGCACTGAGTAACAGACAGAAAGAACATTTTTGACATGCAGAACGAAAAAAAAGAAAGTTTTTGAAAAAGTGCATATCTTCACTTGAAGCTTAAATTCACTTTCAAATGGCCATACAAGCACATTGGACCAAACGGTACCATATATGCATTGCACTGTCATTTGAGGCTGTTTCTAGGCCAGAAAACACACACAAATTCTCGTTCTGAGCTGGAAACCTCAAAGAAGCGTGTTTTCATGAAAGTGCGTAGAGACACAGTTTCAGCGCTCTAACGCGCTTCCTTACAGGTATGAAAGCATATTCACTCCAATTCAGGCATATTGTCACAATTCACTCAAGTTTGTTATTTTAGCACTGAGTAACAGACAGAATGAACATTTTTGACATGCAGAACGAAAAAAAAGAAAGTTTTTGAAAAAGTGCATATCTTCACTTCAGAAGCTTATATTCACTTTCAAATGGTCATACAAGCACATTGGACCAAATGGTACCATATATTCATTGCACTGTGATTTGAAGCTGTTTCCAGGCCAGAAACACATATAGATTTGCGTTTTGAGCTTAGAACCTCAAAGAATCGTATTCTCATGAAAGTGCGCTTAGCCACAGTTTCAGCGCTCTAACAGGCTTCCTCACAGAGATAGAAGCATATTCACTCCAATTCAGTCATATAATCACAATTCACGCAAGTTTGTTACTTTCCCACTGAGTAACACACAGAATGAACATTTTTTACAAGCAGAACTAAAAAAAAAAGAAAGTTTATGAAAAAGTGCATATCTTCACTTGAAGCTTAAATTCACTTTCAAATGGCCATACAAGCACATTGGACCAAACAGTACCATATATGCATTGCACTGTCATTTGAGGCTGTTTCTAGGCCAGAAACACACACAGATTCACGTTCTGAGCTTAAAACCTCAAAGAAGCGTGTTTTCATGAAAGTGCGTATAGCAACAGTTTCAGCGCTCAAACGCGCTTCCTTACAGGTATGAAAGCATATTCACTCCAATTCAGGCATATTGTCAGAATTCACTCAAGTTTGTTACTTTAGCACTGAGTCACAGACAGAATGAACCTTTTTGACATGCAGAACTAAAAAAGAAAGTTTATGAAAAAGTGCATATCTTCACTTCAGAAGCTCACATTCACTTCCAAATGGCCAAACAATCACATTGGACCAAACGGTACCATATATGCATTGCCCTTCCATTTGAAGCTGTTTCCAGGCCAGGAATCACACACAGATTCACGTTCTGAGTTTAAAACCTCAAAGAAGCGTGTTTTCATGAAAGTGAAGATAGCCACAGTTGCAGCGCTCTAACAGGCTTCCTTACAGAGATAGAAGCATATTCACTCCATTTCAGTCATGTAGACACAATTAACCGAGGTTTGTCGCTTTCTCATTGTGAGTAACACACAGAATGAACATTTTTTTGACATGCAGGACTAAAAAACAGAAAGTTTTTGAAAAAGTGCATATCTTCACTTCAGAATCTTATGTTCACTTTCAAATGGCGATACAAGCACATTGGACCAAACTGAACCATCTATGCATTGCACTGTGATTTTAAGCTGTTTCCAGGCCAGAAACACACCCAGATTCACGTTCTGAGCTTATATCCTCAATGAAGCGTGTTTTCATGAAAGTCCGTATAGCCACAGTTTCAGCGCTCAAACGCGCTTCCTTACAGGTATGAAAGCATATTCACTCCAATTCAGGCATATAGTCACAATTCACTCAAGTTTGTTATTATAGCACTGAGTAACAGACAGAATGAAAATTTTTGACATGCAGAACGAAAAAAAGGAAAGTTTTTGAAAAAGTGCATATCTTCACTTCAGAAGCTCATATTCACTTTCAAATGGCCATGCAAGCACATTGGACCAAACGGTACCATATATGCATTGCACTGACATTTGAAGCTGTTTCTAGGCCAGACACACACACAGATTCACGTTCTGAGCTTAAAACCTCAAAGAAGCGTGATTTCATGAAAGTGCGTATAGCAACAGTTTCAGCGCTATAACAGGCTTCCTTACAGAGATAGAAGCATATTCACTCAAATTGTCACAATTCACCAGTTTGTCGCTTTCTCATTGTGAGTAACACACAGAATGAACATTTTTGACATGCAGAACGAAAAAAAGAAAGTTTTTGAAAAAGTGCATATCTTCACTTCAGAAGCTTATATTCACTTTCAAAGGGCCATACAAGCACATTGGACCAAATGGTACCATATATTGATTGCACTGTGATTTGAAACTCTTTCCAGGCCAGAAACACAAATAGATTTGCGTTCAGAGCTTAGAACCTCAAAGAATCGTATTCTCATGAAAGTGCGCATAGCCACAGTTTCAGTGCTCTAACAGGCTTCCTTAGAGATAGAAGCATATTCAGTCATATAATCACAATTCACGCAAGTTTGTCACTTTCCCACTGAGTAACACACAGAATGAACATTTTTTACAAGCAGAACTAAAAAAAAAAAAGTTTATGAAAAAGTGCATATCTTCACTTCAGAGGCTTATATTCACTTTCAAATGGCCTTCCAAGCACATTGGACCAAACGGAACCATATGTGCATTGCACTGTGATTTGAAGCTGTTTCCAGGCCAGAAACACACGTTCTGAGCTTATAACCTCAATTAAGCGTGTTTTCATGAAAGTGCGTTTAGCCACAGTTTCAGCGCTCAAACGCGCTTCCTTACAGGTATGAAAGCATATTCACTCCAATTCAGGCATATTGTCAAAATTCACTCAAGTTTGTTCCTTTAGCACTGAGTCACAGACAGAATGAACATTTTTGACATGCAGAACGAAAAAAAAGAAAGTTTTTGAAAAAGTGCATATCTTCACTTGAAGCTTAAATTCACTTTCAAATGGCCATACAAGCACATTGGACCAAACGGTACCATATATGCATTGCACTGTCATTTGAGGCTGTTTCTAGGCCAGAAAACACACACAAATTCACGTTCTGAGCTGGAAACCTCAAAGAAGCGTGTTTTCATGAAAGTGCGTAGAGACACAGTTTCAGCGCTCTAACGCGCTTCCTTACAGGTATGAAAGCATATTCACTCCAATTCAGGCATATTGTCACAATTCACTCAAGTTTGTTATTTTAGCACTGAGTAACAGACAGAATGAACATTTTTGACATGCAGAACGAAAAAAAAGAAAGTTTTTGAAAAAGTGCATATCTTCACTTCAGAAGCTTATATTCACTTTCAAATGGTCATACAAGCACATTGGACCAAATGGTACCATATATTCATTGCACTGTGATTTGAAGCTGTTTCCAGGCCAGAAACACATATAGATTTGCGTTTTGAGCTTAGAACCTCAAAGAATCGTATTCTCATGAAAGTGCGCTTAGCCACAGTTTCAGCGCTCTAACAGGCTTCCTCACAGAGATAGAAGCATATTCACTCCAATTCAGTCATATAATCACAATTCACGCAAGTTTGTTACTTTCCCACTGAGTAACACACAGAATGAACATTTTTTACAAGCAGAACTAAAAAAAAAAGAAAGTTTATGAAAAAGTGCATATCTTCACTTGAAGCTTAAATTCACTTTCAAATGGCCATACAAGCACATTGGACCAAACAGTACCATATATGCATTGCACTGTCATTTGAGGCTGTTTCTAGGCCAGAAACACACACAGATTCACGTTCTGAGCTTAAAACCTCAAAGAAGCGTGTTTTCATGAAAGTGCGTATAGCAACAGTTTCAGCGCTCAAACGCGCTTCCTTACAGGTATGAAAGCATATTCACTCGAATTCAGGCATATTGTCACAATTCACTCAAGTTTGTTACTTTAGCACTGAGTCACAGACAGAATGAACCTTTTTGACATGCAGAACTAAAAAAGAAAGTTTATGAAAAAGTGCATATCTTCTCTTCAGAAGCTCACATTCACTTCCAAATGGCCAAACAATCACATTGGACCAAACGGTACCATATATGCATTGCCCTGCCATTTGAAGCTGTTTCCAGGCCAGGAATCACACACAGATTCACGTTCTGAGTTTAAAACCTCAAAGAAGCGTGTTTTCATGAAAGTGAAGATAGCCACAGTTTCAGCGCTCTAACAGGCTTCCTTACAGAGATAGAAGCATATTCACTCCAATTCAGTCATGTAGACACAATTAACCGAGGTTTGTCGCTTTCTCATTGTGAGTAACACACAGAATGAACATTTTTTGACATGCAGGACGAAAAAACAGAAAGTTTTTGAAAAAGTGCATATCTTCACTTCAGAATCTTATGTTCACTTTCAAATGGCGATACAAGCACATTGGACCAAACTGAACCATATATGCATTGCACTGTGATTTTAAGCTGTTTCCAGGCCAGAAACACACCCAGATTCACGTTCTGAGCTTATAACCTCAATGAAGCGTGTTTTCATGAAAGTCCGTATAGCCACAGTTTCAGCGCTCAAACGCGCTTCCTTACTGGTATGAAAGCATATTCACTCCAATTCAGGCATATAGTCACAATTCACTCAAGTTTGTTATTATAGCACTGAGTAACAGACAGAATGAAAATTTTTGACATGCAGAACGAAAAAAAGGAAAGTTTTTGAAAAAGTGCATATCTTCACTTCAGAAGCTCATATTCACTTTCAAATGGCCATGCAAGCACATTGGACCAAACGGTACCATATATTGATTGCACTGTGATTTGAAACTCTTTCCAGGCCAGAAACACAAATAGATTTGCATTCAGAGCTTAGAACCTCAAAGAATCGTATTCTCATGAAAGTGCGCATAGCCACAGTTTCAGTGCTCTAACAGGCTTCCTTAGAGATAGAAGCATATTCAGTCATATAATCACAATTCACGCAAGTTTGTCACTTTCCCACTGAGTAACACACAGAATGAACATTTTTTACAAGCAGAACTAAAAAAAAAAAAGTTTATGAAAAAGTGCATATCTTCACTTCAGAGGCTTATATTCACTTTCAAATGGCCTTACAAGCACATTGGACCAAACGGAACCATATGTGCATTGCACTGTGATTTGAAGCTGTTTCCAGGCCAGAAACACACGTTCTGAGCTTATAACCTCAATTAAGCGTGTTTTCATGAAAGTGCGTATAGCCACAGTTTCAGCGCTCAAACGCGCTTCCTTACAGGTATGAAAGCATATTCACTCCAATTCAGGCATATTGTCAAAATTCACTCAAGTTTGTTCCTTTAGCACTGAGTCACAGACAGAATGAACATTTTTGACATGCAGAACGAAAAAAAAGAAAGTTTTTGAAAAAGTGCATATCTTCACTTGAAGCTTAAATTCACTTTCAAATGGCCATACAAGCACATTGGACCAAACGGTACCATATATGCATTGCACTGTCATTTGAGGCTGTTTCTAGGCCAGAAAACACACACAAATTCACGTTCTGAGCTGGAAACCTCAAAGAAGCGTGTTTTCATGAAAGTGCGTAGAGACACAGTTTCAGCGCTTTAACGCGCTTCCTTACAGGTATGAAAGCATATTCACTCCAATTCAGGCATATTGTCACAATTCACTCAAGTTTGTTATTTTAGCACTGAGTAACAGACAGAATGAACATTTTTGACATGCAGAACGAAAAAAAAGAAAGTTTTTGAAAAAGTGCATATCTTCACTTCAGAAGCTTATATTCACTTTCAAATGGTCATACAAGCACATTGGACCAAATGGTACCATATATTCATTGCACTGTGATTTGAAGCTGTTTCCAGGCGAGAAACACATATAGATTTGCGTTTTGAGCTTAGAACCTCAAAGAATCGTATTCTCATGAAAGTGCGCTTAGCCACAGTTTCAGCGCTCTAACAGGCTTCCTCACAGAGATAGAAGCATATTCACTCCAATTCAGTCATATAATCACAATTCACGCAAGTTTGTTACTTTCCCACTGAGTAACACACAGAATGAACATTTTTTACAAGCAGAACTAAAAAAAAAAGAAAGTTTATGAAAAAGTGCATATCTTCACTTGAAGCTTAAATTCACTTTCAAATGGCCATACAAGCACATTGGACCAAACAGTACCATATATGCATTGCACTGTCATTTGAGGCTGTTTCTAGGCCAGAAACACACACAGATTCACGTTCTGAGCTTAAAACCTCAAAGAAGCGTGTTTTCATGAAAGTGCGTATAGCAACAGTTTCAGCGCTCAAACGCGCTTCCTTACAGGTATGAAAGCATATTCACTCGAATTCAGGCATATTGTCACAATTCACTCAAGTTTGTTACTTTAGCACTGAGTCACAGACAGAATGAACCTTTTTGACATGCAGAACTAAAAAAGAAAGTTTATGAAAAAGTGCATATCTTCACTTCAGAAGCTCACATTCACTTCCAAATGGCCAAACAATCACATTGGACCAAACGGTACCATATATGCATTGCCCTGCCATTTGAAGCTGTTTCCAGGCCAGGAATCACACACAGATTCACGTTCTGAGTTTAAAACCTCAAAGAAGCGTGTTTTCATGAAAGTGAAGATAGCCACAGTTTCAGCGCTCTAACAGGCTTCCTTACAGAGATAGAAGCATATTCACTCCAATTCAGTCATGTAGACACAATTAACCGAGGTTTGTCGCTTTCTCATTGTGAGTAACACACAGAATGAACATTTTTTGACATGCAGGACGAAAAAACAGAAAGTTTTTGAAAAAGTGCATATCTTCACTTCAGAATCTTATGTTCACTTTCAAATGGCGATACAAGCACATTGGACCAAACTGAACCATATATGCATTGCACTGTGATTTTAAGCTGTTTCCAGGCCAGAAACACACCCAGATTCACGCTCTGAGCTTATAACCTCAATGAAGCGTGTTTTCATGAAAGTCCGTATAGCCACAGTTTCAGCGCTCAAACGCGCTTCCTTACTGGTATGAAAGCATATTCACTCCAATTCAGGCATATAGTCACAATTTACTCAAGTTTGTTATTATAGCATTGAGTAACAGACAGAATGAAAATTTTTGACATGCAGAACGAAAAAAAGGAAAGTTTTTGAAAAAGTGCATATCTTCACTTCAGAAGCTCATATTCACTTTCAAATGGCCATGCAAGCACATTAGACCAAACGGTACCATATATTGATTGCACTGTGATTTGAAACTCTTTCCAGGCCAGAAACACAAATAGATTTGCGTTCAGAGCTTAGAACCTCAAAGAATCGTATTCTCATGAAAGTGCGCATAGCCACAGTTTCAGTGCTCTAACAGGCTTCCTTAGAGATAGAAGCATATTCAGTCATATAATCACAATTCACGCAAGTTTGTCACTTTCCCACTGAGTAACACACAGAATGAACATTTTTTACAAGCAGAACTAAAAAAAAAAAAGTTTATGAAAAAGTGCATATCTTCACTTCAGAGGCTTATATTCACTTTCAAATGGCCTTACAAGCACATTGGACCAAACGGAACCATATGTGCATTGCACTGTGATTTGAAGCTGTTTCCAGGCCAGAAACACACGTTCTGAGCTTATAACCTCAATTAAGCGTGTTTTCATGAAAGTGCGTATAGCCACAGTTTCAGCGCTCAAACGCGCTTCCTTACAGGTATGAAAGCATATTCACTCCAATTCAGGCATATTGTCAAAATTCACTCAAGTTTGTTCCTTTAGCACTGAGTCACAGACAGAATGAACCTTTTTGACATGCAGAACGAAAAAAAAGAAAGTTTTTGAAAAAGTGCATATCTTCACTTGAAGCTCATATTCACTTTCAAATGGCCATACAAGCACATTGGACCAAACGGTACCATATATGCATTGCACTGTCATTTGAGGCTGTTTCTAGGCCAGAAAACACACACAAATTCACGTTCTGAGCTGGAAACCTCAAAGAAGCGTGTTTTCATGAAAGTGCGTAGAGACACAGTTTCAGCGCTCTAACGCGCTTCCTTACAGGTATGAAAGCATATTCACTCCAATTCAGGCATATTGTCACAATTCACTCAAGTTTGTTATTTTAGCACTGAGTAACAGACAGAATGAACATTTTTGACATGCAGAACGAAAAAAAAGAAAGTTTTTGAAAAAGTGCATATCTTCACTTCAGAAGCTTATATTCACTTTCAAATGGTCATACAAGCACATTGGACCAAATGGTACCATATATTCATTGCACTGTGATTTGAAGCTGTTTCCAGGCCAGAAACACATATAGATTTGCGTTTTGAGCTTAGAACCTCAAAGAATCGTATTCTCATGAAAGTGCGCTTAGCCTCAGTTTCAGCGCTCTAACAGGCTTCCTCACAGAGATAGAAGCATATTCACTCCAATTCAGTCATATAATCACAATTCACGCAAGTTTGTTACTTTCCCACTGAGTAACACACAGAATGAACATTTTTTACAAGCAGAACTAAAAAAAAAGAAAGTTTATGAAAAAGTGCATATCTTCACTTGAAGCTTAAATTCACTTTCAAATGGCCATACAAGCACATTGGACCAAACAGTACCATATATGCATTGCACTGTCATTTGAGGCTGTTTCTAGGCCAGAAACACACACAGATTCACGTTCTGAGCTTAAAACCTCAAAGAAGCGTGTTTTCATGAAAGTGCGTATAGCAACAGTTTCAGCGCTCAAACGCGCTTCCTTACAGGTATGAAAGCATATTCACTCGAATTCAGGCATATTGTCACAATTCACTCAAGTTTGTTACTTTAGCACTGAGTCACAGACAGAATGAACCTTTTTGACATGCAGAACTAAAAAAGAAAGTTTATGAAAAAGTGCATATCTTCACTTCAGAAGCTCACATTCACTTCCAAATGGCCAAACAATCACATTGGACCAAACGGTACCATATATGCATTGCCCTGCCATTTGAAGCTGTTTCCAGGCCAGGAATCACACACAGATTCACGTTCTGAGTTTAAAACCTCAAAGAAGCGTGTTTTCATGAAAGTGAAGATAGCCACAGTTTCAGCGCTCTAACAGGCTTCCTTACAGAGATAGAAGCATATTCACTCCAATTCAGTCATGTAGACACAATTAACCGAGGTTTGTCGCTTTCTCATTGTGAGTAACACACAGAATGAACATTTTTTGACATGCAGGACGAAAAAACAGAAAGTTTTTGAAAAAGTGCATATCTTCACTTCAGAATCTTATGTTCACTTTCAAATGGCGATACAAGCACATTGGACCAAACTGAACCATATATGCATTGCACTGTGATTTTAAGCTGTTTCCAGGCCAGAAACACACCCAGATTCACGTTCTGAGCTTATAACCTCAATGAAGCGTGTTTTCATGAAAGTCCGTATAGCCACAGTTTCAGCGCTCAAACGCGCTTCCTTACAGGTATGAAAGCATATTCACTCCAATTCAGGCATATAGTCACAATTCACTCAAGTTTGTTATTTTAGCACTGAGTAACAGACAGAATGAAAATTTTTGACATGCAGAACGAAAAAAAGGAAAGTTTTTGAAAAAGTGCATATCTTCACTTCAGAAGCTCATATTCACTTTCAAATGGCCATGCAAGCACATTGGACCAAACGGTACCATATATGCATTGCACTGACATTTGAAGCTGTTTCTAGGCCAGACACACACACAGATTCACGTTCTGAGCTTAAAACCTCAAAGAAGCGTGATTTCATGAAAGTGCGTACAGCAACAGTTTCAGCGCTATAACAGGCTTCCTTACAGAGATAGAAGCATATTCACTCAAATTCAGTCATGTAGTCACAATTCACCAGTTTGTCGCTTTCTCATTGTGAGTAACACACAGAATGAACATTTTTGACATGCAGAACGAAAAAAAAGAAAGTTTTTGAAAAAGTGCATATCTTCACTTCAGAAGCTTAAATTCACTTTCAAATGGCCATACAAGCACATTGGACCAAACGGAACCATATGTGCATTGCACTGTGATTTGAAGCTGTTTCCAGGCCAGAAAACACACACAGATTCATGTTCTGAGCTGGAAACCTCAAAGAAGCGTGTTTTCATGAAAGTGCGTAGAGACAGTTTCAGCGCTCTAACGCGCTTCCTTACAGGTATGAAAGCATATTCACTCCAATTCAGGCATATTGTCACAATTCACTCAAGTTTGTTATTTTAGCACTGAGTAACAGACAGAATGAACATTTTTGACATGCAGAACGAAAAAAAAGAAAGTTTTTGAAAAAGTGCATATCTTCACTTCAGAAGCTTATATTCACTTTCAAAGGGCCATACAAGCACATTGGACCTAATGGTACCATATATTGATTGCACTGTGATTTGAAACTGTTTCCAGGCCAAAAACACAAATAGATTTGCGTTCAGAGCTTAGAACCTCAAAGAATCGTATTCTCATGAAAGTGCGCATAGCCACAGTTTCAGTGCTCTAACAGGCTTCCTTAGAGATAGAAGCATATTCACTCCAATTCAGTCATATAATCACAATTCACGCAAGTTTGTCACTTTCCCACTGAGTAACACACAGAATGAACATTTTTTACAAGCTGAACTAAAAAAAAAAAAGTTTATGAAAAAGTGCATATCTTCACTTCAGAGGCTTATATTCACTTTCAAATGGCCTTAACAAGCACATTGGACCAAACGGAACCATATGTGCATTGCACTGTGATTTGAAGCTGTTTCCAGGCCAGAAACCCACGTTCTGAGCTTATAACCTCAATTAAGCGTGTTTTCATGAAAGTGCGTATAGCCACAGTTTCAGCGCTCAAACGCGCTTCCTTACAGGTATGAAAGCATATTCACTCCAATTCAGGCATATTGTCACAATTCACTCAAGTTTGTTCCTTGAGCACTGAGTAACAGACAGAAAGAACATTTTTGACATGCAGAACGAAAAAAAAGAAAGTTTTTGAAAAAGTGCATATCTTCACTTCAGAAGCTTAAATTCACTTTCAAATGGCCATACAAGCACATTGGACCAAACGGTACCATATATGCATTGCACTGTCATTTGAGGCTGTTTCTAGGCCAGAAAACACACACAAATTCACGTTCTGAGCTGGAAACCTCAAAGAAGCGTGTTTTCATGAAAGTGCGTAGAGACACAGTTTCAGCGCTCTAACGCGCTTCCTTACAGGTATGAAAGCATATTCACTCCAATTCAGGCATATTGTCACAATTCACTCAAGTTTGTTATTTTAGCACTGAGTAACAGACAGAATGAACATTTTTGACATGCAGAACGAAAAAAAAGAAAGTTTTTGAAAAAGTGCATATCTTCACTTCAGAAGCTTATATTCACTTTCAAATGGTCATACAAGCACATTGGACCAAATGGTACCATATATTCATTGCACTGTGATTTGAAGCTGTTTCCAGGCCAGAAACACATATAGATTTGCGTTTTGAGCTTAGAACCTCAAAGAATCGTATTCTCATGAAAGTGCGCTTAGCCACAGTTTCAGCGCTCTAACAGGCTTCCTCAGAGAGATAGAAGCATATTCACTCCAATTCAGTCATATAATCACAATTCACGCAAGTTTGTTACTTTCCCACTGAGTAACACACAGAATGAACATTTTTTACAAGCAGAACTAAAAAAAAAAGAAAGTTTATGAAAAAGTGCATATCTTCACTTGAAGCTTAAATTCACTTTCAAATGGCCATACAAGCACATTGGACCAAACAGTAACATATATGCATTGCACTGTCATTTGAGGCTGTTTCTAGGCCAGAAACACACACAGATTCACGTTCTGAGCTTAAAACCTCAAAGAAGCGTGTTTTCATGAAAGTGCGTATAGCAACAGTTTCAGCGCTCAAACGCGCTTCCTTACAGGTATGAAAGCATATTCACTCCAATTCAGGCATATTGTCAGAATTCACTCAAGTTTTTTACTTTAGCACTGAGTCACAGACAGAATGAACCTTTTTGACATGCAGAACTAAAAAAGAAAGTTTATGAAAAAGTGCATATCTTCACTTCAGAAGCTCACATTCACTTCCAAATGGCCAAACAATCACATTGGACCAAACGGTACCATATATGCATTGCCCTTCCATTTGAAGCTGTTTCCAGGCCAGGAATCACACACAGATTCACGTTCTGAGTTTAAAACCTCAAAGAAGCGTGTTTTCATGAAAGTGAAGATAGCCACAGTTTCAGCGCTCTAACAGGCTTCCTTACAGAGATAGAAGCATATTCACTCCAATTCAGTCATGTAGACACAATTAACCGAGGTTTGTCGCTTTCTCATTGTGAGTAACACACAGAATGAACATTTTTTGACATGCAGGACTAAAAAACAGAAAGTTTTTGAAAAAGTGCATATCTTCACTTCAGAAGCTTATATTCACTTTCAAATGGCCATACAAGCACATTGGACCAAACGGAACCATATGTGCATTGCACTGTGATTTGAAGCTGTTTCCAGGCCAGAAAACACACACAGATTCATGTTCTGAGCTGGAAACCTCAAAGAAGCGTGTTTTCATGAAAGTGCGTAGAGACAGTTTCAGCGCTCTAACGCGCTTCCTTACAGGTATGAAAGCATATTCACTCCAATTCAGGCATATTGTCACAATTCGCTCAAGTTTGTTATTTTAGCATTGAGTAACACACAGAATGAACATTTTTGACATGCAGAACGAAAAAAAGAAAGTTTTTGAAAAAGTGCATATCTTCACTTCAGAAGCTTATATTCACTTTCAAAGGGCCATACAAGCACATTGGACCAAATGGTACCATATATTGATTGCACTGTGATTTGAAACTCTTTCCAGGCCAGAAACACAAATAGATTTGCGTTCAGAGCTTAGAACCTCAAAGAATCGTATTCTCATGAAAGTGAGCATAGCCACAGTTTCAGTGCTCTAACAGGCTTCCTTAGAGATAGAAGCATATTCACTCCAATTCAGTCATATAATCACAATTCACGCAAGTTTGTCACTTTCCCACTGAGTAACACACAGAATGAACATTTTTTACAAGCAGAACTAAAAAAAAAAAAGTTTATGAAAAAGTGCATATCTTCACTTCAGAGGCTTATATTCACTTTCAAATGGCCTTACAAGCACATTGGACCAAACGGAACCATATGTGCATTGCACTGTGATTTGAAGCTGTTTCCAGGCCAGAAACACACGTTCTGAGCTTATAACCTCAATTAAGCGTGTTTTCATGAAAGTGCATATAGCCACAGTTTCAGCGCTCAAACGCGCTTCCTTACAGGTATGAAAGCATATTCACTCCAATTCAGGCATATTGTCACAATTCACTCAAGTTTGTTATTTTAGCACTGAGTAACAGACAGAATGAACATTTTTGACATGCAGAACGAAAAAAAAGAAAGTTTTTGAAAAAGTGCATATCTTCACTTCAGAAGCTTATATTCACTTTCAAATGGTCATACAAGCACATTGGACCAAATGGTACCATATATTCATTGCACTGTGATTTGAAGCTGTTTCCAGGCCAGAAACACATATAGATTTGCGTTTTGAGCTTAGAACCTCAAAGAATCGTATTCTCATGAAAGTGCGCTTAGCCACAGTTTCAGCGCTCTAACAGGCTTCCTCACAGAGATAGAAGCATATTCACTCCAATTCAGGCATATTGTCACAATTCACTCAAGTTTGTTATTTTAGCACTGAGTAACAGACAGAATGAACATTTTTTACAAGCAGAACTAAAAAAAAAAGAAAGTTTATGAAAAAGTGCATATCTTCACTTGAAGCTTAAATTCACTTTCAAATGGCCATACAAGCACATTGGACCAAACAGTACCATATATGCATTGCACTGTCATTTGAGGCTGTTTCTAGGCCAGAAACACACACAGATTCACGTTCTGAGCTTAAAACCTCAAAGAAGCGTGTTTTCATGAAAGTGCGTATAGCAACAGTTTCAGCGCTCAAACGCGCTTCCTTACAGGTATGAAAGCATATTCACTCGAATTCAGGCATATTGTCACAATTCACTCAAGTTTGTTACTTTAGCACTGAGTCACAGACAGAATGAACCTTTTTGACATGCAGAACTAAAAAAGAAAGTTTATGAAAAAGTGCATATCTTCACTTCAGAAGCTCACATTCACTTCCAAATGGCCAAACAATCACATTGGACCAAACGGTACCATATATGCATTGCCCTGCCATTTGAAGCTGTTTCCAGGCCAGGAATCACACACAGATTCACGTTCTGAGTTTAAAACCTCAAAGAAGCGTGTTTTCATGAAAGTGAAGATAGCCACAGTTTCAGCGCTCTAACAGGCTTCCTTACAGAGATAGAAGCATATTCACTCCAATTCAGTCATGTAGACACAATTAACCGAGGTTTGTCGCTTTCTCATTGTGAGTAACACACAGAATGAACATTTTTTGACATGCAGGACTAAAAAACAGAAAGTTTTTGAAAAAGTGCATATCTTCACTTCAGAATCTTATGTTCACTTTCAAATGGCGATACAAGCACATTGGACCAAACTGAACCATATATGCATTGCACTGTGATTTTAAGCTGTTTCCAGGCCAGAAACACACCCAGATTCACGTTCTGAGCTTATAACCTCAATGAAGCGTGTTTTCATGAAAGTCCGTATAGCCACAGTTTCAGCGCTCAAACGCGCTTCATTACAGGTATGAAAGCATATTCACTCCAATTCAGGCATATTGTCACAATTCACTCAAGTTTGTTATTTTAGCACTGAGTAACAGACAGAATGAACATTTTTGACATGCAGAACGAAAAAAAAGAAAGTTTTTGAAAAAGTGCATATCTTCACTTCAGAAGCTTATATTCACTTTCAAATGGCCATACAAGCACATTGGACCAAACGGAACCATATGTGCATTGCACTGTGATTTGAAGCTGTTTCCAGGCCAGAAACCACACACAGATTCAAGTTCTGAGCTGGAAACCTCAAAGAAGCGTGTTTTCATGAAAGTGCGTAGAGACAGTTTCAGCGCTCTAACGCGCTTCCTTACAGGTATGAAAGCATATTCACTCCAATTCAGGCATATTGTCACAATTCGCTCAAGTTTGTTATTTTAGCACTGAGTAACAGACAGAATGAACATTTTTGACATGCAGAACGAAAAAAAGAAAGTTTTTGAAAAAGTGCATATCTTCACTTCAGAAGCTTATATTCACTTTCAAAGGGCCATACAAGCACATTGGACCAAATGGTACCATATATTGATTGCACTGTGATTTGAAACTCTTTCCAGGCCAGAAACACAAATAGATTTGCGTTCAGAGCTTAGAACCTCAAAGAATCGTATTCTCATGAAAGTGCGCATAGCCACAGTTTCAGTGCTCTAACAGGCTTCCTTAGAGATAGAAGCATATTCACTCCAATTCAGTCATATAATCACAATTCACGCAAGTTTGTCACTTTCCCACTGAGTAACACACAGAATGAACATTTTTTACAAGCAGAACTAAAAAAAAAAAAGTTTATGAAAAAGTGCATATCTTCACTTCAGAGGCTTATATTCACTTTCAAATGGCCTTACAAGCACATTGGACCAAACGGAACCATATGTGCATTGCACTGTGATTTGAAGCTGTTTCCAGGCCAGAAACACACGTTCTGAGCTTATAACCTCAATTAAGCGTGTTTTCATGAAAGTGCGTATAGCCACAGTTTCAGCGCTCAAACGCGCTTCCTTACAGGTATGAAAGCATATTCACTCCAATTCAGGCATATTGTCAAAATTCACTCAAGTTTGTTCCTTTAGCACTGAGTCACAGACAGAATGAACCTTTTTGACATGCAGAACGAAAAAAAAGAAAGTTTTTGAAAAAGTGCATATCTTCACTTGAAGCTTAAATTCACTTTCAAATGGCCATACAAGCACATTGGACCAAACGGTACCATATATGCATTGCACTGTCATTTGAGGCTGTTTCTAGGCCAGAAAACACACACAAATTCACGTTCTGAGCTGGAAACCTCAAAGAAGCGTGTTTTCATGAAAGTGCGTAGAGACACAGTTTCAGCGCTCTAACGCGCTTCCTTACAGGTATGAAAGCATATTCACTCCAATTCAGGCATATTGTCACAATTCACTCGTTTGTTATTTTAGCACTGAGTAACAGACAGAATGAACATTTTTGACATGCAGAACGAAAAAAAAGAAAGTTTTAGAAAAAGTGCATATCTTCACTTCAGAAGCTTATATTCACTTTCAAATGGTCATACAAGCACATTGGACCAAATGGTACCATATATTCATTGCACTGTGATTTGAAACTGTTTCCAGGCCAGAAACACATATAGATTTGCGTTTTGAGCTTAGAACCTCAAAGAATCGTATTCTCATGAAAGTGCGCTTAGCCACAGTTTCAGCTCTCTAACAGGCTTCCTCACAGAGATAGAAGCATATTCACTCCAATTCAGGCATATTGTCACAATTCACTCAAGTTTGTTATTTTAGCACTGAGTAACAGACAGAATGAACATTTTTTACAAGCAGAACTAAAAAAAAAAGAAAGTTTATGAAAAAGTGCATATCTTCACTTGAAGCTTAAATTCACTTTCAAATGGCCATACAAGCACATTGGACCAAACAGTACCATATATGCATTGCACTGTCATTTGAGGCTGTTTCTAGGCCAGAAACACACACAGATTCACGTTCTGAGCTTAAAACCTCAAAGAAGCGTGTTTTCATGAAAGTGCGTATAGCAACAGTTTCAGCGCTCAAACGCGCTTCCTTACAGGTATGAAAGCATATTCACTCCAATTCAGGCATATTGTCACAATTCACTCAAGTTTGTTACTTTAGCACTGAGTCACAGACAGAATGAACCTTTTTGACATGCAGAACTAAAAAAGAAAGTTTATGAAAAAGTGCATATCTTCACTTCAGAAGCTCACATTCACTTCCAAATGGCCAAACAATCACATTGGACCAAACGGTACCATATATGCATTGCCCTGCCATTTGAAGCTGTTTCCAGGCCAGGAATCACACACAGATTCACGTTCTGAGTTTAAAACCTCAAAGAAGCGTGTTTTCATGAAAGTGAAGATAGCCACAGTTTCAGCGCTCTAACAGGCTTCCTTACAGAGATAGAAGCATATTCACTCCAATTCAGTCATGTAGACACAATTAACCGAGGTTTGTCGCTTTCTCATTGTGAGTAACACACAGAATGAACATTTTTTGACATGCAGGACTAAAAAACAGAAAGTTTTTGAAAAAGTGCATATCTTCACTTCAGAATCTTATGTTCACTTTCAAATGGCGATACAAGCACATTGGACCAAACTGAACCATATATGCATTGCACTGTGATTTTAAGCTGTTTCCAGGCCAGAAACACACCCAGATTCACGTTCTGAGCTTATAACCTCAATGAAGCGTGTTTTCATGAAAGTCCGTATAGCCACAGTTCTAGCGCTCAAACGCGCTTCATTACAGGTATGAAAGCATATTCACTCCAATTCAGGCATATTGTCACAATTCACTCAAGTTTGTTATTTTAGCACTGAGTAACAGACAGAATGAAAATTTTTGACATGCAGAACGAAAAAAAGGAAAGTTTTTGAAAAAGTGCATATCTTCACTTCAGAAGCTCATATTCACTTTCAAATGGCCATGCAAGCACATTGGACCAAACGGTACCATATATGCATTGCACTGACATTTGAAGCTGTTTCTAGGCCAGACACACACACAGATTCACGTTCTGAGCTTAAAACCTCAAAGAAGCGTGATTTCATGAAAGTGCGTATAGCAACAGTTTCAGCGCTATAACAGGCTTCCTTACAGAGATAGAAGCATATTCACTCAAATTCAGTCATGTAGACACAATTCACCAGTTTGTCGCTTTCTCATTGTGAGTAACACACAGAATGAACATTTTTGACATGCAGAACGAAAAAAAAGAAAGTTTTTGAAAAAGTGCATATCTTCACTTCAGAAGCTTATATTCACTTTCAAATGGCCATACAAGCACATTGGACCAAACGGAACCATATGTGCATTGCCCTGTGATTTGAAGCTGTTTCCAGGCCAGAAACCACACACAGATTCAAGTTCTGAGCTGGAAACCTCAAAGAAGCGTGTTTTCATGAAAGTGCGTAGAGACAGTTTCAGCGCTCTAACGCGCTTCCTTACAGGTATGAAAGCATATTCACTCCAATTCAGGCATATTGTCACAATTCGCTCAAGTTTGTTATTTTAGCACTGAGTAACAGACAGAATGAACATTTTTGACATGCAGAACGAAAAAAAGAAAGTTTTTGAAAAAGTGCATATCTTCACTTCAGAAGCTTATATTCACTTTCAAAGGGCCATACAAGCACATTGGACCAAATGGTACCATATATTGATTGCACTGTGATTTGACACTCTTTCCAGGCCAGAAACACAAATAGATTTGCGTTCAGAGCTTAGAACCTCAAAGAATCGTATTCTCATGAAAGTGCGCATAGCCACAGTTTCAGTGCTCTAACAGGCTTCCTTAGAGATAGAAGCATATTCACTCCAATTCAGTCATATAATCACAATTCACGCAAGTTTGTCACTTTCCCACTGAGTAACACACAGAATGAACATTTTTTACAAGCAGAACTAAAAAAAAAAAAAGTTTATGAAAAAGTGCATATCTTCACTTCAGAGGCTTATATTCACTTTCAAATGGCCTTACAAGCACATTGGACCAAACGGAACCATATGTGCATTGCACTGTGATTTGAAGCTGTTTCCAGGCCAGAAACACACGTTCTGAGCTTATAACCTCAATTAAGCGTGTTTTCATGAAAGTGCGTATAGCCACAGTTTCAGCGCTCAAACGCGCTTCCTTACAGGTATGAAAGCATATTCACTCCAATTCAGGCATATTGTCAAAATTCACTCAAGTTTGTTCCTTTAGCACTGAGTCACAGACAGAATGAACCTTTTTGACACGCAGAACGAAAAAAAGAAAGTTTTTGAAAAAGTGCATATCTTCACTTGAAGCTTAAATTCACTTTCAAATGGCCATACAAGCACATTGGACCAAACGGTACCATATATGCATTGCACTGTCATTTGAGGCTGTTTCTAGGCCAGAAAACACACACAAATTCACGTTCTGAGCTGGAAACCTCAAAGAAGCGTGTTTTCATGAAAGTGCGTAGAGACACAGTTTCAGCGCTCTAACGCGCTTCCTTACAGGTATGAAAGCATATTCACTCCAATTCAGGCATATTGTCACAATTCACTCAAGTTTGTTATTTTAGCACTGAGTAACAGACAGAATGAACATTTTTGACATGCAGAACGAAAAAAAAGAAAGTTTTTGAAAAAGTGCATATCTTCACTTCAGAAGCTTATATTCACTTTCAAATGGTCATACAAGCACATTGGACCAAATGGTACCATATATTCATTGCACTGTGATTTGAAGCTGTTTCCAGGCCAGAAACACATATAGATTTGCGTTTTGAGCTTAGAACGTCAAAGAATCGTATTCTCATGAAAGTGCGCTTAGCCACAGTTTCAGCGCTCTAACAGGCTTCCTCACAGAGATAGAAGCATATTCACTCCAATTCAGGCATATTGTCACAATTCACTCAAGTTTGTTATTTTAGCACTGAGTAACAGACAGAATGAACATTTTTTACAAGCAGAACTAAAAAAAAAAAGAAAGTTTATGAAAAAGTGCATATCTTCACTTGAAGCTTAAATTCACTTTCAAATGGCCATACAAGCACATTGGACCAAACAGTACCATATATGCATTGCACTGTCATTTGAGGCTGTTTCTAGGCCAGAAACACACACAGATTCACGTTCTGAGTTTAAAACCTCAAAGAAGCGTGTTTTCATGAAAGTGCGTATAGCAACAGTTTCAGCGCTCTAACAGGCTTCCTTACAGAGATAGAAGCATATTCACTCCAATTCAGTCATGTAGACACAATTAACCGAGGTTTGTCGCTTTCTCATTGTGAGTAACACACAGAATGAACATTTTTTGACATGCAGGACTAAAAAACAGAAAGTTTTTGAAAAAGTGCATATCTTCACTTCAGAAGCTTATGTTCACTTTCAAATGGCGATACAAGCACATTGGACCAAACTGAACCATATATGCATTGCACTGTGATTTTAAGCTGTTTCCAGGCCAGAAACACACCCAGATTCACGTTCTGAGCTTATAACCTCAATGAAGCGTGTTTTCATGAAAGTCCGTATAGCCACAGTTTCAGCGCTCAAACGCGCTTCATTACAGGTATGAAAGCATATTCACTCCAATTCAGGCATATTGTCACAATTCACTCAAGTTTGTTATTTTAGCACTGAGTAACAGACAGAATGAAAATTTTTGACATGCAGAACGAAAAAAAGGAAAGTTTTTGAAAAAGTGCATATCTTCACTTCAGAAGCTCATATTCACTTTCAAATGGCCATGCAAGCACATTGGACCAAACGGTACCATATATGCATTGCACTGACATTTGAAGCTGTTTCTAGGCCAGACACACACACAGATTCACGTTCTGAGCTTAAAACCTCAAAGAAGCGTGATTTCATGAAACTGCGTATAGCAACAGTTTCAGCGCTATAACAGGCTTCCTTACAGAGATAGAAGCATATTCACTCAAATTCAGTCATGTAGACACAATTCACCAGTTTGTCGCTTTCTCATTGTGAGTAACACATAGAATGAACATTTTTGACACGCAGAACGAAAAAAAAGAAAGTTTTTGAAAAAGTGCATATCTTCACTTCAGAAGCTTATATTCACTTTCAAATGGCCATACAAGCACATTGGACCAAATGGAACCATATGTGCATTGCACTGTGATTTGAAGCTGTTTCCAGGCCAGAAACCACACACAGATTCAAGTTCTGAGCTGGAAACCTCAAAGAAGCGTGTTTTCATGAAAGTGCGTAGAGACAGTTTCAGCGCTCTAACGCGCTTCCTTACAGGTATGAAAGCATATTCACTCCAATTCAGGCATATTGTCACAATTCGCTCAAGTTTGTTATTTTAGCACTGAGTAACAGACAGAATGAACATTTTTGACATGCAGAACGAAAAAAAGAAAGTTTTTGAAAAAGTGCATATCTTCACTTCAGAAGCTTATATTCACTTTCAAAGGGCCATACAAGCACATTGGACCAAATGGTACCATATATTGATTGCACTGTGATTTGAAACTCTTTCCAGGCCAGAAACACAAATAGATTTGCGTTCAGAGCTTAGAACCTCAAAGAATCGTATTCTCATGAAAGTGCGCATAGCCACAGTTTCAGTGCTTTAACAGGCTTCCTTAGAGATAGAAACATATTCACTCCAATTCTGTCATATAATCACAATTCACGCAAGTTTGTCACTTTCCCACTGAGTAACACACAGAATGAACATTTTTTACAAGCAGAACTAAAAAAAAAAAAGTTTATGAAAAAGTGCATATCTTCACTTCAGAGGCTTATATTCACTTTCAAATGGCCTTACAAGCACATTGGACCAAACGGAACCATATGTGCATTGCACTGTGATTTGAAGCTGTTTCCAGGCCAGAAACACACGTTCTGAGCTTATAACCTCAATTAAGCGTGTTTTCATGAAAGTGCGTATAGCCACAGTTTCAGCGCTCAAACGCGCTTCCTTACAGGTATGAAAGCATATTCACTCCAATTCAGGCATATTGTCAAAATTCACTCAAGTTTGTTCCTTTAGCACTGAGTCACAGACAGAATGAACCTTTTTGACATGCAGAACGAAAAAAAAGAAAGTTTTTGAAAAAGTGCATATCTTCACTTGAAGCTTAAATTCACTTTCAAATGGCCATACAAGCACATTGGACCAAACGGTACCATATATGCATTGCACTGTCATTTGAGGCTGTTTCTAGGCCAGAAAACACACACAAATTCACGTTCTGAGCTGGAAACCTCAAAGAAGCGTGTTTTCATGAAAGTGCGTAGAGACACAGTTTCAGCGCTCTAACGCGCTTCCTTACAGGTATGAAAGCATATTCACTCCAATTCAGGCATATTGTCACAATTCACTCAAGTTTGTTATTTTAGCACTGAGTAACAGACAGAATGAACATTTTTGACATGCAGAACGAAAAAAAAGAAAGTTTTTGAAAAAGTGCATATCTTCACTTCAGAAGCTTATATTCACTTTCAAATGGTCATACAAGCACATTGGACCAAATGGTACCATATATTCATTGCACTGTGATTTGAAGCTGTTTCCAGGCCAGAAACACATATAGATTTGCGTTTTGAGCTTAGAACCTCAAAGAATCGTATTCTCATGAAAGTGCGCTTAGCCACAGTTTCAGCGCTCTAACAGGCTTCCTCACAGAGATAGAAGCATATTCACTCCAATTCAGTCATATAATCACAATTCACGCAAGTTTGTTACTTTCCCACTGAGTAACACACAGAATGAACATTTTTTACAAGCAGAACTAAAAAAAAAAGAAAGTTTATGAAAAAGTGCATATCTTCACTTGAAGCTTAAATTCACTTTCAAATGGCCATACAAGCACATTGGACCAAACAGTAACATATATGCATTGCACTGTCATTTGAGGCCGTTTCTAGGCCAGAAACACACACAGATTCACGTTCTGAGCTTAAAACCTCAAAGAAGCGTGTTTTCATGAAAGTGCGTATAGCAACAGTTTCAGCGCTCAAACGCGCTTCCTTACAGGTATGAAAGCATATTCACTCCAATTCAGGCATATTGTCAGAATTCACTCAAGTTTGTTACTTTAGCACTGAGTCACAGACAGAATGAACCTTTTTGACATGCAGAACTAAAAAAGAAAGTTTATGAAAAAGTGCATATCTTCAGTTCAGAAGCTCACATTCACTTCCAAATGGCCAAACAATCACATTGGACCAAACGGTACCATATATGCATTGCCCTTCCATTTGAAGCTGTTTCCAGGCCAGGAATCACACACAGATTCACGTTCTGAGTTTAAAACCTCAAAGAAGCGTGTTTTCATGAAAGTGAAGATAGCCACAGTTTCAGCGCTCTAACAGGCTTCCTTACAGAGATAGAAGCATATTCACTCCAATTCAGTCATGTAGACACAATTAACCGAGGTTTGTCGCTTTCTCATTGTGAGTAACACACAGAATGAACATTTTTTGACATGCAGGACTAAAAAACAGAAAGTTTTTGAAAAAGTGCATATCTTCACTTCAGAAGCTTATATTCACTTTCAAATGGCCATACAAGCACATTGGACCAAACGGAACCATATGTGCATTGCACTGTGATTTGAAGCTGTTTCCAGGCCAGAAAACACACACAGATTCATGTTCTGAGCTGGAAACCTCAAAGAAGCGTGTTTTCATGAAAGTGCGTAGAGACAGTTTCAGCGCTCTAACGCGCTTCCTTACAGGTATGAAAGCATATTCACTCCAATTCAGGCATATTGTCACAATTCACTCAAGTTTGTTATTTTAGCATTGAGTAACAGACAGAATGAACATTTTTGACATGCAGAACGAAAAAAAGAAAGTTTTTGAAAAAGTGCATATCTTCACTTCAGAAGCTTATATTCACTTTCAAAGGGCCATACAAGCACATTGGACCAAATGGTACCATATATTGATTGCACTGTGATTTGAAACTCTTTCCAGGCCAGAAACACAAATAGATTTGCGTTCAGAGCTTAGAACCTCAAAGAATCGTATTCTCATGAAAGTGAGCATAGCCACTGTTTCAGCGCTATAACAGGCTTCCTTACAGAGATAGAAGCATATTCACTCAAATTCAGTCATGTAGACACAATTCACCAGTTTGTCGCTTTCTCATTGTGAGTAACACACAGAATGAACATTTTTGACATGCAGAACGAAAAAAAAGAAAGTTTTTGAAAAAGTGCATATCTTCACTTCAGAAGCTTATATTCACTTTCAAATGGCCATACAAGCACATTGGACCAAACGGAACCATATGTGCATTGCACTGTGATTTGAAGCTGTTTCCAGGCCAGAAACACAAATAGATTTGCGTTCTGAGCTTAGAACCTCAAAGAATCGTATTCTCATGAAAGTGCGCATAGCCACAGTTTCAGTGCTCTAACAGGCTTCCTTAGAGATAGAAGCATATTCACTCCAATTCAGTCATATAATCACAATTCACGCAAGTTTGTCACTTTCCCACTGAGTAACACACAGAATGAACATTTTTTACAAGCAGAACTAAAAAAAAAAAAGTTTATGAAAAAGTGCATATCTTCACTTCAGAGGCTTATATTCACTTTCAAATGGCCTTACAAGCACATTGGACCAAACGGAACCATATGTGCATTGCACTGTGATTTGAAGCTGTTTCCAGGCCAGAAACACACGTTCTGAGCTTATAACCTCAATTAAGCGTGTTTTCATGAAAGTGCGTATAGCCACAGTTTCAGCGCTCAAACGCGCTTCCTTACAGGTATGAAAGCATATTCACTCCAATTCAGGCATATTGTCAAAATTCACTCAAGTTTGTTCCTTTAGCACTGAGTCACAGACAGAATGAACCTTTTTGACATGCAGAACGAAAAAAAAGAAAGTTTTTGAAAAAGTGCATATCTTCACTTGAAGCTTAAATTCACTTTCAAATGGCCATACAAGCACATTGGACCAAACGGTACCATATATGCATTGCACTGTCATTTGAGGCTGTTTCTAGGCCAGAAAACACACACAAATTCACGTTCTGAGCTGGAAACCTCAAAGAAGCGTGTTTTCATGAAAGTGCGTAGAGACACAGTTTCAGCGCTCAAACGCGCTTCCTTACAGGTATGAAAGCATATTCACTCCAATTCAGGCATATTGTCACAATTCACTCGTTTGTTATTTTAGCACTGAGTAACAGACAGAATGAACATTTTTGACATGCAGAACGAAAAAAAAGAAAGTTTTTGAAAAAGTGCATATCTTCACTTCAGAAGCTTATATTCACTTTCAAATGGTCATACAAGCACATTGGACCAAATGGTACCATATATTCATTGCACTGTGATTTGAAGCTGTTTCCAGGCCAGAAACACATATAGATTTGCGTTTTGAGCTTAGAACCTCAAAGAATCGTATTCTCATGAAAGTGCGCTTAGCCACAGTTTCAGCTCTCTAACAGGCTTCCTCACAGAGATAGAAGCATATTCACTCCAATTCAGGCATATTGTCACAATTCACTCAAGTTTGTTATTTTAGCACTGAGTAACAGACAGAATGAACATTTTTTACAAGCAGAACTAAAAAAAAAAGAAAACTTATGAAAAAGTGCATATCTTCACTTGAAGCTTAAATTCACTTTCAAATGGCCATACAAGCACATTGGACCAAACAGTACCATATATGCATTGCACTGTCATTTGAGGCTGTTTCTAGGCCAGAAACACACACAGATTCACGTTCTGAGCTTAAAACCTCAAAGAAGCGTGTTTTCATGAAAGTGCGTATAGCAACAGTTTCAGCGCTCAAACGCGCTTCCTTACAGGTATGAAAGCATATTCACTCCAATTCAGGCATATTGTCACAATTCACTCAAGTTTGTTACTTTAGCACTGAGTCACAGACAGAATGAACCTTTTTGACATGCAGAACTAAAAAAGAAAGTTTATGAAAAAGTGCATATCTTCACTTCAGAAGCTCACATTCACTTCCAAATGGCCAAACAATCACATTGGACCAAACGGTACCATATATGCATTGCCCTGCCATTTGAAGCTGTTTCCAGGCCAGGAATCACACACAGATTCACGTTCTGAGTTTAAAACCTCAAAGAAGCGTGTTTTCATGAAAGTGAAGATAGCCACAGTTTCAGCGCTCTAACAGGCTTCCTTACAGAGATAGAAGCATATTCACTCCAATTCAGTCATGTAGACACAATTAACCGAGGTTTGTCGCTTTCTCATTGTGAGTAACACACAGAATGAACATTTTTTGACATGCAGGACTAAAAAACAGAAAGTTTTTGAAAAAGTGCATATCTTCACTTCAGAATCTTATGTTCACTTTCAAATGGCGATACAAGCACATTGGACCAAACTGAACCATATATGCATTGCACTGTGATTTTAAGCTGTTTCCAGGCCAGAAACACACCCAGATTCACGTTCTGAGCTTATAACCTCAAAGAAGCGTGTTTTCATGAAAGTCCGTATAGCCACAGTTTCAGCGCTCAAACGCGCTTCATTACAGGTATGAAAGCATATTCACTCCAATTCAGGCATATTGTCACAATTCACTCAAGTTTGTTATTTTAGCACTGAGTAACAGACAGAATGAAAATTTTTGACATGCAGAACGAAAAAAAGGAAAGTTTTTGAAAAAGTGCATATCTTCACTTCAGAAGCTCATATTCACTTTCAAATGGCCATGCAAGCACATTGGACCAAACGGTACCATATATGCATTGCACTGACATTTGAAGCTGTTTCTAGGCCAGACACACACACAGATTCACGTTCTGAGCTTAAAACCTCAAAGAAGCGTGATTTCATGAAAGTGCGTATAGCAACAGTTTCAGCGCTATAACAGGCTTCCTTACAGAGATAGAAGCATATTCACTCAAATTCAGTCATGTAGTCACAATTCACCAGTTTGTCGCTTTCTCATTGTGAGTAACACACAGAATGAACATTTTTGACATGCAGAACGAAAAAAAAGAAAGTTTTTGAAAAAGTGCATATCTTCACTTCAGAAGCTTATATTCACTTTCAAATGGCCATACAAGCACATTGGACCAAACGGAACCATATGTGCATTGCACTGTGATTTGAAGCTGTTTCCAGGCCAGAAACCACACACAGATTCAAGTTCTGAGCTGGAAACCTCAAAGAAGCGTGTTTTCATGAAAGTGCGTAGAGACAGTTTCAGCGCTCAAACGCGCTTCATTACAGGTATGAAAGCATATTCACTCCAATTCAGGCATATTGTCACAATTCACTCAAGTTTGTTATTTTAGCACTGAGTAACAGACAGAATGAAAATTTTTGACATGCAGAACGATAAAAAGGAAAGTTTTTGAAAAAGTGCATATCTTCACTTCAGAAGCTCATATTCACTTTCAAATGGCCATGCAAGCACATTGGACCAAACGGTACCATATATGCATTGCACTGACATTTGAAGCTGTTTCTAGGCCAGACACACACACAGATTCACGTTCTGAGCTTAAAACCTCAAAGAAGCGTGATTTCATGTAAGTGCGTATAGCAACAGTTTCAGCGCTATAACAGGCTTCCTTACAGAGATAGAAGCATATTCACTCAAATTCAGTCATGTAGACACAATTCACCAGTTTGTCGCTTTCTCATTGTGAGTAACACACAGAATGAACATTTTTGACATGCAGAACGAAAAAAAAGAAAGTTTTTGAAAAAGTGCATATCTTCACTTCAGAAGCTTATATTCACTTTCAAATGGCCATACAAGCACATTGGACCAAACGGAACCATATGTGCATTGCACTGTGATTTGAAGCTGTTTCCAGGCCAGAAACCACACACAGATTCAAGTTCTGAGCTGGAAACCTCAAAGAAGCGTGTTTTCATGAAAGTGCGTAGAGACAGTTTCAGCGCTCTAACGCGCTTCCTTACAGGTATGAAAGCATATTCACTCCAATTCAGGCATATTGTCACAATTCGCTCAAGTTTGTTATTTTAGCACTGAGTAACAGACAGAATGAACATTTTTGACATGCAGAACGAAAAAAAGAAAGTTTTTGAAAAAGTGCATATCTTCACTTCAGAAGCTTATATTCACTTTCAAAGGGCCATACAAGCACATTGGACCAAATGGTACCATATATTGATTGCACTGTGATTTGAAACTCTTTCCAGGCCAGAAACACAAATAGATTTGCGTTCAGAGCTTAGAACCTTAAAGAATCGTATTCTCATGAAAGTGCGCATAGCCACAGTTTCAGTGCTCTAACAGGCTTCCTTAGAGATAGAAGCATATTCACTCCAATTCAGTCATATAATCACAATTCACGCAAGTTTGTCACTTTCCCACTGAGTAACACACAGAATGAACATTTTTTACAAGCAGAACTAAAAAAAAAAAAGTTTATGAAAAAGTGCATATCTTCACTTCAGAGGCTTATATTCACTTTCAAATGGCCTTACAAGCACATTGGACCAAACGGAACCATATGTGCATTGCACTGTGATTTGAAGCTGTTTCCAGGCCAGAAACACACGTTCTGAGCTTATAACCTCAATTAAGCGTGTTTTCATGAAAGTGCGTATAGCCACAGTTTCAGCGCTCAAACGCGCTTCCTTACAGGTATGAAAGCATATTCACTCCAATTCAGGCATATTGTCACAATTCACTCGTTTGTTATTTTAGCACTGAGTAACAGACAGAATGAACATTTTTGACATGCAGAACGAAAAAAAAGAAAGTTTTTGAAAAAGTGCATATCTTCACTTCAGAAGCTTATATTCACTTTCAAATGGTCATACAAGCACATTGGACCAAATGGTACCATATATTCATTGCACTGTGATTTGAAGCTGTTTCCAGGCCAGAAACACATATAGATTTGCGTTTTGAGCTTAGAACCTCAAAGAATCGTATTCTCATGAAAGTGCGCTTAGCCACAGTTTCAGCTCTCTAACAGGCTTCCTCACAGAGATAGAAGCATATTCACTCCAATTCAGGCATATTGTCACAATTCACTCAAGTTTGTTATTTTAGCACTGAGTAACAGACAGAATGAACATTTTTTACAAGCAGAACTAAAAAAAAAAGAAAGTTTATGAAAAAGTGCATATCTTCACTTGAAGCTTAAATTCACTTTCAAATGGCCATACAAGCACATTGGACCAAACAGTACCATATATGCATTGCACTGTCATTTGAGGCTGTTTCTAGGCCAGAAACACACCCAGATTCACGTTCTGAGCTTATAACCTCAATGAAGCGTGTTTTCATGAAAGTCCGTATAGCCACAGTTTCAGCGCTCAAACGCGCTTCATTACAGGTATGAAAGCATATTCACTCCAATTCAGGCATATTGTCACAATTCACTCAAGTTTGTTATTTTAGCACTGAGTAACAGACAGAATGAAAATTTTTGACATGCAGAACGAAAAAAAGGAAAGTTTTTGAAAAAGTGCATATCTTCACTTCAGAAGCTCATATTCACTTTCAAATGGCCATGCAAGCACATTGGACCAAACGGTACCATATATGCATTGCACTGACATTTGAAGCTGTTTCTAGGCCAGACACACACACAGATTCACGTTCTGAGCTTAAAACCTCAAAGAAGCGTGATTTCATGAAAGTGCGTATAGCAACAGTTTCAGCGCTATAACAGGCTTCCTTAAAGAGATAGAAGCATATTCACTCAAATTCAGTCATGTAGACACAATTCACCAGTTTGTCGCTTTCTCATTGTGAGTAACACACAGAATGAACATTTTTGACATGCAGAACGAAAAAAAAGAAAGTTTTTGAAAAAGTGCATATCTTCACTTCAGAAGCTTATATTCACTTTCAAATGGCCATACAAGCACATTGGACCAAACGGAACCATATGTGCATTGCACTGTGATTTGAAGCTGTTTCCAGGCCAGAAACCACACACAGATTCAAGTTCTGAGCTGGAAACCTCAAAGAAGCGTGTTTTCATGAAAGTGCGTAGAGACAGTTTCAGCGCTCTAACGCGCTTCCTTACAGGTATGAAAGCATATTCACTCCAATTCAGGCATATTGTCACAATTCGCTCAAGTTTGTTATTTTAGCACTGAGTAACAGACAGAATGAACATTTTTGACATGCAGAACGAAAAAAAGAAAGTTTTTGAAAAAGTGCATATCTTCACTTCAGAAGCTTATATTCACTTTCAAAGGGCCATACAAGCACATTGGACCAAATGGTACCATATATTGATTGCACTGTGATTTGACACTCTTTCCAGGCCAGAAACACAAATAGATTTGCGTTCAGAGCTTAGAACCTCAAAGAATCGTATTCTCATGAAAGTGCGCATAGCCACAGTTTCAGTGCTCTAACAGGCTTCCTTCGAGATAGAAGCATATTCACTCCAATTCAGTCATATAATCACAATTCACGCAAGTTTGTCACTTTCCCACTGAGTAACACACAGAATGAACATTTTTTACAAGCAGAACTAAAAAAAAAAAAAGTTTATGAAAAAGTGCATATCTTCACTTCAGAGGCTTATATTCACTTTCAAATGGCCTTACAAGCACATTGGACCAAACGGAACCATATGTGCTTTGCACTGTGATTTGAAGCTGTTTCCAGGCCAGAAACACACGTTCTGAGCTTATAACCTCAATTAAGCGTGTTTTCATGAAAGTGCGTATAGCCACAGTTTCAGCGCTCAAACGCGCTTCCTTACAGGTATGAAAGCATATTCACTCCAATTCAGGCATATTGTCAAAATTCACTCAAGTTTGTTCCTTTAGCACTGAGTCACAGACAGAATGAACCTTTTTGACACGCAGAACGAAAAAAAGAAAGTTTTTGAAAAAGTGCATATCTTCACTTGAAGCTTAAATTCACTTTCAAATGGCCATACAAGCACATTGGACCAAACGGTACCATATATGCATTGCACTGTCATTTGAGGCTGTTTCTAGGCCAGAAAACACACACAAATTCACGTTCTGAGCTGGAAACCTCAAAGAAGCGTGTTTTCATGAAAGTGCGTAGAGACACAGTTTCAGCGCTCTAACGCGCTTCCTTACAGGTATGAAAGCATATTCACTCCAATTCAGGCATATTGTCACAATTCACTCAAGTTTGTTATTTTAGCACTGAGTAACAGACAGAATGAACATTTTTGACATGCAGAACGAAAAAAAAGAAAGTTTTTGAAAAAGTGCATATCTTCACTTCAGAAGCTTATATTCACTTTCAAATGGTCATACAAGCACATTGGACCAAATGGTACCATATATTCATTGCACTGTGATTTGAAGCTGTTTCCAGGCCAGAAACACATATAGATTTGTGTTTTGAGCTTAGAACCTCAAAGAATCGTATTCTCATGAAAGTGCGCTTAGCCACAGATTCAGCGCTCTAACAGGCTTCCTCACAGAGATAGAAGCATATTCACTCCAATTCAGGCATATTGTCACAATTCACTCAAGTTTGTTATTTTAGCACTGAGTAACAGACAGAATGAACATTTTTTACAAGCAGAACTAAAAAAAAAAGAAAGTTTATGAAAAAGTGCATATCTTCACTTGAAGCTTAAATTCACTTTCAAATGGCCATACAAGCACATTGGACCAAACAGTACCATATATGCATTGCACTGTCATTTGAGGCTGTTTCTAGGCCAGAAACACACACAGATTCACGTTCTGAGTTTAAAACCTCAAAGAAGCGTGTTTTCATGAAAGTGCGTATAGCAACAGTTTCAGCGCTCTAACAGGCTTCCTTACAGAGATAGAAGCATATTCACTCCAATTCAGTCATGTAGACACAATTAACCGAGGTTTGTCGCTTTCTCATTGTGAGTAACACACAGAATGAACATTTTTTGACATGCAGGACTAAAAAACAGAAAGTTTTTGAAAAAGTGCATATCTTCACTTCAGAATCTTATGTTCACTTTCAAATGGCGATACAAGCACATTGGACCAAACTGAACCATATATGCATTGCACTGTGATTTTAAGCTGTTTCCAGGCCAGAAACACACCCAGATTCACGTTCTGAGCTTATAACCTCAATGAAGCGTGTTTTCATGAAAGTCCGTATAGCCACAGTTTCAGCGCTCAAACGCGCTTCATTACAGGTATGAAAGCATATTCACTCCAATTCAGGCATATTGTCACAATTCACTCAAGTTTGTTATTTTAGCACTGATTAACAGACAGAATGAAAATTTTTGACATGCAGAACGAAAAAAAGGAAAGTTTTTGAAAAAGTGCATATCTTCACTTCAGAAGCTCATATTCACTTTCAAATGGCCATGCAAGCACATTGGACCAAACGGTACCATATATGCATTGCACTGACATTTGAAGCTGTTTCTAGGCCAGACACATACACAGATTCACGTTCTGAGCTTAAAACCTCAAAGAAGCGTGATTTCATGAAAGTGCGTATAGCAACAGTTTCAGCGCTATAACAGGCTTCCTTACAGAGATAGAAGCATATTCACTCAAATTCAGTCATGTAGACACAATTCACCAGTTTGTCGCTTTCTCATTGTGAGTAACACACAGAATGAACATTTTTGACATGCAGAACGAAAAAAAAGAAAGTTTTTGAAAAAGTGCATATCTTCACTTCAGAAGCTTATATTCACTTTCAAATGGCCATACAAGCACATTGGACCAAACGGAACCATATGTGCATTGCACTGTGATTTGAAGCTGTTTCCAGGCCAGAAACCACACACAGATTCAAGTTCTGAGCTGGAAACCTCAAAGAAGCGTGTTTTCATGAAAGTGCGTAGAGACAGTTTCAGCGCTCTAACGCGCTTCCTTACAGGTATGAAAGCATATTCACTCCAATTCAGGCATATTGTCACAATTCGCTCAAGTTTGTTATTTTAGCACTGAGTAACAGACAGAATGAACATTTTTGACATGCAGAACGAAAAAAAGAAAGTTTTTGAAAAAGTGCATATCTTCACTTCAGAAGCTTATATTCACTTTCAAAGGGCCATACAAGCACATTGGACCAAATGGTACCATATATTGATTGCACTGTGATTTGAAACTCTTTCCAGGCCAGAAACACAAATAGATTTGCGTTCAGAGCTTAGAACCTTAAAGAATCGTATTCTCATGAAAGTGCGCATAGCCACAGTTTCAGTGCTCTAACAGGCTTCCTTAGAGATAGAAGCATATTCACTCCAATTCAGTCATATAATCACAATTCACGCAAGTTTGTCACTTTCCCACTGAGTAACACACAGAATGAACATTTTTTACAAGCAGAACTTAAAAAAAAAAAGTTTATGAAAAAGTGCATATCTTCACTTCAGAGGCTTAAATTCACTTTCAAATGGCCTTACAAGCACATTGGACCAAACGGAACCATATGTGCATTGCACTGTGATTTGAAGCTGTTTCCAGGCCAGAAACACACGTTCTGAGCTTATAACCTCAATTAAGCGTGTTTTCATGAAAGTGCGTATAGCCACAGTTTCAGCGCTCAAACGCGCTTCCTTACAGGTATGAAAGCATATTCACTCCAATTCAGGCATATTGTCACAATTCACTCGTTTGTTATTTTAGCACTGAGTAACAGACAGAATGAACATTTTTGACATGCAGAACGAAAAAAAAGAAAGTTTTTGAAAAAGTGCATATCTTCACTTCAGAAGCTTATATTCACTTTCAAATGGTCATACAAGCACATTGGACCAAATGGTACCATATATTCATTGCACTGTGATTTGAAGCTGTTTCCAGGCCAGAAACACATATAGATTTGCGTTTTGAGCTTAGAACCTCAAAGAATCGTATTCTCATGAAAGTGCGCTTAGCCACAGTTTCAGCTCTCTAACAGGCTTCCTCACAGAGATAGAAGCATATTCACTCCAATTCAGGCATATTGTCACAATTCACTCAAGTTTGTTATTTTAGCACTGAGTAACAGACAGAATGAACATTTTTTACAAGCAGAACTAAAAAAAAAAGAAAGTTTATGAAAAAGTGCATATCTTCACTTGAAGCTTAAATTCACTTTCAAATGGCCATACAAGCACATTGGACCAAACAGTACCATATATGCATTGCACTGTCATTTGAGGCTGTTTCTAGGCCAGAAACACACACAGATTCACGTTCTGAGCTTAAAACCTCAAAGAAGCGTGTTTTCATGAAAGTGCGTATAGCAACAGTTTCAGCGCTCAAACGCGCTTCCTTACAGGTATGAAAGCATATTCACTCCAATTCAGGCATATTGTCACAATTCACTCAAGTTTGTTACTTTAGCACTGAGTCACAGACAGAATGAACCTTTTTGACATGCAGAACTAAAAAAGAAAGTTTATGAAAAAGTGCATATCTTCACTTCAGAAGCTCACATTCACTTCCAAATGTCCAAACAATCACATTGGACCAAACGGTACCATATATGCATTGCCCTGCCATTTGAAGCTGTTTCCAGGCCAGGAATCACACACAGATTCACGTTCTGAGTTTAAAACCTCAAAGAAGCGTGTTTTCATGAAAGTGAAGATAGCCACAGTTTCAGCGCTCTAACAGGCTTCCTTACAGAGATAGAAGCATATTCACTCCAATTCAGTCATGTAGACACAATTAACCGAGGTTTGTCGCTTTCTCATTGTGAGTAACACACAGAATGAACATTTTTTGACATGCAGGACTAAAAAACAGAAAGTTTTTGAAAAAGTGCATATCTTCACTTCAGAATCTTATGTTCACTTTCAAATGGCGATACAAGCACATTGGACCAAACTGAACCATATATGCATTGCACTGTGATTTTAAGCTGTTTCCAGGCCAGAAACACACCCAGATTCACGTTCTGAGCTTATAACCTCAATGAAGCGTGTTTTCATGAAAGTCCGTATAGCCACAGTTTCAGCGCTCAAACGCGCTTCATTACAGGTATGAAAGCATATTCACTCCAATTCAGGCATATTGTCACAATTCACTCAAGTTTGTTATTTTAGCACTGAGTAACAGACAGAATGAAAATTTTTGACATGCAGAACGAAAAAAAGGAAAGTTTTTGAAAAAGTGCATATCTTCACTTCAGAAGCTCATATTCACTTTCAAATGGCCATGCAAGCACATTGGACCAAACGGTACCATATATGCATTGCACTGACATTTGAAGCTGTTTCTAGGCCAGACACACACACAGATTCACGTTCTGAGCTTAAAACCTCAAAGAAGCGTGATTTCATGAAAGTGCGTATAGCAACAGTTTCAGCGCTATAACAGGCTTCCTTACAGAGATAGAAGCATATTCACTCAAATTCAGTCATGTAGACACAATTCACCAGTTTGTCGCTTTCTCATTGTGAGTAACACACAGAATGAACATTTTTGACATGCAGAACGAAAAAAAAGAAAGTTTTTGAAAAAGTGCATATCTTCACTTCAGAAGCTTATATTCACTTTCAAATGGCCATACAAGCACATTGGACCAAACGGAACCATATGTGCATTGCACTGTGATTTGAAGCTGTTTCCAGGCCAGAAACCACACACAGATTCAAGTTCTGAGCTGGAAACCTCAAAGAAGCGTGTTTTCATGAAAGTGCGTAGAGACAGTTTCAGCGCTCTAACGCGCTTCCTTACAGGTATGAAAGCATATTCACTCCAATTCAGGCATATTGTCACAATTCGCTCAAGTTTGTTATTTTAGCACTGAGTAACAGACAGAATGAACATTTTTGACATGCAGAACGAAAAAAAGAAAGTTTTTGAAAAAGTGCATATCTTCACTTCAGAAGCTTATATTCACTTTCAAAGGGCCATACAAGCACATTGGACCAAATGGTACCATATATTGATTGCACTGTGATTTGACACTCTTTCCAGGCCAGAAACACAAATAGATTTGCGTTCAGAGCTTAGAACCTCAAAGAATCGTATTCTCATGAAAGTGCGCATAGCCACAGTTTCAGTGCTCTAACAGGCTTCCTTCGAGATAGAAGCATATTCACTCCAATTCAGTCATATAATCACAATTCACGCAAGTTTGTCACTTTCCCACTGAGTAACACACAGAATGAACATTTTTTACAAGCAGAACTAAAAAAAAAAAAAGTTTATGAAAAAGTGCATATCTTCACTTCAGAGGCTTATATTCACTTTCAAATGGCCTTACAAGCACATTGGACCAAACGGAACCATATGTGCTTTGCACTGTGATTTGAAGCTGTTTCCAGGCCAGAAACACACGTTCTGAGCTTATAACCTCAATTAAGCGTGTTTTCATGAAAGTGCGTATAGCCACAGTTTCAGCGCTCAAACGCGCTTCCTTACAGGTATGAAAGCATATTCACTCCAATTCAGGCATATTGTCAAAATTCACTCAAGTTTGTTCCTTTAGCACTGAGTCACAGACAGAATGAACCTTTTTGACACGCAGAACGAAAAAAAGAAAGTTTTTGAAAAAGTGCATATCTTCACTTGAAGCTTAAATTCACTTTCAAATGGCCATACAAGCACATTGGACCAAACGGTACCATATATGCATTGCACTGTCATTTGAGGCTGTTTCTAGGCCAGAAAACACACACAAATTCACGTTCTGAGCTGGAAACCTCAAAGAAGCGTGTTTTCATGAAAGTGCGTAGAGACACAGTTTCAGCGCTCTAACGCGCTTCCTTACAGGTATGAAAGCATATTCACTCCAATTCAGGCATATTGTCACAATTCACTCAAGTTTGTTATTTTAGCACTGAGTAACAGACAGAATGAACATTTTTGACATGCAGAACGAAAAAAAAGAAAGTTTTTGAAAAAGTGCATATCTTCACTTCAGAAGCTTATATTCACTTTCAAATGGTCATACAAGCACATTGGACCAAATGGTACCATATATTCATTGCACTGTGATTTGAAGCTGTTTCCAGGCCAGAAACACATATAGATTTGCGTTTTGAGCTTAGAACCTCAAAGAATCGTATTCTCATGAAAGTGCGCTTAGCCACAGATTCAGCGCTCTAACAGGCTTCCTCACAGAGATAGAAGCATATTCACTCCAATTCAGGCATATTGTCACAATTCACTCAAGTTTGTTATTTTAGCACTGAGTAACAGACAGAATGAACATTTTTTACAAGCAGAACTAAAAAAAAAAGAAAGTTTATGAAAAAGTGCATATCTTCACTTGAAGCTTAAATTCACTTTCAAATGGCCATACAAGCACATTGGACCAAACAGTACCATATATGCATTGCACTGTCATTTGAGGCTGTTTCTAGGCCAGAAACACACACAGATTCACGTTCTGAGTTTAAAACCTCAAAGAAGCGTGTTTTCATGAAAGTGCGTATAGCAACAGTTTCAGCGCTCTAACAGGCTTCCTTACAGAGATAGAAGCATATTCACTCCAATTCAGTCATGTAGACACAATTAACCGAGGTTTGTCGCTTTCTCATTGTGAGTAACACACAGAATGAACATTTTTTGACATGCAGGACTAAAAAACAGAAAGTTTTTGAAAAAGTGCATATCTTCACTTCAGAATCTTATGTTCACTTTCAAATGGCGATACAAGCACATTGGACCAAACTGAACCATATATGCATTGCACTGTGATTTTAAGCTGTTTCCAGGCCAGAAACACACCCAGATTCACGTTCTGAGCTTATAACCTCAATGAAGCGTGTTTTCATGAAAGTCCGTATAGCCACAGTTTCAGCGCTCAAACGCGCTTCATTACAGGTATGAAAGCATATTCACTCCAATTCAGGCATATTGTCACAATTCACTCAAGTTTGTTATTTTAGCACTGATTAACAGACAGAATGAAAATTTTTGACATGCAGAACGAAAAAAAGGAAAGTTTTTGAAAAAGTGCATATCTTCACTTCAGAAGCTCATATTCACTTTCAAATGGCCATGCAAGCACATTGGACCAAACGGTACCATATATGCATTGCACTGACATTTGAAGCTGTTTCTAGGCCAGACACATACACAGATTCACGTTCTGAGCTTAAAACCTCAAAGAAGCGTGATTTCATGAAAGTGCGTATAGCAACAGTTTCAGCGCTATAACAGGCTTCCTTACAGAGATAGAAGCATATTCACTCAAATTCAGTCATGTAGACACAATTCACCAGTTTGTCGCTTTCTCATTGTGAGTAACACACAGAATGAACATTTTTGACATGCAGAACGAAAAAAAAGAAAGTTTTTGAAAAAGTGCATATCTTCACTTCAGAAGCTTATATTCACTTTCAAATGGCCATACAAGCACATTGGACCAAACGGAACCATATGTGCATTGCACTGTGATTTGAAGCTGTTTCCAGGCCAGAAACCACACACAGATTCAAGTTCTGAGCTGGAAACCTCAAAGAAGCGTGTTTTCATGAAAGTGCGTAGAGACAGTTTCAGCGCTCTAACGCGCTTCCTTACAGGTATGAAAGCATATTCACTCCAATTCAGGCATATTGTCACAATTCGCTCAAGTTTGTTATTTTAGCACTGAGTAACAGACAGAATGAACATTTTTGACATGCAGAACGAAAAAAAGAAAGTTTTTGAAAAAGTGCATATCTTCACTTCAGAAGCTTATATTCACTTTCAAAGGGCCATACAAGCACATTGGACCAAATGGTACCATATATTGATTGCACTGTGATTTGACACTCTTTCCAGGCCAGAAACACAAATAGATTTGCGTTCAGAGCTTAGAACCTCAAAGAATCGTATTCTCATGAAAGTGCGCATAGCCACAGTTTCAGTGCTCTAACAGGCTTCCTTCGAGATAGAAGCATATTCACTCCAATTCAGTCATATAATCACAATTCACGCAAGTTTGTCACTTTCCCACTGAGTAACACACAGAATGAACATTTTTTACAAGCAGAACTAAAAAAAAAAAAAGTTTATGAAAAAGTGCATATCTTCACTTCAGAGGCTTATATTCACTTTCAAATGGCCTTACAAGCACATTGGACCAAACGGAACCATATGTGCTTTGCACTGTGATTTGAAGCTGTTTCCAGGCCAGAAACACACGTTCTGAGCTTATAACCTCAATTAAGCGTGTTTTCATGAAAGTGCGTATAGCCACAGTTTCAGCGCTCAAACGCGCTTCCTTACAGGTATGAAAGCATATTCACTCCAATTCAGGCATATTGTCAAAATTCACTCAAGTTTGTTCCTTTAGCACTGAGTCACAGACAGAATGAACCTTTTTGACACGCAGAACGAAAAAAAGAAAGTTTTTGAAAAAGTGCATATCTTCACTTGAAGCTTAAATTCACTTTCAAATGGCCATACAAGCACATTGGACCAAACGGTACCATATATGCATTGCACTGTCATTTGAGGCTGTTTCTAGGCCAGAAAACACACACAAATTCACGTTCTGAGCTGGAAACCTCAAAGAAGCGTGTTTTCATGAAAGTGCGTAGAGACACAGTTTCAGCGCTCTAACGCGCTTCCTTACAGGTATGAAAGCATATTCACTCCAATTCAGGCATATTGTCACAATTCACTCAAGTTTGTTATTTTAGCACTGAGTAACAGACAGAATGAACATTTTTGACATGCAGAACGAAAAAAAAGAAAGTTTTTGAAAAAGTGCATATCTTCACTTCAGAAGCTTATATTCACTTTCAAATGGTCATACAAGCACATTGGACCAAATGGTACCATATATTCATTGCACTGTGATTTGAAGCTGTTTCCAGGCCAGAAACACATATAGATTTGCGTTTTGAGCTTAGAACCTCAAAGAATCGTATTCTCATGAAAGTGCGCTTAGCCACAGATTCAGCGCTCTAACAGGCTTCCTCACAGAGATAGAAGCATATTCACTCCAATTCAGGCATATTGTCACAATTCACTCAAGTTTGTTATTTTAGCACTGAGTAACAGACAGAATGAACATTTTTTACAAGCAGAACTAAAAAAAAAAGAAAGTTTATGAAAAAGTGCATATCTTCACTTGAAGCTTAAATTCACTTTCAAATGGCCATACAAGCACATTGGACCAAACAGTACCATATATGCATTGCACTGTCATTTGAGGCTGTTTCTGGGCCAGAAACACACACAGATTCACGTTCTGAGTTTAAAACCTCAAAGAAGCGTGTTTTCATGAAAGTGCGTATAGCAACAGTTTCAGCGCTCTAACAGGCTTCCTTACAGAGATAGAAGCATATTCACTCCAATTCAGTCATGTAGACACAATTAACCGAGGTTTGTCGCTTTCTCATTGTGAGTAACACACAGAATGAACATTTTTTGACATGCAGGACTAAAAAACAGAAAGTTTTTGAAAAAGTGCATATCTTCACTTCAGAATCTTATGTTCACTTTCAAATGGCGATACAAGCACATTGGACCAAACTGAACCATATATGCATTGCACTGTGATATAAGCTGTTTCCAGGCCAGAAACACACCCAGATTCACGTTCTGAGCATATAACCTCAATGAAGCGTGTTTTCATGAAAGTCCGTATAGCCACAGTTTCAGCGCTCAAACGCGCTTCATTACAGGTATGAAAGCATATTCACTCCAATTCAGGCATATTGTCACAATTCACTCAAGTTTGTTATTTTAGCACTGATTAACAGACAGAATGAAAATTTTTGACATGCAGAACGAAAAAAAGGAAAGTTTTTGAAAAAGTGCATATCTTCACTTCAGAAGCTCATATTCACTTTCAAATGGCCATGCAAGCACATTGGACCAAACGGTACCATATATGCATTGCACTGACATTTGAAGCTGTTTCTAGGCCAGACACATACACAGATTCACGTTCTGAGCTTAAAACCTCAAAGAAGCGTGATTTCATGAAAGTGCGTATAGCAACAGTTTCAGCGCTATAACAGGCTTCCTTACAGAGATAGAAGCATATTCACTCAAATTCAGTCATGTAGACACAATTCACCAGTTTGTCGCTTTCTCATTGTGAGTAACACACAGAATGAACATTTTTGACATGCAGAACGAAAAAAAAGAAAGTTTTTGAAAAAGTGCATATCTTCACTTCAGAAGCTTATATTCACTTTCAAATGGCCATACAAGCACATTGGACCAAACGGAACCATATGTGCATTGCACTGTGATTTGAAGCTGTTTCCAGGCCAGAAACCACACACAGATTCAAGTTCTGAGCTGGAAACCTCAAAGAAGCGTGTTTTCATGAAAGTGCGTAGAGACAGTTTCAGCGCTCTAACGCGCTTCCTTACAGGTATGAAAGCATATTCACTCCAATTCAGGCATATTGTCACAATTCGCTCAAGTTTGTTATTTTAGCACTGAGTAACAGACAGAATGAACATTTTTGACATGCAGAACGAAAAAAAGAAAGTTTTTGAAAAAGTGCATATCTTCACTTCAGAAGCTTATATTCACTTTCAAAGGGCCATACAAGCACATTGGACCAAATGGTACCATATATTGATTGCACTGTGATTTGAAACTCTTTCCAGGCCAGAAACACAAATAGATTTGCGTTCAGAGCTTAGAACCTCAAAGAATCGTATTCTCATGAAAGTGCGCATAGCCACAGTTTCAGTGCTTTAACAGGCTTCCTTAGAGATAGAAACATATTCACTCCAATTCAGTCATATAATCACAATTCACGCAAGTTTGTCACTTTCCCACTGAGTAACACACAGAATGAACATTTTTTACAAGCAGAACTAAAAAAAAAAAAGTTTATGAAAAAGTGCATATCTTCACTTCAGAGGCTTATATTCACTTTCAAATGGCCTTACAAGCACATTGGACCAAACGGAACCATATGTGCATTGCACTGTGATTTGAAGCTGTTTCCAGGCCAGAAACACACGTTCTGAGCTTATAACCTCAATTAAGCGTGTTTTCATGAAAGTGCGTATAGCCACAGTTTCAGCGCTCAAACGCGCTTCCTTACAGGTATGAAAGCATATTCACTCCAATTCAGGCATATTGTCAAAATTCACTCAAGTTTGTTCCTTTAGCACTGAGTCACAGACAGAATGAACCTTTTTGACATGCAGAACGAAAAAAAAGAAAGTTTTTGAAAAAGTGCATATCTTCACTTGAAGCTTAAATTCACTTTCAAATGGCCATACAAGCACATTGGACCAAACGGTACCATATATGCATTGCACTGTCATTTGAGGCTGTTTCTAGGCCAGAAAACACACACAAATTCACGTTCTGAGCTGGAAACCTCAAAGAAGCGTGTTTTCATGAAAGTGCGTAGAGACAGAGTTTCAGCGCTCTAACGCGCTTCCTTACAGGTATGAAAGCATATTCACTCCAATTCAGGCATATTGTCACAATTCACTCAAGTTTGTTATTTTAGCACTGAGTAACAGACAGAATGAACATTTTTTACAAGCAGAACTAAAAAAAAAGAAAGTTTATGAAAAAGTGCATATCTTCACTTGAAGCTTAAATTCACTTTCAAATGGCCATACAAGCACATTGGACCAAACAGTACCATATATGCATTGCACTGTCATTTGAGGCTGTTTCTAGGCCAGAAACACACACAGATTCACGTTCTGAGCTTAAAACCTCAAAGAAGCGTGTTTTCATGAAAGTGCGTATAGCAACAGTTTCAGCGCTCAAACGCGCTTCCTTACAGGTATGAAAGCATATTCACTCCAATTCAGGCATATTGTCACAATTCACTCAAGTTTGTTACTTTAGCACTGAGTCACAGACAGAATGAGCCTTTTTGACATGCAGAACTAAAAAAGAAAGTTTATGAAAAAGTGCATATCTTCACTTCAGAAGCTCACATTCACTTCCAAATGGCCAAACAATCACATTGGACCAAACGGTACCATATATGCATTGCCCTGCCATTTGAAGCTGTTTCCAGGCCAGGAATTACACACAGATTCACGTTCTGAGTTTAAAACCTCAAAGAAGCGTGTTTCCATGAAAGTGAAGATAGCCACAGTTTCAGCGCTCTAACAGGCTTCCTTACAGAGATAGAAGCATATTCACTCCAATTCAGTCATGTAGACACAATTAACCGAGGTTTGTCGCTTTCTCATTGTGAGTAACACACAGAATGAACATTTTTTGACATGCAGGACTAAAAAACAGAAAGTTTTTGAAAAAGTGCATATCTTCACTTCAGAATCTTATGTTCACTTTCAAATGGCGATACAAGCACATTGGACCAAACTGAACCATATATGCATTGCACTGTGATTTTAAGCTGTTTCCAGGCCAGAAACACACCCAGATTCACGTTCTGAGCTTATAACCTCAATGAAGCGTGTTTTCATGAAAGTCCGTATAGCCACAGTTTCAGCGCTCAAACGCGCTTCATTACAGGTATGAAAGCATATTCACTCCAATTCAGGCATATTGTCACAATTCACTCAAGTTTGTTATTTTAGCACTGAGTAACAGACAGAATGAAAATTTTTGACATGCAGAACGAAAAAAAGGAAAGTTTTTGAAAAAGTGCATATCTTCACTTCAGAAACTTATATTCACTTTCAAATGGTCATACAAGCACATTGGACCAAATGGTACCATATATTCATTGCACTGTGATTTGAAGCTGTTTCCAGGCCAGAAACACATACAGATTTGCGTTTTGAGCTTAGAACCTCAAAGAATCGTATTCTCATGAAAGTGCGTATAGCAACAGTTTCAGCGCTATAACAGGCTTCCTTACAGAGATAAAAGCATATTCACTCAAATTCAGTCATGTAGACACAATTCACCAGTTTGTCGCTTTCTCATTGTGAGTAACACACAGAATGAACATTTTTGACATGCAGAACGAAAAAAAAGAAAGTTTTTGAAAAAGTGCATATCTTCACTTCAGAAGCTTATATTCACTTTCAAATGGCCATACAAGCACATTGGACCAAACGGAACCATATGTGCATTGCACTGTGATTTGAAGCTGTTTCCAGGCCAGAAACCACACACAGATTCAAGTTCTGAGCTGGAAACCTCAAAGAAGCGTGTTTTCATGAAAGTGCGTAGAGACAGTTTCAGCGCTCTAACGCGCTTCCTTACAGGTATGAAAGCATATTCACTCCAATTCAGGCATATTGTCACAATTCGCTCAAGTTTGTTATTTTAGCACTGAGTAACAGACAGAATGAACATTTTTGACATGCAGAACGAAAAAAAGAAAGTTTTTGAAAAAGTGCATATCTTCACTTCAGAAGCTTATATTCACTTTCAAAGGGCCATACAAGCACATTGGACCAAATGGTACCATATATTGATTGCACTGTGATTTGAAACTCTTTCCAGGCCTGAAACACAAATAGATTTGCGTTCAGAGCTTAGAACCTCAAAGAATCGTATTCTCATGAAAGTGCGCATAGCCACAGTTTCAGTGCTCTAACAGGCTTCCTTAGAGAGAGAAGCATATTCACTCCAATTCAGTCATATAATCACAATTCACGCAAGTTTGTCACTTTCCCACTGAGTAACACACAGAATGAACATTTTTTACAAGCAGAACTAAAAAAAAAAAAGTTTATGAAAAAGTGCATATCTTCACTTCAGAGGCTTATATTCACTTTCAAATGGCCTTACAAGCACATTGGACCAAAAGGAACCATATGTGCATTGCACTGTGATTTGAAGCTGTTTCCAGGCCAGAAACACACGTTCTGAGCTTATAACCTCAATTAAGCGTGTTTTCATGAAAGTGCGTATAGCCACAGTTTCAGCGCTCTAACGCGCTTCCTTACAGGTATGAAAGCATATTCACTCCAATTCAGGCATATTGTCACAATTCACTCAAGTTTGTTATTTTAGCACTGAGTAACAGACAGAATGAACATTTTTGACATGCAGAACGAAAAAAAAGAAAGTTTTTGAAAAAGTGCATATCTTCACTTCAGAAGCTTATATTCACTTTCAAATGGTCATACAAGCACATTGGACCAAATGGTACCATATATTCATTGCACTGTGATTTGAAGCTGTTTCCAGGCCAGAAACACATATAGATTTGCGTTTTGAGCTTAGAACCTCAAAGAATCGTATTCTCATGAAAGTGCGCTTAGCCACAGTTTCAGCGCTCTAACAGGCTTCCTCACAGAGATAGAAGCATATTCACTCCAATTCAGGCATATTGTCACAATTCACTCAAGTTTGTTACTTTAGCACTGAGTCACAGACAGAATGAACCTTTTTGACATGCAGAACTAAAAAAGAAAGTTTATGAAAAAGTGCATATCTTCACTTCAGAAGCTCACATTCACTTCCAAATGGCCAAACAATCACATTGGACCAAACGGTACCATATATGCATTGCCCTGCCATTTGAAGCTGTTTCCAGGCCAGGAATCACACACAGATTCACGTTCTGAGTTTAAAACCTCAAAGAAGCGTGTTTTCATGAAAGTGAAGATAGCCACAGTTTCAGCGCTCTAACAGGCTTCCTTACAGAGATAGAAGCATATTCACTCCAATTCAGTCATGTAGACACAATTAACCGAGGTTTGTCGCTTTCTCATTGTGAATAACACACAGAATGAACATTTTTTGACATGCAGGACTAAAAAACAGAAAGTTTTTGAAAAAGTGCATATCTTCACTTCAGAATCTTATGTTCACTTTCAAATGGCGATACAAGCACATTGGACCAAACTGAACCATATATGCATTGCACTGTGATTTTAAGCTGTTTCCAGGCCAGAAACACACCCAGATTCACGTTCTGAGCTTATAACCTCAATGAAGCGTGTTTTCATGAAAGTCCGTATAGCCACAGTTTCAGCGCTCAAACGCGCTTCATTACAGGTATGAAAGCATATTCACTCCAATTCAGGCATATTGTCACAATTCACTCAAGTTTGTTATTTTAGCACTGAGTAACAGACAGAATGAAAATTTTTGACATGCAGAACGAAAAAAAGGAAAGTTTTTGAAAAAGTGCATATCTTCACTTCATAAGCTCATATTCACTTTCAAATGGCCATGCAAGCACATTGGACCAAACGGTACCATATATGCATTGCACTGACATTTGAAGCTGTTTCTAGGCCAGACACACACACAGATTCACGTTCTGAGCTTAAAACCTCAAAGAAGCGTGATTTCATGAAAGTGCGTATAGCAACAGTTTCAGCGCTATAACAGGCTTCCTTACAGAGATAGAAGCATATTCACTCAAATTCAGTCATGTAGTCACAATTCACCAGTTTGTCGCTTTCTCATTGTGAGTAACACACAGAATGAACATTTTTGACATGCAGAACGAAAAAAAAGAAAGTTTTTGAAAAAGTGCATATCTTCACTTCAGAAGCTTATATTCACTTTCAAATGGCCATACAAGCACATTGGACCAAACGGAACCATATGTGCATTGCACTGTGATTTGAAGCTGTTTCCAGGCCAGAAACCACACACAGATTCAAGTTCTGAGCTGGAAACCTCAAAGAAGCGTGTTTTCATGAAAGTGCGTAGAGACAGTTTCAGCGCTCTAACGCGCTTCCATACAGGTATGAAAGCATATTCACTCCAATTCAGGCATATTGTCACAATTCGCTCAAGTTTGTTATTTTAGCACTCAGTAACAGACAGAATGAACATTTTTGACATGCAGAACGAAAAAAAGAAAGTTTTTGAAAAAGTGCATATCTTCACTTCAGAAGCTTATATTCACTTTCAAAGGGCCATACAAGCACATTGGACCAAATGGTACCATATATTGATTGCACTGTGATTTGAAACTCTTTCCAGGCCAGAAACACAAATAGATTTGCGTTCAGAGCTTAGAACCTCAAAGAATCGTATTCTCATGAAAGTGCGCATAGCCACAGTTTCAGTGCTCTAACAGGCTTCCTTAGAGATAGAAGCATATTCACTCCAATTCAGTCATATAATCACAATTCACGGAAGTTTGTCACTTTCCCACTGAGTAACACACAGAATGAACATTTTTTACAAGCAGAACTAAAAAAAAAAAAGTTTATGAAAAAGTGCATATCTTCACTTCAGAGGCTTATATTCACTTTCAAATGGCCTTACAAGCACATTGGACCAAACGGAACCATATGTGCATTGCACTGTGATTTGAAGCTGTTTCCAGGCCAGAAACACATATAGATTTGCGTTTTGAGCTTAGAACCTCAAAGAATCGTATTCTCATGAAAGTGCGCTTAGCCACAGTTTCAGCGCTCAAACGCGCTTCCTTACAGGTATGAAAGCATATTCACTCCAATTCAGGCATATTGTCAAAATTCACTCAAGTTTGTTCCTTTAGCACTGAGTCACAGACAGAATGAACCTTTTTGACATGCAGAACGAAAAAAAAGAAAGTTTTTGAAAAAGTGCATATCTTCACTTGAAGCTTAAATTCACTTTCAAATGGCCATACAAGCACATTGGACCAAACGGTACCATATATGCATTGCACTGTCATTTGAGGCTGTTTCTAGGCCAGAAAACACACACAAATTCACGTTCTGAGCTGGAAACCTCAAAGAAGCGTGTTTTCATGAAAGTGCGTAGAGACACAGTTTCAGCGCTCTAACGCGCTTCCTTACAGGTATGAAAGCATATTCACTCCAATTCAGGCATATTGTCACAATTCACTCAAGTTTGTTATTTTAGCACTGAGTAACAGACAGAATGAACATTTTTGACATGCAGAACGAAAAAAAAGAAAGTTTTTGAAAAAGTGCATATCTTCACTTCAGAAGCTTATATTCACTTTCAAATGGTCATACAAGCACATTGGACCAAATGGTACCATATATTCATTGCACTGTGATTTGAAGCTGTTTCCAGGCCAGAAACACATATAGATTTGCGTTTTGAGCTTAGAACCTCAAAGAATCGTATTCTCATGAAAGTGCGCTTAGCCACAGTTTCAGCACTCTAACAGGCTTCCTCACAGAGATAGAAGCATATTCACTCCAATTCAGGCATATTGTCACAATTCACTCAAGTTTGTTATTTTAGCACTGAGTAACACACAGAATAAACATTTTTTACAAGCAGAACTAAAAAAAAAAAGTTTATGAAAAAGTGCATATCTTCACTTCAGAAGCTCACATTCACTTCCAAATGGCCAAACAATCACATTGGACCAAATGGTACCATATATTGATTGCACTGTGATTTGAAACTGTTTCCAGTGCAGAAACACACACAGATTCACGTTCTGAGCTTATAACCTCAATTAAGCGTGTTTTCATGAAAGTGAAGATAGCCACTGTTTCAGCGCTCTAACAGGCTTCCTGACAGAGATAGAAGCATATTCACTCCAATTCAGTTATGTAGACACAATTAACCGAGGTTTGTCGCTTTCTCATTGTGAGTAACACACAGAATGAACATTTTTTGACATGCAGGACTAAAAAACAGAAAGTTTTTGAAAAAGTGCATATCTTCACTTCAGAATCTTATGTTCACTTTCAAATGGCGATACAAGCACATTGGACCAAACTGAACCATATATGCATTGCACTGTGATTTTAAGCTGTTTCCAGGCCAGAAACACACCCAGATTCGCGTTCTGAGCATATAACCTCAATGAAGCGTGTTTTCATGAAAGTCCGTATAGCCACAGTTTCAGCGCTCAAACGCGCTTCCTTACAGGTATGAAAGCATATTCACTCCAATTCAGGCATATAATCACAATTCACTCAAGTTTGTTATTTTAGCACTGAGTAACAGACAGAATGAAAATTTTTGACATGCAGAACGAAAAAAAGGAAAGTTTTTGAAAAAGTGCATATCTTCACTTCAGAAACTTATATTCACTTTCAAATGGTCATACAAGCACATTGGACCAAATGGTACCATATATTCATTGCACTGTGATTTGAAGCTGTTTCCAGGCCAGAAACACATACAGATTTGCGTTTTGAGCTTAGAACCTCAAAGAATCGTATTCTCATGAAAGTGCGCTTAGCCACAGTTTCAGCGCTCTAACAGGCTTCCTCACAGAGATAGAAGCATATTCACTCCAATTCAGTCATATAATCACAATTCACGCAAGTTTGTTACTTTCCCACTGAGTAACACACAGAATGAACATTTTTTACAAGCAGAACTAAAAAAAAAAAAAGTTTATGAAAAAGTGCATATCTTCACTTCAGAAGCTCACATTCACTTCCAAATGGCCAAACAATCACATTGGACCAAATGGTACCATATATTGATTGCACTGTGATTTGAAACTGTTTCCAGGCCAGAAACACACCCAGATTCACGTTCTGAGCTTATAACCTCAATTAAGCGTGTTTTCATGAAAGTGCGTATAGCCACAGTTTCAGCGCTCAAACGCGCTTCCTTACAGGTATGAAAGCATATTCACTCCAATTCAGGCATATTGTCACAATTCACTCAAGTTTGTTCCTTGAGCACTGAGTAACAGACAGAAAGAACATTTTTGACATGCAGAACGAAAAAAAAGAAAGTTTATGAAAAAGTGCATATCTTCACTTCAGAAGCTTAAATTCACTTTCAAATGGCCATACAAGCACATTGGACCAAACGGTACCATATATGCATTGCACTGTCATTTGAGGCTGTTTCTAGGCCAGAAAACACACACAAATTCACGTTCTGAGCTGGAAACCTCAAAGAAGCGTGTTTTCATGAAAGTGCGTAGAGACACAGTTTCAGCGCTCTAACGCGCTTCCTTACAGGTATGAAAGCATATTCACTCCAATTCAGGCATATTGTCACAATTCACTCAAGTTTGTTATTTTAGCACTGAGTAACAGACAGAATGAACATTTTTGACATGCAGAACGAAAAAAAGGAAAGTTTTTGAAAAAGTGCATATCTTCACTTCAGAAGCTTATATTCACTTTCAAATGGTCATACAAGCACATTGGACCAAATGGTACTGTTATGGCCCCAATTTGTTATTACATTTATAACAAAACAGCAACAGCAAGGGACGACAAACACAGTTTCAACAACTAAAACACATTTAATTTTTAACAAAGACAAAGAATAATAACAACCTACAACTAAAGACCAAGATTGATAAATAAGAAAAAACAGAAATAATTACTGTCCCTTTTTGGTGGGGTGGCTTGGTGATGTCCTGGATGAAGAAAATGCTCAAACACAGGCAAAGAAATCCACAAAAGAAACTACACAGGTCTTGAACAGAAATGACAGGTCTGGTCACACGTATCCTTCTTCTTGCAATTTCTCCTACTACTTTACTGTCTCAATTCTTTTCCTTATATACTCTTTTGCAGACCCCACCCACATTTAGACCTCTTTTTTTTAATTTTCTGAGACTTGCCCCAGACATGTCCAGGACATGTCTAAACATGACTCCAGTCTGAGCTTAACAAAAAAAAAAGGTAAATACTGCCATCTAGTGGCCTATATTCACATTACACCTCCATTCCAAAAGGGAAAAATTTTGACTCATAAAGGCTAAATTTTTCTTTTCAATACAAAATGGTTAAGTGAACACTTGTCTTTATATACACATCATACAATATTCAAACACATGATATATATATACACATTCAAACACGGGATAAGCAATCAGCAATTACATTGTCTGTACCCTTCACATGCTTAATTTCCAAGTCAAACTCCTGTAGAATCAAACTCCAATTCAACAATCTCCGATTCTTCTTTTTCATCTTACTCAAAAACATTAACGGATTGTGGTCAGTGTACACAATCATTGGCTTTTGTCCTGTACAAACATAAACCTCAAAGTGTTGTAAAGAAAGGACCAGAGCCAACAGTTCCTTCTCTATTGTGGAATAGTTCCTTTGGTGGCGATTGAACTTCCTGGAGAAGTATGCCACGGGATGCTCAATGTCATCAGAGTCACTTCTCTGTAGGAGCACAGATCCACAAGCTTGGTCGCTAGCATCGACCGCGATGGAGAACGGTTTGTTGAAGTCAGGAGATTTGAGCACGGGGAAGTGACACAGCAGAGACTTCAGGTGATCGAAGGCTCTCTGGCATGCATCATCCCAGGTGAACTTTACGCCTTTCTTCAGTTGGTTAGTTAGACTGAGAGCAATCTCAGCAAAGTTCTTGCAGAACTTGCGGTAGTACCCGATCATTCCAAGGAAGCGGCGCAAAGCTTTTTTGTTGTCAGGAACTGGAAAGTCCATGATGGCTTGGACTTTAGCATTTATGGGTGCCACCTTACCCTGGCCTATGACGTAGCCAAGATAGGTGACAGTAGCACAACCAAAGTCACTCTTGCTCAGGTTAACAGTCAGGTTAGCCTGGGTCAGGCGCTGGAACAACGTCTCTACATCTTTTAGATGTTCTTCCCAGGAGTCACTCCATGTGATCAGGTCATCGATGTACGCACCCGTGTGTGGCAATCCGGCGATTGTAGACTGTATCATCCTTTGGAACGTGGCTGGGGCATTTTTCATGCCAAAGGGTAGGACTTCATACTGGTACAATCCAGATGGTGTGGCAAAAGCAGAGATGCTCTTGGCCCTCTCAGTTAAAGGCACACACCAATAACCCTTCAATAAATCAATCTTGGTCAGAAACTTTGCTTGCCCTACACTATCAATACAATCATCAATCCTAGGTATTGGAAACACATCAGTTCTAGTTACAGCATTGACTTTGCGATAATCTGTACAGAATCTAGCACTTCCATCAGGTTTTGGAACTAGCACACAGGGTGAACTCCAATCGGAGTTGGAGGGTCTGATAATATCATGTTTTAACATGTACTCAACCTCTTTCTCAGCAATCTTTCTCTTTTCAGGATTCATCCGGTATGGATGCTGTTTTATTGGTTTGGCATCACCAACATCTACATCATGAGAGGCTATAGTAACTCTCTTTGGAACATCAGGAAACAAATCCTCATATTTCTTGATCAACCTTTCAAACTGATCTCTCTGTGAGGGTTCTAAGTGCTGGAGTTTTACATCAAGATTTTGCAACACTTCAGTGTTTGACAATTTACATGAAAGAACTTCAGCTTTAATTCTTGGTTCATCATCTTGAAACTCCCCCTCATCTTCACACGTTTCGACCATTGGAGAATCTGAAGTGACAGCTGCAACCCTAGCATTTCTGTCATGATAAGGCTTTAGCATGTTAATATGACACAATTGTTTTGGTTTTCTCCTATCTGGAGTCTTCACAATGTAATTGAGATCATTGAGTTTTGTCAGAATTTCATAAGGACCATGAAATCTAGCCTGCAATGGATTGGACTGCAAGGGAAACAACACAAGGACCTTGTCTCCTGGTTTAAACTCACGGCTTCTAGCCTTATGATCATACCAAGTTTTCATTTTTCCCTGACTTGATTTCAAGTTCTCTTTGGCAAGGTCACAAGCTGCACGCAATCTTTCCTTGAACTTGCCAACATAGTCTAACAGACTGATATGCGGCTCTTTCTCTTGCCATTGTTCACTCAATAATAGCAAAGGTCCTCTCACTTCATGACCAAACACTAGCTCAAATGGACTGAATCCAGTAGACTCCTGCACTGCTTCTCTAGCTGCAAACAACAGCAAATGAACACCTTCATCCCAGTCTTTCTCATGGTCAAAACAATAAGTCCTCATCATTGTCTTGAGAGTGGAATGAAACTGCTCTAAGGCACCCTGACTTTCTGGATGATAGGCACTAGAAAGAATCTGTTTTGCACCTAGTTCATACACAACCTGCTGAAACAATCCTGAAGTGAAATTGCTACCTTGGTCTGACTGAATTTCCCTGGGAAGACCAAACAACGTGAAGAACTTTATCAAAGCCTTCGAGATTGCAGTTGCCTTGATGTTACGTAGAGGTATGGCTTCGGGGAATCTGGTAGATGCACACATGATTGTCAACAAGTACTGATTTCCAGATCTAGTCTTGGGTAATGGACCAACGCAATCAACAATGACCCTAGAGAATGGCTCCCCAAATGCTGGGATAGGCTGCAATGGAGCTACAGGTGGGTCTAACTGGTGTTTTCCAACTACCTGACAAGTGTGACAGGTTTTGCAAAAGTTGGAAACGTCTTTCCGAAGCCCAGGCCAAAAGAAGTGTTTCATGATCTTATCAACAGTCTTGTTAACACCAAGATGACCTCCTAAAGGTAAACTATGAGCCATTGTTAAGATCTCATTCCTGTAGACCTTCGGAACAACAATTTGCCTGACCACTGCCCAATCTGCATTGGCAGGGATATCAGGAGGGCGCCACTTCCGCATCAACACACCATCCTTGAGATAATACCCAACTGGAACTGCATCTATTTCTTTTTCAGGAAGGGCTCTCCTCTTTAGTACACCAATTTCAGGATCATTAGTTTGCTCCTCAATCAACCGCTTTCTGGACAGAGACAAGTCTCCAGACACATCAGAATCACCAGACCCATCCGGCTGGCTGAATAGAGAACTGATAAAAGTATCTGATAAGTCCTCAAACGGAGAAACCATCATAGGCCAATCAGAGTCATGAGGCGAACCACCTGAGTCCTGACTATTCAATGTACTGGACGGCACCACAACATCATCTTCTTTAGCCTTCTTGGCCATAGCACGAGTCACTGCGCAAGAAGGATACAGAGATGGGTCCTCATCCCCATTTTCAGTGCTCGGCTGTGAAGTAAGATGTACTGGGGGAACTACTTTGCCCCCAGCCAGGTCATTGCCTAGCAACAGAGAAACACCCTTTATAGGTAGACTTGACATAAGTCCCACCTTTACCTGTCCTGTAACTAAATCTGACTTCAAGAATATAGAGCGCAGGGGTACAGATACAGTTCTCCCTTCAATACCTTGTACAAGTATGAAATCCCCTGAAGCGGTCTCATCACGTAACTCCAAGGAGTCCATCAACAAAAGTGACTGAGAAGCTCAGGTATCCCTTAGGATATATATGGGGACAGGAGTAGTATGCTCATTGAGAGCCACAAATCCCTCTGACACAAATGGAAGAAATTCCTCCCTCACGAAGTCAGCTGTATCAGGCTTTTTAGCCCCACAAGAAGCAGGCAATTTAGCAGATTGGTTATCTACTACAGGGGTTTCTAACCTTGTTTTCACAAAGGCATTTGGTTTGGTATCCTTTTCTTTTTCTTTCTTAGCTTTAAGGAACCAACAGTTACTTGTAACATGACCAGATTTCTTGCAATAATTGCAAACTAGACCACTTTTGTCACTGTCAGCTTTCACACTTTGATCAGACCTGTTACTGGATTTCTGAGCACCATCACCAGATTTGTCTTTGTCTTTGGGTGAGGAATCTTGGGTATCACCATAACCCTTTTTCTGAAATTGGGACCATCTATTATTACTGCTAGACTGAAATTTGGACTTATGTGTGAGAACATATTCATCTGCAAATTTGGCAGCTGATTGCAAATTCAGTGCTTGCTTCTCATTAAGGTAGGTCTTAACATCATCTTTAACACAGTTCTTGAATTCTTCAACTAACACCATCTCTTTTAGTGAGTTGAAATCATCCTTGACCTCCATAGAAGTACACCAGCGCTCAAAGCAAACCTGCTTTTCATTAGCAAATTCAACATAAGTCTGATTTTCAGATTTCTTCAGACCTCTGAATTTCTGTCGGTAAGCCTCTGGAACCAACTCATAAGCTCTCAAAATAACCTTTTTGACAACCTCATAATCAGAGGAATCATCTGCAGACAAAGCCGAATAGGCTTGTTGAGCTTTACCCTTGAGGACAGTTTGCAACATCAGAGGCCAGTGTTCCTTTGGCCACTGGCAACTCTTTGCTACCTTTTCAAAACACTGGAAATAGTTGTCAACATCCTTTTCCGAAAATGGAGGCACCAGTTTTACCTCCTGGCTAGCCCGAAATTTATTTTCAGTTTGAATTTTTATTTTTAGTTGCTCCATTTGGAGTCTTTCTTCTCTATCGAGTTTCTCTAATTCAAAATCTCTCTGTCTTGCAAATTTTTCTAACTCAAATTCTCTTTGTTTTTCTTCTCTTGCTAATTTTTCTAACTCAAACTGCCTTTGTTTTTCTTTTTCTTCCCTCTCAAATTCTCTTTGTTTTTCTTTTTCCTCCCTTTCTTTTTCTCTTTCCTCCCTTTCAATCTCTAGCATTTTTAATTTAAGTTCCATTTCTATATTTGGATTTTCCACTGGAAACTGTTCCAGATCTCCTGGTGCAAACACATTTTCATCAATGTAATATTCAACTATCTCTCTAGCCAGTCTTGCTTTTCGCATGGCTGGTTTTACCTCTGTCAGCTCTAAATGTCTGCAAATTTCTAGCAGTTCTGTCTTTTTAAAAGACTTCAAAACCCCTACGGTTGGTGATGCCAAGAAATCATCCATTGCTGTTGTCAATATATATCTAGGAAAATTCACAAAAACAATTTCACAATTTGGAATGTTAGATTTTCAATAAATTACTCACACAATGGTCTATCCCGGACCTTGAGCCCCCAATTTGTTATGGCCCCAATTTGTTATTACATTTATAACAAAACAGCAACAGCAAGGGACGACAAACACAGTTTCAACAACTAAAACACATTTAATTTTTAACAAAGACAAAGAATAATAACAACCTACAACTAAAGACCAAGATTGATAAATAAAAAAAAACAGAAATAATTACTGTCCCTTTTTGGTGGGGTGGCTTGGTGATGTCCTGGATGAAGAAAATGCTCAAACACAGGCAAAGAAATCCACAAAAGAAACTACACAGGTCTTGAACAGAAATGACAGGTCTGGTCACACGTATCCTTCTTCTTGCAATTTCTCCTACTACTTTACTGTCTCAATTCTTTTCCTTATATACTCTTTTGCAGACCCCACCCACATTTAGACCTCTTTTTTTTAATTTTCTGAGACTTGCCCCAGACATGTCCAGGACATGTCTAAACATGACTCCAGTCTGAGCTTAACAAAAAAAAAAGGTAAATACTGCCATCTAGTGGCCTATATTCACATTACAGTACCATATATTCATTGCACTGTGATTTGAAGCTGTTTCCAGGCCAGAAACACATATAGATTTGCGTTTTGAGCTTAGAACCTCAAAGAATCGTATTCACATGAAAGTGCGCTTAGCCACAGTTTCAGCGCTCTAACAGGCTTCCTCACAGAGATAGAAGCATATTCACTCCAATTCAGTCATTTAATCACAATTCACGCAAGTTTGTTACTTTCCCACTGAGTAACTCACAGAATGAACATTTTTTACAAGCAGAACTAAAAAAAAAAAGTTTATGAAAAAGTGCATATCTTCACTTCAGAAGCTCACATTCACTTCCAAATGGCCAAACAATCACATTGGACCAAATGGTACCATATATTGATTGCACTGTGATTTGAAACTGTTTCCAGTGCAGAAACACACACAGATTCACGTTCTGAGCTTATAACCTCAATTAAGCGTGTTTTCATGAAAGTGCGTATAGCCACAGTTTCAGCGCTCAAACGCGCTTCCTTACAGGTATGAAAGCATATTCACTCCAATTCAGGCATATTGTCACAATTCACTCAAGTTTGTTCCTTGAGCACTGAGTCACAGACAGAATGAACCTTTTTGACATGCAGAACTAAAAAAGAAAGTTTATGAAAAAGTGCAAATCTTCACTTCAGAAGCTCACATTCACTTCCAAATGGCCAAACAATCACATTGCACCAAACGGTACCATATATGCATTGCCCTGCCATTTGAAGCTGTTTCCAGGCCAGGAATCACACACAGATTCACGTTCTGAGTTTAAAACCTCAAAGAAGCGTGTTTTCATGAAAGTGAAGATAGCCACAGTTTCAGCGCTCTAACAGGCTTCCTGACAGAGATAGAAGCATATTCACTCCAATTCAGTTATGTAGACACAATTAACCGAGGTTTGTCGCTTTCTCATTGTGAGTAACACACAGAATGAACATTTTTTGACATGCAGGACTAAAAAACAGAAAGTTTTTGAAAAAGTGCATATCTTCACTTCAGAATCTTATGTTCACTTTCAAATGGCGATACAAGCACATTGGACCAAACTGAACCATATATGCATTGCACTGTGATTTTAAGCTGTTTCCAGGCCAGAAACACACCCAGATTCGCGTTCTGAGCTTATAACCTCAATGAAGCGTGTTTTCATGAAAGTCCGTATAGCCACAGTTTCAGCGCTCAAACGCGCTTCCTTACAGGTATGAAAGCATATTCACTCCAATTCAGGCATATAGTCACAATTCACTCAAGTTTGTTATTTTAGCACTGAGTAACAGACAGAATGAAAATTTTTGACATGCAGAACGAAAAAAAGGAAAGTTTTTGAAAAAGTGCATATCTTCACTTCAGAAGCTCATATTCACTTTCAAATGGCCATGCAAGCACATTGGACCAAACGGTACCATATATGCATTGCACTGACATTTGAAGCTGTTTCTAGGCCAGACACACACACAGATTCACGTTCTGAGCTTAAAACCTCAAAGAAGCGTGATTTCATGAAAGTGCGTATAGCAACAGTTTCAGCGCTATAACAGGCTTCCTTACAGAGATAGAAGCATATTCACTCAAATTCAGTCATGTAGTCACAATTCACCAGTTTGTCGCTTTCTCATTGTGAGTAACACACAGAATGAACATTTTTGACATGCAGAACGAAAAAAAAGAAAGTTTTTGAAAAAGTGCATATCTTCACTTCAGAAGCTTATATTCACTTTCAAATGGCCATACAAGCACATTGGACCAAACGGAACCATATGTGCATTGCACTGTGATTTGAAGCTGTTTCCAGGCCAGAAACCACACACAGATTCAAGTTCTGAGCTGGAAACCTCAAAGAAGCGTGTTTTCATGAAAGTGCGTAAAGACAGTTTCAGGGCTCTAACGCGCTTCCATACAGGTATGAAAGCATATTCACTCCAATTCAGGCATATTGTCACAATTCGCTCAAGTTTGTTATTTTAGCACTGAGTAACAGACAGAATGAACATTTTTGACATGCAGAACGAAAAAAAGAAAGTTTTTGAAAAAGTGCATATCTTCACTTCAGAAGCTTATATTCACTTTCAAAGGGCCATACAAGCACATTGGACCAAATGGTACCATATATTGATTGCACTGTGATTTGAAACTCTTTCCAGGCCAGAAACACAAATAGATTTGCGTTCAGAGCTTAGAACCTCAAAGAATCGTATTCTCATGAAAGTGCGCATAGCCACAGTTTCAGTGCTCTAACAGGCTTCCTTAGAGATAGAAGCATATTCACTCCAATTCAGTCATATAATCACAATTCACGCAAGTTTGTCACTTTCCCACTGAGTAACACACAGAATGAACATTTTTTACAAGCAGAACTAAAAAAAAAAAAGTTTATGAAAAAGTGCATATCTTCACTTCAGAGGCTTATATTCACTTTCAAATGGCCTTACAAGCACATTGGACCAAACGGAACCATATGTGCATTGCACTGTGATTTGAAGCTGTTTCCAGGCCAGAAACACATATAGATTTGCGTTTTGAGCTTAGAACCTCAAAGAATCGTATTCTCATGAAAGTGCGCTTAGCCACAGTTTCAGCGCTCAAACGCGCTTCCTTACAGGTATGAAAGCATATTCACTCCAATTCAGGCATATTGTCAAAATTCACTCAAGTTTGTTCCTTTCGCACTGAGTCACAGACAGAATGAACCTTTTTGACATGCAGAACGAAAAAAAAGAAAGTTTTTGAAAAAGTGCATATCTTCACTTGAAGCTTAAATTCACTTTCAAATGGCCATACAAGCACATTGGACCAAACGGTACCATATATGCATTGCACTGTCATTTGAGGCTGTTTCTAGGCCAGAAAACACACACAAATTCACGTTCTGAGCTGGAAACCTCAAAGAAGCGTGTTTTCATGAAAGTGCGTAGAGACACAGTTTCAGCGCTCTAACGCGCTTCCTTACAGGTATGAAAGGATATTCACTCCAATTCAGGCATATTGTCACAATTCACTCAAGTTTGTTATTTTAGCACTGAGTAACAGACAGAATGAACATTTTTGACATGCAGAACGAAAAAAAAGAAGGTTTTTGAAAAAGTGCATATCTTCACTTCAGAAGCTTATATTCACTTTCAAATGGTCATACAAGCACATTGGACCAAATGGTACCATATATTCATTGCACTGTGATTTGAAGCTGTTTCCAGGCCAGAAACACATATAGATTTGCGTTTTGAGCTTAGAACCTCAAAGAATCGTATTCTCATGAAAGTGCGCTTAGCCACAGTTTCAGCGCTCTAACAGGCTTCCTCACAGAGATAGAAGCATATTCACTCCAATTCAGGCATATTGTCACAATTCACTCAAGTTTGTTATTTTAGCACTGAGTAACAGACAGAATGAACATTTTTTACAAGCAGAACTAAAAAAAAAAGAAAGTTTATGAAAAAGTGCATATCTTCACTTGAAGCTTAAATTCACTTTCAAATGGCCATACAAGCACATTGGACCAAACAGTACCATATATGCATTGCACTGTCATTTGAGGCTGTTTCTAGGCCAGAAACACACACAGATTCACGTTCTGAGCTGAAAACCTCAAAGAAGCGTGTTTTCATGAAAGTGCGTATAGCAACAGTTTCAGCGCTCTAACAGGCTTCCTTACAGAGATAGAAGCATATTCACTCCAATTCAGTCATGTAGACACAATTAACCGAGGTTTGTCGCTTTCTCATTGTGAGTAACACACAGAATGAACATTTTTTGACATGCAGGACTAAAAAACAGAAAGTTTTTGAAAAAGTGCATATCTTCACTTCAGAATCTTATGTTCACTTTCAAATGGCGATACAAGCACATTGGACCAAACTGAACCATATATGCATTGCACTGTGATTTTAAGCTGTTTCCAGGCCAGAAACACACCCAGATTCACGTTCTGAGCTTATAACCTCAATGAAGCGTGTTTTCATGAAAGTCCGTATAGCCACAGTTTCAGCGCTCAAACGCGCTTCATTACAGGTATGAAAGCATATTCACTCCAATTCAGGCATATTGTCACAATTCACTCAAGTTTGTTATTTTAGCACTGATTAACAGACAGAATGAAAATTTTTGACATGCAGAACGAAAAAAAGGAAAGTTTTTGAAAAAGTGCATATCTTCACTTCAGAAGCTCATATTCACTTTCAAATGGCCATGCAAGCACATTGGACCAAACGGTACCATATATGCATTGCACTGACATTTGAAGCTGTTTCTAGGCCAGACACACACACAGATTCACGTTCTGAGCTTAAAACCTCAAAGAAGCGTGATTTCATGAAAGTGCGTATAGCAACAGTTTCAGCGCTATAACAGGCTTCCTTACAGAGATAGAAGCATATTCACTCAAATTCAGTCATGTAGACACAATTCACCAGTTTGTCGCTTTCTCATTGTGAGTAACACACAGAATTAACATTTTTGACATGCAGAACGAAAAAAAAGAAAGTTTTTGAAAAAGTGCATATCTTCACTTCAGAAGCTTATATTCACTTTCAAATGGCCATACAAGCACATTGGACCAAACGGAACCATATGTGCATTGCACTGTGATTTGAAGCTGTTTCCAGGCCAGAAACCACACACAGATTCAAGTTCTGAGCTGGAAACCTCAAAGAAGCGTGTTTTCATGAAAGTGCGTAGAGACAGTTTCAGCGCTCTAACGCGCTTCCTTACAGGTATGAACGCATATTCACTCCAATTCAGGCATATTGTCACAATTCACTCAAGTTTGTTATTTTAGCACTGAGTAACAGACAGAATGAACATTTTTGACATGCAGAACGAAAAAAAAGAAAGTTTTTGAAAAAGTGCATATCTTCACTTCAGAAGCTTATATTCACTTTCAAAGGGCCATGCAAGCACATTGGACCTAATGGTACCATATATTGATTGCACTGTGATTTGAAACTGTTTCCAGGCCAAAAACACAAATAGATTTGCGTTCAGAGCTTAGAACCTCAAAGAATCGTATTCTCATGAAAGTGCGCATAGCTACAGTTTCAGTGCTCTAACAGGCTTCCTTAGAGATCGAAGCATATTCACTCCAATTCAGTCATATAATCACAATTCACGCAAGTTTGTCACTTTCCCACTGAGTAACACACAGAATGAACATTTTTTACAAGCTGAACTAAAAAAAAAAAAATTTATGAAAAAGTGCATATCTTCACTTCAGAGGCTTATATTCACTTTCAAATGGCCTTACAAGCACATTGGACCAAATGGAACCATATGTGCATTGCACTGTGATTTGAAGCTGTTTCCAGGCCAGAAACACACGTTCTGAGCTTATAACCTCAATTAAGCGTGTTTTCATGAAAGTGCGTATAGCCACAGTTTCACCGCTCAAACGCGCTTCCTTACAGGTATGAAAGCATATTCACTCCAATTCAGGCATATTGTCACAATTCACTCAAGTTTGTTCCTTGAGCACTGAGTAACAGACAGAAAGAACATTTTTGACATGCAGAACGAAAAAAAAGAAAGTTTATGAAAAAGTGCATATCTTCACTTCAGAAGCTTAAATTCACTTTCAAATGGCCATACAAGCACATTGGACCAAACGGTACCATATATGCATTGCACTGTCATTTGAGGCTGTTTCTAGGCCAGAAAACACACACAAATTCACGTTCTGAGCTGGAAACTTCAAAGAAGCGTGTTTTCATGAAAGTGCGTAGAGACACAGTTTCAGCGCTCTAACGCGCTTCCTTACAGGTATGAAAGCATATTCACTCCAATTCAGGCATATTGTCACAATTCACTCAAGTTTGTTATTTTAGCACTGAGTAACAGACAGAATGAACATTTTTGACATGCAGAACGAAAAAAAGGAAAGTTTTTGAAAAAGTGCATATCTTCACTTCAGAAGCTTATATTCACTTTCAAATGGTCATACAAGCACATTGGACCAAATGGTACCATATATTCATTGCACTGTGATTTGAAGCTGTTTCCAGGCCAGAAACACATATAGATTTGCGTTTTGAGCTTAGAACCTCAAAGAATCGTATTCTCATGAAAGTGCGCTTAGCCACAGTTTCAGCGCTCTAACAGGCTTCCTCACAGAGATAGAAGCATATTCACTCCAATTCAGTCATATAATCACAATTCACGCAAGTTTGTTACTTTCCCACTGAGTAACACACAGAATGAACATTTTTTACAAGCAGAACTAAAAAAAAAAAGTTTATGAAAAAGTGCATATCTTCACTTCAGAAGCTCACATTCACTTCCAAATGGCCAAACAATCACATTGGACCAAATGGTACCATATATTGATTGCACTGTGATTTGAAACTGTTTCCAGTGCAGAAACACACACAGATTCACGTTCTGAGCTTATAACCTCAATTAAGCGTGTTTTCATGAAAGTGAAGATAGCCACAGTTTCAGCGCTCTAACAGGCTTCCTGACAGAGATAGAAGCATATTCACTCCAATTCAGTTATGTAGACACAATTAACCGAGGTTTGTCGCTTTCTCATTGTGAGTAACACACAGAATGAACATTTTTTGACATGCAGGACTAAAAAACAGAAAGTTTTTGAAAAAGTGCATATCTTCACTTCAGAATCTTATGTTCACTTTCAAATGGCGATACAAGCACATTGGACCAAACTGAACCATATATGCATTGCACTGTGATTTTAAGCTGTTTCCAGGCCAGAAACACACCCAGATTCGCGTTCTGAGCATATAACCTCAATGAAGCGTGTTTTCATGAAAGTCCGTATAGCCACAGTTTCAGCGCTCAAACGCGCTTCCTTACAGGTATGAAAGCATATTCACTCCAATTCAGGCATATAATCACAATTCACTCAAGTTTGTTATTTTAGCACTGAGTAACAGACAGAATGAAAATTTTTGACATGCAGAACGAAAAAAAGGAAAGTTTTTGAAAAAGTGCATATCTTCACTTCAGAAACTTATATTCACTTTCAAATGGTCATACAAGCACATTGGACCAAATGGTACCATATATTCATTGCACTGTGATTTGAAGCTGTTTCCAGGCCAGAAACACATATAGATTTGCGTTTTGAGCTTAGAACCTCAAAGAATCGTATTCTCATGAAAGTGCGCTTAGCCACAGTTTCAGCGCTCTAACAGGCTTCCTCACAGAGATAGAAGCATATTCACTCCAATTCAGTCATATAATCACAATTCACGCAAGTTTGTTACTTTCCCACTGAGTAACTCACAGAATGAACATTTTTTACAAGCAGAACTAAAAAAAAAAAGTTTATGAAAAAGTGCATATCTTCACTTCAGAAGCTCACATTCACTTCCAAATGGCCAAACAATCACATTGGACCAAATGGTACCATATATTGATTGCACTGTGATTTGAAACTGTTTCCAGTGCAGAAACACACACAGATTCACGTTCTGAGCTTATAACCTCAATTAAGCATGTTTTCATGAAAGTGCGTATAGCCACAGTTTCAGCGCTCAAACGCGCTTCCTTACAGGTATGAAAGCATATTCACTCCAATTCAGGCATATTGTCACAATTCACTCAAGTTTGTTCCTTGAGCACTGAGTAACAGACAGAATGAACCTTTTTGACATGCAGAACTAAAAAAGAAAGTTTATGAAAAAGTGCATATCTTCACTTCAGAAGCTCACATTCACTTCCAAATGGCCAAACAATCACATTGCACCAAACGGTACCATATATGCATTGCCCTGCCATTTGAAGCTTTTTCCAGGCCAGGAATCACACACAGATTCACGTTCTGAGTTTAAAACCTCAAAGAAGCGTGTTTTCATGAAAGTGAAGATAGCCACAGTTTCAGCACTCTAACAGGCTTCCTGACAGAGATAGAAGCATATTCACTCCAATTCAGTTATGTAGACACAATTAACCGAGGTTTGTCGCTTTCTCATTGTGAGTAACACACAGAATGAACATTTTTTGACATGCAGGACTAAAAAACAGAAAGTTTTTGAAAAAGTGCATATCTTCACTTCAGAATCTTATGTTCACTTTCAAATGGCGATACAAGCACATTGGACCAAACTGAACCATATATGCATTGCACTGTGATTTTAAGCTGTTTCCAGGCCAGAAACACACCCAGATTCGCGTTCTGAGCTTATAACCTCAATGAAGCGTGTTTTCATGAAAGTCCGTATAGCCACAGTTTCAGCGCTCAAACGCGCTTCCTTACAGGTATGAAAGCATATTCACTCCAATTCAGGCATATAGTCACAATTCACTCAAGTTTGTTATTTTAGCACTGAGTAACAGACAGAATGAAAATTTTTGACATGCAGAACGAAAAAAAGGAAAGTTTTTGAAAAAGTGCATATCTTCACTTCGGAAGCTCATATTCACTTTCAAATGGCCATGCAAGCACATTGGACCAAATGGTACCATATATGCATTGCACTGACATTTGAAGCTGTTTCTAGGCCAGACACACACACAGATTCACGTTCTGAGCTTAAAACCTCAAAGAAGCGTGATTTCATGAAAGTGCGTATAGCAACAGTTTCAGCGCTATAACAGGCTTCCTTACAGAGATAGAAGCATATTCACTCAAATTCAGTCATGTAGTCACAATTCACCAGTTTGTCGCTTTCTCATTGTGAGTAACACACAGAATGAACATTTTTGACATGCAGAACGAAAAAAAAGAAAGTTTTTGAAAAAGTGCATATCTTCACTTCAGAAGCTTAAATTCACTTTCAAATGGCCTTACAAGCACATTGGACCAAACGGTACCATATATGCATTGCACTGTCATTTGAGGCTGTTTCTAGGCCAGAAAACACACACAAATTCACGTTCTGAGCTGGAAACCTCAAAGAAGCGTGTTTTCATGAAAGTGCGTAGAGACACAGTTTCAGCGCTCTAACGCGCTTCCTTACAGGTATGAAAGCATATTCACTCCAATTCAGGCATATTGTCACAATTCACTCAAGTTTGTTATTTTAGCACTGAGTAACAGACAGAATGAACATTTTTGACATGCAGAACGAAAAAAAGGAAAGTTTTTGAAAAAGTGCATATCTTCACTTCAGAAGCTTATATTCACTTTCAAATGGTCATACAAGCACATTGGACCAAATGGTACCATATATTCATTGCACTGTGATTTGAAGCTGTTTCCAGGCCAGAAACACATATAGATTTGCGTTTTGAGCTTAGAACCTCAAAGAATCGTATTCTCATGAAAGTGCGCTTAGCCACAGTTTCAGCGCTCTAACAGGCTTCCTCACAGAGATAGAAGCATATTCACTCCAATTCAGTCATATAATCACAATTCACGCAAGTTTGTTACTTTCCCACTGAGTAACACACAGAATGAACATTTTTTACAAGCAGAACTAAAAAAAAAAAGTTTATGAAAAAGTGCATATCTTCACTTCAGAAGCTCACATTCACTTCCAAATGGCCAAACAATCACATTGGACCAAATGGTACCATATATTGATTGCACTGTGATTTGAAACTGTTTCCAGTGCAGAAACACACACAGATTCACGTTCTGAGCTTATAACCTCAATTAAGCGTGTTTTCATGAAAGTGAAGATAGCCACAGTTTCAGCGCTCTAACAGGCTTCCTGACAGAGATAGAAGCATATTCACTCCAATTCAGTTATGTAGACACAATTAACCGAGGTTTGTCGCTTTCTCATTGTGAGTAACACACAGAATGAACATTTTTTGACATGCAGGACTAAAAAACAGAAAGTTTTTGAAAAAGTGCATATCTTCACTTCAGAATCTTATGTTCACTTTCAAATGGCGATACAAGCACATTGGACCAAACTGAACCATATATGCATTGCACTGTGATTTTAAGCTGTTTCCAGGCCAGAAACACACCCAGATTCGCGTTCTGAGCATATAACCTCAATGAAGCGTGTTTTCATGAAAGTCCGTATAGCCACAGTTTCAGCGCTCAAACGCGCTTCCTTACAGGTATGAAAGCATATTCACTCCAATTCAGGCATATAATCACAATTCACTCAAGTTTGTTATTTTAGCACTGAGTAACAGACAGAATGAAAATTTTTGACATGCAGAACGAAAAAAAGGAAAGTTTTTGAAAAAGTGCATATCTTCACTTCAGAAACTTATATTCACTTTCAAATGGTCATACAAGCACATTGGACCAAATGGTACCATATATTCATTGCACTGTGATTTGAAGCTGTTTCCAGGCCAGAAACACATATAGATTTGCGTTTTGAGCTTAGAACCTCAAAGAATCGTATTCTCATGAAAGTGCGCTTAGCCACAGTTTCAGCGCTCTAACAGGCTTCCTCACAGAGATAGAAGCATATTCACTCCAATTCAGTCATATAATCACAATTCACGCAAGTTTGTTACTTTCCCACTGAGTAACTCACAGAATGAACATTTTTTACAAGCAGAACTAAAAAAAAAAAGTTTATGAAAAAGTGCATATCTTCACTTCAGAAGCTCACATTCACTTCCAAATGGCCAAACAATCACATTGGACCAAATGGTACCATATATTGATTGCACTGTGATTTGAAACTGTTTCCAGTGCAGAAACACACACAGATTCACGTTCTGAGCTTATAACCTCAATTAAGCATGTTTTCATGAAAGTGCGTATAGCCACAGTTTCAGCGCTCAAACGCGCTTCCTTACAGGTATGAAAGCATATTCACTCCAATTCAGGCATATTGTCACAATTCACTCAAGTTTGTTCCTTGAGCACTGAGTAACAGACAGAATGAACCTTTTTGACATGCAGAACTAAAAAAGAAAGTTTATGAAAAAGTGCATATCTTCACTTCAGAAGCTCACATTCACTTCCAAATGGCCAAACAATCACATTGCACCAAACGGTACCATATATGCATTGCCCTGCCATTTGAAGCTTTTTCCAGGCCAGGAATCACACACAGATTCACGTTCTGAGTTTAAAACCTCAAAGAAGCGTGTTTTCATGAAAGTGAAGATAGCCACAGTTTCAGCACTCTAACAGGCTTCCTGACAGAGATAGAAGCATATTCACTCCAATTCAGTTATGTAGACACAATTAACCGAGGTTTGTCGCTTTCTCATTGTGAGTAACACACAGAATGAACATTTTTTGACATGCAGGACTAAAAAACAGAAAGTTTTTGAAAAAGTGCATATCTTCACTTCAGAATCTTATGTTCACTTTCAAATGGCGATACAAGCACATTGGACCAAACTGAACCATATATGCATTGCACTGTGATTTTAAGCTGTTTCCAGGCCAGAAACACACCCAGATTCGCGTTCTGAGCTTATAACCTCAATGAAGCGTGTTTTCATGAAAGTCCGTATAGCCACAGTTTCAGCGCTCAAACGCGCTTCCTTACAGGTATGAAAGCATATTCACTCCAGTTCAGGCATATAGTCACAATTCACTCAAGTTTGTTATTTTAGCACTGAGTAACAGACAGAATGAAAATTTTTGACATGCAGAACGAAAAAAAGGAAAGTTTTTGAAAAAGTGCATATCTTCACTTCGGAAGCTCATATTCACTTTCAAATGGCCATGCAAGCACATTGGACCAAATGGTACCATATATGCATTGCACTGACATTTGAAGCTGTTTCTAGGCCAGACACACACACAGATTCACGTTCTGAGCTTAAAACCTCAAAGAAGCGTGATTTCATGAAAGTGCGTATAGCAACAGTTTCAGCGCTATAACAGGCTTCCTTACAGAGATAGAAGCATATTCACTCAAATTCAGTCATGTAGTCACAATTCACCAGTTTGTCGCTTTCTCATTGTGAGTAACACACAGAATGAACATTTTTGACATGCAGAACGAAAAAAAAGAAAGTTTTTGAAAAAGTGCATATCTTCACTTCAGAAGCTTAAATTCACTTTCAAATGGCCTTACAAGCACATTGGACCAAACGGTACCATATATGCATTGCACTGTCATTTGAGGCTGTTTCTAGGCCAGAAAACACACACAAATTCACGTTCTGAGCTGGAAACCTCAAAGAAGCGTGTTTTCATGAAAGTGCGTAGAGACACAGTTTCAGCGCTCTAACGCGCTTCCTTACAGGTATGAAAGCATATTCACTCCAATTCAGGCATATTGTCACAATTCACTCAAGTTTGTTATTTTAGCACTGAGTAACAGACAGAATGAACATTTTTGACATGCAGAACGAAAAAAAGGAAAGTTTTTGAAAAAGTGCATATCTTCACTTCAGAAGCTTATATTCACTTTCAAATGGTCATACAAGCACATTGGACCAAATGGTACCATATATTCATTGCACTGTGATTTGAAGCTGTTTCCAGGCCAGAAACACATATAGATTTGCGTTTTGAGCTTAGAACCTCAAAGAATCGTATTCTCATGAAAGTGCGCTTAGCCACAGTTTCAGCGCTCTAACAGGCTTCCTCACAGAGATAGAAGCATATTCACTCCAATTCAGTCATATAATCACAATTCACGCAAGTTTGTTACTTTCCCACTGAGTAACACACAGAATGAACATTTTTTACAAGCAGAACTAAAAAAAAAAAGTTTATGAAAAAGTGCATATCTTCACTTCAGAAGCTCACATTCACTTCCAAATGGCCAAACAATCACATTGGACCAAATGGTACCATATATTGATTGCACTGTGATTTGAAACTGTTTCCAGTGCAGAAACACACACAGATTCACGTTCTGAGCTTATAACCTCAATTAAGCGTGTTTTCATGAAAGTGAAGATAGCCACAGTTTCAGCGCTCTAACAGGCTTCCTGACAGAGATAGAAGCATATTCACTCCAATTCAGTTATGTAGACACAATTAACCGAGGTTTGTCGCTTTCTCATTGTGAGTAACACACAGAATGAACATTTTTTGACATGCAGGACTAAAAAACAGAAAGTTTTTGAAAAAGTGCATATCTTCACTTCAGAATCTTATGTTCACTTTCAAATGGCGATACAAGCACATTGGACCAAACTGAACCATATATGCATTGCACTGTGATTTTAAGCTGTTTCCAGGCCAGAAACACACCCAGATTCGCGTTCTGAGCATATAACCTCAATGAAGCGTGTTTTCATGAAAGTCCGTATAGCCACAGTTTCAGCGCTCAAACGCGCTTCCTTACAGGTATGAAAGCATATTCACTCCAATTCAGGCATATAATCACAATTCACTCAAGTTTGTTATTTTAGCACTGAGTAACAGACAGAATGAAAATTTTTGACATGCAGAACGAAAAAAAGGAAAGTTTTTGAAAAAGTGCATATCTTCACTTCAGAAACTTATATTCACTTTCAAATGGTCATACAAGCACATTGGACCAAATGGTACCATATATTCATTGCACTGTGATTTGAAGCTGTTTCCAGGCCAGAAACACATATAGATTTGCGTTTTGAGCTTAGAACCTCAAAGAATCGTATTCTCATGAAAGTGCGCTTAGCCACAGTTTCAGCGCTCTAACAGGCTTCCTCACAGAGATAGAAGCATATTCACTCCAATTCAGTCATATAATCACAATTCACGCAAGTTTGTTACTTTCCCACTGAGTAACTCACAGAATGAACATTTTTTACAAGCAGAACTAAAAAAAAAAAGTTTATGAAAAAGTGCATATCTTCACTTCAGAAGCTCACATTCACTTCCAAATGGCCAAACAATCACATTGGACCAAATGGTACCATATATTGATTGCACTGTGATTTGAAACTGTTTCCAGTGCAGAAACACACACAGATTCACGTTCTGAGCTTATAACCTCAATTAAGCGTGTTTTCATGAAAGTGCGTATAGCCACAGTTTCAGCGCTCAAACACGCTTCCTTACAGGTATGAAAGCATATTCACTCCAATTCAGGCATATTGTCACAATTCACTCAAGTTTGTTCCTTGAGCACTGAGTAACAGACAGAATGAACCTTTTTGACATGCAGAACTAAAAAAGAAAGTTTATGAAAAAGTGCATATCTTCACTTCAGAAGCTCACATTCACTTCCAAATGGCCAAACAATCACATTGCACCAAACGGTACCATATATGCATTGCCCTGCCATTTGAAGCTGTTTCCAGGCCAGGAATCACACACAGATTCACGTTCTGAGTTTAAAACCTCAAAGAAGCGTGTTTTCATGAACGTGAAGATAGCCACAGTTTCAGCGCTCTAACAGGCTTCCTGACAGAGATAGAAGCATATTCACTCCAATTCAGTTATGTAGACACAATTAACCGAGGTTTGTCGCTTTCTCATTGTGAGTAACACGCAGAATGAACATTTTTTGACATGCAGGACTAAAAAACAGAAAGTTTTTGAAAAAGTGCATATCTTCACTTCAGAATCTTATGTTCACTTTCAAATGGCGATACAAGCACATTGGACCAAACTGAACCATATATGCATTGCACTGTGATTTTAAGCTGTTTCCAGGCCAGAAACACACCCAGATTCGCGTTCTGAGCTTATAACCTCAATGAAGCGTGTTTTCATGAAAGTCCGTATAGCCACAGTTTCAGCGCTCAAACGCGCTTCCTTACAGGTATGAAAGCATATTCACTCCAATTCAGGCATATAGTCACAATTCACTCAAGTTTGTTATTTTAGCACTGAGTAACAGACAGAATGAAAATTTTTGACATGCAGAACGAAAAAAAGGAAAGTTTTTGAAAAAGTGCATATCTTCACTTCAGAAGCTTATATTCACTTTCAAATGGCCATACAAGCACATTGGACCAAACGGAACCATATGTGCATTGCACTGTGATTTGAAGCTGTTTCTAGGCCAGACACACACACAGATTCACGTTCTGAGCTGGAAACCTCAAAGAAGCGTGTTTTCATGAAAGTGCGTAGAGACAGTTTCAGCGCTCTAACGCGCTTCCTTACAGGTATGAAAGCATATTCACTCCAATTCAGGCATATTGTCACAATTCGCTCAAGTTTGTTTTTTTAGCACTGAGTAACAGACAGAATGAACATTTTTGACATGCAGAACGAAAAAAAGAAAGTTTTTGAAAAAGTGCATATCTTCACTTCAGAAGCTTATATTCACTTTCAAAGGGCCATACAAGCACATTGGACCAAATGGTACCATATATTGATTGCACTGTGATTTGAAACTCTTTCCAGGCCAGAAACACAAATAGATTTGCGTTCAGAGCTTAGAACCTCAAAGAATCGTATTCTCATGCAAGTGCGCATAGCCACAGTTTCAGTGCTCTAACAGGCTTCCTTAGAGATAGAAGCATATTCACTCCAATTCAGTCATATAATCACAATTCACGCAAGTTTGTCACTTTCCCACTGAGTAACACACAGAATGAACATTTTTTACAAGCAGAACTTAAAAAAAAAAAGTTTATGAAAAAGTGCATATCTTCACTTCAGAGGCTTATATTCACTTTCAAATGGCCTTACAAGCACATTGGACCAAACGGAACCATATGTGCATTGCACTGTGATTTGAAGCTGTTTCCAGGCCAGAAACACACGTTCTGAGCTTATAACCTCAATTAAGCGTGTTTTCATGAAAGTGCGTATAGCCACAGTTTCACCGCTCAAACGCGCTTCCTTTCAGGTATGAAAGCATATTCACTCCAATTCAGGCATATTGTCACAATTCGCTCAAGTTTGTTATTTTAGCACTGAGTAACAGACAGAATGAACATTTTTGACATGCAGAACGAAAAAAAGAAAGTTTTTGAAAAAGTGCATATCTTCACTTCAGAAGCTTATATTCACTTTCAAAGGGCCATACAAGCACATTGGACCAAATGGTACCATATATTGATTGCACTGTGATTTGAAACTCTTTCCAGGCCAGAAACACAAATAGATTTGCGTTCAGAGCTTAGAACCTCAAAGAATCGTATTCTCATGAAAGTGCGCATACCCACAGTTTCAGTGCTCTAACAGGCTTCCTTAGAGATAGAAGCATATTCACTCCAATTCAGTCATATAATCACAATTCACGCAAGTTTGTCACTTTCCCACTGAGTAACACACAGAATGAACATTTTTTACAAGCAGAACTAAAAAAAAAAAAGTTTATGAAAAAGTGCATATCTTCACTTCAGAGGCTTATATTCACTTTCAAATGGCCTTACAAGCACATTGGACCAAACGGAACCATATGTGCATTGCACTGTGATTTGAAGCTGTTTCCAGGCCAGAAACACATATAGATTTGCGTTTTGAGCTTAGAACCTCAAAGAATCGTATTCTCATGAAAGTGCGCTTAGCCACAGTTTCAGCGCTCAAACGCGCTTCCTTACAGGTATGAAAGCATATTCACTCCAATTCAGGCATATTGTCAAAATTCACTCAAGTTTGTTCCTTTTGCACTGAGTCACAGACAGAATGAACCTTTTTGACATGCAGAACGAAAAAAAAGAAAGTTTTTGAAAAAGTGCATATCTTCACTTGAAGCTTAAATTCACTTTCAAATGGCCATACAAGCACATTGGACCAAACGGTACCATATATGCATTGCACTGTCATTTGAGGCTGTTTCTAGGCCAGAAAACACACACAAATTCACGTTCTGAGCTGGAAACCTCAAAGAAGCGTGTTTTCATGAAAGTGCGTAGAGACACAGTTTCAGCGCTCTAACGCGCTTCCTTACAGGTATGAAAGGATATTCACTCCAATTCAGGCATATTGTCACAATTCACTCAAGTTTGTTATTTTAGCACTGAGTAACAGACAGAATGAACATTTTTGACATGCAGAACGAAAAAAAAGAAGGTTTTTGAAAAAGTGCATATCTTCACTTCAGAAGCTTATATTCACTTTCAAATGGTCATACAAGCACATTGGACCAAATGGTACCATATATTCATTGCACTGTGATTTGAAGCTGTTTCCAGGCCAGAAACACATATAGATTTGCGTTTTGAGCTTAGAACCTCAAAGAATCGTATTCTCATGAAAGTGCGCTTAGCCACAGTTTCAGCGCTCTAACAGGCTTCCTCACAGAGATAGAAGCATATTCACTCCAATTCAGGCATATTGTCACAATTCACTCAAGTTTGTTATTTTAGCACTGAGTAACAGACAGAATGAACATTTTTTACAAGCAGAACTAAAAAAAAAAGAAAGTTTATGAAAAAGTGCATATCTTCACTTGAAGCTTAAATTCACTTTCAAATGGCCATACAAGCACATTGGACCAAACAGTACCATATATGCATTGCACTGTCATTTGAGGCTGTTTCTAGGCCAGAAACACACACAGATTCACGTTCTGAGCTGAAAACCTCAAAGAAGCGTGTTTTCATGAAAGTGCGTATAGCAACAGTTTCAGCGCTCTAACAGGCTTCCTTACAGAGATAGAAGCATATTCACTCCAATTCAGTCATGTAGACACAATTAACCGAGGTTTGTCGCTTTCTCATTGTGAGTAACACACAGAATGAACATTTTTTGACATGCAGGACTAAAAAACAGAAAGTTTTTGAAAAAGTGCATATCTTCACTTCAGAATCTTATGTTCACTTTCAAATGGCGATACAAGCACATTGGACCAAACTGAACCATATATGCATTGCACTGTGATTTTAAGCTGTTTCCAGGCCAGAAACACACCCAGATTCACGTTCTGAGCTTATAACCTCAATGAAGCGTGTTTTCATGAAAGTCCGTATAGCCACAGTTTCAGCGCTCAAACGCGCTTCATTACAGGTATGAAAGCATATTCACTCCAATTCAGGCATATTGTCACAATTCACTCAAGTTTGTTATTTTAGCACTGATTAACAGACAGAATGAAAATTTTTGACATGCAGAACGAAAAAAAGGAAAGTTTTTGAAAAAGTGCATATCTTCACTTCAGAAGCTCATATTCACTTTCAAATGGCCATGCAAGCACATTGGACCAAACGGTACCATATATGCATTGCACTGACATTTGAAGCTGTTTCTAGGCCAGACACACACACAGATTCACGTTCTGAGCTTAAAACCTCAAAGAAGCGTGATTTCATGAAAGTGCGTATAGCAACAGTTTCAGCGCTATAACAGGCTTCCTTACAGAGATAGAAGCATATTCACTCAAATTCAGTCATGTAGACACAATTCACCAGTTTGTCGCTTTCTCATTGTGAGTAACACACAGAATTAACATTTTTGACATGCAGAACGAAAAAAAAGAAAGTTTTTGAAAAAGTGCATATCTTCACTTCAGAAGCTTATATTCACTTTCAAATGGCCATACAAGCACATTGGACCAAACGGAACCATATGTGCATTGCACTGTGATTTGAAGCTGTTTCCAGGCCAGAAACCACACACAGATTCAAGTTCTGAGCTGGAAACCTCAAAGAAGCGTGTTTTCATGAAAGTGCGTAGAGACAGTTTCAGCGCTCTAACGCGCTTCCTTACAGGTATGAACGCATATTCACTCCAATTCAGGCATATTGTCACAATTCACTCAAGTTTGTTATTTTAGCACTGAGTAACAGACAGAATGAACATTTTTGACATGCAGAACGAAAAAAAAGAAAGTTTTTGAAAAAGTGCATATCTTCACTTCAGAAGCTTATATTCACTTTCAAAGGGCCATGCAAGCACATTGGACCTAATGGTACCATATATTGATTGCACTGTGATTTGAAACTGTTTCCAGGCCAAAAACACAAATAGATTTGCGTTCAGAGCTTAGAACCTCAAAGAATCGTATTCTCATGAAAGTGCGCATAGCTACAGTTTCAGTGCTCTAACAGGCTTCCTTAGAGATCGAAGCATATTCACTCCAATTCAGTCATATAATCACAATTCACGCAAGTTTGTCACTTTCCCACTGAGTAACACACAGAATGAACATTTTTTACAAGCTGAACTAAAAAAAAAAAAATTTATGAAAAAGTGCATATCTTCACTTCAGAGGCTTATATTCACTTTCAAATGGCCTTACAAGCACATTGGACCAAATGGAACCATATGTGCATTGCACTGTGATTTGAAGCTGTTTCCAGGCCAGAAACACACGTTCTGAGCTTATAACCTCAATTAAGCGTGTTTTCATGAAAGTGCGTATAGCCACAGTTTCACCGCTCAAACGCGCTTCCTTACAGGTATGAAAGCATATTCACTCCAATTCAGGCATATTGTCACAATTCACTCAAGTTTGTTCCTTGAGCACTGAGTAACAGACAGAAAGAACATTTTTGACATGCAGAACGAAAAAAAAGAAAGTTTATGAAAAAGTGCATATCTTCACTTCAGAAGCTTAAATTCACTTTCAAATGGCCATACAAGCACATTGGACCAAACGGTACCATATATGCATTGCACTGTCATTTGAGGCTGTTTCTAGGCCAGAAAACACACACAAATTCACGTTCTGAGCTGGAAACTTCAAAGAAGCGTGTTTTCATGAAAGTGCGTAGAGACACAGTTTCAGCGCTCTAACGCGCTTCCTTACAGGTATGAAAGCATATTCACTCCAATTCAGGCATATTGTCACAATTCACTCAAGTTTGTTATTTTAGCACTGAGTAACAGACAGAATGAACATTTTTGACATGCAGAACGAAAAAAAGGAAAGTTTTTGAAAAAGTGCATATCTTCACTTCAGAAGCTTATATTCACTTTCAAATGGTCATACAAGCACATTGGACAAAATGGTACCATATATTCATTGCACTGTGATTTGAAGCTGTTTCCAGGCCAGAAACACATATAGATTTGCGTTTTGAGCTTAGAACCTCAAAGAATCGTATTCTCATGAAAGTGCGCTTAGCCACAGTTTCAGCGCTCTAACAGGCTTCCTCACAGAGATAGAAGCATATTCACTCCAATTCAGTCATATAATCACAATTCACGCAAGTTTGTTACTTTCCCACTGAGTAACACACAGAATGAACATTTTTTACAAGCAGAACTAAAAAAAAAAAGTTTATGAAAAAGTGCATATCTTCACTTCAGAAGCTCACATTCACTTCCAAATGGCCAAACAATCACATTGGACCAAATGGTACCATATATTGATTGCACTGTGATTTGAAACTGTTTCCAGTGCAGAAACACACACAGATTCACGTTCTGAGCTTATAACCTCAATTAAGCGTGTTTTCATGAAAGTGAAGATAGCCACAGTTTCAGCGCTCTAACAGGCTTCCTGACAGAGATAGAAGCATATTCACTCCAATTCAGTTATGTAGACACAATTAACCGAGGTTTGTCGCTTTCTCATTGTGAGTAACACACAGAATGAACATTTTTTGACATGCAGGACTAAAAAACAGAAAGTTTTTGAAAAAGTGCATATCTTCACTTCAGAATCTTATGTTCACTTTCAAATGGCGATACAAGCACATTGGACCAAACTGAACCATATATGCATTGCACTGTGATTTTAAGCTGTTTCCAGGCCAGAAACACACCCAGATTCGCGTTCTGAGCATATAACCTCAATGAAGCGTGTTTTCATGAAAGTCCGTATAGCCACAGTTTCAGCGCTCAAACGCGCTTCCTTACAGGTATGAAAGCATATTCACTCCAATTCAGGCATATAATCACAATTCACTCAAGTTTGTTATTTTAGCACTGAGTAACAGACAGAATGAAAATTTTTGACATGCAGAACGAAAAAAAGGAAAGTTTTTGAAAAAGTGCATATCTTCACTTCAGAAACTTATATTCACTTTCAAATGGTCATACAAGCACATTGGACCAAATGGTACCATATATTCATTGCACTGTGATTTGAAGCTGTTTCCAGGCCAGAATCACATATAGATTTGCGTTTTGAGCTTAGAACCTCAAAGAATCGTATTCTCATGAAAGTGCGCTTAGCCACAGTTTCAGCGCTCTAACAGGCTTCCTCACAGAGATAGAAGCATATTCACTCCAATTCAGTCATATAATCACAATTCACGCAAGTTTGTTACTTTCCCACTGAGTAACTCACAGAATGAACATTTTTTACAAGCAGAACTAAAAAAAAAAAGTTTATGAAAAAGTGCATATCTTCACTTCAGAAGCTCACATTCACTTCCAAATGGCCAAACAATCACATTGGACCAAATGGTACCATATATTGATTGCACTGTGATTTGAAACTGTTTCCAGTGCAGAAACACACACAGATTCACGTTCTGAGCTTATAACCTCAATTAAGCATGTTTTCATGAAAGTGCGTATAGCCACAGTTTCAGCGCTCAAACGCGCTTCCTTACAGGTATGAAAGCATATTCACTCCAATTCAGGCATATTGTCACAATTCACTCAAGTTTGTTCCTTGAGCACTGAGTAACAGACAGAATGAACCTTTTTGACATGCAGAACTAAAAAAGAAAGTTTATGAAAAAGTGCATATCTTCACTTCAGAAGCTCACATTCACTTCCAAATGGCCAAACAATCACATTGCACCAAACGGTACCATATATGCATTGCCCTGCCATTTGAAGCTTTTTCCAGGCCAGGAATCACACACAGATTCACGTTCTGAGTTTAAAACCTCAAAGAAGCGTGTTTTCATGAAAGTGAAGATAGCCACAGTTTCAGCACTCTAACAGGCTTCCTGACAGAGATAGAAGCATATTCACTCCAATTCAGTTATGTAGACACAATTAACCGAGGTTTGTCGCTTTCTCATTGTGAGTAACACACAGAATGAACATTTTTTGACATGCAGGACTAAAAAACAGAAAGTTTTTGAAAAAGTGCATATCTTCACTTCAGAATCTTATGTTCACTTTCAAATGGCGATACAAGCACATTGGACCAAACTGAACCATATATGCATTGCACTGTGATTTTAAGCTGTTTCCAGGCCAGAAACACACCCAGATTCGCGTTCTGAGCTTATAACCTCAATGAAGCGTGTTTTCATGAAAGTCCGTATAGCCACAGTTTCAGCGCTCAAACGCGCTTCCTTACAGGTATGAAAGCATATTCACTCCAATTCAGGCATATAGTCACAATTCACTCAAGTTTGTTATTTTAGCACTGAGTAACAGACAGAATGAAAATTTTTGACATGCAGAACGAAAAAAAGGAAAGTTTTTGAAAAAGTGCATATCTTCACTTCAGAAGCTCATATTCACTTTCAAATGGCCATGCAAGCACATTGGACCAAATGGTACCATATATGCATTGCACTGACATTTGAAGCTGTTTCTAGGCCAGACACACACACAGATTCACGTTCTGAGCTTAAAACCTCAAAGAAGCGTGATTTCATGAAAGTGCGTATAGCAACAGTTTCAGCGCTATAACAGGCTTCCTTACAGAGATAGAAGCATATTCACTCAAATTCAGTCATGTAGTCACAATTCACCAGTTTGTCGCTTTCTCATTGTGAGTAACACACAGAATGAACATTTTTGACATGCAGAACGAAAAAAAAGAAAGTTTTTGAAAAAGTGCATATCTTCACTTCAGAAGCTTAAATTCACTTTCAAATGGCCATACAAGCACATTGGACCAAACGGTACCATATATGCATTGCACTGTCATTTGAGGCTGTTTCTAGGCCAGAAAACACACACAAATTCACGTTCTGAGCTGGAAACCTCAAAGAAGCGTGTTTTCATGAAAGTGCGTAGAGACACAGTTTCAGCGCTCTAACGCGCTTCCTTACAGGTATGAAAGCATATTCACTCCAATTCAGGCATATTGTCACAATTCACTCAAGTTTGTTATTTTAGCACTGAGTAACAGACAGAATGAACATTTTTGACATGCAGAACGAAAAAAAGGAAAGTTTTTGAAAAAGTGCATATCTTCACTTCAGAAGCTTATATTCACTTTCAAATGGTCATACAAGCACATTGGACCAAATGGTACCATATATTCATTGCACTGTGATTTGAAGCTGTTTCCAGGCCAGAAACACATATAGATTTGCGTTTTGAGCTTAGAACCTCAAAGAATCGTATTCTCATGAAAGTGCGCTTAGCCACAGTTTCAGCGCTCTAACAGGCTTCCTCACAGAGATAGAAGCATATTCACTCCAATTCAGTCATTTAATCACAATTCACGCAAGTTTGTTACTTTCCCACTGAGTAACTCACAGAATGAACATTTTTTACAAGCAGAACTAAAAAAAAAAAGTTTATGAAAAAGTGCATATCTTCACTTCAGAAGCTCACATTCAATTCCAAATGGCCAAACAATCACATTGGACCAAATGGTACCATATATTGATTGCACTGTGATTTGAAACTGTTTCCAGTGCAGAAACACACACAGATTCACGTTCTGAGCTTATAACCTCAATTAAGCGTGTTTTCATGAAAGTGCGTATAGCCACAGTTTCAGCGCTCAAACGCGCTTCCTTACAGGTATGAAAGCATATTCACTCCAATTCAGGCATATTGTCACAATTCACTCAAGTTTGTTCCTTGAGCACTGAGTAACAGACAGAATGAACCTTTTTGACATGCAGAACTAAAAAAGAAAGTTTATGAAAAAGTGCATATCTTCACTTCAGAAGCTCACATTCACTTCCAAATGGCCAAACAATCACATTGCACCAAACGGTACCATATATGCATTGCCCTGCCATTTGAAGCTGTTTCCAGGCCAGGAATCACACACAGATTCACGTTCTGAGTTTAAAACCTCAAAGAAGCGTGTTTTCATGAAAGTGAAGATAGCCACAGTTTCAGCGCTCTAACAGGCTTCCTGACAGAGATAGAAGCATATTCACTCCAATTCAGTTATGTAGACACAATTAACCGAGGTTTGTCGCTTTCTCATTGTGAGTAACACGCAGAATGAACATTTTTTGACATGCAGGACTAAAAAACAGAAAGTTTTTGAAAAAGTGCATATCTTCACTTCAGAATCTTATGTTCACTTTCAAATGGCGATACAAGCACATTGGACCAAACTGAACCATATATGCATTGCACTGTGATTTTAAGCTGTTTCCAGGCCAGAAACACACCCAGATTCGCGTTCTGAGCTTATAACCTCAATGAAGCGTGTTTTCATGAAAGTCCGTATAGCCACAGTTTCAGCGCTCAAACGCGCTTCCTTACAGGTATGAAAGCATATTCACTCCAATTCAGGCATATAGTCACAATTCACTCAAGTTTGTTATTTTAGCACTGAGTAACAGACAGAATGAAAATTTTTGACATGCAGAACGAAAAAAAGGAAAGTTTTTGAAAAAGTGCATATCTTCACTTCAGAAGCTTATATTCACTTTCAAATGGCCATACAAGCACATTGGACCAAACGGAACCATATGTGCATTGCACTGTGATTTGAAGCTGTTTCTAGGCCAGACACACACACAGATTCACGTTCTGAGCTGGAAACCTCAAAGAAGCGTGTTTTCATGAAAGTGCGTAGAGACAGTTTCAGCGCTCTAACGCGCTTCCTTACAGGTATGAAAGCATATTCACTCCAATTCAGGCATATTGTCACAATTCGCTCAAGTTTGTTATTTTAGCACTGAGTAACAGACAGAATGAACATTTTTGACATGCAGAACGAAAAAAAGAAAGTTTTTGAAAAAGTGCATATCTTCACTTCAGAAGCTTATATTCACTTTCAAAGGGCCATACAAGCACATTGGACCAAATGGTACCATATATTGATTGCACTGTGATTTGAAACTCTTTCCAGGCCAGAAACACAAATAGATTTGCGTTCAGAGCTTAGAACCTCAAAGAATCGTATTCTCATGCAAGTGCGCATAGCCACAGTTTCAGTGCTCGAACAGGCTTCCTTAGAGATAGAAGCATATTCACTCCAATTCAGTCATATAATCACAATTCACGCAAGTTTGTCACTTTCCCACTGAGTAACACACAGAATGAACATTTTTTACAAGCAGAACTTAAAAAAAAAAAAGTTTATGAAAAAGTGCATATCTTCACTTCAGAGGCTTATATTCACTTTCAAATGGCCTTACAAGCACATTGGACCAAACGGAACCATATGTGCATTGCACTGTGATTTGAAGCTGTTTCCAGGCCAGAAACACACGTTCTGAGCTTATAACCTCAATTAAGCGTGTTTTCATGAAAGTGCGTATAGCCACAGTTTCAGCGCTCAAACGCGCTTCCTTACAGGTATGAAAGCATATTCACTACAATTCAGGCATATTGTCAAAATTCATTCAAGTTTGTTCCTTTAGCACTGAGTCACAGACAGAATGAACCTTTTTGACATGCAGAACGAAAAAAAAGAAAGTTTTTGAAAAAGTGCATATCTTCACTTGAAGCTTAAATTCACTTTCAAATGGCCATACAAGCACATTGGACCAAACGGTACCATATATGCATTGCACTGTCATTTGAGGCTGTTTCTAGGCCAGAAAACACACACAAATTCACGTTCTGAGCTGGAAACCTCAAAGAAGCGTGTTTTCATGAAAGTGCGTAGAGACACAGTTTCAGCGCTCTAACGCGCTTCCTTACAGGTATGAAAGCATATTCACTCCAATTCAGGCATATTGTCACAATTCACGCAAGTTTGTTATTTTAGCACTGAGTAACAGACAGAATGAACATTTTTGACATGCAGAACGAAAAAAAAGAAAGTTTTTGAAAAAGTGCATATCTTCACTTCAGAAGCTTATATTCACTTTCAAATGGTCATACATGCACATTGGACCAAATGGTACCATATATTCATTGCACTGTGATTTGAAGCTGTTTCCAGGCCAGAAACACATATAGATTTGCGTTTTGAGCTTAGAACCTCAAAGAATCGTATTCTCATGAAAGTGCGCTTAGCCACAGTTTCAGCGCTCTAACAGGCTTCCTCACAGAGATAGAAGCATATTCACTCCAATTCAGGCATATTGTCACAATTCACTCAAGTTTGTTATTTTAGCACTGAGTAACAGACAGAATGAACATTTTTTACAAGCAGAACTAAAAAAAAAAGAAAGTTTATGAAAAAGTGCATATCTTCACTTGAAGCTTAAATTCACTTTCAAATGGCCATACAAGCACATTGGACCAAACAGTACCATATATGCATTGCACTGTCATTTGAGGCTGTTTCTAGGCCAGAAACACACACAGATTCACGTTCTGAGCTTAAAACCTCAAAGAAGCGTGTTTTCATGAAAGTGCGTATAGCAACAGTTTCAGCGCTCTAACAGGCTTCCTTACAGAGATAGAAGCATATTCACTCCAATTCAGTCATGTAGACACAATTAACCGAGGTTTGTCGCTTTCTCATTGTGAGTAACACACAGAATGAACATTTTTTGACATGCAGGACTAAAAAACAGAAAGTTTTTGAAAAAGTGCATATCTTCACTTCAGAATCTTATGTTCACTTTCAAATGGCGATACAAGCACATTGGACCAAACTGAACCATATATGCATTGCACTGTGATTTTAAGCTGTTTCCAGGCCAGAAACACACCCAGATTCACGTTCTGAGCTTATAACCTCAATGAAGCGTGTTTTCATGAAAGTCCGTATAGCCACAGTTTCAGCGCTCAAACGCGCTTCATTACAGGTATGAAAGCATATTCACTCCAATTCAGGCATATTGTCACAATTCACTCAAGTTTGTTATTTTAGCACTGAGTAACAGACAGAATGAAAATTTTTGACATGCAGAACGAAAAAAAGGAAAGTTTTTGAAAAAGTGCATATCTTCACTTCAGAAGCTCATATTCACTTTCAAATGGCCATGCAAGCACATTGGACCAAACGGTACCATATATGCATTGCACTGACATTTGAAGCTGTATCTAGGCCAGACACACACACAGATTCACGTTCTGAGCTTAAAACCTCAAAGAAGCGTGATTTCATGAAAGTGCGTATAGCAACAGTTTCAGCGCTATAACAGGCTTCCTTACAGAGATAGAAGCATATTCACTCAAATTCAGTCATGTAGACACAATTCACCAGTTTGTCGCTTTCTCATTGTGAGTAACACACAGAATGAACATTTTTGACATGCAGAACGAAAAAAAAGAAAGTTTTTGAAAAAGTGCATATCTTCACTTCAGAAGCTTATATTCACTTTCAAATGGCCATACAAGCACATTGGACCAAACGGAACCATATGTGCATTGCACTGTCATTTGAGGCTGTTTCTAGGCCAGAAAACACACACAAATTCACGTTCTGAGCTGGAAACTTCAAAGAAGCGTGTTTTCATGAAAGTGCGTAGAGACACAGTTTCAGCGCTCTAACGCGCTTCCTTACAGGTATGAAAGCATATTCACTCCAATTCAGGCATATTGTCACAATTCACTCAAGTTTGTTCCTTGAGCACTGAGTAACAGACAGAAAGAACATTTTTGACATGCAGAACGAAAAAAAAGAAAGTTTATGAAAAAGTGCATATCTTCACTTCAGAAGCTTAAATTCACTTTCAAATGGCCATACAAGCACATTGGACCAAACGGTACCATATATGCATTGCACTGTCATTTGAGGCTGTTTCTAGGCCAGAAAACACACACAAATTCACGTTCTGAGCTGGAAACTTCAAAGAAGCGTGTTTTCATGAAAGTGCGTAGAGACACAGTTTCAGCGCTCTAACGCGCTTCCTTACAGGTATGAAAGCATATTCACTCCAATTCAGGCATATTGTCACAATTCACTCAAGTTTGTTATTTTAGCACTGAGTAACAGACAGAATGAACATTTTTGACATGCAGAACGAAAAAAAGGAAAGTTTTTGAAAAAGTGCATATCTTCACTTCAGAAGCTTATATTCACTTTCAAATGGTCATACAAGCACATTGGACAAAATGGTACCATATATTCATTGCACTGTGATTTGAAGCTGTTTCCAGGCCAGAAACACATATAGATTTGCGTTTTGAGCTTAGAACCTCAAAGAATCGTATTCTCATGAAAGTGCGCTTAGCCACAGTTTCAGCGCTCTAACAGGCTTCCTCACAGAGATAGAAGCATATTCACTCCAATTCAGTCATATAATCACAATTCACGCAAGTTTGTTACTTTCCCACTGAGTAACACACAGAATGAACATTTTTTACAAGCAGAACTAAAAAAAAAAAGTTTATGAAAAAGTGCATATCTTCACTTCAGAAGCTCACATTCACTTCCAAATGGCCAAACAATCACATTGGACCAAATGGTACCATATATTGATTGCACTGTGATTTGAAACTGTTTCCAGTGCAGAAACACACACAGATTCACGTTCTGAGCTTATAACCTCAATTAAGCGTGTTTTCATGAAAGTGAAGATAGCCACAGTTTCAGCGCTCTAACAGGCTTCCTGACAGAGATAGAAGCATATTCACTCCAATTCAGTTATGTAGACACAATTAACCGAGGTTTGTCGCTTTCTCATTGTGAGTAACACACAGAATGAACATTTTTTGACATGCAGGACTAAAAAACAGAAAGTTTTTGAAAAAGTGCATATCTTCACTTCAGAATCTTATGTTCACTTTCAAATGGCGATACAAGCACATTGAACCAAACTGAACCATATATGCATTGCACTGTGATTTAAAGCTGTTTCCAGGCCAGAAACACACCCAGATTCGCGTTCTGAGCATATAACCTCAATGAAGCGTGTTTTCATGAAAGTCCGTATAGCCACAGTTTCAGCGCTCAAACGCGCTTCCTTACAGGTATGAAAGCATATTCACTCCAATTCAGGCATATAATCACAATTCACTCAAGTTTGTTATTTTAGCACTGAGTAACAGACAGAATGAAAATTTTTGACATGCAGAACGAAAAAAAGGAAAGTTTTTGAAAAAGTGCATATCTTCACTTCAGAAACTTATATTCACTTTCAAATGGTCATACAAGCACATTGGACCAAATGGTACCATATATTCATTGCACTGTGATTTGAAGCTGTTTCCAGGCCAGAATCACATATAGATTTGCGTTTTGAGCTTAGAACCTCAAAGAATCGTATTCTCATGAAAGTGCGCTTAGCCACAGTTTCAGCGCTCTAACAGGCTTCCTCACAGAGATAGAAGCATATTCACTCCAATTCAGTCATATAATCACAATTCACGCAAGTTTGTTACTTTCCCACTGAGTAACTCACAGAATGAACATTTTTTACAAGCAGAACTAAAAAAAAAAAGTTTATGAAAAAGTGCATATCTTCACTTCAGAAGCTCACATTCACTTCCAAATGGCCAAACAATCACATTGGACCAAATGGTACCATATATTGATTGCACTGTGATTTGAAACTGTTTCCAGTGCAGAAACACACACAGATTCACGTTCTGAGCTTATAACCTCAATTAAGCATGTTTTCATGAAAGTGCGTATAGCCACAGTTTCAGCGCTCAAACGCGCTTCCTTACAGGTATGAAAGCATATTCACTCCAATTCAGGCATATTGTCACAATTCACTCAAGTTTGTTCCTTGAGCACTGAGTAACAGACAGAATGAACCTTTTTGACATGCAGAACTAAAAAAGAAAGTTTATGAAAAAGTGCATATCTTCACTTCAGAAGCTCACATTCACTTCCAAATGGCCAAACAATCACATTGCACCAAACGGTACCATATATGCATTGCCCTGCCATTTGAAGCTTTTTCCAGGCCAGGAATCACACACAGATTCACGTTCTGAGTTTAAAACCTCAAAGAAGCGTGTTTTCATGAAAGTGAAGATAGCCACAGTTTCAGCACTCTAACAGGCTTCCTGACAGAGATAGAAGCATATTCACTCCAATTCAGTTATGTAGACACAATTAACCGAGGTTTGTCGCTTTCTCATTGTGAGTAACACACAGAATGAACATTTTTTGACATGCAGGACTAAAAAACAGAAAGTTTTTGAAAAAGTGCATATCTTCACTTCAGAATCTTATGTTCACTTTCAAATGGCGATACAAGCACATTGGACCAAACTGAACCATATATGCATTGCACTGTGATTTTAAGCTGTTTCCAGGCCAGAAACACACCCAGATTCGCGTTCTGAGCTTATAACCTCAATGAAGCGTGTTTTCATGAAAGTCCGTATAGCCACAGTTTCAGCGCTCAAACGCGCTTCCTTACAGGTATGAAAGCATATTCACTCCAATTCAGGCATATAGTCACAATTCACTCAAGTTTGTTATTTTAGCACTGAGTAACAGACAGAATGAAAATTTTTGACATGCAGAACGAAAAAAAGGAAAGTTTTTGAAAAAGTGCATATCTTCACTTCAGAAGCTCATATTCACTTTCAAATGGCCATGCAAGCACATTGGACCAAATGGTACCATATATGCATTGCACTGACATTTGAAGCTGTTTCTAGGCCAGACACACACACAGATTCACGTTCTGAGCTTAAAACCTCAAAGAAGCGTGATTTCATGAAAGTGCGTATAGCAACAGTTTCAGCGCTATAACAGGCTTCCTTACAGAGATAGAAGCATATTCACTCAAATTCAGTCATGTAGTCACAATTCACCAGTTTGTCGCTTTCTCATTGTGAGTAACACACAGAATGAACATTTTTGACATGCAGAACGAAAAAAAAGAAAGTTTTTGAAAAAGTGCATATCTTCACTTCAGAAGCTTAAATTCACTTTCAAATGGCCATACAAGCACATTGGACCAAACGGTACCATATATGCATTGCACTGTCATTTGAGGCTGTTTCTAGGCCAGAAAACACACACAAATTCACGTTCTGAGCTGGAAACCTCAAAGAAGCGTGTTTTCATGAAAGTGCGTAGAGACACAGTTTCAGCGCTCTAACGCGCTTCCTTACAGGTATGAAAGCATATTCACTCCAATTCAGGCATATTGTCACAATTCACTCAAGTTTGTTATTTTAGCACTGAGTAACAGACAGAATGAACATTTTTGACATGCAGAACGAAAAAAAGGAAAGTTTTTGAAAAAGTGCATATCTTCACTTCAGAAGCTTATATTCACTTTCAAATGGTCATACAAGCACATTGGACCAAATGGTACCATATATTCATTGCACTGTGATTTGAAGCTGTTTCCAGGCCAGAAACACATATAGATTTGCGTTTTGAGCTTAGAACCTCAAAGAATCGTATTCTCATGAAAGTGCGCTTAGCCACAGTTTCAGCGCTCTAACAGGCTTCCTCACAGAGATAGAAGCATATTCACTCCAATTCAGTCATTTAATCACAATTCACGCAAGTTTGTTACTTTCCCACTGAGTAACTCACAGAATGAACATTTTTTACAAGCAGAACTAAAAAAAAAAAGTTTATGAAAAAGTGCATATCTTCACTTCAGAAGCTCACATTCACTTCCAAATGGCCAAACAATCACATTGGACCAAATGGTACCATATATTGATTGCACTGTGATTTGAAACTGTTTCCAGTGCAGAAACACACACAGATTCACGTTCTGAGCTTATAACCTCAATTAAGCGTGTTTTCATGAAAGTGCGTATAGCCACAGTTTCAGCGCTCAAACGCGCTTCCTTACAGGTATGAAAGCATATTCACTCCAATTCAGGCATATTGTCACAATTCACTCAAGTTTGTTCCTTGAGCACTGAGTAACAGACAGAATGAACCTTTTTGACATGCAGAACTAAAAAAGAAAGTTTATGAAAAAGTGCATATCTTCACTTCAGAAGCTCACATTCACTTCCAAATGGCCAAACAATCACATTGCACCAAACGGTACCATATATGCATTGCCCTGCCATTTGAAGCTGTTTCCAGGCCAGGAATCACACACAGATTCACGTTCTGAGTTTAAAACCTCAAAGAAGCGTGTTTTCATGAAAGTGAAGATAGCCACAGTTTCAGCGCTCTAACAGGCTTCCTGACAGAGATAGAAGCATATTCACTCCAATTCAGTTATGTAGACACAATTAACCGAGGTTTGTCGCTTTCTCATTGTGAGTAACACGCAGAATGAACATTTTTTGACATGCAGGACTAAAAAACAGAAAGTTTTTGAAAAAGTGCATATCTTCACTTCAGAATCTTATGTTCACTTTCAAATGGCGATACAAGCACATTGGACCAAACTGAACCATATATGCATTGCACTGTGATTTTAAGCTGTTTCCAGGCCAGAAACACACCCAGATTCGCGTTCTGAGCTTATAACCTCAATGAAGCGTGTTTTCATGAAAGTCCGTATAGCCACAGTTTCAGCGCTCAAACGCGCTTCCTTACAGGTATGAAAGCATATTCACTCCAATTCAGGCATATAGTCACAATTCACTCAAGTTTGTTATTTTAGCACTGAGTAACAGACAGAATGAAAATTTTTGACATGCAGAACGAAAAAAAGGAAAGTTTTTGAAAAAGTGCATATCTTCACTTCAGAAGCTTATATTCACTTTCAAATGGCCATACAAGCACATTGGACCAAACGGAACCATATGTGCATTGCACTGTGATTTGAAGCTGTTTCTAGGCCAGACACACACACAGATTCACGTTCTGAGCTGGAAACCTCAAAGAAGCGTGTTTTCATGAAAGTGCGTAGAGACAGTTTCAGCGCTCTAACGCGCTTCCTTACAGGTATGAAAGCATATTCACTCCAATTCAGGCATATTGTCACAATTCGCTCAAGTTTGTTATTTTAGCACTGAGTAACAGACAGAATGAACATTTTTGACATGCAGAACGAAAAAAAGAAAGTTTTTGAAAAAGTGCATATCTTCACTTCAGAAGCTTATATTCACTTTCAAAGGGCCATACAAGCACATTGGACCAAATGGTACCATATATTGATTGCACTGTGATTTGAAACTCTTTCCAGGCCAGAAACACAAATAGATTTGCGTTCAGAGCTTAGAACCTCAAAGAATCGTATTCTCATGCAAGTGCGCATAGCCACAGTTTCAGTGCTCTAACAGGCTTCCTTAGAGATAGAAGCATATTCACTCCAATTCAGTCATATAATCACAATTCACGCAAGTTTGTCACTTTCCCACTGAGTAACACACAGAATGAACATTTTTTACAAGCAGAACTTAAAAAAAAAAAAGTTTATGAAAAAGTGCATATCTTCACTTCAGAGGCTTATATTCACTTTCAAATGGCCTTACAAGCACATTGGACCAAACGGAACCATATGTGCATTGCACTGTGATTTGAAGCTGTTTCCAGGCCAGAAACACACGTTCTGAGCTTATAACCTCAATTAAGCGTGTTTTCATGAAAGTGCGTATAGCCACAGTTTCAGCGCTCAAACGCGCTTCCTTACAGGTATGAAAGCATATTCACTACAATTCAGGCATATTGTCAAAATTCATTCAAGTTTGTTCCTTTAGCACTGAGTCACAGACAGAATGAACCTTTTTGACATGCAGAACGAAAAAAAAGAAAGTTTTTGAAAAAGTGCATATCTTCACTTGAAGCTTAAATTCACTTTCAAATGGCCATACAAGCACATTGGACCAAACGGTACCATATATGCATTGCACTGTCATTTGAGGCTGTTTCTAGGCCAGAAAACACACACAAATTCACGTTCTGAGCTGGAAACCTCAAAGAAGCGTGTTTTCATGAAAGTGCGTAGAGACACAGTTTCAGCGCTCTAACGCGCTTCCTTACAGGTATGAAAGCATATTCACTCCAATTCAGGCATATTGTCACAATTCACGCAAGTTTGTTATTTTAGCACTGAGTAACAGACAGAATGAACATTTTTGACATGCAGAACGAAAAAAAAGAAAGTTTTTGAAAAAGTGCATATCTTCACTTCAGAAGCTTATATTCACTTTCAAATGGTCATACATGCACATTGGACCAAATGGTACCATATATTCATTGCACTGTGATTTGAAGCTGTTTCCAGGCCAGAAACACATATAGATTTGCGTTTTGAGCTTAGAACCTCAAAGAATCGTATTCTCATGAAAGTGCGCTTAGCCACAGTTTCAGCGCTCTAACAGGCTTCCTCACAGAGATAGAAGCATATTCACTCCAATTCAGGCATATTGTCACAATTCACTCAAGTTTGTTATTTTAGCACTGAGTAACAGACAGAATGAACATTTTTTACAAGCAGAACTAAAAAAAAAAGAAAGTTTATGAAAAAGTGCATATCTTCACTTGAAGCTTAAATTCACTTTCAAATGGCCATACAAGCACATTGGACCAAACAGTACCATATATGCATTGCACTGTCATTTGAGGCTGTTTCTAGGCCAGAAACACACACAGATTCACGTTCTGAGCTTAAAACCTCAAAGAAGCGTGTTTTCATGAAAGTGCGTATAGCAACAGTTTCAGCGCTCTAACAGGCTTCCTTACAGAGATAGAAGCATATTCACTCCAATTCAGTCATGTAGACACAATTAACCGAGGTTTGTCGCTTTCTCATTGTGAGTAACACACAGAATGAACATTTTTTGACATGCAGGACTAAAAAACAGAAAGTTTTTGAAAAAGTGCATATCTTCACTTCAGAATCTTATGTTCACTTTCAAATGGCGATACAAGCACATTGGACCAAACTGAACCATATATGCATTGCACTGTGATTTTAAGCTGTTTCCAGGCCAGAAACACACCCAGATTCACGTTCTGAGCTTATAACCTCAATGAAGCGTGTTTTCATGAAAGTCCGTATAGCCACAGTTTCAGCGCTCAAACGCGCTTCATTACAGGTATGAAAGCATATTCACTCCAATTCAGGCATATTGTCACAATTCACTCAAGTTTGTTATTTTAGCACTGAGTAACAGACAGAATGAAAATTTTTGACATGCAGAACGAAAAAAAGGAAAGTTTTTGAAAAAGTGCATATCTTCACTTCAGAAGCTCATATTCACTTTCAAATGGCCATGCAAGCACATTGGACCAAACGGTACCATATATGCATTGCACTGACATTTGAAGCTGTATCTAGGCCAGACACACACACAGATTCACGTTCTGAGCTTAAAACCTCAAAGAAGCGTGATTTCATGAAAGTGCGTATAGCAACAGTTTCAGCGCTATAACAGGCTTCCTTACAGAGATAGAAGCATATTCACTCAAATTCAGTCATGTAGACACAATTCACCAGTTTGTCGCTTTCTCATTGTGAGTAACACACAGAATGAACATTTTTGACATGCAGAACGAAAAAAAAGAAAGTTTTTGAAAAAGTGCATATCTTCACTTCAGAAGCTTATATTCACTTTCAAATGGCCATACAAGCACATTGGACCAAACGGAACCATATGTGCATTGCACTGTGATTTGAAGCTGTTTCCAGGCCAGAAACCACACACAGATTCAAGTTCTGAGCTGGAAACCTCAAAGAAGCGTGTTTTCATGAAAGTGCGTAGAGACACAGTTTCAGCGCTCTAACGCGCTTCCTTACAGGTATGAAAGCATATTCACTCCAATTCAGGCATATTGTCACAATTCACTCAAGTTTGTTATTTTAGCACTGAGTAACAGACAGAATGAACATTTTTGACATGCAGAACGAAAAAAAAGAAAGTTTTTGAAAAAGTGCATATCTTCACTTCAGAAGCTTATATTCACTTTCAAAGGGCCATGCAAGCACATTGGACCTAATGGTACCATATATTGATTGCACTGTGATTTGAAACTGTTTCCAGGCCAAAAACACAAATAGATTTGCGTTCAGAGCTTAGAACCTCAAAGAATCGTATTCTCATGAAAGTGCGCATAGCCACAGTTTCAGTGCTCTAACAGGCTTCCTTAGAGATAGAAGCATATTCACTCCAATTCAGTCATATAATCACAATTCACGCAAGTTTGTCACTTTCCCACTGAGTAACACACAGAATGAACATTTTTTACAAGCTGAACTAAAAAAAAAAAGTTTATGAAAAAGTGCATATCTTCACTTCAGAGGCTTATATTCACTTTCAAATGGCCTTACAAGCACATTGGACCAAATGGAACCATATGTGCATTGCACTGAGATTTGAAGCTGTTTCCAGGCCAGAAACACACGTTCTGAGCTTATAACCTCAATTAAGCGTGTTTTCATGAAAGTGCGTATAGCCACAGTTTCACCGCTCAAACGCGCTTCCTTACAGGTATGAAAGCATATTCACTCCAATTCAGGCATATTGTCACAATTCACTCAAGTTTGTTCCTTGAGCACTGAGTAACAGACAGAAAGAACATTTTTGACATGCAGAACGAAAAAAAAGAAAGTTTATGAAAAAGTGCATATCTTCACTTCAGAAGCTTAAATTCACTTTCAAATGGCCATACAAGCACATTGGACCAAACGGTACCATATATGCATTGCACTGTCATTTGAGGCTGTTTCTAGGCCAGAAAACACACACAAATTCACGTTCTGAGCTGGAAACCTCAAAGAAGCGTGTTTTCATGAAAGTGAAGATAGCCACAGTTTCAGCGCTCTAACAGGCTTCCTGACAGAGATAGAAGCATATTCACTCCAATTCAGTTATGTAGACACAATTAACCGAGGTTTGTCGCTTTCTCATTGTGAGTAACACACAGAATGAACATTTTTTGACATGCAGGACTAAAAAACAGAAAGTTTTTGAAAAAGTGCATATCTTCACTTCAGAATCTTATGTTCACTTTCAAATGGCGATACAAGCACATTGGACCAAACTGAACCATATATGCATTGCACTGTGATTTTAAGCTGTTTCCAGGCCAGAAACACACCCAGATTCGCGTTCTGAGCATATAACCTCAATGAAGCGTGTTTTCATGAAAGTCCGTATAGCCACAGTTTCAGCGCTCAAACGCGCTTCCTTACAGGTATGAAAGCATATTCACTCCAATTCAGGCATATAATCACAATTCACTCAAGTTTGTTATTTTAGCACTGAGTAACAGACAGAATGAAAATTTTTGACATGCAGAACGAAAAAAAGGAAAGTTTTTGAAAAAGTGCATATCTTCACTTCAGAAACTTATATTCACTTTCAAATGGTCATACAAGCACATTGGACCAAATGGTACCATATATTCATTGCACTGTGATTTGAAGCTGTTTCCAGGCCAGAAACACATACAGATTTGCGTTTTGAGCTTAGAACCTCAAAGAATCGTATTCTCATGAAAGTGCGCTTAGCCACAGTTTCAGCGCTCTAACAGGCTTCCTCACAGAGATAGAAGCATATTCACTCCAATTCAGTCATATAATCACAATTCACGCAAGTTTGTTACTTTCCCACTGAGTAACACACAGAATGAACATTTTTTACAAGCAGAACTAAAAAAAAAAAAAGTTTATGAAAAAGTGCATATCTTCACTTCAGAAGCTCACATTCACTTCCAAATGGCCAAACAATCACATTGGACCAAATGGTACCATATATTGATTGCACTGTGATTTGAAACTGTTTCCAGGCCAGAAACACACCCAGATTCACGTTCTGAGCTTATAACCTCAATTAAGCGTGTTTTCATGAAAGTGCGTATAGCCACAGTTTCAGCGCTCAAACGCGCTTCCTTACAGGTATGAAAGCATATTCACTCCAATTCAGGCATATTGTCACAATTCACTCAAGTTTGTTCCTTGAGCACTGAGTAACAGACAGAAAGAACATTTTTGACATGCAGAACGAAAAAAAAGAAAGTTTATGAAAAAGTGCATATCTTCACTTCAGAAGCTTAAATTCACTTTCAAATGGCCATACAAGCACATTGGACCAAACGGTACCATATATGCATTGCACTGTCATTTGAGGCTGTTTCTAGGCCAGAAAACACACACAAATTCACGTTCTGAGCTGGAAACCTCAAAGAAGCGTGTTTTCATGAAAGTGCGTAGAGACACAGTTTCAGCGCTCTAACGCGCTTCCTTACAGGTATGAAAGCATATTCACTCCAATTCAGGCATATTGTCACAATTCACTCAAGTTTGTTATTTTAGCACTGAGTAACAGACAGAATGAACATTTTTGACATGCAGAACGAAAAAAAGGAAAGTTTTTGAAAAAGTGCATATCTTCACTTCAGAAGCTTATATTCACTTTCAAATGGTCATACAAGCACATTGGACCAAATGGTACCATATATTCATTGCACTGTGATTTGAAGCTGTTTCTAGGCCAGAAACACACAAGATTTGCGTTTTGAGCTTAGAACCTCAAAGAATCGTATTCTCATGAAAGTGCGCTTAGCCACAGTTTCAGCGCTCTAACAGGCTTCCTCACAGAGATAGAAGCATATTCACTCCAATTCAGTCATTTAATCACAATTCACGCAAGTTTGTTACTTTCCCACTGAGTAACTCACAGAATGAACATTTTTTACAAGCAGAACTAAAAAAAAAAAGTTTATGAAAAAGTGCATATCTTCACTTGAAGCTTAAATTCACTTTCAAATGGCCATACAAGCACATTGGACCAAACAGTACCATATATGCATTGCACTGTCATTTGAGGCTGTTTCTAGGCCAGAAACACACACAGATTCACGTTCTGAGCTTAAAACCTCAAAGAAGCGTGTTTTCATGAAAGTGCGTATAGCAACAGTTTCAGCGCTCTAACAGGCTTCCTTACAGAGATAGAAGCATATTCACTCCAATTCAGTCATGTAGACACAATTAACCGAGGTTTGTCGCTTTCTCATTGTGAGTAACACACAGAATGAACATTTTTTGACATGCAGGACTAAAAAACAGAAAGTTTTTGAAAAAGTGCATATCTTCACTTGAAGCTTAAATTCACTTTCAAATGGCGATACAAGCACATTGGTCCAAACAGTACCATATATGCATTGCACTGTCTTTTGAGGCTGTTTCCAGGCCAGAAACACACCCAGATTCACGTTCTGAGCTTATAACCTCAATGAAGCGTGTTTTCATGAAAGTCCGTATAGCCACAGTTTCAGCGCTCAAACGCGCTTCCTTACAGGTATGAAAGCATATTCACTCCAATTCAGGCATATAGTCACAATTCACTCAAGTTTGTTATTTTAGCACTGAGTAACAGACAGAATGAAAATTTTTGACATGCAGAACGAAAAAAAGGAAAGTTTTTGAAAAAGTGCATATCTTCACTTCAGAAGCTCATATTCACTTTCAAATGGCCATGCAAGCACATTGGACCAAACGGTACCATATATGCATTGCACTGACATTTGAAGCTGTTTCTAGGCCAGACACACACACAGATTCACGTTCTGAGCTTAAAACCTCAAAGAAGCGTGATTTCATGAAAGTGCGTATAGCAACAGTTTCAGCGCTATAACAGGCTTCCTTACAGAGATAGAAGCATATTCACTCAAATTCAGTCATGTAGTCACAATTCACCAGTTTGTCGCTTTCTCATTGTGAGTAACACACAGAATGAACATTTTTGACATGCAGAACGAAAAAAAAGAAAGTTTTTGAAAAAGTGCATATCTTCACTTCAGAAGCTTATATTCACTTTCAAATGGCCATACAAGCACATTGGACCAAACGGAACCATATGTGCATTGCACTGTGATTTGAAGCTGTTTCCAGGCCAGAAACCACACACAGATTCAAGTTCTGAGCTGGAAACCTCAAAGAAGCGTGTTTTCATGAAAGTGCGTAGAGACAGTTTCAGCGCTCTAACGCGCTTCCATACAGGTATGAAAGCATATTCACTCCAATTCAGGCATATTGTCACAATTCGCTCAAGTTTGTTATTTTAGCACTGAGTAACAGACAGAATGAACATTTTTGACATGCAGAACGAAAAAAAGAAAGTTTTTGAAAAAGTGCATATCTTCACTTCAGAAGCTTATATTCACTTTCAAAGGGCCATACAAGCACATTGGACCAAATGGTACCATATATTGATTGCACTGTGATTTGAAACTCTTTCCAGGCCAGAAACACAAATAGATTTGCTTTCAGAGCTTAGAACCTCAAAGAATCGTATTCTCATGAAAGTGCGCATAGCCACAGTTTCAGTGCTCTAACAGGCTTCCTTAGAGATAGAAGCATATTCACTCCAATTCAGTCATATAATCACAATTCACGCAAGTTTGTCACTTTCCCACTGAGTAACACACAGAATGAACATTTTTTACAAGCAGAACTAAAAAAAAAAAAGTTTATGAAAAAGTGCATATCTTCACTTCAGAGGCTTATATTCACTTTCAAATGGCCTTACAAGCACATTGGACCAAACGGAACCATATGTGCATTGCACTGTGATTTGAAGCTGTTTCCAGGCCAGAAACACATATAGATTTGCGTTTTGAGCTTAGAACCTCAAAGAATCGTATTCTCATGAAAGTGCGCATAGCCACAGTTTCAGTGCTCTAACAGGCTTCCTTAGAGATAGAAGCATATTCACTCCAATTCAGTCATATAATCACAATTCACGCAAGTTTGTCACTTTCCCACTGAGTAACACACAGAATGAACATTTTTTACAAGCTGAACTAAAAAAAAAAAGTTTATGAAAAAGTGCATATCTTCACTTCAGAGGCTTATATTCACTTTCAAATGGCCTTACAAGCACATTGGACCAAATGGAACCATATGTGCATTGCACTGAGATTTGAAGCTGTTTCCAGGCCAGAAACACACGTTCTGAGCTTATAACCTCAATTAAGCGTGTTTTCATGAAAGTGCGTATAGCCACAGTTTCACCGCTCAAACGCGCTTCCTTACAGGTATGAAAGCATATTCACTCCAATTCAGGCATATTGTCACAATTCACTCAAGTTTGTTCCTTGAGCACTGAGTAACAGACAGAAAGAACATTTTTGACATGCAGAACGAAAAAAAAGAAAGTTTATGAAAAAGTGCATATCTTCACTTCAGAAGCTTAAATTCACTTTCAAATGGCCATACAAGCACATTGGACCAAACGGTACCATATATGCATTGCACTGTCATTTGAGGCTGTTTCTAGGCCAGAAAACACACACAAATTCACGTTCTGAGCTGGAAACCTCAAAGAAGCGTGTTTTCATGAAAGTGAAGATAGCCACAGTTTCAGCGCTCTAACAAGCTTCCTGACAGAGATAGAAGCATATTCACTCCAATTCAGTTATGTAGACACAATTAACCGAGGTTTGTCGCTTTCTCATTGTGAGTAACACACAGAATGAACATTTTTTGACATGCAGGACTAAAAAACAGAAAGTTTTTGAAAAAGTGCATATCTTCACTTCAGAATCTTATGTTCACTTTCAAATGGCGATACAAGCACATTGGACCAAACTGAACCATATATGCATTGCACTGTGATTTTAAGCTGTTTCCAGGCCAGAAACACACCCAGATTCGCGTTCTGAGCATATAACCTCAATGAAGCGTGTTTTCATGAAAGTCCGTATAGCCACAGTTTCAGCGCTCAAACGCGCTTCCTTACAGGTATGAAAGCATATTCACTCCAATTCAGGCATATAATCACAATTCACTCAAGTTTGTTATTTTAGCACTGAGTAACAGACAGAATGAAAATTTTTGACATGCAGAACGAAAAAAAGGAAAGTTTTTGAAAAAGTGCATATCTTCACTTCAGAAACTTATATTCACTTTCAAATGGTCATACAAGCACATTGGACCAAATGGTACCATATATTCATTGCACTGTGATTTGAAGCTGTTTCCAGGCCAGAAACACATACAGATTTGCGTTTTGAGCTTAGAACCTCAAAGAATCGTATTCTCATGAAAGTGCGCTTAGCCACAGTTTCAGCGCTCTAACAGGCTTCCTCACAGAGATAGAAGCATATTCACTCCAATTCAGTCACATAATCACAATTCACGCAAGTTTGTTACTTTCCCACTGAGTAACACACAGAATGAACATTTTTTACAAGCAGAACTAAAAAAAAAAAAAGTTTATGAAAAAGTGCATATCTTCACTTCAGAAGCTCACATTCACTTCCAAATGGCCAAACAATCACATTGGACCAAATGGTACCATATATTGATTGCACTGTGATTTGAAACTGTTTCCAGGCCAGAAACACACCCAGATTCACGTTCTGAGCTTATTACCTCAATTAAGCGTGTTTTCATGAAAGTGCGTATAGCCACAGTTTCACCGCTCAAACGCGCTTCCTTACAGGTATGAAAGCATATTCACTCCAATTCAGGCATATTGTCACAATTCACTCAAGTTTGTTCCTTGAGCACTGAGTAACAGACAGAAAGAACATTTTTGACATGCAGAACGAAAAAAAAGAAAGTTTTTGAAAAAGTGCATATCTTCACTTCAGAAGCTTATATTCACTTTCAAAGGGCCATACAAGCACATTGGACCAAATGGTACCATATATTGATTGCACTGTGATTTGAAACTCTTTCCAGGCCAGAAACACAAATAGATTTGCTTTCAGAGCTTAGAACCTCAAAGAATCGTATTCTCATGAAAGTGCGCATAGCCACAGTTTCAGTGCTCTAACAGGCTTCCTTAGAGATAGAAGCATATTCACTCCAATTCAGTCATATAATCACAATTCACGCAAGTTTGTCACTTTCCCACTGAGTAACACACAGAATGAACATTTTTTACAAGCAGAACTAAAAAAAAAAAAGTTTATGAAAAAGTGCATATCTTCACTTCAGAGGCTTATATTCACTTTCAAATGGCCTTACAAGCACATTGGACCAAACGGAACCATATGTGCATTGCACTGTGATTTGAAGCTGTTTCCAGGCCAGAAACACATATAGATTTGCGTTTTGAGCTTAGAACCTCAAAGAATCGTATTCTCATGAAAGTGCGCATAGCCACAGTTTCAGTGCTCTAACAGGCTTCCTTAGAGATAGAAGCATATTCACTCCAATTCAGTCATATAATCACAATTCACGCAAGTTTGTCACTTTCCCACTGAGTAACACACAGAATGAACATTTTTTACAAGCTGAACTAAAAAAAAAAAGTTTATGAAAAAGTGCATATCTTCACTTCAGAGGCTTATATTCACTTTCAAATGGCCTTACAAGCACATTGGACCAAATGGAACCATATGTGCATTGCACTGAGATTTGAAGCTGTTTCCAGGCCAGAAACACACGTTCTGAGCTTATAACCTCAATTAAGCGTGTTTTCATGAAAGTGCGTATAGCCACAGTTTCACCGCTCAAACGCGCTTCCTTACAGGTATGAAAGCATATTCACTCCAATTCAGGCATATTGTCACAATTCACTCAAGTTTGTTCCTTGAGCACTGAGTAACAGACAGAAAGAACATTTTTGACATGCAGAACGAAAAAAAAGAAAGTTTATGAAAAAGTGCATATCTTCACTTCAGAAGCTTAAATTCACTTTCAAATGGCCATACAAGCACATTGGACCAAACGGTACCATATATGCATTGCACTGTCATTTGAGGCTGTTTCTAGGCCAGAAAACACACACAAATTCACGTTCTGAGCTGGAAACCTCAAAGAAGCGTGTTTTCATGAAAGTGAAGATAGCCACAGTTTCAGCGCTCTAACAAGCTTCCTGACAGAGATAGAAGCATATTCACTCCAATTCAGTTATGTAGACACAATTAACCGAGGTTTGTCGCTTTCTCATTGTGAGTAACACACAGAATGAACATTTTTTGACATGCAGGACTAAAAAACAGAAAGTTTTTGAAAAAGTGCATATCTTCACTTCAGAATCTTATGTTCACTTTCAAATGGCGATACAAGCACATTGGACCAAACTGAACCATATATGCATTGCACTGTGATTTTAAGCTGTTTCCAGGCCAGAAACACACCCAGATTCGCGTTCTGAGCATATAACCTCAATGAAGCGTGTTTTCATGAAAGTCCGTATAGCCACAGTTTCAGCGCTCAAACGCGCTTCCTTACAGGTATGAAAGCATATTCACTCCAATTCAGGCATATAATCACAATTCACTCAAGTTTGTTATTTTAGCACTGAGTAACAGACAGAATGAAAATTTTTGACATGCAGAACGAAAAAAAGGAAAGTTTTTGAAAAAGTGCATATCTTCACTTCAGAAACTTATATTCACTTTCAAATGGTCATACAAGCACATTGGACCAAATGGTACCATATATTCATTGCACTGTGATTTGAAGCTGTTTCCAGGCCAGAAACACATACAGATTTGCGTTTTGAGCTTAGAACCTCAAAGAATCGTATTCTCATGAAAGTGCGCTTAGCCACAGTTTCAGCGCTCTAACAGGCTTCCTCACAGAGATAGAAGCATATTCACTCCAATTCAGTCACATAATCACAATTCACGCAAGTTTGTTACTTTCCCACTGAGTAACACACAGAATGAACATTTTTTACAAGCAGAACTAAAAAAAAAAAAAGTTTATGAAAAAGTGCATATCTTCACTTCAGAAGCTCACATTCACTTCCAAATGGCCAAACAATCACATTGGACCAAATGGTACCATATATTGATTGCACTGTGATTTGAAACTGTTTCCAGGCCAGAAACACACCCAGATTCACGTTCTGAGCTTATTACCTCAATTAAGCGTGTTTTCATGAAAGTGCGTATAGCCACAGTTTCACCGCTCAAACGCGCTTCCTTACAGGTATGAAAGCATATTCACTCCAATTCAGGCATATTGTCACAATTCACTCAAGTTTGTTCCTTGAGCACTGAGTAACAGACAGAAAGAACATTTTTGACATGCAGAACGAAAAAAAAGAAAGTTTATGAAAAAGTGCATATCTTCACTTCAGAAGCTTAAATTCACTTTCAAATGGCCATACAAGCACATTGGACCAAACGGTACCATATATGCATTGCACTGTCATTTGAGGCTGTTTCTAGGCCAGAAAACACACACAAATTCACGTTCTGAGCTGGAAACCTCAAAGAAGCGTGTTTTCATGAAAGTGCGTAGAGACACAGTTTCAGCGCTCTAACGCGCTTCCTTACAGGTATGAAAGCATATTCACTCCAATTCAGGCATATTGTCACAATTCACTCAAGTTTGTTATTTTAGCACTGAGTAACAGACAGAATGAACATTTTTGACATGCAGAACGAAAAAAAGGAAAGTTTTTGAAAAAGTGCATATCTTCACTTCAGAAGCTTATATTCACTTTCAAATGGTCATACAAGCACATTGGACCAAATGGTACCATATATTCATTGCACTGTGATTTGAAGCTGTTTCCAGGCCAGAAACACATATAGATTTGCGTTTTGAGCTTAGAACCTCAAAGAATCGTATTCTCATGAAAGTGCGCTTAGCCACAGTTTCAGCGCTCTAACAGGCTTCCTCACAGAGATAGAAGCATATTCACTCCAATTCAGTCATTTAATCACAATTCACGCAAGTTTGTTACTTTCCCACTGAGTAACTCACAGAATGAACATTTTTTACAAGCAGAACTAAAAAAAAAAAGTTTATGAAAAAGTGCATATCTTCACTTGAAGCTTAAATTCACTTTCAAATGGCCATACAAGCACATTGGACCAAACAGTACCATATATGCATTGCACTGTCATTTGAGGCTGTTTCTAGGCCAGAAACACACACAGATTCACGTTCTGAGCTTAAAACCTCAAAGAAGCGTGTTTTCATGAAAGTGCGTATAGCAACAGTTTCAGCGCTCTAACAGGCTTCCTTACAGAGATAGAAGCATATTCACTCCAATTCAGTCATGTAGACACAATTAACCGAGGTTTGTCGCTTTCTCATTGTGAGTAACACACAGAATGAACATTTTTTGACATGCAGGACTAAAAAACAGAAAGTTTTTGAAAAAGTGCATGTCTTCACTTCAGAATCTTATGTTCACTTTCAAATGGCGATACAAGCACATTGGACCAAACTGAACCATATATGCATTGCACTGTGATTTTAAGCTGTTTCCAGGCCAGAAACACACCCAGATTCGCGTTCTGAGCTTATAACCTCAATGAAGCGTGTTTTCATGAAAGTCCGTATAGCCACAGTTTCAGCGCTCAAACGCGCTTCCTTACAGGTATGAAAGCATATTCACTCCAATTCAGGCATATAGTCACAATTCACTCAAGTTTGTTATTTTAGCACTGAGTAACAGACAGAATGAAAATTTTTGACATGCAGAACGAAAAAAAGGAAAGTTTTTGAAAAAGTGCATATCTTCACTTCAGAAGCTCATATTCACTTTCAAATGGCCATGCAAGCACATTGGACCAAACGGTACCATATATGCATTGCACTGACATTTGAAGCTGTTTCTAGGCCAGACACACACACAGATTCACGTTCTGAGCTTAAAACCTCAAAGAAGCGTGATTTCATGAAAGTGCGTATAGCAACAGTTTCAGCGCTATAACAGGCTTCCTTACAGAGATAGAAGCATATTCACCCAAATTCAGTCATGTAGTCACAATTCACCAGTTTGTCGCTTTCTCATTGTGAGTAACACACAGAATGAACATTTTTGACATGCAGAACGAAAAAAAAGAAAGTTTTTGAAAAAGTGCATATCTTCACTTCAGAAGCTTATATTCACTTTCAAATGGCCATACAAGCACATTGGACCAAACGGAACCATATGTGCATTGCACTGTGATTTGAAGCTGTTTCCAGGCCAGAAACCACACACAGATTCAAGTTCTGAGCTGGAAACCTCAAAGAAGCGTGTTTTCATGAAAGTGCGTAGAGACAGTTTCAGCGCTCTAACGCGCTTCCATACAGGTATGAAAGCATATTCACTCCAATTCAGGCATATTGTCACAATTCGCTCAAGTTTGTTATTTTAGCACTGAGTAACAGACAGAATGAACATTTTTGACATGCAGAACGAAAAAAAGAAAGTTTTTGAAAAAGTGCATATCTTCACTTCAGAAGCTTATATTCACTTTCAAAGGGCCATACAAGCACATTGGACCAAATGGTACCATATATTGATTGCACTGTGATTTGAAACTCTTTCCAGGCCAGAAACACAAATAGATTTGCTTTCAGAGCTTAGAACCTCAAAGAATCGTATTCTCATGAAAGTGCGCATAGCCACAGTTTCAGTGCTCTAACAGGCTTCCTTAGAGATAGAAGCATATTCACTCCAATTCAGTCATATAATCACAATTCACGCAAGTTTGTCACTTTCCCACTGAGTAACACACAGAATGAACATTTTTTACAAGCAGAACTAAAAAAAAAAAAGTTTATGAAAAAGTGCATATCTTCACTTCAGAGGCTTATATTCACTTTCAAATGGCCTTACAAGCACATTGGACCAAACGGAACCATATGTGCATTGCACTGTGATTTGAAGCTGTTTCCAGGCCAGAAACACATATAGATTTGCGTTTTGAGCTTAGAACCTCAAAGAATCGTATTCTCATGAAAGTGCGCTTAGCCACAGTTTCAGCGCTCAAACGCGCTTCCTTACAGGTATGAAAGCATATTCACTCCAATTCAGGCATATTGTCAAAATTCACTCAAGTTTGTTCCTTTAGCACTGAGTCACAGACAGAATGAACCTTTTTGACATGCAGAACGAAAAAAAAGAAAGTTTTTGAAAAAGTGCATATCTTCACTTGAAGCTTAAATTCACTTTCAAATGGCCATACAAGCACATTGGACCAAACGGTACCATATATGCATTGCACTGTCATTTGAGGCTGTTTCTAGGCCAGAAAACACACACAAATTCACGTTCTGAGCTGGAAACCTCCAAGAAGCGTGTTTTCATGAAAGTGCGTAGAGACACAGTTTCAGCGCTCTAACGCGCTTCCTTACAGGTATGAAAGCATATTCACTCCAATTCAGGCATATTGTCGCAATTCACTCAAGTTTGTTATTTTAGCACTGAGTAACAGACAGAATGAACATTTTTGACATGCAGAACGAAAAAAAAGAAAGTTTTTGAAAAAGTGCATATCTTCACTTCAGAAGCTTATATTCACTTTCAAATGGTCATACAAGCACATTGGACCAAATGGTACCATATATTCATTGCACTGTGATTTGAAGCTGTTTCCAGGCCAGAAACACATATAGATTTGCGTTTTGAGCTTAGAACCTCAAAGAATCGTATTCTCATGAAAGTGCGCTTAGCCACAGTTTCAGCGCTCTAACAGGCTTCCTCACAGAGATAGAAGCATATTCACTCCAATTCAGGCATATTGTCACAATTCACTCAAGTTTGTTATTTTAGCACTGAGTAACAGACAGAATGAACATTTTTTACAAGCAGAACTAAAAAAAAAGAAAGTTTATGAAAAAGTGCATATCTTCACTTGAAGCTTAAATTCACTTTCAAATGGCCATACAAGCACATTGGACCAAACAGTACCATATATGCATTGCACTGTCATTTGAGGCTGTTTCTAGGCCAGAAACACACACAGATTCACGTTCTGAGCTTAAAACCTCAAAGAAGCGTGTTTTCATGAAAGTGCGTATAGCAACAGTTTCAGCGCTCTAACAGGCTTCCTTACAGAGATAGAAGCATATTCACTCCAATTCAGTCATGTAGACACAATTAACCGAGGTTTGTCGCTTTCTCATTGTGAGTAACACACAGAATGAACATTTTTTGACATGCAGGACTAAAAAACAGAAAGTTTTTGAAAAAGTGCATATCTTCACTTCAGAATCTTATGTTCACTTTCAAATGGCGATACAAGCACATTGGACCAAACTGAACCATATATGCATTGCACTGTGATTTTAAGCTGTTTCCAGGCCAGAAACACACCCAGATTCACGTTCTGAGCTTATAACCTCAATGAAGCGTGTTTTCATGAAAGTCCGTATAGCCACAGTTTCAGCGCTCAAACGCGCTTCATTACAGGTATGAAAGCATATTCACTCCAATTCAGGCATATTGTCACAATTCACTCAAGTTTGTTATTTTAGCACTGATTAACAGACAGAATGAAAATTTTTGACATGCAGAACGAAAAAAAGGAAAGTTTTTGAAAAAGTGCATATCTTCACTTCAGAAGCTCATATTCACTTTCAAATGGCCATGCAAGCACATTGGACCAAACGGTACCATATATGCATTGCACTGACATTTGAAGCTGTTTCTAGGCCAGACACACACACAGATTCACGTTCTGAGCTTAAAACCTCAAAGAAGCGTGATTTCATGAAAGTGCGTATAGCAACAGTTTCAGCGCTATAACAGGCTTCCTTACAGAGATAGAAGCATATTCACTCAAATTCAGTCATGTAGACACAATTCACCAGTTTGTCGCTTTCTCATTGTGAGTAACACACAGAATTAACATTTTTGACATGCAGAACGAAAAAAAAGAAAGTTTTTGAAAAAGTGCATATCTTCACTTCAGAAGCTTATATTCACTTTCAAATGGCCATACAAGCACATTGGACCAAACGGAACCATATGTGCATTGCACTGTGATTTGAAGCTGTTTCCAGGCCAGAAACCACACACAGATTCAAGTTCTGAGCTGGAAACCTCAAAGAAGCGTGTTTTCATGAAAGTGCGTAGAGACAGTTTCAGCGCTCTAACGCGCTTCCTTACAGGTATGAACGCATATTCACTCCAATTCAGGCATATTGTCACAATTCACTCAAGTTTGTTATTTTAGCACTGAGTAACAGACAGAATGAACATTTTTGACATGCAGAACGAAAAAAAGGAAAGTTTTTGAAAAAGTGCATATCTTCACTTCAGAAGCTTATATTCACTTTCAAAGGGCCATGCAAGCACATTGGACCTAATGGTACCATATATTGATTGCACTGTGATTTGAAACTGTTTCCAGGCCAAAAACACAAATAGATTTGCGTTCAGAGCTTAGAACCTCAAAGAATCGTATTCTCATGAAAGTGCGCTTAGCCACAGTTTCAGTGCTCTAACAGGCTTCCTTAGAGATAGAAGCATATTCACTCCAATTCAGTCATATAATCACAATTCACGCAAGTTTGTCACTTTCCCACTGAGTAACACACAGAATGAACATTTTTTACAAGCTGAACTAAAAAAAAAAAAGTTTATGAAAAAGTGCATATCTTCACTTCAGAGGCTTATATTCACTTTCAAATGGCCTTACAAGCACATTGGACCAAATGGAACCATATGTGCATTGCACTGGGATTTGAAGCTGTTTCCAGGCCAGAAACACACGTTCTGAGCTTATAACCTCAATTAAGCGTGTTTTCATGAAAGTGCGTATAGACACAGTTTCACCGCTCAAACGCGCTTCCTTACAGGTATGAAAGCATATTCACTCCAATTCAGGCATATTGTCACAATTCACTCAAGTTTGTTCCTTGAGCACTGAGTAACAGACAGAAAGAACATTTTTGACATGCAGAACGAAAAAAAAGAAAGTTTATGAAAAAGTGCATATCTTCACTTCAGAAGCTTAAATTCACTTTCAAATGGCCATACAAGCACATTGGACCAAACGGTACCATATATGCATTGCACTGTCATTTGAGGCTGTTTCTAGGCCAGAAAACACACACAAATTCACGTTCTGAGCTGGAAACCTCAAAGAAGCGTGTTTTCATGAAAGTGCGTAGAGACACAGTTTCAGCGCTCTAACGCGCTTCCATACAGGTATGAAAGCATATTCACTCCAATTCATGCATATTGTCACAATTCACTCAAGTTTGTTATTTTAGCACTGAGTAACAGACAGAATGAACATTTTTGACATGCAGAACGAAAAAAAGGAAAGTTTTTGAAAAAGTGCATATCTTCACTTCAGAAGCTTATATTCACTTTCAAATGGTCATACAAGCACATTGGACCAAATGGTACCATATATTCATTGCACTGTGATTTGAAGCTGTTTCCAGGCCAGAAACACATATAGATTTGCGTTTTGAGCTTAGAACCTCAAAGAATCGTATTCTCATGAAAGTGCGCTTAGCCACAGTTTCAGCGCTCTAACAGGCTTCCTCACAGAGATAGAAGCATATTCACTCCAATTCAGTCATTTAATCACAATTCACGCAAGTTTGTTACTTTCCCACTGAGTAACTCACAGAATGAACATTTTTTACAAGCAGAACTAAAAAAAAAAAGTTTATGAAAAAGTGCATATCTTCACTTGAAGCTTAAATTCACTTTCAAATGGCCATACAAGCACATTGGACCAAACAGTACCATATATGCATTGCACTGTCATTTGAGGCTGTTTCTAGGCCAGAAACACACACAGATTCACGTTCTGAGCTTAAAACCTCAAAGAAGCGTGTTTTCATGAAAGTGCGTATAGCAACAGTTTCAGCGCTCTAACAGGCTTCCTTACAGAGATAGAAGCATATTCACTCCAATTCAGTCATGTAGACACAATTAACCGAGGTTTGTCGCTTTCTCATTGTGAGTAACACACAGAATGAACATTTTTTGACATGCAGGACTAAAAAACAGAAAGTTTTTGAAAAAGTGCATGTCTTCACTTCAGAATCTTATGTTCACTTTCAAATGGCGATACAAGCACATTGGACCAAACTGAACCATATATGCATTGCACTGTGATTTTAAGCTGTTTCCAGGCCAGAAACACACCCAGATTCGCGTTCTGAGCTTATAACCTCAATGAAGCGTGTTTTCATGAAAGTCCGTATAGCCACAGTTTCAGCGCTCAAACGCGCTTCCTTACAGGTATGAAAGCATATTCACTCCAATTCAGGCATATTGTCAAAATTCACTCAAGTTTGTTCCTTTAGCACTGAGTCACAGACAGAATGAACCTTTTTGACATGCAGAACGAAAAAAAAGAAAGTTTTTGAAAAAGTGCATATCTTCACTTGAAGCTTAAATTCACTTTCAAATGGCCATACAAGCACATTGGACCAAACGGTACCATATATGCATTGCACTGTCATTTGAGGCTGTTTCTAGGCCAGAAAACACACACAAATTCACGTTCTGAGCTGGAAACCTCAAAGAAGCGTGTTTTCATGAAAGTGCGTAGAGACACAGTTTCAGCGCTCTAACGCGCTTCCTTACAGGTATGAAAGCATATTCACTCCAATTCAGGCATATAGTCACAATTCACTCAAGTTTGTTATTTTAGCACTGATTAACAGACAGAATGAAAATTTTTGACATGCAGAACGAAAAAAAGGAAAGTTTTTGAAAAAGTGCATATCTTCACTTCAGAAGCTCATATTCACTTTCAAATGGCCATGCAAGCACATTGGACCAAACGGTACCATATATGCATTGCACTGACATTTGAAGCTGTTTCTAGGCCAGACACACACACAGATTCACGTTCTGAGCTTAAAACCTCAAAGAAGCGTGATTTCATGAAAGTGCGTATAGCAACAGTTTCAGCGCTCTAACAGGCTTCCTTACAGAGATAGAAGCATATTCACTCCAATTCAGTCATGTAGACACAATTAACCGAGGTTTGTCGCTTTCTCATTGTGAGTAACACACAGAATGAACATTTTTTGACATGCAGGACTAAAAAACAGAAAGTTTTTGAAAAAGTGCATATCTTCACTTCAGAATCTTATGTTCACTTTCAAATGGCGATACAAGCACATTGGACCAAACTGAACCATATATGCATTGCACTGTGATTTTAAGCTGTTTCCAGGCCAGAAACACACCCAGATTCGCGTTCTGAGCTTATAACCTCAATGAAGCGTGTTTTCATGAAAGTCCGTATAGCCACAGTTTCAGCGCTCAAACGCGCTTCCTTACAGGTATGAAAGCATATTCACTCCAATTCAGGCATATAGTCACAATTCACTCAAGTTTGTTATTTTAGCACTGAGTAACAGACAGAATGAAAATTTTTGACATGCAGAACGAAAAAAAGGAAAGTTTTTGAAAAAGTGCATATCTTCACTTCAGAAGCTCATATTCACTTTCAAATGGCCATGCAAGCACATTGGACCAAACGGTACCATATATGCATTGCACTGACATTTGAAGCTGTTTCTAGGCCAGACACACACACAGATTCACGTTCTGAGCTTAAAACCTCAAAGAAGCGTGATTTCATGAAAGTGCGTATAGCAACAGTTTCAGCGCTATAACAGGCTTCCTTACAGAGATAGAAGCATATTCACTCAAATTCAGTCATGTAGTCACAATTCACCAGTTTGTCGCTTTCTCATTGTGAGTAACACACAGAATGAACATTTTTGACATGCAGAACGAAAAAAAAGAAAGTTTTTGAAAAAGTGCATATCTTCACTTCAGAAGCTTATATTCACTTTCAAATGGCCATACAAGCACATTGGACCAAACGGAACCATATGTGCATTGCACTGTGATTTGAAGCTGTTTCCAGGCCAGAAACCACACACAGATTCAAGTTCTGAGCTGGAAACCTCAAAGAAGCGTGTTTTCATGAAAGTGCGTAGAGACAGTTTCAGCGCTCTAACGCGCTTCCATACAGGTATGAAAGCATATTCACTCCAATTCAGGCATATTGTCACAATTCGCTCAAGTTTGTTATTTTAGCACTGAGTAACAGACAGAATGAACATTTTTGACATGCAGAACGAAAAAAAGAAAGTTTTTGAAAAAGTGCATATCTTCACTTCAGAAGCTTATATTCACTTTCAAAGGGCCATACAAGCACATTGGACCAAATGGTACCATATATTGATTGCACTGTGATTTGAAACTCTTTCCAGGCCAGAAACACAAATAGATTTGCTTTCAGAGCTTAGAACCTCAAAGAATCGTATTCTCATGAAAGTGCGCATAGCCACAGTTTCAGTGCTCTAACAGGCTTCCTTAGAGATAGAAGCATATTCACTCCAATTCAGTCATATAATCACAATTCACGCAAGTTTGTCACTTTCCCACTGAGTAACACACAGAATGAACATTTTTTACAAGCAGAACAAAAAAAAAAAAGTTTATGAAAAAGTGCATATCTTCACTTCAGAGGCTTATATTCACTTTCAAATGGCCATACAAGCACATTGGACCAAACGGAACCATATGTGCATTGCACTGTGATTTGAAGCTGTTTCCAGGCCAGAAACACACACAGATTTACGTTCTGAGCTTATAACCTCAATTAAGCGTGTTTTCATGAAAGTGCGTATAGCCACAGTTTCAGCGCTCAAACGCGCTTCCTAACAGGTATGAAAGCATATTCACTCCAATTCAGGCATATTGTCACAATTCACTCAAGTTTGTTCCTTTAGCACTGAGTAACAGACAGAAAGAAAATTTTTGACATGCAGAACGAAAAAAAAGAAAGTTTATGAAAAAGTGCATATCTTCACTTCAGAGGCTTATATTCACTTTCAAATGGCCTTACAAGCACATTGGACCAAACGGAACCATATGTGCATTGCACTGTGATTTGAAGCTGTTTCCAGGCCAGAAACACATATAGATTTGCGTTTTGAGCTTAGAACCTCAAAGAATCGTATTCTCATGAAAGTGCGCTTAGCCACAGTTTCAGCGCTCAAACGCGCTTCCTTACAGGTATGAAAGCATATTCACTCCAATTCAGGCATATTGTCAAAATTCACTCAAGTTTGTTCCTTTAGCACTGAGTCACAGACAGAATGAACCTTTTTGACATGCAGAACGAAAAAAAAGAAAGTTTTTGAAAAAGTGCATATCTTCACTTGAAGCTTAAATTCACTTTCAAATGGCCATACAAGCACATTGGACCAAACGGTACCATATATGCATTGCACTGTCATTTGAGGCTGTTTCTAGGCCAGAAAACACACACAAATTCACGTTCTGAGCTGGAAACCTCCAAGAAGCGTGTTTTCATGAAAGTGCGTAGAGACACAGTTTCAGCGCTCTAACGCGCTTCCTTACAGGTATGAAAGCATATTCACTCCAATTCAGGCATATTGTCACAATTCACTCAAGTTTGTTATTTTAGCACTGAGTAACAGACAGAATGAACATTTTTGACATGCAGAACGAAAAAAAAGAAAGTTTTTGAAAAAGTGCATATCTTCACTTCAGAAGCTTATATTCACTTTCAAATGGTCATACAAGCACATTGGACCAAATGGTACCATATATTCATTGCACTGTGATTTGAAGCTGTTTCCAGGCCAGAAACACATATAGATTTGCGTTTTGAGCTTAGAACCTCAAAGAATCGTATTCTCATGAAAGTGCGCTTAGCCACAGTTTCAGCGCTCTAACAGGCTTCCTCACAGAGATAGAAGCATATTCACTCCAATTCAGGCATATTGTCACAATTCACTCAAGTTTGTTATTTTAGCACTGAGTAACAGACAGAATGAACATTTTTTACAAGCAGAACTAAAAAAAAAGAAAGTTTATGAAAAAGTGCATATCTTCACTTGAAGCTTAAATTCACTTTCAAATGGCCATACAAGCACATTGGACCAAACAGTACCATATATGCATTGCACTGTCATTTGAGGCTGTTTCTAGGCCAGAAACACACACAGATTCACGTTTTGAGCTTAAAACCTCAAAGAAGCGTGTTTTCATGAAAGTGCGTATAGCAACAGTTTCAGCGCTCTAACAGGCTTCCTTACAGAGATAGAAGCATATTCACTCCAATTCAGTCATGTAGACACAATTAACCGAGGTTTGTCGCTTTCTCATTGTGAGTAACACACAGAATGAACATTTTTTGACATGCAGGACTAAAAAACAGAAAGTTTTTGAAAAAGTGCATATCTTCACTTCAGAATCTTATGTTCACTTTCAAATGGCGATACAAGCACATTGGACCAAACTGAACCATATATGCATTGCACTGTGATTTTAAGCTGTTTCCAGGCCAGAAACACACCCAGATTCACGTTCTGAGCTTATAACCTCAATGAAGCGTGTTTTCATGAAAGTCCGTATAGCCACAGTTTCAGCGCTCAAACGCGCTTCATTACAGGTATGAAAGCATATTCACTCCAATTCAGGCATATTGTCACAATTCACTCAAGTTTGTTATTTTAGCACTGATTAACAGACAGAATGAAAATTTTTGACATGCAGAACGAAAAAAAGGAAAGTTTTTGAAAAAGTGCATATCTTCACTTCAGAAGCTCATATTCACTTTCAAATGGCCATGCAAGCACATTGGACCAAACGGTACCATATATGCATTGCACTGACATTTGAAGCTGTTTCTAGGCCAGACACACACACAGATTCACGTTCTGAGCTTAAAACCTCAAAGAAGCGTGATTTCATGAAAGTGCGTATAGCAACAGTTTCAGCGCTATAACAGGCTTCCTTACAGAGATAGAAGCATATTCACTCAAATTCAGTCATGTAGACACAATTCACCAGTTTGTCGCTTTCTCATTGTGAGTAACACACAGAATTAACATTTTTGACATGCAGAACGAAAAAAAAGAAAGTTTTTGAAAAAGTGCATATCTTCACTTCAGAAGCTTATATTCACTTTCAAATGGCCATACAAGCACATTGGACCAAACGGAACCATATGTGCATTGCACTGTGATTTGAAACTGTTTCCAGGCCAGAAACCACACACAGATTCAAGTTCTGAGCTGGAAACCTCAAAGAAGCGTGTTTTCATGAAAGTGCGTAGAGACAGTTTCAGCGCTCTAACGCGCTTCCTTACAGGTATGAACGCATATTCACTCCAATTCAGGCATATTGTCACAATTCACTCAAGTTTGTTATTTTAGCACTGAGTAACAGACAGAATGAACATTTTTGACATGCAGAACGAAAAAAAAGAAAGTTTTTGAAAAAGTGCATATCTTCACTTCAGAAGCTTATATTCACTTTCAAAGGGCCATGCAAGCACATTGGACCTAATGGTACCATATATTGATTGCACTGTGATTTGAAACTGTTTCCAGGCCAAAAACACAAATAGATTTGCGTTCAGAGCTTAGAACCTCAAAGAATCGTATTCTCATGAAAGTGCGCATAGCCACAGTTTCAGTGCTCTAACAGGCTTCCTTAGAGATAGAAGCATATTCACTCCAATTCAGTCATATAATCACAATTCACGCAAGTTTGTCACTTTCCCACTGAGTAACACACAGAATGAACATTTTTTACAAGCTGAACTAAAAAAAAAAAAGTTTATGAAAAAGTGCATATCTTCACTTCAGAGGCTTATATTCACTTTCAAATGGCCTTACAAGCACATTGGACCAAATGGAACCATATGTGCATTGCACTGTGATTTGAAGCTGTTTCCAGGCCAGAAACACACGTTCTGAGCTTATAACCTCAATTAAGCGTGTTTTCATGAAAGTGCGTATAGCCACAGTTTCACCGCTCAAACGCGCTTCCTTACAGGTATGAAAGCATATTCACTCCAATTCAGGCATATTGTCACAATTCACTCAAGTTTGTTCCTTGAGCACTGAGTAACAGACAGAAAGAACATTTTTGACATGCAGAACGAAAAAAAGAAAGTTTATGAAAAAGTGCATATCTTCACTTCAGAAGCTTAAATTCACTTTCAAATGGCCATACAAGCACATTGGACCAAACGGTACCATATATGCATTGCACTGTCATTTGAGGCTGTTTCTAGGCCAGAAACACATATAGATTTGCGTTTTGAGCTTAGAACCTCAAAGAATCGTATTCTCATGAAAGTGCGCTTAGCCACAGTTTCAGCGCTCTAACAGGCTTCCTCACAGAGATAGAAGCATATTCACTCCAATTCAGTCATTTAATCACAATTCACGCAAGTTTGTTACTTTCCCACTGAGTAACTCACAGAATGAACATTTTTTACAAGCAGAACTAAAAAAAAAAAGTTTATGAAAAAGTGCATATCTTCACTTGAAGCTTAAATTCACTTTCAAATGGCCATACAAGCACATTGGACCAAACAGTACCATATATGCATTGCACTGTCATTTGAGGCTGTTTCTAGGCCAGAAACACACACAGATTCACGTTCTGAGCTTAAAACCTCAAAGAAGCGTGTTTTCATGAAAGTGCGTATAGCAACAGTTTCAGCGCTCTAACAGGCTTCCTTACAGAGATAGAAGCATATTCACTCCAATTCAGTCATGTAGACACAATTAACCGAGGTTTGTCGCTTTCTCATTGTGAGTAACACACAGAATGAACATTTTTTGACATGCAGGACTAAAAAACAGAAAGTTTTTGAAAAAGTGCATGTCTTCACTTCAGAATCTTATGTTCACTTTCAAATGGCGATACAAGCACATTGGACCAAACTGAACCATATATGCATTGCACTGTGATTTTAAGCTGTTTCCAGGCCAGAAACACACCCAGATTCGCGTTCTGAGCTTATAACCTCAATGAAGCGTGATTTCATGAAAGTCCGTATAGCCACAGTTTCAGCGCTCAAACGCGCTTCCTTACAGGTATGAAAGCATATTCACTCCAATTCAGGCATATAGTCACAATTCACTCAAGTTTGTTATTTTAGCACTGAGTAACAGACAGAATGAAAATTTTTGACATGCAGAACGAAAAAAAGGAAAGTTTTTGAAAAAGTGCATATCTTCACTTCAGAAGCTCATATTCACTTTCAAATGGCCATGCAAGCACATTGGACCAAACGGTACCATATATGCATTGCACTGACATTTGAAGCTGTTTCTAGGCCAGACACACACACAGATTCACGTTCTGAGCTTAAAACCTCAAAGAAGCGTGATTTCATGAAAGTGCGTATAGCAACAGTTTCAGCGCTATAACAGGCTTCCTTACAGAGATAGAAGCATATTCACTCAAATTCAGTCATGTAGTCACAATTCACCAGTTTGTCGCTTTCTCATTGTGAGTAACACACAGAATGAACATTTTTGACATGCAGAACGAAAAAAAAGAAAGTTTTTGAAAAAGTGCATATCTTCACTTCAGAAGCTTATATTCACTTTCAAATGGCCATACAAGCACATTGGACCAAACGGAACCATATGTGCATTGCACTGTGATTTGAAGCTGTTTCCAGGCCAGAAACCACACACAGATTCAAGTTCTGAGCTGGAAACCTCAAAGAAGCGTGTTTTCATGAAAGTGCGTAGAGACAGTTTCAGCGCTCTAACGCGCTTCCATACAGGTATGAAAGCATATTCACTCCAATTCAGGCATATTGTCACAATTCGCTCAAGTTTGTTATTTTAGCACTGAGTAACAGACAGAATGAACATTTTTGACATGCAGAACGAAAAAAAGAAAGTTTTTGAAAAAGTGCATATCTTCACTTCAGAAGCTTATATTCACTTTCAAAGGGCCATACAAGCACATTGGACCAAATGGTACCATATATTGATTGCACTGTGATTTGAAACTCTTTCCAGGCCAGAAACACAAATAGATTTGCTTTCAGAGCTTAGAACCTCAAAGAATCGTATTCTCATGAAAGTGCGCATAGCCACAGTTTCAGTGCTCTAACAGGCTTCCTTAGAGATAGAAGCATATTCACTCCAATTCAGTCATATAATCACAATTCACGCAAGTTTGTCACTTTCCCACTGAGTAACACACAGAATGAACATTTTTTACAAGCAGAACTAAAAAAAAAAAAGTTTATGAAAAAGTGCATATCTTCACTTCAGAGGCTTATATTCACTTTCAAATGGCCTTACAAGCACATTGGACCAAACGGAACCATATGTGCATTGCACTGTGATTTGAAGCTGTTTCCAGGCCAGAAACACATATAGATTTGCGTTTTGAGCTTAGAACCTCAAAGAATCGTATTCTCATGAAAGTGCGCTTAGCCACAGTTTCAGCGCTCAAACGCGCTTCCTTACAGGTATGAAAGCATATTCACTCCAATTCAGGCATATTGTCAAAATTCACTCAAGTTTGTTCCTTTAGCACTGAGTCACAGACAGAATGAACCTTTTTGACATGCAGAACGAAAAAAAAGAAAGTTTTTGAAAAAGTGCATATCTTCACTTGAAGCTTAAATTCACTTTCAAATGGCCATACAAGCACATTGGACCAAACGGTACCATATATGCATTGCACTGTCATTTGAGGCTGTTTCTAGGCCAGAAAACACACACAAATTCACGTTCTGAGCTGGAAACCTCAAAGAAGCGTGTTTTCATGAAAGTGCGTAGAGACACAGTTTCAGCGCTCTAACGCGCTTCCTTACAGGTATGAAAGCATATTCACTCCAATTCAGGCATATTGTCACAATTCACTCAAGTTTGTTATTTTAGCACTGATTAACAGACAGAATGAAAATTTTTGACATGCAGAACGAAAAAAAGGAAAGTTTTTGAAAAAGTGCATATCTTCACTTCAGAAGCTCATATTCACTTTCAAATGGCCATGCAAGCACATTGGACCAAACGGTACCATATATGCATTGCACTGACATTTGAAGCTGTTTCTAGGCCAGACACACACACAGATTCACGTTCTGAGCTTAAAACCTCAAAGAAGCGTGATTTCATGAAAGTGCGTATAGCAACAGTTTCAGCGCTATAACAGGCTTCCTTACAGAGATAGAAGCATATTCACTCAAATTCAGTCATGTAGACACAATTCACCAGTTTGTCGCTTTCTCATTGTGAGTAACACACAGAATTAACATTTTTGACATGCAGAACGAAAAAAAAGAAAGTTTTTGAAAAAGTGCATATCTTCACTTCAGAAGCTTATATTCACTTTCAAATGGCCATACAAGCACATTGGACCAAACGGAACCATATGTGCATTGCACTGTGATTTGAAGCTGTTTCCAGGCCAGAAACCACACACAGATTCAAGTTCTGAGCTGGAAACCTCAAAGAAGCGTGTTTTCATGAAAGTGCGTAGAGACAGTTTCAGCGCTCTAACGCGCTTCCTTACAGGTATGAACGCATATTCACTCCAATTCAGGCATATTGTCACAATTCACTCAAGTTTGTTATTTTAGCACTGAGTAACAGACAGAATGAACATTTTTGACATGCAGAACGAAAAAAAAGAAAGTTTTTGAAAAAGTGCATATCTTCACTTCAGAAGCTTATATTCACTTTCAAAGGGCCATGCAAGCACATTGGACCTAATGGTACCATATATTGATTGCACTGTGATTTGAAACTGTTTCCAGGCCAAAAACACAAATAGATTTGCGTTCAGAGCTTAGAACCTCAAAGAATCGTATTCTCATGAAAGTGCGCATAGCCACAGTTTCAGTGCTCTAACAGGCTTCCTTAGAGATAGAAGCATATTCACTCCAATTCAGTCATATAATCACAATTCACGCAAGTTTGTCACTTTCCCACTGAGTAACACACAGAATGAACATTTTTTACAAGCTGAACTAAAAAAAAAAAAGTTTATGAAAAAGTGCATATCTTCACTTCAGAGGCTTATATTCACTTTCAAATGGCCTTACAAGCACATTGGACCAAATGGAACCATATGTGCATTGCACTGTGATTTGAAGCTGTTTCCAGGCCAGAAACACACGTTCTGAGCTTATAACCTCAATTAAGCGTGTTTTCATGAAAGTGCGTATAGCCACAGTTTCACCGCTCAAACGCGCTTCCTTACAGGTATGAAAGCATATTCACTCCAATTCAGGCATATTGTCACAATTCACTCAAGTTTGTTCCTTGAGCACTGAGTAACTCACAGAATGAACATTTTTTACAAGCAGAACTAAAAAAAAAAAGTTTATGAAAAAGTGCATATCTTCACTTGAAGCTTAAATTCACTTTCAAATGGCCATACAAGCACATTGGACCAAACAGTACCATATATGCATTGCACTGTCATTTGAGGCTGTTTCTAGGCCAGAAACACACACAGATTCACGTTCTGAGCTTAAAACCTCAAAGAAGCGTGTTTTCATGAAAGTGCGTATAGCAACAGTTTCAGCGCTCTAACAGGCTTCCTTACAGAGATAGAAGCATATTCACTCCAATTCAGTCATGTAGACACAATTAACCGAGGTTTGTCGCTTTCTCATTGTGAGTAACACACAGAATGAACATTTTTTGACATGCAGGACTAAAAAACAGAAAGTTTTTGAAAAAGTGCATGTCTTCACTTCAGAATCTTATGTTCACTTTCAAATGGCGATACAAGCACATTGGACCAAACTGAACCATATATGCATTGCACTGTGATTTTAAGCTGTTTCCAGGCCAGAAACACACCCAGATTCGCGTTCTGAGCTTATAACCTCAATGAAGCGTGATTTCATGAAAGTCCGTATAGCCACAGTTTCAGCGCTCAAACGCGCTTCCTTACAGGTATGAAAGCATATTCACTCCAATTCAGGCATATAGTCACAATTCACTCAAGTTTGTTATTTTAGCACTGAGTAACAGACAGAATGAAAATTTTTGACATGCAGAACGAAAAAAAGGAAAGTTTTTGAAAAAGTGCATATCTTCACTTCAGAAGCTCATATTCACTTTCAAATGGCCATGCAAGCACATTGGACCAAACGGTACCATATATGCATTGCACTGACATTTGAAGCTGTTTCTAGGCCAGACACACACACAGATTCACGTTCTGAGCTTAAAACCTCAAAGAAGCGTGATTTCATGAAAGTGCGTATAGCAACAGTTTCAGCGCTATAACAGGCTTCCTTACAGAGATAGAAGCATATTCACTCAAATTCAGTCATGTAGTCACAATTCACCAGTTTGTCGCTTTCTCATTGTGAGTAACACACAGAATGAACATTTTTGACATGCAGAACGAAAAAAAAGAAAGTTTTTGAAAAAGTGCATATCTTCACTTCAGAAGCTTATATTCACTTTCAAATGGCCATACAAGCACATTGGACCAAACGGAACCATATGTGCATTGCACTGTGATTTGAAGCTGTTTCCAGGCCAGAAACCACACACAGATTCAAGTTCTGAGCTGGAAACCTCAAAGAAGCGTGTTTTCATGAAAGTGCGTAGAGACAGTTTCAGCGCTCTAACGCGCTTCCATACAGGTATGAAAGCATATTCACTCCAATTCAGGCATATTGTCACAATTCGCTCAAGTTTGTTATTTTAGCACTGAGTAACAGACAGAATGAACATTTTTGACATGCAGAACGAAAAAAAGAAAGTTTTTGAAAAAGTGCATATCTTCACTTCAGAAGCTTATATTCACTTTCAAAGGGCCATACAAGCACATTGGACCAAATGGTACCATATATTGATTGCACTGTGATTTGAAACTCTTTCCAGGCCAGAAACACAAATAGATTTGCTTTCAGAGCTTAGAACCTCAAAGAATCGTATTCTCATGAAAGTGCGCATAGCCACAGTTTCAGTGCTCTAACAGGCTTCCTTAGAGATAGAAGCATATTCACTCCAATTCAGTCATATAATCACAATTCACGCAAGTTTGTCACTTTCCCACTGAGTAACACACAGAATGAACATTTTTTACAAGCAGAACTAAAAAAAAAAAAGTTTATGAAAAAGTGCATATCTTCACTTCAGAGGCTTATATTCACTTTCAAATGGCCTTACAAGCACATTGGACCAAACGGAACCATATGTGCATTGCACTGTGATTTGAAGCTGTTTCCAGGCCAGAAACACATATAGATTTGCGTTTTGAGCTTAGAACCTCAAAGAATCGTATTCTCATGAAAGTGCGCTTAGCCACAGTTTCAGCGCTCAAACGCGCTTCCTTACAGGTATGAAAGCATATTCACTCCAATTCAGGCATATTGTCAAAATTCACTCAAGTTTGTTCCTTTAGCACTGAGTCACAGACAGAATGAACCTTTTTGACATGCAGAACGAAAAAAAAGAAAGTTTTTGAAAAAGTGCATATCTTCACTTGAAGCTTAAATTCACTTTCAAATGGCCATACAAGCACATTGGACCAAACGGTACCATATATGCATTGCACTGTCATTTGAGGCTGTTTCTAGGCCAGAAAACACACACAAATTCACGTTCTGAGCTGGAAACCTCAAAGAAGCGTGTTTTCATGAAAGTGCGTAGAGACACAGTTTCAGCGCTCTAACGCGCTTCCTTACAGGTATGAAAGCATATTCACTCCAATTCAGGCATATTGTCACAATTCACTCAAGTTTGTTATTTTAGCACTGATTAACAGACAGAATGAAAATTTTTGACATGCAGAACGAAAAAAAGGAAAGTTTTTGAAAAAGTGCATATCTTCACTTCAGAAGCTCATATTCACTTTCAAATGGCCATGCAAGCACATTGGACCAAACGGTACCATATATGCATTGCACTGACATTTGAAGCTGTTTCTAGGCCAGACACACACACAGATTCACGTTCTGAGCTTAAAACCTCAAAGAAGCGTGATTTCATGAAAGTGCGTATAGCAACAGTTTCAGCGCTATAACAGGCTTCCTTACAGAGATAGAAGCATATTCACTCAAATTCAGTCATGTAGACACAATTCACCAGTTTGTCGCTTTCTCATTGTGAGTAACACACAGAATTAACATTTTTGACATGCAGAACGAAAAAAAAGAAAGTTTTTGAAAAAGTGCATATCTTCACTTCAGAAGCTTATATTCACTTTCAAATGGCCATACAAGCACATTGGACCAAACGGAACCATATGTGCATTGCACTGTGATTTGAAGCTGTTTCCAGGCCAGAAACCACACACAGATTCAAGTTCTGAGCTGGAAACCTCAAAGAAGCGTGTTTTCATGAAAGTGCGTAGAGACAGTTTCAGCGCTCTAACGCGCTTCCTTACAGGTATGAACGCATATTCACTCCAATTCAGGCATATTGTCACAATTCACTCAAGTTTGTTATTTTAGCACTGAGTAACAGACAGAATGAACATTTTTGACATGCAGAACGAAAAAAAAGAAAGTTTTTGAAAAAGTGCATATCTTCACTTCAGAAGCTTATATTCACTTTCAAAGGGCCATGCAAGCACATTGGACCAAATGGTACCATATATTGATTGCACTGTGATTTGAAACTGTTTCCAGGCCAAAAACACAAATAGATTTGCGTTCAGAGCTTAGAACCTCAAAGAATCGTATTCTCATGAAAGTGCGCATAGCCACAGTTTCAGTGCTCTAACAGGCTTCCTTAGAGATAGAAGCATATTCACTCCAATTCAGTCATATAATCACAATTCACGCAAGTTTGTCACTTTCCCACTGAGTAACACACAGAATGAACATTTTTTACAAGCTGAACTAAAAAAAAAAAAGTTTATGAAAAAGTGCATATCTTCACTTCAGAGGCTTATATTCACTTTCAAATGGCCTTACAAGCACATTGGACCAAATGGAACCATATGTGCATTGCACTGTGATTTGAAGCTGTTTCCAGGCCAGAAACACACGTTCTGAGCTTATAACCTCAATTAAGCGTGTTTTCATGAAAGTGCGTATAGCCACAGTTTCACCGCTCAAACGCGCTTCCTTACAGGTATGAAAGCATATTCACTCCAATTCAGGCATATTGTCACAATTCACTCAAGTTTGTTCCTTGAGCACTGAGTAACAGACAGAATGAACATTTTTGACATGCAGAACGAAAAAAAAGAAAGTTTATGAAAAAGTGCATATCTTCACTTCAGAAGCTTAAATTCACTTTCAAATGGCCATACAAGCACATTGGACCAAACGGTACCATATATGCATTGCACTGTCATTTGAGGCTGTTTCTAGGCCAGAAAACACACACAAATTCACGTTCTGAGCTGGAAACCTCAAAGAAGCGTGTTTTCATGAAAGTGCGTAGAGACACAGTTTCAGCGCTCTAACGCGCTTCCTTACAGGTATGAAAGCATATTCACTCCAATTCAGGCATATTGTCACAATTCACTCAAGTTTGTTATTTTAGCACTGAGTAACAGACAGGATGAACATTTTTGACATGCAGAACGAAAAAAAGGAAAGTTTTTGAAAAAGTGCATATCTTCACTTCAGAAGCTTATATTCACTTTCAAATGGTCATACAAGCACATTGGACCAAATGGTACCATATATTCATTGCACTGTGATTTGAAGCTGTTTCCAGGCCAGAAACACATATAGATTTGCGTTTTGAGCTTAGAACCTCAAAGAATCGTATTCTCATGAAAGTGCGCTTAGCCACAGTTTCAGCGCTCTAACAGGCTTCCTCACAGAGATAGAAGCATATTCACTCCAATTCAGTCATTTAATCACAATTCACGCAAGTTTGTTACTTTCCCACTGAGTAACTCACAGAATGAACATTTTTTACAAGCAGAACTAAAAAAAAAAAGTTTATGAAAAAGTGCATATCTTCACTTGAAGCTTAAATTCACTTTCAAATGGCCATACAAGCACATTGGACCAAACAGTACCATATATGCATTGCACTGTCATTTGAGGCTGTTTCTAGGCCAGAAACACACACAGATTCACGTTCTGAGCTTAAAACCTCAAAGAAGCGTGTTTTCATGAAAGTGCGTATAGCAACAGTTTCAGCGCTCTAACAGGCTTCCTTACAGAGATAGAAGCATATTCACTCCAATTCAGTCATGTAGACACAATTAACCGAGGTTTGTCGCTTTCTCATTGTGAGTAACACACAGAATGAACATTTTTTGACATGCAGGACTAAAAAACAGAAAGTTTTTGAAAAAGTGCATGTCTTCACTTCAGAATCTTATGTTCACTTTCAAATGGCGATACAAGCACATTGGACCAAACTGAACCATATATGCATTGCACTGTGATTTTAAGCTGTTTCCAGGCCAGAAACACACCCAGATTCGCGTTCTGAGCTTATAACCTCAATGAAGCGTGTTTTCATGAAAGTCCGTATAGCCACAGTTTCAGCGCTCAAACGCGCTTCCTTACAGGTATGAAAGCATATTCACTCCAATTCAGGCATATAGTCACAATTCACTCAAGTTTGTTATTTTAGCACTGAGTAACAGACAGAATGAAAATTTTTGACATGCAGAACGAAAAAAAGGAAAGTTTTTGAAAAAGTGCATATCTTCACTTCAGAAGCTCATATTCACTTTCAAATGGCCATGCAAGCACATTGCACCAAACGGTACCATATATGCATTGCACTGACATTTGAAGCTGTTTCTAGGCCAGACACACACACAGATTCACGTTCTGAGCTTAAAACCTCAAAGAAGCGTGATTTCATGAAAGTGCGTATAGCAACAGTTTCAGCGCTATAACAGGCTTCCTTACAGAGATAGAAGCATATTCACTCAAATTCAGTCATGTAGTCACAATTCACCAGTTTGTCGCTTTCTCATTGTGAGTAACACACAGAATGAACATTTTTGACATGCAGAACGAAAAAAAAGAAAGTTTTTGAAAAAGTGCATATCTTCACTTCAGAAGCTTATATTCACTTTCAAATGGCCATACAAGCACATTGGACCAAACGGAACCATATGTGCATTGCACTGTGATTTGAAGCTGTTTCCAGGCCAGAAACCACACACAGATTCAAGTTCTGAGCTGGAAACCTCAAAGAAGCGTGTTTTCATGAAAGTGCGTAGAGACAGTTTCAGCGCTCTAACGCGCTTCCATACAGGTATGAAAGCATATTCACTCCAATTCAGGCATATTGTCACAATTCGCTCAAGTTTGTTATTTTAGCACTGAGTAACAGACAGAATGAACATTTTTGACATGCAGAACGAAAAAAAGAAAGTTTTTGAAAAAGTGCATATCTTCACTTCAGAAGCTTATATTCACTTTCAAAGGGCCATACAAGCACATTGGACCAAATGGTACCATATATTGATTGCACTGTGATTTGAAACTCTTTCCAGGCCAGAAACACAAATAGATTTGCTTTCAGAGCTTAGAACCTCAAAGAATCGTATTCTCATGAAAGTGCGCATAGCCACAGTTTCAGTGCTCTAACAGGCTTCCTTAGAGATAGAAGCATATTCACTCCAATTCAGTCATATAATCACAATTCACGCAAGTTTGTCACTTTCCCACTGAGTAACACACAGAATGAACATTTTTTACAAGCAGAACTAAAAAAAAAAAAAGTTTATGAAAAAGTGCATATCTTCACTTCAGAGGCTTATATTCACTTTCAAATGGCCTTACAAGCACATTGGACCAAATGGAACCATATGTGCATTGCACTGTGATTTGAAGCTGTTTCCAGGCCAGAAACACACGTTCTGAGCTTATAACCTCAATTAAGCGTGTTTTCATGAAAGTGCGTATAGCCACAGTTTCACCGCTCAAACGCGCTTCCTTACAGGTATGAAAGCATATTCACTCCAATTCAGGCATATTGTCACAATTCACTCAAGTTTGTTCCTTGAGCACTGAGTAACAGACAGAAAGAACATTTTTGACATGCAGAACGAAAAAAAAGAAAGTTTATGAAAAAGTGCATATCTTCACTTCAGAAGCTTAAATTCACTTTCAAATGGCCATACAAGCACATTGGACCAAACGGTACCATATATGCATTGCACTGTCATTTGAGGCTGTTTCTAGGCCAGAAAACACACACAAATTCACGTTCTGAGCTGGAAACCTCAAAGAAGCGTGTTTTCATGAAAGTGCGTAGAGACACAGTTTCAGCGCTCTAACGCGCTTCCTTACAGGTATGAAAGCATATTCACTCCAATTCAGGCATATTGTCACAATTCACTCAAGTTTGTTATTTTAGCACTGAGTAACAGACAGAATGAACATTTTTGACATGCAGAACGAAAAAAAAGAAAGTTTTTGAAAAAGTGCATATCTTCACTTCAGAAGCTTATATTCACTTTCAAATGGCCATACAAGCACATTGGACCAAACGGTACCATATATTCATTGCACTGTGATCTGAAGGTGTTACCAGGCCAGAAACACATATAGATTTGCGTTTTGAGCTTAGAACCTCAAAGAATCGTATTCTCATGAAAGTGCGCTTAGCCACAGTTTCAGCGCTCTAACAGGCTTCCTCACAGAGATAGAAGCATATTCACTCCAATTCAGTCATATAATCACAATTCACGCAAGTTTGTTACTTTCCCACTGAGTAACACACAGAATGAACATTTTTTACAAGCAGAACTAAAAAAAAAAAGTTTATGAAAAAGTGCATATCTTCACTTCAGAAGCTCACATTCACTTCCAAATGGCCAAACAATCACATTGGACCAAATGGTACCATATATTGATTGCACTGTGATTTGAAACTGTTTCCAGTGCAGAAACACACACAGATTCACGTTCTGAGCTTATAACCTCAATTAAGCGTGTTTTCATGAAAGTGAAGATAGCCACAGTTTCAGCGCTCTAACAGGCTTCCTGACAGAGATAGAAGCATATTCACTCCAATTCAGTTATGTAGACACAATTAACCGAGGTTTGTCGCTTTCTCATTGTGAGTAACACACAGAATGAACATTTTTTGACATGCAGGACTAAAAAACAGAAAGTTTTTGAAAAAGTGCATATCTTCACTTCAGAATCTTATGTTCACTTTCAAATGGCGATACAAGCACATTGGACCAAACTGAACCATATATGCATTGCACTGTGATTTTAAGCTGTTTCCAGGCCAGAAACACACCCAGATTCGCGTTCTGAGCATATAACCTCAATGAAGCGTGTTTTCATGAAAGTCCGTATCGCCACAGTTTCAGCGCTCAAACGCGCTTCCTTACAGGTATGAAAGCATATTCACTCCAATTCAGGCATATAATCACAATTCACTCAAGTTTGTTATTTTAGCACTGAGTAACAGACAGAATGAAAATTTTTGACATGCAGAACGAAAAAAAGGAAAGTTTTTGAAAAAGTGCATATCTTCACTTCAGAAACTTATATTCACTTTCAAATGGTCATACAAGCACATTGGACCAAATGGTACCATATATTCATTGCACTGTGATTTGAAGCTGTTTCCAGGCCAGAAACACATACAGATTTGCGTTTTGAGCTTAGAACCTCAAAGAATCGTATTCTCATGAAAGTGCGCTTAGCCACAGTTTCAGCGCTCTAACAGGCTTCCTCACAGAGATAGAAGCATATTCACTCCAATTCAGTCATATAATCACAATTCACGCAAGTTTGTTACTTTCCCACTGAGTAACACACAGAATGAACATTTTTTACAAGCAGAACTAAAAAAAAAAAAGGTTTATGAAAAAGTGCATATCTTCACTTCAGAAGCTCACATTCACTTCCAAATGGCCAAACAATCACATTGGACCAAATGGTACCATATATTGATTGCACTGTGATTTGAAACTGTTTCCAGGCCAGAAACACACCCAGATTCACGTTCTGAGCTTATAACCTCAATTAAGCGTGTTTTCATGAAAGTGCGTATAGCCACAGTTTCAGCGCTCAAACGCGCTTCCTTACAGGTATGAAAGCATATTCACTCCAATTCAGGCATATTGTCACAATTCACTCAAGTTTGTTCCTTGAGAACTGAGTAACAGACAGAAAGAACATTTTTGACATGCAGAACGAAAAAAAAGAAAGTTTATGAAAAAGTGCATATCTTCACTTCAGAAGCTTAAATTCACTTTCAAATGGCCATACAAGCACATTGGACCAAACGGTACCATATATGCATTGCACTGTCATTTGAGGCTGTTTCTAGGCCAGAAAACACACACAAATTCACGTTCTGAGCTTGAAACCTCAAAGAAGCGTGTTTTCATGAAAGTGCGTATTGACACAGTTTCAGCGCTCTAACGCGCTTCCTTACAGGTATGAAAGCATATTCACTCCAATTCAGGCATATTGTCACAATTCACTCAAGTTTGTTATTTGAGCACTGAGTAACAGACAGAATGAACATTTTTGACATGCAGAACGAAAAAAAGGAAAGTTTTTGAAAAAGTGCATATCTTCACTTCAGAAGCTTATATTCACTTTCAAATGGTCATACAAGCACATTGGACCAAATGGTACCATATATTCATTGCACTGTGATTTGAAGCTGTTTCCAGGCCAGAAACACATATAGATTTGCGTTTTGAGCTTAGAACCTCAAAGAATCGTATTCTCATGAAAGTGCGCTTAGCCACAGTTTCAGCGCTCTAACAGGCTTCCTCACAGAGATAGAAGCATATTCACTCCAATTCAGTCATTTAATCACAATTCACGCAAGTTTGTTACTTTCCCACTGAGTAACTCACAGAATGAACATTTTTTACAAGCAGAACTAAAAAAAAAAAGTTTATGAAAAAGTGCATATCTTCACTTCAGAAGCTCACATTCACTTCCAAATGGCCAAACAATCACATTGGACCAAATGGTACCATATATTGATTGCACTGTGATTTGAAACTGTTTCCAGTGCAGAAACACACACAGATTCACGTTCTGAGCTTATAACCTCAATTAAGCGTGTTTTCATGAAAGTGCGTATAGCCACAGTTTCAGCGCTCAAACGCGCTTCCTTACAGGTATGAAAGCATATTCACTCCAATTCAGGCATATTGTCACAATTCACTCAAGTTTGTTCCTTGAGCACTGAGTAACAGACAGAATGAACCTTTTTGACATGCAGAACTAAAAAAGAAAGTTTATGAAAAAGTGCATATCTTCACTTCAGAAGCTCACATTCACTTCCAAATGGCCAAACAATCACATTGCACCAAACGGTACCATATATGCATTGCCCTGCCATTTGAAGCTGTTTCCAGGCCAGGAATCACACACAGATTCACGTTCTGAGTTTAAAACCTCAAAGAAGCGTGTTTTCATGAAAGTGAAGATAGCCACAGTTTCAGCGCTCTAACAGGCTTCCTGACAGAGATAGAAGCATATTCACTCCAATTCAGTTATGTAGACACAATTAACCGAGGTTTGTCGCTTTCTCATTGTGAGTAACACACAGAATGAACATTTTTTGACATGCAGGACTAAAAAACAGAAAGTTTTTGAAAAAGTGCATATCTTCACTTCAGAATCTTATGTTCACTTTCAAATGGCGATACAAGCACATTGGACCAAACTGAACCATATATGCATTGCACTGTGATTTTAAGCTGTTTCCAGGCCAGAAACACACCCAGATTCGCGTTCTGAGCTTATAACCTCAATGAAGCGTGTTTTCATGAAAGTCCGTATAGCCACAGTTTCAGCGCTCAAACGCGCTTCCTTACAGGTATGAAAGCATATTCACTCCAATTCAGGCATATAGCCACAATTCACTCAAGTTTGTTATTTTAGCACTGAGTAACAGACAGAATGAAAATTTTTGACATGCAGAACGAAAAAAAGGAAAGTTTTTGAAAAAGTGCATATCTTCACTTCAGAAGCTCATATTCACTTTCAAATGGCCATGCAAGCACATTGGACCAAATGGTACCATATATGCATGGCACTGACATTTGAAGCTGTTTCTAGGCCAGACACACACACAGATTCACGTTCTGAGCTTAAAACCTCAAAGAAGCATGATTTCATGAAAGTGCGTATAGCAACAGTTTCAGCGCTATAACAGGCTTCCTTACAGAGATAGAAGCATATTCACTCAAATTCAGTCATGTAGTCACAATTCACCAGTTTGTCGCTTTCTCATTGTGAGTAACACACAGAATGAACATTTTTGACATGCAGAACGAAAAAAAAGAAAGTTTTTGAAAAAGTGCATATCTTCACTTCAGAAGCTTATATTCACTTTCAAATGCCATACAAGCACATTGGACCAAACGGAACCATATGTGCATTGCACTGTGATTTGAAGCTGTTTCCAGGCCAGAAACCACACACAGATTCAAGTTCTGAGCTGGAAACCTCAAAGAAGCGTGTTTTCATGAAAGTGCGTAGAGACAGTTTCAGCGCTCTAACGCGCTTCCATACAGGTATGAAAGCATATTCACTCCAATTCAGGCATATTGTCACAATTCGCTCAAGTTTGTTATTTTAGCACTGAGTAACAGACAGAATGAACATTTTTGACATGCAGAACGAAAAAAAGAAAGTTTTTGAAAAAGTGCATATCTTCACTTCAGAAGCTTATATTCACTTTCAAAGGGCCATACAAGCACATTGGACCAAATGGTACCATATATTGATTGCACTGTGATTTGAAACTCTTTCCAGGCCAGAAACACAAATAGATTTGCGTTCAGAGCTTAGAACCTCAAAGAATCGTATTCTCATGAAAGTGCGCATAGCCACAGTTTCAGTGCTCTAACAGGCTTCCTTAGAGATAGAAGCATATTCACTCCAATTCAGTCATATAATCACAATTCACGCAAGTTTGTCACTTTCCCACTGAGTAACACACAGAATGAACATTTTTTACAAGCAGAACTAAAAAAAAAAAAGTTTATGAAAAAGTGCATATCTTCACTTCAGAGGCTTATATTCACTTTCAAATGGCGATACAAGCACATTGGACCAAACGGAACCATATGTGCATTGCACTGTGATTTGAAGCTGTTTCCAGGCCAGAAACACACGTTCTGAGCTTATAACCTCAATTAAGCGTGTTTTCATGAAAGTGCGTATAGCCACAGTTTCAGCGCTCAAACGCGCTTCCTTACAGGTATGAAAGCATATTCACTCTGTAATGTGAATATAGGCCACTAGATGGCAGTATTTACCTTTTTTTTTGTTAAGCTCAGACTGGAGACATGTTTGGACATGTTTCCAGACATGTCTGGGGCAAGTCCCCGAAAATTAAAAAAAAGAGGTCTAAATGTGGGTGGGGTCTGCAAAAGAGTATATAAGGAAAAGAATTGAGACAGTAGAGTAGTAGGAGAAATTGCAAGAAGATGACCAGACCTGCCATTCTGTTCAAGACCTGTGTAGTTTCTTTTGTGGATTTCTTTGCCTGTGTTTGAGCATTTTCTTCATCCAGGACATCACCAAGCCACCCCACCAAAAAGGGACTGTAATTATTTCTGTTTTTTTCTTATTTATCAATCTTGGTCTTTAGTTGTAGGTTGTTATTAGTCTTTGTCTTTGTTAAAAATTAAATGTGTTTTAGTTGTTGAAACTGTGTTTGTCGTCCCTTGCTGTTGCTGTTGTGTTATGAATGTAATAACAAATTGGGGCCATAACAAATTGGGGGCTCGTCCGGGATAGACCATTGTGTGAGTAATTTATTGAAAATCTAACATTCCAAATTGTGAAATTGTTTTTGTGAATTTTCCTAGATATATATTGACAACAGCAATGGATGATTTCTTGGCATCACCAACCGTAGGGGTTTTGAAGTCTTTTAAAAAGACAGAACTGCTAGAAATTTGCAGACAGTTGGAGTTGACAGAGGTAAAACCAGCCATGCGAAAAGCAAGACTGGCTAGAGAGATAGTTGAATATTACATTGATGAAAATGTGTTTGCACCAGGAGATCTGGAACAGTTTCCAGTGGAAAATCCAAATATAGAAATGGAACTTAAATTAAAAATGCTAGAGATTGAAAGGGAGGAAAGAGAAAAAGAAAGGGAATTTGAGAGGGAAGAAAAAGAAAAACAAAGGCAGTTTGAGTTAGAAAAATTAGCAAGAGAAGAAAAACAAAGAGAATTTGAGTTAGAAAAATTTGCAAGACAGAGAGATTTTGAATTAGAGAAATTCGATAGAGAAGAAAGACTCCAAATGGAGCAACTAAAAATAAAAATTCAAACTGAAAATAAATTTCGGGCTAGCCAGGAGGTAAAACTGGTGCCTCCATTTTCGGAAAAGGATGTTGACAACTATTTCCAGTGTTTTGAAAAGGTAGCAAAGAGTTGCCAGTGGCCAAAGGAACACTGGCCTCTGATGTTGCAAACTGTCCTCAAGGGTAAAGCTCAACAAGCCTATTCGGCTTTGTCTGCAGATGATTCCTCTGATTATGAGGTTGTCAAAAAGGTTATTATGAGAGCTTATGAGTTGGTTCCAGAGGCTTACCGACAGAAATTCAGAGGTCTGAAGAAATCTGAAAATCAGACTTATGTTGAATTTGCTAATGAAAAGCAGGTTTGCTTTGAGCGCTGGTGTACTTCTATGGAGGTCAAGGATGATTTCAACTCACTAAAAGAGATGGTGTTAGTTGAAGAATTCAAGAACTGTGTTAAGGATGATGTTAAGACCTACCTTAATGAGAAGCAAGCACTGAACTTGCAATCAGCTGCCAAATTTGCAGATGAATATGTTCTCACTCATAAGTCCAAATTTCAGTCTAGCAGTAACAATAAATGGTCCCAATTTCAGAAAAAGGGTTACGGTGATACCCAAGATTCCTCACCCAAAGACAAAGACAAATCTGGTGATGGTGCTCAGAAATCCAGTAACAGGTCTGATCAAAGTGTGAAAGCTGACAGTGACAGAAGTGGTCTAGTTTGCAGTTATTGCAAGAAATCTGGTCATGTTACAACTAACTGTTGGTTCCTTAAAGCTAAGAAAGAAAAAGAAAAGGATACCAAACCAAATGCCTTTGTGAAAACAAGGTTAGAAACCCCTGTAGTGGATAACCAATCTGCTAAATTGCCTGCTTCTTGTGGGGCTAAAAAGCCTAATACAGCTGACTTTGTGAGGGAGGAATTTCTTCCATTTGTGTCAGAGGGATTTGTGGCTCTGAATGAGCATACTACTCCTGTCCCCATATATATCCTAAGGGATACCGGAGCTTCTCAGTCACTTTTGTTGATGGACTCCTTGGAGTTACGTGATGAGACCGCTTCAGGGGATTTCATACTTGTACAAGGTATTGAAGGGAGGACTGTATCTGTACCCCTGCGCTCTATATTCTTGAAGTCAGATTTAGTTACAGGACAGGTAAAGGTGGGACTTATGTCAAGTCTACCTATAAAGGGTGTTTCTCTGTTGCTAGGCAATGACCTGGCTGGGGGCAAAGTAGTTCCCCCTGTACATCTTACTTCACAGCCGAGCACTGAAGATGGGGATGAGGACCCATTTCTGTATCCTTCTTGCGCAGTGACTCGTGCTATGGCCAAGAAGGCTAAAGAAGATGATGTTGTGGTGCCGTCCAGTACATTGAATAGTCAGGACTCAGGTGGTTCGCCTCATGACTCTGATTGGCCTACTATGGTTTCTCCGTTTGAGGACTTATCAGATACTTTTATCAGTTCTCTATTCAGCCAGCCGGATGGGTCTGGTGATTCTGATGTGTCTGGAGACTTGTCTCTGTCCAGAAAGCGGTTGATTGAGGAGCAAACTAATGATCCTGAAATTGGTGTACTAAAGAGGAGAGCCCTTCCTGATAAAGAAATAGATGCAGTTCCAGTTGGGTATTATCTCAAGGATGGTGTGTTGATGCGGAAGTGGCGCCCTCCTGATATCCCTGCCAATGCAGATTGGGCAGTGGTCAGGCAAATTGTTGTTCCGAAGGTCTATAGGAATGAGATCTTAACAATGGCTCATAGTTTACCTTTAGGAGGTCATCTTGGTGTTAACAAGACTGTTGATAAGATCATGAAACACTTCTTTTGGCCTGGGCTTCGGAAAGACGTTTCCAACTTTTGCAAAACCTGTCACACTTGTCAGGTAGTTGGAAAACACCAGTTAGACCCACCTGTAGCTCCATTGCAGCCTATCCCAGCATTTGGGGAGCCATTCTCTAGGGTCATTGTTGATTGCGTTGGTCCATTACCCAAGACTAGATCTGGAAATCAGTACTTGTTGACAATCATGTGTGCATCTACCAGATTCCCCGAAGCCATACCTCTACGTAACATCAAGGCAACTGCAATCTCGAAGGCTTTGATAAAGTTCTTCACGTTGTTTGGTCTTCCCAGGGAAATTCAGTCAGACCAAGGTAGCAATTTCACTTCAGGATTGTTTCAGCAGGTTGTGTATGAACTAGGTGCAAAACAGATTCTTTCTAGTGCCTATCATCCAGAAAGTCAGGGTGCCTTAGAGCGGTTTCATTCCACTCTCAAGACAATGATGAGGACTTATTGTTATGACCATGAGAAAGACTGGGATGAAGGGGTTCATTTGCTGTTGTTTGCAGCTAGAGAAGCAGTGCAGGAGTCTACTGGATTCAGTCCATTTGAGCTAGTGTTTGGTCATGAAGTGAGAGGACCTTTGCTATTATTGAGTGAACAATGGCAAGAGAAAGAGCCGCATATCAGTCTGTTAGACTATGTTGGCAAGTTCAAGGAAAGATTGCGTGCAGCTTGTGACCTTGCCAAAGAGAACTTGAAATCAAGTCAGGGAAAAATGAAAACTTGGTATGATCATAAGGCTAGAAGCCGTGAGTTTAAACCAGGAGAAAAGGTCCTTGTGTTGTTTCCCTTGCAGTCCAATCCATTGCAGGCTAGATTTCATGGTCCTTATGAAATTCTGACAAAACTCAATGATCTCAATTACATTGTGAAGACTCCAGATAGGAGAAAACCAAAACAATTGTGTCATATTAACATGCTAAAGCCTTATCATGACAGAAATGCTAGGGTTGCAGCTGTCACTTCAGATTCTCCAATGGTCGAAACGTGTGAAGATGAGGGGGAGTTTCAAGATGATGAACCAAGAATTAAAGCTGATGTTCTTTCATGTAAATTGTCAAACACTGAAGTGTTGCAAAATCTTGATGTAAAACTCCAGCACTTAGAACCCTCACAGAGAGATCAGTTTGAAAGGTTGATCAAGAAATATGAGGATTTGTTTCCTGATGTTCCAAAGAGAGTTACTACAGCCTCTCATGATGTAGATGTTGGTGATGCCAAACCAATAAAACAGCATCCATACCGGATGAATCCTGAAAAGAGAAAGATTGCTGAGAAAGAGGTTGAGTACATGTTAAAACATGATATTATCAGACCCTCCAACTCAGATTGGAGTTCACCCTGTGTGCTAGTTCCAAAACCTGATGGAAGTACTAGATTCTGTACAGATTATCGCAAAGTCAATGCTGTAACTAGAACTGATGTGTTTCCAATACCTAGGATTGATGATTGTATTGATAGTGTAGGGCAAGCAAAGTTTCTGACCAAGATTGATTTATTGAAGGGTTATTGGTGTGTGCCTTTAACTGACAGGGCCAAGAGCATCTCTGCTTTTGCCACACCATCTGGATTGTACCAGTATGAAGTCCTACCCTTTGGCATGAAAAATGCCCCAGCCACGTTCCAAAGGATGATACAGTCTACAATCGCCGGATTGCCACACACGGGTGCATACATCGATGACCTGATCACATGGAGTGACTCCTGGGAAGAACATCTAAAAGATGTAGAGACGTTGTTCCAGCGCCTGACCCAGGCTAACCTGACTGTTAACCTGAACAAGAGTGACTTTGGTTGTGCTACTGTCACCTATCTTGGCTACGTCATAGGCCAGGGTAAGGTGGCACCCATAAATGCTAAAGTCCAAGCCATCATGGACTTTCCAGTTCCTGACAACAAAAAAGCTTTGCGCCGCTTCCTTGGAATGATCGGGTACTACCGCAAGTTCTGCAAGAACTTTGCTGAGATTGCTCTCAGTCTAACTAACCAACTGAAGAAAGGCGTAAAGTTCACCTGGGATGATGCATGCCAGAGAGCCTTCGATCACCTGAAGTCTCTGCTGTGTCACTTCCCCGTGCTCAAATCTCCTGACTTCAACAAACCGTTCTCCATCGCGGTCGATGCTAGCGACCTAGCTTGTGGATCTGTGCTCCTACAGAGAAGTGACTCTGATGACATTGAGCATCCCGTGGCATACTTCTCCAGGAAGTTCAATCGCCACCAAAGGAACTATTCCACAATAGAGAAGGAACTGTTGGCTCTCGTCCTTTCTTTACAACACTTTGAGGTTTATGTTTGTACAGGGGAAAAGCCAATGATTGTGTACACTGACCACAATCCGTTAATGTTTTTGAGTAAGATGAAAAACAAGAATCGGAGATTGTTGAATTGGAGTTTGATTTTACAGGAGTTTGACTTGGAAATTAAGCATGTGAAGGGTACAGACAATGTAATTGCTGATTGCTTATCCCGTGTTTGAATGTGTATATATATATCATGTGTTTGAATATTGTATGATATGTATATATAGACAAGTGTTCACTTAACCATTTTGTATTGAAAAGAAAAATTTTGCCTTTGTGAGTCAAAATTTTTCCCTTTTGGAATGGAGGTGTAATGTGAATATAGGCCACTAGATGGCAGTATTTACCTTTTTTTTGTTAAGCTCAGACTGGAGTCATGTTTGGACATGTTTCCAGACATGTCTGGGGCAAGTCCCCGAAAATTAAAAAAAAGAGGTCTAAATGTGGGTGGGGTCTGCAAAAGAGTATATAAGGAAAAGAATTGAGACAGTAGAGTAGTAGGAGAAATTGCAAGAAGATGACCAGACCTGCCATTCTGTTCAAGACCTGTGTAGTTTCTTTTGTGGATTTCTTTGCCTGTGTTTGAGCATTTTCTTCATCCAGGACATCACCAAGCCACCCCACCAAAAAGGGACTGTAATTATTTCTGTTTTTTTCTTATTTATCAATCTTGGTCTTTAGTTGTAGGTTGTTATTAGTCTTTGTCTTTGTTAAAAATTAAATGTGTTTTAGTTGTTGAAACTGTGTTTGTCGTCCCTTGCTGTTGCTGTTGTGTTATGAATGTAATAACAAATTGGGGCCATAACAACTCCAATTCAGGCATATTGTCAAAATTCACTCAAGTTTGTTCCTTTAGCACTGAGTCACAGACAGAATGAACCTTTTTGACATGCAGAACGAAAAAAAAGAAAGTTTTTGAAAAAGTGCATATCTTCAGTTGAAGCTTAAATTCACTTTCAAATGGCCATACAAGCACATTGGACCAAACGGTACCATATATGCATTGCACTGTCATTTGAGGCTGTTTCTAGGCCAGAAAACACACACAAATTCACGTTCTGAGCTGGAAACCTCAAAGAAGCGTGTTTTCATGAAAGTGCGTAGAGACACAGTTTCAGCGCTCTAACGCGCTTCCTTACAGGTATGAAAGCATATTCACTCCAATTCAGGCATATTGTCACAATTCACTCAAGTTTGTTATTTTAGCACTGAGTAACAGACAGAATGAACATTTTTGACATGCAGAACGAAAAAAAAGAAAGTTTTTGAAAAAGTGCATATCTTCACTTCAGAAGCTTATATTCACTTTCAAATGGTCATACATGCACATTGGACCAAATGGTACCATATATTCATTGCACTGTGATTTGAAGCTGTTTCCAGGCCAGAAACACATATAGATTTGCGTTTTGAGCTTAGAACCTCAAAGAATCGTATTCTCATGAAAGTGCGCTTAGCCACAGTTTCAGCGCTCTAACAGGCTTCCTCACAGAGATAGAAGCATATTCACTCCAATTCAGGCATATTGTCACAATTCACTCAAGTTTGTTATTTTAGCACTGAGTAACAGACAGAATGAACATTTTTTACAAGCAGACCTAAAAAAAAAAGAAAGTTTATGAAAAAGTGCATATCTTCACTTGAAGCTTAAATTCACTTTCAAATGGCCATACAAGCACATTGGACCAAACAGTACCATATATGCATTGCACTGTCATTTGAGGCTGTTTCTAGGCCAGAAACACACACAGATTCACGTTCTGAGCTTAAAACCTCAAAGAAGCGTGTTTTCATGAAAGTGCGTATAGCAACAGTTTCAGCGCTCTAACAGGCTTCCTTACAGAGATAGAAGCATATTCACTCCAATTCAGTCATGTAGACACAATTAACCGAGGTTTGTCGCTTTCTCATTGTGAGTAACACACAGAATGAACATTTTTTGACATGCAGGACTAAAAAACAGAAAGTTTTTGAAAAAGTGCATATCTTCACTTCAGAATCTTATGTTCACTTTCAAATGGCGATACAAGCACATTGGACCAAACTGAACCATATATGCATTGCACTGTGATATTAAGCTGTTTCCAGGCCAGAAACACACCCAGATTCACGTTCTGAGCTTATAACCTCAATGAAGCGTGTTTTCATGAAAGTCCGTATAGCCACAGTTTCAGCGCTCAAACGCGCTTCATTACAGGTATGAAAGCATATTCACTCCAATTCAGGCATATTGTCACAATTCACTCAAGTTTGTTATTTTAGCACTGAGTAACAGACAGAATGAAAATTTTTGACATGCAGAACGAAAAAAAGGAAAGTTTTTGAAAAAGTGCATATCTTCACTTCAGAAGCTCATATTCACTTTCAAATGGCCATGCAAGCACATTGGACCAAACGGTACCATATATGCATTGCACTGACATTTGAAGCTGTTTCTAGGCCAGACACACACACAGATTCACGTTCTGAGCTTAAAACCTCAAAGAAGCGTGATTTCATGAAAGTGCGTATAGCAACAGTTTCAGCGCTATAACAGGCTTCCTTACAGAGATAGAAGCATATTCACTCAAATTCAGTCATGTAGACACAATTCACCAGTTTGTCGCTTTCTCATTGTGAGTAACACACAGAATGAACATTTTTGACATGCAGAACGAAAAAAAAGAAAGTTTTTGAAAAAGTGCATATCTTCACTTCAGAAGCTTATATTCACTTTCAAATGGCCATACAAGCACATTGGACCAAACGGAACCATATGTGCATTGCACTGTGATTTGAAGCTGTTTCCAGGCCAGAAACCACACACAGATTCAAGTTCTGAGCTGGAAACCTCAAAGAAGCGTGTTTTCATGAAAGTGCGTAGAGACACAGTGTCAGCGCTCTAACGCGCTTCCTTACAGGTATGAAAGCATATTCACTCCAATTCAGGCATATTGTCACAATTCACTCAAGTTTGTTATTTTAGCACTGAGTAACAGACAGAATGAACATTTTTGACATGCAGAACGAAAAAAAAGAAAGTTTTTGAAAAAGTGCATATCTTCACTTCAGAAGCTTATTTTCACTTTCAAATGGTCATACATGCACATTGGACCAAATGGTACCATATATTCATTGCACTGTGAATTTAAGCTGTTTCCAGGCCAGAAACACATATAGATTTGCGTTTTGAGCTTAGAACCTCAAAGAATCGTATTCTCATGAAAGTGCGCTTAGCCACAGTTTCAGCGCTCTAACAGGCTTCCTCACAGAGATAGAAGCATATTCACTCCAATTCAGGCATATTGTCACAATTCACTCAAGTTTGTTATTTTAGCACTGAGTAACAGACAGAATGAACATTTTTTACAAGCAGAACTAAAAAAAAAAGAAAGTTTATGAAAAAGTGCATATCTTCACTTGAAGCTTAAATTCACTTTCAAATGGCCATACAAGCACATTGGACCAAACAGTACCATATATGCATTGCACTGTCATTTGAGGCTGTTTCTAGGCCAGAAACACACACAGATTCACGTTCTGAGCTTAAAACCTCAAAGAAGCGTGTTTTCATGAAAGTGCGTATAGCAACAGTTTCAGTGCTCTAACAGGCTTCCTTACAGAGATAGAAGCATATTCACTCCAATTCAGTCATGTAGACACAATTAACCGAGGTTTGTCGCTTTCTCATTGTGAGTAACACACAGAATGAACATTTTTTGACATGCAGGACTAAAAAACAGAAAGTTTTTGAAAAAGTGCATATCTTCACTTCAGAATCTTATGTTCACTTTCAAATGGCGATACAAGCACATTGGACCAAACTGAACCATATATGCATTGCACTGTGATATTAAGCTGTTTCCAGGCCAGAAACACACCCAGATTCACGTTCTGAGCTTATAACCTCAATGAAGCGTGTTTTCATGAAAGTCCGTATAGCCACAGTTTCAGCGCTCAAACGCGCTTCATTACAGGTATGAAAGCGTATTCACTCCAATTCAGGCATATTGTCACAATTCACTCAAGTTTGTTATTTTAGCACTGAGTAACAGACAGAATGAAAATTTTTGACATGCAGAACGAAAAAAAGGAAAGTTTTTGAAAAAGTGCATATCTTCACTTCAGAAGCTCATATTCACTTTCAAATGGCCATGCAAGCACATTGGACCAAACGGTACCATATATGCATTGCACTGACATTTGAAGCTGTTTCTAGGCCAGACACACACACAGATTCACGTTCTGAGCTTAAAACCTCAAAGAAGCGTGATTTCATGAAAGTGCGTATAGCAACAGTTTCAGCGCTATAACAGGCTTCCTTACAGAGATAGAAGCATATTCACTCAAATTCAGTCATGTAGACACAATTCACCAGTTTGTCGCTTTCTCATTGTGAGTAACACACAGAATGAACATTTTTGACATGCAGAACGAAAAAAAAGAAAGTTTTTGAAAAAGTGCATATCTTCACTTCAGAAGCTTATATTCACTTTCAAATGGCCATACAAGCACATTGGACCAAACGGAACCATATGTGCATTGCACTGTGATTTGAAGCTGTTTCCAGGCCAGAAACCACACACAGATTCAAGTTCTGAGCTGGAAACCTCAAAGAAGCGTGTTTTCATGAAAGTGCGTAGAGACACAGTGTCAGCGCTCTAACGCGCTTCCTTACAGGTATGAAAGCATATTCACTCCAATTCAGGCATATTGTCACAATTCACTCAAGTTTGTTATTTTAGCACTGAGTAACAGACAGGATGAACATTTTTGACATGCAGAACGAAAAAAAAGAAAGTTTTTGAAAAAGTGCATATCTTCACTTCAGAAGCTTATATTCACTTTCAAATGGTCATACATGCACATTGGACCAAATGGTACCATATATTCATTGCACTGTGAATTTAAGCTGTTTCCAGGCCAGAAACACATATAGATTTGCGTTTTGAGCTTAGAACCTCAAAGAATCGTATTCTCATGAAAGTGCGCTTAGCCACAGTTTCAGCGCTCTAACAGGCTTCCTCACAGAGATAGAAGCATATTCACTCCAATTCAGGCATATTGTCACAATTCACTCAAGTTTGTTATTTTAGCACTGAGTAACAGACAGAATGAACATTTTTTACAAGCAGAACTAAAAAAAAAAGAAAGTTTATGAAAAAGTGCATATCTTCACTTGAAGCTTAAATTCACTTTCAAATGGCCATACAAGCACATTGGACCAAACAGTACCATATATGCATTGCACTGTCATTTGAGGCTGTTTCTAGGCCAGAAACACACACAGATTCACGTTCTGAGCTTAAAACCTCAAAGAAGCGTGTTTTCATGAAAGTGAAGATAGCCACAATTTCAGCGCTCTAACAGGCTTCCTTACAGAGATAGAAGCATATTCACTCCAATTCAGTCATGTAGACACAATTAACCGAGGTTTGTCGCTTTCTCATTGTGAGTAACACACAGAATGAACATTTTTTGACATGCAGGACTAAAAAACAGAAAGTTTTTGAAAAAGTGCATATCTTCACTTCAGAATCTTATGTTCACTTTCAAATGGCGATACAAGCACATTGGACCAAACTGAACCATATATGCATTGCACTGTGATATTAAGCTGTTTCCAGGCCAGAAACACACCCAGATTCACGTTCTGAGCTTATAACCTCAATGAAGCGTGTTTTCATGAAAGTCCGTATAGCCACAGTTTCAGCGCTCAAACGCGCTTCATTACAGGTATGAAAGCATATTCACTCCAATTCAGGCATATTGTCACAATTCACTCAAGTTTGTTATTTTAGCACTGAGTAACAGACAGAATGAAAATTTTTGACATGCAGAACGAAAAAAAGGAAAGTTTTTGAAAAAGTGCATATCTTCACTTCAGAAGCTCATATTCACTTTCCAATGGCCATGCAAGCACATTGGACCAAACGGTACCATATATGCATTGCACTGACATTTGAAGCTGTTTCTAGGCCAGACACACACACAGATTCACGTTCTGAGCTTAAAACCTCAAAGAAGCGTGATTTCATGAAAGTGCGTATAGCAACAGTTTCAGCGCTATAACAGGCTTCCTTACAGAGATAGAAGCATATTCACTCAAATTCAGTCATGTAGACACAATTCACCAGTTTGTCGCTTTCTCATTGTGAGTAACACACAGAATGAACATTTTTGACATGCAGAACGAAAAAAAAGAAAGTTTTTGAAAAAGTGCATATCTTCACTTCAGAAGCTTATATTCACTTTCAAATGGCCATACAAGCACATTGGACCAAATGGAACCATATGTGCATTGCACTGTGATTTGAAGCTGTTTCCAGGCCAGAAACCACACACAGATTCAAGTTCTGAGCTGGAAACCTCAAAGAAGCGTGTTTTCATGAAAGTGCGTAGAGACAGTTTCAGCGCTCTAACGCGCTTCCTTACAGGTATGAAAGCATATTCACTCCAATTCAGGCATATTGTCACAATTCACTCAAGTTTGTTATTTTAGCACTGAGTAACACACAGAATGAACATTTTTGACATGCAGAACGAAAAAAAAGAAAGTTTATGAAAAAGTGCATATCTTCACTTCAGAAGCTTATATTCACTTTCAAAGGGCCATGCAAGCACATTGGACCTAATGGTACCATATATTGATTGCACTGTGATTTGAAACTGTTTCCAGGCCAAAAACACAAATAGATTTGCGTTCAGAGCTTAGAACCTCAAAGAATCGTATTCTCATGAAAGTGCGCATAGCAACAGTTTCAGTGCTCTAACAGGCTTCCTTAGAGATAGAAGCATATTGACTCCAATTCAGTCATATAATCACAATTCACGCAAGTTTGTCACTTTCCCACTGAGTAACACACAGAATGAACATTTTTTACAAGCTGAACTAAAAAAAAAAAGTTTATGAAAAAGTGCATATCTTCACTTCAGAGGCTTATATTCACTTTCAAATGGCCTTACAAGCACATTGGACCAAATGGAACCATATGTGCATTGCACTGTGATTTGAAGCTGTTTCCAGGCCAGAAACACACGTTCTGAGCTTATAACCTCAATTAAGCGTGTTTTCATGAAAGTGCGTATAGCCACAGTTTCAGCGCTCAAACGCGCTTCCTTACAGGTATGAAAGCATATTCACTCCAATTCAGGCATATTGTCACAATTCACTCAAGTTTGTTCCTTGAGCACTGAGTAACAGACAGAAAGAACATTTTTGACATGCAGAACGAAAAAAAAGAAAGTTTATGAAAAAGTGCATATCTTCACTTCAGAAGCTTAAATTCACTTTCAAATGGCCATACAAGCACATTGGACCAAACGGTACCATATATGCATTGCACTGTCATTTGAGGCTGTTTCTAGGCCAGAAAACACACACAAATTCACGTTCTGAGCTGGAAACCTCAAAGAAGCGTGTTTTCATGAAAGTGCGTAGAGACACAGTTTCAGCGCTCTAACGCGCTTCCTTACAGGTATGAAAGCATATTCACTCCAATTCAGGCATATTGTCACAATTCACTCAAGTTTGTTATTTTAGCACTGAGTAACAGAGAGAATGAACATTTTTGACATGCAGAACGAAAAAAAGGAAAGTTTTTGAAAAAGTGCATATCTTCACTTCAGAAGCTTATATTCACTTTCAAATGGTCATACAAGCACATTGGACCAAATGGTACCATATATTCATTGCACTGTGATTTGAAGCTGTTTCCAGGCCAGAAACACATATAGATTTGCGTTTTGAGCTTAGAACCTCAATGAATCGTATTCTCATGAAAGTGCGCTTAGCCACAGTTTCAGCGCTCTAACAGGCTTCCTCACAGAGATAGAAGCATATTCACTCCAATTCAGTCATTTAATCACAATTCACGCAAGTTTGTTACTTTCCCACTGAGTAACTCACAGAATGAACATTTTTTACAAGCAGAACTAAAAAAAAAAGTTTATGAAAAAGTGCATATCTTCACTTCAGAAGCTCACATTCACTTCCAAATGGCCAAACAATCACATTGGACCAAATGGTACCATATATTGATTGCACTGTGATTTGAAACTGTTTCCAGTGCAGAAACACACACAGATTCACGTTCTGAGTTTATAACCTCAATTAAGCGTGTTTTCATGAAAGTGCGTATAGCCACATTTTCAGCGCTCAAACGCGCTTCCTTACAGGTATGAAAGCATATTCACTCCAATTCAGGCATATTGTCACAATTCACTCAAGTTTGTTCCTTGAGCACTGAGTAACAGACAGAATGAACCTTTTTGACATGCAGAACTAAAAAAGAAAGTTTATGAAAAAGTGCATATCTTCACTTCAGAAGCTCACATTCACTTCCAAATGGCCAAACAATGACATTGCACCAAACGGTACCATATATGCATTGCCCTGCCATTTGAAGCTGTTTCCAGGCCAGGACTCACACACAGATTCACGTTCTGAGTTTAAAACCTCAAAGAAGCGTGTTTTCATGAAAGTGAAGATAGCCACAGTTTCAGCGCTCTAACAGGCTTCCTGACAGAGATAGAAGCATATTCACTCCAATTCAGTTATGTAGACACAATTAACCGAGGTTTGTCGCTTTCTCATTGTGAGTAACACACAGAATGAACATTTTTTGACATGCAGGACTAAAAAACAGAAGGTTTTTGAAAAAGTGCATATCTTCACTTCAGAATCTTATGTTCACTTTCAAATGGCGATACAAGCACATTGGACCAAACTGAACCATATATGCATTGCACTGTGATTTTAAGCTGTTTCCAGGCCAGAAACACACCCAGATTCGCGTTCTGAGCTTATAACCTCAATGAAGCGTGTTTTCATGAAAGTCCGTATAGCCACAGTTTCAGCGCTCAAACGCGCTTCCTTACAGGTATGAAAGCATATTCACTCCAATTCAGGCATATAGTCACAATTCACTCAAGTTTGTTATTTTAGCACTGAGTAACAGACAGAATGAAAATTTTTGACATGCAGAACGAAAAAAAGGAAAGTTTTTGAAAAAGTGCATATCTTCACTTCAGAAGCTCATATTCACTTTCAAATGGCCATGCAAGCACATTGGACCAAATGGTACCATATATGCATTGCACTGACATTTGAAGCTGTTTCTAGGCCAGACACACACACAGATTCACGTTCTGAGCTTAAAACCTCAAAGAAGCGTGATTTCATGAAAGTGCGTATAGCAACAGTTTCAGCGCTATAACAGGCTTCCTTACAGAGATAGAAGCATATTCACTCAAATTCAGTCATGTAGTCACAATTCACCAGTTTGTCGCTTTCTCATTGTGAGTAACACACAGAATGAACATTTTTGACATGCAGAACGAAAAAAAAGAAAGTTTTTGAAAAAGTGCATATCTTCACTTCAGAAGCTTATATTCACTTTCAAATGGCCATACAAGCACATTGGACCAAACGGAACCATATGTGCATTGCACTGTGATTTGAAGCTGTTTCCAGGCCAGAAACCACACACAGATTCAAGTTCTGAGATGGAAACCTCAAAGAAGCGTGTTTTCATGAAAGTGCGTAGAGACAGTTTCAGCGCTCTAACGCGCTTCCATACAGGTATGAAAGCATATTCACTCCAATTCAGGCATATTGTCACAATTCGCTCAAGTTTGTTATTTTAGCACTGAGTAACAGACAGAATGAACATTTTTGACATGCAGAACGAAAAAAAGAAAGTTTTTGAAAAAGTGCATATCTTCACTTCAGAAGCTTATATTCACTTTCAAAGGGCCATACAAGCACATTGGACCAAATGGTACCATATATTGATTGCACTGTGATTTGAAACTCTTTCCAGGCCAGAAACACAAATAGATTTGCGTTCAGAGCTTAGAACCTCAAAGAATCGTATTCTCATGAAAGTGCGCATAGCCACAGTTTCAGTGCTCTAACAGGCTTCCTTAGAGATAGAAGCATATTCACTCCAATTCAGTCATATAATCACAATTCACGCAAGTTTGTCACTTTCCCACTGAGTAACACACAGAATGAACATTTTTTACAAGCAGAACTAAAAAAAAAAAAGTTTATGAAAAAGTGCATATCTTCACTTCAGAGGCTTATATTCACTTTCAAATGGCCTTACAAGCACATTGGACCAAACGGAACCATATGTGCATTGCACTGTGATTTGAAGCTGTTTCCAGGCCAGAAACACATATAGATTTGCGTTTTGAGCTTAGAACCTCAAAGAATCGTATTCTCATGAAAGTGCGCTTAGCCACAGTTTCAGCGCTCAAACGCGCTTCCTTACAGGTATGAAAGCATATTCACTCCAATTCAGGCATATTGTCAAAATTCACTCAAGTTTGTTCCTTTAGCACTGAGTCACAGACAGAATGAACCTTTTTGACATGCAGAACGAAAAAAAAGAAAGTTTTTGAAAAAGTGCATATCTTCACTTGAAGCTTAAATTCACTTTCAAATGGCCATACAAGCACATTGGACCAAACGGTACCATATATGCATTGCACTGTCATTTGAGGCTGTTTCTAGGCCAGAAAACACACACAAATTCACGTTCTGAGCTGGAAACCTCAAAGAAGCGTGTTTTCATGAAAGTGCGTAGAGACACAGTTTCAGCGCTCTAACGCGCTTCCTTACAGGTATGAAAGCATATTCACTCCAATTCAGGCATATTGTCACAATTCACTCAAGTTTGTTATTTTAGCACTGATTAACAGACAGAATGAAAATTTTTGACATGCAGAACGAAAAAAAGGAAAGTTTTTGAAAAAGTGCATATCTTCACTTCAGAAGCTCATATTCACTTTCAAATGGCCATGCAAGCACATTGGACCAAACGGTACCATATATGCATTGCACTGACATTTGAAGCTGTTTCTAGGCCAGACACACACACAGATTCACGTTCTGAGCTTAAAACCTCAAAGAAGCGTGATTTCATGAAAGTGCGTATAGCAACAGTTTCAGCGCTAAAACAGGCTTCCTTACAGAGATAGAAGCATATTCACTCAAATTCAGTCATGTAGACACAATTCACCAGTTTGTCGCTTTCTCATTGTGAGTAACACACAGAATTAACATTTTTGACATGCAGAACGAAAAAAAAGAAAGTTTTTGAAAAAGTGCATATCTTCACTTCAGAAGCTTATATTCACTTTCAAATGGCCATACAAGCACATTGGACCAAACGGAACCATATGTGCATTGCACTGTGATTTGAAGCTGTTTCCAGGCCAGAAACCACACACAGATTCAAGTTCTGAGCTGGAAACCTCAAAGAAGCGTGTTTTCATGAAAGTGCGTAGAGACAGTTTCAGCGCTCTAACGCGCTTCCTTACAGGTATGAACGCATATTCACTCCAATTCAGGCATATTGTCACAATTCACTCAAGTTTGTTATTTTAACACTGAGTAACAGACAGAATGAACATTTTTGACATGCAGAACGAAAAAAAAGAAAGTTTTTGAAAAAGTGCATATCTTCACTTCAGAAGCTTATATTCACTTTCAAAGGGCCATGCAAGCACATTGGACCTAATGGTACCATATATTGATTGCACTGTGATTTGAAACTGTTTCCAGGCCAAAAACACAAATAGATTTGCGTTCAGAGCTTAGAACCTCAAAGAATCGTATTCTCATGAAAGTGCGCATAGCCACAGTTTCAGTGCTCTAACAGGCTTCCTGAGAGATAGAAGCATATTCACTCCAATTCAGTCATATAATCACAATTCACGCAAGTTTGTCACTTTCCCACTGAGTAACACACAGAATGAACATTTTTTACAAGCTGAACTAAAAAAAAAAAAGTTTATGAAAAAGTGCATATCTTCACTTCAGAGGCTTATATTCACTTTCAAATGGCCTTACAAGCACATTGGACCAAATGGAACCATATGTGCATTGCACTGTGATTTGAAGCTGTTTCCAGGCCAGAAACACACGTTCTGATCTTATAACCTCAATTAAGCGTGTTTTCATGAAAGTGCGTATAGCCACAGTTTCACCGCTCAAACGCGCTTCCTTACAGGTATGAAAGCATATTCACTCCAATTCAGGCATATTGTCACAATTCACTCAAGTTTGTTCCTTGAGCACTGAGTAACAGACAGAAAGAACATTTTTGACATGCAGAACGAAAAAAAAGAAAGTTTATGAAAAAGTGCATATCTTCACTTCAGAAGCTTAAATTCACTTTCAAATGGCCATACAAGCACATTGGACCAAACGGTACCATATATGCATTGCACTGTCATTTGAGGCTGTTTCTAGGCCAGAAAACACACACAAATTCACGTTCTGAGCTGGAAACCTCAAAGAAGCGTGTTTTCATGAAAGTGCGTAGAGACACAGTTTCAGCGCTCTAACGCGCTTCCTTACAGGTATGAAAGCATATTCACTCCAATTCAGGCATATTGTCACAATTCACTCAAGTTTGTTATTTTAGCACTGAGTAACAGACAGGATGAACATTTTTGACATGCAGAACGAAAAAAAGGAAAGTTTTTGAAAAAGTGCATATCTTCACTTCAGAAGCTTATATTCACTTTCAAATGGTCATACAAGCACATTGGACCAAATGGTACCATATATTCATTGCACTGTGATTTGAAGCTGTTTCCAGGCCAGAAACACATATAGATTTGCGTTTTGAGCTTAGAACCTCAAAGAATCGTATTCTCATGAAAGTGCGCTTAGCCACAGTTTCAGCGCTCTAACAGGCTTCCTCACAGAGATAGAAGCATATTCACTCCAATTCAGTCATTTAATCACAATTCACGCAAGTTTGTTACTTTCCCACTGAGTAACTCACAGAATGAACATTTTTTCCAAGCAGAACTAAAAAAAAAAAGTTTATGAAAAAGTGCATATCTTCACTTGAAGCTTAAATTCACTTTCAAATGGCCATACAAGCACATTGGACCAAACAGTACCATATATGCATTGCACTGTCATTTGAGGCTGTTTCTAGGCCAGAAACACACACAGATTCACGTTCTGAGCTTAAAACCTCAAAGAAGCGTGTTTTCATGAAAGTGCGTATAGCAACAGTTTCAGCGCTCTAACAGGCTTCCTTACAGAGATAGAAGCATATTCACTCCAATTCAGTCATGTAGACACAATTAACCGAGGTTTGTCGCTTTCTCATTGTGAGTAACACACAGAATGAACATTTTTTGACATGCAGGACTAAAAAACAGAAAGTTTTTGAAAAAGTGCATGTCTTCACTTCAGAATCTTATGTTCACTTTCAAATGGCGATACAAGCACATTGGACCAAACTGAACCATATATGCATTGCACTGTGATTTTAAGCTGTTTCCAGGCCAGAAACACACCCAGATTCGCGTTCTGAGCTTATAACCTCAATGAAGCGTGTTTTCATGAAAGTCCGTATAGCCACAGTTTCAGCGCTCAAACGCGCTTCCTTACAGGTATGAAAGCATATTCACTCCAATTCAGGCATATAGTCACAATTCACTCAAGTTTGTTATTTTAGCACTGAGTAACAGACAGAATGAAAATTTTTGACATGCAGAACGAAAAAAAGGAAAGTTTTTGAAAAAGTGCATATCTTCACTTCAGAAGCTCATATTCACTTTCAAATGGCCATGCAAGCACATTGGACCAAACGGTACCATATATGCATTGCACTGACATTTGAAGCTGTTTCTAGGCCAGACACACACACAGATTCACGTTCTGAGCTTAAAACCTCAAAGAAGCGTGATTTCATGAAAGTGCGTATAGCAACAGTTTCAGCGCTATAACAGGCTTCCTTACAGCGATAGAAGCATATTCACTCAAATTCAGTCATGTAGTCACAATTCACCAGTTTGTCGCTTTCTCATTGTGAGTAACACACAGAATGAACATTTTTGACATGCAGAACGAAAAAAAAGAAAGTTTTTGAAAAAGTGCATATCTTCACTTCAGAAGCTTATATTCACTTTCAAATGGCCATACAAGCACATTGGACCAAACGGAACCATATGTGCATTGCACTGTGATTTGAAGCTGTTTCCAGGCCAGAAACCACACACAGATTCAAGTTCTGAGCTGGAAACCTCAAAGAAGCGTGTTTTCATGAAAGTGCGTAGAGACAGTTTCAGCGCTCTAACGCGCTTCCATACAGGTATGAAAGCATATTCACTCCAATTCAGGCATATTGTCACAATTCGCTCAAGTTTGTTATTTTAGCACTGAGTAACAGACAGAATGAACATTTTTGACATGCAGAACGAAAAAAAGAAAGTTTTTGAAAAAGTGCATATCTTCACTTCAGAAGCTTATATTCACTTTCAAAGGGCCATACAAGCACATTGGACCAAATGGTACCATATATTGATTGCACTGTGATTTGAAACTCTTTCCAGGCCAGAAACACAAATAGATTTGCTTTCAGAGCTTAGAACCTCAAAGAATCGTATTCTCATGAAAGTGCGCATAGCCACAGTTTCAGTGCTCTAACAGGCTTCCTTAGAGATAGAAGCATATTCACTCCAATTCAGTCATATAATCACAATTCACGCAAGTTTGTCACTTTCCCACTGAGTAACACACAGAATGAACATTTTTTACAAGCAGAACTAAAAAAAAAAAAAGTTTATGAAAAAGTGCATCTCTTCACTTCAGAGGCTTATATTCACTTTCAAATGGCCTTACAAGCACATTGGACCAAACGGAACCATATGTGCATTGCACTGTGATTTGAAGCTGTTTCCAGGCCAGAAACACATATAGATTTGCGTTTTGAGCTTAGAACCTCAAAGAATCGTATTCTCATGAAAGTGCGCTTAGCCACAGTTTCAGCGCTCAAACGCGCTTCCTTACAGGTATGAAAGCATATTCACTCCAATTCAGGCATATTGTCAAAATTCACTCAAGTTTGTTCCTTTAGCACTGAGTCACAGACAGAATGAACCTTTTTGACATGCAGAACGAAAAAAAAGAAAGTTTTTGAAAAAGTGCATATCTTCACTTGAAGCTTAAATTCACTTTCAAATGGCCATACAAGCACATTGGACCAAACGGTACCATATACGCATTGCACTGTCATTTGAGGCTGTTTCTAGGCCAGAAAACACACACAAATTCACGTTCTGAGCTGGAAACCTCAAAGAAGCGTGTTTTCATGAAAGTGCGTAGAGACACAGTTTCAGCGCTCCAACGCGCTTCCTTACAGGTATGAAAGCATATTCACTCCAATTCAGGCATATTGTCACAATTCACTCAAGTTTGTTATTTTAGCACTGAGTAACAGACAGAATGAACATTTTTGACATGCAGAACGAAAAAAAAGAAAGTTTTTGAAAAAGTGCATATCTTCACTTCAGAAGCTTATATTCACTTTCAAATGGTCATACAAGCACATTGGACCAAATGGTACCATATATTCATTGCACTGTGATTTGAAGCTGTTTCCAGGCCAGAAACACATATAGATTTGCGTTTTGAGCTTAGAACCTCAAAGAATCGTATTCTCATGAAAGTGCGCTTAGCCACAGTTTCAGCGCTCTAACAGGCTTCCTCACAGAGATAGAAGCATATTCACTCCAATTCAGGCATATTGTCACAATTCACTCAAGTTTGTTATTTTAGCACTGAGTAACAGACAGAATGAACATTTTTTACAAGCAGAACTAAAAAAAAAGAAAGTTTATGAAAAAGTGCATATCTTCACTTGAAGCTTAAATTCACTTTCAAATGGCCATACAAGCACATTGGACCAAACAGTACCATATATGCATTGCACTGTCATTTGAGGCTGTTTCTAGGCCAGAAACACACACAGATTCACGTTCTGAGCTTAAAACCTCAAAGAAGCGTGTTTTCATGAAAGTGCGTATAGCAACAGTTTCAGCGCTCTAACAGGCTTCCTTACAGAGATAGAAGCATATTCACTCCAATTCAGTCATGTAGACACAATTAACCGAGGTTTGTCGCTTTCTCATTGTGAGTAACACACAGAATGAACATTTTTTGACATGCAGGACTAAAAAACAGAAAGTTTTTGAAAAAGTGCATATCTTCACTTCAGAATCTTATGTTCACTTTCAAATGGCGATACAAGCACATTGGACCAAACGGTACCATATATGCATTGCACTGTGATTTTAAGCTGTTTCCAGGCCAGAAACACACCCAGATTCACGTTCTGAGCTTATAACCTCAATGAAGCGTGTTTTCATGAAAGTCCGTATAGCCACAGTTTCAGCGCTCAAACGCGCTTCATTACAGGTATGAAAGCATATTCACTCCAATTCAGGCATATTGTCACAATTCACTCAAGTTTGTTATTTTAGCACTGATTAACAGACAGAATGAAAATTTTTGACATGCAGAACGAAAAAAAGGAAAGTTTTTGAAAAAGTGCATATCTTCACTTCAGAAGCTCATATTCACTTTCAAATGGCCATGCAAGCACATTGGACCAAACGGTACCATATATGCATTGCACTGACATTTGAAGCTGTTTCTAGGCCAGACACACACACAGATTCACGTTCTGAGCTTAAAACCTCAAAGAAGCGTGATTTCATGAAAGTGCGTATAGCAACAGTTTCAGCGCTATAACAGGCTTCCTTACAGAGATAGAAGCATATTCACTCAAATTCAGTCATGTAGACACAATTCACCAGTTTGTCGCTTTCTCATTGTGAGTAACACACAGAATTAACATTTTTGACATGCAGAACGAAAAAAAAGAAAGTTTTTGAAAAAGTGCATATCTTCACTTCAGAAGCTTATATTCACTTTCAAATGGCCATACAAGCACATTGGACCAAACGGAACCATATGTGCATTGCACTGTGATTTGAAGCTGTTTCCAGGCCAGAAACCACACACAGATTCAAGTTCTGAGCTGGAAACCTCAAAGAAGCGTGTTTTCATGAAAGTGCGTAGAGACAGTTTCAGCGCTCTAACGCGCTTCCTTACAGGTATGAACGCATATTCACTCCAATTCAGGCATATTGTCACAATTCACTCAAGTTTGTTATTTTAGCACTGAGTAACAGACAGAATGAACATTTTTGACATGCAGAACGAAAAAAAAGAAAGTTTTTGAAAAAGTGCATATCTTCACTTCAGAAGCTTATATTCACTTTCAAAGGGCCATACAAGCACATTGGACCAAATGGTACCATATATTGATTGCACTGTGATTTGAAACTCTTTCCAGGCCAGAAACACAAATAGATTTGCGTTCAGAGCTTAGAACCTCAAAGAATCGTATTCTCATGAAAGTGCGCATAGCCACAGTTTCAGTGCTCTAACAGGCTTCCTTAGAGATAGAAGCATATTCACTCCAATTCAGTCATATAATCACAATTCACGCAAGTTTGTCACTTTCCCACTGAGTAACACACAGAATGAACATTTTTTACAAGCAGAACTAAAAAAAAAAAAGTTTATGAAAAAGTGCATATCTTCACTTCAGAGGCTTATATTCACTTTCAAATGGCCTTACAAGCACATTGGACCAAACGGAACCATATGTGCATTGCACTGTGATTTGAAGCTGTTTCCAGGCCAGAAACACATATAGATTTGCGTTTTGAGCTTAGAACCTCAAAGAATCGTATTCTCATGAAAGTGCGCTTAGCCACAGTTTCAGCGCTCAAACGCGCTTCCTTACAGGTATGAAAGCATATTCACTCCAATTCAGGCATATTGTCAAAATTCACTCAAGTTTGTTCCTTTAGCACTGAGTCACAGACAGAATGAACCTTTTTGACATGCAGAACGAAAAAAAAGAAAGTTTTTGAAAAAGTGCATATCTTCACTTGAAGCTTAAATTCACTTTCAAATGGCCATACAAGCACATTGGACCAAACGGTACCATATATGCATTGCACTGTCATTTGAGGCTGTTTCTAGGCCAGAAAACACACACAAATTCACGTTCTGAGCTGGAAACCTCAAAGAAGCGTGTTTTCATGAAAGTGCGTAGAGACACAGTTTCAGCGCTCTAACGCGCTTCCTTACAGGTATGAAAGCATATTCACTCCAATTCAGGCATATTGTCACAATTCACTCAAGTTTGTTATTTTAGCACTGATTAACAGACAGAATGAAAATTTTTGACATGCAGAATGAAAAAAAGGAAAGTTTTTGAAAAAGTGCATATCTTCACTTCAGAAGCTCATATTCACTTTCAAATGGCCATGCAAGCACATTGGACCAAACGGTACCATATATGCATTGCACTGACATTTGAAGCTGTTTCTAGGCCAGACACACACACAGATTCACGTTCTGAGCTTAAAACCTCAAAGAAGCGTGATTTCATGAAAGTGCGTATAGCAACAGTTTCAGCGCTAAAACAGGCTTCCTTACAGAGATAGAAGCATATTCACTCAAATTCAGTCATGTAGACACAATTCACCAGTTTGTCGCTTTCTCATTGTGAGTAACACACAGAATTAACATTTTTGACATGCAGAACGAAAAAAAAGAAAGTTTTTGAAAAAGTGCATATCTTCACTTCAGAAGCTTATATTCACTTTCAAATGGCCATACAAGCACATTGGACCAAACGGAACCATATGTGCATTGCACTGTGATTTGAAGCTGTTTCCAGGCCAGAAACCACACACAGATTCATGTTCTGAGCTGGAAACCTCAAAGAAGCGTGTTTTCATGAAAGTGCGTAGAGACAGTTTCAGCGCTCTAACGCGCTTCCTTACAGGTATGAACGCATATTCACTCCAATTCAGGCATATTGTCACAATTCACTCAAGTTTGTTATTTTAGCACTGAGTAACAGACAGAATGAACATTTTTGACATGCAGAACGAAAAAAAAGAAAGTTTTTGAAAAAGTGCATATCTTCACTTCAGAAGCTTATATTCACTTTCAAAGGGCCATGCAAGCACATTGGACCTAATGGTACCATATATTGATTGCACTGTGATTTGAAACTGTTTCCAGGCCAAAAACACAAATAGATTTGCGTTCAGAGCTTAGAACCTCAAAGAATCGTATTCTCATGAAAGTGCGCATAGCCACAGTTTCAGTGCTCTAACAGGCTTCCTTAGAGATAGAAGCATATTCACTCCAATTCAGTCATATAATCACAATTCACGCAAGTTTGTCACTTTCCCACTGAGTAACACACAGAATGAACATTTTTTACAAGCTGAACTAAAAAAAAAAAAGTTTATGAAAAAGTGCATATCTTCACTTCAGAGGCTTATATTCACTTTCAAATGGCCTTACAAGCACATTGGACCAAATGGAACCATATGTGCATTGCACTGTGATTTGAAGCTGTTTCCAGGCCAGAAACACACGTTCTGATCTTATAACCTCAATTAAGCGTGTTTTCATGAAAGTGCGTATAGCCACAGTTTCACCGCTCAAACGCGCTTCCTTACAGGTATGAAAGCATATTCACTCCAATTCAGGCATATTGTCACAATTCACTCAAGTTTGTTCCTTGAGCACTGAGTAACAGACAGAAAGAACATTTTTGACATGCAGAACGAAAAAAAAGAAAGTTTATGAAAAAGTGCATATCTTCACTTCAGAAGCTTAAATTCACTTTCAAATGGCCATACAAGCACATTGGACCAAACGGTACCATATATGCATTGCACTGTCATTTGAGGCTGTTTCTAGGCCAGAAAACACACACAAATTCACGTTCTGAGCTGGAAACCTCAAAGAAGCGTGTTTTCATGAAAGTGCGTAGAGACACAGTTTCAGCGCTCTAACGCGCTTCCTTACAGGTATGAAAGCATATTCAGTCCAATTCAGGCATGTTGTCACAATTCACTCAAGTTTGTTATTTTAGCACTGAGTAACAGACAGGATGAACATTTTTGACAAGCAGAACGAAAAAAAGGAAAGTTTTTGAAAAAGTGCATATCTTCACTTCAGAAGCTTATATTCACTTTCAAATGGTCATACAAGCACATTGGACCAAATGGGACCATATATTCATTGCACTGTGATTTGAAGCTGTTTCCAGGCCAGAAACACATATAGATTTGCGTTTTGAGCTTAGAACCTCAAAGAATCGTATTCTCATGAAAGTGCGCTTAGCCACAGTTTCAGCGCTCTAACAGGCTTCCTCACAGAGATAGAAGCATATTCACTCCAATTCAGTCATTTAATCACAATTCACGCAAGTTTGTTACTTTCCCACTGAGTAACTCACAGAATGAACATTTTTTACAAGCAGAACTAAAAAAAAAAAGTTTATGAAAAAGTGCATATCTTCACTTGAAGCTTAAATTCACTTTCAAATGGCCATACAAGCACATTGGACCAAACAGTACCATATATGCATTGCACTGTCATTTGAGGCTGTTTCTAGGCCAGAAACACACACAGATTCACGTTCTGAGCTTAAAACCTCAAAGAAGCGTGTTTTCATGAAAGTGCGTATAGCAACAGTTTCAGCGCTCTAACAGGCTTCCTTACAGAGATAGAAGCATATTCACTCCAATTCAGTCATGTAGACACAATTAACCGAGGTTTGTCGCTTTCTCATTGTGAGTAACACACAGAATGAACATTTTTTGACATGCAGGACTAAAAAACAGAAAGTTTTTGAAAAAGTGCATGTCTTCACTTCAGAATCTTATGTTCACTTTCAAATGGCGATACAAGCACATTGGACCAAACTGAACCATATATGCATTGCACTGTGATTTTAAGCTGTTTCCAGGCCAGAAACACACCCAGATTCGCGTTCTGAGCTTATAACCTCAATGAAGCGTGTTTTCATGAAAGTCCGTATAGCCACAGTTTCAGCGCTCAAACGCGCTTCCTTACAGGTATGAAAGCATATTCACTCAAATTCAGTCATGTAGTCACAATTCACCAGTTTGTCGCTTTCTCATTGTGAGTAACACACAGAATGAACATTTTTGACATGCAGAACGAAAAAAAAGAAAGTTTTTGAAAAAGTGCATATCTTCACTTCAGAAGCTTATATTCACTTTCAAATGGCCATACAAGCACATTGGACCAAACGGAACCATATGTGCATTGCACTGTGATTTGAAGCTGTTTCCAGGCCAGAAACCACACACAGATTCAAGTTCTGAGCTGGAAACCTCAAAGAAGCGTGTTTTCATGAAAGTGCGTAGAGACAGTTTCAGCGCTCTAACGCGCTTCCATACAGGTATGAAAGCATATTCACTCCAATTCAGGCATATTGTCACAATTCGCTCAAGTTTGTTATTTTAGCACTGAGTAACAGACAGAATGAACATTTTTGACATGCAGAACGAAAAAAAGAAAGTTTTTGAAAAAGTGCATATCTTCACTTCAGAAGCTTATATTCACTTTCAAAGGGCCATACAAGCACATTGGACCAAATGGTACCATATATTGATTGCACTGTGATTTGAAACTCTTTCCAGGCCAGAAACACAAATAGATTTGCTTTCAGAGCTTAGAACCTCAAAGAATCGTATTCTCATGAAAGTGCGCATAGCCACAGTTTCAGTGCTCTAACAGGCTTCCTTAGAGATAGAAGCATATTCACTCCAATTCAGTCATATAATCACAATTCACGCAAGTTTGTCACTTTCCCACTGAGTAACACACAGAATGAACATTTTTTACAAGCAGAACTAAAAAAAAAAAAAGTTTATGAAAAAGTGCATCTCTTCACTTCAGAGGCTTATATTCACTTTCAAATGGCCTTACAAGCACATTGGACCAAACGGAACCATATGTGCATTGCACTGTGATTTGAAGCTGTTTCCAGGCCAGAAACACATATAGATTTGCGTTTTGAGCTTAGAACCTCAAAGAATCGTATTCTCATGAAAGTGCGCTTAGCCACAGTTTCAGCGCTCAAACGCGCTTCCTTACAGGTATGAAAGCATATTCACTCCAATTCAGGCATATTGTCAAAATTCACTCAAGTTTGTTCCTTTAGCACTGAGTCACAGACAGAATGAACCTTTTTGACATGCAGAACGAAAAAAAAGAAAGTTTTTGAAAAAGTGCATATCTTCACTTGAAGCTTAAATTCACTTTCAAATGGCCATACAAGCACATTGGACCAAACGGTACCATATACGCATTGCACTGTCATTTGAGGCTGTTTCTAGGCCAGAAAACACACACAAATTCACGTTCTGAGCTGGAAACCTCAAAGAAGCGTGTTTTCATGAAAGTGCGTAGAGACACAGTTTCAGCGCTCCAACGCGCTTCCTTACAGGTATGAAAGCATATTCACTCCAATTCAGGCATATTGTCACAATTCACTCAAGTTTGTTATTTTAGCACTGAGTAACAGACAGAATGAACATTTTTGACATGCAGAACGAAAAAAAAGAAAGTTTTTGAAAAAGTGCATATCTTCACTTCAGAAGCTTATATTCACTTTCAAATGGTCATACAAGCACATTGGACCAAATGGTACCATATATTCATTGCACTGTGATTTGAAGCTGTTTCCAGGCCAGAAACACATATAGATTTGCGTTTTGAGCTTAGAACCTCAAAGAATCGTATTCTCATGAAAGTGCGCTTAGCCACAGTTTCAGCGCTCTAACAGGCTTCCTCACAGAGATAGAAGCATATTCACTCCAATTCAGGCATATTGTCACAATTCACTCAAGTTTGTTATTTTAGCACTGAGTAACAGACAGAATGAACATTTTTTACAAGCAGAACTAAAAAAAAAGAAAGTTTATGAAAAAGTGCATATCTTCACTTGAAGCTTAAATTCACTTTCAAATGGCCATACAAGCACATTGGACCAAACAGTACCATATATGCATTGCACTGTCATTTGAGGCTGTTTCTAGGCCAGAAACACACACAGATTCACGTTCTGAGCTTAAAACCTCAAAGAAGCGTGTTTTCATGAAAGTGCGTATAGCAACAGTTTCAGCGCTCTAACAGGCTTCCTTACAGAGATAGAAGCATATTCACTCAAATTCAGTCATGTAGACACAATTAACCGAGGTTTGTCGCTTTCTCATTGTGAGTAACACACAGAATGAACATTTTTTGACATGCAGGACTAAAAAACAGAAAGTTTTTGAAAAAGTGCATATCTTCACTTCAGAATCTTATGTTCACTTTCAAATGGCGATACAAGCACATTGGACCAAACGGTACCATATATGCATTGCACTGTGATTTTAAGCTGTTTCCAGGCCAGAAACACACCCAGATTCACGTTCTGAGCTTATAACCTCAATGAAGCGTGTTTTCATGAAAGTCCGTATAGCCACAGTTTCAGCGCTCAAACGCGCTTCATTACAGGTATGAAAGCATATTCACTCCAATTCAGGCATATTGTCACAATTCACTCAAGTTTGTTATTTTAGCACTGATTAACAGACAGAATGAAAATTTTTGACATGCAGAACGAAAAAAAGGAAAGTTTTTGAAAAAGTGCATATCTTCACTTCAGAAGCTCATATTCACTTTCAAATGGCCATGCAAGCACATTGGACCAAACGGTACCATATATGCATTGCACTGACATTTGAAGCTGTTTCTAGGCCAGACACACACACAGATTCACGTTCTGAGCTTAAAACCTCAAAGAAGCGTGATTTCATGAAAGTGCGTATAGCAACAGTTTCAGCGCTATAACAGGCTTCCTTACAGAGATAGAAGCATATTCACTCAAATTCAGTCATGTAGACACAATTCACCAGTTTGTCGCTTTCTCATTGTGAGTAACACACAGAATTAACATTTTTGACATGCAGAACGAAAAAAAAGAAAGTTTTTGAAAAAGTGCATATCTTCACTTCAGAAGCTTATATTCACTTTCAAATGGCCATACAAGCACATTGGACCAAACGGAACCATATGTGCATTGCACTGTGATTTGAAGCTGTTTCCAGGCCAGAAACCACACACAGATTCAAGTTCTGAGCTGGAAACCTCAAAGAAGCGTGTTTTCATGAAAGTGCGTAGAGACAGTTTCAGCGCTCTAACGCGCTTCCTTACAGGTATGAACGCATATTCACTCCAATTCAGGCATATTGTCACAATTCACTCAAGTTTGTTATTTTAGCACTGAGTAACAGACAGAATGAACATTTTTGACATGCAGAACGAAAAAAAAGAAAGTTTTTGAAAAAGTGCATATCTTCACTTCAGAAGCTTATATTCACTTTCAAAGGGCCATACAAGCACATTGGACCAAATGGTACCATATATTGATTGCACTGTGATTTGAAACTCTTTCCAGGCCAGAAACACAAATAGATTTGCGTTCAGAGCTTAGAACCTCAAAGAATCGTATTCTCATGAAAGTGCGCATAGCCACAGTTTCAGTGCTCTAACAGGCTTCCTTAGAGATAGAAGCATATTCACTCCAATTCAGTCATATAATCACAATTCACGCAAGTTTGTCACTTTCCCACTGAGTAACACACAGAATGAACATTTTTTACAAGCAGAACTAAAAAAAAAAAAGTTTATGAAAAAGTGCATATCTTCACTTCAGAGGCTTATATTCACTTTCAAATGGCCTTACAAGCACATTGGACCAAACGGAACCATATGTGCATTGCACTGTGATTTGAAGCTGTTTCCAGGCCAGAAACACATATAGATTTGCGTTTTGAGCTTAGAACCTCAAAGAATCGTATTCTCATGAAAGTGCGCTTAGCCACAGTTTCAGCGCTCAAACGCGCTTCCTTACAGGTATGAAAGCATATTCACTCCAATTCAGGCATATTGTCAAAATTCACTCAAGTTTGTTCCTTTAGCACTGAGTCACAGACAGAATGAACCTTTTTGACATGCAGAACGAAAAAAAAGAAAGTTTTTGAAAAAGTGCATATCTTCACTTGAAGCTTAAATTCACTTTCAAATGGCCATACAAGCACATTGGACCAAACGGTACCATATATGCATTGCACTGTCATTTGAGGCTGTTTCTAGGCCAGAAAACACACACAAATTCACGTTCTGAGCTGGAAACCTCAAAGAAGCGTGTTTTCATGAAAGTGCGTAGAGACACAGTTTCAGCGCTCTAACGCGCTTCCTTACAGGTATGAAAGCATATTCACTCCAATTCAGGCATATTGTCACAATTCACTCAAGTTTGTTATTTTAGCACTGATTAACAGACAGAATGAAAATTTTTGACATGCAGAACGAAAAAAAGGAAAGTTTTTGAAAAAGTGCATATCTTCACTTCAGAAGCTCATATTCACTTTCAAATGGCCATGCAAGCACATTGGACCAAACGGTACCATATATGCATTGCACTGACATTTGAAGCTGTTTCTAGGCCAGACACACACACAGATTCACGTTCTGAGCTTAAAACCTCAAAGAAGCGTGATTTCATGAAAGTGCGTATAGCAACAGTTTCAGCGCTAAAACAGGCTTCCTTACAGAGATAGAAGCATATTCACTCAAATTCAGTCATGTAGACACAATTCACCAGTTTGTCGCTTTCTCATTGTGAGTAACACACAGAATTAACATTTTTGACATGCAGAACGAAAAAAAAGAAAGTTTTTGAAAAAGTGCATATCTTCACTTCAGAAGCTTATATTCACTTTCAAATGGCCATACAAGCACATTGGACCAAACGGAACCATATGTGCATTGCACTGTGATTTGAAGCTGTTTCCAGGCCAGAAACCACACACAGATTCATGTTCTGAGCTGGAAACCTCAAAGAAGCGTGTTTTCATGAAAGTGCGTAGAGACAGTTTCAGCGCTCTAACGCGCTTCCTTACAGGTATGAACGCATATTCACTCCAATTCAGGCATATTGTCACAATTCACTCAAGTTTGTTATTTTAGCACTGAGTAACAGACAGAATGAACATTTTTGACATGCAGAACGAAAAAAAAGAAAGTTTTTGAAAAAGTGCATATCTTCACTTCAGAAGCTTATATTCACTTTCAAAGGGCCATGCAAGCACATTGGACCTAATGGTACCATATATTGATTGCACTGTGATTTGAAACTGTTTCCAGGCCAAAAACACAAATAGATTTGCGTTCAGAGCTTAGAACCTCAAAGAATCGTATTCTCATGAAAGTGCGCATAGCCACAGTTTCAGTGCTCTAACAGGCTTCCTTAGAGATAGAAGCATATTCACTCCAATTCAGTCATATAATCACAATTCACGCAAGTTTGTCACTTTCCCACTGAGTAACACACAGAATGAACATTTTTTACAAGCTGAACTAAAAAAAAAAAAGTTTATGAAAAAGTGCATATCTTCACTTCAGAGGCTTATATTCACTTTCAAATGGCCTTACAAGCACATTGGACCAAATGGAACCATATGTGCATTGCACTGTGATTTGAAGCTGTTTCCAGGCCAGAAACACACGTTCTGATCTTATAACCTCAATTAAGCGTGTTTTCATGAAAGTGCGTATAGCCACAGTTTCACCGCTCAAACGCGCTTCCTTACAGGTATGAAAGCATATTCACTCCAATTCAGGCATATTGTCACAATTCACTCAAGTTTGTTCCTTGAGCACTGAGTAACAGACAGAAAGAACATTTTTGACATGCAGAACGAAAAAAAAGAAAGTTTATGAAAAAGTGCATATCTTCACTTCAGAAGCTTAAATTCACTTTCAAATGGCCATACAAGCACATTGGACCAAACGGTACCATATATGCATTGCACTGTCATTTGAGGCTGTTTCTAGGCCAGAAAACACACACAAATTCACGTTCTGAGCTGGAAACCTCAAAGAAGCGTGTTTTCATGAAAGTGCGTAGAGACACAGTTTCAGCGCTCTAACGCGCTTCCTTACAGGTATGAAAGCATATTCACTCCAATTCAGGCATATTGTCACAATTCACTCAAGTTTGTTATTTTAGCACTGAGTAACAGACAGGATGAACATTTTTGACATGCAGAACGAAAAAAAGGAAAGTTTTTGAAAAAGTGCATATCTTCACTTCAGAAGCTTATATTCACTTTCAAATGGTCATACAAGCACATTGGACCAAATGGTACCATATATTCATTGCACTGTGATTTGAAGCTGTTTCCAGGCCAGAAACACATATAGATTTGCGTTTTGAGCTTAGAACCTCAAAGAATCGTATTCTCATGAAAGTGCGCTTAGCCACAGTTTCAGCGCTCTAACAGGCTTCCTCACAGAGATAGAAGCATATTCACTCCAATTCAGTCATTTAATCACAATTCACGCAAGTTTGTTACTTTCCCACTGAGTAACTCACAGAATGAACATTTTTTACAAGCAGAACTAAAAAAAAAAAGTTTATGAAAAAGTGCATATCTTCACTTGAAGCTTAAATTCACTTTCAAATGGCCATACAAGCACATTGGACCAAACAGTACCATATATGCATTGCACTGTCATTTGAGGCTGTTTCTAGGCCAGAAACACACACAGATTCACGTTCTGAGCTTAAAACCTCAAAGAAGCGTGTTTTCATGAAAGTGCGTATAGCAACAGTTTCAGCGCTCTAACAGGCTTCCTTACAGAGATAGAAGCATATTCACTCCAATTCAGTCATGTAGACACAATTAACCGAGGTTTGTCGCTTTCTCATTGTGAGTAACACACAGAATGAACATTTTTTGACATGCAGGACTAAAAAACAGAAAGTTTTTGAAAAAGTGCATGTCTTCACTTCAGAATCTTATGTTCACTTTCAAATGGCGATACAAGCACATTGGACCAAACTGAACCATATATGCATTGCACTGTGATTTTAAGCTGTTTCCAGGCCAGAAACACACCCAGATTCGCGTTCTGAGCTTATAACCTCAATGAAGCGTGTTTTCATGAAAGTCCGTATAGCCACAGTTTCAGCGCTCAAACGCGCTTCCTTACAGGTATGAAAGCATATTCACTCCAATTCAGGCATATAGTCACAATTCACTCAAGTTTGTTATTTTAGCACTGAGTAACAGACAGAATGAAAATTTTTGACATGCAGAACGAAAAAAAGGAAAGTTTTTGAAAAAGTGCATATCTTCACTTCAAAAGCTCATATTCACTTTCAAATGGCCATGCAAGCACATTGGACCAAACGGTACCATATATGCATTGCACTGACATTTGAAGCTGTTTCTAGGCCAGACACACACACAGATTCACGTTCTGAGCTTAAAACCTCAAAGAAGCGTGATTTCATGAAAGTGCGTATAGCAACAGTTTCAGCGCTATAACAGGCTTCCTTACAGAGATAGAAGCATATTCACTCAAATTCAGTCATGTAGTCACAATTCACCAGTTTGTCGCTTTCTCATTGTGAGTAACACACAGAATGAACATTTTTGACATGCAGAACGAAAAAAAAGAAAGTTTTTGAAAAAGTGCATATCTTCACTTCAGAAGCTTATATTCACTTTCAAATGGCCATACAAGCACATTGGACCAAACGGAACCATATGTGCATTGCACTGTGATTTGAAGCTGTTTCCAGGCCAGAAACCACACACAGATTCAAGTTCTGAGCTGGAAACCTCAAAGAAGCGTGTTTTCATGAAAGTGCGTAGAGACAGTTTCAGCGCTCTAACGCGCTTCCATAGAGGTATGAAAGCATATTCACTCCAATTCAGGCATATTGTCACAATTCGCTCAAGTTTGTTATTTTAGCACTGAGTAACAGACAGAATGAACATTTTTGACATGCAGAACGAAAAAAAGAAAGTTTTTGAAAAAGTGCATATCTTCACTTCAGAAGCTTATATTCACTTTCAAAGGGCCATACAAGCACATTGGAACAAATGGTACCATATATTGATTGCACTGTGATTTGAAACTCTTTCCAGGCCAGAAACACAAATAGATTTGCTTTCAGAGCTTAGAACCTCAAAGAATCGTATTCTCATGAAAGTGCGCATAGCCACAGTTTCAGTGCTCTAACAGGCTTCCTTAGAGATAGAAGCATATTCACTCCAATTCAGTCATATAATCACAATTCACGCAAGTTTGTCACTTTCCCACTGAGTAACACACAGAATGAACATTTTTTACAAGCAGAACTAAAAAAAAAAAAAGTTTATGAAAAAGTGCATATCTTCACTTCAGAGGCTTATATTCACTTTCAAATGGCCTTACAAGCACATTGGACCAAACGGAACCATATGTGCATTGCACTGTGATTTGAAGCTGTTTCCAGGCCAGAAACACATATAGATTTGCGTTTTGAGCTTAGAACCTCAAAGAATCGTATTCTCATGAAAGTGCGCTTAGCCACAGTTTCAGCGCTCAAACGCGCTTCCTTACAGGTATGAAAGCATATTCACTCCAATTCAGGCATATTGTCAAAATTCACTCAAGTTTGTTCCTTTAGCACTGAGTCACAGACAGAATGAACCTTTTTGACATGCAGAACGAAAAAAAAGAAAGTTTTTGAAAAAGTGCATATCTTCACTTGAAGCTTAAATTCACTTTCAAATGGCCATACAAGCACATTGGACCAAACGGTACCATATATGCATTGCACTGTCATTTGAGGCTGTTTCTAGGCCAGAAAACACACACAAATTCACGTTCTGAGCTGGAAACCTCAAAGAAGCGTGTTTTCATGAAAGTGCGTAGAGACACAGTTTCAGCGCTCCAATGCGCTTCCTTACAGGTATGAAAGCATATTCACTCCAATTGAGGCATATTGTCACAATTCACTCAAGTTTGTTATTTTAGCACTGAGTAACAGACAGAATGAACATTTTTGACATGCAGAACGAAAAAAAAGAAAGTTTTTGAAAAAGTGCATATCTTCACTTCAGAAGCTTATATTCACTTTCAAATGGTCATACAAGCACATTGGACCAAATGGTACCATATATTCATTGCACTGTGATTTGAAGCTGTTTCCAGGCCAGAAACACATATAGATTTGCGTTTTGAGCTTAGAACCTCAAAGAATCGTATTCTCATGAAAGTGCGCTTAGCCACAGTTTCAGCGCTCTAACAGGCTTCCTCACAGAGATAGAAGCATATTCACTCCAATTCAGGCATATTGTCACAATTCACTCAAGTTTGTTATTTTAGCACTGAGTAACAGACAGAATGAACATTTTTTACAAGCAGAACTAAAAAAAAAGAAAGTTTATGAAAAAGTGCATATCTTCACTTGAAGCTTAAATTCACTTTCAAATGGCCATACAAGCACATTGGACCAAACAGTACCATATATGCATTGCACTGTCATTTGAGGCTGTTTCTAGGCCAGAAACACACACAGATTCACGTTCTGAGCTTAAAACCTCAAAGAAGCGTGTTTTCATGAAAGTGCGTATAGCAACAGTTTCAGCGCTCTAACAGGCTTCCTTACAGAGATAGAAGCATATTCACTCCAATTCAGTCATGTAGACACAATTAACCGAGGTTTGTCGCTTTCTCATTGTGAGTAACACACAGAATGAACATTTTTTGACATGCAGGACTAAAAAACAGAAAGTTTTTGAAAAAGTGCATATCTTCACTTCAGAATCTTATGTTCACTTTCAAATGGCGATACAAGCACATTGGACCAAACGGTACCATATATGCATTGCACTGTGATTTTAAGCTGTTTCCAGGCCAGAAACACACCCAGATTCACGTTCTGAGCTTATAACCTCAATGAAGCGTGTTTTCATGAAAGTCCGTATAGCCACAGTTTCAGCGCTCAAACGCGCTTCATTACAGGTATGAAAGCATATTCACTCCAATTCAGGCATATTGTCACAATTCACTCAAGTTTGTTATTTTAGCACTGATTAACAGACAGAATGAAAATTTTTGACATGCAGAACGAAAAAAAGGAAAGTTTTTGAAAAAGTGCATATCTTCACTTCAGAAGCTCATATTCACTTTCAAATGGCCATGCAAGCACATTGGACCAAACGGTACCATATATGCATTGCACTGACATTTGAAGCTGTTTCTAGGCCAGACACACACACAGATTCACGTTCTGAGCTTAAAACCTCAAAGAAGCGTGATTTCATGAAAGTGCGTATAGCAACAGTTTCAGCGCTATAACAGGCTTCCTTACAGAGATAGAAGCATATTCACTCAAATTCAGTCATGTAGACACAATTCACCAGTTTGTCGCTTTCTCATTGTGAGTAACACACAGAATTAACATTTTTGACATGCAGAACGAAAAAAAAGAAAGTTTTTGAAAAAGTGCATATCTTCACTTCAGAAGCTTATATTCACTTTCAAATGGCCATACAAGCACATTGGACCAAACGGAACCATATGTGCATTGCACTGTGATTTGAAGCTGTTTCCAGGCCAGAAACCACACACAGATTCAAGTTCTGAGCTGGAAACCTCAAAGAAGCGTGTTTTCATGAAAGTGCGTAGAGACAGTTTCAGCGCTCTAACGCGCTTCCTTACAGGTATGAACGCATATTCACTCCAATTCAGGCATATTGTCACAATTCACTCAAGTTTGTTATTTTAGCACTGAGTAACAGACAGAATGAACATTTTTGACATGCAGAACGAAAAAAAAGAAAGTTTTTGAAAAAGTGCATATCTTCACTTCAGAAGCTTATATTCACTTTCAAAGGGCCATGCAAGCACATTGGACCTAATGGTACCATATATTGATTGCACTGTGATTTGAAACTGTTTCCAGGCCAAAAACACAAATAGATTTGCGTTCAGAGCTTAGAACCTCAAAGAATCGTATTCTCATGAAAGTGCGCATAGCCACAGTTTCAGTGCTCTAACAGGCTTCCTTAGAGATAGAAGCATATTCACTCCAATTCAGTCATATAATCACAATTCACGCAAGTTTGTCACTTTCCCACTGAGTAACACACAGAATGAACATTTTTGACATGCAGAACGAAAAAAAGGAAAGTTTTTGAAAAAGTGCATATCTTCACTTCAGAAGCTTATATTCACTTTCAAATGGTCATACAAGCACATTGGACCAAATGGTACCATATATTCATTGCACTGTGATTTGAAGCTGTTTCCAGGCCAGAAACACATATAGATTTGCGTTTTGAGCTTAGAACCTCAAAGAATCGTATTCTCATGAAAGTGCGCTTAGCCACAGTTTCAGCGCTCTAACAGGCTTCCTCACAGAGATAGAAGCATATTCACTCCAATTCAGTCATTTAATCACAATTCACGCAAGTTTGTTACTTTCCCACTGAGTAACTCACAGAATGAACATTTTTTACAAGCAGAACTAAAAAAAAAAAGTTTATGAAAAAGTGCATATCTTCACTTGAAGCTTAAATTCACTTTCAAATGGCCATACAAGCACATTGGACCAAACAGTACCATATATGCATTGCACTGTCATTTGAGGCTGTTTCTAGGCCAGAAACACACACAGATTCACGTTCTGAGCTTAAAACCTCAAAGAAGCGTGTTTTCATGAAAGTGCGTATAGCAACAGTTTCAGCGCTCTAACAGGCTTCCTTACAGAGATAGAAGCATATTCACTCCAATTCAGTCATGTAGACACAATTAACCGAGGTTTGTCGCTTTCTCATTGTGAGTAACACACAGAATGAACATTTTTTGACATGCAGGACTAAAAAACAGAAAGTTTTTGAAAAAGTGCATGTCTTCACTTCAGAATCTTATGTTCACTTTCAAATGGCGATACAAGCACATTGGACCAAACTGAACCATATATGCATTGCACTGTGATTTTAAGCTGTTTCCAGGCCAGAAACACACCCAGATTCGCGTTCTGAGCTTATAACCTCAATGAAGCGTGTTTTCATGAAAGTCCGTATAGCCACAGTTTCAGCGCTCAAACGCGCTTCCTTACAGGTATGAAAGCATATTCACTCCAATTCAGGCATATAGTCACAATTCACTCAAGTTTGTTATTTTAGCACTGAGTAACAGACAGAATGAAAATTTTTGACATGCAGAACGAAAAAAAGGAAAGTTTTTGAAAAAGTGCATATCTTCACTTCAGAAGCTCATATTCACTTTCAAATGGCCATGCAAGCACATTGGACCAAACGGTACCATATATGCATTGCACTGACATTTGAAGCTGTTTCTAGGCCAGACACACACACAGATTCACGTTCTGAGCTTAAAACCTCAAAGAAGCGTGATTTCATGAAAGTGCGTATAGCAACAGTTTCAGCGCTATAACAGGCTTCCTTACAGAGATAGAAGCATATTCACTCAAATTCAGTCATGTAGTCACAATTCACCAGTTTGTCGCTTTCTCATTGTGAGTAACACACAGAATGAACATTTTTGACATGCAGAACGAAAAAAAAGAAAGTTTTTGAAAAAGTGCATATCTTCACTTCAGAAGCTTATATTCACTTTCAAATGGCCATACAAGCACATTGGACCAAACGGAACCATATGTGCATTGCACTGTGATTTGAAGCTGTTTCCAGGCCAGAAACCACACACAGATTCAAGTTCTGAGCTGGAAACCTCAAAGAAGCGTGTTTTCATGAAAGTGCGTAGAGACAGTTTCAGCGCTCTAACGCGCTTCCATAGAGGTATGAAAGCATATTCACTCCAATTCAGGCATATTGTCACAATTCGCTCAAGTTTGTTATTTTAGCACTGAGTAACAGACAGAATGAACATTTTTGACATGCAGAACGAAAAAAAGAAAGTTTTTGAAAAAGTGCATATCTTCACTTCAGAAGCTTATATTCACTTTCAAAGGGCCATACAAGCACATTGGAACAAATGGTACCATATATTGATTGCACTGTGATTTGAAACTCTTTCCAGGCCAGAAACACAAATAGATTTGCTTTCAGAGCTTAGAACCTCAAAGAATCATATTCTCATGAAAGTGCGCATAGCCACAGTTTCAGTGCTCTAACAGGCTTCCTTAGAGATAGAAGCATATTCACTCCAATTCAGTCATATAATCACAATTCACGCAAGTTTGTCACTTTCCCACTGAGTAACACACAGAATGAACATTTTTTACAAGCAGAACTAAAAAAAAAAAAAGTTTATGAAAAAGTGCATATCTTCACTTCAGAGGCTTATATTCACTTTCAAATGGCCTTACAAGCACATTGGACCAAACGGAACCATATGTGCATTGCACTGTGATTTGAAGCTGTTTCCAGGCCAGAAACACATATAGATTTGCGTTTTGAGCTTAGAACCTCAAAGAATCGTATTCTCATGAAAGTGCGCTTAGCCACAGTTTCAGCGCTCAAACGCGCTTCCTTACAGGTATGAAAGCATATTCACTCCAATTCAGGCATATTGTCAAAATTCACTCAAGTTTGTTCCTTTAGCACTGAGTCACAGACAGAATGAACCTTTTTGACATGCAGAACGAAAAAAAAGAAAGTTTTTGAAAAAGTGCATATCTTCACTTGAAGCTTAAATTCACTTTCAAATGGCCATACAAGCACATTGGACCAAACGGTACCATATATGCATTGCACTGTCATTTGAGGCTGTTTCTAGGCCAGAAAACACACACAAATTCACGTTCTGAGCTGGAAACCTCAAAGAAGCGTGTTTTCATGAAAGTGCGTAGAGACACAGTTTCAGCGCTCCAACGCGCTTCCTTACAGGTATGAAAGCATATTCACTCCAATTCAGGCATATTGTCACAATTCACTCAAGTTTGTTATTTTAGCACTGAGTAACAGACAGAATGAACATTTTTGACATGCAGAACGAAAAAAAAGAAAGTTTTTGAAAAAGTGCATATCTTCACTTCAGAAGCTTATATTCACTTTCAAATGGTCATACAAGCACATTGGACCAAATGGTACCATATATTCATTGCACTGTGATTTGAAGCTGTTTCCAGGCCAGAAACACATATAGATTTGCGTTTTGAGCTTAGAACCTCAAAGAATCGTATTCTCATGAAAGTGCGCTTAGCCACAGTTTCAGCGCTCTAACAGGCTTCCTCACAGAGATAGAAGCATATTCACTCCAATTCAGGCATATTGTCACAATTCACTCAAGTTTGTTATTTTAGCACTGAGTAACAGACAGAATGAACATTTTTTACAAGCAGAACTAAAAAAAAAGAAAGTTTATGAAAAAGTGCATATCTTCACTTGAAGCTTAAATTCACTTTCAAATGGCCATACAAGCACATTGGACCAAACAGTACCATATATGCATTGCACTGTCATTTGAGGCTGTTTCTAGGCCAGAAACACACACAGATTCACGTTCTGAGCTTAAAACCTCAAAGAAGCGTGTTTTCATGAAAGTGCGTATAGCAACAGTTTCAGCGCTCTAACAGGCTTCCTTACAGAGATAGAAGCATATTCACTCCAATTCAGTCATGTAGACACAATTAACCGAGGTTTGTCGCTTTCTCATTGTGAGTAACACACAGAATGAACATTTTTTGACATGCAGGACTAAAAAACAGAAAGTTTTTGAAAAAGTGCATATCTTCACTTCAGAATCTTATGTTCACTTTCAAATGGCGATACAAGCACATTGGACCAAACGGTACCATATATGCATTGCACTGTGATTTTAAGCTGTTTCCAGGCCAGAAACACACCCAGATTCACGTTCTGAGCTTATAACCTCAATGAAGCGTGTTTTCATGAAAGTCCGTATAGCCACAGTTTCAGCGCTCAAACGCGCTTCATTACAGGTATGAAAGCATATTCACTCCAATTCAGGCATATTGTCACAATTCACTCAAGTTTGTTATTTTAGCACTGATTAACAGACAGAATGAAAATTTTTGACATGCAGAACGAAAAAAAGGAAAGTTTTTGAAAAAGTGCATATCTTCACTTCAGAAGCTCATATTCACTTTCAAATGGCCATGCAAGCACATTGGACCAAACGGTACCATATATGCATTGCACTGACATTTGAAGCTGTTTCTAGGCCAGACACACACACAGATTCACGTTCTGAGCTTAAAACCTCAAAGAAGCGTGATTTCATGAAAGTGCGTATAGCAACAGTTTCAGCGCTATAACAGGCTTCCTTACAGAGATAGAAGCATATTCACTCAAATTCAGTCATGTAGACACAATTCACCAGTTTGTCGCTTTCTCATTGTGAGTAACACACAGAATTAACATTTTTGACATGCAGAACGAAAAAAAAGAAAGTTTTTGAAAAAGTGCATATCTTCACTTCAGAAGCTTATATTCACTTTCAAATGGCCATACAAGCACATTGGACCAAACGGAACCATATGTGCATTGCACTGTGATTTGAAGCTGTTTCCAGGCCAGAAACCACACACAGATTCAAGTTCTGAGCTGGAAACCTCAAAGAAGCGTGTTTTCATGAAAGTGCGTAGAGACAGTTTCAGCGCTCTAACGCGCTTCCTTACAGGTATGAACGCATATTCACTCCAATTCAGGCATATTGTCACAATTCACTCAAGTTTGTTATTTTAGCACTGAGTAACAGACAGAATGAACATTTTTGACATGCAGAACGAAAAAAAAGAAAGTTTTTGAAAAAGTGCATATCTTCACTTCAGAAGCTTATATTCACTTTCAAAGGGCCATGCAAGCACATTGGACCTAATGGTACCATATATTGATTGCACTGTGATTTGAAACTGTTTCCAGGCCAAAAACACAAATAGATTTGCGTTCAGAGCTTAGAACCTCAAAGAATCGTATTCTCATGAAAGTGCGCATAGCCACAGTTTCAGTGCTCTAACAGGCTTCCTTAGAGATAGAAGCATATTCACTCCAATTCAGTCATATAATCACAATTCACGCAAGTTTGTCACTTTCCCACTGAGTAACACACAGAATGAACATTTTTTACAAGCTGAACTAAAAAAAAAAAAGTTTATGAAAAAGTGCATATCTTCACTTCAGAAGCTTATATTCACTTTCAAATGGTCATACAAGCACATTGGACCAAATGGTACCATATATTCATTGCACTGTGATTTGAAGCTGTTTCCAGGCCAGAAACACATATAGATTTGCGTTTTGAGCTTAGAACCTCAAAGAATCGTATTCTCATGAAAGTGCGCTTAGCCACAGTTTCAGCGCTCTAACAGGCTTCCTCACAGAGATAGAAGCATATTCACTCCAATTCAGTCATTTAATCACAATTCACGCAAGTTTGTTACTTTCCCACTGAGTAACTCACAGAATGAACATTTTTTACAAGCAGAACTAAAAAAAAAAAGTTTATGAAAAAGTGCATATCTTCACTTGAAGCTTAAATTCACTTTCAAATGGCCATACAAGCACATTGGACCAAACAGTACCATATATGCATTGCACTGTCATTTGAGGCTGTTTCTAGGCCAGAAACACACACAGATTCACGTTCTGAGCTTAAAACCTCAAAGAAGCGTGTTTTCATGAAAGTGCGTATAGCAACAGTTTCAGCGCTCTAACAGGCTTCCTTACAGAGATAGAAGCATATTCACTCCAATTCAGTCATGTAGACACAATTAACCGAGGTTTGTCGCTTTCTCATTGTGAGTAACACACAGAATGAACATTTTTTGACATGCAGGACTAAAAAACAGAAAGTTTTTGAAAAAGTGCATGTCTTCACTTCAGAATCTTATGTTCACTTTCAAATGGCGATACAAGCACATTGGACCAAACTGAACCATATATGCATTGCACTGTGATTTTAAGCTGTTTCCAGGCCAGAAACACACCCAGATTCGCGTTCTGAGCTTATAACCTCAATGAAGCGTGTTTTCATGAAAGTCCGTATAGCCACAGTTTCAGCGCTCAAACGCGCTTCCTTACAGGTATGAAAGCATATTCACTCCAATTCAGGCATATAGTCACAATTCACTCAAGTTTGTTATTTTAGCACTGAGTAACAGACAGAATGAAAATTTTTGACATGCAGAACGAAAAAAAGGAAAGTTTTTGAAAAAGTGCATATCTTCACTTCAGAAGCTCATATTCACTTTCAAATGGCCATGCAAGCACATTGGACCAAACGGTACCATATATGCATTGCACTGACATTTGAAGCTGTTTCTAGGCCAGACACACACACAGATTCACGTTCTGAGCTTAAAACCTCAAAGAAGCGTGATTTCATGAAAGTGCGTATAGCAACAGTTTCAGCGCTATAACAGGCTTCCTTACAGAGATAGAAGCATATTCACTCAAATTCAGTCATGTAGTCACAATTCACCAGTTTGTCGCTTTCTCATTGTGAGTAACACACAGAATGAACATTTTTGACATGCAGAACGAAAAAAAAGAAAGTTTTTGAAAAAGTGCATATCTTCACTTCAGAAGCTTATATTCACTTTCAAATGGCCATACAAGCACATTGGACCAAACGGAACCATATGTGCATTGCACTGTGATTTGAAGCTGTTTCCAGGCCAGAAACCACACACAGATTCAAGTTCTGAGCTGGAAACCTCAAAGAAGCGTGTTTTCATGAAAGTGCGTAGAGACAGTTTCAGCGCTCTAACGCGCTTCCATAGAGGTATGAAAGCATATTCACTCCAATTCAGGCATATTGTCACAATTCGCTCAAGTTTGTTATTTTAGCACTGAGTAACAGACAGAATGAACATTTTTGACATGCAGAACGAAAAAAAGAAAGTTTTTGAAAAAGTGCATATCTTCACTTCAGAAGCTTATATTCACTTTCAAAGGGCCATACAAGCACATTGGAACAAATGGTACCATATATTGATTGCACTGTGATTTGAAACTCTTTCCAGGCCAGAAACACAAATAGATTTGCTTTCAGAGCTTAGAACCTCAAAGAATCGTATTCTCATGAAAGTGCGCATAGCCACAGTTTCAGTGCTCTAACAGGCTTCCTTAGAGATAGAAGCATATTCACTCCAATTCAGTCATATAATCACAATTCACGCAAGTTTGTCACTTTCCCACTGAGTAACACACAGAATGAACATTTTTTACAAGCAGAACTAAAAAAAAAAAAAGTTTATGAAAAAGTGCATATCTTCACTTCAGAGGCTTATATTCACTTTCAAATGGCCTTACAAGCACATTGGACCAAACGGAACCATATGTGCATTGCACTGTGATTTGAAGCTGTTTCCAGGCCAGAAACACATATAGATTTGCGTTTTGAGCTTAGAACCTCAAAGAATCGTATTCTCATGAAAGTGCGCTTAGCCACAGTTTCAGCGCTCAAACGCGCTTCCTTACAGGTATGAAAGCATATTCACTCCAATTCAGGCATATTGTCAAAATTCACTCAAGTTTGTTCCTTTAGCACTGAGTCACAGACAGAATGAACCTTTTTGACATGCAGAACGAAAAAAAAGAAAGTTTTTGAAAAAGTGCATATCTTCACTTGAAGCTTAAATTCACTTTCAAATGGCCATACAAGCACATTGGACCAAACGGTACCATATATGCATTGCACTGTCATTTGAGGCTGTTTCTAGGCCAGAAAACACACACAAATTCACGTTCTGAGCTGGAAACCTCAAAGAAGCGTGTTTTCATGAAAGTGCGTAGAGACACAGTTTCAGCGCTCCAACGCGCTTCCTTACAGGTATGAAAGCATATTCACTCCAATTCAGGCATATTGTCACAATTCACTCAAGTTTGTTATTTTAGCACTGAGTAACAGACAGAATGAACATTTTTGACATGCAGAACGAAAAAAAAGAAAGTTTTTGAAAAAGTGCATATCTTCACTTCAGAAGCTTATATTCACTTTCAAATGGTCATACAAGCACATTGGACCAAATGGTACCATATATTCATTGCACTGTGATTTGAAGCTGTTTCCAGGCCAGAAACACATATAGATTTGCGTTTTGAGCTTAGAACCTCAAAGAATCGTATTCTCATGAAAGTGCGCTTAGCCACAGTTTCAGCGCTCTAACAGGCTTCCTCACAGAGATAGAAGCATATTCACTCCAATTCAGGCATATTGTCACAATTCACTCAAGTTTGTTATTTTAGCACTGAGTAACAGACAGAATGAACATTTTTTACAAGCAGAACTAAAAAAAAAGAAAGTTTATGAAAAAGTGCATATCTTCACTTGAAGCTTAAATTCACTTTCAAATGGCCATACAAGCACATTGGACCAAACAGTACCATATATGCATTGCACTGTCATTTGAGGCTGTTTCTAGGCCAGAAACACACACAGATTCACGTTCTGAGCTTAAAACCTCAAAGAAGCGTGTTTTCATGAAAGTGCGTATAGCAACAGTTTCAGCGCTCTAACAGGCTTCCTTACAGAGATAGAAGCATATTCACTCCAATTCAGTCATGTAGACACAATTAACCGAGGTTTGTCGCTTTCTCATTGTGAGTAACACACAGAATGAACATTTTTTGACATGCAGGACTAAAAAACAGAAAGTTTTTGAAAAAGTGCATATCTTCACTTCAGAATCTTATGTTCACTTTCAAATGGCGATACAAGCACATTGGACCAAACGGTACCATATATGCATTGCACTGTGATTTTAAGCTGTTTCCAGGCCAGAAACACACCCAGATTCACGTTCTGAGCTTATAACCTCAATGAAGCGTGTTTTCATGAAAGTCCGTATAGCCACAGTTTCAGCGCTCAAACGCGCTTCATTACAGGTATGAAAGCATATTCACTCCAATTCAGGCATATTGTCACAATTCACTCAAGTTTGTTATTTTAGCACTGATTAACAGACAGAATGAAAATTTTTGACATGCAGAACGAAAAAAAGGAAAGTTTTTGAAAAAGTGCATATCTTCACTTCAGAAGCTCATATTCACTTTCAAATGGCCATGCAAGCACATTGGACCAAACGGTACCATATATGCATTGCACTGACATTTGAAGCTGTTTCTAGGCCAGACACACACACAGATTCACGTTCTGAGCTTAAAACCTCAAAGAAGCGTGATTTCATGAAAGTGCGTATAGCAACAGTTTCAGCGCTATAACAGGCTTCCTTACAGAGATAGAAGCATATTCACTCAAATTCAGTCATGTAGACACAATTCACCAGTTTGTCGCTTTCTCATTGTGAGTAACACACAGAATTAACATTTTTGACATGCAGAACGAAAAAAAAGAAAGTTTTTGAAAAAGTGCATATCTTCACTTCAGAAGCTTATATTCACTTTCAAATGGCCATACAAGCACATTGGACCAAACGGAACCATATGTGCATTGCACTGTGATTTGAAGCTGTTTCCAGGCCAGAAACCACACACAGATTCAAGTTCTGAGCTGGAAACCTCAAAGAAGCGTGTTTTCATGAAAGTGCGTAGAGACAGTTTCAGCGCTCTAACGCGCTTCCTTACAGGTATGAACGCATATTCACTCCAATTCAGGCATATTGTCACAATTCACTCAAGTTTGTTATTTTAGCACTGAGTAACAGACAGAATGAACATTTTTGACATGCAGAACGAAAAAAAAGAAAGTTTTTGAAAAAGTGCATATCTTCACTTCAGAAGCTTATATTCACTTTCAAAGGGCCATGCAAGCACATTGGACCTAATGGTACCATATATTGATTGCACTGTGATTTGAAACTGTTTCCAGGCCAAAAACACAAATAGATTTGCGTTCAGAGCTTAGAACCTCAAAGAATCGTATTCTCATGAAAGTGCGCATAGCCACAGTTTCAGTGCTCTAACAGGCTTCCTTAGAGATAGAAGCATATTCACTCCAATTCAGTCATATAATCACAATTCACGCAAGTTTGTCACTTTCCCACTGAGTAACACACAGAATGAACATTTTTTACAAGCTGAACTAAAAAAAAAAAAGTTTATGAAAAAGTGCATATCTTCACTTCAGAGGCTTATATTCACTTTCAAATGGCCTTACAAGCACATTGGACCAAATGGAACCATATGTGCATTGCACTGTGATTTGAAGCTGTTTCCAGGCCAGAAACACACGTTCTGAGCTTATAACCTCAATTAAGCGTGTTTTCATGAAAGTGCGTATAGCCACAGTTTCACCGCTCAAACGCGCTTCCTTACAGGTATGAAAGCATATTCACTCCAATTCAGGCATATTGTCACAATTCACTCAAGTTTGTTCCTTGAGCACTGAGTAACAGACAGAAAGAACATTTTTGACATGCAGAACGAAAAAAAAGAAAGTTTATGAAAAAGTGCATATCTTCACTTCAGAAGCTTAAATTCACTTTCAAATGGCCATACAAGCACATTGGACCAAACGGTACCATATATGCATTGCACTGTCATTTGAGGCTGTTTCTAGGCCAGAAAACACACACAAATTCACGTTCTGAGCTGGAAACCTCAAAGAAGCGTGTTTTCATGAAAGTGCGTAGAGACACAGTTTCAGCGCTCTAACGCGCTTCCTTACAGGTATGAAAGCATATTCACTCCAATTCAGGCATATTGTCACAATTCACTCAAGTTTGTTATTTTAGCACTGAGTAACAGACAGGATGAACATTTTTGACATGCAGAACGAAAAAAAGGAAAGTTTTTGAAAAAGTGCATATCTTCACTTCAGAAGCTTATATTCACTTTCAAATGGTCATACAAGCACATTGGACCAAATGGTACCATATATTCATTGCACTGTGATTTGAAGCTGTTTCCAGGCCAGAAACACATATAGATTTGCGTTTTGAGCTTAGAACCTCAAAGAATCGTATTCTCATGAAAGTGCGCTTAGCCACAGTTTCAGCGCTCTAACAGGCTTCCTCACAGAGATAGAAGCATATTCACTCCAATTCAGTCATTTAATCACAATTCACGCAAGTTTGTTACTTTCCCACTGAGTAACTCACAGAATGAACATTTTTTCCAAGCAGAACTAAAAAAAAAAAGTTTATGAAAAAGTGCATATCTTCACTTGAAGCTTAAATTCACTTTCAAATGGCCATACAAGCACATTGGACCAAACAGTACCATATATGCATTGCACTGTCATTTGAGGCTGTTTCTAGGCCAGAAACACACACAGATTCACGTTCTGAGCTTAAAACCTCAAAGAAGCGTGTTTTCATGAAAGTGCGTATAGCAACAGTTTCAGCGCTCTAACAGGCTTCCTTACAGAGATAGAAGCATATTCACTCCAATTCAGTCATGTAGACACAATTAACCGAGGTTTGTCGCTTTCTCATTGTGAGTAACACACAGAATGAACATTTTTTGACATGCAGGACTAAAAAACAGAAAGTTTTTGAAAAAGTGCATGTCTTCACTTCAGAATCTTATGTTCACTTTCAAATGGCGATACAAGCACATTGGACCAAACTGAACCATATATGCATTGCACTGTGATTTTAAGCTGTTTCCAGGCCAGAAACACACCCAGATTCGCGTTCTGAGCTTATAACCTCAATGAAGCGTGTTTTCATGAAAGTCCGTATAGCCACAGTTTCAGCGCTCAAACGCGCTTCCTTACAGGTATGAAAGCATATTCACTCCAATTCAGGCATATAGTCACAATTCACTCAAGTTTGTTATTTTAGCACTGAGTAACAGACAGAATGAAAATTTTTGACATGCAGAACGAAAAAAAGGAAAGTTTTTGAAAAAGTGCATATCTTCACTTCAGAAGCTCATATTCACTTTCAAATGGCCATGCAAGCACATTGGACCAAACGGTACCATATATGCATTGCACTGACATTTGAAGCTGTTTCTAGGCCAGACACACACACAGATTCACGTTCTGAGCTTAAAACCTCAAAGAAGCGTGATTTCATGAAAGTGCGTATAGCAACAGTTTCAGCGCTATAACAGGCTTCCTTACAGAGATAGAAGCATATTCACTCAAATTCAGTCATGTAGTCACAATTCACCAGTTTGTCGCTTTCTCATTGTGAGTAACACACAGAATGAACATTTTTGACATGCAGAACGAAAAAAAAGAAAGTTTTTGAAAAAGTGCATATCTTCACTTCAGAAGCTTATATTCACTTTCAAATGGCCATACAAGCACATTGGACCAAACGGAACCATATGTGCATTGCACTGTGATTTGAAGCTGTTTCCAGGCCAGAAACCACACACAGATTCAAGTTCTGAGCTGGAAACCTCAAAGAAGCGTGTTTTCATGAAAGTGCGTAGAGACAGTTTCAGCGCTCTAACGCGCTTCCATACAGGTATGAAAGCATATTCACTCCAATTCAGGCATATTGTCACAATTCGCTCAAGTTTGTTATTTTAGCACTGAGTAACAGACAGAATGAACATTTTTGACATGCAGAACGAAAAAAAGAAAGTTTTTGAAAAAGTGCATATCTTCACTTCAGAAGCTTATATTCACTTTCAAAGGGCCATACAAGCACATTGGAACAAATGGTACCATATATTGATTGCACTGTGATTTGAAACTCTTTCCAGGCCAGAAACACAAATAGATTTGCTTTCAGAGCTTAGAACCTCAAAGAATCGTATTCTCATGAAAGTGCGCATAGCCACAGTTTCAGTGCTCTAACAGGCTTCCTTAGAGATAGAAGCATATTCACTCCAATTCAGTCATATAATCACAATTCACGCAAGTTTGTCACTTTCCCACTGAGTAACACACAGAATGAACATTTTTTACAAGCAGAACTAAAAAAAAAAAAAGTTTATGAAAAAGTGCATATCTTCACTTCAGAGGCTTATATTCACTTTCAAATGGCCTTACAAGCACATTGGACCAAACGGAACCATATGTGCATTGCACTGTGATTTGAAGCTGTTTCCAGGCCAGAAACACATATAGATTTGCGTTTTGAGCTTAGAACCTCAAAGAATCGTATTCTCATGAAAGTGCGCTTAGCCACAGTTTCAGCGCTCAAACGCGCTTCCTTACAGGTATGAAAGCATATTCACTCCAATTCAGGCATATTGTCAAAATTCACTCAAGTTTGTTCCTTTAGCACTGAGTCACAGACAGAATGAACCTTTTTGACATGCAGAACGAAAAAAAAGAAAGTTTTTGAAAAAGTGCATATCTTCACTTGAAGCTTAAATTCACTTTCAAATGGCCATACAAGCACATTGGACCAAACGGTACCATATATGCATTGCACTGTCATTTGAGGCTGTTTCTAGGCCAGAAAACACACACAAATTCACGTTCTGAGCTGGAAACCTCAAAGAAGCGTGTTTTCATGAAAGTGCGTAGAGACACAGTTTCAGCGCTCCAACGCGCTTCCTTACAGGTATGAAAGCATATTCACTCCAATTCAGGCATATTGTCACAATTCACTCAAGTTTGTTATTTTAGCACTGAGTAACAGACAGAATGAACATTTTTGACATGCAGAACGAAAAAAAAGAAAGTTTTTGAAAAAGTGCATATCTTCACTTCAGAAGCTTATATTCACTTTCAAATGGTCATACAAGCACATTGGACCAAATGGTACCATATATTCATTGCACTGTGATTTGAAGCTGTTTCCAGGCCAGAAACACATATAGATTTGCGTTTTGAGCTTAGAACCTCAAAGAATCGTATTCTCATGAAAGTGCGCTTAGCCACAGTTTCAGCGCTCTAACAGGCTTCCTCACAGAGATAGAAGCATATTCACTCCAATTCAGGCATATTGTCACAATTCACTCAAGTTTGTTATTTTAGCACTGAGTAACAGACAGAATGAACATTTTTTACAAGCAGAACTAAAAAAAAAGAAAGTTTATGAAAAAGTGCATATCTTCACTTGAAGCTTAAATTCACTTTCAAATGGCCATACAAGCACATTGGACCAAACAGTACCATATATGCATTGCACTGTCATTTGAGGCTGTTTCTAGGCCAGAAACACACACAGATTCACGTTCTGAGCTTAAAACCTCAAAGAAGCGTGTTTTCATGAAAGTGCGTATAGCAACAGTTTCAGCGCTCTAACAGGCTTCCTTACAGAGATAGAAGCATATTCACTCCAATTCAGTCATGTAGACACAATTAACCGAGGTTTGTCGCTTTCTCATTGTGAGTAACACACAGAATGAACATTTTTTGACATGCAGGACTAAAAAACAGAAAGTTTTTGAAAAAGTGCATATCTTCACTTCAGAATCTTATGTTCACTTTCAAATGGCGATACAAGCACATTGGACCAAACGGTACCATATATGCATTGCACTGTGATTTTAAGCTGTTTCCAGGCCAGAAACACACCCAGATTCACGTTCTGAGCTTATAACCTCAATGAAGCGTGTTTTCATGAAAGTCCGTATAGCCACAGTTTCAGCGCTCAAACGCGCTTCATTACAGGTATGAAAGCATATTCACTCCAATTCAGGCATATTGTCACAATTCACTCAAGTTTGTTATTTTAGCACTGATTAACAGACAGAATGAAAATTTTTGACATGCAGAACGAAAAAAAGGAAAGTTTTTGAAAAAGTGCATATCTTCACTTCAGAAGCTCATATTCACTTTCAAATGGCCATGCAAGCACATTGGACCAAACGGTACCATATATGCATTGCACTGACATTTGAAGCTGTTTCTAGGCCAGACACACACACAGATTCACGTTCTGAGCTTAAAACCTCAAAGAAGCGTGATTTCATGAAAGTGCGTATAGCAACAGTTTCAGGGCTATAACAGGCTTCCTTACAGAGATAGAAGCATATTCACTCAAATTCAGTCATGTAGACACAATTCACCAGTTTGTCGCTTTCTCATTGTGAGTAACACACAGAATTAACATTTTTGACATGCAGAACGAAAAAAAAGAAAGTTTTTGAAAAAGTGCATATCTTCACTTCAGAAGCTTATATTCACTTTCAAATGGCCATACAAGCACATTGGACCACACGGAACCATATGTGCATTGCACTGTGATTTGAAGCTGTTTCCAGGCCAGAAACCACACACAGATTCAAGTTCTGAGCTGGAAACCTCAAAGAAGCGTGTTTTCATGAAAGTGCGTAGAGACAGTTTCAGCGCTCTAACGCGCTTCCTTACAGGTATGAACGCATATTCACTCCAATTCAGGCATATTGTCACAATTCACTCAAGTTTGTTATTTTAGCACTGAGTAACAGACAGAATGAACATTTTTGACATGCAGAACGAAAAAAAAGAAAGTTTTTGAAAAAGTGCATATCTTCACTTCAGAAGCTTATATTCACTTTCAAAGGGCCATGCAAGCACATTGGACCTAATGGTACCATATATTCATTGCACTGTGATTTGAAACTGTTTCCAGGCCAAAAACACAAATAGATTTGCGTTCAGAGCTTAGAACCTCAAAGAATCGTATTCTCATGAAAGTGCGCATAGCCACAGTTTCAGTGCTCTAACAGGCTTCCTTAGAGATAGAAGCATATTCACTCCAATTCAGTCATATAATCACAATTCACGCAAGTTTGTCACTTTCCCACTGAGTAACACACAGAATGAACATTTTTTACAAGCTGAACTAAAAAAAAAAAAGTTTATGAAAAAGTGCATATCTTCACTTCAGAGGCTTATATTCACTTTCAAATGGCCTTACAAGCACATTGGACCAAATGGAACCATATGTGCATTGCACTGTGATTTGAAGCTGTTTCCAGGCCAGAAACACACGTTCTGAGCTTATAACCTCAATTAAGCGTGTTTTCATGAAAGTGCGTATAGCCACAGTTTCACCGCTCAAACGCGCTTCCTTACAGGTATGAAAGCATATTCACTCCAATTCAGGCATATTGTCACAATTCACTCAAGTTTGTTCCTTGAGCACTGAGTAACAGACAGAAAGAACATTTTTGACATGCAGAACGAAAAAAAAGAAAGTTTATGAAAAAGTGCATATCTTCACTTCAGAAGCTTAAATTCACTTTCAAATGGCCATACAAGCACATTGGACCAAACGGTACCATATATGCATTGCACTGTCATTTGAGGCTGTTTCTAGGCCAGAAAACACACACAAATTCACGTTCTGAGCTGGAAACCTCAAAGAAGCGTGTTTTCATGAAAGTGCGTAGAGACACAGTTTCAGCGCTCTAACGCGCTTCCTTACAGGTATGAAAGCATATTCACTCCAATTCAGGCATATTGTCACAATTCACTCAAGTTTGTTATTTTAGCACTGAGTAACAGACAGGATGAACATTTTTGACATGCAGAACGAAAAAAAGGAAAGTTTTTGAAAAAGTGCATATCTTCACTTCAGAAGCTTATATTCACTTTCAAATGGTCATACAAGCACATTGGACCAAATGGTACCATATATTCATTGCACTGTGATTTGAAGCTGTTTCCAGGCCAGAAACACATATAGATTTGCGTTTTGAGCTTAGAACCTCAAAGAATCGTATTCTCATGAAAGTGCGCTTAGCCACAGTTTCAGCGCTCTAACAGGCTTCCTCACAGAGATAGAAGCATATTCACTCCAATTCAGTCATTTAATCACAATTCACGCAAGTTTGTTACTTTCCCACTGAGTAACTCACAGAATGAACATTTTTTCCAAGCAGAACTAAAAAAAAAAAGTTTATGAAAAAGTGCATATCTTCACTTGAAGCTTAAATTCACTTTCAAATGGCCATACAAGCACATTGGACCAAACAGTACCATATATGCATTGCACTGTCATTTGAGGCTGTTTCTAGGCCAGAAACACACACAGATTCACGTTCTGAGCTTAAAACCTCAAAGAAGCGTGTTTTCATGAAAGTGCGTATAGCAACAGTTTCAGCGCTCTAACAGGCTTCCTTACAGAGATAGAAGCATATTCACTCCAATTCAGTCATGTAGACACAATTAACCGAGGTTTGTCGCTTTCTCATTGTGAGTAACACACAGAATGAACATTTTTTGACATGCAGGACTAAAAAACAGAAAGTTTTTGAAAAAGTGCATGTCTTCACTTCAGAATCTTATGTTCACTTTCAAATGGCGATACAAGCACATTGGACCAAACTGAACCATATATGCATTGCACTGTGATTTTAAGCTGTTTCCAGGCCAGAAACACACCCAGATTCGCGTTCTGAGCTTATAACCTCAATGAAGCGTGTTTTCATGAAAGTCCGTATAGCCACAGTTTCAGCGCTCAAACGCGCTTCCTTACAGGTATGAAAGCATATTCACTCCAATTCAGGCATATAGTCACAATTCACTCAAGTTTGTTATTTTAGCACTGAGTAACAGACAGAATGAAAATTTTTGACATGCAGAACGAAAAAAAGGAAAGTTTTTGAAAAAGTGCATATCTTCACTTCAGAAGCTCATATTCACTTTCAAATGGCCATGCAAGCACATTGGACCAAACGGTACCATATATGCATTGCACTGACATTTGAAGCTGTTTCTAGGCCAGACACACACACAGATTCACGTTCTGAGCTTAAAACCTCAAAGAAGCGTGATTTCATGAAAGTGCGTATAGCAACAGTTTCAGCGCTATAACAGGCTTCCTTACAGAGATAGAAGCATATTCACTCAAATTCAGTCATGTAGTCACAATTCACCAGTTTGTCGCTTTCTCATTGTGAGTAACACACAGAATGAACATTTTTGACATGCAGAACGAAAAAAAAGAAAGTTTTTGAAAAAGTGCATATCTTCACTTCAGAAGCTTATATTCACTTTCAAATGGCCATACAAGCACATTGGACCAAACGGAACCATATGTGCATTGCACTGTGATTTGAAGCTGTTTCCAGGCCAGAAACCACACACAGATTCAAGTTCTGAGCTGGAAACCTCAAAGAAGCGTGTTTTCATGAAAGTGCGTAGAGACAGTTTCAGCGCTCTAACGCGCTTCCATACAGGTATGAAAGCATATTCACTCCAATTCAGGCATATTGTCACAATTCGCTCAAGTTTGTTATTTTAGCACTGAGTAACAGACAGAATGAACATTTTTGACATGCAGAACGAAAAAAAGAAAGTTTTTGAAAAAGTGCATATCTTCACTTCAGAAGCTTATATTCACTTTCAAAGGGCCATACAAGCACATTGGACCAAATGGTACCATATATTGATTGCACTGTGATTTGAAACTCTTTCCAGGCCAGAAACACAAATAGATTTGCTTTCAGAGCTTAGAACCTCAAAGAATCGTATTCTCATGAAAGTGCGCATAGCCACAGTTTCAGTGCTCTAACAGGCTTCCTTAGAGATAGAAGCATATTCACTCCAATTCAGTCATATAATCACAATTCACGCAAGTTTGTCACTTTCCCACTGAGTAACACACAGAATGAACATTTTTTACAAGCAGAACTAAAAAAAAAAAAAATTTATGAAAAAGTGCATATCTTCACTTCAGAGGCTTATATTCACTTTCAAATGGCCTTACAAGCACATTGGACCAAACGGAACCATATGTGCATTGCACTGTGATTTGAAGCTGTTTCCAGGCCAGAAACACATATAGATTTGCGTTTTGAGCTTAGAACCTCAAAGAATCGTATTCTCATGAAAGTGCGCTTAGCCACAGTTTCAGCGCTCTAACAGGCTTCCTCACAGAGATAGAAGCATATTCACTCCAATTCAGGCATATTGTCACAATTCACTCAAGTTTGTTATTTTAGCACTGAGTCACAGACAGAATGAACCTTTTTGACATGCAGAACGAAAAAAAAGAAAGTTTTTGAAAAAGTGCATATCTTCACTTGAAGCTTAAATTCACTTTCAAATGGCCATACAAGCACATTGGACCAAACGGTACCATATATGCATTGCACTGTCATTTGAGGCTGTTTCTAGGCCAGAAAACACACACAAATTCACGTTCTGAGCTGGAAACCTCAAAGAAGCGTGTTTTCATGAAAGTGCGTAGAGACACAGTTTCAGCGCTCCAACGCGCTTCCTTACAGGTATGAAAGCATATTCACTCCAATTCAGGCATATTGTCACAATTCACTCAAGTTTGTTATTTTAGCACTGAGTAACAGACAGAATGAACATTTTTGACATGCAGAACGAAAAAAAAGAAAGTTTTTGAAAAAGTGCATATCTTCACTTCAGAAGCTTATATTCACTTTCAAATGGTCATACAAGCACATTGGACCAAATGGTACCATATATTCATTGCACTGTGATTTGAAGCTGTTTCCAGGCCAGAAACACATATAGATTTGCGTTTTGAGCTTAGAACCTCAAAGAATCGTATTCTCATGAAAGTGCGCTTAGCCACAGTTTCAGCGCTCTAACAGGCTTCCTCACAGAGATAGAAGCATATTCACTCCAATTCAGGCATATTGTCACAATTCACTCAAGTTTGTTATTTTAGCACTGAGTAACAGACAGAATGAACATTTTTTACAAGCAGAACTAAAAAAAAAGAAAGTTTATGAAAAAGTGCATATCTTCACTTGAAGCTTAAATTCACTTTCAAATGGCCATACAAGCACATTGGACCAAACAGTACCATATATGCATTGCACTGTCATTTGAGGCTGTTTCTAGGCCAGAAACACACACAGATTCACGTTCTGAGCTTAAAACCTCAAAGAAGCGTGTTTTCATGAAAGTGCGTATAGCAACAGTTTCAGCGCTCTAACAGGCTTCCTTACAGAGATAGAAGCATATTCACTCCAATTCAGTCATGTAGACACAATTAACCGAGGTTTGTCGCTTTCTCATTGTGAGTAACACACAGAATGAACATTTTTTGACATGCAGGACTAAAAAACAGAAAGTTTTTGAAAAAGTGCATATCTTCACTTCAGAATCTTATGTTCACTTTCAAATGGCGATACAAGCACATTGGACCAAACGGTACCATATATGCATTGCACTGTGATTTTAAGCTGTTTCCAGGCCAGAAACACACCCAGATTCACGTTCTGAGCTTATAACCTCAATGAAGCGTGTTTTCATGAAAGTCCGTATAGCCACAGTTTCAGCGCTCAAACGCGCTTCATTACAGGTATGAAAGCATATTCACTCCAATTCAGGCATATTGTCACAATTCACTCAAGTTTGTTATTTTAGCACTGATTAACAGACAGAATGAAAATTTTTGACATGCAGAACGAAAAAAAGGAAAGTTTTTGAAAAAGTGCATATCTTCACTTCAGAAGCTCATATTCACTTTCAAATGGCCATGCAAGCACATTGGACCAAACGGTACCATATATGCATTGCACTGACATTTGAAGCTGTTTCTAGGCCAGACACACACACAGATTCACGTTCTGAGCTTAAAACCTCAAAGAAGCGTGATTTCATGAAAGTGCGTATAGCAACAGTTTCAGCGCTATAACAGGCTTCCTTACAGAGATAGAAGCATATTCACTCAAATTCAGTCATGTAGACACAATTCACCAGTTTGTCGCTTTCTCATTGTGAGTAACACACAGAATTAACATTTTTGACATGCAGAACGAAAAAAAAGAAAGTTTTTGAAAAAGTGCATATCTTCACTTCAGAAGCTTATATTCACTTTCAAATGGCCATACAAGCACATTGGACCAAACGGAACCATATGTGCATTGCACTGTGATTTGAAGCTGTTTCCAGGCCAGAAACCACACACAGATTCAAGTTCTGAGCTGGAAACCTCAAAGAAGCGTGTTTTCATGAAAGTGCGTAGAGACAGTTTCAGCGCTCTAACGCGCTTCCTTACAGGTATGAACGCATATTCACTCCAATTCAGGCATATTGTCACAATTCACTCAAGTTTGTTATTTTAGCACTGAGTAACAGACAGAATGAACATTTTTGACATGCAGAACGAAAAAAAAGAAAGTTTTTGAAAAAGTGCATATCTTCACTTCAGAAGCTTATATTCACTTTCAAAGGGCCATGCAAGCACATTGGACCTAATGGTACCATATATTGATTGCACTGTGATTTGAAACTGTTTCCAGGCCAAAAACACAAATAGATTTGCGTTCAGAGCTTAGAACCTCAAAGAATCGTATTCTCATGAAAGTGCGCATAGCCACAGTTTCAGTGCTCTAACAGGCTTCCTTAGAGATAGAAGCATATTCACTCCAATTCAGTCATATAATCACAATTCACGCAAGTTTGTCACTTTCCCACTGAGTAACACACAGAATGAACATTTTTTACAAGCTGAACTAAAAAAAAAAAAGTTTATGAAAAAGTGCATATCTTCACTTCAGAGGCTTATATTCACTTTCAAATGGCCTTACAAGCACATTGGACCAAATGGAACCATATGTGCATTGCACTGTGATTTGAAGCTGTTTCCAGGCCAGAAACACACGTTCTGAGCTTATAACCTCAATTAAGCGTGTTTTCATGAAAGTGCGTATAGCCACAGTTTCACCGCTCAAACGCGCTTCCTTACAGGTATGAAAGCATATTCACTCCAATTCAGGCATATTGTCACAATTCACTCAAGTTTGTTCCTTGAGCACTGAGTAACAGACAGAAAGAACATTTTTGACATGCAGAACGAAAAAAAAGAAAGTTTATGAAAAAGTGCATATCTTCACTTCAGAAGCTTAAATTCACTTTCAAATGGCCATACAAGCACATTGGACCAAACGGTACCATATATGCATTGCACTGTCATTTGAGGCTGTTTCTAGGCCAGAAAACACACACAAATTCACGTTCTGAGCTGGAAACCTCAAAGAAGCGTGTTTTCATGAAAGTGCGTAGAGACACAGTTTCAGCGCTCTAACGCGCTTCCTTACAGGTATGAAAGCATATTCACTCCAATTCAGGCATATTGTCACAATTCACTCAAGTTTGTTATTTTAGCACTGAGTAACAGACAGGATGAACATTTTTGACATGCAGAACGAAAAAAAGGAAAGTTTTTGAAAAAGTGCATATCTTCACTTCAGAAGCTTATATTCACTTTCAAATGGTCATACAAGCACATTGGACCAAATGGTACCATATATTCATTGCACTGTGATTTGAAGCTGTTTCCAGGCCAGAAACACATATAGATTTGCGTTTTGAGCTTAGAACCTCAAAGAATCGTATTCTCATGAAAGTGCGCTTAGCCACAGTTTCAGCGCTCTAACAGGCTTCCTCACAGAGATAGAAGCATATTCACTCCAATTCAGTCATTTAATCACAATTCACGCAAGTTTGTTACTTTCCCACTGAGTAACTCACAGAATGAACATTTTTTACAAGCAGAACTAAAAAAAAAAAGTTTATGAAAAAGTGCATATCTTCACTTGAAGCTTAAATTCACTTTCAAATGGCCATACAAGCACATTGGACCAAACAGTACCATATATGCATTGCACTGTCATTTGAGGCTGTTTCTAGGCCAGAAACACACACAGATTCACGTTCTGAGCTTAAAACCTCAAAGAAGCGTGTTTTCATGAAAGTGCGTATAGCAACAGTTTCAGCGCTCTAACAGGCTTCCTTACAGAGATAGAAGCATATTCACTCCAATTCAGTCATGTAGACACAATTAACCGAGGTTTGTCGCTTTCTCATTGTGAGTAACACACAGAATGAACATTTTTTGACATGCAGGACTAAAAAACAGAAAGTTTTTGAAAAAGTGCATGTCTTCACTTCAGAATCTTATGTTCACTTTCAAATGGCGATACAAGCACATTGGACCAAACTGAACCATATATGCATTGCACTGTGATTTTAAGCTGTTTCCAGGCCAGAAACACACCCAGATTCGCGTTCTGAGCTTATAACCTCAATGAAGCGTGTTTTCATGAAAGTCCGTATAGCCACAGTTTCAGCGCTCAAACGCGCTTCCTTACAGGTATGAAAGCATATTCACTCCAATTCAGGCATATAGTCACAATTCACTCAAGTTTGTTATTTTAGCACTGAGTAACAGACAGAATGAAAATTTTTGACATGCAGAACGAAAAAAAGGAAAGTTTTTGAAAAAGTGCATATCTTCACTTCAGAAGCTCATATTCACTTTCAAATGGCCATGCAAGCACATTGGACCAAACGGTACCATATATGCATTGCACTGACATTTGAAGCTGTTTCTAGGCCAGACACACACACAGATTCACGTTCTGAGCTTAAAACCTCAAAGAAGCGTGATTTCATGAAAGTGCGTATAGCAACAGTTTCAGCGCTATAACAGGCTTCCTTACAGAGATAGAAGCATATTCACTCAAATTCAGTCATGTAGTCACAATTCACCAGTTTGTCGCTTTCTCATTGTGAGTAACACACAGAATGAACATTTTTGACATGCAGAACGAAAAAAAAGAAAGTTTTTGAAAAAGTGCATATCTTCACTTCAGAAGCTTATATTCACTTTCAAATGGCCATACAAGCACATTGGACCAAACGGAACCATATGTGCATTGCACTGTGATTTGAAGCTGTTTCCAGGCCAGAAACCACACACAGATTCAAGTTCTGAGCTGGAAACCTCAAAGAAGCGTGTTTTCATGAAAGTGCGTAGAGACAGTTTCAGCGCTCTAACGCGCTTCCATACAGGTATGAAAGCATATTCACTCCAATTCAGGCATATTGTCACAATTCGCTCAAGTTTGTTATTTTAGCACTGAGTAACAGACAGAATGAACATTTTTGACATGCAGAACGAAAAAAAGAAAGTTTTTGAAAAAGTGCATATCTTCACTTCAGAAGCTTATATTCACTTTCAAAGGGCCATACAAGCACATTGGACCAAATGGTACCATATATTGATTGCACTGTGATTTGAAACTCTTTCCAGGCCAGAAACACAAATAGATTTGCTTTCAGAGCTTAGAACCTCAAAGAATCGTATTCTCATGAAAGTGCGCATGGCCACAGTTTCAGTGCTCTAACAGGCTTCCTTAGAGATAGAAGCATATTCACTCCAATTCAGTCATATAATCACAATTCACGCAAGTTTGTCACTTTCCCACTGAGTAACACACAGAATGAACATTTTTTACAAGCAGAACTAAAAAAAAAAAAAGTTTATGAAAAAGTGCATATCTTCACTTCAGAGGCTTATATTCACTTTCAAATGGCCTTACAAGCACATTGGACCAAACGGAACCATATGTGCATTGCACTGTGATTTGAAGCTGTTTCCAGGCCAGAAACACATATAGATTTGCGTTTTGAGCTTAGAACCTCAAAGAATCGTATTCTCATGAAAGTGCGCTTAGCCACAGTTTCAGCGCTCAAACGCGCTTCCTTACAGGTATGAAAGCATATTCACTCCAATTCAGGCATATTGTCAAAATTCACTCAAGTTTGTTCCTTTAGCACTGAGTCACAGACAGAATGAACCTTTTTGACATGCAGAACGAAAAAAAAGAAAGTTTTTGAAAAAGTGCATATCTTCACTTGAAGCTTAAATTCACTTTCAAATGGCCATACAAGCACATTGGACCAAACGGTACCATATATGCATTGCACTGTCATTTGAGGCTGTTTTTAGGCCAGAAAACACACACAAATTCACGTTCTGAGCTGGAAACCTCAAAGAAGCGTGTTTTCATGAAAGTGCGTAGAGACACAGTTTCAGCGCTCCAACGCGCTTCCTTACAGGTATGAAAGCATATTCACTCCAATTCAGGCATATTGTCACAATTCACTCAAGTTTGTTATTTTAGCACTGAGTAACAGACAGAATGAACATTTTTGACATGCAGAACGAAAAAAAAGAAAGTTTTTGAAAAAGTGCATATCTTCACTTCAGAAGCTTATATTCACTTTCAAATGGTCATACAAGCACATTGGACCAAATGGTACCATATATTCATTGCACTGTGATTTGAAGCTGTTTCCAGGCCAGAAACACATATAGATTTGCGTTTTGAGCTTAGAACCTCAAAGAATCGTATTCTCATGAAAGTGCGCTTAGCCACAGTTTCAGCGCTCTAACAGGCTTCCTCACAGAGATAGAAGCATATTCACTCCAATTCAGGCATATTGTCACAATTCACTCAAGTTTGTTATTTTAGCACTGAGTAACAGACAGAATGAACATTTTTTACAAGCAGAACTAAAAAAAAAGAAAGTTTATGAAAAAGTGCATATCTTCACTTGAAGCTTAAATTCACTTTCAAATGGCCATACAAGCACATTGGACCAAACAGTACCATATATGCATTGCACTGTCATTTGAGGCTGTTTCTAGGCCAGAAACACACACAGATTCACGTTCTGAGCTTAAAACCTCAAAGAAGCGTGTTTTCATGAAAGTGCGTATAGCAACAGTTTCAGCGCTCTAACAGGCTTCCTTACAGAGATAGAAGCATATTCACTCCAATTCAGTCATGTAGACACAATTAACCGAGGTTTGTCGCTTTCTCATTGTGAGTAACACACAGAATGAACATTTTTTGACATGCAGGACTAAAAAACAGAAAGTTTTTGAAAAAGTGCATATCTTCACTTCAGAATCTTATGTTCACTTTCAAATGGCGATACAAGCACATTGGACCAAACGGTACCATATATGCATTGCACTGTGATTTTAAGCTGTTTCCAGGCCAGAAACACACCCAGATTCACGTTCTGAGCTTATAACCTCAATGAAGCGTGTTTTCATGAAAGTCCGTATAGCCACAGTTTCAGCGCTCAAACGCGCTTCATTACAGGTATGAAAGCATATTCACTCCAATTCAGGCATATTGTCACAATTCACTCAAGTTTGTTATTTTAGCACTGATTAACAGACAGAATGAAAATTTTTGACATGCAGAACGAAAAAAAGGAAAGTTTTTGAAAAAGTGCATATCTTCACTTCAGAAGCTCATATTCACTTTCAAATGGCCATGCAAGCACATTGGACCAAACGGTACCATATATGCATTGCACTGACATTTGAAGCTGTTTCTAGGCCAGACACACACACAGATTCACGTTCTGAGCTTAAAACCTCAAAGAAGCGTGATTTCATGAAAGTGCGTATAGCAACAGTTTCAGCGCTATAACAGGCTTCCTTACAGAGATAGAAGCATATTCACTCAAATTCAGTCATGTAGACACAATTCACCAGTTTGTCGCTTTCTCATTGTGAGTAACACACAGAATTAACATTTTTGACATGCAGAACGAAAAAAAAGAAAGTTTTTGAAAAAGTGCATATCTTCACTTCAGAAGCTTATATTCACTTTCAAATGGCCATACAAGCACATTGGACCAAACGGAACCATATGTGCATTGCACTGTGATTTGAAGCTGTTTCCAGGCCAGAAACCACACACAGATTCAAGTTCTGAGCTGGAAACCTCAAAGAAGCGTGTTTTCATGAAAGTGCGTAGAGACAGTTTCAGCGCTCTAACGCGCTTCCTTACAGGTATGAACGCATATTCACTCCAATTCAGGCATATTGTCACAATTCACTCAAGTTTGTTATTTTAGCACTGAGTAACAGACAGAATGAACATTTTTGACATGCAGAACGAAAAAAAAGAAAGTTTTTGAAAAAGTGCATATCTTCACTTCAGAAGCTTATATTCACTTTCAAAGGGCCATGCAAGCACATTGGACCTAATGGTACCATATATTGATTGCACTGTGATTTGAAACTGTTTCCAGGCCAAAAACACAAATAGATTTGCGTTCAGAGCTTAGAACCTCAAAGAATCGTATTCTCATGAAAGTGCGCATAGCCACAGTTTCAGTGCTCTAACAGGCTTCCTTAGAGATAGAAGCATATTCACTCCAATTCAGTCATATAATCACAATTCACGCAAGTTTGTCACTTTCCCACTGAGTAACACACAGAATGAACATTTTTTACAAGCTGAACTAAAAAAAAAAAAGTTTATGAAAAAGTGCATATCTTCACTTCAGAGGCTTATATTCACTTTCAAATGGCCTTACAAGCACATTGGACCAAATGGTACCATATATTCATTGCACTGTGATTTGAAGCTGTTTCCAGGCCAGAAACACATATAGATTTGCGTTTTGAGCTTAGAACCTCAAAGAATCGTATTCTCATGAAAGTGCGCTTAGCCACAGTTTCAGCGCTCTAACAGGCTTCCTCACAGAGATAGAAGCATATTCACTCCAATTCAGGCATATTGTCACAATTCACTCAAGTTTGTTATTTTAGCACTGAGTAACAGACAGAATGAACATTTTTTACAAGCAGAACTAAAAAAAAAGAAAGTTTATGAAAAAGTGCATATCTTCACTTGAAGCTTAAATTCACTTTCAAATGGCCATACAAGCACATTGGACCAAACAGTACCATATATGCATTGCACTGTCATTTGAGGCTGTTTCTAGGCCAGAAACACACACAGATTCACGTTCTGAGCTTAAAACCTCAAAGAAGCGTGTTTTCATGAAAGTGCGTATAGCAACAGTTTCAGCGCTCTAACAGGCTTCCTTACAGAGATAGAAGCATATTCACTCCAATTCAGTCATGTAGACACAATTAACCGAGGTTTGTCGCTTTCTCATTGTGAGTAACACACAGAATGAACATTTTTTGACATGCAGGACTAAAAAACAGAAAGTTTTTGAAAAAGTGCATATCTTCACTTCAGAATCTTATGTTCACTTTCAAATGGCGATACAAGCACATTGGACCAAACGGTACCATATATGCATTGCACTGTGATTTTAAGCTGTTTCCAGGCCAGAAACACACCCAGATTCACGTTCTGAGCTTATAACCTCAATGAAGCGTGTTTTCATGAAAGTCCGTATAGCCACAGTTTCAGCGCTCAAACGCGCTTCATTACAGGTATGAAAGCATATTCACTCCAATTCAGGCATATTGTCACAATTCACTCAAGTTTGTTATTTTAGCACTGATTAACAGACAGAATGAAAATTTTTGACATGCAGAACGAAAAAAAGGAAAGTTTTTGAAAAAGTGCATATCTTCACTTCAGAAGCTCATATTCACTTTCAAATGGCCATGCAAGCACATTGGACCAAACGGTACCATATATGCATTGCACTGACATTTGAAGCTGTTTCTAGGCCAGACACACACACAGATTCACGTTCTGAGCTTAAAACCTCAAAGAAGCGTGATTTCATGAAAGTGCGTATAGCAACAGTTTCAGCGCTATAACAGGCTTCCTTACAGAGATAGAAGCATATTCACTCAAATTCAGTCATGTAGACACAATTCACCAGTTTGTCGCTTTCTCATTGTGAGTAACACACAGAATTAACATTTTTGACATGCAGAACGAAAAAAAAGAAAGTTTTTGAAAAAGTGCATATCTTCACTTCAGAAGCTTATATTCACTTTCAAATGGCCATACAAGCACATTGGACCAAACGGAACCATATGTGCATTGCACTGTGATTTGAAGCTGTTTCCAGGCCAGAAACCACACACAGATTCAAGTTCTGAGCTGGAAACCTCAAAGAAGCGTGTTTTCATGAAAGTGCGTAGAGACAGTTTCAGCGCTCTAACGCGCTTCCTTACAGGTATGAACGCATATTCACTCCAATTCAGGCATATTGTCACAATTCACTCAAGTTTGTTATTTTAGCACTGAGTAACAGACAGAATGAACATTTTTGACATGCAGAACGAAAAAAAAGAAAGTTTTTGAAAAAGTGCATATCTTCACTTCAGAAGCTTATATTCACTTTCAAAGGGCCATGCAAGCACATTGGACCTAATGGTACCATATATTGATTGCACTGTGATTTGAAACTGTTTCCAGGCCAAAAACACAAATAGATTTGCGTTCAGAGCTTAGAACCTCAAAGAATCGTATTCTCATGAAAGTGCGCATAGCCACAGTTTCAGTGCTCTAACAGGCTTCCTTAGAGATAGAAGCATATTCACTCCAATTCAGTCATATAATCACAATTCACGCAAGTTTGTCACTTTCCCACTGAGTAACACACAGAATGAACATTTTTTACAAGCTGAACTAAAAAAAAAAAAGTTTATGAAAAAGTGCATATCTTCACTTCAGAGGCTTATATTCACTTTCAAATGGCCTTACAAGCACATTGGACCAAATGGAACCATATGTGCATTGCACTGTGATTTGAAGCTGTTTCCAGGCCAGAAACACACGTTCTGAGCTTATAACCTCAATTAAGCGTGTTTTCATGAAAGTGCGTATAGCCACAGTTTCACCGCTCAAACGCGCTTCCTTACAGGTATGAAAGCATATTCACTCCAATTCAGGCATATTGTCACAATTCACTCAAGTTTGTTCCTTGAGCACTGAGTAACAGACAGAAAGAACATTTTTGACATGCAGAACGAAAAAAAAGAAAGTTTATGAAAAAGTGCATATCTTCACTTCAGAAGCTTAAATTCACTTTCAAATGGCCATACAAGCACATTGGACCAAACGGTACCATATATGCATTGCACTGTCATTTGAGGCTGTTTCTAGGCCAGAAAACACACACAAATTCACGTTCTGAGCTGGAAACCTCAAAGAAGCGTGTTTTCATGAAAGTGCGTAGAGACACAGTTTCAGCGCTCTAACGCGCTTCCTTACAGGTATGAAAGCATATTCACTCCAATTCAGGCATATTGTCACAATTCACTCAAGTTTGTTATTTTAGCACTGAGTAACAGACAGGATGAACATTTTTGACATGCAGAACGAAAAAAAGGAAAGTTTTTGAAAAAGTGCATATCTTCACTTCAGAAGCTTATATTCACTTTCAAATGGTCATACAAGCACATTGGACCAAATGGTACCATATATTCATTGCACTGTGATTTGAAGCTGTTTCCAGGCCAGAAACACATATAGATTTGCGTTTTGAGCTTAGAACCTCAAAGAATCGTATTCTCATGAAAGTGCGCTTAGCCACAGTTTCAGCGCTCTAACAGGCTTCCTCACAGAGATAGAAGCATATTCACTCCAATTCAGTCATTTAATCACAATTCACGCAAGTTTGTTACTTTCCCACTGAGTAACTCACAGAATGAACATTTTTTACAAGCAGAACTAAAAAAAAAAAGTTTATGAAAAAGTGCATATCTTCACTTGAAGCTTAAATTCACTTTCAAATGGCCATACAAGCACATTGGACCAAACAGTACCATATATGCATTGCACTGTCATTTGAGGCTGTTTCTAGGCCAGAAACACACACAGATTCACGTTCTGAGCTTAAAACCTCAAAGAAGCGTGTTTTCATGAAAGTGCGTATAGCAACAGTTTCAGCGCTCTAACAGGCTTCCTTACAGAGATAGAAGCATATTCACTCCAATTCAGTCATGTAGACACAATTAACCGAGGTTTGTCGCTTTCTCATTGTGAGTAACACACAGAATGAACATTTTTTGACATGCAGGACTAAAAAACAGAAAGTTTTTGAAAAAGTGCATATCTTCACTTCAGAATCTTATGTTCACTTTCAAATGGCGATACAAGCACATTGGACCAAACTGAACCATATATGCATTGCACTGTGATTTTAAGCTGTTTCCAGGCCAGAAACACACCCAGATTCGCGTTCTGAGCTTATAACCTCAATGAAGCGTGTTTTCATGAAAGTCCGTATAGCCACAGTTTCAGCGCTCAAACGCGCTTCCTTACAGGTATGAAAGCATATTCACTCCAATTCAGGCATATAGTCACAATTCACTCAAGTTTGTTATTTTAGCACTGAGTAACAGACAGAATGAAAATTTTTGACATGCAGAACGAAAAAAAGGAAAGTTTTTGAAAAAGTGCATATCTTCACTTCAGAAGCTCATATTCACTTTCAAATGGCCATGCAAGCACATTGGACCAAACGGTACCATATATGCATTGCACTGACATTTGAAGCTGTTTCTAGGCCAGACACACACACAGATTCACGTTCTGAGCTTAAAACCTCAAAGAAGCGTGATTTCATGAAAGTGCGTATAGCAACAGTTTCAGCGCTATAACAGGCTTCCTTACAGAGATAGAAGCATATTCAATCAAATTCAGTCATGTAGTCACAATTCACCAGTTTGTCGCTTTCTCATTGTGAGTAACACACAGAATGAACATTTTTGACATGCAGAACGAAAAAAAAGAAAGTTTTTGAAAAAGTGCATATCTTCACTTCAGAAGCTTATATTCACTTTCAAATGGCCATACAAGCACATTGGACCAAACGGAACCATATGTGCATTGCACTGTGATTTGAAGCTGTTTCCAGGCCAGAAACCACACACAGATTCAAGTTCTGAGCTGGAAACCTCAAAGAAGCGTGTTTTCATGAAAGTGCGTAGAGACAGTTTCAGCGCTCTAACGCGCTTCCATACAGGTATGAAAGCATATTCACTCCAATTCAGGCATATTGTCACAATTCGCTCAAGTTTGTTATTTTAGCACTGAGTAACAGACAGAATGAACATTTTTGACATGCAGAACGAAAAAAAGAAAGTTTTTGAAAAAGTGCATATCTTCACTTCAGAAGCTTATATTCACTTTCAAAGGGCCATACAAGCACATTGGACCAAATGGTACCATATATTGATTGCACTGTGATTTGAAACTCTTTCCAGGCCAGAAACACAAATAGATTTGCTTTCAGAGCTTAGAACCTCAAAGAATCGTATTCTCATGAAAGTGCGCATGGCCACAGTTTCAGTGCTCTAACAGGCTTCCTTAGAGATAGAAGCATATTCACTCCAATTCAGTCATATAATCACAATTCACGCAAGTTTGTCACTTTCCCACTGAGTAACACACAGAATGAACATTTTTTACAAGCAGAACTAAAAAAAAAAAAAGTTTATGAAAAAGTGCATATCTTCACTTCAGAGGCTTATATTCACTTTCAAATGGCCTTACAAGCACATTGGACCAAACGGAACCATATGTGCATTGCACTGTGATTTGAAGCTGTTTCCAGGCCAGAAACACATATAGATTTGCGTTTTGAGCTTAGAACCTCAAAGAATCGTATTCTCATGAAAGTGCGCTTAGCCACAGTTTCAGCGCTCAAACGCGCTTCCTTACAGGTATGAAAGCATATTCACTCCAATTCAGGCATATTGTCAAAATTCACTCAAGTTTGTTCCTTTAGCACTGAGTCACAGACAGAATGAACCTTTTTGACATGCAGAACGAAAAAAAAGAAAGTTTTTGAAAAAGTGCATATCTTCACTTGAAGCTTAAATTCACTTTCAAATGGCCATACAAGCACATTGGACCAAACGGTACCATATATGCATTGCACTGTCATTTGAGGCTGTTTTTAGGCCAGAAAACACACACAAATTCACGTTCTGAGCTGGAAACCTCAAAGAAGCGTGTTTTCATGAAAGTGCGTAGAGACACAGTTTCAGCGCTCCAACGCGCTTCCTTACAGGTATGAAAGCATATTCACTCCAATTCAGGCATATTGTCACAATTCACTCAAGTTTGTTATTTTAGCACTGAGTAACAGACAGAATGAACATTTTTGACATGCAGAACGAAAAAAAAGAAAGTTTTTGAAAAAGTGCATATCTTCACTTCAGAAGCTTATATTCACTTTCAAATGGTCATACAAGCACATTGGACCAAATGGTACCATATATTCATTGCACTGTGATTTGAAGCTGTTTCCAGGCCAGAAACACATATAGATTTGCGTTTTGAGCTTAGAACCTCAAAGAATCGTATTCTCATGAAAGTGCGCTTAGCCACAGTTTCAGCGCTCTAACAGGCTTCCTCACAGAGATAGAAGCATATTCACTCCAATTCAGGCATATTGTCACAATTCACTCAAGTTTGTTATTTTAGCACTGAGTAACAGACAGAATGAACATTTTTTACAAGCAGAACTAAAAAAAAAGAAAGTTTATGAAAAAGTGCATATCTTCACTTGAAGCTTAAATTCACTTTCAAATGGCCATACAAGCACATTGGACCAAACAGTACCATATATGCATTGCACTGTCATTTGAGGCTGTTTCTAGGCCAGAAACACACACAGATTCACGTTCTGAGCTTAAAACCTCAAAGAAGCGTGTTTTCATGAAAGTGCGTATAGCAACAGTTTCAGCGCTCTAACAGGCTTCCTTACAGAGATAGAAGCATATTCACTCCAATTCAGTCATGTAGACACAATTAACCGAGGTTTGTCGCTTTCTCATTGTGAGTAACACACAGAATGAACATTTTTTGACATGCAGGACTAAAAAACAGAAAGTTTTTGAAAAAGTGCATATCTTCACTTCAGAATCTTATGTTCACTTTCAAATGGCGATACAAGCACATTGGACCAAACGGTACCATATATGCATTGCACTGTGATTTTAAGCTGTTTCCAGGCCAGAAACACACCCAGATTCACGTTCTGAGCTTATAACCTCAATGAAGCGTGTTTTCATGAAAGTCCGTATAGCCACAGTTTCAGCGCTCAAACGCGCTTCATTACAGGTATGAAAGCATATTCACTCCAATTCAGGCATATTGTCACAATTCACTCAAGTTTGTTATTTTAGCACTGATTAACAGACAGAATGAAAATTTTTGACATGCAGAACGAAAAAAAGGAAAGTTTTTGAAAAAGTGCATATCTTCACTTCAGAAGCTCATATTCACTTTCAAATGGCCATGCAAGCACATTGGACCAAACGGTACCATATATGCATTGCACTGACATTTGAAGCTGTTTCTAGGCCAGACACACACACAGATTCACGTTCTGAGCTTAAAACCTCAAAGAAGCGTGATTTCATGAAAGTGCGTATAGCAACAGTTTCAGCGCTATAACAGGCTTCCTTACAGAGATAGAAGCATATTCACTCAAATTCAGTCATGTAGACACAATTCACCAGTTTGTCGCTTTCTCATTGTGAGTAACACACAGAATTAACATTTTTGACATGCAGAACGAAAAAAAAGAAAGTTTTTGAAAAAGTGCATATCTTCACTTCAGAAGCTTATATTCACTTTCAAATGGCCATACAAGCACATTGGACCAAACGGAACCATATGTGCATTGCACTGTGATTTGAAGCTGTTTCCAGGCCAGAAACCACACACAGATTCAAGTTCTGAGCTGGAAACCTCAAAGAAGCGTGTTTTCATGAAAGTGCGTAGAGACAGTTTCAGCGCTCTAACGCGCTTCCTTACAGGTATGAACGCATATTCACTCCAATTCAGGCATATTGTCACAATTCACTCGTTTGTTATTTTAGCACTGAGTAACAGACAGAATGAACATTTTTGACATGCAGAACGAAAAAAAAGAAAGTTTTTGAAAAAGTGCATATCTTCACTTGAAGCTTAAATTCACTTTCAAAGGGCCATACAAGCACATTGGACCAAACAGTACCATATATGCATTGCACTGTCATTTGAGGCTGTTTCTAGGCCAGAAACACACACAGATTCACGTTCTGAGCTTAAAACCTCAAAGAAGCGTGTTTTCATGAAAGTGCGTATAGCAACAGTTTCAGCGCTCTAACAGGCTTCCTTACAGAGATAGAAGCATATTCACTCCAATTCAGTCATGTAGACACAATTAACCGAGGTTTGTCGCTTTCTCATTGTGAGTAACACACAGAATGAACATTTTTTGACATGCAGGACTAAAAAACAGAAAGTTTTTGAAAAAGTGCATGTCTTCACTTCAGAATCTTATGTTCACTTTCAAATGGCGATACAAGCACATTGGACCAAACTGAACCATATATGCATTGCACTGTGATTTTAAGCTGTTTCCAGGCCAGAAACACACCCAGATTCGCGTTCTGAGCTTATAACCTCAATGAAGCGTGTTTTCATGAAAGTCCGTATAGCCACAGTTTCAGCGCTCAAACGCGCTTCCTTACAGGTATGAAAGCATATTCACTCCAATTCAGGCATATAGTCACAATTCACTCAAGTTTGTTATTTTAGCACTGAGTAACAGACAGAATGAAAATTTTTGACATGCAGAACGAAAAAAAGGAAAGTTTTTGAAAAAGTGCATATCTTCACTTCAGAAGCTCATATTCACTTTCAAATGGCCATGCAAGCACATTGGACCAAACGGTACCATATATGCATTGCACTGACATTTGAAGCTGTTTCTAGGCCAGACACACACACAGATTCACGTTCTGAGCTTAAAACCTCAAAGAAGCGTGATTTCATGAAAGTGCGTATAGCAACAGTTTCAGCGCTATAACAGGCTTCCTTACAGAGATAGAAGCATATTCACTCAAATTCAGTCATGTAGTCACAATTCACCAGTTTGTCGCTTTCTCATTGTGAGTAACACACAGAATGAACATTTTTGACATGCAGAACGAAAAAAAAGAAAGTTTTTGAAAAAGTGCATATCTTCACTTCAGAAGCTTATATTCACTTTCAAATGGCCATACAAGCACATTGGATCAAACGGAACCATATGTGCATTGCACTGTGATTTGAAGCTGTTTCCAGGCCAGAAACCACACACAGATTCAAGTTCTGAGCTGGAAACCTCAAAGAAGCGTGTTTTCATGAAAGTGCGTAGAGACAGTTTCAGCGCTCTAACGCGCTTCCATACAGGTATGAAAGCATATTCACTCCAATTCAGGCATATTGTCACAATTCGCTCAAGTTTGTTATTTTAGCACTGAGTAACAGACAGAATGAACATTTTTGACATGCAGAACGAAAAAAAGAAAGTTTTTGAAAAAGTGCATATCTTCACTTCAGAAGCTTATATTCACTTTCAAAGGGCCATACAAGCACATTGGACCAAATGGTACCATATATTGATTGCACTGTGATTTGAAACTCTTTCCAGGCCAGAAACACAAATAGATTTGCTTTCAGAGCTTAGAACCTCAAAGAATCGTATTCTCATGAAAGTGCGCATGGCCACAGTTTCAGTGCTCTAACAGGCTTCCTTAGAGATAGAAGCATATTCACTCCAATTCAGTCATATAATCACAATTCACGCAAGTTTGTCACTTTCCCACTGAGTAACACACAGAATGAACATTTTTTACAAGCAGAACTAAAAAAAAAAAAAGTTTATGAAAAAGTGCATATCTTCACTTCAGAGGCTTATATTCACTTTCAAATGGCCTTACAAGCACATTGGACCAAACGGAACCATATGTGCATTGCACTGTGATTTGAAGCTGTTTCCAGGCCAGAAACACATATAGATTTGCGTTTTGAGCTTAGAACCTCAAAGAATCGTATTCTCATGAAAGTGCGCTTAGCCACAGTTTCAGCGCTCAAACGCGCTTCCTTACAGGTATGAAAGCATATTCACTCCAATTCAGGCATATTGTCAAAATTCACTCAAGTTTGTTCCTTTAGCACTGAGTCACAGACAGAATGAACCTTTTTGACATGCAGAACGAAAAAAAAGAAAGTTTTTGAAAAAGTGCATATCTTCACTTGAAGCTTAAATTCACTTTCAAATGGCCATACAAGCACATTGGACCAAACGGTACCATATATGCATTGCACTGTCATTTGAGGCTGTTTTTAGGCCAGAAAACACACACAAATTCACGTTCTGAGCTGGAAACCTCAAAGAAGCGTGTTTTCATGAAAGTGCGTAGAGACACAGTTTCAGCGCTCCAACGCGCTTCCTTACAGGTATGAAAGCATATTCACTCCAATTCAGGCATATTGTCACAATTCACTCAAGTTTGTTATTTTAGCACTGAGTAACAGACAGAATGAACATTTTTGACATGCAGAACGAAAAAAAAGAAAGTTTTTGAAAAAGTGCATATCTTCACTTCAGAAGCTTATATTCACTTTCAAATGGTCATACAAGCACATTGGACCAAATGGTACCATATATTCATTGCACTGTGATTTGAAGCTGTTTCCAGGCCAGAAACACATATAGATTTGCGTTTTGAGCTTAGAACCTCAAAGAATCGTATTCTCATGAAAGTGCGCTTAGCCACAGTTTCAGCGCTCTAACAGGCTTCCTCACAGAGATAGAAGCATATTCACTCCAATTCAGGCATATTGTCACAATTCACTCAAGTTTGTTATTTTAGCACTGAGTAACAGACAGAATGAACATTTTTTACAAGCAGAACTAAAAAAAAAGAAAGTTTATGAAAAAGTGCATATCTTCACTTGAAGCTTAAATTCACTTTCAAATGGCCATACAAGCACATTGGACCAAACAGTACCATATATGCATTGCACTGTCATTTGAGGCTGTTTCTAGGCCAGAAACACACACAGATTCACGTTCTGAGCTTAAAACCTCAAAGAAGCGTGTTTTCATGAAAGTGCGTATAGCAACAGTTTCAGCGCTCTAACAGGCTTCCTTACAGAGATAGAAGCATATTCACTCCAATTCAGTCATGTAGACACAATTAACCGAGGTTTGTCGCTTTCTCATTGTGAGTAACACACAGAATGAACATTTTTTGACATGCAGGACTAAAAAACAGAAAGTTTTTGAAAAAGTGCATATCTTCACTTCAGAATCTTATGTTCACTTTCAAATGGCGATACAAGCACATTGGACCAAACGGTACCATATATGCATTGCACTGTGATTTTAAGCTGTTTCCAGGCCAGAAACACACCCAGATTCACGTTCTGAGCTTATAACCTCAAAGAAGCGTGTTTTCATGAAAGTGCGTATAGCAACAGTTTCAGCGCTCTAACAGGCTTCCTTACAGAGATAGAAGCATATTCACTCCAATTCAGGCATATAGTCACAATTCACTCAAGTTTGTTATTTTAGCACTGAGTAACAGACAGAATGAAAATTTTTGACATGCAGAACGAAAAAAAGGAAAGTTTTTGAAAAAGTGCATATCTTCACTTCAGAAGCTCATATTCACTTTCAAATGGCCATGCAAGCACATTGGACCAAACGGTACCATATATGCATTGCACTGACATTTGAAGCTGTTTCTAGGCCAGACACACACACAGATTCACGTTCTGAGCTTAAAACCTCAAAGAAGCGTGATTTCATGAAAGTGCGTATAGCAACAGTTTCAGCGCTATAACAGGCTTCCTTACAGAGATAGAAGCATATTCACTCAAATTCAGTCATGTAGACACAATTCACCAGTTTGTCGCTTTCTCATTGTGAGTAACACACAGAATTAACATTTTTGACATGCAGAACGAAAAAAAAGAAAGTTTTTGAAAAAGTGCATATCTTCACTTCAGAAGCTTATATTCACTTTCAAATGGCCATACAAGCACATTGGACCAAACGGAACCATATGTGCATTGCACTGTGATTTGAAGCTGTTTCCAGGCCAGAAACCACACACAGATTCAAGTTCTGAGCTGGAAACCTCAAAGAAGCGTGTTTTCATGAAAGTGCGTAGAGACAGTTTCAGCGCTCTAACGCGCTTCCTTACAGGTATGAACGCATATTCACTCCAATTCAGGCATATTGTCACAATTCACTCGTTTGTTATTTTAGCACTGAGTAACAGACAGAATGAACATTTTTGACATGCAGAACGAAAAAAAAGAAAGTTTTTGAAAAAGTGCATATCTTCACTTCAGAAGCTTATATTCACTTTCAAAGGGCCATGCAAGCACATTGGACCTAATGGTACCATATATTGATTGCACTGTGATTTGAAACTGTTTCCAGGCCAAAAACACAAATAGATTTGCGTTCAGAGCTTAGAACCTCAAAGAATCGTATTCTCATGAAAGTGCGCATAGCCACAGTTTCAGTGCTCTAACAGGCTTCCTTAGAGATAGAAGCATATTCACTCCAATTCAGTCATATAATCACAATTCACGCAAGTTTGTCACTTTCCCACTGAGTAACACACAGAATGAACATTTTTTACAAGCTGAACTAAAAAAAAAAAAGTTTATGAAAAAGTGCATATCTTCACTTCAGAGGCTTATATTCACTTTCAAATGGCCTTACAAGCACATTGGACCAAATGGAACCATATGTGCATTGCACTGTGATTTGAAGCTGTTTCCAGGCCAGAAACACACGTTCTGAGCTTATAACCTCAATTAAGCGTGTTTTCATGAAAGTGCGTATAGCCACAGTTTCACCGCTCAAACGCGCTTCCTTACAGGTATGAAAGCATATTCACTCCAATTCAGGCATATTGTCACAATTCACTCAAGTTTGTTCCTTGAGCACTGAGTAACAGACAGAAAGAACATTTTTGACATGCAGAACGAAAAAAAAGAAAGTTTATGAAAAAGTGCATATCTTCACTTCAGAAGCTTAAATTCACTTTCAAATGGCCATACAAGCACATTGGACCAAACGGTACCATATATGCATTGCACTGTCATTTGAGGCTGTTTTTAGGCCAGAAAACACACACAAATTCACGTTCTGAGCTGGAAACCTCAAAGAAGCGTGTTTTCATGAAAGTGCGTAGAGACACAGTTTCAGCGCTCTAACGCGCTTCCTTACAGGTATGAAAGCATATTCACTCCAATTCAGGCATATTGTCACAATTCACTCAAGTTTGTTATTTTAGCACTGAGTAACAGACAGAATGAACATTTTTGACATGCAGAACGAAAAAAAAGAAAGTTTTTGAAAAAGTGCATATCTTCACTTCAGAAGCTTATATTCACTTTCAAATGGTCATACAAGCACATTGGACCAAATGGTACCATATATTCATTGCACTGTGATTTGAAGCTGTTTCCAGGCCAGAAACACATATAGATTTGCGTTTTGAGCTTAGAACCTCAAAGAATCGTATTCTCATGAAAGTGCGCTTAGCCACAGTTTCAGCGCTCTAACAGGCTTCCTCACAGAGATAGAAGCATATTCACTCCAATTCAGGCATATTGTCACAATTCACTCAAGTTTGTTATTTTAGCACTGAGTAACAGACAGAATGAACATTTTTTACAAGCAGAACTAAAAAAAAAGAAAGTTTATGAAAAAGTGCATATCTTCACTTGAAGCTTAAATTCACTTTCAAATGGCCATACAAGCACATTGGACCAAACAGTACCATATATGCATTGCACTGTCATTTGAGGCTGTTTCTAGGCCAGAAACACACACAGATTCACGTTCTGAGCTTAAAACCTCAAAGAAGCGTGTTTTCATGAAAGTGCGTATAGCAACAGTTTCAGCGCTCTAACAGGCTTCCTTACAGAGATAGAAGCATATTCACTCCAATTCAGTCATGTAGACACAATTAACCGAGGTTTGTCGCTTTCTCATTGTGAGTAACACACAGAATGAACATTTTTTGACATGCAGGACTAAAAAACAGAAAGTTTTTGAAAAAGTGCATATCTTCACTTCAGAATCTTATGTTCACTTTCAAATGGCGATACAAGCACATTGGACCAAACGGTACCATATATGCATTGCACTGTGATTTTAAGCTGTTTCCAGGCCAGAAACACACCCAGATTCACGTTCTGAGCTTATAACCTCAATGAAGCGTGTTTTCATGAAAGTCCGTATAGCCACAGTTTCAGCGCTCAAACGCGCTTCATTACAGGTATGAAAGCATATTCACTCCAATTCAGGCATATTGTCACAATTCACTCAAGTTTGTTATTTTAGCACTGATTAACAGACAGAATGAAAATTTTTGACATGCAGAACGAAAAAAAGGAAAGTTTTTGAAAAAGTGCATATCTTCACTTCAGAAGCTCATATTCACTTTCAAATGGCCATGCAAGCACATTGGACCAAACGGTACCATATATGCATTGCACTGACATTTGAAGCTGTTTCTAGGCCAGACACACACACAGATTCACGTTCTGAGCTTAAAACCTCAAAGAAGCGTGATTTCATGAAAGTGCGTATAGCAACAGTTTCAGCGCTATAACAGGCTTCCTTACAGAGATAGAAGCATATTCACTCAAATTCAGTCATGTAGACACAATTCACCAGTTTGTCGCTTTCTCATTGTGAGTAACACACAGAATTAACATTTTTGACATGCAGAACGAAAAAAAAGAAAGTTTTTGAAAAAGTGCATATCTTCACTTCAGAAGCTTATATTCACTTTCAAATGGCCATACAAGCACATTGGACCAAACGGAACCATATGTGCATTGCACTGTGATTTGAAGCTGTTTCCAGGCCAGAAACCACACACAGATTCAAGTTCTGAGCTGGAAACCTCAAAGAAGCGTGTTTTCATGAAAGTGCGTAGAGACAGTTTCAGCGCTCAAACGCGCTTCCTTACAGGTATGAACGCATATTCACTCCAATTCAGGCATATTTTCACAATTCACTCGTTTGTTATTTTAGCACTGAGTAACAGACAGAATGAACATTTTTGACATGCAGAACGAAAAAAAAGAAAGTTTTTGAAAAAGTGCATATCTTCACTTCAGAAGCTTATATTCACTTTCAAAGGGCCATGCAAGCACATTGGACCTAATGGTACCATATATTGATTGCACTGTGATTTGAAACTGTTTCCAGGCCAAAAACACAAATAGATTTGCGTTCAGAGCTTAGAACCTCAAAGAATCGTATTCTCATGAAAGTGCGCATAGCCACAGTTTCAGTGCTCTAACAGGCTTCCTTAGAGATAGAAGCATATTCACTCCAATTCAGTCATATAATCACAATTCACGCAAGTTTGTCACTTTCCCACTGAGTAACACACAGAATGAACATTTTTTACAAGCTGAACTAAAAAAAAAAAAGTTTATGAAAAAGTGCATATCTTCACTTCAGAGGCTTATATTCACTTTCAAATGGCCTTACAAGCACATTGGACCAAATGGAACCATATGTGCATTGCACTGTGATTTGAAGCTGTTTCCAGGCCAGAAACACACGTTCTGAGCTTATAACCTCAATTAAGCGTGTTTTCATGAAAGTGCGTATAGCCACAGTTTCACCGCTCAAACGCGCTTCCTTACAGGTATGAAAGCATATTCACTCCAATTCAGGCATATTGTCACAATTCACTCAAGTTTGTTCCTTGAGCACTGAGTAACAGACAGAAAGAACATTTTTGACATGCAGAACGAAAAAAAAGAAAGTTTATGAAAAAGTGCATATCTTCACTTCAGAAGCTTAAATTCACTTTCAAATGGCCATACAAGCACATTGGACCAAACGGTACCATATATGCATTGCACTGTCATTTGAGGCTGTTTCTAGGCCAGAAAACACACACAAATTCACGTTCTGAGCTGGAAACCTCAAAGAAGCGTGTTTTCATGAAAGTGCGTAGAGACACAGTTTCAGCGCTCTAACGCGCTTCCTTACAGGTATGAATGCATATTCACTCCAATTCAGGCATATTGTCACAATTCACTCAAGTTTGTTATTTTAGCACTGAGTAACAGACAGAATGAACATTTTTGACATGCAGAACGAAAAAAAGGAAAGTTTTTGAAAAAGTGCATATCTTCACTTCAGAAGCTTATATTCACTTTCAAATGGTCATACAAGCACATTGGACCAAATGGTACCATATATTCATTGCACTGTGATTTGAAGCTGTTACCAGGCCAGAAACACATATAGATTTGCGTTTTGAGCTTAGAACCTCAAAGAATCGTATTCTCATGAAAGTGCGCTTAGCCACAGTTTCAGCGCTCTAACAGGCTTCCTCACAGAGATAGAAGCATATTCACTCCAATTCAGGCATATTGTCACAATTCACTCAAGTTTGTTATTTTAGCACTGAGTAACAGACAGAATGAACATTTTTTACAAGCAGAACTAAAAAAAAAGAAAGTTTATGAAAAAGTGCACATCTTCACTTGAAGCTTAAATTCACTTTCAAATGGCCATACAAGCACATTGGACCAAACAGTACCATATATGCATTGCACTGTCATTTGAGGCTGTTTCTAGGCCAGAAACACACACAGATTCACGTTCTGAGCTTAAAACCTCAAAGAAGCGTGTTTTCATGAAAGTGCGTATAGCAACAGTTTCAGCGCTCTAACAGGCTTCCTTACAGAGATAGAAGCATATTCACTCCAATTCAGTCATGTAGACACAATTAACCGAGGTTTGTCGCTTTCTCATTGTGAGTAACACACAGAATGAACATTTTTTGACATGCAGGACTAAAAAACAGAAAGTTTTTGAAAAAGTGCATATCTTCACTTCAGAATCTTATGTTCACTTTCAAATGGCGATACAAGCACATTGGACCAAACGGTACCATATATGCATTGCACTGTGATTTTAAGCTGTTTCCAGGCCAGAAACACACCCAGATTCACGTTCTGAGCTTATAACCTCAATGAAGCGTGTTTTCATGAAAGTCCGTATAGCCACAGTTTCAGCGCTCAAACGCGCTTCATTACAGGTATGAAAGCATATTCACTCCAATTCAGGCATATTGTCACAATTCACTCAAGTTTGTTATTTTAGCACTGATTAACAGACAGAATGAAAATTTTTGACATGCAGAACGAAAAAAAGGAAAGTTTTTGAAAAAGTGCATATCTTCACTTCAGAAGCTCATATTCACTTTCAAATGGCCATGCAAGCACATTGGACCAAACGGTACCATATATGCATTGCACTGACATTTGAAGCTGTTTCTAGGCCAGACACACACACAGATTCACGTTCTGAGCTTAAAACCTCAAAGAAGCGTGATTTCATGAAAGTGCGTATAGCAACAGTTTCAGCGCTATAACAGGCTTCCTTACAGAGATAGAAGCATATTCACTCAAATTCAGTCATGTAGACACAATTCACCAGTTTGTCGCTTTCTCATTGTGAGTAACACACAGAATTAACATTTTTGACATGCAGAACGAAAAAAAAGAAAGTTTTTGAAAAAGTGCATATCTTCACTTCAGAAGCTTATATTCACTTTCAAATGGCCATACAAGCACATTGGACCAAACGGAACCATATGTGCATTGCACTGTGATTTGAAGCTGTTTCCAGGCCAGAAACCACACACAGATTCAAGTTCTGAGCTGGAAACCTCAAAGAAGCGTGTTTTCATGAAAGTGCGTAGAGACAGTTTCAGCGCTCTAACGCGCTTCCTTACAGGTATGAACGCATATTCACTCCAATTCAGGCATATTTTCACAATTCACTCGTTTGTTATTTTAGCACTGAGTAACAGACAGAATGAACATTTTTGACATGCAGAACGAAAAAAAAGAAAGTTTTTGAAAAAGTGCATATCTTCACTTCAGAAGCTTATATTCACTTTCAAAGGGCCATGCAAGCACATTGGACCTAATGGTACCATATATTGATTGCACTGTGATTTGAAACTGTTTCCAGGCCAAAAACACAAATAGATTTGCGTTCAGAGCTTAGAACCTCAAAGAATCGTATTCTCATGAAAGTGCGCATAGCCACAGTTTCAGTGCTCTAACAGGCTTCCTTAGAGATAGAAGCATATTCACTCCAATTCAGTCATATAATCACAATTCACGCAAGTTTGTCACTTTCCCACTGAGTAACACACAGAATGAACATTTTTTACAAGCTGAACTAAAAAAAAAAAAGTTTATGAAAAAGTGCATATCTTCACTTCAGAGGCTTATATTCACTTTCAAATGGCCTTACAAGCACATTGGACCAAATGGAACCATATGTGCATTGCACTGTGATTTGAAGCTGTTTCCAGGCCAGAAACACACGTTCTGAGCTTATAACCTCAATTAAGCGTGTTTTCATGAAAGTGCGTATAGCCACAGTTTCACCGCTCAAACGCGCTTCCTTACAGGTATGAAAGCATATTCACTCCAATTCAGGCATATTGTCACAATTCACTCAAGTTTGTTCCTTGAGCACTGAGTAACAGACAGAAAGAACATTTTTGACATGCAGAACGAAAAAAAAGAAAGTTTATGAAAAAGTGCATATCTTCACTTCAGAAGCTTAAATTCACTTTCAAATGGCCATACAAGCACATTGGACCAAACGGTACCATATATGCATTGCACTGTCATTTGAGGCTGTTTCTAGGCCAGAAAACACACACAAATTCACGTTCTGAGCTGGAAACCTCAAAGAAGCGTGTTTTCATGAAAGTGCGTAGAGACACAGTTTCAGCGCTCTAACGCGCTTCCTTACAGGTATGAAAGCATATTCACTCCAATTCAGGCATATTGTCACAATTCACTCAAGTTTGTTATTTTAGCACTGAGTAACAGACAGAATGAACATTTTTGACATGCAGAACGAAAAAAAAGAAAGTTTTTGAAAAAGTGCATGTCTTCACTTCAGAAGCTTATATTCACTTTCAAATGGCCATACAAGCACATTGGACCAAACGGTACCATATATTCATTGCACTGTGATCTGAAGGTGTTACCAGGCCAGAAACACATATAGATTTGCGTTTTGAGCTTAGAACCTCAAAGAATCGTATTCTCATGAAAGTGCGCTTAGCCACAGTTTCAGCGCTCTAACAGGCTTCCTCACAGAGATAGAAGCATATTCACTCCAATTCAGTCATATAATCACAATTCACGCAAGTTTGTTACTTTCCCACTGAGTAACACACAGAATGAACATTTTTTACAAGCAGAACTAAAAAAAAAAAGTTTATGAAAAAGTGCATATCTTCACTTCAGAAGCTCACATTCACTTCCAAATGGCCAAACAATCACATTGGACCAAATGGTACCATATATTGATTGCACTGTGATTTGAAACTGTTTCCAGTGCAGAAACACACACAGATTCACGTTCTGAGCTTATAACCTCAATTAAGCGTGTTTTCATGAAAGTGAAGATAGCCACAGTTTCAGCGCTCTAACAGGCTTCCTGACAGAGATAGAAGCATATTCACTCCAATTCAGTTATGTAGACACAATTAACCGAGGTTTGTCGCTTTCTCATTGTGAGTAACACACAGAATGAACATTTTTTGACATGCAGGACTAAAAAACAGAAAGTTTTTGAAAAAGTGCATATCTTCACTTCAGAATCTTATGTTCACTTTCAAATGGCGATACAAGCACATTGGACCAAACTGAACCATATATGCATTGCACTGTGATTTTAAGCTGTTTCCAGGCCAGAAACACACCCAGATTCGCGTTCTGAGCATATAACCTCAATGAAGCGTGTTTTCATGAAAGTCCGTATAGCCACAGTTTCAGCGCTCAAACGCGCTTCCTTACAGGTATGAAAGCATATTCACTCCAATTCAGGCATATAATCACAATTCACTCAAGTTTGTTATTTTAGCACTGAGTAACAGACAGAATGAAAATTTTTGACATGCAGAACGAAAAAAAGGAAAGTTTTTGAAAAAGTGCATATCTTCACTTCAGAAACTTATATTCACTTTCAAATGGTCATACAAGCACATTGGACCAAATGGTACCATATATTCATTGCACTGTGATTTGAAGCTGTTTCCAGGCCAGAAACACATACAGATTTGCGTTTTGAGCTTAGAACCTCAAAGAATCGAATTCTCATGAAAGTGCGCTTAGCCACAGTTTCAGCGCTCTAACAGGCTTCCTCACAGAGATAGAAGCATATTCACTCCAATTCAGTCATATAATCACAATTCACGCAAGTTTGTTACTTTCCCACTGAGTAACACACATAATGAACATTTTTTACAAGCAGAACTAAAAAAAAAAAAGGTTTATGAAAAAGTGCATATCTTCACTTCAGAAGCTCACATTCACTTCCAAATGGCCAAACAATCACATTGGACCAAATGGTACCATATATTGATTGCACTGTGATTTGAAACTGTTTCCAGGCCAGAAACACACCCAGATTCACGTTCTGAGCTTATAACCTCAATTAAGCGTGTTTTCATGAAAGTGCGTATAGCCACAGTTTCAGCGCTCAAACGCGCTTCCTTACAGGTATGAAAGCATATTCACTCCAATTCAGGCATATTGTCACAATTCACTCAAGTTTGTTCCTTGAGAACTGAGTAACAGACAGAAAGAACCTTTTTGACATGCAGAACGGAAAAAAAAGAAAGTTTATGAAAAAGTGCATATCTTCACTTCAGAAGCTTAAATTCACTTTCAAATGGCCATACAAGCACATTGGACCAAACGGTACCATATATGCATTGCACTGTCATTTGAGGCTGTTTCTAGGCCAGAAAACACACACAAATTCACGTTCTGAGCTGGAAACCTCAAAGAAGCGTGTTTTCATGAAAGTGCGTAGAGACACAGTTTCAGCGCTCTAACGCGCTTCCTTACAGGTATGAAAGCATATTCACTCCAATTCAGGCATATTGTCACAATTCACTCAAGTTTGTTATTTTAGCACTGAGTAACAGACAGAATGAACATTTTTGACATGCAGAACGAAAAAAAGGAAAGTTTTTGAAAAAGTGCATATCTTCACTTCAGAAGCTTATATTCACTTTCAAATGGTCATACAAGCACATTGGACCAAATGGTACCATATATTCATTGCACTGTGATTTGAAGCTGTTTCCAGGCCAGAAACACATATAGATTTGCGTTTTGAGCTTAGAACCTCAAAGAATCGTATTCTCATGAAAGTGCGCTTAGCCACAGTTTCAGCGCTCTAACAGGCTTCCTCACAGAGATAGAAGCATATTCACTCCAATTCAGTCATTTAATCACAATTCACGCAAGTTTGTTACTTTCCCACTGAGTAACTCACAGAATGAACATTTTTTACAAGCAGAACTAAAAAAAAAAAGTTTATGAAAAAGTGCATATCTTCACTTCAGAAGCTCACATTCACTTCCAAATGGCCAAACAATCACATTGGACCAAATGGTACCATATATTGATTGCACTGTGATTTGAAACTGTTTCCAGTGCAGAAACACACACAGATTCACGTTCTGAGCTTATAACCTCAATTAAGCGTGTTTTCATGAAAGTGCGTATAGCCACAGTTTCAGCGCTCAAACGCGCTTCCTTACAGGTATGAAAGCATATTCACTCCAATTCAGGCATATTGTCACAATTCACTCAAGTTTGTTCCTTGAGCACTGAGTAACAGACAGAATGAACCTTTTTGACATGCAGAACTAAAAAAGAAAGTTTATGAAAAAGTGCATATCTTCACTTCAGAAGCTCACATTCACTTCCAAATGGCCAAACAATCACATTGCACCAAACGGTACCATATATGCATTGCCCTGCCATTTGAAGCTGTTTCCTGGCCAGGAATCACACACAGATTCACGTTCTGAGTTTAAAACCTCAAAGAAGCGTGTTTTCATGAAAGTGAAGATAGCCACAGTTTCAGCGCTCTAACAGGCTTCCTGACAGAGATAGAAGCATATTCACTCCAATTCAGTTATGTAGACACAATTAACCGAGGTTTGTCGCTTTCTCATTGTGAGTAACACACAGAATGAACATTTTTTGACATGCAGGACTAAAAAACAGAAAGTTTTTGAAAAAGTGCATATCTTCACTTCAGAATCTTATGTTCACTTTCAAATGGCGATACAAGCACATTGGACCAAACTGAACCATATATGCATTGCACTGTGATTTTAAGCTGTTTCCAGGCCAGAAACACACCCAGATTCGCGTTCTGAGCTTATAACCTCAATGAAGCGTGTTTTCATGAAAGTCCGTATAGCCACAGTTTCAGCGCTCAAACGCGCTTCCTTACAGGTATGAAAGCATATTCACTCCAATTCAGGCATATAGCCACAATTCACTCAAGTTTGTTATTTTAGCACTGAGTAACAGACAGAATGAAAATTTTTGACATGCAGAACGAAAAAAAGGAAAGTTTTTGAAAAAGTGCATATCTTCACTTCAGAAGCTCATATTCACTTTCAAATGGCCATGCAAGCACATTGGACCAAATGGTACCATATATGCATGGCACTGACATTTGAAGCTGTTTCTAGGCCAGACACACACACAGATTCACGTTCTGAGCTTAAAACCTCAAAGAAGCGTGATTTCATGAAAGTGCGTATAGCAACAGTTTCAGCGCTATAACAGGCTTCCTTACAGAGATAGAAGCATATTCACTCAAATTCAGTCATGTAGTCACAATTCACCAGTTTGTCGCTTTCTCATTGTGAGTAACACACAGAATGAACATTTTTGACATGCAGAACGAAAAAAAAGAAAGTTTTTGAAAAAGTGCATATCTTCACTTCAGAAGCTTATATTCACTTTCAAATGCCATACAAGCACATTGGACCAAACGGAACCATATGTGCATTGCACTGTGATTTGAAGCTGTTTCCAGGCCAGAAACCACACACAGATTCAAGTTCTGAGCTGGAAACCTCAAAGAAGCGTGTTTTCATGAAAGTGCGTAGAGACAGTTTCAGCGCTCTAACGCGCTTCCATACAGGTATGAAAGCATATTCACTCCAATTCAGGCATATTGTCACAATTCGCTCAAGTTTGTTATTTTAGCACTGAATAACAGACAGAATGAACATTTTTGACATGCAGAACGAAAAAAAGAAAGTTTTTGAAAAAGTGCATATCTTCACTTCAGAAGCTTATATTCACTTTCAAAGGGCCATACAAGCACATTGGACCAAATGGTACCATATATTGATTGCACTGTGATTTGAAACTCTTTCCAGGCCAGAAACACAAATAGATTTGCGTTCAGAGCTTAGAACCTCAAAGAATCGTATTCTCATGAAAGTGCGCATAGCCACAGTTTCAGTGCTCTAACAGGCTTCCTTAGAGATAGAAGCATATTCACTCCAATTCAGTCATATAATCACAATTCACGCAAGTTTGTCACTTTCCCACTGAGTAACACACAGAATGAACATTTTTTACAAGCAGAACTAAAAAAAAAAAGTTTATGAAAAAGTGCATATCTTCACTTCAGAGGCTTATATTCACTTTCAAATGGCGATACAAGCACATTGGACCAAACGGAACCATATGTGCATTGCACTGTGATTTGAAGCTGTTTCCAGGCCAGAAACACACGTTCTGAGCTTATAACCTCAATTAAGCGTGTTTTCATGAAAGTGCGTATAGCCACAGTTTCAGCGCTCAAACGCGCTTCCTTACAGGTATGAAAGCATATTCACTCCAATTCAGGCATATTGTCAAAATTCACTCAAGTTTGTTCCTTTAGCACTGAGTCACAGACAGAATGAACCTTTTTGACATGCAGAACGAAAAAAAAGAAAGTTTTTGAAAAAGTGCATATCTTCAGTTGAAGCTTAAATTCACTTTCAAATGGCCATACAAGCACATTGGACCAAACGGTACCATATATGCATTGCACTGTCATTTGAGGCTGTTTCTAGGCCAGAAAACACACACAAATTCACGTTCTGAGCTGGAAACCTCAAAGAAGCGTGTTTTCATGAAAGTGCGTAGAGACACAGTTTCAGCGCTCTAACGCGCTTCCTTACAGGTATGAAAGCATATTCACTCCAATTCAGGCATATTGTCACAATTCACTCAAGTTTGTTATTTTAGCACTGAGTAACAGACAGAATGAACATTTTTGACATGCAGAACGAAAAAAAAGAAAGTTTTTGAAAAAGTGCATATCTTCACTTCAGAAGCTTATATTCACTTTCAAATGGTCATACATGCACATTGGACCAAATGGTACCATATATTCATTGCACTGTGATTTGAAGCTGTTTCCAGGCCAGAAACACATATAGATTTGCGTTTTGAGCTTAGAACCTCAAAGAATCGTATTCTCATGAAAGTGCGCTTAGCCACAGTTTCAGCGCTCTAACAGGCTTCCTCACAGAGATAGAAGCATATTCACTCCAATTCAGGCATATTGTCACAATTCACTCAAGTTTGTTATTTTAGCACTGAGTAACAGACAGAATGAACATTTTTTACAAGCAGACCTAAAAAAAAAAGAAAGTTTATGAAAAAGTGCATATCTTCACTTGAAGCTTAAATTCACTTTCAAATGGCCATACAAGCACATTGGACCAAACAGTACCATATATGCATTGCACTGTCATTTGAGGCTGTTTCTAGGCCAGAAACACACACAGATTCACGTTCTGAGCTTAAAACCTCAAAGAAGCGTGTTTTCATGAAAGTGCGTATAGCAACAGTTTCAGCGCTCTAACAGGCTTCCTTACAGAGATAGAAGCATATTCACTCCAATTCAGTCATGTAGACACAATTAACCGAGGTTTGTCGCTTTCTCATTGTGAGTAACACACAGAATGAACATTTTTTGACATGCAGGACTAAAAAACAGAAAGTTTTTGAAAAAGTGCATATCTTCACTTCAGAATCTTATGTTCACTTTCAAATGGCGATACAAGCACATTGGACCAAACTGAACCATATATGCATTGCACTGTGATATTAAGCTGTTTCCAGGCCAGAAACACACCCAGATTCACGTTCTGAGCTTATAACCTCAATGAAGCGTGTTTTCATGAAAGTCCGTATAGCCACAGTTTCAGCGCTCAAACGCGCTTCATTACAGGTATGAAAGCATATTCACTCCAATTCAGGCATATTGTCACAATTCACTCAAGTTTGTTATTTTAGCACTGAGTAACAGACAGAATGAAAATTTTTGACATGCAGAACGAAAAAAAGGAAAGTTTTTGAAAAAGTGCATATCTTCACTTCAGAAGCTCATATTCACTTTCAAATGGCCATGCAAGCACATTGGACCAAACGGTACCATATATGCATTGCACTGACATTTGAAGCTGTTTCTAGGCCAGACACACACACAGATTCACGTTCTGAGCTTAAAACCTCAAAGAAGCGTGATTTCATGAAAGTGCGTATAGCAACAGTTTCAGCGCTATAACAGGCTTCCTTACAGAGATAGAAGCATATTCACTCAAATTCAGTCATGTAGACACAATTCACCAGTTTGTCGCTTTCTCATTGTGAGTAACACACAGAATGAACATTTTTGACATGCAGAACGAAAAAAAAGAAAGTTTTTGAAAAAGTGCATATCTTCACTTCAGAAGCTTATATTCACTTTCAAATGGCCATACAAGCACATTGGACCAAACGGAACCATATGTGCATTGCACTGTGATTTGAAGCTGTTTCCAGGCCAGAAACCACACACAGATTCAAGTTCTGAGCTGGAAACCTCAAAGAAGCGTGTTTTCATGAAAGTGCGTAGAGACACAGTGTCAGCGCTCTAACGCGCTTCCTTACAGGTATGAAAGCATATTCACTCCAATTCAGGCATATTGTCACAATTCACTCAAGTTTGTTATTTTAGCACTGAGTAACAGACAGAATGAACATTTTTGACATGCAGAACGAAAAAAAAGAAAGTTTTTGAAAAAGTGCATATCTTCACTTCAGAAGCTTATATTCACTTTCAAATGGTCATACATGCACATTGGACCAAATGGTACCATATATTCATTGCACTGTGAATTTAAGCTGTTTCCAGGCCAGAAACACATATAGATTTGCGTTTTGAGCTTAGAACCTCAAAGAATCGTATTCTCATGAAAGTGCGCTTAGCCACAGTTTCAGCGCTCTAACAGGATTCCTCACAGAGATAGAAGCATATTCACTCCAATTCAGGCATATTGTCACAATTCACTCAAGTTTGTTATTTTAGCACTGAGTAACAGACAGAATGAACATTTTTTACAAGCAGAACTAAAAAAAAAAGAAAGTTTATGAAAAAGTGCATATCTTCACTTGAAGCTTAAATTCACTTTCAAATGGCCATACAAGCACATTGGACCAAACAGTACCATATATGCATTGCACTGTCATTTGAGGCTGTTTCTAGGCCAGAAACACACACAGATTCACGTTCTGAGCTTAAAACCTCAAAGAAGCGTGTTTTCATGAAAGTGCGTATAGCAACAGTTTCAGCGCTCTAACAGGCTTCCTTACAGAGATAGAAGCATATTCACTCCAATTCAGTCATGTAGACACAATTAACCGAGGTTTGTCGCTTTCTCATTGTGAGTAACACACAGAATGAACATTTTTTGACATGCAGGACTAAAAAACAGAAAGTTTTTGAAAAAGTGCATATCTTCACTTCAGAATCTTATGTTCACTTTCAAATGGCGATACAAGCACATTGGACCAAACTGAACCATATATGCATTGCACTGTGATATTAAGCTGTTTCCAGGCCAGAAACACACCCAGATTCACGTTCTGAGCTTATAACCTCAATGAAGCGTGTTTTCATGAAAGTCCGTATAGCCACAGTTTCAGCGCTCAAACGCGCTTCATTACAGGTATGAAAGCATATTCACTCCAATTCAGGCATATTGTCACAATTCACTCAAGTTTGTTATTTTAGCACTGAGTAACAGACAGAATGAAAATTTTTGACATGCAGAACGAAAAAAAGGAAAGTTTTTGAAAAAGTGCATATCTTCACTTCAGAAGCTCATATTCACTTTCCAATGGCCATGCAAGCACATTGGACCAAACGGTACCATATATGCATTGCACTGACATTTGAAGCTGTTTCTAGGCCAGACACACACACAGATTCACGTTCTGAGCTTAAAACCTCAAAGAAGCGTGATTTCATGAAAGTGCGTATAGCAACAGTTTCAGCGCTATAACAGGCTTCCTTACAGAGATAGAAGCATATTCACTCAAATTCAGTCATGTAGACACAATTCACCAGTTTGTCGCTTTCTCATTGTGAGTAACACACAGAATGAACATTTTTGACATGCAGAACGAAAAAAAAGAAAGTTTTTGAAAAAGTGCATATCTTCACTTCAGAAGCTTATATTCACTTTCAAATGGCCATACAAGCACATTGGACCAAACGGAACCATATGTGCATTGCACTGTGATTTGAAGCTGTTTCCAGGCCAGAAACCACACACAGATTCAAGTTCTGAGCTGGAAACCTCAAAGAAGCGTGTTTTCATGAAAGTGCGTAGAGACAGTTTCAGCGCTCTAACGCGCTTCCTTACAGGTATGAAAGCATATTCACTCCAATTCAGGCATATTGTCACAATTCACTCAAGTTTGTTATTTTAGCACTGAGTAACACACAGAATGAACATTTTTGACATGCAGAACGAAAAAAAAGAAAGTTTATGAAAAAGTGCATATCTTCACTTCAGAAGCTTATATTCACTTTCAAAGGGCCATGCAAGCACATTGGACCTAATGGTACCATATATTGATTGCACTGTGATTTGAAACTGTTTCCAGGCCAAAAACACAAATAGATTTGCGTTCAGAGCTTAGAACCTCAAAGAATCGTATTCTCATGAAAGTGCGCATAGCAACAGTTTCAGTGCTCTAACAGGCTTCCTTAGAGATAGAAGCATATTGACTCCAATTCAGTCATATAATCACAATTCACGCAAGTTTGTCACTTTCCCACTGAGTAACACACAGAATGAACATTTTTTACAAGCTGAACTAAAAAAAAAAAGTTTATGAAAAAGTGCATATCTTCACTTCAGAGGCTTATATTCACTTTCAAATGGCCTTACAAGCACATTGGACCAAATGGAACCATATGTGCATTGCACTGTGATTTGAAGCTGTTTCCAGGCCAGAAACACACGTTCTGAGCTTATAACCTCAATTAAGCGTGTTTTCATGAAAGTGCGTATAGCCACAGTTTCAGCGCTCAAACGCGCTTCCTTACAGGTATGAAAGCATATTCACTCCAATTCAGGCATATTGTCACAATTCACTCAAGTTTGTTCCTTGAGCACTGAGTAACAGACAGAAAGAACATTTTTGACATGCAGAACGAAAAAAAAGAAAGTTTATGAAAAAGTGCATATCTTCACTTCAGAAGCTTAAATTCACTTTCAAATGGCCATACAAGCACATTGGACCAAACGGTACCATATATGCATTGCACTGTCATTTGAGGCTGTTTCTAGGCCAGAAAACACACACAAATTCACGTTCTGAGCTGGAAACCTCAAAGAAGCGTGTTTTCATGAAAGTGCGTAGAGACATAGTTTCAGCGCTCTAACGCGCTTCCTTACAGGTATGAAAGCATATTCACTCCAATTCAGGCATATTGTCACAATTCACTCAAGTTTGTTATTTTAGCACTGAGTAACAGACAGAATGAACATTTTTGACATGCAGAACGAAAAAAAGGAAAGTTTTTGAAAAAGTGCATATCTTCACTTCAGAAGCTTATATTCACTTTCAAATGGTCATACAAGCACATTGGACCAAATGGTACCATATATTCATTGCACTGTGATTTGAAGCTGTTTCCAGGCCAGAAACACATATAGATTTGCGTTTTGAGCTTAGAACCTCAAGGAATCGTATTCTCATGAAAGTGCGCTTAGCCACAGTTTCAGCGCTCTAACAGGCTTCCTCACAGAGATAGAAGCATATTCACTCCAATTCAGTCATTTAATCACAATTCACGCAAGTTTGTTACTTTCCCACTGAGTAACTCACAGAATGAACATTTTTTACAAGCAGAACTAAAAAAAAAAAGTTTATGAAAAAGTGCATATCTTCACTTCAGAAGCTCACATTCACTTCCAAATGGCCAAACAATCACATTGGACCAAATGGTACCATATATTGATTGCACTGTGATTTGAAACTGTTTCCAGTGCAGAAACACACACAGATTCACGTTCTGAGCTTATAACCTCAATTAAGCGTGTTTTCATGAAAGTGCGTATAGCCACTGTTTCAGCGCTCAAACGCGCTTCCTTACAGGTATGAAAGCATATTCACTCCAATTCAGGCATATTGTCACAATTCACTCAAGTTTGTTCCTTGAGCACTGAGTAACAGACAGAATGAACCTTTTTGACATGCAGAACTAAAAAAGAAAGTTTATGAAAAAGTGCATATCTTCACTTCAGAAGCTCACATTCACTTCCAAATGGCCAAACAATGACATTGCACCAAACGGTACCATATATGCATTGCCCTGCCATTTGAAGCTGTTTCCAGGCCAGGACTCACACACAGATTCACGTTCTGAGTTTAAAACCTCAAAGAAGCGTGTTTTCATGAAAGTGAAGATAGCCACAGTTTCAGCGCTCTAACAGGCTTCCTGACAGAGATAGAAGCATATTCACTCCAATTCAGTTATGTAGACACAATTAACCGAGGTTTGTCGCTTTCTCATTGTGAGTAACACACAGAATGAACATTTTTTGACATGCAGGACTAAAAAACAGAAAGTTTTTGAAAAAGTGCATATCTTCACTTCAGAATCTTATGTTCACTTTCAAATGGCGATACAAGCACATTGGACCAAACTGAACCATATATGCATTGCACTGTGATTTTAAGCTGTTTCCAGGCCAGAAACACACCCAGATTCGCGTTCTGAGCTTATAACCTCAATGAAGCGTGTTTTCATGAAAGTCCGTATAGCCACAGTTTCAGCGCTCAAACGCGCTTCCTTACAGGTATGAAAGCATATTCACTCCAATTCAGGCATATAGTCACAATTCACTCAAGTTTGTTATTTTAGCACTGAGTAACAGACAGAATGAAAATTTTTGACATGCAGAACGAAAAAAAGGAAAGTTTTTGAAAAAGTGCATATCTTCACTTCAGAAGCTCATATTCACTTTCAAATGGCCATGCAAGCACATTGGACCAAATGGTACCATATATGCATTGCACTGACATTTGAAGCTGTTTCTAGGCCAGACACACACACAGATTCACGTTCTGAGCTTAAAACCTCAAAGAAGCGTGATTTCATGAAAGTGCGTATAGCAACAGTTTCAGCGCTATAACAGGCTTCCTTACAGAGATAGAAGCATATTCACTCAAATTCAGTCATGTAGTCACAATTCACCAGTTTGTCGCTTTCTCATTGTGAGTAACACACAGAATGAACATTTTTGACATGCAGAATGAAAAAAAAGAAAGTTTTTGAAAAAGTGCATATCTTCACTTCAGAAGCTTATATTCACTTTCAAATGGCCATACAAGCACATTGGACCAAACGGAACCATATGTGCATTGCACTGTGATTTGAAGCTGTTTCCAGGCCAGAAACCACACACAGATTCAAGTTCTGAGCTGGAAACCTCAATGAAGCGTGTTTTCATGAAAGTGCGTAGAGACAGTTTCAGCGCTCTAACGCGCTTCCATACAGGTATGAAAGCATATTCACTCCAATTCAGGCATATTGTCACAATTCGCTCAAGTTTGTTATTTTAGCACTGAGTAACAGACAGAATGAACATTTTTGACATGCAGAACGAAAAAAAGAAAGTTTTTGAAAAAGTGCATATCTTCACTTCAGAAGCTTATATTCACTTTCAAAGGGCCATACAAGCACATTGGACCAAATGGTACCATATATTGATTGCACTGTGATTTGAAACTCTTTCCAGGCCAGAAACACAAATAGATTTGCGTTCAGAGCTTAGAACCTCAAAGAATCGTATTCTCATGAAAGTGCGCATAGCCACAGTTTCAGTGCTCTAACAGGCTTCCTTAGAGATAGAAGCATATTCACTCCAATTCAGTCATATAATCACAATTCACGCAAGTTTGTCACTTTCCCACTGAGTAACACACAGAATGAACATTTTTTACAAGCAGAACTAAAAAAAAAAAAGTTTATGAAAAAGTGCATATCTTCACTTCAGAGGCTTATATTCACTTTCAAATGGCCTTACAAGCACATTGGACCAAACGGAACCATATGTGCATTGCACTGTGATTTGAAGCTGTTTCCAGGCCAGAAACACACGTTCTGAGCTTATAACCTCAATTAAGCGTGTTTTCATGAAAGTGCGTATAGCCACAGTTTCAGCGCTCAAACGCGCTTCCTTACAGGTATGAAAGCATATTCACTCCAATTCAGGCATATTGTCAAAATTCACTCAAGTTTGTTCCTTTAGCACTGAGTCACAGACAGAATGAACCTTTTTGACATGCAGAACGAAAAAAAAGAAAGTTTTTGAAAAAGTGCATATCTTCACTTGAAGCTTAAATTCACTTTCAAATGGCCATACAAGCACATTGGACCAAACGGTACCATATATGCATTGCACTGTCATTTGAGGCTGTTTCTAGGCCAGAAAACACACACAAATTCACGTTCTGAGCTGGAACCCTCAAAGAAGCGTGTTTTCATGAAAGTGCGTAGAGACACAGTGTCAGCGCTCTAACGCGCTTCCTTACAGGTATGAAAGCATATTCACTCCAATTCAGGCATATTGTCACAATTCACTCAAGTTTGTTATTTTAGCACTGAGTAACAGACAGAATGAACATTTTTGACATGCAGAACGAAAAAAAAGAAAGTTTTTGAAAAAGTGCATATCTTCACGTCAGAAGCTTATATTCACTTTCAAATGGTCATACATGCACATTGGACCAAATGGTACCATATATTCATTGCACTGTGAATTTAAGCTGTTTCCAGGCCAGAAACACATATAGATTTGCGTTTTGAGCTTAGAACCTCAAAGAATCGTATTCTCATGAAAGTGCGCTTAGCCACAGTTTCAGCGCTCTAACAGGCTTCCTCACAGAGATAGAAGCATATTCACTCCAATTCAGGCATATTGTCACAATTCACTCAAGTTTGTTATTTTAGCACTGAGTAACAGACAGAATGAACATTTTTTACAAGCAGAACTAAAAAAAAAAGAAAGTTTATGAAAAAGTGCATATCTTCACTTGAAGCTTAAATTCACTTTCAAATGGCCATACAAGCACATTGGACCAAACAGTACCATATATGCATTGCACTGTCATTTGAGGCTGTTTCTAGGCCAGAAACACACACAGATTCACGTTCTGAGCTTAAAACCTCAAAGAAGCGTGTTTTCATGAAAGTGAAGATAGCCACAGTTTCAGCGCTCTAACAGGCTTCCTTACAGAGATAGAAGCATATTCACTCCAATTCAGTCATGTAGACACAATTAACCGAGGTTTGTCGCTTTCTCATTGTGAGTAACACACAGAATGAACATTTTTTGACATGCAGGACTAAAAAACAGAAAGTTTTTGAAAAAGTGCATATCTTCACTTCAGAATCTTATGTTCACTTTCAAATGGCGATACAAGCACATTGGACCAAACTGAACCATATATGCATTGCACTGTGATATTAAGCTGTTTCCAGGCCAGAAACACACCCAGATTCACGTTCTGAGCTTATAACCTCAATGAAGCGTGTTTTCATGAAAGTCCGTATAGCCACAGTTTCAGCGCTCAAACGCGCTTCATTACAGGTATGAAAGCATATTCACTCCAATTCAGGCATATTGTCACAATTCACTCAAGTTTGTTATTTTAGCACTGAGTAACAGACAGAATGAAAAATTTTGACATGCAGAACGAAAAAAAGGAAAGTTTTTGAAAAAGTGCATATCTTCACTTCAGAAGCTCATATTCACTTTCAAATGGCCATGCAAGCACATTGGACCAAACGGTACCATATATGCATTGCACTGACATTTGAAGCTGTTTCTAGGCCAGACACACACACAGATTCACGTTCTGAGCTTAAAACCTCAAAGAAGCGTGATTTCATGAAAGTGCGTATAGCAACAGTTTCAGCGCTATAACAGGCTTCCTTACAGAGATAGAAGCATATTCACTCAAATTCAGTCATGTAGACACAATTCACCAGTTTGTCGCTTTCTCATTGTGAGTAACACACAGAATGAACATTTTTGACATGCAGAACGAAAAAAAAGAAAGTTTTTGAAAAAGTGCATATCTTCACTTCAGAAGCTTATATTCACTTTCAAATGGACAAGCACATTGGACCAAACGGAACCATATGTGCATTGCACTGTGATTTGAAGCTGTTTCCAGGCCAGAAACCACACACAGATTCAAGTTCTGAGCTGGAAACCTCAAAGAAGCGTGTTTTCATGAAAGTGCGTAGAGACAGTTTCAGCGCTCTAACGCGCTTCCTTACAGGTATGAAAGCATATTCACTCCAATTCAGGCATATTGTCACAATTCACTCAAGTTTGTTATTTTAGCACTGAGTAACACACAGAATGAACATTTTTGACATGCAGAACGAAAAAAAAGAAAGTTTATGAAAAAGTGCATATCTTCACTTCAGAAGCTTATATTCACTTTCAAAGGGCCATGGAAGCACATTGGACCTAATGGTACCATATATTGATTGCACTGTGATTTGAAACTGTTTCCAGGCCAAAAACACAAATAGATTTGCGTTCAGAGCTTAGAACCTCAAAGAATCGTATTCTCATGAAAGTGCGCATAGCAACAGTTTCAGTGCTCTAACAGGCTTCCTTAGAGATAGAAGCATATTGACTCCAATTCAGTCATATAATCACAATTCACGCAAGTTTGTCACTTTCCCACTGAGTAACACACAGAATGAACATTTTTTACAAGCTGAACTAAAAAAAAAAAGTTTATGAAAAAGTGCATATCTTCACTTCAGAGGCTTATATTCACTTTCAAATGGCCTTACAAGCACATTGGACCAAATGGAACCATATGTGCATTGCACTGTGATTTGAAGCTGTTTCCAGGCCAGAAACACACGTTCTGAGCTTATAACCTCAATTAAGCGTGTTTTCATGAAAGTGCGTATAGCCACAGTTTCAGCGCTCAAACGCGCTTCCTTACAGGTATGAAAGCATATTCACTCCAATTCAGGCATATTGTCACAATTCACTCAAGTTTGTTCCTTGAGCACTGAGTAACAGACAGAAAGAACATTTTTGACATGCAGAACGAAAAAAAAGAAAGTTTATGAAAAAGTGCATATCTTCACTTCAGAAGCTTAAATTCACTTTCAAATGGCCATACAAGCACATTGGACCAAACGGTACCATATATGCATTGCACTGTCATTTGAGGCTGTTTTAGGCCAGAAAACACACACAAATTCACGTTCTGAGCTGGAAACCTCAAAGAAGCGTGTTTTCATGAAAGTGCGTAGAGACACAGTTTCAGCGCTCTAACGCGCTTCCTTACAGGTATGAAAGCATATTCACTCCAATTCAGGCATATTGTCACAATTCACTCAAGTTTGTTATTTTAGCACTGAGTAACAGACAGAATGAACATTTTTGACATGCAGAACGAAAAAAAGGAAAGTTTTTGAAAAAGTGCATATCTTCACTTCAGAAGCTTATATTCACTTTCAAATGGTCATACAAGCACATTGGACCAAATGGTACCATATATTCATTGCACTGTGATTTGAAGCTGTTTCCAGGCCAGAAACACATATAGATTTGCGTTTTGAGCTTAGAACCTCAAAGAATCGTATTCTCATGAAAGTGCGCTTAGCCACAGTTTCAGCGCTCTAACAGGCTTCCTCACAGAGATAGAAGCATATTCACTCCAATTCAGTCATTTAATCACAATTCACGCAAGTTTGTTACTTTCCCACTGAGTAACTCACAGAATGAACATTTTTTACAAGCAGAACTAAAAAAAAAAAGTTTATGAAAAAGTGCATATCTTCACTTCAGAAGCTCACATTCACTTCCAAATGGCCAAACAATCACATTGGACCAAATGGTACCATATATTGATTGCACTGTGATTTGAAACTGTTTCCAGTGCAGAAACACACACAGATTCACGTTCTGAGCTTATAACCTCAATTAAGCGTGTTTTCATGAAAGTGCGTATAGCCACAGTTTCAGCGCTCAAACGCGCTTCCTTACAGGTATGAAAGCATATTCACTCCAATTCAGGCATATTGTCACAATTCACTCAAGTTTGTTCCTTGAGCACTGAGTAACAGACAGAATGAACATTTTTGACATGCAGAACTAAAAAAGAAAGTTTATGAAAAAGTGCATATCTTCACTTCAGAAGATCACATTCACTTCCAAATGGCCAAACAATCACATTGCACCAAACGGTACCATATATGCATTGCCCTGCCATTTGAAGCTGTTTCCAGGCCAGGACTCACACACAGATTCACGTTCTGAGTTTAAAACCTCAAAGAAGCGTGTTTTCATGAAAGTGAAGATAGCCACAGTTTCAGCGCTCTAACAGGCTTCCTGACAGAGATAGAAGCATATTCACTCCAATTCAGTTATGTAGACACAATTAACCGAGGTTTGTCGCTTTCTCATTGTGAGTAACACACAGAATGAACATTTTTTGACATGCAGGACTAAAAAACAGAAAGTTTTTGAAAAAGTGCATATCTTCACTTCAGAATCTTATGTTCACTTTCAAATGGCGATACAAGCACATTGGACCAAACTGAACCATATATGCATTGCACTGTGATTTTAAGCTGTTTCCAGGCCAGAAACACACCCAGATTCGCGTTCTGAGCTTATAACCTCAATGAAGCGTGTTTTCATGAAAGTCCGTATAGCCACAGTTTCAGCGCTCAAACGCGCTTCCTTTCAGGTATGAAAGCATATTCACTCCAATTCAGGCATATAGTCACAATTCACTCAAGTTTGTTATTTTAGCACTGAGTAACAGACAGAATGAAAATTTTTGACATGCAGAACGAAAAAAAGAAAGTTTTTGAAAAAGTGCATATCTTCACTTCAGAAGCTCATATTCACTTTCAAATGGCCATGCAAGCACATTGGACCAAATGGTACCATATATGCATTGCACTGACATTTGAAGCTGTTTCTAGGCCAGACACACACACAGATTCACGTTCTGAGCTTAAAACCTCAAAGAAGCGTGATTTCATGAAAGTGCGTATAGCAACAGTTTCAGCGCTATAACAGGCTTCCTTACAGAGATAGAAGCATATTCACTCAAATTCAGTCATGTAGTCACAATTCACCAGTTTGTCGCTTTCTCATTGTGAGTAACACACAGAATGAACATTTTTGACATGCAGAACGAAAAAAAAGAAAGTTTTTGAAAAAGTGCATATCTTCACTTCAGAAGCTTATATTCACTTTCAAATGGCCATACAAGCACATTGGACCAAACGGAACCATATGTGCATTGCACTGTGATTTGAAGCTGTTTCCAGGCCAGAAACCACACACAGATTCAAGTTCTGAGCTGGAAACCTCAAAGAAGCGTGTTTTCATGAAAGTGCGTAGAGACAGTTTCAGCGCTCTAACGCGCTTCCATACAGGTATGAAAGCATATTCACTCCAATTCAGGCATATTGTCACAATTCGCTCAAGTTTGTTATTTTAGCACTGAGTAACAGACAGAATGAACATTTTTGACATGCAGAACGAAAAAAAGAAAGTTTTTGAAAAAGTGCATATCTTCACTTCAGAAGCTTATATTCACTTTCAAAGGGCCATACAAGCACATTGGACCAAATGGTACCATATTTTTGATTGCACTGTGATTTGAAACTGTTTCCAGGCCAGAAACACAAATAGATTTGCGTTCAGAGCTTAGAACCTCAAAGAATCGTATTCTCATGAAAGTGCGCATAGCCACAGTTTCAGTGCTCTAACAGGCTTCCTTAGAGATAGAAGCATATTCACTCCAATTCAGTCATATAATCACAATTCACGCAAGTTTGTCACTTTCCCACTGAGTAACACACAGAATGAACATTTTTTACAAGCAGAACTAAAAAAAAAAAAGTTTATGAAAAAGTGCATATCTTCACTTCAGAGGCTTATATTCACTTTCAAATGGCCTTACAAGCACATTGGACCAAACGGAACCAAATGTGCATTGCACTGTGATTTGAAGCTGTTTCCAGGCCAGAAACACACGTTCTGAGCTTATAACCTCAATTAAGCGTGTTTTCATGAAAGTGCGTATAGCCACAGTTTCAGCGCTCAAACGCGCTTCCTTACAGGTATGAAAGCATATTCACTCCAATTCAGGCATATTGTCAAAATTCACTCAAGTTTGTTCCTTTAGCCTGAGTCACAGACAGAATGAACCTTTTTGACATGCAGAACGAAAAAAAAGAAAGTTTTTGAAAAAGTGCATATCTTCACTTGAAGCTTAAATTCACTTTCAAATGGCCATACAAGCACATTGGACCAAACGGTACCATATATGCATTGCACTGTCATTTGAGGCTGTTTCTAGGCCAGAAAACACACACAAATTCACGTTCTGAGCTGGAAACCTCAAAGAAGCGTGTTTTCATGAAAGTGCGTAGAGACACATTGTCAGCGCTCTAACGCGCTTCCTTACAGGTATGAAAGCATATTCACTCCAATTCAGGCATATTGTCACAATTCACTCAAGTTTGTTATTTTAGCACTGAGTAACAGACAGAATGAACATTTTTGACATGCAGAACGAAAAAAAAGAAAGTTTTTGAAAAAGTGCATATCTTCACTTCAGAAGCTTATATTCACTTTCAAATGGTCATACATGCACATTGGACCAAATGGTACCATATATTCATTGCACTGTGAATTTAAGCTGTTTCCAGGCCAGAAACACATATAGATTTGCGTTTTGAGCTTAGAACCTCAAAGAATCGTATTCTCATGAAAGTGCGCTTAGCCACAGTTTCAGCGCTCTAACAGGCTTCCTCACAGAGATAGAAGCATATTCACTCCAATTCAGGCATATTGTCACAATTCACTCAAGTTTGTTATTTTAGCACTGAGTAACAGACAGAATGAACATTTTTTACAAGCAGAACTAAAAAAAAAAAGAAAGTTTATGAAAAAGTGCATATCTTCACTTGAAGCTTAAATTCACTTTCAAATGGCCATACAAGCACATTGGACCAAACAGTACCATATATGCATTGCACTGTCATTTGAGGCTGTTTCTAGGCCAGAAACACACACAGATTCACGTTCTGAGCTTAAAACCTCAAAGAAGCGTGTTTTCATGAAAGTGAAGATAGCCACAGTTTCAGCGCTCTAACAGGCTTCCTTACAGAGATAGAAGCATATTCACTCCAATTCAGTCATGTAGACACAATTAACCGAGGTTTGTCGCTTTCTCATTGTGAGTAACACACAGAATGAACATTTTTTGACATGCAGGACTAAAAAACAGAAAGTTTTTGAAAAAGTGCATATCTTCACTTCAGAATCTTATGTTCACTTTCAAATGGCGATACAAGCACATTGGACCAAACTGAACCATATATGCATTGCACTGTGATTTTAAGCTGTTTCCAGGCCAGAAACACACCCAGATTCACGTTCTGAGCTTATAACCTCAATGAAGCGTGTTTTCATGAAAGTCCGTATAGCCACAGTTTCAGCGCTCAAACACGCTTCATTACTGGTATGAAAGCATATTCACTCCAATTCAGGCATATTGTCACAATTCACTCAAGTTTGTTATTTTAGCACTGAGTAACAGACAGAATGAAAATTTTTGACATGCAGAACGAAAAAAAGGAAAGTTTTTGAAAAAGTGCATATTTTCACTTCAGAAGCTCAAATTCACTTTCAAATGGCCATGCAAGCACATTGGACCAAACGGTACCATATATGCATTGCACTGACATTTGAAGCTGTTTCTAGGCCAGACACACACACAGATTCACGTTCTGAGCTTAAAACCTCAAAGAAGCGTGATTTCATGAAAGTGCGTATAGCAACAGTTTCAGCGCTATAACAGGCTTCCTTACAGAGATAGAAGCATATTCACTCAAATTCAGTCATGTAGACACAATTCACCAGTTTGTCGCTTTCTCATTGTGAGTAACACACAGAATGAACATTTTTGACATGCAGAACGAAAAAAAAGAAAGTTTTTGAAAAAGTGCATATCTTCACTTCAGAAGCTTATATTCACTTTCAAATGGCCATACAAGCACATTGGACCAAACGGAACCATATGTGCATTGCACTGTGATTTGAAGCTGTTTCCAGGCAAGAAACCACACACAGATTCAAGTTCTGAGCTGGAAACCTCAAAGAAGCGTGTTTTCATGAAAGTGCGTAGAGACAGTTTCAGCGCTCTAATGCGCTTCCTTACAGGTATGAAAGCATATTCACTCCAATTCAGGCATATTGTCACAATTCACTCAAGTTTGTTATTTTAGCACTGAGTAACAGACAGAATGAACATTTTTGACATGCAGAACGAAAAAAAAAGAAAGTTTTTGAAAAAGTGCATATCTTCACTTCAGAAGCTTATATTCACTTTCAAAGGGCCATGCAAGCACATTGGACCTAATGGTACCATATATTGATTGCACTGTGATTTGAAACTGTTTCCAGGCCAAAAACACAAATAGATTTGCGTTCAGAGCTTAGAACCTCAAAGAATCGTATTCTCATGAAAGTGCGCATAGCCACAGTTTCAGTGCTCTAACAGGCTTCCTTAGAAATAGAAGCATATTCACTCCAATTCAGTCATATAATCACAATTCACGCAAGTTTGTCACTTTCCCACTGAGTTACACACAGAATGAACATTTTTTACAAGCTGAACTAAAAAAAAAAAGTTTATGAAAAAGTGCATATCTTCACTTCAGAAGCTTATATTCACTTTCAAATGGCCATACAAGCACATTGGACCAAACGGAACCATATGTGCATTGCACTGTGATTTGAAGCTGTTTCCAGGCCAGAAACCACACACAGATTCAAGTTCTGAGCTGGAAACCTCAAAGAAGCGTGTTTTCATGAAAGTGCGTAGAGACAGTTTCAGCGCTCTAACGCGCTTCCATACAGGTATGAAAGCATATTCACTCCAATTCAGGCATATTGTCACAATTCGCTCAAGTTTGTTATTTTAGCACTGAGTAACAGACAGAATGAACATTTTTGACATGCAGAACGAAAAAAAGAAAGTTTTTGAAAAAGTGCATATCTTCACTTCAGAAGCTTATATTCACTTTCAAAGGGCCATACAAGCACATTGGACCAAATGGTACCATATATTGATTGCACTGTGATTTGAAACTCTTTCCAGGCCAGAAACACAAATAGATTTGCGTTCAGAGCTTAGAACCTCAAAGAATCGTATTCTCATGAAAGTGCGCATAGCCACAGTTTCAGTGCTCTAACAGGCTTCCTTAGAGATAGAAGCATATTCACTCCAATTCAGTCATATAATCACAATTCACGCAAGTTTGTCACTTTCCCACTGAGTAACACACAGAATGAACATTTTTTACAAGCAGAACTAAAAAAAAAAAAGTTTATGAAAAAGTGCATATCTTCACTTCAGAGGCTTATATTCACTTTCAAATGGCCTTACAAGCACATTGGACCAAACGGAACCATATGTGCATTGCACTGTGATTTGAAGCTGTTTCCAGGCCAGAAACACACGTTCTGAGCTTATAACCTCAATTAAGCGTGTTTTCATGAAAGTGCGTATAGCCACAGTTTCAGCGCTCAAACGCGCTTCCTTACAGGTATGAAAGCATATTCACTCCAATTCAGGCATATTGTCAAAATTCACTCAAGTTTGTTCCTTTAGCACTGAGTCACAGACAGAATGAACCTTTTTGACATGCAGAACGAAAAAAAAGAAAGTTTTTGAAAAAGTGCATATCTTCACTTGAAGCTTAAATTCACTTTCAAATGGCCATACAAGCACATTGGACCAAACGGTACCATATATGCATTGCACTGTCATTTGAGGCTGTTTCTAGGCCAGAAAACACACACAAATTCACGTTCTGAGCTGGAACCCTCAAAGAAGCGTGTTTTCATGAAAGTGCGTAGAGACACAGTGTCAGCGCTCTAACGCGCTTCCTTACAGGTATGAAAGCATATTCACTCCAATTCAGGCATATTGTCACAATTCACTCAAGTTTGTTATTTTAGCACTGAGTAACAGACAGAATGAACATTTTTGACATGCAGAACGAAAAAAAAGAAAGTTTTTGAAAAAGTGCATATCTTCACGTCAGAAGCTTATATTCACTTTCAAATGGTCATACATGCACATTGGACCAAATGGTACCATATATTCATTGCACTGTGAATTTAAGCTGTTTCCAGGCCAGAAACACATATAGATTTGCGTTTTGAGCTTAGAACCTCAAAGAATCGTATTCTCATGAAAGTGCGCTTAGCCACAGTTTCAGCGCTCTAACAGGCTTCCTCACAGAGATAGAAGCATATTCACTCCAATTCAGGCATATTGTCACAATTCACTCAAGTTTGTTATTTTAGCACTGAGTAACAGACAGAATGAACATTTTTTACAAGCAGAACTAAAAAAAAAAGAAAGTTTATGAAAAAGTGCATATCTTCACTTGAAGCTTAAATTCACTTTCAAATGGCCATACAAGCACATTGGACCAAACAGTACCATATATGCATTGCACTGTCATTTGAGGCTGTTTCTAGGCCAGAAACACACACAGATTCACGTTCTGAGCTTAAAACCTCAAAGAAGCGTGTTTTCATGAAAGTGAAGATAGCCACAGTTTCAGCGCTCTAACAGGCTTCCTTACAGAGATAGAAGCATATTCACTCCAATTCAGTCATGTAGACACAATTAACCGAGGTTTGTCGCTTTCTCATTGTGAGTAACACACAGAATGAACATTTTTTGACATGCAGGACTAAAAAACAGAAAGTTTTTGAAAAAGTGCATATCTTCACTTCAGAATCTTATGTTCACTTTCAAATGGCGATACAAGCACATTGGACCAAACTGAACCATATATGCATTGCACTGTGATATTAAGCTGTTTCCAGGCCAGAAACACACCCAGATTCACGTTCTGAGCTTATAACCTCAATGAAGCGTGTTTTCATGAAAGTCCGTATAGCCACAGTTTCAGCGCTCAAACGCGCTTCATTACAGGTATGAAAGCATATTCACTCCAATTCAGGCATATTGTCACAATTCACTCAAGTTTGTTATTTTAGCACTGAGTAACAGACAGAATGAAAAATTTTGACATGCAGAACGAAAAAAAGGAAAGTTTTTGAAAAAGTGCATATCTTCACTTCAGAAGCTCATATTCACTTTCAAATGGCCATGCAAGCACATTGGACCAAACGGTACCATATATGCATTGCACTGACATTTGAAGCTGTTTCTAGGCCAGACACACACACAGATTCACGTTCTGAGCTTAAAACCTCAAAGAAGCGTGATTTCATGAAAGTGCGTATAGCAACAGTTTCAGCGCTATAACAGGCTTCCTTACAGAGATAGAAGCATATTCACTCAAATTCAGTCATGTAGACACAATTCACCAGTTTGTCGCTTTCTCATTGTGAGTAACACACAGAATGAACATTTTTGACATGCAGAACGAAAAAAAAGAAAGTTTTTGAAAAAGTGCATATCTTCACTTCAGAAGCTTATATTCACTTTCAAATGGACAAGCACATTGGACCAAACGGAACCATATGTGCATTGCACTGTGATTTGAAGCTGTTTCCAGGCCAGAAACCACACACAGATTCAAGTTCTGAGCTGGAAACCTCAAAGAAGCGTGTTTTCATGAAAGTGCGTAGAGACAGTTTCAGCGCTCTAACGCGCTTCCTTACAGGTATGAAAGCATATTCACTCCAATTCAGGCATATTGTCACAATTCACTCAAGTTTGTTATTTTAGCACTGAGTAACACACAGAATGAACATTTTTGACATGCAGAACGAAAAAAAAGAAAGTTTATGAAAAAGTGCATATCTTCACTTCAGAAGCTTATATTCACTTTCAAAGGGCCATGCAAGCACATTGGACCTAATGGTACCATATATTGATTGCACTGTGATTTGAAACTGTTTCCAGGCCAAAAACACAAATAGATTTGCGTTCAGAGCTTAGAACCTCAAAGAATCGTATTCTCATGAAAGTGCGCATAGCAACAGTTTCAGTGCTCTAACAGGCTTCCTTAGAGATAGAAGCATATTGACTCCAATTCAGTCATATAATCACAATTCACGCAAGTTTGTCACTTTCCCACTGAGTAACACACAGAATGAACATTTTTTACAAGCTGAACTAAAAAAAAAAAGTTTATGAAAAAGTGCATATCTTCACTTCAGAGGCTTATATTCACTTTCAAATGGCCTTACAAGCACATTGGACCAAATGGAACCATATGTGCATTGCACTGTGATTTGAAGCTGTTTCCAGGCCAGAAACACACGTTCTGAGCTTATAACCTCAATTAAGCGTGTTTTCATGAAAGTGCGTATAGCCACAGTTTCAGCGCTCAAACGCGCTTCCTTACAGGTATGAAAGCATATTCACTCCAATTCAGGCATATTGTCACAATTCACTCAAGTTTGTTCCTTGAGCACTGAGTAACAGACAGAAAGAACATTTTTGACATGCAGAACGAAAAAAAAGAAAGTTTATGAAAAAGTGCATATCTTCACTTCAGAAGCTTAAATTCACTTTCAAATGGCCATACAAGCACATTGGACCAAACGGTACCATATATGCATTGCACTGTCATTTGAGGCTGTTTTAGGCCAGAAAACACACACAAATTCACGTTCTGAGCTGGAAACCTCAAAGAAGCGTGTTTTCATGAAAGTGCGTAGAGACACAGTTTCAGCGCTCTAACGCGCTTCCTTACAGGTATGAAAGCATATTCACTCCAATTCAGGCATATTGTCACAATTCACTCAAGTTTGTTATTTTAGCACTGAGTAACAGACAGAATGAACATTTTTGACATGCAGAACGAAAAAAAGGAAAGTTTTTGAAAAAGTGCATATCTTCACTTCAGAAGCTTATATTCACTTTCAAATGGTCATACAAGCACATTGGACCAAATGGTACCATATATTCATTGCACTGTGATTTGAAGCTGTTTCCAGGCCAGAAACACATATAGATTTGCGTTTTGAGCTTAGAACCTCAAAGAATCGTATTCTCATGAAAGTGCGCTTAGCCACAGTTTCAGCGCTCTAACAGGCTTCCTCACAGAGATAGAAGCATATTCACTCCAATTCAGTCATTTAATCACAATTCACGCAAGTTTGTTACTTTCCCACTGAGTAACTCACAGAATGAACATTTTTTACAAGCAGAACTAAAAAAAAAAAGTTTATGAAAAAGTGCATATCTTCACTTCAGAAGCTCACATTCACTTCCAAATGGCCAAACAATCACATTGGACCAAATGGTACCATATATTGATTGCACTGTGATTTGAAACTGTTTCCAGTGCAGAAACACACACAGATTCACGTTCTGAGCTTATAACCTCAATTAAGCGTGTTTTCATGAAAGTGCGTATAGCCACAGTTTCAGCGCTCAAACGCGCTTCCTTACAGGTATGAAAGCATATTCACTCCAATTCAGGCATATTGTCACAATTCACTCAAGTTTGTTCCTTGAGCACTGAGTAACAGACAGAATGAACCTTTTTGACATGCAGAACTAAAAAAGAAAGTTTATGAAAAAGTGCATATCTTCACTTCAGAAGATCACATTCACTTCCAAATGGCCAAACAATCACATTGCACCAAACGGTACCATATATGCATTGCCCTGCCATTTGAAGCTGTTTCCAGGCCAGGACTCACACACAGATTCACGTTCTGAGTTTAAAACCTCAAAGAAGCGTGTTTTCATGAAAGTGAAGATAGCCACAGTTTCAGCGCTCTAACAGGCTTCCTGACAGAGATAGAAGCATATTCACTCCAATTCAGTTATGTAGACACAATTAACCGAGGTTTGTCGCTTTCTCATTGTGAGTAACACACAGAATGAACATTTTTTGACATGCAGGACTAAAAAACAGAAAGTTTTTGAAAAAGTGCATATCTTCACTTCAGAATCTTATGTTCACTTTCAAATGGCGATACAAGCACATTGGACCAAACTGAACCATATATGCATTGCACTGTGATTTTAAGCTGTTTCCAGGCCAGAAACACACCCAGATTCGCGTTCTGAGCTTATAACCTCAATGAAGCGTGTTTTCATGAAAGTCCGTATAGCCACAGTTTCAGCGCTCAAACGCGCTTCCTTTCAGGTATGAAAGCATATTCACTCCAATTCAGGCATATAGTCACAATTCACTCAAGTTTGTTATTTTAGCACTGAGTAACAGACAGAATGAAAATTTTTGACATGCAGAACGAAAAAAAGAAAGTTTTTGAAAAAGTGCATATCTTCACTTCAGAAGCTCATATTCACTTTCAAATGGCCATGCAAGCACATTGGACCAAATGGTACCATATATGCATTGCACTGACATTTGAAGCTGTTTCTAGGCCAGACACACACACAGATTCACGTTCTGAGCTTAAAACCTCAAAGAAGCGTGATTTCATGAAAGTGCGTATAGCAACAGTTTCAGCGCTATAACAGGCTTCCTTACAGAGATAGAAGCATATTCACTCAAATTCAGTCATGTAGTCACAATTCACCAGTTTGTCGCTTTCTCATTGTGAGTAACACACAGAATGAACATTTTTGACATGCAGAACGAAAAAAAAGAAAGTTTTTGAAAAAGTGCATATCTTCACTTCAGAAGCTTATATTCACTTTCAAATGGCCATACAAGCACATTGGACCAAACGGAACCATATGTGCATTGCACTGTGATTTGAAGCTGTTTCCAGGCCAGAAACCACACACAGATTCAAGTTCTGAGCTGGAAACCTCAAAGAAGCGTGTTTTCATGAAAGTGCGTAGAGACAGTTTCAGCGCTCTAACGCGCTTCCATACAGGTATGAAAGCATATTCACTCCAATTCAGGCATATTGTCACAATTCGCTCAAGTTTGTTATTTTAGCACTGAGTAACAGACAGAATGAACATTTTTGACATGCAGAACGAAAAAAAGAAAGTTTTTGAAAAAGTGCATATCTTCACTTCAGAAGCTTATATTCACTTTCAAAGGGCCATACAAGCACATTGGACCAAATGGTACCATATTTTTGATTGCACTGTGATTTGAAACTCTTTCCAGGCCAGAAACACAAATAGATTTGCGTTCAGAGCTTAGAACCTCAAAGAATCGTATTCTCATGAAAGTGCGCATAGCCACAGTTTCAGTGCTCTAACAGGCTTCCTTAGAGATAGAAGCATATTCACTCCAATTCAGTCATATAATCACAATTCACGCAAGTTTGTCACTTTCCCACTGAGTAACACACAGAATGAACATTTTTTACAAGCAGAACTAAAAAAAAAAAAGTTTATGAAAAAGTGCATATCTTCACTTCAGAGGCTTATATTCACTTTCAAATGGCCTTACAAGCACATTGGACCAAACGGAACCAAATGTGCATTGCACTGTGATTTGAAGCTGTTTCCAGGCCAGAAACACACGTTCTGAGCTTATAACCTCAATTAAGCGTGTTTTCATGAAAGTGCGTATAGCCACAGTTTCAGCGCTCAAACGCGCTTCCTTACAGGTATGAAAGCATATTCACTCCAATTCAGGCATATTGTCAAAATTCACTCAAGTTTGTTCCTTTAGCCTGAGTCACAGACAGAATGAACCTTTTTGACATGCAGAACGAAAAAAAAGAAAGTTTTTGAAAAAGTGCATATCTTCACTTGAAGCTTAAATTCACTTTCAAATGGCCATACAAGCACATTGGACCAAACGGTACCATATATGCATTGCACTGTCATTTGAGGCTGTTTCTAGGCCAGAAAACACACACAAATTCACGTTCTGAGCTGGAAACCTCAAAGAAGCGTGTTTTCATGAAAGTGCGTAGAGACACATTGTCAGCGCTCTAACGCGCTTCCTTACAGGTATGAAAGCATATTCACTCCAATTCAGGCATATTGTCACAATTCACTCAAGTTTGTTAATTTTAGCACTGAGTAACAGACAGAATGAACATTTTTGACATGCAGAACGAAAAAAAAGAAAGTTTTTGAAAAAGTGCATATCTTCACTTCAGAAGCTTATATTCACTTTCAAATGGTCATACATGCACATTGGACCAAATGGTACCATATATTCATTGCACTGTGAATTTAAGCTGTTTCCAGGCCAGAAACACATATAGATTTGCGTTTTGAGCTTAGAACCTCAAAGAATCGTATTCTCATGAAAGTGCGCTTAGCCACAGTTTCAGCGCTCTAACAGGCTTCCTCACAGAGATAGAAGCATATTCACTCCAATTCAGGCATATTGTCACAATTCACTCAAGTTTGTTATTTTAGCACTGAGTAACAGACAGAATGAACATTTTTTACAAGCAGAACTAAAAAAAAAAAGAAAGTTTATGAAAAAGTGCATATCTTCACTTGAAGCTTAAATTCACTTTCAAATGGCCATACAAGCACATTGGACCAAACAGTACCATATATGCATTGCACTGTCATTTGAGGCTGTTTCTAGGCCAGAAACACACACAGATTCACGTTCTGAGCTTAAAACCTCAAAGAAGCGTGTTTTCATGAAAGTGAAGATAGCCACAGTTTCAGCGCTCTAACAGGCTTCCTTACAGAGATAGAAGCATATTCACTCCAATTCAGTCATGTAGACACAATTAACCGAGGTTTGTCGCTTTCTCATTGTGAGTAACACACAGAATGAACATTTTTTGACATGCAGGACTAAAAAACAGAAAGTTTTTGAAAAAGTGCATATCTTCACTTCAGAATCTTATGTTCACTTTCAAATGGCGATACAAGCACATTGGACCAAACTGAACCATATATGCATTGCACTGTGATTTTAAGCTGTTTCCAGGCCAGAAACACACCCAGATTCGCGTTCTGAGCTTATAACCTCAATGAAGCGTGTTTTCATGAAAGTCCGTATAGCCACAGTTTCAGCGCTCAAACGCGCTTCCTTACAGGTATGAAAGCATATTCACTCCAATTCAGGCATATAGTCACAATTCACTCAAGTTTGTTATTTTAGCACTGAGTAACAGACAGAATGAAAATTTTTGACATGCAGAACGAAAAAAAGGAAAGTTTTTGAAAAAGTGCATATCTTCACTTCAGAAGCTCATATTCACTTTCAAATGGCCATGCAAGCACATTGGACCAAATGGTACCATATATGCATTGCACTGACATTTGAAGCTGTTTCTAGGCCAGACACACACACAGATTCACGTTCTGAGCTTAAAACCTCAAAGAAGCGTGATTTCATGAAAGTGCGTATAGCAACAGTTTCAGCGCTATAACAGGCTTCCTTACAGAGATAGAAGCATATTCACTCAAATTCAGTCATGTAGTCACAATTCACCAGTTTGTCGCTTTCTCATTGTGAGTAACACACAGAATGAACATTTTTGACATGCAGAACGAAAAAAAAGAAAGTTTTTGAAAAAGTGCATATCTTCACTTCAGAAGCTTATATTCACTTTCAAATGGCCATACAAGCACATTGGACCAAACGGAACCATATGTGCATTGCACTGTGATTTGAAGCTGTTTCCAGGCCAGAAACCACACACAGATTCAAGTTCTGAGCTGGAAACCTCAAAGAAGCGTGTTTTCATGAAAGTGCGTAGAGACAGTTTCAGCGCTCTAACGCGCTTCCATACAGGTATGAAAGCATATTCACTCCAATTCAGGCATATTGTCACAATTCGCTCAAGTTTGTTATTTTAGCACTGAGTAACAGACAGAATGAACATTTTTGACATGCAGAACGAAAAAAAGAAAGTTTTTGAAAAAGTGCATATCTTCACTTCAGAAGCTTATATTCACTTTCAAAGGGCCATACAAGCACATTGGACCAAATGGTACCATATATTGATTGCACTGTGATTTGAAACTCTTTCCAGGCCAGAAACACAAATAGATTTGCGTTCAGAGCTTAGAACCTCAAAGAATCGTATTCTCATGAAAGTGCGCATAGCCACAGTTTCAGTGCTCTAACAGGCTTCCTTAGAGATAGAAGCATATTCACTCCAATTCAGTCATATAATCACAATTCACGCAAGTTTGTCACTTTCCCACTGAGTAACACACAGAATGAACATTTTTTACAAGCAGAACTAAAAAAAAAAAAGTTTATGAAAAAGTGCATATCTTCACTTCAGAGGCTTATATTCACTTTCAAATGGCCTTACAAGCACATTGGACCAAACGGAACCATATGTGCATTGCACTGTGATTTGAAGCTGTTTCCAGGCCAGAAACACACGTTCTGAGCTTATAACCTCAATTAAGCGTGTTTTCATGAAAGTGCGTATAGCCACAGTTTCAGCGCTCAAACGCGCTTCCTTACAGGTATGAAAGCATATTCACTCCAATTCAGGCATATTGTCAAAATTCACTCAAGTTTGTTCCTTTAGCACTGAGTCACAGACAGAATGAACCTTTTTGACATGCAGAACGAAAAAAAAGAAAGTTTTTGAAAAAGTGCATATCTTCACTTGAAGCTTAAATTCACTTTCAAATGGCCATACAAGCACATTGGACCAAACGGTACCATATATGCATTGCACTGTCATTTGAGGCTGTTTCTAGGCCAGAAAACACACACAAATTCACGTTCTGAGCTGGAACCCTCAAAGAAGCGTGTTTTCATGAAAGTGCGTAGAGACACAGTGTCAGCGCTCTAACGCGCTTCCTTACAGGTATGAAAGCATATTCACTCCAATTCAGGCATATTGTCACAATTCACTCAAGTTTGTTATTTTAGCACTGAGTAACAGACAGAATGAACATTTTTGACATGCAGAACGAAAAAAAAGAAAGTTTTTGAAAAAGTGCATATCTTCACTTCAGAAGCTTATATTCACTTTCAAATGGTCATACATGCACATTGGACCAAATGGTACCATATATTCATTGCACTGTGAATTTAAGCTGTTTCCAGGCCAGAAACACATATAGATTTGCGTTTTGAGCTTAGAACCTCAAAGAATCGTATTCTCATGAAAGTGCGCTTAGCCACAGTTTCAGCGCTCTAACAGGCTTCCTCACAGAGATAGAAGCATATTCACTCCAATTCAGGCATATTGTCACAATTCACTCAAGTTTGTTATTTTAGCACTGAGTAACAGACAGAATGAACATTTTTTACAAGCAGAACTAAAAAAAAAAGAAAGTTTATGAAAAAGTGCATATCTTCACTTGAAGCTTAAATTCACTTTCAAATGGCCATACAAGCACATTGGACCAAACAGTACCATATATGCATTGCACTGTCATTTGAGGCTGTTTCTAGGCCAGAAACACACACAGATTCACGTTCTGAGCTTAAAACCTCAAAGAAGCGTGTTTTCATGAAAGTGAAGATAGCCACAGTTTCAGCGCTCTAACAGGCTTCCTTACAGAGATAGAAGCATATTCACTCCAATTCAGTCATGTAGACACAATTAACCGAGGTTTGTCGCTTTCTCATTGTGAGTAACACACAGAATGAACATTTTTTGACATGCAGGACTAAAAAACAGAAAGTTTTTGAAAAAGTGCATATCTTCACTTCAGAATCTTATGTTCACTTTCAAATGGCGATACAAGCACATTGGACCAAACTGAACCATATATGCATTGCACTGTGATATTAAGCTGTTTCCAGGCCAGAAACACACCCAGATTCACGTTCTGAGCTTATAACCTCAATGAAGCGTGTTTTCATGAAAGTCCGTATAGCCACAGTTTCAGCGCTCAAACGCGCTTCATTACAGGTATGAAAGCATATTCACTCCAATTCAGGCATATTGTCACAATTCACTCAAGTTTGTTATTTTAGCACTGAGTAACAGACAGAATGAAAATTTTTGACATGCAGAACGAAAAAAAGGAAAGTTTTTGAAAAAGTGCATATCTTCACTTCAGAAGCTCATATTCACTTTCAAATGGCCATGCAAGCACATTGGACCAAACGGTACCATATATGCATTGCACTGACATTTGAAGCTGTTTCTAGGCCAGACACACACACAGATTCACGTTCTGAGCTTAAAACCTCAAAGAAGCGTGATTTCATGAAAGTGCGTATAGCAACAGTTTCAGCGCTATAACAGGCTTCCTTACAGAGATAGAAGCATATTCACTCAAATTCAGTCATGTAGACACAATTCACCAGTTTGTCGCTTTCTCATTGTGAGTAACACACAGAATGAACATTTTTGACATGCAGAACGAAAAAAAAGAAAGTTTTTGAAAAAGTGCATATCTTCACTTCAGAAGCTTATATTCACTTTCAAATGGACAAGCACATTGGACCAAACGGAACCATATGTGCATTGCACTGTGATTTGAAGCTGTTTCCAGGTCAGAAACCACACACAGATTCAAGTTCTGAGCTGGAAACCTCAAAGAAGCGTGTTTTCATGAAAGTGCGTAGAGACAGTTTCAGCGCTCTGACGCGCTTCCTTACAGGTATGAAAGCATATTCACTCCAATTCAGGCATATTGTCACAATTCACTCAAGTTTGTTATTTTAGCACTGAGTAACACACAGAATGAACATTTTTGACATGCAGAACGAAAAAAAAGAAAGTTTATGAAAAAGTGCATATCTTCACTTCAGAAGCTTATATTCACTTTCAAAGGGCCATGCAAGCACATTGGACCTAATGGTACCATATATTGATTGCACTGTGATTTGAAACTGTTTCCAGGCCAAAAACACAAATAGATTTGCGTTCAGAGCTTAGAACCTCAAAGAATCGTATTCTCATGAAAGTGCGCATAGCCACAGTTTCAGTGCTCTAACAGGCTTCCTTAGAGATAGAAGCATATTGACTCCAATTCAGTCATATAATCACAATTCACGCCAGTTTGTCACTTTCCCACTGAGTAACACACAGAATGAACATTTTTTACAAGCTGAACTAAAAAAAAAAAGTTTATGAAAAAGTGCATATCTTCACTTCAGAGGCTTATATTCACTTTCAAATGGCCTTACAAGCACATTGGACCAAATGGAACCATATGTGCATTGCACTGTGATTTGAAGCTGTTTCCAGGCCAGAAACACACGTTCTGAGCTTATAACCTCAATTAAGCGTGTTTTCATGAAAGTGCGTATAGCCACAGTTTCAGCGCTCAAACGCGCTTCCTTACAGGTATGAAAGCATATTCACTCCAATTCAGGCATATTGTCACAATTCACTCAAGTTTGTTCCTTGAGCACTGAGTAACAGACAGAAAGAACATTTTTGACATGCAGAACGAAAAAAAAGAAAGTTTATGAAAAAGTGCATATCTTCACTTCAGAAGCTTAAATTCACTTTCAAATGGCCATACAAGCACATTGGACCAAACGGTACCATATATGCATTGCACTGTCATTTGAGGCTGTTTTAGGCCAGAAAACACACACAAATTCACGTTCTGAGCTGGAAACCTCAAAGAAGCGTGTTTTCATGAAAGTGCGTAGAGACACAGTTTCAGCGCTCTAACGCGCTTCCTTACAGGTATGAAAGCATATTCACTCCAATTCAGGCATATTGTCACAATTCACTCAAGTTTGTTATTTTAGCACTGAGTAACAGACAGAATGAACATTTTTGACATGCAGAACGAAAAAAAGGAAAGTTTTTGAAAAAGTGCATATCTTCACTTCAGAAGCTTATATTCACTTTCAAATGGTCATACAAGCACATTGGACCAAATGGTACCATATATTCATTGCACTGTGATTTGAAGCTGTTTCCAGGCCAGAAACACATATAGATTTGCGTTTTGAGCTTAGAACCTCAAAGAATCGTATTCTCATGAAAGTGCGCTTAGCCACAGTTTCAGCGCTCTAACAGGCTTCCTCACAGAGATAGAAGCATATTCACTCCAATTCAGTCATTTAATCACAATTCACGCAAGTTTGTTACTTTCCCACTGAGTAACTCACAGAATGAACATTTTTTACAAGCAGAACTAAAAAAAAAAAGATTATGAAAAAGTGCATATCTTCACTTCAGAAGCTCACATTCACTTCCAAATGGCCAAACAATCACATTGGACCAAATGGTACCATATATTGATTGCACTGTGATTTGAAACTGTTTCCAGTGCAGAAACACACACAGATTCACGTTCTGAGCTTATAACCTCAATTAAGCGTGTTTTCATGAAAGTGCGTATAGCCACAGTTTCAGCGCTCAAACGCGCTTCCTTACAGGTATGAAAGCATATTCACTCCAATTCAGGCATATTGTCACAATTCACTCAAGTTTGTTCCTTGAGCACTGAGTAACAGACAGAATGAACCTTTTTGACATGCAGAACTAAAAAAGAAAGTTTATGAAAAAGTGCATATCTTCACTTCAGAAGATCACATTCACTTCCAAATGGCCAAACAATCACATTGCACCAAACGGTACCATATATGCATTGCCCTGCCATTTGAAGCTGTTTCCAGGCCAGGACTCACACACAGATTCACGTTCTGAGTTTAAAACCTCAAAGAAGCGTGTTTTCATGAAAGTGAAGATAGCCACAGTTTCAGCGCTCTAACAGGCTTCCTGACAGAGATAGAAGCATATTCACTCCAATTCAGTTATGTAGACACAATTAACCGAGGTTTGTCGCTTTCTCATTGTGAGTAACACACAGAATGAACATTTTTTGACATGCAGGACTAAAAAACAGAAAGTTTTTGAAAAAGTGCATATCTTCACTTCAGAATCTTATGTTCACTTTCAAATGGCGATACAAGCACATTGGACCAAACTGAACCATATATGCATTGCACTGTGATTTTAAGCTGTTTCCAGGCCAGAAACACACCCAGATTCGCGTTCTGAGCTTATAACCTCAATGAAGCGTGTTTTCATGAAAGTCCGTATAGCCACAGTTTCAGCGCTCAAACGCGCTTCCTTACAGGTATGAAAGCATATTCACTCCAATTCAGGCATATAGTCACAATTCACTCAAGTTTGTTATTTTAGCACTGAGTAACAGACAGAATGAAAATTTTTGACATGCAGAACGAAAAAAAGGAAAGTTTTTGAAAAAGTGCATATCTTCACTTCAGAAGCTCATATTCACTTTCAAATGGCCATGCAAGCACATTGGACCAAATGGTACCATATATGCATTGCACTGACATTTGAAGCTGTTTCTAGGCCAGACACACACACAGATTCACGTTCTGAGCTTAAAACCTCAAAGAAGCGTGATTTCATGAAAGTGCGTATAGCAACAGTTTCAGCGCTATAACAGGCTTCCTTACAGAGATAGAAGCATATTCACTCAAATTCAGTCATGTAGTCACAATTCACCAGTTTGTCGCTTTCTCATTGTGAGTAACACACAGAATGAACATTTTTGACATGCAGAACGAAAAAAAAGAAAGTTTTTGAAAAAGTGCATATCTTCACTTCAGAAGCTTATATTCACTTTCAAATGGCCATACAAGCACATTGGACCAAACGGAACCATATGTGCATTGCACTGTGATTTGAAGCTGTTTCCAGGCCAGAAACCACACACAGATTCAAGTTCTGAGCTGGAAACCTCAAAGAAGCGTGTTTTCATGAAAGTGCGTAGAGACAGTTTCAGCGCTCTAACGCGCTTCCATACAGGTATGAAAGCATATTCACTCCAATTCAGGCATATTGTCACAATTCGCTCAAGTTTGTTATTTTAGCACTGAGTAACAGACAGAATGAACATTTTTGACATGCAGAACGAAAAAAAGAAAGTTTTTGAAAAAGTGCATATCTTCACTTCAGAAGCTTATATTCACTTTCAAAGGGCCATGCAAGCACATTGGCCCAAATGGTACCATATTTTTGATTGCACTGTGATTTGAAACTGTTTCCAGGCCAGAAACACAAATAGATTTGCGTTCAGAGCTTAGAACCTCAAAGAATCGTATTCTCATGAAAGTGCGCATAGCCACAGTTTCAGTGCTCTAACAGGCTTCCTTAGAGATAGAAGCATATTCACTCCAATTCAGTCATATAATCACAATTCACGCAAGTTTGTCACTTTCCCACTGAGTAACACACAGAATGAACATTTTTTACAAGCAGAACTAAAAAAAAAAAAGTTTATGAAAAAGTGCATATCTTCACTTCAGAGGCTTATATTCACTTTCAAATGGCCTTACAAGCACATTGGACCAAACGGAACCATATGTGCATTGCACTGTGATTTGAAGCTGTTTCCAGGCCAGAAACACACGTTCTGAGCTTATAACCTCAATTAAGCGTGTTTTCATGAAAGTGCGTATAGCCACAGTTTCAGCGCTCAAACGCGCTTCCTTACAGGTATGAAAGCATATTCACTCCAATTCAGGCATATTGTCAAAATTCACTCAAGTTTGTTCCTTTAGCCTGAGTCACAGACAGAATGAACCTTTTTGACATGCAGAACGAAAAAAAAGAAAGTTTTTGAAAAAGTGCATATCTTCACTTGAAGCTTAAATTCACTTTCAAATGGCCATACAAGCACATTGGACCAAACGGTACCATATATGCATTGCACTGTCATTTGAGGCTGTTTCTAGGCCAGAAAACACACACAAATTCACGTTCTGAGCTGGAAACCTCAAAGAAGCGTGTTTTCATGAAAGTGCGTAGAGACACAGTGTCAGCGCTCTAACGCGCTTCCTTACAGGTATGAAAGCATATTCACTCCAATTCAGGCATATTGTCACAATTCACTCAAGTTTGTTATTTTAGCACTGAGTAACAGACAGAATGAACATTTTTGACATGCAGAACGAAAAAAAAGAAAGTTTTTGAAAAAGTGCATATCTTCACTTCAGAAGCTTATATTCACTTTCAAATGGTCATACATGCACATTGGACCAAATGGTACCATATATTCATTGCACTGTGAATTTAAGCTGTTTCCAGGCCAGAAACACATATAGATTTGCGTTTTGAGCTTAGAACCTCAAAGAATCGTATTCTCATGAAAGTGCGCTTAGCCACAGTTTCAGCGCTCTAACAGGCTTCCTCACAGAGATAGAAGCATATTCACTCCAATTCAGGCATATTGTCACAATTCACTCAAGTTTGTTATTTTAGCACTGAGTAACAGACAGAATGAACATTTTTTACAAGCAGAACTAAAAAAAAAAAGAAAGTTTATGAAAAAGTGCATATCTTCACTTGAAGCTTAAATTCACTTTCAAATGGCCATACAAGCACATTGGACCAAACAGTACCATATATGCATTGCACTGTCATTTGAGGCTGTTTCTAGGCCAGAAACACACACAGATTCACGTTCTGAGCTTAAAACCTCAAAGAAGCGTGTTTTCATGAAAGTGAAGATAGCCACAGTTTCAGCGCTCTAACAGGCTTCCTTACAGAGATAGAAGCATATTCATTCCAATTCAGTCATGTAGACACAATTAACCGAGGTTTGTCGCTTTCTCATTGTGAGTAACACACAGAATGAACATTTTTTGACATGCAGGACTAAAAAACAGAAAGTTTTTGAAAAAGTGCATATCTTCACTTCAGAATCTTATGTTCACTTTCAAATGGCGATACAAGCACATTGGACCAAACTGAACCATATATGCATTGCACTGTGATTTTAAGCTGTTTCCAGGCCAGAAACACACCCAGATTCACGTTCTGAGCTTATAACCTCAATGAAGCGTGTTTTCATGAAAGTCCGTATAGCCACAGTTTCAGCGCTCAAACGCGCTTCATTACAGGTATGAAAGCATATTCACTCCAATTCAGGCATATTGTCACAATTCACTCAAGTTTGTTATTTTAGCACTGAGTAACAGACAGAATGAAAATTTTTGACATGCAGAACGAAAAAAAGGAAAGTTTTTGAAAAAGTGCATATCTTCACTTCAGAAGCTCATATTCACTTTCAAATGGCCATGCAAGCACATTGGACCAAACGGTACCATATATGCATTGCACTGACATTTGAAGCTGTTTCTAGGCCAGACACACACACAGATTCACGTTCTGAGCTTAAAACCTCAAAGAAGCGTGATTTCATGAAAGTGCGTATAGCAACAGTTTCAGCGCTATAACAGGCTTCCTTACAGAGATAGAAGCATATTCACTCAAATTCAGTCATGTAGACACAATTCACCAGTTTGTCGCTTTCTCATTGTGAGTAACACACAGAATGAACATTTTTGACATGCAGAACGAAAAAAAAGAAAGTTTTTGAAAAAGTGCATATCTTCACTTCAGAAGCTTATATTCACTTTCAAATGGCCATACAAGCACATTGGACCAAACGGAACCATATGTGCATTGCACTGTGATTTGAAGCTGTTTCCAGGCCAGAAACCACACACAGATTCAAGTTCTGAGCTGGAAACCTCAAAGAAGCGTGTTTTCATGAAAGTGCGTAGAGACAGTTTCAGCGCTCTAATGCGCTTCCTTACAGGTATGAAAGCATATTCACTCCAATTCAGGCATATTGTCACAATTCACTCAAGTTTGTTATTTTAGCACTGAGTAACAGACAGAATGAACATTTTTGACATGCAGAACGAAAAAAAAAGAAAGTTTTTGAAAAAGTGCATATCTTCACTTCAGAAGCTTATATTCACTTTCAAAGGGCCATGCAAGCACATTGGACCTAATGGTACCATATATTGATTGCACTGTGATTTGAAACTGTTTCCAGGCCAAAAACACAAATAGATTTGCGTTCAGAGCTTAGAACCTCAAAGAATCGTATTCTCATGAAAGTGCGCATAGCCACAGTTTCAGTGCTCTAACAGGCTTCCTTAGAAATAGAAGCATATTCACTCCAATTCAGTCATATAATCACAATTCACGCAAGTTTGTCACTTTCCCACTGAGTAACACACAGAATGAACATTTTTTACAAGCTGAACTAAAAAAAAAAAGTTTATGAAAAAGTGCATATCTTCACTTCAGAGGCTTATATTCACTTTCAAATGGCCTTACAAGCACATTGGACCAAATGGAACCATATGTGCATTGCACTGTGATTTGAAGCTGTTTCCAGGCCAGAAACACACGTTCTGAGCTTATAACCTCAATTAAGCGTGTTTTCATGAAAGTGCGCTTAGCCACAGTTTCAGCGTTCTAACAGGCTTCCTCACAGAGATAGAAGCATATTCACTCCAATTCAGTCATATAATCACAATTCACGCAAGTTTGTTACTTTCCCACTGAGTAACACACAGAATGAACATTTTTTACAGGCAGAACTAAAAAAAAAAGAAAGTTTATGAAAAAGTGCATATCTTCACTTGAAGCTTAAATTCACTTTCAAATGGCCATACAAGCACATTGGACCAAACAGTACCATATATGCATTGCACTGTCATTTGAGGCTGTTTCTAGGCCAGAAACACACACAGATTCACGTTCTGAGCTTAAAACCTCAAAGAAGCGTGTTTTCATGAAAGTGAAGATAGCCACAGTTTCAGCGCTCTAACAGGCTTCCTTACAGAGATAGAAGCATATTCACTCCAATTCAGTCATGTAGACACAATTAACCGAGGTTTGTCGCTTTCTCATTGTGAGTAACACACAGAATGAACATTTTTTGACATGCAGGACTAAAAAACAGAAAGTTTTTGAAAAAGTGCATATCTTCACTTCAGAATCTTATGTTCACTTTCAAATGGCGATACAAGCACATTGGACCAAACTGAACCATATATGCATTGCACTGTGATATTAAGCTGTTTCCAGGCCAGAAACACACCCAGATTCACGTTCTGAGCTTATAACCTCAATGAAGCGTGTTTTCATGAAAGTCCGTATAGCCACAGTTTCAGCGCTCAAACGCGCTTCATTACAGGTATGAAAGCATATTCACTCCAATTCAGGCATATTGTCACAATTCACTCAAGTTTGTTATTTTAGCACTGAGTAACAGACAGAATGAAAATTTTTGACATGCAGAACGAAAAAAAGGAAAGTTTTTGAAAAAGTGCATATCTTCACTTCAGAAGCTCATATTCACTTTCAAATGGCCATGCAAGCACATTGGACCAAACGGTACCATATATGCATTGCACTGACATTTGAAGCTGTTTCTAGGCCAGACACACACACAGATTCACGTTCTGAGCTTAAAACCTCAAAGAAGCGTGATTTCATGAAAGTGCGTATAGCAACAGTTTCAGCGCTATAACAGGCTTCCTTACAGAGATAGAAGCATATTCACTCAAATTCAGTCATGTAGACACAATTCACCAGTTTGTCGCTTTCTCATTGTGAGTAACACACAGAATGAACATTTTTGACATGCAGAACGAAAAAAAAGAAAGTTTTTGAAAAAGTGCATATCTTCACTTCAGAAGCTTATATTCACTTTCAAATGGACAAGCACATTGGACCAAACGGAACCATATGTGCATTGCACTGTGATTTGAAGCTGTTTCCAGGCCAGAAACCACACACAGATTCAAGTTCTGAGCTGGAAACCTCAAAGAAGCGTGTTTTCATGAAAGTGCGTAGAGACAGTTTCAGCGCTCTAACGCGCTTCCTTACAGGTATGAAAGCATATTCACTCCAATTCAGGCATATTGTCACAATTCACTCAAGTTTGTTATTTTAGCACTGAGTAACACACAGAATGAACATTTTTGACATGCAGAACGAAAAAAAAGAAAGTTTATGAAAAAGTGCATATCTTCACTTCAGAAGCTTATATTCACTTTCAAAGGGCCATGCAAGCACATTGGACCTAATGGTACCATATATTGATTGCACTGTGATTTGAAACTGTTTCCAGGCCAAAAACACAAATAGATTTGCGTTCAGAGCTTAGAACCTCAAAGAATCGTATTCTCATGAAAGTGCGCATAGCAACAGTTTCAGTGCTCTAACAGGCTTCCTTAGAGATAGAAGCATATTGACTCCAATTCAGTCATATAATCACAATTCACGCAAGTTTGTCACTTTCCCACTGAGTAACACACAGAATGAACATATTTTACAAGCTGAACTAAAAAAAAAAAGTTTATGAAAAAGTGCATATCTTCACTTCAGAGGCTTATATTCACTTTCAAATGGCCTTACAAGCACATTGGACCAAATGGAACCATATGTGCATTGCACTGTGATTTGAAGCTGTTTCCAGGCCAGAAACACACGTTCTGAGCTTATAACCTCAATTAAGCGTGTTTTCATGAAAGTGCGTATAGCCACAGTTTCAGCGCTCAAACGCGCTTCCTTACAGGTATGAAAGCATATTCACTCCAATTCAGGCATATTGTCACAATTCACTCAAGTTTGTTCCTTGAGCACTGAGTAACAGACAGAAAGAACATTTTTGACATGCAGAACGAAAAAAAAGAAAGTTTATGAAAAAGTGCATATCTTCACTTCAGAAGCTTAAATTCACTTTCAAATGGCCATACAAGCACATTGGACCAAACGGTACCATATATGCATTGCACTGTCATTTGAGGCTGTTTTAGGCCAGAAAACACACACAAATTCACGTTCTGAGCTGGAAACCTCAAAGAAGCGTGTTTTCATGAAAGTGCGTAGAGACACAGTTTCAGCGCTCTAACGCGCTTCCTTACAGGTATGAAAGCATATTCACTCCAATTCAGGCATATTGTCACAATTCACTCAAGTTTGTTATTTTAGCACTGAGTAACAGAGAGAATGAACATTTTTGACATGCAGAACGAAAAAAAGGAAAGTTTTTGAAAAAGTGCATATCTTCACTTCAGAAGCTTATATTCACTTTCAAATGGTCATACAAGCACATTGGACCAAATGGTACCATATATTCATTGCACTGTGATTTGAAGCTGTTTCCAGGCCAGAAACACATATAGATTTGCGTTTTGAGCTTAGAACCTCAATGAATCGTATTCTCATGAAAGTGCGCTTAGCCACAGTTTCAGCGCTCTAACAGGCTTCCTCACAGAGATAGAAGCATATTCACTCCAATTCAGTCATTTAATCACAATTCACGCAAGTTTGTTACTTTCCCACTGAGTAACTCACAGAATGAACATTTTTTACAAGCAGAACTAAAAAAAAAAAGTGTATGAAAAAGTGCATATCTTCACTTCAGAAGCTCACATTCACTTCCAAATGGCCAAACAATCACATTGGACCAAATGGTACCATATATTGATTGCACTGTGATTTGAAACTGTTTCCAGTGCAGAAACACACACAGATTCACGTTCTGAGCTTATAACCTCAATTAAGCGTGTTTTCATGAAAGTGCGTATAGCCACAGTTTCAGCGCTCAAACGCGCTTCCTTACAGGTATGAAAGCATATTCACTCCAATTCAGGCATATTGTCACAATTCACTCAAGTTTGTTCCTTGAGCACTGAGTAACAGACAGAATGAACCTTTTTGACATGCAGAACTAAAAAAGAAAGTTTATGAAAAAGTGCATATCTTCACTTCAGAAGATCACATTCACTTCCAAATGGCCAAACAATCACATTGCACCAAACGGTACCATATATGCATTGCCCTGCCATTTGAAGCTGTTTCCAGGCCAGGACTCACACACAGATTCACGTTCTGAGTTTAAAACCTCAAAGAAGCGTGTTTTCATGAAAGTGAAGATAGCCACAGTTTCAGCGCTCTAACAGGCTTCCTGACAGAGATAGAAGCATATTCACTCCAATTCAGTTATGTAGACACAATTAACCGAGGTTTGTCGCTTTCTCATTGTGAGTAACACACAGAATGAACATTTTTTGACATGCAGGACTAAAAAACAGAAAGTTTTTGAAAAAGTGCATATCTTCACTTCAGAATCTTATGTTCACTTTCAAATGGCGATACAAGCACATTGGACCAAACTGAACCATATATGCATTGCACTGTGATTTTAAGCTGTTTCCAGGCCAGAAACACACCCAGATTCGCGTTCTGAGCTTATAACCTCAATGAAGCGTGTTTTCATGAAAGTCCGTATAGCCACAGTTTCAGCGCTCAAACGGGCTTCCTTACAGGTATGAAAGCATATTCACTCCAATTCAGGCATATAGTCACAATTCACTCAAGTTTGTTATTTTAGCGCTGAGTAACAGACAGAATGAAAATTTTTGACATGCAGAACGAAAAAAAGGAAAGTTTTTGAAAAAGTGCATATCTTCACTTCAGAAGCTCATATTCACTTTCAAATGGCCATGCAAGCACATTGGACCAAATGGTACCATATATGCATTGCACTGACATTTGAAGCTGTTTCTAGGCCAGACACACACACAGATTCACGTTCTGAGCTTAAAACCTCAAAGAAGCGTGATTTCATGAAAGTGCGTATAGCAACAGTTTCAGCGCTATAACAGGCTTCCTTACAGAGATAGAAGCATATTCACTCAAATTCAGTCATGTAGTCACAATTCACCAGTTTGTCGCTTTCTCATTGTGAGTAACACACAGAATGAACATTTTTGACATGCAGAACGAAAAAAAAGAAAGTTTTTGAAAAAGTGCATATCTTCACTTCAGAAGCTTATATTCACTTTCAAATGGCCATACAAGCACATTGGACCAAACGGAACCATATGTGCATTGCACTGTGATTTGAAGCTGTTTCCAGGCCAGAAACCACACACAGATTCAAGTTCTGAGCTGGAAACCTCAAAGAAGCGTGTTTTCATGAAAGTGCGTAGAGACAGTTTCAGCGCTCTAACGCGCTTACATACAGGTATGAAAGCATATTCACTCCAATTCAGGCATATTGTCACAATTCGCTCAAGTTTGTTATTTTAGCACTGAGTAACAGACAGAATGAACATTTTTGACATGCAGAACGAAAAAAAGAAAGTTTTTGAAAAAGTGCATATCTTCACTTCAGAAGCTTATATTCACTTTCAAAGGGCCATACAAGCACATTGGACCAAATGGTACCATATTTTTGATTGCACTGTGATTTGAAACTGTTTCCAGGCCAGAAACACAAATAGATTTGCGTTCAGAGCTTAGAACCTCAAAGAATCGTATTCTCATGAAAGTGCGCATAGCCACAGTTTCAGTGCTCTAACAGGCTTCCTTAGAGATAGAAGCATATTCACTCCAATTCAGTCATATAATCACAATTCACGCAAGTTTGTCACTTTCCCACTGAGTAACACACAGAATGAACATTTTTTACAAGCAGAACTAAAAAAAAAAAAGTTTATGAAAAAGTGCATATCTTCACTTCAGAGGCTTATATTCACTTTCAAATGGCCTTACAAGCACATTGGACCAAACGGAACCATATGTGCATTGCACTGTGATTTGAAGCTGTTTCCAGGCCAGAAACACACGTTCTGAGCTTATAACCTCAATTAAGCGTGTTTTCATGAAAGTGCGTATAGCCACAGTTTCAGCGCTCAAACGCGCTTCCTTACAGGTATGAAAGCATATTCACTCCAATTCAGGCATATTGTCAAAATTCACTCAAGTTTGTTCCTTTAGCACTGAGTCACAGACAGAATGAACCTTTTTGACATGCAGAACGAAAAAAAAGAAAGTTTTTGAAAAAGTGCATATCTTCACTTGAAGCTTAAATTCACTTTCAAATGGCCATACAAGCACATTGGACCAAACGGTACCATATATGCATTGCACTGTCATTTGAGGCTGTTTCTAGGCCAGAAAACACACACAAATTCACGTTCTGAGCTGGAAACCTCAAAGAAGCGTGTTTTCATGAAAGTGCGTAGAGACACAGTGTCAGCGCTCTAACGCGCTTCCTTACAGGTATGAAAGCATATTCACTCCAATTCAGGCATATTGTCACAATTCACTCAAGTTTGTTATTTTAGCACTGAGTAACAGACAGAATGAACATTTTTGACATGCAGAACGAAAAAAAAGAAAGTTTTTGAAAAAGTGCATATCTTCACTTCAGAAGCTTATATTCACTTTCAAATGGTCATACATGCACATTGGACCAAATGGTACCATATATTCATTGCACTGTGAATTTAAGCTGTTTCCAGGCCAGAAACACATATAGATTTGCGTTTTGAGCTTAGAACCTCAAAGAATCGTATTCTCATGAAAGTGCGCTTAGCCACAGTTTCAGCGCTCTAACAGGCTTCCTCACAGAGATAGAAGCATATTCACTCCAATTCAGGCATATTGTCACAATTCACTCAAGTTTGTTATTTTAGCACTGAGTAACAGACAGAATGAACATTTTTTACAAGCAGAACTAAAAAAAAAAAGAAAGTTTATGAAAAAGTGCATATCTTCACTTGAAGCTTAAATTCACTTTCAAATGGCCATACAAGCACATTGGACCAAACAGTACCATATATGCATTGCACTGTCATTTGAGGCTGTTTCTAGGCCAGAAACACACACAGATTCACGTTCTGAGCTTAAAACCTCAAAGAAGCGTGTTTTCATGAAAGTGAAGATAGCCACAGTTTCAGCGCTCTAACAGGCTTCCTTACAGAGATAGAAGCATATTCACTCCAATTCAGTCATGTAGACACAATTAACCGAGGTTTGTCGCTTTCTCATTGTGAGTAACACACAGAATGAACATTTTTTGACATGCAGGACTAAAAAACAGAAAGTTTTTGAAAAAGTGCATATCTTCACTTCAGAATCTTATGTTCACTTTCAAATGGCGATACAAGCACATTGGACCAAACTGAACCATATATGCATTGCACTGTGATTTTAAGCTGTTTCCAGGCCAGAAACACACCCAGATTCACGTTCTGAGCTTATAACCTCAATGAAGCGTGTTTTCATGAAAGTCCGTATAGCCACAGTTTCAGCGCTCAAACGCGCTTCATTACAGGTATGAAAGCATATTCACTCCAATTCAGGCATATTGTCACAATTCACTCAAGTTTGTTATTTTAGCACTGAGTAACAGACAGAATGAAAATTTTTGACATGCAGAACGAAAAAAAGGAAAGTTTTTGAAAAAGTGCATATCTTCACTTCAGAAGCTCATATTCACTTTCAAATGGCCATGCAAGCACATTGGACCAAACGGTACCATATATGCATTGCACTGACATTTGAAGCTGTTTCTAGGCCAGACACACACACAGATTCACGTTCTGAGCTTAAAACCTCAAAGAAGCGTGATTTCATTAAAGTGCGTATAGCAACAGTTTCAGCGCTATAACAGGCTTCCTTACAGAGATAGAAGCATATTCACTCAAATTCAGTCATGTAGACACAATTCACCAGTTTGTCGCTTTCTCATTGTGAGTAACACACAGAATGAACATTTTTGACATGCAGAACGAAAAAAAAGAAAGTTTTTGAAAAAGTGCATATCTTCACTTCAGAAGCTTATATTCACTTTCAAATGGCCATACAAGCACATTGGACCAAACGGAACCATATGTGCATTGCACTGTGATTTGAAGCTGTTTCCAGGCCAGAAACCACACACAGATTCAAGTTCTGAGCTGGAAACCTCAAAGAAGCGTGTTTTCATGAAAGTGCGTAGAGACAGTTTCAGCGCTCTAATGCGCTTCCTTACAGGTATGAAAGCATATTCACTCCAATTCAGGCATATTGTCACAATTCACTCAAGTTTGTTATTTTAGCAGTGAGTAACAGACAGAATGAACATTTTTGACATGCAGAACGAAAAAAAAGAAAGTTTTTGAAAAAGTGCATATCTTCACTTCAGAAGCTTATATTCACTTTCAAAGGGCCATGCAAGCACATTGGACCTAATGGTACCATATATTGATTGCACTGTGATTTGAAACTGTTTCCAGGCCAAAAACACAAATAGATTTGCGTTCAGAGCTTAGAACCTCAAAGAATCGTATTCTCATGAAAGTGCGCATAGCCACAGTTTCAGTGCTCTTACAGGCTTCCTTAGAGATAGAAGCATATTCACTCCAATTCAGTCATATAATCACAATTCACGCAAGTTTGTCACTTTCCCACTGAGTAACACACAGAATGAACATTTTTTACAAACTGAACTAAAAAAAAAAAGTTTATGAAAAAGTGCATATCTTCACTTCAGAGGCTTATATTCACTTTCAAATGGCCTTACAAGCACATTGGACCAAATGGAACCATATGTGCATTGCACTGTGATTTGAAGCTGTTTCCAGGCCAGAAACACACGTTCTGAGCTTATAACCTCAATTAAGCGTGTTTTCATGAAAGTGCGTATAGCCACAGTTTCACCGCTCAAACGCGCTTCCTTACAGGTATGAAAGCATATTCACTCCAATTCAGGCATATTGTCACAATTCACTCAAGTTTGTTCCTTGAGCACTGAGTAACAGACAGAAAGAACATTTTTGACATGCAGAACGAAAAAAAAGAAAGTTTATGAAAAAGTGCATATCTACACTTCAGAAGCTTATATTCACTTTCAAATGGTCATACAAGCACATTGGACCAAATGGTACCATATATTCATTGCACTGTGATTTGAAGCTGTTTCCAGGCCAGAAACACATATAGATTTGCGTTTTGAGCTTAGAACCTCAAAGAATCGTATTCTCATGAAAGTGCGCTTAGCCACAGTTTCAGCGCTCTAACAGGCTTCCTCACAGAGATAGAAGCATATTCACTCCAATTCAGTCATATAATCACAATTCACGCAAGTTTGTTACTTTCCCACTGAGTAACACACAGAATGAACATTTTTTACAAGCAGAACTAAAAAAAAAAGAAAGTTTATGTAAAAGTGCATATCTTCACTTGAAGCTTAAATTCACTTTCAAATGGCCATACAAGCACATTGGACCAAACAGTACCATATATGCATTGCACTGTCATTTGAGGCTGTTTCTAGGCCCGAAACACACACAGATTCACGTTCTGAGCTTAAAACCTCAAAGAAGCGTGTTTTCATGAAAGTGAAGATAGCCACAGTTTCAGCGCTCTAACAGGCTTCCTGACAGAGATAGAAGCATATTCACTCCAATTCAGTCATGTAGACACAATTAACCGAGGTTTGTCGCTTTCTCATTGTGAGTAACACACAGAATGAACATTTTTTGACATGCAGGACTAAAAAACAGAAAGTTTTTGAAAAAGTGCATATCTTCACTTCAGAATCTTATGTTCACTTTCAAATGGCGATACAAGCACATTGGACCAAACTGAACCATATATGCATTGCACTGTGATTTTAAGCTGTTTCCAGGCCAGAAACACACCCAGATTCGCGTTCTGAGCTTATAACCTCAATTAAGCGTGTTTTCATGAAAGTCCGTATAGCCACAGTTTCAGCGCTCAAACGCGCTTCCTTACAGGTATGAAAGCATATTCACTCCAATTCAGGCATATAGTCACAATTCACTCAAGTTTGTTATTTTAGCACTGAGTAACAGACAGAATGAAAATTTTTGACATGCAGAACGAAAAAAAGGAAAGTTTTTGAAAAAGTGCATATCTTCACTTCAGAAGCTCATATTCATTTTCAAATGGCCATGCAAGCACATTGGACCAAACGGTACCATATATGCATTGCACTGACATTTGAAGCTGTTTCTAGGCCAGACACACACACAGATTCACGTTCTGAGCTTAAAACCTCAAAGAAGCGTGATTTCATGAAAGTGCGTATAGCAACAGTTTCAGCGCTATAACAGGCTTCCTTACAGAGATAGAAGCATATTCAGTCATGTAGACACAATTCACCAGTTTGTCGCTTTCTCATTGTGAGTAACACACAGAATGAACATTTTTGACATGCAGAACGAAAAAAAAGAAAGTTTTTGAAAAAGTGCATATCTTCACTTCAGAAGCTTATATTCACTTTCAAATGGCCATACAAGCACATTGGACCAAACGGAACCATATGTGCATTGCACTGTGATTTGAAGCTGTTTCCAGGCCAGAAACCACACACAGATTCAAGTTCTGAGCTGGAAACCTCAAAGAAGCGTGTTTTCATGAAAGTGCGTAGAGACAGTTTCAGCGCTCTAATGCGCTTCCTTACAGGTATGAAAGCATATTCACTCCAATTCAGGCATATTGTCACAATTCACTCAAGTTTGTTATTTTAGCAGTGAGTAACAGACAGAATGAACATTTTTGACATGCAGAACGAAAAAAAAGAAAGTTTTTGAAAAAGTGCATATCTTCACTTCAGAAGCTTATATTCACTTTCAAAGGGCCATGCAAGCACATTGGACCTAATGGTACCATATATTGATTGCACTGTGATTTGAAACTGTTTCCAGGCCAAAAACACAAATAGATTTGCGTTCAGAGCTTAGAACCTCAAAGAATCGTATTCTCATGAAAGTGCGCATAGCCACAGTTTCAGTGCTCTAACAGGCTTCCTTAGAGATAGAAGCATATTCACTCCAATTCAGTCATATAATCACAATTCACGCAAGTTTGTTACTTTCCCACTGAGTAACACACAGATTGAACATTTTTTACAAGCAGAACTAAAAAAAAAAAAGTTTATGAAAAAGTGCATATCTTCACTTCAGAGGCTTATATTCACTTTCAAATGGCCTTACAAGCACATTGGACCAAATGGAACCATATGTGCATTGCACTGTGATTTGAAGCTGTTTCCAGGCCAGAAACACACGTTCTGAGCTTATAACCTCAATTAAGCGTGTTTTCATGAAAGTGCGTAAAGCCACAGTTTCACCGCTCAAACGCGCTTCCTTACAGGTATGAAAGCATATTCACTCCAATTCAGGCATATTGTCACAATTCACTCAAGTTTGTTCCTTGAGCACTGAGTAACAGACAGAAAGAACATTTTTGACATGCAGAACGAAAAAAAAGAAAGTTTATGAAAAAGTGCATATCTTCACTTCAGAAGCTTATATTCACTTTCAAATGGTCATACAAGCACATTGGACCAAATGGTACCATATATTCATTGCTCTGTGATTTGAAGCTGTTTCCAGGCCAGAAACACATATAGATTTGCGTTTTGAGCTTAGAACCTCAAAGAATCGTATTCTCATGAAAGTGCGCTTAGCCACAGTTTCAGCGCTCTAACAGGCTTCCTCACAGAGATAGAAGCATATTCACTCCAATTCAGTCATATAATCACAATTCACGCAAGTTTGTTACTTTCCCACTGAGTAACACACAGAATGAACATTTTTTACAAGCAGAACTAAAAAAAAAAGAAAGTTTATGAAAAAGTGCATATCTTCACTTGAAGCTTAAATTCACTTTCAAATGGCCATACAAGCACATTGGACCAAACAGTACCATATATGCATTGCACTGTCATTTGAGGCTGTTTCTAGGCCAGAAACACACACAGATTCACGTTCTGAGCTTAAAACCTCAAAGAAGCGTGTTTTCATGAAAGTGAAGATAGCCACAGTTTCAGCGCTCTAACAGGCTTCCTGACAGAGATAGAAGCATATTCACTCCAATTCAGTCATGTAGACACAATTAACCGAGGTTTGTCGCTTTCTCATTGTGAGTAACACACAGAATGAACATTTTTTGACATGCAGGACTAAAAAACAGAAAGTTTTTGAAAAAGTGCATATCTTCACTTCAGAATCTTATGTTCACTTTCAAATGGCGATACAAGCACATTGGACCAAACTGAACCATATATGCATTGCATTGTGATTTTAAGCTGTTTCCAGGCCAGAAACACACCCAGATTCGCGTTCTGAGCTTATAACCTCAATTAAGCGTGTTTTCATGAAAGTCCGTATAGCCACAGTTTCAGCGCTCAAACGCGCTTCCTTACAGGTATGAAAGCATATTCACTCCAATTCAGGCATATAGTCACAATTCACTCAAGTTTGTTATTTTAGCACTGAGTAACAGACAGAATGAAAATTTTTGACATGCAGAACGAAAAAAAGGAAAGTTTTTGAAAAAGTGCATATCTTCACTTCAGAAGCTCATATTCACTTTCAAATGGCCATGCAAGCACATTGGACCAAACGGTACCATATATGCATTGCACTGTCATTTGAGGCTGTTTCTAGGCCAGAAAACACACACAAATTCACGTTCTGAGCTGGAAACCTCAAAGAAGCGTGTTTTCATGAAAGTGCGAAGAGAGACAGTTTCAGCGCTCTAACGCGCTTCCTTACAGGTATGAAAGCATATTCACTCCAATTCAGGCATATTGTCACAATTCACTCAAGTTTGTTATTTTAGCACTGAGTAACAGACAGAATGAACATTTTTGACATGCAGAACGAAAAAAAGGAAAGTTTTTGAAAAAGTGCATATCTTCACTTCAGAAGCTTATATTCACTTTCAAATGGTCATACAAGCACATTGGACCAAATGGTACCATATATTCATTGCACTGTGATTTGAAGCTGTTTCCAGGCCAGAAACACATATAGATTTGCGTTTTGAGCTTAGAACCTCAAAGAATCGTATTCTCATGAAAGTGCGCTTAGCCACAGTTTCAGCGCTCTAACAGGCTTCCTCACAGAGATAGAAGCATATTCACTCCAATTCAGTCATATAATCACAATTCACGCAAGTTTGTTACTTTCCCACTGAGTAACACACAGAATGAACATTTTTTACAAGCAGAACTAAAAAAAAAAGAAAGTTTATGAAAAAGTGCATATCTTCACTTGAAGCTTATATTCACTTTCAAATGGCCATACAAGCACATTGGACCAAACGGAACCATATGTGCATTGCACTGTGATTTGAAGCTGTTTCCAGGCCAGAAACCACACACGTTCTGAGCTGGAAACCTCAAAGAAGCGTGTTTTCATGAAAGTGCGTAGAGACAGTTTCAGCGCTCTAATGCGCTTCCTTACAGGTATGAAAGCATATTCACTCCAATTCAGGCATATTGTCACAATTCACTCAAGTTTGTTATTTTAGCACTGAGTAACAGACAGAATGAACATTTTTGACATGCAGAACGAAAAAAAAGAAAGTTTTTGAAAAAGTGCATATCTTCACTTCAGAAGCTTATATTCACTTTCAAAGGGCTATGCAAGCACATTGGACCTAATGGTACCATAAATTGATTGCACTGTGATTTGAAACTGTTTCCAGGCCAAAAAAACAAATAGATTTGCGTTCAGAGCTTAGAACCTCAAAGAATCGTATTCTCATGAAAGTGCGCATAGCCACAGTTTCAGTGCTCTAACAGGCTTCCTTAGAGATAGAAGCATATTCACTCCAATTCAGTCATATAATCACAATTCACGCAAGTTTGTCACTTTCCCACTGAGTAACACACAGAATGAACATTTTTTACAAGCTGAACTAAAAAAAAAAAGTTTATGAAAAAGTGCATATCTTCACTTCAGAGGCTTATATTCACTTTCAAATGGCCTTACAAGCACATTGGACCAAATGGAACCATATGTGCATTGCACTGTGATTTGAAGCTGTTTCCAGGCCAGAAACACACGTTCTGAGCTTATAACCTCAATTAAGCGTGTTTTCATGAAAGTGCGTATAGCCACAGTTTCACCGCTCAAACGCGCTTCCTTACAGGTATGAAAGCATATTCACTCCAATTCAGGCATATTGTCACAATTCACTCAAGTTTGTTCCTTGAGTACTGAGTAACAGACAGAAAGAACATTTTTGACATGCAGAACGAAAAAAAAGAAAGTTTATGAAAAAGTGCATATCTTCACTTCAGAAGCTTAAATTCACTTTCAAATGGCCATACAAGCACATTGGACCAAACGGTACCATAAATGCATTGCACTGTCATTTGAGGCTGTTTCTAGGCCAGAAAACACACACAAATTCACGTTCTGAGCTGGAAACCTCAAAGAAGCGTGTTTTCATGAAAGTGCGTAGAGAGACAGTTTCAGCGCTCTAACGCGCTTCCTTACAGGTATGAAAGCATATTCACTCCAATTCAGGCATATTGTCACAATTCACTCAAGTTTGTTATTTTAGCACTGAGTAACAGACAGAATGAACATTTTTGACATGCAGAACGAAAAAAAGGAAAGTTTTTGAAAAAGTGCATATCTTCACTTCAGAAGCTTATATTCACTTTCAAATGGTCATACAAGCACATTGGACCAAATGGTACCATATATTCATTGCACTGTGATTTGAAGCTGTTTCCAGGCCAGAAACACATATAGATTTGCGTTTTGAGCTTAGAACCTCAAAGAATCGTATTCTCATGAAAGTGCGCTTAGCCACAGTTTCAGCGCTCTAACAGGCTTCCTCACAGAGATAGAAGCATATTCACTCCAATTCAGTCATATAATCACAATTCACGCAAGTTTGTTACTTTCCCACTGAGTAACACACAGAATGAACATTTTTTACAAGCAGAACTAAAAAAAAAAGAAAGTTTATGAAAAAGTGCATATCTTCACTTGAAGCTTAAATTCACTTTCAAATGGCCATACAAGCACATTGGACCAAACAGTACCATATATGCATTGCACTGACATTTGAAGCTGTTTCTAGGCCAGACACACACACAGATTCACGTTCTGAGCTTAAAACCTCAAAGAAGCGTGATTTCATGGAAGTGCGTATAGCAACAGTTTCAGCGCTATAACAGGCTTCCTTACAGAGATAGAAGCATATTCACTCCAATTCAGTCATGTAGACACAATTAACCGAGGTTTGTCGCTTTCTCATTGTGAGTAACACACAGAATGAACATTTTTTGACATGCAGGACTAAAAAACAGAAAGTTTTTGAAAAAGTGCATATCTTCACTTCAGAATCTTATGTTCACTTTCAAATGGCGATACAAGCACATTGGACCAAACTGAACCATATATGCATTGCACTGTGATTTTAAGCTGTTTCCAGGCCAGAAACACACCCAGATTCGCGTTCTGAGCTTATAACCTCAATGAAGCGTGTTTTCATGAAAGTCCGTATAGCCACAGTTTCATCGCTCAAACGCGCTTCCTTACAGGTATGAAAGCATATTCACTCCAATTCAGGCATATAGTCACAATTCACTCAAGTTTGTTATTTTAGCACTGAGTAACAGACAGAATGAAAATTTTTGACATGCAGAACGAAAAAAAGGAAAGTTTTTGAAAAAGTGCATATCTTCACTTCAGAAGCTTATATTCACTTTCAAATGGTCATACAAGCACATTGGACCAAATGGTACCATATATTCATTGCACTGTGATTTGAAGCTGTTTCCAGGCCAGAAACACATATAGATTTGCGTTTTGAGCTTAGAACCTTAAAGAATCGTATTCTCATGAAAGTGCGCTTAGCCACAGTTTCAGCGCTCTAACAGGCTTCCTCACAGAGATAGAAGCATATTCACTCCAATTCAGTCATATAATCACAATTCACGCAAGTTTGTTACTTTCCCACTGAGTAACACACAGAATGAACATTTTTTACAAGCAGAACTAAAAAAAAAAAAAGTTTATGAAAAAGTGCATATCTTCACTTCAGAAGCTCACATTCACTTCCAAATGGCCAAACAATCACATTGGACCAAATGGTACCATATATTGATTGCACTGTGATTTGAAACTGTTTCCAGGCCAAAAACACAAATAGATTTGCGTTCAGAGCTTAGAACCTCAAAGAATCGTATTCTCATGAAAGTGCGCATAGCCACAGTTTCAGTGCTCTAACAGGCTTCCTTAGAGATAGAAGCATATTCACTCCAATTCAGTCATATAATCACAATTCACGCAAGTTTGTCACTTTCCCACTGAGTAACACACAGAATGAACATTTTTCACAAGCAGAACTAAAAAAAAGAAAGTTTATGAAAAAGTGCATATCTTCACTTCAGAAGCTTATATTCACTTTCAAATGGTCCTACAAGCACATTGGACCAAATGGTACCATATATTCATTGCACTGTGATTTGAAGCTGTTTCCAGGCCAGAAACACACCCAGATTCACGTTCTGAGCTTATAACCTCAATGAAGCGTGTTTTCATGAAAGTGCGTATAGCCACAGTTTCAGCGCTCAAACGCACTTCCTTACAGGTATGAAAGCATATTCACTCCAATTCAGGCATATTGTCACAATTCACTCCAGTTTGTTACTTTAGCACTGAGTAACAGACAGAAAGAACATTTTTGACATGCAGAACGAAAAAAAAGAAAGTTTTTGAAAAAGTGCATATCTTCACTTCAGAAGCTTAAATTCACTTTCAAATGGCCATACAAGCACATTGGACCAAACGGTACCATATATGCATTGCACTGTCATTTGAGGCTGTTTCTAGGCCAGAAAACACACACAAATTCACGTTCTGAGCTGGAAACCTCAAAGAAGCGTGTTTTCATGAAAGTGCGTAGAGACACAGTTTCAGCGCTCTAACGCGCTTCCTTACAGGTATGAAAGCATATTCACTCCAATTCAGGCATATTGTCACAATTCACTCAAGTTTGTTATTTTAGCACTGAGTAACAGACAGAATGAACATTTTTGACATGCAGAACGAAAAAAAAGAAAGTTTTTGAAAAAGTGCATATCTTCACTTCAGAAGCTTATATTCACTTTCAAATGGTCATACAAGCACATTGGACCAAATGGTACCATATACTCATTGCACTGTGATTTGAAGCTGTTTCCAGGCCAGAAACACATATAGATTTGCGTTTTGAGCTTAGAACCTCAAAGAATCGTATTCTCATGAAAGTGCGCTTAGCCACAGTTTCAGCGCTCAAACAGGCTTTCTCACAGAGATAGAAGCATATTCACTCCAATTCAGTCATATAATCACAATTCACGCAAGTTTGTTACTTTCCCACTGAGTAACACACAGAATGAACATTTTTTACAAGCAGAACTAAAAAAAAAAGAAAGTTTATGAAAAAGTGCATATCTTCACTTGAAGCTTAAATTCACTTTCAAATGGCCATACAAGCACATTGGACCAAACAGTACCATATATGCATTGCACTGTCATTTGAGGCTGTTTCTAGGCCAGAAACACACCCAGATTCACGTTCTGAGCTTAAAACCTCAAAGAAGCGTGTTTTCATGAAAGTCCGTATAGCCACAGTTTCAGCGCTCAAACGCGCTTCCTTACAGGTATGAAAGCATATTCACTCCAATTCAGGCATATAGTCACAATTCACTCAAGTTTGTTATTTTAGCACTGAGTAACAGACAGAATGAACATTTTTGACATGCAGAACGAAAAAAAGGAAAGTTTTTGAAAAAGTGCATATCTTCACTTCAGAAGCTTATATTCACTTTCAAATGGTCATACAAGCACATTGGACCAAATGGTACCATATATTCATTGCACTGTGATTTGAAGCTGTTTCCAGGCCAGAAACACATATAGATTTGCGTTTTGAGCTTAGAACCTTAAAGAATCGTATTCTCATGAAAGTGCGCTTAGCCACAGTTTCAGCGCTCTAACAGGCTTCCTCACAGAGATAGAAGCATATTCACTCCAATTCAGTCATATAATCACAATTCACGCAAGTTTGTTACTTTCCCACTGAGTAACACACAGATTGAACATTTTTTACAAGCAGAACTAAAAAAAAAAAAGTTTATGAAAAAGTGCATATCTTCACTTCAGAGGCTTATGTTCACTTTCAAATGGCCTTACAAGCACATTGGACCAAACGGAACCATATGTGCATTGCACTGTGATTTGAAGCTGTTTCCAGGCCAGAAACCACACACAGATTCAAGTTCTGAGCTGGAAACCTCAAAGAAGCGTGTTTTCATGAAAGTGCGTAGAGACAGTTTCAGCGCTCTAACGCGCTTCCATACAGGTATGAAAGCATATTCACTCCAATTCAGGCATATTGTCACAATTCGCTCAAGTTTGTTATTTTAGCACTGAGTAACAGACAGAATGAACATTTTTGACATGCAGAACGAAAAAAAGAAAGTTTTTGAAAAAGTGCATATCTTCACTTCAGAAGCTTATATTCACTTTCAAAGGGCCATACAAGCACATTGGACCAAATGGTACCATATTTTTGATTGCACTGTGATTTGAAACTGTTTCCAGGCCAGAAACACAAATAGATTTGCGTTCAGAGCTTAGAACCTCAAAGAATCGTATTCTCATGAAAGTGCGCATAGCCACAGTTTCAGTGCTCTAACAGGCTTCCTTAGAGATAGAAGCATATTCACTCCAATTCAGTCATATAATCACAATTCACGCAAGTTTGTCACTTTCCCACTGAGTAACACACAGAATGAACATTTTTTACAAGCAGAACTAAAAAAAAAAAAGTTTATGAAAAAGTGCATATCTTCACTTCAGAGGCTTATATTCACTTTCAAATGGCCTTACAAGCACATTGGACCAAACGGAACCATATGTGCATTGCACTGTGATTTGAAGCTGTTTCCAGGCCAGAAACACACGTTCTGAGCTTATAACCTCAATTAAGCGTGTTTTCATGAAAGTGCGTATAGCCACAATTTCAGCGCTCAAACGCGCTTCCTTACAGGTATGAAAGCATATTCACTCCAATTCAGGCATATTGTCAAAATCACTCAAGTTTGTTCCTTTAGCACTGAGTCACAGACAGAATGAACCTTTTTGACATGCAGAACGAAAAAAAAGAAAGTTTTTGAAAAAGTGCATATCTTCACTTGAAGCTTAAATTCACTTTCAAATGGCCATACAAGCACATTGGACCAAACGGTACCATATATGCATTGCACTGTCATTTGAGGCTGTTTCTAGGCCAGAAAACACACAAATTCACGTTCTGAGCTGGAAACCTCAAAGAAGCGTGTTTTCATGAAAGTGCGTAGAGACACAGTGTCAGCGCTCTAACGCGCTTCCTTACAGGTATGAAAGCATATTCACTCCAATTCAGGCATATTGTCAAAATTCACTCAAGTTTGTTCCTTTAGCACTGAGTCACAGACAGAATGAACCTTTTTGACATGCAGAACGAAAAAAAAGAAAGTTTTTGAAAAAGTGCATATCTTCACTTGAAGCTTAAATTCACTTTCAAATGGCCATACAAGCACATTGGACCAAACGGTACCATATATGCATTGCACTGTCATTTGAGGCTGTTTCTAGGCCAGAAAACACACACAAATTCACGTTCTGAGCTGGAAACCTCAAAGAAGCGTGATTTCATGAAAGTGCGTAGAGACACAGTTTCAGCGCTCTAACGCGCTTCCTTACAGGTATGAAAGCATATTCACTCCAATTCAGGCATATTGTCACAATTCACTCAAGTTTGTTATTTTAGCACTGAGTAACAGACAGAATGAACATTTTTGACATGCAGAACGAAAAAAAAGAAAGTTTTTGAAAAAGTGCATATCTTCACTTCAGAAGCTTAGATTCACTTTGAAATGGTCATACAAGCACATTGGACCAAATGGTACCATATATTCATTGCACTGTGATTTGAAGCTGTTTTCAGGCCAGAAACACATATAGATTTGCGTTTTGAGCTTAGAACCTCAAAGAATCGTATTCTCATGAAAGTGCGCTTAGCCACAGTTTCAGCGCTCTAACAGGCTTCCTCACAGAGATAGAAGCATATTCACTCCAATTCAGGCATATTGTCACAATTCACTCAAGTTTGTTATTTTAGCACTGAGTAACAGACAGAATGAACATTTTTTACAAGCAGAACTAAAAAAAAAGAAAGTTTATGAAAAAGTGCATATCTTCACTTGAAGCTTAAATTCACTTTCAAATGGCCATACAAGCACATTGGACCAAACAGTACCATATATGCATTGCACTGTCATTTGAGGCTGTTTCTAGGCCAGAAACACACACAGATTCACGTTCTGAGCTTAAAACCTCAAAGAAGCGTGTTTTCATGAAAGTGAAGATAGCCACAGTTTCAGCGCTCTAACAGGCTTCCTTACAGAGATAGAAGCATATTCACTCCAATTCAGTCATGTAGACACAATTAACCGAGGTTTGTCGCTTTCTCATTGTGAGTAACACACAGAATGAACATTTTTTGACATGCAGGACTAAAAAACAGAAAGTTTTTGAAAAAGTGCATATCTTCACTTCAGAATCTTATGTTCACTTTCAAATGGCGATACAAGCACATTGGACCAAACTGAACCATATATGCATTGCACTGTGATTTTAAGCTGTTTCCAGGCCAGAAACACACCCAGATTCACGTTCTGAGCTTATAACCTCAATGAAGCGTGTTTTCATGAAAGTCCGTATAGCCACAGTTTCAGCGCTCAAACGCGCTTCATTACAGGTATGAAAGCATATTCACTCCAATTCAGGCATATTGTCACAATTCACTCAAGTTTGTTATTTTAGCACTGAGTAACAGACAGAATGAAAATTTTTGACATGCAGAACGAAAAAAAGGAAAGTTTTTGAAAAAGTGCATATCTTCACTTCAGAAGCTCATATTCACTTTCAAATGGCCATGCAAGCACATTGGACCAAACGGTACCATATATGCATTGCACTGACATTTGAAGCTGTTTCTAGGCCAGACACACACACAGATTCACGTTCTGAGCTTAAAACCTCAAAGAAGCGTGATTTCATGAAAGTGCGTATAGCAACAGTTTCAGCGCTATAACAGGCTTCCTTACAGAGATAGAAGCATATTCACTCAAATTCAGTCATGTAGACACAATTCACCAGTTTGTCGCTTTCTCATTGTGAGTAACACACAGAATGAACATTTTTGACAGGCAGAACGAAAAAAAAGAAAGTTTTTGAAAAAGTGCATATCTTCACTTCAGAAGCTTATATTCACTTTCAAATGGCCATACAAGCACATTGGACCAAACGGAACCATATGTGCATTGCACTGTGATTTGAAGCTGTTTCCAGGCCAGAAACCACACACAGATTCAAGTTCTGAGCTGGAAACCTCAAAGAAGCGTGTTTTCATGAAAGTGCGTAGAGACAGTTTCAGCGCTCTAATGCGCTTCCTTACAGGTATGAAAGCATATTCACTCCAATTCAGGCATATTGTCACAATTCACTCAAGTTTGTTATTTTAGCACTGAGTAACAGACAGAATGAACATTTTTGACATGCAGAACGAAAAAAAAGAAAGTTTTTGAAAAAGTGCATATCTTCACTTCAGAAGCTTATATTCACTTTCAAAGGGCCATGCAAGCACATTGGACCTAATGGTACCATATATTGATTGCACTGTGATTTGAAACTGTTTCCAGGCCAAAAACACAAATAGATTTGCGTTCAGAGCTTAGAACCTCAAAGAATCGTATTCTCATGAAAGTGCGCATAGCCACAGTTTCAGTGCTCTAACAGGCTTCCTTAGAGATAGAAGCATATTCACTCCAATTCAGTCATATAATCACAATTCACGCAAGTTTGTCACTTTCCCACTGAGTAACACACAGAATGAACATTTTTTACAAGCTGAACTAAAAAAAAAAAAGTTTATGAAAAAGTGCATATCTTCACTTCAGAGGCTTATATTCACTTTCAAATGGCCTAACAAGCACATTGGACCAAATGGAACCATATGTGCATTGCACTGTGATTTGAAGCTGTTTCCAGGCCAGAAACCACACACAGATTCAAGTTCTGAGCTGGAAACCTCAAAGAAGCGTGTTTTCATGAAAGTGCGTATAGCCACAGTTTCACCGCTCAAACGCGCTTCCTTACAGGTATGAAAGCATATTCACTCCAATTCAGGCATATTGTCACAATTCACTCAAGTTTGTTCCTTGAGCACTGAGTAACAGACAGAAAGAACATTTTTGACATGCAGAACGAAAAAAAAGAAAGTTTATGAAAAAGTGCATATCTTCACTTCAGAAGCTTATATTCACTTTCAAATGGTCATACAAGCACATTGGACCAAATGGTACCATATATTCATTGCACTGTGATTTGAAGCTGTTTCCAGGCCAGAAACACACGTTCTGAGCTTATAACCTCAATTAAGCGTGTTTTCATGAAAGTGCGTATAGCCACAATTTCAGCGCTCAAACGCGCTTCCTTACAGGTATGAAAGCATATTCACTCCAATTCAGGCATATTGTCAAAATCACTCAAGTTTGTTCCTTTAGCACTGAGTCACAGACAGAATGAACCTTTTTGACATGCAGAACGAAAAAAAAGAAAGTTTTTGAAAAAGTGCATATCTTCACTTGAAGCTTAAATTCACTTTCAAATGGCCATACAAGCACATTGGACCAAACGGTACCATATATGCATTGCACTGTCATTTGAGGCTGTTTCTAGGCCAGAAAACACACAAATTCACGTTCTGAGCTGGAAACCTCAAAGAAGCGTGTTTTCATGAAAGTGCGTAGAGACACAGTGTCAGCGCTCTAACGCGCTTCCTTACAGGTATGAAAGCATATTCACTCCAATTCAGGCATATTGTCAAAATTCACTCAAGTTTGTTCCTTTAGCACTGAGTCACAGACAGAATGAACCTTTTTGACATGCAGAACGAAAAAAAAGAAAGTTTTTGAAAAAGTGCATATCTTCACTTGAAGCTTAAATTCACTTTCAAATGGCCATACAAGCACATTGGACCAAACGGTACCATATATGCATTGCACTGTCATTTGAGGCTGTTTCTAGGCCAGAAAACACACACAAATTCACGTTCTGAGCTGGAAACCTCAAAGAAGCGTGATTTCATGAAAGTGCGTAGAGACACAGTTTCAGCGCTCTAACGCGCTTCCTTACAGGTATGAAAGCATATTCACTCCAATTCAGGCATATTGTCACAATTCACTCAAGTTTGTTATTTTAGCACTGAGTAACAGACAGAATGAACATTTTTGACATGCAGAACGAAAAAAAAGAAAGTTTTTGAAAAAGTGCATATCTTCACTTCAGAAGCTTAGATTCACTTTGAAATGGTCATACAAGCACATTGGACCAAATGGTACCATATATTCATTGCACTGTGATTTGAAGCTGTTTTCAGGCCAGAAACACATATAGATTTGCGTTTTGAGCTTAGAACCTCAAAGAATCGTATTCTCATGAAAGTGCGCTTAGCCACAGTTTCAGCGCTCTAACAGGCTTCCTCACAGAGATAGAAGCATATTCACTCCAATTCAGGCATATTGTCACAATTCACTCAAGTTTGTTATTTTAGCACTGAGTAACAGACAGAATGAACATTTTTTACAAGCAGAACTAAAAAAAAAGAAAGTTTATGAAAAAGTGCATATCTTCACTTGAAGCTTAAATTCACTTTCAAATGGCCATACAAGCACATTGGACCAAACAGTACCATATATGCATTGCACTGTCATTTGAGGCTGTTTCTAGGCCAGAAACACACACAGATTCACGTTCTGAGCTTAAAACCTCAAAGAAGCGTGTTTTCATGAAAGTGAAGATAGCCACAGTTTCAGCGCTCTAACAGGCTTCCTTACAGAGATAGAAGCATATTCACTCCAATTCAGTCATGTAGACACAATTAACCGAGGTTTGTCGCTTTCTCATTGTGAGTAACACACAGAATGAACATTTTTTGACATGCAGGACTAAAAAACAGAAAGTTTTTGAAAAAGTGCATATCTTCACTTCAGAATCTTATGTTCACTTTCAAATGGCGATACAAGCACATTGGACCAAACTGAACCATATATGCATTGCACTGTGATTTTAAGCTGTTTCCAGGCCAGAAACACACCCAGATTCACGTTCTGAGCTTATAACCTCAATGAAGCGTGTTTTCATGAAAGTCCGTATAGCCACAGTTTCAGCGCTCAAACGCGCTTCATTACAGGTATGAAAGCATATTCACTCCAATTCAGGCATATTGTCACAATTCACTCAAGTTTGTTATTTTAGCACTGAGTAACAGACAGAATGAAAATTTTTGACATGCAGAACGAAAAAAAGGAAAGTTTTTGAAAAAGTGCATATCTTCACTTCAGAAGCTCATATTCACTTTCAAATGGCCATGCAAGCACATTGGACCAAACGGTACCATATATGCATTGCACTGACATTTGAAGCTGTTTCTAGGCCAGACACACACACAGATTCACGTTCTGAGCTTAAAACCTCAAAGAAGCGTGATTTCATGAAAGTGCGTATAGCAACAGTTTCAGCGCTATAACAGGCTTCCTTACAGAGATAGAAGCATATTCACTCAAATTCAGTCATGTAGACACAATTCACCAGTTTGTCGCTTTCTCATTGTGAGTAACACACAGAATGAACATTTTTGACAGGCAGAACGAAAAAAAAGAAAGTTTTTGAAAAAGTGCATATCTTCACTTCAGAAGCTTATATTCACTTTCAAATGGCCATACAAGCACATTGGACCAAACGGAACCATATGTGCATTGCACTGTGATTTGAAGCTGTTTCCAGGCCAGAAACCACACACAGATTCAAGTTCTGAGCTGGAAACCTCAAAGAAGCGTGTTTTCATGAAAGTGCGTAGAGACAGTTTCAGCGCTCTAATGCGCTTCCTTACAGGTATGAAAGCATATTCACTCCAATTCAGGCATATTGTCACAATTCACTCAAGTTTGTTATTTTAGCACTGAGTAACAGACAGAATGAACATTTTTGACATGCAGAACGAAAAAAAAGAAAGTTTTTGAAAAAGTGCATATCTTCACTTCAGAAGCTTATATTCACTTTCAAAGGGCCATGCAAGCACATTGGACCTAATGGTACCATATATTGATTGCACTGTGATTTGAAACTGTTTCCAGGCCAAAAACACAAATAGATTTGCGTTCAGAGCTTAGAACCTCAAAGAATCGTATTCTCATGAAAGTGCGCATAGCCACAGTTTCAGTGCTCTAACAGGCTTCCTTAGAGATAGAAGCATATTCACTCCAATTCAGTCATATAATCACAATTCACGCAAGTTTGTCACTTTCCCACTGAGTAACACACAGAATGAACATTTTTTACAAGCTGAACTAAAAAAAAAAAAGTTTATGAAAAAGTGCATATCTTCACTTCAGAGGCTTATATTCACTTTCAAATGGCCTAACAAGCACATTGGACCAAATGGAACCATATGTGCATTGCACTGTGATTTGAAGCTGTTTCCAGGCCAGAAACCACACACAGATTCAAGTTCTGAGCTGGAAACCTCAAAGAAGCGTGTTTTCATGAAAGTGCGTATAGCCACAGTTTCACCGCTCAAACGCGCTTCCTTACAGGTATGAAAGCATATTCACTCCAATTCAGGCATATTGTCACAATTCACTCAAGTTTGTTCCTTGAGCACTGAGTAACAGACAGAAAGAACATTTTTGACATGCAGAACGAAAAAAAAGAAAGTTTATGAAAAAGTGCATATCTTCACTTCAGAAGCTTATATTCACTTTCAAATGGTCATACAAGCACATTGGACCAAATGGTACCATATATTCATTGCACTGTGATTTGAAGCTGTTTCCAGGCCAGAAACACATATAGATTTGCGTTTTGAGCTTAGAACCTCAAAGAATCGTATTCTCATGAAAGTGCGCTTAGCCACAGTTTCAGCGCTCTAACAGGCTTCCTCACAGAGATAGAAGCATATTCACTCCAATTCAGTCATATAATCACAATTCACGCAAGTTTGTTACTTTCCCACTGAGTAACACACAGAATGAACATTTTTTACAAGCAGAACTAAAAAAAAAAGAAAGTTTATGAAAAAGTGCATATCTTCACTTGAAGCTTAAATTCACTTTCAAATGGCCATACAAGCACATTGGACCAAACAGTACCATATATGCATTGCACTGTCATTTGAGGCTGTTTCTAGGCCAGAAACACACACAGATTCACGTTCTGAGCTTAAAACCTCAAAGAAGCGTGTTTTCATGAAAGTGAAGATAGCCACAGTTTCAGCGCTCTAACAGGCTTCCTGACAGAGATAGAAGCATATTCACTCCAATTCAGTCATGTAGACACAATTAACCGAGGTTTGTCGCTTTCTCATTGTGAGTAACACACAGAATGAACATTTTTTGACATGCAGGACTAAAAAACAGAAAGTTTTTGAAAAAGTGCATATCTTCACTTCAGAATCTTATGTTCACTTTCAAATGGCGATACAAGCACATTGGACCAAACTGAACCATATATGCATTGCACTGTGATTTTAAGCTGTTTCCAGGCCAGAAACACACCCAGATTCGCGTTCTGAGCTTATAACCTCAATGAAGCGTGTTTTCATGAAAGTCCGTATAGCCACAGTTTCAGCGCTCAAACGCGCTTCCTTACAGGTATGAAAGCATATTCACTCCAATTCAGGCATATAGTCACAATTCACTCAAGTTTGTTATTTTAGCACTGAGTAACAGACAGAATGAAAATTTTTGACATGCAGAACGAAAAAAAGGAAAGTTTTTGAAAAAGTGCATATCTTCACTTCAGAAGCTCATATTCACTTTCAAATGGCCATGCAAGCACATTGGACCAAACGGTACCATATATGCATTGCACTGACATTTGAAGCTGTTTCTAGGCCAGACACACACACAGATTCACGTTCTGAGCTTAAAACCTCAAAGAAGCGTGATTTCATGAAAGTGCGTATAGCAACAGTTTCAGCGCTATAACAGGCTTCCTTACAGAGATAGAAGCATATTCACTCAAATTCAGTCATGTAGACACAATTCACCAGTTTGTCGCTTTCTCATTGTGAGTAACACACAGAATGAACATTTTTGACATGCAGAACGAAAAAAAAGAAAGTTTTTGAAAAAGTGCATATCTTCACTTCAGAAGCTTATATTCACTTTCAAATGGCCATACAAGCACATTGGACCAAACGGAACCATATGTGCATTGCACTGTGATTTGAAGCTGTTTCCAGGCCAGAAACCACACACAGATTCAAGTTCTGAGCTGGAAACCTCAAAGAAGCGTGTTTTCATGAAAGTGCGTAGAGACAGTTTCAGCGCTCTAATGCGCTTCCTTACAGGTATGAAAGCATATTCACTCCAATTCAGGCATATTGTCACAATTCACTCAAGTTTGTTATTTTAGCACTGAGTAACAGACAGAATGAACATTTTTGACATGCAGAACGAAAAAAAAGAAAGTTTTTGAAAAAGTGCATATCTTCACTTCAGAAGCTTATATTCACTTTCAAAGGGCCATGCAAGCACATTGGACCTAATGGTACCATATATTGATTGCACTGTGATTTGAAACTGTTTCCAGGCCAAAAACACAAATAGATTTGCGTTCAGAGCTTAGAACCTCAAAGAATCGTATTCTCATGAAAGTGCGCATAGCCACAGTTTCAGTGCTCTAACAGGCTTCCTTAGAGATAGAAGCATATTCACTCCAATTCAGTCATATAATCACAATTCACGCAAGTTTGTCACTTTCCCACTGAGTAACACACAGAATGAACATTTTTTACAAGCTGAACTAAAAAAAAAAAAAGTTTATGAAAAAGTGCATATCTTCACTTCAGAGGCTTATATTCACTTTCAAATGGCCTTACAAGCACATTGGACCAAATGGAACCATATGTGCATTGCACTGTGATTTGAAGCTGTTTCCAGGCCAGAAACACACGTTCTGAGCTTATAACCTCAATTAAGCGTGTTTTCATGAAAGTGCGTATAGCCACAGTTTCACCGCTCAAACGCGCTTCCTTACAGGTATGAAAGCATATTCACTCCAATTCAGGCATATTGTCACAATTCACTCAAGTTTGTTCCTTGAGCACTGAGTAACAGACAGAAAGAACATTTTTGACATGCAGAACGAAAAAAAAGAAAGTTTATGAAAAAGTGCATATCTTCACTTCAGAAGCTTAAATTCACTTTCAAATGGCCATACAAGCACATTGGACCAAACGGTACCATATATGCATTGCACTGTCATTTGAGGCTGTTTCTAGGCCAGAAAACACACACAAATTCACGTTCTGAGCTGGAAACCTCAAAGAAGCGTGTTTTCATGAAAGTGCGTAGAGAGACAGTTTCAGCGCTCTAACGCGCTTCCTTACAGGTATGAAAGCATATTCACTCCAATTCAGGCATATTGTCACAATTCACTCAAGTTTGTTATTTTAGCACTGAGTAACAGACAGAATGAACATTTTTGACATGCAGAACGAAAAAAAGGAAAGTTTTTGAAAAAGTGCATATCTTCACTTCAGAAGCTTATATTCACTTTCAAATGGTCATACAAGCACATTGGACCAAATGGTACCATATATTCATTGCACTGTGATTTGAAGCTGTTTCCAGGCCAGAAACACATATAGATTTGCGTTTTGAGCTTAGAACCTCAAAGAATCGTATTCTCATGAAAGTGCGCTTAGCCACAGTTTCAGCGCTCTAACAGGCTTCCTCACAGAGATAGAAGCATATTCACTCCAATTCAGTCATATAATCACAATTCACGCAAGTTTGTTACTTTCCCACTGAGTAACACACAGAATGAACATTTTTTACAAGCAGAACTAAAAAAAAAGAAAGTTTATGAAAAAGTGCATATCTTCACTTGAAGCTTAAATTCACTTTCAAATGGCCATACAAGCACATTGGACCAAACAGTACCATATATGCATTGCACTGTCATTTGAGGCTGTTTCTAGGCCAGAAACACACACAGATTCACGTTCTGAGCTGGAAACCTCAAAGAAGCGTGTTTTCATGAAAGTGCGTAGAGACACAGTTTCAGCGCTCTAACGCGCTTCCTTACAGGTATGAAAGCATATTCACTCCAATTCAGGCATATTGTCACAATTCACTCAAGTTTGTTATTTTAGCACTGAGTAACAGACAGAATGAACATTTTTGACATGCAGAACGAAAAAAAAGAAAGTTTTTGAAAAAGTGCATATCTTCACTTCAGAAGCTTATATTCACTTTCAAATGGTCGTACAAGCACATTGGACCAAATGGTACCATATACTCATTGCACTGTGATTTGAAGCTGTTTCCAGGCCAGAAACACATATAGATTTGCGTTTTGAGCTTAGAACCTCAAAGAATCGTATTCTCATGAAAGTGCGCTTAGCCACAGTTTCAGCGCTCAAACAGGCTTTCTCACAGAGATAGAAGCATATTCACTCCAATTCAGTCATATAATCACAATTCACGCAAGTTTGTTACTTTCCCACTGAGTAACACACAGAATGAACATTTTTTACAAGCAGAACTAAAAAAAAAAGAAAGTTTATGAAAAAGTGCATATCTTCACTTGAAGCTTAAATTCACTTTCAAATGGCCATACAAGCACATTGGACCAAACAGTACCATATATGCATTGCACTGTCATTTGAGGCTGTTTCTAGGCCAGAAACACACACAGATTCACGTTCTGAGCTTAAAACCTCAAAGAAGCGTGTTTTCATGAAAGTGCGTATAGCAACAGTTTCAGCGCTCAAACGCGCTTCCTTACAGGTATGAAAGCATATTCACTCCAATTCAGGCATATTGTCACATTTCACTCAAGTTTGTTACTTTAACACTGAGTCACAGACAGAATGAACCTTTTTGACATGCAGAACTAAAAAAGAAAGTTTATGAAAAAGTGCATATCTTCACTTCAGAAGCTCACATTCACTTCCAAATGGCCAAACAATCACATTGGACCAAACGGTACCATATATGCATTGCCATGCCATTTGAAGCTGTTTCCAGGCCAGGAATCACACACAGATTCACGTTCTGAGTTTAAAACCTCAAAGAAGCGTGTTTTCATGAAAGTGAAGATAGCCACAGTTTCAGCGCTCTAACAGGCTTCCTGACAGAGATAGAAGCATATTCACTCCAATTCAGTCATGTAGACACAATTAACCGAGGTTTGTCGCTTTCTCATTGTGAGTAACACACAGAATGAACATTTTTTGACATGCAGGACTAAAAAACAGAAAGTTTTTGAAAAAGTGCATATCTTCACTTCAGAATCTTATGTTCACTTTCAAATGGCGATACAAGCACATTGGACCAAACTGAACCATATATGCATTGCACTGTGATTTTAAGCTGTTTCCAGGCCAGAAACACACCCAGATTCGCGTTCTGAGCTTATAACCTCAATGAAGCGTGTTTTCATGAAAGTCCGTATAGCCACAGTTTCAGCGCTCAAACGCGCTTCCTTACAGGTATGAAAGCATATTCACTCCAATTCAGGCATATAGTCACAATTCACTCAAGTTTGTTATTTTAGCACTGAGTAACAGACAGAATGAACATTTTTGACATGCAGAACGAAAAAAAGGAAAGTTTTTGAAAAAGTGCATATCTTCACTTCAGAAGCTTATATTCACTTTCAAATGGTCATACAAGCACATTGGACCTAATGGTACCATATATTCATTGCACTGTGATTTGAAGCTGTTTCCAGGCCAGAAACACATATAGATTTGCGTTTTGAGCTTAGAACCTTAAAGAATCGTATTCTCATGAAAGTGCGCTTAGCCACAGTTTCAGCGCTCTAACAGGCTTCCTCACAGAGATAGAAGCATATTCACTCCAATTCAGTCATATAATCACAATTCACGCAAGTTTGTTACTTTCCCACTGAGTAACACACAGATTGAACATTTTTTACAAGCAGAACTAAAAAAAAAAAAGTTTATGAAAAAGTGCATATCTTCACTTCAGAGGCTTATATTCACTTTCAAATGGCCTTACAAGCACATTGGACCAAACGGAACCATATGTGCATTGCACTGTGATTTGAAGCTGTTTCCAGGCCAGAAACACATATAGATTTGCGTTTTGAGCTTAGAACCTCAAAGAATCGTATTCTCATGAAAGTGCGCTTAGCCACAGTTTCAGCGCTCAAACGCGCTTCCTTACAGGTATGAAAGCATATTCACTCCAATTCAGGCATATTGTCAAAATTCACTCAAGTTTGTTCCTTTAGCACTGAGTCACAGACAGAATGAACCTTTTTGACATGCAGAACGAAAAAAAAGAAAGTTTTTGAAAAAGTGCATATCTTCACTTGAAGCTTAAATTCACTTTCAAATGGCCATATACAAGCACATTGGACCAAACGGTACCATATATGCATTGCACTGTCATTTGAGGCTGTTTCTAGGCCAGAAAACACACACAAATTCACGTTCTGAGCTGGAAACCTCAAAGAAGCGTGATTTCATGAAAGTGCGTAGAGACACAGTTTCAGCGCTCTAACGCGCTTCCTTACAGGTATGAAAGCATATTCACTCCAATTCAGGCATATTGTCACAATTCACTCAAGTTTGTTATTTTAGCACTGAGTAACAGACAGAATGAACATTTTTGACATGCAGAACGAAAAAAAAGAAAGTTTTTGAAAAAGTGCATATCTTCACTTCAGAAGCTTAGATTCACTTTGAAATGGTCATACAAGCACATTGGACCAAATGGTACCATATATTCATTGCACTGTGATTTGAAGCTGTTTCCAGGCCAGAAACACATATAGATTTGCGTTTTGAGCTTAGAACCTCAAAGAATCGTATTCTCATGAAAGTGCGCTTAGCCACAGTTTCAGCGCTCTAACAGGCTTCCTCACAGAGATAGAAGCATATTCACTCCAATTCAGGCATATTGTCACAATTCACTCAAGTTTGTTATTTTAGCACTGAGTAACAGACAGAATGAACATTTTTTACAAGCAGAACTAAAAAAAAAGAAAGTTTATGAAAAAGTGCATATCTTCACTTGAAGCTTAAATTCACTTTCAAATGGCCATACAAGCACATTGGACCAAACAGTACCATATATGCATTGCACTGTCATTTGAGGCTGTTTCTAGGCCAGAAACACACACAGATTCACGTTCTGAGCTTAAAACCTCAAAGAAGCGTGTTTTCATGAAAGTGCGTATAGCAACAGTTTCAGCGCTCTAACAGGCTTCCTTACAGAGATAGAAGCATATTCACTCCAATTCAGTCATGTAGACACAATTAACCGAGGTTTGTCGCTTTCTCATTGTGAGTAACACACAGAATGAACATTTTTTGACATGCAGGACTAAAAAACAGAAAGTTTTTGAAAAAGTGCATATCTTCACTTCAGAATCTTATGTTCACTTTCAAATGGCGATACAAGCACATTGGACCAAACTGAACCATATATGCATTGCACTGTGATTTTAAGCTGTTTCCAGGCCAGAAACACACCCAGATTCACGTTCTGAGCTTATAACCTCAATGAAGCGTGTTTTCATGAAAGTCCGTATAGCCACAGTTTCAGCGCTCAAACGCGCTTCATTACAGGTATGAAAGCATATTCACTCCAATTCAGGCATATTGTCACAATTCAATCAAGTTTGTTATTTTAGCACTGATTAACAGACAGAATGAAAATTTTTGACATGCAGAACGAAAAAAAGGAAAGTTTTTGAAAAAGTGCATATCTTCACTTCAGAAGCTCATATTCACTTTCAAATGGCCATGCAAGCACATTGGACCAAACGGTACCATATATGCATTGCACTGACATTTGAAGCTGTCTCTAGGCCAGACACACACACAGATTCACGTTCTGAGCTTAAAACCTCAAAGAAGCGTGATTTCATGAAAGTGCGTATAGCAACAGTTTCAGCGCTATAACAGGCTTCCTTACAGAGATAGAAGCATATTCACTCAAATTCAGTCATGTAGACACAATTCACCAGTTTGTCGCTTTCTCATTGTGAGTAACACACAGAATTAACATTTTTGACATGCAGAACGAAAAAACAGAAAGTTTTTGAAAAAGTGCATATCTTCACTTCAGAATCTTATGTTCACTTTCAAATGGCGATACAAGCACATTGGACCAAACTGAACCATATATGCATTGCACTGTGATTTTAAGCTGTTTCCAGGCCAGAAACACACCCAGATTCACGTTCTGAGCTTAAAACCTCAAAGAAGCGTGTTTTCATGAAAGTGCGTATAGCAACAGTTTCAGCGCTCAAACGCGCTTCCTTACAGGTATGAAAGCATATTCACTCCAATTCAGGCATATTGTCACATTTCACTCAAGTTTGTTACTTTAACACTGAGTCACAGACAGAATGAACCTTTTTGACATGCAGAACTAAAAAAGAAAGTTTATGAAAAAGTGCATATCTTCACTTCAGAAGCTCACATTCACTTCCAAATGGCCAAACAATCACATTGGACCAAACGGTACCATATATGCATTGCCATGCCATTTGAAGCTGTTTCCAGGCCAGGAATCACACACAGATTCACGTTCTGAGTTTAAAACCTCAAAGAAGCGTGTTTTCATGAACGTGAAGATAGCCACAGTTTCAGCGCTCTAACAGGCTTCCTGACAGAGATAGAAGCATATTCACTCCAATTCAGTCATGTAGACACAATTAACCGAGGTTTGTCGCTTTCTCATTGTGAGTAACACACAGAATGAACATTTTTTGACATGCAGGACTAAAAAACAGAAAGTTTTTGAAAAAGTGCATATCTTCACTTCAGAATCTTATGTTCACTTTCAAATGGCGATACAAGCACATTGGACCAAACTGAACCATATATGCATTGCACTGTGATTTTAAGCTGTTTCCAGGCCAGAAACACACCCAGATTCGCGTTCTGAACTTATAACCTCAATGAAGCGTGTTTTCATGAAAGTCCGTATAGCCACAGTTTCAGCGCTCAAACGCGCTTCCTTACAGGTATGAAAGCATATTCACTCCAATTCAGGCATATAGTCACAATTCACTCAAGTTTGTTATTTTAGCACTGAGTAACAGACAGAATGAACATTTTTGACATGCAGAACGAAAAAAAGGAAAGTTTTTGAAAAAGTGCATATCTTCACTTCAGAAGCTTATATTCACTTTCAAATGGTCATACAAGCACATTGGACCAAATGGTACCATATATTCATTGCACTGTGATTTGAAGCTGTTTCCAGGCCAGAAACACATATAGATTTGCGTTTTGAGCTTAGAACCTTAAAGAATCGTATTCTCATGAAAGTGCGCTTAGCCACAGTTTCAGCGCTCTAACAGGCTTCCTCACAGAGATAGAAGCATATTCACTCCAATTCAGTCATATAATCACAATTCACGCAAGTTTGTTACTTTCCCACTGAGTAACACACAGAATGAACATTTTTTACAAGCAGAACTAAAAAAAAAAAAGTTTATGAAAAAGTGCATATCTTCACTTCAGAGGCTTATATTCACTTTCAAATGGCCTTACAAGCACATTGGACCAAACGGAACCATATGTGCATTGCACTGTGATTTGAAGCTGTTTCCAGGCCAGAAACACATATAGATTTGCGTTTTGAGCTTAGAACCTCAAAGAATCGTATTCTCATGAAAGTGCGCTTAGCCACAGTTTCAGCGCTCAAACGCGCTTCCTTACAGGTATGAAAGCATATTCACTCCAATTCAGGCATATTGTCAAAATTCACTCAAGTTTGTTCCTTTAGCACTGAGTCACAGACAGAATGAACCTTTTTGACATGCAGAACGAAAAAAAAGAAAGTTTTTGAAAAAGTGCATATCTTCACTTGAAGCTTAAATTCACTTTCAAATGGCCATACAAGCACATTGGACCAAACGGTACCATATATGCATTGCACTGTCATTTGAGGCTGTTTCTAGGCCAGAAAACACACACAAATTCACGTTCTGAGCTGGAAACCTCAAAGAAGCGTGATTTCATGAAAGTGCGTAGAGACACAGTTTCAGCGCTCTAACGCGCTTCCTTACAGGTATGAAAGCATATTCACTCCAATTCAGGCATATTGTCACAATTCACTCAAGTTTGTTATTTTAGCACTGAGTAACAGACAGAATGAACATTTTTGACATGCAGAACGAAAAAAAAGAAAGTTTTTGAAAAAGTGCATATCTTCACTTCAGAAGCTTAGATTCACTTTGAAATGGTCATACAAGCACATTGGACCAAATGGTACCATATATTCATTGCACTGTGATTTGAAGCTGTTTCCAGGCCAGAAACACATATAGATTTGCGTTTTGAGCTTAGAACCTCAAAGAATCGTATTCTCATGAAAGTGCGCTTAGCCACAGTTTCAGCGCTCTAACAGGCTTCCTCACAGAGATAGAAGCATATTCACTCCAATTCAGGCATATTGTCACAATTCACTCAAGTTTGTTATTTTAGCACTGAGTAACAGACAGAATGAACATTTTTTACAAGCAGAACTAAAAAAAAAAGAAAGTTTCTGAAAAAGTGCATATCTTCACTTGAAGCTTAAATTCACTTTCAAATGGCCATACAAGCACATTGGACCAAACAGTACCATATATGCATTGCACTGTCATTTGAGGCTGTTTCTAGGCCAGAAACACACACAGATTCACGTTCTGAGCTTAAAACCTCAAAGAAGCGTGTTTTCATGAAAGTGCGTATAGCAACAGTTTCAGCGCTCTAACAGGCTTCCTTACAGAGATAGAAGCATATTCACTCCAATTCAGTCATGTAGACACAATTAACCGAGGTTTGTCGCTTTCTCATTGTGAGTAACACACAGAATGAACATTTTTTGACATGCAGGACTAAAAAACAGAAAGTTTTTGAAAAAGTGCATATCTTCACTTCAGAATCTTATGTTCACTTTCAAATGGCGATACAAGCACATTGGACCAAACTGAACCATATATGCATTGCACTGTGATTTTAAGCTGTTTCCAGGCCAGAAACACACCCAGATTCACGTTCTGAGCTTATAACCTCAATGAAGCGTGTTTTCATGAAAGTCCGTATAGCCACAGTTTCAGCGCTCAAACGCGCTTCATTACAGGTATGAAAGCATATTCACTCTAATTCAGGCATATTGTCACAATTCACTCAAGTTTGTTCCTTTAGCACTGAGTAACAGACAGAATGAAAATTTTTGACATGCAGAACGAAAAAAAGGAAAGTTTTTGAAAAAGTGCATATCTTCACTTCAGAAGCTCATATTCACTTTCAAATGGCCATGCAAGCACATTGGACAAAACGGTACCATATATGCATTGCACTGACATTTGAAGCTGTTTCTAGGCCAGACACACACACAGATTCACGTTCTGAGCTTAAAACCTCAAAGAAGCGTGATTTCATGAAAGTGCGTATAGCAACAGTTTCAGCGCTATAACAGGCTTCCTTACAGAGATAGAAGCATATTCACTCAAATTCAGTCATGTAGACACAATTCACCAGTTTGTCGCTTTCTCATTGTGAGTAACACACAGAATTAACATTTTTGACATGCAGAACGAAAAAAAAGAAAGTTTTTGAAAAAGTGCATATCTTCACTTCAAAAGCTTATATTCACTTTCAAATGGCCATACAAGCACATTGGACCAAACGGAACCATATGTGCATTGCACTGTGATTTGAAGCTGTTTCCAGGCCAGAAACCACACACAGATTCAAGTTCTGAGCTGGAAACCTCAAAGAAGCGTGTTTTCATGAAAGTGCGTAGAGACAGTTTCAGCGCTCTAACGCGCTTCCTTACAGGTATGAACGCATATTCACTCCAATTCAGGCATATTGTCACAATTCACTCAAGTTTGTTATTTTAGCACTGAGTAACAGACAGAATGAACATTTTTGACATGCAGAACGAAAAAAAAGAAAGTTTTTGAAAAAGTGCATATCTTCACTTCAGAAGCTTATATTCACTGTCAAAGGGCCATGCAAGCACATTGGACCTAATGGTACCATATATTGATTGCACTGTGATTTGAAACTGTTTCCAGGCCAAAAACACAAATAGATTTGCGTTCAGAGCTTAGAACCTCAAAGAATCGTATTCTCATGAAAGTGCGCATAGCCACAGTTTCAGTGCTCTAACAGGCTTCCTTAGAGATAGAAGCATATTCACTCCAATTCAGTCATATAATCACAATTCACGCAAGTTTGTCACTTTCCCACTGAGTAACACACAGAATGAACATTTTTTACAAGCTGAACTAAAAAAAAAAAAAGTTTATGAAAAAGTGCATATCTTCACTTCAGAGGCTTATATTCACTTTCAAATGGCCTTACAAGCACATTGGACCACATGGAACCATATGTGCATTGCACTGTGATTTGAAGCTGTTTCCAGGCCAGAAACACACGTTCTGAGCTTATAACCTCAATTAAGCGTGTTTTCATGAAAGTGCGTATAGCCACTGTTTCACCGCTCTAACGCGCTTCCTTACAGGTATGAAAGCATATTCACTCCAATTCAGGCATATTGTCACAATTCACTCAAGTTTGTTATTTTAGCACTGAGTAACAGACAGAATGAACATTTTTGACATGCAGAACGAAAAAAAAGAAAGTTTTTGAAAAAGTGCATATCTTCACTTCAGAAGCTTAGATTCACTTTGAAATGGTCATACAAGCACATTGGACCAAATGGTACCATATATTCATTGCACTGTGATTTGAAGCTGTTTCCAGGCCAGAAACACATATAGATTTGCGTTTTGAGCTTAGAACCTCAAAGAATCGTATTCTCATGAAAGTGCGCTTAGCCACAGTTTCAGCGCTCTAACAGGCTTCCTCACAGAGATAGAAGCATATTCACTCCAATTCAGGCATATTGTCACAATTCACTCAAGTTTGTTATTTTAGCACTGAGTAACAGACAGAATGAACATTTTTTACAAGCAGAACTAAAAAAAAAAGAAAGTTTATGAAAAAGTGCATATCTTCACTTGAAGCTTAAATTCACTTTCAAATGGCCATACAAGCACATTGGACCAAACAGTACCATATATGCATTGCACTGTCATTTGAGGCTGTTTCTAGGCCAGAAACACACACAGATTCACGTTCTGAGCTTAAAACCTCAAAGAAGCGTGTTTTCATGAAAGTGCGTATAGCAACAGTTTCAGCGCTCAAACGCGCTTCCTTACAGGTATGAAAGCATATTCACTCCAATTCAGGCATATTGTCACATTTCACTCAAGTTTGTTACTTTAACACTGAGTCACAGACAGAATGAACCTTTTTGACATGCAGAACTAAAAAAGAAAGTTTATGAAAAAGTGCATATCTTCACTTCAGAAGCTCACATTCACTTCCAAATGGCCAAACAATCACATTGGACCAAACGGTACCATATATGCATTGCCATGCCATTTGAAGCTGTTTCCAGGCCAGGAATCACACACAGATTCACGTTCTGAGTTTAAAACCTCAAAGAAGCGTGTTTTCATGAAAGTGAAGATAGCCACAGTTTCAGCGCTCTAACAGGCTTCCTGACAGAGATAGAAGCATATTCACTCCAATTCAGTCATGTAGACACAATTAACCGAGGTTTGTCGCTTTCTCATTGTGAGTAACACACAGAATGAACATTTTTTGACATGCAGGACTAAAAAACAGAAAGTTTTTGAAAAAGTGCATATCTTCACTTCAGAATCTTATGTTCACTTTCAAATGGCGATACAAGCACATTGGACCAAACTGAACCATATATGCATTGCACTGTGATTTTAAGCTGTTTCCAGGCCAGAAACACACCCAGATTCGCGTTCTGAGCTTATAACCTCAATGAAGCGTGTTTTCATGAAAGTCCGTATAGCCACAGTTTCAGCGCTCAAACGCGCTTCCTTACAGGTATGAAAGCATATTCACTCCAATTCAGGCATATAGTCACAATTCACTCAAGTTTGTTATTTTAGCACTGAGTAACAGACAGAATGAAAATTTTTGACATGCAGAACGAAAAAAAGGAAAGTTTTTGAAAAAGTGCATATCTTCACTTCAGAAGCTTATATTCACTTTCAAATGGTCATACAAGCACATTGGACCAAATGGTACCATATATTCATTGCATTGTGATTTGAAGCTGTTTCCAGGCCAGAAACACATATAGATTTGCGTTTTGAGCTTAGAACCTTAAAGAATCGTATTCTCATGAAAGTGCGCTTAGCCACAGTTTCAGCGCTCTAACAAGCTTCCTCACAGAGATAGAAGCATACTCACTCCAATTCAGTCATATAATCACAATTCACGCAAGTTTGTTACTTTCCCACTGAGTAACACACAGAATGAACATTTTTTACAAGCAGAACTAAAAAAAAAAAAGTTTATGAAAAAGTGCATATCTTCACTTCAGAAGCTCACATTCACTTCCAAATGGCCAAACAATCACATTGGACCAAATGGTACCATATATTGATTGCACTGTGATTTGAAACTGTTTCCAGGCCAAAAACACAAATAGATTTGCGTTCAGAGCTTAGAACCTCAAAGAATCGTATTCTCATGAAAGTGCGCATAGCCACAGTTTCAGTGCTCTAACAGGCTTCCTTAGAGATAGAAGCATATTCACTCCAATTCAGTCATATAATCACAATTCACGCAAGTTTGTCACTTTCCCACTGAGTAACACACAGAATGAACATTTTTCACAAGCAGAACTAAAAAAAAGAAAGTTTATGAAAAAGTGCATATCTTCACTTCAGAAGCTTATATTCACTTTCAAATGGTCCTACAAGCACATTGGACCAAATGGTACCATATATTCATTGCACTGTGATTTGAAGCTGTTTCCAGGCCAGAAACACACCCAGATTCACGTTCTGAGCTTATAACCTCAATGAAGCGTGTTTTCATGAAAGTGCGTATAGCCACAGTTTCAGCGCTCAAACGCACTTCCTTACAGGTATGAAAGCATATTCACTCCAATTCAGGCATATTGTCACAATTCAATCAAGTTTGTTATTTTAGCACTGATTAACAGACAGAATGAAAATTTTTGACATGCAGAACGAAAAAAAGGAAAGTTTTTGAAAAAGTGCATATCTTCACTTCAGAAGCTCATATTCACTTTCAAATGGCCATGCAAGCACATTGGACCAAACGGTACCATATATGCATTGCACTGACATTTGAAGCTGTCTCTAGGCCAGACACACACACAGATTCACGTTCTGAGCTTAAAACCTCAAAGAAGCGTGATTTCATGAAAGTGCGTATAGCAACAGTTTCAGCGCTATAACAGGCTTCCTTACAGAGATAGAAGCATATTCACTCAAATTCAGTCATGTAGACACAATTCACCAGTTTGTCGCTTTCTCATTGTGAGTAACACACAGAATTAACATTTTTGACATGCAGAACGAAAAAACAGAAAGTTTTTGAAAAAGTGCATATCTTCACTTCAGAAGCTTATATTCACTTTCAAATGGCCATACAAGCACATTGGACCAAACTGAACCATATATGCATTGCACTGTGATTTTAAGCTGTTTCCAGGCCAGAAACACACCCAGATTCACGTTCTGAGCTTAAAACCTCAAAGAAGCGTGTTTTCATGAAAGTGCGTATAGCAACAGTTTCAGCGCTCAAACGCGCTTCCTTACAGGTATGAAAGCATATTCACTCCAATTCAGGCATATTGTCACATTTCACTCAAGTTTGTTACTTTAACACTGAGTCACAGACAGAATGAACCTTTTTGACATGCAGAACTAAAAAAGAAAGTTTATGAAAAAGGGCATATCTTCACTTCAGAAGCTCACATTCACTTCCAAATGGCCAAACAATCACATTGGACCAAACGGTACCATATATGCATTGCCATGCCATTTGAAGCTGTTTCCAGGCCAGGAATCACACACAGATTCACGTTCTGAGTTTAAAACCTCAAAGAAGCGTGTTTTCATGAACGTGAAGATAGCCACAGTTTCAGCGCTCTAACAGGCTTCCTGACAGAGATAGAAGCATATTCACTCCAATTCAGTCATGTAGACACAATTAACCGAGGTTTGTCGCTTTCTCATTGTGAGTAACACACAGAATGAACATTTTTTGACATGCAGGACTAAAAAACAGAAAGTTTTTGAAAAAGTGCATATCTTCACTTCAGAATCTTATGTTCACTTTCAAATGGCGATACAAGCACATTGGACCAAACTGAACCATATATGCATTGCACTGTGATTTTAAGCTGTTTCCAGGCCAGAAACACACCCAGATTCGCGTTCTGAACTTATAACCTCAATGAAGCGTGTTTTCATGAAAGTCCGTATAGCCACAGTTTCAGCGCTCAAACGCGCTTCCTTACAGGTATGAAAGCATATTCACTCCAATTCAGGCATATAGTCACAATTCACTCAAGTTTGTTATTTTAGCACTGAGTAACAGACAGAATGAACATTTTTGACATGCAGAACGAAAAAAAGGAAAGTTTTTGAAAAAGTGCATATCTTCACTTCAGAAGCTTATATTCACTTTCAAATGGTCATACAAGCACATTGGACCAAATGGTACCATATATTCATTGCACTGTGATTTGAAGCTGTTTCCAGGCCAGAAACACATATAGATTTGCGTTTTGAGCTTAGAACCTTAAAGAATCGTATTCTCATGAAAGTGCGCTTAGCCACAGTTTCAGCGCTCTAACAGGCTTCCTCACAGAGATAGAAGCATATTCACTCCAATTCAGTCATATAATCACAATTCACGCAAGTTTGTTACTTTCCCACTGAGTAACACACAGAATGAACATTTTTTACAAGCAGAACTAAAAAAAAAAAAGTTTATGAAAAAGTGCATATCTTCACTTCAGAGGCTTATATTCACTTTCAAATGGCCTTACAAGCACATTGGACCAAACGGAACCATATGTGCATTGCACTGTGATTTGAAGCTGTTCCCAGGCCAGAAACACATATAGATTTGCGTTTTGAGCTTAGAACCTCAAAGAATCGTATTCTCATGAAAGTGCGCTTAGCCACAGTTTCAGCGCTCAAACGCGCTTCCTTACAGGTATGAAAGCATATTCACTCCAATTCAGGCATATTGTCAAAATTCACTCAAGTTTGTTCCTTTAGCACTGAGTCACAGACAGAATGAACCTTTTTGACATGCAGAACGAAAAAAAAGAAAGTTTTTGAAAAAGTGCATATCTTCACTTGAAGCTTAAATTCACTTTCAAATGGCCATACAAGCACATTGGACCAAACGGTACCATATATGCATTGCACTGTCATTTGAGGCTGTTTCTAGGCCAGAAAACACACACAAATTCACGTTCTGAGCTGGAAACCTCAAAGAAGCGTGATTTCATGAAAGTGCGTAGAGACACAGTTTCAGCGCTCTAACGCGCTTCCTTACAGGTATGAAAGCATATTCACTCCAATTCAGGCATATTGTCACAATTCACTCAAGTTTGTTATTTTAGCACTGAGTAACAGACAGAATGAACATTTTTGACATGCAGAACGAAAAAAAAGAAAGTTTTTGAAAAAGTGCATATCTTCACTTCAGAAGCTTAGATTCACTTTGAAATGGTCATACAAGCACATTGGACCAAATGGTACCATATATTCATTGCACTGTGATTTGAAGCTGTTTCCAGGCCAGAAACACATATAGATTTGCGTTTTGAGCTTAGAACCTCAAAGAATCGTATTCTCATGAAAGTGCGCTTAGCCACAGTTTCAGCGCTCTAACAGGCTTCCTCACAGAGATAGAAGCATATTCACTCCAATTCAGGCATATTGTCACAATTCACTCAAGTTTGTTATTTTAGCACTGAGTAACAGACAGAATGAACATTTTTTACAAGCAGAACTAAAAAAAAAAGAAAGTTTATGAAAAAGTGCATATCTTCACTTGAAGCTTAAATTCACTTTCAAATGGCCATACAAGCACATTGGACCAAACAGTACCATATATGCATTGCACTGTCATTTGAGGCTGTTTCTAGGCCAGAAACACACACAGATTCACGTTCTGAGCTTAAAACCTCAAAGAAGCGTGTTTTCATGAAAGTGCGTATAGCAACAGTTTCAGCGCTCTAACAGGCTTCCTTACAGAGATAGAAGCATATTCACTCCAATTCAGTCATGTAGACACAATTAACCGAGGTTTGTCGCTTTCTCATTGTGAGTAACACACAGAATGAACATTTTTTGACATGCAGGACTAAAAAACAGAAAGTTTTTGAAAAAGTGCATATCTTCACTTCAGAATCTTATGTTCACTTTCAAATGGCGATACAAGCACATTGGACCAAACTGAACCATATATGCATTGCACTGTGATTTTAAGCTGTTTCCAGGCCAGAAACACACCCAGATTCACGTTCTGAGCTTATAACCTCAATGAAGCGTGTTTTCATGAAAGTCCGTATAGCCACAGTTTCAGCGCTCAAACGCGCTTCATTACAGGTATGAAAGCATATTCACTCTAATTCAGGCATATTGTCACAATTCACTCAAGTTTGTTCCTTTAGCACTGAGTAACAGACAGAATGAAAATTTTTGACATGCAGAACGAAAAAAAGGAAAGTTTTTGAAAAAGTGCATATCTTCACTTCAGAAGCTCATATTCACTTTCAAATGGCCATGCAAGCACATTGGACAAAACGGTACCATATATGCATTGCACTGACATTTGAAGCTGTTTCTAGGCCAGACACACACACAGATTCACGTTCTGAGCTTAAAACCTCAAAGAAGCGTGATTTCATGAAAGTGCGTATAGCAACAGTTTCAGCGCTATAACAGGCTTCCTTACAGAGATAGAAGCATATTCACTCAAATTCAGTCATGTAGACACAATTCACCAGTTTGTCGCTTTCTCATTGTGAGTAACACACAGAATTAACATTTTTGACATGCAGAACGAAAAAAAAGAAAGTTTTTGAAAAAGTGCATATCTTCACTTCAAAAGCTTATATTCACTTTCAAATGGCCATACAAGCACATTGGACCAAACGGAACCATATGTGCATTGCACTGTGATTTGAAGCTGTTTCCAGGCCAGAAACCACACACAGATTCAAGTTCTGAGCTGGAAACCTCAAAGAAGCGTGTTTTCATGAAAGTGCGTAGAGACAGTTTCAGCGCTCTAACGCGCTTCCTTACAGGTATGAACGCATATTCACTCCAATTCAGGCATATTGTCACAATTCACTCAAGTTTGTTATTTTAGCACTGAGTAACAGACAGAATGAACATTTTTGACATGCAGAACGAAAAAAAAGAAAGTTTTTGAAAAAGTGCATATCTTCACTTCAGAAGCTTATATTCACTGTCAAAGGGCCATGCAAGCACATTGGACCTAATGGTACCATATATTGATTGCACTGTGATTTGAAACTGTTTCCAGGCCAAAAACACAAATAGATTTGCGTTCAGAGCTTAGAACCTCAAAGAATCGTATTCTCATGAAAGTGCGCATAGCCACAGTTTCAGTGCTCTAACAGGCTTCCTTAGAGATAGAAGCATATTCACTCCAATTCAGTCATATAATCACAATTCACGCAAGTTTGTCACTTTCCCACTGAGTAACACACAGAATGAACATTTTTTACAAGCTGAACTAAAAAAAAAAAAAGTTTATGAAAAAGTGCATATCTTCACTTCAGAGGCTTATATTCACTTTCAAATGGCCTTACAAGCACATTGGACCACATGGAACCATATGTGCATTGCACTGTGATTTGAAGCTGTTTCCAGGCCAGAAACACACGTTCTGAGCTTATAACCTCAATTAAGCGTGTTTTCATGAAAGTGCGTATAGCCACTGTTTCACCGCTCTAACGCGCTTCCTTACAGGTATGAAAGCATATTCACTCCAATTCAGGCATATTGTCACAATTCACTCAAGTTTGTTATTTTAGCACTGAGTAACAGACAGAATGAACATTTTTGACATGCAGAACGAAAAAAAAGAAAGTTTTTGAAAAAGTGCATATCTTCACTTCAGAAGCTTAGATTCACTTTGAAATGGTCATACAAGCACATTGGACCAAATGGTACCATATATTCATTGCACTGTGATTTGAAGCTGTTTCCAGGCCAGAAACACATATAGATTTGCGTTTTGAGCTTAGAACCTCAAAGAATCGTATTTTCATGAAAGTGCGCTTAGCCACAGTTTCAGCGCTCTAACAGGCTTCCTCACAGAGATAGAAGCATATTCACTCCAATTCAGGCATATTGTCACAATTCACTCAAGTTTGTTATTTTAGCACTGAGTAACAGACAGAATGAACATTTTTTACAAGCAGAACTAAAAAAAAAAGAAAGTTTATGAAAAAGTGCATATCTTCACTTGAAGCTTAAATTCACTTTCAAATGGCCATACAAGCACATTGGACCAAACAGTACCATATATGCATTGCACTGTCATTTGAGGCTGTTTCTAGGCCAGAAACACACACAGATTCACGTTCTGAGCTTAAAACCTCAAAGAAGCGTGTTTTCATGAAAGTGCGTATAGCAACAGTTTCAGCGCTCAAACGCGCTTCCTTACAGGTATGAAAGCATATTCACTCCAATTCAGGCATATTGTCACATTTCACTCAAGTTTGTTACTTTAACACTGAGTCACAGACAGAATGAACCTTTTTGACATGCAGAACTAAAAAAGAAAGTTTATGAAAAAGTGCATATCTTCACTTCAGAAGCTCACATTCACTTCCAAATGGCCAAACAATCACATTGGACCAAACGGTACCATATATGCATTGCCATGCCATTTGAAGCTGTTTCCAGGCCAGGAATCACACACAGATTCACGTTCTGAGTTTAAAACCTCAAAGAAGCGTGTTTTCATGAAAGTGAAGATAGCCACAGTTTCAGCGCTCTAACAGGCTTCCTGACAGAGATAGAAGCATATTCACTCCAATTCAGTCATGTAGACACAATTAACCGAGGTTTGTCGCTTTCTCATTGTGAGTAACACACAGAATGAACATTTTTTGACATGCAGGACTAAAAAACAGAAAGTTTTTGAAAAAGTGCATATCTTCACTTCAGAATCTTATGTTCACTTTCAAATGGCGATACAAGCACATTGGACCAAACTGAACCATATATGCATTGCACTGTGATTTTAAGCTGTTTCCAGGCCAGAAACACACCCAGATTCGCGTTCTGAGCTTATAACCTCAATGAAGCGTGTTTTCATGAAAGTCCGTATAGCCACAGTTTCAGCGCTCAAACGCGCTTCCTTACAGGTATGAAAGCATATTCACTCCAATTCAGGCATATAGTCACAATTCACTCAAGTTTGTTATTTTAGCACTGAGTAACAGACAGAATGAAAATTTTTGACATGCAGAACGAAAAAAAGGAAAGTTTTTGAAAAAGTGCATATCTTCACTTCAGAAGCTTATATTCACTTTCAAATGGTCATACAAGCACATTGGACCAAATGGTACCATATATTCATTGCACTGTGATTTGAAGCTGTTTCCAGGCTAGAAACACATATAGATTTGCGTTTTGAGCTTAGAACCTTAAAGAATCGTATTCTCATGAAAGTGCGCTGAGCCACAGTTTCAGCGCTCTAACAGGCTTCCTCACAGAGATAGAAGCATACTCACTCCAATTCAGTCATATAATCACAATTCACGCAAGTTTGTTACTTTCCCACTGAGTAACACACAGAATGAACATTTTTTACAAGCAGAACTAAAAAAAAAAAAGTTTATGAAAAAGTGCATATCTTCACTTCAGAAGCTCACATTCACTTCCAAATGGCCAAACAATCACATTGGACCAAATGGTACCATATATTGATTGCACTGTGATTTGAAACTGTTTCCAGGCCAAAAACACAAATAGATTTGCGTTCAGAGCTTAGAACCTCAAAGAATCGTATTCTCATGAAAGTGCGCATAGCCACAGTTTCAGTGCTCTAACAGGCTTCCTTAGAGATAGAAGCATATTCACTCCAATTCAGTCATATAATCACAATTCACGCAAGTTTGTCACTTTCCCACTGAGTAACACACAGAATGAACATTTTTCACAAGCAGAACTAAAAAAAAGAAAGTTTATGAAAAAGTGCATATCTTCACTTCAGAAGCTTATATTCACTTTCAAATGGTCCTACAAGCACATTGGACCAAATGGTACCATATATTCATTGCACTGTGATTTGAAGCTGTTTCCAGGCCAGAAACACACCCAGATTCACGTTCTGAGCTTATAACCTCAATGAAGCGTGTTTTCATGAAAGTGCGTATAGCCACAGTTTCAGCGCTCAAACGCACTTCCTTACAGGTATGAAAGCATATTCACTCCAATTCAGGCATATTGTCAAAATTCACTCAAGTTTGTTCCTTTAGCACTGAGTCACAGACAGAATGAACCTTTTTGACATGCAGAACGAAAAAAAAGAAAGTTTTTGAAAAAGTGCATATCTTCACTTGAAGCTTAAATTCACTTTCAAATGGCCATACAAGCACATTGGACCAAACGGTACCATATATGCATTGCACTGTCATTTGAGGCTGTTTCTAGGCCAGAAAACACACACAAATTCACGTTCTGAGCTGGAAACCTCAAAGAAGCGTGTTTTCATGAAAGTGCGTAGAGACACAGTTTCAGCGCTCTAACGCGCTTCCTTACAGGTATGAAAGCATATTCACTCCAATTCAGGCATATTGTCACAATTCACTCAAGTTTGTTATTTTAGCACTGAGTAACAGACAGAAAGAACATTTTTGACATGCAGAACGAAAAAAAAGAAAGTTTTTGAAAAAGTGCATATCTTCACTTCAGAAGCTTATATTCACTTTGAAATGGTCATACAAGCACATTGGACCAAATGGTACCATATATTCATTGCACTGTGATTTGAAGCTGTTTCCAGGCCAGAAACACATATAGATTTGCGTTTTGAGCTTAGAACCTCAAAGAATCGTATTCTCATGAAAGTGCGCTTAGCCACAGTTTCAGCGCTCTAACAGGCTTCCTCACAGAGATAGAAGCATATTCACTCCAATTCAGGCATATTGTCACAATTCACTCAAGTTTGTTATTTTAGCACTGAGTAACAGACAGAATGAACATTTTTTACAAGCAGAACTAAAAAAAAAGAAAGTTTATGAAAAAGTGCATATCTTCACTTCAGAAGCTCATATTCACTTTCAAATGGCCATACAAGCACATTGGACCAAACAGTACCATATATGCATTGCAATGTCATTTGAGGCTGTTTCTAGGCCAGAAACACACACAGATTCACGTTCTGAGCTTATAACCTCAATGAAGCGTGTTTTCATGAAAGTACGTATAGCCACAGTTTCAGCGCTCAAACGCGCTTCATTACAGGTATGAAAGCATATTCACTCCAATTCAGGCATATTGTCACAATTCACTCAAGTTTGTTATTTTAGCACTGATTAACAGACAGAATGAAAATTTTTGACATGCAGAACGAAAAAAAGGAAAGTTTTTGAAAAAGTGCATATCTTCACTTCAGAAGCTCATATTCACTTTCAAATGGCCATGCAAGCACATTGGACCAAACGGTACCATATATGCATTGCACTGACATTTGAAGCTGTTTCTAGGCCAGACACACACACAGATTCACGTTCTGAGCTTAAAACCTCAAAGAAGCGTGATTTCATGAAAGTGCGTATAGCAACAGTTTCAGCGCTATAACAGGCTTCCTTACAGAGATAGAAGCATATTCACTCAAATTCAGTCATGTAGACACAATTCACCAGTTTGTCGCTTTCTCATTGTGAGTAACACACAGAATTAACATTTTTGACATGCAGAACGAAAAAAAAGAAAGTTTTTGAAAAAGTGCATATCTTCACTTCAGAAGCTTATATTCACTTTCAAATGGCCATACAAGCACATTGGACCAAACGGAACCATATGTGCATTGCACTGTGATTTGAAGCTGTTTCCAGGCCAGAAACCACACACAGATTCAAGTTCTGAGCTGGAAACCTCAAAGAAGCGTGTTTTCATGAAAGTGCGTAGAGACAGTTTCAGCGCTCTAACGCGCTTCCTTACAGGTATGAACGCATATTCACTCCAATTCAGGCATATTGTCACAATTCACTCAAGTTTGTTATTTTAGCACTGAGTAACAGACAGAATGAACATTTTTGACATGCAGAACGAAAAAAAAGAAAGTTTTTGAAAAAGTGCATATCTTCACTTCAGAAGCTTATATTCACTTTCAAAGGGCCATGCAAGCACATTGGACCTAATGGTACCATATATTGATTGCACTGTGATTTGAAACTGTTTCCAGGCCAAAAACACAAATAGATTTGCGTTCAGAGCTTAGAACCTCAAAGAATCGTATTCTCATGAAAGTGCGCATAGCCACAGTTTCAGTGCTCTAACAGGCTTCCTTAGAGATAGAAGCATATTCACTCCAATTCAGTCATATAATCACAATTCACGCAAGTTTGTCACTTTCCCACTGAGTAACACACAGAATGAACATTTTTTACAAGCTGAACTAAAAAAAAAAAAGTTTATGAAAAAGTGCATATCTTCACTTCAGAGGCTTATATTCACTTTCAAATGGCCTTACAAGCACATTGGACCAAACGGAACCATATGTGCATTGCACTGTGATTTGAAGCTGTTTCCAGGCCAGAAACACACGTTCTGAGCTTATAACCTCAATTAAGCGTGTTTTCATGAAAGTGCGTATAGCCACAGTTTCACCGCTCAAACGCGCTTCCTTACAGGTATGAAAGCATATTCACTCCAATTCAGGCATATTGTCAAAATTCACTCAAGTTTGTTCCTTGAGCAGACAGACAGAAAGAACATTTTTGACATGCAGAACGAAAAAAAAGAAAGTTTATGAAAAAGTGCATATCTTCACTTCAGAAGCTTAAATTCACTTTCAAATGGCCATACAAGCACATTGGACCAAACGGTACCATATATGCATTGCACTGTCATTTGAGGCTGTTTCTAGGCCAGAAAACACACACAAATTCACGTTCTGAGCTGGAAACCTCAAAGAAGCGTGTTTTCATGAAAGTGCGTAGAGACACAGTTTCAGCGCTCTAACGCGCTTCCTTACAGGTATGAAAGCATATTCACTCCAATTCAGGCATATTGTCACAATTCACTCAAGTTTGTTATTTTAGCACTGAGTAACAGACAGAAAGAACATTTTTGACATGCAGAACGAAAAAAAAGAAAGTTTTTGAAAAAGTGCATATCTTCACTTCAGAAGCTTATATTCACTTTGAAATGGTCATACAAGCACATTGGACCAAATGGTACCATATATTCATTGCACTGTGATTTGAAGCTGTTTCCAGGCCAGAAACACATATAGATTTGCGTTTTGAGCTTAGAACCTCAAAGAATCGTATTCTCATGAAAGTGCGCTTAGCCACAGTTTCAGCGCTCTAACAGGCTTCCTCACAGAGATAGAAGCATATTCACTCCAATTCAGGCATATTGTCACAATTCACTCAAGTTTGTTATTTTAGCACTGAGTAACAGACAGAATGAACATTTTTTACAAGCAGAACTAAAAAAAAAGAAAGTTTATGAAAAAGTGCATATCTTCACTTCAGAAGCTCATATTCACTTTCAAATGGCCATACAAGCACATTGGACCAAACAGTACCATATATGCATTGCACTGTCATTTGAGGCTGTTTCTAGGCCAGAAACACACACAGATTCACGTTCTGAGCTTAAAACCTCAAAGAAGCGTGTTTTCATGAAAGTGCGTATAGCAACAGTTTCAGCGCTCTAACAGGCTTCCTTACAGAGATAGAAGCATATTCACTCCAATTCAGTCATGTAGACACAATTAACCGAGGTTTGTCGCTTTCTCATTGTGAGTAACACACAGAATGAACATTTTTTGACATGCAGGACTAAAAAACAGAAAGTTTTTGAAAAAGTGCATATCTTCACTTCAGAATCTTATGTTCACATTCAAATGGCGATACAAGCACATTGGACCAAACTGAACCATATATGCATTGCACTGTGATTTTAAGCTGTTTCCAGGCCAGAAACACACCCAGATTCACGTTCTGAGCTTATAACCTCAATGAAGCGTGTTTTCATGAAAGTACGTATAGCCACAGTTTCAGCGCTCAAACGCGCTTCATTACAGGTATGAAAGCATATTCACTCCAATTCAGGCATATTGTCACAATTCACTCAAGTTTGTTATTTTAGCACTGATTAACACACAGAATGAAAATTTTTGACATGCAGAACGAAAAAAAGGAAAGTTTTTGAAAAAGTGCATATCTTCACTTCAGAAGCTCATATTCACTTTCAAATGGCCATGCAAGCACATTGGACCAAACGGTACCATATATGCATTGCACTGACATTTGAAGCTGTTTCTAGGCCAGACACACACACAGATTCACGTTCTGAGCTTAAAACCTCAAAGAAGCGTGATTTCATGAAAGTGCGTATAGCAACAGTTTCAGCGCTATAACAGGCTTCCTTACAGAGATAGAAGCATATTCACTCCAATTCAGTCATGTAGACACAATTAACCGAGGTTTGTCGCTTTCTCATTGTGAGTAACACACAGAATGAACATTTTTTGACATGCAGGACTAAAAAACAGAAAGTTTTTGAAAAAGTGCATATCTTCACTTCAGAATCTTATGTTCACTTTCAAATGGCGATACAAGCACATTGGACCAAACTGAACCATATATGCATTGCACTGTGATTTTAAGCTGTTTCCAGGCCAGAAACACACCCAGATTCACGTTCTGAGCTTATAACCTCAATGAAGCGTGTTTTCATGAAAGTACGTATAGCCACAGTTTCAGCGCTCAAACGCGCTTCATTACAGGTATGAAAGCATATTCACTCCAATTCAGGCATATTGTCACAATTCACTCAAGTTTGTTATTTTAGCACTGATTAACAGACAGAATGAAAATTTTTGACATGCAGAACGAAAAAAAGGAAAGTTTTTGAAAAAGTGCATATCTTCACTTCAGAAGCTCATATTCACTTTCAAATGGCCATGCAAGCACATTGGACCAAACGGTACCATATATGCATTGCACTGACATTTGAAGCTGTTTCTAGGCCAGACACACACACAGATTCACGTTCTGAGCTTAAAACCTCAAAGAAGCGTGATTTCATGAAAGTGCGTATAGCAACAGTTTCAGCGCTATAACAGGCTTCCTTACAGAGATAGAAGCATATTCACTCAAATTCAGTCATGTAGACACAATTCACCAGTTTGTCGCTTTCTCATTGTGAGTAACACACAGAATTAACATTTTTGACATGCAGAACGAAAAAAAAGAAAGTTTTTGAAAAAGTGCATATCTTCACTTCAGAAGCTTATATTCACTTTCAAATGGCCATACAAGCACATTGGGCCAAACGGAACCATATGTGCATTGCACTGTGATTTGAAGCTGTTTCCAGGCCAGAAACCACACACAGATTCAAGTTCTGAGCTGGAAACCTCAAAGAAGCGTGTTTTCATGAAAGTGCGTAGAGACAGTTTCAGCGCTCTAACGCGCTTCCTTACAGGTATGAACGCATATTCACTCCAATTCAGGCATATTGTCACAATTCACTCAAGTTTGTTATTTTAGCACTGAGTAACAGACAGAATGAACATTTTTGACATGCAGAACGAAAAAAAAGAAAGTTTTTGAAAAAGTGCATATCTTCACTTCAGAAGCTTATATTCACTTTCAAAGGGCCATGCAAGCACATTGGACCTAATGGTACCATATATTGATTGCACTGTGATTTGAAACTGTTTCCAGGCCAAAAACACAAATAGATTTGCGTTCAGAGCTTAGAACCTCAAAGAATCGTATTCTCATGAAAGTGCGCATAGCCACAGTTTCAGTGCTCTAACAGGCTTCCTTAGAGATAGAAGCATATTCACTCCAATTCAGTCATATAATCACAATTCACGCAAGTTTGTCACTTTCCCACTGAGTAACACACAGAATGAACATTTTTTACAAGCTGAACTAAAAAAAAAAAAGTTTATGAAAAAGTGCATATCTTCACTTCAGAGGCTTATATTCACTTTCAAATGGCCTTACAAGCACATTGGACCAAACGGAACCATATGTGCATTGCACTGTGATTTGAAGCTGTTTCCAGGCCAGAAACACACGTTCTGAGCTTATAACCTCAATTAAGCGTGTTTTCATGAAAGTGCGTATAGCCACAGTTTCACCGCTCAAACGCGCTTCCTTACAGGTATGAAAGCATATTCACTCCAATTCAGGCATATTGTCACAATTCACTCAAGTTTGTTCCTTGAGCAGACAGACAGAAAGAACATTTTTGACATGCAGAACGAAAAAAAAGAAAGTTTATGAAAAAGTGCATATCTTCACTTCAGAAGCTTAAATTCACTTTCAAATGGCCATACAAGCACATTGGACCAAACGGTACCATATATGCATTGCACTGTCATTTGAGGCTGTTTCTAGGCCAGAAAACACACACAAATTCACGTTCTGAGCTGGAAACCTCAAAGAAGCGTGTTTTCATGAAAGTGCGTAGAGACACAGTTTCAGCGCTCTAACGCGCTTCCTTACAGGTATGAAAGCATATTCACTCCAATTCAGGCATATTGTCACAATTCACTCAAGTTTGTTATTTTAGCACTGAGTAACAGACAGAAAGAACATTTTTGACATGCAGAACGAAAAAAAAGAAAGTTTTTGAAAAAGTGCATATCTTCACTTCAGAAGCTTATATTCACTTTGAAATGGTCATACAAGCACATTGGACCAAATGGTACCATATATTCATTGCACTGTGATTTGAAGCTGTTTCCAGGCCAGAAACACATATAGATTTGCGTTTTGAGCTTAGAACCTCAAAGAATCGTATTCTCATGAAAGTGCGCTTAGCCACAGTTTCAGCGCTCTAACAGGCTTCCTCACAGAGATAGAAGCATATTCACTCCAATTCAGGCATATTGTCACAATTCACTCAAGTTTGTTATTTTAGCACTGAGTAACAGACAGAATGAACATTTTTTACAAGCAGAACTAAAAAAAAAGAAAGTTTATGAAAAAGTGCATATCTTCACTTCAGAAGCTCATATTCACTTTCAAATGGCCATACAAGCACATTGGACCAAACAGTACCATATATGCATTGCACTGTCATTTGAGGCTGTTTCTAGGCCAGAAACACACACAGATTCACGTTCTGAGCTTAAAACCTCAAAGAAGCGTGTTTTCATGAAAGTGCGTATAGCAACAGTTTCAGCGCTCTAACAGGCTTCCTTACAGAGATAGAAGCATATTCACTCCAATTCAGTCATGTAGACACAATTAACCGAGGTTTGTCGCTTTCTCATTGTGAGTAACACACAGAATGAACATTTTTTGACATGCAGGACTAAAAAACAGAAAGTTTTTGAAAAAGTGCATATCTTCACTTCAGAATCTTATGTTCACTTTCAAATGGCGATACAAGCACATTGGACCAAACTGAACCATATATGCATTGCACTGTGATTTTAAGCTGTTTCCAGGCCAGAAACACACCCAGATTCACGTTCTGAGCTTATAACCTCAATGAAGCGTGTTTTCATGAAAGTACGTATAGCCACAGTTTCAGCGCTCAAACGCGCTTCATTACAGGTATGAAAGCATATTCACTCCAATTCAGGCATATTGTCACAATTCACTCAAGTTTGTTATTTTAGCACTGATTAACAGACAGAATGAAAATTTTTGACATGCAGAACGAAAAAAAGGAAAGTTTTTGAAAAAGTGCATATCTTCACTTCAGAAGCTCATATTCACTTTCAAATGGCCATGCAAGCACATTGGACCAAACGGTACCATATATGCATTGCACTGACATTTGAAGCTGTTTCTAGGCCAGACACACACACAGATTCACGTTCTGAGCTTAAAACCTCAAAGAAGCGTGATTTCATGAAAGTGCGTATAGCAACAGTTTCAGCGCTATAACAGGCTTCCTTACAGAGATAGAAGCATATTCACTCAAATTCAGTCATGTAGACACAATTCACCAGTTTGTCGCTTTCTCATTGTGAGTAACACACAGAATTAACATTTTTGACATGCAGAACGAAAAAAAAGAAAGTTTTTGAAAAAGTGCATATCTTCACTTCAGAAGCTTATATTCACTTTCAAATGGCCATACAAGCACATTGGGCCAAACGGAACCATATGTGCATTGCACTGTGATTTGAAGCTGTTTCCAGGCCAGAAACCACACACAGATTCAAGTTCTGAGCTGGAAACCTCAAAGAAGCGTGTTTTCATGAAAGTGCGTAGAGACAGTTTCAGCGCTCTAACGCGCTTCCTTACAGGTATGAACGCATATTCACTCCAATTCAGGCATATTGTCACAATTCACTCAAGTTTGTTATTTTAGCACTGAGTAACAGACAGAATGAACATTTTTGACATGCAGAACGAAAAAAAAGAAAGTTTTTGAAAAAGTGCATATCTTCACTTCAGAAGCTTATATTCACTTTCAAAGGGCCATGCAAGCACATTGGACCTAATGGTACCATATATTGATTGCACTGTGATTTGAAACTGTTTCCAGGCCAAAAACACAAATAGATTTGCGTTCAGAGCTTAGAACCTCAAAGAATCGTATTCTCATGAAAGTGCGCATAGCCACAGTTTCAGTGCTCTAACAGGCTTCCTTAGAGATAGAAGCATATTCACTCCAATTCAGTCATATAATCACAATTCACGCAAGTTTGTCACTTTCCCACTGAGTAACACACAGAATGAACATTTTTTACAAGCTGAACTAAAAAAAAAAAAGTTTATGAAAAAGTGCATATCTTCACTTCAGAGGCTTATATTCACTTTCAAATGGCCTTACAAGCACATTGGACCAAACGGAACCATATGTGCATTGCACTGTGATTTGAAGCTGTTTCCAGGCCAGAAACACACGTTCTGAGCTTATAACCTCAATTAAGCGTGTTTTCATGAAAGTGCGTATAGCCACAGTTTCACCGCTCAAACGCGCTTCCTTACAGGTATGAAAGCATATTCACTCCAATTCAGGCATATAGTCACAATTCACTCAAGTTTGTTATTTTAGCACTGAGTAACAGACAGAATGAAAATTTTTGACATGCAGAACGAAAAAAAGGAAAGTTTTTGAAAAAGTGCATATCTTCACTTCAGAAGCTTATATTCACTTTCAAATGGTCATACAAGCACATTGGACCAAATGGTACCATATATTCATTGCATTGTGATTTGAAGCTGTTTCCAGGCCAGAAACACATATAGATTTGCGTTTTGAGCTTAGAACCTTAAAGAATCGTATTCTCATGAAAGTGCGCTTAGCCACAGTTTCAGCGCTCTAACAAGCTTCCTTACAGAGATAGAAGCATATTCACTCAAATTCAGTCATGTAGACACAATTCACCAGTTTGTCGCTTTCTCATTGTGAGTAACACACAGAATTAACATTTTTGACATGCAGAACGAAAAAAAAGAAAGTTTTTGAAAAAGTGCATATCTTCACTTCAGAAGCTTATATTCACTTTCAAATGGCCATACAAGCACATTGGACCAAACGGAACCATATGTGCATTGCACTGTGATTTGAAGCTGTTTCCAGGCCAGAAACCACACACAGATTCAAGTTCTGAGCTGGAAACCTCAAAGAAGCGTGTTTTCATGAAAGTGCGTAGAGACAGTTTCAGCGCTCTAACGCGCTTCCTTACAGGTATGAACGCATATTCACTCCAATTCAGGCATATTGTCACAATTCACTCAAGTTTGTTATTTTAGCACTGAGTAACAGACAGAATGAACATTTTTGACATGCAGAACGAAAAAAAAGAAAGTTTTTGAAAAAGTGCATATCTTCACTTCAGAAGCTTATATTCACTTTCAAAGGGCCATGCAAGCACATTGGACCTAATGGTACCATATATTGATTGCACTGTGATTTGAAACTGTTTCCAGGCCAAAAACACAAATAGATTTGCGTTCAGAGCTTAGAACCTCAAAGAATCGTATTCTCATGAAAGTGCGCATAGCCACAGTTTCAGTGCTCTAACAGGCTTCCTTAGAGATAGAAGCATATTCACTCCAATTCAGTCATATAATCACAATTCACGCAAGTTTGTCACTTTCCCACTGAGTAACACACAGAATGAACATTTTTTACAAGCTGAACTAAAAAAAAAAAAGTTTATGAAAAAGTGCATATCTTCACTTCAGAGGCTTATATTCACTTTCAAATGGCCTTACAAGCACATTGGACCAAACGGAACCATATGTGCATTGCACTGTGATTTGAAGCTGTTTCCAGGCCAGAAACACACGTTCTGAGCTTATAACCTCAATTAAGCGTGTTTTCATGAAAGTGCGTATAGCCACAGTTTCACCGCTCAAACGCGCTTCCTTACAGGTATGAAAGCATATTCACTCCAATTCAGGCATATTGTCACAATTCACTCAAGTTTGTTCCTTGAGCAGACAGACAGAAAGAACATTTTTGACATGCAGAACGAAAAAAAAGAAAGTTTATGAAAAAGTGCATATCTTCACTTCAGAAGCTTAAATTCACTTTCAAATGGCCATACAAGCACATTGGACCAAACGGTACCATATATGCATTGCACTGTCATTTGAGGCTGTTTCTAGGCCAGAAAACACACACAAATTCACGTTCTGAGCTGGAAACCTCAAAGAAGCGTGTTTTCATGAAAGTGCGTAGAGACACAGTTTCAGCGCTCTAACGCGCTTCCTTACAGGTATGAAAGCATATTCACTCCAATTCAGGCATATTGTCACAATTCACTCAAGTTTGTTATTTTAGCACTGAGTAACAGACAGAAAGAACATTTTTGACATGCAGAACGAAAAAAAAGAAAGTTTTTGAAAAAGTGCATATCTTCACTTCAGAAGCTTATATTCACTTTGAAATGGTCATACAAGCACATTGGACCAAATGGTACCATATATTCATTGCACTGTGATTTGAAGCTGTTTCCAGGCCAGAAACACATATAGATTTGCGTTTTGAGCTTAGAACCTCAAAGAATCGTATTCTCATGAAAGTGCGCTTAGCCACAGTTTCAGCGCTCTAACAGGCTTCCTCACAGAGATAGAAGCATATTCACTCCAATTCAGGCATATTGTCACAATTCACTCAAGTTTGTTATTTTAGCACTGAGTAACAGACAGAATGAACATTTTTTACAAGCAGAACTAAAAAAAAAGAAAGTTTATGAAAAAGTGCATATCTTCACTTCAGAAGCTCATATTCACTTTCAAATGGCCATACAAGCACATTGGACCAAACAGTACCATATATGCATTGCACTGTCATTTGAGGCTGTTTCTAGGCCAGAAACACACACAGATTCACGTTCTGAGCTTAAAACCTCAAAGAAGCGTGTTTTCATGAAAGTGCGTATAGCAACAGTTTCAGCGCTCTAACAGGCTTCCTTACAGAGATAGAAGCATATTCACTCCAATTCAGTCATGTAGACACAATTAACCGAGGTTTGTCGCTTTCTCATTGTGAGTAACACACAGAATGAACATTTTTTGACATGCAGGACTAAAAAACAGAAAGTTTTTGAAAAAGTGCATATCTTCACTTCAGAATCTTATGTTCACTTTCAAATGGCGATACAAGCACATTGGACCAAACTGAACCATATATGCATTGCACTGTGATTTTAAGCTGTTTCCAGGCCAGAAACACACCCAGATTCACGTTCTGAGCTTATAACCTCAATGAAGCGAGTTTTCATGAAAGTACGTATAGCCACAGTTTCAGCGCTCAAACGCGCTTCATTACAGGTATGAAAGCATATTCACTCCAATTCAGGCATATTGTCACAATTCACTCAAGTTTGTTATTTTAGCACTGATTAACAGACAGAATGAAAATTTTTGACATGCAGAACGAAAAAAAGGAAAGTTTTTGAAAAAGTGCATATCTTCACTTCAGAAGCTCATATTCACTTTCAAATGGCCATACAAGCACATTGGGCCAAACGGAACCATATGTGCATTGCACTGTGATTTGAAGCTGTTTCCAGGCCAGAAACCACACACAGATTCAAGTTCTGAGCTGGAAACCTCAAAGAAGCGTGTTTTCATGAAAGTGCGTAGAGACAGTTTCAGCGCTCTAACGCGCTTCCTTACAGGTATGAACGCATATTCACTCCAATTCAGGCATATTGTCACAATTCACTCAAGTTTGTTATTTTAGCACTGAGTAACAGACAGAATGAACATTTTTGACATGCAGAACGAAAAAAAAGAAAGTTTTTGAAAAAGTGCATATCTTCACTTCAGAAGCTTATATTCACTTTCAAAGGGCCATGCAAGCACATTGGACCTAATGGTACCATATATTGATTGCACTGTGATTTGAAACTGTTTCCAGGCCAAAAACACAAATAGATTTGCGTTCAGAGCTTAGAACCTCAAAGAATCGTATTCTCATGAAAGTGCGCATAGCCACAGTTTCAGTGCTCTAACAGGCTTCCTTAGAGATAGAAGCATATTCACTCCAATTCAGTCATATAATCACAATTCACGCAAGTTTGTCACTTTCCCACTGAGTAACACACAGAATGAACATTTTTTACAAGCTGAACTAAAAAAAAAAAAGTTTATGAAAAAGTGCATATCTTCACTTCAGAGGCTTATATTCACTTTCAAATGGCCTTACAAGCACATTGGACCAAACGGAACCATATGTGCATTGCACTGTGATTTGAAGCTGTTTCCAGGCCAGAAACACACGTTCTGAGCTTATAACCTCAATTAAGCGTGTTTTCATGAAAGTGCGTATAGCCACAGTTTCACCGCTCAAACGCGCTTCCTTACAGGTATGAAAGCATATTCACTCCAATTCAGGCATATAGTCACAATTCACTCAAGTTTGTTATTTTAGCACTGAGTAACAGACAGAATGAAAATTTTTGACATGCAGAACGAAAAAAAGGAAAGTTTTTGAAAAAGTGCATATCTTCACTTCAGAAGCTTAGATTCACTTTCAAATGGTCATACAAGCACATTGGACCAAATGGTACCATATATTCATTGCACTGTGATTTGAAGCTGTTTCCAGGCCAGAAACACATATAGATTTGCGTTTTGAGCTTAGAACCTCAAAGAATCGTATTTTCATGAAAGTGCGCTTAGCCACAGTTTCAGCGCTCTAACAGGCTTCCTCACAGAGATAGAAGCATATTCACTCCAATTCAGGCATATTGTCACAATTCACTCAAGTTTGTTATTTTAGCACTGAGTAACAGACAGAATGAACATTTTTTACAAGCAGAACTAAAAAAAAAAGAAAGTTTATGAAAAAGTGCATATCTTCACTTGAAGCTTAAATTCACTTTCAAATGGCCATACAAGCACATTGGACCAAACAGTACCATATATGCATTGCACTGTCATTTGAGGCTGTTTCTAGGCCAGAAACACACACAGATTCACGTTCTGAGCTTAAAACCTCAAAGAAGCGTGTTTTCATGAAAGTCCGTATAGCAACAGTTTCAGCGCTCAAACGCGCTTCCTTACAGGTATGAAAGCATATTCACTCCAATTCAGGCATATTGTCACATTTCACTCAAGTTTGTTACTTTAACACTGAGTCACAGACAGAATGAACCTTTTTGACATGCAGAACTAAAAAAGAAAGTTTATGAAAAAGTGCATATCTTCACTTCAGAAGCTCACATTCACTTCCAAATGGCCAAACAATCACATTGGACCAAACGGTACCATATATGCATTGCCATGCCATTTGAAGCTGTTTCCAGGCCAGGAATCACACACAGATTCACGTTCTGAGTTTAAAACCTCAAAGAAGCGTGTTTTCATGAAAGTGAAGATAGCCACAGTTTCAGCGCTCTAACAGGCTTCCTGACAGAGATAGAAGCATATTCACTCCAATTCAGTCATGTAGACACAATTAACCGAGGTTTGTCGCTTTCTCATTGTGAGTAACACACAGAATGAACATTTTTTGACATGCAGGACTAAAAAACAGAAAGTTTTTGAAAAAGTGCATATCTTCACTTCAGAATCTTATGTTCACTTTCAAATGGCGATACAAGCACATTGGACCAAACTGAACCATATATGCATTGCACTGTGATTTTAAGCTGTTTCCAGGCCAGAAACACACCCAGATTCGCGTTCTGAGCTTATAACCTCAATGAAGCGTGTTTTCATGAAAGTCCGTATAGCCACAGTTTCAGCGCTCAAACGCGCTTCCTTACAGGTATGAAAGCATATTCACTCCAATTCAGGCATATAGTCACAATTCACTCAAGTTTGTTATTTTAGCACTGAGTAACAGACAGAATGAAAATTTTTGACATGCAGAACGAAAAAAAGGAAAGTTTTTGAAAAAGTGCATATCTTCACTTCAGAAGCTTATATTCACTTTCAAATGGTCATACAAGCACATTGGACCAAATGGTACCATATATTCATTGCATTGTGATTTGAAGCTGTTTCCAGGCCAGAAACACATATAGATTTGCGTTTTGAGCTTAGAACCTTAAAGAATCGTATTCTCATGAAAGTGCGCTTAGCCACAGTTTCAGCGCTCTAACAAGCTTCCTCACAGAGATAGAAGCATACTCACTCCAATTCAGTCATATAATCACAATTCACGCAAGTTTGTTACTTTCCCACTGAGTAACACACAGAATGAACATTTTTTACAAGCAGAACTAAAAAAAAAAAAGTTTATGAAAAAGTGCATATCTTCACTTCAGAAGCTCACATTCACTTCCAAATGGCCAAACAATCACATTGGACCAAATGGTACCATATATTGATTGCACTGTGATTTGAAACTGTTTCCAGGCCAAAAACACAAATAGATTTGCGTTCAGAGCTTAGAACCTCAAAGAATCGTATTCTCATGAAAGTGCGCATAGCCACAGTTTCAGTGCTCTAACAGGCTTCCTTAGAGATAGAAGCATATTCACTCCAATTCAGTCATATAATCACAATTCACGCAAGTTTGTCACTTTCCCACTGAGTAACACACAGAATGAACATTTTTCACAAGCAGAACTAAAAAAAAGAAAGTTTATGAAAAAGTGCATATCTTCACTTCAGAAGCTTATATTCACTTTCAAATGGTCCTACAAGCACATTGGACCAAATGGTACCATATATTCATTGCACTGTGATTTGAAGCTGTTTCCAGGCCAGAAACACACCCAGATTCACGTTCTGAGCTTATAACCTCAATGAAGCGTGTTTTCATGAAAGTGCGTATAGCCACAGTTTCAGCGCTCAAACGCACTTCCTTACAGGTATGAAAGCATATTCACTCCAATTCAGGCATATTGTCAAAATTCACTCAAGTTTGTTCCTTTAGCACTGAGTCACAGACAGAATGAACCTTTTTGACATGCAGAACGAAAAAAAAGAAAGTTTTTGAAAAAGTGCATATCTTCACTTGAAGCTTAAATTCACTTTCAAATGGCCATACAAGCACATTGGACCAAACGGTACCATATATGCATTGCACTGTCATTTGAGGCTGTTTCTAGGCCAGAAAACACACACAAATTCACGTTCTGAGCTGGAAACCTCAAAGAAGCGTGTTTTCATGAAAGTGCGTAGAGACACAGTTTCAGCGCTCTAACGCGCTTCCTTACAGGTATGAAAGCATATTCACTCCAATTCAGGCATATTGTCACAATTCACTCAAGTTTGTTATTTTAGCACTGAGTAACAGACAGAAAGAACATTTTTGACATGCAGAACGAAAAAAAAGAAAGTTTTTGAAAAAGTGCATATCTTCACTTCAGAAGCTTATATTCACTTTGAAATGGTCATACAAGCACATTGGACCAAATGGTACCATATATTCATTGCACTGTGATTTGAAGCTGTTTCCAGGCCAGAAACACATATAGATTTGCGTTTTGAGCTTAGAACCTCAAAGAATCGTATTCTCATGAAAGTGCGCTTAGCCACAGTTTCAGCGCTCTAACAGGCTTCCTCACAGAGATAGAAGCATATTCACTCCAATTCAGGCATATTGTCACAATTCACTCAAGTTTGTTATTTTAGCACTGAGTAACAGACAGAATGAACATTTTTTACAAGCAGAACTAAAAAAAAAGAAAGTTTATGAAAAAGTGCATATCTTCACTTCAGAAGCTCATATTCACTTTCAAATGGCCATACAAGCACATTGGACCAAACAGTACCATATATGCATTGCAATGTCATTTGAGGCTGTTTCTAGGCCAGAAACACACACAGATTCACGTTCTGAGCTTATAACCTCAATGAAGCGTGTTTTCATGAAAGTACGTATAGCCACAGTTTCAGCGCTCAAACGCGCTTCATTACAGGTATGAAAGCATATTCACTCCAATTCAGGCATATTGTCACAATTCACTCAAGTTTGTTATTTTAGCACTGATTAACAGACAGAATGAAAATTTTTGACATGCAGAACGAAAAAAAGGAAAGTTTTTGAAAAAGTGCATATCTTCACTTCAGAAGCTCATATTCACTTTCAAATGGCCATGCAAGCACATTGGACCAAACGGTACCATATATGCATTGCACTGACATTTGAAGCTGTTTCTAGGCCAGACACACACACAGATTCACGTTCTGAGCTTAAAACCTCAAAGAAGCGTGATTTCATGAAAGTGCGTATAGCAACAGTTTCAGCGCTATAACAGGCTTCCTTACAGAGATAGAAGCATATTCACTCAAATTCAGTCATGTAGACACAATTCACCAGTTTGTCGCTTTCTCATTGTGAGTAACACACAGAATTAACATTTTTGACATGCAGAACGAAAAAAAAGAAAGTTTTTGAAAAAGTGCATATCTTCACTTCAGAAGCTTATATTCACTTTCAAATGGCCATACAAGCACATTGGACCAAACGGAACCATATGTGCATTGCACTGTGATTTGAAGCTGTTTCCAGGCCAGAAACCACACACAGATTCAAGTTCTGAGCTGGAAACCTCAAAGAAGCGTGTTTTCATGAAAGTGCGTAGAGACAGTTTCAGCGCTCTAACGCGCTTCCTTACAGGTATGAACGCATATTCACTCCAATTCAGGCATATTGTCACAATTCACTCAAGTTTGTTATTTTAGCACTGAGTAACAGACAGAATGAACATTTTTGACATGCAGAACGAAAAAAAAGAAAGTTTTTGAAAAAGTGCATATCTTCACTTCAGAAGCTTATATTCACTTTCAAAGGGCCATGCAAGCACATTGGACCTAATGGTACCATATATTGATTGCACTGTGATTTGAAACTGTTTCCAGGCCAAAAACACAAATAGATTTGCGTTCAGAGCTTAGAACCTCAAAGAATCGTATTCTCATGAAAGTGCGCATAGCCACAGTTTCAGTGCTCTAACAGGCTTCCTTAGAGATAGAAGCATATTCACTCCAATTCAGTCATATAATCACAATTCACGCAAGTTTGTCACTTTCCCACTGAGTAACACACAGAATGAACATTTTTTACAAGCTGAACTAAAAAAAAAAAAGTTTATGAAAAAGTGCATATCTTCACTTCAGAGGCTTATATTCACTTTCAAATGGCCTTACAAGCACATTGGACCAAACGGAACCATATGTGCATTGCACTGTGATTTGAAGCTGTTTCCAGGCCAGAAACACACGTTCTGAGCTTATAACCTCAATTAAGCGTGTTTTCATGAAAGTGCGTATAGCCACAGTTTCACCGCTCAAACGCGCTTCCTTACAGGTATGAAAGCATATTCACTCCAATTCAGGCATATTGTCAAAATTCACTCAAGTTTGTTCCTTGAGCAGACAGACAGAAAGAACATTTTTGACATGCAGAACGAAAAAAAAGAAAGTTTATGAAAAAGTGCATATCTTCACTTCAGAAGCTTAAATTCACTTTCAAATGGCCATACAAGCACATTGGACCAAACGGTACCATATATGCATTGCACTGTCATTTGAGGCTGTTTCTAGGCCAGAAAACACACACAAATTCACGTTCTGAGCTGGAAACCTCAAAGAAGCGTGTTTTCATGAAAGTGCGTAGAGACACAGTTTCAGCGCTCTAACGCGCTTCCTTACAGGTATGAAAGCATATTCACTCCAATTCAGGCATATTGTCACAATTCACTCAAGTTTGTTATTTTAGCACTGAGTAACAGACAGAAAGAACATTTTTGACATGCAGAACGAAAAAAAAGAAAGTTTTTGAAAAAGTGCATATCTTCACTTCAGAAGCTTATATTCACTTTGAAATGGTCATACAAGCACATTGGACCAAATGGTACCATATATTCATTGCACTGTGATTTGAAGCTGTTTCCAGGCCAGAAACACATATAGATTTGCGTTTTGAGCTTAGAACCTCAAAGAATCGTATTCTCATGAAAGTGCGCTTAGCCACAGTTTCAGCGCTCTAACAGGCTTCCTCACAGAGATAGAAGCATATTCACTCCAATTCAGGCATATTGTCACAATTCACTCAAGTTTGTTATTTTAGCACTGAGTAACAGACAGAATGAACATTTTTTACAAGCAGAACTAAAAAAAAAGAAAGTTTATGAAAAAGTGCATATCTTCACTTCAGAAGCTCATATTCACTTTCAAATGGCCATACAAGCACATTGGACCAAACAGTACCATATATGCATTGCACTGTCATTTGAGGCTGTTTCTAGGCCAGAAACACACACAGATTCACGTTCTGAGCTTAAAACCTCAAAGAAGCGTGTTTTCATGAAAGTGCGTATAGCAACAGTTTCAGCGCTCTAACAGGCTTCCTTACAGAGATAGAAGCATATTCACTCCAATTCAGTCATGTAGACACAATTAACCGAGGTTTGTCGCTTTCTCATTGTGAGTAACACACAGAATGAACATTTTTTGACATGCAGGACTAAAAAACAGAAAGTTTTTGAAAAAGTGCATATCTTCACTTCAGAATCTTATGTTCACATTCAAATGGCGATACAAGCACATTGGACCAAACTGAACCATATATGCATTGCACTGTGATTTTAAGCTGTTTCCAGGCCAGAAACACACCCAGATTCACGTTCTGAGCTTATAACCTCAATGAAGCGTGTTTTCATGAAAGTACGTATAGCCACAGTTTCAGCGCTCAAACGCGCTTCATTACAGGTATGAAAGCATATTCACTCCAATTCAGGCATATTGTCACAATTCACTCAAGTTTGTTATTTTAGCACTGATTAACACACAGAATGAAAATTTTTGACATGCAGAACGAAAAAAAGGAAAGTTTTTGAAAAAGTGCATATCTTCACTTCAGAAGCTCATATTCACTTTCAAATGGCCATGCAAGCACATTGGACCAAACGGTACCATATATGCATTGCACTGACATTTGAAGCTGTTTCTAGGCCAGACACACACACAGATTCACGTTCTGAGCTTAAAACCTCAAAGAAGCGTGATTTCATGAAAGTGCGTATAGCAACAGTTTCAGCGCTATAACAGGCTTCCTTACAGAGATAGAAGCATATTCACTCCAATTCAGTCATGTAGACACAATTAACCGAGGTTTGTCGCTTTCTCATTGTGAGTAACACACAGAATGAACATTTTTTGACATGCAGGACTAAAAAACAGAAAGTTTTTGAAAAAGTGCATATCTTCACTTCAGAATCTTATGTTCACTTTCAAATGGCGATACAAGCACATTGGACCAAACTGAACCATATATGCATTGCACTGTGATTTTAAGCTGTTTCCAGGCCAGAAACACACCCAGATTCACGTTCTGAGCTTATAACCTCAATGAAGCGTGTTTTCATGAAAGTACGTATAGCCACAGTTTCAGCGCTCAAACGCGCTTCATTACAGGTATGAAAGCATATTCACTCCAATTCAGGCATATTGTCACAATTCACTCAAGTTTGTTATTTTAGCACTGATTAACAGACAGAATGAAAATTTTTGACATGCAGAACGAAAAAAAGGAAAGTTTTTGAAAAAGTGCATATCTTCACTTCAGAAGCTCATATTCACTTTCAAATGGCCATGCAAGCACATTGGACCAAACGGTACCATATATGCATTGCACTGACATTTGAAGCTGTTTCTAGGCCAGACACACACACAGATTCACGTTCTGAGCTTAAAACCTCAAAGAAGCGTGATTTCATGAAAGTGCGTATAGCAACAGTTTCAGCGCTATAACAGGCTTCCTTACAGAGATAGAAGCATATTCACTCAAATTCAGTCATGTAGACACAATTCACCAGTTTGTCGCTTTCTCATTGTGAGTAACACACAGAATTAACATTTTTGACATGCAGAACGAAAAAAAAGAAAGTTTTTGAAAAAGTGCATATCTTCACTTCAGAAGCTTATATTCACTTTCAAATGGCCATACAAGCACATTGGGCCAAACGGAACCATATGTGCATTGCACTGTGATTTGAAGCTGTTTCCAGGCCAGAAACCACACACAGATTCAAGTTCTGAGCTGGAAACCTCAAAGAAGCGTGTTTTCATGAAAGTGCGTAGAGACAGTTTCAGCGCTCTAACGCGCTTCCTTACAGGTATGAACGCATATTCACTCCAATTCAGGCATATTGTCACAATTCACTCAAGTTTGTTATTTTAGCACTGAGTAACAGACAGAATGAACATTTTTGACATGCAGAACGAAAAAAAAGAAAGTTTTTGAAAAAGTGCATATCTTCACTTCAGAAGCTTATATTCACTTTCAAAGGGCCATGCAAGCACATTGGACCTAATGGTACCATATATTGATTGCACTGTGATTTGAAACTGTTTCCAGGCCAAAAACACAAATAGATTTGCGTTCAGAGCTTAGAACCTCAAAGAATCGTATTCTCATGAAAGTGCGCATAGCCACAGTTTCAGTGCTCTAACAGGCTTCCTTAGAGATAGAAGCATATTCACTCCAATTCAGTCATATAATCACAATTCACGCAAGTTTGTCACTTTCCCACTGAGTAACACACAGAATGAACATTTTTTACAAGCTGAACTAAAAAAAAAAAAGTTTATGAAAAAGTGCATATCTTCACTTCAGAGGCTTATATTCACTTTCAAATGGCCTTACAAGCACATTGGACCAAACGGAACCATATGTGCATTGCACTGTGATTTGAAGCTGTTTCCAGGCCAGAAACACACGTTCTGAGCTTATAACCTCAATTAAGCGTGTTTTCATGAAAGTGCGTATAGCCACAGTTTCACCGCTCAAACGCGCTTCCTTACAGGTATGAAAGCATATTCACTCCAATTCAGGCATATTGTCACAATTCACTCAAGTTTGTTCCTTGAGCAGACAGACAGAAAGAACATTTTTGACATGCAGAACGAAAAAAAAGAAAGTTTATGAAAAAGTGCATATCTTCACTTCAGAAGCTTAAATTCACTTTCAAATGGCCATACAAGCACATTGGACCAAACGGTACCATATATGCATTGCACTGTCATTTGAGGCTGTTTCTAGGCCAGAAAACACACACAAATTCACGTTCTGAGCTGGAAACCTCAAAGAAGCGTGTTTTCATGAAAGTGCGTAGAGACACAGTTTCAGCGCTCTAACGCGCTTCCTTACAGGTATGAAAGCATATTCACTCCAATTCAGGCATATTGTCACAATTCACTCAAGTTTGTTATTTTAGCACTGAGTAACAGACAGAAAGAACATTTTTGACATGCAGAACGAAAAAAAAGAAAGTTTTTGAAAAAGTGCATATCTTCACTTCAGAAGCTTATATTCACTTTGAAATGGTCATACAAGCACATTGGACCAAATGGTACCATATATTCATTGCACTGTGATTTGAAGCTGTTTCCAGGCCAGAAACACATATAGATTTGCGTTTTGAGCTTAGAACCTCAAAGAATCGTATTCTCATGAAAGTGCGCTTAGCCACAGTTTCAGCGCTCTAACAGGCTTCCTCACAGAGATAGAAGCATATTCACTCCAATTCAGGCATATTGTCACAATTCACTCAAGTTTGTTATTTTAGCACTGAGTAACAGACAGAATGAACATTTTTTACAAGCAGAACTAAAAAAAAAGAAAGTTTATGAAAAAGTGCATATCTTCACTTCAGAAGCTCATATTCACTTTCAAATGGCCATACAAGCACATTGGACCAAACAGTACCATATATGCATTGCACTGTCATTTGAGGCTGTTTCTAGGCCAGAAACACACACAGATTCACGTTCTGAGCTTAAAACCTCAAAGAAGCGTGTTTTCATGAAAGTGCGTATAGCAACAGTTTCAGCGCTCTAACAGGCTTCCTTACAGAGATAGAAGCATATTCACTCCAATTCAGTCATGTAGACACAATTAACCGAGGTTTGTCGCTTTCTCATTGTGAGTAACACACAGAATGAACATTTTTTGACATGCAGGACTAAAAAACAGAAAGTTTTTGAAAAAGTGCATATCTTCACTTCAGAATCTTATGTTCACTTTCAAATGGCGATACAAGCACATTGGACCAAACTGAACCATATATGCATTGCACTGTGATTTTAAGCTGTTTCCAGGCCAGAAACACACCCAGATTCACGTTCTGAGCTTATAACCTCAATGAAGCGTGTTTTCATGAAAGTACGTATAGCCACAGTTTCAGCGCTCAAACGCGCTTCATTACAGGTATGAAAGCATATTCACTCCAATTCAGGCATATTGTCACAATTCACTCAAGTTTGTTATTTTAGCACTGATTAACAGACAGAATGAAAATTTTTGACATGCAGAACGAAAAAAAGGAAAGTTTTTGAAAAAGTGCATATCTTCACTTCAGAAGCTCATATTCACTTTCAAATGGCCATGCAAGCACATTGGACCAAACGGTACCATATATGCATTGCACTGACATTTGAAGCTGTTTCTAGGCCAGACACACACACAGATTCACGTTCTGAGCTTAAAACCTCAAAGAAGCGTGATTTCATGAAAGTGCGTATAGCAACAGTTTCAGCGCTATAACAGGCTTCCTTACAGAGATAGAAGCATATTCACTCAAATTCAGTCATGTAGACACAATTCACCAGTTTGTCGCTTTCTCATTGTGAGTAACACACAGAATTAACATTTTTGACATGCAGAACGAAAAAAAAGAAAGTTTTTGAAAAAGTGCATATCTTCACTTCAGAAGCTTATATTCACTTTCAAATGGCCATACAAGCACATTGGGCCAAACGGAACCATATGTGCATTGCACTGTGATTTGAAGCTGTTTCCAGGCCAGAAACCACACACAGATTCAAGTTCTGAGCTGGAAACCTCAAAGAAGCGTGTTTTCATGAAAGTGCGTAGAGACAGTTTCAGCGCTCTAACGCGCTTCCTTACAGGTATGAACGCATATTCACTCCAATTCAGGCATATTGTCACAATTCACTCAAGTTTGTTATTTTAGCACTGAGTAACAGACAGAATGAACATTTTTGACATGCAGAACGAAAAAAAAGAAAGTTTTTGAAAAAGTGCATATCTTCACTTCAGAAGCTTATATTCACTTTCAAAGGGCCATGCAAGCACATTGGACCTAATGGTACCATATATTGATTGCACTGTGATTTGAAACTGTTTCCAGGCCAAAAACACAAATAGATTTGCGTTCAGAGCTTAGAACCTCAAAGAATCGTATTCTCATGAAAGTGCGCATAGCCACAGTTTCAGTGCTCTAACAGGCTTCCTTAGAGATAGAAGCATATTCACTCCAATTCAGTCATATAATCACAATTCACGCAAGTTTGTCACTTTCCCACTGAGTAACACACAGAATGAACATTTTTTACAAGCTGAACTAAAAAAAAAAAAGTTTATGAAAAAGTGCATATCTTCACTTCAGAGGCTTATATTCACTTTCAAATGGCCTTACAAGCACATTGGACCAAACGGAACCATATGTGCATTGCACTGTGATTTGAAGCTGTTTCCAGGCCAGAAACACACGTTCTGAGCTTATAACCTCAATTAAGCGTGTTTTCATGAAAGTGCGTATAGCCACAGTTTCACCGCTCAAACGCGCTTCCTTACAGGTATGAAAGCATATTCACTCCAATTCAGGCATATAGTCACAATTCACTCAAGTTTGTTATTTTAGCACTGAGTAACAGACAGAATGAAAATTTTTGACATGCAGAACGAAAAAAAGGAAAGTTTTTGAAAAAGTGCATATCTTCACTTCAGAAGCTTATATTCACTTTCAAATGGTCATACAAGCACATTGGACCAAATGGTACCATATATTCATTGCATTGTGATTTGAAGCTGTTTCCAGGCCAGAAACACATATAGATTTGCGTTTTGAGCTTAGAACCTTAAAGAATCGTATTCTCATGAAAGTGCGCTTAGCCACAGTTTCAGCGCTCTAACAAGCTTCCTTACAGAGATAGAAGCATATTCACTCAAATTCAGTCATGTAGACACAATTCACCAGTTTGTCGCTTTCTCATTGTGAGTAACACACAGAATTAACATTTTTGACATGCAGAACGAAAAAAAAGAAAGTTTTTGAAAAAGTGCATATCTTCACTTCAGAAGCTTATATTCACTTTCAAATGGCCATACAAGCACATTGGACCAAACGGAACCATATGTGCATTGCACTGTGATTTGAAGCTGTTTCCAGGCCAGAAACCACACACAGATTCAAGTTCTGAGCTGGAAACCTCAAAGAAGCGTGTTTTCATGAAAGTGCGTAGAGACAGTTTCAGCGCTCTAACGCGCTTCCTTACAGGTATGAACGCATATTCACTCCAATTCAGGCATATTGTCACAATTCACTCAAGTTTGTTATTTTAGCACTGAGTAACAGACAGAATGAACATTTTTGACATGCAGAACGAAAAAAAAGAAAGTTTTTGAAAAAGTGCATATCTTCACTTCAGAAGCTTATATTCACTTTCAAAGGGCCATGCAAGCACATTGGACCTAATGGTACCATATATTGATTGCACTGTGATTTGAAACTGTTTCCAGGCCAAAAACACAAATAGATTTGCGTTCAGAGCTTAGAACCTCAAAGAATCGTATTCTCATGAAAGTGCGCATAGCCACAGTTTCAGTGCTCTAACAGGCTTCCTTAGAGATAGAAGCATATTCACTCCAATTCAGTCATATAATCACAATTCACGCAAGTTTGTCACTTTCCCACTGAGTAACACACAGAATGAACATTTTTTACAAGCTGAACTAAAAAAAAAAAAGTTTATGAAAAAGTGCATATCTTCACTTCAGAGGCTTATATTCACTTTCAAATGGCCTTACAAGCACATTGGACCAAACGGAACCATATGTGCATTGCACTGTGATTTGAAGCTGTTTCCAGGCCAGAAACACACGTTCTGAGCTTATAACCTCAATTAAGCGTGTTTTCATGAAAGTGCGTATAGCCACAGTTTCACCGCTCAAACGCGCTTCCTTACAGGTATGAAAGCATATTCACTCCAATTCAGGCATATAGTCACAATTCACTCAAGTTTGTTATTTTAGCACTGAGTAACAGACAGAATGAAAATTTTTGACATGCAGAACGAAAAAAAGGAAAGTTTTTGAAAAAGTGCATATCTTCACTTCAGAAGCTTATATTCACTTTCAAATGGTCATACAAGCACATTGGACCAAATGGTACCATATATTCATTGCATTGTGATTTGAAGCTGTTTCCAGGCCAGAAACACATATAGATTTGCGTTTTGAGCTTAGAACCTTAAAGAATCGTATTCTCATGAAAGTGCGCTTAGCCACAGTTTCAGCGCTCTAACAAGCTTCCTCACAGAGATAGAAGCATACTCACTCCAATTCAGTCATATAATCACAATTCACGCAAGTTTGTTACTTTCCCACTGAGTAACACACAGAATGAACATTTTTTACAAGCAGAACTAAAAAAAAAAAAGTTTATGAAAAAGTGCATATCTTCACTTCAGAAGCTCACATTCACTTCCAAATGGCCAAACAATCACATTGGACCAAATGGTACCATATATTGATTGCACTGTGATTTGAAACTGTTTCCAGGCCAAAAACACAAATAGATTTGCGTTCAGAGCTTAGAACCTCAAAGAATCGTATTCTCATGAAAGTGCGCATAGCCACAGTTTCAGTGCTCTAACAGGCTTCCTTAGAGATAGAAGCATATTCACTCCAATTCAGTCATATAATCACAATTCACGCAAGTTTGTCACTTTCCCACTGAGTAACACACAGAATGAACATTTTTCACAAGCAGAACTAAAAAAAAGAAAGTTTATGAAAAAGTGCATATCTTCACTTCAGAAGCTTATATTCACTTTCAAATGGTCCTACAAGCACATTGGACCAAATGGTACCATATATTCATTGCACTGTGATTTGAAGCTGTTTCCAGGCCAGAAACACACCCAGATTCACGTTCTGAGCTTATAACCTCAATGAAGCGTGTTTTCATGAAAGTGCGTATAGCCACAGTTTCAGCGCTCAAACGCACTTCCTTACAGGTATGAAAGCATATTCACTCCAATTCAGGCATATTGTCAAAATTCACTCAAGTTTGTTCCTTTAGCACTGAGTCACAGACAGAATGAACCTTTTTGACATGCAGAACGAAAAAAAAGAAAGTTTTTGAAAAAGTGCATATCTTCACTTGAAGCTTAAATTCACTTTCAAATGGCCATACAAGCACATTGGACCAAACGGTACCATATATGCATTGCACTGTCATTTGAGGCTGTTTCTAGGCCAGAAAACACACACAAATTCACGTTCTGAGCTGGAAACCTCAAAGAAGCGTGTTTTCATGAAAGTGCGTAGAGACACAGTTTCAGCGCTCTAACGCGCTTCCTTACAGGTATGAAAGCATATTCACTCCAATTCAGGCATATTGTCACAATTCACTCAAGTTTGTTATTTTAGCACTGAGTAACAGACAGAAAGAACATTTTTGACATGCAGAACGAAAAAAAAGAAAGTTTTTGAAAAAGTGCATATCTTCACTTCAGAAGCTTATATTCACTTTGAAATGGTCATACAAGCACATTGGACCAAATGGTACCATATATTCATTGCACTGTGATTTGAAGCTGTTTCCAGGCCAGAAACACATATAGATTTGCGTTTTGAGCTTAGAACCTCAAAGAATCGTATTCTCATGAAAGTGCGCTTAGCCACAGTTTCAGCGCTCTAACAGGCTTCCTCACAGAGATAGAAGCATATTCACTCCAATTCAGGCATATTGTCACAATTCACTCAAGTTTGTTATTTTAGCACTGAGTAACAGACAGAATGAACATTTTTTACAAGCAGAACTAAAAAAAAAGAAAGTTTATGAAAAAGTGCATATCTTCACTTCAGAAGCTCATATTCACTTTCAAATGGCCATACAAGCACATTGGACCAAACAGTACCATATATGCATTGCACTGTCATTTGAGGCTGTTTCTAGGCCAGAAACACACACAGATTCACGTTCTGAGCTTAAAACCTCAAAGAAGCGTGTTTTCATGAAAGTGCGTATAGCAACAGTTTCAGCGCTCTAACAGGCTTCCTTACAGAGATAGAAGCATATTCACTCCAATTCAGTCATGTAGACACAATTAACCGAGGTTTGTCGCTTTCTCATTGTGAGTAACACACAGAATGAACATTTTTTGACATGCAGGACTAAAAAACAGAAAGTTTTTGAAAAAGTGCATATCTTCACTTCAGAATCTTATGTTCACTTTCAAATGGCGATACAAGCACATTGGACCAAACTGAACCATATATGCATTGCACTGTGATTTTAAGCTGTTTCCAGGCCAGAAACACACCCAGATTCACGTTCTGAGCTTATAACCTCAATGAAGCGTGTTTTCATGAAAGTACGTATAGCCACAGTTTCAGCGCTCAAACGCGCTTCATTACAGGTATGAAAGCATATTCACTCCAATTCAGGCATATTGTCACAATTCACTCAAGTTTGTTATTTTAGCACTGATTAACAGACAGAATGAAAATTTTTGACATGCAGAACGAAAAAAAGGAAAGTTTTTGAAAAAGTGCATATCTTCACTTCAGAAGCTCATATTCACTTTCAAATGGCCATGCAAGCACATTGGACCAAACGGTACCATATATGCATTGCACTGACATTTGAAGCTGTTTCTAGGCCAGACACACACACAGATTCACGTTCTGAGCTTAAAACCTCAAAGAAGCGTGATTTCATGAAAGTGCGTATAGCAACAGTTTCAGCGCTATAACAGGCTTCCTTACAGAGATAGAAGCATATTCACTCAAATTCAGTCATGTAGACACAATTCACCAGTTTGTCGCTTTCTCATTGTGAGTAACACACAGAATTAACATTTTTGACATGCAGAACGAAAAAAAAGAAAGTTTTTGAAAAAGTGCATATCTTCACTTCAGAAGCTTATATTCACTTTCAAATGGCCATACAAGCACATTGGACCAAACGGAACCATATGTGCATTGCACTGTGATTTGAAGCTGTTTCCAGGCCAGAAACCACACACAGATTCAAGTTCTGAGCTGGAAACCTCAAAGAAGCGTGTTTTCATGAAAGTGCGTAGAGACAGTTTCAGCGCTCTAACGCGCTTCCTTACAGGTATGAACGCATATTCACTCCAATTCAGGCATATTGTCACAATTCACTCAAGTTTGTTATTTTAGCACTGAGTAACAGACAGAATGAACATTTTTGACATGCAGAACGAAAAAAAAGAAAGTTTTTGAAAAAGTGCATATCTTCACTTCAGAAGCTTATATTCACTTTCAAAGGGCCATGCAAGCACATTGGACCTAATGGTACCATATATTGATTGCACTGTGATTTGAAACTGTTTCCAGGCCAAAAACACAAATAGATTTGCGTTCAGAGCTTAGAACCTCAAAGAATCGTATTCTCATGAAAGTGCGCATAGCCACAGTTTCAGTGCTCTAACAGGCTTCCTTAGAGATAGAAGCATATTCACTCCAATTCAGTCATATAATCACAATTCACGCAAGTTTGTCACTTTCCCACTGAGTAACACACAGAATGAACATTTTTTACAAGCTGAACTAAAAAAAAAAAAGTTTATGAAAAAGTGCATATCTTCACTTCAGAGGCTTATATTCACTTTCAAATGGCCTTACAAGCACATTGGACCAAACGGAACCATATGTGCATTGCACTGTGATTTGAAGCTGTTTCCAGGCCAGAAACACACGTTCTGAGCTTATAACCTCAATTAAGCGTGTTTTCATGAAAGTGCGTATAGCCACAGTTTCACCGCTCAAACGCGCTTCCTTACAGGTATGAAAGCATATTCACTCCAATTCAGGCATATTGTCACAATTCACTCAAGTTTGTTCCTTGAGCAGACAGACAGAAAGAACATTTTTGACATGCAGAACGAAAAAAAAGAAAGTTTATGAAAAAGTGCATATCTTCACTTCAGAAGCTTAAATTCACTTTCAAATGGCCATACAAGCACATTGGACCAAACGGTACCATATATGCATTGCACTGTCATTTGAGGCTGTTTCTAGGCCAGAAAACACACACAAATTCACGTTCTGAGCTGGAAACCTCAAAGAAGCGTGTTTTCATGAAAGTGCGTAGAGACACAGTTTCAGCGCTCTAACGCGCTTCCTTACAGGTATGAAAGCATATTCACTCCAATTCAGGCATATTGTCACAATTCACTCAAGTTTGTTATTTTAGCACTGAGTAACAGACAGAAAGAACATTTTTGACATGCAGAACGAAAAAAAAGAAAGTTTTTGAAAAAGTGCATATCTTCACTTCAGAAGCTTATATTCACTTTGAAATGGTCATACAAGCACATTGGACCAAATGGTACCATATATTCATTGCACTGTGATTTGAAGCTGTTTCCAGGCCAGAAACACATATAGATTTGCGTTTTGAGCTTAGAACCTCAAAGAATCGTATTCTCATGAAAGTGCGCTTAGCCACAGTTTCAGCGCTCTAACAGGCTTCCTCACAGAGATAGAAGCATATTCACTCCAATTCAGGCATATTGTCACAATTCACTCAAGTTTGTTATTTTAGCACTGAGTAACAGACAGAATGAACATTTTTTACAAGCAGAACTAAAAAAAAAGAAAGTTTATGAAAAAGTGCATATCTTCACTTCAGAAGCTCATATTCACTTTCAAATGGCCATACAAGCACATTGGACCAAACAGTACCATATATGCATTGCACTGTCATTTGAGGCTGTTTCTAGGCCAGAAACACACACAGATTCACGTTCTGAGCTTAAAACCTCAAAGAAGCGTGTTTTCATGAAAGTGCGTATAGCAACAGTTTCAGCGCTCTAACAGGCTTCCTTACAGAGATAGAAGCATATTCACTCCAATTCAGTCATGTAGACACAATTAACCGAGGTTTGTCGCTTTCTCATTGTGAGTAACACACAGAATGAACATTTTTTGACATGCAGGACTAAAAAACAGAAAGTTTTTGAAAAAGTGCATATCTTCACTTCAGAATCTTATGTTCACTTTCAAATGGCGATACAAGCACATTGGACCAAACTGAACCATATATGCATTGCACTGTGATTTTAAGCTGTTTCCAGGCCAGAAACACACCCAGATTCACGTTCTGAGCTTATAACCTCAATGAAGCGTGTTTTCATGAAAGTACGTATAGCCACAGTTTCAGCGCTCAAACGCGCTTCATTACAGGTATGAAAGCATATTCACTCCAATTCAGGCATATTGTCACAATTCACTCAAGTTTGTTATTTTAGCACTGATTAACAGACAGAATGAAAATTTTTGACATGCAGAACGAAAAAAAGGAAAGTTTTTGAAAAAGTGCATATCTTCACTTCAGAAGCTCATATTCACTTTCAAATGGCCATGCAAGCACATTGGACCAAACGGTACCATATATGCATTGCACTGACATTTGAAGCTGTTTCTAGGCCAGACACACACACAGATTCACGTTCTGAGCTTAAAACCTCAAAGAAGCGTGATTTCATGAAAGTGCGTATAGCAACAGTTTCAGCGCTATAACAGGCTTCCTTACAGAGATAGAAGCATATTCACTCAAATTCAGTCATGTAGACACAATTCACCAGTTTGTCGCTTTCTCATTGTGAGTAACACACAGAATTAACATTTTTGACATGCAGAACGAAAAAAAAGAAAGTTTTTGAAAAAGTGCATATCTTCACTTCAGAAGCTTATATTCACTTTCAAATGGCCATACAAGCACATTGGGCCAAACGGAACCATATGTGCATTGCACTGTGATTTGAAGCTGTTTCCAGGCCAGAAACCACACACAGATTCAAGTTCTGAGCTGGAAACCTCAAAGAAGCGTGTTTTCATGAAAGTGCGTAGAGACAGTTTCAGCGCTCTAACGCGCTTCCTTACAGGTATGAACGCATATTCACTCCAATTCAGGCATATTGTCACAATTCACTCAAGTTTGTTATTTTAGCACTGAGTAACAGACAGAATGAACATTTTTGACATGCAGAACGAAAAAAAAGAAAGTTTTTGAAAAAGTGCATATCTTCACTTCAGAAGCTTATATTCACTTTCAAAGGGCCATGCAAGCACATTGGACCTAATGGTACCATATATTGATTGCACTGTGATTTGAAACTGTTTCCAGGCCAAAAACACAAATAGATTTGCGTTCAGAGCTTAGAACCTCAAAGAATCGTATTCTCATGAAAGTGCGCATAGCCACAGTTTCAGTGCTCTAACAGGCTTCCTTAGAGATAGAAGCATATTCACTCCAATTCAGTCATATAATCACAATTCACGCAAGTTTGTCACTTTCCCACTGAGTAACACACAGAATGAACATTTTTTACAAGCTGAACTAAAAAAAAAAAAGTTTATGAAAAAGTGCATATCTTCACTTCAGAGGCTTATATTCACTTTCAAATGGCCTTACAAGCACATTGGACCAAACGGAACCATATGTGCATTGCACTGTGATTTGAAGCTGTTTCCAGGCCAGAAACACACGTTCTGAGCTTATAACCTCAATTAAGCGTGTTTTCATGAAAGTGCGTATAGCCACAGTTTCACCGCTCAAACGCGCTTCCTTACAGGTATGAAAGCATATTCACTCCAATTCAGGCATATTGTCACAATTCACTCAAGTTTGTTCCTTGAGCAGACAGACAGAAAGAACATTTTTGACATGCAGAACGAAAAAAAAGAAAGTTTATGAAAAAGTGCATATCTTCACTTCAGAAGCTTAAATTCACTTTCAAATGGCCATACAAGCACATTGGACCAAACGGTACCATATATGCATTGCACTGTCATTTGAGGCTGTTTCTAGGCCAGAAAACACACACAAATTCACGTTCTGAGCTGGAAACCTCAAAGAAGCGTGTTTTCATGAAAGTGCGTAGAGACACAGTTTCAGCGCTCTAACGCGCTTCCTTACAGGTATGAAAGCATATTCACTCCAATTCAGGCATATTGTCACAATTCACTCAAGTTTGTTATTTTAGCACTGAGTAACAGACAGAAAGAACATTTTTGACATGCAGAACGAAAAAAAAGAAAGTTTTTGAAAAAGTGCATATCTTCACTTCAGAAGCTTATATTCACTTTGAAATGGTCATACAAGCACATTGGACCAAATGGTACCATATATTCATTGCACTGTGATTTGAAGCTGTTTCCAGGCCAGAAACACATATAGATTTGCGTTTTGAGCTTAGAACCTCAAAGAATCGTATTCTCATGAAAGTGCGCTTAGCCACAGTTTCAGCGCTCTAACAGGCTTCCTCACAGAGATAGAAGCATATTCACTCCAATTCAGGCATATTGTCACAATTCACTCAAGTTTGTTATTTTAGCACTGAGTAACAGACAGAATGAACATTTTTTACAAGCAGAACTAAAAAAAAAGAAAGTTTATGAAAAAGTGCATATCTTCACTTCAGAAGCTCATATTCACTTTCAAATGGCCATACAAGCACATTGGACCAAACAGTACCATATATGCATTGCACTGTCATTTGAGGCTGTTTCTAGGCCAGAAACACACACAGATTCACGTTCTGAGCTTAAAACCTCAAAGAAGCGTGTTTTCATGAAAGTGCGTATAGCAACAGTTTCAGCGCTCTAACAGGCTTCCTTACAGAGATAGAAGCATATTCACTCCAATTCAGTCATGTAGACACAATTAACCGAGGTTTGTCGCTTTCTCATTGTGAGTAACACACAGAATGAACATTTTTTGACATGCAGGACTAAAAAACAGAAAGTTTTTGAAAAAGTGCATATCTTCACTTCAGAATCTTATGTTCACTTTCAAATGGCGATACAAGCACATTGGACCAAACTGAACCATATATGCATTGCACTGTGATTTTAAGCTGTTTCCAGGCCAGAAACACACCCAGATTCACGTTCTGAGCTTATAACCTCAATGAAGCGTGTTTTCATGAAAGTACGTATAGCCACAGTTTCAGCGCTCAAACGCGCTTCATTACAGGTATGAAAGCATATTCACTCCAATTCAGGCATATTGTCACAATTCACTCAAGTTTGTTATTTTAGCACTGATTAACAGACAGAATGAAAATTTTTGACATGCAGAACGAAAAAAAGGAAAGTTTTTGAAAAAGTGCATATCTTCACTTCAGAAGCTCATATTCACTTTCAAATGGCCATGCAAGCACATTGGACCAAACGGTACCATATATGCATTGCACTGACATTTGAAGCTGTTTCTAGGCCAGACACACACACAGATTCACGTTCTGAGCTTAAAACCTCAAAGAAGCGTGATTTCATGAAAGTGCGTATAGCAACAGTTTCAGCGCTATAACAGGCTTCCTTACAGAGATAGAAGCATATTCACTCAAATTCAGTCATGTAGACACAATTCACCAGTTTGTCGCTTTCTCATTGTGAGTAACACACAGAATTAACATTTTTGACATGCAGAACGAAAAAAAAGAAAGTTTTTGAAAAAGTGCATATCTTCACTTCAGAAGCTTATATTCACTTTCAAATGGCCATACAAGCACATTGGGCCAAACGGAACCATATGTGCATTGCACTGTGATTTGAAGCTGTTTCCAGGCCAGAAACCACACACAGATTCAAGTTCTGAGCTGGAAACCTCAAAGAAGCGTGTTTTCATGAAAGTGCGTAGAGACAGTTTCAGCGCTCTAACGCGCTTCCTTACAGGTATGAACGCATATTCACTCCAATTCAGGCATATTGTCACAATTCACTCAAGTTTGTTATTTTAGCACTGAGTAACAGACAGAATGAACATTTTTGACATGCAGAACGAAAAAAAAGAAAGTTTTTGAAAAAGTGCATATCTTCACTTCAGAAGCTTATATTCACTTTCAAAGGGCCATGCAAGCACATTGGACCTAATGGTACCATATATTGATTGCACTGTGATTTGAAACTGTTTCCAGGCCAAAAACACAAATAGATTTGCGTTCAGAGCTTAGAACCTCAAAGAATCGTATTCTCATGAAAGTGCGCATAGCCACAGTTTCAGTGCTCTAACAGGCTTCCTTAGAGATAGAAGCATATTCACTCCAATTCAGTCATATAATCACAATTCACGCAAGTTTGTCACTTTCCCACTGAGTAACACACAGAATGAACATTTTTTACAAGCTGAACTAAAAAAAAAAAAGTTTATGAAAAAGTGCAAATCTTCACTTCAGAGGCTTATATTCACTTTCAAATGGCCTTACAAGCACATTGGACCAAACGGAACCATATGTGCATTGCACTGTGATTTGAAGCTGTTTCCAGGCCAGAAACACACCCAGATTCACGTTCTGAGCTTATAACCTCAATTAAGCGTGTTTTCATGAAAGTGCGTATAGCCACAGTTTCACCGCTCAAACGCGCTTCCTTACAGGTATGAAAGCATATTCACTCCAATTCAGGCATATTGTCACAATTCACTCAAGTTTGTTCCTTGAGCACTGAGTAACAGACAGAAAGAACATTTTTGACATGCAGAACGAAAAAAAAGAAAGTTTATGAAAAAGTGCATATCTTCACTTCAGAAGCTTAAATTCACTTTCAAATGGCCATACAAGCACATTGGACCAAACGGTACCATATATGCATTGCACTGTCATTTGAGGCTGTTTCTAGGCCAGAAAACACACACAAATTCACGTTCTGAGCTGGAAACCTCAAAGAAGCGTGTTTTCATGAAAGTGCGTAGAGACACAGTTTCAGCGCTCTAACGCGCTTACTTACAGGTATGAAAGCATATTCACTCCAATTCAGGCATATTGTCACAATTCACTCAAGTTTGTTATTTTAGCACTGAGTAACAGACAGAATGAACATTTTTGACATGCAGAACGAAAAAAAGGAAAGTTTTTGAAAAAGTGCATATCTTCACTTCAGAAGCTTATATTCACTTTCAAATGGTCATACAAGCACATTGGACCAAATGGTACCATATATTCATTGCACTGTGATTTGAAGCTGTTTCCAGGCCAGAAACACATATAGATTTGCGTTTTGAGCTTAGAACCTCAAAGAATCGTATTCTCATGAAAGTGCGCTTAGCCACAGTTTCAGCGCTCTAACAGGCTTCCTCACAGAGATAGAAGCATATTCACTCCAATTCAGTTATGTAGACACAATTAACCGAGGTTTGTCGCTTTCTCATTGTGAGTAACACACAGAATGAACATTTTTTGACATGCAGGACTAAAAAACAGAAAGTTTTTGAAAAAGTGCATATCTTCACTTCAGAATCTTATGTTCACTTTCAAATGGCGATACAAGCACATTGGACCAAACTGAACCATATATGCATTGCACTGTGATTTTAAGCTGTATCCAGGCCAGAAACACACCCAGATTCGCGTTCTGAGCATATAACCTCAATGAAGCGTGTTTTCATGAAAGCCCGTATAGCCACAGTTTCAGCGCTCAAACGCGCTTCCTTACAGGTATGAAAGCATATTCACTCCAATTCAGGCATATAATCACAATTCACTCAAGTTTGTTATTTTAGCACTGAGTAACAGACAGAATGAAAATTTTTGACATGCAGAACGAAAAAAAGGAAAGTTTTTGAAAAAGTGCATATCTTCACTTCAGAAACTTATATTCACTTTCAAATGGTCATACAAGCACATTGGACCAAATGGTACCATATATTCATTGCACTGTGATTTGAAGCTGTTTCCAGGCCAGAAACACATACAGATTTGCGTTTTGAGCTTAGAACCTCAAAGAATCGTATTCTCATGAAAGTGCGCTTATAGTTTCAGCGCTCTAACAGGCTTCCTCACAGAGATAGAAGCATATTCACTCCAATTCAGTCATATAATCACAATTCACGCAAGTTTGTTACTTTCCCACTGAGTAACACACAGAATGAACATTTTTTACAAGCAGAACTAAAAAAAAAAAAGGTTTATGAAAAAGTGCATATCTTCACTTCAGAAGCTCACATTCACTTCCAAATGGCCAAACAATCACATTGGACCAAATGGTACCATATATTGATTGCACTGTGATTTGAAACTGTTTCCAGGCCAGAAACACACCCAGATTCACGTTCTGAGCTTATAACCTCAATTAAGCGTGTTTTCATGAAAGTGCGTATAGCCACAGTTTCAGCGCTCAAACGCGCTTCCTTACAGGTATGAAAGCATATTCACTCCAATTCAGGCATATTGTCACAATTCACTCAAGTTTGTTCCTTGAGCACTGAGTAACAGACAGAAAGAACATTTTTGACATGCAGAACGAAAAAAAAGAAAGTTTATGAAAAAGTGCATATCTTCACTTCAGAAGCTTAAATTCACTTTCAAATGGCCATACAAGCACATTGGACCAAACGGTACCATATATGCATTGCACTGTCATTTGAGGCTGTTTCTAGGCCAGAAAACACACACAAATTCACGTTCTGAGCTGGAAACCTCAAAGAAGCGTGTTTTCATGAAAGTGCGTAGAGACACAGTTTCAGCGCTCTAACGCGCTTCCTTACAGGTATGAAAGCATATTCACTCCAATTCAGGCATATTGTCACAATTCACTCAAGTTTGTTATTTTAGCACTGAGTAACAGACAGAATGAACATTTTTGACATGCAGAACGAAAAAAAGGAAAGTTTTTGAAAAAGTGCATATCTTCACTTCAGAAGCTTATATTCACTTTCAAATGGTCATACAAGCACATTGGACCAAATGGTACCATATATTCATTGCACTGTGATTTGAAGCTGTTTCCAGGCCAGAAACACATATAGATTTGCGTTTTGAGCTTAGAACCTCAAAGAATCGTATTCTCATGAAAGTGCGCTTAGCCACAGTTTCAGCGCTCTAACAGGCTTCCTCACAGAGATAGAAGCATATTCACTCCAATTCAGTCATTTAATCACAATTCACGCAAGTTTGTTACTTTTCCACTGAGTAACTCACAGAATGAACATTTTTTACAAGCAGAACTAAAAAAAAAAAGTTTATGAAAAAGTGCATATCTTCACTTCAGAAGCTCACATTCACTTCCAAATGGCCAAACAATCACATTGGACCAAATGGTACCATATATTGATTGCACTGTGATTTGAAACTGTTTCCAGTGCAGAAACACACACAGATTCACGTTCTGAGCTTATAACCTCAATTAAGCGTGTTTTCATGAAAGTGCGTATAGCCACAGTTTCAGCGCTCAAACGCGCTTCCTTACAGGTATGAAAGCATATTCACTCCAATTCAGGCATATTGTCACAATTCACTCAAGTTTGTTCCTTGAGCACTGAGTAACAGACAGAATGAACCTTTTTGACATGCAGAACTAAAAAAGAAAGTTTATGAAAAAGTGCATATCTTCACTTCAGAAGCTCACATTCACTTCCAAATGGCCAAACAATCACATTGCACCAAACGGTACCATATATGCATTGCCCTGCCATTTGAAGCTGTTTCCAGGCCAGGAATCACACACAGATTCACGTTCTGAGTTTAAAACCTCAAAGAAGCGTGTTTTCATGAAAGTGAAGATAGCCACAGTTTCAGCGCTCTAACAGGCTTCCTGACAGAGATAGAAGCATATTCACTCCAATTCAGTTATGTAGACACAATTAACCGAGGTTTGTCGCTTTCTCATTGTGAGTAACACACAGAATGAACATTTTTTGACATGCAGGACTAAAAAACAGAAAGTTTTTGAAAAAGTGCATATCTTCACTTCAGAATCTTATGTTCACTTTCAAATGGCGATACAAGCACATTGGACCAAACTGAACCATATATGCATTGCACTGTGATTTTAAGCTGTTTCCAGGCCAGAAACACACCCAGATTCGCGTTCTGAGCTTATAACCTCAATGAAGCGTGTTTTCATGAAAGTCCGTATAGCCACAGTTTCAGCGCTCAAACGCGCTTCCTTACAGGTATGAAAGCATATTCACTCCAATTCAGGCATATAGCCACAATTCACTCAAGTTTGTTATTTTAGCACTGAGTAACAGACAGAATGAAAATTTTTGACATGCAGAACGAAAAAAAGGAAAGTTTTTGAAAAAGTGCATATCTTCACTTCAGAAGCTCATATTCACTTTCAAATGGCCATGCAAGCACATTGGACCAAATGGTACCATATATGCATGGCACTGACATTTGAATGTGTTTCTAGGCCAGACACAACACAGATTCACGTTCTGAGCTTAAAACCTCAGAGAAGCGTGATTTCATGAAAGTGCGTATAGCAACAGTTTCAGCGCTATAACAGGCTTCCTTACAGAGATAGAAGCATATTCACTCAAATTCAGTCATGTAGTCACAATTCACCAGTTTGTCGCTTTCTCATTGTGAGTAACACACAGAATGAACATTTTTGACATGCAGAACGAAAAAAAAGAAAGTTTTTGAAAAAGTGCATATCTTCACTTCAGAAGCTTATATTCACTTTCAAATGGCCATACAAGCACATTGGACCAAACGGAACCATATGTGCATTGCACTGTGATTTGAAGCTGTTTCCAGGCCAGAAACCACACACAGATTCAAGTTCTGAGCTGGAAAACTCAAAGAAGCGTTTTTTCATGAAAGTGCATAAAGACAGTTTCAGCGCTCTAACGCGCTTCCGTACAGGTATGAAAGCATATTCACTCCAATTCAGGCATATTGTCACAATTCGCTCAAGTTTGTTATTTTAGCACTGAGTAACAGACAGAATGAACATTTTTGACATGCAGTACGAAAAAAAGAAAGTTTTTGAAAAAGTGCATATCTTCACTTCAGAAGCTTATATTCACTTTCAAAGGGCCATACAAGCACATTGGACCAAATGGTACCATATATTGATTGCACTGTGATTTGAAACTCTTTCCAGGCCAGAAACACAAATAGATTTGCGTTCAGAGCTTAGAACCTCAAAGAATCGTATTCTCATGAAAGTGCGCATAGCCACAGTTTCAGTGCTCTAACAGGCTTCCTGAGAGATAGAAGCATATTCACTCCAATTCAGTCATATAATCACAATTCACGCAAGTTTGTCACTTTCCCACTGAGTAACACACAGAATGAACATTATTTACAAGCAGAACTAAAAAAAAAAAAGTTTATGAAAAAGTGCATATCTTCACTTCAGAGGCTTATATTCACTTTCAAATGGCGATACAAGCACATTGGACCAAACGGAACCATATGTGCATTGCACTGTGATTTGAAGCTGTTTCCAGGCCAGAAACACACGTTCTGAGCTTATAACCTCAATTAAGCGTGTTTTCATGAAAGTGCGTATAGCCACAGTTTCAGCGCTCAAACGCGCTTCCTTACAGGTATGAAAGCATATTCACTCCAATTCAGGCATATTGTCAAAATTCACTCAAGTTTGTTCCTTTAGCACTGAGTCACAGACAGAATGAACCTTTTTGACATGCAGAACGAAAAAAAAGAAAGTTTTTGAAAAAGTGCGTATCTTCAGTTGAAGCTTAAATTCACTTTCAAATGGCCATACAAGCACATTGGACCAAACGGTACCATATATGCATTGCACTGTCATTTGAGGCTGTTTCTAGGCCAGAAAACACACACAAATTCACGTTCTGAGCTGAAAACCTCAAAGAAGCGTGTTTTCATGAAAGTGCGTAGAGACACAGTTTCAGCGCTCTAACGCGCTTCCTTACAGGTATGAAAGCATATTCACTCCAATTCAGGCATATTGTCACAATTCACTCAAGTTTGTTATTTTAGCACTGAGTAACAGACAGAATGAACATTTTTTACAAGCAGAACGAAAAAAAAGAAAGTTTATGAAAAAGTGCATATCTTCACTTCAGAAGCTTATATTCACTTTCAAATGGTCCTACAAGCACATTGGACCAAATGGTACCATATATTCATTGCACTGTGATTTGAAGCTGTTTCCAGGCCAGAAACACACCCAGATTCACGTTCTGAGCTTATAACCTCAATGAAGCGTGTTTTCATGAAAGTGCGTATAGCCACAGTTTCAGCGCTCAAACGCACTTCCTTACAGGTATGAAAGCATATTCACTCCAATTCAGGCATATTGTCAAAATTCACTCAAGTTTGTTCCTTTAGCACTGAGTCACAGACAGAATGAAGCTTTTTGACATGCAGAACGAAAAAAAAGAAAGTTTTTGAAAAAGTGCATATCTTCACTTGAAGCTTAAATTCACTTTCAAATGGCCATACAAGCACATTGGACCAAACGGTACCATATATGCATTGCACTGTCATTTGAGGCTGTTTCTAGGCCAGAAAACACACACAAATTCACGTTCTGAGCTGGAAACCTCAAAGAAGCGTGTTTTCATGAAAGTGCGTAGAGACACAGTTTCAGCGCTCTAACGCGCTTCCTTACAGGTATGAAAGCATATTCACTCCAATTCAGGCATATTGTCACAATTCACTCAAGTTTGTTATTTTAGCACTGAGTAACAGACAGAAAGAACATTTTTGACATGCAGAACGAAAAAAAAGAAAGTTTTTGAAAAAGTGCATATCTTCACTTCAGAAGCTTATATTCACTTTGAAATGGTCATACAAGCACATTGGACCAAATGGTACCATATATTCATTGCACTGTGATTTGAAGCTGTTTCCAGGCCAGAAACACATATAGATTTGCGTTTTGAGCTTAGAACCTCAAAGAATCGTATTCTCATGAAAGTGCGCTTAGCCACAGTTTCAGCGCTCTAACAGGCTTCCTCACAGAGATAGAAGCATATTCACTCCAATTCAGGCATATTGTCACAATTCACTCAAGTTTGTTATTTTAGCACTGAGTAACAGACAGAATGAACATTTTTTACAAGCAGAACTAAAAAAAAAGAAAGTTTATGAAAAAGTGCATATCTTCACTTCAGAAGCTCATATTCACTTTCAAATGGCCATACAAGCACATTGGACCAAACAGTACCATATATGCATTGCACTGTCATTTGAGGCTGTTTCTAGGCCAGAAACACACACAGATTCACGTTCTGAGCTTAAAACCTCAAAGAAGCGTGTTTTCATGAAAGTGCGTATAGCAACAGTTTCAGCGCTCTAACAGGCTTCCTTACAGAGATAGAAGCATATTCACTCCAATTCAGTCATGTAGACACAATTAACCGAGGTTTGTCGCTTTCTCATTGTGAGTAACACACAGAATGAACATTTTTTGACATGCAGGACTAAAAAACAGAAAGTTTTTGAAAAAGTGCATATCTTCACTTCAGAATCTTATGTTCACTTTCAAATGGCGATACAAGCACATTGGACCAAACTGAACCATATATGCATTGCACTGTGATTTTAAGCTGTTTCCAGGCCAGAAACACACCCAGATTCACGTTCTGAGCTTATAACCTCAATGAAGCGTGTTTTCATGAAAGTACGTATAGCCACAGTTTCAGCGCTCAAACGCGCTTCATTACAGGTATGAAAGCATATTCACTCCAATTCAGGCATATTGTCACAATTCACTCAAGTTTGTTATTTTAGCACTGATTAACAGACAGAATGAAAATTTTTGACATGCAGAACGAAAAAAAGGAAAGTTTTTGAAAAAGTGCATATCTTCACTTCAGAAGCTCATATTCACTTTCAAATGGCCATGCAAGCACATTGGACCAAACGGTACCATATATGCATTGCACTGACATTTGAAGCTGTTTCTAGGCCAGACACACACACAGATTCACGTTCTGAGCTTAAAACCTCAAAGAAGCGTGATTTCATGAAAGTGCGTATAGCAACAGTTTCAGCGCTATAACAGGCTTCCTTACAGAGATAGAAGCATATTCACTCAAATTCAGTCATGTAGACACAATTCACCAGTTTGTCGCTTTCTCATTGTGAGTAACACACAGAATTAACATTTTTGACATGCAGAACGAAAAAAAAGAAAGTTTTTGAAAAAGTGCATATCTTCACTTCAGAAGCTTATATTCACTTTCAAATGGCCATACAAGCACATTGGACCAAACGGAACCATATGTGCATTGCACTGTGATTTGAAGCTGTTTCCAGGCCAGAAACCACACACAGATTCAAGTTCTGAGCTGGAAACCTCAAAGAAGCGTGTTTTCATGAAAGTGCGTAGAGACAGTTTCAGCGCTCTAACGCGCTTCCTTACAGGTATGAACGCATATTCACTCCAATTCAGGCATATTGTCACAATTCACTCAAGTTTGTTATTTTAGCACTGAGTAACAGACAGAATGAACATTTTTGACATGCAGAACGAAAAAAAAGAAAGTTTTTGAAAAAGTGCATATCTTCACTTCAGAAGCTTATATTCACTTTCAAAGGGCCATGCAAGCACATTGGACCTAATGGTACCATATATTGATTGCACTGTGATTTGAAACTGTTTCCAGGCCAAAAACACAAATAGATTTGCGTTCAGAGCTTAGAACCTCAAAGAATCGTATTCTCATGAAAGTGCGCATAGCCACAGTTTCAGTGCTCTAACAGGCTTCCTTAGAGATAGAAGCATATTCACTCCAATTCAGTCATATAATCACAATTCACGCAAGTTTGTCACTTTCCCACTGAGTAACACACAGAATGAACATTTTTTACAAGCTGAACTAAAAAAAAAAAAGTTTATGAAAAAGTGCATATCTTCACTTCAGAGGCTTATATTCACTTTCAAATGGCCTTACAAGCACATTGGACCAAACGGAACCATATGTGCATTGCACTGTGATTTGAAGCTGTTTCCAGGCCAGAAACACACGTTCTGAGCTTATAACCTCAATTAAGCGTGTTTTCATGAAAGTGCGTATAGCCACAGTTTCACCGCTCAAACGCGCTTCCTTACAGGTATGAAAGCATATTCACTCCAATTCAGGCATATTGTCACAATTCACTCAAGTTTGTTCCTTGAGCAGACAGACAGAAAGAACATTTTTGACATGCAGAACGAAAAAAAAGAAAGTTTATGAAAAAGTGCATATCTTCACTTCAGAAGCTTAAATTCACTTTCAAATGGCCATACAAGCACATTGGACCAAACGGTACCATATATGCATTGCACTGTCATTTGAGGCTGTTTCTAGGCCAGAAAACACACACAAATTCACGTTCTGAGCTGGAAACCTCAAAGAAGCGTGTTTTCATGAAAGTGCGTAGAGACACAGTTTCAGCGCTCTAACGCGCTTCCTTACAGGTATGAAAGCATATTCACTCCAATTCAGGCATATTGTCACAATTCACTCAAGTTTGTTATTTTAGCACTGAGTAACAGACAGAAAGAACATTTTTGACATGCAGAACGAAAAAAAAGAAAGTTTTTGAAAAAGTGCATATCTTCACTTCAGAAGCTTATATTCACTTTGAAATGGTCATACAAGCACATTGGACCAAATGGTACCATATATTCATTGCACTGTGATTTGAAGCTGTTTCCAGGCCAGAAACACATATAGATTTGCGTTTTGAGCTTAGAACCTCAAAGAATCGTATTCTCATGAAAGTGCGCTTAGCCACAGTTTCAGCGCTCTAACAGGCTTCCTCACAGAGATAGAAGCATATTCACTCCAATTCAGGCATATTGTCACAATTCACTCAAGTTTGTTATTTTAGCACTGAGTAACAGACAGAATGAACATTTTTTACAAGCAGAACTAAAAAAAAAGAAAGTTTATGAAAAAGTGCATATCTTCACTTCAGAAGCTCATATTCACTTTCAAATGGCCATACAAGCACATTGGACCAAACAGTACCATATATGCATTGCACTGTCATTTGAGGCTGTTTCTAGGCCAGAAACACACACAGATTCACGTTCTGAGCTTAAAACCTCAAAGAAGCGTGTTTTCATGAAAGTGCGTATAGCAACAGTTTCAGCGCTCTAACAGGCTTCCTTACAGAGATAGAAGCATATTCACTCCAATTCAGTCATGTAGACACAATTAACCGAGGTTTGTCGCTTTCTCATTGTGAGTAACACACAGAATGAACATTTTTTGACATGCAGGACTAAAAAACAGAAAGTTTTTGAAAAAGTGCATATCTTCACTTCAGAATCTTATGTTCACTTTCAAATGGCGATACAAGCACATTGGACCAAACTGAACCATATATGCATTGCACTGTGATTTTAAGCTGTTTCCAGGCCAGAAACACACCCAGATTCACGTTCTGAGCTTATAACCTCAATGAAGCGTGTTTTCATGAAAGTACGTATAGCCACAGTTTCAGCGCTCAAACGCGCTTCATTACAGGTATGAAAGCATATTCACTCCAATTCAGGCATATTGTCACAATTCACTCAAGTTTGTTATTTTAGCACTGATTAACAGACAGAATGAAAATTTTTGACATGCAGAACGAAAAAAAGGAAAGTTTTTGAAAAAGTGCATATCTTCACTTCAGAAGCTCATATTCACTTTCAAATGGCCATGCAAGCACATTGGACCAAACGGTACCATATATGCATTGCACTGACATTTGAAGCTGTTTCTAGGCCAGACACACACACAGATTCACGTTCTGAGCTTAAAACCTCAAAGAAGCGTGATTTCATGAAAGTGCGTATAGCAACAGTTTCAGCGCTATAACAGGCTTCCTTACAGAGATAGAAGCATATTCACTCAAATTCAGTCATGTAGACACAATTCACCAGTTTGTCGCTTTCTCATTGTGAGTAACACACAGAATTAACATTTTTGACATGCAGAACGAAAAAAAAGAAAGTTTTTGAAAAAGTGCATATCTTCACTTCAGAAGCTTATATTCACTTTCAAATGGCCATACAAGCACATTGGGCCAAACGGAACCATATGTGCATTGCACTGTGATTTGAAGCTGTTTCCAGGCCAGAAACCACACACAGATTCAAGTTCTGAGCTTGAAACCTCAAAGAAGCGTGTTTTCATGAAAGTGCGTAGAGACAGTTTCAGCGCTCTAACGCGCTTCCTTACAGGTATGAACGCATATTCACTCCAATTCAGGCATATTGTCACAATTCACTCAAGTTTGTTATTTTAGCACTGAGTAACAGACAGAATGAACATTTTTGACATGCAGAACGAAAAAAAAGAAAGTTTTTGAAAAAGTGCATATCTTCACTTCAGAAGCTTATATTCACTTTCAAAGGGCCATGCAAGCACATTGGACCTAATGGTACCATATATTGATTGCACTGTGATTTGAAACTGTTTCCAGGCCAAAAACACAAATAGATTTGCGTTCAGAGCTTAGAACCTCAAAGAATCGTATTCTCATGAAAGTGCGCATAGCCACAGTTTCAGTGCTCTAACAGGCTTCCTTAGAGATAGAAGCATATTCACTCCAATTCAGTCATATAATCACAATTCACGCAAGTTTGTCACTTTCCCACTGAGTAACACACAGAATGAACATTTTTTACAAGCTGAACTAAAAAAAAAAAAGTTTATGAAAAAGTGCATATCTTCACTTCAGAGGCTTATATTCACTTTCAAATGGCCTTACAAGCACATTGGACCAAACGGAACCATATGTGCATTGCACTGTGATTTGAAGCTGTTTCCAGGCCAGAAACACACGTTCTGAGCTTATAACCTCAATTAAGCGTGTTTTCATGAAAGTGCGTATAGCCACAGTTTCACCGCTCAAACGCGCTTCCTTACAGGTATGAAAGCATATTCACTCCAATTCAGGCATATTGTCACAATTCACTCAAGTTTGTTCCTTGAGCAGACAGACAGAAAGAACATTTTTGACATGCAGAACGAAAAAAAAGAAAGTTTATGAAAAAGTGCATATCTTCACTTCAGAAGCTTAAATTCACTTTCAAATGGCCATACAAGCACATTGGACCAAACGGTACCATATATGCATTGCACTGTCATTTGAGGCTGTTTCTAGGCCAGAAAACACACACAAATTCACGTTCTGAGCTGGAAACCTCAAAGAAGCGTGTTTTCATGAAAGTGCGTAGAGACACAGTTTCAGCGCTCTAACGCGCTTCCTTACAGGTATGAAAGCATATTCACTCCAATTCAGGCATATTGTCACAATTCACTCAAGTTTGTTATTTTAGCACTGAGTAACAGACAGAAAGAACATTTTTGACATGCAGAACGAAAAAAAAGAAAGTTTTTGAAAAAGTGCATATCTTCACTTCAGAAGCTTATATTCACTTTGAAATGGTCATACAAGCACATTGGACCAAATGGTACCATATATTCATTGCACTGTGATTTGAAGCTGTTTCCAGGCCAGAAACACATATAGATTTGCGTTTTGAGCTTAGAACCTCAAAGAATCGTATTCTCATGAAAGTGCGCTTAGCCACAGTTTCAGCGCTCTAACAGGCTTCCTCACAGAGATAGAAGCATATTCACTCCAATTCAGGCATATTGTCACAATTCACTCAAGTTTGTTATTTTAGCACTGAGTAACAGACAGAATGAACATTTTTTACAAGCAGAACTAAAAAAAAAGAAAGTTTATGAAAAAGTGCATATCTTCACTTCAGAAGCTCATATTCACTTTCAAATGGCCATACAAGCACATTGGACCAAACAGTACCATATATGCATTGCACTGTCATTTGAGGCTGTTTCTAGGCCAGAAACACACACAGATTCACGTTCTGAGCTTAAAACCTCAAAGAAGCGTGTTTTCATGAAAGTGCGTATAGCAACAGTTTCAGCGCTCTAACAGGCTTCCTTACAGAGATAGAAGCATATTCACTCCAATTCAGTCATGTAGACACAATTAACCGAGGTTTGTCGCTTTCTCATTGTGAGTAACACACAGAATGAACATTTTTTGACATGCAGGACTAAAAAACAGAAAGTTTTTGAAAAAGTGCATATCTTCACTTCAGAATCTTATGTTCACTTTCAAATGGCGATACAAGCACATTGGACCAAACTGAACCATATATGCATTGCACTGTGATTTTAAGCTGTTTCCAGGCCAGAAACACACCCAGATTCACGTTCTGAGCTTATAACCTCAATGAAGCGTGTTTTCATGAAAGTACGTATAGCCACAGTTTCAGCGCTCAAACGCGCTTCATTACAGGTATGAAAGCATATTCACTCCAATTCAGGCATATTGTCACAATTCACTCAAGTTTGTTATTTTAGCACTGATTAACAGACAGAATGAAAATTTTTGACATGCAGAACGAAAAAAAGGAAAGTTTTTGAAAAAGTGCATATCTTCACTTCAGAAGCTCATATTCACTTTCAAATGGCCATGCAAGCACATTGGACCAAACGGTACCATATATGCATTGCACTGACATTTGAAGCTGTTTCTAGGCCAGACACACACACAGATTCACGTTCTGAGCTTAAAACCTCAAAGAAGCGTGATTTCATGAAAGTGCGTATAGCAACAGTTTCAGCGCTATAACAGGCTTCCTTACAGAGATAGAAGCATATTCACTCAAATTCAGTCATGTAGACACAATTCACCAGTTTGTCGCTTTCTCATTGTGAGTAACACACAGAATTAACATTTTTGACATGCAGAACGAAAAAAAAGAAAGTTTTTGAAAAAGTGCATATCTTCACTTCAGAAGCTTATATTCACTTTCAAATGGCCATACAAGCACATTGGGCCAAACGGAACCATATGTGCATTGCACTGTGATTTGAAGCTGTTTCCAGGCCAGAAACCACACACAGATTCAAGTTCTGAGCTGGAAACCTCAAAGAAGCGTGTTTTCATGAAAGTGCGTAGAGACAGTTTCAGCGCTCTAACGCGCTTCCTTACAGGTATGAACGCATATTCACTCCAATTCAGGCATATTGTCACAATTCACTCAAGTTTGTTATTTTAGCACTGAGTAACAGACAGAATGAACATTTTTGACATGCAGAACGAAAAAAAAGAAAGTTTTTGAAAAAGTGCATATCTTCACTTCAGAAGCTTATATTCACTTTCAAAGGGCCATGCAAGCACATTGGACCTAATGGTACCATATATTGATTGCACTGTGATTTGAAACTGTTTCCAGGCCAAAAACACAAATAGATTTGCGTTCAGAGCTTAGAACCTCAAAGAATCGTATTCTCATGAAAGTGCGCATAGCCACAGTTTCAGTGCTCTAACAGGCTTCCTTAGAGATAGAAGCATATTCACTCCAATTCAGTCATATAATCACAATTCACGCAAGTTTGTCACTTTCCCACTGAGTAACACACAGAATGAACATTTTTTACAAGCTGAACTAAAAAAAAAAAAGTTTATGAAAAAGTGCAAATCTTCACTTCAGAGGCTTATATTCACTTTCAAATGGCCTTACAAGCACATTGGACCAAACGGAACCATATGTGCATTGCACTGTGATTTGAAGCTGTTTCCAGGCCAGAAACACACCCAGATTCACGTTCTGAGCTTATAACCTCAATTAAGCGTGTTTTCATGAAAGTGCGTATAGCCACAGTTTCACCGCTCAAACGCGCTTCCTTACAGGTATGAAAGCATATTCACTCCAATTCAGGCATATTGTCACAATTCACTCAAGTTTGTTCCTTGAGCACTGAGTAACAGACAGAAAGAACATTTTTGACATGCAGAACGAAAAAAAAGAAAGTTTATGAAAAAGTGCATATCTTCACTTCAGAAGCTTAAATTCACTTTCAAATGGCCATACAAGCACATTGGACCAAACGGTACCATATATGCATTGCACTGTCATTTGAGGCTGTTTCTAGGCCAGAAAACACACACAAATTCACGTTCTGAGCTGGAAACCTCAAAGAAGCGTGTTTTCATGAAAGTGCGTAGAGACACAGTTTCAGCGCTCTAACGCGCTTACTTACAGGTATGAAAGCATATTCACTCCAATTCAGGCATATTGTCACAATTCACTCAAGTTTGTTATTTTAGCACTGAGTAACAGACAGAATGAACATTTTTGACATGCAGAACGAAAAAAAGGAAAGTTTTTGAAAAAGTGCATATCTTCACTTCAGAAGCTTATATTCACTTTCAAATGGTCATACAAGCACATTGGACCAAATGGTACCATATATTCATTGCACTGTGATTTGAAGCTGTTTCCAGGCCAGAAACACATATAGATTTGCGTTTTGAGCTTAGAACCTCAAAGAATCGTATTCTCATGAAAGTGCGCTTAGCCACAGTTTCAGCGCTCTAACAGGCTTCCTCACAGAGATAGAAGCATATTCACTCCAATTCAGTTATGTAGACACAATTAACCGAGGTTTGTCGCTTTCTCATTGTGAGTAACACACAGAATGAACATTTTTTGACATGCAGGACTAAAAAACAGAAAGTTTTTGAAAAAGTGCATATCTTCACTTCAGAATCTTATGTTCACTTTCAAATGGCGATACAAGCACATTGGACCAAACTGAACCATATATGCATTGCACTGTGATTTTAAGCTGTATCCAGGCCAGAAACACACCCAGATTCGCGTTCTGAGCATATAACCTCAATGAAGCGTGTTTTCATGAAAGCCCGTATAGCCACAGTTTCAGCGCTCAAACGCGCTTCCTTACAGGTATGAAAGCATATTCACTCCAATTCAGGCATATAATCACAATTCACTCAAGTTTGTTATTTTAGCACTGAGTAACAGACAGAATGAAAATTTTTGACATGCAGAACGAAAAAAAGGAAAGTTTTTGAAAAAGTGCATATCTTCACTTCAGAAACTTATATTCACTTTCAAATGGTCATACAAGCACATTGGACCAAATGGTACCATATATTCATTGCACTGTGATTTGAAGCTGTTTCCAGGCCAGAAACACATACAGATTTGCGTTTTGAGCTTAGAACCTCAAAGAATCGTATTCTCATGAAAGTGCGCTTATAGTTTCAGCGCTCTAACAGGCTTCCTCACAGAGATAGAAGCATATTCACTCCAATTCAGTCATATAATCACAATTCACGCAAGTTTGTTACTTTCCCACTGAGTAACACACAGAATGAACATTTTTTACAAGCAGAACTAAAAAAAAAAAAGGTTTATGAAAAAGTGCATATCTTCACTTCAGAAGCTCACATTCACTTCCAAATGGCCAAACAATCACATTGGACCAAATGGTACCATATATTGATTGCACTGTGATTTGAAACTGTTTCCAGGCCAGAAACACACCCAGATTCACGTTCTGAGCTTATAACCTCAATTAAGCGTGTTTTCATGAAAGTGCGTATAGCCACAGTTTCAGCGCTCAAACGCGCTTCCTTACAGGTATGAAAGCATATTCACTCCAATTCAGGCATATTGTCACAATTCACTCAAGTTTGTTCCTTGAGCACTGAGTAACAGACAGAAAGAACATTTTTGACATGCAGAACGAAAAAAAAGAAAGTTTATGAAAAAGTGCATATCTTCACTTCAGAAGCTTAAATTCACTTTCAAATGGCCATACAAGCACATTGGACCAAACGGTACCATATATGCATTGCACTGTCATTTGAGGCTGTTTCTAGGCCAGAAAACACACACAAATTCACGTTCTGAGCTGGAAACCTCAAAGAAGCGTGTTTTCATGAAAGTGCGTAGAGACACAGTTTCAGCGCTCTAACGCGCTTCCTTACAGGTATGAAAGCATATTCACTCCAATTCAGGCATATTGTCACAATTCACTCAAGTTTGTTATTTTAGCACTGAGTAACAGACAGAATGAACATTTTTGACATGCAGAACGAAAAAAAGGAAAGTTTTTGAAAAAGTGCATATCTTCACTTCAGAAGCTTATATTCACTTTCAAATGGTCATACAAGCACATTGGACCAAATGGTACCATATATTCATTGCACTGTGATTTGAAGCTGTTTCCAGGCCAGAAACACATATAGATTTGCGTTTTGAGCTTAGAACCTCAAAGAATCGTATTCTCATGAAAGTGCGCTTAGCCACAGTTTCAGCGCTCTAACAGGCTTCCTCACAGAGATAGAAGCATATTCACTCCAATTCAGTCATTTAATCACAATTCACGCAAGTTTGTTACTTTTCCACTGAGTAACTCACAGAATGAACATTTTTTACAAGCAGAACTAAAAAAAAAAAGTTTATGAAAAAGTGCATATCTTCACTTCAGAAGCTCACATTCACTTCCAAATGGCCAAACAATCACATTGGACCAAATGGTACCATATATTGATTGCACTGTGATTTGAAACTGTTTCCAGTGCAGAAACACACACAGATTCACGTTCTGAGCTTATAACCTCAATTAAGCGTGTTTTCATGAAAGTGCGTATAGCCACAGTTTCAGCGCTCAAACGCGCTTCCTTACAGGTATGAAAGCATATTCACTCCAATTCAGGCATATTGTCACAATTCACTCAAGTTTGTTCCTTGAGCACTGAGTAACAGACAGAATGAACCTTTTTGACATGCAGAACTAAAAAAGAAAGTTTATGAAAAAGTGCATATCTTCACTTCAGAAGCTCACATTCACTTCCAAATGGCCAAACAATCACATTGCACCAAACGGTACCATATATGCATTGCCCTGCCATTTGAAGCTGTTTCCAGGCCAGGAATCACACACAGATTCACGTTCTGAGTTTAAAACCTCAAAGAAGCGTGTTTTCATGAAAGTGAAGATAGCCACAGTTTCAGCGCTCTAACAGGCTTCCTGACAGAGATAGAAGCATATTCACTCCAATTCAGTTATGTAGACACAATTAACCGAGGTTTGTCGCTTTCTCATTGTGAGTAACACACAGAATGAACATTTTTTGACATGCAGGACTAAAAAACAGAAAGTTTTTGAAAAAGTGCATATCTTCACTTCAGAATCTTATGTTCACTTTCAAATGGCGATACAAGCACATTGGACCAAACTGAACCATATATGCATTGCACTGTGATTTTAAGCTGTTTCCAGGCCAGAAACACACCCAGATTCGCGTTCTGAGCTTATAACCTCAATGAAGCGTGTTTTCATGAAAGTCCGTATAGCCACAGTTTCAGCGCTCAAACGCGCTTCCTTACAGGTATGAAAGCATATTCACTCCAATTCAGGCATATAGCCACAATTCACTCAAGTTTGTTATTTTAGCACTGAGTAACAGACAGAATGAAAATTTTTGACATGCAGAACGAAAAAAAGGAAAGTTTTTGAAAAAGTGCATATCTTCACTTCAGAAGCTCATATTCACTTTCAAATGGCCATGCAAGCACATTGGACCAAATGGTACCATATATGCATGGCACTGACATTTGAATGTGTTTCTAGGCCAGACACAACACAGATTCACGTTCTGAGCTTAAAACCTCAAAGAAGCGTGATTTCATGAAAGTGCGTATAGCAACAGTTTCAGCGCTATAACAGGCTTCCTTACAGAGATAGAAGCATATTCACTCAAATTCAGTCATGTAGTCACAATTCACCAGTTTGTCGCTTTCTCATTGTGAGTAACACACAGAATGAACATTTTTGACATGCAGAACGAAAAAAAAGAAAGTTTTTGAAAAAGTGCATATCTTCACTTCAGAAGCTTATATTCACTTTCAAATGGCCATACAAGCACATTGGACCAAACGGAACCATATGTGCATTGCACTGTGATTTGAAGCTGTTTCCAGGCCAGAAACCACACACAGATTCAAGTTCTGAGCTGGAAAACTCAAAGAAGCGTTTTTTCATGAAAGTGCATAGAGACAGTTTCAGCGCTCTAACGCGCTTCCATACAGGTATGAAAGCATATTCACTCCAATTCAGGCATATTGTCACAATTCGCTCAAGTTTGTTATTTTAGCACTGAGTAACAGACAGAATGAACATTTTTGACATGCAGTACGAAAAAAAGAAAGTTTTTGAAAAAGTGCATATCTTCACTTCAGAAGCTTATATTCACTTTCAAAGGGCCATACAAGCACATTGGACCAAATGGTACCATATATTGATTGCACTGTGATTTGAAACTCTTTCCAGGCCAGAAACACAAATAGATTTGCGTTCAGAGCTTAGAACCTCAAAGAATCGTATTCTCATGAAAGTGCGCATAGCCACAGTTTCAGTGCTCTAACAGGCTTCCTGAGAGATAGAAGCATATTCACTCCAATTCAGTCATATAATCACAATTCACGCAAGTTTGTCACTTTCCCACTGAGTAACACACAGAATGAACATTATTTACAAGCAGAACTAAAAAAAAAAAAGTTTATGAAAAAGTGCATATCTTCACTTCAGAGGCTTATATTCACTTTCAAATGGCGATACAAGCACATTGGACCAAACGGAACCATATGTGCATTGCACTGTGATTTGAAGCTGTTTCCAGGCCAGAAACACACGTTCTGAGCTTATAACCTCAATTAAGCGTGTTTTCATGAAAGTGCGTATAGCCACAGTTTCAGCGCTCAAACGCGCTTCCTTACAGGTATGAAAGCATATTCACTCCAATTCAGGCATATTGTCAAAATTCACTCAAGTTTGTTCCTTTAGCACTGAGTCACAGACAGAATGAACCTTTTTGACATGCAGAACGAAAAAAAAGAAAGTTTTTGAAAAAGTGCGTATCTTCAGTTGAAGCTTAAATTCACTTTCAAATGGCCATACAAGCACATTGGACCAAACGGTACCATATATGCATTGCACTGTCATTTGAGGCTGTTTCTAGGCCAGAAAACACACACAAATTCACGTTCTGAGCTGAAAACCTCAAAGAAGCGTGTTTTCATGAAAGTGCGTAGAGACACAGTTTCAGCGCTCTAACGCGCTTCCTTACAGGTATGAAAGCATATTCACTCCAATTCAGGCATATTGTCACAATTCACTCAAGTTTGTTATTTTAGCACTGAGTAACAGACAGAATGAACATTTTTTACAAGCAGAACTAAAAAAAAAAGAAAGTTTATGAAAAAGTGCATATCTTCACTTGAAGCTTAAATTCACTTTCAAATGGCCATACAAGCACATTGGACCAAACAGTACCATATATGCATTGCACTGGCATTTGAGGCTGTTTCTAGGCCAGAAACACACACAGATTCACGTTCTGAGCTTAAAACCTCAAAGAAGCGTGTTTTCATGAAAGTGCGTATAGCAACAGTTTCAGCGCTCTAACAGGCTTCCTTACAGAGATAGAAGCATATTCACTCCAATTCAGTCATGTAGACACAATTAACCGAGGTTTGTCGCTTTCTCATTGTGAGTAACACACAGAATGAACATTTTTTGACATGCAGGACTAAAAAACAGAAAGTTTTTGAAAAAGTGCATATCTTCACTTCAGAATCTTATGTTCACTTTCCAATGGCGATACAAGCACATTGGACCAAACTGAACCATATATGCATTGCACTGTGATATTAAGCTGTTTCCAGGCCAGAAACACACCCAGATTCACGTTCTGAGCTTATAACCTCAATGAAGCGTGTTTTCATGAAAGTCCGTATAGCCACAGTTTCAGCGCTCAAACGCGCTTCATTACAGGTATGAAAGCATATTCACTCCAATTCAGGCATATTGTCACAATTCACTCAAGTTTGTTATTTTAGCACTGAGTAACAGACAGAATGAAAATTTTTGACATGCAGAACGAAAAAAAGGAAAGTTTTTGAAAAAGTGCATATCTTCACTTCAGAAGCTCATATTCACTTTCAAATGGCCATGCAAGCACATTGGACCAAACGGTACCATATATGCATTGCACTGACATTTGAAGCTGTTTCTAGGCCAGACACACACACAGATTCACGTTCTGAGCTTAAAACCTCAAAGAAGCGTGATTTCATGAAAGTGCGTATAGCAACAGTTTCAGCGCTATAACAGGCTTCCTTACAGAGATAAAAGCATATTCACTCAAATTCAGTCATGTAGACACAATTCACCAGTTTGTCGCTTTCTCATTGTGAGTAACACACAGAATGAACATTTTTGACATGCAGAACGAAAAAAAAGAAAGTTTTTGAAAAAGTGCATATCTTCACTTCAGAAGCTTATATTCACTTTCAAATGGCCATACAAGCACATTGGACCAAACGGAACCATATGTGCATTGCACTGTGATTTGAAGCTGTTTCCAGGCCAGAAACCACACACAGATTCAAGTTCTGAGCTGGAAACCTCAAAGAAGCGTGTTTTCATGAAAGTGCGTAGAGACAGTTTCAGCGCTCTAACGCGCTTCCTTACAGGTATGAAAGCATATTCACTCCAATTCAGGCATATTGTCACAATTCACTCAAGTTTGTTATTTTAGCACTGAGTAACAGACAGAATGAACATTTTTGACATGCAGAACGAAAAAAAAGAAAGTTTTTGAAAAAGTGCATATCTTCACTTCAGAAGCTTATATTCACTTTCAAAGGACCATGCAAGCACATTGGACCTAATGGTACCATATATTGATTGCACTGTGATTTGAAACTGTTTCCAGGCCAAAAACACAAATAGATTTGCGTTCAGAGCTTAGAACCTCAAAGAATCGTATTCTCATGAAAGTGCGCATAGCCACAGTTTCAGTGCTCTAACAGGATTCCTTAGAGATAGAAGCATATTGACTCCAATTCAGTCATATAATCACAATTCACGCAAGTTTGTCACTTTCCCACTGAGTAACACACAGAATGAACATTTTTTACAAGCTGAACTAAAAAAAAAAAGTTTATGAAAAAGTGCATATCTTCACTTCAGAGGCTTATATTCACTTTCAAATGGCCTTACAAGCACATTGGACCAAATGGAACCATATGTGCATTGCACTGTGATTTGAAGCTGTTTCCAGGCCAGAAACACACGTTCTGAGCTTATAACCTCAATTAAGCGTGTTTTCATGAAAGTGCGTATAGCCACAGTTTCACCGCTCAAACGCGCTTCCTTACAGGTATGAAAGCATATTCACTCCAATTCAGGCATATTGTCACAATTCACTCAAGTTTGTTCCTTGAGCACTGAGTAACAGACAGAAAGAACATATTTGACATGCAGAACTAAAAAAAAGAAAGTTTATGAAGAAGTGCATATCTTCACTTCAGAAGCTTAAATTCACTTTCAAATGGCCATACAAGCACATTGGACCAAACGGTACCATATATGCATTGCACTGTGATTTTAAGCTGTTTCCAGGCCAGAAACACACCCAGATTCGCGTTCTGAGCATATAACCTCAATGAAGCGTGTTTTCATGAAAGTCCGTATAGCCACAGTTTCAGCGCTCAAACGCGCTTCCTTACAGGTATGAAAGCATATTCACTCCAATTCAGGCATATAATCACAATTCACTCAAGTTTGTTATTTTAGCACTGAGTAACAGACAGAATGAAAATTTTTGACATGCAGAACGAAAAAAAGGAAAGTTTTTGAAAAAGTGCATATCTTCACTTCAGAAACTTATATTCACTTTCAAATGGCCATACAAGCACATTGGACCAAACGGAACCATATGTGCATTGCACTGTGATTTGAAGCTGTTTCCAGGCCAGAAACCACACACAGATTCAAGTTCTGAGCTGGAAACCTCAAAGAAGCGTGTTTTCATGAAAGTGCGTAGAGACAGTTTCAGCGCTCTAACGCGCTTCCTTACAGGTATGAAAGCATATTCACTCCAATTCAGGCATATTGTCACAATTCACTCAAGTTTGTTATTTTAGCACTGAGTAACAGACAGAATGAACATTTTTGACATGCAGAACGAAAAAAAAGAAAGTTTTTGAAAAAGTGCATATCTTCACTTCAGAAACTTATATTCACTTTCAAATGGTCATACAAGCACATTGGACCAAATGGTACCATATATTCATTGCACTGTGATTTGAAGCTGTTTCCAGGCCAGAAACACATACAGATTTGCGTTCAGAGCTTAGAACCTCAAAGAATCGTATTCTCATGAAAGTGCGCTTAGCCACAGTTTCAGCGCTCTAACAGGCTTCCTCACAGAGATAGAAGCATATTCACTCCAATTCAGTCATATAATCACAATTCACGCAAGTTTGTTACTTTCCCACTGAGTAACACACAGAATGAACATTTTTTACAAGCAGAACTAAAAAAAAAAAAAGTTTATGAAAAAGTGCATATCTTCACTTCAGAAGCTCACATTCACTTCCAAATGGCCAAACAATCACATTGGACCAAATGGTACCATATATTGATTGCACTGTGATTTGAAACTGTTTCCAGGCCAGAAACACACCCAGATTCACGTTCTGAGCTTATAACCTCAATTAAGCGTGTTTTCATGAAAGTGCGTATAGCCACAGTTTCAGCGCTCAAACGCGCTTCCTTACAGGTATGAAAGCATATTCACTCCAATTCAGGCATATTGTCACAATTCACTCAAGTTTGTTCCTTGAGCACTGAGTAACAGACAGAATGAACCTTTTTGACATGCAGAACTAAAAAAGAAAGTTTATGAAAAAGTGCATATCTTCACTTCAGAAGCTCACATTCACTTCCAAATGGCCAAACAATCACATTGCACCAAACGGTACCATATATGCATTGCCCTGCCATTTGAAGCTGTTTCCAGGCCAGGAATCACACACAGATTCACGTTCTGAGTTTAAAACCTCAAAGAAGCGTGTTTTCATGAAAGTGAAGATAGCCACAGTTTCAGCGCTCTAACAGGCTTCCTGACAGAGATAGAAGCATATTCACTCCAATTCAGTTATGTAGACACAATTAACCGAGGTTTGTCGCTTTCTCATTGTGAGTAACACACAGAATGAACATTTTTTGACATGCAGGACTAAAAAACAGAAAGTTTTTGAAAAAGTGCATATCTTCACTTCAGAATCTTATGTTCACTTTCAAATGGCGATACAAGCACATTGGACCAAACTGAACCATATATGCATTGCACTGTGATTTTAAGCTGTTTCCAGGCCAGAAACACACCCAGATTCGCGTTCTGAGCTTATAACCTCAATGAAGCGTGTTTTCATGAAAGTCCGTATAGCCACAGTTTCAGCGCTCAAACGCGCTTCCTTACAGGTATGAAAGCATATTCACTCCAATTCAGGCATATAGTCACAATTCACTCAAGTTTGTTATTTTAGCACTGAGTAACAGACAGAATGAAAATTTTTGACATGCAGAACGAAAAAAAGGAAAGTTTTTGAAAAAGTGCATATCTTCACTTCAGAAGCTCATATTCACTTTCAAATGGCCATGCAAGCACATTGGACCAAATGGTACCATATATGCATTGCACTGACATTTGAAGCTGTTTCTAAGCCAGACACACACACAGATTCACGTTCTGAGCTTAAAACCTCAAAGAAGCGTGATTTCATGAAAGTGCGTATAGCAACAGTTTCAGCGCTATAACAGGCTTCCTTACAGAGATAGAAGCATATTCACTCAAATTCAGTCATGTAGTCACAATTCACCAGTTTGTCGCTTTCTCATTGTGAGTAACACACAGAATGAACATTTTTGACATGCAGAACGAAAAAAAAGAAAGTTTTTCAAAAAAAGTGCATATCTTCACTTCAGAAGCTTATATTCACTTTCAAATGGCCATACAAGCACATTGGACCAAACGGAACCATATGTGCATTGCACTGTGATTTGAAGCTGTTTCCAGGCCAGAAACCACACACAGATTCAAGTTCTGAGCTGGAAACCTCAAAGAAGCGTGTTTTCATGAAAGTGCGTAGAGACAGTTTCAGCGCTCTAACGCGCTTCCATACAGGTATGAAAGCATATTCACTCCAATTCAGGCATATTGTCACAATTCGCTCAAGTTTGTTATTTTAGCACTGAGTAACAGACAGAATGAACATTTTTGACATGCAGAACGAAAAAAAAGAAAGTTTTTGAAAAAGTGCATATCTTCACTTCAGAAACTTATATTCACTTTCAAATGGTCATACAAGCACATTGGACCAAATGGTACCATATATTCATTGCACTGTGATTTGAAGCTGTTTCCAGGCCAGAAACACATACAGATTTGCGTTCAGAGCTTAGAACCTCAAAGAATCGTATTCTCATGAAAGTGCGCTTAGCCACAGTTTCAGCGCTCTAACAGGCTTCCTCACAGAGATAGAAGCATATTCACTCCAATTCAGTCATATAATCACAATTCACGCAAGTTTGTTACTTTCCCACTGAGTAACACACAGAATGAACATTTTTTACAAGCAGAACTAAAAAAAAAAAAAGTTTATGAAAAAGTGCATATCTTCACTTCAGAAGCTCACATTCACTTCCAAATGGCCAAACAATCACATTGGACCAAATGGTACCATATATTGATTGCACTGTGATTTGAAACTGTTTCCAGGCCAGAAACACACCCAGATTCACGTTCTGAGCTTATAACCTCAATTAAGCGTGTTTTCATGAAAGTGCGTATAGCCACAGTTTCAGCGCTCAAACGCGCTTCCTTACAGGTATGAAAGCATATTCACTCCAATTCAGGCATATTGTCACAATTCACTCAAGTTTGTTCCTTGAGCACTGAGTAACAGACAGAATGAACCTTTTTGACATGCAGAACTAAAAAAGAAAGTTTATGAAAAAGTGCATATCTTCACTTCAGAAGCTCACATTCACTTCCAAATGGCCAAACAATCACATTGCACCAAACGGTACCATATATGCATTGCCCTGCCATTTGAAGCTGTTTCCAGGCCAGGAATCACACACAGATTCACGTTCTGAGTTTAAAACCTCAAAGAAGCGTGTTTTCATGAAAGTGAAGATAGCCACAGTTTCAGCGCTCTAACAGGCTTCCTGACAGAGATAGAAGCATATTCACTCCAATTCAGTTATGTAGACACAATTAACCGAGGTTTGTCGCTTTCTCATTGTGAGTAACACACAGAATGAACATTTTTTGACATGCAGGACTAAAAAACAGAAAGTTTTTGAAAAAGTGCATATCTTCACTTCAGAATCTTATGTTCACTTTCAAATGGCGATACAAGCACATTGGACCAAACTGAACCATATATGCATTGCACTGTGATTTTAAGCTGTTTCCAGGCCAGAAACACACCCAGATTCGCGTTCTGAGCTTATAACCTCAATGAAGCGTGTTTTCATGAAAGTCCGTATAGCCACAGTTTCAGCGCTCAAACGCGCTTCCTTACAGGTATGAAAGCATATTCACTCCAATTCAGGCATATAGTCACAATTCACTCAAGTTTGTTATTTTAGCACTGAGTAACAGACAGAATGAAAATTTTTGACATGCAGAACGAAAAAAAGGAAAGTTTTTGAAAAAGTGCATATCTTCACTTCAGAAGCTCATATTCACTTTCAAATGGCCATGCAAGCACATTGGACCAAATGGTACCATATATGCATTGCACTGACATTTGAAGCTGTTTCTAGGCCAGACACACACACAGATTCACGTTCTGAGCTTAAAACCTCAAAGAAGCGTGATTTCATGAAAGTGCGTATAGCAACAGTTTCAGCGCTATAACAGGCTTCCTTACAGAGATAGAAGCATATTCACTCAAATTCAGTCATGTAGTCACAATTCACCAGTTTGTCGCTTTCTCATTGTGAGTAACACACAGAATGAACATTTTTGACATGCAGAACGAAAAAAAAGAAAGTTTTTCAAAAAAAGTGCATATCTTCACTTCAGAAGCTTATATTCACTTTCAAATGGCCATACAAGCACATTGGACCAAACGGAACCATATGTGCATTGCACTGTGATTTGAAGCTGTTTCCAGGCCAGAAACCACACACAGATTCAAGTTCTGAGCTGGAAACCTCAAAGAAGCGTGTTTTCATGAAAGTGCGTAGAGACAGTTTCAGCGCTCTAACGCGCTTCCATACAGGTATGAAAGCATATTCACTCCAATTCAGGCATATTGTCACAATTCGCTCAAGTTTGTTATTTTAGCACTGAGTAACAGACAGAATGAACATTTTTGACATGCAGAACGAAAAAAAGAAAGTTTTTGAAAAAGTGCATATCTTCACTTCAGAAGCTTATATTCACTTTCAAAGGGCCATACAAGCACATTGGACCAAATGGTACCATATATTGATTGCACTGTGATTTGAAACTCTTTCCAGGCCAGAAACACAAATAGATTTGCGTTCAGAGCTTAGAACCTCAAAGAATCGTATTCTCATGAAAGTGCGCATAGCCACAGTTTCACTGCTCTAACAGGCTTCCTTAGAGATAGAAGCATATTCACTCCAATTCAGTCATATAATCACAATTCACGCAAGTTTGTCACTTTCCCACTGAGTAACACACAGAATGAACATTTTTTACAAGCAGAACTAAAAAAAAAAAGTTTATGAAAAAGTGCATATCTTCACTTCAGAGGCTTATATTCACTTTCAAATGGCCTTACAAGCACATTGGACCAAACGGAACCATATGTGCATTGCACTGTGATTTGAAGCTGTTTCCAGGCCAGAAACACACGTTCTGAGCTTATAACCTCAATTAAGCGTGTTTTCATGAAAGTGCGTATAGCCACAGTTTCAGCGCTCAAACGCGCTTCCTTACAGGTATGAAAGCATATTCACTCCAATTCAGGCATATTGTCAAAATTCACTCAAGTTTGTTCCTTTAGCACTGAGTCACAGACAGAATGAACCTTTTTGACATGCAGAACGAAAAAAAAGAAAGTTTTTGAAAAAGTGCATATCTTCACTTGAAGCTTAAATTCACTTTCAAATGGCCATACAAGCACATTGGACCAAACGGTACCATATATGCATTGCACTGTCATTTGAGGCTGTTTCTAGGCCAGAAAACACACACAAATTCACGTTCTGAGCTGGAAACCTCAAAGAAGCGTGTTTTCATGAAAGTGCGTCGAGACACAGTTTCAGCGCTCTAACGCGCTTCCTTACAGGTATGAAAGCATATTCACTCCAATTCAGGCATATTGTCACAATTCACTCAAGTTTGTTATTTTAGCACTGAGTAACAGACAGAATGAACATTTTTGACATGCAGAACGAAAAAAAAGAAAGTTTTTGAAAAAGTGCATATCTTCACTTCAGAAGCTTATATTCACTTTCAAATGGTCATACATGCACATTGGACCAAATGGTACCATATATTCATTGCACTGTGAATTTAAGCTGTTTCCAGGCCAGAAACACATATAGATTTGCGTTTTGAGCTTAGAACCTCAAAGAATCGTATTCTCATGAAAGTGCGCTTAGCCACAGTTTCAGCGCTCTAACAGGCTTCCTCACAGAGATAGAAGCATATTCACTCCAATTCAGGCATATTGTCACAATTCACTCAAGTTTGTTATTTTAGCACTGAGTAACAGACAGAATGAACATTTTTTTACAAGCAGAACTAAAAAAAAAAGAAAGTTTATGAAAAAGTGCATATCTTCACTTGAAGCTTAAATTCACTTTCAAATGGCCATACAAGCACATTGGACCAAACAGTACCATATATGCATTGCACTGTCATTTGAGGCTGTTTCTAGGCCAGAAACACACACAGATTCACGTTCTGAGCTTAAAACCTCAAAGAAGCGTGTTTTCATGAAAGTGAAGATAGCCACAGTTTCAGCGCTCTAACAGGCTTCCTTACAGAGATAGAAGCATATTCACTCCAATTCAGTCATGTAGACACAATTAACCGAGGTTTGTCGCTTTCTCATTGTGAGTAACACACAGAATGAACATTTTTTGACATGCAGGACTAAAAAACAGAAAGTTTTTGAAAAAGTGCATATCTTCACTTCAGAATCTTATGTTCACTTTCAAATGGCGATACAAGCACATTGGACCAAACTGAACCATATATGCATTGCACTGTGATTTTAAGCTGTTTCCAGGCCAGAAACACACCCAGATTCACGTTCTGAGCTTATAACCTCAATGAAGCGTGTTTTCATGAAAGTCCGTATAGCCACAGTTTCAGCGCTCAAACGCGCTTCATTACAGGTATGAAAGCATATTCACTCCAATTCAGGCATATTGTCACAATTCACTCAAGTTTGTTATTTTAGCACTGAGTAACAGACAGAATGAAAATTTTTGACATGCAGAACGAAAAAAAGGAAAGTTTTTGAAAAAGTGCATATCTTCACTTCAGAAGCTCATATTCACTTTCAAATGGCCATGCAAGCACATTGGACCAAACGGTACCATATATGCATTGCACTGACATTTGAAGCTGTTTCTAGGCCAGACACACACACAGATTCACGTTCTGAGCTTAAAACCTCAAAGAAGCGTGATTTCATGAAAGTGCGTATAGCAACAGTTTCAGCGCTATAACAGGCTTCCTTACAGAGATAGAAGCATATTCACTCAAATTCAGTCATGTAGACACAATTCACCAGTTTGTCGCTTTCTCATTGTGAGTAACACACAGAATGAACATTTTTGACATGCAGAACGAAAAAAAAGAAAGTTTTTGAAAAAGTGCATATCTTCACTTCAGAAGCTTATATTCACTTTCAAATGGCCATACAAGCTCATTGGACCAAACGGAACCATATGTGCATTGCACTGTGATTTGAAGCTGTTTCCAGGCCAGAAACCACACACAGATTCAAGTTCTGAGCTGGAAACCTCAAAGAAGCGTGTTTTCATGAAAGTGCGTAGAGACAGTTTCAGCGCTCTAACGCGCTTCCTTACAGGTATGAAAGCATATTCACTCCAATTCAGGCATATTGTCACAATTCACTCAAGTTTGTTATTTTAGCACTGAGTAACAGACAGAATGAACATTTTTGACATGCAGAACGAAAAAAAAGAAAGTTTTTGAAAAAGTGCATATCTTCACTTCAGAAGCTTATATTCACTTTCAAAGGGCCATGCAAGCACATTGGACCTAATGGTACCATATATTGATTGCACTGTGATTTGAAACTGTTTCCAGGCCAAAAACACAAATAGATTTGCGTTCAGAGCTTAGAACCTCAAAGAATCGTATTCTCATGAAAGTGCGCATAGCCACAGTTTCAGTGCTCTAACAGGCTTCCTTAGAGATAGAAGCATATTCACTCCAATTCAGTCATATAATTACAATTCACGCAAGTTTGTCACTTTCCCACTGAGTAACACACAGAATGAACATTTTTTACAAGCTGAACTAAAAAAAAAAAGTTTATGAAAAAGTGCATATCTTCACTTCAGAGGCTTATATTCACTTTCAAATGGCCTTACAAGCACATTGGACCAAACGGAACCATATGTGCATTGCACTGTGATTTGAAGCTGTTTCCAGGCCAGAAACCACACACAGATTCAAGTTCTGAGCTGGAAACCTCAAAGAAGCGTGTTTTCATGAAAGTGCGTAGAGACAGTTTCAGCGCTCTAACGCGCTTCCATACAGGTATGAAAGCATATTCACTCCAATTCAGGCATATTGTCACAATTCGCTCAAGTTTGTTATTTTAGCACTGAGTAACAGACAGAATGAACATTTTTGACATGCAGAACGAAAAAAAGAAAGTTTTTGAAAAAGTGCATATCTTCACTTCAGAAGCTTATATTCACTTTCAAAGGGCCATACAAGCACATTGGACCAAATGGTACCATATATTGATTGCACTGTGATTTGAAACTCTTTCCAGGCCAGAAACACAAATAGATTTGCGTTCAGAGCTTAGAACCTCAAAGAATCGTATTCTCATGAAAGTGCGCATAGCCACAGTTTCACTGCTCTAACAGGCTTCCTTAGAGATAGAAGCATATTCACTCCAATTCAGTCATATAATCACAATTCACGCAAGTTTGTCACTTTCCCACTGAGTAACACACAGAATGAACATTTTTTACAAGCAGAACTAAAAAAAAAAAGTTTATGAAAAAGTGCATATCTTCACTTCAGAGGCTTATATTCACTTTCAAATGGCCTTACAAGCACATTGGACCAAACGGAACCATATGTGCATTGCACTGTGATTTGAAGCTGTTTCCAGGCCAGAAACACACGTTCTGAGCTTATAACCTCAATTAAGCGTGTTTTCATGAAAGTGCGTATAGCCACAGTTTCAGCGCTCAAACGCGCTTCCTTACAGGTATGAAAGCATATTCACTCCAATTCAGGCATATTGTCAAAATTCACTCAAGTTTGTTCCTTTAGCACTGAGTCACAGACAGAATGAACCTTTTTGACATGCAGAACGAAAAAAAAGAAAGTTTTTGAAAAAGTGCATATCTTCACTTGAAGCTTAAATTCACTTTCAAATGGCCATACAAGCACATTGGACCAAACGGTACCATATATGCATTGCACTGTCATTTGAGGCTGTTTCTAGGCCAGAAAACACACACAAATTCACGTTCTGAGCTGGAAACCTCAAAGAAGCGTGTTTTCATGAAAGTGCGTCGAGACACAGTTTCAGCGCTCTAACGCGCTTCCTTACAGGTATGAAAGCATATTCACTCCAATTCAGGCATATTGTCACAATTCACTCAAGTTTGTTATTTTAGCACTGAGTAACAGACAGAATGAACATTTTTGACATGCAGAACGAAAAAAAAGAAAGTTTTTGAAAAAGTGCATATCTTCACTTCAGAAGCTTATATTCACTTTCAAATGGTCATACATGCACATTGGACCAAATGGTACCATATATTCATTGCACTGTGAATTTAAGCTGTTTCCAGGCCAGAAACACATATAGATTTGCGTTTTGAGCTTAGAACCTCAAAGAATCGTATTCTCATGAAAGTGCGCTTAGCCACAGTTTCAGCGCTCTAACAGGCTTCCTCACAGAGATAGAAGCATATTCACTCCAATTCAGGCATATTGTCACAATTCACTCAAGTTTGTTATTTTAGCACTGAGTAACAGACAGAATGAACATTTTTTTACAAGCAGAACTAAAAAAAAAAGAAAGTTTATGAAAAAGTGCATATCTTCACTTGAAGCTTAAATTCACTTTCAAATGGCCATACAAGCACATTGGACCAAACAGTACCATATATGCATTGCACTGTCATTTGAGGCTGTTTCTAGGCCAGAAACACACACAGATTCACGTTCTGAGCTTAAAACCTCAAAGAAGCGTGTTTTCATGAAAGTGAAGATAGCCACAGTTTCAGCGCTCTAACAGGCTTCCTTACAGAGATAGAAGCATATTCACTCCAATTCAGTCATGTAGACACAATTAACCGAGGTTTGTCGCTTTCTCATTGTGAGTAACACACAGAATGAACATTTTTTGACATGCAGGACTAAAAAACAGAAAGTTTTTGAAAAAGTGCATATCTTCACTTCAGAATCTTATGTTCACTTTCAAATGGCGATACAAGCACATTGGACCAAACTGAACCATATATGCATTGCACTGTGATTTTAAGCTGTTTCCAGGCCAGAAACACACCCAGATTCACGTTCTGAGCTTATAACCTCAATGAAGCGTGTTTTCATGAAAGTCCGTATAGCCACAGTTTCAGCGCTCAAACGCGCTTCATTACAGGTATGAAAGCATATTCACTCCAATTCAGGCATATTGTCACAATTCACTCAAGTTTGTTATTTTAGCACTGAGTAACAGACAGAATGAAAATTTTTGACATGCAGAACGAAAAAAAGGAAAGTTTTTGAAAAAGTGCATATCTTCACTTCAGAAGCTCATATTCACTTTCAAATGGCCATGCAAGCACATTGGACCAAACGGTACCATATATGCATTGCACTGACATTTGAAGCTGTTTCTAGGCCAGACACACACACAGATTCACGTTCTGAGCTTAAAACCTCAAAGAAGCGTGATTTCATGAAAGTGCGTATAGCAACAGTTTCAGCGCTATAACAGGCTTCCTTACAGAGATAGAAGCATATTCACTCAAATTCAGTCATGTAGACACAATTCACCAGTTTGTCGCTTTCTCATTGTGAGTAACACACAGAATGAACATTTTTGACATGCAGAACGAAAAAAAAGAAAGTTTTTGAAAAAGTGCATATCTTCACTTCAGAAGCTTATATTCACTTTCAAATGGCCATACAAGCTCATTGGACCAAACGGAACCATATGTGCATTGCACTGTGATTTGAAGCTGTTTCCAGGCCAGAAACCACACACAGATTCAAGTTCTGAGCTGGAAACCTCAAAGAAGCGTGTTTTCATGAAAGTGCGTAGAGACAGTTTCAGCGCTCTAACGCGCTTCCTTACAGGTATGAAAGCATATTCACTCCAATTCAGGCATATTGTCACAATTCACTCAAGTTTGTTATTTTAGCACTGAGTAACAGACAGAATGAACATTTTTGACATGCAGAACGAAAAAAAAGAAAGTTTTTGAAAAAGTGCATATCTTCACTTCAGAAGCTTATATTCACTTTCAAAGGGCCATGCAAGCACATTGGACCTAATGGTACCATATATTGATTGCACTGTGATTTGAAACTGTTTCCAGGCCAAAAACACAAATAGATTTGCGTTCAGAGCTTAGAACCTCAAAGAATCGTATTCTCATGAAAGTGCGCATAGCCACAGTTTCAGTGCTCTAACAGGCTTCCTTAGAGATAGAAGCATATTCACTCCAATTCAGTCATATAATTACAATTCACGCAAGTTTGTCACTTTCCCACTGAGTAACACACAGAATGAACATTTTTTACAAGCTGAACTAAAAAAAAAAAGTTTATGAAAAAGTGCATATCTTCACTTCAGAGGCTTATATTCACTTTCAAATGGCCTTACAAGCACATTGGACCAAATGGAACCATATGTGCATTGCACTGTGATTTGAAGCTGTTTCCAGGCCAGAAACACACGTTCTGAGCTTATAACCTCAATTAAGCGTGTTTTCATGAAAGTGCGTATAGCCACAGTTTCACCGCTCAAACGCGCTTCCTTACAGGTATGAAAGCATATTCACTCCAATTCAGGCATATTGTCACAATTCACTCAAGTTTGTTCCTTGAGCACTGAGTAACAGACAGAAAGAACATTTTTGACATGCAGAACGAAAAAAAAGAAAGTTTATGAAAAAGTGCATATCTTCACTTCAGAAGCTTAAATTCACTTTCAAATGGCCATACAAGCACATTGGACCAAACGGTACCATATATGCATTGCACTGTCATTTGAGGCTGTTTCTAGGCCAGAAAACACACACAAATTCACGTTCTGAGCTGGAAACCTCAAAGAAGCGTGTTTTCATGAAAGTGCGTAGAGACACAGTTTCAGCGCTCTAACGCGCTTCCTTACAGGTATGAAAGCATATTCACTCCAATTCAGGCATATTGTCACAATTCACTCAAGTTTGTTATTTTAGCACTGAGTAACAGACAGAATGAACATTTTTGACATGCAGAACGAAAAAAAGGAAAGTTTTTGAAAAAGTGCATATCTTCACTTCAGAAGCTTATATTCACTTTCAAATGGTCATACAAGCACATTGGACCAAATGGTACCATATATTCATTGCACTGTGATTTGAAGCTGTTTCCAGGCCAGAAACACATATAGATTTGCGTTTTGAGCTTAGAACCTCAAAGAATCGTATTCTCATGAAAGTGCGCTTAGCCACAGTTTCAGCGCTCTAACAGGCTTCCTCACAGAGATAGAAGCATATTCACTCCAATTCAGTCATATAATCACAATTCACGCAAGTTTGTTACTTTCCCACTGAGTAACACACAGAATGAACATTTTTTACAAGCAGAACTAAAAAAAAAAGAAAGTTTATGAAAAAGTGCATATCTTCACTTGAAGCTTAAATTCACTTTCAAATGGCCATACAAGCACATTGGACCAAACAGTACCATATATGCATTGCACTGTCATTTGAGGCTGTTTCTAGGCCAGAAACACACACAGATTCACGTTCTGAGCTTAAAACCTCAAAGAAGCGTGTTTTCATGAAAGTGAAGATAGCCACAGTTTCAGCGCTCTAACAGGCTTCCTGACAGAGATAGAAGCATATTCACTCCAATTCAGTCATGTAGACACAATTAACAGAGGTTTGTCGCTTTCTCATTGTGAGTAACACACAGAATGAACATTTTTTGACATGCAGGACTAAAAAACAGAAAGTTTTTGAAAAAGTGCATATCTTCACTTCAGAATCTTATGTTCACTTTCAAATGGCGATACAAGCACATTGGACCAAACTGAACCATATATGCATTGCACTGTGATTTTAAGCTGTTTCCAGGCCAGAAACACACCCAGATTCGCGTTCTGAGCTTATAACCTCAATGAAGCGTGTTTTCATGAAAGTCCGTATAGCCACAGTTTCAGCGCTCAAACGCGCTTCCTTACAGGTATGAAAGCATATTCACTCCAATTCAGGCATATAGTCGCAATTCACTCAAGTTTGTTATTTTAGCACTGAGTAACAGACAGAATGAAAATTTTTGACATGCAGAACGAAAAAAAGGAAAGTTTTTGAAAAAGTGCATATCTTCACTTCAGAAGCTTATATTCACTTTCAAATGGTCATACAAGCACATTGGACCAAATGGTACCATATATTCATTGCACTGTGATTTGAAGCTGTTTCCAGGCCAGAAACACATATAGATTTGCGTTTTGAGCTTAGAACCTTAAAGAATCGTATTCTCATGAAAGTGCGCTTAGCCACAGTTTCAGCGCTCTAACAGGCTTCCTCACAGAGATAGAAGCATATTCACTCCAATTCAGTCATATAATCACAATTCACGCGTTTGTTACTTTCCCACTGAGTAACACACAGAATGAACATTTTTTACAAGCAGAACTAAAAAAAAGAAAGTTTATGAAAAAGTGCATATCTTCACTTCAGAAGCTCACATTCACTTCCAAATGGCCAAACAATCACATTGGACCTAATGGTACCATATATTGATTGCACTGTGATTTGAAACTGTTTCCAGGCCAAAAACACAAATAGATTTGCGTTCAGAGCTTAGAACCTCAAAGAATCGTATTCTCATGAAAGTGCGCATAGCCACAGTTTCAGTGCTCTAACAGGCTTCCTTAGAGATAGAAGCATATTCACTCCAATTCAGTCATATAATCACAATTCACTCCAGTTTGTTACTTTAGCACTGAGTAACAGACAGAAAGAACATTTTTGACATGCAGAACGAAAAAAAGGAAAGTTTTTGAAAAAGTGCATATCTACACTTCAGAAGCTTATATTCACTTTCAAATGGTCCTACAAGCACATTGGACCAAATGGTACCATATATTCATTGCACTGTGATTTGAAGCTGTTTCCAGGCCAGAAACACACCCAGATTCACGTTCTGAGCTTATAACCTCAATGAAGCGGGTTTTCATGAAAGTGCGTATAGCCACAGTTTCAGCGCTCAATCGCACTTCCTTACAGGTATGAAAGCATATTCACTCCAATTCAGGCATATTGTCACAATTCACTCCAGTTTGTTACTTTAGCACTGAGTAACAGACAGAATGAACATTTTTGACATGCAGAACGAAAAAAAGGAAAGTTTTTGAAAAAGTGCATATCTACACTTCAGAAGCTTATATTCACTTTCAAATGGCCATTCAAGCACATTGGACCAAAAGGTACCATATATTCATTGCAATGTGATCTGAAGGTGTTACCAGGCCAGAAACACATATGGATTTGAGTTTTGAGCTTAGAACCTCAAAGAATCGTATTCTCATTATAGTGCGCATAGCCACAGTTTCAGTGCTCTAACAGGCTTCCTCACAGAGATAGAAGCATATTCACTCCAATTCAGTCATATCATCACAATTCACGCAAGTTTGTTTCTTTCCCACTGAGTAACACACAGAATGAACATTTTTCACAAGCAGAACTAAAAAAAAGAAAGTTTATGAAAAAGTGCATATCTTCACTTCAGAAGCTTATATTCACTTTCAAATGGTCCTACAAGCACATTGGACCAAATGGTACCATATATTCATTGCACTGTGATTTGAAGCTGTTTCCAGGCCAGAAACACACCCAGATTCACATTCTGAGCTTATAACCTCAATGAAGCGTGTTTTCATGAAAGTGCGTATAGCCACAGTTTCAGCGCTCAAACGCACTTCCTTACAGGTATGAAAGCATATTCACTCCAATTCAAACATATTGTCACAATTCACTCCAGTTTGTTACTTTAGCACTGAGTAACAGACAGAATGAACATTTTTGACATGCAGAACGAAAAAAAGGAAAGTTTTTGAAAAAGTGCATATCTTCACTTCAGAAGCTTATAGTCACTTTCAAATGGCCATACAAGCACATTGGACAAAACGGTACCATATATGCATTGCACTGTTATCTGAAGGTGTTCCCACGCCAGAAACGCACACATATTCGCATTCTGAGCTTAGAACCTCAAAGAATCGTATTTTCATGAAAGTGAAGATAGCCACTGTTTCAGCGCTCTAACAGGCTTCCTTACAGAGATAGAAGGATATTCACTCCAATTCAGTCATGTAGACACAATTAACCGAGGTTTGTCGCTTTCTCATTGTGAGTAACACACAGAATGAACATTTTTTGATATGCAGGACTAAAAAAAAGAAAGTTTTTGAAAAAGTGCATATCTTCACTTGAAGCTTAAATTCACTTTCAAATGGCCATACAAGCACATTGGACCAAACGGTACCATATATGCATTGCACTGTCATTTGAGGCTTTTTCTAGGCCAGAAAACACACACAAATTCACTTTCTGAGCTGGAAACCTCAAAGAAGCGTGTTTTCATGAAAGTGCGTAGAGAGACAGTTTCAGCGCTCTCACGGCTCTCCTTACAGAGATAGAAGCATATTCACTCTAATTCAGGCATATTGTCACTATTCACTCCAGTTTGTTACTTTAGCACTGAGTAACAGACAGAATTAACATTTTTGACATGCAGAACTAAAAAAAAGAAAGTTTTTGAAAAAGTGCATATCTTCACTTCAAAATCTTATGTTCACTTTCAAATGGCAATACAAGCACATTGGACCAAACGGTACCATATATACATTGCATTGTCATTTGAGGCTGTTTCTAGGCCAGAAACACACACAATTTCACGTTCTGAGCTTAAAACCTCAAAGAAGCGTGTTTTCATGAAAGTGCGTATAGCAACAGTTTCAGCGCTCAAACGCGCTTCCTGACAGGTATGAAAGCATATTTACTCCAATTCAGGCATATTGTCACAATTCACTCAAGTTTGTTACTTTAGCACTGAGTCACAGACAGAATGAACCTTTTTGACATGCAGAACTAAAAAAGAAAGTTTATGAAAAAGTGCATATCTTCACTTCAGAAGCTCACATTCACTTCCAAATGGCCAAACAATCACATTGGACCAAACGGTACCATATATGCATTGCACTGTCATTTGAGGCTGTTTCTAGGCCAGAAAACACACACAAATTCACTTTCTGAGCTGGAAACCTCAAAGAAGCGTGTTTTCATGAAAGTGAAGATAGCCACAGTTTCAGCGCTCTAACGCGCTTCCTTACAGGTATGAGAGCATATTCACTCCAATTCAGGCATATTGTCACAATTCACTCAAGCTTGTTATTTTAGCACTGAGTAACAGACAGAATGAACATTTTTGACATGCAGAACGAAAAAAAAGAAAGTTTTTGAAAAAGTGCATATCTTCACTTCAGAAGCTTATATTCACTTTCAAATGGCCATACAAGCACATTGGACCAAACGGTACCATATATGCATTGCACTGTCATTTGAGGCTGTTTCTAGGCCAGAAAACACACACAAATTCACTTTCTGAGCTGGAAACCTCAAAGAAGCGTGTTTTCATGAAAGTGAAGATAGCCACAGTTTCAGCGCTCTAACGCGCTTCCTTACAGGTATGAGAGCATATTCACTCCAATTCAGGCATATTGTCACAATTCACTCAAGCTTGTTATTTTAGCACTGAGTAACAGACAGAATGAACATTTTTGACATGCAGAACGAAAAAAAAGAAAGTTTTTGAAAAAGTGCATATCTTCACTTCAGAAGCTTATATTCACTTTCAAATGGTCATACAAGCACATTGGACCAAATGGTACCATATATTCATTGCACTGTGATTTGAAGCTGTTTCCAGGCCAGAAACACATATAGATTTGCGTTTTGAGCTTAGAACCTCCAAGAATCGTATTCTCATGAAAGTGCGCTTAGCCACAGTTTCAGCGCTCTAACAGGCTTCCTCACAGAGATAGAAGCATATTCACTCCAATTCAGTCATATAATCACAATTCACGCAAGTTTGTTACTTTCCCACTGAGTAACACACAGAATGAAAATTTTTTCAAGCAGAACTAAAAAAAAAAAAAGTTTATGAAAAAGTGCATATCTTCACTTCAGAAGCTCACATTCACTTCCAAATGGCCAAACAATCACATTGGACCAAATGGTACCATACATTGATTGCACTGTGATTTGAAACTGTTTCCAGGCCAGAAACACAAATAGATTTGCGTTCAGAGCTTAGAACCTGAAAGAATCGTATTCTCATGAAAGTGCGCATAGCCACAGTTTCAGTGCTCTAACAGGCTTCCTTAGAGATAGAAGCATATTCACTCCAATTCAGTCATATAATCACAATTCACGCAAGTTTGTCACTTTCCCACTGAGTAACACACAGAATGAATATTTTTTACAAGCAGAACTAAAAAAAAAAAGTTTATGAAAAAGTGCATATCATCACTTCAGAGGCTTATATTCACTTTCAAATGGCCTTACAAGCACAATGGCCAAACGGAACCATATGTGCATTGCACTGTGATTTGAAGCTGTTTCCAGGCCAGAAACACACACAGATTCACGTTCTGAGCTTATAACCTCAATTAAGCGTCTTTTCATGAAAGTGCGTATAGCCACAGTTTCAGCGCTCAAACGCGCTTCCTTACAGGTATGAAAGCATATTCACTCCAATTCAGGCATATAGTCACAATTCACTCAAGTTTGTTATTTTTGCACTGAGTAACAGACAGAATGAAAATTTTTGACATGCAGAACGAAAAAAAGGAAAGTTTTTGAAAAAGTGCATATCTTCACTTCAGAAGCTCATATTCACTTTCAAATGGCCATGCAAGCACATTGGACCAAACGGTACCATATATGCATTGCATTGATATTTGAAGCTGTTTCTAGGCCAGACACACACACAGATTCACGTTCTGAGCTTAAAACCTCAAAGAAGCGTGATTTCATGAAAGTGCGTATAGCAACAGTTTCAGCGCTATAACAGGCTTCCTTACAGAGATAGAAGCATATTCACTCAAATTCAGTCATGTAGTCACAATTCACCAGTTTGTCGCTTTCTCATTGTGAGTAAGACACAGAATGAACATTTTTGACATGCAGAACGAAAAAAAAGAAAGTTTTTGAAAAAGTGCATATCTTCACTTCAGAAGCTTATATTCACTTTCAAATGGCCATACAAGCACATTGGACCAAACGGAACCATATGTGCATTGCACTGTGATTTGAAGCTGTTTCCAGGCCAGAAAACACACACAGATTCACGTTCTGAGCTGGAAACCTCAAAGAAGCGTGTTTTCATGAAAGTGCGTAGAGACAGTTTCAGCGCTCTAACGCGCTTCCTTTAAGGTATGAAAGCATATTTACTCCAATTCAGGCATATTGTCACAATTCACTCAAGTTTGCTACTTTAGCACTGAGTAACAGACAGAATGAACATTTTTGACATGCAGAACGAAAAAAAAGAAAGTTTTTGAAAAAGTGCAAATCTTCACTTCAGAAGCTGATAGTCACTTTCAAATGGCCATACAAGCACATTGGACCAAATGTTACCATATATTCATTGCACTGTGATTTGAAGCTGTTTCCAGGCCAGAAACATAAATAGATTTGCGTTTTGAGCTTAGAACCTCAAAGAATTGTATTCTCATGAAAGTGCGCATAGCCACAGTTTCAGTGCTCTAACAGGCTTCCTCACAGAGATAGAAGCATATTCACTCCAATTCAGTCATATAATCACAATTCACGCAAGTTTGTCACTTTCCCACTGAGTAACACACAGAATGAACATTTTTTACAAGCAGAACTAAAAAAAAGAAAGTTTATGAAAAATTGCATATCTTCACTTCAGAGGCTTATATTCACTTTTAAATGGCCATACAAGCACATTGGACCTAACGGAACCATATGTGCATTGCACTGTGATTTGAAGCTGTTTCCAAGCCAAAAAACACACAGATTCACGTTCTGAGCTTATAACCTCAATGAAGCGTGTTTTCATGAAAGTCCGTATAGCCACAGTTTCAGCGCTCAAAAGCTCGTCCTTACAGGTATGAAAGCATATTCACACCAATTTAGGCATATTGTCACAATTCACTCCAGTTTGTTACTTTAGCACTGAGTAACAGACAGAATGAACATTTTTGACATGCATAACTAAAAAAGGAAAGTTTTTGAAAAAGTGCTTATCTTCACTTCAGAAGCTTATAGACACTTTCAAATGGCCATACAAGCACATTGGACAAAACGGGACCATATATTCATTGCACTGTGATCTGAAGGTGTTATCAGGCCAGAAACACATATAGATTTTCGTTTTGAGCTTAGAACCTCAAAGAATCGTATTCTCATGAAAGTGCGCATAGCCACAGTTTCAGTGCTCTAACAGGCTTCCTCACAGAGATAGAAGCATATTCACTCCAATTCAGTCATATAATCACAATTCTCGCAAGTTTGTCACTTTTCCACTGAGTAACACACAGAATGAACATTTTTTACAAGCAGAACTAAAAAAAAAGAAAGTTTATGAAAAAGTGCATATCTTCACTTCAGAGGCTTATATTCACTTTTAAATGGCCATACAAGCACATTGGATCTAACGGAACCATATGTGCATTGCACTGTGATTTGAAGCTGTTTCCAAGCCAAAAAACACACAGATTCACGTTCTGAGCTTATAACCTCAATGAAGCGTGTTTTCATGAAAGTGCGTATGGCCACAGTTTCAGCGCTCAAACGCGCACCCTGACAGGTATGAAAGCATATTCACTCCAATTCAGGCATATTGTCACTATTCACTCCAGTTTGTTACTTTAGCACTGAGTAACAGACAGAATGAACATTTTTGACATGCAGAACTAAAAAAAAGAAAGTTTTTGAAAAAGTGCATATCTACACTTCAGAAGCTTATATTCACTTTCAAATGGCCATAAAAGCACATTGGACCAAACAGTACCATATATTCATTGCATTGTCATTTGAGGCTGTTTCTAGGCCAGAAACACACACAATTTCACGTTCTGAGCTTAAAACCTCAAAGAAGCGTGTTTTCATGAAAGTGCGTATAGCAACTGTTTCAGCGCTCAAACGCGCACCCTGACAGGTATGAAAGCATATTCACTCCAATTCAGGCATATTGTCACGATTCACTCAAGTTTGTTACTTTAGCACTGAGTCACATTCAGAATGAACATTTTTGACATGCAGAACTAAAAAAAAGAAAGTTTTTGAAAAAGTGCATATCTTCACTTCAGAAGCTTATATTCTCTTTCAAATGGCCATAAAAGCACATTGGACCAAACGGAACCATATATGCATTGCACTGTGATTTGAAGCTGTTTCCAGGCCAGAAACACACACAGATTCACGTTCTGAGCTTATAACCTCAATTAAGCGTGTTTTCATGAAAGTGCGTATAGCCACAGTTTCAGCGCTCAAACGCGCTTCTTTACAGGTATGAAAGCATATTCACTCCAATTCAGGCATATTGTCACTAGTCACTCCAGTTTGTTACTTTAGCACTAACAGACAGAATGAACATTTTTGACATGCAGAACTAAAAAAAAGAAAGTTTTTGAAAAAGTGCATATCTACACTTCAGAAGCTTATATTCACTTTCAAATGGCCATACAAGCACATTGGACCAAAAGGTACCATATATTCATTGCAATGTGATCTGAAGGTGTTACCAGGCCAGAAACACATATGGATTGAGTTTTGAGCTTAGAACCTCAAAGAATCGTATTCTCATTATAGTGCGCATAGCCACAGTTTCAGTGCTCTAACAGGCTTCCTCACAGAGATAGAAGCATATTCACTCCAATTCAGTCATATCATCACAATTCACGCAAGTTTGTTTCTTTCCCACTGAGTAACACACAGAATGAACATTTTTCACAAGCAGAACTAAAAAAAAGAAAGTTTATGAAAAAGTGTATATCTTCACTTCAGAAGCTTATATTCACTTTCAAATGGTCCTACAAGCACATTGGACCAAATGGTACCATATATTCATTGCACTGTGATTTGAAGCTGTTTCCAGGCCAGTAACACACCCAGATTCACGTTCTGAGCTTATAACCTCAATGAAGCGTGTTTTCATGAAAGTGCGTATAGCCACAGTTTCAGCGCTCAAACGCACTTCCTTACAGGTATGAAAGCATATTCACTCCAATTCAGGCATATTGTCACAATTTACTCCAGTTTGTTACTTTAGCACTGAGTAACAGACAGAATGAACATTTTTGACATGCAGAACGAAAAAAAGGAAAGTTTTTGAAAAAGTGCATATCTTCACTTCAGAAGCTTATAGTCACTTTCAAATGGCCATACAAGCACATTGGACAAAACGGTACCATATATGCATTGCACTGTTATCTGAAGGTGTTCCCACGCCAGAAACGCACACATATTCGCATTCTGAGCTTAGAACCTCAAAGAATCGTATTTTCATGAAAGTGAAGATAGCCACTGTTTCAGCGCTCTAACAGGCTTCCTTACAGAGATAGAAGGATATTCACTCCAATTCAGTCATGTAGACACAATTAACCGAGGTTTGTCGCTTTCTCATTGTGAGTAACACGCAGAATGAACATTTTTTGATATGCAGGACTAAAAAAAAGAAAGTTTTTGAAAAAGTGCATATCTTCACTTCAGAATCTTATGTTCACTTTCAAATGGCGATACAAGCACATTGGACCAAACGGTACCATATATGCATTGCACTGTCATTTGAAGCTGTTTCTAGGCCAGAAACACACACAGATTCACGTTCTGAGCTTAAAACCTCAAAGAAACGTGTTTTCATGAAAGTGCTTATAGCAACAGTTTCAGCGCTCAAACGCGCTTCCTGACAGGTATGAAAGCATATTCACTCTAATTCAGGCATATTGTCACTATTCACTCCAGTTTGTTACTTTAGCACTGAGTAACAGACAGAATGAACATTTTTGACACGCAGAACTAAATAAAAGAAAGTTTTTGAAAAAGTGCATATCTTCACTTGAAGCTTAAATTCACTTTCAAATGGCCATACAAGCACATTGGACCAAACGGTACCATATATGCATTGCACTGTCATTTGAGGCTGTTTCTAGGCCAGAAAACACACACAAATTCACTTTCTGAGCTGGAAACCTCAAAGAAGCGTGTTTTCATGAAAGTGCGTAGAGAGACAGTTTCAGCGCTCTCACGGCCCTCCTTACAGAGATAGAAGCATATTCACTCTAATTCAGGCATATTGTCACTATTCACTCCAGTTTGTTACTTTAGCACTGAGTAACAGACAGAATTAACATTTTTGACATGCAGAACTAAAAAAAAGAAAGTTTTTGAAAAAGTGCATATCTTCACTTCAAAATCTTATGTTCACTTTCAAATGGCAATACAAGCACATTGGACCAAACGGTACCATATATACATTGCATTGTCATTTGAGGCTGTTTCTAGGCCAGAAACACACACAATTTCACGTTCTGAGCTTAAAACCTCAAAGAAGCGTGTTTTCATGAAAGTGCGTATAGCAACAGTTTCAGCGCTCAAACGCGCTTCCTGACAGGTATGAAAGCATATTCACTCCAATTCAGGCATATTGTCACAATTCACTCAAGTTTGTTACTTTAGCACTGAGTCACAGACAGAATGAACCTTTTTGACATGCAGAACTAAAAAAGAAAGTTTATGAAAAAGTGCATATCTTCACTTCAGAAGCTCACATTCACTTCCAAATGGCCAAACAATCACATTGGACCAAACGGTACCATATATGCATTGCACTGTGATTTGAAGCTGTTTCCAGGCCAGAAACACACACAGATTTACGTTCTGAGCTTATAACCTCAATTAAGCGTGTTTTCATGAAAGTGCGTATAGCCACAGTTTCAGCGCTCAAACGCGCTTCCTTACAGGTATGAAAGCATATTCACTCCAATTCAGGCATATTGTCACAATTCACTCAAGTTTGTTCCTTTAGCACTGAGTAACAGACAGAAAGAACATTTTTGACATGCAGAACGAAAAAAAAGAAAGTTTTTGAAAAAGTGCATATCTTCACTTGAAGCTTAAATTCACTTTCAAATGGCCATACAAGCACATTGGACCAAACGGTACCATATATGCATTGCCCTGCCATTTGAAGCTTTTTCCAGGCCAGGAATCACACACAGATTCACGTTCTGAGTTTAAAACCTCAAAGAAGCGTGTTTTCATGAAAGTGAAGATAGCCACAGTTTCACCGCTCTAACAGGCTTCCTTACAGAGATAGAAGCATATTCAGTCCAATTCAGTCATGTAGACACAATTAACCGAGGTTTGTCGCTTTCTCATTGTGAGTAACACACAGAATGAACATTTTTTACAAGCAGAACTAAAAAAAAGAAAGTTTATGAAAAATTGCATATCTTCACTTCAGAAGCTTATATTCACTTTCAAATGGCCATACAAGCACATTGGACCAAACTGAACATTATATGCATTGCACTGTGATTTTAAGCTGTTTCCAGGCCAGAAACACACCCAGATTCACGTTCTGAGCTTATAACCTCAATGAAGCGTGTTTTCATGAAAGTCCGTATAGCCACAGTTTCAGCGCTCAAACGCGCTTCCTTACAGGTATGAAAGCATATTCACTCCAATTCAGGCATATAGTCACAATTCACTCAAGTTTGTTATTTTAGCACTGAGTAACAGACAGAATGAAAATTTTTGACATGCAGAACGAAAAAAAGGAAAGTTTTTGAAAAAGTGCATATCTTCACTTCAGAAGCTCATATTCACTTTCAAATGGCCATGCAAGCACATTGGACCAAACGGTACCATATATGCATTGCATTGATATTTGAAGCTGTTTCTAGGCCAGACACACACACAGATTCACGTTCTGAGCTTAAAACCTCAAAGACGCGTGATTTCATGAAAGTGCGTATAGCCACAGTTTCAGCGCTCAAACGCGCTTCTTTACAGGTATGAAAGCATATTCACTCCAATTCAGGCATATTGTCACTAGTCACTCCAGTTTGTTACTTTAGCACTAACAGACAGAATGAACATTTTTGACATGCAGAACTAAAAAAAAGAAAGTTTTTGAAAAAGTGCATATCTACACTTCAGAAGCTTATATTCACTTTCAAATGGCCATACAAGCACATTGGACCAAAAGGTACCATATATTCATTGCAATGTGATCTGAAGGTGTTACCAGGCCAGAAACACATATGGATTTGAGTTTTGAGCTTAGAACCTCAAAGAATCGTATTCTCATTATAGTGCGCATAGCCACAGTTTCAGTGCTCTAACAGGCTTCCTCACAGAGATAGAAGCATATTCACTCCAATTCAGTCATATCATCACAATTCACGCAAGTTTGTTTCTTTCCCACTGAGTAACACACAGAATGAACATTTTTCACAAGCAGAACTAAAAAAAAGAAAGTTTATGAAAAAGTGTATATCTTCACTTCAGAAGCTTATATTCACTTTCAAATGGTCCTACAAGCACATTGGACCAAATGGTACCATATATTCATTGCACTGTGATTTGAAGCTGTTTCCAGGCCAGTAACACACCCAGATTCACGTTCTGAGCTTATAACCTCAATGAAGCGTGTTTTCATGAAAGTGCGTATAGCCACAGTTTCAGCGCTCAAACGCACTTCCTTACAGGTATGAAAGCATATTCACTCCAATTCAGGCATATTGTCACAATTTACTCCAGTTTGTTACTTTAGCACTGAGTAACAGACAGAATGAACATTTTTGACATGCAGAACGAAAAAAAGGAAAGTTTTTGAAAAAGTGCATATCTTCACTTCAGAAGCTTATAGTCACTTTCAAATGGCCATACAAGCACATTGGACAAAACGGTACCATATATGCATTGCACTGTTATCTGAAGGTGTTCCCACGCCAGAAACGCACACATATTCGCATTCTGAGCTTAGAACCTCAAAGAATCGTATTTTCATGAAAGTGAAGATAGCCACTGTTTCAGCGCTCTAACAGGCTTCCTTACAGAGATAGAAGGATATTCACTCCAATTCAGTCATGTAGACACAATTAACCGAGGTTTGTCGCTTTCTCATTGTGAGTAACACGCAGAATGAACATTTTTTGATATGCAGGACTAAAAAAAAGAAAGTTTTTGAAAAAGTGCATATCTTCACTTCAGAATCTTATGTTCACTTTCAAATGGCGATACAAGCACATTGGACCAAACGGTACCATATATGCATTGCACTGTCATTTGAAGCTGTTTCTAGGCCAGAAACACACACAGATTCACGTTCTGAGCTTAAAACCTCAAAGAAACGTGTTTTCATGAAAGTGCTTATAGCAACAGTTTCAGCGCTCAAACGCGCTTCCTGACAGGTATGAAAGCATATTCACTCTAATTCAGGCATATTGTCACTATTCACTCCAGTTTGTTACTTTAGCACTGAGTAACAGACAGAATGAACATTTTTGACACGCAGAACTAAATAAAAGAAAGTTTTTGAAAAAGTGCATATCTTCACTTGAAGCTTAAATTCACTTTCAAATGGCCATACAAGCACATTGGACCAAACGGTACCATATATGCATTGCACTGTCATTTGAGGCTGTTTCTAGGCCAGAAAACACACACAAATTCACTTTCTGAGCTGGAAACCTCAAAGAAGCGTGTTTTCATGAAAGTGCGTAGAGAGACAGTTTCAGCGCTCTCACGGCCCTCCTTACAGAGATAGAAGCATATTCACTCTAATTCAGGCATATTGTCACTATTCACTCCAGTTTGTTACTTTAGCACTGAGTAACAGACAGAATTAACATTTTTGACATGCAGAACTAAAAAAAAGAAAGTTTTTGAAAAAGTGCATATCTTCACTTCAAAATCTTATGTTCACTTTCAAATGGCAATACAAGCACATTGGACCAAACGGTACCATATATACATTGCATTGTCATTTGAGGCTGTTTCTAGGCCAGAAACACACACAATTTCACGTTCTGAGCTTAAAACCTCAAAGAAGCGTGTTTTCATGAAAGTGCGTATAGCAACAGTTTCAGCGCTCAAACGCGCTTCCTGACAGGTATGAAAGCATATTCACTCCAATTCAGGCATATTGTCACAATTCACTCAAGTTTGTTACTTTAGCACTGAGTCACAGACAGAATGAACCTTTTTGACATGCAGAACTAAAAAAGAAAGTTTATGAAAAAGTGCATATCTTCACTTCAGAAGCTCACATTCACTTCCAAATGGCCAAACAATCACATTGGACCAAACGGTACCATATATGCATTGCCCTGCCATTTGAAGCTGTTTCCAGGCCAGAAATCACACACAGATTCACGTTCTGAGTTTAAAACCTCAAAGAAGCGTGTTTTCATGAAAGTGAAGATAGCCACAGTTTCAGCGCTCTAACGCGCTTCCTTACAGGTATGAAAGCATATTCACTCCAATTCAGGCATATTGTCACAATTCACTCAAGTTTGTTCCTTTAGCACTGAGTAACGGACAGAAAGAACATTTTTGACATGCAGAACGAAAAAAAAGAAAGTTTTTGAAAAAGTGCATATCTTCACTTGAAGCTTAAATTCACTTTCAAATGGCCATACAAGCACATTGGACCAAACGGTACCATATATGCATTGCACTGTGATTTGAAGCTGTTTCCAGGCCAGAAACACACACAGATTCACGTTCTGAGCTTATAACCTCAATTAAGCGTGTTTTCATGAAAGTGCGTATAGCCACAGTTTCAGCGCTCAAACGCGCTTCCTTACAGGTATGAAAGCATATTCACTCCAATTCAGGCATATTGTCACAATTCACTCAAGTTTGTTCCTTTAGCACTGAGTAACAGACAGAAAGAACATTTTTGACATGCAGAACGAAAAAAAAGAAAGTTTTTGAAAAAGTGCATATCTTCACTTGAAGCTTAAATTCACTTTCAAATGGCCATACAAGCACATTGGACCAAACGGTACCATATATGCATTGCCCTGCCATTTGAAGCTTTTTCCAGGCCAGGAATCACACACAGATTCACGTTCTGAGTTTAAAACCTCAAAGAAGCGTGTTTTCATGAAAGTGAAGATAGCCACAGTTTCACCGCTCTAACAGGCTTCCTTACAGAGATAGAAGCATATTCAGTCCAATTCAGTCATGTAGACACAATTAACCGAGGTTTGTCGCTTTCTCATTGTGAGTAACACACAGAATGAACATTTTTTACAAGCAGAACTAAAAAAAAGAAAGTTTATGAAAAATTGCATATCTTCACTTCAGAAGCTTATATTCACTTTCAAATGGCCATACAAGCACATTGGACCAAACTGAACATTATATGCATTGCACTGTGATTTTAAGCTGTTTCCAGGCCAGAAACACACCCAGATTCACGTTCTGAGCTTATAACCTCAATGAAGCGTGTTTTCATGAAAGTCCGTATAGCCACAGTTTCAGCGCTCAAACGCGCTTCCTTACAGGTATGAAAGCATATTCACTCCAATTCAGGCATATAGTCACAATTAACTCAAGTTTGTTATTTTAGCACTGAGTAACAGACAGAATGAAAATTTTTGACATGCAGAACGAAAAAAAGGAAAGTTTTTGAAAAAGTGCATATCTTCACTTCAGAAGCTCATATTCACTTTCAAATGGCCATGCAAGCACATTGGACCAAACGGTACCATATATGCATTGCATTGATATTTGAAGCTGTTTCTAGGCCAGACACACACACAGATTCACGTTCTGAGCTTAAAACCTCAAAGACGCGTGATTTCATGAAAGTGCGTATAGCAACAGTTTCAGCGCTATAACAGGCTTCCTTACAGAGATAGAAGCATATTCACTCAAATTCAGTCATGTAGTCACAATTCACCAGTTTGTCGCTTTCTCATTGTGAGTAAGACACAGAATGAACATTTTTGACATGCAGAACGAAAAAAAAGAAAGTTTTTGAAAAAGTGCATATCTTCACTTCAGAAGCTTATATTCACTTTCAAATGGCCATACAAGCACATTGGACCAAACGGAACCATATGTGCATTGCACTGTGATTTGAAGCTGTTTCCAGGCCAGAAAACACACACAGATTCACGTTCTGAGCTGGAAACCTCAAAGAAGCGTATTTTCATGAAAGTGCGTAGAGACAGTTTCAGCGCTCTAACGCGCTTCCTTAAAGGTATGAAAGCATATTCACTCTAATTCAGGCATATTGTCAAAATTCACTCAAGTTTGCTACTTTAGCACTGAGTAACAGACAGAATGAACATTTTTGACATGCAGAACGAAAAAAAAGAAAGTTTTTGAAAAAGTGCATATCTTCACTTCAGAAGCTTATATTCACTTTCAAATGGCCATACATGCACATTGGACCAAATGGTACCATATATTGATTGCACTGTGATTTGAAACTGTTTCCAGGCCAGAAACACAAATAGATTTGCGTTCAGAGCTAAGAACCTCAAAGAATCGTATTCTCATGAAAGTGCGCATAGCAACAGTTTCAGTGCTCTAACAGGTTTCCTTAGAGATAGAAGCATATTCACTCCAATTCAGTCATATAATCACAATTCACGCAAGTTTGTCACTTTCCCACTGAGTAACACAGAGAATGAACATTTTTTAAAAGCAGAACTAAAAAAAAAAAAGTTTTTGAAAAAGTGCATATCTTCACTTCAGAGGCTTATATTCACTTTCAAATAGCCATACAAGCACATTGGACCAAACGGAACCATATGTGCATTGCACTGTGATTTGAAGCTGTTTCCAGGCCAGAAACACACACAGATTCACGTTCTGAGCTTATAACCTTAATTAAGCGTGTTTTCATGAAAGTGCGTATAGCCACAGTTTCAGCGCTCAAACGCGTTTCCTTACAGGTATGAAAGCATATTCACTCCAATTCAGGCATATTGTCACAATTCACTCAAGTTTGTTCCTTTAGCACTGAGTAACAGACAGAAAGAACATTTTTGACATGCAGAACGAAAAAAAAGAAAGTTTTTGAAAAAGTGCATATCTTCACTTGAAGCTTAAATTCACTTTCAAATGGCCATACAAGCACATTGGACCAAACGGTACCATATATGCATTGCACTGTCATTTGAGGCTGTTTCTAGGCCAGAAAACACACACAAATTCACGTTCTGAGCTGGAAACCTCAAAGAAGCGTGTTTTCATGAAAGTGCGTAGAGACACAGTTTCAGCGCTCTAACGCGCTTCCTTACAGGTATGAAAGCATATTCACTCCAATTCAGGCATATTGTCACAATTCACTCAAGTTTGTTATTTTAGCACTGAGTAACAGACAGAATGAACATTTTTGACATGCAGAACGAAAAAAAAGAAAGTTTTTGAAAAAGTGCATATCTTCACTTCAGAAGCTTATATTCACTTTCAAATGGTCATACAAGCACATTGGACCAAATGGTACCATATATTCATTGCACTGTGATTTGAAGCTGTTTCCAGGCCAGAAACACATATAGATTTGCGTTTTGAGCTTAGAACCTCAAAGAATCGTATTCTCATGAGAGTGCGCTTAGCCACAGTTTCAGCGCTCTAACAGGCTTCCTTACAGAGATAGAAGCATATTCACTCCAATTCAGTCATGTAGACACAATTAACCGAGGTTTGTCGCTTTCTCATTGAGTAACACACAGAATGAACATTTTTTGACATGCAGGACTAAAAAACAGAAAGTTTTTGAAAAAGTGCATATCTTCACTTCAGAATCTTATGTTCACTTTCAAATGCCGATACAAGCACATTGGACCAAACTGAACCATCTATGCATTGTACTGTGATTTTAAGCTGTTTCCAGGCCAGAAGCACACCCAGATTCACGTTCTGAGCTTATAACCTCAATGAAGCGTGTTTTCATGAAAGTCCGTATAGCCACAGTTTCAGCGCTCAAACGCGCTTCCTTACAGGTATGAAAGCATATTCACTCCAATTCAGGCATATAGTCACAATTCACTCAAGTTTGTTATTTTAGCACTGAGTAACAGACAGAAAGAAAATTTTTGACATGCAGAACGAAAAAAAGGAAAGTTTTTGAAAAAGTGCATATCTTCACTTCAGAAGCTCATATTCACTTTCAAATGGCCATGCAAGCACATTGGACCAAACGGTACCATATATGCATTGCACTGACATTTGAAGCTGTTTCTAGGCCAGACACACACACAGATTCACGTTCTGAGCTTAAAACCTCAAAGAAGCGTGATTTCATGAAAGTGCGTTTAGCAACAGTTTCAGCGCTATAACAGGCTTCCTTACAGAGATAGAAGCATATTCACTCAAATTCAGTCATGTAGTCACAATTCACCAGTTTGTCGCTTTCTCATTGTGAGTAACACACAGAATGAACATTTTTGACATGCAGAACGAAAAAAAAGAAAGTTTTTGAAAAAGTGCATATCTTCACTTCAGAAGCTTATATTCACTTTCAAATGGCCATACAAGCACATTGGACCAAACGGAACCATATGTGCATTGCACTGTGATTTGAAGCTGTTTCCAGGCCAGAAAACACACACAGATTCATGTTCTGAGCTGGAAACCTCAAAGAAGCGTGTTTTCATGAAAGTGCGTAGAGACAGTTTCAGCACTCTAACGCGCTTCCTTACAGGTATGAAAGCATATTCACTCCAATTCAGGCATATTGTCACAATTCACTCAAGTTTGTTATTTTAGCACTGAGTAACAGACAGAATGAACATTTTTGACATGCAGAACGAAAAAAAAGAAAGTTTTTGAAAAAGTGCATATCTTCACTTCAGAAGCTTATATTCACTTTCAAAGGGCCATACAAGCACATTGGACCAAATGGTACCATATATTGATTGCACTGTGATTTGAAACTGTTTCCAGGCCAGAAACACAAATAGATTTGCGTTCAGAGCTTCGAACCTCAAAGAATCGTATTCTCATGAAAGTGCGCATAGCCACAGTTTCAGTGCTCTAACAGGCTTCCTTAGAGATAGAAGCATATTCACTCCAATTCAGTCATATAATCACAATTCACGCAAGTTTGTCACTTTCCCACTGAGTAACACACAGAATGAACATTTTTTACAAGCAGAACTAAAAAAAAAAAAGTTTATGAAAAAGTGCATATCTTCACTTCAGAGGCTTATATTCACTTTCAAATGGCCTTACAAGCACATTGGACCAAACGGAACCATATGTGCATTGCACTGTGATTTGAAGCTGTTTCCAGGCCAGAAACACACGTTCTGAGCTTATAACCTCAATTAAGCGTGTTTTCATGAAAGTGCGTATAGCCACAGTTTCAGTGCTCAAACGCGGTTCCTTACAGGTATGAAAGCATATTCACTCCAATTCAGGCATATTGTCACAATTCACTCAAGTTTGTTCCTTTAGCACTGAGTAACAGACAGAAAGAACATTTTTGACATGCAGAACGAAAAAAAAGAAAGTTTTTGAAAAAGTGCATATCTTCACTTGAAGCTTAAATTCACTTTCAATTGGCCATACAAGCACATTGGACCAAACGGTACCATATATGCATTGCACTGTCATTTGAGGCTGTTTCTAGGCCAGAAAACACACACAAATTCACGTTCTGAGCTGGAAACCTCAAAGAAGCGTGTTTTCATGAAAGTGCGTAGAGAGACAGTTTCAGCGCTCTAACGCGCTTCCTTACAGGTCTGAAAGCATATTCACTCCAATTCAGGCATATTGTCACAATTCACTCAAGATTGTTATTTTAGCACTGAGTAACAGACAGAATGAAAATTTTTGACATGCAGAACGAAAAAAAAGAAAGTTTTTGAAAAAGTGCATATCTTCACTTCAGAAGCTTATATTCTCTTTCAAATGGTCATACAAGCACATTGGACCAAATGGTACCATATATTCATTGCACTGTGATTTGAAGCTGTTTCCAGGCCAGAAACACATATAGATTTGCGTTTTGAGCTTAGAACCTCAAAGAATCGCATTCTCATGAAAGTGCGCTTAGCCACAGTTTCAGCGCTCGAAAAGGCTTCCTTACAGAGATAGAAGCATATTCACTCCAATTCAGTCATATAATCACAATTCACGCAAGTTTGTTACTTTCCCACTGAGTAACACACAGAATGAACATTTTTTACAAGCAGAACTAAAAAAAAAAAAGTTTATGAAAAAGTGCATATCTTCACTTCAGAGGCTTATATTCACTTTCAAATGGCCAAACAATCACATTGGACCAAATGGTACCATATATTGATTGCACTGTGATTTGAAACTGTTTCCAGGCCAGAAACACACATAGATTTGCGTTCAGAGCTTAGAACCTCAAAGAATCGTATTCTCATGAAAGTGCGCATAGCCACAGTTTCAGTGCTCTAACAGGCTTCCTTAGAGATAGAAGCATATTCACTCCAATTCAGTCATATAATCACAATTCACGCAAGTTTGTCACTTTCCCACTGAGTAACACACAGAATGAACATTTTTTACAAGCAGAACTAAAAAAAAAAAAGTTTATGAAAAAGTGCATATCTTCACTTCAGAGGCTTATATTCACTTTCAAATGGCCTTACAAGCACATTGGACCGAACGGAACCATATATTCATTGCACTGTGATTTGAAGCTGTTTCCAGGCCAGAAACACACACAGACTCTCGTTCTGAGCTTATAACCTTAATTAAGCGTGTTTTCATGAAAGTGCGTATAGCCACAGTTTCAGCGCTCAAACGCGCTTCCTTACAGGTATGAAAGCATATTCACTCCAATTCAGGCATATTGTCACAATTCACTCAAGTTTGTTCCTTTAGCACTGAGTAACAGACAGAAAGAACATTTTTGACATGCAGAACGAAAAAAAAGAAAGTTTTTGAAAAAGTGCATATCTTCACTTGAAGCTTAAATTCACTTTCAATTGGCCATACAAGCACATTGGACCAAACGGTACCATATATGCATTGCACTGTCATTTGAGGCTGTTTCTAGGCCAGAAAACACACACAAATTCACGTTCTGAGCTGGAAACCTCAAAGAAGCGTGTTTTCATGAAAGTGCGTAGAGAGACAGTTTCAGCGCTCTAACGCGCTTCCTTACAGGTCTGAAAGCATATTCACTCCAATTCAGGCATATTGTCACAATTCACTCAAGATTGTTATTTTGGCACTGAGTAACAGACAGAATGAAAATTTTTGACATGCAGAACGAAAAAAAGGAAAGTTTTTGAAAAAGTGCATATCTTCACTTCAGAAGCTTATATTCTCTTTCAAATGGTCATACAAGCACATTGGACCAAATGGTACCATATATTCATTGCACTGTGATTTGAAGCTGTTTCCAGGCCAGAAACACATATAGATTTGCGTTTTGAGCTTAGAACCTCAAAGAATCGTATTCTCATGAAAGTGCGCTTAGCCACAGTTTCAGCGCTCGAAAAGGCTTCCTCACAGAGATAGAAGCATATTCACTCCAATTCAGTCATATAATCACAATTCACGCAAGTTTGTTACTTTCCCACTGAGTAACACACAGAATGAACATTTTTTACAAGCAGAACTAAAAAAAAAAAAGTTTATGAAAAAGTGCATATCTTCACTTCAGAAGCTCACATTCACTTCCAAATGGCCAAACAATCACATTGGACCAAATGGTACCATATATTGATTGCACTGTGATTTGAAACTGTTTCCAGGCCAGAAACACACATAGATTTGCGTTCAGAGCTTAGAACCTCAAAGAATCGTATTCTCATGAAAGTGCGCATAGCCACAGTTTCAGTGCTCTAACAGGCTTCCTCACAGAGATAGAAGCATATTCACTCCAATTCAGTCATATAATCACAATTCACGCAAGTTTGTCACTTTCCCACTGAGTAACACACAGAATGAACATTTTTTACAAGCAGAACTTAAAAAAAAAAAGTTTATGAAAAAGTGCATATCTTCACTTCAGAGGCTTATATTCACTTTCAAATGGCCTTACAAGCACATTGGACCAAACGGAACCATATGTGCATTGCACTGTGATTTGAAGCTGTTTCCAGGCCAGAAACACACACAGACTCACGTTCTGAGCTTATAACCTCAATTAAGCGTGTTTTCATGAAAGTGCGTATAGCCACAGTTTCAGCGCTCAAACGCGCTTCCTTACAGGTATGAAAGCATATTTACTACAATTCAGGCATATTGTCACAATTCACTCAAGTTTGTTCCTTTAGCACTGAGTAACAGACAGAAAGAACATTTTTGACATGCAGAACGAAAAAAAAGAAAGTTTTTGAAAAAGTGCATATCGTCACTTGAAGCTTAAATTCACTTTCAAATGGCCATACAAGCACATTGGACCAAACGGTACCATATATGCATTGCACTGTCATTTGAGGCTGTTTCTAGGCCAGAAAACACACACAAATTCACGTTCTGAGCTGGAAACCTCAAAGAATCGTATTCTCATGAAAGTGCGCTTAGCCACAGTTTCAGCGCTCTAACAGGCTTCCTCACAGAGATAGAAGCATATTCACTCCAATTCAGTCATATAATCACAATTCACGCAAATTTGTTACTTTCCCACTGAGTAACACACAGAATGAACATTTTTTACAAGCAGAACTAAAAAAAAAAGAAAGTTTATGAAAAAGTGCATATCTTCACTTGAAGCTTAAATTCACTTTCAAATGGCCATAAAAGCACATTGGTCCAAACAGTACCATATATGCATTGCACTGTCATTTGAGGCTGTTTCTAGGCCAGAAACACACACAGATTCACGTTCTGAGCTTAAAACCTCAAAGAAGCGTGTTTTCATGAAAGTGCGTATAGCAACAGTTTCAGCGCTCAAACGCGCTTCCTTACAGGTATGAAAGCATATTCACTCCAATTCAGGCATATTGTCACAATTCTCTCAAGTTTGTTACTTTAGCACTGAGTCACAGACAGAATGAACCTTTTTGACATGCAGAACTAAAAAAGAAAGTTTATGAAAAAGTGCATATCTTCACTTCAGAAGCTCACATTCACTTTCAAATGGCCATGCAAGCACACTGGACCAAACGGTACCATATATGCATTGCACTGACATTTGAAGCTTTTTCTAGGCCAGACACACACACAGATTCACGTTCTGAGCTTAAAACCTCAAAGAAGCGTGATTTCATGAAAGTGCGTATCGCAACAGTTTCAGCGCTATAACAGGCTTCCTTACAGAGATAGAAGCATATTCACTCAAATTCAGTCATGTAGTCACAATTCACCAGTTTGTCGCTTTCTCATTGTGAGTAACACACAGAATGAACATTTTTGACATGCAGAACGAAAAAAAAGAAAGTTTTTGAAAAAGTGCATATCTTCACTTCAAGAGCTTATATTCACTTTCAAATGGCCATACAAGCACATTGGACCAAATGGTACCATATATTGATTGCACTGTGATTTGAAGCTGTTTCCAGGCCAGAAACACAAATAGATTTGCGTTCTGAGCTTAGAACCTCAAAGAATCGTATTCTCATGAAAGTGCGCATAGCCACAGTTTCAGTGCTCTAACAGGCTTCCTTAGAGATAGAAGCATATTCACTCCAATTCAGTCATATAATCACAATTCACGCAAGTTTGTCACTTTCCCACTGAGTAACACACAGAATGAACATTTTTTACAAGCAGAACTAAAAAAAAGAAAGTTTATGAAAAAGTGCATATCTTCACTTGAAGCTTAAATTCACTTTCAAATGGCCATACAAGCACATTGGACCGAACGGAACCATATGTGCATTGCACTTTGATTTGAAGCTGTTTCCAGGCCAGAAAACACACCCAGATTCACGTTCTGAGCTGGAAACCTCAAAGAAGCGTCTTTTCATGAAAGTGCATAGAGACACAGTTTCAGCGCTCTATCGCGCTTCCTTACAGGTATGAAAGCATATTCACTCCAATTCAGGCATATTGTCACAATTCACTCAAGTTTGTTCCTTTAGCACTGAGTAACAGACAGAAAGAACATTTTTGACATGCAGAACGAAAAAAAAGAAAGTTTTTGAAAAAGTGCATATCTTCACTTGAAGCTTAAATTCACTTTCGAATGGCCATACAAGCACATTGGACCAAACGGTACCATATATGCATTGCACCGTCATTTGAGGCTGTTTCTAGGCCAGAAAACACACACAAATTCACGTTCTGAGCTGGAAACCTCAAAGAAGCGTGTTTTCATGAAAGTGCGTAGAGACACAGTTTCAGCGCTCTAACGCGCTTCCTTACAGGTATGAAAGCATATTCACTCCAATTCAGGCATATTGTCACAATTCACTCAAGTTTGTTATTTTAGCACTGAGTAACAGACAGAATGAACATTTTTGACATGCAGAACGAAAAAAAAGAAAGTTTTTGAAAAAGTGCATATCTTCACTTGAAGCTTAAATTCACTTTCAAATGGTCATACAAGCACATTGGACCAAATGGTACCATATATTCATTGCACTGTGATTTGAAGCTGTTTCCAGGCCAGAAACACATATAGATTTGCGTTTTGAGCTTAGAACCTCAAAGAATCGTATTCTCATGAAAGTGCGCTTAGCCACAGTTTCAGCACTCTAACAGGCTTCCTCACAGAGATAGAAGCATATTCACTCCAATTCAGTCATATAATCACAATTCACGCAAGTTTGTTACTTTCCCACTGAGTAACACACAGAATGAACATTTTTTACAAGCAGAACTAAAAAAAAAAGAAAGTTTATGAAAAAGTGCATATCTTCACTTGAAGCTTAAATTCACTTTCAAATGGCCATACAAGCACATTGGTCCAAACAGTACCATATATGCATTGCACTGTCATTTGAGGCTGTTTCCAGGCCAGAAACACACCCAGATTCACGTTCTGAGCTTATAACCTCAATTAAGCGTGTTTTCATGAAAGTCCGTATAGCCACAGTTTCAGCGCTCAAACGCGCTTCCTTACAGGTATGAAAGCATATTCACTCTAATTCAGGCATATAGTATCAATTCACTCAAGTTTGTTATTTTAGCACTGAGTAACAGACAGAATGAAAATTTTTGACATGCAGAACGAAAAAAAGGAAAGTTTTTGAAAAAGTGCATATCTTCACTTGAAGCTTAAATTCACTTTCAAATGGCCATACAAGCACATTGGACCAAACGGTACCATATATGCATTGCACTGTCATTTGAGGCTGTTTCTAGGCCAGAAAACACACACAAATTCTCGTTCTGAGCTTATAACCTCAATTAAGCGTGTTTTCATGAAAGTGCGTATAGCCACAGTTTCAGCGCTCAAACGCGCTTCTTTACAGGTATGAAAGCATATTCACTCCAATTCAGGCATATTGTCACTATTCACTCCAGTTTGTTACTTTAGCACTAACAGACAGAATGAACATTTTTGACATGCAGAACTAAAAAAAAGAAAGTTTTTGAAAAAGTGCATATCTACATTTCAGAAGCTTATATTCACTTTCAAATGGCCATACAAGCACATTGGACCAAAAGGTACCATATATTCATTGCAATGTGATCTGAAGGTGTTACCAGGCCAGAAACACATATGTATTTGAGTTTTGAGCTTAGAACCTCAAAGAATCGTATTCTCATTATAGTGCGCATAGCCACAGTTTCAATGCTCTAACAGGCTTCCTCACAGAGATAGAAGCATATTCACTCCAATTCAGTCATATCATCACAATTCACGCAAGTTTGTTTCTTTCCCACTGAGTAACACACAGAATGAACATTTTTCACAAGCAGAACTAAAAAAAAGAAAGTTTATGAAAAAGTGTATATCTTCACTTCAGAAGCTTATATTCACTTTCAAATGGTCCTACAAGCACATTGGACCAAATGGTACCATATATTCATTGCACTGTGATTTGAAGCTGTTTCCAGGCCAGAAACACACCCAGATTCACGTTCTGAGCTTATAACCTCAATGAAGCGTGTTTTCATGAAAGTGCGTATAGCCACAGTTTCAGCGCTCAAACGCACTTCCTTACAGGTATGAAAGCATATTCACTCCAATTCAGGCATATTGTCACGATTTACTCCAGTTTGTTACTTTAGCACTGAGTAACAGACAGAATGAACATTTTTGACATGCAGAACGAAAAAAAGGAAAGTTTTTGAAAAAGTGCATATCTTCACTTCAGAAGCTTATAGTCACTTTCAAATGGCCATACAAGCACATTGGACAAAACGGTACCATATATGCATTGCACTGTTATCTGAAGGTGTTCCCACGCCAGAAACGCACACATATTCGCATTCTGAGCTTAGAACCTCAAAGAATCGTATTTTCATGAAAGTGAAGATAGCCACTGTTTCAGCGCTCTAACAGGCTTCCTTACAGAGATAGAAGGATATTCACTCCAATTCAGTCATGTAGACACAATTAACCGAGGTTTGTCGCTTTCTCATTGTGAGTAACACGCAGAATGAACATTTTTTGATATGCAGGACTAAAAAAAAGAAAGTTTTTGAAAAAGTGCATATCTTCACTTCAGAATCTTATGTTCACTTTCAAATGGCGATACAAGCACATTGGACCAAAAGGTACCATATATGCATTGCACTGTCATTTGAAGCTGTTTCTAGGCCAGAAACACACACAGATTCACGTTCTGAGCTTAAAACCTCAAAGAAACGTGTTTTCATGAAAGTGCTTATAGCAACAGTTTCAGCGCTCAAACGCGCTTCCTGACAGGTATGAAAGCATATTCACTCTAATTCAGGCATATTGTCACTATTCACTCCAGTTTGTTCCTTTAGCACTGAGTAACAGACAGAATGAACATTTTTGACACGCAGAACTAAATAAAAGAAAGTTTTTGAAAAAGTGCATATCTTCACTTGAAGCTTAAATTCACTTTCAAATGGCCATACAAGCACATTGGACCAAACGGTACCATATATGCATTGCACTGTCATTTGAGGCTGTTTCTAGGCCAGAAAACACACACAAATTCACTTTCTGAGCTGGAAACCTCAAAGAAGCGTGTTTTCATGAAAGTGCGTAGAGAGACAGTTTCAGCGCTCTCACGGCCCTCCTTACAGAGATAGAAGCATATTCACTCTAATTCAGGCATATTGTCACTATTCACTCCAGTTTGTTACTTTAGCACTGAGTAACAGACAGAATTAACATTTTTGACATGCAGAACTAAAAAAAAGAAAGTTTTTGAAAAAGTGCATATCTTCACTTCAAAATCTTATGTTCACTTTCAAATGGCAATACAAGCACATTGGACCAAACGGTACCATATATACATTGCATTGTCATTTGAGGCTGTTTCTAGGCCAGAAACACACACAATTTCACGTTCTGAGCTTAAAACCTCAAAGAAGCGTGTTTTCATGAAAGTGCGTATAGCAACAGTTTCAGCGCTCAAACGCGCTTCCTGACAGGTATGAAAGCATATTCACTCCAATTCAGGCATATTGTCACAATTCACTCAAGTTTGTTACTTTAGCACTGAGTCACAGACAGAATGAACCTTTTTGACATGCAGAACTAAAAAAGAAAGTTTATGAAAAAGTGCATATCTTCACTTCAGAAGCTCACATTCACTTCCAAATGGCCAAACAATCACATTGGACCAAACGGTACCATATATGCATTGCCCTGCCATTTGAAGCTGTTTCCAGGCCAGAAATCACACACAGATTCACGTTCTGAGTTTAAAACCTCAAAGAAGCGTGTTTTCATGAAAGTGAAGATAGCCACAGTTTCAGCGCTCTAACGCGCTTCCTTACAGGTATGAAAGCATATTCACTCCAATTCAGGCATATTGTCACAATTCACTCAAGTTTGTTCCTTTAGCACTGAGTAACGGACAGAAAGAACATTTTTGACATGCAGAACGAAAAAAAAGAAAGTTTTTGAAAAAGTGCATATCTTCACTTGAAGCTTAAATTCACTTTCAAATGGCCATACAAGCACATTGGACCAAACGGTACCATATATGCATTGCACTGTCATTTGAGGCTGTTTCTAGGCCAGAAAACACACACAAATTCACTTTCTGAGCTGGAAACCTCAAAGAAGCGTGTTTTCATGAAAGTGCGTAGAGACACAGTTTCAGCGCTCTAACGCGCTTCCTTACAGGTATGAAAGCATATTCACTCCAATTCAGGCATATTGTCACAATTCACTCAAGCTTGTTATTTTAGCACTGAGTAACAGACAGAATGAACATTTTTGACATGCAGAACGAAAAAAAAGAAAGTTTTTGAAAAAGTGCATATCTTCACTTCAGAAGCTTATATTCACTTTCAAATGGTCATACAAGCACATTGGACCAAATGGTACCATATATTCATTGCACTGTGATTTGAAGCTGTTTCCAGGCCAGAAACACATATAGATTTGCGTTTTGAGCTTAGAACCTCCAAGAATCGTATTCTCATGAAAGTGCGCTTAGCCACAGTTTCAGCGCTCTAACAGGCTTCCTCACAGAGATAGAAGCATATTCACTCCAATTCAGTCATATAATCACAATTCACGCAAGTTTGTTACTTTCCCACTGAGTAACACACAGAATGAACATTTTTTACAAGCAGAACTAAAAAAAAAAAAAGTTTATGAAAAAGTGCATATCTTCACTTCAGAAGCTCACATTCACTTCCAAATGGCCAAACAATCACATTGGACCAAATGGTACCATATATTGATTGCACTGTGATTTGAAACTGTTTCCAGGCCAGAAACACAAATAGATTTGCGTTCAGAGCTTAGAACCTGAAAGAATCGTATTCTCATGAAAGTGCGCATAGCCACAGTTTCAGTGCTCTAACAGGCTTCCTTAGAGATAGAAGCATATTCACTCCAATTCAGTCATATAATCAAAATTCACGCCAGTTTTTCACTTTCCCACTGAGTAACACACAGAATGAACATTTTTTACAAGCAGAACTAAAAAAAAAAAGTTTATGAAAAAGTGCATATCTTCACTTCAGAGGATTATATTCACTTTCAAATGGCCTTACAAGCACAATGGCCAAACGGAACCATATGTGCATTGCACTGTGATTTGAAGCTGTTTCCAGGCCAGAAACACACACAGATTCACGTTCTGAGCTTATAACCTCAATTAAGCGTGTTTTCATGAAAGTGCGTATAGCCACAGTTTCAGCGCTCAAACGCGCTTCCTTACAGGTATGAAAGCATATTCACTCCAATTCAGGCATATTGTCACAATTCACTCAAGTTTGTTCCTTTAGCACTGAGTAACAGACAGATAGAACATTTTTGACATGCAGAACGAAAAAAAAGAAAGTTTTTGAAAAAGTGCATATCTTCACTTGAAGCTTAAATTCACTTTCAAATGGCCATACAAGCACATTGGACCAAACGGTACCATATATGCATTGCCCTGCCATTTGAAGCTTTTTCCAGGCCAGGAATCACACACAGATTCACGTTCTGAGTTTAAAACCTCAAAGAACCGTGTTTTCATGAAAGTGAAGATAGCCACAGTTTCACCGCTCTAACAGGCTTCCTTACAGAGATAGAAGCATATTCAGTCCAATTCAGTCATGTAGACACAATTAACCGAGGTTTGTCGCTTTCTCATTGTGAGTAACACACAGAATGAACATTTTTTACAAGCAGAACTAAAAAAAAGAAAGTTTATGAAAAATTGCATATCTTCACTTCAGAAGCTTATATTCACTTTCAAATGGCCATACAAGCACATTGGACCAAACTGAACATTATATGCATTGCACTGTGATTTTAAGCTGTTTCCAGGCCAGAAACACACCCAGATTCACGTTCTGAGCTTATAACCTCAATGAAGCGTGTTTTCATGAAAGTCCGTATAGCCACAGTTTCAGCGCTCAAACGCGCTTCCTTACAGGTATGAAAGCATATTCACTCCAATTCAGGCATATAGTCACAATTCACTCAAGTTTGTTATTTTAGCACTGAGTAACAGACAGAATGAAAATTTTTGACATGCAGAACGAAAAAAAGGAAAGTTTTTGAAAAAGTGCATATCTTCACTTCAGAAGCTCATATTCACTTTCAAATGGCCATGCAAGCACATTGGACCAAACGGTACCATATATGCATTGCATTGATATTTGAAGCTGTTTCTAGGCCAGACACACACACAGATTCACGTTCTGAGCTTAAAACCTCAAAGACGCGTGATCTCATGAAAGTGCGTATAGCAACAGTTTCAGCGCTATAACAGGCTTCCTTACAGAGATAGAAGCATATTCACTCAAATTCAGTCATGTAGTCACAATTCACCAGTTTGTCGCTTTCTCATTGTGAGTAAGACACAGAATGAACATTTTTGACATGCAGAACGAAAAAAAAGAAAGTTTTTGAAAAAGTGCATATCTTCACTTCAGAAGCTTATATTCACTTTCAAATGGCCATACAAGCACATTGGACCAAACGGAACCATATGTGCATTGCACTGTGATTTGAAGCTGTTTCCAGGCCAGAAAACACACACAGATTCACGTTCTGAGCTGGAAACCTCAAAGAAGCGTGTTTTCATGAAAGTGCGTAGAGACAGTTTCAGCGCTCTAACGCGCTTCCTTAAAGGTATGAAAGCATATTCACTCCAATTCAGGCATATTGTCAAAATTCACTCAAGTTTGCTACTTTAGCACTGAGTAACAGACAGAATGAACATTTTTGACATGCAGAACGAAAAAAAAGAAAGTTTTTGAAAAAGTGCATATCTTCACTTCAGAAGCTTATATTCACTTTCAAATGGCCATACATGCACATTGGACCAAATGGTACCATATATTGATTGCACTGTGATTTGAAACTGTTTCCAGGCCAGAAACACAAATAGATTTGCGTTCAGAGCTAAGAACCTCAAAGAATCGTATTCTCATGAAAGTGCGCATAGCAACAGTTTCAGTGCTCTAACAGGCTTCCTTAGAGATAGAAGCATATTCACTCCAATTCAGTCATATAATCACAATTCACGCAAGTTTGTCACTTTCCCACTGAGTAACACAGAGAATGAACATTTTTTAAAAGCAGAACTAAAAAAAAAAAAGTTTATGAAAAAGTGCATATCTTCACTTCAGAGGCTTATATTCACTTTCAAATAGCCATACAAGCACATTGGACCAAACGGAACCATATGTGCATTGCACTGTGATTTGAAGCTGTTTCCAGGCCAGAAAACACACACAGATTCACGTTCTGAGCTGGAAACCTCAAAGAAGCGTGTTTTCATGAAAGTGCGTAGAGACACAGTTTCAGCGCTCTATCGCGCTTCCTTACAGGTATGAAAGCATATTCACTCCAATTCAGGCATATTGTCACAATTCACTCAAGTTTGTTCCTTTAGCACTGAGTAACAGACAGAAAGAACATTTTTGACATGCAGAACGAAAAAAAAGAAAGTTTTTGAAAAAGTGCATATCTTCACTTGAAGCTTAAATTCACTTTCAAATGGCCATACAAGCACATTGGACCAAACGGTACCATATATGCATTGCACTGTCATTTGAGGCTGTTTCTAGGCCAGAAAACACACACAAATTCACGTTCTGAGCTGGAAACCTCAAAGAAGCGTGTTTTCATGAAAGTGCGTAGAGACACAGTTTCAGCGCCTTATCGCGCTTCCTGACAGGTATGAAAGCATATTCACTCCAATTCAGGCATATTGTCACAATTCACTCAAGTTTGTTATTTTAGCACTGAGTAACAGACAGAATGAACATTTTTGACATGCAGAACGAAAAAAAAGAAAGTTTTTGAAAAAGTGCATATCTTCACTTCAGAAGCTTATATTCACTTTCAAATGGTCATACAAGCACATTGGACCAAATGGTACCATATATTCATTGCACTGTGATTTGAAGCTGTTTCCAGGCCAGAAACACATATAGATTTGCGTTTTGAGCTTAGAACCTCAAAGAATCGTATTCTCATGAAAGTGCGCTTAGCCACAGTTTCAGCGCTCTAACAGGCTTCCTCACAGAGATAGAAGCATATTCACTCCAATTCAGTCATATAATCACAATTCACGCAAATTTGTTACTTTCCCACTGAGTAACACACAGAATGAACATTTTTTACAAGCAGAACTAAAAAAAAAAGAAAGTTTATGAAAAAGTGCATATCTTCACTTGAAGCTTAAATTCACTTTCAAATGGCCATAAAAGCACATTGGTCCAAACAGTACCATATATGCATTGCACTGTCATTTGAGGCTGTTTCTAGGCCAGAAACACACACAGATTCACGTTCTGAGCTTAAAACCTCAAAGAAGCGTGTTTTCATGAAAGTGCGTATAGCAACAGTTTCAGCGCTCAAACGCGCTTCCTTACAGGTATGAAAGCATATTCACTCCAATTCAGGCATATTGTCACAATTCTCTCAAGTTTGTTACTTTAGCACTGAGTCACAGACAGAATGAACCTTTTTGACATGCAGAACTAAAAAAGAAAGTTTATGAAAAAGTGCATATCTTCACTTCAGAAGCTCACATTCACTTTCAAATGGCCATGCAAGCACACTGGACCAAACGGTACCATATATGCATTGCACTGACATTTGAAGCTTTTTCTAGGCCAGACACACACACAGATTCACGTTCTGAGCTTAAAACCTCAAAGAAGCGTGATTTCATGAAAGTGCGTATCGCAACAGTTTCAGCGCTATAACAGGCTTCCTTACAGAGATAGAAGCATATTCACTCAAATTCAGTCATGTAGTCACAATTCACCAGTTTGTCGCTTTCTCATTGTGAGTAACACACAGAATGAACATTTTTGACATGCAGAACGAAAAAAAAGAAAGTTTTTGAAAAAGTGCATATCTTCACTTCAAGAGCTTATATTCACTTTCAAATGGCCATACAAGCACATTGGACCAAATGGTACCATATATTGATTGCACTGTGATTTGAAGCTGTTTCCAGGCCAGAAACACAAATAGATTTGCGTTCTGAGCTTAGAACCTCAAAGAATCGTATTCTCATGAAAGTGCGCATAGCCACAGTTTCAGTGCTCTAACAGGCTTCCTTAGAGATAGAAGCATATTCACTCCAATTCAGTCATATAATCACAATTCACGCAAGTTTGTCACTTTCCCACTGAGTAAAACACAGAATGAACATTTTTTACAAGCAGAACTAAAAAAAAGAAAGTTTATGAAAAAGTGCATATCTTCACTTGAAGCTTAAATTCACTTTCAAATGGCCATACAAGCACATTGGACCGAACGGAACCATATGTGCATTGCACTTTGATTTGAAGCTGTTTCCAGGCCAGAAAACACACCCAGATTCACGTTCTGAGCTGGAAACCTCAAAGAAGCGTCTTTTCATGAAAGTGCATAGAGACACAGTTTCAGCGCTCTATCGCGCTTCCTTACAGGTATGAAAGCATATTCACTCCAATTCAGGCATATTGTCACAATTCACTCAAGTTTGTTCCTTTAGCACTGAGTAACAGACAGAAAGAACATTTTTGACATGCAGAACGAAAAAAAAGAAAGTTTTTGAAAAAGTGCATATCTTCACTTGAAGCTTAAATTCACTTTCGAATGGCCATACAAGCACATTGGACCAAACGGTACCATATATGCATTGCACTGTCATTTGAGGCTGTTTCTAGGCCAGAAAACACACACAAATTCACGTTCTGAGCTGGAAACCTCAAAGAAGCGTGTTTTCATGAAAGTGCGTAGAGACACAGTTTCAGCGCTCTAACGCGCTTCCTTACAGGTATGAAAGCATATTCACTCCAATTCAGGCATATTGTCACAATTCACTCAAGTTTGTTATTTTAGCACTGAGTAACAGACAGAATGAACATTTTTGACATGCAGAACGAAAAAAAAGAAAGTTTTTGAAAAAGTGCATATCTTCACTTGAAGCTTAAATTCACTTTCAAATGGTCATACAAGCACATTGGACCAAATGGTACCATATATTCATTGCACTGTGATTTGAAGCTGTTTCCAGGCCAGAAACACATATAGATTTGCGTTTTGAGCTTAGAACCTCAAAGAATCGTATTCTCATGAAAGTGCGCTTAGCCACAGTTTCAGCACTCTAACAGGCTTCCTCACAGAGATAGAAGCATATTCACTCCAATTCAGTCATATAATCACAATTCACGCAAGTTTGTTACTTTCCCACTGAGTAACACACAGAATGAACATTTTTTACAAGCAGAACTAAAAAAAAAAGAAAGTTTATGAAAAAGTGCATATCTTCACTTGAAGCTTAAATTCACTTTCAAATGGCCATACAAGCACATTGGTCCAAACAGTACCATATATGCATTGCACTGTCATTTGAGGCTGTTTCCAGGCCAGAAACACACCCAGATTCACGTTCTGAGCTTATAACCTCAATTAAGCGTGTTTTCATGAAAGTCCGTATAGCCACAGTTTCAGCGCTCAAACGCGCTTCCTTACAGGTATGAAAGCATATTCACTCTAATTCAGGCATATAGTATCAATTCACTCAAGTTTGTTATTTTAGCACTGAGTAACAGACAGAATGAAAATTTTTGACATGCAGAACGAAAAAAAGGAAAGTTTTTGAAAAAGTGCATATCTTCACTTGAAGCTTAAATTCACTTTCAAATGGCCATACAAGCACATTGGACCAAACGGTACCATATATGCATTGCACTGTCATTTGAGGCTGTTTCTAGGCCAGAAAACACACACAAATTCTCGTTCTGAGCTGGAAACCTCAAAGAAGCGTGTTTTCATGAAAGTGCGTAGAGACACAGTTTCAGCGCTCTAACGCGCTTCCTTACAGGTATGAAAGCATATTCACTCCAATTCAGGCATATTGTCACGATTCACTCAAGTTTGTTAATTTAGCACTGAGTCACATTCAGAATGAACATTTTTGACATGCAGAACTAAAAAAAAGAAAGTTTTTGAAAAAGTGCATATCTTCACTTCAGAAGCTTATATTCTCTTTCAAATGGCCATAAAAGCACATTGGACCAAACGGAACCATATATGCATTGCACTGTGATTTGAAGCTGTTTCCAGGCCAGAAACACACACAGATTCACGTTCTGAGCTTATAACCTCAATTAAGCGTGTTTTCATGAAAGTGCGTATAGCCACAGTTTCAGCGCTCAAACGCGCTTCTTTACAGGTATGAAAGCATATTCACTCCAATTCAGGCATATTGTCACTATTCACTCCAGTTTGTTACTTTAGCACTAACAGACAGAATGAACATTTTTGACATGCAGAACTAAAAAAAAGAAAGTTTTTGAAAAAGTGCATATCTACATTTCAGAAGCTTATATTCACTTTCAAATGGCCATACAAGCACATTGGACCAAAAGGTACCATATATTCATTGCAATGTGATCTGAAGGTGTTACCAGGCCAGAAACACATATGTATTTGAGTTTTGAGCTTAGAACCTCAAAGAATCGTATTCTCATTATAGTGCGCATAGCCACAGTTTCAGTGCTCTAACAGGCTTCCTCACAGAGATAGAAGCATATTCACTCCAATTCAGTCATATCATCACAATTCACGCAAGTTTGTTTCTTTCCCACTGAGTAACACACAGAATGAACATTTTTCACAAGCAGAACTAAAAAAAAGAAAGTTTATGAAAAAGTGTATATCTTCACTTCAGAAGCTTATATTCACTTTCAAATGGTCCTACAAGCACATTGGACCAAATGGTACCATATATTCATTGCACTGTGATTTGAAGCTGTTTCCAGGCCAGAAACACACCCAGATTCACGTTCTGAGCTTATAACCTCAATGAAGCGTGTTTTCATGAAAGTGCGTATAGCCACAGTTTCAGCGCTCAAACGCACTTCCTTACAGGTATGAAAGCATATTCACTCCAATTCAGGCATATTGTCACGATTTACTCCAGTTTGTTACTTTAGCACTGAGTAACAGACAGAATGAACATTTTTGACATGCAGAACGAAAAAAAGGAAAGTTTTTGAAAAAGTGCATATCTTCACTTCAGAAGCTTATAGTCACTTTCAAATGGCCATACAAGCACATTGGACAAAACGGTACCATATATGCATTGCACTGTTATCTGAAGGTGTTCCCACGCCAGAAACGCACACATATTCGCATTCTGAGCTTAGAACCTCAAAGAATCGTATTTTCATGAAAGTGAAGATAGCCACTGTTTCAGCGCTCTAACAGGCTTCCTTACAGAGATAGAAGGATATTCACTCCAATTCAGTCATGTAGACACAATTAACCGAGGTTTGTCGCTTTCTCATTGTGAGTAACACGCAGAATGAACATTTTTTGATATGCAGGACTAAAAAAAAGAAAGTTTTTGAAAAAGTGCATATCTTCACTTCAGAATCTTATGTTCACTTTCAAATGGCGATACAAGCACATTGGACCAAAAGGTACCATATATGCATTGCACAGTCATTTGAAGCTGTTTCTAGGCCAGAAACACACACAGATTCACGTTCTGAGCTTAAAACCTCAAAGAAACGTGTTTTCATGAAAGTGCTTATAGCAACAGTTTCAGCGCTCAAACGCGCTTCCTGACAGGTATGAAAGCATATTCACTCTAATTCAGGCATATTGTCACTATTCACTCCAGTTTGTTCCTTTAGCACTGAGTAACAGACAGAATGAACATTTTTGACACGCAGAACTAAATAAAAGAAAGTTTTTGAAAAAGTGCATATCTTCACTTGAAGCTTAAATTCACTTTCAAATGGCCATACAAGCACATTGGACCAAACGGTACCATATATGCATTGCACTGTCATTTGAGGCTGTTTCTAGGCCAGAAAACACACACAAATTCACTTTCTGAGCTGGAAACCTCAAAGAAGCGTGTTTTCATGAAAGTGCGTAGAGAGACAGTTTCAGCGCTCTCACGGCCCTCCTTACAGAGATAGAAGCATATTCACTCTAATTCAGGCATATTGTCACTATTCACTCCAGTTTGTTACTTTAGCACTGAGTAACAGACAGAATTAACATTTTTGACATGCAGAACTAAAAAAAAGAAAGTTTTTGAAAAAGTGCATATCTTCACTTCAAAATCTTATGTTCACTTTCAAATGGCAATACAAGCACATTGGACCAAACGGTACCATATATACATTGCATTGTCATTTGAGGCTGTTTCTAGGCCAGAAACACACACAATTTCACGTTCTGAGCTTAAAACCTCAAAGAAGCGTTGTTTTCATGAAAGTGCGTATAGCAACAGTTTCAGCGCTCAAACGCGCTTCCTGACAGGTATGAAAGCATATTCACTCCAATTCAGGCATATTGTCACAATTCACTCAAGTTTGTTACTTTAGCACTGAGTCACAGACAGAATGAACCTTTTTGACATGCAGAACTAAAAAAGAAAGTTTATGAAAAAGTGCATATCTTCACTTCAGAAGCTCACATTCACTTCCAAATGGCCAAACAATCACATTGGACCAAACGGTACCATATATGCATTGCCCTGCCATTTGAAGCTGTTTCCAGGCCAGAAATCACACACAGATTCACGTTCTGAGTTTAAAACCTCAAAGAAGCGTGTTTTCATGAAAGTGAAGATAGCCACAGTTTCAGCGCTCTAACGCGCTTCCTTACAGGTATGAAAGCATATTCACTCCAATTCAGGCATATTGTCACAATTCACTCAAGTTTGTTCCTTTAGCACTGAGTAACGGACAGAAAGAACATTTTTGACATGCAGAACGAAAAAAAAGAAAGTTTTTGAAAAAGTGCATATCTTCACTTGAAGCTTAAATTCACTTTCAAATGGCCATACAAGCACATTGGACCAAACGGTACCATATATGCATTGCACTGTCATTTGAGGCTGTTTCTAGGCCAGAAAACACACACAAATTCACTTTCTGAGCTGGAAACCTCAAAGAAGCGTGTTTTCATGAAAGTGCGTAGAGACACAGTTTCAGCGCTCTAACGCGCTTCCTTACAGGTATGAAAGCATATTCACTCCAATTCAGGCATATTGTCACAATTCACTCAAGCTTGTTATTTTAGCACTGAGTAACAGACAGAATGAACATTTTTGACATGCAGAACGAAAAAAAAGAAAGTTTTTGAAAAAGTGCATATCTTCACTTCAGAAGCTTATATTCACTTTCAAATGGTCATACAAGCACATTGGACCAAATGGTACCATATATTCATTGCACTGTGATTTGAAGCTGTTTCCAGGCCAGAAACACATATAGATTTGCGTTTTGAGCTTAGAACCTCCAAGAATCGTATTCTCATGAAAGTGCGCTTAGCCACAGTTTCAGCGCTCTAACAGGCTTCCTCACAGAGATAGAAGCATATTCACTCCAATTCAGTCATATAATCACAATTCACGCAAGATTGTTACTTTCCCACTGAGTAACACACAGAATGAACATTTTTTACAAGCAGAACTAAAAAAAAAAAAAGTTTATGAAAAAGTGCATATCTTCACTTCAGAAGCTCACATTCACTTCCAAATGGCCAAACAATCACATTGGACCAAATGGTACCATATATTGATTGCACTGTGATTTGAAACTGTTTCCAGGCCAGAAACACAAATAGATTTGCGTTCAGAGCTTAGAACCTGAAAGAATCGTATTCTCATGAAAGTGCGCATAGCCACAGTTTCAGTGCTCTAACAGGCTTCCTTAGAGATAGAAGCATATTCACTCCAATTCAGTCATATAATCACAATTCACGCAAGTTTTTCACTTTCCCACTGAGTAACACACAGAATGAACATTTTTTACAAGCAGAACTAAAAAAAAAAAGTTTATGAAAAAGTGCATATCTTCACTTCAGAGGATTATATTCACTTTCAAATGGCCTTACAAGCACAATGGCCAAACGGAACCATATGTGCATTGCACTGTGATTTGAAGCTGTTTCCAGGCCAGAAACACACACAGATTCACGTTCTGAGCTTATAACCTCAATTAAGCGTGTTTTCATGAAAGTGCGTATAGCCACAGTTTCAGCGCTCAAACGCGCTTCCTTACAGGTATGAAAGCATATTCACTCCAATTCAGGCATATTGTCACAATTCACTCAAGTTTGTTCCTTTAGCACTGAGTAACAGACAGATAGAACATTTTTGACATGCAGAACGAAAAAAAAGAAAGTTTTTGAAAAAGTGCATATCTTCACTTGAAGCTTAAATTCACTTTCAAATGGCCATACAAGCACATTGGACCAAACGGTACCATATATGCATTGCCCTGCCATTTGAAGCTTTTTCCAGGCCAGGAATCACACACAGATTCACGTTCTGAGTTTAAAACCTCAAAGAACCGTGTTTTCATGAAAGTGAAGATAGCCACAGTTTCACCGCTCTAACAGGCTTCCTTACAGAGATAGAAGCATATTCAGTCCAATTCAGTCATGTAGACACAATTAACCGAGGTTTGTCGCTTTCTCATTGTGAGTAACACACAGAATGAACATTTTTTACAAGCAGAACTAAAAAAAAGAAAGTTTATGAAAAATTGCATATCTTCACTTCAGAAGCTTATATTCACTTTCAAATGGCCATACAAGCACATTGGACCAAACTGAACATTATATGCATTGCACTGTGATTTTAAGCTGTTTCCAGGCCAGAAACACACCCAGATTCACGTTCTGAGCTTATAACCTCAATGAAGCGTGTTTTCATGAAAGTCCGTATAGCCACAGTTTCAGCGCTCAAACGCGCTTCCTTACAGGTATGAAAGCATATTCACTCCAATTCAGGCATATAGTCACAATTCACTCAAGTTTGTTATTTTAGCACTGAGTAACAGACAGAATGAAAATTTTTGACATGCAGAACGAAAAAAAGGAAAGTTTTTGAAAAAGTGCATATCTTCACTTCAGAAGCTCATATTCACTTTCAAATGGCCATGCAAGCACATTGGACCAAACGGTACCATATATGCATTGCATTGATATTTGAAGCTGTTTCTAGGCCAGACACACACACAGATTCACGTTCTGAGCTTAAAACCTCAAAGACGCGTGATTTCATGAAAGTGCGTATAGCAACAGTTTCAGCGCTATAACAGGCTTCCTTACAGAGATAGAAGCATATTCACTCAAATTCAGTCATGTAGTCACAATTCACCAGTTTGTCGCTTTCTCATTGTGAGTAAGACACAGAATGAACATTTTTGACATGCAGAACGAAAAAAAAGAAAGTTTTTGAAAAAGTGCATATCTTCACTTCAGAAGCTTATATTCACTTTCAAATGGCCATACAAGCACATTGGACCAAACGGAACCATATGTGCATTGCACTGTGATTTGAAGCTGTTTCCAGGCCAGAAAACACACACAGATTCACGTTCTGAGCTGGAAACCTCAAAGAAGCGTGTTTTCATGAAAGTGCGTAGAGACAGTTTCAGCGCTCTAACGCGCTTCCTTAAAGGTATGAAAGCATATTCACTCCAATTCAGGCATATTGTCAAAATTCACTCAAGTTTGCTACTTTAGCACTGAGTAACAGACAGAATGAACATTTTTGACATGCAGAACGAAAAAAAAGAAAGTTTTTGAAAAAGTGCATATCTTCACTTCAGAAGCTTATATTCACTTTCAAATGGCCATACATGCACATTGGACCAAATGGTACCATATATTGATTGCACTGTGATTTGAAACTGTTTCCAGGCCAGAAACACAAATAGATTTGCGTTCAGAGCTAAGAACCTCAAAGAATCGTATTCTCATGAAAGTGCGCATAGCAACAGTTTCAGTGCTCTAACAGGCTTCCTTAGAGATAGAAGCATATTCACTCCAATTCAGTCATATAATCACAATTCACGCAAGTTTGTCACTTTCCCACTGAGTAACACAGAGAATGAACATTTTTTAAAAGCAGAACTAAAAAAAAAAAAGTTTATGAAAAAGTGCATATCTTCACTTCAGAGGCTTATATTCACTTTCAAATAGCCATACAAGCACATTGGACCAAACGGAACCATATGTGCATTGCACTGTGATTTGAAGCTGTTTCCAGGCCAGAAAACACACACAGATTCACGTTCTGAGCTGGAAACCTCAAAGAAGCGTGTTTTCATGAAAGTGCGTAGAGACACAGTTTCAGCGCTCTATCGCGCTTCCTTACAGGTATGAAAGCATATTCACTCCAATTCAGGCATATTGTCACAATTCACTCAAGTTTGTTCCTTTAGCACTGAGTAACAGACAGAAAGAACATTTTTGACATGCAGAACGAAAAAAAAGAAAGTTTTTGAAAAAGTGCATATCTTCACTTGAAGCTTAAATTCACTTTCAAATGGCCATACAAGCACATTGGACCAAACGGTACCATATATGCATTGCACTGTCATTTGAGGCTGTTTCTAGGCCAGAAAACACACACAAATTCACGTTCTGAGCTGGAAACCTCAAAGAAGCGTGTTTTCATGAAAGTGCGTAGAGACACAGTTTCAGCGCTCTAACGCGCTTCCTTACAGGTATGAAAGCATATTCACTCCAATTCAGGCATATTGTCACAATTCACTCAAGTTTGTTATTTTAGCACTGAGTAACAGACAGAATGAACATTTTTGACATGCAGAACGAAAAAAAAGAAAGTTTTTGAAAAAGTGCATATCTTCACTTCAGAAGCTTATATTCACTTTCAAATGGCCATACAAGCACATTGGACCAAACGGTACCATATATTCATTGCACTGTGATCTGAAGGTGTTACCAGGCCAAAAACACATATAGATTTGCGTTTTGAGCTTAGAACCTCAAAGAATCGTATTTTCATGAAACTGCGAAGAGACACAGTTTCAGCGCTCTAACAGGCTTCCTTACAGAGATAGAGGCATATTCACTCAAATTCAGTCATGTAGTCACAATTCACCGAAGTTTGTCGCTTTCTCATTGTGAGTAACACACAGAATGAACATTTTTGACATGCAGAACTAAAAAAAAGAAAGTTTTTGAAAAAGTGCATATCTTCACTTCAGAGGCTTATATTCACTTTCAAATGGCCATACAAGCACATTGGACCAAACTGAACCATCTATGCATTGTACTGTGATTTTAAGCTGTTTCCAGGCCAGAAGCACACCCAGATTCACGTTCTGAGCTTATAACCTCAATGAAGCGTGTTTTCATGAAAGTCCGTATAGCCACAGTTTCAGCGCTCAAACGCGCTTCCTTACAGGTATGAAAGCATATTCACTCCAATTCAGGCATATAGTCACAATTCACTCAAGTTTGTTATTTTAGCACTGAGTAACAGACAGAATGAAAATTTTTGACATGCAGAACGAAAAAAAGGAAAGTTTTTGAAAAAGTGCATATCTTCACTTCAGAAGCTTATATTCACTTTCAAATGGCCAAACAAGCACATTGGACCAAACGGAACCATATGTGCATTGCACTGTGATTTGAAGCTGTTTCCAGGCCAGAAAACACACACAGATTCATGTTCTGAGCTGGAAACCTCAAAGAAGCGTGATTTCATGAAAGTGCGTTTAGCAACAGTTTCAGCGCTATAACAGGCTTCCTTACAGAGATAGAAGCATATTCACTCAAATTCAGTCATGTAGTCACAATTCACCAGTTTGTCGCTTTCTCATTGTGAGTAACACACAGAATGAACATTTTTGACATGCAGAACGAAAAAAAAGAAAGTTTTTGAAAAAGTGCATATCTTCACTTCAGAAGCTTATATTCACTTTCAAATGGCCAAACAAGCACATTGGACCAAACGGAACCATATGTGCATTGCACTGTGATTTGAAGCTGTTTCCAGGCCAGAAAACACACACAGATTCATGTTCTGAGCTGGAAACCTCAAAGAAGCGTGTTTTCATGAAAGTGCGTAGAGACAGTTTCAGCACTCTAACGCGCTTCCTTACTGGTATGAAAGCATATTCACTCCAATTCAGGCATATTGTCACAATTCACTCAAGTTTGTTATTTTAGCACTGAGTAACAGACAGAATGAACATTTTTGACACGCAGAACGAAAAAAAAGAAAGTTTTTGAAAAAGTGCATATCTTCACTTCAGAAGCTTATATTCACTTTCAAAGGGCCATACAAGCACATTGGACCAAATGGTACCATATATTGATTGCACTGTGATTTGAAACTGTTTCCAGGCCAGAAACACAAATAGATTTGCGTTCAGAGCTTCGAACCTCAAAGAATCGTATTCTCATGAAAGTGCGCATAGCCACAGTTTCAGTGCTCTAACAGGCTTCCTTAGAGATAGAAGCATATTCACTCCAATTCAGTCATATAATCACAATTCACGCAAGTTTGTCACTTTCCCACTGAGTAACACACAGAATGAACATTTTTTACAAGCAGAACTAAAAAAAAAAAAGTTTATGAAAAAGTGCATATCTTCACTTCAGAGGCTTATATTCACTTTCAAATGGCCTTACAAGCACATTGGACCAAACGGAACCATATGTGCATTGCACTGTGATTTGAAGCTGTTTCCAGGCCAGAAACACACGTTCTGAGCTTATAACCTCAATTAAGCGTGTTTTCATGAAAGTGCGTATAGCCACAGTTTCAGTGCTCAAACGCGCTTCCTTACAGGTATGAAAGCATATTCACTCCAATTCAGGCATATTGTCACAATTCACTCAAGTTTGTTCCTTTAGCACTGAGTAACAGACAGAAAGAACATTTTTGACATGCAGAACGAAAAAAAAGAAAGTTTTTGAAAAAGTGCATATCTTCACTTGAAGCTTAAATTCACTTTCAATTGGCCATACAGGCACATTGGACCAAACGGTACCATATATGCATTGCACTGTCATTTGAGGCTGTTTCTAGGCCAGAAAACACACACAAATTCACGTTCTGAGCTGGAAACCTCAAAGAAGCGTGTTTTCATGAAAGTGCGTAGAGAGACAGTTTCAGCGCTCTAACGCGCTTCCTTACAGGTCTGAAAGCATATTCACTCCAATTCAGGCATATTGTCACAAGTCACTCAAGATTGTTATTTTAGCACTGAGTAACAGACAGAATGAAAATTTTTGACATGCAGAACGAAAAAAAAGAAAGTTTTTGAAAAAGTGCATATCTTCACTTCAGAAGCTTATATTCTCTTTCAAATGGTCATACAAGCACATTGGACCAAATGGTACCATATATTCATTGCACTGTGATTTGAAGCTGTTTCCAGGCCAGAAACACATATAGATTTGCGTTTTGAGCTTAGAACCTCAAAGAATCGTATTCTCATGAAAGTGCGCTTAGCCACAGTTTCAGCGCTCTAACAGGCTTCCTTAGAGATAGAAGCATATTCACTCCAATTCAGTCATATAATCACAATTCACGCAAGTTTGTCACTTTCCCACTGAGTAACACACAGAATGAACATTTTTTACAAGCAGAACTAAAAAAAAAAAATTTATGAAAAAGTGCATATCTTCACTTCAGAGGCTTATATTCACTTTCAAATGGCCTTACAAGCACATTGGACCAAACGGAACCATATGTGCATTGCACTGTGATTTGAAGCTGTTTCCAGGCCAGAAACACACACAGACTCACGTTCTGAGCTTATAACCTTAATTAAGCGTGTTTTCATGAAAGTGCGTATAGCCACAGTTTCAGCGCTCAAACGCGCTTCCTTACAGGTATGAAAGCATATTCACTCCAATTCAGGCATATTGTCACAATTCACTCAAGTTTGTTCCTTTAGCACTGAGTAACAGACAGAAAGAACATTTTTGACATGCAGAACGAAAAAAAAGAAAGTTTTTGAAAAAGTGCATATCTTCACTTGAAGCTTAAATTCACTTTCAATTGGCCATACAAGCACATTGGACCAAACGGTACCATATATGCATTGCACTGTCATTTGAGGCTGTTTCTAGGCCAGAAAACACACACAAATTCACGTTCTGAGCTGGAAACCTCAAAGAAGCGTGTTTTCATGAAAGTGCGTAGAGACACAGTTTCAGCGCTCTAACGCGCTTCCTTACAGGTCTGAAAGCATATTCACTCCAATTCAGGCATATTGTCACAATTCACTCAAGATTGTTATTTTGGCACTGAGTAACAGACAGAATGAAAATTTTTGACATGCAGAACGAAAAAAAGGAAAGTTTTTGAAAAAGTGCATATCTTCACTTCAGAAGCTTATATTCTCTTTCAAATGGTCATACAAGCACATTGGACCAAATGGTACCATATATTCATTGCACTGTGATTTGAAGCTGTTTCCAGGCCAGAAACACATATAGATTTGCGTTTTGAGCTTAGAACCTCAAAGAATCGTATTCTCATGAAAGTGCGCTTAGCCACAGTTTCAGCGCTCGAAAAGGCTTCCTCACAGAGATAGAAGCATATTCACTCCAATTCAGTCATATAATCACAATTCACGCAAGTTTGTTACTTTCCCACTGAGTAACACACAGAATGAACATTTTTTACAAGCAGAACTAAAAAAAAAAAAGTTTATGAAAAAGTGCATATCTTCACTTCAGAAGCTCACATTCACTTCCAAATGGCCAAACAATCACATTGGACCAAATGGTACCATATATTGATTGCACTGTGATTTGAAACTGTTTCCAGGCCAGAAACACACATAGATTTGCGTTCAGAGCTTAGAACCTCAAAGAATCGTATTCTCATGAAAGTGCGCATAGCCACAGTTTCAGTGCTCTAACAGGCTTCCTTAGAGATAGAAGCATATTCACTCCAATTCAGTCATATAATCACAATTCACGCAAGTTTGTCACTTTCCCACTGAGTAACACACAGAATGAACATTTTTTACAAGCAGAACTTAAAAAAAAAAAGTTTATGAAAAAGTGCATATCTTCACTTCAGAGGCTTATATTCACTTTCAAATGGCCTTACAAGCACATTGGACCAAACGGAACCATATGTGCATTGCACTGTGATTTGAAGCTGTTTCCAGGCCAGAAACACACACAGACTCACGTTCTGAGCTTATAACCTCAATTAAGCGTGTTTTCATGAAAGTGCGTATAGCCACAGTTTCAGCGCTCAAACGCGCTTCCTTACAGGTATGAAAGCATATTTACTACAATTCAGGCATATTGTCACAATTCACTCAAGTTTGTTCCTTTAGCACTGAGTAACAGACAGAAAGAACATTTTTGACATGCAGAACGAAAAAAAAGAAAGTTTTTGAAAAAGTGCATATCGTCACTTGAAGCTTAAATTCACTTTCAAATGGCCATACAAGCACATTGGACCAAACGGTACCATATATGCATTGCACTGTCATTTGAGGCTGTTTCTAGGCCAGAAAACACACACAAATTCACGTTCTGAGCTGGAAACCTCAAAGAAGCGTGTTTTCATGAAAGTGCGTAGAGACACAGTTTCAGCGCCTTATCGCGCTTCCTGACAGGTATGAAAGCATATTCACTCCAATTCAGGCATATTGTCACAATTCACTCAAGTTTGTTATTTTAGCACTGAGTAACAGACAGAATGAACATTTTTGACATGCAGAACGAAAAAAAAGAAAGTTTTTGAAAAAGTGCATATCTTCACTTCAGAAGCTTATATTCACTTTCAAATGGTCATACAAGCACATTGGACCAAATGGTACCATATCTTCATTGCACTGTGATTTGAAGCTGTTTCCAGGCCAGAAACACATATAGATTTGCGTTTTGAGCTTAGAACCTCAAAGAATCGTATTCTCATGAAAGTGCGCTTAGCCACAGTTTCAGCGCTCTAACAGGCTTCCTCACAGAGATAGAAGCATATTCACTCCAATTCAGTCATATAATCACAATTCACGCAAATTTGTTACTTTCCCACTGAGTAACACACAGAATGAACATTTTTTACAAGCAGAACTAAAAAAAAAAGAAAGTTTATGAAAAAGTGCATATCTTCACTTGAAGCTTAAATTCACTTTCAAATGGCCATAAAAGCACATTGGTCCAAACAGTACCATATATGCATTGCACTGTCATTTGAGGCTGTTTCTAGGCCAGAAACACACACAGATTCACGTTCTGAGTTTAAAACCTCAAAGAAGCGTGTTTTCATGAAAGTGAAGATAGCCACAGTTTCAGCGCTCTAACAGGCTTCCTTACAGAGATAGAAGCATATTCACTCCAATTCAGTCATGTAGACACAATTAACCGAGGTTTGTCGCTTTCTCATTGTGAGTAACACACAGAATGAACATTTTTTGACATGCAGGACTAAAAAACAGAAAGTTTTTGAAAAAGTGCATATCTTCACTTCAGAATCTTATGTTCACTTTCAAATGGCGATACAAGCACATTGGACCAAACTGAACCATATATGCATTGCACTGTGATTTTAAGCTGTTTCCAGGCCAGAAACGCACCCAGATTCACGTTCTGAGCTTATAACCTCAATGAAGCGTGTTTTCATGAAAGTCCGTATAGCCAAAGTTTCAGCGCTCAAACGCGCTTCCTTACAGGTATGAAAGCATATTCACTCCAATTCAGGCATATAGTCACAATTCACTCAAGTTTGTTATTTTAGCACTGAGTAACCGACAGAATGAAAATTTTTGACATGCAGAACGAAAAAAAGGAAAGTTTTTGAAAAAGTGCATATCTTCACTTCAGAAGCTCATATTCACTTTCAAATGGCCATGCAAGCACATTGGACCAAACGGTACCATATATGCATTGCACAGACATTTGAAGCTGTTTCTAGGCCAGACACACACACAGATTCACGTTCTGAGCTTAAAACCTCAAAGAAGCGTGATTTCATGAAAGTGCGTATCGCAACAGTTTCAGCGCTATAACAGGCTTCCTTACAGAGATAGAAGCATATTCACACAAATTCAGTCATGTAGTCACAATTCACCAGTTTGTCGCTTTCTCATTGTGAGTAACACACAGAATGAACATTTTTGACATGCAGAACGGAAAAAAAAAAAAGTTTTTGAAAAAGTGCATATCTTCACTTCAGAAGCTTATATTCACTTTCAAATGGCCATACAAGCACATTGGACCAAATGGTACCATATATTGATTGCACTGTGATTTGAAGCTGTTTCCAGGCCAGAAACACAAATAGATTTGCGTTCTGAGCTTAGAACCTCAAAGAATCGTATTCTCATGAAAGTGCGCATAGCCACAGTTTCAGTGCTCTAACAGGCTTCCTTAGAGATAGAAGCATATTCACTCCAATTCAGTCATATAATCACAATTCACGCAAGTTTGTTACTTTCCCACTGAGTAACACACAGAATGAACATTTTTTACAAGCAGAACTAAAAAAAAAAGAAAGTTTATGAAAAAGTGCATATCTTCACTTGAAGCTTAAATTCACTTTCAAATGGCCATAAAAGCACATTGGTCCAAACAGTACCATATATGCATTGCACTGTCATTTGAGGCTGTTTCTAGGCCAGAAACACACACAGATTCACGTTCTGAGCTTAAAACCTCAAAGAAGCGGGTTTCATGAAAGTGCGTATAGCAACAGTTTCAGCGCTCAAACGCGCTTCCTTACAGGTATGAAAGCATATTCACTCCAATTCAGGCATATTGTCACAATTCACTCAAGTTTGTTACTTTAGCACTGAGTCACAGACAGAATGAACCTTTTTGACATGCAGAACTAAATAAGAAAGTTAATTAAAAAGTGCATATCTTCACTTCAGAAGCTCACATTCACTTCCAAATGGCCAAACAATCACATTGGACCAAACGGTACCATATATGCATTGCCCTGCCATTTGAAGCTGTTTCCAGGCCAGGAATCACACACAGATTCACGTTCTGAGTTTAAAACCTCAAAGAAGCGTGTTTTCATGAAAGTGAAGATAGCCACAGTTTCAGCGCTCTAACAGGCTTCCTTACAGAGATAGAAGCATATTCACTCCAATTCAGTCATGTAGACACAATTAACCGAGGTTTGTCGCTTTCTCATTGTGAGTAAAACACAGAATGAACATTTTTTGACAAGCAGGACTAAAAAACAGAAAGTTTTTGAAAAAGTGCATATCTTCACTTCAGAATCTTATGTTCACTTTCAAATGGCGATACAAGCACATTGGACCAAACTGAACCATATATGCATTGCACTGTGATTTTAAGCTGTTACAGGCCAGAAACACACCCAGATTCACGTTCTGAGCTTATAACCTCAATGAAGCGTGTTTTCATGAAAGTCCGTATAGCCACAGTTTCAGCGCTCAAACGCGCTTCCTTACAGGTATGAAAGCATATTCACTCCAATTCAGGCATATAGTCACAATTCACTCAAGTTTGTTATTTTAGCACTGAGTAACAGACAGAATGAAAATTTTTGACATGCAGAACGAAAAAAAGGAAAGTTTTTGAAAAAGTGCATATCTTCACTTCAGAAGCTCATATTCACTTTCAAATGGCCATGCAAGCACACTGGACCAAACGGTACCATATATGCATTGCACTGACATTTGAAGCTTTTTCTAGGCCAGACACACACACAGATTCACGTTCTGAGCTTAAAACCTCAAAGAAGCGTGATTTCATGAAAGTGCGTATCGCAACAGTTTCAGCGCTATAACAGGCTTCCTTACAGAGATAGAAGCATATTCACTCAAATTCAGTCATGTAGTCACAATTCACCAGTTTGTCGCTTTCTCATTGTGACTAACACACAGAATGAACATTTTTGACATGCAGAACGAAAAAAAAGAAAGTTTTTGAAAAAGTGCATATCTTCACTTCAAGAGCTTATATTCACTTTCAAATGGCCATACAAGCACATTGGACCAAATGGTACCATATATTGATTGCACTGTGATTTGAAGCTGTTTCCAGGCCAGAAACACAAATAGATTTGCGTTCTGAGCTTAGAACCTCAAAGAATCGTATTCTCATGAAAGTGCGCATAGCCACAGTTTCAGTGCTCTAACAGGCTTCCTTAGAGATAGAAGCATATTCACTCCAATTCAGTCATATAATCACAATTCACGCAAGTTTGTCACTTTCCCACTGAGTAACACACAGAATGAACATTTTTTACAAGCAGAACTAAAAAAAAGAAAGTTTATGAAAAAGTGCATATCTTCACTTGAAGCTTAAATTCACTTTCAAATGGCCATACAAGCACATTGGACCGAACGGAACCATATGTGCATTGCACTTTGATTTGAAGCTGTTTCCAGGCCAGAAAACACACCCAGATTCACGTTCTGAGCTGGAAACCTCAAAGAAGCGTCTTTTCATGAAAGTGCGTAGAGACACAGTTTCAGCGCTCTATCGCGCTTCCTTACAGGTATGAAAGCATATTCACTCCAATTCAGGCATATTGTCACAATTCACTCAAGTTTGTTCCTTTAGCACTGAGTAACAGACAGAAAGAACATTTTTGACATGCAGAACGAAAAAAAAGAAAGTTTTTGAAAAAGTGCATATCTTCACTTGAAGCTTAAATTCACTTTCAAATGGCCATACAAGCACATTGGACCAAACGGTACCATATATGCATTGCACTGTCATTTGAGGCTGTTTCTAGGCCAGAAAACACACACAAATTCACGTTCTGAGCTGGAAACCTCAAAGAAGCGTGTTTTCATGAAAGTGCGTAGAGACACAGTTTCAGCGCTCTAACGCGCTTCCTTACAGGTATGAAAGCATATTCACTCCAATTCAGGCATATAGTCACAATTCACTCAAGTTTGTTATTTTAGCACTGAGTAACCGACAGAATGAAAATTTTTGACATGCAGAACGAAAAAAAGGAAAGTTTTTGAAAAAGTGCATATCTTCACTTCAGAAGCTCATATTCACTTTCAAATGGCCATGCAAGCACATTGGACCAAATGGTACCATATATTCATTGCACTGTGATTTGAAGCTGTTTCCAGGCCAGAAACACATATAGATTTGCGTTTTGAGCTTAGAACCTCAAAGAATCGTATTCTCATGAAAGTGCGCTTAGCCACAGTTTCAGCACTCTAACAGGCTTCCTCACAGAGATAGAAGCATATTCACTCCAATTCAGTCATATAATCACAATTCACGCAAGTTTGTTACTTTCCCACTGAGTAACACACAGAATGAACATTTTTTACAAGCAGAACTAAAAAAAAAAGAAAGTTTATGAAAAAGTGCATATCTTCACTTGAAGCTTAAATTCACTTTCAAATGGCCATACAAGCACATTGGTCCAAACAGTACCATATATGCATTGCACTGTCATTTGAGGCTGTTTCCAGGCCAGAAACACACCCAGATTCACGTTCTGAGCTTATAACCTCAAAGAAGCGTGTTTTCATGAAAGTGAAGATAGCCACAGTTTCAGCGCTCTAACAGGCTTCCTTACAGAGATAGAAGCATATTCACTCCAATTCAGTCATGTAGACACAATTAACCGAGGTTTGTCGCTTTCTCATTGTGAGTAACACACAGAATGAACATTTTTTGACATGCAGGACTAAAAAACAGAAAGTTTTTGAAAAAGTGCATATCTTCACTTCAGAATCTTATGTTCACTTTCAAATGGCGATACAAGCACATTGGACCAAACTGAACCATATATGCATTGCACTGTGATTTTAAGCTGTTTCCAGGCCAGAAACGCACCCAGATTCACGTTCTGAGCTTATAACCTCAATGAAGCGTGTTTTCATGAAAGTCCGTATAGCCAAAGTTTCAGCGCTCAAACGCGCTTCCTTACAGGTATGAAAGCATATTCACTCCAATTCAGGCATATAGTCACAATTCACTCAAGTTTGTTATTTTAGCACTGAGTAACCGACAGAATGAAAATTTTTGACATGCAGAACGAAAAAAAGGAAAGTTTTTGAAAAAGTGCATATCTTCACTTCAGAAGCTCATATTCACTTTCAAATGGCCATGCAAGCACATTGGACCAAACGGTACCATATATGCATTGCACAGACATTTGAAGCTGTTTCTAGGCCAGACACACACACAGATTCACGTTCTGAGCTTAAAACCTCAAAGAAGCGTGATTTCATGAAAGTGCGTATCGCAACAGTTTCAGCGCTATAACAGGCTTCCTTACAGAGATAGAAGCATATTCACACAAATTCAGTCATGTAGTCACAATTCACCAGTTTGTCGCTTTCTCATTGTGAGTAACACACAGAATGAACATTTTTGACATGCAGAACGGAAAAAAAAAAAAGTTTTTGAAAAAGTGCATATCTTCACTTCAGAAGCTTATATTCACTTTCAAATGGCCATACAAGCACATTGGACCAAATGGTACCATATATTGATTGCACTGTGATTTGAAGCTGTTTCCAGGCCAGAAACACAAATAGATTTGCGTTCTGAGCTTAGAACCTCAAAGAATCGTATTCTCATGAAAGTGCGCATAGCCACAGTTTCAGTGCTCTAACAGGCTTCCTTAGAGATAGAAGCATATTCACTCCAATTCAGTCATATAATCACAATTCACGCAAGTTTGTTACTTTCCCACTGAGTAACACACAGAATGAACATTTTTTACAAGCAGAACTAAAAAAAAAAGAAAGTTTATGAAAAAGTGCATATCTTCACTTGAAGCTTAAATTCACTTTCAAATGGCCATAAAAGCACATTGGTCCAAACAGTACCATATATGCATTGCACTGTCATTTGAGGCTGTTTCTAGGCCAGAAACACACACAGATTCACGTTCTGAGCTTAAAACCTCAAAGAAGCGGGTTTCATGAAAGTGCGTATAGCAACAGTTTCAGCGCTCAAACGCGCTTCCTTACAGGTATGAAAGCATATTCACTCCAATTCAGGCATATTGTCACAATTCACTCAAGTTTGTTACTTTAGCACTGAGTCACAGACAGAATGAACCTTTTTGACATGCAGAACTAAATAAGAAAGTTAATTAAAAAGTGCATATCTTCACTTCAGAAGCTCACATTCACTTCCAAATGGCCAAACAATCACATTGGACCAAACGGTACCATATATGCATTGCCCTGCCATTTGAAGCTGTTTCCAGGCCAGGAATCACACACAGATTCACGTTCTGAGTTTAAAACCTCAAAGAAGCGTGTTTTCATGAAAGTGAAGATAGCCACAGTTTCAGCGCTCTAACAGGCTTCCTTACAGAGATAGAAGCATATTCACTCCAATTCAGTCATGTAGACACAATTAACCGAGGTTTGTCGCTTTCTCATTGTGAGTAAAACACAGAATGAACATTTTTTGACAAGCAGGACTAAAAAACAGAAAGTTTTTGAAAAAGTGCATATCTTCACTTCAGAATCTTATGTTCACTTTCAAATGGCGATACAAGCACATTGGACCAAACTGAACCATATATGCATTGCACTGTGATTTTAAGCTGTTACAGGCCAGAAACACACCCAGATTCACGTTCTGAGCTTATAACCTCAATGAAGCGTGTTTTCATGAAAGTCCGTATAGCCACAGTTTCAGCGCTCAAACGCGCTTCCTTACAGGTATTAAAGCATATTCACTCCAATTCAGGCATATAGTCACAATTCACTCAAGTTTGTTATTTTAGCACTGAGTAACAGACAGAATGAAAATTTTTGACATGCAGAACGAAAAAAAGGAAAGTTTTTGAAAAAGTGCATATCTTCACTTCAGAAGCTCATATTCACTTTCAAATGGCCATGCAAGCACACTGGACCAAACGGTACCATATATGCATTGCACTGACATTTGAAGCTTTTTCTAGGCCAGACACACACACAGATTCACGTTCTGAGCTTAAAACCTCAAAGAAGCGTGATTTCATGAAAGTGCGTATCGCAACAGTTTCAGCGCTATAACAGGCTTCCTTACAGAGATAGAAGCATATTCACTCAAATTCAGTCATGTAGTCACAATTCACCAGTTTGTCGCTTTCTCATTGTGAGTAACAGACAGAATGAACATTTTTGACATGCAGAACGAAAAAAAGAAAGTTTTTGAAAAAGTGCATATCTTTACTTCAAAAGCTTATATTCACTTTCAAATGGCCATACAAGCACATTGGACCAAATGGTACCATATATTGATTGCACTGTGATTTGAAACTGTTTCCAGGCCAGAAACACAAATAAATTTGCGTTCTGAGCTTAGAACCTCAAAGAATCGTATTCTCATGAAAGTGCGCATAGCCACAGTTTCAGTGCTCTAACAGGCTTCCTTAGAGATAGAAGTATATTCACTCCAATTCAGTCATATAATCACAATTCACGCAAGTTTGTCACTTTCCCACTGAGTAACACACAGAATGAACATTTTTTACAAGCAGAACTAAAAATAAAGAAAGTTTATGAAAAAGTGCATATCTTCACTTGAAGCTTAAATTCACTTTCAAATGGCCATACAAGCACATTGGACCGAACGGAACCATATGTGCATTGCACTTTGATTTGAAGCTGTTTCCAGGCCAGAAAACACACCCAGATTCACGTTCTGAGCTGGAAACCTCAAAGAAGCGTCTTTTCATGAAAGTGCGTAGAGACACAGTTTCAGCGCTCTATCGCGCTTCCTTACAGGTATGAAAGCATATTCACTCCAATTCAGGCATATTGTCACAATTCACTCAAGTTTGTTCCTTTAGCACTGAGTAACAGACAGAAAGAACATTTTTGACATGCAGAACGAAAAAAAAGAAAGTTTTTGAAAAAGTGCATATCTTCACTTGAAGCTTAAATTCACTTTCAAATGGCCATACAAGCACATTGGACCAAACGGTACCATATATGCATTGCACTGTCATTTGAGGCTGTTTCTAGGCCAGAAAACACACACAAATTCACGTTCTGAGCTGGAAACCTCAAAGAAGCGTGTTTTCATGAAAGTGCGTAGAGACACAGTTTCAGCGCTCTAACGCGCTTCCTTACAGGTATGAAAGCATATTCACTCCAATTCAGGCATATTGTCACAATTCACTCAAGTTTGTTATTTTAGCACTGAGTAACAGACAGAATGAACATTTTTGACATGCAGAACGAAAAAAAAGAAAGTTTTTGAAAAAGTGCATATCTTCACTTGAAGCTTAAATTCACTTTCAAATGGTCATACAAGCACATTGGACCAAATGGTACCATATATTCATTGCACTGTGATTTGAAGCTGTTTCCAGGCCAGAAACACCTATAGATTTGCGTTTTGAGCTTAGAACCTCAAAGAATCGTATTCTCATGAAAGTGCGCTTAGCCACAGTTTCAGCACTCTAACAGGCTTCCTCACAGAGATAGAAGCATATTCACTCCAATTCAGTCATATAATCACAATTCACGCAAGTTTGTTACTTTCCCACTGAGTAACACACAGAATGAACATTTTTTACAAGCAGAACTAAAAAAAAAAGAAAGTTTATGAAAAAGTGCATATCTTCACTTGAAGCTTAAATTCACTTTCAAATGGCCATACAAGCACATTGGTCCAAACAGTACCATATATGCATTGCACTGTCATTTGAGGCTGTTTCCAGGCCAGAAACACACCCAGATTCACGTTCTGAGCTTATAACCTCAATTAAGCGTGTTTTCATGAAAGTCCGTATAGCCACAGTTTCAGCGCTCAAACGCGCTTCCTTACAGGTATGAAAGCATATTCACTCTAATTCAGGCATATAGTATCAATTCACTCAAGTTTGTTATTTTAGCACTGAGTAACAGACAGAATGAAAATTTTTGACATGCAGAACGAAAAAAAGGAAAGTTTTTGAAAAAGTGCATATCTTCACTTGAAGCTTAAATTCACTTTCAAATGGCCATACAAGCACATTGGACCAAACGGTACCATATATGCATTGCACTGTCTTTTGAGGCTGTTTCCAGGCCAGAAAACACACACAAATTCACGTTCTGAGCTGGAAACCTCAAAGAAGCGTGTTTTCATGAAAGTGCGTAGAGACACAGTTTCAGCGCTCTAACGCGCTTCCTTACAGGTATGAAAGCATATTCACTCCAATTCAGGCATATTGTCACAATTCACTCAAGTTTGTTATTTTAGCACTGAGTAACAGACAGAATGAACATTTTTGACATGCAGAACGAAAAAAAAGAAAGTTTTTGAAAAAGTGCATATCTTCACTTGAAGCTTAAATTCACTTTCAAATGGTCATACAAGCACATTGGACCAAATGGTACCATATATTCATTGCACTGTGATTTGAAGCTGTTTCCAGGCCAGAAACACATATAGATTTGCGTTTTGAGCTTAGAACCTCAAACAATCGTATTCTCATGAAAGTGCGCTTAGCCACAGTTTCAGCACTCTAACAGGCTTCCTCACAGAGATAGAAGCATATTCACTCCAATTCAGTCATATAATCACAATTCACGCAAGTTTGTTACTTTCCCACTGAGTAACACACAGGATGAACATTTTTTACAAGCAGAACTAAAAAAAAAAGAAAGTTTATGAAAAAGTGCATATCTTCACTTGAAGCTTAAATTCACTTTCAAATGGCCATACAAGCACATTGGTCCAAACAGTACCATATATGCATTGCACTGTCATTTGAGGCTGTTTCCAGGCCAGAAACACACCCAGATTCACGTTCTGAGCTTATAACCTCAATTAAGCGTGTTTTCATGAAAGTCCGTATAGCCACAGTTTCAGCGCTCAAACGCGCTTCCTTACAGGTATGAAAGCATATTCACTCTAATTCAGGCATATAGTATCAATTCACTCAAGTTTGTTATTTTAGCACTGAGTAACAGACAGAATGAAAATTTTTGACATGCAGAACGAAAAAAAGGAAAGTTTTTGAAAAAGTGCATATCTTCACTTCAGAAGCTCATATTCACTTTCAAATGGCCATGCAAGCACATTGGACCAAACGGTACCATATATGCATTGCACTGACATTTGAAGCTGTTTCTAGGCCAGACACACACACAGATTCACGTTCTGAGCTTAAAACCTCAAAGAAGCGTGATTTCATGAAAGTGCGTATCGCAACAGTTTCAGCGCTATAACAGGCTTCCTTACAGAGATAGAAGCATATTCACTCAAATTCAGTCATGTAGTCACAATTCACCAGTTTGTCGCTTTCTCATTGTGAGTAACACACAGAATGAACATTTTTGACATGCAGAACGAAAAAAAAGAAAGTTTTTGAAAAAGTGCATATCTTCACTTCAGGAGCTTATAGTCACTTTCAAATGGCCATACAAGCACATTGGACCAAATGGTACCATATATTGATTGCACTGTGATTTGAAGCTGTTTCCAGGCCAGAAACACAAATAGATTTGCGTTCTGAGCTTAGAACCTCAAAGAATCGTATTCTCATGAAAGTGCGCATAGCCACAGTTTCAGTGCTCTAGCAGGCTTCCTTAGAGATAGAAGCATGTTCAATCCAATTCAGTCATATAATCACAATTCACGCAAGTTTGTCACTTTCCCACTGAGTAACACACGGAATGAACATTTTTTACAAGCAGAACTAAAAAAAAAGAAAGTTTATGAAAAATTGCATATCTTCACTTCAGAAGCTTATATTCACTTTCAAATGGCCATACAAGCACATTGGACCGAACGGAACCATATGTGCATTGCACTTTGATTTGAAGCTGTTTCCAGGCCAGAAAACACACACAAATTCACGTTCTGAGCTGGAAACCTCAAAGAAGCGTGTTTTCATGAAAGTGCGTAGAGACACAGTTTCAGCGCTCTATCGCGCTTCCTTACAGGTATGAAAGCATATTCACTCCAATTCAGGCATATTGTCACAATTCACTCAAGTTTGTTCCTTTAGCACTGAGTAACAGACAGAAAGAACATTTTTGACATGCAGAACGAAAAAAAAGAAAGTTTTGAAAAAGTGCATATCTTCACTTGAAGCTTAAATTCACTTTCAAATGGCCATACAAGCACATTGGACCAAACGGTACCATATATGCATTGCACTGTCATTTGAGGCTGTTTCTAGGCCAGAAAACACACACAAATTCACGTTCTGAGCTGGAAACCTCAAAGAAGCGTGTTTTCATGAAAGTCCGTATAGCCACAGTTTCAGCGCTCAAACGCGCTTCCTTACAGGTATGAAAGCATATTCACTCTAATTCAGGCATATAGTATCAATTCACTCAAGTTTGTTATTTTAGCACTGAGTAACAGACAGAATGAAAATTTTTGACATGCAGAACGAAAAAAAGGAAAGTTTTTGAAAAAGTGCATATCTTCACTTGAAGCTTAAATTCACTTTCAAATGGCCATACAAGCACATTGGACCAAACGGTACCATATATGCATTGCACTGTCATTTGAGGCTGTTTCTAGGCCAGAAAACACACACAAATTCACGTTCTGAGCTGGAAACCTCAAAGAAGCGTGTTTTCATGAAAGTGCGTAGAGACACAGTTTCAGCGCTCTAACGCGCTTCCTTACAGGTATGAAAGCATATTCACTCCAATTCAGGCATATTGTCACAATTCACTCAAGTTTGTTATTTTAGCACTGAGTAACAGACAGAATGAACATTTTTGACATGCAGAACGAAAAAAAAGAAAGTTTTTGAAAAAGTGCATATCTTCACTTGAAGCTTAAATTCACTTTCAAATGGTCATACAAGCACATTGGACCAAATGGTACCATATATTCATTGCACTGTGATTTGAAGCTGTTTCCAGGCCAGAAACACATATAGATTTGCGTTTTGAGCTTAGAACCTCAAACAATCGTATTCTCATGAAAGTGCGCTTAGCCACAGTTTCAGCACTCTAACAGGCTTCCTCACAGAGATAGAAGCATATTCACTCCAATTCAGTCATATAATCACAATTCACGCAAGTTTGTTACTTTCCCACTGAGTAACACACAGGATGAACATTTTTTACAAGCAGAACTAAAAAAAAAAGAAAGTTTATGAAAAAGTGCATATCTTCACTTGAAGCTTAAATTCACTTTCAAATGGCCATACAAGCACATTGGTCCAAACAGTACCATATATGCATTGCACTGTCATTTGAGGCTGTTTCCAGGCCAGAAACACACCCAGATTCACGTTCTGAGCTTATAACCTCAATTAAGCGTGTTTTCATGAAAGTCCGTATAGCCACAGTTTCAGCGCTCAAACGCGCTTCCTTACAGGTATGAAAGCATATTCACTCTAATTCAGGCATATAGTATCAATTCACTCAAGTTTGTTATTTTAGCACTGAGTAACAGACAGAATGAAAATTTTTGACATGCAGAACGAAAAAAAGGAAAGTTTTTGAAAAAGTGCATATCTTCACTTCAGAAGCTCATATTCACTTTCAAATGGCCATGCAAGCACATTGGACCAAACGGTACCATATATGCATTGCACTGACATTTGAAGCTGTTTCTAGGCCAGACACACACACAGATTCACGTTCTGAGCTTAAAACCTCAAAGAAGCGTGATTTCATGAAAGTGCGTATCGCAACAGTTTCAGCGCTATAACAGGCTTCCTTACAGAGATAGAAGCATATTCACTCAAATTCAGTCATGTAGTCACAATTCACCAGTTTGTCGCTTTCTCATTGTGAGTAACACACAGAATGAACATTTTTGACATGCAGAACGAAAAAAAAGAAAGTTTTTGAAAAAGTGCATATCTTCACTTCAGGAGCTTATAGTCACTTTCAAATGGCCATACAAGCACATTGGACCAAATGGTACCATATATTGATTGCACTGTGATTTGAAGCTGTTTCCAGGCCAGAAAGACAAATAGATTTGCGTTCTGAGCTTAGAACCTCAAAGAATCGTATTCTCATGAAAGTGCGCATAGCCACAGTTTCAGTGCTCTAGCAGGCTTCCTTAGAGATAGAAGCATGTTCAATCCAATTCAGTCATATAATCACAATTCACGCAAGTTTGTCACTTTCTCACTGAGTAACACACGGAATGAACATTTTTTACAAGCAGAACTAAAAAAAAAGAAAGTTTATGAAAAATTGCATATCTTCACTTCAGAAGCTTATATTCACTTTCAAATGGCCATACAAGCACATTGGACCGAACGGAACCATATGTGCATTGCACTTTGATTTGAAGCTGTTTCCAGGCCAGAAAACACACACAAATTCACGTTCTGAGCTGGAAACCTCAAAGAAGCGTGTTTTCATGAAAGTGCGTAGAGACACAGTTTCAGCGCTCTAACGCGCTTCCTTACAGGTATGAAAGCATATTCACTCCAATTCAGGCATATTGACACAGTTCACTCAAGTTTGTTATTTTAGCACTGAGTAACAGACAGAATGAACATTTTTGACATGCAGAACGAAAAAAAAGAAAGTTTTTGAAAAAGTGCATATCTTCACTTGAAGCTTAAATTCACTTTCAAATGGTCATACAAGCACATTGGACCAAATGGTACCATATATTCATTGCACTGTGATTTGAAGCTGTTTCCAGGCCAGAAACACATATAGATTTGCGTTTTGAGCTTAGAACCTCAAACAATCGTATTCTCATGAAAGTGCGCTTAGCCACAGTTTCAGCAATCTAACAGGCTTCCTCACAGAGATAGAAGCATATTCACTCCAATTCAGTCATATAATCACAATTCACGCAAGTTTGTTACTTTCCCACTGAGTAACACACAGAATGAACATTTTTTACAAGCAGAACTAAAAAAAAAAGAAAGTTTATGAAAAAGTGCATATCTTCACTTGAAGCTTAAATTCACTTTCAAATGGCCATACAAGCACATTGGTCCAAACAGTACCATATATGCATTGCACTGTCATTTGAGGCTGTTTCCAGGCCAGAAACACACCCAGATTCACGTTCTGAGCTTATAACCTCAATTAAGCGTGTTTTCATGAAAGTCCGTATAGCCACAGTTTCAGCGCTCAAACGCGCTTCCTTACAGGTATGAAAGCATATTCACTCTAATTCAGGCATATAGTATCAATTCACTCAAGTTTGTTATTTTTGCACTGAGTAACAGACAGAATGAAAATTTTTGACATGCAGAACGAAAAAAAGGAAAGTTTTTGAAAAAGTGCATATCTTCACTTCAGAAGCTCATATTCACTTTCAAATGGCCATGCAAGCACATTGGACCAAACGGTACCATATATGCATTGCACTGACATTTGAAGCTGTTTCTAGGCCAGACACACACACAGATTCACGTTCTGAGCTTAAAACCTCAAAGAAGCGTGATTTCATGAAAGTGCGTATCGCAACAGTTTCAGCGCTATAACAGGCTTCCTTACAGAGATAGAAGCATATTCACTCAAATTCAGTCATGTAGTCACAATTCACCAGTTTGTCGCTTTCTCATTGTGAGTAACACACAGAATGAACATTTTTGACATGCAGAACGAAAAAAAAGAAAGTTTTTGAAAAAGTGCATATCTTCACTTCAGGAGCTTATAGTCACTTTCAAATGGCCATACAAGCACATTGGACCAAATGGTACCATATATTGATTGCACTGTGATTTGAAGCTGTTTCCAGGCCAGAAACACAAATAGATTTGCGTTCTGAGCTTAGAACCTCAAAGAATCGTATTCTCATGAAAGTGCGCATAGCCACAGTTTCAGTGCTCTAACAGGCTTCCTTAGAGATAGAAGCATGTTCAATCCAATTCAGTCATATAATCACAATTCACGCAAGATTGTCACTTTCCCACTGAGTAACACACGGAATGAACATTTTTTACAAGCAGAACTAAAAAAAAAAGAAAGTTTATGAAAAATTGCATATCTTCACTTCAGAAGCTTATATTCACTTTCAAATGGCCATACAAGCACATTGGACCGAACGGAACCATATGTGCATTGCACTTTGATTTGAAGCTGTTTCCAGGCCAGAAAACACACACAGATTCACGTTCTGAGCTGGAAACCTCAAAGAAGCGTGTTTTCATGAAAGTGCGTAGAGACACAGTTTCAGCGCTCTATCGCGCTTCCTTACAGGTATGAAAGCATATTCACTCCAATTCAGGCATATTGTCACAATTCACTCAAGTTTGTTCCTTTAGCACTGAGTAACAGACAGAAAGAACATTTTTGACATGCAGAACGAAAAAAAAGAAAGTTTTGAAAAAGTGCATATCTTCACTTGAAGCTTAAATTCACTTTCAAATGGCCATACAAGCACATTGGACCAAACGGTACCATATATGCATTGCACTGTCATTTGAGGCTGTTTCTAGGCCAGAAAACACACACAAATTCACGTTCTGAGCTGGAAACCTCAAAGAAGCGTGTTTTCATGAAAGTGCGTAGAGACACAGTTTCAGCGCTCTAACGCGCTTCCTTACAGGTATGAAAGCATATTCACTCCAATTCAGGCATATTGTCACAATTCACTCAAGTTTGTTATTTTAGCACTGAGTAACAGACAGAATGAACATTTTTGACATGCAGAACGAAAAAAAAGAAAGTTTTTGAAAAAGTGCATATCTTCACTTCAGAAGCTTATATTCACTTTCAAATGGTCATACAAGCACATTGGACCAAATGGTACCATATATTCATTGCACTGTGATTTGAAGCTGTTTCCAGGCCAGAAACACATATAGATTTGCGTTTTGAGCTTAGAACCTCAAAGAATCGTATTCTCATGAAAGTGCGCTTAGCCACAGTTTCAGCACTCTAACAGGCTTCCTCACAGAGATAGAAGCATATTCACTCCAATTCAGTCATATAATCACAATTCACGCAAGTTTGTTACTTTCCCACTGAGTAACACACAGAATGAACATTTTTTACAAGCAGAACTAAAAAAAAAAGAAAGTTTATGAAAAAGTGCATATCTTCACTTGAAGCTTAAATTCACTTTCAAATGGCCATACAAGCACATTGGTCCAAACAGTACCATATATGCATTGCACTGTCATTTGAGGCTGTTTCCAGGCCAGAAACACACCCAGATTCACGTTCTGAGCTTATAACCTCAATTAAGCGTGTTTTCATGAAAGTCCGTATAGCCACAGTTTCAGCGCTCAAACGCGCTTCCTTACAGGTATGAAAGCATATTCACTCTAATTCAGGCATATAGTATCAATTCACTCAAGTTTGTTATTTTAGCACTGAGTAACAGACAGAATGAAAATTTTTGACATGCAGAACGAAAAAAAGGAAAGTTTTTGAAAAAGTGCATATCTTCACTTCAGAAGCTCATATTCACTTTCAAATGGCCATGCAAGCACATTGGACCAAACGGTACCATATATGCATTGCACTGACATTTGAAGCTGTTTCTAGGCCAGACACACACACAGATTCACGTTCTGAGCTTAAAACCTCAAAGAAGCGTGATTTCATGAAAGTGCGTATCGCAACAGTTTCAGCGCTATAACAGGCTTCCTTACAGAGATAGAAGCATATTCACTCAAATTCAGTCATGTAGTCACAATTCACCAGTTTGTCGCTTTCTCATTGTGAGTAACACACAGAATGAACATTTTTGACATGCAGAACGAAAAAAAAGAAAGTTTTTGAAAAAGTGCATATCTTCACTTCAGGAGCTTATAGTCACTTTCAAATGGCCATACAAGCACATTGGACCAAATGGTACCATATATTGATTGCACTGTGATTTGAAGCTGTTTCCAGGCCAGAAACACAAATAGATTTGCGTTCTGAGCTTAGAACCTCAAAGAATCGTATTCTCATGAAAGTGCGCATAGCCACAGTTTCAGTGCTCTAGCAGGCTTCCTTAGAGATAGAAGCATGTTCAATCCAATTCAGTCATATAATCACAATTCACGCAAGTTTGTCACTTTCCCACTGAGTAACACACGGAATGAACATTTTTTACAAGCAGAACTAAAAAAAAAGAAAGTTTATGAAAAATTGCATATCTTCACTTCAGAAGCTTATATTCACTTTCAAATGGCCATACAAGCACATTGGACCGAACGGAACCATATGTGCATTGCACTTTGATTTGAAGCTGTTTCCAGGCCAGAAAACACACACAGATTCACGTTCTGAGCTGGAAACCTCAAAGAAGCGTGTTTTCATGAAAGTGCGTAGAGACACAGTTTCAGCGCTCTATCGCGCTTCCTTACAGGTATGAAAGCATATTCACTCCAATTCAGGCATATTGTCACAATTCACTCAAGTTTGTTCCTTTAGCACTGAGTAACAGACAGAAAGAACATTTTTGACATGCAGAACGAAAAAAAAGAAAGTTTTGAAAAAGTGCATATCTTCACTTGAAGCTTAAATTCACTTTCAAATGGCCATACAAGCACATTGGACCAAACGGTACCATATATGCATTGCACTGTCATTTGAGGCTGTTTCTAGGCCAGAAAACACACACAAATTCACGTTCTGAGCTGGAAACCTCAAAGAAGCGTGTTTTCATGAAAGTGCGTAGAGACACAGTTTCAGCGCTCTAACGCGCTTCCTTACAGGTATGAAAGCATATTCACTCCAATTCAGGCATATTGTCACAATTCACTCAAGTTTGTTATTTTAGCACTGAGTAACAGACAGAATGAACATTTTTGACATGCAGAACGAAAAAAAAGAAAGTTTTTGAAAAAGTGCATATCTTCACTTGAAGCTTAAATTCACTTTCAAATGGTCATACAAGCACATTGGACCAAATGGTACCATATATTCATTGCACTGTGATTTGAAGCTGTTTCCAGGCCAGAAACACATATAGATTTGCGTTTTGAGCTTAGAACCTCAAAGAATCGTATTCTCATGAAAGTGCGCTTAGCCACAGTTTCAGCACTCTAACAGGCTTCCTCACAGAGATAGAAGCATATTCACTCCAATTCAGTCATATAATCACAATTCACGCAAGTTTGTTACTTTCCCACTGAGTAACACACAGAATGAACATTTTTTACAAGCAGAACTAAAAAAAAAAGAAAGTTTATGAAAAAGTGCATATCTTCACTTGAAGCTTAAATTCACTTTCAAATGGCCATACAAGCACATTGGTCCAAACAGTACCATATATGCATTGCACTGTCATTTGAGGCTGTTTCCAGGCCAGAAACACACCCAGATTCACGTTCTGAGCTAATAACCTCAATTAAGCGTGTTTTCATGAAAGTCCGTATAGCCACAGTTTCAGCGCTCAAACGCGCTTCCTTACAGGTATGAAAGCATATTCACTCTAATTCAGGCATATAGTATCAATTCACTCAAGTTTGTTATTTTAGCACTGAGTAACAGACAGAATGAAAATTTTTGACATGCAGAACGAAAAAAAGGAAAGTTTTTGAAAAAGTGCATATCTTCACTTGAAGCTTAAATTCACTTTCAAATGGCCATACAAGCACATTGGACCAAACGGTACCATATATGCATTGCACTGTCATTTGAGGCTGTTTCCAGGCCAGAAAACACACACAAATTCACGTTCTGAGCTGGAAACCTCAAAGAAGCGTGTTTTCATGAAAGTGCGTAGAGACACAGTTTCAGCGCTCTAACGCGCTTCCTTACAGGTATGAAAGCATATTCACTCCAATTCAGGCATATTGTCACAATTCACTCAAGTTTGTTATTTTAGCACTGAGTAACAGACAGAATGAACATTTTTGACATGCAGAACGAAAAAAAAGAAAGTTTTTGAAAAAGTGCATATCTTCACTTGAAGCTTAAATTCACTTTCAAATGGTCATACAAGCACATTGGACCAAATGGTACCATATATTCATTGCACTGTGATTTGAAGCTGTTTCCAGGCCAGAAACACATATAGATTTGCGTTTTGAGCTGAGAACCTCAAACAATCGTATTCTCATGAAAGTGCGCTTAGCCACAGTTTCAGCACTCTAACAGGCTTCCTCACAGAGATAGAAGCATATTCACTCCAATTCAGTCATATAATCACAATTCACGCAAGTTTGTTACTTTCCCACTGAGTAACACACAGAATGAACATTTTTTACAAGCAGAACTAAAAAAAAAAGAAAGTTTATGAAAAAGTGCATATCTTCACTTGAAGCTTAAATTCACTTTCAAATGGCCATACAAGCACATTGGTCCAAACAGTACCATATATGCATTGCACTGTCATTTGAGGCTGTTTCCAGGCCAGAAACACACCCAGATTCACGTTCTGAGCTTATAACCTCAATGAAGCGTGTTTTCATGAAAGTCCGTATAGCCACAGTTTCAGCGCTCAAACGCGCTTCCTTACAGGTATGAAAGCATATTCACTCTAATTCAGGCATATAGTATCAATTCACTCAAGTTTGTTATTTTAGCACTGAGTAACAGACAGAATGAAAATTTTTGACATGCAGAACGAAAAAAAGGAAAGTTTTTGAAAAAGTGCATATCTTCACTTCAGAAGCTCATATTCACTTTCAAATGGCCATGCAAGCACATTGGACCAAACGGTACCATATATGCATTGCACTGACATTTGAAGCTGTTTCTAGGCCAGACACACACACAGATTCACGTTCTGAGCTTAAAACCTCAAAGAAGCGTGATTTCATGAAAGTGCGTATCGCAACAGTTTCAGCGCTATAACAGGCTTCCTTACAGAGATAGAAGCATATTCACTCAAATTCAGTCATGTAGTCACAATTCACCAGTTTGTCGCTTTCTCATTGTGAGTAACACACAGAATGAACATTTTTGACATGCAGAACGAAAAAAAAGAAAGTTTTTGAAAAAGTGCATATCTTCACTTCAGGAGCTTATAGTCACTTTCAAATGGCCATACAAGCACATTGGACCAAATGGTACCATATATTGATTGCACTGTGATTTGAAGCTGTTTCCAGGCCAGAAACACAAATAGATTTGCGTTCTGAGCTTAGAACCTCAAAGAATCGTATTCTCATGAAAGTGCGCATAGCCACAGTTTCAGTGCTCTAGCAGGCTTCCTTAGAGATAGAAGCATGTTCAATCCAATTCAGTCATATAATCAGAATTCACGCAAGATTGTCACTTTCCCACTGAGTAACACACAGAATGAACATTTTTTACAAGCAGAACTAAAAAAAAAGAAAGTTTATGAAAAATTGCATATCTTCACTTCAGAAGCTTATATTCACTTTCAAATGGCCATACAAGCACATTGGACCGAACGGAACCATATGTGCATTGCACTTTGATTTGAAGCTGTTTCCAGGCCAGAAAACACACACAGATTCACGTTCTGAGCTGGAAACCTCAAAGAAGCGTGTTTTCATGAAAGTGCGTAGAGACACAGTTTCAGCGCTCTATCGCGCTTCCTTACAGGTATGAAAGCATATTCACTCCAATTCAGGCATATTGTCACAATTCACTCAAGTTTGTTCCTTTAGCACTGAGTAACAGACAGAAAGAACATTTTTGACATGCAGAACGAGAAAATAGAAAGTTTTGAAAAAGTGCATATCTTCACTTGAAGCTTAAATTCACTTTCAAATGGCCATACAAGCACATTGGACCAAACGGTACCATATATGCATTGCACTGTCATTTGAGGCTGTTTCTAGGCCAGAAAACACACACAAATTCACGTTCTGAGCTGGAAACCTCAAAGAAGCGTGTTTTCATGAAAGTGCGTAGAGACACAGTTTCAGCGCTCTAACGCGCTTCCTTACAGGTATGAAAGCATATTCACTCCAATTCAGGCATATTGTCACAATTCACTCAAGTTTGTTATTTTAGCACTGAGTAACAGACAGAATGAACATTTTTGACATGCAGAACGAAAAAAAAGAAAGTTTTTGAAAAAGTGCATATCTTCACTTCAGAAGCTTATATTCACTTTCAAATGGTCATACAAGCACATTGGACCAAATGGTACCATATATTCATTGCACTGTGATTTGAAGCTGTTTCCAGGCCAGAAACACATATAGATTTGCGTTTTGAGCTTAGAACCTCAAAGAATCGTATTCTCATGAAAGTGCGCTTAGCCACAGTTTCAGCACTCTAACAGGCTTCCTCACAGAGATAGAAGCATATTCACTCCAATTCAGTCATATAATCACAATTCACGCAAGTTTGTTACTTTCCCACTGAGTAACACACAGAATGAACATTTTTTACAAGCAGAACTAAAAAAAAAAGAAAGTTTATGAAAAAGTGCATATCTTCACTTGAAGCTTAAATTCACTTTCAAATGGCCATACAAGCACATTGGTCCAAACAGTACCATATATGCATTGCACTGTCATTTGAGGCTGTTTCCAGGCCAGAAACACACCCAGATTCACGTTCTGAGCTTATAACCTCAATGAAGCGTGTTTTCATGAAAGTCCGTATAGCCACAGTTTCAGCGCTCAAACGCGCTTCCTTATAGGTATGAAAGCATATTCACTCCAATTCAGGCATATAGTCACAATTCACTCAAGTTTGTTATTTTAGCACTGAGTAACAGACAGAATGAAAATTTTTGACATGCAGAACGAAAAAAAGGAAAGTTTTTGAAAAATTGCATATCTTCACTTCAGAAGCTTATATTCACTTTCAAATGGCCATACAAGCACATTGGACCGAACGGAACCATATGTGCATTGCACTTTGATTTGAAGCTGTTTCCAGGCCAGAAAACACACACAGATTCACGTTCTGAGCTGGAAACCTCAAAGAAGCGTGTTTTCATGAAAGTGCGTATAGCAACAGTTTCAGCGCTCAAACGCGCTTCCTTACAGGTATGAAAGCATATTCACTCCAATTCAGGCATATTGTCACAATTCACTCAAGTTTGTTACTTTAGCACTGAGTCACAGACAGAATGAACCTTTTTGACATGCAGAACTAAAAAAGAAAGTTTATGAAAAAGTGCATATCTTCACTTCAGAAGCTCACATTCACTTCCAATTGGCCAAACAATCACATTGGACCAAACGGTACCATATATGCATTGCCCTGCCATTTGAAGCTGTTTCCAGGCCAGGAATCACACACAGATTCACGTTCTGAGTTTAAAACCTCAAAGAAGCGTGTTTTCATGAAAGTGAAGATAGCCACAGTTTCAGCGCTCTAACAGGCTTCCTTACAGAGATAGAAGCATATTCACTCCAATTCAGTCATGTAGACACAATTAACCGAGGTTTTTCGCTTTCTCATTGTGAGTAACACACAGAAAGAACATTTTTTGACATGCAGGACTAAAAAACAGAAAGTTTTTGAAAAAGTGCATATCTTCACTTCAGAATCTTATGTTCACTTTCAAATGGCGATACAAGCACATTGGACCAAACTGAACCATATATGCATTGCACTGTGATTTTAAGCTGTTTCCAGGCCAGAAACACACCCAGATTCACGTTCTGAGCTTATAACCTCAATGAAGCGTGTTTTCATGAAAGTCCGTATAGCCACAGTTTCAGCGCTCAAACGCGCTTCCTTACAGGTATGAAAGCATATTCACTCCAATTCAGGCATATAGTCACAATTCACTCAAGTTTGTTATTTTAGCACTGAGTAACAGACAGAATGAAAATTTTTTGACATGCAGAACGAAAAAAAGGAAAGTTTTTGAAAAAGTGCATATCTTCACTTCAGAAGCTCATATTCACTTTCAAATGGCCATGCAAGCACATTGGACCAAACGGTACCATATATGCATTGCACTGACATTTGAAGCTGTTTCTAGGCCAGACACACACACAGATTCACGTTCTGAGCTTAAAACCTCAAAGAAGCGTGATTTCATGAAAGTGCGTATCGCAACAGTTTCAGCGCTAAAACAGGCTTCCTTACAGAGATAGAAGCATATTCACTCAAATTCAGTCATGTAGACACAATTCACCAGTTTGTCGCTTTCTCATTGTGAGTAACACACAGAATGAACATTTTTGACATGCAGAACGAAAAAAAAGAAAGTTTTTGAAAAAGTGCATATCTTCACTTTAGGAGCTTATATTCACTTTCAAATGGCCATACAAGCACATTGGACCAAATGGTACCATGTATTGATTGCACTGTGATTTGAAGCTGTTTCCAGGCCAGAAACACAAATAGATTTGCGTTCTGATCTTAGAACCTCAAAGAATCGTATTCTCATGAAAGTGCGCATGGCCACAGTTTCAGTGCTCTAACAGGCTTCCTTAGAGATAGAAGCATATTCACTCCAATTCAGTCATATAATCACAATTCACGCAAGTTTGTCACTTTCCCACTGAGTAACACACAGAATGAACATTTTTTACAAGCAGAACTAAAAAAAAGAAAGTTTATGAAAAATTGCATATCTTCACTTCAGAAGCTTATATTCACTTTCAAATGGCCATACAAGCACATTGGACCGAACGGAACCATATGTGCATTGCACTTTGATTTGAAGCTGTTTCCAGGCCAGAAAACACACACAGATTCACGTTCTGAGCTGGAAACCTCAAAGAAGCGTGTTTTCATGAAAGTGCGTAGAGACACAGTTTCAGCGCTCTATCGCGCTTCCTTACAGGTATGAAAGCATATTCACTCCAATTCAGGCATATTGTCACAATTCACTCAAGTTTGTTCCTTTAGCACTGAGTAACAGACAGAAAGAACATTTTTGACATGCAGAACGAAAAAAAAGAAAGTTTTTGAAAAAGTGCATATCTTCACTTGAAGCTTAAATTCACTTTCAAATGGCCATACAAGCACATTGGACCAAACGGTACCATATATGCATTGCCCTGTCATTTGAGGCTGTTTCTAGGCCAGAAAACACACACAAATTCACGTTCTGAGCTGGAAACCTCAAAGAAGCGTGTTTTCATGAAAGTGCGTAGAGACACAGTTTCAGCGCTCTAACGCGCTTCCTTACAGGTATGAAAGCATATTCACTCCAATTCAGGCATATGGTCACAATTCACTCAAGTTTGTTATTTTAGCACTGAGTAACAGACAGAATGAACATTTTTGACATGCAGAACGAAAAAAAAGAAAGTTTTTGAAAAAGTGCATATCTTCACTTCAGAAGCTTATATTCACTTTCAAATGGTCATACAAGCACATTGGACCAAATGGCACCATATATTCATTGCACTGTGATTTGAAGCTGTTTCCAGGCCAGAAACACATATAGATTTGCGTTTTGAGCTTAGAACCTCAAAGAATCGTATTCTCATGAAAGTGCGCTTAGCCACAGTTTCAGCGCTCTAACAGGCTTCCTCACAGAGATAAAAGCATATTCACTCCAATTCAGTCATATAATCACAATTCACGCAAGTTTGTTACTTTCCCACTGAGTAACACACAGAATGAACATTTTTTACAAGCAGAACTAAAAAAAAAGAAAATTTATGAAAAAGTGCATATCTTCACCTGAAGCTTAAATTCACTTTCAAATGGCCATACAAGCACATTGGACCAAACAGTACCATATATGTATTGCACTGTCATTTGAGGCTGTTTCTAGGCCAGAAACACACACAGATTCACGTTCTGAGCTTAAAACCTCAAAGAAGCGTGTTTTCATGAAAGTGCGTTTTGCAACAGTTTCAGCGCTCAAACGCGCTTCCTTACAGGTATGAAAGCATATTCACTCCAATTCAGGCATATTGTCACGATTCACTCAAGTTTGTTACTTTAGCACTGAGTCACAGACAGAATGAACCTTCTTGACATGCAGAACTAAAAAAGAAAGTTTATGAAAGAGTGCATATCTTCACTTTGAAGCTCACATTCACTTCCAAATGGCCAAACAATCACATTGGACCAAACGGTACCATATATGCATTGCCTTGCCATTTGAAGCTGTTTCCAGGCCAGAAATCACACACAGATTCACGTTCTGAGTTTAAAACCTCAAAGAAGCGTCTTTTCATGAAAGTGAAGATAGCCACAGTTTCAGCGCTCTAACAGGCTTCCTTACAGAGATAGAAGCATATTCACTCCAATTCAGTCATGTAGACACAATTAACCGAGGTTTGTCGCTTTCTCGTTGTGAGTAACACAGAATGAACATTTTTTACAAGCAGAACAAAAAAAAAGAAAGTTTATGAAAAATTGCATATCTTCACTTCAGAAGCTCATATTCACTTTCAAATGGCCATGCAAGCACATTGGACCAAACGGTACCATATAAGCATTGCACTGACATTTGAAGCTGTTTCTAGGCCAAACACACACAGAGATTCACGTTCTGAGCTTAAAACCTCAAAGAAGCGTATTCTCATGAAAGTGCGCATAGGCCACAGTTTCAGTGCTCTAACAGGCTTCCTTCGAGATAGAAGCATATTCACTCCAATTCAGTCATATAATCACAATTCACGCAAGTTTGTCACTTTCCCACTGAGTAACACACAGAATGAACATTTTTTACAAGCAGAACTAAAAAAAAAAAAGTTTATGAAAAAGTGCATATCTTCACTTCAGAGGCTTATATTCACTTTCAAATGGCCTTACAAGCACATTGGACCAAACGGAACCATATGTGCATTGCACTGTCATTTGAGGCTGTTTCCAGGCCAGAAACACACCCAGATTCACGTTCTGAGCTTATAACCTCAATGAAGCGTGTTTTCATGAAAGTCCGTATAGCCACAGTTTCAGCGCTCAAACGCGCTTCCTTACAGGTATGAAAGCATATTCACTCCAATTCAGGCATATAGTCACAATTCACTCAAGTTTGTTATTTTCGCACTGAGTAACAGACAGAATGAAAATTTTTGACATGCAGAACGAAAAAAAGGAAAGTTTTTGAAAAAGTGCATATCTTCACTTCAGAAGCTCATATTCACTTTCAAATGGCCATGCAAGCACATTGGACCAAACGGTACCATATATGCATTGCACTGACATTTGAAGCTGTTTCTAGGCCAGACACACACACAGATTCACGTTCTGAGCTTAAAACCTCAAAGAAGCGTGATTTCATGAAAGTGCGTATCGCAACAGTTTCAACGCTATAACAGGCTTCCTTACAGAGATAGAAGCATATTCACTCAAATTCAGTCATGTAGTCACAATTCACCAGTTTGTCGCTTTCTCATTGTGAGTAACACACAGAATGAACATTTTTGACATGCAGAACGAAAAAAAAGAAAGTTTTTGAAAAAGTGCATATCTTCACTTCAGGAGCTTATATTCACTTTCAAATGGCCATACAAGCACATTGGACCAAATGGTACCATATATTGATTGCACTGTGATTTGAAGCTGTTTCCAGGCCAGAAACACAAATAGATTTGCGTTCTGAGCTTAGAACCTCAAAGAATCGTATTCTCATGAAAGTGCGCATAGCCACAGTTTCAGTGCTCTAACAGGCTTCCTAGAAGCATATTCACTCCAATTCAGTCATATAATCACAATTCACGCAAGTTTGTCACTTTCCCACTGAGTAACACACAGAATGAACATTTTTTACAAGCAGAACTAAAAAAAAGAAAGTTTATGAAAAATTGCATATCTTCACTTCAGAAGCTTATATTCACTTTCAAATGGCCATACAAGCACATTGGACCGAACGGAACCATATGTGCATTGCACTTTGATTTGAAGCTGTTTCCAGGCCAGAAAACACACACAGATTCACGTTCTGAGCTGGAAACCTCAAAGAAGCGTGTTTTCATGAAAGTGCGTAGAGACACAGTTTCAGCGCTCTATCGCGCTTCCTTACAGGTATGAAAGCATATTCACTCCAATTCAGGCATATTGTCACAATTCACTCAAGTTTGTTCCTTTAGCACTGAGTAACAGACAGAAAGAACATTTTTGACATGCAGAACGAAAAAAAAGAAAGTTTTTGAAAAAGTGCATATCTTCACTTGAAGCTTAAATTCACTTTCAAATGGCCATACAAGCACATTGGACCAAACGGTACCATATATGCATTGCACTGTCATTTGAGGTTGTTTCTAGGCAAGAAAACAAACACAAATTCACGTTCTGAGCTGGAAACCTCAAAGAAGCGTGTTTTCATGAAAGTGCGTAGAGACACAGTTTCAGCGCTCTAACGCGCTTCCTTACAGGTATGAAAGCATATTCACTCCAATTCAGGCATATTGTCACAATTCACTCAAGTTTGTTATTTTAGCACTGAGTAACAGACAGAATGAACATTTTTGACATGCAGAACGAAAAAAAAGAAAGTTTTTGAAAAAGTGCATATCTTCATTTCAGAAGCTTATATTCACTTTCAAATGGTCATACAAGCACATTGGACCAAATGGTACCATATATTCATTGCACTGTGATTTGAAGCTGTTTCCAGGCCAGAAACACATATAGATTTGCGTTTTGAGCTTAGAACCTCAAAGAATCGTATTCTCATGAAAGTGCGCTTAGCCACAGTTTCAGCACTCTAACAGGCTTCCTCACAGAGATAGAAGCATATTCACTCCAATTCAGTCATATAATCACAATTCACGCAAGTTTGTTACTTTCCCACTGAGTAACACACAGAATGAACATTTTTTACAAGCAGAACTAAAAAAAAAAGAAAGTTTATGAAAAAGTGCATATCTTCACTTGAAGCTTAAATTCACTTTCAAATGGCCATACAAGCACATTGGTCCAAACAGTACCATATATGCATTGCACTGTCATTTGAGGCTGTTTCCAGGCCAGAAACACACCCAGATTCACGTTCTGAGCTTATAACCTCAATGAAGCGTGTTTTCATGAAAGTCCGTATAGCTACAGTTTCAGCGCTCAAACGCGCTTCCTTACAGGTATGAAAGCATATTCACTCCAATTCAGGCATATAGTCACAATTCACTCAAGTTTGTTATTTTTGCACTGAGTAACAGACAGAATGAAAATTTTTGACATGCAGAACGAAAAAAAGGAAAGTTTTTGAAAAATTGCATATCTTCACTTCAGAAGCTTATATTCACTTTCAAATGGCCATACAAGCACATTGGACCGAACGGAACCATATGTGCATTGCACTTTGATTTGAAGCTGTTTCCAGGCCAGAAAACACACCCAGATTCACGTTCTGAGCTGGAAACCTCAAAGAAGCGTGTTTTCATGAAAGTGCGTATAGCAACAGTTTCAGCGCTCAAACGCGCTTCCTTACAGGTATGAAAGCATATTCACTCCAATTCAGGCATATTGTCACAATTCACTCAAGTTTGTTACTTTAGCACTGAGTCACAGACAGAATGAACATTTTTGACATGCAGAACGAAAAAAAGAAAGTTTTTGAAAAAGTGCATATCTTCATTTCAGAAGCTCACATTCACTTCCAAATGGCCAAACAATCACATTGGACCAAACGGTACCATATATGCATTGCCCTGCCATTTGAAGCTGTTTCCAGGCCAGGAATCACACACAGATTCACGTTCTGAGTTTAAAACCTCAAAGAAGCGTGTTTTCATGAAAGTGAAGATAGCCACAGTTTCAGCGCTCTAACAGGCTTCCTTACAGAGATAGAAGCATATTCACTCCAATTCAGTCATGTAGACACAATTAACCGAGGTTTGTCGCTTTCTCATTGTGAGTAACACACAGAATGAACATTTTTTGACATGCAGGACTAAAAAACAGAAAGTTTTTGAAAAAGTGCATATCTTCACTTCAGAATCTTATGTTCACTTTCAAATGGCGATACAAGCACATTGGACCAAACTGAACCATATATGCATTGCACTGTGATTTTAAGCTGTTTCCAGGCCAGAAACACACCCAGATTCACGTTCTGAGCTTATAACCTCAATGAAGCGTGTTTTCATGAAAGTCCGTATAGCCACAGTTTCAGCGCTCAAACGCGCTTCCTTGCAGGTATGAAAGCATATTCACTCCAATTCAGGCATATAGTCACAATTCACTCAAGTTTGTTATTTTAGCACTGAGTAACAGACAGAATGAAAATTTTTGACATGCAGAACGAAAAAAAGGAAAGTTTTTGAAAAAGTGCATATCTTCACTTCAGAAGCTCATATTCACTTTCAAATGGCCATGCAAGCACATTGGACCAAACGGTACCATATATGCATTGCACTGACATTTGAAGCTGTTTCTAGGCCAGACACACACACAGATTCACGTTCTGAGCTTAAAACCTCAAAGAAGCATCATTTCATGAAAGTGCGTATCGCAACAGTTTCAGCGCTATAACAGGCTTCCTTACAGAGATAGAAGCATATTCACTCAAATTCAGTCATGTAGACACAATTCACCAGTTTGTCGCTTTCTCATTGTGAGTAACGCACAGAATGAACATTTTTGACATGCAGAACGAAAAAAAAGAAAGTTTTTGAAAAAGTGCATATCTTCACTTCAGAAGCTTATATTCACGTTCAAATGATCATACAAGCACATTGGACCAAATGGTACCATATATTCATTGCACTGTGATTTGAAGCTGATCCCGGCCAGAAACACATATAGATTTGCGTTTTGAGCTTAGAACCTCAAAGAATCGTATTCTCATGAAAGTGCGCTTAGCCACAGTTTCAGCGCTCTAACAGGCTTCCTCACAGGGATAGAAGCATATTCACTCCAATTCAGTCATATAATCACAATTCACGCAAGTTTGTTACTTTCCCACTGAGTAACACACAGAATGAACATTTTTTACAAGCAGAACTAAAAAAAAAGAAAGTTTATGAAAAAGTGCATATCTTCACCTGAAGCTTAAATTCACTTTCAAATGGCCATACAAGCACATTGGACCAAATAGTACCATATATGCATTACACTGTCATTTGAGGCTGTTTCTAGGCCAGAAACACACACAGATTCACGTTCTGAGCTTAAAACCTCAAAGAAGCGTGTTTTCATGAAAGTCCGTATAGCTACAGTTTCAGCGCTCAAACGCGCACCCTGACAGGTATGAAAGCATATTCTCTCCAATTCAGGCATATTGTCACGATTCACTCAAGTTTGTTACTTTAGCACTGAGTCACATTCAGAATGAACCTTTTTGACATGCAGAACTAAAAAAGAAAGTTTATGAAAAAGTGCATATCTTCACTTCAGAAGCTTATATTCACTTTCAAATGGCCATACAAGCACATTGGACCGAACGGAACCATATGTGCATTGCACTTTGATTTGAAGCTGTTTCCAGGCCAGAAAACACACACAGATTCACGTTCTGAGCTGGAAACCTCAAAGAAGCGTGTTTTCATGAAAGTGCGTAGAGACACAGTTTCAGCGCTCTATCGCGCTTCCTTACAGGTATGAAAGCATATTCACTCCAATTCAGGCATATTGTCACAATTCACTCAAGTTTGTTCCTTTAGCACTGAGTAACAGACAGAAAGAACATTTTTGACATGCAGAACGAGAAAATAGAAAGTTTTGAAAAAGTGCATATCTTCACTTGAAGCTTAAATTCACTTTCAAATGGCCATACAAGCACATTGGACCAAACGGTACCATATATGCATTGCACTGTCATTTGAGGCTGTTTCTAGGCCAGAAAACACACACAAATTCACGTTCTGAGCTGGAAACCTCAAAGAAGCGTGTTTTCATGAAAGTGCGTAGAGACACAGTTTCAGCGCTCTAACGCGCTTCCTTACAGGTATGAAAGCATATTCACTCCAATTCAGGCATATTGTCACAATTCACTCAAGTTTGTTATTTTAGCACTGAGTAACAGACAGAATGAACATTTTTGACATGCAGAACGAAAAAAAAGAAAGTTTTTGAAAAAGTGCATATCTTCACTTCAGAAGCTTATATTCACTTTCAAATGGTCATACAAGCACATTGGACCAAATGGTACCATATATTCATTGCACTGTGATTTGAAGCTGTTTCCAGGCCAGAAACACATATAGATTTGCGTTTTGAGCTTAGCACCTCAAAGAATCGTATTCTCATGAAAGTGCGCTTAGCCACAGTTTCAGCACTCTAACAGGCTTCCTCACAGAGATAGAAGCATATTCACTCCAATTCAGTCATATAATCACAATTCACGCAAGTTTGTTACTTTCCCACTGAGTAACACACAGAATGAACATTTTTTACAAGCAGAACTAAAAAAAAAAGAAAGTTTATGAAAAAGTGCATATCTTCACTTGAAGCTTAAATTCACTTTCAAATGGCCATACAAGCACATTGGTCCAAACAGTACCATATATGCATTGCACTGTCATTTGAGGCTGTTTCCAGGCCAGAAACACACCCAGATTCACGTTCTGAGCTTATAACCTCAATGAAGCGTGTTTTCATGAAAGTCCGTATAGCCACAGTTTCAGCGCTCAAACGCGCTTCCTTATAGGTATGAAAGCATATTCACTCCAATTCAGGCATATAGTCACAATTCACTCAAGTTTGTTATTTTAGCACTGAGTAACAGACAGAATGAAAATTTTTGACATGCAGAACGAAAAAAAGGAAAGTTTTTGAAAAATTGCATATCTTCACTTCAGAAGCTTATATTCACTTTCAAATGGCCATACAAGCACATTGGACCGAACGGAACCATATGTGCATTGCACTTTGATTTGAAGCTGTTTCCAGGCCAGAAAACACACACAGATTCACGTTCTGAGCTGGAAACCTCAAAGAAGCGTGTTTTCATGAAAGTGCGTATAGCAACAGTTTCAGCGCTCAAACGCGCTTCCTTACAGGTATGAAAGCATATTCACTCCAATTCAGGCATATTGTCACAATTCACTCAAGTTTGTTACTTTAGCACTGAGTCACAGACAGAATGAACCTTTTTGACATGCAGAACTAAAAAAGAAAGTTTATGAAAAAGTGCATATCTTCACTTCAGAAGCTCACATTCACTTCCAATTGGCCAAACAATCACATTGGACCAAACGGTACCATATATGCATTGCCCTGCCATTTGAAGCTGTTTCCAGGCCAGGAATCACACACAGATTCACGTTCTGAGTTTAAAACCTCAAAGAAGCGTGTTTTCATGAAAGTGAAGATAGCCACAGTTTCAGCGCTCTAACAGGCTTCCTTACAGAGATAGAAGCATATTCACTCCAATTCAGTCATGTAGACACAATTAACCGAGGTTTTTCGCTTTCTCATTGTGAGTAACACACAGAAAGAACATTTTTTGACATGCAGGACTAAAAAACAGAAAGTTTTTGAAAAAGTGCATATCTTCACTTCAGAATCTTATGTTCACTTTCAAATGGCGATACAAGCACATTGGACCAAACTGAACCATATATGCATTGCACTGTGATTTTAAGCTGTTTCCAGGCCAGAAACACACCCAGATTCACGTTCTGAGCTTATAACCTCAATGAAGCGTGTTTTCATGAAAGTCCGTATAGCCACAGTTTCAGCGCTCAAACGCGCTTCCTTACAGGTATGAAAGCATATTCACTCCAATTCAGGCATATAGTCACAATTCACTCAAGTTTGTTATTTTAGCACTGAGTAACAGACAGAATGAAAATTTTTTGACATGCAGAACGAAAAAAAGGAAAGTTTTTGAAAAAGTGCATATCTTCACTTCAGAAGCTCATATTCACTTTCAAATGGCCATGCAAGCACATTGGACCAAACGGTACCATATATGCATTGCACTGACATTTGAAGCTGTTTCTAGGCCAGACACACACACAGATTCACGTTCTGAGCTTAAAACCTCAAAGAAGCGTGATTTCATGAAAGTGCGTATCGCAACAGTTTCAGCGCTAAAACAGGCTTCCTTACAGAGATAGAAGCATATTCACTCAAATTCAGTCATGTAGACACAATTCACCAGTTTGTCGCTTTCTCATTGTGAGTAACACACAGAATGAACATTTTTGACATGCAGAACGAAAAAAAAGAAAGTTTTTGAAAAAGTGCATATCTTCACTTTAGGAGCTTATATTCACTTTCAAATGGCCATACAAGCACATTGGACCAAATGGTACCATGTATTGATTGCACTGTGATTTGAAGCTGTTTCCAGGCCAGAAACACAAATAGATTTGCGTTCTGATCTTAGAACCTCAAAGAATCGTATTCTCATGAAAGTGCGCATGGCCACAGTTTCAGTGCTCTAACAGGCTTCCTTAGAGATAGAAGCATATTCACTCCAATTCAGTCATATAATCACAATTCACGCAAGTTTGTCACTTTCCCACTGAGTAACACACAGAATGAACATTTTTTACAAGCAGAACTAAAAAAAAGAAAGTTTATGAAAAATTGCATATCTTCACTTCAGAAGCTTATATTCACTTTCAAATGGCCATACAAGCACATTGGACCGAACGGAACCATATGTGCATTGCACTTTGATTTGAAGCTGTTTCCAGGCCAGAAAACACACACAGATTCACGTTCTGAGCTGGAAACCTCAAAGAAGCGTGTTTTCATGAAAGTGCGTAGAGACACAGTTTCAGCGCTCTATCGCGCTTCCTTACAGGTATGAAAGCATATTCACTCCAATTCAGGCATATTGTCACAATTCACTCAAGTTTGTTCCTTTAGCACTGAGTAACAGACAGAAAGAACATTTTTGACATGCAGAACGAAAAAAAAGAAAGTTTTTGAAAAAGTGCATATCTTCACTTGAAGCTTAAATTCACTTTCAAATGGCCATACAAGCACATTGGACCAAACGGTACCATATATGCATTGCCCTGTCATTTGAGGCTGTTTCTAGGCCAGAAAACACACACAAATTCACGTTCTGAGCTGGAAACCTCAAAGAAGCGTGTTTTCATGAAAGTGCGTAGAGACACAGTTTCAGCGCTCTAACGCGCTTCCTTACAGGTATGAAAGCATATTCACTCCAATTCAGGCATATTGTCACAATTCACTCAAGTTTGTTATTTTAGCACTGAGTAACAGACAGAATGAACATTTTTGACATGCAGAACGAAAAAAAAGAAAGTTTTTGAAAAAGTGCATATCTTCACTTCAGAAGCTTATATTCACTTTCAAATGGTCATACAAGCACATTGGACCAAATGGCACCATATATTCATTGCACTGTGATTTGAAGCTGTTTCCAGGCCAGAAACACATATAGATTTGCGTTTTGAGCTTAGAACCTCAAAGAATCGTATTCTCATGAAAGTGCGCTTAGCCACAGTTTCAGCGCTCTAACAGGCTTCCTCACAGAGATAAAAGCATATTCACTCCAATTCAGTCATATAATCACAATTCACGCAAGTTTGTTACTTTCCCACTGAGTAACACACAGAATGAACATTTTTTACAAGCAGAACTAAAAAAAAAGAAAATTTATGAAAAAGTGCATATCTTCACCTGAAGCTTAAATTCACTTTCAAATGGCCATACAAGCACATTGGACCAAACAGTACCATATATGTATTGCACTGTCATTTGAGGCTGTTTCTAGGCCAGAAACACACACAGATTCACGTTCTGAGCTTAAAACCTCAAAGAAGCGTGTTTTCATGAAAGTGCGTTTTGCAACAGTTTCAGCGCTCAAACGCGCTTCCTTACAGGTATGAAAGCATATTCACTCCAATTCAGGCATATTGTCACGATTCACTCAAGTTTGTTACTTTAGCACTGAGTCACAGACAGAATGAACCTTTTTGACATGCAGAACTAAAAAAGAAAGTTTATGAAAGAGTGCATATCTTCACTTTGAAGCTCACATTCACTTCCAAATGGCCAAACAATCACATTGGACCAAACGGTACCATATATGCATTGCCTTGCCATTTGAAGCTGTTTCCAGGCCAGAAATCACACACAGATTCACGTTCTGAGTTTAAAACCTCAAAGAAGCGTCTTTTCATGAAAGTGAAGATAGCCACAGTTTCAGCGCTCTAACAGGCTTCCTTACAGAGATAGAAGCATATTCACTCCAATTCAGTCATGTAGACACAATTAACCGAGGTTTGTCGCTTTCTCGTTGTGAGTAACACAGAATGAACATTTTTTACAAGCAGAACTAAAAAAAAGAAAGTTTATGAAAAATTGCATATCTTCACTTCAGAAGCTCATATTCACTTTCAAATGGCCATGCAAGCACATTGGACCAAACGGTACCATATAAGCATTGCACTGACATTTGAAGCTGTTTCTAGGCCAAACACACACAGAGATTCACGTTCTGAGCTTAAAACCTCAAAGAAGCGTATTCTCATGAAAGTGCGCATAGGCCACAGTTTCAGTGCTCTAACAGGCTTCCTTCGAGATAGAAGCATATTCACTCCAATTCAGTCATATAATCACAATTCACGCAAGTTTGTCACTTTCCCACTGAGTAACACACAGAATGAACATTTTTTACAAGCAGAACTAAAAAAAAAAAAGTTTATGAAAAAGTGCATATCTTCACTTCAGAGGCTTATATTCACTTTCAAATGGCCTTACAAGCACATTGGACCAAACGGAACCATATGTGCATTGCACTGTCATTTGAGGCTGTTTCCAGGCCAGAAACACACCCAGATTCACGTTCTGAGCTTATAACCTCAATGAAGCGTGTTTTCATGAAAGTCCGTATAGCCACAGTTTCAGCGCTCAAACGCGCTTCCTTACAGGTATGAAAGCATATTCACTCCAATTCAGGCATATAGTCACAATTCACTCAAGTTTGTTATTTTAGCACTGAGTAACAGACAGAATGAAAATTTTTGACATGCAGAACGAAAAAAAGGAAAGTTTTTGAAAAAGTGCATATCTTCACTTCAGAAGCTCATATTCACTTTCAAATGGCCATGCAAGCACATTGGACCAAACGGTACCATATATGCATTGCACTGACATTTGAAGCTGTTTCTAGGCCAGACACACACACAGATTCACGTTCTGAGCTTAAAACCTCAAAGAAGCGTGATTTCATGAAAGTGCGTATCGCAACAGTTTCAACGCTATAACAGGCTTCCTTACAGAGATAGAAGCATATTCACTCAAATTCAGTCATGTAGTCACAATTCACCAGTTTGTCGCTTTCTCATTGTGAGTAACACACAGAATGAACATTTTTGACATGCAGAACGAAAAAAAAGAAAGTTTTTGAAAAAGTGCATATCTTCACTTCAGGAGCTTATATTCACTTTCAAATGGCCATACAAGCACATTGGACCAAATGGTACCATATATTGATTGCACTGTGATTTGAAGCTGTTTCCAGGCCAGAAACACAAATAGATTTGCGTTCTGAGCTTAGAACCTCAAAGAATCGTATTCTCATGAAAGTGCGCATAGCCACAGTTTCAGTGCTCTAACAGGCTTCCTAGAAGCATATTCACTCCAATTCAGTCATATAATCACAATTCACGCAAGTTTGTCACTTTCCCACTGAGTAACACACAGAATGAACATTTTTTACAAGCAGAACTAAAAAAAAGAAAGTTTATGAAAAATTGCATATCTTCACTTCAGAAGCTTATATTCACTTTCAAATGGCCATACAAGCACATTGGACCGAACGGAACCATATGTGCATTGCACTTTGATTTGAAGCTGTTTCCAGGCCAGAAAACACACACAGATTCACGTTCTGAGCTGGAAACCTCAAAGAAGCGTGTTTTCATGAAAGTGCGTAGAGACACAGTTTCAGCGCTCTATCGCGCTTCCTTACAGGTATGAAAGCATATTCACTCCAATTCAGGCATATTGTCACAATTCACTCAAGTTTGTTCCTTTAGCACTGAGTAACAGACAGAAAGAACATTTTTGACATGCAGAACGAAAAAAAAGAAAGTTTTTGAAAAAGTGCATATCTTCACTTGAAGCTTAAATTCACTTTCAAATGGCCATACAAGCACATTGGACCAAACGGTACCATATATGCATTGCACTGTCATTTGAGGTTGTTTCTAGGCAAGAAAACAAACACAAATTCACGTTCTGAGCTGGAAACCTCAAAGAAGCGTGTTTTCATGAAAGTGCGTAGAGACACAGTTTCAGCGCTCTAACGCGCTTCCTTACAGGTATGAAAGCATATTCACTCCAATTCAGGCATATTGTCACAATTCACTCAAGTTTGTTATTTTAGCACTGAGTAACAGACAGAATGAACATTTTTGACATGCAGAACGAAAAAAAAGAAAGTTTTTGAAAAAGTGCATATCTTCATTTCAGAAGCTTATATTCACTTTCAAATGGTCATACAAGCACATTGGACCAAATGGTACCATATATTCATTGCACTGTGATTTGAAGCTGTTTCCAGGCCAGAAACACATATAGATTTGCGTTTTGAGCTTAGAACCTCAAAGAATCGTATTCTCATGAAAGTGCGCTTAGCCACAGTTTCAGCACTCTAACAGGCTTCCTCACAGAGATAGAAGCATATTCACTCCAATTCAGTCATATAATCACAATTCACGCAAGTTTGTTACTTTCCCACTGAGTAACACACAGAATGAACATTTTTTACAAGCAGAACTAAAAAAAAAAGAAAGTTTATGAAAAAGTGCATATCTTCACTTGAAGCTTAAATTCACTTTCAAATGGCCATACAAGCACATTGGTCCAAACAGTACCATATATGCATTGCACTGTCATTTGAGGCTGTTTCCAGGCCAGAAACACACCCAGATTCACGTTCTGAGCTTATAACCTCAATGAAGCGTGTTTTCATGAAAGTCCGTATAGCTACAGTTTCAGCGCTCAAACGCGCTTCCTTACAGGTATGAAAGCATATTCACTCCAATTCAGGCATATAGTCACAATTCACTCAAGTTTGTTATTTTTGCACTGAGTAACAGACAGAATGAAAATTTTTGACATGCAGAACGAAAAAAAGGAAAGTTTTTGAAAAATTGCATATCTTCACTTCAGAAGCTTATATTCACTTTCAAATGGCCATACAAGCACATTGGACCGAACGGAACCATATGTGCATTGCACTTTGATTTGAAGCTGTTTCCAGGCCAGAAAACACACCCAGATTCACGTTCTGAGCTGGAAACCTCAAAGAAGCGTGTTTTCATGAAAGTGCGTATAGCAACAGTTTCAGCGCTCAAACGCGCTTCCTTACAGGTATGAAAGCATATTCACTCCAATTCAGGCATATTGTCACAATTCACTCAAGTTTGTTACTTTAGCACTGAGTCACAGACAGAATGAACATTTTTGACATGCAGAACGAAAAAAAGAAAGTTTTTGAAAAAGTGCATATCTTCATTTCAGAAGCTCACATTCACTTCCAAATGGCCAAACAATCACATTGGACCAAACGGTACCATATATGCATTGCCCTGCCATTTGAAGCTGTTTCCAGGCCAGGAATCACACACAGATTCACGTTCTGAGTTTAAAACCTCAAAGAAGCGTGTTTTCATGAAAGTGAAGATAGCCACAGTTTCAGCGCTCTAACAGGCTTCCTTACAGAGATAGAAGCATATTCACTCCAATTCAGTCATGTAGACACAATTAACCGAGGTTTGTCGCTTTCTCATTGTGAGTAACACACAGAATGAACATTTTTTGACATGCAGGACTAAAAAACAGAAAGTTTTTGAAAAAGTGCATATCTTCACTTCAGAATCTTATGTTCACTTTCAAATGGCGATACAAGCACATTGGACCAAACTGAACCATATATGCATTGCACTGTGATTTTAAGCTGTTTCCAGGCCAGAAACACACCCAGATTCACGTTCTGAGCTTATAACCTCAATGAAGCGTGTTTTCATGAAAGTCCGTATAGCCACAGTTTCAGCGCTCAAACGCGCTTCCTTGCAGGTATGAAAGCATATTCACTCCAATTCAGGCATATAGTCACAATTCACTCAAGTTTGTTATTTTAGCACTGAGTAACAGACAGAATGAAAATTTTTGACATGCAGAACGAAAAAAAGGAAAGTTTTTGAAAAAGTGCATATCTTCACTTCAGAAGCTCATATTCACTTTCAAATGGCCATGCAAGCACATTGGACCAAACGGTACCATATATGCATTGCACTGACATTTGAAGCTGTTTCTAGGCCAGACACACACACAGATTCACGTTCTGAGCTTAAAACCTCAAAGAAGCATCATTTCATGAAAGTGCGTATCGCAACAGTTTCAGCGCTATAACAGGCTTCCTTACAGAGATAGAAGCATATTCACTCAAATTCAGTCATGTAGACACAATTCACCAGTTTGTCGCTTTCTCATTGTGAGTAACGCACAGAATGAACATTTTTGACATGCAGAACGAAAAAAAAGAAAGTTTTTGAAAAAGTGCATATCTTCACTTCAGAAGCTTATATTCACGTTCAAATGATCATACAAGCACATTGGACCAAATGGTACCATATATTCATTGCACTGTGATTTGAAGCTGATCCCGGCCAGAAACACATATAGATTTGCGTTTTGAGCTTAGAACCTCAAAGAATCGTATTCTCATGAAAGTGCGCTTAGCCACAGTTTCAGCGCTCTAACAGGCTTCCTCACAGGGATAGAAGCATATTCACTCCAATTCAGTCATATAATCACAATTCACGCAAGTTTGTTACTTTCCCACTGAGTAACACACAGAATGAACATTTTTTACAAGCAGAACTAAAAAAAAAGAAAGTTTATGAAAAAGTGCATATCTTCACCTGAAGCTTAAATTCACTTTCAAATGGCCATACAAGCACATTGGACCAAACAGTACCATATATGCATTACACTGTCATTTGAGGCTGTTTCTAGGCCAGAAACACACACAGATTCACGTTCTGAGCTTAAAACCTCAAAGAAGCGTGTTTTCATGAAAGTCCGTATAGCTACAGTTTCAGCGCTCAAACGCGCACCCTGACAGGTATGAAAGCATATTCTCTCCAATTCAGGCATATTGTCACGATTCACTCAAGTTTGTTACTTTAGCACTGAGTCACATTCAGAATGAACCTTTTTGACATGCAGAACTAAAAAAGAAAGTTTATGAAAAAGTGCATATCTTCACTTCAGAAGCTCACATTCACTTCCAAATGGCCAAACAATCACATTGGACCAAACGGTACCATATATGCATTGCCCTGCCATTTGAAGCTGTTTCCAGGCCAGAAATCACACACAGATTTACGTTCTGAGTTTAAAACCTCAAAGAAGCGTGTTTTCATGAAAGTGAAGATAGAAACTGTTTCAGCGCTCGAACAGGCTTCCTTACAGAGATAGAAGCATATTCACTCCAATTCAGTCATGTAGACACAATTAACCGAGGTTTGTCGCTTTCTCATTGTGAGTAACACACAGAATGAACATTTTTTGACAAGCAGGACTAAAAAAAATAAAGTTTTTGAAAAAGTGCATATCTTCACTTCAGAATCTTATGTTCACTTTCAAATGGCCATACAAGCACATTGGACCAAACGGTACCATATATGCATTGCACTGTCATTTGAAGCTGTTTCTGGGCCAGAAACACACACAGGTTCACGTTCTGAGTTTAAAACCTCAAAGAAGCGTGTTTTCCTGAAAGTGAAGATAGCCACTGTTTCAACGCTCTAACAGGCTTCCTTACAGAGATAGAAGCATATTCACTCCAATTCAGTCATGTAGACACAATTAACCGAGGTTTGTCGCTTTCTCATTGTGAGTAACACACAGAATGAACATTTTTTGACATACAGGACTAAAAAAAAGAAAGTTTTTGAAAAGGTGCATATCTTCACTTCAGAAGCTTATATTCTCTTTCAAATGGCCATAAAAGCACATTGGACCAAAAGGTACCATATATTCATTGCACTGTGATTTGAAGCTGTTTCCAGGCCAGAAACACATATAGATTTGCGTTTTGAGCTTAGAACCTCAAAGAATCGTATTCTCATGAAAGTGCGCTTAGCCACAGTTTCAGCACTCTAACAGGCTTCCTCACAGAGATAGAAGCATATTCACTCCAATTCAGTCATATAATCACAATTCACGCAAGTTTGTTACTTTCCCACTGAGTAACACACAGAATGAACATTTTTTACAAGCAGAACTAAAAAAAGAGAAAGTTTATGAAAAAGTGCATATCTTCACTTGAAGCTTAAATTCACTTTCAAATGGCGATACAAGCACATTGGACCAAACTGAACCATATATGCATTGCACTGTCATTTGAGGCTGTTTCCAGGCCAGAAACACACCCAGATTCACGTTCTGAGCTTATAACCTCAATGAAGCGTGTTTTCATGAAAGTCCGTATAGCTACAGTTTCAGCGCTCAAACGCGCACCCTGACAGGTATGAAAGCATATTCTCTCCAATTCAGGCATATTGTCACGATTCACTCAAGTTTGTTACTTTAGCACTGAGTCACATTCAGAATGAACCTTTTTGACATGCAGAACTAAAAAAGAAAGTTTATGAAAAAGTGCATATCTTCACTTCAGAAGCTCACATTCACTTCCAAATGGCCAAACAATCACATTGGACCAAACGGTACCATATATGCATTGCCCTGCCATTTGAAGCTGTTTCCAGGCCAGAAATCACACTAAGATTTACGTTCTGAGTTTAAAACCTCAAAGAAGCGTGTTTTCATGAAAGTGAAGATAGAAACTGTTTCAGCGCTCGAACAGGCTTCCTTACAGAGATAGAAGCATATTCACTCCAATTCAGTCATGTAGACACAATTAACCGAGGTTTGTCGCTTTCTCATTGTGAGTAACACACAGAATGAACATTTTTTGACAAGCAGGACTAAAAAAAATAAAGTTTTTGAAAAAGTGCATATCTTCACTTCAGAATCTTATGTTCACTTTCAAATGGCCATACAAGCAAATTGGACCAAACGGTACCATATATGCATTGCACTGTCATTTGAAGCTGTTTCTGGGCCAGAAACACACACAGGTTCACGTTCTGAGTTTAAAACCTCAAAGAAGCGTGTTTTCATGAAAGTGAAGATAGCCACTGTTTCAACGCTCTAACAGGCTTCCTTTCAGAGATAGAAGCATATTCACTCCAATTCAGTCATGTAGACTCAATTAACCGAGGTTTGTCGCTTTCTCATTGTGAGTAACACACAGAATGAACATTTTTTGACATACAGGACTAAAAAAAAGAAAGTTTTTGAAAAGGTGCATATCTTCACTTCAGAAGCTTATATTCTCTTTCAAATGGCCATAAAAGCACATTGGACCAAACGGAACCATATATGCATTGCACTGTGATTTGAAGCTGTTTCCAGGCCAGAAACACACACAGATTCACGTTCTGAGCTTATAACCTCAATGAAGCGTGTTTTTATGAAAGTGCGTATAGCCACAGTTTCAGCGCTCAAACGCGCTTCTTTACAGGTATGAAAGCATATTCACTCCAATTCAGGCATATTGTCACTATTCACTCCAGTTTGTTACTTTAGCACTGAGTAACAGACAGAAAAAACATTTTTGACATGCAGAACTAAAAAAAAGAAAGTTTTTGAAAAAGTGCATATCTACACTTCAGAAGCTTATATTCACTTTCAAATGGCCATACAAGCACATTGGACCAAAAGGTACCATATATTCATTGCAATGAGATCTGAAGGTGTTACCAGGCCAGAAACACATATGGATTTGAGTTTTGAGCTTAGAACCTCAAAGAATCGTATTCTCATTATAGTGCGCATAGCCACAGTGTCAGTGCTCTAACAGGCTTCCTCACAGAGATAGAAGCATATTCACTCAAATTCAGTCATATCATCACAATTCACGCAAGTTTGTTTCTTTCCCACTGAGTACCACACAGAATGAACATTTTTCACAAGCAGAACTAAAAAAAAGAAAGTTTATGAAAAATTGCATATCTTCACTTCAGAAGCTTATATTCACTTTCAAATGGCCATACAAGCACATTGGACCAAACTGAACCATATATGCATTGCACTGTGATTTGAAGCTGTTTCCAGGCCCGAAAACACACACAGATTCACGTTCTGAGCTTATAACCTCAATGAAGCGTGTTTTCATGAAAGTCCGTATAGCCACAGTTTCAGCGCTCAAACGCGCTTCCTTACAGGTATGAAAGCATATTCACTCCAATTCAGGCATATTGTCACAATTCACTCAAGTTTGTTACTTTAGCACTGAGTAACAGACAGAAAGAACATTTTTGACATGCAGAACGAAAAAAAGGAAAGTTTTTGAAAAAGTGCATATCTTCACTTCAGAAGCTCATATTCACTTTCAAATGGCCATGCAAGCACGTTGGACCAAACGGTACCATATATGCATTGCACTGACATTTGAAGCTGTTTCTAGGCCAGACACACACACAGATTCACGTTCTGTGCTTAAAACCTCAAAGAATCGTATTCTCATGAAAGTGCGCATAGGCCACAGTTTCAGTGCTCTAACAGGCTTCCTTAGAGATAGAAGCATATTCACTCCAATTCAGTCATATAATCACAATTCACGCAAGTTTGTCACTTTCCCACTGAGTAACACACAGAATGAACATTTTTTACAAGCAGAACTAAAAAAAAAAAAGTTTATGAAAAAGTGCATATCTTCACTTCAGAGGCTTATATTCACTTTCAAATGGTCATACAAGCACATTGGACCAAATGGTACCATATATTGATTGCACTGTGATTTGAAGCTGTTTCCAGGCCAGAAACACAAATAGATTTGCGTTTTGAGCTTACAACCTCAAAGAATCGTATTCTCATGAAAGTGCGCATAGCCACAGTTTCAGTGCTCGAACAGGCTTCCTCATAGAAATAGAAGCATATTCACTCCAATTCAGTCATATAATCACAATTCACGCAAGTTTGTCCCTTTCCCACTGAGTAACACACAGAATGAACATTTTTTACAAGCAGAACTAAAAAAAAAGAAAGTTTATGAAATAGTGCATATCTTCACTTCAGAGGCTTATATTCACTTTCAAATGGCCATACAAGCACATTGGACCAAACGGAACCATATGTGCATTGCACTGTGATTTGAAGCTGTTTCCAGGCCCGAAAACACACACAGATTCACGTTCTGAGCTTAAAATCTCAAAGAAGCGTGATTTCATGAAAGTGCGTATAGCAACAGTTTCAGCGCTCAAACGCGCTTCCTTACAGGTATGAAAGCATATTCACTCCAATTCAGGCATATAGTCACAATTCACTCAAGTTTGTTATTTTTGCACTGAGTAACAGACAGAATGAACATTTTTCACATGCAGAACGAAAAAAAGGAAAGTTTATGAAATAGTGCATATCTTCACTTCAGAGGCTTATATTCACTTTCAAATGGCCTTACAAGCACATTGGACCAAACGGAACCATATGTGCATTGCACTGTGATTTGAAGCTGTTTCCAGGCCAGACACACACACAGATTCACGTTCTGAGCTTAAAACCTCAAAGAATCGTATTCTCATGAAAGTGCGCATAGGCCACAGTTTCAGTGCTCTAACAGGCTTCCTTAGAGATAGAAGCATATTCACTCCAATTCAGTCATATAATCACAATTCACGCAAGTTTGTCACTTTCCCACTGAGTAACACACAGAATGAACATTTTTTACAAGCAGAACTAAAAAAAAAAAAGTTTATGAAAAAGTGCATATCTTCACTTCAGAGGCTTATATTCACTTTCAAATGGCCTTACAAGCACATTGGACCAAACGGAACCATATGTGCATTGCACTGTGATTTGAAGCTGTTTCCAGGCCAGAAACACACACAGATTCACGTTCTGAGCTTAAAACCTCAAAGAAGCGTGTTTTCATGAAAGTGCGTATAGCAAAAGTTTCAGCGCTCAAACGCGCTTCCTTACAGGTATGAAAGCATATTCACACCAATTCAGGCATATTGTCACAATTCACTCAAGTTTGTTACTTTAGCACTGAGTAACAGACAGAATGAACCTTTTTGACATGCAGAACTAAAAAAGAAAGTTAATTAAAAAGTGCATATCTTCACTTCAGAAGCTCACATTCACTTCCAAATGGCCAAACAATCACATTGGACCAAACGGTACCATATATGCATTGCCCTGCCATTTGAAGCTGTTTCCAGGCCAGGAATCACACACAGATTCACGTTCTGAGTTTAAAACCTCAAAGAAGCGTGTTTTCATGAAAGTGAAGATAGCCACAGTTTCAGCGCTCTAACAGGCTTCCTTACAGAGATAGAAGCATATTCACTCCAATTCAGTCATGTAGACACAATTAACCGAGGTTTGTCGCTTTCTCATTGTGAGTAAAACACAGAATGAACATTTTTTGACATGCAGGACTAAAAAACAGAAAGTTTTTGAAAAAGTGCATATCTTCACTTCAGAATCTTATGTTCACTTTCAAATGGCGATACAAGCACATTGGACCAAACTGAACCATATATGCATTGCACTGTGATTTTAAGCTGTTACAGGCCAGAAACACGCCCAGATTCACGTTCTGAGCTTATAACCTCAACGAAGCGTGTTTTCATGAAAGTCCGTACAGCCACAGTTTCAGCGCTCAAACGCGCTTCCTTACAGGTATGAAAGCATATTCACTCCAATTCAGGCATATAGTCACAATTCACTCAAGTTTGTTATTTTAGCACTGAGTAACAGACAGAATGAAAATTTTTGACATGCAGAACGAAAAAAAGGAAAGTTTTTGAAAAAGTGCATATCTTCACTTCAGAAGCTCATATTCACTTTCAAATGGCCATGCAAGCACATTGGACCAAACGGTACCATATATGCATTGCACTGACATTTGAAGCTGTTTCTAGGCCAGACACACACATAGATTTGCGTTCTGAGCTTAGAACCTCAAAGAATCGTATTCTCATGAAAGTGCGCATAGCCACAGTTTCAGTGCTCTAACAGGCTTCCTTAGACATAGAAGCATATTCACTCCAATTCAGTCATATAATCACAATTCACGCAAGTTTGTCACTTTCCCACTGAGTAACACACAGAATGAACATTTTTGACATGCAGAACGAAAAAAAAGAAAGTTTTTGAAAAAGTGCATATCTTCACTTCAGGAGCTTATATTCACTTTCAAATGGCCATACAAGCACATTGGACCAAATGGTACCATATATTGATTGCACTGTGATTTGAAGCTGTTTCCAGGCCAGAAACACAAATAGATTTGCGTTCTGAGCTTAGAACCTCAAAGAATCGTATTCTCATGAAAGTGCGCATAGCCACAGTTTCAGTGCTCTAACAGGCTTCCTTAGACATAGAAGCATATTCACTCCAATTCAGTCATATAATCACAATTCACGCAAGTTTGTCACTTTCCCACTGAGTAACACACAGAATGAACATTTTTTACAAGCAGAACTAAAAAAAAGAAAGTTTATGAAAAATTGCATATCTTCACTTCAGAAGCTTATATTCACTTTCAAATGGCCATACAAGCACATTGGACCGAACAGAACCATATGTGCATTGCACTTTGATTTGAAGCTGTTTCCAGGCCAGAAAACACACACAGATTCACGTTCTGAGCTGGAAACCTCAAAGAAGCGTGTTTTCATGGAAGTGCGTATAGCCACAGTTTCAGCGCTCTATCGCGCTTCCTTACAGGTATGAAAGCATATTCACTCCAATTCAGGCATATTGTCACAATTCACTCAAGTTTGTTCCTTTAGCACTGAGTAACAGACAGAAAGAACATTTTTGACATGCAGAACGAAAAAAAAGAAAGTTTTTGAAAAAGTGCATATCTTCACTTCAGGAGCTTATATTCACTTTCAAATGGCCATACAAGCACATTGGACCAAATGGTACCATATATTGATTGCACTGTGATTTGAAGCTGTTTCCAGGCCAGAAACACAAATAGATTTGCGTTCTGAGCTTAGAACCTCAAAGAATCGTATTCTCATGAAAGTGCGCATAGCCACAGTTTCAGTGCTCTAACAGGCTTCCTTAGAGATAGAAGCATATTCACTCCAATTCAGTCATATAATCACAATTCACGCAAGTTTGTCACTTTCCCACTGAGTAACACACAGAATGAACATTTTTTACAAGCAGAACTAAAAAAAAGAAAGTTTATGAAAAATTGCATATCTTCACTTCAGAAGCTTATATTCACTTTCAAATGGCCATACAAGCACATTGGACCGAACAGAACCATATGTGCATTGCACTTTGATTTCAAGCTGTTTCCAGGCCAGAAAACACACACAGATTCACGTTCTGAGCTGGAAACCTCAAAGAAGCGTGTTTTCATGGAAGTGCGTATAGCCACAGTTTCAGCGCTCTATCGCGCTTCCTTACAGGTATGAAAGCATATTCACTCCGATTCAGGCATATTGTCACAATTCACTCAAGTTTGTTACTTTAGCACTGAGTCACAGACAGAATGAACCTTTTTGACATGCAGAACTAAAAAAGAAAGTTTATGAAAAAGTGCATATCTTCACTTCAGAAGCTCACATTCACTTCCAAATGGCCACACAATCACATTGGACCAAACGGAACCATATGTGCATTGCACTGTGATTTGAAGCTGTTTCCAGGCCAGAAAACACACACAGATTCACGTTCTGAGCTGGAAACCTCAAAGAAGCGTGTTTTCATGAAAGTGCGTAGAGACACAGTTTCAGCGCTCTAACGCGCTTCCTTACAGGTATGAAAGCATCTTCACTCCAATTCAGGCATAATGTCACAATTCACTCAAGTTTGTTATTTTAGCACTGAGTAACAGACAGAATGAACATTTTTGACATGCAGAACGAAAAAAAAGAAAGTTTTTGAAAAAGTGCATATCTTCACTTCAGAAGCTTATATTCACTTTCAAATGGCCATACAAGCACATTGGACCAAATGGTACCATATATGCATTGCACTGACATTTGAAGCTGTTTCTAGGCCAGACACACACACAGATTCACGTTCTGAGCTTAAAACCTCAAAGAAGCGTGATTTCATGAAAGTGCGTATTGCAACAGTTTCAGCGCAATAACAGGCTTCCTTACAGAGATAGAAGCATATTCACTCAAATTCAGTCATGTAGTCACAATTCACCAGTTTGTCGCTTTCTCATTGTGAGTGAATGAACATTTCACTGATTTCATGAAAGTGCGCATAGCCACAGTTTCAGTGCTCTAACAGGCTTCCTTAGAGATAGAAGCATATTCACTCCAATTCAGTCATATAATCACAATTCACGCAAGTTTGTCACTTTCCCACTGAGTAACACACAGAATGAACATTTTTTACAAGCAGAACTAAAAAAAAGAAAGTTTATGAAAAATTGCATATCTTCACTTCAGAAGCTTATATTCACTTTCAAATGGCCATACAAGCACATTGGACCGAACAGAACCATATGTGCATTGCACTTTGATTTCAAGCTGTTTCCAGGCCAGAAAACACACACAGATTCACGTTCTGAGCTGGAAACCTCAAAGAAGCGTGTTTTCATGGAAGTGCGTATAGCCACAGTTTCAGCGCTCTATCGCGCTTCCTTACAGGTATGAAAGCATATTCACTCCAATTCAGGCATATTGTCACAATTCACTCAAGTTTGTTACTTTAGCACTGAGTCACAGACAGAATGAACCTTTTTGACATGCAGAACTAAAAAAGAAAGTTTATGAAAAAGTGCATATCTTCACTTCAGAAGCTCACATTCACTTCCAAATGGCCACACAATCACATTGGACCAAACGGAACCATATGTGCATTGCACTGTGATTTGAAGCTGTTTCCAGGCCAGAAAACACACACAGATTCACGTTCTGAGCTGGAAACCTCAAAGAAGCGTGTTTTCATGAAAGTGCGTAGAGACACAGTTTCAGCGCTCTAACGCGCTTCCTTACAGGTATGAAAGCATCTTCACTCCAATTCAGGCATAATGTCACAATTCACTCAAGTTTGTTATTTTAGCACTGAGTAACAGACAGAATGAACATTTTTGACATGCAGAACGAAAAAAAAGAAAGTTTTTGAAAAAGTGCATATCTTCACTTCAGAAGCTTATATTCACTTTCAAATGGCCATACAAGCACATTGGACCAAATGGTACCATATATGCATTGCACTGACATTTGAAGCTGTTTCTAGGCCAGACACACAGACAGATTCACGTTCTGAGCTTAAAACCTCAAAGAAGCGTGATTTCATGAAAGTGCGTATTGCAACAGTTTCAGCGCAATAACAGGCTTCCTTACAGAGATAGAAGCATATTCACTCAAATTCAGTCATGTAGTCACAATTCACCAGTTTGTCGCTTTCTCATTGTGAGTAACACACAGAATGAACATTTTTGACATGCAGAACGAAAAAAAAGAAAGTTTTTGAAAAAGTGCATATCTTCACTTCAGGAGCTTATATTCACTTTCAAATGGCCATACAAGCACATTGGACCAAATGGTACCATATATTGATTGCACTGTGATTTGAAGCTGTTTCCAGGCCAGAAACACAAATAGATTTGCGTTCTGAGCTTAGAACCTCAAAGAATCGTATTCTCATGAAAGTGCGCATAGCCACAGTTTCAGTGCTCTAACAGGCTTCCTTAGAGATAGAAGCATATTCACTCCAATTCAGTCATATAATCACAATTCACGCAAGTTTGTCACTTTCCCACTGAGTAACACACAGAATGAACATTTTTTACAAGCAGAACTAAAAAAAAGAAAGTTTATGAAAAATTGCATATCTTCACTTCAGAAGCTTATATTCACTTTCAAATGGCCATACAAGCACATTGGACCGAACAGAACCATATGTGCATTGCACTTTGATTTCAAGCTGTTTCCAGGCCAGAAAACACACACAGATTCACGTTCTGAGCTGGAAACCTCAAAGAAGCGTGTTTTCATGGAAGTGCGTATAGCCACAGTTTCAGCGCTCTATCGCGCTTCCTTACAGGTATGAAAGCATATTCACTCCAATTCAGGCATATTGTCACAATTCACTCAAGTTTGTTACTTTAGCACTGAGTCACAGACAGAATGAACCTTTTTGACATGCAGAACTAAAAAAGAAAGTTTATGAAAAAGTGCATATCTTCACTTCAGAAGCTCACATTCACTTCCAAATGGCCACACAATCACATTGGACCAAACGGAACCATATGTGCATTGCACTGTGATTTGAAGCTGTTTCCAGGCCAGAAAACACACAGAGATTCACGTTCTGAGCTGGAAACCTCAAAGAAGCGTGTTTTCATGAAAGTGCGTAGAGACACAGTTTCAGCGCTCTAACGCGCTTCCTTACAGGTATGAAAGCATCTTCACTCCAATTCAGGCATAATGTCACAATTCACTCAAGTTTGTTATTTTAGCACTGAGTAACAGACAGAATGAACATTTTTGACATGCAGAACGAAAAAAAAGAAAGTTTTTGAAAAAGTGCATATCTTCACTTCAGAAGCTTATATTCACTTTCAAATGGCCATACAAGCACATTGGACCAAATGGTACCATATATGCATTGCACTGACATTTGAAGCTGTTTCTAGGCCAGACACACACACAGATTCACGTTCTGAGCTTAAAACCTCAAAGAAGCGTGATTTCATGAAAGTGCGTATTGCAACAGTTTCAGCGCAATAACAGGCTTCCTTACAGAGATAGAAGCATATTCACTCAAATTCAGTCATGTAGTCACAATTCACCAGTTTGTCGCTTTCTCATTGTGAGTAACACACAGAATGAACATTTTTGACATGCAGAACGAAAAAAAAGAAAGTTTTTGAAAAAGTGCATATCTTCACTTCAGGAGCTTATATTCACTTTCAAATGGCCATACAAGCACATTGGACCAAATGGTACCATATATTGATTGCACTGTGATTTGAAGCTGTTTCCAGGCCAGAAACACAAATAGATTTGCGTTCTGAGCTTAGAACCTCAAAGAATCGTATTCTCATGAAAGTGCGCATAGCCACAGTTTCAGTGCTCTAACAGGCTTCCTTAGAGATAGAAGCATATTCACTCCAATTCAGTCATATAATCACAATTCACGCAAGTTTGTCACTTTCCCACTGAGTAACACACAGAATGAACATTTTTTACAAGCAGAACTAAAAAAAAAAAAGTTTATTAAAAAGTGCATATCTTCACTTCAGAGGCTTATATTCACTTTCAAATGGCCTACAAGCACATTGGACCAAACGGAACCATGTGTGCATTGCACTGTGATTTGAAGCTGTTTCCAGGCCAGAAACACACACAGATTCACGTTCTGAGCTTAAAACCTCAATTAAGCGTGTTTTCATGAAAGTGCGTATAGCCACAGTTTCAGCGCTCAAACGCGCTTCCTTACAGGTATGAAAGCATATTCACTCCAATTCAGGCATATTGTCACAATTCACTCTAGTTTGTTCCTTTAGCACTGAGTAACACACAGAAAGAACATTTTTGACATGCAGAACGAAAAAAAAGAAAGTTTTTGAAAAAGTGCATATCTTCACTTGAAGCTTAAATTCACTTTCAAATGGCCATACAAGCACATTGGACCAAACGGTACCATATATGCAATGCACTGTCATTTGAGGCTGTTTCCAGGCCAGAAAACACACACAAATTCACGTTCTGAGCTGGAAACCTCAAAGAAGCGTGTTTTCATGAAAGTGCGTAGAGACACAGTTTCAGCGCTCAATCGCGCTTCCTTACAGGTATGAAAGCATATTCACTCCAATTCAGGCATATTGTCACAATTCACTCAAGTTTGTTATTTTAGCACTGAGTAACAGACAGAATGAACATTTTTGACATGCAGAACGAAAAAAAAGAAAGTTTTTGAAAAAGTGCATATCTTCACTTCAGAAGCTTATATTCACTTTCAAATGGTCATACAAGCACATTGGACCAAATGGTACCATATATTCATTGCACTGTGATTTGAAGCTGTTTCCAGGCCAGAAACACATATAGATTTGCGTTTTGAACTTTGAACCTCAAAGAATCGTATTCTCATGAAAGTGCGCTTAGCCACAGTTTCAGCGCTCTAACAGGCTTCCTCACAGAGATAGAAGCATATTCACTCTAATTCAGTCATATAATCACAATTCACGCAAGTTTGTTACTTTCCCACTGAGTAACACACAGAATGAACATTTTTTACAAGCAGAACTAAAAAAAAAGAAAGTTTTTGAAAAAGTGCATATCTTCACTTCAGAAGCTTATATTCACTTTCAAATGGCCATACAAGCACATTGGACCAAACTGAACCATATATGCATTGCACTGTGATTTGAAGCTGTTTCCAAGCCAGAAAACACACACAGATTCACGTTCTGAGCTGGAAACCTCAATGAAGCGTGTTTTCATGAAAGTGCGTATAGCCACAGTTTCAGCGCTCAAACGCGCTTCCTTACAGGTATGAAAGCATATTCACTCCAATTCAGGCATATTGTCGCAATTCGCTCAAGTTTGTCGCTTTCCCACTGCGAGTAACACACAGAATGAACATTTTTGACATGCAGAACTAAAAAAAAGAAAGTTTTTGAAAAAGTGCATATCTTCACTTCAGAGGCTTATATTCACTTTCAAATGGCCATACAAGCACATTGGACCAAATGGTACCATATATTGATTGCACTGTGATTTGAAGCTGTTTCCAGGCCAGAAACAAAAATAGATTTGCGTTCTGAGCTTAGAACCTCAAAGAATCGTATTCTCATGAAAGTGCGCATAGCCACAGTTTCAGTGCTCTAACAGGCTTCCTTCGAGATAGATGCATATTCACTCCAATTCAGGCATATTGTCGCAATTCACTCATGTTTGTTACTTTAGCACTGAGTCACAGACAGAATGAACCTTTTTGACATGCAGAACTAAAAAAGAAAGTTTATGAAAAAGTGCATATCTTCACTTCAGAAGCTCACATTCACTTCCAAATGGCCAAACAATCACATTGGACCAAACGGTACCATATATGCATTGCCCTGCCATTTGAAGCTGTTTCCAGGCCAGAAATCACACACAGATTCACGTTCTGAGTTTAAAACCTCAAAGAAGCGTGTTTTCATGAAAGTGAAGATAGCCACAGTTTCAGCGCTCTAACAGGCTTCCTTACAGAGATAGAAGCATATTCACTCCAATTCAGTCATGTAGACACAATTAACCGAGGTTTGTCGCTTTCTCATTGTGAGTAACACACAGAATGAACATTTTTTACAAGCAGAACTAAAAAAAAGAAAGTTTATGAAAAATTGCATATCTTCACTTCAGAAGCTTATATTCACTTTCAAATGGCCATACAAGCACATTGGACCAAACTGAACCATATATGCATTGCACTGTGATTTGAAGCTGTTTCCAGGCCAGAAACACACCCAGATTCACGTTCTGAGCTTATAACCTCAATCAAGCGTGTTTTCATGAAAGTCCGTATAGCCACAGTTTCAGCGCTTAAACTCGCTTCCTTACAGGTATGAAAGCATATTCACTCCAATTCAGGCATATTGTCACAATTCACTCAAGTTTGTTACTTTAGCACTGAGTAACAGACAGAAAGAACATTTTTGACATGCAAAACGTAAAAAAAGAACGTTTATGAAAAAGTGCATATCTTCACTTCAGATGCTTATATTCACTTTGAAATGGTCATACAAGCACATTGGACAAAATGGTACCATATATTCATTGCACTGTGATTTGAAGCTGTTTCCAGGCCAGAAACACAAATAGATTTGCGTTTTGAGCTTAGAACCTCAAAGAATCGTATTCTCATGAAAGTGCGCATAGGCCACAGTTTCAGTGCTCTAACAGGCTTCCTTAGAGATAGAAGCATATTCACTCCAATTCAGTCATATAATCACAATTCACGCAAGTTTGTCACTTTCCCACTGAGTAACACACAGAATGAACATTTTTTACAAGCAGAACTAAAAAAAAAAAAGTTTATGAAAAAGTGCATATCTTCACTTCAGAGGCTTATATTCACTTTCAAATGGCCTTACAAGCACATTGGACCAAACGGAACCATATGTGCATTGCACTGTGATTTGAAGCTGTTTCCAGGCCAGAAACACACACAGATTCACGTTCTGAGCTTATAACCTCAATTAAGCGTGTTTTCATGAAAGTGCGTATAGCCACAGTTTCAGCGCTCAAACGCGCTTCCTTACAGGTATGAAAGCATATTCACTCCAATTCAGGCATATTGTCACAATTCCCTCCAGTTTGTTCCTTTAGCACTGAGTAACAGACAGAATGAACCTTTTTGACATGCAGAATTAAAAAAGAAAGTTTATGAAAAAGTGCATATCTTCACTTCAGAAGCTCACATTCACTTCCAAATGGCCAAACAATCACATTGGACCAAACGGTACCATATATGCATTGCCCTGCCATTTGAAGCTGTTTCCAGCCCAGAAATCACACACAGATTCACGTTCTGAGTTTAAAATCTCAAAGAAGCGTGTTTTCATGAAAGTGAAGATAGCCACTGTTTCAGCGCTCTAACAGGCTGCCTTACAGTGATAGAAGCATATTCACTCCAATTCAGTCATGTAGACACAATTAACCGAGGTTTGTCGCTTTCTCATTGTGAGTAACACACAGAATGAACATTTTTTGACATGCAGGACTAAAAAAAAGAAAGTTTTTGAAAAAGTGAATATCTTCACTTCAGAATCTTATGTTCACTTTCAAATGGCGATACAAGCACATTGGACCAAACGGTACCATATATGCATTGCACTGTCATTTGAAGCTGTTTCTAGGCCAGAAACACACCCAGATTCACGTTCTGAGCTTATAACCTCAATGAAGCGTGTTTTCATGAAAGTGAAGATAGCCACTGTTTCAGCGCTCTAACAGGCTTCCTCACAGAAATAGAAGCATATTCACTCCAATTCAGTCATATAATCACAATTCACGCAAGTTTGTCCCTTTCCCACTGAGTAACACACAGAATGAACATTTTTTACAAGCAGAACTAAAAAAAAGAAAGTTTATGAAAAATTGCATATCTTCACTTCAGAAGCTTATATTCACTTTCAAATGGCCATACAAGCTCATTGGACCAAACTGAACCATATATGCATTGCACTGTGATTTTAAGCTGTTTCCAGGCCAGAAACACACCCAGATTCACGTTCTGAGCTTATTACCTCAATGAAGCGTGTTTTCATGAAAGTCCGTATAGCCACAGTTTCAGCGCTCAAACGCGCTTCCTTACAGGTATGAAAGCATATTCACTCCAATTCAGGCATATTATCACAATTCACTCAAGTTTGTTACTTTAGCACTGAGTAACAAACAGAAAGAACATTTTTGACATGCAAAACGAAAAAAAAGAACGTTTTTGAAAAAGTGCATATCTTCACTTCAGATGCTTATATTCACTTTCAAATGGTCATACAAGCACATTGGACCAAACGGTACCATATATTCATTGCACTGTGATTTGAAGCTGTTTCCAGGCCAGAAACACAAATAGATTTGCGTTTTGAGCTTAGAACCTCAAAGAAGCGTGATTTCATGAAAGTGCGTATAGCAACAGTTTCAGCGCTCTAACAGGCTTCCTGACAGAGATAGAAGCATATTTACTCCAATTCAGTCATATAATCACAATTCACGCAAGTTTGTCACTTTCCCACTGAGTAACACACAGAATGAACATTTTTTACAAGCAGAACTAAAAAAAAAAGAAAGTTTATGAAAAAGTGCATATCTTCACTTCAGAGGCTTATATTCACTTTCAAATGGCCATACAAGCACATTGGACCAAACGGAACCATATGTGCATTGCACTGTGATTTGAAGCTGTTTCCAGGCCAGAAAACACACAGATTCACGTTCTGAGCTTAAAAAATCAAAGAAGCGTGATTTCATGAAAGTGCGTATAGCAACAGTTTCAGCGCTCAAACGCGCTTCCTTACAGGTATGAAAGCATATTCACTCCAATTCAGGCATATAGTCACAATTCACTCAAGTTTGTTACTTTAGCACTGAGTAACAGACAGAATGAACATTTTTGACATGCAGAACGAAAAAAAGGAAAGTTTTTGAAAAAGTGCATATCTTCACTTCAGAAGCTTATATTCACTTTCAAATGGCCATGCAAGCACATTGGACCAAACGGTACCATATAAGCATTGCACTGACATTTGAAGCTGTTTCTAGGCCAGACACACACACAGATTCACGTTCTGAGCTTAAAACCTCAAAGAATCGTATTCTCATGAAAGTGCGCATAGGCCACAGTTTCAGTGCTCTAACAGGCTTCCTTAGAGATAGAAGCATATTCACTCCAATTCAGTCATATAATCACAATTCACGCAAGTTTGTCACTTTCCCACTGAGTAACACACAGAATGAACATTTTTTACAAGCAGAACTAAAAAAAAAAAGTTTATGAAAAAGTGCATATCTTCACTTCAGAGGCTTATATTCACTTTCAAATGGCCTTACAAGCACATTGGACCAAACGGAACCATATGTGCATTGCACTGTGATTTGAAGCTGTTTCCAGGCCAGAAACACACACAGATTCACGTTCTGAGCTTATAACCTCAATTAAGCGTGTTTTCATGAAAGTGCGTATAGCCACAGTTTCAGCGCTCAAACGCGCTTCCTTACAGGTATGAAAGCATATTCACTCCAATTCAGGCATATTGTCACAATTCCCTCCAGTTTGTTCCTTTAGCACTGAGTAACAGACAGAATGAACCTTTTTGACATGCAGAATTAAAAAAGAAAGTTTATGAAAAAGTGCATATCTTCACTTCAGAAGCTCACATTCACTTCCAAATGGCCAAACAATCACATTGGACCAAACGGTACCATATATGCATTGCCCTGCCATTTGAAGCTGTTTCCAGCCCAGAAATCACACACAGATTCACGTTCTGAGTTTAAAATCTCAAAGAAGCGTGTTTTCATGAAAGTGAAGATAGCCACTGTTTCAGCGCTCTAACAGGCTTCCTCACAGAAATAGAAGCATATTCACTCCAATTCAGTCATATAATCACAATTCACGCAAGTTTGTCCCTTTCCCACTGAGTAACACACAGAATGAACATTTTTTACAAGCAGAACTAAAAAAAAGAAAGTTTATGAAAAATTGCATATCTTCACTTCAGAAGCTTATATTCACTTTCAAATGGCCATACAAGCTCATTGGACCAAACTGAACCATATATGCATTGCACTGTGATTTTAAGCTGTTTCCAGGCCAGAAACACACCCAGATTCACGTTCTGAGCTTATTACCTCAATGAAGCGTGTTTTCATGAAAGTCCGTATAGCCACAGTTTCAGCGCTCAAACGCGCTTCCTTACAGGTATGAAAGCATATTCACTCCAATTCAGGCATATTATCACAATTCACTCAAGTTTGTTACTTTAGCACTGAGTAACAAACAGAAAGAACATTTTTGACATGCAAAACGAAAAAAAAGAACGTTTTTGAAAAAGTGCATATCTTCACTTCAGATGCTTATATTCACTTTCAAATGGTCATACAAGCACATTGGACCAAATAGTACCATATATTCATTGCACTGTGATTTGAAGCTGTTTCCAGGCCAGAAACACAAATAGATTTGCGTTTTGAGCTTAGAACCTCAAAGAATCGTATTCTCATGAAAGTGCGCATAGCCACAGTTTCAGTGCTCTAACAGGCTTCCTCATAGAAATAGAAGCATATTCACTCCAATTCAGTCATATAATCACAATTCACGCAAGTTTGTCCCTTTCCCACTGAGTAACACATAGAATGAACATTTTTTACAAGCAGAACTAAAAAAAAAAGAAAGTTTATGAAATAGTGCATATCTTCACTTCAGAGGCTTATATTCACTTTCAAATGGCCATACAAGCACATTGGACCAAACGGAACCATATGTGCATTGCACTGTGATTTGAAGCTGTTTCCAGGCCAGAAAACACACACAGATTCACGTTCTGAGCTTAAAAAATCAAAGAAGCGTGATTTCATGAAAGTGCGTATAGCAACAGTTTCAGCGGTCAAACGCGCTTCCTTACAGGTATGAAAGCATATTCACTCCAATTCAGGCATATAGTCACAAGTCACTCAAGTTTGTTATTTTAGCACTGAGTAACAGACAGAATGAACATTTTTCACATGCAAAACGAAAAAAAGGAAAGTTTATGAAAAAGTGCATATCTTCACTTCAGAAGCTCATATTCACTTTCAAATGGCCATGCAAGCACATTGGACCAAACGGAACCATATGTGCATTGCACTGTTATTTGAAGCTGTTTCCAGGCCAGAAACACACACAGATTCACGTTCTGAGCTTATAACCTCAATTAAGCGTGTTTTCATGAAAGTGCGTATAGCCACAGTTTCAGCGCTCAAACGCGCTTCCTTACAGGTATGAAAGCATATTCACTCCAATTCAGGCATATTGTCACAATTCCCTCAAGTTTGTTCCTTTAGCACTGAGTAACAGACAGAATGAACCTTTTTGACATGCAGAATTAAAAAAGAAAGTTTATGAAAAAGTACATATCTTCACTTCAGAAGCTTACATTCACTTCCAAATGGCCAAACAATCACATTGGACCAAACGGTACCATATATGCATTGCCCTGCCATTTGAAGCTGTTTCCAGCCCAGAAATCACACACAGATTCACGTTCTGAGTTTAAAATCTCAAAGAAGCGTGTTTTCATGAAAGTGAAGATAGCCACTGTTTCAGCGCTCTAACAGGCTTCCTCACAGAAATAGAAGCATATTCACTCCAATTCAGGCATATTGTCACTATTCACTCCAGTTTGTTACTTTAGCACTGAGTAACAGACAGAATGAACATTTTTGACATGCAGAACTAAAAAAAAGAAAGTTTTTGAAAAAGTGCATATCTTCACTTCAGAATCTTATGTTCACTTTCAAATGGCAATACAAGCACATTGGACCAAACAGTACCATATATGCATTACACTGTCATTTGAGGCTGTTTCTAGGCCAGAAACACACACAGATTCACGTTCTGAGCTGGAAACCTCAAAGAAGCGTGTTTTCATGAAAGTGCGTAGAGACACAGTTTCAGCGCTCTAACGCGCTTCCTTACAGGTATGAAAGCATATTCACTCCAATTCAGGCATATTGTCACAATTCACTCAAGTTTGTTATTTTAGCACTGAGTAACAGACAGAAAGAACATTTTTGACATGCAGAACAAAAAAAAGAAAGTTTTTGAAAAAGTGCATATCTTCACTTCAGAATCTTATGTTCACTTTCAAATGGCAATACAAGCACATTGGACCAAACGGTACCATATATGCATTGCCCTGCCATTTGAAGCTGTTTCCAGCCCAGAAATCACACACAGATTCACGTTCTGAGTTTAAAATCTCAAAGAAGCGTGTTTTCATGAAAGTGAAGATAGCCACTGTTTCAGCGCTCTAACAGGCTTCCTTACAGAGATAGAAGCATATTCACTCCAATTCAGTCAGGTAGACACAATTAACCGAGGTTTGTCGCTTTCTCATTGTGAGTAAAACACAGAATGAACATTTTTTGACATGCAGGACTAAAAAAAAGAAAGTTTTTGAAAAAGTGCATATCTTCACTTCAGAATCTTATGTTCACTTTCAAATGGCGATACAAGCACATTGGACCAAACGGTACCATATATGCATTGCACTGTCATTTGAAGCTGTTTCTAGGCCAGAAACACACACAGGTTCACGTTCTGAGTTTAAAACCTCAAAGAAGCGTGTTTTCATGAAAGTGAAGATAGCCACTGTTTCAGCGCTAAAACAGGCTTCCTTACAGAGATAGAAGCATATTCACTCCAATTCAGTCAGGTAGACACAATTAACCGAGGTTTGTCGCTTTCTCATTGTGAGTAAAACACAGAATGAACATTTTTTGACATGCAGGCCTAAAAAATAGAAAGTTTATGAAAAAGTGCATATCTTCACTTCAGAATCTTATGTTCACTTTCAAATGGCGATACAAGCACATTGGACCAAACGGTACCATATATGCATTGCACTGTCATTTGAAGCTGTTTCTAGGCCAGAAACAAACACAGATTCACGTTCTGAGCTTAAAACCTCAAAGAAACGTGTTTTCATGAAAGTGCTTATAGCAACAGTTTCAGCGCTCAAACGCGCTTCCTTACAGGTATGAAAGCATATTCACTCTAATTCAGGCATATTGTCACTATTCACTCCAGTTTGTTACTTTAGCACTGAGTAACAGACAGAATGAACATTTTTGACATGCAGAACTAAATAAAAGAAAGTTTTTGAAAAGGTGCATATCTTCACTTCAGAAGCTTTTATTCTCTTTCAAATGGCCATACAAGCACATTGGACCAAACGGAACCAAATATGCATTGCACTGTGATTTGAAGCTGTTTCCAGGCCAGAAACAAACACAGATTCACGTTCTGAGCTTATAACGTCAATGAAACGTGTTTTCATGAACGTGCGTATAGCCACAGTTTCAGCGCTCAAACGCGCTTCCTTACAGGTATGAAAGCATATTCACTCCAATTCAGGCATATTGTCACTATTCACTCCAGTTTGTTACTTTAGCACTGAGTAACAGACAGAATTAACATTTTTGACATGCAGAACAAAAAAAAAGAAAGTTTTTGAAAAAGTGCATATCTTCACTTCAGAATCTTATGTTCACTTTCAAATGGCAATACAAGCACATTGGACCAAACGGTACCATATATGCATTGCACTGTGATTTGAAGCTGTTTCCAGGCCAGGAAACACAAACAGATTCACGTTCTGAGCTGGAAACCTCAAAGAAGCGTGTTTTCATGAAAGTGCGTAGATAGACAGTTTCAGCGCTCTCACGGGCCTCCTTACAGAGATAGAAGCATACTCACTCCAATTCAGTCATTTAGTGACAATTCACTCAAGTTTGTCGCTTTCCCACTGCGAGTAAAACACAGAACTAAAATTTTTGACATGCAAAACTAAAAAAGAAAGTTTTTGAAAAACTGCATATCTTCACTTCAGAAGCTTATATTCACTTTTAAATGGCCATACAAGCACATTGGACCAAACGGTACCATATATTCATTGCACTGTGATCTGAAGGTATTACCAGGCCAGAAACACATATAGATTTGCGTTTTGAGTTTAGAACCTCAAAGAATCGTATTCTCATTTCAGCGCTCTAACAGGCTTCCTCACAGAGATAGAAGCATATTCACTCCAATTCAGTCATATAATCACAATTCACGCAAGTTTGTTACTTTCCCACTGAGTAACACACAGAATGAACATTTTTTACAAGCAGAACTAAAAATTAAGAAAGTTTATGAAAAAGTGCATATCTTCTCTTGAAGCTTAAATTCACTTTCAAATGGCCATACAAGCACATTGGACCAAACAGTACCATATATACATTGCATTGTCATTTGAGGCTGTTTCTAGGCCAGAAACACACACAATTTCACGTTCTGAGCTTAAAACCTCAAAGAAGCGTGTTTTCATGAAAGTGCGTATAGCTACAGTTTCAGCGCTCAAACGCACTTCCTTACAGGTATGAAAGCATATTCACTCCAATTCAGGCATATTGTCACAATTCACTCAAATTTGTTACTTTCCCACTGAGTAACACACAGAATGAACATTTTTCACAAGCAGAACTAAAAAAAAGAAAGTTTATGAAAAAGTGCATATCTTCTCTTCAGAAGCTTATTTTCACTTTTAAATGGTCATACAAGCACATTGGACCAAATGGTACCATATATTCATTGCACTGTGATTTTAAGCTGTTTCCAGGCCAGAAACACAACCAGATTCACGTTCTGACCTTATAACCTCAATGAAGCGTGTTTTCATGAAAGTGCGTATAGCCACAGTTTCAGCGCTCAAACGCACTTCCTTACAGGTATGAAAGCATATTCACTCCAATTCAGGCATATTGGCACAATTCACTCCAGTTTGTTACTTTAGCACTGAGTAACAGACAGAATGAACATTTTTGACTTGCAGAACTAAAAAAAAGAAAGTTTTTGAAAAAGTGCATATCTACACTTCAGAAGCTTATATTCACTTTTAAATGGTCATACAAGCACATTGGACCAAATGGTACCATAATTGCACTGTGATTTTAAGCCGTTTCCAGGCCAGAAACACAACCAGATTCACGTTCTGACCTTATAACCTCAATGAAGCGTGTTTTCATGAAAGTGCGTATAGCCACAGTTTCAGCGCTCAAACGCACTTCCTTACAGGTATGAAAGCATATTCACTCCAATTCAGGCATATTGTCACAATTCACTCCAGTTTGTTACTTTAGCACTGAGTAACAGACAGAATGAACATTTTTGACTTGCAGAACGAAAAAAAGGAAAGTTTTTGAAAAAGTGCATATCTTCACTTCAGAAGCTTATAGTCACTTTCAAATGGCCATACAAGCACATTGGACAAAACGGTACCATATATGCATTGCACTGTTATCTGAAGGTGTTCCCACGCCAGAAACGCACACATATTCGCATTCTGAGCTTAGAACCTCAAAGAATCGTATTTTCATGAAAGTGAAGATAGCCACTGTTTCAGCGCTCTAAAAGGCTTCCTTACAGAGATAGAAGCATATTCACTCCAATTCAGTCATGTAGACCCAATTAACCGAGGTTTGTCGCTTTCTCATTGTGAGTAACACACAGAATGAACATTTTTTGATATGCAGGACTAAAAAAAAGAAAGTTTTTGAAAAAGTGCATATCTTCACTTCAGAAGCTCACATTCACTTCCAAATGGCCAAACAATCACATTGGACCAAACGGTACCATATATGCATTGCCCTGCCATTTGAAGCTGTTTCCAGGCCAGAAATCACACACAGATTTACGTTCTGAGTTTAAAACCTCAAAGAAGCGTGTTTTCATGAAAGTGAAGATAGAAACTGTTTCAGCGCTCTAACAGGCCTCCTTACAGCGATAGAAGCATATTCACTCCAATTCAGTCATGTAGACACAATTAACCGAGGTTTGTCGCTTTCTCATTGTGAGTAACACACAGAATGAACATTTTTTGACAAGCAGGACTAAAAAAAATAAAGTTTTTGAAAAAGTGCATATCTTCACTTCAGAATCTTATGTTCACTTTCAAATGGCCATACAAGCACATTTGACCAAACGGTACCATATATGCATTGCACTGTCATTTGAAGCTGTTTCTGGGCCAGAAACACACACAGGTTCACGTTCTGAGTTTAAAACCTCAAAGAAGCGTGTTTTCATGAAAGTGAAGATAGCCACTGTTTCAACGCTCTAACAGGCTTACAGAGATGGAAGCATATTCACTCCAATTCAGTCATGTAGACACAATTAACCGAGGTTTGTCGCTTTCTCATTGCGAGTAACACACAGAATGAACATTTTTTGACATGCAGGACTAAAAAAAAAGAAAGTTTTTGAAAAGGTGCATATCTTCACTTCAGAAGCTTATATTCTCTTGCAAATGGCCATACAAGCACATTGGACCAAACGGAACCATATATGCATTGCACTGTGATTTGAAGCTGTTTTCAGGCCAGAAACACACACAGATTCACGTTCTGAGCTTATAACCTCAATGAAGCGTGTTTTCATGAAAGTGCGTATAGCCACAGTTTCAGCGCTCAAACGCGCTTCCTTACAGGTATGAAAGCATATTCACTCCAATTCAGGCATTTTGTCACTATTCACTCCAGTTTGTTACTTTAGCACTGAGTAACAGACAGAATGAACATTTTTGACATGCAGAACTAAAAAAAAGAACGTTTTTGAAAAAGTGCATATCTACACTTCAGAAGCTTATATTCACTTTCAAATGGCCATACAAGCACATTGGACCAAACTGTACCATATATTCATTGCAATGTGATCTGAAGGTGTTACCTGGCTAGAAACACATATGGATTTGAGTTTTGAGCTTAGAACCTCAAAGAATCGTATTCTCATGATAGTGCGCATAGCCACAGTTTCAGTGCTCTAACAGGGTTCCTCACAGAGATAGAAGCATATTCACTCCAATTCAGTCATATCATCACTATTCACTCCAGTTTGTTACTTTAGCACTGAGTAACAGACAGAATGAACATTTTTGACTTGCAGAACGAAAAAAAGGAAAGTTTTTGAAAAAGTGCATATCTTCACTTCAGAAGCTTATAGTCACTTTCAAATGGCCATACAAGCACATTGGACAAAACGGTACCATATATGCATTGCACTGTTATCTGAAGGTGTTCCCACGCCAGAAACGCACACATATTCGCATTCTGAGCTTAGAACCTCAAAGAATCGTATTTTCATGAAAGTGAAGATAGCCACTGTTTCAGCGCTCTAACAGGCTTCCTTACAGAGATAGAAGCATATTCACTCCAATTCAGTCATGTAGACCCAATTAACCGAGGTTTGTCGCTTTCTCATTGTGAGTAATACACAGAATGAACATTTTTTGATATGCAGGACTAAAAAAAAGAAAGTTTTTGAAAAAGTGCATATCTTCACTTCAGATGCTCACATTCACTTCCAAATGGCCAAACAATCACATTGGACCAAACGGTACCATATATGCATTGCCCTGCCATTTGAAGCTGTTTCCAGGCCAGAAATCACACACAGATTTACGTTCTGAGTTTAAAACCTCAAAGAAGCGTGTTTTCATGAAAGTGAAGATAGAAACTGTTTCAGCGCTCTAACAGGCTTCCTTACAGAGATAGAAGCATATTCACTCCAATTCAGTCATGTAGACACAATTAACCGAGGTTTGTCGCTTTCTCATTGTGAGTAACACACAGAATGAACATTTTTTGACAAGCAGGACTAAAAAAAATAAAGTTTTTGAAAAAGTGCATATCTTCACTTCAGAATCTTATGTTCACTTTCAAATGGCCATACAAGCACATTTGACCAAACGGTACCATATATGCATTGCACTGTCATTTGAAGCTGTTTCTGGGCCAGAAACACACACAGGTTCACGTTCTGAGTTTAAAACCTCAAAGAAGCGTGTTTTCATGAAAGTGAAGATAGCCACTGTTTCAACGCTCTAACAGGCTTACAGAGATAGAAGCATATTCACTCCAATTCAGTCATGTAGACACAATTAACCGAGGTTTGTCGCTTTCTCATTGTGAGTAACACACAGAATGAACATTTTTTGACATGCAGGACTAAAAAAAAAGAAAGTTTTTGAAAAGGTGCATATCTTCACTTCAGAAGCTTATATTCTCTTGCAAATGGCCATACAAGCACATTGGACCAAACGGAACCATATATGCATTGCACTGTGATTTGAAGCTGTTTCCAGGCCAGAAACACACACAGATTCACGTTTTGAGCTTATAACCTCAATGAAGCGTGTTTTCATGAAAGTGCGTATAGCCACAGTTTCAGCGCTCAAACGCGCTTCCTTACAGGTATGAAAGCATATTCAGTCCAATTCAGTCGTGTTGTCACTATTCACTCCAGTTTGTTACTTTAGCACTGAGTAACAGACAGAATGAACATTTTTGACTGCAGAACTAAAAAAAAGAACGTTTTTGAAAAAGTGCATATCTACACTTCAGAAGCTTATATTCACTTTCAAATGGCCATACAAGCACATTGGACCAAACTGTACCATATATTCATTGCAATGTGATCTGAAGGTGTTACCTGGCTAGAAACACATATGGATTTGAGTTTTGAGCTTAGAACCTCAAAGAATCGTATTCTCATGATAGTGCGCATAGCCACAGTTTCAGTGCTCTAACAGGGTTCCTCACAGAGATAGAAGCATATTCACTCCAATTCAGTCATATCATCACTATTCACTCCAGTTTGTTACTTTAGCACTGAGTAACAGACAGAATGAACATTTTTGACATGCAGAACTAAAAAAAAGAAAGTTTTTGAAAAAGTGCATATCTTCACTTCAGAAGCTTATATTCACTTTTAAATGGTCATACAAGCACATTGGACCAAATGGTACCATATATTCATTGCACTGTGATTTTAAGCTGTTTCCAGGCCAGAAACACAACCAGATTCACGTTCTGACCTTATAACCTCAATGAAGCGTGTTTTCATGAACGTGCGTATAGCCGCAGTTTCAGCGCTCAAACGCGCTTCCTTACAGGTATGAACGCATATTCACTCTAATTCAGGTATATTGTCACTATTCACTCCAGTTTGTTACTTTAGCACTGAGTAACAGAAAGAATTAACATTTTTGACATGCAGAACTAAAAAAAAGAAAGTTTTTGAAAAAGTGCATATCTTCACTTCAGAATCTTATGTTCACTTTCAAATGGCAATACAAGCACATTGGACCAAACGGGACCATATATGCATTGCATTGTCATTTGAGGCTGTTTCTAGGCCAGAAACACACACAATTTCACGTTCTGAGCTTAAAACCTCAAAGAAGCGTGTTTTCATGAAAGTGCGTATAGCAACAGTTTCAGCGCTCAAACGCACTTCCTTACAGGTATGAAAGCATATTCACTCCAATTCAGGCATATTGTCACAATTCACTCCAGTTTGTTACTTTAGCACGGAGTAACAGACAGAATGAACATTTTTGACTTGCAGAACGAAAAAAAGGAAAGTTTTTGAAAAAGTGCATATCTTCACTTCAGAAGCTTATACTCACTTTCAAATGGCCATACAAGCACATTGGACAAAACGGTACCATATATGCATTGCACTGTCATTTGAAGCTGTTTCTAGGCCAGAAACACACACAGATTCACGTTCTGAGCTTAAAACCTCAAAGAAACGTGTTTTCATGAAAGTGCTGATAGCAACAATTTCAGCGCTCAAACGCGCTTCCTTACAGGTATGAAAGCATCTTCACTCTAATTCAGGCATATTGTCACTATTCACTCCAGTTTGTTACTTTAGCACTGAGTAACAGACAGAATGAACATTTTTGACATGCAGAACTAAATAAAAGAAAGTTTTTGAAAAGGTGCATATCTTCACTTCAGAAGCTTATATTCTCTTTCAAATGGCCATACAAGCACATTGGACCAAACGGAACCATATATACATTGCACTGTGATTTGAAGCTGTTTCCAGGCCAGAAACACACACAGATTCACGTTCTGAGCTTATAACGTCAATGAAGCGTGTTTTCATGAACGTGCGTATGGCCACAGTTTCAGCGCTCAAACGCGCTTCCTGAGAGGTATGAAAGCATATTCACTCCAATTCAGGCATATTGTCACTATTCACTCCAGTTTGTTACTTTAGCACTGAGTAACAGACAGAATGAACATTTTTGACATGCAGAACTAAATAAAAGAAAGTTTTTGAAAAGGTGCATATCTTCACTTCAGAAGCTTATATTCTCTTTCAAATGGCCATACAAGCACATTGGACCAAACGGAACCATATATGCATTGCACTGTGATTTGAAGCTGTTTCCAGGCCAGAAACACACACAGATTCACGTTCTGAGCTTATAACCTCAATGAAGCGTGTTTTCATGAACGTGCGTATAGCCACAGTTTCAGCGCTCAAACGCGCTTCCTTACAGGTATGAAAGCATATTCACTCCAATTCAGGCATATTGTCACTATTCACTCCAGTTTGTTACTTTAGCACTGAGTAACAGACAGAATGAACATTTTTGACATGCAGAACTAAAAAAAAGAAAGTTTTTGAAAAAGTGCATATCTACACTTCAGAAGCTTATATTCACTTTCAAATGGCCATACAAGCACATTGGACCAAACGGTACCATATATTCATTGCAATGTGATCTGAAGGTGTTACCAGGCCAGAAACACATATGGATTTGAGTTTTGAGCTTAGAACCTCAAAGAATCGTATTCTCATGATAGTGCGCATAGCCACAGTTTCAGTGCTCTAACAGGCTTCCTCACAGAGATAGAAGCATATTCACTCCAATTCAGTCATATCATCACAATTCACGCAAGATTGTTACTTTCCCACTGAGTAACACACAGAATGAACATTTTTCACGAGCAGAACTAAAAAAAAGAAAGTTTATGAAAGAGTGCATATCTTCACTTCAGAAGGTTCTATTCACTTTCAAATGGTCATACAAGCACATTGGACCAAATGGTACCATATATTCATTGCACTGTGATTTTAAGCTGTTTCCAGGCCAGAAACACAACCAGATTCACGTTCTGACCTTATAACCTCAATGAAGCGTGTTTTCATGAAAGTGCGTATAGCCACAGTTTCAGCGCTCAAACGCACTTCCTTACAGGTATGAAAGCATATTCACTCCAATTCAGGCATATTGTCACAATTCACTCCAGTTTGTTACTTTAGCACTGAGTAACAGACAGAATGAACATTTTTGACTTGCAGAACGAAAAAAAGGAAAGTTTTTGAAAAAGTGCATATCTTCACTTCAGAAGCTTATAGTCACTTTCAAATGGCCATACAAGCACATTGGACAAAACGGTACCATATATGCATTGCACTGTTATCTGAAAGTGTTCCCACGCCAGAAACGCACACATATTCGCATTCTGAGCTTAGAACCTCAAAGAATCGTATTTTCATGAAAGTGAAGATAGCCACTGTTTCAGCGCTCTAACAGGCTTCCTTACAGAGATAGAAGCATATTCACTCCAATTCAGTCATGTAGACACAATTAACCGATGTTTGTCGCTTTCTCATTGTGAGTAACACACAGAATGAACATTTTTTGATATGCAGGACTAAAAAAAAGAAAGTTTTTGAAAAAGTGCATATCTTCACTTCAGAATCTTATGTTCACTTTCAAATGGCGATACAAGCACATTGGACCAAACGGTACCATATATGCATTGCACTGTCATTTGAAGCTGTTTCTAGGCCAGAAACACACACAGGTTCACGTTCTGAGTTTAAAACCTCAAAGAAGCGTGTTTTCATGAAAGTGAAGATAGCCACTGTTTCAGCGCTCAAACAGGCTTCCTTACAGAGATAGAAGCACATTTACTCCAATTCAGTCATATAATCACAATTCACGCAAGTTTGTCACTTTCCCACTGAGTAACACACAGAATGAACATTTTTTACAAGCAGAACTAAAAAAAAAAGAAAGTTTATGAAAAAGTGCATATCTTCACTTCAGAGGCTTATATTCACATTCAAATGGCCATACAAGCACATTGGACCAAACGGAACCATATGTGCATTGCACTGTGATTTGAAGCTGTTTCCAAGCCAGAAAACACACACAGATTCACGTTCTGAGCTGGAAACCTCAAAGAAGCGTGTTTTCATGAAAGTGCGTAGAGACACAGTTTCAGCGCTCTAACGCGCTTCCTTACAGGTATGAAAGCATATTCACTCCAATTCAGTCATATATTCACAATTCACGCAAGTTTGTCACTTTCCCACTAACACACAGAATGAACATTTTTTACAAGCAGAACTAAAAAAAAAGAAAGTTTATGAAAAAGTGCATATCTTCACTTCAGAAGCTTATATTCACTTTCAAATGGCCATACAAGCACATTGGACAAAACGGTACCATATATGCATTGCACTGTGATTTAAAGCTGTTTCCAGGCCAGAAACACACCCAGATTCACGTTCTGAGCTTATAACCTCAATGATGCGTGTTTTCATGAAAGTGCGTATAGCCACAGTTTCAGCGCTCAAACGCACTTCCTTCCAGGTATGAAAGCATATTCACTCCAATTCAGGCATATTGTCACAATTCACTCCAGTTTGTTACTTTAGCACTGAGTAACAGACAGAATGAACATTTTTGACTTGCAGAACGAAAAAAAGGAAAGTTTTTGAAAAAGTGCATATCTTCACTTCAGAAGCTTATAGTCACTTTCAAATGGCCATACAAGCACATTGGACAAAACGGTACCATATATGCATTGCACTGTTATCTGAAGGTGTTCCCACGCCAGAAACGCACACATATTCGCATTCTGAGCTTAGAACCTCAAAGAATCGTATTTTCATGAAAGTGCGTAGAGCCACAGTTTCAGCGCTACAGACTTCCTGACAGAGATAGAAGCATATTCACTCCAATTCAGTCGTGTAGTCACAATTCACCGAAGTTTCTCGCTTTCTCATTGTTAGTAACACACAGAATGAACATTTTTGACAGGCAGAACTAAAAAAAAGAAAGTTTGTGAGAAAGTGTATATCTTCACTTCAGAAGCTTATATTCACTTTCAAATGGCCATAAAAGCACATTGGACCAAACGGTACCATATATATTCATTGCACTGTGATTTGAAGCTGATTCCAGGCCAGAAACACAAATAGATTTGCGTTTTGAGCTTCGAACCTCAAAGAATCGTATTCTCATGAAAGTGCGCATAGCCACAGTTTCAGCGCTCTAACAGGCTTCCTCACAGAGATAGAAGCAAATTCACTCCAATTCAGTCATATTCACGCAAGTTTGTCACTTTCCCACTGAGTAACACACAGAATGAACATTTTTTACAAGCAGAACTAAAAAAAAGAAAGTTTATGAAAAAGTGCATATCTTCACTTCAGAAGCTTATATTCACTTTCAAATGGCCATACAAGCACATTGGACCAAACTGAACCATATATGCATTGCACTGTGATTTAAAGCTGTTTCCAGGCCAGAAACACACCCAGATTCACGTTCTGAGCTTATCACCTCAATGAAGCGTGTTTTCATGAAAGTGCGTATAGCCACAGTTTCAGCGCTCAAACGCGCTTCCTTACAGGTATGAAAGCATATTCACTCCAATTCAGGCATATTGTCACAATTCACTCCAGTTTGTTACTTTAGCAATGAGTAACAGACAGAATGAACATTTTTTACATGCAGAACGAAAAAAAGGAAAGTTTTTGAAAAAGTGCATATCTTCACTTCAGAAGCTTATAGTCACTTTCAAATGGCCATACAAGCACATTGGACAAAACGGTACCATCTATTCATTACACTGTGATCTGAAGGTGTTATCAGGCCAGAAACACAAATAGATATGCGTTTTGAGCTTAGAACCTCAAAGAATCGTTTTCTCATGAAAGTGCGCATAGGCACAGTTTCAGTGCTCTAGCAGGCTTCCTCACAGAGATAGAAGCACATTTACTCCAATTCAGTCATATAATCACAATTCTCGCAAGTTTGTCACTTTCCCACTGAGTAACACACAAAATGAACATTTTTTACAAGCAGAACTAAAAAAAAAGAAAGTTTATGAAAAAGTGCATATCTTCACTTCAGAGGCTTATATTCACTTTCAAATGGCCATACAAGCACATTCGACCAAACGGAACCATATGCGCATTGCACTGTGATTTAAAGCTGTTTCCAGGCCAGAAACACACCCAGATTCACGTTCTGAGCTTATAACCTCAATGATGCGTGTTTTCATGAAAGTCCGTATAGCCACAGTTTCAGCGCTCAAACGCACTTCCTTCCAGGTATGAAAGCATATTCACTCCAATTCAGGCATATTGTCACAATTCACTCCAGTTTGTTACTTTAGCACTGAGTAACAGACAGAATGAACATTTTTGACTTGCAGAACGAAAAAAAGGAAAGTTTTTGAAAAAGTGCATATCTTCACTTCAGAAGCTTATAGTCACTTTCAAATGGCCATACAAGCACATTGGACAAAACGGTACCATATATGCATTGCACTGTTATCTGAAGGTGTTCCCACGCCAGAAACGCACACATATTCGCATTCTGAGCTTAGAACCTCAAAGAATCGTATTTTCATGAAAGTGCGTAGAGCCACAGTTTCAGCGCTACAGACTTCCTGACAGAGATAGAAGCATATTCACTCCAATTCAGTCGTGTAGTCACAATTCACCGAAGTTTCTCGCTTTCTCATTGTTAGTAACACACAGAATGAACATTTTTGACATGCAGAACTAAAAAAAAGAAAGTTTGTGATAAAGTGTATATCTTCACTTCAGAAGCTTATATTCACTTTCAAATGGCCATAAAAGCACATTGGACCAAACGGTACCATATATATTCATTGCACTGTGATTTGAAGCTGATTCCAGGCCAGAAACACAAATAGATTTGCGTTTTGAGCTTCGAACCCCAAAGAATCGTATTCTCATGAAAGTGCGCATAGCCACAGTTTCAGCGCTCTAACAGGCTTCCTCACAGAGATAGAAGCAAATTCACTCCAATTCAGTCATATTCACGCAAGTTTGTCACTTTCCCACTGAGTAACACACAGAATGAACATTTTTTACAAGCAGAACTAAAAAAAAGAAAGTTTATGAAAAAGTGCATATCTTCACTTCAGAAGCTTATATTCACTTTCAAATGGCCATACAAGCACATTGGACCAAACTGAACCATATATGCATTGCACTGTGATTTAAAGCTGTTTCCAGGCCAGAAACACACCCAGATTCACGTTCTGAGCTGTGATAAGCTCAATGAAGCGAGTTTTCATAAAAGTGCGTATAGCCACAGTTTCAGCGCTCAAACGCGCTTCCTTACAGGTATGAAAGCATATTCACTCCAATTCAGGCATATTGTCACAATTCACTCCAGTTTGTTACTTTAGCAATGAGTAACAGACAGAATGAACATTTTTTACATGCAGAACGAAAAAAAGGAAAGTTTTTGAAAAAGTGCATATCTTCACTTCAGAAGCTTATAGTCACTTTCAAATGGCCATACAAGCACATTGGACAAAACGGTACCATCTATTCATTACACTGTGATCTGAAGGTGTTATCAGGCCAGAAACACAAATAGATATGCGTTTTGAGCTTAGAACCTCAAAGAATCGTTTTCTCATGAAAGTGCGCATAGGCACAGTTTCAGTGCTCTAGCAGGCTTCCTCACAGAGATAGAAGCACATTTACTCCAATTCAGTCATATAATCACAATTCTCGCAAGTTTGTCACTTTCCCACTGAGTAACACACAGAATGAACATTTTTTACAAGCAGAACTAAAAAACAAAGTTTATGAAAAAGTGCATATCTTCACTTCAGAGGCTTATATTCACATTCAAATGGCCATACAAGCACATTGGACCAAACGGAACCATATGTGCATTGCACTGTGATTTGAAGCTGTTTCCAAGCCAGAAAACACACACAGATTCACGTTCTGAGCTGGAAACCTCAAAGAAGCGTGTTTTCATGAAAGTGCGTAGAGACACAGTTTCAGCGCTCTAACGCGCTTCCTTACAGGTATGACAGCATATTCACTCCAATTCAGGCATATTGTCACAATTCACTCAAGTTTGATACTTTAGCACTGAGTAACAAACAGAAAAAACATTTTTGACATGCAGAACTAAAAAAAAGAAAGTTTTTGAAAAAGTGCATATCTTCACTTCAGAAGCCTATATTCACTTTCAAATGGCCATACAAGCACATTGGACCAAACGGTACCATATATGCATTGCACTGTTATCTGAAGGTGTTCCCACGCCAGAAACGCACACATATTCGCATTCTGTGCTTAGAACCTCAAAGAATCGTATTTTCATGAAAGTGCGTAGAGCCACAGTTTCAGCGCTACAGACTTCCTGACAGAGATAGAAGCATATTCACTCCAATTCAGTCGTGTAGTCACAATTCACCGAAGTTTCTCGCTTTCTCATTGTTAGTAACACACAGAATGAACATTTTTGACATGCAGAACTAAAAAAAAGAAAGTTTTTGAAAAAGTGCATATCTTCACTTCAGAAGCCTATATTCACTTTCAAATGGCCATACAAGCACATTGGACCAAACGGAACCATATATTCATTGCACTGTGATTTGAAGCTGTTTCCAGGCCAGAAAACACAAACAGATTCACGTTCTGAGCTGGAAACCTCAAAGAAGCGTGTTTTCATGAAAGTGCGTAGAGAGACAGTTTCAGCGCTCTAACGGGCTTCCTTACAGAGATAGAAGCATATTCACTCCAATTCAGTCATTTAGTCACAATTCACTCAAGTTTGTCGCTTTCCCACTGCGAGTAACACACAGAATGAAAATTTTTGACATGCAAAACTAAAAAAAGAAAGTTTTTGAAAAACTGCATATCTTCACTTCAGAAGCTTATATTCACTTTCAAATGGCCATACAAGCACATTGGACCAAACTGAACCATATATGCATTGCACTGTGATTTGAAGCTGTTTCCATGCCAGAAATACACCCAGATTCACGTTCTGAGCTTATGACCTCAATGAAGCGTGTTTTCATGAAAGTGCGTATAGCCACAGTTTCAGCGCTCAAACGCGCTTCCTTACAGGTATGAAAGCATATTCACTCCAATTCAGGCATATTGTCACAATTCACTCAAGTTTGTTACTTTAGCACTGAGTAACAGACAGAATGAACATTTTTGACATGCAGAACGAAAAAAAAAAAAGTTTTTGAAAAAGTGCATATCTTTACTTCAGAAGCTTATTGTCACTTTCAAATGGCCATACAAGCACATTGGACCAAACGGTACCATATATTCATTGCACTGTGATCTGAAGGTGTTATCAGGCCAGAAACACTAATAGATTTGCGTTTTGAGCTGAGAACGTCAGAGAATCGTATTCTCATGAAAGTGCGCATAGCCACAGTTTCAGTGCTCTAGCAGGCTTCCTCACAGAGATAGAAGCACATTTACTCCAATTCAGTCATATAATCACAATTCACGCAAGTTTGTCACTTTCCCACTGAGTAACACACAGAATGAACATTTTTTACAAGCTGAACTAAAAAAAAAGAAAGTTTATGAAAAAGTGCATATCTTCACTTCTGAGGCTTATATTCACTTTCAAATGGCCATACAAGCACATTGGACCAAACGGAACTATATGTGCATTGCACTGTGATTTGAAGCTGCTTCCAGGCAAGAAAACACACACAGATTCACGTTCTGAGCTTAAAACCTCAAAGAAGCGTGATTTCATGAAAGTGCGTATGGCAACAGTTTCAGCGCTCTAACAGGCTTCCTTACAGAGATAGATGCATATTCTGTCAAATTCAGTCACGTAGTCACAATTCACCGAAGTTTGTCGCTTTCTCATTGTGAGTAACACACAGAATGAACATTTTTGACATGCAGAAGTAAAAAAAAGAAAGTTTTTGAAAAAGTGCATATCTTCACTTCAGAAGCTTATATTCACTTTCAAATGGCCATGCAAGCACATTGGACCAAACGGTACCATATATGCATTGCACTGACATTTGAAGCTGTTTCCAGGCCAGACACACACACAGATTCACGTTCTGAGCTTATAACCTCAAAGAATCGTATTCTCATGAAAGTGCGCATAGCCACAGTTTCAGTGCTCTAACAGGCTTCCTCACAGAGATAGAAGCACATTTACTCCAATTCAGTCATATAATCACAATTAACGCAAGTTTGTCACTTTCCCACTGAGTAACACACAGAATGAACATTTTTTACATGCAGAACTAAAAAACAAAGTTTATAAAAAGTGCATATCTTCACTTCAGAGGCTCATATTCACATTCAAATGGCCATACAAGCACATTGGACCAAACGGAACCATATGTGCATTGCACTGTGATTTGAAGCTGTTTCCAAGCCAGAAAACACACACAGATTCACGTTCTGAGCTGGAAACCTAAAAGAAGCGTGTTTTCATGAAAGTGCGTAGAGACACAGTTTCAGCGCTCTAACGCGCTTCCTTACAGGTATGACAGCATATTCACTCCAATTCAGGCATATTGTCACAATTCACTCGTTTGTTATTTTAGCACTGAGTAACAGACAGAATGAACATTTTTGACATGCAGAACTAAAAAAAAGAAAGTTTTTGAAAAAGTGCATATCTTCACTTCAGAAGCCTATATTCACTTTCAAATGGCCATACAAGCACATTGGACCAAACGGAACCATATATTCATTGCACTGTGATTTGAAGCTGTTTCCAGGCCAGAAACACAAATAGATTTGCGTTCTGAGCTTAGAACCTCAAAGAATCGTATTCTCATGAAAGTGCGCATTGCCACAGTTTCAGTGCTCTAACAGGCTTCCTAAGAGATAGAAGCATATTCACTCCAATTCAGTCATATAATCACAATTCATGCAAGTTTGTCACTTTCCCACTGAGTAACAGACAGAAAGAACATTTTTGACATGCAGAACGAAACAAAAGAAAGTTTTTGAAAAAGTGCATATCTTCACTTCAGAAGCTTATATTCACTTTCAAATGGCCATACAAGCACATTGGACCAAACGGTACCATATATTCATTGCACTGTGATCTGAAGGTGTTACCAGGCCAGAAACGCATATAGATTTGCGTTTTGAGCTTAGAACCTCAAAGAAGCGTGTAATGTAAATATAGGCCACGAGATAGCAGTATTTACCTTTTTTTGTTAAGCTCAGACTGGAGTCATGTTTAGACATGTCCTGGACATGTCTGGGGCAAGTCTCAGAAAATTAAAAAAAAGAGGTCTAAATGTGGGTGGGGTCTGCAAAAGGGTATTTAAGGAAAAGAATTGAGACAGTAAAGTAGTCGGAGAAATTGCAAGAAGATGACCAGACCTGCCATTCTGTTCAAGACCTGTGACGTTTCTTTTGTGGATTTCTTTGCCTGTGTTTGAGCATTTTCTTCATCCAGGACATCACCAAGCCACCCCACCAAAAAGGGACTGTAATTATTTCTGTTTTTTCTTATTTATCAATCTTGGTCTTTAGTTGTAGGTTGTTATTAGTCTTTGTCTTTGTTAAAAATTAAATGTGTTTTAGTTGCTAAAACTGTGTTTGTCATCCCTTGCTGTTGCTGTTGTGTTATAAACGTAATAACAAATTGGGGGCTCAAGGTCCGGGATAGACCATTGTGTGAGTAATTTATTTAAATCTAACATTCCAAATTGTGAAATTGTTTTTGTGAATTTTCCTAGATATATATTGACAACAGCAATGGATGATTTCTTGGCATCACCAACTGTAGGGGTTTTGAAGTCTTTTAAAAAGACAGAACTGCTAGAAATTTGCAGACAGTTGGAGCTGACAGAGGTAAAACCAGCCATGCGAAAAGCAAGACTTGCTAGAGAGATAGTTGAATATTACATTGATGAAAATGTGTTTGCACCAGGAGATCTGGAACAGTTTCCAGTGGAAAATCCAAATATAGAAATGGAACTTAAATTAAAAATGCTAGAGATTGAAAGGGAGGAAAGAGAAAAAGAAAGGGAGGAAAAAGAAAATCAAAGAGAATTTGAGAGGGAAGAAAAAGAAAAACAAAGGCAGTTTGAGTTAGAAAAATTAGCAAGAGAAGAAAAACAAAGAGAATTTGAGAGAGAGAAAGAGGAAAGAGCAGAAAGAGAGAGACAGAGACAGAGAGATTTTGAATTCGAGAAATTCGATAGAGAAGAAAGACTCCAAATGGAGCAACTAAAAATTAAAATTGAAACTAAAAATAAATTTTGTGCCAGTCAGGAGGTAAAACTGGTGCCTCCATTTTCAGAAAAGGATGTTGACAACTATTTCCAGTGTTTTGAAAAGGTAGCAAAGAGTTGCCAGTGGCCAAAGGAACACTGGCCTCTGATGTTGCAAACTGTCCTCAAGGGTAAAGCTCAACAAGCCTATTCGGCTTTGTCTGCAGATGATTCCTCTGATTATGAGGTTGTCAAAAAGGTTATTTTGAGAGCTTATGAGTTGGTTCCAGAGGCTTACCGACAGAAATTCAGAGGTCTGAAGAAATCTGAAAATCAGACTTATGTTGAATTTGCTAATGAGAAGCAGGTTTGCTTTGAGCGCTGGTGTACTTCTATGGAGGTCAAGGATGATTTCAACTCACTAAAAGAGATGGTGTTAGTTGAAGAATTCAAGAACTGTGTTAAGGATGATGTGAAGACCTACCTTAATGAGAAGCAAGCACTGAACTTGCAATCAGCTGCCAAATTTGCAGATGAATATGTTCTCACTCATAAGTCCAAATTTCAGTCTAGCAGTAACAATAAATGGTCCCAATTTCAGAAAAAGGGTTACGGTGATACCCAAGATTCCTCACCCAAAGACAAAGACAAATCTGGTGATGGTGCTCAGAAATCCAGTAACAGGTCTGATCAAAGTGTGAAAGCTGACAGTGACAAAAGTGGTCTAGTTTGCAGTTATTGCAAGAAATCTGGTCATGTTACAACTAACTGTTGGTTCCTTAAAGCTAAGAAAGAAAAAGAAAAGGATACCAAACCAAATGCCTTTGTGAAAACAAGGTTAGAAACCCCTGTAGTAGATAACCAATCTGCTAAATTGCCTGCTTCTTGTGGGGCTAAAAAGCCTAATACAGCTGACTTTGTGAGGGAGGAATTTCTTCCATTTGTGTCAGAGGGATTTGTGGCTCTGAATGAGCATACTACTCCTGTCCCCATATATATCCTAAGGGATACCGGAGCTTCTCAGTCACTTTTGTTGATGGACTCCTTGGAGTTACGTGATGAGACCGCTTCAGGGGATTTCATACTTGTACAAGGTATTGAAGGGAGGACTGTATCTGTACCCCTGCGCTCTATATTCTTGAAGTCAGATTTAGTTACAGGACAGGTAAAGGTGGGACTTATGTCAAGTCTACCTATAAAGGGTGTTTCTCTGTTGCTAGGCAATGACCTGGCTGGGGGCAAAGTAGTTCCCCCTGTACATCTTACTTCACAGCCGAGCACTGAAAATGGGGATGAGGACCCATCTCTGTATCCTTCTTGCGCAGTGACTCGTGCTATGGCCAAGAAGGCTAAAGAAGATGATGTTGTGGTGCCGTCCAGTACATTGAATAGTCAGGACTCAGGTGGTTCGCCTCATGACTCTGATTGGCCTACTATGGTTTCTCCGTTTGAGGACTTATCAGATACTTTTATCAGTTCTCTATTCAGCCAGCCGGATGGGTCTGGTGATTCTGATGTGTCTGGAGACTTGTCTCTGTCCAGAAAGCGGTTGATTGAGGAGCAAACTAATGATCCTGAAATTGGTGTACTAAAGAGGAGAGCCCTTCCTGAAAAAGAAATAGATGCAGTTCCAGTTGGGTATTATCTCAAGGATGGTGTGTTGATGCGGAAGTGGCGCCCTCCTGATATCCCTGCCAAAGCAGATTGGGCAGTGGTCAGGCAAATTGTTGTTCCGAAGGTCTATAGGAATGAGATCTTAACAATGGCTCATAGTTTACCTTTAGGAGGTCATCTTGGTGTTAACAAGACTGTTGATAAGATCATGAAACACTTCTTTTGGCCTGGGCTTCGGAAAGACGTTTCCAACTTTTGCAAAACCTGTCACACTTGTCAGGTAGTTGGAAAACACCAGTTAGACCCACCTGTAGCTCCATTGCAGCCTATCCCAGCATTTGGGGAGCCATTCTCTAGGGTCATTGTTGATTGCGTTGGTCCATTACCCAAGACTAGATCTGGAAATCAGTACTTGTTGACAATCATGTGTGCATCTACCAGATTCCCCGAAGCCATACCTCTACGTAACATCAAGGCAACTGCAATCTCGAAGGCTTTGATAAAGTTCTTCACGTTGTTTGGTCTTCCCAGGGAAATTCAGTCAGACCAAGGTAGCAATTTCACTTCAGGATTGTTTCAGCAGGTTGTGTATGAACTAGGTGCAAAACAGATTCTTTCTAGTGCCTATCATCCAGAAAGTCAGGGTGCCTTAGAGCGGTTTCATTCCACTCTCAAGACAATGATGAGGACTTATTGTTATGACCATGAGAAAGACTGGGATGAAGGGGTTCATTTGCTGTTGTTTGCAGCTAGAGAAGCAGTGCAGGAGTCTACTGGATTCAGTCCATTTGAGCTAGTGTTTGGTCATGAAGTGAGAGGACCTTTGCTATTATTGAGTGAACAATGGCAAGAGGAAGAGCCGCAAATCAGTCTGTTAGACTATGTTAGCAAGTTCAAGGAAAGATTGCGTGCAGCTTGTGACCTTGCCAAAGAGAACTTGAAATCAAGTCAGGGAAAAATGAACACTTGGTATGATCATAAGGCTAGAAGCCGTGAGTTTAAACCAGGAGACAAGGTCCTTGTGTTGTTTCCCTTGCAGTCCAATCCATTGCCGGCTAGATTTCATGGTCCTTATGAAATTCTGACAAAACTCAATGATCTCAATTACATTGTGAAGACTCCAGATAGGAGAAAACCAAAACAATTGTGTCATATTAACATGCCAGAGCCTTATCATGACAGAAATGCTAGGGTTGCAGCTGTCACTTCAGATTCTCCAATGGTCGAAACGTGTGAAGATGAGGGGGAGTTTCAAGATGATGAACCTAGAATTAAAGCTGAAGTTCTTTCATGTAAATTGTCAAACACTGAAGTGTTGCAAAATCTTGATGTAAAACTCCAGCACTTAGAACCCTCACAGAGAGATCAATTTGAAAGGTTGATCAAGAAATATGAGGATTTGTTTCCTGATGTTCCAAAGAGAGTTACTATAGCCTCTCATGATGTAGATGTTGGTGATGCCAAACCAATAAAACAGCATCCATACCGGATGAATCCTGAAAAGAGAAAGATTGCTGAGAAAGAGGTTGAGTACATGTTAAAACATGATATTATCAGACCCTCCAACTCCGATTGGAGTTCACCCTGTGTGCTAGTTCCAAAACCTGATGGAAGTACTAGATTCTGTACAGATTATCGCAAAGTCAATGCTGTAACTAGAACTGATGTGTTTCCAATACCTAGGATTGATGATTGTATTGATAGTGTAGGGCAAGCAAAGTTTCTGACCAAGATTGATTTATTGAAGGGTTATTGGTGTGTGCCTTTAACTGAGAGGGCCAAGAGCATCTCTGCTTTTGCCACACCATCTGGATTGTACCAGTATGAAGTCCTACCCTTTGGCATGAAAAATGCCCCAGCCACGTTCCAAAGGATGATACAGTCTACAATCGCCGGATTGCCACACACGGGTGCATACATCGATGACCTGATCACATGGAGTGACTCCTGGGAAGAACATCTAAAAGATGTAGAGACGTTGTTCCAGCGCCTGACCCAGGCTAACCTGACTGTTAACCTGAACAAGAGTGACTTTGGTTGTGCTACTGTCACCTATCTTGGCTACGTCATAGGCCAGGGTAAGGTGGCACCCATAAATGCTAAAGTCCAAGCCATCATGGACTTTCCAGTTCCTGACAACAAAAAAGCTTTGCGCCGCTTCCTTGGAATGATCGGGTACTACCGCAAGTTCTGCAAGAACTTTGCTGAGATTGCTCTCAGTCTAACTAACCAACTGAAGAAAGGCGTAAAGTTCACCTGGGATGATGCATGCCAGAGAGCCTTCGATCGCCTGAAGTCTCTGCTGTGTCACTTCCCCGTGCTCAAATCTCCTGACTTCAACAAACCGTTCTCCATCGCGGTCGATGCTGGCGACCAAGCTTGTGGATCTGTGCTCCTACAGAGAAGTGACTCTGATGTCATTGAGCATCCCGTGGCATACTTCTCCAGGAAGTTCAATCGCCACCAAAGGAACTATTCCACAATAGAGAAGGAACTGTTGGCTCTGGTCCTTTCTTAACAACACTTTGAGGTTTATGTTTGTACAGGACAAAAGCCAATGATTGTGTACACTGACCACAATCCGTTAATGTTTTTGAGTAAGATGAAAAACAAGAATCGGAGATTGTTGAATTGGAGTTTGATTTTACAGGAGTTTGACTTGGAAATTAAGCATGTGAAGGGTACAGACAATGTAATTGCTGATTGCTTATCCCGTGTTTGAATGTGTATATCATGTGTTTGAATATTGTATGATATGTATATATAGACAAGTGTTCACTTAACCATTTTGTATTGAAAAGAAAAATTTTGCCTTTATGAGTCAAAATTTTTCCCTTTTGGAATGGAGGTGGAATGTGAATATAGGCCACTAGATGGCAGTATTTACCTTTTTTTGTTAAGCTCAGACTGGAGTCATGTTTAGACATGTCCTGGACATGTCTGGGGCAAGTCTCAGAAAATAAAAAAAAAGAGGTCTAAATGTGGGTGGGGTCTGCAAAAGAGTATATAAGGAAAAGAATTGAGACAGTAAAGTAGTAGGAGAAATTGCAAGATGACCAGACCTGCCATTCTGTTCAAGACCTGTGACGTTTCTTTTGTGGATTTCTTTGCCTGTGTTTGAGCATTTTTCTTCATCCAGGACATCACCAAGCCACCCCACCAAAAAGGGACTGTAATTATTTCTGTTTTTTCTTATTTGTCAATCTTGGTCTTTAGTTGTAGGTTGTTATTAGTCTTTGTCTTTGTTAAAAATTAAATGTGTTTTAGTTGTTAAAACTGTGTTTGTCATCCCTTGCTGTTGCTGTTGTGTTATAAATGTAATAACAAATTGGGGCCATAACAAGCGTGTTTTCATGAAAGTGCGTATAGCAACAGTTTCAGCGCTCAAACGCGCTTCCTTACAGGTATGAAAGCATATTCACTCCAATTCAGGCATATTGTCACAATTCACTCAAGTTTGTTACTTTAGCACTGAGTCACAGACAGAATGAACCTTTTTGACATGCAGAACTAAAAAAGAAAGTTTATGAAAAAGTGCATATCTTCACTTCAGAAGCTCATATTCACTTCCAAATGGCCAAACAATCACATTGGACCAAAAGGTGCCATATATGCATCGCCCTGCCATTTGAAGCTGTTTCCAGGCCAGAAATCACACACAGATTCACGTTCTGAGCTTATAACCTCAATGAAGCGTGTTTTCATGATAGTGCGTATAGCCACATTTTAAGCGCTCAAACGCGCTTCCTTACAGGTATGAAAGCATATTCACTCCAATTCAGGCATATTGTCACAATTCACTCAAGTTTGTTACTTTAGCACTGAGTAACAGACAGAATGAACATTTTTGACATGCAGAACTAAAAAAAGGAAAGTTTTTGAAAAAGTGCATATCTTCACTTCAGAAGCTTATATTCACTTTCAAATGGCCATACAAGCAAATTGGAACAAACGGTACCATGTATGCATTGCACTGTGATCTCAAGGTGTTCCCAGGCCAGAAACACACACAGCTTCACGTTCTGAGCTTAAAACCTCAAAGAAGCGTGTTTTCATGAAAGTGCGTATAGCCACATTTTCAGCGCTCTAGCACGCTTCCTAACAGAGATGGGAGCATATTCACTCCAATTCAGGCATATTGTCACAATTCACTCAAGTTTGTCACTTTCCCGCGAAGTTAACACAAAAAATGAACATTTTTGACAAGCAGAACTAAAGAAAAGAAATTTTTTGAAAAAGTGCATATCTTCACTGCAGAAGCTTATATTCACTTTCAAATAGCCATACAAGCACATGGGACCAAACAGTACCATATATGCATTGCACTGCGGTCTGAAGGTGTTCCCACGCCAGAAACACACATATGTTGGCGTTCTAAGCTTAGAACCTCAAAGAATCGTATTTGCATGAAAGTGCGTATCGCCAAAGTTTCAGCGCTCAAGCGCGTTTCCTTTCAGGTATGAAAGCATGTTCACTCCAATTCAGTCATATAGTCACAATTCACTCAAATTTGTTACTTTCCCACTGAGTAACACACAGAATGAACATTTTTGACAAGCAGAACTAAAAAAAAAGAAATTTTTTGAAAAAGTGCATATCTTCATTACAGAAGCTTATATTCACTTTCAAATGGCCATACAAGCACATTGGACCAAAGGGATATGCATTGCAATGTCATTTGAAGCTGTTTCCAGGCCAGTAACACACACAGATTCACGTTCTGAGCTTAAAACCTCAAAGAAGCGTGTTTATATGGAAGTGCGGATAGCCACGGTTTCAGCGCTCTAGCGAGCTTCCTTACAGAGATAGAAGTATATTCACTCTAATTCAGTCATGTAGTCACAATTCACTCAAGTTTGACGCTTTCCCATTGTGAGTAACACACAGAATGAACATTTTTGACATGCAGAACTAAAAAAAAGAAAGTTTTTGAAAAAGTGCAGATCTTCACTGCAGAAGCTTATATTCACTTTCAAATGGCCATACAAGCACATTGGACCAAAAGGTACCATATATGCATTGCACTGTGATCTGAAGGTGTTCCCAGGCCTGAAACACACACAGCTTCACGTTCTGAGCTTAAAACCTCAAAGAAGCGTGTTTTCATGAAAGTGTGTATAGCCACATTTTCAGTGCTCTAGCTCGCTTCCTAACAGAGATGGCAGCATATTCACTCCAATTCAGGCATATTGTCACAATTCACTCAAGTTTGTCACTTTCCCACTGAGTAACACACAGAATGAACATTTTTGACAAGCAGAACTAAAAAAAAAGAAAGTTTTTGAAAAAGTGCATATCTTCACTTCAGAAGCTTATATTCACTTTCAAATGGCCATACAAGCAAATTGGACCAAACGGTACCATGTATGCATTGCACTGTGATCTGAAGGTTTTCCCAGGCCAGAAACACACACAGCTTCACGTTCTGAGCTTAAAACCTCAAAGAAGCGTGTTTTCATGAAAGTGCGTACAGCCACATTTTCAGCGCTCTAGCACGCTTCCTAACAGAGATGGGAGCATATTCACTCCAATTCAGGCATATTGTCACAATTCACTCAAGTTTGTCACTTTCCCACGAAGTTAACACAAAAAATGAACATTTTTGACAAGCAGAACTAAAGAAAAGAAATTTTTTGAAAAAGTGCATATCTTCACTGCAGAAGCTTATATTCACTTTCAAATAGCCATACAAGCACATGGGACCAAACAGTACCAAATATGCATTGCACTGTGATCTGAAGGTGTTCCCACGCCAGAAACACACATATGTTGGCGTTCTAAGCTTAGAACCTCAAAGAATCGTATTTGCATGAAAGTGCGTATCGCCAAAGTTTCAGCGCTCAAGCGCGTTTCCTTTCAGGTATGAAAGCATATTCACTCCAATTCAGTCATATAGTCACAATTCACTCAAGTTTGTTACTTTCCCTCTGAGTAACACACAGAATGAACATTTTTGACAAGCAGAACTAAAGAAAAGAAATTTTTTGAAAAAGTGCATATCTTCACTTCAGAAGCTTATATTCACTTTCAAATGGCCATACAAGCACGTTGGACCCAACGGTACCATATATGCATTGCACTGTGATCTGAAGCTGTTTCCAGGCCAGAAACACACACAGATTCACGTTCTGAGCTTAAAACCTCAAAAAAGCGTGTTTTAATGAAAGTGCGGATAGCCACAGTTTCAGCCCTCTAAAAGGCTTCCTTACAGAGATAGAAGCATATTCACTCCAATTCAGTCATAAAACCATAATTCACTCAAGTTTGTTAATTTCCCACTGAGTAACACACAGAATGAACATTTTTGACAAGCAGAACTAAAAAAAAAAAGAAATTTTTTGAAAAAGTGCATATCTTCATTACAGAAGCTTATATTCACTTTCAAATGGCCATACAAGCACATTGGACCAAAGGGATATGCATTGCAATGTCATTTGAAGCTGTTTCCAGGCCAGTAACACACACAGATTCACGTTCTGAGCTTAAAACCTCAAAGAAGCGTGTTTATATGGAAGTGCGGATAGCCACGGTTTCAGCGCTCTAGCGAGCTTCCTTACAGAGATAGAAGTATATTCACTCCAATTCAGTCATGTAGTCACAATTCACTCAAGTTTGTCACTTTCCCGCGAAGTTAACACAAAAAATGAACATTTTTGACATGCAGAACTAAGAAAAAGAAAGTTTTTGAAAAAGTGCAGATCTTCACTGCAGAAGCTTATATTCACTTTCAAATGGCCATACAAGCACATTGGACCAAACGGTACCATATATGCATTGCACTGTGATCTGAAGGTGTTCCCAGGCCTGAAACACACACAGCTTCACGTTCTGAGCTTAAAACCTCAAAGAAGCGTGTTTTCATGAAAGTGTGTATAGCCACATTTTCAGTGCTCTAGCTCGCTTCCTAACAGAGATGGCAGCATATTCACTCCAATTCAGGCATATTGTCACAATTCACTCAAGTTTGTCACTTTCCCATGAAGTTAACACAAAAAATGAACATTTTTGACAAGCAGAACTAAAGAAAAGAAATTTTTTGAAAAAGTGCATATCTTCACTTCAGAAGCTTATATTCACTTTCAAATGGCCATACAAGCACGTTGGACCCAACGGTACCATATATGCATTGCACTGTGATCTGAAGGTGTTCCCAGGCCAGAAACACACATATGTTGGCGTTCTGAGCTTAGAACCTCAAAGAATCGTATTTGCATGAAAGTGCGTATAGCCACAGTTTCAGCGCTCAAGCGCGCTTCCTTTCAGGTATAAAAGCATATTCATTCCAATTCAGTCATATAGTCACAATTCACTCAAGTTTGCTCCTTTCCCTCTGAGTAACACACAGAATGAACATTTTTGACAAGCAGAACTAAAGAAAAGAAATTTTTTGAAAAAGTGCATATCTTCACTTCAGAAGCTTATATTCACTTTCAAATGGCCATACAAGCACGTTGGACCCAACGGTACCATATATGCATTGCACTGTGATCTGAAGCTGTTTCCAGGCCAGAAACACACACAGATTCCATTCTGAGCTTATAACCTCAAAAAAGCGTGTTTTAATGAAAGTGCGGATAGCCACAGTTTCAGCGCTCTAAAAGGCTTCCTTACAGAGATAGAAGCATATTCACTCCAATTCAGTCATAAAACCATAATTCACTCAAGTTTGTTACTTTCCCACTGAGTAACACACAGAATGAACATTTTTGACAAGCAGAACTAAAAAAAAAGAAAGTTTTTGAAAAAGTGCATATCTTCACTTCAGAAGCTTATATTCACTTTCAAATGGCCATACAAGCAAATTGGAACAAACGGTACCATGTATGCATTGCACTGTGATCTGAAGGTGTTCCCAGGCCAGAAACAAACACAGCTTCACGTACTGAGCTTAAAACCTCAAAGAAGCGTGTTTTCATGAACGTGCGTATAGCCACATTTTCAGCGCTCTAGCACGCTTCCTAACAGAGATGGGAGCAAATTCACTCCAATTCAGGCATATTGTCACAATTCACTCAAGTTTGTCACTTTCCCGCGAAGTTAACACAAAAAATGAACATTTTTGACAAGCAGAACTAAAGAAAAGAAATTTTTTGAAAAAGTGCATATCTTCACTGCAGAAGCTTATATTCACTTTCAAATAGCCATACAAGCACATGGGACCAAACAGTACCATATATGCATTGCACTGTGATCTGAAGGTGTTCCCACGCCAGAAACACACATATGTTGGCGTTCAAAGCTTAGAACCTCAAAGAATCGTATTTGCATGAAAGTGCGTATCGCCAAAGTTTCAGCGCTCAAGCGCGTTTCCTTTCAGGTATGAAAGCATATTCACTCCAATTCAGTCATATAGTCACAATTCACTCAAATTTGTTACTTTCCCACTGAGTAAAACACAGAATGAACATTTTTGACAAGCAGAACTAAAAAAAAAAGAAATTTTTTGAAAAAGTGCATATCTTCATTACAGAAGCTTATATTCACTTTCAAATGGCCATACAAGCACATTGGACCAAAGGGATATGCATTGCAATGTCATTTGAAGCTGTTTCCAGGCCAGTAACACACACAGATTCACGTTCTGAGCTTAAAACCTCAAAGAAGCGTGTTTATATGGAAGTGCGGATAGCCACGGTTTCAGCGCTCTAGCGAGCTTCCTGACAGAGATAGAAGTATATTCACTCCAATTCAGTCATGTAGTCACAATTCACTCGTTTGTCACTTTCCCGCGAAGTTAACACAAAAAATGAACATTTTTGACATGCAGAACTAAGAAAAAGAAAGTTTTTGAAAAAGTGCAGATCTTCACTGCAGAAGCTTATATTCACTTTCAAATGGCTATACAAGCACATTGGACCAAACGGTACCATATATGCATTGCACTGTGATCTGAAGGTGTTCCCAGGCCTGAAACACACACAGCTTCACTTTCTGAGCTTAAAACCTCAAAGAAGCGTGTTTTCATGAAAGTGTGTATAGCCACATTTTCAGTGCTCTAGCTCGCTTCCTAACAGAGATGGCAGCATATTCACTCCAATTCAGGCATATTGTCACAATTCACTCAAGTTTGTCACTTTCCCACGAAGTTAACACAAAAAATGAACATTTTTGACAAGCAGAACAAAAGAAAAGAAATTTTTTGAAAAAGTGCATATCTTCACTTCAGAAGCTTATATTCACTTTCAAATGGCCATACAAGCACGTTGGACCCAACGGTACCATATATGCATTGCACTGTGATCTGAAGGTGTTCCCACGCCAGAAACACACGTATGTTGGCGTTCTGAGCTTAGAACCTCAAAGAATCGTATTTGCATGAAAGTGCGTATAGCCACAGTTTCAGCGCTCAAGAGCGCTTCCTTTCAGGTATAAAAGCATATTCATTCCAATTCAGTCATATAGTCACAATTCACTCAAGTTTGCTACTTTCCCTCTGAGTAACACACAGAATGAACATTTTTGACAAGCAGAACTAAAGAAAAGAAATTTTTTGAAAAAGTGCATATCTTCACTTCAGAAGCTTATATTCACTTTCAAATGGCCATACAAGCACGTTGGACCCAACGGTACCATATATGCATTGCACTGTGATCTGAAGCTGTTTCCAGGCCAGAAACACACAAAAATTCCGTTCTGAGCTTAAAACCTCAAAAAAGCGTGTTTTAATGAAAGTGCGGATAGCCACAGTTTCAACGCTCTAAAAGGCTTCCTTACAGAGATAGAAGCATATTCACTCCAATTCAGTCATAAAACCATAATTCACTCAAGTTTGTTACTTTCCCACTGAGTAACACACAGAATGAACATTTTTGACAAGCAGAACTGAAAAAAAAGAAAGTTTTTGAAAAAGTGCATATCTTCACTTCAGAAGCTTATATTCACTTTCAAATGGCCATACAAGCAAATTGGACCAAACGGTACCATGTATGCATTGCACTGTGATCTGAAGGTGTTCCCAGGCCAGAAACACACACAGCTTTACGTTCTGAGCTTAAAACCTCAAAGAAGCGTGTTTTCATGAAAGTGCGTATAGCCACATTTCCAGCGCTCTAGCACGCTTCCTAACAGAGATGGAAGCATATTCACTCCAATTCAGGCATATTGTCACAATTCACTCAAGTTTGTCACTTTCCCGCGAAGTTAACACAAAAAATGAACATTTTTGACAAGCAGAACTAAAGAAAAGAAATTTTTTGAAAAAGTGCATATCTTCACTGCAGAAGCTTATATTCACTTTCAAATAGCCATACAAGCACATGGGACCAAACAGTACCATATATGCATTGCACTGTGATCTGAAGGTGTTCCCACGCCAGAAACACACATATGTCGGCGTTCTAAGCTTAGAACCTCAAAGAATCGTATTTGCATGAAAGTGCGTATCGCCAAAGTTTCAGCGCTCAAGCGCGTTTCCTTTCAGGTATGAAAGCATATTCACTCCAATTCAGTCATATAGTCACAATTCACTCAAATTTGTCACTTTCCCACTGAGTAACACACAGAATGAACATTTTTGACAAGCAGAACTAAAAAAAAAAGAATTTTTTTGAAAAAGTGCATATCTTCATTACAGAAGCTTATATTCACTTTCAAATGGCCATACAAGCACATTGGACCAAAGGGATATGCATTGCAATGTCATTTGAAGCTGTTTCCAGGCCAGTAACACACACAGATTCACGTTCTGAGCTTAAAACCTCAAAGAAGCGTGTTTATATGGAAGTGCGGATAGCCACGGTTTCAGCGCTCTTGCGAGCTTCCTTACAGAGATAGAAGTATATTCACTCCAATTCAGTCATGTAGTCACAATTCACTCAAGTTTGACGCTTTCCCATTGTGAGTAACACACAGAATGAACATTTTTGACATGCAGAACTAAGAAAAAGAAAGTTTTTGAAAAAGTGCAGATCTTCACTGCAGAAGCTTATATTCACTTTCAAATGGCCATACAAGCACATTGGACCAAACGGTACCATATATGCATTGCACTGTGATCTGAAGGTGTTCCCAGGCCTGAAACACACACAGCTTCACGTTCTGAGCTTAAAACCTCAAAGAAGCGTGTTTTCATGAAAGTGTGTATAGCCACATTTTCAGTGCTCTAGCTCGCTTCCTAACAGAGATGGCAGCATATTCACTCCAATTCAGGCATATTGTCACAATCACTCAAGTTTGTCACTTTCCCACTTAGTTAACACAAAAAATTAACATTTTTGACAAGCAGAACTAAAGAAAATAAATTTTTTGAAAAAAGTGCATATCTTCACTTCAGAAGCTTATATTCACTTTCAAATGGCCATACAAGCACATTGGACCAAACGGTACCATATATGCATTGCACTGTGATCTGAAGGTGTTCCCAGGCCAGAAACACGCATATATTCGCGTTCTCAGCTTAGAACCTCAAAGAATCGCATTTGCATGAAAGTGCGTATCGCCACAGTTTCAGCGCTCAAGCGCGTTTCCTTTCAGGTATAAAAGCATATTGACTCCAATTCAGTCATAGAGTTACAATTCACTCAAGTTTGTTACTTTCCCACTGAGTAACACACAGAATGAAAATTTTTTACAAGCAGAACTAAAAAAAAAGAAAGTTTATGAAAAAGTGCATATCTTCACTTCAGAAGCTTATATTCACTTCCAAATGGCCAAACGAGCACATTGGACCAAGCAGTGCCATATATGCATTGCACTGTGATCTGAAGGTGTTCCCACTCCAGAAACACACATATGTTGGCGTTCTGAGCTTAGAACCTCAAAGAATGTTATTTTCATGAAAGTGCGTATAGACACAGTTTTAGCGCTCAAACAGGCTTCCTTACAGAGATAGAAGCATATTCATTCCAATTCAGTCATGTAGTCACAATTCACCGAAGTTTGTCGCTTTCTCATTGTGAGTAACACACAGAATGAACATTTTTGACAAGCAGAACTAAAAAAAAGAAAGTTTTTGAAAAAGTAAATATCTTCACTTCAGAAGCTTATATTCACTTTCAAATGGCCATACAAGCACATTGGACCAAACATTACCATATATGCATTGCACTGTCATTTGAAGCTGTTTCTAAGCCAGAAACACACACAGATTCACGTTCTGAGCTTAAAACCTCAAAAAAGCGTGTTTTAATGAAAGTGCGGATAGCCACAGTTTCAGCGCTCTAAAAGGCTTCCTTTAGAAGCATATTCACTCCAATTCAGTCATAAAACCATAATTCACTCAAGTTTGTTACTTTCCCACTGAGTAACACACAGAATGAACAGTTTTGACAAGCAGAACTAAAAAAAAAGAAAGTTTTTGAAAAAGTGCATATCTTCACTTCAGAAGCTTATATTCACTTTCAAATGGCCATACAAGCAAATTGGACCAAACGGTACCATGTATGCATTGCACTGTGATCTGAAGGTTTTCCCAGGCCAGAAACACACACAGCTTCACGTTCTGAGCTTAAAACCTCAAAGAAGCGTGTTTTCATGAAAGTGCGTATAGCCACATTTTCAGCGCTCTAGCACGCTTCCTAACAGAGATGGGAGCATATTCACTCCAATTCAGGCATATTGTCACAATTCACTCAAGTTTGTCACTTTCCCACGAAGTTAACACAAAAAATGAACATTTTTGACAAGCAGAACTAAAGAAAAGAAATTTTTTGAAAAAGTGCATATCTTCACTTCAGAAGCTTATATTCACTTTCAAATGGCCATACAAGCACGTTGGACCCAACGGTACCATATATGCATTGCACTGTGATCTGAAGGTGTTCCCAGGCCAGAAACACACATATGTTGGCGTTCTGAGCTTAGAACCTCAAAGAATCGTATTTGCATGAAAGTGCGTATAGCCACAGTTTCAGCGCTCAAGCGCGCTTCCTTTCAGGTATAAAAGCATATTCATTCCAATTCAGTCATATAGTCACAATTCACTCAAGTTTGCTACTTTCCCTCTGAGTAACACACAGAATGAACATTTTTGACAAGCAGAACTAAAGAAAAGAAATTTTTTGAAAAAGTGCATATCTTCACTTCAGAAGCTTATATTCACTTTCAAATGGCCATACAAGCACGTTGGACCCAACGGTACCATAGATGCATTGCACTGTGATCTGAAGCTGTTTCCAGGCCAGAAACACACACAGATTCCGTTCTGAGCTTATAACCTCAAAAAAGCGTGTTTTAATGAAAGTGCGGATAGCCACAGTTTCAGCGCTCTAAAAGGCTTCCTTACAGAGATAGAAGCATATTCACTCCAATTCAGTCATAAAACCATAATTCACTCAAGTTTGTTACTTTCCCACTGAGTAACACACAGAATGAACATTTTTGACAAGCAGAACTAAAAAAAAAGAAAGTTTTTGAAAAAGTGCATATCTTCACTTCAGAAGCTTATATTCACTTTCAAATGGCCATACAAGCAAATTGGAACAAACGGTACCATGTATGCATTGCACTGTGATCTGAAGGTGTTCCCAGGCCAGAAACAAACACAGCTTCACGTACTGAGCTTAAAACCTCAAAGAAGCGTGTTTTCATGAACGTGCGTATAGCCACATTTTCAGCGCTCTAGCACGCTTCCTAACAGAGATGGGAGCAAATTCACTCCAATTCAGGCATATTGTCACAATTCACTCAAGTTTGTCACTTTCCCGCGAAGTTAACACAAAAAATGAACATTTTTGACAAGCAGAACTAAAGAAAAGAAATTTTTTGAAAAAGTGCATATCTTCACTGCAGAAGCTTATATTCACTTTCAAATAGCCATACAAGCACATGGGACCAAACAGTACCATATATGCATTGCACTGTGATCTGAAGGTGTTCCCACGCCAGAAACACACATATGTTGGCGTTCAAAGCTTAGAACCTCAAAGAATCGTATTTGCATGAAAGTGCGTATCGCCAAAGTTTCAGCGCTCAAGCGCGTTTCCTTTCAGGTATGAAAGCATATTCACTCCAATTCAGTCATATAGTCACAATTCACTCAAATTTGTTACTTTCCCACTGAGTAAAACACAGAATGAAAATTTTTGACAAGCAGAACTAAAAAAAAAAGAAATTTTTTGAAAAAGTGCATATCTTCATTACAGAAGCTTATATTCACTTTCAAATGGCCATACAAGCACATTGGACCAAAGGGATATGCATTGCAATGTCATTTGAAGCTGTTTCCAGGCCAGTAACACACACAGATTCACGTTCTGAGCTTAAAACCTCAAAGAAGCGTGTTTATATGGAAGTGCGGATAGCCACGGTTTCAGCGCTCTAGCGAGCTTCCTGACAGAGATAGAAGTATATTCACTCCAATTCAGTCATGTAGTCACAATTCACTCGTTTGTCACTTTCCCGCGAAGTTAACACAAAAAATGAACATTTTTGACATGCAGAACTAAGAAAAAGAAAGTTTTTGAAAAAGTGCAGATCTTCACTGCAGAAGCTTATATTCACTTTCAAATGGCCATACAAGCACATTGGACCAAACGGTACCATATATGCATTGCACTGTGATCTGAAGGTGTTCCCAGGCCTGAAACACACACAGCTTCACGTTCTGAGCTTAAAACCTCAAAGAAGCGTGTTTTCATGAAAGTGTGTATAGCCACATTTTCAGTGCTCTAGCTCGCTTCCTAACAGAGATGGCAGCATATTCACTCCAATTCAGGCATATTGTCACAATTCACTCAAGTTTGTCACTTTCCCACGAAGTTAACACAAAAAATGAACATTTTTGACAAGCAGAACAAAAGAAAAGAAATTTTTTGAAAAAGTGCATATCTTCACTTCAGAAGCTTATATTCACTTTCAAATGGCCATACAAGCACGTTGGACCCAACGGTACCATATATGCATTGCACTGTGATCTGAAGGTGTTCCCACGCCAGAAACACACGTATGTTGGCGTTCTGAGCTTAGAACCTCAAAGAATCGTATTTGCATGAAAGTGCGTATAGCCACAGTTTCAGCGCTCAAGAGCGCTTCCTTTCAGGTATAAAAGCATATTCATTCCAATTCAGTCATATAGTCACAATTCACTCAAGTTTTCTACTTTCCCTCTGAGTAACACACAGAATGAACATTTTTGACAAGCAGAACTAAAGAAAAGAAATTTTTTGAAAAAGTGCATATCTTCACTTCAGAAGCTTATATTCACTTTCAAATGGCCATACAAGCACGTTGGACCCAACGGTACCATATATGCATTGCACTGTGATCTGAAGCTGTTTCCAGGCCAGAAACACACAAAAATTCCGTTCTGAGCTTAAAACCTCAAAAAAGCGTGTTTTAATGAAAGTGCGGATAGCCACAGTTTTAGCGCTCTAAAAGGCTTCCTTACAGAGATAGAAGCATATTCACTCCAATTCAGTCATAAAACCATAATTCACTCAAGTTTGTTACTTTCCCACTGAGTAACACACAGAATGAACATTTTTGACAAGCAGAACTAAAAAAAAAGAAAGTTTTTGAAAAAGTGCATATCTTCACTTCAGAAGCTTATATTCACTTTCAAATGGCCATACAAGCAAATTGGACCAAACGGTACCATGTATGCATTGCACTGTGATCTGAAGGTGTTCCCAGGCCAGAAACACACACAGCTTCACGTTCTGAGCTTAAAACCTCAAAGAAGCGTGTTTTCATGAAAGTGCGTATAGCCACATTTTCAGCGCTCTAGCACGCTTCCTAACAGAGATGGGAGCATATTCACTCCAATTCAGGCATATTGTCACAATTCACTCAAGTTTGTCACTTTCCCGCGAAGTTAACACAAAAAATGAACATTTTTGACAAGCAGAACTAAAGAAAAGAAATTTTTTGAAAAAGTGCATATCTTCACTGCAGAAGCTTATATTCACTTTCAAATAGCCATACAAGCACATGGGACCAAACAGTACCATATATGCATTGCACTGTGATCTGAAGGTGTTCCCACGCCAGAAACACACATATGTTGGCGTTCTAAGCTTAGAACCTCAAAGAATCGTATTTGCATGAAAGTGCGTATCGCCAAAGTTTCAGCGCTCAAGCGCGTTTCCTTTCAGGTATGAAAGCATATTCACTCCAATTCAGTCATATAGTCACAATTCACTCAAATTTGTCACTTTCCCACTGAGTAACACACAGAATGAACATTTTTGACAAGCAGAACTAAAAAAAAAAGAATTTTTTTGAAAAAGTGCATATCTTCATTACAGAAGCTTATATTCACTTTCAAATGGCCATACAAGCACATTGGACCAAAGGGATATGCATTGCAATGTCATTTGAAGCTGTTTCCAGGCCAGTAACACACACAGATTCACGTTCTGAGCTTAAAACCTCAAAGAAGCGTGTTTATATGGAAGTGCGGATAGCCACGGTTTCAGCGCTCTTGCGAGCTTCCTTACAGAGATAGAAGTATATTCACTCCAATTCAGTCATGTAGTCACAATTCACTCAAGTTTGACGCTTTCCCATTGTGAGTAACACACAGAATGAACATTTTTGACATGCAGAACTAAGAAAAAGAAAGTTTTTGAAAAAGTGCAGATCTTCACAGCAGAAGCTTATATTCACTTTAAAATGGCCATACAAGCACATTGGACCAAACGGTACCATATATGCATTGCACTGTGATCTGAAGGTGTTCCCAGGCCTGAAACACACACAGCTTCACGTTCTGAGCTTAAAACCTCAAAGAAGCGTGTTTTCATGAAAGTGTGTATAGCCACATTTTCAGTGCTCTAGCTCGCTTCCTAACAGAGATGGCAGCATATTCACTCCAATTCAGGCATATTGTCACAATTCACTCAAGTTTGTCACTTTCCCACGAAATTAACACAAAAAATGAACATTTTTGACAAGCAGAACTAAAGAAAAGAATTTTTTTGAAAAAGTGCATATCTTCACTTCAGAAGCTTATATTCACTTTCAAATGGCCATACAAGCACGTTGGACCCAACGGTACCATATATGCATTGCACTGTCATTTGAAGCTGTTTCCAGGCAAGAAACACACACAGATTCACGTTCTGAGCTTAAAACCTCAAAAAAGCGTGTTTTAATGAAAGTGAGGATAGCCACAGTTTCAGCGCTCTAAAAGGCTTCCTTACAGAGATAGAGGCATATTCACTCTAATTCAGTCATGTTGTCACAATTCACTCAAGTTTGTCGCTTTCCCACTGTGAGTAACGCACAGAATGAACATTTTTGACATGCAGAACTAAAAAAAGAAAGTTTTTGAAAAAGTGCAGATCTTCACTGCAGAAGCTTATATTCACTTCCAAATGGCCATACAAGCACATTGGACCAAACGGTACCATATATGCATTGCACTGTGATCTGAAGGTGTTCCCAGGCCAGAAACACGCAAATATTCTCGTTCTCAGCTTAGAACCTCTAAGAATCGTATTTGCATGAAAGTGCGGATAGCCACAGTTTCAGCGCTCTCAAAGGCTTCCTAACAGAGATAGAAGCATATTCACTCTAATTCAGTCATGTAGTCACAATTCACTCAAGTTTGTCGCTTTCCCACTGTGAGTAACGCACAGAATGAACATTTTTGACATGCAGAACTAAAAAAAGAAAGTTTTTGAAAAAGTGCAGATCTTCACTGCAGAAGCTTAAATTCACTTCCAAATGGCCATACAAGCACATTGGACCAAACGGTACCATATATGCATTGCACTGTGATCTGAAGGTTTTCCCAGGCCTGAAACACACAGCTTCACGTTCTGAGCTTAAAACCTCAAAGAAGCGTGTTTATATAGAATTGCGGATAGCCACGGTTTCAGCGCTCTTGCTCGCTTCCTAACAGAGATGGCAGCATATTCACTCCAATTCAGGCATATTGTCACAATCACTCAAGTTTGTCACTTTCCCATTGTGAGTAACACACAGAATGAACATTTTTGACAAGCAGAACTAAAAAAAAGAAATTTTTTGAAAAAGTGCATATCTTCACTTCAGAAGCTTATATTCACTTTCAAATAGCTATACAAGCACATGGGACCAAACAGTACCATATATGCATTGCACTGTGATCTGAAGGTGTTCCCACGCCAGAAACACACATATGTTGGCGTTCTAAGCTTAGAACCTCAAAGAATCGTATTTGCATGAAAGTGCGTATCGCCAAAGTTTCAGCGCTCAAGCGCGTTTCCTTTCAGGGATGAAAGCATATTCACTCCAATTCAGTCATATAGTCACAATTCACTCAAGTTTGTTACTTTCCCACTGAGTAACACACAGAATGAACATTTTTGACAAGCAGAACTAAAGAAAAGAAATTTTTTGAAAAAGTGCATATCTTCACTTCAGAAGCTTATATTCACTTTCAAATGGCCATACAAGCACGTTGGACCCAACGGTACCATATATGCATTGCACTGTCATTTGAAGCTGTTTCCAGGCCAGAAACACACACAGATTCACGTTCTGAGCATAAAACCTCAAAAAAGCGTGTTTTAATGAAAGTGAGGAAAGCCACAGTTTCAGCGCTCTAAAAGGCTTCCTTACAGAGATAGAGGCATATTCACTCTAATTCAGTCATGTAGTCACAATTCACTCAAGTTTGTCGCTTTCCCACTGTGAGTAACGCACAGAATAAACATTTTTGACATGCAGAACTAAAAAAAGAAAGTTTTTGAAAAAGTGCAGATCTTCACTGCAGAAGCTTAAATTCACTTCCAAATGGCCATACAAGCACATTGGACCAAAAGGTACCATATATGCATTGCACTGTGATCTGAAGGTGTTCCCAGGCCAGAAACACGCAAATATTCTCGTTCTCAGCTTAGAACCTCTAAGAATCGTATTTGCATGAAAGTGCGGATAGCCACGGTTTCAGCGCTCTAAAAGGCTTCCTTACAGAGATAGAGGCATATTCACTCTAATTCAGTCATGTAGTCACAATTCACTCAAGTTTGTCGCTTTCCCACTGTGAGTAACGCAACGAATGAACATTTTTGACATGCAGAACTAAAAAAAGAAAGTTTTTGAAAAAGTGCAGATCTTCACTGCAGAAGCTTAAATTCACTTCCAAATGGCCATACAAGCACATTGGACCAAACGGTACCATATATGCATTGCACTGTGATCTGAAGGTTTTCCCAGGCCTGAAACACACAGCTTCACGTTCTGAGCTTAAAACCTCAAAGAAGCGTGTTTATATGGAAGTGCGGATAGCCACGGTTTCAGCGCTCTTGCTCGCTTCCTAACAGAGATGGCAGCATATTCACTCCAATTCAGGCATATTGTCACAATCACTCAAGTTTGTCACTTTCCCACTAAGTTAACACAAAAAATGAACATTTTTGACAAGCAGAACTAAAGAAAATAAATTTTTTGAAAAAAGTGCATGTCTTCACTTCAGAAGCTTATATTCACTTTCAAATGGCCATACAAGCACATTGGACCAAACGGTACCATATATGCATTGCACTGTGATCTGAAGGTGTTCCCAGGCCAGAAACACGCATATATTCGCGTTCTCAGCTTAGAACCTCAAAGAATCGCATTTGCATGAAAGTGCGTATCGCCACAGTTTCAGCGCTCAAGCGCGGTTCCTTTCAGGTATAAAAGCATATTTACTCCAATTCAGTCATATAGTTACAATTCACTCAAGTTTGTTACTTTCCCACTGAGTAACACACAGAATGAACATTTTTTACAAGCAGAACTAAAAAAAAAAGAAAGTTTATGAAAAAGTGCATATCTTCACTTCAGAAGCTTATATTCACTTTCAAATGGCCATACAAGCACATTGGACCAAACATTACCATATATGCATTGCACTGTCATTTGAAGCTGTTTCTAGGCCAGAAACACACACAGATTCACGTTCTGAGCTTAAAACCTCAAAAAAGCGTGTTTTAATGAAAGTGCGGATAGCCACAGTTTCAGCGCTCTAAAAGGCTTCCTTACAGAGATAGAAGCATATTCACTCCAATTCAGTCATAAAACCAAAATTCACTCCAGTTTGTTACTTTCCCACTGAGTAACACACAGAATGAACAGTTTTGACAAGCAGAACTAAAAAAAAAAGAAAGTTTTTGAAAAAGTGCATATCTTCACTTCAGAAGCTTATATTCACTTTCAAATGGCCATACAAGCAAATTGGACCAAACGGTACCATGTATGCATTGCACTGTGATCTGAAGGTGTTCCCAGGCCAGAAACACACACAGCTTCACGTTCTGAGCTTAAAACCTCAAAGAAGCGTGTTTTCATGAAAGTGCGTATAGCCACATTTTCAGCGCTCTAGCACGCTTCCTAACAGAGATGGGAGCATATTCACTCCAATTCAGGCATATTGTCACAATTCACTCAAGTTTGTCACTTGCCCACGAAGTTTACACAAAAAATGAACATATTTGACAAGCAGAACTAAAGAAAAGAAATTTTTTGAAAAAGTGCATATCTTCACTGCAGAAGCTTATATTCACTTTCAAATAGCCATACAAGCACATGGGACCAAACAGTACAATATATGCATTGCACTGTGATCTGAAAGTGTTCCCACGCCAGAAACACACATATGTTGGCGTTCTAAGCTTAGAACCTCAAAGAATCGTATTTGCATGAAAGTGCGCATCGCCAAAGTTTCAGCGCTCAAGCGCGTTTCCTTTCAGGTATGAAAGCATATTCACTCCAATTCAGTCATATAGTCACAATTCACTCAAATTTGTTACTTTCCCACTGAGTAACACACAGAATGAACATTTTTGACAAGCAGAACTAAAGAAAAGAAATTTTTTGAAAAAGTGCATATCTTCACGGCAGAAGCTTTATTCACTTTCAAATAGCCATACAAGCACATTGGACCAAACAGTACCATATGTGCATTGCACTGTGATCTGAAGGTGTTCCCACGCCAGAAACACACATATGTTGGCGTTCTGAGCTTAGAACCTAAAAGAATCGTATTTGCATGAAAGTGCGTATAGCCACAGTTTCAGCGCTCAAGCGCGCTTCCTTTCAGGTATAAAAGCATATTCACTCCAATTCAGTCATATAGTTACAATTCACTCAAGTTTGTTACTTTCCCACTGACTAACACACAGAATGAACATTTTTTACAAGCAGAACTAAAAAAAAAAGAAAGTTTATGAAAAAGTGCATATCTTCACTTCAGAAGCTTATATTCACTTTCAAATGGCCATACAAGCACATTGGACCAAACATTACCATATATGCATTGCACTGTCATTTGAAGCTGTTTCTAGGCCAGAAACACACACAGATTCACGTTCTGAGCTTAAAACCTCAAAAAAGCGTGTTTTAATGAAAGTGCGGATAGCCACAGTTTCAGCGCTCTAAAAGGCTTCCTTACAGAGATAGAAGCATATTCACTCCAATTCAGTCATAAAACCAAAATTCACTCCAGTTTGTTACTTTCCCACTGAGTAACACACAGAATGAACAGTTTTGACAAGCAGAACTAAAAAAAAAAGAAAGTTTTTGAAAAAGTGCATATCTTCACTTCAGAAGCTTATATTCACTTTCAAATGGCCATACAAGCAAATTGGACCAAACGGTACCATGTATGCATTGCACTGTGATCTGAAGGTGTTCCCAGGCCAGAAACACACACAGCTTCACGTTCTGAGCTTAAAACCTCAAAGAAGCGTGTTTTCATGAAAGTGCGTATAGCCACATTTTCAGCGCTCTAGCACGCTTCCGAACAGAGATGGGAGCATATTCACTCCAATTCAGGCATATTGTCACAATTCACTCAAGTTTGTCACTTGCCCACGAAGTTTACACAAAAAATGAACATATTTGACAAGCAGAACTAAAGAAAAGAAATTTTTTGAAAAAGTGCATATCTTCACTGCAGAAGCTTATATTCACTTTCAAATAGCCATACAAGCACATGGGACCAAACAGTACAATATATGCATTGCACTGTGATCTGAAGGTGTTCCCACGCCAGAAACACACATATGTTGGCGTTCTAAGCTTAGAACCTCAAAGAATCGTATTTGCATGAAAGTGCGTATAGCCACAGTTTCAGCGCTCAAGCGCGCTTCCTTTCAGGTATAAAAGCATATTCACTCCAATTCAGTCATATAGTCACAATTCACTCAAGTTTGTTACTTTCCCTCTGAGTAACACACAGAATGAACATTTTTGACAAGCAGAACTAAAGAAAAGAAATTTTTTGAAAAAGTGCATATCTTCACTTCAGAAGCTTATATTCACTTTCAAATGGCTATACAAGCACGTTGGACCCAACGGTACCATATATGCATTGCACTGTGATCTGAAGCTGTTTCCAGGCCAGAAACACACACAGATTCACGTTCTGAGCTTATAACCTGAAAAAAGCGTGTTTTAATGAAAGTGAGGATAGCCACAGTTTCAGCACTCTAAAAGGCTTCCTTACAGAGATAGAGGCATATTCACTCTAATTCAGTCATGTTGTCACAATTCACTCAAGTTTGTCGCTTTCCCACTGTGAGTAACGCACAGAATGAACATTTTTGACATGCAGAACTAAAAAAAGAAAGTTTTTGAAAAAGTGCAGATCTTCACTGCAGAAGCTTATATTCACTTCCAAATGGCCATACAAGCACATTGGACCAAACGGTACCATATATGCATTGCACTGTGATCTGAAGGTTTTCCCAGGCCAGAAACACGCAAATATTCTCGTTCTCAGCTTAGAACCTCTAAGAATCGTATTTGCATGAAAGTGCGGATAGCCACAGTTTCAGCGCTCTCAAAGGCTTCCTTACAGAGATAGAGGCATATTCACTCTAATTCAGTCAAGTAGTCACAATTCACTCAAGTTTGTCGCTTTCCCACTGTGAGTAACGCACAGAATGAACATTTTTGACATGCAGAACTAAAAAAAAGAAAGTTTTTGAAAAAGTGCAGATCTTCACTGCAGAAGCTTAAATTCACTTCCAAATGGCCATACAAGCACATTGGACCAAACGGTACCATATATGCATTGCACTGTGATCTGAAGGTTTTCCCAGGCCTGAAACACACAGCTTCACGTTCTGAGCTTAAAACCTCAAAGAAGCGTGTTTATATAGAATTGCGGATAGCCACGGTTTCAGCGCTCTTGCTCGCTTCCTAACAGAGATGGCAGCATATTCACTCCAATTCAGGCATATTGTCACAATCACTCAAGTTTGTCACTTTCCCATTGTGAGTAACACACAGAATGAACATTTTTGACAAGCAGAACTAAAAAAAAGAAAGTTTTTGAAAAAGTGCATATCTTCACTTCAGAAGCTTATATTCACTTTCAAATGGCCATAGAAGCACATTGGACCAAACATTACCATATATGCATTGCACTGTCATTTGAAGCTGTTTCTAGGCCAGAAACACACACAGATTCACGTTCTGAGCTTAAAACCTCAAAAAAGCGTGTTTTAATGAAAGTGCGGATAGCCACAGTTTCAGCGCTCTAAAAGGCTTCCTTACAGAGATAGAAGCATATTCACTCCAATTCAGTCATAAAACCAAAATTCACTCCAGTTTGTTACTTTCCCACTGAGTAACACACAGAATGAACAGTTTTGACAAGCAGAACTAAAAAAAAAGAAAGTTTTTGAAAAAGTGCATATCTTCACTTCAGAAGCTTATATTCACTTTCAAATGGCGATACAAGCAAATTGGACCAAACGGTACCATGTATGCATTGCACTGTGATCTGAAGGTGTTCCCAGGCCAGAAACACGCACAGCTTCATGGTCTGAGCTTAAAACCTCAAAGAAGCGTGTTTTCATGAAAGTGCGTAGAGACACATTTTCAGCGCTCTAGCACGCTTCCTAACAGAGATGAGGGCATATTCACTCCAATTCAGGCATATTGTCACAATTCACACAAGTTTGTCACTTTCCCAAGAAGTTAACACAAAAAATGAACATTTTTGACAAGCAGAACTAAAGAAAAGAAATTTTGTGAAAAAGTGCATATCTTCACTGCAGAAGCTTATATTCACTTTCAAATAGCCATACAAGCACATGGGACCAAACAGTACCATATATGCATTGCACTGTGATCTGAAGGTGTTCCCACGCCAGAAACACACATATGTTGGCGTTCTAAGCTTAGAACCTCAAAGAATCGTATTTGCATGAAAGTGCGTATCGCCAAAGTTTCAGCGCTCAAGCGCGTTTCCTTTCAGGGATGAAAGCATATTCACTCCAATTCAGTCATATAGTCACAATTCACTCAAGTTTGTTACTTTCCCACTGAGTAACACACAGAATGAACATTTTTGACAAGCAGAACTAAAGAAAAGAAATTTTTTGAAAAAGTGCATATCTTCACTTCAGAAGCTTATATTCACTTTCAAATGGCCATACAAGCACGTTGGACCCAACGGTACCATATATGCATTGCACTGTCATTTGAAGCTGTTTCCAGGCCAGAAACACACACAGATTCACGTTCTGAGCTTAAAACCTCAAAAAAGCGTGTTTTAATGAAAGTGAGGAAAGCCACAGTTTCAGCGCTCTAAAAGGCTTCCTTACAGAGATAGAGGCATATTCACTCTAATTCAGTCATGTAGTCACAATTCACTCAAGTTTGTCGCTTTCCCACTGTGAGTAACGCACAGAATAAACATTTTTGACATGCAGAACTAAAAAAAGAAAGTTTTTGAAAAAGTGCAGATCTTCACTGCAGAAGCTTAAATTCACTTCCAAATGGCCATACAAGCACATTGGACCAAAAGGTACCATATATGCATTGCACTGTGATCTGAAGGTGTTCCCAGGCCAGAAACACGCAAATATTCTCGTTCTCAGCTTAGAACCTCTAAGAATCGTATTTGCATGAAAGTGCGGATAGCCACAGTTTCAGCGCTCTAAAAGGCTTCCTTACAGAGATAGAGGCATATTCACTCTAATTCAGTCATGTAGTCACAATTCACTCAAGTTTGTCGCTTTCCCACTGTGAGTAACGCAACGAATGAACATTTTTGACATGCAGAACTAAAAAAAGAAAGTTTTTGAAAAAGTGCAGATCTTCACTGCAGAAGCTTAAATTCACTTCCAAATGGCCATACAAGCACATTGGACCAAACGGTACCATATATGTATTGCACTGTGATCTGAAGGTTTTCCCAGGCCTGAAACACACAGCTTCACGTTCTGAGCTTAAAACCTCAAAGAAGCGTGTTTATATGGAAGTGCGGATAGCCACGGTTTCAGCGCTCTTGCTCGCTTCCTAACAGAGATGGCAGCATATTCACTCCAATTCCGGCATATTGTCACAATCACTCAAGTTTGTCACTTTCCCACTAAGTTAACACAAAAAATGAACATTTTTGACAAGCAGAACTAAAGAAAAGAAATTTTTTGAAAAAAGTGCATGTCTTCACTTCAGAAGCTTATATTCACTTCCAAATGGCCATACAAGCACATGGGACCAAACAGTACCATATATGCATTGCACTGTGATCTGAAGGTGTTCCCAGGCCAGAAACATGCATATATTCGCGTTCTCAGCTTAGAACCTCAAAGAATCGCATTTGCATGAAAGTGCGTATCGCCACAGTTTCAGCGCTCAAGCGCGGTTCCTTTCAGGTATAAAAGCATATTTACTCCAATTCAGTCATATAGTTACAATTCACTCAAGTTTGTTACTTTCCCACTGAGTAACACACAGAATGAACATTTTTTACAAGCAGAACTAAAAAAAAAAGAAAGTTTATGAAAAAGTGCATATCTTCACTTCAGAAGCTTATATTCACTTTCAAATGGCCATACAAGCACATTGGACCAAACATTACCATATATGCATTGCACTGTCATTTGAAGCTGTTTCTAGGCCAGAAACACACACAGATTCACGTTCTGAGCTTAAAACCTCAAAAAAGCGTGTTTTAATGAAAGTGCGGATAGCCACAGTTTCAGCGCTCTAAAAGGCTTCCTTACAGAGATAGAAGCATATTCACTCCAATTCAGTCATAAAACCAAAATTCACTCCAGTTTGTTACTTTCCCACTGAGTAACACACAGAATGAACAGTTTTGACAAGCAGAACTAAAAAAAAAAGAAAGTTTTTGAAAAAGTGCATATCTTCACTTCAGAAGCTTATATTCACTTTCAAATGGCCATACAAGCAAATTGGACCAAACGGTACCATGTATTGCACTGTGATCTGAAGGTGTTCCCAGGCCAGAAACACACACAGCTTCACGTTCTGAGCTTAAAACCTCAAAGAAGCGTGTTTTCATGAAAGTGCGTATAGCCACATTTTCAGCGCTCTACACGCTTCCTAACAGAGATGGGAGCATATTCACTCCAATTCAGGCATATTGTCACAATTCACTCAAGTTTGTTCACAAAAAATGAACATATTTGACAAGCAGAACTAAAGAAAAGAAATTTTTTGAAAAAGTGCATATCTTCACTTCAGAAGCTTATATTCACTTCCAAATGGCCATACAAGCACATGGGACCAAACAGTACCATATATGCATTGCACTGTGATCTGAAGGTGTTCCCAGGCCAGAAACATGCATATATTCGCGTTCTCAGCTTAGAACCTCAAAGAATCGCATTTGCATGAAAGTGCGTATCGCCACAGTTTCAGCGCTCAAGCGCGGTTCCTTTCAGGTATAAAAGCATATTTACTCCAATTCAGTCATATAGTTACAATTCACTCAAGTTTGTTACTTTCCCACTGAGTAACACACAGAATGAACATTTTTTACAAGCAGAACTAAAAAAAAAAGAAAGTTTATGAAAAAGTGCATATCTTCACTTCAGAAGCTTATATTCACTTTCAAATGGCCATACAAGCACATTGGACCAAACATTACCATATATGCATTGCACTGTCATTTGAAGCTGTTTCTAGGCCAGAAACACACACAGATTCACGTTCTGAGCTTAAAACCTCAAAAAAGCGTGTTTTAATGAAAGTGCGGATAGCCACAGTTTCAGCGCTCTAAAAGGCTTCCTTACAGAGATAGAAGCATATTCACTCCAATTCAGTCATAAAACCAAAATTCACTCCAGTTTGTTACTTTCCCACTGAGTAACACACAGAATGAACAGTTTTGACAAGCAGAACTAAAAAAAAAAGAAAGTTTATGAAAAAGTGCATATCTTCACTTCAGAAGCTTATATTCACTTTCAAATGGCCATACAAGCAAATTGGACCAAACGGTACCATGTATTGCACTGTGATCTGAAGGTGTTCCCAGGCCAGAAACACACACAGCTTCACGTTCTGAGCTTAAAACCTCAAAGAAGCGTGTTTTCATGAAAGTGCGTATAGCCACATTTTCAGCGCTCTACACGCTTCCTAACAGAGATGGGAGCATATTCACTCCAATTCAGGCATATTGTCACAATTCACTCAAGTTTGTTCACAAAAAATGAACATATTTGACAAGCAGAACTAAAGAAAAGAAATTTTTTGAAAAAGTGCATATCTTCACTGCAGAAGCTTTATTCACTTTCAAATAGCCATACAAGCACATTGGACCAAACAGTACCATATATGCATTGCACTGTGATCTGAAGGTGTTCCCACGCCAGAAACACACATATGTTGGCGTTCTGAGCTTAGAACCTCAAAGAATCGTATTTGCATGAAAGTGCGTATAGCCACAGTTTCAGCGCTCAAGCGCGCTTCCTTTCAGGTATAAAAGCATATTCACTCCAATTCAGTCATATAGTCACAATTCACTCAAGTTTGTTACTTTCCCTCTGAGTAACACACAGAATGAACATTTTTGACAAGCAGAACTAAAGAAAAGAAATTTTTTGAAAAAGTGCATATCTTCACTTCAGAAGCTTATATTCACTTTCAAATGGCTATACAAGCACGTTGGACCCAACGGTACCATATATGCATTGCACTGTGATCTGAAGCTGTTTCCAGGCCAGAAACACACACAGATTCACGTTCTGAGCTTAAAACCTCAAAAAAGCGTGTTTTAATGAAAGTGCGGCTAGCCACAGTTTCAGCGCTCTAAAAGGCTTCCTTCCAGAGATAGAAGCATATTCACTCCAATTCAGTCATAAAACCATAATTCATTCAAGTTTGTTACTTTCCCCCTGAGTAACACACAGAATGAACATTTTTGACAAGCAGAACTAAAAAAAAGAAAGTTTTTGAAAAAGTGCATATCTTCACTTCAGAAGCTTATATTCACTTTCAAATGGCCATACAAGCAAATTGGACCAAAAGGTACCATGTATGCATTGCACTGTGATCTGAAGGTGTTCCCACGCCAGAAACACACATATGTTGGCGTTCTAAGCTTAGAACCTCAAAGAATCGTATTTGCATGAAAGTGCGTATCGCCAAAGTTTCAGCGCTCAAGCGCGCTTCCTTTCAGGTATGAAAGCATATTCACTCCAATTCAGTCATATAGACACAATTCACTCAAATTTGTTACTTTCCCACTGAGTAACACACAGAATGAACATTTTTGACAAGCAGAACTAAAAAAAAAAGAAATTTTTTGAAAAAGTGCATATCTTCATTACAGAAGCTTATATTCACTTTCAAATGGCCATACAAGCACATTGGACCAAAGGGATATGCATTGCAATGTCATTTGAAGCTGTTTCCAGGCCAGTAACACACACAGATTCAAGTTTTGAGCTTAAAACCTCAAAGAAGCGTGTTTATATGGAAGTGCGGATAGCCACGGTTTCAGCGCTCTAGCGCGCTTCCTTACAGAGATAGGAGCATATTCACTCCAATTCAGTCATGTAGTCACAATTCACTCAAGTTTGTCGCTTTCCCATTGTGAGTAACACACAGAATGAACATTTTTGACAAGCAGAACTAAATAAAAAGAAAGTTTTTGAAAAAAGTGCATATCTTCACTGCAGAAGCTTATATTCACTTTCAAATGGCCATGCAAGCACATTGGACCAAACGGTACCATATATGCATTGCACTGTGATCTGAAGGTTTTCCCAGGCCTGAAACACACAGCTTCACGTTCTGAGCTTAAAACCTCAAAGAAGCGTGTTTATATGGAAGTGCGGATAGCCACGGTTTCAGCGCTCTTGCTCGCTTCCTTACAGAGATGGCAGCATATTCACTCCAATTCAGGCATATTGTCACAATCACTCAAGTTTGTCACTTTCCCACTAAGTTAACACAAAAAATTAACATTTTTGACAAGCAGAACTAAAGAAAAGAAATTTTTTGAAAAAAGTGCATATCTTCACTGCAGAAGCTTATATTCACTTTCAAATGGCCATACAAGCACATTGGACCAAACGGTACCATATATGCATTGCACTGTGATCTGAAGGTGTTCCCAGGCCAGAAACACGCATATATTCGCGTTCTCAGCTTAGAACCTCAAAGAATCGCATTTGCATGAAAGTGCGTATCGCCACAGTTTCAGCGCTCAAGCGCGTTTCCTTTCAGGTATAAAAGCATATTTACTCCAATTCAGTCATATAGTTACAATTCACTCAAGTTTGTTACTTTCCCACTGAGTAACACACAGAATGAAAATTTTTTACAAGCAGAACTAAAAAAAAAGAAAGTTTATGAAAAAGTGCATATCTTCACTTCAGAAGCTTATATTCACTTCCAAATGGCCAAACAAGCACATTGGACCAAGCAGTGCCATATATGCATTGCACTGTGATCAGAAGGTGTTCCCACGCCAAAAACACACATATGTTGGCGTTCTGAGCTTAGAACCTCAAAGAATGTTATTTTCATGAAAGTGCAGATAGCCACAGTTTCAGCGCTCTAAAAGGCTTCCTGACAGAGATAGAAGTATATTCACTCCAATTCAGTCATGTAGTCACAATTCACTCAAGTTTGACGCTTTCCCATTGTGAGTAACACACAGAATGAACATTTTTGACATGCAGAACTAAAAAAAAGAAAGTTTTTGAAAAAGTGCAGATCTTCACTGCAGAAGCTTATATTCACTTTCAAATGGCCATACAAGCACATTGGACCAAACGGTACCATATATGCATTGCACTGTGATCTGAAGGTGTTCCCAGGCCAGAAACACACACAGCTTCACGTTTGAGCTTAAAACCTCAAAGAAGCGTGTTTTCATGAAAGTGTGTATAGCCACATTTTCAGCGCTCTAGCTCGCTTCCTTACAGAGATGGCAGCATATTCACTCCAATTCAGGCATATTGTCACAATTCACTCAAGTTTGTCACTTTCCCACGAAGTTAACACAAAAAATGAACATTTTTGACAAGTAGAACTAAAGAAAAGAAATTTTTTGAAAAAGTGCATATCTTCACTGCAGAAGCTTATATTCACTTTCAAATAGCCATACAAGCACATGGGACCAAACAGTACCATATATGCATTGCACTGTGATCTGAAGGTGTTCCCACGCCAGAAACACACATATGTTGGCGTTCTAAGCTTAGAACCTCAAAGAATCGTATTTGCATGAAAGTGCGTATCGCCAAAGTTTCAGCGCTCAAGCGCGTTTCCTTTCAGGTATGAAAGCATATTCACTCCAATTCAGTCATATAGTCACAATTCACTCAAGTTTGTTACTTTCCCACTGAGTAACACACAGAATGAACATTTTTGACAAGCAGAACTAAAGAAAAGAAATTTTTTGAAAAAGTTCATATCTTCACTTCAGAAGCTTATATTCACTTTCAAATGGCCATACAAGCACGTTGGACCCAACGGTACCATATATGCATTGCACTGTCATTTGAAGCTGTTTCCAGGCCAGAAACACACACAGATTCACGTTCTGAGCTTAAAACCTCAAAAAAGCGTGTTTTAATGAAAGTGAGGAAAGCCACAGTTTCAGCGCTCTAAAAGGCTTCCTTACAGAGATAGAGGCATATTCACTCTAATTCAGTCATGTAGTCACAATTCACTCAAGTTTGTCGCTTTCCCACTGTGAGTAACTCACAGAATAAACATTTTTGACATGCAGAACTAAAAAAAGAAAGTTTTTGAAAAAGTGCAGATCTTCACTGCAGAAGCTTAAATTCACTTCCAAATGGCCATACAAGCACATTGGACCAAAAGGTACCATATATGCATTGCACTGTGATCTGAAGGTGTTCCCAGGCCAGAAACACGCAAATATTCTCGTTCTCAGCTTAGAACCTCTAAGAATCGTATTTGCATGAAAGTGCGGATAGCCACAGTTTCAGCGCTCTAAAAGGCTTCCTTACAGAGATAGAGGCATATTCACTCTAATTCAGTCATGTAGTCACAATTCACTCAAGTTTGTCGCTTTCCCACTGTGAGTAACGCAACGAATGAACATTTTTGACATGCAGAACTAAAAAAAGAAAGTTTTTGAAAAAGTGCAGATCTTCACTGCAGAAGCTTAAATTCACTTCCAAATGGCCATACAAGCACATTGGACCAAACGGTATGCATTGCACTGTGATCTGAAGGTTTTCCCAGGCCTGAAACACACAGCTTCACGTTCTGAGCTTAAAACCTCAAAGAAGCGTGTTTATATGGAAGTGCGGATAGCCACGGTTTCAGCGCTCTTGCTCGCTTCCTAACAGAGATGGCAGCATATTCACTGCAATTCAGGCATATTGTCACAATCACTCAAGTTTGTCACATTCCCACTAAGTTAACACAAAAAATGAACATTTTTGACAAGCAGAACTAAAGAAAAGAAATTTTTTGAAAAAAGTGCATGTCTTCACTTCAGAAGCTTATATTCACTTTCAAATGGCCATACAAGCACATTGGACCAAACGGTACCATATATGCATTGCACTGTGATCTGAAGGTGTTCCCAGGCCAGAAACACGCATATATTCGCGTTCTCAGCTTAGAACCTCAAAGAATCGCATTTGCATGAAAGTGCGTATCGCCACAGTTTCAGCGCTCAAGCGCGGTTCCTTTCAGGTATAAAAGCATATTTACTCCAATTCAGTCATATAGTTACAATTCACTCAAGTTTGTTACTTTCCCACTGAGTAACACACAGAATGAACATTTTTTACAAGCAGAACTAAAAAAAAAAGAAAGTTTATGAAAAAGTGCATATCTTCACTTCAGAAGCTTATATTCACTTTCAAATGGCCATACAAGCACGTTGGACCCAACGGTACCATATATGCATTGCACTGTCATTTGAAGCTGTTTCCAGGCCAGAAACACACACAGATTCACGTTCTGAGCTTAAAACCTCAAAAAAGCGTGTTTTTATGAAAGTGAGGAAAGCCACAGTTTCAGCGCTCTAAAAGGCTTCCTTACAGAGATAGAGGCATATTCACTCTAATTCAGTCATGTAGTCACAATTCACTCAAGTTTGTCGCTTTCCCACTGTGAGTAACGCACAGAATAAACATTTTTGACATGCAGAACTAAAAAAAGAAAGTTTTTGAAAAAGTGCAGATCTTCACTGCAGAAGCTTAAATTCACTTCCAAATGGCCATACAAGCACATTGGACCAAAAGGTACCATATATGCATTGCACTGTGATCTGAAGGTGTTCCCAGGCCAGAAACACGCAAATATTCTCGTTCTCAGCTTAGAACCTCTAAGAATCGTATTTGCATGAAAGTGCGGATAGCCACAGTTTCAGCGCTCTAAAAGGCTTCCTTACAGAGATAGAGGCATATTCACTCTAATTCAGTCATGTAGTCACAATTCACTCAAGTTTGTCGCTTTCCCACTGTGAGTAACGCAACGAATGAACATTTTTGACATGCAGAACTAAAAAAAGAAAGTTTTTGAAAAAGTGCAGATCTTCACTGCAGAAGCTTAAATTCACTTCCAAATGGCCATACAAGCACATTGGACCAAACGGTATGCATTGCACTGTGATCTGAAGGTTTTCCCAGGCCTGAAACACACAGCTTCACGTTCTGAGCTTAAAACCTCAAAGAAGCGTGTTTATATGGAAGTGCGGATAGCCACGGTTTCAGCGCTCTTGCTCGCTTCCTAACAGAGATGGCAGCATATTCACTCAATTCAGGCATATTGTCACAATCACTCAAGTTTGTCACTTTCCCACTAAGTTAACACAAAAAATGAACATTTTTGACAAGCAGAACTAAAGAAAAGAAATTTTTTGAAAAAAGTGCATGTCTTCACTTCAGAAGCTTATATTCACTTTCAAATGGCCATACAAGCACATTGGACCAAACGGTACCATATATGCATTGCACTGTGATCTGAAGGTGTTCCCAGGCCAGAAACACGCATATATTCGCGTTCTCAGCTTAGAACCACAAAGAATCGCATTAGCATGAAAGTGCGTATCGCCACAGTTTCAGCGCTCAAGCGCGGTTCCTTTCAGGTATAAAAGCATATTTACTCCAATTCAGTCATATAGTTACAATTCACTCAAGTTTGTTACTTTCCCACTGAGTAACACACAGAATGAACATTTTTTACAAGCAGAACTAAAAAAAAAAGAAAGTTTATGAAAAAGTGCATATCTTCACTTCAGAAGCTTATATTCACTTTCAAATGGCCATACAAGCACATTGGACCAAACATTACCATATATGCATTGCACTGTCATTTGAAGCTGTTTCTAGGCCAGAAACACACACAGATTCACGTTCTGAGCTTAAAACCTCAAAAAAGCGTGTTTTAATGAAAGTGCGGATAGCCACAGTTTCAGCGCTCTAAAAGGCTTCCTGACAGAGATAGAAGCATATTCACTCCAATTCAGTCATAAAACCAAAATTCACTCCAGTTTGTTACTTTCCCACGAAGTTAACACAAAAAATGAACATTTTTGACAAGCAGAACTAAAGAAAAGAAATTTTTTGAAAAAGTGCATATCTTCACTGCAGAAGCTTATATTCACTTTCAAATAGCCATACAAGCACATGGGACCAAACAGTACAATATATGCATTGCACTGTGATCTGAAGGTGTTCCCACGCCAGAAACACACATATGTTGGCGTTCTAAGCTTAGAACCTCAAAGAATCGTATTTGCATGAAAGTGCGCATCGCCAAAGTTTCAGCGCTCAAGCGCGTTTCCTTTCAGGTATGAAAGCATATTCACTCCATTTCAGTCATATAGTCACAATTCACTCAAATTTGTTACTTTCCCACTGAGTAACACACAGAATGAACATTTTTGACAAGCAGAACTAAAGAAAAGAAATTTTTTGAAAAAGTGCATATCTTCACTGCAGAAGCTTTATTCACTTTCAAATAGCCATACAAGCACATTGGACCAAACAGTACCATATATGCATTGCACTGTGATCTGAAGGTGTTCCCACGCCAGAAACACACATATGTTGGCGTTCTGAGCTTAGAACCTCAAAGAATCGTATTTGCATGAAAGTGCGTATAGCCACAGTTTCAGCGCTCAAGCGCGCTTCCTTTCAGGTATAAAAGCATATTCACTCCAATTCAGTCATATAGTCACAATTCACTCAAGTTTGTTACTTTCCCTTTGAGTAACACACAGAATGAACATTTTTGACAAGCAGAACTAAAGAAAAGAAATTTTTTGAAAAAGTGCATATCTTCACTTCAGAAGCTTATATTCACTTTCAAATGGCTATACAAGCACGTTGGACCCAACGGTACCATATATGCATTGCACTGTGATCTGAAGCTGTTTCCAGGCCAGAAACACACACAGATTCACGTTCTGAGCTTAAAACCTCAAAAAAGCGTGTTTTAATGAAAGTGCGGATAGCCACAGTTTCAGCGCTCTAAAAGGCTTCCTTCCAGAGATAGAAGCATATTCACTCCAATTCAGTCATAAAACCATAATTCACTCAAGTTTGTTACTTTCCCCCTGAGTAACACACAGAATGAACATTTTTGACAAGCAGAACTAAAAAAAAGAAAGTTTTTGAAAAAGTACATATCTTCACTTCAGAAGCTTATATTCACTTTCAAATGGCCATACAAGCAAATTGGACCAAACGGTACCATGTATGCATTGCACTGTGATCTGAAGGTGTTCCCACGCCAGAAACACACATATGTTGGCGTTCTAAGCTTAGAACCTCAAAGAATCGTATTTGCATGAAAGTGCGTATCGCCAAAGTTTCAGCGCTCAAGCGCTGGTATGAAAGCATATTAACTCCAATTCAGTCATATAGACACAATTCACTCAAATTTGTTACTTTCCCACTGAGTAACACACAGAATGAACATTTTTGACAAGCAGAACTAAAAAAAAAAGACATTTTTTGAAAAAGTGCATATCTTCATTACAGAAGCTTATATTCACTTTCAAATGGCCATACAAGCACATTGGACCAAAGGGATATGCATTGCAATGTCATTTGAAGCTGTTTCCAGGCCAGTAACACACACAGATTCAAGTTTTGAGCTTAAAACCTCAAAGAAGCGTGTTTATATGGAAGTGCGGATAGCCACGGTTTCAGCGCTCTAGCGCGCTTCCTTACAGAGATAGGAGCATATTCACTCCAATTCAGTCATGTAGTCACAATTCACTCAAGTTTGTCGCTTTCCCATTGTGAGTAACACACAGAATGAACATTTTTGACAAGCAGAACTAAATAAAAAGAAAGTTTTTGAAAAAAGTGCATATCTTCACTGCAGAAGCTTATATTCACTTTCAAATGGCCATGCAAGCACATTGGACCAAACGGTACCATATATGCATTGCACTGTGATCTGAAGGTTTTCCCAGGCCTGAAACACACAGCTTCACGTTCTGAGCTTAAAACCTCAAAGAAGCGTGTTTATATGGAAGTGCGGATAGCCACGGTTTCAGCGCTCTCGCTCGCTTCCTAACAGAGATGGCAGCATATTCACTCCAATTCAGGCATATTGTCACAATCACTCAAGTTTGTCGCTTTCCCACTAAGTTAACACAAAAAATTAACATTTTTGACAAGCAGAACCAAAGAAAAGAAATTTTTTGAAAAAAGTGCATATCTTCACTGCAGAAGCTTATATTCACTTTCAAATGGCCATACAAGCACATTGGACCAAACGGTACCATATATGCATTGCACTGTGATCTGAAGGTGTTCCCAGGCCAGAAACACGCATATATTCGCGTTCTCAGCTTAGAACCTCAAAGAATCGCATTTGCATGAAAGTGCGTATCGCCACAGTTTCAGCGCTCAAGCGCGGTTCCTTTCAGGTATAAAAGCATATTTACTCCAATTCAGTCATATAGTTACAATTCACTCAAGTTTGTTACTTTCCCACTGAGTAACACACAGAATGAAAATTTTTTACAAGCAGTACTAAAAAAAAAAGAAAGTTTATGAAAAAGTGCATATCTTCACTTCAGAAGCTTATATTCACTTCCAAATGGCCAAACAAGCACATTGGACCAAGCAGTGCCATATATGCATTGCACTGTGATCAGAAGGTGTTCCCACGCCAGAAACACACATATGTTGGCGTTCTGAGCTTAGAACCTCAAAGAATGTTATTTTCATGAAAGTGCGGATAGCCACAGTTTCAGCGCTCTAAAAGGCTTCCTTACAGAGATAGAAGTATATTCACTCCAATTCAGTCATGTAGTCACAATTCACTCAAGTTTGACGCTTTCCCATTGTGAGTAACACACAGAATGAACATTTTTGACATGCAGAACTAAAAAAAAGAAAGTTTTTGAAAAAGTGCAGATCTTCACTGCAGAAGCTTATATTCACTTTCAAATGGCCATACACATTGGACCAAACGGTACCATATATGCATTGCACTGTGATCTGAAGGTGTTCCCAGGCCAGAAACACACACAGATTCACGTTCTGAGCTTAAAACCTCAAAGAAGCGTGTTTTCATGAAAGTGTGTATAGCCACATTTTCAGCGCTCTCGCTTGCTTCCTTACAGAGATAAAAGCATATTCACTCCAATTCAGGCATATTGTCACAATTCACTCAAGTTTGTCACTTTCCCACGAAGTTAACACAAAAAATGAACATTTTTGACAAGCAGAACTAAAGAAAAGAAATTTTTTTTAAAAAGTGCATATCTTCACTTCAGAAGCTTATATTCACTTTCAAATGGCCATACAAGCATGTTGGACCCAACGGTACCATATATGCATTGCACTGTGATCTGAAGGTGTTCCCACGCCAGAAACACACACAGCTTCACGTTCTGAGCTTAAAACCTCAAAGAAGCGTGTTTTCATGAAAGTGCGTATAGCCACATTTTCAGCGCTCTCGCTTGCTTCCTTACAGAGATAAAAGCATATTCACTCCAATTTATTCATACAGTCACAATTCACTCAAGTTTATCACTTTCCCACTGAGTTAACACACAAAATGAACATTTTTTGCATGCAGAACTAAAAAAAAGAAAGTTTTTGAAAAAGTGCATGTCTTCACTTCAGAAGCTTATATTCACTTCCAAATGGCCATACAAGCACATTGGACCAAACAGTACCATGTTTGCATTGCACTGTGATCTGAAGCTGTTCCCAGGCCGGAAACACGCACAACTTCACGTTCTGAGCTTAAAACCTCAAAGAGGCGTGTTTTCACGAAAGTGCGTATAGCCACATTTTCAGCACTCTTGCTCGCTTCCTTTCAGAGATAGGAGCATATTCACTCCAATTCAGTCATATAGTCACAATTCACTCAAGTTTGTCACTTTCCCACTAAGTTACACACAGAAAGAACATTTTTGACAAGCAGAACTAAAAAAAAAGAAAGTTTTTGAAAAAGTGCATATCTTCACTTCAGAAGCTTAGCCTATATTCACTTTCAAATGGCCATACAAGCACATTGGACCAAAAAATACCATATATGCATTGCACTGTGATCTGAAGGTGTTCCCAGGCCAGAAACACGCACTGCTTCACGTTCTGAGCTTAAAACCTCAAAGAGGCGTGTTTTCACGAAAGTGCGTATAGCCACATTTTCAGCACTCTTGCTCGCTTCCTTACAGAGATAGGAGCATATTCACTCCAATTCAGTCATATAGTCACAATTCACTCAAGTTTGTTATTTTCGTACTGAGTAACACACAGAAAGAACATTTTTGACAAGCAGAACTAAAAAAAAAAGAAAGTTTTTGAAAAAGTGCATATCTTCACTTCAGAAGCTTATATTCACTTTCAAATGGCCATACAAGCACATTGGACCAAAAAATACCATATATGCATTGCACTGTGATCTGAAGGTGTTCCCAGGCCAGAAACACGCACTGCTTCACGTTCTGAGCTTAAAACCTCAAAGAAGCGTGTTTTCATGAAAGTGCGTATCGCGACATTTTCAGCGCTCTAACGCGCTTCCTTACTGAGATAGGGGCATATTCACTCCAATTCAGTCATATAGTCACATTTCACTCAAGTTTGTCCCTTTTCCACTGAGTAACACACAGAATGAACATTTTTGGCAAGCAGAACTAAAAAAAAGAAAGTTTTTGAAAAAGGGCATATCTGCACTTCAGAAGCTGATATTCACTTCCAAATGACAATACAAGCACATTGGACCAAAGGAGACCATATATGCATTGCACTGTGATCTGAAGCTGTTCCCCGGCCAGAAACACGCACAACTTCACTTTCTGAGCTTAAAACCTCAAAGAGGCGTGTTTTCATGAAAGTGCGTACAGCCACATTTTCAGCACTCTAGCTCGCTTCCTTACAGAGATAGGAGCATATTCACTCCAATCCAACAACAAGAGGAAATGTGTAAGGCTGGTTGGGATCCGAACGGATCCACTCCGGAGTCGCTAGAATGGTGGTCCAAATAGAAAAATAAGAGAACAGCATGTGGTACGCTTATTTTAGTAACTGAACACAGAAGGCTAATTGAAAAATGCAATGAATTACAAAACTGCGTACGAACACAGAATAATGAACTGGACGAATTGCGTAAAAAGATTGAATTGGAAGAAAAATCTAAAGACTCAGAGCTCGCACGTGTCCCGGCTGGATTTGAAGGCGTCCAGTGTTTGTGCCCCGATTTGAACTGCCCTACCATTACTGACCCGCCATATTTGGAAAATAAAGAAATCAGTAACACCGCTCCCATGGCTCCAATGGTGACTAAAATTCGCGGTAAAGAAAGTGAACAGCGGCTTCACGTTGACCATGTACCTCTCAATGTAATCGACATGAGAGCGCTATTAAAGGATTTACCGAGTCTCCATACTAACGACTATAACTTGCTATTTTGGCGACAGTTAAATGAGCTACAATGAAGTATGTCTTTACATCCGTTAGACTTGTTTTCATTTGTGCGCGCTATGTGTCCCACTTTGAGTTGGAACTCAATGGAGCCGATGTTCTGACAAATTTTGCTACCCATCAAAATATGCTACCTCGCAGTTCTGCGCTTGCGCAAACCTAAAATCTCGGGCTGTTTCCTCACTCTTATCTTAAGTATCTTCAAAAATCATAAAATAAGATTTATTTTCAGGGTGCATTTCGACTTGTAAGCGTACATATATTTGCATGTACACGCCGGGGTCTCCTGAAAATGCAGAAATTAGACGATAATGGCGTATATGAGCATATATCTTCAAACAAACTTATCCAACTCGTTACAAAATATGTGTATGTTATAATAAGCTAACAAACAACAAAGTTACTACTGTATACTGATTCATATTGCAATATCAAGGCGAAAATAAAGACTTTCCGATCACTTTGCACGAAGGTAGCATTTTTTGACAAGGGAGCAAAATTTGTCAGAACACCGCAAAGCCTCAGGGAAGAACTATGGGCAGCTGGGCCTTGGGAAACTCGTACCGAGCTCCAAACTTCCATTGATCATTTCTGTGTTGCTGTGAAAAACGCGCTGCTGTATGGTATTTCTTTACGACAGTAGTGCAAGGTAGCCTGCCGTTTGCAGAATACGCTGATCGGAAATATGAAGCATTCGAAACATACAGCGGCTTCCCTAACCCCAATAGAGATGTTGCTGGTTGTTCAACAAATGCTGGCGGATGCAGGACCACATATACAGAATGTTTTGACAATTGGTATCAATCGTGGTAACATTTTTAATGATATTGTTGCGTGGGCTTCACGTGTTGAAGAACAGATCCGTAAAAATGCGTCTACTCCTCATCGCATTGCAGTTGTGCGCGACAATATTCCGAACAATAAATAAATTGCGATAATTGTGGAAAAATAGGTCATCGGGCTCATCAATGCAGAGGAAGGGACCACAGGAAACATAGGCGTTACACTCATCAAAACCGGGATGATGATAAATGCTTTCGCTGCGTAGAAAAAGGACACCGGGCACCACAATGTCTAGCTGCTTTACCTAGGGCACGCAGTTCCAAAGATGACAGCACACCCGAAAACCGAGAACCTCAGATCTCAATGGCGCACGCGTCCAATGACGATTACGCCCACTTGAAGAGAGAACCGCTATCGCCACTGCTCTGCGTCCCCGCGCTGCTCGAGATGTCCGTAAGATTCTGTAACTTTTTGACTTTTGCGGGAACCGCATATCTGAATTTTCTTTTATTGCAGAATCAATCAATGCTCTTTTTAAATGCCCATGTCGCCCACTGGAAACAGCTGAGGGCACATGAGTGTAAAGAAGCATTTACTGCTCTGAGTCCGCTCTTCGAGTTACAGGTATCCTTGCACCACTCCCATGCAAAACCATGCCATTCACCCGAAGACACCACCAAAACTACTGAAGGCTGACTCAAACCACGCTGCCTGGGACACCCACAGCCTTCATTAATCAGGTGCATGCGTTCTTGATTGGTTGCCTAATTATTTGGGTAATCTCGGTGAAATTGTGAATGAATACATTTTTCAAATTAAACTGGCATTATATATACTTGTCCTATTAATTAAAGGCGTGAAATTCATCCTCAATAAACTTATTAAGGATTAATTTCACGCCTTTAATTAATAGGACAAGTATATATAATTAATAATTATATATTAATTATAATTAATTAATCTGTGGTAAAGCGAGTAACTTTTTCACTCTGACAGGACTCCAACAGCAGTCATAATATAGACCCAAGTGTGATGAATCAGGTGTACTTGAATATTACCCTCACAATGTATTCTGTTCTCTCCCTCATACACTGGAGAGGAAACCTGCACCTGACCATACTGCTGAGGACACCTGCACCAGACCACGCTGCCGTGGACATGACGCTGAGCTTTCGGACTACGCTGCCGCAAACTCCCGTGCCAGAAGAATACTGCACAAGACAACCCACCACAACAATGTTGCTCATCATACAGCTCATTGTTGTAGAATTCAAAAGGACTTGTGCCATTCACAATAATGGCATTCACATATGCGACCAGTACACATGACAGCCAAACATGCCAACAAATCAGAGCTTTTATGTCTGTGGACTCTAAGTAGCAGTGCCTGTACTTGGTAATAGGCTATGTACATGATCTATTTTTAAAATGTTTCTTTGACACTTCTTGCCTGTTCTTTTCTTTTATGCACAGCCGATCACTAACAGTGGGTCCTCTACATCTCATACTCATGCCTATTTCTTATAGCCTTCCAGCGCCAGTCATTGACAGATGACATTGGGCCTCGAGAGTCTGAGTCTGTCCAAGGTTTCTCCCACTTAACTGGGGAGTTTTTCACTGCCACTGTCGCCTCTGGCTTGCTTTCTTGGTCTCTGGCCTGGTATCCGCATAACTGTCTTTAAGTATTTCACTCTGAAGTTGACATCATCATTCGTTGTCTGTTGGGTGAAAAAGTAGGGACTGTTGGGAAACAGGATTTTTAGGTGTTAGCAATATGAGGTGAGCAAGACTGTTTGATCAATGAGTAATGAATGTGTATTAGGAGATAAAGAGAAGCCGTCTGGTCTGGCAGGACATATCGCCTATTTGCGACTTCCAGCTTGAATCTCCGTTTGTCTTCAGTTCCGACAGGACAATAGGCACTAGCACCTCTCAGTTGGGTGGTTCAGGAGAGGCCCAACTGTAGAGTATTGCTTTTTATCAATGTGTAAACCCTGGAACCAATCAGCAACAACATCTGATAACATTAAAGAAATCATATGCAAATGTCTGTACTTTATATTCATGAAACTATTTCTGAGCCCTTTACATTCATGAACTTATTTCTCACTCCTTTTCATTCATGAACTTTTTTCTCAGTCCTTTACATTCACTCACTTATTGCTGAGGCCTTTACATTCATGAACTTATTTCTGAGTTTTTTACATTCATGAGCTTATTTGTGAGGCCTTTATATTCCTGAACTTATTTCTGAGGCAATTACATTGATAAACTCATTCTTGAGTCCTTTACATTTCTGAACTTATTTCTGAGGCCTTAACATTCATGATCTAATTTCTGAGTCTTTCGCATTCAGGAACATATTTCTGAGTCTTTTACATTTCTGAACTTCTGAACAAGACATCCGGAGCTGGATGGACATCCATCACCTGAAGCTCAACCCAACGAAGACGGAGATTATCTACATCCCTGCTCCATCCTCCCCTCTCCTAGACCTGACCATCACCCTGGGGGATACCACCATCTCCCCCTCGCGGAGTGTGAAGAACCTTAGGGTCCTGTTTGACACAGGCTCTCCTCTGCTGTGAACATCGCTGCAGTGACCCGGACCTGCAGGTTCTTCCTCTTCAACATCCATAGAATCCGGCCCTTCCTCACCAGCTACTCAACGCAGCTCCTAGTCCAAGCGCTGATCCTCTCCCGCCTGGACTACTGCAACGCCCTCCTCGCCGGCCTCCCAGCATCTGCTATCAGACCCCTGCAGCTCATCCAGAACACTGCAGCTCGTCTGGTCCACAACCTCCCAAGACACTCCCACGTCACCCCCCTGCTCACAAAGCTCCACTGGCTCCCTGTTGCTGCTCGCATCAAATTCAAGACTTTGGTGCTAGCCTATCAGGGAGTCAACAAGACTGCTCCAGCCTACATCCAGAGACTGTTCAGACCCTACAACCCTGCCAGAGCACTCCGCTCTGCTATTTCTGGTCGCCTGGCTCCTCCCCCTCTCCGCTCCTCCCCTTCCCGCTCAAGGCTGCTGTCTGTCCTGGCACCTCGTTGGTGGAATGATCTACCTATCGAGGTCAGAACGGCAGAATCCTTGAGCATCTTCAAGCGCCGCCTGAAAACCCACCTCTTCAGGCTCCACCTTTCTGCCTCTACTGCCTTGATTCCTGTCCCTACATCCTTTTGATTTGTTGCACTTAATTCTGTTTACCTTACTTCCTGACTGTATCACTTGATTTGGTTTCCCTTCATTTTGTTGCACTCTATTGTCAGTTTACTTGATTTTCCTGCCCCTTTGTTGCACCTGACCTGTTGCCCTTCTATTGCACTTATTTTGTTGCTCTTTGTTGCACTTGCCTCTGCACTTAACCTTGTTGCCATTTTGTTCACTTGCCCTTGACCTTGCCTTTTTGTTATTAGTCTAGATCTGTAACAATGGAACGTGTTCTGTCACTTACTGTTAGCACTTTTACTTGTCTCCTAGGAGGTCTGCACTTTTGTACTGTTCTTATGCACTTTTGTACGTCGCTCTGGATAAGAGCGTCTGCTAAGTACCTGTAATGTAATGTAATGAACTTATTTTTGAGGCCTTTACATTCAGGATCTAATTTCTGAGCCCTTAACATTCAGGAACATATTTCTGAGTCTTTTACATTTCTGAACTTATTTCTGAGTCCTTTCCATTCATGAACTTATTCCTGAGCCCTTTACATTCATGCACATATTACTGAGTCCTTAACATTCAGGAACCTATTTCTGAGCCCTTTACATTCATAAATTTATTTCTCACTCTTTTACATTCATGAACTTATTTCTCAGTCCTTTACATTCACTCACTAATTTCCGAGGGCTTTACATTCATGAATTATTTCTGAGGTCTTTCCATTCATGAACATTTTTCTTAGGCCTTTATATTCATAAACTTATTCCTGAGGCCTTTTCATTCATGAACTTATTTCTGAGTCCTTTACATTCATGATTTTCATTCTGAGGCCTTTACATTCACAAACTTATTTCTTATTCATGGTCTTATTTCTGAATTCTTTTCTTTCATGAACTTATTTCTGAGTCCGTTACATTCATGAACTTATTTCTGATTTCTTTACATTCATATAGTTATTTCTGAGGCCTTAACATTCATGACCTTATTTCTTATTCCATTACAATAATTAACATATTTCTGAATCCTTTACATTGTTTTATAATGGACTCAGAAATAATTTAATGACTGTAAAGAACCCACAAAGAAGTTTATGAATGTAAAGGACTCACAAAAAAGAGCTTTTTTGTGAGTCCTTTACATTCATAAACTTCTTTGTGGGTTCTTTACAGTCATTTAGTTATTTCTGAGTCCATTATATTCATTACCTTATTTTTGAGTCCTTTATATTCATAAACCTATTTCTGAGTCCTTTCCATTCATGAATATTTTTGTGAATTCTTTACATTCATGAACTTATTTCTGTGGCCTTTCCATTTGTGAACTTATTTCTGAGTCCTTTACATTCATGAACTTATTTCTGAGGTCTTTACATTCATGAAATTATTTCTGAGGTCTTTACATTCATTAACTTATTTCTGAGTCCTTTACATTCCTGAATATATTTCTGAGTCCTTCACATTCTTGTACTTATTTGTGAGTCCCTTATTTGTGAGGTTTATGAATGGTTTATTCATAAACCATTTACTGCTTTCTGAGTCCTTTTTATTCATAAACCTATTTCTGAGTTCTTTCCATTCATTAACTCATTTCTGAGTCTTTTATATTCATGAACTTATTTCTGATGACTTTACGTTCATTACCTTATTTCTAAGTGTTTGACATTCATGAACTTATTTCTGATTCCTTTGCATTCATGAAGTTATTTCTGAATCCTTTACATTCATAAACTTATTTGTGAGTTCTTTACATTCATTTATGAGTCCATTATATTCATTTAATTATTTCTTAGTCCTTTATATTCATAAACCTATTTCAGAGTCCTTTATATTCATAAACTTATTTCTGAGTCCTTTACATTCATGAACTTATTTCTGAGGTTTTTACATTCATGAAATTATTTCTGAGACCTTTCCATTCATGAAATTATTTCTGAGTCCTTTACAGTCACAAACTTATTTCTGCGTCCTTAACATTCATGAACTTCTTTCTGAATTCTTTACTTTCATGAACTTATTTCTAAGGCCTTTACATTCCTGGATATATTTCTGGGTGCTTCACATTTCTGAACTTATTTGTGACTCCTTTCCATTCATAAACTGATTTCTGAGTCCCCTACATTCATCAACTTATTTCTGAGTCCTTTATATTCATAAACCTATTCCTGAGTCCATTACATTTATTAACTTATGAGTCCTCTATCTTCATGAACTAATTTTGAGTCCTTTCCATTCATGAACTTATTCCTGAGGCCTTTACATTCATGAACTTATTTCTGACTCCTTTACATTCATGCACTCATTTCTAAGGCCTTTTCATTGATGAACCTATTTCTGAGGCCTGGTAAATATAAAGTTTGAAGTGGAATTACAGACACCTTCCCTCACCATGGACGAACAAAACTCTCTAAATAAGTCCTGGTGCACCATGCCTACATGCCGACCTTTACCCTTCTGATGTGAGAAAGATTTTTTTTCATCAATTTATACAGTTTCCCAAAAGTTTATGCGCCTTACAAAAATCACTATAAAATTGTGAATTCTTGATGAACCTGCCCAAACTAAAAGCAACTGTATCCTCCCTTCTTCTTGATAACAGCCTGATGCCTTTGGGGCATGGAGTGAACCAGATTCTTCAGATTTGAGGGTTGAATGTCACCCCACTCTTTCTGGGCTCTTGCATTTAGCCGTATCATGGTGGTAGGGGGTGGACATCTGACTGTTCAGAATTGCCCAGTGTTGAAGGAATTTTGATTTTATATTCCTGGTGTTACCTTCTCCTCCTGTTACCCTGACTTTGTTAGGGTCCGTCAGGTAAACCATATAAAACCATAATGCAATGATAAACCATATGCAATGACGCATTGTTCAGATTTATGGAAACAACAGCTAAGCAAGGCCTAGGTTAATCAGAAACAGGCAAGAATATATACTCAGCAACAAAAGTTTCTGTGACACCAATATTGTTAATTATTTTTCATAACGCAATTATGAAATTGTCATACATGGTGATATCAGACTGAAACAGTACACGTAAACACAACATTGAAATGGAAATCATGAAAATGCGAGAAAATGACTTTGCACGTGAAAATGTGCGTAAATCATGCTTGTGGATGGCAATTAAAGAGGAGAATTTTTGGAATGTTCACATTGTGCCTGATGAACGACGGAAGCATCACTTATCGAAAACACAGCCATTTCGGATCAGGAACTCTACCCTCTAAATGCCAAGACTGTCTGAAAATGATCGGTGGAGGGCCATTGGGATGATTGAATCCGGAACCTCGCAGAGGGAAGTTGCTCATCGCCTGAATGTCCACCGAAACACCATTTGGAACTTATGGCAGCGTCATCAGCAGACAAGACATGTCAGAGACCGTCCTCGCAGCGGCCATCCACGAGTAACCACTCCCAGACAGGACAACTGGATTCGAACAACCCATCTCCGAAATCGATTCCAACCTGCAACCATAACTGCAAGAACGATACCTGGTTTGAGGCGACTGTCTGCAGAGACAATCCGTCGCCGTCTCCGTCATTTTGGCATTGTCCCACGTCGGCCAGCAAGACGTCCAATACTCACAGTACAACACCGACGACTGCGTCTACAGTGGGCACAACAACATCGACGGTGGATCCAACGTCAGTGGGATCTTGTACTCTTCACTGATGAATCAAGATTCATGCTTAACCGATGTGATGGTCGTTTACGTGTATACCGTCGACGTGGAGAACGTTATGCCAACAACTGTGTTCAGGAATTTGATCGTTTTGGAGGTGGTAGTGTCATGATTTGGGGAGGGATCACGGCTAGAAACGGAACAGATTTGCTTGTTATTGATGGAAATCTGACAGGTCAAAGATATCGTGATGAAGTGCTACGGCCATTGGTGGTACCGTTTTTGATGCAACATGGTCCCGGAATAACGCTGTAACATGATAACGCCAGACCACACGTTGCAAGGATTGTACAGCAGTATCTGATGCAACAACATGTCAATGTCCTGCCATGGCCAGCCAGATCCCCAGACATGTCCCCAATCGAGCATCTTTGGGACGAGATGGATCGACGTTTGCGGCGGTTGGATAACCCGCCAGCTACACTCCAGGAATTGCGACAACGTCTACGTCAGATTTGGAATGACATCCCACAGCAATTTCTGGCACATCTGATTCGGTCCATGCGCCGGAGATGCGTTGCTTGCATCATGGCACGAGGAAGTCACACCCGGTATTGAAGTGTGAAGGTCACAATTGGTTAGACGTCAGACGAGTGCTTCATGACGCATGAAAATGACATTTTTCGTTTTGAGTGACGTTGGCACTGAAAAGTCAGTGTTTCTCCTGTTAAATAAACATATTGATTGCATTGAGATCTTTGCGTGTCATTTATAACATACACATAAATGGTGTCACAGAAACTTTTGTTGCTGAGTATACAAATAAGGCCTAAGAGAAAATGAGCAAGAGCAAGCAAGGATACACAATTAATAATGAAGCAAATAACCCATTTTAAAATGATTCCACACCCATCAGTTTTCGACTACGTTCAGGTCTGGAGAATTAGGAGGCCTTCCTCCTTCCTCAGGAAACTAGGAAGGTTCTCAGCACACCACTCCTGAGTCACACTGGCAGTATGTGCAGGGGCACCATCCTGGACAAACCCCATTTCTGTGCGGTGACTGAACATTTCACGACTTGTGACGGGGCCAGATTTCCTTCTCCTTTTCAGAACTGGCAACATGACAGGTTGGAGAATGTTGCGTAGATAATAGTCGGCATTAACATTTGACCCCTGTGGCACTACATGGAGTTCAGAGAGTTCAGATGCAGACATTGCTCCCCACAGCATGCTGTGAGCACTGAACTTTACCTGCTCGGATGGAATTACATTTTCAGGATCATTTGCGTAGATCCTGTTGTGTGTCGGGCAAAGATACAGAGGACATTCGTCTGAAAATATCCAGTTCTCCCAGTCCTGTGGTGACAACTTTACATAATTTTTGACAAAGGAAAGTCTTTTTTCTTGTTGCAGTTTGGTATGACATGGAATTCTGGGCCTTTCATATGCCCACAAACTCTTTTAGTCAGATAACGGACAGTATTCTTTGACACTGGTTCACCAAGGTTTTTGAGCTTACGACTCAGGACTGGTGTCTCCTGCCTTTAGCCTTCCTGATGAGGTCTTTGGCTCCGGTAGTGAGAACAGATGGGCGCCCAGACCGAGGTTAGTCTGCAAGGCTGAGACCTTCCCTGTTCCGGTGAGACCACTTCCCTGGGGGAGTGTCAGATGGGTTCGGATGTGGCCACCTCCTGGGCTGTTTTGCCATCTCTGTGAAGAGCAACTGCCTGGGCACGGAGCTAAGGCTTAGAAAATTTTGTGTTTCCAGACTTGGGTTTTCCCATGACCAGAGGAATGATATAAACTTGGAATAACTGATACATCTTGATGGATATTTTATAAGCCCAACCCAAACAGATGACCCTAATAAACAATCACACAACAGCTGGCTGACCAGGTGTGCTATGAAAATATGACCCTCAAGAAAATGACTACCTGGGCGCATGAACTCTTGTTTGAACTTGTTTTCTAATTGGGCGCAGTGGTTAGCATTGCCGCCTCACAGCAGAAAGGTTGTGGGTTCAAATCCGGCCTGGGGCATTTCTGTGCGGCGTTTGAATGTTCTCTCTGTGTTCGCGTGGGTTTTGCGGTGGGAAAAATATCCCAAAAGGTTCTAAATCAGGGGTGTCAAACTCACCCGTAAACGGGCCAAGAGGCTGCAGGTTTTCACTCCAACAATGCAGAAGCGCACCTGATACAACTAATCAGTTCTGCAGGCCTAGATCAGTTGATTAAATCGATGCTTTCAGGTGAGCTTCTGCTTGGTAGGATTGAAGACCTGCAGCCTCTTGGCCCGTTTACGGGTCAGTTTGACACCCCTGTTCTAAATTCAGAGTATTACTATAATCACTGTTCAACAGCAAAAACTCAGGCAGGTTCTTATGGCCCCTTTGAACAGCTGCAAGTCTGTGGAGCTGAGAAGAAAAAGAAACTCATAAATCTGCCAAAAAAGCAAGATAAGAAGGCCCTTAGCAGGCTAACCAAGGCTAGCTAGTTGAGTTAATCTTCCGGAATGACCATAGTCATTCAGTCAATCAGTCTGACATTCAATCAGTCAGCCTGGTCCCACTTCCTGAGCATGCGCACCTAAGTGTTCTGGAACCATCCATGACCCAGATAAGAACTTTCACTGAACTCAAGGTTTGGGAGGCTCATATGTGATCTTCGAGCGTCCCTGAGGGCCTTAGATGAATTTACGCTATGATGTAATGGCAAACTTGTTTCTATATGACAATTTACCAATCAGATTTAATAATGCTGGATAAGGTAGAAAGAGTCACATTTAATCCCACCTAAAGGAACATGACAAAAGGCCAATAAATATGAGGGTTCGGACAAGTGGTGGTCAGTGGGCGTGGGGTGATTGAAAAAGAATGAATGGTTTGCGCAGACCAGCCTGGGTTTTGTACTTCACTTTGAGCGACTTATAATAAACCCGATCACATCAGACTCTGGAGAATGTGTCCACTCCTTGAAGGTAGATTGAGGGTTAGGAGAACACTTGGTCCACAAGTGTTTTCAACCACAGTTTCCTCCCATAGTCCAAAGACATGCATATCAGGTTAATCGGAGACACTAAATTTCCCATTGGCATGAGTGGGAGAGTGAATGGTCTGTGAAAGGTGTACGCGCCCAGCGATGGATTGGCGAGCTGTCCAGGTTGGGTCCCTGCCTTTCGCCTGTAATCAGCTGGGATGGGCTCCAGCTCCCCCCACGACCCTAGTGAGGAATAAGTGGGTATAGAGAATGAATGAATGTTTTCTTGTTTTCAGCTTGACTTCGGCATTTGGAACTCCTCCCGTTTCGCCACATTCGCAAATTGGCAAAAATCTTCAATTTGTTTTCGGAAATCTCCGCCAGGACCTCAGTAAAAGGCTCATTTTCAAAAAAAAAAAAAAAAAAGCAACAAGTATGGGAGATTTAATTTGCAGGATACTGTTCATGAACTGTTTGGTCAATTGTACTCCGCATTAGTTTTGTGTTGAGAAATTACAATGAATGTGCACTTTAAAAACAATAAAAGAGATGATATGCAGACAATAGAAATAAAAATATTTAATTCATAATTCATTTTTCAAAAGATCCAGAAACATATCCCTCTTGGAATGTTTAAATTAAGGTAAGCAATTGTTAATTCCTGAGTAGTTAATGCAGTACACATAAAAAGCAAAAGTTAGTTTTGTGCCATGAACTGGTTTAACCACAAATTATTTCAGTAGATCACCACAAATCAAATGAAGAATGGATAAAAGCCAGTTCGTGAATATTTAAGAAGGTACCATATCAAAGACCCCACAGTTCATGAACCTTGGCAAACAAGCCACAGTTCAGATGGGCCTTAATCCAGCTCACCTTGTTTGACCCAAGACATGATAACACTGAGGTAATTTTTGACTTCTAAAACAGCCTTATTTTAGGGCAGCCATCAGCAAGGCCTTGAACCTCTCCAAATCAACCTCCTTCATAACGAAGGCCTTGTGTTCCTTCTTCAGCAGTTCCTGAGTGTCCAGCACCATCATTCCACGAGTGTAAGTGCCAGTCAGCTCCACGCTAACCGACACCTCTTGGTATGCAGTTATAAAAGAGTCGTCAATGGCAGCTGCCATTGCATACGAGTCGCAGGACACAAAGCCATCGCCAGCCACCATTTCCTTGTCAAAATGGCCGTAGCGACAGGCCTCCATGCAGTGCCGGAAGATCCGCTTCATGAACCGCGCCTTTTCCGAATCCTGGGCCAGCCACCCTTCGCAAAATTCCTGAGGAACAAAGTGGAGAGGAATCACCAGTTTAATTTTAAGCAACCAGCTGAACCAGCATTTGTCATTATGACACTGAAAGGCAAATTAAACTGTAGCCACATACAATTAATACCAGTCAAAAGTTTTTATCTTAAATGTACAGTATCTCACAAAAGTGAGTACACCCCTCATAATTCAACAATTAATTTATTATATCTTTTCAAGGGACATGACAGAAATGAAACTTGAATATATTCTAGAGTAGTCATTGCATGATATGTGTAGCAGTGTAGATTTACTGCACTGTCCAAATAACTGATCAAACAATCAGCTTTTCTAAATTGGGTGGCAACAAAAGTGGGTACACATCCCAATTGCAGGGTTTTCCCTGCCTATCTAAGGCCAAGGCGGGCTGCCTTGGTGATTTTGGCTGCCGCCTTAGTTGAAAGGGAGCTGACAGGCCAGTTCTATTTCATCACTACTGGATTCATAGAACTGCACTACGTAATCTTCGTATCAAAGGCTCTGTGCATAACTCAGCTGGAGAGAGTGTGTTATGACAGCTTTTGACGTCACCGCCAGAGCGGTCACGTGGTTCATGTAAGCCTTAATAGTTCCAAACACAGCCCGCACCGTCATGTTCTCCTTTGGGACAGACAGCAGCGATTGTGTTACTGAATGGTAAATATTTAAAGGCAAGGTAGGCAGAAACCTAGAAAAAAGGTTCGAATTGAGTCCACACGGTTCTCATCCCATCAGCTCTGACCATAGATATATATAGAACACTAGATTGCTGATAGGGTATGCTCAAGTGAAGCATCTGTTCTCCGAGCCTATACACCCGGAAGTAAAATTCGCCCATAGACTCCCATTCATTTTCGCCTACTTTAAAATTACATTTTCTTTTTTTTTTTGTAATACTGTTTATTGAATTTAAACATAGGACAACAACATAATCCACCCCAAAACCCTCCCCCCATGCGCCCCCTACAGACATTAAGAAATATACACTTAGACGTAGTAACAAATACATTAATAACACTACAATCAGAGTACAAAAGGGACAAAAAAAAAAGGGTACATGTAAAAGTAAAGAGATAGGCTGGCTCCAAACTAGAAACATACCATTACCGAATAGGTTCAACTGTACAATTGTGAGGAGCAACAAGTGATGAAGTAAAGCCATTATTTCATTTTTATTTATTTATTTTTTCCCCCTTCTCCTTCCCTCCCTTTCCCCCCCTCCCCCTTTTTTTCCTTCCTCTTTTAACTTAAATGGTAGGTGTCAGCTACACACTATGAAGTGGTTTTTGATTCTTAAAGGCACAAATTTCTCCTTTCCTAAGCAGGCATCCCAGTTCGTCTGGTAGATAGTCTAGGAAGGGGGACCAATTTTTCAAAAACTTTCCATCTCGACCCTTAATAAGAGCCTGTAAGCGTTCGTGTGGGAGGGTATTAAAAATCTCTCTATACCATAAAGTAACAGTTGGTGGGGACTCTTTAATCCAGTTGTGTAAAATGCACTTTCGGGCAATGAAAAGGAGCTTTTCAAGAAGTGTATACCTTGAGGCTGAAAGTTGGAATACTCTGGAGGGGAGACCTACCAGGAAGACACAAGGGTCTTTCTTGATCTTAAAATGGAGTATCTCAGAGATTATTTTGGCAATATAAGTCCAAAATCGGGAGATAAACTTGCATTCCCAGAAACAGTGATAATAGGTTGCCCTTTGAGAGTGACATTTAATACAGAGAGGAGAGAATGATTTATCCATTTTATGCAAAATAACAGGGGTGATGTGAAGTCTATGAAGTATTTTATATTGAGTCTCCTTATACCTGTTACATGTAGATATAGATCTGACTAATTCAATGGCCACCTTCCAATCATCATCTATATATTCACTGCCCAAATCGTTCTCCCATTTGCGAGTAATATACTCCTCATACACATCAGAGGAGGTATGAGTGGAATAAAAGGCTGAAACAAGATGTTCAGAATTCTTACATGTAAAAAGAAACCTTTCTGGGTCATTGAGAGGTAGACTAGTAAAGGGAGCATATGATAGTGAAGAAGCAAAGTGTCTAATTTGTAAATAGCCAAAAAAAATGTGTCTTAGGAATGTTGTATAATTCTTGTAATTGCTGGAAAGACATTAGTGTATTTTCTCTAAATAAGTCTGCCAATACATGAATTCCCTTGTCTCGCCAAGCACAGAACACAGAAGGCCCCACACCAGCTGGGAAATCAGGGTTTTGAGTTATGGGAGATAATGAAGATTTCAAATTCTTCCTTCCTAAGAACTTTGTTATATCGCGCCAAACTCTGACACTACTGTAAATAATGGGATTATGTTTAACCTCCGGTTTAACGTTTGATACATCACAGGTTGTTAGGCTCCAAGGACTATGAGGAAAGCACGCCCATGAATCAACACACGCCTCATTCTTAATGTTTGTATGTAGCCAAACCCAGAGATGTTGGGCATGGCAGACCCAGTTGTAAAAAATAAGATTTGGCACAGATAGACCACCCATGTTGGTAGGGAGTTGCAATAATATGAGCCTTTGTCTGGGCTTCTTGCCCTGCCAAATGAACTTTGAAACAACCCTTTCAAGATCCCTGTTGACTTTTTTTGTGAGATATATAGGAAGCATCTGTAAGGGATATAAAAGTCGGGGAAGCACATTCATTTTCACTAGACTCACTCTACCAAATAAGGATAAAGGTAAGTTATGCCATCGTTCAAGATCTCTTTTGACCACTGTATAAACCGGGACAAAGTTAAGTTTCCATAGTTCCCTCAAATCTGGGCAGATCTTACCGCCTAAGTATTTGAAACCAGAAGCTGACCATCTAAAGGGAAAATCATCCAAAACATCCGCATTAGTCAGAGGTCCAAGTGGCATGGCTTCAGATTTATCATAATTTATCTTATATCCAGATATAATACTGAACTCATTTAATATGTTCAGAATAGTGGGGATGGACGATTCAGGGGATGTTACAAATAAAAGGATGTCATCAGCATATAGCGCAATTTTATGCTCCCTGGCGCCCAGCACTATTCCCCTCACATCAGCATGGCATCTTATACGCTCTGCCAGAGGTTCTAAGGCCAAAGCAAAACGTAGTGGGCTCAGTGGGCAGCCTTGGCGTACACCTCTAGCCACTGAAAAGGGTGCAGACCGTAGGCCGTTGGTTATGACAGCAGCTGTAGGAGAGTGGTATTTTGTTCTGGTCCATTTAAGAAAGTTCCCATCCAAGCCAAATTTCTGCATTATGTCAAATAAATAGCACATTTCTACTCTATCGAAGGCCTTTTCGGCATCAAGAGAGATAGATAAAGCTTTCTTCTTCCTCTGAGTTGTGTAATGAACAATATTCAACAACCTTCTTACATTACTGAGGGAATGACGCCCACGGATAAAACCGGTCTGATCCGAATTGATAAGCACTGGGAGCAGATTCTTCAGACGTTTGGCCAGGAGCTTGGAAAGTATTTTATTGTCAACTGATATTAAACTAATAGGTCTATAGGACCCACATTGTTCCGGTGGCTTTCCTTTCTTCAGAATGACTGAAATATGGGCAAGGTTTAAAGTAGGGGGGAGACAGCCTTTGTCAAAAGAATCCAAATACATATGTGTTAGGTGGTCAACCAAAAGCCCGCCAAAAGTCTTATAAAAATCAGCACCAAATCCATTTGGGCCAGGAGCCTTTCCACCTTTGAGGTTTTTAATGACATCAAGAACTTCTTCTTTACTAATAGGCCTATTCAATGCTTCTTTTTGATCATCAGACAGATATGGCAGGTCTAAACTGTCTAAAAATTTGAAGCGTGCTTCTGAGGAGGATACAGTCTGAACTATAGAGTTCCTCATAGAAAGACCTCATGACTTTATTTAAATCAGCCGATTTGAAGTGCCTACACCCATGTTTATCTATTAAAGAGGGAATCAAATTTGGTTCATTTATGCCACGCGCAAGACGAGCAAGCAACCGGCCAGGCTTATTGCCCGCTTCAAATAGCCTGTGTTTTGCAAAATATATTTGTGCTTCTGCTTTCTGGGTTAACAACTGATTTAGAGCTGACTGGGCAGCCTCTAACCGTTTCGCCAAAGAGGTGCTGTAAGAGCGCTTAAGCTGAGCCTGAAGGTTGCATACAGTTTCCTCCAGTTCAAATTGTTTTTTAATGGCATCCTTTTTCTGAGCTGAGGAGTAAGAGATAATCGACTCGCGTAAATATGCCTTGGCAGACTCCCACAGAATAGTGGGGCTGATTCCAGGTGTATTATTCTCAGCAAAAAAGTGACCAATTTCTGCAGTTATATGATCAATGAAGCACTGTTTTTGAAGTAAAACAGGGTTCAGTCGCCAGTGCCTAAAAGATGGATCCCTATAAGGAGGTGAGATAGTTATGGCAACAGGAGAGTGATCAGAAATAGACTGGATGTCTATTGAACAATTCACTATCCTGCTCAAAACAGACCTTGATGAGAGAAAATAGTCTATTCTAGAGAAGGCTTGGTGAGGGATTGAGGAAAAAAAGTATAGTCTTTGTCTAAAGGGTGTAATGTCCTCCATACATCATGTAAGTCTGCATCTTTCATTAAATGAAGCAAATCGGTACTTTTCTTAGACAACCCTGGACGAGGAGGTATAGCATCAATACTAGGGTTCAGCACACAATTGAAATCGCCTCCCAAGACCAAGTATGAGGAGGACAGTGAAGCAAAGTCTGAAATCAGTTGTGAGAAAAAGGATGCTTCATAAGCGGTAGGGGTATATACACAACCAAAACTAACATGCTCACCAAATAAATACCCTGAGAGTAAAACATAGCGGCCTTCTTTGTCATGTACTGTTTTTTCAAGGGTAAAAGGCAGGCTGTAATGTAAAAGAATGGCAGCCCCTCTGCTTCTGGAATTGTACGAAGAGTAAAACACTTGTCCCACCCAACTCCTCCTTAATTTTACATGTTCTAAGTCAGAAAGATGAGTCTCCTGGAGAAACGCTACTTGACATTTTTCCTTCTTCAAGAGGGAGAGAATTTTCTGGCGTTTAATCACATGGTTAATGCCCTTAACGTTAAGAGAAATTATTTTGATGTTACTCATAATAGTCTAAATTGAGAAATGTGCCTGACAGCATGTGGGTGGTACAGTAATTGTAGACTGAAGACAGTGTCAGGTTAAGTCTATGGTTAGGAGCACAATAGCCTATGCAAAAGCCAATATAAAAAATAAATGAGAAAATGAAAAATTGCCTGTAGAGGTCCATCCCCAAACGATGGAGCGCATCCCAATAAAGAACAACCCTCACCCCACAGAAAAAGAAAAAAAACTGCCATCGCATGGCAATCATAGACTTGAGACAAGTGACGCAAAGCGGTGTCCTTCCATCATTTAGAGAGAACCAGATAGCAGAAGATAGATCTAAATCCATTCCCCCGCTAACACACATTCTCCACACACACCCCCCCAACCCTGTGTGCCAACTTTGTGGTTTTAAAGTCCTATTTACTCAGAAACATTGTGCAAACAATTAGTAAGTGATACATGAGCAAAATGAAAACTGAAGGAGTAATGTAGTCCAGCAATAGCCCAGTCCAGTCAAATAGTAAGTGGGTCATGGCAAACAAAATACACAAATAAATAAATAAAATACCCTTTATGTAGAAGGGTAGAGCCATTAATAGGTATTGGCTGAAGATAGAGGAAAAAAAAGGGGTAGGCTACCCTTCAGAAAAGCATAAGGAGAAAGGGGAAATTTCAAAGCCAGACATTTTAAGCGGAAAAAAGTGTTGGGCTATGAAACAAGTTATCAGTTCACCCCATGACCTTGTTTTTTCTGTTAAAGCAAATGGGCAGGTAGCTTTACAGGCTACTAAGAAACATATGAATGTTCAGTTTCAAACCTTAAGGAATTCCTCCGCCTCCTTTGCAGATCCAAATGAGTAATCCTTCCCATCGAAGGAGAAGTGAAGCGTGGCCGGGAAACGCATTTGGAACAGTACTTTCCTCTTGATCAGTTCCTGGCATGCCGTGTTGAACTGACGCCTAGCGTCTTTCACGCGCGGTGACAGGTCTCGGCGAATGTAAACCTGCTTTCCCTCGTAGATGATTTTATCCTTGTCTCTGACGGCTGCTAGAATCCTCGCCTTGTCTCTAAATTTGTCCAATTTCAAAATGACAGGTCGGATATAATTCTGCCTTCGTGACACAGGCGCTCCGCCTCTGTGAGCCCTGTCAATCTTGACATGTCCGTGCTTTGTTTCCAGACCCAGGACTTCGGGTAGCCAGGTTTCAAAGAATTCAACTACTTGTGTTCCCTCCGTACTTTCCTTGAGACCGGTGATGCGTAAATTGCTCCTTCGACTACGGTTTTCAGCGTCCAAGACTCGGTCATCCAGGGCTTTAACGGTTTTCTCAAGTTCGGCAAATTTTCTCTCTCGAGAGCTTGTACGGTCATCACACTCCGAAATACGCGTTTCTGCATCGGTGATCCTGCTGGCGTTTTCGTCGATGCGGTTATTCAGACCTTGTAGGGAGGATTGTAACTGAGCGAATTTCAGTTCCATAAGTGCGCTAATCTTCTCGGTTACATTTTGAGCAATGGCGTTAGCGACGCTATCATCAGACTGCGGTCAAGCTATCACCAGTTCGCAAAACGACGGTCAAACTATCACCGCTAAAATTTTGATGCGCAATTACAGCGGAAAGTGCGGTACTTTGGTCACGTGATACAAATGCTGTCAAAATTCGGCTTGCTGAGAGAAAAACCGTGGCTTATTCAACGAAAGAATGCGTATATTTTCTTCATGAAAAAAATCGTCAACAACTTCCATAATGTAGTTTGAAAATGACTTTTCTTTTTCTTTTTTCAATAAATAGTTCACATTTTGTGCAGATTGAAATGTGAGATTTTGGCGAGCTGCTGTGAATCCAGATGACAAATAATTGCTTGTAACTGTAATAATGTTTTACTTAAAGCAAATAGTTAGAGAAAAGTGACACTTGATTATGATATTAGAGGGATCCTCCTATAAGCCCACCAAATATTGAGAGATTCTGTGGTGGATATTTTTAATAAATGGCCATCAAAGTTGATACTGTGCAATGTGGGATTGCAGAAAATTGGATGGGGACGTCATACTTGCGGACCTATATTTCCTGCAAATCAAATAGTTAGAAAAAGGTAACACTTGATTATGATAGAAGAGATATCCTCCTATAAGCCCACCAAATATGAAGAGATTCTGTGGTGGAAAGTTTTAATAAATGGCCTTCAAAGTTGATACTGTGCAATGTGTGAATGCAGAAAATTGGATGGGGGTGTCATACTTGAGGACCTCTATTTCCTGCAAATCAAATAGTTAGAAAAAAGTTACACTTGATTATGATAGTAGAGGGATCCTACTATAAGCCCATTAAATATGAACAGATTCTGTGGTGGAAATTTTTAATAAATGGCCTTCAAAGTTGATACTGTGAAATGTAGGAATGCAGAAAATTGGATGGGGGCGTCATACTTGCAGACCTCTATTTCCTGCAAAACAAATAGTTAGAAAAAAGTAACACTTGATTATGATAGTACAGGGATCCTTCTATAAGCCCACCAAATATGAACAGATTCTGTGGTGGAAATTTTTAATAAATGGCCTTCAAAGTTGATACTGTATAATGTGGGATTGCAGAAAATTGGATGGGGACGTCATACTTGCGGACCTATATTTCCTGCAAATCAAATAGTTAGAAAAAAGTAACACTTGATTATGATAGAAGAGAGTTCCTCCTATAAGCACACTAAATATGAAGAGATTCTGTGGTGGAAAGTTTTAATAAATGGCCTTCAAAGTTGATACTGTGCAATGTGTGAATGCAGAAAATTGGATGGGGGTGTCATACTTGAGGACCTCTATTTCCTGCAAATCAAATAGTTAGAAAACAGTAACACTTGATTATGATAGTAGAGCGATCCTACTATAAGCCCACCAAATATGAAGAGATTCTGTGGTGGAAATTTTTAATAAATGGCCTGCAAATTTGATACTGTGCAATGTGGGATTGCAGAAAATTGGATAGGGGCCTCATACTTGCGGACCTCTATTTCCTGCAAAACAAATAGTTAGAAAAAAGTAACACTTGATTATGATAGTAGAGGGATCCTACTATAAGCCCACCAAATATGAAGAGATTCTGTGGTGGAAATTTTTAATAAATGGCCTTCAAAGTTGATACTGTACAATGTGGGATTGCAGAAAATTGGATGGGGGCGTCATACTTGCAGACCTCTATTTCCTGCAAATCAAATAGTTAGAAAAAAGTAACACTTGATTATGATCGAAGAGGGATCCTCCTATAAGCCCACCAAATATGAAGAGATTCTGTGGTGGAAATTTTTAATAAATGGCCTTCAAAGTTGATACTGTATAATGTGGGATTGCAGAAAATTGGATGGGGGCGTCATACTTGAGGACCTCTATTTCCTGCAAATCAAATAGTTAGAAAAAAGTTACACTTGATTATGATAGTAGAGTGATCCTACTATAAGCCCACCAAATATTAACAGATTCTGTGGTGGAAATTTTTAATAAATGGCCTGCAAAGTTGATACTGTGAAATGTGGGAATGCAGAAAATTGGATAGGGGCGTCATACTTGCGGACCTCTATTTCCTGCAAATCAAAAAGTTAGAAAAAAGTAACACTTGATTATGATAGTACAGGGATTTTTCTATAAGCCCACCAAATATGAACAGATTCTGTAGTGGAAATTTTTAATAAATGGCCTTAAAAGTTGATACTGTATAATGTGGGATTGCAGAAAATTGGATGGGGACGTCATACTTGCGGACCTATATTTCCTGCAAATCAAATAGTTAGAAAAAGGCAACACTTGATTATGATAGAAGAGAGTTCCTCCTATAAGCACACTAAATATGAAGAGATTCTGTGGTGGAAAGTTTTAATAAATGGCCTTCAAAGTTGATACTGTGCAATGTGTGAATGCAGAAAATTGGATGGGGGTGTCATACTTGAGGACCTCTATTTCCTGCAAATCAAATAGTTAGAAAACAGTAACACTTGATTATGATAGTAGAGCGATCCTACTATAAGCCCACCAAATATGAAGAGATTCTGTGGTGGAAATTTTTAATAAATGGCCTTCAAATTTGATACTGTACAATGTGGGATTGCAGAAAATTGGATGGGGGCGTCATACTTGCAGACCTCTATTTCCTGCAAATCAAATAGTTAGAAAAAAGTAACACTTGATTATGATAGTAGAGGGATCTTACTATAAGCCTACCAAATATGAAGAGATTCTGTGGTGGAAATTTTTAATAAATGGCCTGCAAATTTGATACTGTGCAATGTGGGATTGCAGAAAATTGGATAGGGGCGTCATACTTGCGGACCTCTATTTCCTGCAAAACAAATAGTTAGAAAAAAGTAACACTTGATTATGATAGTACAGGGATCCTTCTATAAGCCCACCAAATATGAAGAGATTCTGTGGTGGAAATTTTTAATAAATGGCCTTCAAAGTTGATACTGTATAATGTGGGATTGCAGAAAATTGGATGGGGACGTCATACTTGCGGACCTATATTTCCTGCAAATCAAATAGTTAGAAAAAGGCAACACTTGATTATGATAGTAGAGGGATCCTACTATAAGCCCATCAAATATGAAGAGATTCTGTGGTGGAAATTTTTAATAAATGGCCTTCAAAGTTGATACTGTGAAATGTGGGATTGCAGAAAATTGGATAGGGGCCTCATACTTGCGGACCTCTATTTCCTGCAAATCAAATAGTTAGAAAAAAGTTACACTTGATTATGATAGCAGAGTGATCCTACTATAAGCCCACTAAATATGAACAGATTCTGTGGTGGAAATTTTTCATAAATGGCCTGCAAAGTTGATACTGTACAATGTGGGATTGCAGAAAATTGGGTAGGGGCGTCATACTTGCGGACCTCTATTTCCTGCAAATCAAATAGTTAGAAAAAGGCAACACTTGATTATGATAGAAGAGAGTTCCTTCTATAAGCCCACCAAATATGAAGAGATTCTGTGGTGGAAAGTTTTAATAAATGGCCTTCAAAGTTGATACTGTGCAATGTGTGAATGCAGAAAATTGGATGGGGGTGTCATACTTGAGGATCTCTATTTCCTGCAAATCAAATAGTTAGAAAACAGTAACACTTGATTATGATAGTAGAGCGATCCTACTATAAGCCCACCAAATATGAAGAGATTCTGTGGTGGAAATTTTTAATAAATGGCCTTCAAAATTGATACTGTGCAATGTGGGATTGCAGAAAATTGGATGGGGGCGTCATACCTGCGGACCTCTATTTCCTGCAAATCAAATAGTTAGAGAAAAGTAATATTTGCATGTCATAACATATGTATCCTACTATACGCCATAGAATATCAAGAGATTCTGTTGTGGAATTTTTAAATGAATGCCCATAAAAATTGATACTGTGTAATATGCCAATGCAGACAATTGGATGGGGGGGATCATGTTTGAGGGCTGATAATTCCGGCAAATCAAAGTGTTTGTCAAAAGTTACCATTCAATAGCATAACTCATCGATCCTATTATAAAATTTTAAAACATGAAAAGATTCCATTGTGGAATTTTAAAATAAATGGCCGTCAAATTTGGGACTGTTTAATGTGTCAATGCAGGCAATTGAATGGGGGGTGCATTCTTGAGGGCCTATAGTGCCTGTGAATGAAGCAGTTTGTAAAAAGTACCTCTTGCTTACTACAGGTTGTAGTATCAACTCACTGAATATGAAAAGAATCGGTGCCAAACTTATTGAATAAATGGCTATCAAATTAGGAACTATTGTAATGTGTGAATGGAGATGACTGATTGGGGTACCATGTTTGAGAGCCTGTAATTCCTGTAAATCAAAACTTATGTGAAACATAACAATTCCTGACCATGCTAGATGCACTGTAATATAAATTGACTGAATATGAAGAGATTCTATGATGGGATTATGAAAAAAATGGGCATCAATGTCGGAACTGTTGCAGTGTGCGAAAAGAGATGATTGAATGTGGGGCCACGTTTCAGGGTCTGTAATTCCTGCAAATACAAAACTTTTAGAAAAATAACAGTTGCTTGCCGCACTACATCCTTTGTATTATTATAAAAACCTGAATATAGAGATTCCAATGTAGAAATATTAAATAAATGGCCATTGAATTTTGTTACTCTTGCAATGTGCGCATGTAGACAGTTGAAATGGGGGTGATTTTTGAGGGCCTGTAATTTCTGCAAGTCAAGAAGTTTGTGGAATATAACACCTCCTTTACAAGCTTCATGTATTCTTGTACAAGCACATTGAAAATGAAAAGATTCCATGGCGGAATTATTAAAGAAATGGCAATCAAATTAGCCACTTTGCAGTGTGAGAATGAAGACAATGGAATGGGTGACCATGAATTAAATTGAATGGATGACTGTTTTAGTACCAATAATTTGTCAAAAAGAACTTGCACAGAATATTACTTGTAATAGTTTACGTCAAGTGTCGGCCTAATGTACCGGAAATTTTTGAATCAATGTGCATCACCTGAAGTATTTTGTACTGCCTTGATTGAAAAAAAAAATGCGTTAGCTTGAACTTGCCTTACTCGATCCTGCGGCCCACCGACATTTGATGGTTTTTGTTACAAACACATTTGTAATTGTATGTTTTCATCAAAATATTCATTTGTCTTCTTATGTGTATTTAACCTCTTAACCTTCCCCTTCACCAGAAATATCCATGTATGGCTTGCAAAATAAAATAACCTTGAGCATATTGTTTAATTTTCACTTATGCAAATTATTTCAAGTTATATAATCTTACAGACCGAATAAGTCAATGATAGAATTAGATATCTCCAACTTAAGTACCTGAACATAAGTGTTTTATTTATTTCAAAATTATTTTCTTGACCTAAACATAAACATGAAAGAAAAGAGATTGGACTAATTTGCTCGCCGAATAAATGGTTAGTTTTTGCGACCATTTGTTCATAATTTCACCAATGAAGAACCCAACACTTCTCCGTTTTGATGTTACTTTTTAAAAAATTTTATTATGCTGTATTTTTATGAATTTTAGAGCATGCATGTGAAAATTTTATTGTTCATGGCATTCATGCACAACAGCATAATAAAATTAATAATGAAATAAATAAAACACTTATGTTCAGGTACTTAAGTTGGAGATATCTAATTCTATCATTGACTTATTCGGTCTGTAAGATTATATAACTTGAAATAATTTGCATAAGTGAAAATTAAACAATATGCTCAAGGTTATTTTATTTTGCAAGCCATACATGGATATTTCTGGTGAAGGGGAAGGTTAAGAGGTTAAATACACCTAAGAAGACAAATGAATATTTTGATGAAAACATACAATTACAAATGTGTTTGTAACAAAAACCATCAAATGTCGGTGGGCCGCAGGATCGAGTAAGGCAAGTTCAAGCTAACGCATTTTTTTTTTCAATCAAGGCAGTACAAAATACTTCAGGTGATGCACATTGATTCAAAAATTTCCGGTACATTAGGCCGACACTTGACGTAAACTATTACAAGTAATATTCTGTGCAAGTTCTTTTTGACAAATTATTGGTACTAAAACAGTCATCCATTCAATTTAATTCATGGTCACCCATTCCATTGTCTTCATTCTCACACTGCAAAGTGGCTAATTTGATTGCCATTTCTTTAATAATTCCGCCATGGAATCTTTTCATTTTCAATGTGCTTGTACAAGAATACATGAAGCTTGTAAAGGAGGTGTTATATTCCACAAACTTCTTGACTTGCAGAAATTACAGGCCCTCAAAAATCACCCCCATTTCAACTGTCTACATGCGCACATTGCAAGAGTAACAAAATTCAATGGCCATTTATTTAATATTTCTACATTGGAATCTCTATATTCAGGTTTTTATAATAATACAAAGGATGTAGTGCGGCAAGCAACTGTTATTTTTCTAAAAGTTTTGTATTTGCAGGAATTACAGACCCTGAAACGTGGCCCCACATTCAATCATCTCTTTTCGCACACTGCAACAGTTCCGACATTGATGCCCATTTTTTTCATAATCCCATCATAGAATCTCTTCATATTCAGTCAATTTATATTACAGTGCATCTAGCATGGTCAGGAATTGTTATGTTTCACATAAGTTTTGATTTACAGGAATTACAGGCTCTCAAACATGGTACCCCAATCAGTCATCTCCATTCACACATTACAATAGTTCCTAATTTGATAGCCATTTATTCAATAAGTTTGGCACCGATTCTTTTCATATTCAGTGAGTTGATACTACAACCTGTAGTAAGCAAGAGGTACTTTTTACAAACTGCTTAATTCACAGGCACTATAGGCCCTCAAGAATGCACCCCCCATTCAATTGCCTGCATTGACACATTAAACAGTCCCAAATTTGACGGCCATTTATTTTAAAATTCCACAATGGAATCTTTTCATGTTTTAAAATTTTATAATAGGATCGATGAGTTATGCTATTGAATGGTAACTTTTGACAAACACTTTGATTTGCCGGAATTATCAGCCCTCAAACATGATCCCCCCATCCAATTGTCTGCATTGGCATATTACACAGTATCAATTTTTATGGGCATTCATTTAAAAATTCCACAACAGAATCTCTTGATATTCTATGGCGTATAGTAGGATACATATGTTATGACATGCAAATATTACTTTTCTCTAACTATTTGATTTGCAGGAAATAGAGGTCCGCAGGTATGACGCCCCCATCCAATTTTCTGCAATCCCACATTGCACAGTATCAATTTTGAAGGCCATTTATTAAAAATTTCCACCACAGAATCTCTTCATATTTGGTGGGCTTATAGCAGGATCCCTCTACTATCATAATCAAGTGTTACTTTTTTCTAACTATTTGATTTGCAGGAAATAGAGGTCCTCAAGTATGACACCCCCATCCAATTTTCTGCATTCACACATTGCACAGTATCAACTTTGAAGGCCATTTATTAAAACTTTCCACCACAGAATCTCTTCATATTTGGTGGGCTTATAGGAGGAACTCTCTTCTATCATAATCAAGTGTTACCTTTTTCTAACTATTTGATTTGCAGGAAATATAGGTCCGCAAGTATGACGTCCCCATCCAATTTTCTGCAATCCCACATTGCACAGTATCAACTTTGAAGGCCATTTATTAAAACTTTCCACCACAGAATCTCTTCATATTTGGTGGGCTTATAGGAGGAACTCTCTTCTATCATAATCAAGTGTTGCCTTTTTCTAACTATTTGATTTGCAGGAAATAGAGGTCCGCAAGTATGACGCCCCTACCCAATTTTCTGCAATCCCACATTGTACAGTATCAACTTTGAAGGCCATTTATTAAAAATTTCCACCACAGAATCTCTTCATATTTGGTGGGCTTATAGTAGGATCCCTCTACTATCATAATCAAGTGTTACTTTTTTCTAACTATTTGTTTTGCAGGAAATAGAGGTCCGCAAGTATGAGGCCCCTATCCAATTTTCTGCAATCCCACATTTCACAGTATCAACTTTGAAGGCCATTTATTAAAAATTTCCACCACAGAATCTCTTCATATTTGGTGGGCTTATAGGAGGATATCTCTTCTATCATAATCAAGTGTTACCTTTTTCTAACTATTTGATTTGCAGGAAATATAGGTCCGCAAGTATGACGTCCCCATCCAATTTTCTGCAATCCCACATTGCACAGTATCAACTTTGATGGCCATTTATTAAAACTTTCCAGCACAGAATCTCTTCATATTTGGTGGGCTTATAAGAGGAACTCTCTTCTATCATAATCAAGTGTTGCCTTTTTCTAACTATTTGATTTGCAGGAAATATAGGTCCGCAAGTATGACGTCCCCATCCAATTTTCTGCAATCCCACATTATACAGTATCAACTTTGAAGGCCATTTATTAAAAATTTCCACCACAGAATCTCTTCATATTTGGTGGGCTTATAGAAGGATCCCTGTACTATCATAATCAAGTGTTACTTTTTTCTAACTATTTGTTTTGCAGGAAATAGAGGTCCGCAAGTATGACGCCCCTATCCAATTTTCTGCAATCCCACATTGCACAGTATCAAATTTGCAGGCCATTTATTAAAAATTTCCACCACAGAATCTCTTCATATTTGGTAGGCTTATAGTAGGATCCCTCTACTATCATAATCAAGTGTTACTTTTTTCTAACTATTTGATTTGCAGGAAATAGAGGTCTGCAAGTATGACGCCCCCATCCAATTTTCTGCAATCCCACATTGTACAGTATCAAATTTGAAGGCCATTTATTAAAAATTTCCACCACAAAATCTCTTCATATTTGGTGGGCTTATAGTAGGATCCCTCTACTATCATAATCAAGTGTTACTTTTTTCTAACTATTTGATTTGCAGGAAATAGAGGTCCTCAAGTATGACACCCCCATCCAATTTTCTGCATTCACACATTGCACAGTATCAACTTTGAAGGCCATTTATTAAAACTTTCCACCACAGAATCTCTTCATATTTGGTGGGCTTATAGGAGGAACTCTCTTCTATCATAATCAAGTGTTGCCTTTTTCTAACTATTTGATTTGCAGGAAATAGAGGTCCGCAAGTATGACGCCCCTACCCAATTTTCTGCAATCCCACATTGTACAGTATCAACTTTGCAGGCCATTTATGAAAAATTTCCACCACAGAATCTCTTCATATTTGGTGGGCTTATAGAAAAATCCCTGTTCTATCATAATCAAGTGTTACTTTTTTCTAACTTTTTGATTTGCAGGAAATAGAGGTCCGCAAGTATGACGCCCCTATCCAATTTTCTGCATTCCCACATTTCACAGTATCAACTTTGCAGGCCATTTATTAAAAATTTCCACCACAGAATCTGTTAATATTTGGTGGGCTTATAGTAGGATCACTCTCCTATCATAATCAAGTGTAACTTTTTTCTAACTATTTGATTTGCAGGAAATAGAGGTCCTCAAGTATGACGCCCCCATCCAATTTTCTGCAATCCCACATTATACAGTATCAACTTTGAAGGCCATTTATTAAAAATTTCCACCACAGAATCTCTTCATATTTGGTGGGCTTATAGCAGGATCCCTCTTCTATCATAATCAAGTGTTACTTTTTTCTAACTATTTGATTTGCAGGAAATATAGGTCCGCAAGTATGACGTCCCCATCCAATTTTCTGCAATCCCACATTATACAGTATCAACTTTGAAGGCCATTTATTAAAAATTTCCACCACAGAATCTCTTCATATTTGGTGGGCTTATAGCAGGATCCCTTTACTATCATAATCAAGTGTTACTTTTTTCTAACTATTTGATTTGCAGGAAATAGAGGTCTGCAAGTATGACGCCCCCATCCAATTTTCTGCAATCCCACATTGTACAGTATCAAATTTGAAGGCCATTTATTAAAAATTTCCACCACAGAATCTCTTCATATTTGGTGGGCTTATAGCAGGATCCCTCTACTATCATAATCAAGTGTTACTTTTTTCTAACTATTTGATTTGCAGGAAATAGAGGTCCTCAAGTATGACACCCCCATCCAATTTTCTGCATTCACACATTGCACAGTATCAACTTTGAAGGCCATTTATTAAAACTTTCCACCACAGAATCTCTTCATATTTAGTGTGCTTATAGGAGGAACTCTCTTCTATCATAATCAAGTGTTGCCTTTTTCTAACTATTTGATTTGCAGGAAATATAGGTCCGCAAGTATGACGTCCCCATCCAATTTTCTGCAATCCCACATTATACAGTATCAACTTTTAAGGCCATTTATTAAAAATTTCCACTACAGAATCTGTTCATATTTGGTGGGCTTATAGAAAAATCCCTGTACTATCATAATCAAGTGTTACTTTTTTCTAACTTTTTGATTTGCAGGAAATAGAGGTCCGCAAGTATGACGCCCCTATCCAATTTTCTGCATTCCCACATATCACAGTATCAACTTTGCAGGCCATTTATTAAAAATTTCCACCACAGAATCTGTTAATATTTGGTGGGCTTATAGTAGGATCACTCTACTATCATAATCAAGTGTAACTTTTTTCTAACTATTTGATTTGCAGGAAATAGAGGTCCTCAAGTATGACGCCCCTATCCAATTTTCTGCAATCCCACATTGTACAGTATCAACTTTGAAGGCCATTTATTAAAAATTTCCACCACAGAATCTCTTCATATTTGGTGGGCTTATAGCAGGATCCCTCTTCTATCATAATCAAGTGTTACTTTTTTCTAACTATTTGATTTGCAGGAAATATAGGTCCGCAAGTATGACGTCCCCATCCAATTTTCTGCAATCCCACATTATACAGTATCAACTTTGAAGGCCATTTATTAAAAATTTCCACCACAGAATCTGTTCATATTTGGTGGGCTTATAGAAGGATCCCTGTACTATCATAATCAAGTGTTACTTTTTTCTAACTATTTGTTTTGCAGGAAATAGAGGTCTGCAAGTATGACGCCCCCATCCAATTTTCTGCATTCCTACATTTCACAGTATCAACTTTGAAGGCCATTTATTAAAAATTTCCACCACAGAATCTGTTCATATTTGGTGGGCTTATAGTAGGATCCCTCTACTATCATAATCAAGTGTAACTTTTTTCTAACTATTTGATTTGCAGGAAATAGAGGTCCTCAAGTATGACACCCCCATCCAATTTTCTGCATTCACACATTGCACAGTATCAACTTTGAAGGCCATTTATTAAAACTTTCCACTACAGAATCTCTTCATATTTGGTGGGCTTATAGGAGGATATCTCTTCTATCATAATCAAGTGTTACCTTTTTCTAACTATTTGATTTGCAGGAAATATAGGTCCGCAAGTATGACGTCCCCATCCAATTTTCTGCAATCCCACATTGCACAGTATCAACTTTGATGGCCATTTATTAAAAATATCCACCACAGAATCTCTCAATATTTGGTGGGCTTATAGGAGGATCCCTCTAATATCATAATCAAGTGTCACTTTTCTCTAACTATTTGCTTTAAGTAAAACATTATTACAGTTACAAGCAATTATTTGTCATCTGGATTCACAGCAGCTCGCCAAAATCTCACATTTCAATCTGCACAAAATGTGAACTATTTATTGAAAAAAGAAAAAGAAAAGTCATTTTCAAACTACATTATGGAAGTTGTTGACGATTTTTTTTATGAAGAAAATATACGCATTCTTTCGTTGAATAAGCCACGGTTTTTCTCTCAGCAAGCCGAATTTTGACAGCATTTGTATCACGTGACCAAAGTACCGCACTATCCGCTGTAATTGCGCATCAAAATTTTAGCGGTGATAGTTTGACCGTCGTTTTGCGAACTGGTGATAGCTTGACCGCAGTATCATCAGCGTCACCATCACCCTCACGATTAGCCGCCTGCATTTTCTTGTCAGCTCGTGCTCTCCCCTTCAAAGCTTCTCGTTGATTTAAGTTCCCTTCTGTTCCAGGCATATCACTAGCGTTAAATTTACGGTTTTCTGCCGTTTAAATAGATAAAATAGCAAGTTATTGGCCTTTAGGGTGGGAAGGCGACAGAAACGACCCACTCACACCAAGCGCATCACGTGATCTCCACTCGGATCACGAGTGAAAATTACATTTTCAAAAACACTTGCGTGCGAGTCTGTGTTATTTTGGTATCGCTGCGCTGAGCAACATTTTGTCTCCCTAAATATGTGCTTTTCGGAGGATGGAAAGCGGTACACTTACTAAAGGGAAGATCGAAATGTGACTCGATGTCAACGTTAGTGCTGCAGAGGAGTGACTTTAACGCGATCCAGACTTTTACCTCTGATAAGATAATTGCTTGGAAGTTATCGCCGTTATAAGAAACGTCGTTTGAATGTCCGTATATGTTATCAATTACACTCAGGTTTCCTCACTTCATTGTACCCTGGTTGACTATTTTACATCAACCGAATTGTTTATATTGAATCATATGGCTAACGTTGATAAAAGGAAGCGCTAGTGAAGCCTTTCTCCCCTCCTTGTCTTTTGGAGCTCTGTATAAAACAGACAAAGCGACTTGTCCACTGTTTTAAATATTATGCGGGTAAGAAGTATTGTCGTTGAATGTCAAGTACAAGTAGCTTGCTAGCCACCTTTTAAATTTTATTTACCACTAAGTCAATGCAGTCCCCGCGATGCCAAGGTAGCTCGCTGGTGACCCGATATCAATCGCTAGCGTTCGCTTTTAGTCAGCGGTCTGTTCAAGTCAATGGGACGGCTAATTAGCTAGCTAGTACGAAACGCGATTTTTTCTATTAAAGTGACAACTTTGCGTTTATACTTTAACTTTCGCATGAAACGTTTTATTACAGCTCTTCAAATAAATATTGCTACAAAAGGCAGTGGCACATCTCAGCATTTTCTCGCTTGTGTCGACTTATTTGAAATTGGCCTCATAGGAAACCATTCATTTTTATGAAGAAGTTCGGTGTATCATTATGGCGGCCGGGTGCTTCACTTTGGATAATATAAATATGACGACATCAGCAATCTAGTGTTCTAAATATATACATCTATGGTTCTGACCCAAGCTCCTCCGACCAGACACGCATCTGATGTACGCGCCGACAATGCCTTATCTATGGCCGCCGTCAGCTGGCTATATTCATGGTAAATTGCACACACACAACCTAACCCCCATCACAGCAACTGTTTAGAGGAAAGAGAATTTAGCCGTTTACCTGTCCAACAGAAGTACAGCGAGCTCCGAGTCCAACTTGAAACCAATGCTATCCCAAACTTCTCTCCATCTTCGAAATGCAACGACACGCGTTTTATTGGGTTTATTGCCAAACTCTCTTTTGGACTCCCTTTTTTCCGAATCCGTTTTCCTCTTCTTAGGTTGTTTTACACTGAACGCGGTGTTTCCAAACGTGGAATGGCAACTTTCCCTGTCCGGTCATCCGCCATTGCTGCAGAGTGGTTTCCGCATCAGCTGTAGTAGAACAGCCAATTGCTGTTTGGCTCTCTCAAAGCTTTATAAGCTGCTCTGTGATTGGTCAAAATCTACCGTCACGCGTAGATTCTTTGCAGGCTGAAAACAGAGCTTAGGGGACACGTAGAGGTCTGATCTTTTTTTCACATCACTTCCTTTACATTATCCCCAAGGTTATTATGTAAATTTTTGCCTAAAACGGTCAAAAGAAAGCTGCCTACCTAGCCTTTAAGTGAATCTTACACAATTGTTGCAAACATATTTCTCTTAATGAATTACATTATTTACATACATTTTATAGAGGTCATGCTTTTATAGTGACATGGTGACAACTTAAATAAGTGTAACTACTGAGATGTGTGAACAGTAAGCCTACATGATACAATAAAATGAGCACAGAAAAGTACTAGACGCAGTCCAGTCGGTCGCCCACGACCGCGACTGGTGTCCCCCGAGTGCGCAGCTGTTGTTTTTCCGATTTGGCCGAAATTCAAGAGCAACCTACCACGGGACCAGATATGCGTGTATGAAAAGTTTCGTAATGATATCTTCATAAATGTTCATAAAAAGTGCGTGACGTCGTTTGGTACGGCGCATGATAACGATCACGGTGCACAGGAATTGTCGAGACGAAGTCACAGAACAGGGCATAGTACAGCAATGATGTGTGATTTTTTTCAGAATTTTATGACATGGCAACAGGCTGTGGTGAAAGCGAAAGTCCCATTTTGGCGTATTTAGGTGGCGCTAGAGAGCCATTTTGTGTGTTTGGTGGAAAATTTTGAGAAAGTAAATATCTTTGAAGCCACTAGGACTTAATGCAAAATTTTGTTAGTTTTTGAGCATGTTTAAGGGGTCATATTTAGGTTGGAATTTGCATACGCATGGAAAAAAGGCAGTGGAAGTGGTTGGGGACCCCATCTTTGACGCCTCATAAAACCCAAACCGTTCGACTTTTGATGAAGTTGTGGAGTAATTTTCATCAGCAGTGTGTGTTTTGTCATCTATTAGCATTTGGGATCGATACGATAAACGCCCTTATAGGAGTTCGCTTTTGTGCGAGAGCAAATTTAGGTCAAATTTAGGGGAAAAAGGAAATTTTGATATGCAAATTGCGGACTTCCTGTGCGATTTAGGTAATGGGTGTTGATTGTTCATTTTTAGGCCTTGATGAGATGAACAATATAGTGCTGATTCCATCTCTGTATGACTTTCCTACCGGTCGTGGTGGCCGTGTAAGTGCCAATATAATGTTTCTTGGTGGCGCTAGAGCCCCTTTCTGATTGGGCCGAAATTCAATAGCAACCTACCTGGGGACCAGATATGTGTGTATGAAAAGTTTCGTAATGATATCTTCATAAAAAGTGCGTGACGTCGTTTGGTACGGCGCACGATAACGATCACGGCGCACAGGAATTGTCACAAACGCTATATGTCCCCCCGGGGGACATAAATATACAGTAGACTAACCACAGCCACCACATCTCTTCAAGAGTAAATAATTTAAAAGACATCTTTTTGCGAAATGCAACATAAAATACAGCTAGCTGACTAAGCATGCGCCAATATGAAAAAAATTAAACCGATTCGATATTAAATTAAAAAGCCAATCAAACCGTAATACCGGTTTTGACCACTTGAGGTCGCACTTGCGTTTTTTTTTCCGTTTTATTTTTCCGATGTGGGCTTTAAGTGTAACGTTATATTCAGTCAAAATCAAAATAATTAGATGGAGCTGTGAAGAACTTTTTCGGTGAAAGTCAGTGGCTCCTCGGTATTCAGTACTTTCTACTGGTCATCGGCAATGCCACTAGTTCAGTCTCTGGCAGCAAGATAATCTTTTCCTAGCGCCGTTCACAAAACCCTGAGGGAATATGCTGAAGTAAAAAATGCAAATCTCAGATATCGCTCACTCATTGTAAAGACGCTGCCAGAGACCTAACTAGTGACATTGCCGATGACCAGTAGTGAATTCCGAGGAGCCACCAAATTTACATTGCATTTCATGTCCATAAATGCTGTAGATAATTTTTCGGATATAGCTAGCCAGCTATAAATGAGCCTGGATCGTTTCATATTAATAATTCTCCTCGCGGGTATGTCATCATTTTGTGACTCCAAGTATTCTGAACCATCAAGCCATATGAAGTTGAAGTTCTGAACAGCTCTGTCTAATTATTTTGATTTTGACTGAATATAATGTTACACTTGAAGCCCACGAGCTTAAACGTGTTGGCTAAGTACATTCACAGATACTGATTGGGAGAAAAAGTGACTCAATCGTAACCAACGTTAGAATTTTTATTACTCCAAAGAAACGCTAGGAATTAGCGAGTGCATTTACCAATGATCTTGTCCTAACTCAGGGTTAACTGCTGAAGATTAATATGATGAGCTAAAACAAATAAACTGATTAAGAACTGACAGTTTGGTAAATTTTTTCTAGTGTATAGCTGGGTGGGTTTAGAATTTGTTCGGAGGTGTGCTTCAAAGCATAAAAGCACACAATTAAAAGTGGGCTACTCACGTGGCAATGTTTTGAAGAAGAAAAAAAAAACTTAACTTAACTTAACTTAAAAGCAAGTTACTACTTGACCTGACAAGTGAAATTTACTTACCCCATTGGCAAGCTAGTAAAAATGACCTCAAAACAAGATTTTTTTTTTGCCTTACCAAGAAAAAGTCTTTAAATAAGTAAATTCATCTTACCTAGTATTTAGGGCCCGAGCACCGAGGGTGCGAGGACCCTCATGTAATTCTAATGTTTATTATTATTAGGGCCCGAGCACCAAGGGTGCGAGGACCCTCTTGTAATTGTAATGTTTATTATGAGGGCCCGAGCACGAACGGGTCCTGGCACCGAAGGTGCGAGGAACCTATTGTTTTTGATGGGATTTTTATTCTTCTTCTTCTTCTTATTATTATTATTCTGCTGCGAGAACGCATTTTTGAGGGTTTTGCCATGCACGAAAACTCACAAAAATTTGCCCACACGTCAGTCGTGGTGAAAATTGCAAATTATTATTATTTTTGTGCTTGGACATGCCCCGGTGGCTCTATAGCGACACCAAACACACGGCCATTTTGGAACGCACTTGCTCGGATTCTCACGAAATTCAATAGGGTGATAGTAATCATAATCAATTTTTTTGTCAATTTTTTTGCCCCACAGGAAGTGAGCTATGAGCCATTTCCTGCGTTTTTTCAGATTTTACGAACACATTTTTGAGGGCCTTGTCATACTTGAAAATTCACCAAACTTAGGCTAGACTAAAAATATTAAGTTCTTTGATTCAATATCTCATCTGGTAGCTCTATAGCGCCCCCTAATACATTATTGCATTTTTGAGGGCCTCAGCATGCTCGAAAACTCACGAAACTTTGCAAACCTATTAAGCTGGTCATGCTTTTTACTACAATATAGGGTTTACAGATGGATGTGGCAAAATTGCATTACAGCGCCACCTAGAAAATTTCAATGAAGCAGCCCTCGCAGCGTGTATAACCTACATGTACAAAATTCGATGGACATGTGTACTATGCCAAGACCTAAAAAAAAGTCTCTTGGTGCCATCACCTAGACTCAACAGGAAGTCCGCCATTTTTAATTGAATTTGCAAATTTTTAAAATTTTTTGCCATTCACAGGCGTCGTACTTTAACGAACTCCTCCTAGAGATTTTATCCGATCAACTTAAATTTGCATATGACATCTAAAGACCTTGTCGATGTTAAATTGCGAAGCTTTTTTGGATTCATCGAACTTTGTATCCTTGGCGTTGCGGCGAATTTCGATGTTCCGCCATGAAACAGGAAGTTGGTTTTATGCGCGTATGCTTTCTAAAATTTGCCCGAAACTTTACAGGCTTAATAAAAGTCGACTCTCAAATATACCTATATGTTGATATTGGATTGGGTGTGGTCAATTGGCTCCACAGCGCCCTCTTGACACGGCCATGTTGAGTTAACAGTGCTTGAATGTTCATGAAATTTGGTCTGATCATTACAATTGTTTTTTTGGGCAATGCTTATTTTTTTGAAATTTTTCGGCCAAACAGGAAGTGAGCTATGAGCCATTTCCTGCGTTATTCCAAATTTTATGAACACACGTTTGAAGGCTTTAGCATACTCGAAAACTTGCAAAACTTTGCAAAAATTTTTTTGTCTGATTGCCTTCAATTTGAGACAGAATTTGGCAGTAAATGTGGCATAATGGCTCTATAGCGCCCCCAATCAGATTTTTAAAAAAATTGCCGTTTTGAGGGTCTCAGCATGCTCAAAAACTCACAAAATTTTGTACTAGTCTAAAGCCCATCATCCCTGTAACAATAATAAAAAATTTATATTTAGGCGTGGCAAAAATGTCATTATAGCGCCCCCTGGAAAATTTCAAAAAAGCAGCCCTCGCATCATGGTTGACCTGAATGTATGAAGTTCAGTGGACATGTGGAATATCCTGAGACCTAAAAAAAAGTCTCCTGGTGCCATGACCTAGACTCAACAGGAAGTCTGCCATTTTTAATTGAAATTGCAACTTTTTTGGATTTTTTCCCATTCAGAGGCATCGTACTTTCACGAACTCCTCCTAGAGATTTTATCTGATCAACTAAAAATTTGGCGAGGAATATCGAAAGACCTTGCCAATGTTAAATTGCGAAGCATATTTGGATTCATTGAACGATGTACCCGTGGCGGCGCGGCGAATTTCAATGTCCTGCCATGAAACAGGAAGTTGGTTTTACTCCCACATACTTTGTGGTATTTGCCTGAAACTTTCCAAGCCTGATAAAATTGTCCTCCCAAGTATTAAAATATGCTAATATTAGATCGGGAGGTGCCAGGTGGCTCCACAGCGCCCTCTAGATATGGCCATGTTAAAATAAAAGTGCTTGAGTGTTCATGAAATTTGGTGTGATCATTGCCTTAGTCATTCCGGGCAATGCTTAATTTTAAGAAATTTTTTCGCCAAACAGGAAGTGAGCTATGAGCTATTTCCTGCGTTTTTCCAAATTTTACGAACACACGTTTGAAGGCCTTAGAAAGCTCCTAAACTTGCAAAACCTTATAGAAATTATAAATGTCTCACTCTCTGGAATGTCATCCATCAATTTACACTAAATGTGCCATAATGGCTCTATAGCGCCCCCAATCAGATTTACAAAAGAATTGCTCTTCTGAAGGTCTAAACATGCAGGGAAAATTACAAAAATTAACACACTCATGTAGCCCGCTATTACGATTATTATGTTGTAGATTCTGCACAAAGGCATGTCAAAATGGTATCATAGCGCCCTGCAGAAAATTTTTGCACTCCCCTCAGGAAACCACCTTGTACACAGTCGAGCAGTGTCCAATGGCTCTGAATGGACAGCTGCACCCATTAAGATCTTGCTGCTTCCCCAACATGCACGAGGGGTGCGAGGGCCCTTTCAACGCTGCTTGCAGCTTTAATTATTATTATTCTGCTGCGAGAACGCGTTTTTGAGGGCTTTGCCATGCACGAAAACTCACAAAAATTTGCACACACGTCAGACGTGGTGAAAATTACAAAGTTTTATTATTTTTGTGCTTAGACATGCCCCGGTGGCTCTATAGCGCCACCAAACACACGACCATTTTGGAACGCACTTGCTCGGATTCTCATGAAATTCGACAGGGCCACAGCAGTCATAATAAATTTTTTTGTAAAATTTTTAAAAATTTTTTTTGCGGCACAGGAAGTGAGCTATGAGCCATTTCCTGCGTTTTTTGAGATTTTACGAACACATTTTTGAGGGCCTTATCAGACTCAAAAACTCACCAAACTTGGCTTATAGACTAAAAATATTAAGTTCTTTGATTCAATATCTCATTTGGCACTGGGTGTGACATAGTAGCTCTATAGCGCTCCCTAATACATAATTGCATTTTTGAGGGCCTCAGCATGCTCGAAAACTCACGAAACTTTGCAAACTTATTAAGCCGATCATACTTTTTACTAGGATGTAGGGTTTACAGATAAATGTGGCAGAATTGCATTACAGCGCCACCTAGAAAATTTCAATGAAGCAGCCCTCGCAGCCTGTTTGACTTACATGTATAAAATTCCGTGGACATGTGTACTATGCCAAGACCTAAAAAAAGGTCTCTTAGTGTCATGACCTACACTCCACAGGAAGTCCGCCATTTTTAATTGAATTTGCAATTTTTTAAAATTTTTTGCCATTCACAGGCGTCATACTTTAACGAACTCCTCCTAGAGATTTCATCCGATCAACTTAAAATTTTGCATATGACATCTTAAAACCTTGTTGATGTTAAATTGCGAAGCTTTTTTGGATTCATCGAACTTTGTATCCGTGGCGTCGCGGCGAATTTCGATGTTCCGCCATGAAACAGGAAATTGGTTTTACGCACAAATGCTTTGTGAGATTTGCAGAAAACTTTACAGGCATCATAAGAGTACTCTTCCATGTAGACATATATGTTGATATTAGATTGGGTGTGGTCAGGTGGCTCAACAACGCCCTCTAGACAAGGCCATGTTGAAATGAAAGTGCTTGAATGTTCATGAAATTTGGTGTGATCATTGCATTGCTCATGTCGGGTAATTTTAATTTTTTTGACATTTTTTGACCAAACAGGAAGTGAGCTATTCGCCATATCCTGCGTTTTTCCAAATTTTATAAACACATGTTTGGAAGCCTAAGAATACTCGAAATCTTGCAAAAAGTTGCACAAATTATAGTTGTCCTATTGTCTTCAATTTTATATATCAATTTACACTAAATTTGGCACAATGGCTCGCTAGCGCCCCCAATCAGATTTTTAAAAGAATTGCCCTTTTGAGGGTCTCAGCATGTTCGTAAACTCACAAAATTTTGTAAAAGTATAAAGACCATCATTCTTATTACTATGACAAAAAGCTTACATGAAGACATGGCAAAAATATCATTATAGCGCCCCCTGGAAAATTTCAAATCAGCAGCCCTTGCAGCCCGGTAAACCTACATGTATAGACATGTGGAATATGCCGAGACCTACAAAAAATTATCCTGGTGCCATGACCTAGACTCAACAGGAAGTCCACCATTTTTAATTGAAATTGCAACTTTTTTGGATTGTTGGCCATTCACAGGTGTCGTACTTTAACGAACTCCTCCAGGAGATTTTATCCGATCAACTTGAGGTTAAGCTAATAGTATCTAAAGACGTTGCCGATGTTAAATTGCAAAGCGTTTTTGGATTCATCGAATTTTGTATCCGTGGCATTGCGGCGAATTTCGATGTCCCGCCATTAAACAGGATGTTGGTTTTACTCCCACATACTTCATGGGTTTTTGCTGAGACTTTCAAAGCTTTATAGAATGGTCCTCCCAAGTATCAACATATGCTAATATTAGATCAGGAGTGGCTAGATGGCTCCACAGCGGGCGCTGTGGAGCCATCTAGCCACTCCTGATCTAATATTAGCATATGTTGATACTAGATATGGCCATGTTAAGATAAAAGTGCTTGAATGTTCATGAAATTTGGTGTGATCATTGCATTAGTCATTCCGGGCAATGATTAATTTTTTTGCCCAAACAGGAAGTGAGCTATGAGCTATTTCCGGCGTTTTTCCAAATTTCACGAACACACGTTTGAAGGCCTTAGAATACTCCAAAGCTTGCAAAACCTTGCACAACTAATAATTATCTTATACTCTTCAATGTCATCCATCAATTGGCACTAAATGTGGCATAATGGCTCGATAGCGCCCCCAATCAGATTTTTAAAAGAAATCCCTTTTGAGGGTCTAAACGTGCTGCAAAATTTACAAAAATCAACAAGCTCAAGGAGCCTGGTATTATGATTACTATGCTGGAGATTTTGCGCACAGGCATGTCAAAATGATATCAAAGCGCCCCTCCAGAAAAGTTTTGCACTCTCCGCAAGAAACCACATTGTTCACAGTCTAGCAGCGTCCAAAGGCTGTGAATGCACACCTGCACCCATCAAGATTTTGCTGCCTCCCTAACGTGCAAGAGGGGTGCGAGGGCCCTTTCAACGCTGCTTGCAGCTTTAATTATTATTAGGGGTTCAAGCCCGTAGGGCTGAAACCCTATTGTTTTCGCTTTTTATTATTATTATTATTATTATTATTTATTAGGGGTTCAAGCCCGTAGGGCTGAAACCCCATTGTTTTCGCTTTTTATTAATGAGTGTAACTAGTTCAGGCAGGAAACTCGAGAAGAGCTACGTCAGCTGACAGCAGCCTGGTAAGCTACCAGCACGTCAGCACCAGCAGGCGAACAATTGGAGGATACACATCACGAGGTCATGCAGCGGTCTATTTGAAAGACGTCAAGCTCACTTGCTTCCGCTGCTGTTCGCAATGACGCTTCATGCTATGCAACATGCTGTTTGGTTTTTGCTTGCCGCCTCCACCCCAGCCTCCACCTGTTTGGTTCTGCTCACATCGGGGGGATTTTGATTTCTGTTCCTGACTATGTTTGTATGTTTGCTGTGCCTAAGTAGATTATTCCTCCAGAGCAGAACTGCCGCCAAAATACAATGTAATGCTCTATCCATGAATAAATTGTTCTATTTCATTGAAACGTGAGTTGTCCTGACTGAATTATTATTATTATTATTATTATTATTATTATTTTCCTTCTTCTTCAGAAATGTTTTTGCAAATTCCCGTGAGATGGTAAATGGCAGAGTCCTGAAATTTTGCACACTGGTTGGAAGTTGTGTGTAAATGCTAACCATGGCATTTTTAACTCAATCAGCCTAATGGTGGCGCTATTATTCAAGAAAAACAGGTTTTCACTTTAAAGGTCATAGCTCCTACTGTGTAAGTCCAAATTACACGAAATTTGGTACAGACATTTCTTAAAATATTCTCTACAACTTTCCCATAAGGACCTTGAAGGTCCGCCATATTGGATTTTCCAGAATTTTGAATTTTTTGAAAAACACATTTTAAACATCTCCTCCTAAACCGTATGTCCGATTCCTTCGATATTTGGTGTGGATCATCAGTGGACCAAGCTTATAAAAGATATATATATAAAAGATTGCAATGAATTTAATCAGGGGCGTGGCTTAGCACATAAATGGACAAAATTCAACAACCACTTAACCAATCATCCCAGAACTTGCAGAATATGTCCATATAATGACCAGGAACATACCCTGACAGGCTCATGCAAATCGGCCTATAGGGGGCGCTAATACAAAAATCAGGCAATAAATCAGCAATTGCTTGTCCTATAGCCATAAAACTCACAGGATATATTTATATGAGTACCCAAAACATACCCAGAAAATTTCATTCTACTTGACTGATAGGGGGCGCTATAACTGCTAAACAAAGCAGAATGGTATAACACAAATCAGACTATAAATCAGAAATTGTTTGGCCTATAGCCATAAAACTCACAGGATATATTCAAATTAGTACCAGCAACATACCCAGAAAATTTCATTTAAATTGACTGATAGGGGGAGCTATAACTACTAAACAAAGCAGAATGGTATAACACAAATCAGACTATAAATCAGCAATTCTTTGACCTATAGCCATAAAACTCACAGGATATATTTACATAAGTACTTGCAACCTAACCAGGGAATGCCATTCAAATTGATGGATAGGGGGCGCTATAACTGCTAAACAAAGCAGAATGGTATAACACAAATTAGACTATAAATCAGCAAAATTTTGACCTATAGCCATAAATCTCACAGGATATATTCACATAAGTACCTGCAACCTAATCAGAAAATGTCATTCAAATTGACTGATAGGGGGCGCTATAACTGCTAAACAAAGCAGAGTGGTGTAACACAAATCAGACTATAGATCAGCAATTGTTTTTCCCATAGCCATAAAACTCACAGGATATATTCATATAAGTACCTCAAACATACTCTGAAATTTTTTTTCAAAATGACTGATAGGGGGCGCTATACATGCAAAACAAAGCAGCGTGGTATGACACAAATCAGACTATAAATCAGATATTGTTTGTCCTATAGCCATAAAAGTCACAGGATATATTCATATAAGTACTTGAAACATACTCTGAAAATTTCATTGAAATTGTCCAATAGAAGGTGCAATAAATGCTAAACAAAACAACGTAATGTCACACAAATCGGACTATAAATCATAAATAGTTTTTCCACTCTTTACAAAACTCGCAGAACATGTCCACATAAGAACCTTAAACATAGCCTGAAATTTTTTATCAAATAGACCAGCAGGGGGCGCCATAAATGCACAAGATAGACTAACATAACACAAATCAGACTATACATCATAAATTGCTGGTCCAATCATTACACTGGAAAAATAGCTCCACATAAATACCTAAAACACACTCTTAAAGTAGTTTTTGTCCTCCGCTTCGCTTGCTATCGTGGCAGCAGGGGGGCTGTCAGCTCCGTCCGGCTGTCCATTATGTCCCGTTTGTTCTGAACGCGATATCTCAAGAACGGTTTGACCGATTCCATTTATCTTTGATGATGAGGTATATTTGTGTGACATGCCGACCCCAGTAGATTTCAGTGACCTTGGCATTATTCTCAAGGTCATTACGATCATTTGACCACTTACGAATTTCTTGTCAACATATCTCAAGAATGGTTTGACCGATTCCATTCATCTTTGGTGTCAAGGTGTATTTGGGGCGGGGGACATGGTGTTCAGCTTCGTTCGTCTGTCTGTCTGTCAGTCATGTCCCATTTGTTGTGAACGCGATATCTCAAGGATGGTTTGACCAATTCCATTCATCTTTGGTGTCAAGGCGTATCACGGGAGTGCTCACAGCCCACTTGATTGACGTAACCTTGCCATTATTCTCAAGGTCATTATGACCATTTGACCACTTACAAATACTTTGTCCAACATCATATCTTAAGAACAGTTTGACCGATTCCATTCATTCTTGGTGTCAAGGTGTATTGGGGCGGGGGACATAGTCTTCAGCTCGGCCCATCCGTCCATCTGTCCGTCATGTCCCGTTTGTTGTGAATGGGATATCTCAAGAACGGTTTGACCGATTCCATTCATCTTTGGTTTCAAGGTGTATTAGGGGCGGGGGACATAGTATTCAGCTCCGTCCGTCCGACCATCTGTCCGTCATGTTCTGTTTGTTGTGATCACAATATCTCAAGAACGGTTTGACCGATTCTATTCATCTTTGGGGTCAAGGTGTATTAGGGCCGGTGGACATAGTCCTCAGCTCCATCAGTCCATCTGTCCAGCTTTCCCTCCGTCACGTCCCGTTTGTTGTGAACGCGAAATCTCAAGAATATTTGCCTGATTTTATTCGTCTTTGGCTTCAATGTATAATTTTGTGATACGCCCTCCAGTGGCGGTTTGTCAATAGGGAACGCAGGGGCGCCGCCCCCTCCATCGATACAGCTAAAATTCAACAGAGGAAGTCCACTTAAACATACCAAAATTTGTCATTAAATTATAAAAAAAAAATAACCAATTGAATGATTTATTTTTTCCACACAATGCTAGCCTGTCGGCACCTGCCGCCATTACATAAAAGGGGTTTCACACTATTTATTAATAAATAAATATGTTGTGTATACATAGTTTATTAATGCAGGGGCGCCGGTCTAATGAGAGTCAATGCATGTCCTTCAACTTTTGCCCAGCATGTGACCTGAGGCTTCTTTCTAATCGGTCGCTTCAACTTTTCCTGCGGGGCGCAGAGAAATGCGCCCCGGACACTCCCACTTTGATTAGCAACAAATTAGTATTGTTTTTGTGATTCTCCTCCTCATTTGACTGACAACGACATCTGCCAATCATATCAACACGTCACCGCAGCAGATATGATTTACTCATGCGCAAACATACACGCTCATTCAGGCCTGTGTGAGGAGTCAGAGGAATCAGTGTAGCATGTAGTTCTGAGGTGTAGGAAATATGAGGTGCAGAGAGAGAAGATGATGAATAAGATGAAGGATGTTGGGGTACAGGATGTTACATTAAAAGGATTGCTAAGTATGGGAGAAGGGGCACAGATTAGGGCACTGATAGAATCTGATGGATAAGCAGGGATAAAAGAATAGGGGGGTTGTAGATGAAATGGGTGTGGAAAGTTTAAAGTAAGGTTAAAAAAAAAAAAATATATATATATATATATATATATATATATATATTGTGTTTATAATATTGTGTTTGATTAAGTAAAGTGAAGGAGTTGGACTGTAAGTCTATTGTATGGTCTACACTCTGGAACAAAGGGTAGCGGTAATTCACCAATAAGTGCTGGTCACCGCCTTTAAACTAGAAGAAGAAGAAGATACACGCTCATTCTCTGTGCGTTAGATGTACAAATGGCAGCTGCAACTGGATCCGCGGAAAACTCGGATATTTCACTACAGAATAACTTATTCTCAAGGCGTAGCGTCACACTGGAAGAGAAAAAGAGGATAACGGAGCTTGGACCTGACCGACCCGATTTAAATATTCTGCAGCAGGCAAGTGATCGTGGGCGAGCTGACACCCGGGGCTTCTCCCGCACTTGACGACAAACAGCGATGGCTAGCTGGGTTAGCAACGCCTTTTGTTGCTTTTCCTGTTTGCTGTTCCAAGTTTGTTAGATTTAACACTGTGGCCACTGTGAAAAGAACAGTACATCTACTACTGAGGGTCTGGCCAGGAATATGTTCCCCATTCTTTATTTTACCATGCTAGACACCATTTTGAAACATCCTGAGCCCTATTTCATACTGAGAAGCCAGTTTTTGCCGCAAACGTTATTTCTGTCTGATGTGTGGTCTTAACGTTCGCTCTGCATTCCGCATTGAAGTCCCAATTTTATAATAACCGGTAGTGTGAAAGCGGGGTATAGTGCTAACGGATGTTTACTTCTTGGCCTTGTAGAATCTTCACCAACTCGCGTTTGTGTCCCTTGAGAAAAAGGTAAAAATTTCCGTCCACAGTGATAATGTTAGCAACAACCTGTAATCTCAGTACAGCACTGCTGTGAGATTTGGCGGCTGCTGGCAGGGTATTTCAACCCTTTTGTGCAGATGTGTCCACCAGTGGACACGGAGCTGCAGATTTATGCACGCAGTTACAATATTCTATCATTAGATGGCACACCCGGATCAGTTATTGAATTTTCACAAGCAAACCAAGTTCGAACGGTTTTTATATTAAACGGTCGAATTCACTCCAATCCCTGTGAAGCCAACCTTGGTTTGACTTAAAGGGGTTGGCACATCAAAGCGTCTCTCCTTCCTCTCAGAACTCCAGGATGGATGAGGAACATGGAAATGAGTGGGCAGGATTGACTCATTATCCAGTGTATGAATTTTATTTCCTCAAAATAATCCCGGGGAAAAAACTGTGCATTTAAAGTCACTGTTCAAGAGTAGATTTGCAGACTTTTAACAAAGCCCTGCTTATTGTGGATTAGCGGTTTGGTCACTGGTGTGCCTTCCCTTTACTCTTTGGCATTGGCTCAGACAGTCTTGGCACCGTTTGAGTTCCGTCCTGTGAACACCAATTTTCCGTTCATGTAACATTAGCAACAAGACCAAATTTTTAAATCCCCCCCTCTGTTTTTACCAAAATTGCAGCGATCCAGGTCTGAAACTTCCTGTAAACATTTGTTTTTATGTCATCGATGAAATAAACCGCATATATACCATTAATTTATAATTTCATCCTGTTAAGTACAGTGAGACCTGTTGATTACACTTTCTGTGAAATCTGTCATATATGTATATAAATATGTAATTTACCACAGCTGTAGGGTGCTGGAAAAGCATGAAAATACACCTTGAAAATCCTTGAAAAGTGCTTGAATTTCACTTTGTAAAAGGTGTACGAACCCCGTAGACAACATCACAGTGGTGTATTTTTAGATTTTTGTTTTTCTGTTTTACTAAGTTCCCTTTTTTGTTTGCATCTTTACAAAACATCAAAATCCCAGTTAGTTCGTGGAATATCTTTAACAAGACTGCTTTTACAATCAAACTGTAAGTAATGTAAGGACATAGTGATCTGTGGACATGTGGACATAGGGGATACATTGTCAATTCGTAAGAAAGGGTTCAAACCATGAAAAACTATAGGCCACATTATCCTTCTTAATAACTGACTGTCGACATCACAGCAGCTGTCCGGTGTGCTGCGCCTAGGTAAATTGCGCCCCCCCAAAATTTTTGACACCAGCCCACCCCAGTCGATTTCCGTCACCTTGCTGGGGACATGGCCACGTTTAGTGACACTTGTTTTTTAAGCTGTTAAAGCTTTCAACTACTAATGGTCATTCTTGGCTTGAACCCCGGAATTGCCGCTCGCGTTGAGGATATATTCTTGATGGGATTTTTATTAGGGCCCGAGCACCGACCGGTGCCAGGGCCCGGAACGGGTCCTGGCACCGAAGGTGCGAGGAACCTATTGTTTTTGATGGGATTTTTATTATTCTTCTTCTTATTATTATTATTATTCTGCTGCGAGAACGCATTTTTGAAGGCTTTACCATGCACGAAAAATCACAAAAATTTGCACACACGTCAGACATGGTGAAAATTAGAAAGTTTTATTGTTTTTGTGCTTGGATATGCCCCAGTGGCTCTATAGCGCCACCAAACACGAGGCCATTTTGGAACGCACTGCCTCGGTTTCTCATGAAATTCGACAGGGCCACAGCAGTCATAATAAATTTTTTTGTCAATTTTTTTGAAATTTTTTTGCCACACAGGAAGTGAGCTGTGAGCCATTTCCTGCGTTTTTTCAGATTTTACGAACACATTTTTGAGGGCCTTATTATGCTCGAAAATTCACCAAACTTGGTTCATAAACTAAAAATATTAAGTTCTTTGATTCAATTTCTCATTTGGCACTGGGTTTGACATGGTAGCTCTATAGCGCCCCCTAATACATAATTGCATTTTTGAGGGCCTCAGCATGCTCGAAAACTCACGAAACTTTGCAGACCTATTAAGCTGGTCATTCTATTTACTAGGATATAGGGTTTAAAGATAAATGTGGCAAAATTGCATTACAGCGCCACCTAGAAAATTTCAATGAAGCAGCCCTCGCAGCGTGTTTAATCTACATGTTCCAAATTCAGTGGACATATGTACTATGCCAAGACCTAAAAAAAAGTCTCTTGGTGCCATGACCTAGACTCAACAGGAAGTCTGCCATTTTTAATTGAATTTGCAATTTTTTAAAATTTTTTGCAATTCACAGGCATCGTACTTTAACGAACTCCTCCTAGAGATTTAATCCGATCAACTCAAAATTTGGCTAATCATATCTAAAGACCTTGCTGATGTTAAATTGCGAAGCTTTTTTGGATTCATTGAACGATGTATCCGTGGCATCGCGGCGAATTACGGTGTGCGGCCATGAAACAGGAAGTTGGTTTTACTCCCACATACTTTGATGGATTTGCCTGAAACTTTCCATGCTTGAAAGAATTGTCCTCCCAAGTATAAATATATGCTAATATTACATCGGGAGTGGCCAGGTGGCTCCACAGCGCCCTCTAGACACGACCATGTTGACATAAAAGTGCTTGAATGTTCATAAAATTTGGTCAGATCATTGCATTTGTCATTCCGAGTCATGGTTATTTTTTGGCCAAACAGGAAGTGAGCTATGAGCCATTTCCCGCGTTTTTATAAATTTTAAGAACACACGTATAAAGGCCTTCCGATCATCCAAAACTTGCAAAATGTTGCACAAAATGTCAGTGTCTTATGATCTTCAAATTGATATCCCAATTGGCACTTAATGTGCCACAATGGCTCTATAGCGCCCCCTAATTATTTTTTCAGAAGAATTGCCCTTTTGAGGGTCTGAACATGATTGAAAATTTACAGAAATCAACACACTTGTGGAGCCTGGTATTACGATTACTCTGGGAGAGGTTTTGCACACAGGTATTTCAATATGGCATCATAGCACCCTCTAGAAATTTTCAGCAGAAAAGGTCCTCAGAGTTCAGTTGACCTACATGAACAAAATTTGGTGGAGACATGAAATGTGCCAAGACTTGTAAAAAAATCATATAGTGCCGTTACCCAAACCCAACAGAGAGTGCATTATTTGGAATTACTACTTCAATTTTTTTTCATGAACAGGTGTTATACTTTTAGATGCTCCACCTATTGATTTCAGGAGTGGTGTTTGCACTCCACTCAGGAAAACATATTGTGTGCAGTCTACCAGTGTCCAGTGGCTGTTGACGGGTGCATTTGACCAGTCACATCTCGCCACCACCCCAACGTGCACGAGGGGTGCGAGGGCCCTTTCAACGCTGCTTGCAGCTTTAATTTTATCTTATAATTGTTTTGCAGTGTGTGCTGTGTTTCTTGTCTGAAAGACTGCAAAGAACATGATCCAACTTTATGCTAATTCCTTCCACATCTGTAACTGATGCCATTTGCCATACTTATCACTGCTACCTGAGTTCCATAACCTAAGCAGGGAAACAAAGGCCACACCTCATCTCTCAGCAAAATTTTCCATCCAAGCCTATATAGATGTCTAACCCTTTCTCCTGTCTTTCTCTCCCCCTCCTCTCTTTCAGCTGAAGAGCTTCAGGTGATTCAATACAAGCCTCCCTGCTGAGACAGAGGACACTCACCCGACACCCAGAGTCTTAACTCCCTAAGCTGTGCAAGCCTTTCCCTGTTCTTTACTTTTAATAAACTGGACAATAAGCTTCCAAATCGTATGGTCTTTGGTTGTGAAAAGGTGCAAGTGCAGTGTTTGAATGTGCTCACCTCACTTTATTATTGTTGTAATTTTTAATGTTTTTTTGATTTCTCCTGCTGAATTGAGGCAACAATTTATTATTTTTTCTCTTCTCGTTATTGGAGAAACGACACATTTGTACTCAACCTCCCCAGTGATCAGACCATCCCCACGCAGCACCGTTAAACAATTACTTTTTCACACCAGGCCAGGTAGGGGTTTGGATAGCTTCTTCCCTTTAATAAATGAAATCATCATTTAACAAGAGCAACGCAGAGCGTGGCAGATGCCCCCGCATGTATGTTGATCAAGGGCATATTGAGATGGCTGCTGTGGCAGCCATATTAGATATCGCACAAGGCTGGTTTTCGAAAGGAACCTTCCTCTAGCCACTCCCAATATGCCATTAAGAAATGGCATCAATCCGACGAGGGATTCTATAGTTATCTCACGGAAACGAAAAGTTAACGGACAAAGGACGGACATGGTGTTGACATAATGCCCCCTCTCCTCTTTGGAGGGTGGGGGCATAAAAACTGCATTTTGTATTTACTCGGGTTGTCTTTGTCTAATCTAAAAATTTATTTGCCGATCTGAAACATTTGTGTGACAAATATGCAAAAAAAAAAAAGACAAATATGCAAAAAAAAAAAAAAAGAAATCAGGAAGGGGGCAAATACTTTTTTTCACAGCACATAAAATGTATGTGTAGAACGAAATAAATTTGTGTTTTAATGTGTCTTGTTATGTCTGGATGTATAGTGTTTAATGAGTCCTTCCTAAAAAATATTACTGTACATGCAAGTCTAGAGAAATTTATACCTTCTGCATGTAAAAAGTTAATGAAAAAGTTGCTGTGGAGTAATCACCAATACATAAGTGCAGATGTACATAAAAATCATGAACTGATAAATTGTAATTATTTCCAGTGGATTTTCTAAGATGCTACACTGAACATTATGCAGCTTTTAATAATGCGACTAATTGTGCTGTCAGTTAATACTCATTTATAGTCATCTGTCAGTCTTCTATCCTTTCAGAAAGTCACGAAGTTTATTAAGTTATTACTGAATTGATAAAGTAGATCCTCCATTTCCATGCAATCATCCCAAACAAAGTAATTGTAGAAAATTAAACTGAAACGTTCCTTCCCCTCCCTCTGCATAATAGACATTAGGATGCAAAAAAACCAACTTGTATTTTTTGGCCTAAAACAGTAATTTATGTTGGTAAAACTTGAAAATATAAATTATTGACATTTAAGACAGTAATCTAAGTTAGCACAACAGAGCAAGACAGTTATATGCTCCAAAATAATTTGGTGAGTTGTTAATACTTAAATCCTTATGTTGTGGTTCAATACAAGGGACAACAGTTCTGCCAACTCATTTTTCTTTGTTGTGAAATGCGGGAAAGCCAACGTTACGAGTTGGCATTTTTCACTTCAAGTCTAGTGGCTGTGTGTTGCTGCGAGGACCTGGAGTGCTGCTGCCTCGGGCTGAAGTCTGCACTGGTACGTTTTAAACAACCTTTAATTCAATTTATTTTAATGTTAAACCATACAGGAATTTTATTTTGAATTGTGTCGTAATGGTGAAAGAGGCCTAAAGTTACAAATTTTCAACATTTAAACACAAGGCTTTTCAGTCCTTAGCAGTAAGCAGCTAACTGATGCTAGCAGGGCTGCAGCAGGTAAGCCAGTAACATTAGCTTGTCTGGGCAAATCCTATTCAAATATGACAGCATGTTGTATTCTGGTTGGTTGGTATTGTGTTAATTCATGCTCAACTCAAAATTGTGGTCGCAACTTTAGCAGACATTTTATTTCATCTTTCATAAATGTTGAAGGTGTTATTACACAGGGTCGTCTCTGCTCCCAGACAGCAGCAGGTGAGCAGGCTGTTTTATGTTAGTAGGGACAGAGAGAGCCGAGCTAGCCACATGCTGCGGCTCAATCCACTGAGCAGTAAATTAGGTTATCGTAGTTAGCAGTGGCGGCTCGTGAATTGGCAACAGGAGAAGCCCGAACAATCCCTTAATGTTAATGCTTGTTCATGACCTGTTTTCAATCATTCATTTAAATTACAATAACAGAAACTCCAAAAACTCAACATTATCTGATGCGGCCAGTTTTCATTAAAAACGCATACCCGTCAACTCTCACGCATTCGGCATGAGTTAAAGTGGCATTTTAACGTTCCCCTGCTGTAGACAGCAATTATTCTATCAACGCGCATGTAAGAGATTTTCGCGAGAAATTTAAGTACTTGTGCATGGAGGAGTTTGAAGCAACGGAATTGCATAAAGACGTTTCAAATTATCTTATTTCATTTAAACAATCATGAAACAAATGCATTGCTTCCAACCCCTGAGTAAATAAAAGCGTGAGAAGTCTGGAGTCGTAATCAGTTTGCGTTATAAATGAAAACTGGCCACATCTGATAATGTAGAGAGCTTTCGGAGTTTGTGTTATGGTAATTTAAATGAATGATTGAAAACAGGTCATGAACAATCGTTATTAACTTTAAGGGATTGTTTGCTGTGTGCCTCTCTATTCAAATAGGCTACACAAATAATCGAATAGTTCATATCTGGGCGGGGGGAATCTGTGTAACTGGCGTCTTCCGCACGGGGCAGCATAGCATTTGATGATACACTTTTAGTGACAGGCTCGATGCCGGTGTTGAAGAAAAAACAAACCGAAGACGACGGACAGAGTCCCGTGTGAAACTATTTTAAAACTCTGAGGTAACGTCGCTTGAATATCACAAGTCTACGACGGCCATGCACAGTCGTATGAGGGCGAAGAACCCGGGTGCCGTCACAGACATAGGCGGGCATGTCAAAAAATTTTCACGTCAGCAATGCTTTCTCTCAGGTATGTTTACGGGGGTGTGGCGGTCAGACCAACGACTGTGTGTGTGTGTGTGTGTGTGTGTGTGTGTGTGTGTGTGGGGTGGGAGTCGCACTCGCGGCAATTCAAACAAAATACAATTAGCGTGATTTAGCGTATTTTCCGTTTTTTACCGGCCAAACACCTGTCCATGCACCCGCTTTTGTATGTATGTGCGCACATGTGTATGTGGGGTGCGCTCGCAGAAAGAACGCACAAGGGTGGGGGCCCTGTGATTATCGAATAGTACTTTTGCTTGAAATGCACATCCCAACTTATTAATGTTTAACGTTACACCAGACTGAGTTCAATAAATCACCATGCCACTGTGATTTAAGTATTAAAATAATAAGATGTAGGGTAATTCATATCATTTAATATCATCATAATAGTGTAGTGGCAGGAAAGACCAGTTCACTTGTAGCCTATCAATTATTGTGTTGGTCATACTATACCTAGACCCACAAGTTACAGTGTATCTGTGGATTCAAAAAAGTGTAGTTTAATTTAAGTTAAATTTTTAATTTTGAATTTTCATTTCTTGTCCTGGTTATACTGAATCACGGTGTTTGAAAACGTTGTAATGTATATATTTGGCTCAATTTTATACTGACTGCTGACTTATGTGACTGTCCTGGTTGGTTGAGTAGTCTCCCTAATCGCTAAGTTAATTGAAATTCATCTTCACAACAGCAAAGTGTATTAAAAATGGGGCAGAATATTATATTGTTAGTCTTGTCAACTATAGTCTCTAGTCTACTGTTTACATGATTGTCATTAAATTGATAAAATGTTTAAAATTCTTACTGACTGCTTCACTAATTCCCAGCAAATTGTCATCTTTGTTTTTCAGATTGAAATTAATGCAGTGCAAGTTGTGCAAGTTCACCCACGCTGTTGAAGCTGTTCTGCTGAAACACTATCGACTACATCACAGAGGTTCAACCTGGCCTTGCATCCACAGGGACTGCTGTTGCACTTTTAGAACCATTAGTGCTTTGAAATCACATCTTTCAAGATTGCACAGAACTGTCCAAAGGCAAGAGAACTTAACATTTCAGTGCTGGTTGTGTGAATACAAGGACATTTGCTGTAAAAAGAAAGTATTAATTCATTTGCATCATCACCTTAGACGCAGAGAGATGGTGTGTTGCCCATTTGTAGGGTGCAGCTTTAAAACTAACCGCCTTAATAGTTTTACTGGACATACATCACGGAATCATAAAAACCATAATCTTAGAGATTTTTTGACACCAGTCAGGGTTGTTAGCGATTTTCAGTCTAATGACACAGACCAGCCATGTAATGTTGATCCTGAAGCTGGTGTTTCACTGACCAGTAGTCCTGGATTAGATTCTACAGAAAAACGTGAACCTGATTGTGTACACAATGTAGACTCTAAAATACTTGAGCACAGATTAGCTTCCCTTTTTCTTCGCATGCAATGTCTGCTACATGTGTCAAAACATGCAATACAGGAAATTATAGATTCATTTAATGATATTTTGTCCCTTTCCATGTTACATACAACTGAAATTCTCAAGGAGGTATTTGCGAAACATAATATTGAAGTTGAGGAAGAAGTTATTCAAGAGATAAGTAACATTGTGTTCGAAAAAAATCCATTACTTGTTACCACATCTGAAAAAGGTACATTATCAACAGATTATAAGAGAAACAGATATTTCAGGGAGCATTTCTCCATCATTGAACCAACTGAGTTAATGTATGACCGGACTTCAAGAAAAGCCTTTGTTTATGTTTCTGTGAATCAGGTTACTAAGCTTTTATTGAATAGAGGAGAGTTTCTTGAAAAAGTTGTTTTCTGTGAAGAGTCTATTCCAGGGTTTTACAAGACTTTTCAAGATGGTTCTTACTTTAAGCAAAATTTTGGAGAACAGGAGCTGCATATTGCATTAGGTCTATACATAGACGATTTTGAGTTGTGCAACCCGTTAGGCACGTCAAAGAAAATTCATAAAATAACAGCTGTTTACTGGGTTATTCCTAATTTGCCCTCAAAGTTTCGTTCCACTTTACACTCAATTCATCTAGCTCTTCTTGGAAAGACAGTTTGGTTTTGAAAAGTTTTTCAGTCCTTTAATTAAGGATTTAAAGTCACTGGAACAAACAGGGGTCTTTGTGCAAACTCTTAATAACTACGTAAAAGGTTCAGTATTTTGTGTCTGTGCAGACAATTTAGGAGCTCATGCACTTGCCGGCTTTCAGGAGAATTTCAATGTAAAGAATTTTTGTAGATTTTGTTTAACAAATCGAGGTGAAATAGCAACTACTGCAATTTCTGAATTTCAGCTACGCTCCAGAGAACAGCACATGTTACACATGTAAACGGTGTTAAAAATGAATGTGTTTTAAGTAAGCATCTGTCATATTTTCACCCTGTCACTGGCTTCCCCCCAGACATATTGCATGATTGTTTTGAAGGGGTTATACCTGTTGAACTGTCTGTATGCCTGAAAAACTTTATTTCAAAAGGCTATATTACTTTGGACAGACTGAATAGCCTAATCAATTCATTTCCGTACAAATATTCTGACAGGGTGAATAAACCAAAGGCAATTTCAAAAGCAAATGTTGAAAAGGGCAGCATAGGTGGCAATGGCCACGAAAATTGGTCTTTATTACGATTCCTCCCTCTTCTCATTGGAAAGAGTGTGCCAGAACAAGAACCTGCATGGGAAATACTGATGGACCTCAAAGAAATAGTCGAAATTGTTGTCTCACCTGTTTTTTCTGAGGAAATATTGCACTACTTGGAGATCAAGTTGTCTGATCACAGAAGCCTGCTCACAGACACTTTTCCTGATTTTAGCTTGCGCCCAAAGCACCACTTTGCTGACCCTTATCCTTACCTTCTACGCTGTTTTGGTCCATTGGTGGAATTATGGACGATGAGGTTTGAATCCAAACACAGCTTCTTCAAGAAGACTATGCATGATGTCCAAAACTTTAAAAATGTTCTCCTCACACTGTCGTTAAAACACCAACAGATGATGACATGCCAGTTTGATAGCCAGAGTCTTTTCAAGCCAATGTTACATGTGGAGAAAGTAACTGACATCAAAATATCCTCTTTGGATGCTGACCTGCGCACAGTGATTAAGAGAAAGTATCCACATCTCGAAACTGTGTCCCTTTCTAAAGACATTTATTTTCATGGGACCCGATATGTGGAGGGTATGATTCTGTCATCTGGACACTGCAGTGGTCTGCCAGAATTCTACAAAATCCTGACCATAGTAGTTAACCCTGAAAAAGTAGCCTTTGTTGGCAAAAAGCTCACATCCTGGTACCTTGAACATTTTAGGTGTTTTGAGCTTGTGGAGAGCATCTATACAGACATTGAAATTTTTGATCCTCAGGCTCTTAACGACTATCATCCATTGGTTGCGTACACAGTGGGAGGGAACCTGAGCACCTGGTGACTCCAAAAGTGTGCCTGCTCCAGTGAAGTGACACAGAATGGTAAGTGAACCCTGATTAAATGTTGCTCGAACTCGCTCTCATTCTGACCCTTTCTCCCATTTAAGCAAGATGCAATCTGTCATATTATTTTGATATTTTTTTCTGTTTTACTTGTGGAGTTGATTTCCTGATTTGTTTCACCTGTGTCTTGTTTCATTTATCAGTGTCCTGTTGTTTGTGTTAATATTTGATCTTTTACTAGAACAACATAAACATTTATAATAATATATTGCTTTGCAGGTACAACTAACACCGTCTAAGGCCTTGTTCTATTGTTTATGAATTTAACTTGTCTTGTTTTATACCCTTTGTAACTTAACTATTCTGTGTTTTATCCTTGTTTCTTGTGACACAGGCTGAAATGCTGCTGCTAGTAAAAATCTCCCCACGAATGTCCCGTAAAGTGGTGATTCCTGAGGTACCTGAATCAGTTGAAGAGTTGCAAAACATTCTTAAGGAAAAACTTGAACTTCAAGGTAGCTTCACACTACAATACGAGGACTCAGACTTTAATAATGCTCTGTGTAATTTGATTGACATCCATGATTTGCCACCTATGCGTGCTATATTGCACATTCTTTGGGATGAGACATCTCCACTTGTTCAGCAAGAGCCAGACTCTGTTGGTTCAGAGTCTTCCCTGGACACAGCCAGTTTATCCAGCAGAGAGTCACTCCAGAGTCCCTCAGCTTTCATCAGGAACCATCTGCGAAGTGTCTCAGAGTGGCCTTCACCTTTTCCCATCCCGTCCTTCTCCTACGATGTGGAGTTGAAGTTGCGCAAAGGCAATGAGGCATATGAACAAACCAAGAAAGGTATCACCTTAACAAGAGACATGAAGATGGACATTTTGGACAAGATTGCTCAGGCAGTTTTTGAAGTGAAAGCCTATCCTGATCAAGACCAGATTGAGTCAGTTGCTTCTGCTCTCATCAGTAGACACCCCTGCCTTCGAGAACCAGGCAGTGGAACAGGGTATGACGGATGGAAAACAAGCATAAAATACAAACTTGGCAATTATAGGACTAAGCTGCGTCAGGCGGGCTGTACTGAGGTTAGCATTAACAAGAAAAAGAGGGGCAGTGAAGATGATGGTACAAGTCCTTCTCTGAAGAGAGCAAAGAGAGGTGAGATTAACCATGTCCCTGACCATCCAGAAAAATATGATGATGACTCACCGGAGGATGAAAGACTGGTTCTGGTTGAGGAGTTCAAGAAAAAGAATAAGAATGTTGCACTCATCAGACAAAAGATGGAGCTGACTTTCTCCCTGAGGCGCAGGGGGATCGTGGAGTTGCAGCCTATGGTCTCAGAGGTTCTGGAACGTTGGCCTGCTCTGTTTTGTGAGGCAGAGGTAAGAAGGTGAACTAAGAATATATTATGTTGTGTTTATGTTCAGTCTTTTTTGAAAGTATGTTGATCACAATGCCCATTTTAACATGAAGATAAAATTGAAATTGTTTTGACTTTGTAATGAGGATTCAAATTTCCTGTTCAAATTTTTTCAACAGATTAGAGAAGAGTTTTATCGGATCACAAACAAGAACCTAATGGACAACTTCAAAGAAGCCCTTCATCAGCACACCTGCAGGCTCCTGAGACTGTATCGGGCGAGAAGGACAGCTTTTTCATCTGAGATGGATCAGCTCCTTAACATCAGCTCCTGGATCAAGAGGTGAATTCTAGATGTAGTAATTTAATAACGCTGAACATTATGGATAGGTTTAGGGTTAGGGTCACCTTGTTGTGACAAATCCTCAGAATAAATGCATGGGTTTCTAAGGGACACAATAGCACAAACAAGCGAACCAATTATGATCAAATGATCAATGATCAAAGACATAAAATTACTCAGATATAGTGACTTTTTCCTCATTAAACAAAAGGTATCTTAATCTTTAAAAAAAGATCTTTCCCTGTGAGGAGCCTCTTCATGATGATGTCAGACTCTGATAATGATATTTGCCCATCAGTGACACAAAAAGCACTTTCAGTGGACACACTTTGACAGTGAGCAATCATAGGGCCCAAGTTGAAAAATGCCAAATTACCCTTTAAAAAGGAGTAAACCTTTGACATGCAATCGACAGGATTTTTTTGGATATGGAAGAGGACATCTGCCTGCATGCTTACTCTATTTCTTGTAATGTTTCATGCAACTCTTGTTTCAGACATCTGACATCACTGCACATCGACTAACTGCAGCTTTAAAGGGCCTTCCCTTGTATCTCCGTGACAGTCAGGAGAAGCTCTTCAGGAACTGTCTTGTGAGTTGTTATAATGAACAGAAATAGTAAATTATGTTATTATACTGTATTTAGGTATAGTGCTGTACTTAACGTTGACTTCAACCATTACCTCTCTGTCTTACTTGTTCCCTAACAATGTGTCTTATAGTTGCACTGTCCTGGCTATGACTTGATGTAGCCTAATTAATGTCATTTGATGTGTGTATGGGGGTTCAATTTTTGATTCTGGGGTATGGGGTGGAAATAGTTAATATGTCAAGCTCATAATTATTTCTACTTGGAAAAAAATGTTTATTTTATAATGTGGAAATATTTTAGAGTTGGAGCTTATTCTGATTCACAGTATTTTAATGACTAATCTCTTGCAATCCATGTGTTGGTCTTTTCCTGTCTGTTAACACAAGGACACTGACCCAGAAGTGGAGCAGACGAAGGGCCTCACTGTGGGTATCCTCACTGTGCTGGAGGATGATGACAGCACAGCGCCTCAAAGTGTTGTGAGTGTTGCTGTTGTTGTGGAAGAAGAGATTGTCCTTCAAGATCTCCCTGACCTGCCAACTGCTTTTGCTTACCTCTTTGGACTGATCTATGCTTTAAACCTCAAGTACCCAAAGGATCTCAGGTACACATTTGAAACTGTTCAGAAGGTTTTCATGGAACTTGGTACAGACCTCTCTGCAAGGGTCAGATCTCTCAAAAACAAACTCCTTCAGTGAATCCACAAGTCTGGATCTGGAGTTGTTGACCTCTAAAAGTTCCCTTCTGTCCAGCCAACACCATGTTTTATGCTTTAGATTCATATTTGTGTATCATGCAGGTTCTGTATGGTCTTTTATACATGACTGATGCTTGATATTTTGAGACCAGAAGTTATGGCAGTTGGTAACCTTGTTAACAAATTTAGATTCATAGTTGTGTATCTTACAGATTCTGTATGGTCTTGTACACATGACTTGCGCTTGATATTTTGAGACCAGAAGTTATGGTGCTCAGTAACCTTGTTAACAGATTTATTAGATTCATAAATGTGTATCATACTGATTCTGTATGGTCTTGTATACATGACACGTGTTTGATCTTTTATTCAGTCTCAAAGTTTAAAAGTAGACAATGTAGCACAAGTAAACAGCTACTACTGGGACAATTGGGTCTCAGTTTGTATGTACTTGGCCCTGTTGGAAGGGATTTGATGCTGGTACAGTTTAAATAAAACAAATGTTTTGAACATATACTGTATGTTGCATCTGTAATTATTTATATATTTGATTATACATTATTGGTTCTAAATTGCACATTTGAGCTACATTATAAACTATTGCAGTGTGCAAGTTTAAATTCCTCTTGAATTATTCTTCTATACTAACTTAACCCAGTTAGCACAAATAACAATTAAAGGTTATTACAATGTAAAATTAGAAGTTAGTCCAACTTAGGGGAAAGTTAGCTGAAGTAAGGATTAAAAGTTATTACAATGTAAAATTATAACTTAGTAGAACTTACTGTTGAGTTGATAAAAATCTAAATTCAGAGTTGAGCAAACTCAGAGCAAAACTTAAAATATTTAGTTTAATTGTCCAACTTAAAATTTTATCGAAGTTTGTTGCCTTAAAATTTTGAGTTGACGCAACTTTTCTTTTTTTACAGTGTGGGATTAAACAAGCATTGTAGTCAAAAGCAAAAACAAACCATAATTCAAAGCAATCGACAACAGGAACACGATCTTTAAATTGACTAAACCACGTTTTAGTCATTTTAATTATTTTACTAACTCGAAGGCACTAAAACCATGACGCTATTATTTATTACCTTCGCCAGCGACTTCGCTGACGAAGGTAATGTTTTGATCCCCGTGTATTTATTTGTTTGTGTGTCTGTCTGTATGTGTATCGAATAACTCAAAAAGTACCAAACGGAATTTCATAAAATTTGGTGGGTTGATTTGGCATGACCTGAGGATCAATCGATTAGATTTTGGGAGTGATCGGGTCAAAGGTCAAGGTCAAGGCCACGAAAAGGTCAAAACCGACTTTCGGCCATATCTTGGTCAATTTTTATCCGATCGGCATGAATCCAACGCCAAAATTTGCAGAATTATATACCCGATCCTGTGGCGAGGGATTCAGTGGCGTCGGCGAAGGTATGCGCTCTACCGAGTGCCCGTTCTAGTTGACTAGTAATTATCGAGGATCGCGGATATGAGATTTTAAGAGATTTCAGTCGCATAGTACTTGAACTACTCCGTATCTAGCTTCACCCCCCTGAAGTTGCTGGGCCCATAGGCGGGCACCGCTGCGTCATAAAGGGTATGGGCGGGGCTACATCTTCAACAACAGTCGTTTTGGCCGCCATTTTTTTTTAGACAGCCAAGTCAAAAAATTGGTTCCATTAATTTCAATGGAGCAATGCCCACTGGCGGCGTCAGGTTTTTATTTTTCGCCACTGCTCAACTTCTTAAGCGTCAACACAATAAAAAGCGTTTGTCTTTTAGATTACTTAACCATTTCGCCTTGTCATGGTTAGTAGCACACATTTAGCGGCAATATGACATGACAACTGCTTTCTGACCAAGTCACAGTTTGGAAAGGAAATCCGTTATTTTGCAGTCATTTCATTATCAAGTGATCTACATATAGACAGTACATAACTCAAGGTTCACTGGTAGGAACTTCACACTGCCAAGTTATCTAGCAGGCTAATTCGCTGCTGGGTGTAGTGATGTGAAGCATAATCTTAACTTACTAAATGGCTAAATTTAGGAGGGAATTTATGCCTATAGGTATATTGCACAGTAACCTGAAGGTAACACTTTGCCATCAAATAAGCTTCTCGATGTATTTCCTCAAAATTAAACGTTGTCTATTTGAATATTTTGAGAGTCACACCCATGGCTTGCTTCTCGGACCTGTTGTCATTCGTCAATATTGATGCTACGGACTCTTCCAGGGGGCTTTGAAAAACATTCGGTGTAAGACGCGACGCTCCACTTCGCGGCCAGTGGGCGTTGAGCTTAACTCTGTTTAGACTATTTGAAGAACAGACAGGCAGCCGCGATGTAAATTAAGGTTGTATTAAGTTACCAGAGACAACTAACGCAATGCTGACATTATCCCATCGTTAACTAACATTGTTATTTGCGTGATTAAGGTTGCACGCGAACAATTTACTTTGTAACTATGGTAACATGCAACACATTCTATAGTACTCAGTTTAGTGCAGCAAGCAATGGAAACACAGGCCGGTGCTGAAAGGCACCGCATTTGGACTCATTCAACACCAGCACAGGCACCAGTACCAGCATGGCCTTGGTGGAAAAAAAGATATACGTAAACACACACGGTAACAGTAATAGTGCTGAAATGGTTAGTGATTTTTAGCATTCAAATAACCGTTTGCTATATTCGAATAGTATTCGGTTAACCGGCGAATTTTCCGAGTCACTGATTTGAAGTTTTCACTGTGCATTCTTACCGTCATCCTGCAGATTTAACTGTTTCCACACGTCGGATCACCGCTTGTCCATTGTGAAGACTACCTGAAAATTGGCGTCGAGCAGACAAGGTATTGCGCACTGTACCGTGTGCTACCAGTCCAGCTACATGTTTCATGATGGAAAAAAAAAATCCTTCTTCATTTTGTTTTGATTTTTTTTTTTTTTGCGGTGATACACTAGATTAATAATAATAATAATAATAATAATAATAATAATAATAATGATGATGATGCAATTAGTATTGAAACGTCCTATTTTTTTCTCTCTCTCTAATGAGCTGACGCAAACCTTTAGGTAGATAACAGGTCGGGGAGAGATGGGCTGCTCTGTTCTGGGAAGCCTGGCGAATTAAAAAAAAAAAAAAAAAACACCACTAGTACAGGAGAAGAAAATAAAAAAAAACATCCTTCATGGTTTGGAGAGTATACTTTTCAGTGGACTGAGAGAATGAGGACTGCGATAAGGTCTGTATAGCCCAAAATTTTACTTTAAAACAAGCTTTTTGCACTTGCTTTTCCTGCCCCATAAATTCTCGGACTACCTGTAGCCTATTGGAATCAAGACTGAAATCCAGAACGAAATATTATGAACTGCCTTCCCCCACCTTAATTTGTTATATTTCATTTCATTGCTTTATTCTCTTTTTTGCCCTCTGGAGTTTAAGCATCGCATTTCATTTGTTTTTATTAATCTACAGTTGCATAAGTGTCTTGGCGACATTGTCGCGTCTTTTTCTGTTTGAATTGCGAAAGTTATAAAGGTAACCTGAATTGCTACTTGCATAAAGATTTGGGTTTTTTTTTTTTTTAAGAGCTTCATGCTCATTGTCATCTGTTCTTGCCACCACTGCTTAGGAAAAAGATGCGCAGTAAATGAACATGCTGGTCCTTCTTTTAATACATATTTGTAATGTTATAATGTTGGTTGTCCATGCTCAAAATCTGAAAAGTTTCTAAACATTAGATACAGGGATTCTTCCGGGATCCAAGAACGTGATTTATTGAGCATGATTTCCTCTCTGAACAGCGATTGCTTTACTTATTCATGACCGGGGTGAGCCTGATACATCTCCAATGTCTGGGCAAGCTATCGGTGAAAGCAATAGGGAAGCGCGCAGGCTATAACGTGTCCAGTATAACAAACGATTTCTTTGCATTGACATCAATTGAATATTAAATTCTTTCCTGTAAAAGTGATCGATTCGCTAGCCCCACATTAGCAACGGTTCACGCAGACAGAACTTACGGTCTCTAAAACCTGTATTATGTTCATGACATAACCAGAGCTTAATCTAGCTTTCGCACGCTATCCATATTGCGCCCATTTTCCACGAGGAAAAGCTGGTCATCCCGAAGCAAAAAGTAACCATTACCACAGGCAATTTCCGAAAAGGCCGTTTAGCCTGGAGCTTTCGCCCCTTCGTCATACACCAGCGCGGAAGCTGTGCTCACCACAGCTATGCACACGAACCAGCAGGTCCTAATACACACCGAAGCCGTCCATAAACTGTTGGTACACTTTTAGCTGCACCTCACTGACCATGTTTCCCTCTAAAGTCAGGCCCACTGGATTTCTACGGTGTCCGGTCTACACTCGGGCATGTTGACCCATTCTATAAATGTGTCTATATGGGGTGGATTCTAGCTTCCCCGGCATCCTAGCTATGGAGTAGTGTAACCGCTGTACTCACCAACTGTCGTCATAGCAACATTTCCGGGCTCATTGCTGTTTTTTTTGGGGGGGGGGGGGGATTTTTTCCTTTATTTGACAGTTATGCAGAGTAGACAGGAAAGTTGGGGAGAAGAATGGGGGAAGACATGCAACAAATGACCTGAGCTGGAATTGAACCCAGGTCGCTGCGGGAAGGACACAGCCTTTTATGGTACGCGCGCTTGGACCGATGAGCCACCGGGGCGCCTCCTCATAGCTGTTCTTTTACTTGCACTATATACTAGGGAAGATGCCACAGTAACACTTCAAGACACTTAATTTTTTATATTTTTATGTTTATTTTTATTTTATTTGAACGGACACTTTATCATACCTGCCACCCAGTAGCGGAGCTTCAGGGGGGGCAAAGACACATCCCTTTTAGTCCTGGCTAGATCTCAATCATTTTCCTTCATTGACGTCTTTTCCAATTATCCTAATTGGCAACTGAAGACATAGATTCTCACCATATGCGATATACCCCAATTCGATCTGCTTCAGCTGCATAGCTGAAGCTAAGCAGGTGTGGGCTTGGTCAGTACTTGGATGGGAGACCACTGAGGAAAACCAGGTTGCTGCTGGAAGAGGTGTTGGTGGGCCAGTAGGTGGTGATCTTCCCTCTGGCGGGATAATCCCCAGTTCAGTGACGGGGAAACTGTACAGAAAGAGCCGCTGTCTTTCGTTTCTTAAACCGAGTTCCTGACTCACAGTGGTCATTAAAGATCCTATGACACTCTTCGATAAGAGTAGGGAGTTCCCCGGTGTCATGGCTAAAGTCCCAACCTGGGGCCGGTTGCATAAAATTAGACCCAGTCTTTGACTTAAATGTAATTTTAAGTCAGACTTACTATAGACTATTAAATATGCCTGTTGCATAAAACCTGTCTTTGAGTGACTTATTTAAGCCTAACTTGGATAGCCGGTCGCGCTATGTATCATGGGTAAAATAAGACACTTCGCAGAGGAGAAAAACATGTCGGACAAAATAGCGACACTCGGTGGCAGTGGGAGATCAACGCACTAAAGCGCAACGGAAAACCTTATCGTTGCTGGAGGAGTATAATGCCGAAAGAAGTCTTTTATTCAATAGTTTTTATCAAGCGAACGGAAATTTGACACCTCATTAAATTAGGGGAGAAAATTACAGAAAAGGCGAACGGTATCAACGGTCAAGTGAACCGTTAAAGATGTTCAAAAACGTTTTAAAAATACAGTGCAAGAATCCGAAGCTGCTTTCACACCGGAAAGCGTTTCGCGTGTATTCGCGTCTTTGCATTGACTTGCAATGTAATCTGTCGTGCGAAAAATTCGTTTCACGTCCGGTGTGAAAGCAGCTTAAGACGGAAATATGGAAGAGAAAAAAAATCTAGCCACCGGAGGGGAGGAGGGCCCCCTCCAAAACTACAAAATAAATACAAATTTAAAAAAAAAAACAGAGCTGATAATCCTGTTTCCAATGTTCAATATTTTTGTCCTTTTTTGTTCGAAAAACAATAAATATTGCTGTATCTTTGTGTCCTCGAACAGGTGTTCTAAAAATGTGTTGCCATGGCAACAAAGCTCTCATCTCAGGGTTAGCCAGGGGGAGAGGTGGCTAATTTTAGTGCCTCAAATTAAGTCAGTCTTAAGCTTTATGCAACAGACAGTCTTAATTAGACTCGTCTAACTTGACAATTTCAGACCAGTCTACAGTGAAAACCAGTCTTAAACTCAGTTTATGCAACCGGCCCCTGGCTCTTTCGATCTGCCACCTAATCATCCCCTGATCTAATTGGCTGTGCAATTCATCTGTCCCTCCCCACCTCTTCCCCCAGGGCTCCCTTGAAAAAGAGATTTCAATCTCAATGGGACTTTCCTGGTTAAATAAGGGTTAAATAACAGCAATGAAACCATGGGCTAAATTCAGTGCAGAAAAATAACTTACTTATTCATTGGCCAATGCCTTGCGTGATTGAACTGGTCCGTGTTCCAATGAAATGCGGCATTTTGAGGGTTGATTTAAAAAAAAAAAAAAAAAGCAAAAACATTGGCGCTCACTCGGCAGTTTAATAGCCTAGGTTATAACAAGCGTGCGGCTCGAGCCATTTGCATGAGAGTCGACAGGTAGGCTATGCAATTTTGAATAACGTAGATTTAAATACAGCAAATACGCGTCCAGAGGAATGATTGTCATCTTACCTAATCGGGGAGAACAAACAGCACCTGATTAGTGCGGAGCGGACTGAAACTTTTGTTATTCATGATGACTGAAAACAGGTCAGGATTTATAATCTTTTTAAATGGCTGTTTTGTGCAACTCGTTTCTCTATTCTGCCACTGTGCTGAATTTAACCCGCGATTTAATCATTGTTTGATCGCATGTGGAGAGAAACTGTGTCTTCAGTTGCCAATTACAATAATTGGAAAAGACGTCAATAAAGGAAAATGATCTAGCCAGGACTAAAAGGGACGTGTCTTCGCCCCCCCCCCCCCCTGTAGCTCCGCCACTGCTGCCACCTGTTCCACAGAAAGAAAAAATGTCTGTTATTCTCTAGTGCAGAGCTTATACTTTTATTTATTAGGCCTCTTTATTTCATTTGAGTTGTGCATGTTATATAGAGAGAGATTTGTTATTAGGGCCCGAGCCGACTGAAAGTCGTCTGAGGACCCTATTGAAATCGTACTGTTTATATTTATTATTATTATTATTATTATTATAATTATTCTTACGACTTTTCAAAGGGCAATTTCGCCCCTTTATCAATGGTGAAAACGCGTCTAACCTTCCACATACGTCCGGCCAAATCCAATATTTGATATTTTTGTGCGGTCGCACAGGTGTGACCCCAAATGCTGAAATAGCGCCACCTAAACACGTTTCAAAATTCCCATAGGGAAATTCGGTTACTTTGTCTTAGGCGGACAAAATTCTGTAGTTATAAGCTTTGTAACAAGGCATACAAAAAACTTTATAGGAGCCACCCTCTTAACGCAACAGGAAGTCGGCCATTTTGATTTGAATTTTTGAATTTTGAAACGAACTCCTCCTAGGGATTTCGCCCAATCGACTTAAAATTTGGTACACATCATCGTGAGACCTAGCTGATCAAAGTTGTGCTCTGCATATCTGTAGGTTAAAGGGCGTGGCTGCTAGGGCGTGACAAATTTTAGTGACTTGATGAAAAACAATTAACAATGCTCTCACACCCAAATACTTGATTGGAGTAGCTTCAAACTTGTTCAACAAGATGAGGGCGCCGCCCTGAACGACCTAATATATTAACTTTCCACTTTGCTAATTGCACCCCCCTGTGGTAACAGGATGTGACCACTCGTTACTTCCACTATATTGCTAGTGAATGTCCAGATGCATTAACTTCCCACTTTGCTACTAGCGCCCCCCTGTGGTAACAGGAAGTGACCAGTTATTACTTTCACTTGTACTGATGACACATAGTTGAACAGATCAACCTCATTCCCCTTCTATTACATACAGAACAAATTAATGAAGCTACCTTATGAATGCTGTGAAGCTACACATAATGGCGTCCGTGTAGTGACGCGGCGACTATCCATCCCTCGTCATGAAAATACGTTTATGTTTTTGATGCCTTTAATAAACTTGTATCATCATAAAAATTGATAGACAGGTCAAGGGTGGCGAGCTCTCACATTTCATTGGGGGTTTGTCCTTGAGGGCCGCAAAATGCCTCGATAGCGCCCTCTTGAAATTTTCAAAAACCCCTCCCCATAGGGGTTTTTTTGGAGTAGGAAGATGAAAATTGGTGAGCCATTTTGATTTTAAAGTGTCATTTTTGCCCGATTTCCACACATTGTATTTTAACGCACTCCTCCTAGAGATTTCATCCAATCAAAACCACATTTATTAGTAAACATCAAGAGACTATGGTGATCAAAATTTGTCCTCTGCAGGTCTGTAGGCCGCTAACAGGAAGTGACCAGTTTTTACTTTCACTTGTACTGATGACACATAGTTGAACCCATCAACTTTATTCCCCCTGTACAACATGTAGAAGAAGTTGCTTAAGCTACCTTACGAATGCTGTGATGCTTCAAGTAATGGCGTCCGTGTGGCGATGCGGTGACAATGGATCCCTCGCCATGAAAATACGTTTGGGTTTTTGATGTTCTTAAGGAGTTCGTATCATCATGGAAATTGATATGCCGTTCAAAGGTGGTGAGCTCTCACATCTGATTGGGGCGTTGCCCATGAGGGCTGCAACATGCCTCGATAGAGCCCCCTTGAAATTTTCAAATACCCCTCCCCTTAGGGGTTTTTTTGGAGTAGAAAGATGAAAATTGGTAGATATGTGTATTTCACCAAGCCACAAAAAAGTCTCTGGCATCATTTGTCTACTCCAAACAGGAAGTCGGCCATTTTGATTTTAACGTGCCATTTTTGCCTGATTTCCACATATTGTATTTTAACGCACTCCTCCTAGAGATTTCATCCAAATAAAACCACATTTATTAGTCAACATCAAGAGACCATGGTGATGAAAATTTTTGCTCTGCTGGTCTGTAGGTCAGTGGGCGTGGCCGCTAACAGGAAGTGACCAGTTTCTACTTTCACTTGTACTGATGACACATAGTTGAACCCATCAACTTTATTCCCCCTGTACAAACATGTAGAGTAGGTAGCTTGTTAACTACCTTAAAAATGCTGTGATGCTTTGAGTAATGGCGTCTGTGTGGCGATGCGGTGACACTGGATCCCTCGCCATGAAAATACGTTTGTGTTTTGGATGTTTTTAATGAATTCGTATCATCATGCAAATTGACATGCTGGTCAAGGGTGGTGAGCTCCAACATCTGATTGGGGCGGTGCCCATGAGGGCAGCAAAATGCCTTGATAGCGCCCCCTTGAAATTTTGAAAAACCCATAGGGGTTTTTTTGGAATAGGAAAATGAAAATTGATACACATGTGTATGTTGCCAATTCGAACAAAAAAGTCTCTGGCACCATTGGTCAATTCCAAACAGGAAGTCAGCCATTTTGATTTTAATGTGTCATTTTGGCCCGATTTCCACATATTGCATTTCAAAGAACTCCTCCTAGCGATTCCGTCCAATCAACCTAATATTTATTTCTGATCATCAAGAGACCATGCTGACCAAAAGTAGTGCTCTGCATGTCTGACGCTAAATGGGCCTGGCCGCCATGGTTTCCCCATTTCAGATGCCTCGCCAAACACATTCGAGCTGCTCGCTCTCCCTCATACTTCATCCAAATGGGTTCAAAATTCCTGTACATGGTAAAAGCCCCACCCTGAACGCCTCAATGTGCTGCTAAACAATCTAGCTCATCATGCCCCATTATGGAAACAGAAAATGCCACATTTTACGTTGAAATTGGCCGATTTGCTCAAAACTTCACATTTGTGCTTAGGGTCTGCCCCTGAATGCACCTGCCCAAATTTGGTTACACTCTGAGCGCCTCCTGGTGGATGAAGTATCAACTTATCATAACTCCTTCAACTTTGTCCGATTCGCTCCACACTTTCTCTCAGGTTGGGGTAGGCACTTGACCTGTCCAATGGTCGTGAGTGCACAGCTGCACCCGTCAGGATCTCATCACAACCCCAACGTGTGCAAGGGGGTGAGGGCCTGTTCAACGCTGCTTTCAGCTTTATTGGTTTTATTATATTTTATAGTTTGTTATAGTTTGTTCAGTGTTTTAAATATTGTGATGAAGATTTGCACAAATAAAAACATAGTTCTAATGAAAGCCACAGGTGTAAGCTCTCAAGTACTTTGCTGCTATAGAGGCTGGGATATCAGCTTTTTACTAGACGTTGACACCTGGGTACTGTTTTCCAGAAAACCTCAGGTTTTAGGGGTTCTTTTCAAAATCGCCCATAGGTTTTCATAGGCATTTTTTGAATAGGCCTCAAGCCTAAATGGGTTAATGCTTTATAATTCTAGATTTAAGCTTCATAAAGAGGAAAAAATGTGGCTCAACTCTGAAAAGATACTTACAGCATTTAGAATTACATTGTATTTCAGTTTATTTTCATGATTTTGGTAGAGAAAATGGGCTACAAACATAAAAAATCTTCATGAGAATTCACCATTGAAATTGCAAGAAAAATAATACTAAGAAATGAAAAACTGCTGGGGCTTAAATCTATATCTATACATTTCTGGGATCATAAACTCCTGGACCACAAGTAGAATTCATGTTCAATGTTACATTCTAGATTACCTAAATGCTGTTAGCCAAATTATACAGCTATCCAAGTGGCTCATCAAAGTCTGAGATCCCTCAAAATAGTGCGTTGTCAAATCATAAAATAATCATGCATTTAACACAAAGTTTTGAGGCATGAAGTTTAATACGAACTAATGATTTTCTGATTGAGTTTAGCATGAATTTATCAATATCAGTGCAGTTGAACATCAGTGGTCACCAGTAACCTCTCCTAACCTCTTTTCTTCATAATAAAGTTAAGCGTTTTGTCCATTTTTCTTCAAAGTCCCCCAAGCCAAAACACATACTCATGAAATAAACTGCTGATTAAACGGTCAGAACATTCACCCTGCAATGGTAACTAGCAGTTCCCACTTCTAAGCTCACAACCTTATTTTAACACTTATAAGGAACAAGTACAACTCACTAACTCAGTAATATCTGAATTCTGAAATATACCTTATTTTAACAGAATAGACATTCCACTTTCGGGGAAGATCAAACAATATATTCCCTCCCTGGATTCAACAGAACCGTGCAATAAACGTACCAGGGGGTCCACCCAAATGCATGGGCAGTTCACGATTTAAACAGTAAAAAAAAACCTCTAAATTTGACATTGTTGAATATGGTATTCATTCCAAAACAAAAAGCAAAAGTAGCAGCCTAATCTTTATCATGAATCCCTCCTCCAGAGACCGATGTATCCAGCAGAAGGAACCCTCCGGTCCTGTTTCATTCGATATAATTCCCGTTGACCATGTTCTTATCTCATTTAAATCCTGTAAATGTAGCTGAACACTTCAAGGCTAGATTTGCGAGTCTTTTTTTTATAAATCGCGCCTATTTCAGCCGCGTAATGTGTGTAACGTACACAGGATGCAACCAAGCTTGCTGATATGCATAGGCTTGCATGCCCTTATGTTTGTCAAATTAGTGCGTTTCACTTTCTGTGGGAACGCTTTAACACTCAGGAATTGTATAAGAAACAAGCCTATCAATACATTGTTACCGGGGATGTTTCACAAGGGCGTGAAGTATAACTGTGCAGTTACGCTGAAGAGTCTGAGTATATGATTGAGTGATTGGCTATCAACACCAGTACTTCAGTGCATATAAGGAAGCGCTGAATTTGTCAATGAGGGAATCTACAGGTAAATCCATGGTAGGGAACTACACATTTTTTTGAAGAGATGACTGTAATTGACAGTAGAATGTGAGAGAATCAATACCATGTCAAATTTTTTGCTTCAGAAAACTGATTTTTCTGAACCACTAATTGGAATACTGTTGGCTCACTACAGCTAAAGTGGCTGGTACACAGGACAACGATTTTTTCTGTCGCAAGAGATCATTTTTCTAAACTGCTGGATCGATACTATGGGCAAGGGTATTGACCAGTTTGCACATCAGGCTTACCTGAGGAGTTTAATTCATGCAACTCTAGAGAAACAGGGAGTAGAGTGAACTTCCCCATATTCAAAACCAAGTTCGTACCCTGCTCGCTTGTGAATATTCAATAACTGATCTGGTATCTAGTGGTACCATAGATGCAAGCGTCTACATCTGCAGAAAGGGGTTAAAGTGCATGTAAACATCACAGTCGGACCGAATTAACCTACCTAGATAAATTGATTGAAAGTCAAATTATTCACTGCTTGTAAACGTCCTTTCTGATCAGAGTCGGACTTCGCGTTCTGCGCATGCTCGAGCTGCATTGTTGCCGGAAACATCAAGCAACACAAATGGACTTGGACCGACCGAAAAAATACTTTTGGACGGACAAAGACATTTTATGCTTCATCAGCTGTTAGGTTTTATTGTTTTTGTGAATCACTTTGCTTTGTTTGTATGAAAAATAATGGACAAATTTATTTAAAATAAATGTAATTATAATGTTCATTGATCAATTTGTGATTATTCATTAAGGGGTCTATTTTCCCATTAGCGCGCAAGTCCTTTTTTACCCGATTCGAGTTCAGCGCTTTTGAGTTACGCGTATTCTCCCCTTCACTTCGATCACGCCCACAGCGCTTAACTTCAGAATGTAGGCGGCCTTATGAAAGAGGTGTGACTAATGCAAAAGAGAGGCAGACTTGGTACAAAGCTTATTGATTATGGCTAACAAGGATTTTCTGATTAACCATGAAAATGCATTTGTGGTCCATGGAAAACGTAAGCCAGACTTTAAATTTGAATATATCGCCTGCTGATAAAACCTTGTATCTCCAAACTGATAAGAAATGAAAAACTTGTCTGTCCACTATTCTTACATGCAAAATTAAACATTTTTTATTTTAAACTATATTTATCCATTTATATCATTTTATTGTTATATTTAATTTTATATTTCTTTTTTATTTTCCTCTGAAGTTTGTCATTTTGAAGATACGAGAAGATTTTATATGCCGCTGTAATAGTAGGCCTATGTATGTCTGTACCAATTACAAGAAGTAATTCAGACATCTGTTTTTTTATTCCCCGCCACGCGATTAGCGCGCAGCGCGGGATATAGCACAGGGCTCCGTCCGTACATCCGTACGGACACACAAAATTGAGGCGGCGGGTTATATTGCCATGTTCGTGGCAAACACTTGACACCATGGCATTAAAGCTATGCAAACAAACATATTGCCGCAATTATGAAATAAAGTAAATAAATAAATAAAATAAATAAAAATAAAGAATTTAGCGCTTCTCAAACAGCGCAATCAGATCATTGAAAATGTGCCCCTCCTACACCAGCCTGTTTGTTCTGTGGAAGACAGGGAAGAAGACAAAGGGATCATTCTCGTCACACAAAAAAGACAATCAAAGACAGTTTATATGATCTCATTTAGAAATTGCGCACTTGAAATCTCAAACTACTCCGATGTCAGGTTTGCAACTAAAGGACATGGAAACGCTTTAACAAGGATTCTTACCCCACACGCAGTCATCTCCCCGCCCCAAAACCGCCTCAGCAATGACGGAATTACATATCCATAGCCTATCATATCCTATTTGATTTGAGCGACACATTCACTTGAACTTGTGCCTAATACTTCATTAAAATCAATTATCCCATTTACTGATAATGATTCTTCCCATGTCGGCTATTCTTTATACTTAAAATTGATTAACAAATGGGTAGTGCTTTGGTATTGGCTAAGGTGGGGCTCAATCTAGAGTAGCATATTTAATAATATCTTAATTCACACATTAAAATACAAAGTATTATCAATGGTAAAAATTTACAGAGACACGAGTTAGTTAATACCGATATCCTCAATTAGAAAATCAATCTCCTCACTCGTGAGAATATCACAACTTTTTAGATTATCAGGAACATACAGGGCAGTCGCATTTGTTAATAGAACATGAAGACAATGATGGCTACGTCGAGCAAAAGCTGAAAACCAAATTTCACAGATGCTGGTGTTGTATGGCAAGCGAGCACTGAAGGCTGATCCAAGGAATTAAGCTGCGAATCGTTCTGGATGTGGCTTTGGTGGGGAGATGTAAGCACAGTATCCCCGATTTAGAGCATTAATGGAGAGATCTGCGGGGCGCTGTAAAAGCCAGGCTCTCTGCACACCGGAGAAGTGTACACGCAACACGTGGTGGGAAACCGTCATCCCCTGTGCATTTCACTGCGCTGAAGGAAGAGGTGGCATCCACTCTTTCTGCAGTGGAAGTGCATGGAGAAGAACTTCGAGCGTCAACAAATTGTGTCGGACACCTTAACACAGACGCATGTGATATGTGCATGACATCGACCACTCTCTGGAATGACCCAGATGCCAGGACCGATAGCGCAGTTGTAACCTTGATGACCACGGGTATGTTTTGTGGGTGATTGCTGCGCTTGGGTAGCTGTTCATCCAAAAGTCGACAAAGATAGACGGTGGCCTCATGCACGGTCCATACGAAAGCGCTGGATACACTCGGTGTTTGTTAGTCTCGGGATGTCCAAACGAAGCCGATATATGGGTGGCCACCTTTGCGCTCGGCGCGCTCCTCTTACACTTACACTTTGGCGGCACGGTGGCACAGTGGTTAGCAGGCTGCCCACTGCTCCTAACTATAGGATGGGTCAAATGCAGAGGACAAATTACCCCATGGGGTTCAATAAAGAATATCTTATCTTTCCCAATCACGCAAGAGTGCAAGTGGTTTTAGATTTTGAGGTCACGGTAGAATGATGGTCTTATGTATACTCGTATTAATTACAAAACCCAAAACCAATGAAGTTGGCACGTTATGTAAATCGTTGATAAAAACAGAAGACAATGATTTGAAAATCCTTTTCAACTTATACTCAATTGAATACACTGCAAAGACAAGATGTTTAATGTTCAAACTGAGAAACTTTTTTTGCAAATAATCATTAACTTAGAATTTAAAGGCAGCAACACATTGCAAAAAAGTTGGCAAAAGGGCCTTTTTACCACTGTGTTACTTCACCTTTCGTTTCAACAACACTACGTAAACGTTTGGGAACTGAGGAGACCAATTTTGAAGCTTTTCAGGTGGAACTCTTTCCCATTCTTGCTTGATGTACAGCGTAAGTTGTTCAACAGTCCGGGGTCTCCGTTGTCGTATTTTACGCTTCATAATGCGCCACACATTTTCAATGGGAGACAGGTCTGGACTACAGGCAGGCCAGTCTAGTACCCGCACTCTTTTCCTATGGAGCCATGCTGTTGTAACACGTGCAGAATGTGGCCTGGCATTGTCTTGCTGAAATAAGCAGGGGTGTCCATGAAAAAGACATTGCTTGGGTGGCAACATATGTTGCTCCAAAACCTGTATGTACCTTTTAGCATTAATGGTGCCTTCACATATGTGTAAGTTGCCCATGCCTTGGGCACTAATACACCCCCATACAATCAGAGATGCTGGCTTTTGAACTTTGCGCCTATAACAGTCCGGATGGTTCTTTTCCTCTTTGGTCCGGAGGACACAATGTCCACAGTTTCCAAAAACAATTTGAAATGTGGACTTGTCAGACCACAGAACACTTTTCCACTTTGCATCAGTCCATCTTAGATGAGCTTGGGCCCAGGGAAGCCGGCGGCGTTTCTGAGTGCTGTTGATAAATGGCTTTCGCTTTGCATTGTAGAGTTTTAACTTGCACTTGCAGATGTAGCAACGAACTGTGGTTACTGACGGGGGTTTTCTGAAGTGTTCCTGAGCCCATGTAGTGATGCCCTTTACACACTGATGTCGGTTTTTGATGCAGTACCGCCTGAGGGATCGAAGGTCACGGGCATTCCATGTTGGTTTTCGGCCTTTTCGCTTAAGTGCAGTGATTTCTGCAGATTCTCTGTAACTTTTGACGATATTACGGACTGTAGATGATGAAATCTCGAAATTTCCTGCAATAGCTCGTTTAGGAATGTTGTTTTTAAACTGTTCGACAATCAGCTCACGCATTTGTTCACTAAGTGGTGACCCTCGCCCCATCCTTGTTTGTGAATGACTGAGCATTTCAGGGAAGCTGCTTTTATACCCAATCATGGCACCCACCTGTTCCCAATTAGCCCGTTCACCTGTGGGATGTTCCAAATAAGTGTTTGATGAGCATTCCTCAACTCTGTCTTTTTTGCCACTTGTGCCAGCTTTTTTGAAACATGTTGCAGGCATCAAATTCCAAATGACCTAATATTTGCAAAAAATTACAAATTTACCTGTTCGAACATTAAGTAACTTGTCTTTGCAGTGTATTCAATTGAATATTGGTTGAAAAGGATTTGCAAATCATTGTATTCTGTTTTTATTCACGATTTGCACAACGTGCCAACTTCACTGGTTTTGGGTTTTGTAATTGCTATCCGTTTGTAATTGAACTAATCGGAGAAGAGGCTGTTGCATAATATCATGTGATGATTTAGTTTGATAATTTATTATGGTGTGAGAAATGTAGTTTAGAAAGGATGAACTATCGAATATTGAATGTCTCAACCTTTACCATGTTAAATAAAATAAAATTAATGTTAAAATTCGGCCTTTAACCGACATCAAACGCAATATTCCATTTCGCCTTATGTTGGCGCTTGACCTTAATACAGCCCTCAAAAGCGCTTAACAGATAAAGCGCGTAAGCCAGGGGAAGAATACGCGTGTTATTTGCATGAGAAACGCTCGGAAACGCCCCGATTTTGGCCTTGCTCCGCCCCAAGCGCGTAACTGTCTTAGGTGCGCGTAATGCACAGACTTAAAGGGGAACTCCGGACAATTTCAACACGTATTTTTCTTGTTTGTGGTGAAGGAGTGCAGTCAATAGCGAGACAAACGAAGAAATTTGGTTTTGCCTTCACTGAGTTATGCTCCTGCTAAAGTTCGCACCTAAGTGGCTCCAATGGGGCAGGCTTTTAACGTGCTTTTAGCGTCTTAACACGATCGTGATGTCATTTCAAGTCCATAGCCAAGTTCACCTAACCCTTCCAAGTGACCACAATGAATTTGACTACAGTAGCTGAACTAGAAATGTATAAAAATTGTGCTAACTTACTCAGTGCACGTACCTCTGTTTTCTTCCTGTTTTCCGATGAAGTCCACACTGGTCGATTGTCGAACTCGAAAAATCCAATATTCCAAAATGTAATTTTTCCACCAAAAAACATGCTTACGAACTGTTGTGGTTATGTCCATTGCGATGACTGTGTAGCAACATAGCTACACTGCAGCCTAACATCACAACTACATTTTAATACTCGCGCGCAGTCTCATTGGTAATTGGCACTACAGATGAGTGTCGGCAACAAGGATCTCAACTCAAGGATCTGTTCTGGAGCCATTTGCTTTTTTCTCTATACATGCTTCCCCTTGGAAATATAGTAGACTTGATGTTAAATACCATTGTTATGCAGACGACACGCAGCTCTATATATCCTTTAAGCTAGGTGAAAATGATCCAGTTACTAGATTAGAGATGCGTCTTAGCTGTTAAAGCTTGGATGACACAAAGTTTCTTTCACTAAACCCAGATAAGACTGAAATATTGGTACTGGGTCCCAAATCTCTAAGAGACTCATTCATTAAGTTTTCTCTAAATTTAGATGGCCTCTTCGTTTCTGCCAAAGCTGTCGTTAAAAACCTTAGGGTGACCCTTGATTCAGAACTCTCTTTCCAGGCTCACATCAACAATATCATTCAAGTGGCTTTTTCCCATCTTCGAAACATATCTAAACTCAGAAAAATGTTGAGGTTGTCCTTGAAGTTGTCCTTTCAAGATGCTGAAAAATTGGTTCACTCATTTGTGTCCTCTCAGCTGGACTATTGCAATGTCTTACTGTCTGGTGACACTAGCTCAGCCCTGAAACATCTTCAATTAGTGCAGAATGCTGCAGCTATGGTTCAGACTAGGACTAAGAAATATGATCACATGAGCCCGGTGCTCAAAAATCTTCAATGGCTGCCTGTAAAATTCAGAATTGAGTACAAAATAATATTACTAACTTACAAAGCTTTAAATGACTTGGCCCCGGAATATCTTTGCAGTCTTCTCATTCCTTACTCCCCACCAAGATTACTTCGTTCACAAGGTGCTGAGTACTTGTAAATTCCAAATATATCTAGAATTAGAATTGCAGGCAGAGCATTCTCTTACAAAGCACCAATTTTATGGAACAATCTCCCAAGACAAATTCGGGCTTCAGACAGACTCTCTATCTTCAAGAGTAGCCTGAAAACTTATCTTTTTAGTCAAGCCTATGATTAGTTCATGATGAGTTATGTATTGGCTCTGGTGGGACAGACTACAACCGTGTTTTATGAGATGTTCACAAGATATTGGAAGCCATTGTTAAGTAAATCCATGTGGAACCGGTGGCACTGAGCATGCATTAACGGTGCCAGTGGGGCTTGCTACAGCCTTAGTCACTGGGGGGGTCCATATGATACTGGTGTAGTGTTAAGCAAATTCATGTGGAACGGGTGGCACTGTGCTTGCATTAACGGTGCCAGTGGGTCTTGCTACAGCCTTAGTCACCAGGGAGGTCCATATGGTACTAGTGTTCAGAAAATCAAAAGTGATCTTCCAACCTGGAGTAAGTGTAGGGCCTCTGTGCTGCAGGAAGTGGATGGAGGGGCGTTTCCTGACCAGTCAGCTCCTAAATTCTCACTTGGCACGACACAGAACTGTATTTTTATTAATACGCAGTAGTTTTATCCAGTGCCTCACCCCACTTTTTTCTGTCCGAAGATCTTTCCCTCCACAACCCTGCGTCCTGGACCATCCGAGCCCCGTCCCTCACCATGAGCGCTGGCTGCTGCTGTCCTGATCTGGTCCTGATCCAGTTCTGCACAATCCTCGTCATGCCACTTCTTGAAGCTACTGATGCCACTGTCTAATGGACTTTAATGGAACTGTATAGTCATTTTATCCTACTTTGCTTTCTACTTTCGGGAATGAAAGGCGCAACACTGCTAGCTCTACAGGACAACCAAAATTTATTAATTAAAATTAATTTGGCATGACTAAGGCTGACCGAGGTCTTATGACCGAAACGTCAGCCTTAGTCATGCCAAATGAATTTTAATTAATCACAAATGAGCATGACATCATCTACGGTCCGTAATATCGTCAAAAGGTTCAGAGAATCAGGAGAAATCACTGCACATAAGCGACAAGGCCGAAAACCAACATTGAATGCCCGTGACCTTCGATCCCTCAGGCGGTGCTGCATCAAAAACCGACATCAGTGTGTAAAGGACATCACCACATGGGCTCAGGAACACTTCAGAGAACCACTGTCAGTAACTACAGTTTGTCGCTACATCTGCAAGTGCAAGTTAAAACTCTACAATGCAAAGCGAAAGCTATTTACCAACAGCACCCAGAAACACCGCTGGCTTCGCTGGGCCCAAGCTCATCTAAGATGGACTGATGCAAAGTGGAAAAGTGTTCAGTGGTCTGACGAGTCCACATTTCAAATTGTTTTTGGAAACTGTGGACGTCGTGTCCTCCGGACCAAAGAGGAAAAGAACCATCCGGACTGTTATTGGCGCAAAGTTCAAAAGCCAGCATCTGTGATGGTATGGGGGTGTATTAGTGCCCAAGGCATGGGCAACTTACACATATGTGAAGGCACCATTAATGCTGAAAGGTACATACAGGTTTTGGAGCAACATATGTTGCCATCTAAGCAACGTCTTTTTCATGGACGCCCCTGCTTATTTCAACAAGACAATGCCAAGCCACATTCTGCACGTGTTACAACAGCATGGCTCCGTAGTAAAAGAGTGCGGGTACTAGATCGGCCTGCCTGTAGTCCAGACCTGTCTCCCATTGAAAATGTGTGGCGCATTATGAAGCGTAAAATACGACAACGGAGACCCAGGACTGCTGAACAACTGAAGCTGTACATCAAGCAAGAATGGGAAAGAGTTCCACTTGAAAAGCTTCAAAAATTGCTCTCCTCAGTTCCCAAACGTTTACTGAGTGTCGTTCAAAGGAAAGGCAATGTAACACAGAGGTAAAAAGGCCCCTGTGCCAACTTTTTTGCAATGTGTTGCTGCCTTTAAATTCTAAGTTAATGATTTGCAAAAAAAAAAAAAAGTTTCTCAGTTTGAACATTAAACATCTTGTCTTTGCAGTATATTCAATTGAATATAAGTTGAAAAGGATTTGCAAATCATTGTATTCTGCTTTTATCTACGATTTACATAACATGCCAACTTCACTGGTTTTGGGTTTTGTAGCCCATCTACATGGTTTCCCAGCTCTAAGGAGCTACCGTCATGATCTCCATAGTAACTACCATAAACAAATCCACCTCAAGCAGCAGTGTGGCCCTTTCCAAAACCACTTTACCCTCCCACTACAACCTTTCACTGGTTTGCGGCTCTGTGTGCAAAGCACGGGGAGGCTAGTAAGGATAGGGCGAAGTAACTAGAGCAGGGAAGCCCCACAGCGACATTTGATGGTTCTCATCTCAAACCCAAGTTTATGGGTTCTTCTTTAAAAATAGAATGAAGGCTTTCTTATATTTTTAAAAGAAAATGAATGCAGTTTTCTTGCTGTTCTATTCAAGTGGCTTGGTGGCATCTCAGTCCTCATGAAATGACTGTTGCATTCTTAAGCATTATTACACTCGAGGGTGAGCTTCACAGTCATTATTGTCACGACAGTAGTTGTGTTTCCATTACCCTTAGAAATGTGCAAAATCTAAATCGTGAAAAGAAAAACTGGTAAAGGAAACACGTGAATTTCTAATTTTATTGCCCCAATTTGTTAAGACATATCGGACAGCAAGGAATGACAGACAAATTTTAAAACAAACAAATTTAAATAAACAAAGCACTGACCAAGATTGGAATATATATTACAAAATGAGATATTCACAGTCCCTTTGTAACTGACATGGGGTTGCTATGTTGAAATGTCCTGGGACAGGAAAATACTCCAACACAGGAGTATTCCAAAAATCCACAAAAAGCTTCACAGGTCTTGTAAAGAGTGACAGGTCTGGTCAAATGTATCCTTCCACAATTTCTCCTTGCAATTTCTCCTACTCTTTACTAGCCCCCTCCCACCTTCCAGTCATTTTTTTCAATTCTCTTAGACTTTCCCCTCTAAGGCATGCCCAGGACATGCCCCAAAACCTAGCTCCAAACTGGACTTAACAAAAAGAATGTCAATACTGCAATCTATTGGCTTTTTTCCCCCACATATTACACCTCCATTCCAAAAGGGAAAAATTGACTCATAAAGGCAAAAAAAAATTCAATACAAAAATGGTTATGTAGACACTTGTATAAATATACATAAAATACAATATGCTAATAAACACTTGATATATACAGATACTCAAACACGGGACAAGCAATCAGCAATTAGATTGTCAGTACCCTTTACATGCTTAATTTCCAAGTTAAACTCCAGCAAAATCAAACTCCAATTCAACAATCTCCAATTCTTGTTTTTCATCTTACTCAAAAACATTAACGGATTGTGGTCAGTACATGCAATCATTGGTTTTTGCCCTGCACAAACATAGACCTCAAAGTGTTGTAAGGATAGAACCAGAGCAAGCAGCTCCTCAATTGTGGAATAGTTCTTTTGGTAGTGATTGAACTTCCCGGGGAAGTATGCCACGGGATGCTCAATGTCATCAGAGTCACTTCTCTGTAGGAGCACAGACCCACAAGCTTGGTCGCTAGCATCAACCGCAATGGAGAACGGTTTGTTGAAGTCAGAGGACTTGAGCACGAGGAAGTCACACAGCAGAGACTTCAGGCGATCGAAGGCTGTTTGGCATGCTTCATCCCAAGTGAACTTTACGCCTTTCTTCAGTTGGTTGGTGAGACTGACAGCAATTTCAGCAAAGTTCTTGCAGAACTTGTGGTAGAACCTGATCATTCCAGGAAGCGGCGCAAAGCTTTTTTGTTGTCAGGAACTGGAAAGGCCATGATGGCCTGGCCTATGACGTAGCCAAGATACGTGACAGTAGCACAACCGAAGTCACTCTTATTCAGGTTAGCCTGGGTCAAGCACTGGAACAACATCTCTACATCTTTCAGATGTTCTTCCCAGGAGTCACTCCATGTGATCAGGTTGTTGATGTACGCACCCATGTGTGGCAATCCGGCGATTGTAGACTGTATCATCCTTTGGAACGTGGCTGGGGCATTTTTCATGCCAAAGGGTAGGACTTCATACTGGTATAACCCAGATGGTCTGGCAAAAGCAGAAATGCTCTTGGCCTACTCAGTTAAACGCACACACTAATAACCCTTCAATAAATCAATCTTGGTCAGAAGCTTAGCTTGCCCTATTCTCAATACAATCATCAATCGTAGGTATTGGAAACACATCAGTTCCAGTTATAGCATTGACTTTGCGATAATCTGTACAGAATCTAGTACTTCCATCAGGTTTTAGAACTATTAGTGCTGGTCAACGAATTAGAATCATTTGAAATAGCGCAATCGTTACATTTTCTTGATGCATTTTTTGTGCAGAAAGCAAATCAGGTGTTCACTGCACCTGTCCTACTTGTTAGAGTATTCACAGAACTCGCTACCTGTAAGAAATTTGCTCAGCTGAGCTTTCCAAAAGGCCCAAAAAAAAAAAAAAGACAAAAATCATGGCAGTTCTGGCATTGCATATAGTTGTCAAAACAATGACAAGACGAATATGCATTGTAATCAAAGCTACCGGGGTTCCAACTAAATATTTGAGTGTGCGACTTTTTTTTTGGCCAGGCAGTGTATTACAATTAAAGTACTTGTAAGTGATAAATACTAAGCATTATCAAACTGAAAATATTTCACACGGCCAGTTAAAAATCCTTAGTTAAGAAGTAGATGGTGTCGCACGACTTCAATTCACTGTTGGGGCGGAACTGCGATTAACCATGTAGCCTATTCAATAAGTGAGCCTGAGACAAATAACTAGAAGTAGGACTGAAATCTTTCACCGGTGATGGTTATTTAAAGATGCGCTTGTGCAGGCATTACTCGCACTTCTTTCGTCAACTACATTACAACTTTTTGGCAACTTTTGTTTTCCACGCACATCGCGCCGAAAACTGGTAAATTTTCTTTCTTTATTTTTCCTTTACACACACTTATCCACTGCACCGCTTTATTTTACCTGTTCTAACACTTCTTGCTCTCATATTGTTTTCTGCTTTAAAACACGGTTTTCTCTCCAGAACTCTCCGAATTTAAATTCTCTTTCGTTACCCCACACAACTAGCAAAAAAAAAATTTTGAAATGAAGTTTTATTACTTTTATCACTTTCACTTCCACCCCAACCACGCAAATAATACGCGTTTAAAAAACACTAAACAATAACACAATTAAATAAATGCTTGAAAAAGGTTTATCCCTACAAAAAAAACGTAAAACACACTAAAACACCCTAAAATGTATAAAATTCTCTCCCCGCACCAGAACGTGCAAGGGAGGGTGAGAGGGAAGGGGGGCTTGCGGACGGTGCTGAATCTCACTCACACACAGCCTCCCCGGAGAGAGAGAAGAGGAGAGGGGGAGGATTAGGGAGAAGGGCGGCGATTACTTATGGTGAGAAAGTAGGATTGTTTAAATTAGCCAAATCGGCTGTTGTTTAAATAAATAATGACAACCCATTAGTATGAAATTTAGTGCGGTGTCCCAAAAGCCTATTAATGAAACATCCTGAGACCTATGAACTCAGAGAACAATTTCACGGCCCATAGCTGTGCACATCCCCGCACCTTCAAAAACCTAGACCATCAGCCAGCGCATTCCCATGCACCCTTTCAGAATAATATATCATCTTATGTTAACTCTTTTACCTTGTGAATTCCCAGACCTTCAAAAACTTTGGAATGTGAATACACAGCAGCCGAGACCTCCTCAAAACTTTTTAAATTAAGATTGCGAATGCTGCGGATGTTATTTTCAAAAATAATTATTCAGTCATGTTTATATGCAGCCTTTCATAGTTCTGAACAATTTCGCTCCCCCCATTCAAGAACTTGACATTGTGAACGAGTTTAATCGATGATTTTCTCGCACCTTTTAAAAATCAACTATGCGAAGGCCCAAGAAAAACCCCAGTACATAGCAATGACCGCCAGGAACAATCTCACAAAACGCAGACAGAGGGCCGGCGCCAGACGGCTAAATTTGGGGTAAAATATCTTACCCTTTATTGACCACAATTAGTCCTGGCTAATTCTAGATGGTTTTCCTTATAAACACGTTTTCCAATTCAAGATTAACTAAGTGGCAATTGAAGACACGGCTTCTCTCCCCCATGCGATCTAACAGCGACAAAATAATGGGCAGTCAGTACAGAAAAATAATTTAATTATAAATAAGTCTATGCACTGGCACAGAGCAACGGTAATTTTTTCCCAGCGAGAGCAGCATTTCAGAACTCCCTTGCGAAAGAAGGTAATTTCGGCGACAAGTGCGCACACCTGTTTTTGCTGCACGGTCACGCAACTTGCTGTCAGAAATAGACAGCTGTCCGATTGGAAAATGTAAACGGACGAAACCACGGACTTGTCACCAGAATTACCTGAAGATTTCTGAAATGCCGCTCTCGCAGGAAAAAAAAGTTACGTCGCTGAGTGCCAGTGCATAGACCAAATTATAATTATTTTTCTGAACTGAATGTAGCCCATTTGTCGCTGTTAGATCGCATAGGGGGAGAGAAGCCGTGTCTTCTATTCTTAAATTGGAAAGCGTGTTAATAAAGGAGAACTATTAAGAACAAGCCAGGACTAATTGTTGCCAAAAAAGGGATGGATTTTTGCCTAGGCAATCGTATAGGCAAGGGCCGGCCCTGCGCAGACACCCATATTGTTCAGCCCCAGCCCTGGGTAAGTTTCATTATATTATTATTTCTTGACAGAAGATTTCATCCATGAATCGCTACCCCACGCAAGTTCCGCCAACTCAAAAATGCGCGCAAACACCCCGCTGGATTCAACCCCGCCCCCCTGGGTAAGTTTTATCGTTCTATTGTTTTTTGACAGAAGTCATTCGCGCATCAATCATTCCGTGGCTTACCCCCTCCCCGCACATCGAGAAACTCTTTTTCCTTTACACACACTTATCCACTGCACCGCTTTATTTTACCTGTTTTAACACTTCTTGCTCACATTTTGTCTGCTTTAAAAAACACTGTTTTCTCTCCAAAACTCTCAGAATTTAAACTCTTTCGTCACCCCATACAACCAACAAAACTCTTGAAATAAAGTTTAACCACTTTTATCACTATCACTTCCCCCCCAACCACACAAAATAATACGCGTTTAAAAAAATCATTAAACTATAACACAAGAAAAAAAATGCTTTAAAAGGTTTATCCCCACAAAAAAACGTAAAACACGCTAAAACACACTAAAATGTATAAAATTCTCTCCCTGCACCAGACCGTGCAAGGGGGAAGGGGGTGCGAGGGAAGGGGGGGGGGGGGGGGGGTTAGGGACGGTGCTGAATCTCACTCATACGCAGCCACCCCAGAGAGAGAGAGAGAGAAGAGGAGAGGGGGGAGGACGGGGGAGGATTAGGGAGAAGGGCAGGAAATACAAAATGAACTATAATAACCTTTTTTTTTAATTTATTCATATGAACTCATGGGAACTCTTCAACTCATTAAAAAGCCATCAATCATTTTAACAGAAGGTGAATGCCATTATCTCTCTGAAACTGCTACCTTAGTCTGACTGAATTTCCCTGGGAAGGCCAAACAACGTGAAGAACTTTATCAAAGCCTTCGAGACTGCAGTTGCCTGGATGTTGCATCGAGGTATGGCTTCAGGGAATCTGGTAGATGCACACATGATTGTCAACAAGTACTGATTTCCAGATCTAGTCTTGGGTAATGGACCAACACAATCAACAATGACCGTGGAGAAGGGCTCCCCAAATGCTGGGATAGGCTGCAATGGAGCTACAGGTGGGCCTAACTGGTGTTTTCCAACTACCTGACAAGTGTGACAGGTTTTGCCAAAGTTGGAAACATCTTTCCGAAGCCCAAGCCAGTAGAAGTGTTTCATGATCTTATCAACAGTCTTCTAAACATTAAGATGACCTCCTAAAGATAAACTATGAGCCATTGTTAAGATCTCATTCCTGTAAACCTTTGGAACAACAATTTGCCTAACCACTGCCCAATCTGCATTGGCAGGGATATCAGGAGGGCGCCACTTCCGCATCAACACACCATCTTTGAGATAATACCCAACTGGAACTGCGTTTATTTCTTTATCAGGAAGGGCTCTCCTCTTTAGTACACACATTTCAGGATCATTAGTTTGCTCCTCAATCAACCGCTTTCTGGACAGAAACAAGTCTCCAGACACATCAGAATCACCAGACCCATCTGGCTGGCTGAACAGAGGACTGATAAAAGTATTTGATAAGTCCTCAAACGGAGAAACCATAGTAGGCCGAACAGAGTCATGAGGCGAACCACCTGAGTCCTGACTATTCAATGTGCTGGATGGCACCACATCATCTTCTCCTTTAGGCTTCTTGGCCATAGCACTGCACAGGAACGATACAGAGATGGGTCTTCATCGCCATCTTCAGTGCTCGGCTGTGAAGTAAGATGAACAGGGGGAACTACATTGCCCCCAGCAAGGTCATTGCCTAGCAACAGAGAAACACCCTTGATAGGTAGACTTGACAGAAGTCCTGTAACTAAATCTGACTTCAAGAATATAGAGCGCAGGGGTACAGATACAGTCCTCCCTTCAATACCCTGTACAAGTATGAAATCCCCAGAAGAAAAGAGGTCTCATCACATAACTCCAAGGAGTCCATTAATAAAAGTGACTGAGAAGCTCCGGTATCCCTCAGGATATATATGGGGACAGGAGGAGAATGCTCATTCAGAGCCACAAATCCCTCTGACACAAATGGAAGACATTCCTCCCTCACAAAGTCAGCAATATCAGGCTTCTTAGCCCCGCAAAAAGCAGGCAATTTAGCAGATTGGTCATCTACAAAACCCAAAACCAGTGAAGTTGGCACGTTATGTAAATCGTAAATAAAAACAGAATACAATGATTTGCAAATCCTTTTCAACTTATATTCAATTGATTACACTGCAAAGACAAGATGTTTAATGTTCAAACTGAGAAACCTTTTTTTGCAAATAATCATTAACTTAGAACTTAAAGGCAGCAACACATTGCAAAAAAGTTGGCACAGGGGCCTTTTTACCACTGTGCTACATCGCCTTTCCTTTTAACGACACTCAGTAAATGTTTGGGAACCGAGGAGACCAATTTTTGAAGCTTTTCAGGTGGAACTCTTTCCCATTCTTGCTTGATGTGCAGCTTAAGTTGTTCAACAGTCCAGGGTCTCCGTTGTCGTATTTTACGCTTCATAATGCGCCACACATTTTCAATGGGAGACAGGTCTGGACTACAGGCAGGCCAGTCTAGTACCCGCACTCTTTTACTATGGAGCCATGCTGTTGTAACACGTGCAGAATGTGTCTTGGCATTGTCTTGCTGAAATAAGCAGGGGCGTCCATGACAAAGACGTTGCTTGGATGGCAACATATGTTGCTCCAAAACCTGTATGTACCTTTCAGCATTAATGGTGCTTTCACATATGTGTAAGTTGCCCATGCCTTGGGCACTAATACACCCCCATACCATCACAGATGCTGGCTTTTGAACTTTGCGCCAATAACAGTCCGGATGATTGTTTTCCTCTTTGGTCCGGAGGACACGACGTCCACAGTTTCCAAAAACAATTTGAAATGTGGACTCGTCAGACCGCTGAACACTTTTCCACTTTGCATCAGTCCATCTTAGATAAGCTTGGGCCCAGCGAAGCCGGCGGCGTTTCTGGGTGCTGTTGATAAATGGCTTTCGCTTTGCATTGTAGAGTTTTAACTTGCATTTGCAGATGTAGCGACGAACTGAAGTTACTGACAGTGGTTTTCTGAAGTGTTCCTGAACCCATGTGGTGATGTCCTTTACTCACTGATGTCAGTCTTTGATGCAGTACCGCCTGAGGGATCGAAGGTCACGGGCGTGGGCAATGTTGGTTTTCGGCCTTGTCGCTTACGTGCAGTGATTTCTCCAGATTCTCTGAACCTTTTGACGACATTACGGACCGTAGATGATGAAATGCCTACATTTCTTGCAATAGCTCGTTGAGGAATGTTTTTCTTAAACTGTTCAACAATCAGCTCACGCATTTGTTCACTAAGTGGTGACCCTCGCCCCATCCTTGTTTGTGAATGACTGAGCATTTCAGGGAAGCTGCTTTTATACCCAATCATGGCACCCACCTGTTCCCAATTAGCTCGTTCACCTGTGGGATGTTCCAAATATACTGAGTACAAATGAAAACGCACCACTCACAAAATCTGGAATAGCTCCACGGATTGATATGTGAAGTATATACGTATGATGCATTTGAGATAATGAATGATTTACGAAGACATGTAAAGATCATTCAATTTCATTCACGATAATGTTAATGTGCGAGAGAGGTTTAACTGGTGTAGGGGTCAAACAGGAAAGTCAATAACGAGTGAGACCATTATTTGCATTGACACATGCGGTGCATCGTCGTCGCATGGAGTTTATCAGTCTCCAGATAGTGTTCTGAGGGATAGCATTCCACTCCTGAACAAGGGCAACCTCAAGTTCTCGGATGTTGTCCATCTGGCGTCGACGTGAAAGACGTCGTCCAATTTCATCCCATAAGTGCTCGATAGGGGAGAGGTCGGGTGACAGAGCTGGCCACTGAAGCACGGGGATGTTCTGCTGTGCAAGGTACTGCATGGACACCCTTGCAGTGTGTTCCCATACCGTTGTCCTGTTGGAACGTGTGGACATCGTAGTGTTGGTTGAAGAATGGCACAACATGGTTCTGCAGCACCTGGTCCCGGTAGTAGACGCCGTTCACCCTTCCTCTGCAGATATGGAGAGGGGTTCTGTGACGGTAGCTTACTGCACCCCACACCATAACGCTGCCACCACCCCAACGGTCTGTTTGAACGACACAATCGGCGAAATAATGTTCACCACGTCTCCGCCAAACACGTATACGGCCATCTGCGTTCCTTAAGTGAAATCGCGACTCGTCAGAAAAGATGACAAAGTGCCATTGTCGTAGTCGCCAATTCTGGTGCCTGTTTGCCCACTGTAGACGCTGGTTTCGGTGACGATCCATCAATATGGGGCCGAAATAAGGACGTCGTGCACGCAGGCCTGCAGCTCGCAGACAGTGCCGTACAGTGTTGGGGTGAATGAATGCACGTTGTCCTTGGACTTGAGCAGCCGTTCTTGTCGCTGGTAGTGTTCGGTCTTGGACATGATCCCGTACGATCTGACGGTCCTGACGTGCCGTTGTCACACGTTGTTGACCCGGTCGAGGACGGTCCCGAGTGCTCCCCGTTTGCAGAAACCTTTGATGGAGTCTTGCAATCCTTGTTCCCTGGTGCTGGCACCAATTTGAAGCATGCCTATGGCACGTTCCCGTTCAGGGGCTGCAAGTCGCGGCATAGTGTCAACGTTTCACAAGTGTCAATGAAGAAGTGAGATTTTATTTGGATTCACATGCTTTTTAAGGCAATGTGTGCACAAATTCAGAGTGAAATTCATTTTTCCCATGGGGTCATTCCATGTCAATTCACACACCCTCCCCAGATGACCCTCTTCGATTTGCCCGATATTCGACACAAAGGTACCTTTTGATGCCAATAGAAAGAATCCAAAGTATTAGCATCCTACGTCTAACGGTTTTGGAGATGAGCCCCTCCAAAGTTTGGGTGCCACGCCCACTTTTCAAGCCTGTGAATTGCATACAGAATTCACAAGCAGGTTTGGACACCTCTAGTTTTAGTTTGAAGGAAGATACAGGCCTAAAAATCACCATATCCCCTCAGCATGATCTTGTCTATCAGATGGTGTACTTAAGGATAGCATAGCTTGACTATTTCTGGATATATTAAGCTTTGAAAACTGTAAGTGTGAAAAGTGTGATGAAGAGTCTTGACATTTTGGGATTCCAGATCTTGGAAACTATGTATGCTGTTGGGGGTATAATTGATTTTCCATCATATTTGGTGACTGTATAGTGTATTCAAAAGAAGTGTGTGGATATTCAGGCCTTAAATGACAGAATAGGAGGCACTCAAAAATGGCTTTGGGAGAAAATGACCCTGCAGTACCCCCTACTTCATGCCCCAATTTAACCATGTGGGCATTTGATGACTGGAATGCCCTTTTAATCCCATGCACAGTGACACTGTATCAAACAGTTAAGCTTCGAAAAACTTTGTTTTTCAGAGTTCTTCATACTAATTTAGACATTCGAAATATGGGAAAATTTGTCCCCTTTTCACAACAGTATCTGGGTTTCTGCTGCCATCTGCTGGTCAAAAAAAGTAACAACAGCCTAAATCATGAAGCAAAAGCGACTGGAAAGTCTTGACCAATAAACCAATATAAAATTATATTGGTTTATTGGTCAAGACTTTCCAGTCGCTTTTGCTTCATGATTTAGGCTGTTGTTACTTTTTTTGACCAGCAGATGGCAGCAGAAACCCAGATACTGTTGTGAAAAGGGGACAAATTTTCCCATATTTCGAATGCCTAAATTAGTATGAAGAACTCTGAAAAACAAAGTTTTTCGAAGCTTAACTGTTTGATACAGTGTCACTGTGCATGGGATTAAAAGGGCATTCCAGTCATCAAATGCCCACATGGTTAAATTGGGGCATGAAGTAGGGGGTACTGCAGGGTCATTTTCTCCCAAAGCCATTTTTGAGTGCCTCCTATTCTGTCATTTAAGGCCTGAATATCCACACACTTCTTTTGAATACACTATACAGTTACCAAATATGATGGAAAATCAATTATACCCCCAACAGCATACATAGTTTCCAAGATCTGGAATCCCAAAATGTCAAGACTCTTCATCACACTTTTCACACTTACAGTTTTCAAAACTTAATATATCCAGAAATAGTCAAGCTATGCTATTCTTAAGTACACCATCTGATAGACAAGATCATGCTGAGGGGATATGGTGATTTTTAGGCCTGTATCTTCCTTCAAACTAAAACTAGAGGTGTCCAAACCTGCTTGTGAATTCTGTATGCAATTCACAGGCTTGAAAAGTGGGCGTGGCACCCAAACTTTGGAGGGGCTCATCTCCAAAACCGTTAGACGTAGGATGCTAATACTTTGGATTCTTTGTATTGGCATCAAAATGTGCCTGTGTGCTGAATATCGGGCAAATCGAAGAGGGTCACCTGGGGAGCTTCCAGGGAATCGTGTGAATTGACAAGGAATGACCCCATGGTGTGCGTGCAAGATGTTGCGTTTTTGCAAAAAATTGCCTAGCGTTACAGTTAACTTGAAATTCTCGAATTTCTTGCACCTGGCATGTCAGGTGACGTCACTGTAGTGTTGTTGTTGTATAAAAATTATATTGAAGTTCATTTGAACTTAAATATTGACTTTTTTCCAAGTGGTGCGTTTTCATTTGTACTCAGTATAAGTGTTTGATGAGCATTCCTCAACTCTCTCAGTCTTTTTTGCCACTTGTGCCAGCTTTTTTGAAACATGTTGCAGGCATCAAATTCCAAATGACCGAATATTTGCAAAAAATTACAAAGTTTACCTGTTCAAACACTTAGTAACCGAGGGAAGGCACAGGCAAAATAGCGTGAAATAACACACTAAACACCTAAGAATACAGTGATGTTGTCCATCAAATTAAACCGCACAACCTAAGCTACAGGGCGATATAAGCGTTTTTTACGTGCCCTAAACACGACTCAAATAATAACTAAATGAATTACGACATATCAAACTCTGTACAGCTCCGCTGTGTCAACCCACTCGACATATTGCCAGCTCTACCGCAACAGAAGTTCATGCCGAACACACAAGCGAGGCGTCAAATGACAGCTAAGACTCCACAGATTCCAATGATGTAATGCAAAGCGATCTACGCCAAAGTATCAGATAGAACCAGCCCAAAGAATCACAAAAACAGAAATCGCTTTTCCAAACTATAGTAGTAAAATTTATCTAACCTTCGCTGTTCGGGCGAGAAAAGTTTCTTTTTCCGTAAAATCCACACTTGATTCAGTAAATCCTATTCCCTATGTAGCGTTCCAAACTTTTCGGCTTTCTATGGTAGTCTTCAGGACCCACGGGAAGCCTCGCAATGTACATACACATCAGGGAGTACTTCCCAATGCCAGCGTTCTGCTGATTATAATTGGCCGGCAGTACTGTCAATCTCATTTTGGTGAGTTTAGCCGTATTCTATTGGCTCTAACGATTCCAACGAGGGGTAGATGGTCCAAATCGACTAATCCGTGGCGGAGATAGAGCGATGCGTATCGACTGCATGGGTATTCGCCAAGTAGCCTGGCGCGCAGGACGCGCAGATGGAAGCAGAGCGCACGGATTGGCTTCGTTTCCAATTGTTTCCTGATCGTTTGAATCATTTTTTTCTCGACATTTTACTAAATTGTATGAGAAATATGAGCAAGCAGGGGTCCAACAGACGTTTTACTGCCGATAAAGTGTTGAAACTACTGCGGCAGATCGCTGACAGCACGCTGTGTGTCTCGAAAGAGGACGAGTGCCTATGTCATTCACCGGACAACGCACAAGACAGTGTTTACTCTGGTTAGCTACCGTCCTCCGTCTTCGAAATGGTACAGAATGTTATCTAAATGTTGTATTGAAAGATTTATTGCTGTCAAAATTTCAATGTAGTTTGAGCTCGCTGCTTTTTCGGGCCAAAATGCCAGCCTAGTGATATGGTCTCGTGTTATGACACGCGATACGTTTCGTGTGTTTGTGTTTGTATGTGCACGGGTATTTAAATGCCTGTGCGTGCGTGCGCATGTTTGAGTATATATACTCATATTTATAACATAATTGAGAGTTGGCGTCTGCGGTTTGGATATATATATACGTTGTTTCGCCTAGTGCGTAAACTACTAATACTGAGAATTACGAAAGCAAAAAAAGGAAGGCGCACTCAAAGGCTGATGTTTTAGTCTTTTTTTATTCAAAAACCACTCCTGGTCAGATACCTGGCTCCTGGAATTTCATTTTCGTTTGCTATTTTACAGAAAGTTTTTCGAAAGCTGCACAATGTAGAACTGTGTAAATGTTGTAGAAGTTCTAGTTTTTTTACTGTTCGTATTGTTGCAGAAATGTTAACAGTTTTACTGAAGTAAATCTGCTCTATTTGGAATCAACATTCAGTTGCTATGTGTGGTCATTTTTGGAATGGGAACTAAATAGAGGTCTGGTTCAGTTTTCAAAAAATTGCCAAAAACTGTTGTATTTGGATGTTTTGATCACCATTAGAGATAAAAATGAAATGTATAGTGTTGTACAGGAGAAAATTCAAATGGCATAGATGGTGCCAAACTGTGCCAAAATGGCCATTTTGGAGACGTCGCCTGAACAGTCTGTCCTAAGACCTCTCTAATTTTGTTCTACTTCACTTTATCAGAGTCAACCTTTACAGAGATAATGTTCAAATGTTGTACAGTGGTCTGATAAAGTTTGGAGCTGACGATGCATGCTTTTTTATTTAGCCAAATCTACATTTTAAAATTTTTTTCTATGTGCCATCTTCATTTACTCTTCACCAGTATCACAAATACTGATATGAACACATATAAACCAATCTCACAAGTGTCCCATTTACTATGACACCAAAACTATTCAAATAGACCTTGTGGTCGCAGAGATATAGCCATTTTATTATGGGGTTGCAATATTCGAGCAGAAACCTAAAAAATAGGCTGAGGGTCTAATTTAAGTAACTTGTCTTTGCAGTGTATTCAATTGAATATAGGTCGAAAAGGATTTGCAAATTATTGTATTCTGTTTTTATTTACGATTTACAAAACGTGCCAACTTCACTGGTTTTGGGTTTGTACTACAGGGGTTTCTAACCTTGTTTTCACAAAGGAATTTGGTTTGGTATCCTTTTAATTTTCTTTTTTAGCTTTAAGGAACCAACAGTTAGTTGCAACATGACCAGATTTCTTGCAATAACTGCAAACTAGACCACTTTTGTCACTGTCAGTTTTTACAATTTCATCAGACCTGTGACTGGATTTCTGAACACCATCACCAGATTTGTCTTTGTCTTTGGGTGAGGAATCTTGGGTATCACCGTTACCTTTTTTTTTCTGAAATTGGAACCATCTATTGTTACTGCTAGACTGAAATTTAGACATGTGTGAGAACATATTCATCTGCAAATTTGGCAGCTGATTGCAAATTCAGTGCTTGCTTCTCATTAAGGTAGGTCATAATATCATCCTTAACACAGTTCTTGAATTCTTCAACTAACACCATCTCTTTTAGTGAGTTGAAATCATCCTTGACCTCCATAGAAGTACACCAGCGCTCAAAGCAAACCTTCTTCTCATTAGCAAATTCCACATAAGTCTGATTGTCTGATTTCATCAGACCTCTGAATTTCTGTCGGTAAGCCTCTGGAACCAACTCATAAGCTGTCAAAATAACCTTTTTGACTACCTCATAATCAGGGGAATCATCTGCAGACAAAGCCAAATAGGCTTGTTGAGCTTTACTCTTGAGGACAGTTTGTAACATCAGAGGCCAGTGTTCCTTTGGCCACTGGCAACTCTTTGCTACCTTTTCAAAACACTGGAAATAGTTGTCAACATCCTTTTCCGAAAAGGGAGGCACCAGTTTTACCTCCTGGCTAGCCAGAAATTTATTTTAAGATTCTATTTTTATTTTTAGTAGCTCCATTTGGAGTCTTTCTTCTCTAACCAACTTCTCTAATTCAAAATCTCTCTGTCTCTGTCTCTCCCTTTCTGCTCTTTCCTCTTTCTCTCTCTCTTGCTAATTTTGCTAACTCAAACTGCCTTTGTTTTTCTTTTTCCTCCCTTTCTATTTTGATCATTTTTAGTTTAAGTTCCATTTCTATATTTTGATTTTCCACCGGAAACTGTTCCAGATCTCCTGGTGCAAACACATTTTCATCAATTTAATAATCAACAATCTCTCTAGCCAGTCTTGCTTTTCGCATGGCTGGTTTTACCCCTGTCGGCTCTAAATGTCTGCATATTTCTCTCAGTTCTGTCTTTTTAAAAGACTTCAAAACCTCTACGGTTGATGATGCCAAGAAATCATCCATTGCTGTTGATCTGTCATATAGGAAAATTCAAAAAACAATTTTACAATTTGAAATGTTAGATTTTCAATTAATGACTCACACAGTGGTCTAACCCGGACGAGCCCTCAATTTGTTATGGCCCCAATTTGTTATTACATTTATAACAGCAAGGGATGACGGAGACAATTTTAAAACTTAACCACATTTAATTAAACAAACACTTTTAAGTAATCTACTATCTACTCTACTGACCAAGATTGATATATACAAGAAAAAAAAAATATTTACAGTCCATTGAGATGGGGTCGCTTGATGATGTTCCGGGTGAGGAAAATGCACCAACACAGGCAAAAATCCACAAAAAAAAAACTTCACAGGTCTTGAACAGAGTGACAGGTCTGGTCAAATGTATCCTTCTCCTTGCAATTTCTCCTACAACTACTCTCTCAATTTTCCTCCTTATATACTCTTTTGCAGACCCCTCCCACCTTTTAGACTTTTTAAATTCTCTGGGACTTTCCATCTCAGACATGCCCAGGACATGTCCAAACTTAGCTCCATTCTGGGATTCACAAAATAAAAGGTCAATACAATTCTATTCAAATTACACACTAAATAATCACCATCACAAATACCAAACAGTTTCAGCTAGCTACTGCTCACCCCTCTTCTTACATGACCGACTACTTTATCATGCAAAGTTTAGGTGATGTAACATTATCTTTACTGAACACATTTGCTTCCTACGACTATCACCCTAGCTTATTGTCTGCTAATTCAGTGATGGCTAGGACTGAAAAAAATCGTAAAGGTAATTTATAGGGTTGGGCGATATATATCTATTGCAATATTTTTGAGCGCAATGTAAGTAACTGCCACTATGGGGCAGACAGGCGAGGCTGCTTATTCCCTTTTCTATACCTAATGCCGCGTGGAGCAAACATCAGAGGTCATTTGAAATGTTTCCGGGAAGAAAAGCCCAATTTGATGTCTGCTTATGCTGTCGGAGGTGACGGCTTGGGGTATAGCCCCGAACGCCCCAAATCCTCCAATTCCCCAATCCTTAAGTAGACCTTGAATAGACTTTCATTTAAACTTAATTTCAGATCAATCGGACAAATGGTTCTGAAGATATGGCCGAAATGGTAATTTTCCATCACAAAGCGCCACCTGGTGGCAAAATATTGAACCATACAGGTATGCAGTCATCATGTGACACGTTGTGAGGTCATGACCTTGCAGTTGCACATAGTTTCATGTCAATTGCACAAATGGTTCCAAAGATATGGCAAAAATGGTGAATTTTATGTGACAAAATTTTGAACCAAACAGGTATAATGTTATCGTGGGACATCCTCAGGTCATGACATTTCATTTGCACTTGATTTGAGGTCAATCGGACAAATAAGTCCAGAGATAAGATAAAAACTGGGATTTTTTCCATTTTTGGCCCCTGGTGGCCAATCTAGAAATTGTAAATTGCCCAAAATCAGTTCTTCATCTTTATTATACTTACTTATATGCAAAACATGAAATTTCTAATTGAAATATTACTGAAGTTATCGCGTCAACACGTAGGGCGGCGCAGCGGCGGCAGTTGGACCAAAAACATAATATCCCCGAAATGCCATTCGGCGTTCGGCAATATAATTACCTGCAGGGTTGGAAAGCTTCCCTCACCTTGGCTTAATTGGCTTACCTTGAATTAATTCCTGTATACTTTGCCTAACTTGCAATCAAGCCATTTATTCAGACAGCGAACTAATCAAAACCAAGATGTGGCCTATAATGATTTAGAAGAGATAATGAGAAGCAGGCAGACATAACCAAGCTATGATGTTAAAACTGAAAGAATGTCAATAATCTGAACAAATGGCAGACCTCTGAATTCACCTCTCATTGTTGCATTTTTACGTACTGTTAAAGATTTTCGAAAAATAAAATCAATTAAGATGGCCCTGATTTTAAAGTCTTTAATAATACGCAGTGTATAGAGATATGACTGTTCTTATTGGTACAGCAGTCAACTTCAAGGGATGAGGATAAAGATTATGGTTAGGGTCTGGGTTAAGGTAGGGAAGGGTTTGAAATTGGGACTGCTGTACCTCTCTACATTGAAATGCTCTGGAAAACTGGCAACTTAATTTCAGGTCAATTGTCCATGAGGACTCGCTAAGATTCCTTGGGAATGCTGCCAGAAGCTGTTGTCTGCTTACGCATCACATCTCCAGCAGGTCATGGCAGCAAAAGGGTGATCTACTAAGTATTAAAGATGCTTATCACGAAGGGGTTGAATAATTTTGAGCCTGCAGCAGTCATTAAAAGTGGCATTTTCTGTTACATCTGGAGAAGCCACTTGTAATATTTGCTGTGTTGAGCCATTTAAATTGATCTTAAGGGCTTTCAAAAGTAGCCGGCGACTGGCGATTTTTGCCAGCTACTCGGGACTTGACGACCGGCTACTCTGTAACTGATTCTCCATATCACAAAATTCTTCAGATCACTTCCTCGTTTGTTTCACCTAGCAATATTTTCTATTAAAGTCGGAGCATCATTTCCTTGCTTTAGTAAGACATTGTGGTAACCTTCATCACGCATAAACGAGCCTGGCTCAGCCTCCGTATGCAGCGTTCCTATTAAATTTTCTTCTGACATGGTTTTGATAAAGACTAGAGAAGCAGGCAGGGGCAGGCAGCCAGCCATTACATCGCCCGTGTTTAAAAATTTGCTTCACCATTTGACCAAGGATACGAGATGGCTGAATCCGTTAAGGACAATACTAAAAACCACCACAGTATTGTCCTTATTTAACAAGAGAGGTAAAGATATAATATTTCTTGCTAACAAATCTAAAAAGAACCATTGTTTAATGTCGAATATTTATATATAATATATATATAATAGTATATAATATTATATATAATAGTTAATGGAGCTGTTTCCTGAGTGGGACAGGCTACTTCTTTGCAGACATTCAATTCAATTTTGCCTTAAAATACAAATATAAAACTAGAAAAGCACTCGGAGAGCGCAGACCTCCGCCAAGCACAACATTTCCCTCCATATTGCGACTTCCACCATAGATATTAGTCTTACATTTATTTTATCTTCATTATTAGATTCCTTGACCATGAAAACATGGCAATTTGATTCATAATGCTATATCAAATTTAGTTCCACAGCGTCTTGGCTGTTTAAAGATGTCTGTTGCATGTTTCTATCTTCATTTGTTTTGTTTTTTTCTTATGATGCAACATTTCCCCTCAAGTTGTGATTTACACATAAATATTAGTCCTACATTTATTTCATCTATTTTTTGACGATACAGTAAATCCGGTGACACCTTCCTAATTCTGCAATATCTTGGCTATATAATGGTGTTTATCGCATGTTTGTAGCTTCATTTGTTCTCTTCCTATAATGAAAGTTCCGAAGGTCCCCTACTTTCGTGTTCTGGATCATAGTATCCAGAATTATTCCATTTTCAGGATCAGTCTTTGATATATTGCCGAACATGTTTGAAACTTGTCCTGTATTTTTTTTCCAAGTGCCTTGACCGTTTTTGGTGGAGTTATATGCATAAATGTTGAAAATGGCCCAATGGCCCAAATCTCCCAATGTTAAAGAATCCTTTAGAAAATTCCTGGATCCAGACTGAGATCTGGATCACTTCCAAAATCTAATAGAATAGAATAGAATTTTTACTTCAGACATTTCAGTCCATATACACTATACATATAAAAAGACTAACACATTTATCACATTAATCATTTCTTCCTTATACCAATCTGTACAATCCCTGAAAATTTCATCAAAATCTGTCCATAACTTTTTGAGTTATTTTGGAAACCAACAGACAAACAAACAAACAAACAAACCCAGGCAAAAACATAACCTCCTTGGCAAGGGTAATTAATGTTTTCAGTCAATATAATGGTGTGAAAGTTAAGTTTAATGTCTTACCTTTATAACCAGGTATCGTTTTAATAATTTACTGGAACTTGTTCTTTGCATGAGTCAGGAAAGGATGCCAGCGCTGGTGATTCAGCTGTGCGCTGACTGTTCCCTGAGTGGGACACCTGTAACATTAGCTCCTCGGTGCAAACTGAGCGCTACTCGTTTTGGGAGGTACTGGCAAAGTTTAATCCTGTGTAGGCAAAATCAGCTTTAATGTTGGGTTAGCTTAGCTTGTAAACTGCATTAAAGCACTACAGGGTGTGAGCTGGCCAAAAAATTTCACTTAGCCACAGTGGCTAATCACCCTAAAGTTCAGTTAGCCACAGAGAACCATTTAGCCACACATTTTGCCTTAAATTTTAGTGAGAAACCTTGGAGAACTTGGATTCAGTCATACAGTGGGTGCACACAGTCACAGAATAAGTGCACAGACATCCAGAGACTAGTAGGTATGCATCATCTTGTCACAGACACCTGTGCTATAGTGTTCTGGCCAGGTTCTCTTTCCATCAGGGTGGTTACTGGCAGTTACAAGAAATTTTCCAATAGAGTGGCAATGAAATTTGTACAGCCTGCAAAATGCATTAAAAATCACATTTTGAAACTGTGATTAAAATTCATACATGGACGGAAATCCATTACACATTTTTGAACAGGTAGGGACGACCCTGTTCAAATTGTGTGGTGAGAGAACACTGTACTATTATCCTGACCTCTGTCGGTGTTGGCTTTCCTGCAGCCATAAATGTGGTTTGCATGCTACTAGAGATGAAAAGAATAAAACAGAAAGTTGTTCAGAAAATGGAATTGCTGTATATTTTTCACAGAAAAATTGTTCCGGAACTTGTATAACTAACACCCACCGAAACTTTACGACAAACTGCACACAGTCACAAGGTATAACAACATTGTGGTGACGGAGAGCTGGTTCAAGTGCCAGCTTTGCAAGAGCGCGGGGTAAGTATTAAGGGCTATTAAGGCCATCCTCCAGTCTAATTATCTGGCTGCTACTTTAGATAAATGGGATCTTGATTGACAGAAGTCCAATATCACTTTGATGACAAATAGCTGAATTACTAACTTGATGGGGCCAGCTTACCATGCTAATGGGGCCAGCTTACCATGCTAAAGATTGTGATTATGTCATCCCGCTTAAGGTCAAGTGATTATTACATGTATAACGACATGAACAGATCCAACTTAGGTACGCTGGTTGCTGTGTAATTCAGGGTGTGGAATGTATTAAAAGTTATCCCATATAGCTACTTTGAATTCACATCTACACACCTGGATGCAACCTTATTTTGGCTCATACAGTAAAATATGACTTGAATGCCATGAACCCACACCCAATTTAGCACTTATCGTCTTCTAATTGGTAAGAATAATTGTTTGTCAGAATGATTTCACTAAAACTCATAAGAAATGTCAGATTGAAGTAACAAGAAATGTGAATATTTACATTATGTAAATTCCATTTGCTCAGAGTGCAATATGTTCAGGTTTGAACATGATTGCCATCTAGATAAAATTTTACCTGAATAACACACTAGTTGTGGACAATAATTGTTATAGGCAAACGTATGCTAATATGAGCGAAATAATGCTGTAGGTCTGGCTAAAAATCGGTAGAAGTTTTCAAATTCAACTTTATACCATGATAAAGGTCGATGTTGTACGTAGGCTACTAAACTTTGTTTTTTTTGGAGTAATATGTCTGGATGCATCATTCGCCATAAAAGAAAAACGAAGATGATAGTCATTTTATAGACAGCACAGTTTGTAGTAGCAAACTCGCATCATGGATTTGTTTCTGAAAGCAATAGCTTATAATGTAGAGCCCAGAGGTTCGATCATGTTTTGGATTTATCTTGATCGTTTGCTTAAAGTGTCCTTCTGTCTCAACGTCAGCGGCATGCATTCAGCTGTTTGGAGTTCGGCTGTAAATGACTCGTGGCCGAGTCACACGTAACCGACAGGCATTATGTAATTTTAAAGTCGCGAAAAATGCTACCATTGTTGTATACTTACTATCAGTAAGCAGGGTGGTCGGCTGATTGTTTTTTGTGGATGCACTTAACTCTGGTCTGAAGAGTTGTCCAGTTCTGCCTCGAGTAACGTTAGACAGTACGTCGGCTCGCTCAAGATAATAATCTCTGCTATATTACCGACTAATTTGCGAATCTATTTTCCGCAATTTCTGACCTGTGACTGGGTAGCGGTGTTTAGAATACTGAGCCAAATAGCTGGCATACCAACAACAAGTTTACCATTTATTTAGTTATAAGGTTACTCTGAAGTATGACGATTGAGGGTGGACTGCTTGTAGCCCATGTGATATAAAATACCAAGGCAAGGCACCTATCAGTGCTGAAAGACAATTACTTCATGCGTGGCTGAGCAATGGATTTTAAGGGCATCAAAACAAAGCTGAAGAACCTCAAGTGATGTAGCGTGATTTCGCCTAGGTTTCTCAAAAGCTTCTCGTTGTTACGGTTAACCAGGACTCTCAAGTCTCACGCATTTCAATAAGTTCTTACGCACTCAGGCTGAGAAGTGATAAAATCGTCGCGCATTAGTAACACAGACTGTATATAAAAGAGATTATTAATCTATGAATGGATGACGCAAAGACGGACTACTCTGCTTGAATCAGCAACCTATCAGCCAATCAGAAAATAGTATTTCTTGTTGCTAGGTGAAATAGCTGCGCCGTAATCACGTCCTCCGCACGCGTGCCAATGCTGCTTTGGTGTGCATGCGTCAAAGAAGTGCTGGAAGTGGAAGCCCGAAATCACTTCATCACTTAATTTTTTTTTTTTTTTTTTCTTTTACCATAGCTGCTTGTTAAAGTTGAGGAACTATGCAGGATTTTTGCTTTATGGATTTTTAACCTCAGTTTAACAGCTTTGGACGGTTATGGTTAGATGAATTGACTTGTAACTTGTTACGGGGAGAGTGGGGCTCTCTGCCCTCCATGTAGTGTGTTATGGCTGAAAACAAACCCTGCTCTGATCCGGTGTCATAGGTGGTACCACAACATCTCTTGTGACAAACAAAATGATACAAAAACACAAAATAATTATTTTATTTAGCCTTTATTATACTGGGGTAAACTATAAAGATAGTTTACGACTGATGGATGATCAGAAGTATGAATCAACTAGGCCAATGAACCAAATATGATAGCAAGCGCCGGCAGCGAGTGGGCGACTGGACTTGATGTAGGCATCGGGCAGCCTTGGCAGAATTCGGCAACGTGGCGGTTTGACGCCAATTTTCAGTCGCCACATGCCACACCACTTCACATTGGTGACGGGACGAGCGGATAGCGCACACCCTGAGAGTAGTTTATCTGAAAATGCTTTAGCAACACATCTTTGTGTACAGTCAAGTTTCAGAGATGAGAAAAACACTGCATTTTCCACAGCGATGTGTGCCGTTAATTTATGTCAGAATAGTAGTTAATGACTACCTAATCAAAATTGCTTTTTTTTTTCTTTTCTCATTTAACGTTAACTTATTGAGAATATTTGAAGGTCAAATAGCAAAGCAGTGCATCGCTGAGGTGTAAATTCTCATGCAACTTTGAACGAACAGTGACGAACCGTCCGTCCATGTCGGACCATGGTCGGGCATCCTACTTTTGCTTTATTGAAACACCTAATGGACATGGTCTGCTGAAGGTCGGACTTTTCACTGGATAAATGGTCTGACTTGGTCAGACAAGTAATTTTATTGAAACAGCCCTCAGGTTTTTGTTTGATTTGTTCATTGCAAACAGCTGAAAGTTTATACATTTTGCCAGTAAACCCAATGTGCAACGGGGGTTGAATAATTTTTATTGCAACTGTATGTCCCTGGAGACTAATGTTGGGCATACCAATATGGCGGCTCAGTTACTTCGAAATTGAGGTCATAAGATATCCAGTTATTCTATTTAGAACAGTGGTCACTTCCTTTTCTAACAGGAAGCAGAAAAGTCATCCCTTGGCAGTACCACTTACCCAGGGCAGCTTGCTGCGACAGGTGAATTCCCAAGCTGCAATGTAAGTGGGGCACAGGAACTCATTAAGCACAATGTATGCAGCCTCTGGGTCAGCTGCGAAGTTGAACTCGGCACACACTGCGCAGTTTCCTCGAGCTGCACACAGAAACACACACACACACTAGAGGTCTGCGTGGGACAAAATTTTCAGTCCCGCTCCCGCATTGTGCAGTCCCGCTCCCGCAAAGAATTATGATTTTCAGTCCCACTCCCGCCCGCGAGGGCCATATTTTGTCCCGCTCCCGCCCGCAAATCCCGCATGAAGCAGACGTTCACGTTATTTCTCACAAAAGTTCTTGTCATTAGATCGGGGAATTAAACATGCTGAGCTTAGCTGAGCACACCACTGACAGATCCTTCACCTATAGGGCACGTAGCGATATGGGTGCGCGTTGCCAGGTGGCATGCGCAGCTGAGGCTTTACAGAGATACCCAACACACCTACCAGAATCTACAGTGAATATTAAGAATGTTATACATTACACATAGCTTATATGTCACTCCTCACATTTAAATTCTAGGAAATACAAGTATAAGAAATTAATAGAAATCAAAGACACAGCTGATGGTGCCCCGCCCCTTACTTTGAGTGGATTTGAGCATAAATATCTGCATCTCACGTTCAGATTGGTTTAAATGCAAACAAGTGCAATGAGAAATATTTGTTATTATTTACCTGGTTTCTGAATCCAGAATGTTGAAATGGCAACATGTAGGCCTAATAATAATTATTTAAGTAGGCTAATCATTTAATATGCGCTCTCCCATGGTGCGTCTCTTATGAATAAAAGGAGAGATGGATCGCACTTTTGAACTTCTTCTTTTAGTTCCATTTCTTTTCAGTTGTTTTTAGCAGTAGAAGGAGACAAATGTTTCGGTTTTCGCCATCGTCAGTGTCTCTAATAATAATAATAACAATAATAATAATAATAATAATAATGAAGAAGAAGAAGAAGAAGAAGAAGACAGGCGAGCACGCAATTCCAAGTGGAAATTTGTTATATTTATTGTTCAGCCATACAAAACATTAGGCTAACCCAGCAAAGCATTTCTAACCAAAATATCCTATAGAATAGCCTATAACCTAAGCATACCATATATAAAGGTTACAACAAAACAGTCCTGAAAGGCGTTGACAGTAGGCTATGCATCGTCAAAAACAACAAAAATGGACAGTACAGGCTACTGTAGCCATTATAGGGCTATAACGAGGCTGCACATTTTTAAAACTATTTGGGCTTGAGCCTCCGTGAAACTGTTAAACTCAATATTGCATGGCTGACCTTGTTTAAATATGAATAAGAAAAACAAGGAAAAAAAAACGTCGGTAGGCTATTGCATGTCTTCTTGAAATAACGGTAGGTTCAATCAAACGCAGGTAAACGAAACAACTAGGCTTATTGCTTAGGCTATCGGGTTCTTTGAACAGCCATGGGGAAACAGTAAATTGTTCACTGTTGAGGGTTTCAACATACTGCGCCTTTCCTCCAGTATGCGACCACATATGCTGAAGGCGCGCTCGGATGGTGCGCTGGAACCTGGAATGGCCAGTACATGCCATGCCAGTTTGGCAAGTGTGGGGAAGTCATAGCAGTGCTTTTTCCACCACAGCAAGATATCTTTCGATTGGTGTGATTCAGATCCAATGAGTTTGACTTTCAGATAATCATCAATCTCGGCATCTAAAGACTTCGATTCAGCACCCGTTGCACCGACATCCTCCCATTCCTCAAAGTCACAAAATTTTACCTTTTTAGGTGGAGGTGGCTCCGCGCTTTCATCAGTTCGGACATCAAACCCCAACTCCCCGGTTATGTCTTTCACAGCTTCCGTCACGTATTGTCTTTCATTTGTATTGATCATCCTAAGATGACGCAGCTTTGGAGTAAGGAAAGTTGCTACTTTATAGAGCATGTCAATTCCGTTTGGGACAAGGTGGCTTGGTGACAGCAGTGCGTCTAGGCGTTGCGCACAGGCAGATGCGATGGCACTGAGTAGGGGGTCAGCCTTGGCCACTTCACAATGCTCCCTTAACTTCACGGACCATGGAAGAACAAGTGCAGCACTTAATGCCATATTGTCAGACTCCAGGTCATTCGTTGCGTCTTTGAAGGGTTTGAGAAACGCTACAAGGGATGCAATGATCAGTTTATTGATGCAGCTTATTTTGTCAAATTGGTTATTTTCAAGTAGGACTGTTGTGACCTGTCATACTGCTGTGAGATAGAATGCAGCATATCCACAGTCGAATTCCATCTCGTCTCCACTGACTGTTTGAGAGACTTCGTCAGCTTGACTTGCAGGCCGGAATGTTTAAAATAGCTGACCAGCTTCTTCGCGTCGCTGATCAGCTGGCCTGCTTCAGGGACTTCACTCATCACAGTAGGAGACAGGGCATGCGAAAGAACCGAATTCAGTACGTGGGCACTGCAGTTTTGCCTTGTGAATCCTCGTAAGGAGGCTACCATATTCGCTCCTCTATCTGTCACAAACACAATTTTTTTCCCCAAAACTTAACAGTCGATTCCGAAGGCTCTTAAATTCTGAAATAATAAAGCACGGATATTTTCTCCTGTCTTTGAGGTTCCTTCATCAAATGGGGCAGAAAATAGCACTCTAGGCTGTAAGTTGTAGTCTGAATTGATGTAATGCAGGGTGACTGAGAGGAAAGAGGTTTTGCGATACGTTTCAGTCCAGACATCCGTTGTCACAGCACACCCGTATTTCTCAATCGTCTCCTTTATATCATCAACAACAGCTCTTCTAAATTTCAATGCCCTATCATCTACATGACGTGACACAGTCGTTGGATGGGGCAGAATATCTTGCACATCGAATTTGCCTATTGTGGCTGCCATGTCAACCAAGTGTTGGGCTAACTGAACTAATCCTTGACCAGTGATGCGGTCATACGGGCGGAGGTCTGCAGCAACGAAATCAAAGCATTTCTCCACGGTCTTTGCCTTCAAAGCATCGGTCAATTTTGCGTTGTTCCCTCTGAACTCCAACAATTGTTGTCCTTTTAAGACAGCACATGTATGGCGATTCAGGCCTGAGGTACCTGATTTATGGCCGTTGTATGTCAGAACCTTTTGGCACTTATCACAACAAGCAAAGGGCAGCTGATTTCCCTCTGCGTCGTACACAAGTGAGAATGACTTCCAAATGTCTGATTTCAGAATGTTTGACTTCTTAACGGTAAATGTACCTCTTTTCAAAGCAGCACTGACTTCTGAAGCACTGTGAGCTTCCCTAGATGAGCTCTGCTCTTCTGCCATGATCAGAGATCTCAAACACGGAAGCCAGAAAGGAATCGAAACCATGCGAGATTAGACCACACCCGCAAATTTAAAAATGTCTTAAAATTATTTTATTAATGCCAGATAACACATGCAGTACAATGATAGACATAAATTTAAAAATTTATAAATTTTATTTTAAACGCGTTTTTAGTTAGCGGGACTGCAGCTTATCACCACTCCTGCCCGCTCCCGCATTGTGCACTCCCCCTCCCGCCCGCGCCCGCAATGAGCTTTCAAAATTTGTCCCGCGCCGCACTGCCCCGCGGGAGTGCAGGGCTTTAACACACACACACACACACACACACACACACACACACACACACACAAACACCTTTTGTACATCAGGCAGGCTACACCATCAGGACAAAAGAATTATCAGAGGAGACTGGCCAGTGCCGCAAGAAGGACAGGATTGAAACAGTGAGAGGTTTGCAAGCTAAATATAGCTTATGATCCTTAAAGGTGCACTATGCAAGTTTTTTTACTTTCTGCGCGATTACATTTTTGTCTCAATTCGCCGACATCTCTCCATGATCTACTAGCTGCCTGCCCCTAAATTCACTGTAACAAAAACCTGGGCTCTGGAGACCGCACAGGTGTCACAAACTGCAAATAAACACAAGGGGCACAGGCTGTGCCCCATAACATGACAAACCGTCTCGGCCAATCACCGACAAGAGTTGACAGTTATTGAAGCACAGGAAGGAGGAAACTATGGGAGGGAGGGGTGGGCTACCTCTGGTTTGTTTCGGTTCGAATGTCAACAAAAGTGAAAGTAAACAAACTTGCATAGTGCTCATTTAACTCTGTCAAAGCTTGGCAACACCTCTCTGATCCAGGACAAAGACTGGAGGGTGGTATAGCTTAATATTCCTGCCCTTGTATCCATGATGTTTCAAAGTAATCATCCCAAATTACAAATCCCACTATAAACTACATTAAAATTCCACACCATCAGCCTGATTATGGAGCACCTCAGAGAGAGAAAATAGGAGAGTGGAGACAGATCTCACATTCAGTGTTCCCTCCCATGATGTACAGGCCCTTGAGCAGCCCAGGGAAGGTGGGGTCTGTCCTCACCGCTAGGGCCAGGTTCGTCAGAGGGCCCGTGGCCACCAGGGAAACCTGTGAGGCAACAGGACAACCAGCAATGTCCTCCTGTCAGTTACTGCAGTAGTTCACTGTGCCATTCTCTGACTCCTGCACGCGACAGTCATCACCACAGGTAACATACTAACAAACAAAAAATAGTGCCACGCGCCCTGTAGCTCACCTGACCACTCAAGGGAAATGCCTTGAAAAAATTTAGTGTCCTAATGGGTGGGAAGATACTTGTCAAGTTTCAGCTTCATTGGTCAAGTAGTTTTAAAGGTTTCAGTGTAACTTAGAGGGGTCGTACAAAGTTGAAGGTCAAAGCAAGGTCACAATTCAAAATACGGAAAACTTGTATTATATGTGATGTATCTTGCTACTGTTATGGCCCCAATTTGTTATGACATTTACGACAGCAAAGGAGGACAGACAAAATTTTAAAACTTAAACACATTTAACTAATCTACCATCTACTCTACTGACCAAGATTCATTATATACAGAAAAAAAATATGTACAGTGCCTTTGGTTGGGTTGCTTGGTGATGTTCCGGGTGAGGAAAATGCTCCAACACAGGCAAAAATCCACTAAAAGCTTCACAGGTCTTGAAAAGAAGTGACAGGTCTGGTCAAATGTATACTTCTGCTTGCAATTTCTCCTACTACTTTACTCTCTCAATTTTCCTCTCAATACCCTGTACAAATATGAAATCCCCAGAAGCGGTCTCATAACATAACTCCAAGGAGTCCATTAATAAAAGTGACTGAGAAGCTCCAGTATCCCTTAGGATATGTATGGGGACAGGAGGAGTATGCTCATTCAGAGCCACAAATCCCTCTGACACAAATGGAAGAAATTCCTCCCTCACAAAGTCAGCAGTATCAGGCTTCTTAGCCCCACAAGGAGCAGGCAATTTAGCAGATTGGTCATCTACTACAGGGGTATCTAACCTTGTTTTCACAAAAGAATTTGGTTTGGTATCCTTTTCTTTTTCTTTCTTAGCTTTAAGGAACCAACAGTTAGTTGCAACATGACCAGATTTCTTGCAATAACTGCAAACTAAACCACTTTTGTCACTGTCAGCTTTTACACTTTCATCAGACCTGTGACTGGATTTCTGAGCATCATCACCAGATTTATCTTTGTCTTTGGGTGAGGAATCTTGGGTATCACCGTTACCTTTTTTCTGAAATTGGAACCATCTATTGTTACCGCTAGACTGAAATTTAGACTGTGTGAGAACATATTCATCGGCAAATTTGGCAGCTGATTGCAAATTCAGTGCTTGCTTCTCATTAAGGTAGGCCTTAATATCATCCTTAACACAGTTCTTGAATTCTTCAACTAACACTATCTCTTTTAGTGAGTTGAAATCATCCTTGACCTCTACACCAGCGCTCAAAGCAAACCTTCTTCTCATTAGCAAATTCCACACAAGTCTGATTGTCTGATTTCTTCAGGCCTCTGGAACCAACTCATAAGCTGTCAAAATAACCTTTTTGACAACCTCATAATCAGGGGAATCATCTGCAGACAAAGCCAAATAGGGTAGTTGAGCTTTACCCTTGAGGACAGTTTGTAACATCAGAGGCCAGTGTTCCTTTGGCCACTGGCAACTCGTTGCTACCTTTTCAAAACACTGGAAATAGTTGTCAACATCCTTTTCCGAAAAGGGAGGCACCAGTTTTATTTTATTTTAATTTATTTATTAAGTTTTGACAGAAGTCAGAAAATGATCGCACAGGTGGCAAGGCACCTATTGTAAGGCAATCATCCCGCAACATGTACAGACAATTGAACAATGAGAAGAAAAAAAACATTGTGTATATATATACATACATACACATCTAGTAATAATAAAATAAGACAGTTTATCAGCAAGTGTAAGTAACATCAGAGGGATAGACGACAACGTGAACAATGACATTTGCCAACCCATGTACATGAATCATCAGAAGAAAAATAGTTGTTGAACTTTTCTTTATAAAAATGAAAAAGCTTCGATTTAAAAGCAGCTGTAGTATCAGAAATTTGATAGAGGTGACTGGCATTCCACAAATAAAATAATCTGTTAAAATATGATTGGCGAAAAGTTTCAGTCCTAAATTTTGGAATTTTCATTAAAAATGTATCCTCATTTTGAAATTATACAAAATGGTTGCAGTTAATGTCATATTCCCCCTTCAAGCATTTGCACAAGAATACACAATCAAATATGTCACGTCTGTAGCCCAGCGGTAAAAGATCAAGCTTCATTAGTCGGGCTTTATAATTGCTATCAACACAATCATTATAACCAATAATGTACTTAGTGGCTCTCCATTGCACACCTTTAATATGAAAGAGATATTTTTTATTTTTTTATTTTTTTATTTTTTATTTATTTGTTTGCATCAGACATACATATACATAATAGGGTATAGTGTAGTCCATAGAATTAAAAAAAAAAAAAAAAACTAGAATAAAAAACATTAAAAAATAATAATATAGAACAGACAATAATAAAAGCAATCAACCATAGCATGTATACAAATGTTTGTACCACAAGGCAACAAGTTTAGAAGTCATGTAAAAGTCAGATCTAACAATATTGCATAAAATGGTATTCAAAGATGAAACAAGCCGATTCATGAAGCTGAACACAGACAAACGATACATTTCTGAAAAAGATTTGACATTATTCATAACAAACATTCCACTTGCATTGCATCTTCGGTTCAAATTGTGAAGTATCCTATAACAATTGTTGTAAGCAATTTTGACAGCATTCCAGCAGGCAAGATTGAAATTACTCCAAAGTGAACAGAGATATACATTACTGCAATATGAAACAAATAGTCTGTTTTTAACAGTGGCAGAACAGAAGTAAAACTTTCTCAACAACATATTCCCTCTGGCATATAACAATCCGATTTTGCTTCGCATATCAGCTTCATCAGAAAGAGAATTATCAATAATATGACCTAAGTACTTGTACCTATCAACATAACTCAGATCAACATTATTCAACATAACATTGTGTTCATCTCCAAATTTCCGAGTATCAAACAACATAACTTGAGATTTGGTGTCATTGTACAAAATATTATGTTTAACACCATATAAGGAACATACATCTAACAATTTCTGAACACCTTTAGCAGAAGGTGCAAACACAACAAGATCGTCAGCATACATAAAATGATTGATAACAACTCCTCGACAATAACAACCAGCATTCATATCATTCAACAGCAAACTTAATCCATTCATATAATAGTTGAACAAAAGAGGTGATAAGATACCACCTTGACGGACACCATTACTGACATGAAAACCTTCAGAAATAGATGTACCCCATTTAACAAAGTAACATTGGCGAGAATACCAGAAAGCAATAATTCTAACAATATAAGATGGAACACCAGCATCAACAAGTTTCCTTATCAATTTCAGATGATTCAAACGATCGAAAGCTTTGGAAGCATCCAAATAGGCAACATACATTTGGGAGCCATGTTTAACATAATAATGAATAATTTCTTTCAAAGCATATACACACAAATCTGTACCATGTTTTGATTTAAAACCAAATTGGTTAGCAGTTGTACAAATATAATTCTCCATCCTATGTAGCAGAATAATCTCAAATATCTTTGTGAAAATGTTAGATAAACCAATGGGGCGATAATTATTTTTATCACTTATACGTTTGTTCTTATCTTTAATAATTGGAACGATAACAGTGTCAATAAGGTCTTTCGGCATATAACCATGAATCAACAAAGAAGAGAATAACAAGGACAAGATAACAGAAACGTTAATACTAGCATTCTTGACATGTTCAGATGTTAAGCTGTCCAGGCCAGCAGCCTTTCCATTTGACAAATCTTTAACAATTTGAGCAACCTCACCAGCAGTAACAATCATACCATCTACAAACAAAACCTCTGATAAACTATCAACAACACTGGAGCAATTACTGTCCTTCACGCAGTTAAAGATTGACTCATAATGAATTTTCCACATTACAGGAATTTCATCACCTCTACAATCATTTACTTGGTTGGGTAATACAACTTTACTGTTCATTTGTTTCTTCACATCCTTCCAAAAATCACGATCATTCTTAAAGTTCAGATTATTAGCCATTTTGTCCGCAAGTATAGTATCTTTCTGCCTTCTACACTTCCGCAACTCATATTTAAACCTAGCTCGAGCACCTTTCATGATTTCAAACACAGGACCTGCTCTAGGTTTTCCTAAGTTTCGCCACATAATATAAGAATCACGAGCAGCAACATGGTATCTATCAACATTCGTATTCCAACCTGGAACATTATGATCGTTTCACGCTTTCGGACGTTGAGACAACAAAAGTTCAGAACATGACAACAGAGATGACTTAATATCAGCATAAAGTCTATCGATATCTTCAAGGTGAGCTATATTGTTACAATTTGAATCAAGACATTTTATACCTTCACCAAGAGTAATAGCATCAAGTTTTTCACTAGTTCAATGTCTATAAACATCAATATCATTCGTAGTAAGTTTGTTCCAATTGATTCTGGGTGTAACATCATTGCTGCCCACACTTGAGTTTTCAGGCACAAAATTAACATTGTATTTAAATGATAGTGGAAAATGGTCTGATAAAATACAATCATGTAAAACAGAGACACTATGAACACTAGAAAAAGCATCGGCAGTACAAATGACATGGTCTAACCATGAAGTTGTTCCCCAAGCGGAGCTTAGATAAGTATATGAGTCTTTAGGTAACATAGTCTTATCAGCAACAACAAAATTATTCTCACAACAATACCTTGACAAAATGTCACCAAAAACTGAAGGTGAGGACATGTTTGAATTGAAGTCACCAACAATAGTAACACTTGAACTATCAATTTCCTGAGTTATAGTTGACAATTTTCCTAGACAGTCATTGAACTTATCAAGGTTGCTTTCAGATTCATAAGGTAAATAAACATTGAGTATATAAAAAGTACGTTTATCACAACAAATCTTGATACCGCACACCCAATCATACTCAAATTTACAGACGGATATAGCAGCATCTATAGACTTGCGCCACATTATTCCAACCCCTCCATGGGGGCGACCAGAAATAACACCCAGTGAAGCATCAACTGGGGAGACAGCCATACCATAAAACTCATCATGCACACCGTTTAAAATCTCACATTTCTGCCTGGTTATCATTAGTTCCTGGAGACATAAAATATCACAGTTGCCAAGAACAGAAAATAGGGCAGGAATCTTGCTTTTGAAGCCATTACAATTGTAAGATAAAACTTTTAAAACCATAATGGCTAAAAGTTAGTTACGCTTCACAAAATATTTACGAACAAATATGCCAGTCTGCCAGCTTTCACTCAATAAGATAATATTCGAATTCACGCCAGAAGCGTCAACTTTGAAGGAGGCATATGATTCATATTTAGTTTTCAACTTCTCACAACATACCTCAATTTTCAGAGTGTCTTTAACATATTTCACAATATCATCACTTGAGGTAGAGGGGCTCAGGCGAGATATGAAGGCTGACGTGCGTCTGGTCGAGACTGGTCGAAGCGAGCCTGACGTGGCAGTACCAATGGAAGCTTTCACCTTTCTCTTTCGCGATACGATCTGGAAACCGTCGGAATTCTGGACAGCGTCATCGCGAGAACTGGTAGCTGAGGGGAGAGGGGCCAACTTCTGCTGCAGGGGCGGGGGTGCAGCCTGGGAACTGACCGGGACCGCGGCCTGGGACTTAGCCTTGGTCAAGTGAGCTGCTGAACCACCAGACTTCTGCTTCACCGGGGGGGATGGCTTCTCCGGAGGCAGGTCGGCGTACAGCGTCGGTATCAGTGCGGTCTTCTGCGGCGCGGATAGAGGAGGCCCGGCAGCCTGGTCAGCAATCCGAGTGGCCGTCAGCTCGTCCATCTGTACACGCAGGTCACTGAAATCTTTCCGCATTGCACAGAATTCTTGCAGAAGAGTCGTCATGTCGATGGCCTTCATGTCAACTGGGGCAATCCTTGCCAGGTTAGTAGCAGCAAAGCAGGGCACATCTGTACACTTGTGGAGCAACGCGAGAATGTCATTAACATTACTCGAGTCCTTCTTGTCTCCCTGACGCTTGATAAATCTGAACCCAGTCTTCTTCACTGTATCCATTGCATATAGGACAACTTTGGCACTCTCAATCTCTTCAGAGGAGTAGAACTCAGAGGTTATCCTTACAAGATGATCGTGGGCGACAAGATCCATTTTGTTGGTCAGAAAGCATAATAGTTCGTTTATGATCACCTTCTGGTCGACAGCAACTGTTTGGCGATCATTTGTGGCACCGGAATCATCGTCTGCAGCCATCCAGTAGGATCTATTTCAAATTCTCCAGGGGTTGAAACACAATCCTTAGATCGCAATGGTGGATATTCCCCGTCAGCTCCGCTCCCGTGTACAGCCGGAACAGACCGCTCTACAGCCGGACACAACGCCGTTGCTTCTTGATTGTGTGAACCTTTGCAGATCACTCTTTTTATAAAAAATTTTTTTTTTTTTTTTTTTTTTTTTTTGATGATACGGCCCAAGATTGGGTGGAGTATTCTAAAAGTGGTCTTATAAGCAAAATATACAGTTTTCGTTTTGTTTGAACTGAACACGTATGACCACAAGTTCTTTGAATTAATCCAAGCATGCGATTTGCTTTACTGACCAAGACATTAGCATGTGCATCCCATGATAAATTTGATGACACCACAATCCCAAGATCACGCATGCAGTCGACTTTTTCAATTAGATTACCATTCATTGTGTAATGGTGAAGAATGGGAATTCGCTTCCTTGTAACGCTCAATAGTTTACATTTACCAGCGTTAAATCTCATGTCCCATTTACGACTCCAATACAAGATGTTTTCTAGGTTGCACTGCAGGTGTGAACAGTCTTGCGTGTTTCTGATCTCTCTTATGCATTTAGAATCATCTGCAAACAAGGCAACCCTAGTCTCAGGACTTACACAGTCTGGCATGTCATTAATATACAGCAGAAACATCAAAGGGCCCAAAATTGATCCTTGTGGAACCCCTGATTTAACGGGAGACCAGGATGATAGGGCACCATCGACAGCAACTCTTTGTTTACGATTGGATAAGTACGACGTAAACCACTTTAAAAGATTTCCATGAAATCCCTATGTCTGGAGTTTATATAAAAGTAAGTCATGGGGGACGGAGTCGAAAGCAGATGAAAAGTCTAAATATAAAATATCAATTTGTCCGGACTGATCTAAGCATTTGCCAACATTGTGAAATACCTGGATTAACGGAGTTGTTGTCGACCTACCCTTAACAAAACCATGTTGCAGGCGATGTAGAACAGGCACTACATGAGGGTAGACAAAATTAAGTATGCACCTTGCTACAAATGCACATTAACGATACTGGTCGATAATTACTCACATTTTCTTTGTCAGATTTTTTATGGACTGGAATAACATTTGCTCTTAGCCAAACGAGTGGTAATTCTCCAGTATGAAGAGATTTGTTAAAAAGACTACAAAGTGATGGAGCCAATTCACGAGCACATTCTTTTAAAATCTGGGCTGGTAACCCATCAGGCCCATATGCTTTATTTGTATCAAGGTTAATCATAACTGATTCAACTTCATGGGCAGTAATCCATAAATCACCCAAATGAACATGTTTGAAGACTGTTATATCCGGGTATGTTCGTTCTAGAGGCTGAGGGGTAAATAGGGATTGAAAATACTCATTGAACAGACTAGCCTTTGTGCTAGGATTGGAGGCAGTTTTATCTCCATCAGCAACAAAACCTCCTGGCGAGCCAGAAATTTATTTTCAGATTCTATTTTTATTTTTAGTAGCTCCATTTGGAGTCTTTCTTCTCTAACCAACTTCTCTAATTCAAAATCTCTCTGTCTCTGTCTCTCTCTTTCTGCTCTTTCCTCTTTCTCTCTCTCTCTTGCTAATTTTTCTAACTCTCATTCTATTTGTTTTTCTTCTTTTGCTAATTTTTCTGACTCAAACCCCCTTTGTTTTTCTTTTTCTGCCCCCTCAAATTCTCTTTGTTTTTCTTTTTCCTCCCTTTCTATTTCAAGCATTTTTAAGTTAAGTTCCATTTCTATATTTGGATTTTCCACTGGAAACTGTTCCAGATCTCCTGGTGCAAACACATTTTCATCAATATTATAATCAACAATCTCTCTAGCCAGTCTTTCTTTTTGCATGGCTGGTTTTACCTCTGTCAGCTCTAAATGTCTGCAAATTTCTAGCAGTTCTGTCTTTTTAAAAGACTTCAAAACCTCTACGGTTGGTGATGCCAAGAAATCATCCATTGCTGTTGATCTGTCAATATATATACAAGAAAATTTAAAAAACAATTTTACAATTTGAAATGTTAGATTTTCGATAAATGACTCACACAATGGTTTATCCCGGACTTGAGCCCCCAATTTGTTATGACATTTACGACAGCAAAGGATGACAGACAAAATTTTAAAACTTAAACACATTTAACTAAACAAACACTTAACTAATCTACTATCTACTCTACTGACCAAGATTCATTATATACAGAAAAAAAATATATTTACAGTCCCTTTGGTTGGGTGCTTGGTGATGTTCCGGGTGAGGAAAATGCTCCAACACAGGCAAATATCCACTAAAAGCTTCACAGGTCTTGAAAAGAAGTGACAAGTCTGGTCAAATGTATCCTTCTGCTTGCAATTTCTCCTACTACTTTACTCTCTCAATTTTCCTCTTTATATACTCTTTTGCAGACCCCTCCTACCTTTCAGACCTCTTTTTTTTAATTCTCTGGGACTTGTCCCAGACATGCCCAAGACATGCCCCAACCTAGCTCCAGTCTGGGCTTAACATAAGGTCAATACTGCCATTAGTGGCTTCTATTCGCATTACACTACTAACTACCTACATAGCAAATTTCAGCTGAATATGTGCCATAATAGCTTTCAGATGGTTTCAGATCGGATCGGAATGCCTTGAACAAATCTTAGTGTCCTCATAGGCAGGAGGGTACCTGATAAGTTTCACCTTCATTGGCCAAGTAGTTTCGGAAAAGATGATTTTTAAATATTTCAATGCAACTCACAGGGGTTGTATAAAGTTGAAGGTGAAAGCAAGGTCAAAATTTGAAATACGGAAAAAGCCGTATGGTATGTGATGCATCTTTCCACATACTGACTACATAGCAAATTTCAGCTGAATATGTGTATAAATAGCTTTCAGATGGCCAATTATGTGATTTTCAATATGGCCGCCGTGGCGGCCATGTTTGAATTCGGATCAGAGCGCCTTGAACAAATTTTGGTGTCCTCATGGGTAGGAAGGTACCTATCAAGTTTCAGCTTCATAGGCCCAGTGATTTTGGAGGAGAAGATGTTTACGGACGACGAACGACGACGACAACAAACGACAGACAAACCGGCCATGACATAAGCTCATCTGACTTCATCGTCAGGTGTGCTAATAATGAATAATTGAGCCTGCCAGGTCATATGGACTGCAGTCTCTCACCTCCCCAGAGTGCTCCCTAGCAATCCGGATCATGGCTGCCACCGCCCCCTCTTTCTGAATCAGCTCCAAGCCTGGAGTGTTACGGTCAGGGACGTCTCCCAGCCCGTCCTGCCCATGGAAGTGTCCTGCACTCAGGGTATTCCCCAAAATCGGTTTGGATGCGCCACGGAACACTGGAATCTGGAATGTGGAACCCAGGAGACATTAGAACCTGCTCTGCGTTTCACCATATGATTTCCAACTGGAGACAGTTAGCGTTGAACACCAGAATTGAATTTACGCATGCATTTCGTAAATTTTAGATTTAGGCCATATCTGAATGACAGGGCAGAACATTTACAAAATTACTTGATCACATTGCAAGGAGAAAGTTGGCTAGCTACAATAGAAGAATTATGCAGCATGCAGGCAAGAGAGAGAGAGAGAAAAAAAGTACTGTGTAAATGTAATTTTTAAAAAATTTATTTTAACACAGGGTCATTCCATCCCAAATCAACCAGAGGTCCTCAGGTCACTGTCTCAGAAAATTCTGAAAAAAAAAATCACAACTGAAGTACTACATAAGGAATGAATGTGAATGAAAGTTTTTGCAATAATTGCACAATGCATTTTTGACAAATTTTGTAAATTTGAATGCTTATTTACAGCAAAGTAATGATGCTGCAGGGTTATAATAGGGTAAATTTTATAGGGTAAATTTTTCCAGAGTTTTTGGCTTTATAAAAGGTGCATCTTCAGTGTCTGATCATCTAATGACCCCCTCAAATGAAGAGAAAGCCGATTTCACAAAATTATGCTGTATCTTTGAAGTACTGCTGAGGGAGAATGGCTCATCTTCTAGATGTGAAATTTTTCATGATGTCTAAACTGGTGTTTATGCATGCGTGCCAAGCCGTCCAAGTTTTAAATAACCATTTCTTCCTGTTCCAGTGGCCTATTTATAAAAGAATATTTTATATATTCCAAAAACTAGCCCATATTTCACCACCAAAAACTACTGGATGACAGTGAATGACAGCCTTGACATTTTTACCATGAATTGGCACATATTTAAGAATAATACATACCAAGTTTCATGCATAGTATGAGATTGGTTCCATTTTTAAAGCTGCATTAAATAAAATTTTTAGGCTTAATGATGCAGTGTACACAATTGTCAATTGGTGCTCAATCATCTTGAGGCACTTATTGCATTTGCATTGGTTATGATAGATCATTATTTATAACCTTTCAATGTTCCTTTGAACATTAATGTGGTCTTGGACACAGTTGTGGATGATTACATTTTGATAACAATCTTGCAGTTACCTTGCAAATAGTACCTGGTGTTATATGGATGCTGTAAACTAAGAAATCAGTCTCATGATTTCAATGCCAATGGTATGATGTCAGATCTATAATTATGTAGTATATTAATTATACTAATTATACTACAATTTTGATTCTCATTCGATCATCAAATGGGAGCTTGTCCAGACTTGATCCTTGAAGTGATGTTATACTCATAACTTTCCCTGCACGATGTCTTCGTTATACAATCAGCATGATGTCATCATTATGCAATCCTCGTCATTTGCTATATAAAGAGTGACCCAATCTTGTGATAATCATTTCATTTTCACCATGGAGCCAAACTGCACAGTTGGTGAAAAGGTGGGGGATGAGTGTCACAAAACCACTTTGACTGAAAAAAGTGGAATGATCAAACTCAATCAACTTAGTAAAGAAAATAAGGAACTTCTGATGTGGAGGTGTGAAATTTCTTTGGAAGATGAAGACACAATTTGCCTGAACCATGAAAAGATGTTTTTGTCATATTACGAAAATCGCCAACAATATTTTTGTGACCCTAGGAATGTTCATGTAAAGGTTACAAGTAAGTACACTCACTACAATATTTTCACTAAAATTATCTTTGAAGCCCCCACTTAACATATACTTTGATGGAATTCCAATTTTAAAACTGTATTGTTGTTCATAACCTGCACACTATAGATCAAGAAGAGAATTTACTTTGAAACCTAGTCAGAAATGGTGCAGCAACTGTTATCATTATTGCAAGCATGGAAATGAGAGGGACCATACTGCTGCATCTGATGAGCCAGTGCCCAGTACCAGTGTCGATGAAGCATATGTTGATGATTTGATTCTTCGGGAGCAGCTCACTGTCAGTGCAACTAAGTTAGACTGTTCACCCCTAAAACCTGTCAGTGACAAAGACAAGGTTGGATACATTAAACGCAAAGAGAAGTCTATGGAAACGGCCACAAAGACCAAGTTTAGTGTAACAATGGTCAAATGTTTAATAGCTTTAAAAATAGAAACAGTCTAATACTACGAAGGAGACTTGGTATGTGTCAGGGGCGTTGTTAGGACTTCAAAACATTAGGGGCTGGGCGACTTCTGGTCGGATCACTGCTGAGATGGCCGCATAGCGAGAGAGCTCCTGGTTGAACCAGAGCAATTAGAGAAATTCCCCAAAACAAACCAAGAAAATCATTCTACAAAAACGATAGAGAAATGGGACAAGAGCCATATCACCACTTTGAGCAGTAAAAGTCGCCCGAAGACAGGTGGGTGAGACAGACGAGGCGCGGCAACTATTAGCAGCTAACAGGTTTAAGCTAGCAAACATCGCGGTGAAGTGCGGAGAAATGGCAGACTTGGAAATGATTCGGCGAGAACTAAGAGGGTTTTGCCAAGAAAATAAAGAACAATTAGAGACAATAAAAGAAGAAATTGTAAAGGTGAATACCAGACTAGACAAGGCGGAAGGACGAATTGAGCAAGCAGAAGCGAGGATACAAAACACAGAAGAAATTATCACGGCTATGCCAAAGCTGCACACCAAGCTGGAGGATAAGCTGCTGGATTTGGAAAGCCGCTCCAGATGCGAGAACACATGGATGTATGGAGTGCCGGAGGGATCCGAGAAGGAATCAACAACGATGGTGTCATTTGTGGAAAATTTACTCCGCGAGGGTCTCGAACTAACCGACATGCCTGAACTGCAGATTGAAAGAGCTCATCGCTCAGTGGGACCACAGCTGCCGGTGGATGCGCCGCTATACTCTATCGTAATTAAGTTTTTGAGTTTTAAAACACAAGAAACATTACTCCGCGGGGCATGGCGGAGGAAGGGGTTCACCTGGCATGAAAACCACATAAATCTGGATCATGACTATCCACCAATAAAATTAAAAAAATGAAGAGAATATACAGAGATTCACAAAGTGCTGAAGGAAAATAAAGTTCAGTTCCGGACCCTATTCCCCGCCAGGCTGCGCGTGAGACATGATGATGGAACCAAAACGTTAGATACTATAGAGGAGGCATCAGAGGACCTGCTGAGAAGAGGCTACACCGTGACAACAATAAAACCTCCAGAGACGCTCAAGGAGTAGGTGCAGCGGCTATCCTGGAGGAGAGTGGACAGACACGCAACGAAGGGCACAACCGGACAAGATTCAAAATACAAACAGAAGCTCCGAGCCTTCAGGAGATCATCTTCGGCCGCCTCCGGGACCTAAAACAGCTAACCCACAGCTCGAGGACGGCAGAGTTAATTGTGAAATCTCTTGTACTGCACTATGACTAATTAGTGTTGGGGATCCACTATTGAACAGACTGGTTCGTTCTGGGACAGTTTTTCACTTTCAATTTTTTTTGCAGCGACTGTTGCAGGTATGGGCCTCTCCCTTCGGTCTGAAGAGGGAGACTTTTCCCTTCGAGCCGCCTTGGGGAGGCTCAACAGGGTCAGGGAAATAGACCCGTACATAGGAAGTCTCATGGACAAATTGTGTTTAGTTTGATGTTTATTAATATGTTAGTTATTTGTTCCCTGCTGGTTCTTGCGGGGTGGGGGAAGCGCACCAAGTGTTTGAGTGGGATGGAGGGGGGGAATCACAGAGATGCAAAACAACTCTTTAAAAATAGCGTCAGCTATTGCTGTTCAGCCATTCCAAATGACAGTTGTCATCAACTATGACTCCCGCCAACTATTTCCTCTGTCCACATCAGTTTCAAAATAAAGGTCCTCACCACTACCATAATTATCCTACTAACAATCTAGCTACCAATATCATAATGCAATTATTTGCAACAAACTCCACCTTATGCAACTACACTTTGCATTTTCATGCACTCGTAATTCCCTGGAATTACATAATCTAGTTTGTGTGCATTGAAAATGCTCACTATTGTTATCTTCTTATTATTAGGGCCCGAGCAACGAAGTTGCCCAGGGGCCAACGGCTCCTGGCAACAAATTTGCGAGGAACCTACTGTTTTCGTAGAGATTATTATTATGATTTCTTGGCTTTACGCCCACTTTTGAGGCCTTTCTTGCACTCTGATCCGCGCCAAATTTGGCACAGACCTCAATCCTGGTGTAACTCAACATTTTCTGGAGTGACTGGCCTCGGACGTGGTCGGGGGCTCCACAGCGCCCCCAAATGTAGGGCCGTTTTTGGGCATATTTCATCGGAGGTGCACGAAATTTGGTGACATCATAGCTCACATGGTAACAATGTCATGAGATTTTTAAAAAATTTTTCGGCCCAACAGGAAGTCAGCTGTGGACCATTTCCTGCAGAAATTTTCAATTTACAATCGCAGTTTTGAGGCCTTTAGGATGTGGAAAAACTCACGAAACTTTGCACATATGTCTGCAATCTTAAGCAATTTGATAAATATTACAGCTGGCTACGGGCGTGGCAGACCAGGTATGTAGCGCCCCCTAACGCGTTTTATGGTATTACAGATGGTAGGTAGCTTGTAGGCACATGATACATGGCACGTATGTCATAAGGTACTGGACTTAATTTTTGAAGGGGGTCGCGGGCATGGGCGTGGCAAATTGGCTGAATGGCGCCCCCTAGGCACTGCCGACAGTGTTTCAATGACGCAGCCCCTGCGTACCATTTCACTTACATTTATGAATATCGCCAGTCACCTGTAAGAGGCCAAGACGTACAAAAAAGCCTCTTGGAGCCATATCGTAAAACCAACAGGAAGTCAGCCATTTTGAATTATATGGTCATGTTTAGGCAATGTGCAAGTGTCGTACTTCAACGAACTCCTGCTACAGATTAAATGCGATCGACTTCAAATTCGGTCTGTGCCTTCATAAGACCCCTGAGAGCAAAAGTTGCCGAAAACTTGCGCAGAAGTCTTAGGGCGTGGCCGTCGGGGCGTGGCAAACTTCAATGATTGCCATGAGAAATATCTCGGCCATACATGATCTGATCCACCTGAAACTTCACACATGCGATGACAGTCATGCCCTGAAGACGTCTGTTTGTCAACATTCGGTAGAAGTCACAGCACCACCTGCTGTCGACAGGAAATGTCATGTTTCAGCCTTTTATGTGCACTTCCAACATATCAAGGAAGATTTCCCAGACAGTTCATCATATCCACCTCAAACTTGGCTAGATTAGCCTACAGGCTTTGCTGATGAACTTCTGCGAATATTGTGCGGTTTCGTCACACGGCGCGGCCGTGGCGGCCCATAAAATTTGAGATGGTGCCGTGACCCAGGAAGTGGATGAAAAAAAAATTCCCAAAATTCACCAGAAAGTCCAAATGAGCTGAAAATTTCTCAAGTTAACCATCAGACTAAGGCAAAACTTTGGTACACTGCAACCCATACTGTATTTTGAACTCTGTCTCTCTAAATTTTTCAATATATCTTCATAATCATAATGGAATAATATTTCCAAAAGTTTTGATTCAAATTTTACCAATTTGGTAATGATATTCTCTGTGTTGATGAAGTGTACCAAACGGCGTTCGATTCTGTCAAACGGATCATGAGATATGATGTAAAGAAGTCAGTGAGTGCTGCAGCAGCAGTCATAGTGTAATTTGAGCTGCTTGGTCTCAGGGCAGGTAGGGGAGGGGGAGGGGTGTTTGGCATGTCAAAATGGTATCATAGCGCCCTCCAGAAAATTTTTGCACTCCCCTCAGAAAACCACATTGTACGCGATCCCGCAGTGTCCAATGGCTCTGAAAGGACACCTGCACCCATCAAGATCTTGCCGCCACCCCAACGTGCACGAGAGTGCGAGGGCCCTTTCAATGCTGCTTGCAGCTTTAATTAGACTGCATTGAAAATGCTCACTATTGTTATCTGGGTCTTCTTCTTATTATTATTAGTGTGCATTGAAAATGCTCACTATTGTTATCCTGGTCTTCTTATTATTACTGTGCATTGAAAATGCTCACTATTGTTATCCTGGTCTTCTCAATATTATTAGTGTGCATTGAAAATGCTCACTATTGTTATCTGGGTCTTCTTCTTAATATTATTATTATTATTCTTTTTCTTCTAACACACTTAATGCGGTCTCAACCGTTTAATGTAGAAACTTAATTCAAACTGCGTTGCGTAGGACACCTGTGCAATGTATTTTTCATCTTCGTAACTTTTATACTTTTTGAGTTATTAATAAAAAACTAAAAATTTTTTCCTCCCATAGACTTAACATTGGAATTATGACATCACAATAGGGCGATTAAGCAAATGGAATCTTGTGCCAGATGTTCTGACCACCTGCTGTAACTGTCAGTTTCTCAGGCTTTAAGACTACTCCTAAGACTCCTTAGTTTGTCTTTCCTTCCATCATGCCTTCTTTCCTTCCTTCATACCTACTTTCTTTTCTATATTTCTTCCTTTCTTCTTTGTTTTCCCTCTCACTTTCCTCCCTCTTTCTTTCTTTCCTTTTCCTTTCCTTCCTTCTATCTTTCCTTTTCTTTCATTTGTTATTCCTTATTTCCTTCCCTTCTTTCCTTCCCTCCTTCTATCATTACTTCCATCCTTCTTCATCCCTTCTTTCTTTCCTTTCTTCCTTCTTTTCCTTCCTTCCTTACTTCCTTCTTCCCTTTATTCCTCTGTTTCTTTCCATCAATCCTCTCCTTCTTTCTTCCTGCTTTCCGGCCTTCCTTTGCTTTCCTTACTTCCCTCATTAGTTCCTTCTTTCCTTCCTTCCTTGTTATTATTCCAAATTCTTTCGTAATCGCACGGTGCGCTACTTCTGCCGGTCTTCTCCCGATCCCGAAACATTACACATCAACGTCCGAGCAACCACCAGAACATAGCAACTGCCTAGCAATGCCCAAGCAACTACTCAGAAAAACCATAGCAACTGCCAAGCAATGCTCGAGCAACCACCCAGAACACCAATGCAACTGCCTAGCAACGCCGTAGAACCACTCAGAACACCATTGCAACTGCGTAGCAACGGCCTAGCAACCACCCAGAACACCATAGCAACTGCCTAGCACCGCCCTAGCAACCACCCATAACACCATAGCAACTACCTAGCAACGCCCTAGCAACCACCCAGAACACCACAGCAACTGACTAGCAACGCCCTAGCAACCACCCAGAACAGCATAGCAACCACCTAGCAACGCCCTAGCAACCACTCAGAACATCATAGCAACCGCCTAGCAACGCCCGAGCAACCACAAAGAACACCACAGCAACCACCTAGCAACTCCCTAGCAACCACCCAGAACACCATAGCAACCACCTAGCAACAACCCAGAACACCATAACAACCACCTAGCAACCACCCAGAACACAATAGCAACTGCCAAGCAACGCCCTAGCAACCACCCAGCACACCATAGCAACCGCCTAACAATGCCCCAGCAACCACCCAGAACACCATAGCAACTGCTTAGTAACGCCCTAGCAACCACCCAGAAAACCATAGCAACCGCCTAGCAACCACCCAGAACACCATCGCAACTGCCTAACAACCACCCACAACACCATAGCAACTGCCTAGCAACGCCCTAGCAACCACCCAGAACACAATAACAACCGCCTAGCAACGCCCTACCAACCACAAAGAACACCATAACAACTGCTTTGTAACGCCCTAGCAACCACCAAGAAAACCACAGCAACCGCCTAGCAACCATCCCCGAACACCATAGCAACTGCCTTGCAACGCCCTGGCAGCCACCCAGAACACCATAGCAACCACCAAGCAATGCCCAAGCAACCACCCAGAACAGCATAGCAACCGCCTAGCAACGCCATAGCAACCACCCAGAACACCAAAGCAACCGCCTAGTTACCACCCAGAACACCATAACAACTGCCGTGCAACCCCCAAGCAACCACGCAGAACACTATTGCAACTGCCTAGCAAAGCCCGAGCAAGCACTTAGAACACCATAGCAACCACCAAGCAACGCCTAAGCAACCACCCAGCAACGCCTAAGCAACCGCCGAGCAACGCCCAAACAACCACCCAGAACACCACAGCAACCGCCTAGCAATGCCCTAGCAACCACCCAGAACACCATAGCAACTGCCTAGCAATGCCCAAGCCACCACCCAGAACACCACAGCAACTGCCAAGCAACGCCCTTACAACCACCCAGAACACAATAACAACCGCCAAGCAACGCCCTAACAACCACCCAGATCACATAGCAACCGCCTAGCAACGCCCTAGCAATCACTCAAAACACCATAGCAACTGATTAGCAACACCCTAGCAACCACGCAGAACACTATAGCAACTGCCTGGCAAAGCCCTAGCAACAACTTAGAACACCATAGCAACCACCGAGCAACACCTAAGCAACCACCCAGAAAACCAGAGCAACTGCCGAGCAACGCCCAAACAACCACCCAGAACACCACAGCAACCGCCTAGCAATGCCCTAGCAACCACCCAGAACACCATAGCAACTGCCTAGCAATGCCCTAGCAAGCACTCAGAACACCATAGCAACTGCCTAGCAACGCCCTAGCAACCACCCAGAACACAATAACAACCGCTTAGCAACGCCCTACCAACCACCCAGAACACCATTGCAACTGCTTAGTAACGCCCTAGCAACCACCCAGAAAACCACCGCAATCGCCTAGCAACCATCCCAGAACACCATAGCAACTGCCTAGCAACGCCCTAGCAACCACCCAGAACACCACAGCAACCGCCAAGCAATGCCCAAGCAACCACCCAGAACAGCATAGCAACCGCCTAGCAACTCCCTAACAACCACCCAGAACACCAGAGTAACTGCTTAGCAACGCCATAGCAACCACCCAGAAAACCATAGCAACTGCGAAGCAATGCCCTAGTAACCACCCAGAACACCAGAACAACCGCCTTGCAACCCCCTAGCAACCACGCAGAACACTATAGCAACTGCCTAGCAAAGCCCAAGCAAGCACTTAGAACACCATGGCAACCACCTAGCAACGCCTAAGCAACCACCTAGCGACGCCTAAGCAACCGCCGAGCAACGCCCTAACAACCACCCAGAACACCACAGCAACCGCCTAGCAATGCCCTAGCAACCACCCAGAACACCATAGCAACTGCCTAGCAACCACCCAGAACACCATAGCAACTGCCTAACAATGCCCTAGCAAGCACTCAGAACACCATAGCAACTACCAAGCAACGCCCTAGCAACCACCCAGAATACAATAACAACCGCCTAGCAACGCCCTAGCAACCACCCAGATCACATGGCAACCGCCTAGCAACGCCCCAGCAATCACTCAAAACACCATAGCAACTGACTAGCAACACCCTAGCAACCACCCAGAACACCATGGCAACAGCCTAGCAACGCCCTAGCAACGCCCTAGCAACCACCAAGAACACCTTAGCAACTGCCTAGCAACGCCCTAGCAACCACTCAGAACACCATAGAAACTGTCAAGCAATGCCCTAGCAACCACCCAGGACACCATAGCAGCTGCCTAGCAACACCCTCACAAGTACACAGAACACCATAGCAACCAGCTAGCAACAGTTTCAGCCAGTCCTCATTATGACAAATTACGATAAAATAACGTAACATTTTGAGCTACTCAACTTATCAACCGTTCAGCCATTCCAACTCCTGATTGTTTTCGACTCTGACTTCTGCTAACTGTTTCCTCTGCCCAAACCTGTCTCAAAATAAAAGTCCTTACTACAATTCTTCACTATTTAAAAAATTTCACTATTACAAATTTCCATATGACAGTTGTCATCAACTATGACTGCCGCAAACTGTTTCCTCAGTCCACATTTGTTTCAAAATAAAAGTCCTCACCACTACCATAATTATCCTACTAAAAACCTAGCTACCAATATCAAAATGCAATGATTTGTAACAAACTGCAACTTATGCAACTACACTTTGCATTTTCAATGCACAGGTAATTCCCTGGAATTAATTATCTAGTAATTAGGGCCCGAGCACCGACCGGTGGCAGGGCCCGGACCGAAGGTGCGAGGAACCTATTGTTTTTGATGGGATTTTTCTTCTTCTTCTTCTTCTTCTTTTTATCCTGCTGCGAGAACGCATTTTTGAGGGCTTTGCCATGCACGAAAACTCACAAAAATTTGCCCACACGTCAGTCGTGGTGAAAATTACAAAGTATTATTAATTTTGTGCTTGGACATGCCCCGGTGGCTCTATAGCGGCACCAAACACACAGCCATTTTGGAACGCACTTGCTCGGATTCTCACGAAATTCGATAGGGCCATAGCAGTCATGATAGTTTTTTGTTAATTTTTTTGAAATTTTTTTGCCGCACAGGAAGTGAGCTATGAGGCATTTCCTGCGTTTTTTCAGATTTTACAAACACATTTTTGAGGGCCTTATCATACTCGAAAACTCACCAAACTTAGTATTTCGAAGTATACTCGAAATCTTGCAAAAAGTTGGACAAATTATAATTGTCTTATTGTCTTTAATTTTATACATCTATTTGCTCTTAATTTGGCACAATGGCTCTATACCGGCCCCAATCAGATTTTAAAAAGAATTGCTCTCAGCATGTTCGAAAACTCACAAAATTTTGTAAATGTATAAAGATCATCACTCGTATTACTCGGATAGAAAGCTTACAAATAGGCTTGGCAAAATTGCCGTAATAGCGCCCCCTCGAAAATTTCAAATAAGCAGCCCTCGCAGCCCGGTAAACCTATATGGATGAAATTCGGTAGAGATGTGGAAAATGACGAGACCTTAAAAAAAGTCTCTTGGTGCCATGACCTACACTCAACAGGAAGTCCGCCATTTTTAATTGAAATTGCAGCTTTTTTTGATTTTTTGCCAGTCACAGGCGTCGTACTTTAACGAACTCCTCCTAGAGATTTTATCCGATCCACTCAAAATTTGGCGAAGATTACCTAAAGACCTTGCTGATGTTAAATTGCGAAGCTTTTTTGGATTCATCGAACGATGTATCCGTGGCATCGCGGCGAGTTTCGGTGTCCTGCCATGAAACAGGAAGTTGGTTTTGCTCCCACATACTTTGTGGGATTAGCCTGAAACTTTCCAAGCTTGATAAAATTGTGCTCCCAAGTATAAAAATATGCTACTATTAGATCGGGAGGTGCCATGTGGCTCCAGAGCGCCCTCTAGATATGGCCATGTTAAGATAAAAGTGCTCGAATTTTCATTAAATTTGGTGTGATCATTGCATTACTCATTCAGGGCAATGTTTAATTTTTGGAAATTTTTTGGCCAAACTGGAAGTGAGCTATGAGCTATTTCCTGCGTTTTTCCGACTTTTACAAATACACGTTTTAAGGCCTTAGAATTCTCCAACACTTGCAAAACCTTGCAAAAATTATAAATGTCTTATTTTCTTCAATGTCATCCATCAATTGGCACTAAATGTGGCATATTTGCTCTATAGCGCCCCCAATCAGATTTTATAAAGAATTGCCATTTTGACGGTCTAAAAATGCTTGAAAATTTACAAAAATCAACAAACTCATGGAGCCCAGTATTACGATTACAATGTTGTAGATTTTGTGCATAGGCATGACAAAATGGTATCATAGTGCCCTCCAGAAGATTTTTGCCCTCCCCTCAGGAAACCACATTGGACGCGGTCCAGCACTGTCCAATGGCTGTGAATGGACACCTGCACCAGTCAATATTTTGCTGCCACCCCAACGTGCACGAGGGGTGCGAGGGCCCTTTCAACGCTGCTTGAAGCTTTAATTATTATTACTAGGGCCCGAGCACCGACCGGTGCCAGGGCCGGGAACGGGTCCTGGCACCGAAGGTGCGAGGAACCTATTGTTTTTGATGAGATTTTTATTATTCTTCTTCTTCTTCTTCTTTTTATTCTGCTGCGAGAACGCATTTTTGAGGGCTTTGCCGTGCACGAAAACTCACAAAAATTTGCCCACACATCAGTCGTGGTGAAAATTGCAATCTATTATTTATTTTGTGCTTGGACATGCCCCGGTGGCTCTATAGCGCCACCAAACACACGGCCATTTTGGAACGCACTTGCTCGGATTCTAATGAAATTTTATAGGGTCATAGTCATAGATGACTATAGTAGTCATCATACATTTTTTTGTCAATTTTTTTGAAATTTTTTTGCCACACAGGAAGTGAGCTATGAGCCATTTCCTGCGTTTTTTCAGATTTTACGCACACATTTTTGAGGGCCTTATCATACTCAAAAACACACCAAACTTGGCTTATTGACTAAAAATATTAGGTTCTTTGATTCGATATCTCATTTAGCAGTGGGTGAGACATGGTGGCTCTATAGCGCCCCCAATACATAATTGCATTTTTGAGGGCATGCTCGAAAACTCACAAAACTTTGCAAACATATTAAGCTGGTCATACTCTTCACTAGGATATAGGGTTTACCGATGGATGTGGCAAAATTGCATTACAGCGCCACCTAGAAAATTTCAATGAAGCAGCCCTCGCAGCGTGTTTAACCTACTTGTACAAAATTCGGTGGACATGTGTACTATGCCAAGGCCTAAAAAAAAGTCTCTTGGTGCCATGACCTAGACTCAAGAGGAAGTCCACCATTTTTAATTGAATTTGCAAATTTTTTACATTTTTTGCCATTCACAGGCGTCGTACTTTAACGAACTCCTCCGAGAGATTTTATCCGATCAACTTAAAATTTTGCATATGACATCTAAAGACCTTGTCAATGTTAAATTATGAAGCTTTTTTGGATTCATCGAACTTTGTATCCGTGGCGTCGCGGCGAATTTCGATGTTCCGCCATGAAACAGGAAGTTGGTTATATGCGCATATGCTTAGTGAGATTTGCCCGAAACTTTACAGGCTTAATAAGAGTCGACTTCCAAATATACCTATATGTTGATTGGGTGTGGTCAGGTGGCTCCACAGCGCCCTCTTGACACGGTCATGTTGAGTTAAAAGTGCTTGAATGTTCATGAAATTTGGTCTGATCATTGCATTTGTTTTTTTGGGCTATGCTTATTTTTTTTACATTTTTCAGCCAAACAGGAAGTGAGCTATGAGCCATTTCCTGCGGTATTCCAAATTTTACGAACAAACGTTTGACGGCTTTAGCATACTCGAAAACTCGTAAAACTTTGCGAAAATTGTAATTGTCTGATTGTCTTCAATTTGAGACAGAAATTGGCAGTAAATGTGGCATAATGGCTCTATAGCGCCTCCAATCAGATTTTTAAAAGAATTGCCCTTTAGAGGGTACAGCATGCTCAAAAACTCACAAAATTTTCTACCATTCTAAAAACCATCATTCCTATTACACTGATAAAAATATACATTTACAGTAGGCAAAAATGGCATTATAGCGCCTCCTGGAAAATTTCAAATAAGCAGCCCTTGCATCATTGTTGACCTGCATGTATGAAATTCGGTGGACATGTCGAATATCCTGAACCTCAAAAAAAGTCTCTTGGTGCCATGACCTAGACTTAACAGGAAATCCGCCATTTTCAATTGAATTTGCAAATTTTTTTTTTTTTGCCATTCACAGAACCACCCAAAACACCATAGCAACTGCCTACAATGCCTAAACAACCACCCAGAACACCATAGCAACTGCTTAACAACGCCCTAGTAACTACCCAGAACACCATAGCAACCGCCTATCAACCACCAAGAACACCATAGCAACTGCCTAGCAAAGCCCTGGCAACCACCCAGAACACCACAGCAACCGACTCGCAAAGCTCTAGCCACCACCCAGAACACCATAGCAACTACCTAGCAACGCCTTAGCTACTACCTAGATCACCATAGCAACCGCCTAGCACCCACCCGGAACACCATAGCAACTGCCTAGCAACACCCTAGCAACCACCCAGAACACCATAGCAACCGCCTAGCAACGCTCTAGCAACCACCCAGAACACCATAGCAACCACATAGCAACTGCCTAGCGACCACCCAGAACACCATAGCACCTGCCTTGCAATGCCCTAGCAACCACCCAGAACACCAAAGCAACTGCCCTAGCAACCACTCAGAACACCAAAGCAAATGCCAAGCAACGCCCCAGCAACCACCCAGAACACCATAGCAACCGCCTGGCAACGCCCTAGCAACCACCAAGAACACCATAGCAACCGCCTAGCAACCACCCAGAAAATCATAGCAACTGCCTAGCAACGCCCTAACAACCACCCAGAGCACCATAGCAACTGCCGAGCAACCAACCAGAACACCATAGCAACCGCCTAGCAACCACCCAGAATACCATGGCAACCGCCTACCAACCACCCAGAACACCATAGAAACTGCCTAGCAACGCCCAAGCAACCACCCAAAACACCACACCAACCGCCTAGCAACCACGTAGAACACCATAGCAACTGCCTAGCAACGCCCTAGCAACCACCCAGAACACCATAGCAACCGCCTTGCAACGCCCTAGCAACCACCCAGAATACCATGGCAACCGCCTACCAACCACCCAGAACACCATAGAAACTGCCTAGCAATGCCCTAGCAACCACCCAAAACACCATACCAACCGCCTAGCAACCACCCAGAACACCATAGCAACTGCCTAGCAACGCCCTAGCAACCACCCAGAACACCATAGCAACCGCTTAACAACCACTCAAAACACCATAGCAACCGCCTAGCAACGCCCTAGCAAACACGCAGATCACCAAAGCAACCGCCTAGCAACCACCCAGAACACCATAGCAACTGCCTAGCAACGCCCTAGCAACCACCCAGAACACCATCGCAACCGCTTAGCAACCACCCAAAACACCATAGCAACCGCCTAGCAACGCTCTAGCAAACACGCAGAACACCATAGCAACCGCCTAGCAATGCCCTAGCAACCACCTAAAACACCAGAGCAAAGCCCTAGCAACCACCCGAGACACAATGGCAACTGCCTAGCAACGTCCTAGAAACCACCCAGAACACCATAGCAACTGCCTTGCAACGCCCTAGCAACCACCCAGAACACCATAGCAACTGCCTAACAACCACCCAGAACACCATAGCAACTGCCTAGCAACACCCTAGCAACCACCCAGAACAAATAGCAACATCCTAGCAACGCCCTAGCAACCACTCAGAACACCATAGCAACTGCCTAGCAACGCCCTAGCAACCACCCAGAACACCTTAGCAACTGCCAAGCAACACCCTAGAAACCACTCAGAACAAATAGCAACTTCCTAGCAACGCCTGAGCAACCACTCAGAACACCATAGCAACTGCCAAGCAACACCCTAGAAACCACCCAGAACACATAGCAACTGCCTAGCAACACCCTAGAAACCACCCAGAACAAATAGCAACTTCCTAGCAACGCCCTAGCAAACACTCAGAACATGATAGCAACTGCCTAGCAACAGCCTACCAACCACTCAGAACACCATAGCAACTGCCTAGCAACGCCCGAGCAACCACCCAGTACACCATAACAACCGCCAAGCAAAACCCTAGATACCACCCAGAACACATAGAAACTGCCTAGCAACAACCCTAGCAACCGCTCAAAACAGCAAAGCAACTGCTTAGCAACCACCCAGAACACCATAGCAACTATATAGCAACGCCCTAGCAACCACCCAGAACACCATAGCAACTGCCAAGCAACACCCTAGAAACCACCCAGAACACATAGCAACTGCCTAGCAACACCCTAGCAACCACCCAGAACACCATAGCAACCGCCTAGCAACCACCCAGAATACCTTTGCAACCGCTTAGAAACCACCCAGCACACCATAGCAACTGCCTATCAACGCCCTATCAACCACCCAGAACACCATACCAACCGCCAAGCAACCACCCAAAACACCATAGCAACTGCCAAGTAATGCCCTAGCAACCACCCAGATAACCATAGCAACTACCTAGCCACCGCCCAGAACACCACAGCAACTGCCTAGCAACACCATACCAACCACTCAGAACACCATGGCAAGTGCCTAGCAACGCCATAGCAAACACCCAGAAGACCATAGCAACTGCCTAGCAACGCCCTAGCAACCACACAGAACACAATAGCAACTGCCTTGCAACGCCTCAGCAACAACCCAGAACACCATAGCAACTGCCTAGCAACGCCCTAGCAACCACCCAGAAAACCATAGCAACCACGTTACAACGCCCTGGTAACTACTCAAAACAGCAAAGCAACTTCCTACCAACACCCTAGCAACCACTCAGAACATCAGAGCAACTGCCTAGCAACGCTCTAGCAACCAGCCAGAACACCATAGCAACCCCCTAGCAACGCCATGGCAACCACCCAGAACACCACAGCAACCGCCTAGCAATGCCCTAGCAACTATCCAGAACACCATAGCAGCTGCTAAACAACGCCCCAGCAACCACCCAGAACACAATGGCAACCACCTAGCAACGCCCGATCAAGCACTCAGAACACCATAGCATCTGCCTAGCAATGTCCTAGCAACCACCCAGAACACCATAGCAACCGCCTATCAATGCCCTAGCAACCACCCAGCGCACCATAGTAGCTGCCTAGCAACACCCTCACAAGTACACAGAACACCATAGCAACCGCCTAGCAACAGTTTCAGCCAGTCCTCATTATGACAAATTACAATGAAATAATGTAACTTTTTAAGCTACACAACTTAATCAACCGTTCAGCCATTTCAACTCCTGATTGTTATCAACTATGGCCTCCGCTAACTGTTTCCTTTGCCCAAACCTGTCTCAAAATAAGTCCTTACTACAATTCTTCACCATTAAAAAATTTCACTATTAAAAATTTCCATATGACAGCTGTCATCAACAATGACTCCCTCAAACTGTTTCCTCAGTCCACATCTGTTTCAAAATAAATGTCCTCACCACTACCATAATTATCCTACTAAAAACCTAGCTACCAATATCATAATGCAATGATTTGTAACAAACTCCACCTTATGCAACTACACTTTGCATTTTCAATGCACACGTAATTCCCTGGAATTACATTATCTAGTTATAATTATTTTTCATCCTTACTTCATTCCCTTCTTTCCTTCCCTCCTTCTTTCTTTCCTTTCTTCCTTACTTCCTTCTTCCCTTCATTCCTGTTTCTTTCCATCCATCCTTGCCTTCTTTCCTTTGTTCTTTCCTGCTTCCTTTGCTTTCCTTCCTTTTTTCCTACCTTCTTTCCTTACTTCCCTCATTAGTTCCTTCTTTCCTTCCTTCCTTTCTTGTTATTATTCCAAATTCTTTCGTAATCGCACGGTTCGCTACTGCTTCCAGTTTCCACCCGATCCCCAAACATTACACATCCAGGCCCTAGCAACCACGCAGAACACAATAGCAACCACCTAGCAATGCCCTAGCTACCACTCAGAATACATAGCAACCACCTAGCAACGCCGTAGCAACCACCCAGAATACATAGCAACCGCCCAGCAATGCCCTAGCAACCACCCAGAACACCATAGTAACCGCCTAGCATCGCCCCGGCAACCACGCAGAACACCATAGCAACGGCCTAACAAGGCCCTAGCAACCACCCAGAACACCATAGCAACTGCCTTGCAACACCCTAGCAACAACCCAGAACACCATAGCAACTTCCTAGCAACGCCCTAGCAACCACCCAGAACACCATAGCAACTGCCTTGCAACACCCTAGCAACAACCCAGAACACCATAGCAACTTCCTAGCAACGCCCTAGCAACCACTCAGAACAACATAGCAACTGCCTAGCAATGCCTAGCAACCACTCAGAACACCATAGCAACTGCCTAGCAATGATATAGCAACCCGCAGAACACCATAGCAACCACCTAGCAACACCCTAGTAACCACCTAGAACACCATAGCAACCGCCGAGCAACTGTTTCAGCCAGTCCTCATTACGAAAAATAACAATAAAATAATTAATCTTTTAAAACTACTCAACTTTTCAACCGTTCAGCCATTCCAACTCCTGATGGTTATCGACTATGACTCCCGCCAACTGGTTTCCCTGTCCAAAACTGTTTCAAAATAAAAGACCTCACTACAATTCTTCATAATTAAAAAATTTCACTGTTTAAACTACTGAAATTTTCAACTGTTCAGCCATTCCAAATGACAGTTGTCATCAACTATGACTCCCGCCAACTGTTTCCTCTGTGTATATTAGTTTCAAAATAAAAGTCCTCACCACTACCATAATTATCCTACAAACAATCTAGCTACCAGTATCATAATGCAATTATTTGCAACAAACTCCACCTTCTGCAACTACACTTTGCATTTTCATGCACACGTAATTCCCTGGAATTACATAATCTCGTTATATAATATTATTTTATATGAGAGACACTGCCAAAGCTGATAAAAATTGCTAGAGGAATTTGGTTTAATTTCTGGCAATTAAACTAATATTAATGAAACTCAAATATTAACATTTACCTACAATTTACCTTCTATTTGCCATCATTCTTCTTTCTTTCCTTTCTTCCTTCCTTCCTTACTTCCCTCTCTCCTTCATTCCTCTCTTTCGTTCCATCCATGCTCTCCTTCTCTCCTATTAAACTAATATGAATAAATCTCAAATATTAACATTTACCTACGACCCTCCACCTTCAATTAAGAGTATGGACAATTGGAATTGGGATGCCGAATCCATTAAATATCTGGGTGTCTCATTACCTCGAGACTGTATGATATTAATTACGACCCGTCAAATTTAAAGACAAAGTCTGATTTACATAGATGGAGTGTTATTCCCTTTTTAAGTTTAAGCTCCTGGATAAAGTCAATCAGGATATATATTTTTCCACGGATGCTGTACCTTTTTCAGTATTTGCCAGTTAATATACCATATAAGCAGTTCTTAGAATGGGACTGATTAATAGCGAGATATTTGCGGCAAGGGAAAATGGCCAGAATTAAATTTAAGACGCTGCAATAAAAAAAAGAAAAGGGTGGAATGGGCGTCCCCTGCTTACAGGAATGCTACCATGCAGCACAACTGAGACCTTTATTAGGGCCCGAGCACGACTGCAAGTCGTCCGCGGAGGACCCTATTGAAATCATGCTGTTTATTAGGGCCCGAGCACGACTGCAAGTCGTCCACGGAGGACCCTATTGAAATCATGCTGTTTATTAGGGCCTGAGCACCGACCGGTGCCAGGGCCCGGAACGGGTCCTAGCACCGAAGGTGCGAGGAACCTATTGTTTTTGATGGGATTTTTATTATTATTCTTCTTCTTCTTCTTCTTCTTTTTCTTCTTCTTCTTCTTTTTATTCTGCTGTGAGAACGCATTTTTGAGGGCTTTGCCATGCACGAAAACTCACAAAAATTTGCCCACACATAAGTCGTGGTGAAAATTGCAAACTATTATTATTTTTGTGATTGGACATGCCCCGGTAGCTCTATAGCGCCACCAAACACGCGCGTGGCCATTTTGGAACACATTTGCTTGGATTCTAATGAAATTTGATAGGGTCATAGTAGTCATCATAACTTTTTCTGTCAATTTTTTTGAAATTTTTTTGTCACACAGGAAGTGAGCTATGAGCCATTTCCTGCGTTGTTTCAGATTTAGTGAACACATTTTTGAGGGCCTTATCATACTCGAAAACAGACCAAACTTGGCTTATTGACTAAAAATATTAAGTTCTTAGATTCAATATCTCATTTGGCAGTGGGTGAGACATGGTAGCTCTATAGCGCCCCCAAATACATAATTGTATTTTTGAGGGCATCAGCGTGCTCGAAAACTCACAAAACTTTGCAAACATATTAAGCTGGTCATACTCTTTACTCCAATATAAGGTTTACAGATAGATGTGGCAAAATTGCATTACAGCGCCACCTAGAAAATTTCAATGAAGCAGCCCTCGCAGCCTGTTTAACCTACATGTACAAAATTCGGTGGACATGTGTACTATGCCAAGACCTAAAAAAAAGTCTCTTGGTGCCATCACCTAGACTCAACAGGAAGTCCGCCATTTTTAATTGAATTTGCAAATTTTTTAAATTTTTTGCCATCCACAGGCGTCGTACTTTAACGAACTCCTCCTAGAGATTTTATTCGATCAACTTGAAATTTTGCGTAAGACATCTTAAGACCTTGTCGATGCTAAATTGCGAAGCTTTTTCGGATTCATCGAACTTTGTATCCGTGGCGTTGCGGCGAATTTTGATGTTCCGCCATGAAACAGAAAGTTGGTTTTATGCGCGTATGCTTTGTGAAATTGGCCCGAAACTTTACAAGCTTAATAAGAGTCGACTTCCAAATATACCTATATGTTGATATTGGATTGGGTGTGGTCAGGTGGCTCCACAGCGCCCTCCTAACACGGCCATGTTGACTTAAAAGTGCTTGAATGTTCATGAAATTTGGCCTGATCAGTACATTTGTTTTTTTGGGCGATGCTTATTTTTTTGAAATTTTTCGGCCGAACAGGAAGTGAGCTATGAGCCATTTCCTGCGTTATTCCAAATTTTACGAACACACGTTTGAAGGCTTTAGCATACTCGAAAACTTGCAAAACTTTGCAAAAATTATCATTTTCTGATTGTCTTCAATTTGAGACAGAATTTGGCAGTAAATGTGGCATAATGGCTCCATAGCGCCCCCAATCAGATTTTTAAAAGAATTGCCCTTTTGAGGGTCTCAGCATGCTCAAAAACTCACAAAATTTTGTACCATTCTAAAAACCATCATTCCTATTACACTGATAAAAAAATACATAAAGAGTTGGCAAAAATGGCATTATAGCGCCCCCTGGAAAATTTCAAATAAGCAGCCCTCGCATCGTGGTTGACCTGCATGTATGAAATACGGTGGACATGTAGAATATCCTGAGACCTGAAAAAAATTCACTTGGTGCCATGACCTAGACTCAACAGGAAGTCCGCCATTTTTAATTGAAATTGCAACTTTTTTGGATTGTTGGCCATTCACAGGTGTCGTACTTTAACGAACTCCTCCTAGAGATTTCATCCGATCAATTTGAAATTTGGCTTTTAGTATCAAAAGACGTTGATGATGTTAAATTGCGAAGCTTTTCTGGATTCATAGAATTTTGTATCCGTAGCTTTGCGGCGAATTTCGATGTCCCGCCATTAAAAAGGAAGTTGGGTTTACTCCCACATACTTCATGGTTTTTCCCTGACACTTTCCAAGCTTTATAAAATTGTCCTCCCAAGTATAAATATATGCTAATATTAGATCAGGAGTGGCCAGATGGCTCCACAGCGCCCTCTAGATACGGCCATGTTAGGATAAAAGTGCTTGAATGTTCATGAAATTTGGTGTGATCTTTGCATTAGTCATTCCAGGCAATGACTAATTTTTTTGGCCAAACAGGAAGTGAGGGATGAGCTATTTCCTGCGTTTTTCCAAATTTCACGGACACACGTTTGAAGGCCTTAGAATACTCCAAAGCTTGCAAAACCAAGCACAATTTATTATTGTCTTATTCTCTTCAATGTCATCCAACAATTGGCACTAAATGTGGCATAATGGCTGTATAGCGCCCCCAATCAGATTTATAAAAGAATTGCTCCTTTGCAGGTCTAAACATGCTGGAAAATTAACAAAAATCAACACACTCATGGAGTTCGGTAATACGATTACTATTTTGTAGATTTTACGCACAGGCATATCAAAATGGTACCATAGCACCCTCTAGAAAATTTTTGTACTCCCCTCAGGAAACCACATTGTACGCGGTCCAACAGTGTCCAATGGCTGTGAATGGACGCCTGCACACATCAAGATCTTGCTGCCACCCCAACGTGCACGAGGGGTGCGAGGGCCCTTTCAACGCTGCTTGCAGCTTTAATTATTATTATTATTAGGGCCCGAGCACGACTGCAAGTCGTCCGCGGAGGACCCTATTGAAATCATGCTGTTTATTATTATTATTATTATTATTATTATTAGGGCCCGAGCACGACTGCAAGTCGTCCGCGGAGGACCCTATTGAAATCATGCTGTTTATTATTATTATTATTAGGGCCCGAGCACGACTGCAAGTCGTCCGCGGAGGACCCTATTGAAATCATGCTGTTTATTATTATTATTATTATTATTATTAGGGCCCGAGCACGACTGCAAGTCGTCCGCGGAGGACCCTATTGAAATCATGCTGTTTATTATTAGGGCCCGAGCCGACTGAAAGTCGTCCGAGGACCCTATTGAAATCGTACTGTTTATTTTTATTATTATTATTATTATTCTTACGACTTTTCAAAGGGCAATTTCACCCCTTTCCCAGTGGTGAAAAAGCGTCTAACTTTCCACATGCGTCCAGCCTCATCCGAAATTTTATATTTTTGAGCGGTCGCACAGGTTTGACCCCAAATGCCGAAATAGCGCCCCCTAAACACGTTTCAAAATTCCCATAGGGAAATTCGGTTACTTTATCGTAGGCAGACGAAATTTGGTATTTATATGCATTGTAACAAGGCATACAAAAAACTTCATTGTAGCCATGCCCTTAACCCAACAGGAAGTCGGCCATTTTGATTTGAATTTTTGAATTTTAAAACAAACTCCTCCTAGGGATTTTGCCGGATTGACTTCAAATTTGGTAAATATCATCATCTGACCAAGCTGATCAAAAGTTGTGCTCTGCAGATCTGTAAGTCAAAGGCCGTGGCTGCTAGGGCATGACAAATTTTAATGACTTGAGGAAAAAATTTCACAACGATCTTACACCCAAATACTTGATTGGAGTAGCTTCAAACTTGAGGAACATGATGAGGGCTCTGCCCTGAACGGCCTGATATACTAACTTCCCACTTTGCTAGTAGCGCCCCCCTGTGGTAACAGGAAGTGACCACTCGTTACTTCCACTGGTACTGATGACACAATGTTAAACCAATCAACTAATTTCTTCTTGTAAAACATTCAGAACAAGTTGCTGAAGCTACAATATGAACGTTGTGTAGCTACGAGTAATGGCGTCCGTTTGGCGAAGCGGCAACTTTGGATCCCTCACCATGAAAATACGTTTGGGATTCCCAATGCTCTCACGCCCACATACTTGACTGTCGTAGCTTCAAACTTGCTGGACATGATCATTGCTCCGCCCTGAACATCCAGATACATTGAATTCCCTCTTTACTCCTAGCGCCCCCCTGTGGTAACAGGAAGTGACCAGTTATTGCTTTCACTTGTACTGATGACACATAGTTGAACACACCAACCTCATTCCACTTTCATTACATGCAGAACAAATAGATGAAGCTACACTATGAATACTGTGAAGCTGCGCATAATGGCGTCCGTGTAGTGACGCAGCGACTTTCCATCCCTCGCCATTAAAATACGTTTGGAATTTCGATGTCTTTAATAAACTTGTATCATCATAAAAATTGATTGACAGGTCAAGGGTGTCAAGCTCTCACATCTGATTAGGCCTTTGCCCATGAAAGCAGCAAAATGCCTCCATAGCGCCCCCTTGAAATTTTCAAAAACCCCTCCCCATAGGGGTTTTTTTGGGTTAGGAAGATGTAAATTGGTACACACGTGTATTTGGCCAAGACGGACAAAAAAGTCCCTGGCATCATTTGTCTACTCCAAACAGGAAGTTGGCCATTTTGATTTTAACGTGTCATTTTTTCCTGATTTCCACATATTGTATTTTAACGCACTTCTCCTAGAGATTTCATCCATTAATAACCAGATTTATTAATGAACATTGAAAGACCATCCTGATCAAAAGTTGTGCTCTGCAGGTCTGTAGGTCGGTGGGCGTGGCTACTAACAGGAAGTGGCCAGTTTCAACTTTCACTTGTACTGATGACATATAGTTGAACCCATCAAGTTTATTTCCCCTGTACAACATGTAAAAGAAGTTGCTTAAACTACCTTAAGAATGCTGTAATGCTTCGAGTAATGTCGTCCGTGTGGCGATGCGGTGACACTGGATCCCTCGCCATGAAAATACGTTTGTGTTTTTGATGTTCTTAATGAATTCGTATCATCATGCAAATTGATATGCTAGTCAAGGGTGGTGAGCTCCAACATCTGATTGGGGCGGTGCCCATGAGGACAGCAAAATGCCTCGATAGCGCCCCCTTGAAATTTTGAAAAACCCCTCCCCATAAGGGTTTTTTTGGAATAGGAGAATGAAAATTGATACACATGTGTATGTTGCCAGTTCAAACAAAAAAGTCTCTGGCACCATTGGTCAATTCCAAACAGGAGGTCAGCCATTTTGATTTAGCTGTGTCATTTTGGCCCGATTTCCACATATTGCATTTTAAAGAACTCCTCCAAGCGATTCCGTCCAATCAACCTAATACTAATTTCGGATCATCAAGAGACCATGCTGACCAAAAGTAGTGCTCTGCATGTCTGTTGCTAAATGGGCCTGGCCGCCCTGGTTTCCCCATTTCAGATGCCTCGCCAAACACATTCGAGCTGCTCGCTCTCCCTCATACTTCATCCAAATGGGTTCAAAATTCCTGTACATGGTAAAAGCCCCACCCTGAACGCCTCAATGTGCTGCTAAACAATCTAGCTCATCATGCCCCATTATGGAAACAGAAAATGCCACATTTTACGTTGAAATTGGCCGATTTGCTCAAAACTTCACATTTGTGCTTAGGGTCTGCCCCTGAATGCACCTGCCCAAATTTGGTTACACTCTGAGCGCCTTCTGGTGGATGAAGTATCAACTTATCATAACTCCTTCAGCTTTGTCCGATTCGCTCGTCCTTTCTCTCAGGTTGGGGTAGGCACTTGACCTGTCCAACGGTCGTGAGTGCACAGCTGCACCCGTCAGGATCTCACCACAACCCCAATGTGCGCGTGGGGGCGAGGGCCCGTTCAACGCTGCTTGCAGCTTTAATTATTATTATTATTATTATTATTATTCCTCCGACATTTCAAGGGCCAATTTCGCCCCTTTCCCAATGGTAAAAACGCATCTAACTTTCTACAGACGTCTGGCCTCATCCGAAATTTGATATTTTTATGCGGTCATACAGGTTTGACCCCAAATGCCGAAATAGCGCCCCCTAAACACGTTTCAAAATTCCAATAGGGAAATTTGGTTACTTTGTCGTAGGCAGACGAAATTCGGTAGTTATATGCTTTGTAACAAGGCATACAAAAAACTTCATTGGAGCCATGCCCTAAACCCAACAGGAAGTTGGCCATTTTGATTTTAATTTTTGAATTGTAAAACGAACTCCTCCTAGGGATTTCGCCGAATCAACTTCAAATTTGGTAGAGATCATTGTGAGACCTCCTCCTTCAGATTTGTCCGATTCGCTCAACACTTTCTCTCAGGTTGGGGCCGGCACTTGACCTGTCCAATGGTCGTGAGTGCACAGCTGCACCTGTCAGGATCTCACCACAACCCCAACGTGCGCATGGGGGCAAGGGCCCGTTCAACGCTGCTTGCCCTATTGAAATCGTACTGTTTATTTTTATTATTATTATTATTATTATTATTCAGTCTTCAAGACGAATGTCTGAAGACCTATTGTTATTGGTTTTAGATTTTGGATTATTATTATTTTGCTACCTCGTTTTTGTCCGGACGATTCTGAAGTAACCACTGGACCGATTTGTATGAAACTTTCTGAAATGATAGCTTTTATGATGTAGTTGTGCATAACAGGGCCCGATTTTTGAATTTTTGCCCCAAAAAGGGGAGATAACCCAAAACGTAAAAACCGTTCAATGGCAATATCTCGAAAACTATAAGAGATAAAAATATTTTGAAAAATTCCTCAGGTAGGTCTCATCATGTTCTACAACTTTTATCATATGACCAGCTTCAGCCGGTATGCTCATTTTTCCGTAAAAAAATAAAACCTGAAATTCCGAGTGAACTTCCCGGTTTTGACCCCACCCGTCTTTAAAAATCTTCTTCTCCAGAACCGCAATACATACAGCTTTCTATTATATATCATTTTAACCTACATTGAGTGGACTTTAAAAATTGTGTAAGGCATTTTGAAAATCCAAATAGTTTTTGAGTTATCTCCCTTGAACTTGACCAACGGGAAAAATTCAAATTTTCGGCTACATCTTCAAAGGGGCATAACTCGGACATTTTTCAACCGATTTTGAAACTGATTCTTTCTTTGTGTTTAAGATGTCCTGTTTAACAATCTGCTCAAGAACATTATCATATAAAAATGTATAGGTTTTTTAATAAATAATTTTATACTCAAAAGTTCATTTTTTTCATGAATTTCACGATTCGTGAATTTTAGCGTCACAATTATGCATCGGACAACTTTATGTTCAACATAACATATGTAGGGAATTCAATTTTACATTTCATGTACTGTTTTCAGAACGATATCTCTTATAGTTTTTGAGTTATCTGACATTGAAGTTGGCAAGTGTAAGGAGAGCACACGTTCAAAGAGTCATATCCATCCATCCATCCATCCATTTTCTATACCCGCTTATTCCTCACTAGGGTCACGGGGCGAGCTGGAGCCTATCCCAGCTGACTACGGGCAAAGGCAGGGACCCACCCTGAACAGCTTGCCAATCCATCGCAGGGCGCACAAACCATTCACACGCCATTTGCTCTCACACTCATACCTATGGGCAATTTGGTGTCTCCAATTAGCCTGATATGCATGTCTTTGGACTGTGGGAGGAAACCGGAGTACCCGGCGAAAACCCACGCAACACGGGGAGAACATGCAAACTCCCAAAGAGTCATATCTCAGCCAAAATACCCCCGATTTCAAATCCGTTTGTTGCAAACTGTTCAGTATGGAGAGATCTACAATCCCCTTAAGAACCATATGATATAAAAGTTGATAGTTAAGTCGGAAAATGCGATGCGTACCCAACTTGCGACAGGAAAACTCTTAAAATGGGACAGAGTTAGACTGGGAGCCAGTCCCATGCAAGTGCAAGGCAGCACAGAGAGACTCCCAGTCAGAGATAGTTGAATTCAATTTTACACATGATTATTGTTTAAAATTGTTAACAATATTGTTGAAAATTGTTTAAACCCATAGTCAATTTGGCTAGTTATTTTTAAATAAATATATTTAATACAAGATCATGTTTCACCGTTTTTGTACATTCTACTTCACCGAAAAAGGGAATATGTTTACTGTTCTTTTGATTGAAGAATTTTACATGATAAGATTTGGGGTCTGAGTCAAAGCGGAAGTCTTGAAGACCTAAGTACTGCCGCGGCAGTCCTAGTTATTATTATTAGGGCCCGAGCCGACTGCAAGTCGTCTGTGGAGGGCCCTATTGAAATCGCGCTGTTTATTAGGGCCCGAGCACCGACCGGTGCCAGGGCCCGGAACGGGTCCTGGCACCGAAGGTGCGAGGAACCTATTGTTTTTGATGGGATTTTTATTATTATTCTTCTTCTTTTTCTTTTTCTTCTTCTTCTTCTTCTTCTTCTTCTTCTTTTTATTCTGCTGCGAGAACGCATTTTTGAGGGCTTTTCCATGCACGAAAACTCACAAAAATTTGCCCACACGTCAGTCGTCGTGAAAATTGCAAAGTATTATTATTTTTGTGCTTGGACATGCCCCGGTGGCTCTATAGCGCCACCAAACACACGGCCATTTTGGAACGCACTTGCTCGGATTCTCACAAAATTTATAGTAGTAAAGTATAGTATAGTACTAGTAGAGTCATAGTAGTCATCATAAATTTTTTTGTTAATTTTTTTGAAATTTTTTTGCATCACAGGAAGTGAGCTATGAGCCATTTCCTGCGTTTTTTCAGATTTTACGAACACATTTTTGAGGGTTTTATCATCCTCGAAAACTCACCAAACTTGGCTCATAGACGACAAATATTACGTTCTTTGATTCGATATCTCATTTGGCACTGGGTGTGACATGGTAGCTCTATAGCGCCCCCTAATACATAATTGCATTTTTGAGGGCCTCAGCATGCTTGAAAACTCACAAAACTTTGCAAACATATTAACTGGTCTTACTTTTTACTAGGATTTAGGGTTTACAGATGGATGTGGCAAAATTGCATTACAGCGCCACCTAGAAAATTTCAATGAAGCAGCCCTCGCAGCGTGTTTGACCTACATGTACAAAATTCGGTGGACATGTGTACTATGCCAAGACCTAAAAAAAAGTCTCTGGGTGCAATGACCTAGACTCAACAGGAAGTCTGCCATTTTTAATTGAATTTGCAAATTTTTTAAATTTTTTGCCATTCACAGGCTTCGTACTTTAACAAACTCCTCCTAGAGATTTTATCCGATCAACATAAAATTTTGAATTTAACATCTTAAGACCTTGTCGATGTTAAATTGCGAAGCTTTTTTGGATTCATTGAACTTTGTATCCGTGGCGTCGCGGCGAATTTCGATGTTCCGCCATGAAACAGGAAGTTGGTTTTACGCGCACATGCTTTGTGAGATTTGCGCGAAACTTTACAGGCTTTATAGGAGTCCACTTCCAAGTAGACCTATATGTTGATATTAGATTGGGTGTGGTCAGGTGGCTCCACAGCGCCCTCTTGAAACGGCCATGTTGAGATAAAAGTGCTTGAATGTTCATGAAATTTGGTGTGATCATTGCTTTGTTCATGTCGAGTTATATTAATTTTTTTGAAATTTTTTGGCCAAACAGGAAGTGAGCTATGCGCCATTTCCTGCGTTTTTCCAAATTTTATAAACACATGTTTGGATGCTTAAGAATACTCGAAATCTTGCAAAAAGTTGCACAAATTATAATCGTCTTATTATCTTCAATTTTATATATCAATTCACACTAAATTTGGCACAATGGCTCTATAGCGCCCCCAATCAGATTTTTAAAAGAATTGCCATTTTGAGGGTCTCAGCATGTTCTAAAACTCACAAAATTTTGTATATGTATAAAGACCATCATTCGTATTACTCTGACAAAAAACTTATATATAGACATGGCAAAAATGTCACTAAAGCGCCCCCTGGAAAATTTTAAATAAGCAGCCCTCGCAGCCTGGTGAACCTACATGTATGAAATTCGGTAGACATGTGGAATTTGCCGAGACCTACAAAAAAGACTCTTGGTGCCATGACCTAGACTCAACAGGAAGTCCGCCATTTTTAAATGAAATTGCAACTTTTTTGGATTTTTCGCCATTCACAGGTGTCGTACTTTAACAAACTCCTCCTAGAGATTTCATCCGAACAACTTGAAATTGGGCTAATAGTATCTAAAGACGTTGCCGATGTTAAATTGCGAAGCTTTTTTGGATTCATCGAATTTTGTTTCCATGGCGTTGCAGCAAATTTCGATGTCCCGCCATGAAACAGGAAGTTGGTTTTACTCCCACAGACTTCATGGGTTTTCCCCGAAAATGTCCAAGCTTTATAAAATGGTCCTCCCAAGTATCATTATATGCTAATATTAGATCAAGTGTGGCCAGAAGGCTCCACAGCGCCCTCTAGATACGGCCATGTTAAGATGTGCTTGAATGTTCATGAAATTGGGTGTGATCATTGCATTAGTCATTCCGGGTTATGGTTTATTATTTTGGCCAAACAGGTATGAGCTATTAGCTATTTCCTGCGTTTTTCCAAATTTCACGAACATACGTTTGAAGGCCTTAGAATACTCCAAAGCTTGCAGAACCTTGCACAATTATAATTCTCTTATTCTCTTCAATGTCATCCATCGATTGGCACTAAACGTGGCATAATGGCTCGATAGCGCCCCCAATCAGATTTTTAAAAGAAATCTCTTTTGTGGGTCTAAACGTGCTGTAAAAATTACAAAAATCAACACGCTCAAGGAGCCTGGTATTACAATAACTATGCTGGAGATTTAGCGCACGGGCATGTCAAAATGATATCAAAGCACCCCTCCAGAAAATTTTTGCACTCTCCGCAGGAAACCACATTGTTCACAGTCTAGCAGTGTCCAATGGCTGTGAATGCACACCTGCACCCATCAAGATTTTGCTGCCTCCCCAACGTGCAAGAGGGGTGCGAGGGCCCTTTCAACGCTGCTTGCAGCTTTAATTAGGGCCCGAGCACCGACCGGTGCCAGGGCCCGGAACGGGTCCTGGCACCGAAGGTGCGAGGAACCTATTTTTTTGATGGGATTTTTATTATTAGGGCCCGAGCACCGACCGGTGCCAGGGCCCGGAACGGGTCCTGGCACCGAAGGAGCGAGGAACCTACTGTTTTTGATGGGATTTTTATTATTAGGGCCCGAGCGGCCCGGAACGGGTCCTGGCACCGAAGGTGCGAGGAACCTATTGTTTTTGATGGGATTTTTATTATTAGGGCCCAAGTGGCCCGGAACGGGTCCTGGCACCGAAGGTGCGAGGAACCTATTGTTTTTGATGGGATTTTTATTATCAGGGCCCGAGCGGCCCGGAACGGGTCCTGGCACCGAAGGTGCGAGGAACCTATTGTTTTTGATGGGATTTTTATTATTAGGGCCCGAGCACCGACCGGTGCCAGGGCCCGGAACGGGTCCTGGCACCGAAGGTGCGAGGAACCTATTGTTTTTGATGGGATTTTTATTATTAGGGCCCGAGCGGCCCGGAACGGGTCCTGGCACCGAAGGTGCGAGGAACCTATTGTTTTTGATGGGATTTTTATTCTTCTTCTTCTTCTTCTTCTTCTTCTTCTTTTTATTCTGCTGCGAGAACGCATTTTTGAGGGCTTTGCCATGCACGAAAACTCACAAAAATTTGCCCACACGTCTGACCTGGTGAAATTGCAAACTATTATTTATTTTGTGCTTGGACATGCCCTGGTGGTTCTATAGCGCCACCAAACATGCGGCCATTTTGGAACGCACTTGCTCGGATTCTAATGAAATTTTATAGGGTCATAGTAGTGATCATACATTTTTCTGTCAATTTTTTTGAAATTTTTTTGCCTCACAGGAAGTGAGCTATGAGCCATTTCCTGCGTTTTTTCTGATTTTACGAACACATTTTTGAGGGCCTTATCATACTCGAAAATTCATCAAACTAAAAATACTAATTTCTTTGATTCAATATCTCAGTCGGCACTAGGTGTGACATAGTAGCTCTATAGCGCCCCCTAATACATAATTGCATTTTTGAGGGCCTCAGCATGCTCAAAAACTCACAAAACTTTGCAAACCTACTAAGCTGGTCATACTTTTTAATAAGATATAGCTTTTTCAGATTTATGTTGAAAAATAGTATTACAGCGCCACCTAGAAAATTTCAATGAAGCAGCCCTCGCAGCGTGTTTAACCTACATGTACTAAATTCGGTGAACATGTGTACTAGGCCAAGACCTAAAAAAAAGTCACTTGGTGCCATGACATTGACTCCACAGGAAGTCCGCCATTTTTAATTGAATTTGCACATTTTTTTCATTTTTTGCCATTCTCAGGCGTCGTACTTTAACGAACTCCTCCTAGAGATTTTATCCGATCAACTTAAAATTTTGCATATGACATCAAAAGACCTTGTCAGTGTTAAATTGCGAAGCTTTTTTGGATTCATCGAACTTGGTATCCGTGGCGTCGCGGCGAATTTCGATGTTCCGCCATGAAACAGGAATTTGGTTTTATGCGCGTATGCTTTGTGAAGTTTGCCCGAAACTTTACAGGCTTAATAAGAGTCGACTTCTAAATATACCTTTATGTTGATATTGGATTGGGTGTGGTCAGGTAGCTCCACAGCGCCCTCTTGACACGGCCATGTTGAGTTAAAAGTGCTTGAATGTTCATGAAATTTGGTCTGATCATTACATTTGTTTTTTTGGGCTATGCTTATTTTTTTGAAATTTTTCGGCGAAACAGGAAGTGAGCTATGAGCCATTTCCTGCGTTATTCCAAATTTGACGAACACATGTTTTAAGGCTTTAGCATACCCGAAAACTTGCAAAACTTTGCAAAAATTATAATTGTCTGATTGTCTTCAATATGAGGCAGAAATTGGCAGTAAATGTGGCATAATGGCTCTATAGCACCCCCAATCAGATTTTAAAAAGAATTGCCCATTTGAGGGTTTCAGCATACTAAAAAACTCACAAAATTTTGTACCATTCTAAAAACCATCATTCCTATTACACTCATAAAAAAATACATATAGAGTTGGCAAAAATGGCATTATAGCGCCCCCTGGAAAATTTCAAATAAGCAGCCCTCGCATCGTGGTTGACCTGCATGTATGAAATTCAGTAGACATGTGGAATATGCCGATACCTAAAAAAAACTTATTTGGTGCCATGACCTAGACTCAACAGGAAGTCCGCCATTTTTAATTGAAATTGCAAATTTTTTGGATTTTTCGCCATTCACAGGTGTCGTACTTTAACGAACTCCTCCGAGAGATTTTAGCCGATCAACATAAAATTTGGCAAGTAATATCTAAAGACCTTGCTGATGTTAAATTGCGAAGCTTTTTTTGATTGATGCAACGGTGTATCCGTGGCGTCGCGGCGAATTTTGATGTCCCGCCATGAAACAGGAAATTGCTTTTACTGCCACGTACTTCGTTCGATTTGCCTGAAACTTTCCAAGCTTGATAAACTTGTCCTCCAAAGTAGAAATATATGCTAATATTAGATAGTGAGTGGCCAGGTGGCTCCACAAGCGCCCTCTAGATACGGGCATGTTAAGTTAAAAGTGCTTGAATGTTCATGAAATTTGGGGTGATCATTCCATTCGTCATTCTGGGCAATGGTTAATTTTTTTAAATTCATTGCATAAACAGGAAGTGAGTTATGAGCTATTTCCTGTGTTTTTCCAAAATTTTACGAACTCATGTTTTCAGGCCTTAGAAAGCTCCAAAACTTAAAAAATCTAGCAAACATTATAAATGTCTTATTTTCTTCAATGTCATCCATCAATGAGCACTAAATATGGCATAATGGCTCTATAGCGCCCCCAGTCAGATATTTAAAAGTATTGCTCCTTTGATCGTCTAAACATACTGGAAAATTTACAAAAATCAACACACTCATGGAGCCTGACATTACAATTACCTTGATGTAGATTTTGCACACAGGTATGTCAAAGTGGTATTGTAGCCCCCTCTAGAAAATTTTAGCACTCCCCTCAGGAAACCACATTGCACACAGTCTAGCAGTGCCCAATGGCTCTTAATGGACACCTGCAGCCATCAAGATTTTTCTGCCACCCCAACGTGCGCAAGGGGGGCGAGGGCCCTTTCAACGCTGCTTGCAGCTTTAATTAGGGCCCGAGCACCAACCGGTGCCAGGGCCCGGAACGGGTCCTGGCACCGAAGGTGCGAGGCACCTATTGTTTTTGATGGTATTTTTATTATTCTTCTTCTTCTTCTTCTTATTATTATTATTATTATTATTCTGCTGCGAGAACGCATTTTCGAGGGCTTTGCCATGCACGAAAACTCACAAAAATTTGCCGACACGTCAGTCATGGTGAAAATTGCAAAGTATTATTATTTTTGTGCTTGGCCATGCCCCAGTGGCTCTATAGTGCCACCAAACACGCGGCCATTTTGGAACGCACTTGCTCGGATTCTCACGAAATTCAAAAGGGTCATAGTAGTCAAAAAAATTTTTTTGTCAATTTTTTTGCTACACAGGATGTGAGCTATGAGCCATTTTTTGCGTTTTTTCAGATTTTACGAACACATTTTTGAGGGCCTTAACATACTCGAAAACTCACCAAACTTAGCTCATTGACTAAAAGTATTAAGTTCTTTCATTCAATATCTCATTTGGCACTGGGTGTGACATGGTAGCTCTATAGCGCCCCCTAATACATTATTGCATTTTTGAGGGCCTCAACATGCTCGAAAACTCACGAAACTTTGCAAACATATTAAGCTGGTCATACTTTTTACTAGGATATAGAGTTTACAGATAGATTTGGCAAAATTGCATTACAGCGCCACCTAGAATATTTCAATGAAGCAGCCCTCGCAGCCTTTCGTTTAACCTACATGTACGAAATTCGGTGGACATGTGTACTTTGCCAAGACCTAAAAAAAAGTTTCTTGGTGCCATGACCTAGACTCAACAGGAAGTCCGCCATTTTTAATTGAATTTGCAAATTTTTTAAATTTTTTGCCATTCACAGGCATCGTACTTTAACGAACTCCTCCTAGAGATTTTATCCGATCAACATAAAATTTTGAATTTAATATCTTAAGACCTTGTCGATGTTAAATTGCGAAGCTTTTTTGGATTCATTGAACTTTGTATCCGTGACGTCGCGGCGAATTTCGATGTTCGGCCATGAAACAGGAAGTTGGTTTTACGCGCACATTCTTTGTGAAATTTTGCGAAACTTTACAGGCTTTATAGGAGTTCACTTCCAAGTAGACCTATATGTTGATATTAGATTGGGTGTGGTCAGGTGGCTCCACAGCGCCCTCTTGAAACGGCCATGTTGAGATAAAAGTGCTTGAATGTTCATGAAATTTGGTGTGATCATTGCTTTGTTCATGTCGAGTTATATTAATTTTCTTGAAATTTTTTGGCCAAACAGGAAGTGAGCTATGCGCCATTTCCTGCGTTTTTCCAAATTTTATAAACACATGTTTGGATGCTTAAGAATACTCGAAATTTTGCAAAAAGTTGCACAAATTATAATTGTCTTATTATCTTCAATGTTATATATCAATTTACACAAAATTTGGCACAATGGCTCTCTAGCGCCCCCCAATCAAATTTTTTAAAGAATTGCCATTTTGAGGGTCTCAGCATGTTCTAAAACTCACAAAATTTTGTAAATGTATAATGACCATCATTCGTATTACTCTGTCAAAAAACTTATATATAGACATGGCAAAAATGTCACTATAGCGCCCCCTGGAAAATTTTAAATAAACAGGCCTCGCAGCCTGGTAAACCTACATGTATGAAATTCGGTAGACATGTGGAATATGCCGAGACCTACAAAAAAGACCCTTGGTGCCATGACCTAGACTCAACAGGAAGTGCGCCATTTTTAATTGAAATTGGAACTTTTTTGGATTTTTCGCCATTCACAGGTGTCGTACTTTCACAAACTCCTCTTAGAGATTTCATCCGAACAACTTGAAATTTGGCTAATAGTATCTAAACACGTTGCCGATGTTAAATTGCGAAGCTTTTTTGGATTCATCGAATTTTGTTTCCATGGCGTTGCAGCAAATTTCGATGTCCCGCCATGAAACAGGAAGTTGGTTTTACTCCCACAGACTTCATGGGTTTTCCCTGAAACTGTCCAAGCTTTATAAAATGGTCCTCTCAAGTATCAATATAGGCTAATATTAGATCAAGTGTGGCCAGAAGGCTCCACAGCGCCCTCTAGATACGGCCATGTTAAGATAAATGTGCTTGAATGTTCATGAAATTTGATGTGATCATTGCATTAGTCATTCCGGATTATGGTTTATTATTTTGGCCAAACAGGTATGAGCTATTAGCTATTTCCTGCGTTTTTCCAAATTTCACGAACGTACGTTTGAAGGCCTTAGAATACTCCAAAGGTTGCAGAACCTTGCACAATTTATAATGGTCTTATTCTCTTCAATGTCATCCATCAATTGGCACTAAATGTGGCATAATGGCTCGATAGCGCCCCCAATCAAATTTTTAAAAGAAATCTCTTTTGTGGGTCTAAACGCGCTGTAAAAATTACAAAAATCAACACGCTCAAGGAGCCTGGTATTACAATTACTATGCTGGAAATTTAGCGCACGGGCATGTCAAAATGATATCAAAGCACCCCTCCAGAAAATTTTTGCACTCTCCGCAGGAAACCACATTGTTCACAGTCTTGCAGTGTCCAATGGCTGTGAATGCACACCTGCACTCATCAAGATTTTGCTGCCTCCCCAACGTGCAAGAGGGGTGCGAGGGCCCTTTCAACGCTGCTTGCAGCTTTAATTAGGGCCCGAGCCCCGACCGGTGCCAGGGCCCGGAACGGGTCCTGGCACCGAAGGTGCGAGGAACCTATTGTTTTTGATGGGATTTTTATTTTTCTTCTTCTTCTTCTTTTTCTTCTTCTTCTTCTTCTTCTTCTTCTTCTTCTTTTTATTCTGCTGCGAGAACGCATTTTTGAGGGCTTTGCCATGCACGAAAACTCACAAAAATTTGCCCACACGTCAGTCGTGGTGAAAATTGCAAAGTATTATTATTTTTGTGCTTGGACATGCCCCGGTGGCTCTATAGCGCCACCAAACATGCTGCCATTTTGGAACGCACTTGCTCGGATTCTAATGAAATTTTATAGGGTGATAGCAGTCATCATAACTTTTTTTTGTCAATTTTTTTGAAATTTTTTTGCCTGACAGGAAGTGAGCTACGAGCCATTTCCTGCGTTTTTTCAGATTTTACAAACACATTTTTGAGGGCCTTATCATACTCGAAAACTCACCAAACTTGGCTCATAGACTAAAAATATTAAGTTCTTTGATTCGATGTCTCATTTGGCACTAAGTGTGACATGGTGGCTCTATAGCGCCCCCTAATGCATAATTGCATTTTTGAGGGCCTCAGCATGCTCGAAAACTCACGAAACTTTGCAAAGATATTAAGCCGATCATACCTTTCACTAGGCTATGAGGTTTACAGATGGATGTGGCAAGATTGCATTACAGCGCCACCTAGAATATTTCAATTAAGCAGCCCTCGCAGGGTGTTTAACATACATGTACAAAATTCGGTGGACATGTGTACTATGCCAAGACCTAAAAAAAAGTCTCTTGGTGCCATGAACTAGACTCAACAGGAAGTCCGCCATTTTTAATTGAATTTGCAACTTTTTTTTATTTTTTGTCATTCACAGGCGTCGTACTTTAACGAACTCCTCCTAGAGATTTTCTCCGATCAACTAAAAATTTGGCACAGGCCATCTAAAGACATTCTCCATGTTAAATTGCGAAGCTTTTTTGGTTTCATCGAAAATTGTGTCCGTGGCGTTGCGGCGAATTTCGATGTTCCGCCATGAAAATGGAAGTTGCTTTTATGAGCACATGCATTGTGAGATTTGCGTGAAACTTTACAGGCTTAATAGTAGTCTACTTCCAAATATAACTATATGTTGAAATTGGATTGGGTGTGGTCAGGTGGCTCCACAGCGCCCTCTTCACACGACCATGTTGATATAAAAGTGCTTGAATGTTCATGAAATTTGGTCTGATCATTGCATTGGTTTTTTTGGGCTATAATTATTTTTTTGAAATTTTTCGGCCAAACAGGAAGTGCGCTATGAGCCATTTCCTGCGTTATTCCAAATTTTACGAACACACATTTGAAGGCTTTAGCATACTTGAAAACTTGTAAAACTTTGCAAAAATTATATTTGTCCAATTGTCTTCAATTTGAGACAATAATTGGCAGTGAATGAGGCATTATGGCTCTATAGCGCCCCCAATCAGATTTTTCAAATAATTGCCTTTTTGAGGGTCTCAGCATGCTCAAAAACTCACAAAATTTGGTACAATTCTAAAGACCATCATTCCTATTACACTGATAAAAATTTACATATTGGCGTGGCAAAAATGTTATTATAGCGCCCCCCGGAAAATTTCAAAAAAGTAGCCCTCGCTCCGTGGTTGACCTGCATGTATGAACTTCGGTGGACATGTGGAATATCCTGAGACCTAAAACAAAGTCTCTTGGTTCCATGACCTAGACCCAACAGGAAGTCCGCCATTTTTAATTGAAATTGCAACTTTTTTTGATTTTTTGCCATTCACAGGCGTCGTACTTTAACGAACTCCTCCTAGAGATTTTATCCGATCAACTTAATATTTGGCAAGTAATATCCAAAGACCTTGCTGATGTTGAATTGCGAAGCTTTTTTGGATTGATGCAACGGTGTATCCGTGGCGTCGCGGCGAATTTTGATGTCCCGCCATGAAACAGGAAATTGCTTTTACTCCCACATACTTCGTTCGATTTGCCTGAAAGTTTCCAAGCTTGATAATATTTTCCTCCAAAGTATAACTATATGCTAATATTAGATAGGGAGTGGCCAGGTGGCTCCACGACGCCCTCTAGATATGGCCATGCTAAGTTAAAAGTGCTTGAATGTTCATGAAATTTGGGGTGATCATTGCATTTGTCATTCTGGGCGATGGTTAATTTTTTGAAAATTATTGCATAAACAGGAAGTGAGCTATGAGCTATTTCCTGCGTTTTTCCAAATTTTACGAACTCATGTTTTCAGGCCTTAGAATGCTCCAAACCTTAAAAAACCTAGCAAACATTATAAATGTCTTATTCTCTTCAATGTCATTCATCAATTGGCATTAAATATGGCATAATGGCTCAATAGCGCCCCCAGTCAGATATTTAAAAGTATTGCCTCTTTGATCGTCTAAACATATTGGAAAATTTACAAAAATCAACACACTCATGGAGCCTGACAATACGATTACCTTGTTGTAGATTTTGCACACAGGCATGTCAAAATGGTATCGTAGCGCCCTCTAGAAAATTTTTGCACTCCCCTCAGGAAACCACAATGCACACAGTCTAGCAGTGCCCAATGGCTCTTAATGGACACCTGCACCCATCAAGATCTTGCTGCCACCCCAACGTGCACGAGGGGGGCGAGGGCCCTTTCAACGCTGCTTGCAGCTTTAATTCTTCTTCTTCTTCTTTTTAATCTGCTGCGAGAACGCATTTTTGAAGCCTTTGCCATGCACGAAAACTCACAAAAATTTGCCCACACGTCAGTCGTGGTGAAAATTGCAAAATATTATTAATTTTGTGCTTAAACATGCCCCGGTGGCTCTATAGCGCCACCAAACACACGGCCATTTTGGAACGCAGTTGCTTGGATTCTCACGAAATTGGATAGGGTTATAGTAAGCATCATATATTTTTTTGTCAATTTTTTTGAAATTTTTTTACTTCACAGGAAGTGAGCTATGAGCCATTTCCTGCGTTTTTTCAGATTTAACGAACACATTTTTGAGGGCCTGATCATACTTGAAAACTCACCAAACTTGGCTCATTGACTAAAAGTATTAAGTTCTTTCATTCGATATCTCATTTGGCACTAAGTGTGACATGGTAGCTCTATAGCGCCCCCTAATACATAATTGCATTTTTGAGGGCCTCAACATGCTCGAAAACTCACGAAACTTTGCAAACATATTAAGCTGTACATACTTTTTACTAAAATATAGGGTTTACAGATGGATGTGGCAAAATTGCACAACAGCGCCACCTAGAAAATTTCAATGAGGCAGCGTGTTTTACCTACAAGTATAAAATTCGGTGGACATGTGCACTATGCCAAGACCTAAAAAAAAGTCTCTTGGTGTTATCACCTAAACTCAACAGGAAGTCCGCCATTTTTAATTGAATTTGCAAATTTTTTTAATTTTTTGCCATTCATAGGCTTTGTACTTTAACGAACTCCTCCTAGAGATTTTATCCGATCAACGTAAAATTTCGCATAAGACATCTTAAGACCTTGTCGATGTTAAATTGCGAAGCTTTTCTGGATTCATCAAACTTTCTTTCCGTGGCGTCGCGGCGAATTTTGATGTTCCGCCACAAAACAGGAAGTTGCTTTTATGAGCACATGCTTTGTGAGATTTGCGTGAAACTTTACAGGCTTAATAATAGTCTACTTCCAAATATACCTATTTGTTGATATTGGATTGGGTGTGGTCAGGTGGCTCCACAGCGCCCTCTTGACACGGCCATGTTGACATAAAAGTGCTTGAATGTTCATGAAATTTGGTCTGATCATTGCATTTGTTTTTATGGGCTATGCTTATTTTTTTGAAATTTTTCGGCCAAACAGGAAGTGAGCTATGAGCCATTTCCTGCGTTATTCCAAATTTTACGAACACACATTTGAAGGCCTTAGCATACTCGAAAACATGCAAAACTTTGCAAAAATTATATTTGTTTGATTGTCTTCAATTTGAGACAAAAATTGGCAGTAAATGTGGCATTATGGCTCTATAGCGCCCCCAATCAGATTTTTAAAGAATTACCTTTTTGAGGGTCTCAGCATGCTCAAAAACTCACAATATTTTGTACAATTCTAAATACCATCATTCTTATGGCACTGATAAGAAATGTACATATAGGCGTGGCAAAAATGGCATTATAGCGCCCCCTGGAAAATTTCAAAGAAGCAGCCCTCGCATCGTGATTGACCTGCATGTATGAACTTCGGTGGACATGTGGAATATCCTGAGACCTATAAATAAGCCTCTTGGTGCCATGACCTAGACGCAACAGGAAGTTTGCCATTTTCAATTGAAATTGCAACTTTTTTAGATTTTTCGCAATTCGTAGGTGTCGTACTTTAACGAACTCCTCCTAGAGATTTTATCAGATCAACTTAATATTTGGCAGAAAATATCTAAAGACCTTGCTAATGTTAAATTGCGAAGCAATTTTGATTTTATTGAACAATGTATCCGTGGCGTCGCGGCGAATTTTGATATCCCGCCATGAAACAGGGAGTTGCTTTTACTGCCACATACTTTGTGGGATTTGCTCGAAACTTCCTATCCTTGATAAAATTGTCCTCCGAAGTATAATTATATGCTAATATTGGATCGGGAGGTGCAAGGTGGCTCCACAGCGCCCTCTAGATATGGTCATGTTAAGATATAAGTGCTTGAATGTTCCTGAAATTTGGTGTGATCATTGCATTCGTCATTCCGGGCAATGGTTAGTTTTTTGAAATTTTTTGGCCAAACAGGAAGTGAGCTATAAGCTATTTCCTGCGTTTTTCTGAGTTTTATTAACACACGTTTTAAGGCCTTAGAATGCTCCAAAACTTGCAAAACCTTGCAAAAATTATAAAGGTAGTATTCTCTTCAATGTCATCCATCAATTGGCACTAAATATGGCATAATGGCTCTATAGCGCCCCCAGTCAGATTTATAAAAGAATTGCCCTGTTGAAGGTCTAATCATGTTTGAAAATTTACAAAAATCAATAAACTCATGGAGCTCGGTATTACGATTACTATGTTGTAGATTTTGCTCACAGGTATGTCAAAATTTTATCATAGCGCCCTCCAGAAAATTTTTGCACTCCCCTCAGGAAACCACATTGTACGAGATCCAGCAGTGTCCAATGGCTCTAAATGGACACCTGCAGCCATCAAGATCTTGCTGCCACCCCAACGTGCACGAGGGGGGCGAGGGCCCTTTCAACGCTGCTTGCAGCTTCAATTATTATTCTGCTGCGAGAACGCGTTTTTGAGGGCTTTGCCATGCACGAAAACTCACAAAAATTTACACACCCGTCAGACATGGTGAAAATTACAAAGTTTTATTATTTTTGTGCTTAGACATGCCCCGGTGGCTCTATAGCGCCACCAAACATACGACCATTTTGGAACGCACTTACTCCGATTCTCATGAAATTCGACAGGGCCACAGCAGTCATAATAAATCATTTTGTAAAATTTTTTGAAATTTTTTTGCCGCACAGGAAGTGAGCTATGAGCCATTTCCTGCGTTTTTTCAGATTTTACGAACACATTTTTGAGGGCCTTATCAGACTCAAAAACTCACCAAACTTGGCTTATAGACTAAAAATATTAAGTTCTTTGATTCAATATCTCATTTGGCACTGGGTGTGATATAGTAGCTCTATAGCGCCCCCTAATACAAAATTGCATTTTTGAGGGCCTCAGCATGCTCGAAAACTCACAAAACTTTGCAAACATATTAAACTGGTCATACTATTTACAATAATATATGGTTGACAGATAAATGTGGCAAAATTGCATTACAGCGCCACCTAGAAAATTTCAATGAAGCAGCCCTCGCAGCCTGTTAACCCTACATGTATAAAATTCGGTGGACATGTGTACTATGCCAAGACCTAAAAAAAAGTCTCTTGGTGCTATGACCTACACTCAACAGGAAGTCCGCCATTTTTAATTGAATTTGCAATTTTTTTTTTATTTTTTGCCATTCACAGGCGTCATACTTTAACGAACTCCTCCTAGAGATTTTATCCGATCAACGTAAAATTTCGCATATGATATCTTAAGACCTTGTTGATGTTAAATTGCGAAGCTTTTTTGGATTCATCGAACTTTGTATCCGTGCCGTCGCGGCGAATTTCGATGTTCCGCCATGAAACAGGAAATTGGTTTTACGCACAAATGCTTTGTGAGATTTGCGCAAAACTTTACAGGCATCATTAAAGTACTCTTCCATGTAGACGTATATGTTGATATTAGATTGGGTGTGGTCAGGTGGCTCAACAACACCCTCTAGACAAGGCCATGTTGAGATAAAAGTGCTTGAATGTTCATGAAATTTGGTGTGAACATTGCATTGCTCATGTCGGGTTATGTTAATTTTTTTGAAATTTTTTGGCCGAACAGGAAGTGAGTTATTCGCCATTTTCCAAATTTTATAAACACGTTTGGAAGCCTAAGAATGCTCGAAATCTTGCAAAAAGTTGCATAAATTATAATTGTCCTATTGTCTTCAATTTTATATATCAATTTACACTAAATATGGCACAATGGCTCGCTAGCGCCCCCAATCAGATTTTTAAAAGAATTGCTCTTTTGAGGGTCTCAGCATGTTTGTAAATTCACAAAATTTTGTAAAAGTATAAAGACCATCATTTGTATTACTATGACAAAAAGCTTACACGAAGACATGGCAAAAATGTCATTATAGCGCCCCCTGGAAAATTTCAAATAAGCAGCCCTTGCAGCCCGGTAAACCTACATGTATGAAATTCGGTAGACATGTGGAATATGCCGAGACCTACAAAATATTCTCTTGGTGCCATGACCTAGACTCAACAGGAGGTCCGCCATTTTTAATTGAAATTGCAACTTTTTTGGATTTTTTGCCATTCACTGGTGTCGTACTTTAACGAACTCCTCCTAGAGATTTTATTCGATCAACTTAAAATTTGGCATATAATATCTAAAGACCTTGCTAATGTTAAATTGTGAAGCTTTTTTGATTTCATCGAACGATGCATCCGTGGCATCTCGGCGAATTTTGATGTCCTGCCATGAAACAGGAAGTTACTTTCACTTCCACAAACTTTGTGGGATTTGCCAGAAACTTTCCAACCTTGATAAAATTGTCCGCCCAAGTACAGATATATGCTAATTTTAGATAGAGAGGTGCCAGGTGGCTCCACAGCGCCCTCTAGATATGGTCATGTTCAGATAAAAGTGCTTGAATGTTCATGAAATTTGGTGTGATCATTGCATTAGTCATTCCACGCAATTGTTAATTTTTAAAAATTTTTTTGCCAAACAGGAAGTGAGCTATGAGCTATTTCTTGCGTTTTACCAAATTTTACGAACACACGTTTTAAGGCCTTAGAATGCTCCAAAACTTGCAAAACCTTGCAAAAATTAGAACTGTCTTATTCTCTTCAATACATCCAACAATTGGCACTAAATGGGGCACTAAATAGCGCCCCCAATAATATTTATAAAAGAATTGCTCTTTTGAAAGTCTAAACATGCTGGAAAATTTACAAAAATCAACACACTCATGGAGCCCCGAATTACGATTACTGTGTTGTAGATTTTGCGCACAGTCAAGTCAAAATGGTATCATAGCGCCCTCCAGAAAATTTTTGCACTCCCATCAGGAAACCACATTGTACACGATCCAGCTGTGTCCAATGGCTCTGAACGGACACCTGCAGCCATCAAGATCTTGCTGCCACCCCAATGTGCACAGGGGGGGCGAGGGCCCTTTCAACGCTGCTTGCAGCTTTAATTTGGGCCCGAGCACCGACCGGTGCCAGGAACCTATTGTTTTTGATGGGATTTTTATTCTTCTTCTTTTTATTCTGCTGCGAGAACGCATTTTTGAGGGCTTTGCCATGTACGAAAACTCACAAAAATTTGCCCACACGTCAGTCGTGGTGAAAATTGCAAAGTGTTATTATTTTTGTGCTTGGACATGCCCCAGTGGCTCTATAGCGCCACCAAACACGCGGCCATTTTGGAACGCACTTGCTCGGATTCTCACGAAATTCAATAGGGTCATAGTAGTCATCATAAATTTTTTTGTCAATTTTTTTGTCAATTTTTTGGCCGCACAGGAAGTGAGCTATGAGCCATTTCCTGCGTTTTTTCAGATTTTACGAACACATTTTTGAGGGCCTTATCATACTCGAAAACTCACCTAACTTGGCTCATTGACTAAAAGTATTAAGTTCTTTCATTCGATATCTCATTTGGCACTAAGTGTGACATGGTAGCTCTATAGCGCCCCCTAATACATAATTGCATTTTTGAGGGCCTCAACATGCTCCAAAACGAAACTTTGCAAACATATTAAGCTGGTCATACTTTTTACTAGAATATAGGGTTTACAGATGAATGTGGCAAAATTGCATTACAGCGCCACCTAGAAAATTTCAATTTTAATCCGATAAAATTCGTAGGTGTCGTACTTTAACGAACTCCTCCTAGAGATTTTATCGGATCAACTTAATATTTGGCAGAAAATATCTAAAGACCTTGCTAATGTTAAATTGCGAAGCAATTTTGATTTCATTGAACAATGTATCCGTGGCGTCGCGGCGAATTTTACTTGTTACTAGGATATAGGGTTAACAGATAGATGTGGCAAAATTGCATTACAGCGCCACCTAGTAAATTTCAATGAAGCAGCCCTCGCAGCATGTTTAACCTACATGTACAAAATTCGGTGGACATGTGTACTATGCCAAGACCTAAAAAAAAGTCTCTTGGTGCCATGACCTAGACTCAACAGGAAGTCCGCCATTTTTAATTGAATTTGCAGCTTTTTTTTATTTTTTGCCATTCACAGGCGTCGTACTTTAACGAACTCCTCCTAGAGATTTTATCCGATCAACGTAAAATTTCGCATATGACATCTTAAGACCTTGTTGATGTTAAATTGCGAAGCTTTTTTGGATTCATCGAACTTTGTATCCGTGCCGTCGCGGCGAATTTCGATGTTCCGCCATGAAACAGGAAATTGGTTTTACGCACAAATGCTTTGTGAGATTTGCGCAAAACTTTACAGGCATCATTAAAGTACTCTTCCATGTAGACGTATATGTTGATATTAGATTGGGTGTGGTCAGGTGGCTCAACAACACCCTCTAGACAAGGCCATGTTGAGATAAAAGTGCTTGAATGTTCATGAAATTTGGTGTGATCATTGCATTGCTCATGTCGGGTTATGTTAATTTTTTTGAAATTTTTTGGCCGAACAGGAAGTGAGTTATTCGCCATTTTCCAAATTTTATAAACACGTTTGGAAGCCTAAGAATGCTCGAAATCTTGCAAAAAGTTGCATAAATTATAATTGTCCTATTGTCTTCAATTTTATATATCAATTTACACTAAATATGGCACAATGGCTCGCTAGCGCCCCCAATCAGATTTTTTAAAGAATTGCTCTTTTGAGGGTCTCAGCATGTTTGTAAATTCACAAAATTTTGTAAAAGTATAAAGACCATCATTTGTATTACTATGACAAAAAGCTTACATGAAGACATGGCAAAAATGTCATTATAGCGCCCCCTGGAAAATTTCAAATAAGCAGCCCTTGCAGCCCGGTAAACCTACATGTATGAAATTCGGTAGACATGTGGAATATGCTGAGACCTACAAAAAATTCTCTTGGTGCCATGACCTAGACTCAACAGGAGGTCCGCCATTTTTAATTGAAATTGCAACTTTTTTGGATTTTTCGCCATTCACTGGTGTCGTACTTTAACGAACTCCTCCTAGAGATTTTATTCGATCAACTTAAAATTTGGCATATAATATCTAAAGACCTTGCTAATGTTAAATTGTGAAGCTTTTTTGATTTCATCGAACGATGCATCCGTGGCATCTCGGCGAATTTTGATGTCCTGCCATGAAACAGGAAGTTACTTTCACTTCCACAAACTTTGTGGGATTTGCCAGAAACTTTCCAACCTTGATAAAATTGTCCGCCCAAGTACAGATATATGCTAATTTTAGATAGAGAGGTGCCAGGTGGCTCCACAGCGCCCTCTAGATATGGTCATGTTCAGATAAAAGTGCTTGAATGTTCATGAAATTTGGTGTGATCATTGCATTAGTCATTCCCCGCAATTGTTAATTTTTTAAAATTTTTTTGCCAAACAGTGAGTGAGCTATGAGCTATTTCTTGCGTTTTTCCAAATTTTACGAACACACGTTTTAAGGCCTTAGAATGCTCCAAAACTTGCAAAACCTTGCAAAAATTAGAACCGTCTTATTCTCTTCAATACATCCAACAATTGGCACTAAATGTCATAATGGCATAATGGCTCTATAGCGCCCCCAATAATATTTATAAAAGAATTGCTCTTTTGAAAGTCTAAACATGCTGGAAAATTTACAAAAATCAAAACACTCATGGAGCGCAATATTACGTTTACTGTGTTGTAGATTTTGTGCACAGGCAAGTCAAAATGGTATCATAGCGCCCTCCAGAAAATTTTTGCACTCCCATCAGGAAATCACATTGTACGCGGTCCAGCTGTGTCCAATGGCTCTGAATGGACACCTGCAGCCATCAAGATCTTGCTGCCACCCCAATGTGCACAGGGGGGGGCGAGGGCCCTTTCAACGCTGCTTGCAGCTTTAATTAGGGCCCGAGCACCGACCGGTGCCAGGGCCCGGAATGGGTCCTGGCACCGAAGGTGCGAGGAACCTATTGTTTTTGATGGGATTTTTATTATTCTTCTTCTTCTTCTTCTTCTTTTTATTCTGCTGCGAGAACGCATTTTTGAGGGCTTTGCCATGTACGAAAACTCACAAAAATTTGCCCACACGTCAGTCGTGGTGAAAATTGCAAACTATTATTAATTTTGTGCTTGGACATGCCCCGGTGGCTCTATAGCGCTTCCAAACACGTGGCCATTTTGGAACGCACTTGCTCGGATTCTCACGAAATTTGATAGGGTCATAGTAGTCATAATAAATTTTTTTGTCAATTTTTTTGAAATTTTTTTGCCTCACAGGAAGTGAGCTATGAGCCATTTCCTGCGTTTTTTCAGATTTTACGAACACATTTTTGAGGGCCTCATCATACTCGAAAATTCACCAAACTTAGCTCATAAACTAAAAATATCAAATTCTTTCATTCGATATCTCTTTTGGCACTTAATCTACATGTTCCAAATTCGGTGGACATATGTACTATGCCAAGACCTAAAAAAAAGTCTCTTGGTGCCATGACCTAGACTAAACAGGAAGTCCGCCATTTTTAATTGAATTTGCAATTTTTAAAAATTTTTTGCAATTCACAGGCATCGTACTTTAACGAACACCTCCTAGAGATTTTATCCGATCAACTTAAAATTTTGCATATGACATCTTAAGACCTTGTCGATGTTAAATTGCGAAGCTTTTTTGGATTCATCGAACTTTGTATCCGTGGCGTCGCGGCGAATTTCGATGTTCCGCCATGAAACTGGAAGTTGCTTTTATGAGCTATTTCCTGCGTTTTTCCAAATTTTACGAATACACGTATTAAGGCCTTAGAATGGTCCAAAACTTGCAAAAACGTGGCAAAAATTATCATTGTCTTATTGCCTTGAATTTGACACATCAACTGGGGCTAAATGTGGCATAATGGCTCTATTGCGCCCCCAGTCAGATTCTTTAAACAATTGCTTTTTTGGGGCTCGAAGCGTGCTTAAAAATTTACGAAAATCAACACACACGTGATGCCCGGTATTCCAATAACTATGTTGTAGATTTTGCGCACAGGCATAACAAAATGGTATCATAGCGCCATCCAGAAGAAATTTTTGCAATCCCATCAGGAAAACACATTGTACACAGGCTAGCAGTGTCCAATGGCTGTTAATGGACAACTGCACCCAACAAGGTCTTGCTGCCACCCCACTGTGCACGAGGGGTGCGAGGGCCCTTTCAACGCTGCTTGCAGCTTTAATTATTAGGGCCCGAGCACTGACTGGTGCCAGGAACCTATTGTTTTTGATGGGATTTTTATTATTCTTCTTCTTCTTCTTCTTCTTCTTCTTTTTATTCTGCTGTGAGAACGCATTTTTGAGGGCTTTGCCATGCACGAAAACTCACAAAAATTTGCCGACACTTCAGTCGTGGTGAAAATTGCAAAATATTATTATTTTTGTGCTTGGACATGCCCCAGTGGCTCTATAGCGCCACCAAACACGCGGCCATTTTGGAACGCACTTGCTCGGATTCTCACGAAATTCAATAGGGTCATAGTAGTCATCATAATTTTTTTTGTTAATTTTTTTGAAATTTTTTTGCCTCACAGGAAGTGAGCTAAGAGCCATTTCCTGCGTTTTTTCAGATTTTACGAACACATTTTTGAGGGCCTTATCATTCTCGAAAACACACCTAACTTGGCTCATAGATTGAAAATCTAAAGTTCTTTGATTCAATATCTCATTTGGCACTAGGTGTGTTATGGTGGCTCTATAGCGCCCCCTAATACATAATTGCATTTTTGAGGGCATCAGCATGCTTGAAAACTCACGAAACTTTGCAATCATATTAAGCTGGACATACTTTTTACTAGAAAGTGGGGTTTACGGATGGATATAGCAAAATTGCATTACAGCGCCACCTAGAAAATTTCAATGAAGCAGCCCTCGCAGTGTGTTTAACCTGCATGTACAAAATTCGGTGGACATGTGTACTATGCCAAGACCTAAAAAAAAGTCTTTTGGTGCCATGACCTAGACTCAACAGGAAGTCCGCCATTTTTAATTGAATTTGCAATTTTTTTTAATTTTTTGCCATTCACAGGCGTCGTACTTTAACGAACTCCTCCTAGAGATTTTATCCGATCAACTTACAATTTCGCATATGACTTTTTAAGACCTGGTCGATGGTAAATTGCAAAGCTTTTTTGGATTCATCGAACTTTGTATCCGTGGCGTCGCGGCGAATTTCGATGTTCCGCCATCAAACAGGAAGTTGGTTTTATGCGCACATGCTTTGTGAGATTTGCGCGAAACTTCACAGGCTTGATAAGAGTCTACTTCCAAGTATACCTATATGTTGATATTAGATTGGGTGTGGTCAGGTGGCTCCACAACGCCCTCTTGACACGGCCATGTTGAGATAAAAGTGCTTGAATGTTCATGAAATTTGGCGTGACAATTGCATGTGTTTTTTTGGGCTGTAATTATTTTTTTGAAATTTTTTAACCAAACAGGAAGTGAGCTATGAGCCAATTCCTGCGTTATTCCAAATATTACGAACACAGGTTTGGAGGTATTACCATACTCAAAAACTTGCAAAACTTTGCAAAAATTTTATTTGTCTGATTGTCTTCAATTTGAGACAGAATTTGGCAGTAAATGGGACATAATGGCTCTATAACGCCCCCAATCAGATTTTTATAAGAATTGCCCTTATGAGGGTCTCAGCATGCTCAAAAACTCACAAAATTTTGTACAACTCTAAAGCCTATCATTCCTATTACAATAATAAAAAATTTATATATAGGCGTGGCAAAAATGGCATTATAGCGCCCCCTGGAAAATTTCAAATAAGCAGCCCTTGCATCGTGGTTGATCAGCATGTATGAACTTCTGTGAACAAGTGGAATATCCTGAGACCTAAAAAAAAGTCTCTTGGAGCCATGACGTAGACCCAACAGGAAGTTTGCCATTTTTAATTGAAATTTCAACTTTTTTAGATTTTTCGCCATTCGCAGGTGTCGTACTTTAACGAACTCCTCCTAGAGACTTTATCCAATCAACTCAAAATTTGGCGAATAATATCTTAAGACCTTGCTGATGTTAAATTGCGAAGCTTTTTTGGATATATCGAACGATGTATCCGTGGCATTGCGGCGAATTTCGGCGTCCCGCCATGAAACAGGAAGTTGGTATAACTCCCACATACTTTGTGGGATTAGTCTAAAACTTTCCAAACTTGATAAACTTGTCTTCCCAAGTATAAATATATGCTAATATTAGATCGGAAATGGCTATGTAGCTCCACAGCGCCCTCTAGATACTACCATGTTAAGATAAAAGTGCTTGAATGTTCATAAAATTTGGTGTCATCATTGCATTAGTCATTCCGGGCAATGCTTAATTTTTTGAAATTTTTTCGGCCAAACAGGAAGTGAGCTATGAGCTATTTCCTGCGTTTTTCCAAATTTTACGAATACACGTATTAAGGCCTTAGAATGGTCCAAAACTTGCAAAAACGTGGCAAAAATTATCATTGTCTTATTGCCTTGAATTTGATACATCAACTGGGACTAAATGTGGCATAATGGCTCTGTAGCGCCCCCAGTCAGATTCTTTAAACAATTGCTTTTTTGGGGCTCGAAGCGTGCTTAAAAATTTACGAAAATCAACACACACATGATGCCCGGTATTCCAATAACTATGTTGTAGATTTTGCGCACAGGCATAACAAAATGGTATCATAGCGCCATCCAGAAGATTTTTGCAATCCCATCAGGAAAACACATTGTACACAGGCTAGCAGTGTCCAATGGCTGTTCATGGACAACTGCACCCATCAAGGTCTTAGCTGCCACCCCACTGTGCCACCCCAACGTGCGCGAGGGGGGCGAGGGCCCTTTCAACGCTGCTTGCAGCTTTAATTAGGGCCCGAGCACCGACCGGTGCCAGGGCCCGGAACGGGTCCTGGCACCGAAGGTGCGAGGAACCTATTGTTTTTGATGGGATTTTTATTCTTCTTCTTCTTCTTCTTCTTCTTTTTATTCTGCTGCGAGAACGCATTTTTGAGGGCTTTGCCATGCACGAAAACTCACAAAAATTTGCCCACACGTCAGTCGTGGTGAAAATTGCAAAGTATTATTATTTTTGTGCTTGAACATGCCCCGAGGGCTCTATAGCGCCACCAAACACGCGGCCATTTTGGAACGCACTTGCTCGGATTCTCATGAAATTTTATAGAGTCATAGTAGTCATCATAAATTTTTTTGTAAATTTTTTTGAAATTTTTTTGCCTCACAGGAAGTGAGCTATGAGCCATTTCCTGCGTTTTTTTAGATTTTACGAACACATTTTTGAGGGTTTTATCATACTCGAAAACTCACCAGACTTGGCTCATAGACTAGAAAAATTACGTTCTTTGATTCGATATCTCATTTGGCACTGGGTGTGATATGGTAGCTCTATAGCGCCCCCTAATACATAATTGCATTTTTGAGGGCCTCAGCATGCTTGAAAACTCACAAAACTTTGCAAACATATTAAGCAGGTCTTACTCTTAACTAGGATTTAGGGTTTACAGATGGATGTGGCAAAATTGCATTACAGCGCCACCTAGAAAATTTCAATGAAGCAGCCCTCGCAGCGTGATTGACCTACATGTACAAAATTCGGTGGACATGTGTACTATGCCAAGACCTAAAAAAAAGTCTCTAGGTGCCATGACCTAGACTCAACAGGAAGTCCGCCATTTTTAATTGAATTTGCAAATTTTTTAAATTTTTTGCCATTCACAGGCTTCGTACTTTAACAAACTCCTCCTAGAGATTTTATCCGATCAACTTAAAATTTTGAATTTACTATCTTAAGACCTTGTCGATGTTAAATTGCGAAGCTTTTTTGGATTCATTGAACTTTGTATCCGTGGCGTCGCGGCGAATTTCGATGTTCCGCCATGAAACAGGAAGTTGGTTTTACGCGCACATGCTTTGTGAAATTTGCGCGAAACTTTACAGGCTTTATAGGAGTCCACTTCCAAGTAGACCTATATGTTGATATTAGATTGGGTGTGGTCAGGTGGCTCCACAGCGCCCTCTTGAAACGGCCATGTTGAGATAAAAGTGCTTGAATGTTCATGAAATTTGGTGTGATCATTGCATTGTTCATGTTGAGTTCTTTTAATTTTTTTAAAATTTTTTGGCCAAACAGGAAGTGAGCTATGCGCCATTTCCTGCGTTTTTCCAAATTTTATAAACACATGTTTGGATGCTTTAGCATACTCGAAATCTTGCAAAAAGTTGCACAAATTATAATTGTCTTATTATCTTCAATTTTATATATAGATTTACACTAAATTTGGCACAATGGCTCTATAGCGCCCCCAATCAGATTTTTAAAAGAATTGCCATTTTGAGGGTCTCAGCATGTTCTAAAACTCACAAAATTTTGTTAATGTATAAAGACCATCATTCGTATTACTCTGACAAAAAACTTATATATATACATGGCAAAAATGTCACTATAGCGCCCCCTGGAAAATTTTAAATAAGCAGCCCTCGCAGCCTGGTAAACCTACAAGTATAAAATTCGGTAGACATGTGGAATATGCCGAGACCTACAAAAAATTCACTTGGTGCCATGACCTACACTCAACAGGAAGTCCACCATTTTTAATTGAAATTGCAACTTTTTTGGATTGTTGGCCATTCACAGGTGTCGTACTTTAACGAACTCCTCCTAGAGATTTTATCTGATCAACTTAAAATTTGGCATATGACATTGAAAGACGTCGTCAATGATAAATTGCGAAGCTTTTCTGGATTTATCGAACTTTGTATCCGTGGCGTCGCGGCGAATTTCGATGTTCCGCCATGAAAATGGAAGTTTATTTTATGAGCATATGCTTTGAGAGATTTACATGAAACTTTACAGGCTTAATGACAGTCTAATTCCAAATATACCTATATGTTGATATTGGAGTGAGTGTGGTCAGGTGGCTCTACAGCGCCCTCTTGACACGGCCATGTTGATATAAAAGTGCTTGAATGTTCATGAAATTTGGTCAGATCATTGCATTTGGTTTTCTGGGCAGTGCTGATTTTTTTGAAATTTTTTGGCCAAACAAAAAGTGAGCTATGAGTCATTTCCTGCGTTATTCCAAATTTTATGAACACACATTTGAAGGCCTTAGCATACTGGAAAACTTGCAAAACTTAGCTAAAATTTTATTTGTCACATTGTCTTCAATTTGAAACAAAAATTGGCAGTAAATGAGGCATCATGGCTCTATAGCGCCCCCAATACAATTTTTAAAAGAATTACCCTTTTGAGGGTTTCAGCATGCTCAAAAACTCACAAAATTTTGTACAATTTTAAAGACCATCATTCCTATTACACTGATAAAAAATTTACAAATAGGCGTGGCAAAAATGGCATTATAGCGCCCCCTGGAAAATTTCAAATAAGCAGCCCTCGCAGCCCGATAAACCTACATGTATGAAATTCGGTAGACATGTGGAATATGCCGAGACCTACAAAAAAGTCTCTTGGTGCCATGACCTAGAACCAACAGGAAGGCTGCCATTTTTAATTGAAATTGCAACTTTTTTTAATTTTTTTTGCCATTCACAGGTGTCGTACTTTAACGAACTCCTCCTAGAGATTTTATCCGATCAACTTAAAATTTGGCATATAATATCTAAAAACCTTGCTGACGTTAAATTGCGAAGCTTTTTTGATTTCATAGAACGATGCATCTGTGGCGTCACGGCGAATTTTGATGTCCTGCCATGAAACTGGAAGTTGCTTTCAATTCCACATACTTTGTGGGATTTGCCTGAAACTTTCCAAGCTTGATAAAATTGTCCGCCCAAGTATAGATATATGCTTATTTTATATCGAGAGGTACCAGGTGGCTCCACAGCGCCCTCTAGATATGGCCATGTTCAGATAAAAGTGCTTGAAAGTTCATGAAATTTGGTATGATCATTGCATTAGTCATTCTCCGCAATTGTTAATTTTTTGAAATTTTTTTGCCAAACAGGAAGAGAGCTATGAGCTATTTCCTACATTTTTCCAAATTTTACGAACACACGTTTTAAGGCCTTAGAATGCTCCAAAACTTGCAAAACCATCCAAAAATTAGAACTGTCTTATTCTCTTCAATACATCCATCAATTGGCACTAAATGGGGCATAATGGCTCTATAGCGCCCCCAATAATATTTATAAAAGAATTGCTCTTTTGAAAGTCTAAACATGCTGGAAAATTTACAAAAATCGAAACACTCATGGAGCCCTGTATTACGATTACTGTGTTGTAGATTCTGTGCACAGGCAAGTCAAAATGGTATCATAGCGCCCTCCAGAAAATTTTTGCACTCCCATCAGGAAACCACATTGTCATGGTTCAGCTGTGTCCAATGGCTCTGAATGGACACCTGCAGCCATCAAGATCTTGCTGCCACCCCAATGTGCACAGGGGGGGCGAGGGCCCTTTCAACGCTGCTTGCAGCTTTAATTATTATTATTCTGCTGCGAGAACGCATTTTTGAGGGCTTTGCCATGCACGAAAACTCACAAAAATTTGCCGACACGTCAGTCATGGTGAAAATTGCAAAGTATTATTATTTTTGTGCTTGGACATGCCCCAGTGGCTCTATAGCGCCACCAAACACGCGGCCATTTTGGAACGCACTTGCTCGGATTCTCACGAAATACAATTGGGTCATTGTAGTCAAAATAAATTTTTTTGTCAATTTTTTTGAAATTTTTTGGCCGCACAGGAAGTGAGCTATGAGCCATTTCCTGCGTTTTTTCAGATTTTACGAACACATTTTTGAGGGTCTTATTATACTCGAAAACTCACCAAACTTGGCTCATTGACTAAAAGTATTAAGTTCTTTCATTGTATATCTCATTTGGCACTAAGTGTGACATGGTAGCTCTATAGCGCCCCCTAATACATAATTGCATTTTTGAGGGCCTCAACATGCTCTAAAACTCACAAAACTTTGCAAACATATTAAGCTGGTCATACTTTTTACTAGAATATAGGGTTTACAGATGGATGTGGCAAAATTGCATTACAGCGCCACCTAGAAAATTTCAATGAGGCAGCTCTCGCAGCGTGTTTTACCTACATGTATAAAATTCGGTGGACATGTGCACTATGCCAAGACCTAAAAAAAAGTCTCTTGGTGTTATGACCTTAACTCAACAGGAAGTCCGCCATTTTTAATTGAATTTGCAAATTTTTTTAATTTTTTGCCATTCACAGGAGTCGTACTTTAACGAACTCCTCCTAGAGATTTTATCCGATCAACTTAAAATTTGGTTAATAATATCTCAGGACGTTGCCGATGTTAAATTGCGAGGCTTTTTTGGATTTATCAAACGATGTATCCATGGCATTGCGGCGAATTTCAATGTCCTGCCATGAAACAGGAAGTTGATTTTACTCCCACATACTTCGTGGGATTTGCCTGAAACTTTCCAAGCTTGATAAAATTGTCCTCCCAAGTATAAAAATATGCTAATATTACATCGGTAGTGGCCAAGAGGCTCCACAGCGCCCTCTAGATACAGCTATGTTAAGATAAAAGTGCCTGAATGTTCATGAAATTTGGTCTGATCATTACATTTGTTCTTGTTGGCTATGCTTTTTTTTTTTAAATTTTTCGGCCAAACAGGAAGTGAGCTATGAGCCATTTCCTGCGTTATTCCAAATTTTACGAACATACATTTGAAGGCCTTAACATATTCGAAAACTTGCAAAACTTGGCAAAAATTATATTTGTCTGATTGTCTTCAATTTGAGAAAAAGATTGGCAGTAAATTTGGAATTTTGGCTCTATAGCGCCCCCAATCAGATTTTTAAAAGAATTGCCCTTTTGAGGGTCTCAGCATGCTCAAAAACTCACAAAATTTTGTACAATTCAAAAGACCATCATTCCTGTTACACTGATAAAAAATGTACATATAGGCAGGGCAAAAATGGCATTATAGTGCCCCCTGGAAAATTTCAAATAAGCAGCCCTCGCATCATGTTTGACCTGCATGTATGAACTTCGGTGGACATGTGGAATATGCTGAGACCTAAAAAAAAGTCTCTTGGTGCCATGACCTAGACCCAACAGGAAGTTTGCCATTTTTAATTGAAATTGCAACTTTTCTAGATTTTTCGCAATTCGCAGGTGTCGTACTTTAACAAACTCCTCCTCGAGATTTCATCTGATCAACTTAAAATTTGGGGAGTAATAACTAAAGACCTTGCCGATGTTAAATTGCGAAGCTTTTTCGATTTCATTGAACGATGTATCCGTGGCGTTACGGCGAATTTTGATTTCCTGCCATGAAACAGGAAGTTGGTTTTACTCCCATATACTTTGTGGGATTTGACTGAAACTTCCTATGCTTGATAAAATTGTCCTCCGAAGTATAAACATATGCTAATATTGGATCGGGAGGTGCTAGGTGGCTCCACAGCGCCCTCTAGATATGGTCATGTTAAGATAAAAGTGCTTGAATGTTCATGAAATTTGGTGTGATCATTGCATTCGTCATTCCGGGCAATGTTTAATTTTGAGAAATTTTTTGGCCAAACAGGAAGTGAGCTATGAGCTATTTGCTGTGTTTTTCCAAATTTTTTTGAACACGTTTTGAGGCCTTAGAATGCTTCAAAACTTGCAAAACCTTGCACTAATTATAAATGTCTTATTTTCTTTAATACCATCCATCAATTGGGACTAAATGTGGCATAATGGCTCTATAGTGCCCCCAATCAGATTTATAAAAGAATTGCTCTTTTGAAGGTCTATACATGCTGGAAAATTTACAAAAATCAACACACTCATGGAGCTCGATATTACGATTACTATGTTGTAGATTTTGCGCACACGCATGTCAAAATGGTATCATAGCACCCTCCAGAAAATTTATGCACTCCACACAGGAAAACACATTGTACGCGATCCAGCAGTGTCCAATGGCTCTGAATGGACACCGGCACCCATCAGGATCTTGCTGCCACCCCAACGTGCACGAGGGGTGCGAGGGCCCTTTCAACGCTGCTTGCAGCTTTAATTATTATTATTTTTATTATTCTTCCGATTTTTCAAAGGCCAATTTCGCCCCTTTACCAATTGTGAAAACGCGTATAACTTTCCCCATTCGTCCGGCCGGATCCGAAATTCGATATTTTTGGGCGGTCGCACAAGTTCGACCCCAAATGTTGAAATAGCGCCCCCTAAACACGTTTCAAAATTCCCATAGGGAAATTTGGTTATTTTGTCATAGGCAGACGAAATTCAGTTTTTTTGTGCATTGTAATAAGACATACAAAAAACTTCATTGAAGCCACGCCCTAAACCCAACAGGAAGTCGGCCATTTTGATTTGAATTTTTGAATTTTTAAATGAACTCCTCCTAGGGATTTCACCAGATCGGCTTCAAATTTGGTACACATCATCAAGAGACCAAGCTGATTAAAAGTTGTGCTCTGCAGATCGGTAGGTCAAAGGGCGTGCCTGCTAGGGCGTGACAAATTATAGTGATTTGAGGGAAAAATTTTACAATGCTCTCACATCCAAATACTTGATTTTAGAAGCTTCAAACTTGCTGAACATGATAAGGGCGCCGCCTGGAATAGCCTGATGTATTAACTTTCCACTTTGCTAATAGCGCCCCCTGTGGTAACAGGAAGTGACCACTCGTTACTTCCGCTTGTACTGATGACACATTGTTGAACCCATCAACTTCATTCTACTTTTTAAACATGCAGAACAAGTTGAGGAAGCTACATTATGAAGGCTGTATAGCTACGAGTAAGGGCGTCTGTGTGGCAAAGCGGCGACTTTGGATCCGTCGCCATGAAAATACGTTTGGGATTCCCAATGCTCTCACGCCCACATACTTGACTGTAGTAACTCCAAACTTGCTCTACATGATGATTGCTCCGCCCTGAACGTCCAGATGCATTAACTCCCCACTTTGCTACTAGCGCCCCCCTGTGGAAATAGGAAGTGCCCACTTATTACTTTCATTTGTACTGAGGACACATACTTGATCACGTCAACCTCATTCCACTTCTATAACATGCAGAACAAATTGGTGAAGCTACCCTTTGAATGCTGTGAAGCTATACATAATGGCGTCCGTGTGGTGACGCGGCAACTATCCATCCCTCGCCATGAAAATACGTTTGGGTTTTTGATGTCTTTAATAAACTTGAATCATCAAAAAAATTGATAGACAAGTCAAGGGTGGCAAGCTCTCACATCAGATTGGGGCTGTGCCCATGAGGGCAGCAAAATGCCTCGATAGCGCCCCCTTGAAATTTTCAATAACCCCTCCTTATAGAGGTTTTTTTGGAGTAGAAAGACAAAAATTGGTAAACAAGTGTATTTGGCCAAGACGCAAAAAAAGTCTCTGGCATCATTTGTCCACTCCTAACAGGAAGTCGGCCATTTTGAATTTAACGTGTCATTTTTGCCTGATTTCCACATATTTTATTTTAACGCACTCCTCCTGGATATTTAATCCATTCAAAACCAGATGGATTAATAAACATTGAAATACCATGCTGATCAAAAGTTGTGCTCTGCAGGTCTGTAGGTCAGTGGGCGTGGCCGCTAACAGGAAGTGACCAGTTTTTACTTACACTTGTACTGCTGACACATAGTTGAACCCATCAACTTTTTTCCCTCTGTACAACATGTAGAAGAAGTTGCTTAAATTACCTTATGAATGCTGTGATGCTTCGAGAAATGGCGTCCGTGTGGCGATGCGGTGACATTGGATCCCTCGCCATGAAAATACGGTTGGGTTTTTGATGTTCTTAATGAATTTGTATCATCATAGAAATTGATATGCCGGTCAAGGGTGGCAAGCTCTCACATCTGATTGGGGCTTTGCCCATGAGGGCAGCAAAATGCCTCGATAGCACCCCCTTGAAATTTTCAAAAACCAATCCCCATAGGAGTTTTTTTAGAGTAGAAAGATGAAAATTGGTACACATGTGTATTTGGCCAAGACGCAAAAAAAAGTCTCTTGCATCAGTGGTCTACCCCAAACAGGAAGTCAGCCATTTTGATTTTAACGGGTCATTTTTCCCTGATTTCCACATATTGTATTTTAATGGTCTCCTCCTTGAGATTTCATCCATTCAAAACCAGATTTATTAAAAAACATTGAGTGACCATGCTGATCAAAAGTTGTGCTCTGCAGGTTTGTAGGTCAGTGGGCGAGGCTACTAACAGGAAGTGACCAGTTTTTACTTTCACTTGTACTGATGACACATAGTTGAACCCATCAACATAATTCCCCCTGTACAACATGTAGAAGAAGTTGCTAAAACTACCTTACGAATGCTGTGATGCTTCGAGAAATGGCGTCCGTGTGGCGATGCGGTGACATTGGATCCCTCGCCATTAAAATACGTTTGGGTTTTTGATGTTCCTAATGAATGATTATCATCATGCAAATTGAAATGCCAGTCAAGGGTGGTGAGCTCTGTAATGTGAATATAGGCCACTAGATGGCAGTATTTACCTTTTTTTGTTAAGCTTAGACTGGAGTCATGTTTAGACATGTCCTGGACATGTCTGGGGCAAGTCTCAGAAAATAAAAAAAAAAAGGTCTAAATGTGGGTGGGGTCTGCAAAAGAGTATATAAGGAAAAGAACTGAGACAGTAAAGTAGTAGGAGAAATTGCAAGAAGATGACCAGACCTGCCATTCTGTTCAAGACCTGTGACATTTCTTTTGTGGATTTCTTTGCCTGTGTTTGAGCATTTTCATTATCCAGGACATCACCAAGCCACCCCACAAAAAGGGACTGTAAATATTTCTTTTTTTTTTCCTAATCAATCTTGGTCTTTAGGTTCATTAGTTGTTAGTTAGTTGTTATTGTCTTTGTCTGTTAAATTAAATGTGTTTAAGTTTTAAAAACTGTGTGTCATCCCTTGCTGTTGCTGTTGTGTTGTTTTAAATGTAATAACAAATTGGGGCCATAACAAATTGGGGGCTCAAGGTCCGGGATAGACCATTTTGTGAGTCATTTATTAAAAATCTGACATTTCAGATTGTAAAATTGTTTTTGTGAATTTTCCTATATAAATATATTGACAACAGCAATGGATGATTTCTTGGCATCACCAACCGTAGGGGTTTTGAAGTCTTTTAAAAAGACAGAACTGTTGGAAATATGCAGACATTTGGAGCTGACAGAGGTAAAACCAGCCATGCGAAAAGCAAGACTGGCTAGAGAGATTGTTGAATATTACATTGATGAAAATGTGTTTGCACCAGGAGATCTGGAACAGTTTCCAGTGGAAAATCCAAATATAGAAATGGAACTTAAATTAAAAATGCTAGAGATTGAAAGGGAGGAAAAAGAAAAACAAAGGCAGTTTGAGTTGGAAAAATTAGCAAGAGAAGAGAAAAAAGAAAGGGAGGAAAAAGAGAAACAAAGAGAATTTGAGAGGGAAGAAAAAGAAAAACAAAGGCAGGTTGAGTTAGAAAAATTAGCAAGAGAAGAAAAACAAAGAGAATTTGAGAGAGAGAAAGAGGAAAGAGCAGAAAGAGAGAGACAGAGACAGAGAGATTTTGAATTAGAGAAATTCGATAGAGAAGAAAGACTCCAAATGGAGAAACTAAAAATTAAAATTGAAACTAAAAATAAATTTTGTGCCAGTCAGGAGGTAAAACTGGTGCCTCCATTTTCAGAAAAGGATGTTGACAACTATTTCCAGTGTTTTGAAAAGGTAGCAAAGAGTTGCCAGTGGCCAAAGGAACACTGGCCTCTGATGTTGCAAACTGTCCTCAAGGGTAAAGCTCAACAAGCCTATTCGGCTTTGTCTGCAGATGATTCCTCTGATTATGAGGTTGTCAAAAAGGTTATTTTGAGAGCTTATGAGTTGGTTCCAGAGGCTTACCGACAGAAATTCAGAGGTCTGAAGAAATCTGAAAATCAGACTTATGTTGAATTTGCTAATGAGAAGCAGGTTTGCTTTGAGCGCTGGTGTACTTCTATGGAGGTCAAGGATGATTTCAACTCACTAAAAGAGATGGTGTTAGTTGAAGAATTCAAGAACTGTGTTAAGGATGATGTTAAGACCTACCTTAATGAGAAGCAAGCACTGAACTTGCAATCAGCTGCCAAATTTGCAGATGAATATGTTCTCACTCATAAGTCCACATTTCAGTCTAGCAGTAACAATAAATGGTCCCAATTTCAGAAAAAGGGTTACGGTGATACCCAAGATTCCTCACCCAAAGACAAAGACAAATCTGGTGATGGTGCTCAGAAATCCAGTAACAGGTCTGATCAAAGTGTGAAAGCTGACAGTGACAAAAGTGGTCTAGTTTGCAGTTATTGCAAGAAATCTGGTCATGTTACAACTAACTGTTGGTTCCTTAAAGCTAAGAAAGAAAAAGAAAAGGATACCAAACCAAATGCCTTTGTCAAAACAAGGTTAGAAACCCCTGTAGTAGATAACCAATCTGCTAAATTGCCTGCTTCTTGTGGGGCTAAAAAGCCTAATACAGCTGACTTTGTGAGGGAGGAATTTCTTCCATTTGTGTCAGAGGGATTTGTGGCTCTGAATGAGCATACTACTCCTGTCCCCATATATATCCTAAGGGATACCGGAGCTTCTCAGTCACTTTTGTTGATGGACTCCTTGGAGTTACGTGATGAGACCGCTTCAGGGGATTTCATACTTGTACAAGGTATTGAAGGGAGGACTGTATCTGTACCCCTGCGCTCTATATTCTTGAAGTCAGATTTAGTTACAGGACAGGTAAAGGTGGGACTTATGTCAAGTCTACCTATAAAGGGTGTTTCTCTGTTGCTAGGCAATGACCTGGCTGGGGGCAAAGTAGTTCCCCCTGTACATCTTACTTCACAGCCGAGCACTGAAAATGGGGATGAGGACCCATCTCTGTATCCTTCTTGCGCAGTGACTCGTGCTATGGCCAAGAAGGCTAAAGAAGATGATGTTGTGGTGCCGTCCAGTACATTGAATAGTCAGGACTCAGGTGGTTCGCCTCATGACTCTGATTGGCCTACTATGGTTTCTCCGTTTGAGGACTTATCAGATACTTTTATCAGTTCATTGTTCAGCCAGCCAGATGGGTCTGGTGATTCTGATGTGTCTGGAGACTTGTCTCTGTCCAGAAAGCGGTTGATTGAGGAGCAAACTAATGATCCTGAAATTTGTGTACTAAAGAGGAGAGCCCTTCCTGATAAAGAAATAGACGCAGTTCCAGTTGGGTATTATCTCAAGGATGGTGTGTTGATTGCCATGCAGATTGGGCAGTGGTCAGGCAAATTGTTGTTCCGAAGGTCTATAGGAATGAGATCTTAACAATGGCTCATAGTTTACCTTTAGGAGGTCATCTTGGTGTTAACAAGACTGTTGATAAGATCATGAAACACTTCTTTTGGCCTGGGCTTCGGAAAGACGTTTCCAACTTTTGCAAAACCTGTCACACTTGTCAGGTAGTTGGAAAACACCAGTTAGACCCACCTGTAGCTCCATTGCAGCCTATCCCAGCATTTGGGGAGCCATTCTCTAGGGTCATTGTTGATTGCGTTGGTCCATTACCCAAGACTAGATCTGGAAATCAGTACTTGTTGACAATCATGTGTGCATCTACCAGATTCCCCGAAGCCATACCTCTACGTAACATCAAGGCAACTGCAATCTCGAAGGCTTTGATAAAGTTCTTCACGTTGTTTGGTCTTCCCAGGGAAATTCAGTCAGACCAAGGTAGCAATTTCACTTCTGGATTGTTTCAGCAGGTTGTGTATGAACTAGGTGCAAAACAGATTCTTTCTAGTGCCTATCATCCAGAAAGTCAGGGTGCCTTAGAGCGGTTTCATTTCACTCTCAAGACAATGATGAGGACTTATTGTTATGACCATGAGAAAGACTGGGATGAAGGGGTTCATTTGCTGTTGTTTGCAGCTAGAGAAGCAGTGCAGGAGTCTACTGGATTCAGTCCATTTGAGCTAGTGTTTGGTCATGAAGTGAGAGGACCTTTGCTATTATTGAGTGAACAATGGCAAAAGGAAGAGCCGCAAATCAGTCTGTTGGACTATGTTAGCAAGTTCAAGGAAAGATTGCGTGCAGCTTGTGACCTTGCCAAAGAGAACTTGAAATCAAGTCAGGGAAAAATGAAAACTTGGTATGATCATAAGGCTAGAAGCCGTGAGTTTAAACCAGGAGACAAGGTCCTTGTGTTGTTTCCCTTGCAGTCCAATCCATTGCAGGCTAGATTTCATGGTCCTTATGAAATTCTGACAAAACTCAATGATCTCAATTACATTGTGAAGACTCCAGATAGGAGAAAACCAAAACAATTGTGTCATGTTAACATGCTAAAGCCTTATCATGACAGAAATGCTAGGGTTGCAGCTGTCACTTCAGATTCTCCAATGGTCGAAACGTGTGAAGATGAGGGGGAGTTTCAAGATGATGAATCAAGAATTAAAGCTGAAGTTCTTTCATGTAAATTGTCAAACACTGAAGTGTTGCAAAATTTAGATGTAAAACTCCAGCACTTAGAACCCTCACAGAGAGATCAGTTTGAAAGGTTGAACAAGAAATATGAGGATTTGTTTCCTGATGTTCCAAAGAGAGTTACTATAGCCTCTCATGATGTAGATGTTGGTGATGCCAAACCAATAAAACAGCATCCATACCGGATGAATCCTGAAAAGAGAAAGATTGCTGAGAAAGAGGTTGAGTACATGTTAAAACATGATATTATCAGACCCTCCAACTCAGATTGGAGTTCACCCTGTGTGCTAGTTCCAAAACCTGATGGAAGTACTAGATTCTGTACAGATTATCGCAAAGTCAATGCTGTAACTAGAACTGATGTGTTTCCAATACCTAGGATTGATGATTGTATTGATCGTGTAGGGCAAGCAAAGTTTCTGACCAAGATTGATTTATTGAAGGGTTATTGGTGTGTGCCTTTAACTGAGAGGGCCAAGAGCATCTCTGCTTTTGCCACACCATCTGGATTGTACCAGTATGAAGTCCTACCCTTTGGCATGAAAAATGCCCCAGCCACGTTCCAAAGGATGATACAGTCTACAATCGCCGGATTGCCACACACGGGTGCATACATCGATGACCTGATCACATGGAGTGACTCCTGGGAAGAACATCTAAAAGATGTAGAGACGTTGTTCCAGCGCCTGACCCAGGCTAACCTGACTGTTAACCTGAGCAAGAGTGACTTTGGTTGTGCTACTGTCACCTATCTTGGCTACGTCATAGGCCAGGGTAAGGTGGCACCCATAAATGCTAAAGTCCAAGCCATCATGGACTTTCCAGTTCCTGACAACAAAAAAGCTTTGCGCCGCTTCCTTGGAATGATCGGGTACTACCGCAAGTTCTGCAAGAACTTTGCTGAGATTGCTCTCAGTCTAACTAACCAACTGAAGAAAGGCGTAAAGTTCACCTGGGATGATGCATGCCAGAGAGCCTTCGATCGCCTGAAGTCTCTGCTGTGTCACTTCCCCGTGCTCAAATCTCCTGACATCAACAAACCGTTCTCCATCGCGGTCGATGCTAGCGACCAAGCTTGTGGATCTGTGCTCCTACAGAGAAGTGACTCTGATGACATTGAGCATCCCGTGGCATACTTCTCCAGGAAGTTCAATCGCCACCAAAGGAACTATTCCACAATAGAGAAGGAACTGTTGGCTCTGGTCCTTTCTTTACAACACTTTGAGGTTTATGTTTGTACAGGACAAAAGCCAATGATTGTGTACACTGACCACAATCCGTTAATGTTTTTGAGTAAGATGAAAAACAAGAATCGGAGATTGTTGAATTGGAGTTTGATTTTACAGGAGTTTGACTTGGAAATTAAGCATGTGAAGGGTACAGACAATGTAATTGCTGATTGCTTATCCCGTGTTTGAATGTGTATATATATATCATGTGTTTGAATATTGTATGATATGTATATATAGACAAGTGTTCACTTAACCATTTTGTATTGAAAAGAAAAATTTTGCCTTTATGAGTCAAAATTTTTCCCTTTTGGAATGGAGGTGTAATGTGAATATAGGCCACTAGATGGCAGTATTTACCTTTTTTTGTTAAGCTTAGACTGGAGTCATGTTTAGACATGTCCTGGACATGTCTGGGGCAAGTCTCAGAAAATAAAAAAAAAAAGGTCTAAATGTGGGTGGGGTCTGCAAAAGAGTATATAAGGAAAAGAACTGAGACAGTAAAGTAGTAGGAGAAATTGCAAGAAGATGACCAGACCTGCCATTCTGTTCAAGACCTGTGACATTTCTTTTGTGGATTTCTTTGCCTGTGTTTGAGCATTTTCATTATCCAGGACATCACCAAGCCACCCCACAAAAAGGGACTGTAAATATTTCTTTTTTTTTTCCTAATCAATCTTGGTCTTTAGGTTCATTAGTTGTTTGTTAGTTGTTATTGTATTTGTCTGTTAAATTAAATGTGTTTAAGTTTTAAAAACTGTGTGTCATCCCTTGCTGTTGCTGTTGTGTTGTTTTAAATGTAATAACAAATTGGGGCCATAACAGCTCCAACATCAGATTGGGGCGGTGCCCATGAGGGCAGCAAAATGCCTCGATAGCGCCCCCTTGAAAGTTTGAAAAACCCCTCCCTGTTGGGGTTTTTTTGGAACAGGAAAATGAAAATTTGGTACACATGTGTATGTTGCCAATTCAAACAAAAAAGTCTCTGGCACCATCGGTCAATTACAAACAGGAAGTCAGTCATTTTGATTTTAATGTGTCATTTTGGCCTGATTTCCACATATTGCATTTTTACAAACTCCTCCTAGCGATTCTGTCCAATCAACCTAATATTCATTTCAGATAATCAAGAGACCATGCTGACCAAAAGTACAGCTCTACATGTCTGTCGCTAAATGAGCCTGGCCGCCATGGTGTCCCCATTTCAGATGCCTCGCCAAACACATTCGAGCTGCTCCCTCTCCCTCATACTCCATCCAAATGGATTCAAAATTCCTGTACATAGTAAAAGCCCCACCCTGAACGCCTTGCTAAACAATCTAGTTCACCGTGCCCCCTTATGGAAACAGAAAATGCCACATTTTACGTTGAAATTGGCCGATTTGCTCAAAATTTCATATTTGTGCTTAGGGTCTGCCCCTGAATGCTCCTGCCCAAATTTGGGTACACTCTGAGCGCCTTCTGGTGGATGAAGTATCAACTTATCATAACTCCTTCAGCTTTGTCCGATTCACTCGACGCTTTCTCTCAGGTTGGGGCTGGCACTTGACCTGTCCAGTGGTCGTGAGTGCACAGCTGCACCCATCATGATCTCACCACAACCCCAACGTGCGCATGGGGGCGAGGGCCCGTTCAACGCTGCTTGCAGCTTTAATTAGTGCCCGAGCCGACTGCAAGTCGTCTGCGGAGGGCCCTATTGAAATCGCGCTGTTTATTATTATTATTATTATTATTATTATTTTTTTTTTTATTATTCTTCCGATTTTTCAAAGGCCAATTTCGCCCCTTTCCCAATTGTGAAAACGCGTATAACTTTCCCCATTCGTCCGGCCGGATCCGAAATTCGATATTTTTGGGCGGTCGCACAAGTTCGACCCCAATTGTCGAAATAGCGCCCCCTAAACACGTTTCAAAATTCCCATAGGGAAATTCGGTTTTTTTGTCGTAGGTAGACGAAATTCAGTTTTTATGTGCTTTGTAACAAGGCATAAAAAAAACTTCATTGGAGCCACGCCCTAAACCCAACAGGAAGTCGGCCATTTTGATTTGAATTTTTGAATTTTAAAACGAACTCCTCCTAGGGATTTCGCCGGATCGGCTTCAAATTTGGTACACATCATTGAGAGACCAAGCTGATTTAAAGTTGTGCTCTGCAGATCTGTAGGTCAATGGGCGTGGCTGCTAGGGCGTGACAAATTATAGTGACTTGAGGAAAAAATTTCACAATGCTCTCACACCCAAATACTTGATTGTAGAAGCTTCAAACTTGCTGAACATGATAAGGGCGCCGCCGGGAACACCCTGATGTATTAACTTCCCACTTTACTAATAGCGCCCCCCTGTGGTAACAGGAAGTGACCACTCGTTACTTCCACTTGTACTGATGACACATTGTTGAACCCATCAACTTCATTTTACTTTTGAAACATGCAGAACAACTTACTGAAGCTACTTTATGAACGCTGTAAAGCTACGAGTAATGGCGTCCGTGTGGCAAAGCGGCGACTTTGGATCCCTCGCCATGAAAATATGTTTGGGATTCCCAATGCTCTCACGCCCACATACTTGATTGTAGTAGCTTCAAACTTGCTCTACATGATGATTGCTCTGCCCTGAACGTCCAGATGCATTAACTCCCCACTTTGCTACTAGCGCCCCCCTGTGGAAATAGGAAGTGACCACTTATTACTTTCATTTGTACTGAGGACACATACTTGATCACGTCAACCTCATTCCACTTCTATAACATGCAGAACAAATTGGTGAAGCTACCCTTTGAATGCTGTGAAGCTATACATAATGGCGTCCGTGTGGTGACGCGGCAACTATCCATCCCTCGCCATGAAAATACGTTTGGGTTTTTGATGTCTTTAATAAACTTGAATCATCAAAAAAATTGATAGACAAGTCAAGGGTGGCAAGCTCTCACATCAGATTGGGGCTGTGCCCATGAGGGCAGCAAAATGCCTCGATAGCGCCCCCTTGAAATTTTCAATAACCCCTCCTTATAGAGGTTTTTTTGGAGTAGAAAGACAAAAATTGGTAAACAAGTGTATTTGGCCAAGACGCAAAAAAAGTCTCTGGCATCATTTGTCCACTCCTAACAGGAAGTCGGCCATTTTGAATTTAACGTGTCATTTTTGCCTGATTTCCACATATTTTATTTTAACGCACTCCTCCTGGATATTTAATCCATTCAAAACCAGATGGATTAATAAACATTGAAATACCATGCTGATCAAAAGTTGTGCTCTGCAGGTCTGTAGGTCAGTGGGCGTGGCCGCTAACAGGAAGTGACCAGTTTTTACTTACACTTGTACTGCTGACACATAGTTGAACCCATCAACTTTTTTCCCTCTGTACAACATGTAGAAGAAGTTGCTTAAATTACCTTATGAATGCTGTGATGCTTCGAGAAATGGCGTCCGTGTGGCGATGCGGTGACATTGGATCCCTCGCCATGAAAATACGGTTGGGTTTTTGATGTTCTTAATGAATTTGTATCATCATAGAAATTGATATGCCGGTCAAGGGTGGCAAGCTCTCACATCTGATTGGGGCTTTGCCCATGAGGGCAGCAAAATGCCTCGATAGCAGCCCCTTGAAATTTTCAAAAACCAATCCCCATAGGAGTTTTTTTAGAGTAGAAAGATGAAAATTGGTACACATCTGTATTTGGCCAAAACGCAAAAAAAAGTCTCTTGCATCAGTGGTCTACCCCAAACAGGAAGTCAGCCATTTTGATTTTAACGGGTCATTTTTCCCTGATTTCCACATATTGTATTTTAATGGTCTCCTCCTTGAGATTTCATCCATTCAAAACCAGATTTATTAAAAAACATTGAGTGACCATGCTGATCAAAAGTTGTGCTCTGCAGGTCTGTAGGTCAGTGGGCGAGGCTACTAACAGGAAGTGACCAGTTTTTACTTTCACTTGTACTGATGACACATAGTTGAACCCATCAACATAATTCCCCCTGTACAACATGTAGAAGAAGTTGCTAAAACTACCTTACGAATGCTGTGATGCTTCGAGAAATGGCGTCCGTGTGGCGATGCGGTGACATTGGATCCCTCGCCATTAAAATACGTTTGGGTTTTTGATGTTCCTAATGAATGATTATCATCATGCAAATTGAAATGCCAGTCAAGGGTGGTGAGCTCCAACATCAGATTGGGGCGGTGCCCATGAGGGCAGCAAAATGCCTCGATAGCGCCCCCTTGAAAGTTTGAAAAACCCCTCCCTGTTGGGGTTTTTTTGGAACAGGAAAATGAAAATTGGTACACATGTGTATGTTGCCAATTCAAACAAAAAAGTCTCTGGCACCATCGGTCAATTACAAACAGGAAGTCAGTCATTTTGATTTTAATGTGTCATTTTGGCCTGATTTCCACATATTGCATTTTTACAAACTCCTCCTAGCGATTCTGTCCAATCAACCTAATATTCATTTCAGATAATCAAGAGACCATGCTGACCAAAAGTACAGCTCTACATGTCTGTCGCTAAATGAGCCTGGCCGCCATGGTGTCCCCATTTCAGATGCCTCGCCAAACACATTCGAGCTGCTCCCTCTCCCTCATACTCCATCCAAATGGATTCAAAATTCCTGTACATAGTAAAAGCCCCACCCTGAACGCCTTGCTAAACAATCTAGTTCACCGTGCCCCCTTATGGAAACAGAAAATGCCACATTTTACGTTGAAATTGGCCGATTTGCTCAAAATTTCATATTTGTGCTTAGGGTCTGCCCCTGAATGCTCCTGCCCAAATTTGGGTACACTCTGAGCGCCTTCTGGTGGATGAAGTATCAACTTATCATAACTCCTTCAGCTTTGTCCGATTCACTCGACACTTTCTCTCAGGTTGGGGCTGGCACTTGACCTGTCCAGTGGTCGTGAGTGCACAGCTGCACCCATCATGATCTCACCACAACCCCAACGTGCGCATGGGGGCGAGGGCCCGTTCAACGCTGCTTGCAGCTTTAATTAGTGCCCGAGCCGACTGCAAGTCGTCTGCGGAGGGCCGTATTGAAATCGCGCTGTTTATTATTATTATTATTATTATTTTTTTTTTTTTAATTATTCTTCCGATTTTTCAAAGGCCAATTTCGCCCCTTTCCCAATTGTGACAACGCGTATAACTTTCCCCATTCGTCCGGCCGGATCCGAAATTCAATATTTTTGGGCGGTCGCACAAGTTCGACCCCAATTGTCGAAATAGCGCCCCCTAAACACGTTTCAAATTTCCCACAGGGAAATTCGGTTTTTTTGTCGTAGGTAGACAAAATTCAGTTTTTATGTGCTTTGTAACAAGGCATAAAAAAAACTTCATTGGAGCCACGCCCTAAACCCAACAGGAAGTCGGCCATTTTGATTTGAATTTTTGAATTTTAAAACGAACTCCTCCTAGGGATTTCGCCGGATCGGCTTCAAATTTGGTACACATCATTGAGAGACCAAGCTGATTTAAAGTTGTGCTCTGCAGATCTGTAGGTCAATGGGCGTGGCTGCTAGGGCGTGACAAATTATAGTGACTTGAGGAAAAAATTTCACAATGCTCTCACACCCAAATACTTGATTGTAGAAGCTTCAAACTTGCTGAACATGATAAGGGCGCCGCCGGGAACACCCTGATGTATTAACTTCCCACTTTACTAATAGCGCCCCCCTGTGGTAACAGGAAGTGACCACTCGTTACTTCCACTTGTACTGATGACACATTGTTGAATCCATCAACTTCATTTTACTTTTGAAACATGCAGAACAACTTACTGAAGCTACTTTATGAACGCTGTAAAGCTACGAGTAATGGCGTCCGTGTGGCAAAGCGGCGACTTTGGATCCCTCGCCATGAAAATATGTTTGGGATTCCCAATGCTCTCACGCCCACATACTTGATTGTAGTAGCTTCAAACTTGCTCTACATGATGATTGCTCCGCCCTGAACGTCCAGATGCATTAACTTCCCACTTTGCTACTAGCGCCCCTCTATGGTAATAGGAAGTGACCACTTATTGCTTTCACTTGTACTGAGGACACATACTTTATCACATCAACCACATTCCACTTCTATTACATGCTGAACAAATAGGTGGAGCTACGCTATGAATGCTGTGAAGCTACACATAATGGCGTCCGTGTGGTGACGCGGCGACTATCCATCCCTCGCCATGAAAATACGTTTGGGGTTTTGATGTCTTTAATAAACTTGTATTATCATAAAAATTGAAAAACAAGTCAAGGGTAGCAAGCTCTCACATCTGATTGGGGCTTTGCCCATGAGGGCAGCAAAAAGCCTCGATAGCGCCCCCTTGAAATTTTCAAAAACCCCTCCCCATAGGGGTTTTTTCGGAGTAGAACAATGAAAATTGGTACACATGTGTACTTGGTCACGACGCAAAATAAAGTCTCTGGCATCATTTGTCTACTCCAAACAGGAAGTCGGCCATTTTGAATTTAACGTGTCATTTTTGCTTGATTTCCACATATTGTATTTTAACGCACTCCTCCTAGAGATTTCATCCAATCAAAACCAAATTTATTACAAAACATTGAAAGACTATGCTGATCAAAAGTTGTGCTCTGCAGGTCTGTAGGTCAGTGGGCGTGGCTACTAACAGGAAGTGATCAGTTTTTACTTTCACTTGTACTGATGACATATAATTGAACCCATCAACTTTTTTCCCCCTGTACAACATGTAGAAGAAGTTGCTTAAACTACCTTACGAATACTGTGATGCTACAAGTAATGGTGTCTGTGTGGCGATGCGGTGACAATGGATCCCTCGCCATGAAAATATGCTTGTGTTTTTGATTCTCTTAATGAATTCTTATCTTCATGGAAATTAATATGCCGGTCAAGGATGGGAAGCTCTCACATCTGATTGGGGCTTTTCCCATGAGGGCAGCAAAATGCCTTGATAGCGCCCCCTTGAAATTTTCAAAAACCCCTCCCCATCAGGGTTTTTTTGGAGTAAAAAGACGAAAATTAGTACACATGTGTATTTGGCCAAGACGCACAAAAAAGTCTTTGACATCATTTGTCTACTCCAAACAGGAAGTCAGCCATTTTGATTTTAACGTGCCATTTTTGCCTGATTTCCACATATTGTATTTTAACGCACTCCTCCTAGAGATTTCATCCATTCAAAACCAGATGCATTAATAAACATTGAAAGACCATGCTGATCAAAAGTTGTGCTCTGCAGGTCTGTAGGTCAGTGGGCGTGGCTACTAACCGGAAGTGATCAGTTTTTACTTTCACTTGTACTGATGACATATAATTGAACCCATCAACTTTTTTCCCCCTGTACAACATGTAGAAGAAGTTGCTTAAACTACCTTACGAATACTGTGATGCTACGAGTAATGGTGTCTGTGTGGCGATGCGGTGACAATGGATCCCTCGCCATGAAAATATGCTTGTGTTTTTGATGTTCTTAATGAATTCGTATCTTCATGGAAATTAATATGCCGGTCAAGGATGGGAAGCTCTCACATCTGATTGGGGCTTTTCCCATGAGGGCAGCTAAATGCCTCGATAGCGCCCCCTTGAAATTTTCAAAAAACCCTCCCCATTGGGGTTTTTTTGGAGTAGAAAGACAAAAATTCGTACACATGTGTATTTGGCCAAGACGCACAAAAAAGTCTTTGACATCATTTGTCTACTCCAAACAGGAAGTTGGCCATTTTGATTTTAACGTGCCATTTTTGCCTGATTTCCACATATTGTATTTTAACGCACTCCTCCTAGAGATTTCATCCATTCAAAACCAGATGCATTAATAAACATTGAAAGACCATGCTGATCAAAAGTGCTCTGCAGGTCTGTAGGTCAGTGGGCGTGGCCGCTAACAGGAGGTGACCAGTTTTTACTTTCACTTGTACTGATGACACATAGTTGAACCCATCAACTTTATTCCCCCTGTACAACATGTAGAAGAAGTTGCTTAAACTACCTTACGAATGCTTTGATGCTTCGAGAAATGGCGTCCATGTGGCGATGCGGTGACAATGGATCCCTCGCCATGAAAATACGTTTGTGTTTTTGATGTTCTTAATGAACTCGTATCATCATGGAAATTGATATGCCGGTCAAGGGTGGGAAGCTCTCACATCTGATTGGGGCGGTGCCCATGAGGGCAGCAAAATGCCTCGATAGCGCCCCCTTGGTATTTTGAAAAACCCCTCCTCTTAGGGGTTTTTTGGAATTAGAAAATGAAAATTGGTACACATGTGTATGTTGCCAATGTGAACAAAAAAGTCTCTGGGACCATGGATAAATTCCAAACAGGTAGTCAGCCATTTTGATTTTAATGTGTCATTTTGGCCTGATTTCCACATATTGCATATTAACGAACTCCTCCTAGCGATTCTGTCCAATAAACCTAATATTTATTTCAGATCATCAAGAGACCATGCTAATCAAAACTAGTGCTCTGCATGTCAGTCGCTAAATGGACCTGGCCGCCATGGTGTCCCCATTTCAGATGCCTCGCCAAACACATTCGAGCTGCTCTCTCTCCCTCATACTTCATCCAAATGGATTCAAAATTCCTGTATGTAGTGAAATCCCCACCCTGAACGCCTCGATGTGCTGCTACACAATTTAGCTCGTCATGCCCCCTTATGAAAACAGAGAATGCCACATTTTACGTAGAAACTGGCCGATTTGCTCAAAACTTCACTTTTGTGCTTAGGGTCTGCCCATGAATGCACCTGGCCAAATTTGGTTACACTCTGAGCGCCTTCTGGTGGATGAAGTATCAACCAATCAAAACTCCTTCAGCTTGGCCCGATTCACTCGACACTTTCCCTCAGGTTGGGGCCGGCACTTGACCTGTCCAGTGGTCGAGAGTGCACAGCTGCACCCGTGATGATCTCACCACAACCCCAACGTGCGCATGGGGGCGAGGGCCCGTTCAACGCTGCTTGCAGCTTTAATTATTATTATTATTATACTTACGACTTTTCAAAGGGCAATTTCACCCCTTTCCCAATGGTGAAAACGCGTCTAACTTTCCACATGCGTCCGGCCTAATCCGAAATTTGATATTTTTGTGCGTTAGCACAGGTTTGTCCCCAAATGCCGAAAAAGCGCCCCCTAAACACGTTTCAAAATTCCCATAGGGAAATTCGGTTACTTTCTCGTAGGCAGACGAAATTTGGTATTTATATGCTTTGTAACAAGGCATACAAAAAACTTTATTAGAGCCATGCCCTAAACCCGACAGGAAGTCGGCCATTTTGATTTGAATTTTTGAATTTCAAAACAAACTCCTCCTAGGGATTTCGCCAGATTGACTTAAAATTTGGTGAATATCATCGGCAGACCAAGCTGATTAAAAGTTGTGCTCTGCAGATCTGTAAGTCAAAGGGCAAGGCTGCTAGGGCATGACAAATTTTAGTGACTTGAGAAAAAAATTTCACAACGATCTCACACCCAAATACTTGTTTGGAGTAGCTTCAAACTTGCTGAACATGATGAAGGTGCAGCCCTTAACAGCCTGAGATACTAAATTCCCACTTTGCTAATAGCGCCCCCCAGTGGTAACAGGAAGTGACCATTCGTTACTTCCACTGGTACTGATGACACAATGTTGAACCAATCAACTTTTTTCTTCTTGTAAAACATTCAGAACAAGTTGCTGAAGCTACATTATGAACGTTGTGTAGCTACAAGTAATGGCGTCCGTTTGGCGAAGCGGCGACTTTGGATCCCTCGCCATGAAAATACCTTTGGGATTCCCAATGCTCTCACGCCCACAAACTTGACTGTAGTAGCTTCAAACTTGCTGGACATGATCATTGCTTCGCCCTGAACGTCCAGATACATTAAATTCCCACTTTACTCCTAGCGCCCTCCTGTGGTAACAGGAAGTGACCAGTTATTGCTTTCACTTGTACAGATGACACGTAGTTGAACACACCAACCTTATTCCATTTCTATTACATGCAGAACAAATGGATGAAGCTACCCTTTGAATACTGGGAAGCTACGCATAATGGCGTCCGTGTAGTGACGCAGCGACTTTCCATCCCTCGCCATGAAAATAAGTTTGGGTTTTTGATGTCTTAAATACACTAGTATCTTCATAAAAATTGATTGACAAGTCAAGGGTGTCAAGCTCTCACATCTGATTAGGGCTTTGCCCATGAGAGCAGCAAAATGCCTCGATAGCGCCCCCTTGAAATTTTCAAAAACCCCTCCCCATTGGGGTTTTTTTGGGTTAGGAAGATGAAAATTGGTACACGTGTATTTTGCCAAGACGCACAAAAAAGTCGCGGCATCATTTGTCTTATCCAAACAGGAAGTCAGCCATTTTGATTTTAACGTGTCATATTTGCCTGATTTCCACACATTGTATTTGAACGCACTCCTCCTAGAGATTTCATCCATTAATAACCAGATTTATTAATGAACATTGAAAGACCATCCTGATCAAAAGTTGTGCTCTGCAGGTCTGTAGGTCGGTGAGCGTGGCTACTAACAGGAAGTGACCAGTTTTAAGTTTCACTTGTACTAATGACATATAGTTGAACCCATGAACTTTATTTCCCCTGTAAAATATGTAGAAGAAGTTGCTCAAACTACATTATGAATGCTGTGATGCTTCGAGTAATGGCGTCCGTGTGGCGATGCGGTGACAATGGATCCCTCGCCATGATAATACGTTTGGGTGTTTGACATTTTTAATGAATTCGTATCATCATGGAAATTGATATGCCGGTTAAGGGTGCCAAGCTCTCACATCTGATTGGATCTTTGCCCATGACGGCAGCAAAATGCCTCGATAGCGCCCCCTTGGAATTTCCAAAACCCCTCCCCATAGGAGTTTTTTTGGAGTAGAAAGATGAAAATTGGTACAAATATGTATTTGGCCAGAACGAAAAAAAAAGTCTCTGGCATCATTCGTCTACTCCAAACAGGAAGTCGGTCACTTTGATTTTAACGTGTCATTTTTGCCTGATTTCCACATATTGTATTTTAACGCACTCCTCCGAGAGATTTCATCCTTAGAAAACCAGATTTATTCCTAAACATTGAGAGACCATGGTGACCATGGTCTGTAGGTCAGTGGGCGTGGCTTCAAAAAGGAGGTGACCAGTTTTTACTTTCACTTGTACTGATGACATAAAGTTGAACCCATCAACTTTATTTCCCCTGTACAACGTGTAGAAGAAGTTGCTTAAACTACCTTACGAATGCGGTGATGCTTCGAGTAATGGCGTCCGTGTGGCGATGCGGTGACACTGGATCCCTCGCCATGAAAATACATTTGGGTATTTGATGTTCTTAATCAATTCATATGATCATGGAAATTGATATGTCAGTCAAGGGTGGTGAGCTCAAACATCTGATGGGGGCAATGCCCCTGAAGGCAGCAAAATGCCTCCATAGCGCCCCCTTGGAATTTTGAAAAACCCCTCCCCAAAGGAGTTTTTTTGGAGTAGGAAGATGAAAATTGGTACACATGTGTATGTTGCCAATTCGAACAAAAAAGTATCTGGCACCATTGGTCAATTCCAAACATAAGGTCAGCCATTTTGATTTTACTGTGTCATTTTGGCCCGATTTCCACATATTGCATTTTAAAGAACTCCTCCTAGCGATTCTGTCCAATCAACCTAATACTTATTTCTGATCATCAAGAGACCATGCTGACCAAAAGTAGTGCTCTGCATGTCTGTCGCTAAATGGGCCTGGCCGCCCTGGTTTCCCCATTTCAGATGCCTCGCCAAACACATTCGAGCTGCTCGCTCTCCCTCATACTTCATCCCAACGGGTTCAAAATTCCTGTACATGGTAAAAGCCCCACCCTGAACGCCTCGATGTGCTGCTAAACAATCTTGCTCATCATGCCCCATTATGGAAACAGAAAATGCCACATTTTACGTTAAAATTGGCCGATTTGCTCAAACTTCACATTTGTGCTAAGGGTCTGCCCCTGAATGCACCTGCCCAAATTTGGTTACACTCTGAGAGCCTTCTGGTGGATGAAGTATCAACTTATCATAACTCCTTCAGCTTTGTCCGATTCGCTCGTCCTTTCTCTCAGGTTGGGGTTGGCACTTGACCTGTCCAATGGTCGTAAGTGCACAGCTGCATCCGTCAGGATCTCACCACAACCCCAACGTGCGCATTGGGGCGAGGGCCCGTTCAACGCTGCTTGCAGCTTTAATTATTAGGGCCCGAGCCGACTGCAAGTCGTCGGCGGAGGGCCCTATTGAAATCGCGCTGTTTATTATTATTATTATTATTATTTTTATTATTATTATTATTATTATTATTTATTTTTTTTTTTTATTATTCTTCCGATTTTACAAAGGCAAATTTCGCCCCTTTCCCAGTTGTGAAAACGCGTCTAACTTTCCCGATTCGTCCGGCCGGATCCGAAATTCGATATTTTTGGGCGGTCGCACAGGTTCGACCCCAAATGTCGAAATAGCGCCCCCTAAACACGTTTAAAAATTCCCATAGGGAAATTCGGCTACTTTGTCGTAGGCAGACGAAATTCAGTTGTTATGTGCCTTGTAACAAGGCATACAAAAAACTTCATTGGAGCCACGCCCTAAACCCATCAGAAAGTCGGCCATTTTGATTTGAATTTTTGAATTTTAAAACGAACTCCTCCTAGGGATTTCGTCGGAACGGCTTCAAATTTCGTAAACATCATCGAGAAACCAACCTGATTAAAAGTTGTGCTCTGCAGATCTGTAGGTCAAAGGGCGTGGCTGCTAGGGCGTGACAAATTTTTGTGATTTGAGGGAAAAATTTCACAACAATCTCAAACCCAAATACTTGATTGGAGTAGCTTCAAACTTGCTGAACATGATGAGGGCACCACCCTGAACGGCCTGATATACTAACTTTTCACTTTGCTAATAGCGCCCCCCTGTGGTAACAGGAAGTGACCACTCATTACTTCCACTGGGACTGATGGCACAATGTTGAACCAATCAACTTCTTTCTTCTTGTAAAACATTCACAACAAGTTGCTGAAGCTACATTATGAACATTGTGTAGCTACGAGTAATGGCGTCCGTTTGGCGAAGCGGCGACTTTGGATCCCTCGCCATGAAAATATGTTTGGGATTCCCAATGCTCTCACGCCCACATACTTGACTGTAGTAGCTTCAAATTTGCTGGACATGATCATTGCTCTGCCCTGAACATCCAGATACATTAAATTCCCACTTTACTCCTAGCGCCCCCCTGTGGTAACAGGAAGTGACCAGTTATTGCTTTCACTTGTACTGATGACACATAGTTGAACACACCAACCTCATTCCACTTCTATTACATGCAGAACAAATAGATGAAGCTACCTTATGAATACTGTGAAGCTACGCATAATGGCATTTGCGTAGTGATGCAGCGACTTTCCATCCCTCGCAATGAAAATACGTTTGGGTTTTTGATGCCTTTAATAAACTTGTATCATCATAAAAACTGATTGACAGGTCAAATGTGTCAAGCTCTCACATCTGATTAGGGTTTTGCCCATGAGAGCAGCAAAATGCCTCGATAGCGCCCCCTTGAAATTTTCAAAAACCCCTCCCCATAGGGGTTTTTTTGGGTTAGGAAGATGAAAATTGGTACACATGTTTATTTGGCCAAGACGCACAAAAAAGTCTCTGGCATCATTTGTCTACTCCAAACAGGAAGTCGGCCATTTTGATTTTAACGTGTCATTTTTTCCTGATTTCCACAGATGGTATTTTAACGCACTGCTCCTAGAAATTTCATCCATTCATAACCAGACTTATTAAGGAACATTGAAAGACCATCCTGATCAAAAGTTGTGCTCTGCAGGTCTGTAGGTCAGTGGGCGTGGCTCCAAACAGGAGGTGACCAGTTTTAACTTTCACTTGTACTGATGACATACAGTTGAACCCATGAACTTTATGTCCCGTGTACAATATGGAGAAGAAGTTGCTAAAACTACCTTATGAATGCTGTGATGCTTCGAGTAATGGCGTCCGTGTGGCGATGCGGTGACAATGGATCCCTCGCCATGAAAATACGTTTGGGTGTTTGACGTTTTTAATGAATTCCTATCATCATGGAAATTGATATGCCGGTTAAGGGTGCCAAGCTCTCACATCTGATTGGGACTTTGCCCATGAGGGCAGCAAAATGCCTCAATAGCGCCCCCCTTAAATTTTCAAAAACCCCTCCCCATAGGGGTTTTTTTGGAGTAGAAAGATGAAAATTGGTACACATATGTATTTGGCCACAACACAAAAAAAAGTCTCTGGCATCATTCGTCTACTCCAAACAGGAAGTCGGCCATTTTGATTTTAACGTGTCATTTTTGCCTGATTTCCACATACTGTATTTTAACGCACTCCTCCTAGACATTTCATCCATTCAAAACCAGATTTCTTATTAAACATTGAGAGACCATGCTGCACCCATCAGGATCTCACCACAACCCCAACGTGCGCATGGGGGGCGAGGGCCCGTTCAACGCTGCTTGCAGCTTTAATTATTATTATTATTATTATTATTATTTTTATTTTTTTATTTTTATTATTCTTCCGATTTTACAAAGGCAAATTTCGCCCCTTTCCCAGTTGTGAAAACGCGTCTAACTTTCCCGATTCGTCCGGCCGGATCTGAAATTCGATATTTTTGGGCGGTCGCACAAGTTCAACCCCAAATGTCGAAATAGCGCCCCCTAAACACGTTTAAAAATTCCCATAGGGAAATTCGGCTACTTTGTCGTAGGCAGACGAAATTCAGTTGTTATGTGCCTTGTAACAAGGCATACAAAAAACTTCATTGGAGCCACGCCCTAAACCCATCAGAAAGTCGGCCATTTTGATTTGAATTTTTGAATTTTAAAACGAACTCCTCCTAGGGATTTCGTCGGAACGGCTTCAAATTTCGTAAACATCATCGAGAAACCAACCTGATTAAAAGTTGTGCTCTGCAGATCTGTAGGTCAAAGGGCGTGGCTGCTAGGGCGTGACAAATTTTTGTGATTTGAGGGAAAAATTTCACAACAATCTCAAACCCAAATACTTGATTGGAGTAGCTTCAAACTTGCTGAACATGATGAGGGCACCACCCTGAACGGCCTGATATACTAACTTTTCACTTTGCTAATAGCGCCCCCCTGTGGTAACAGGAAGTGACCACTCATTACTTCCACTGGGACTGATGGCACAATGTTGAACCAATCAACTTCTTTCTTCTTGTAAAACATTCACAACAAGTTGCTGAAGCTACATTATGAACATTGTGTAGCTACGAGTAATGGCGTCCCTTTGGCGAAGCGGCGACTTTGGATCCCTCGCCATGAAAATACGTTTGGGATTCCCAATGCTCTCACGCCCACATACTTGACTGTAGTAGCTTCAAATTTGCTGGACATGATCATTGCTCTGCCCTGAACATCCAGATACATTAAATTCCCACTTTACTCCTAGCGCCCCCCTGTGGTAACAGGAAGTGACCAGTTATTGCTTTCACTTGTACTGATGACACATAGTTGAACACACCAACCTCATTCCACTTCTATTACATGCAGAACAAATAGATGAAGCTACCTTATGAATACTGTGAAGCTACGCATAATGGCGTCCGCGTAGTGATGCAGCGACTTTCCATCCCTCGCCATGAAAATACGTTCGGGTTTTTGATGCCTTTAATAAACTTGTATCATCATAAAAACAGATTGACAGGTCAAATGTGTCAAGCTCTCACATCTGATTAGGGTTTTGCCCATGAGAGCAGCAAAATGCCTCGAAAGCGCCCCCTTGAAATTTTCAAAAACCCCTCCCCATAGGGGTTTTTTTGGAGTAGAAAAATGAAAATTGGTACACATGAGTATTTGGCCAAGACGCACAAAAAAGTCTCTGACATCATTTGTCTACTCCAAACAGGAAGTCAGCCCTTTTGATTTTAATGTGTCATTTTGGCCCGAATTCCGCATATTGCATTTTAGCGACCTCCTCCTTGCGATTCCGTCCAATCAACCTAATACTTTTCTCAGATCACGAAAAGACCGTGCTGATCAAAAGTAGTGCTCTGCATGTCTCTCGCGAAATGGGCCTTGCCGCCATGGTGCCCCATTTCAGATGCCTCGCCAAACACATTCAAGCTGCTCCCTCTCCCTCACACTTCATCCAAATGGATTCAAAATTCCTGTTCAGAGTAAAAGCCCTACCCTGAACGCCTCGATGTGCTGCTAAACAATCTAGCTCATCCTGCCCCCTGATGGAAACAGAAAATGCCACATTTTACGTTGAAATTGGCAGATTTGCTCAAAACTTATCATTTGTGCTTTGGGTCTGCCCCTGAATGCACCTGCCCAAATTTGGTTACACTCTGAGCTCCTTCTTGTGGATGAAGTATCAACTTATCCTAACTCCTTCAACTTTGTCCGATTCGCAACGACATTTTCCCTCAGATTGGGGCCGGCACTTGACCTGTCCAATGGTCCTGAGTGCACAGCTGCACCCGTCAGGATCTCACCACAACCCCAACGTGCGCATGGGGGCGAGGGCCCGTTCAACGCTGCTTGCAGCTTTAATTAGGGCCCGAGCACCGACCGGTGCCAGGGCCCGGAACGGGTCCTGGCACCGATGGTGCGAGGAACCTATTGTTTTTGATGGGATTTTTATTATTCTTCTTCTTCTTCTTCTTCTTTTTATTCTGCTGCGAGAACGCATTTTTGAGGGCTTTGCCATGCACAAAAACTCACAAAAATTTGCCCACACGTCAGTCGTGGTGAAAATTGCAAAGTTTTACTATTTTTGTGCTTAGACATGCCTAGGTGGCTCTATAGCGCCACCAAACACGAGGCCATTTTGGAACGCACTTGCTCGGATTCTCACGAAATTTGATTGGGCCATAGCAGTCATGATAAATTTTTTTGGTAATTTTTTTGGTAATTTTTTTGCCGCACAGGAAGTGAGCTACGAGCCATTTCCTGCGTTTTTTCAGATTTTACAAACACATTTTTGAGGGCCTTATCATACTCGAAAACTCACCAAACTTGGCTCATAGACTAAAAATATTAAGGTCTTTGATTCGATGTCTCATGTGGCACTAAGTGTGACATGGTGGCTCTATAGCGCCCCCTAATACATAATTGCATTTTTGAGGGCCTCAGCATGCTCGAAAACTCACGAAACTTTGCAAAGATATTAAGCCGATCATACCTTTCACTAGGCTGTGAGGTTTACAGATGGATGTGGCAAGATTGCATTACAGCGCCACCTAGAATATTTCAATTAAGCAGCCCTCGCAGGGTGTTTAACATACATGTACAAAATTCGGTGGACATGTGTACTATGCCAAGACCTAAAAAAAAGTCTCTTGGTGCCATGACCTAGACTCAACAGGAAGTCCGCCATTTTTAATTGAATTTGCAACTTTTTTAAATTTTTTGTCATTCACAGGCGTCGTACTTTAACGAACTCCTCCCAGAGATTTTATCTGATCAACTAAAAATTTGGCACAGGCCATCTCAAGACATTCTCCATGTTAAATTGCGAAGCTTTTTTGGATTCATCGAAAATTGTGTCCGTGGCGTTGCGGCGAATTTCGATGTTCCGCCGTGAAAATGGAAGTTGCTTTTATGAGCACATGCATTGTGAGATTTGCGTGGCTTAATAGTAGTCTACTTCCAAGTATAACTATATGTTGATATTGGATTGGGTGTGGTCAGGTGGCTCCACAGCGCCCTCTTCACACGACCATGTTGATATAAAAGTGCTTGCATTTGGTTTTTTGGGCTATAATTATTTTTTTGAAATTTTTCGGCCAAACAGGAAGTGCGCTATGAGCCATTTCCTGCGTTATTCCAAATTTTACGATCACACATTTGAAGGCTTTAGCATACTTGAAAACTTGTAAAACTTTGCAAAAATTATATTTGTCCAATTGTCTTCAATTTGAGACAATAATTGGCAGTAAATGAGGCATTATGGCTCTATAGCGCCCCCAATCAGATTTTTCAAATAATTGCCTTTTTGAGGGTCTCAGCATGCTCAAAAACTCACAAAATTTTGTAAAATTCTAGAGACCATCATTCCTATTACACTGATAAAAATTTACATATTGGCGTGGCAAAAATGGCATTATAGCGCCCCCTGGAAATTTTCAAAAAAGTAGCCCTCGCACCGTGGTTGACCTGCATGTATGAACTTCGGTGGACATGTGGAACATCCTGAGACCTAAAACAAAGTCTCTTGGTGCCATGACCTAGACCCAACAGGAAGTCCGCCATTTTTAATTGAAATTGCAACTTTTTTTGATTTTTTGCCATTCACAGGCGTTGTACTTTAACGAACTCCTCCTAGAGATTTTATCCGATCAACTTAATATTTGGCAAGTAATATCCAAAGACCTTGCTGATGTTGAATTGCGAAGCTTTTTTGGATTGATGCAACGGTGTATCCGTGGTGTCGCGGCGAATTTTGATGTCCCGCCATGAAACAGGAAATTGCTTTTACTCCCACATACTTCGTTCGATTTGCCTGAAAGTTTCCAAGCTTGATAATATTTTCCTCGAAAGTATAACTATATGCTAATATTAGATAGGGAGTGGCCAGGTGCCTCCACGACGCCCTCTAGATACGGCCATGTTAAGTTAAAAGTGCTTGAATGTTCATGAAATTTGGGGTGATCATTGCATTAGTCATTCTGGGCGATGGTTAATTTTTTGAAAATTATTGCATAAACAGGAAGTGAGCTATGAGCTATTTCCTGCATTTTTCCAAATTTTACGAACTCATGTTTTCAGGCCTTAGAATGCTCCAAACCTTAAAAAACCTAGGAAACATTATAAATGTCTTATTCTCTTCAATGTCATCCATCAATTGGCATTAAATATGGCATAATGGCTCAATAGCGCCCCCAGTCAGATATTTAAAAGTATTGCCTCTTTGATCGTCTAAACATATTGGAAAATTTACAAAAATCAACAGACTCATGGAGCCTGAAATTACGATTACCTTGTTGTAGATTTTGCACACAGGCATGTCAAAATGGTATCGTAGCGCCCTCAAGAACATTTTTGCACTCCCCTCAGGAAACCACAATGCACACAGTCTAGCAGTGCCCAATGGCTCTTAATGGACACCTGCACCCATCAAGATCTTGCTGCCACCCCAACGTGCACGAGGGGGGCGAGGGCCCTTTCAACGCTGCTTGCAGCTTTAATTAGGGCCCGAGCCGACTGCAAGTCGTCTGCGGAGGGCCCTATTGAAATCGCGCTGTTTATTATTATTATTATTATTTTTTTTTTTTTTATTATTCTTCCGATTTTTCAAAGGCCAATTTCGCCCCTTTCCCAATTGTGAAAACGCGTATAACCTTCCCCATTCGTCCGGCCGGATCCGAAATTCAATATTTTTGGGCGGTCGCACAAGTTCGACCCCAATTGTCAAAATAGCGCCCCCTACACACGTTTCAAAATTCCCATAGGGAAATTCGTTTTTTTTGTCGTAGGTAGACAAAATTCAGTTTTTATGTGCTTTGTAACAAGGCATAAAAAAAACTTCATTGGAGCCACGCCCGAAACCCAACAGGAAGTCGGCCATTTTGATTTGAATTTTTGAATTTTAAAACAAACTCCTCCTAGGGATTTAGCCGGATCGGCTTCAAATTTGGTACACATCATTGAGAGACCAAGCTGATTTAAAGTTGTGCTCTGCAGATCTGTAGGTCAATGGGCGTGGCTGTTAGGGCGTGACAAATTATAGTGACTTGAGGAAAAAATTTCGCAATGCTCTCACACCCAAATACTTGATTGTAGAAGCTTCAAACTTGCTGAACATGATAAGGGCGCCGCCGGGAACACCCTGATGTATTAACTTCCCACTTTACTAATAGCGCCCCACTGTGGTAACAGGAAGTGACCACTCGTTACTTCCACTTGTACTGATGACACATTGTTGAACCCATCAACTTCATTTTACTTTTGAAACATGCAGAACTAGTTACTGAAGCTACTTTATGAACGCTGTAAAGCTACGAGTAATGGCGTCCGTGTGGCAAAGCGGCGACTTTGGATCCCTCGCCATGAAAATATGTTTGGGATTCCCAATGCTCTCACGCCCACATACTTGATTGTAGTAGCTTCAAACTTGCTCTACATGATGATTGCTCCGCCCTGAACGTCCAGATGCATTAACTTCCCACTTTGCTACTAGCGCCCCCCTATGGTAATAGGAAGTGACCACTTATTGCTTTCACTTGTACTGAGGACACATACTTTATCACATCAACCACATTCCACTTCTAATACATGCTGAACAAATTGGTGAAGCTACGCTATGAATGCTGTGAAGCTACACATAATGGCGTCCGTGTGGTGACGCGGCGACTATCCATCCCTCGCCATGAAAATACGTTTGGGTTTTTGATGTCTTTAATAAACTTGTATTATCATAAAAATTGAAAAACAAGTCAAGGGTTGCAAGCTCTCACATCTGATCGGGGCTTTGCCCATGAGGGCAGCAAAAAGCCTCGATAGCACCCCCTTGAAATTTTCAAAAACCCCTCCCCATAGGGGTTTTTTTGGAGTAGAACAATGAAAATTGGTACACATGTGTATTTGGTCACGACGCAAAAAAATTCTCTGGCATCATTTGTCTACTCCAAACAGGAAGTCGGCCATTCTGAATTTAACGTGTCATTTTTGCTTGATTTCCACATATTGTATTTTAACGCACTCCTCCTAGAGTTTTCATCCAATCAAAACCAAATTTATTACAAAACATTGAGAGACTATGCTGATCAAAAGTTGTGCTCTGCAGGTCTGTAGGTCAGTGGGCGTGGCTACTAACAGGAAGTGATCAGTTTTTACTTTCACTTGTACTGATGACATATAATTGAACCCATCAACTTTTTTCCCCCTGTACAACATGTAGAAGAAGTTGCTTAAACTACCTTACGAATACTGTGATGCTACGAGTAATGGTGTCTGTGTGGCGATGCGGTGACAATGGATCCCTCGCCATGAAAATATGCTTGTGTTTTTGATGTTCTTAATGAATTCGTATCTTCATGGAAATTAATATGCCGGTCAAGGATGGGAAGCTCTCACATCTGATTGGGGCTTTTCCCATGAGGGCAGCAAAATGCCTCGATAGCGCCCCCTTGAAATTTTCAAAAACCCCTCCCCATAGGGGTTTTTTTGGAGTAGAAAGACGAAAATTAGTACACGTGTATTTGGCCAAGACGCACAAAAAAGTCTTTGACATCATTTGTCTACTCCAAACAGGAAGTCGGCCATTTTGATTTTAACGTGCCATTTTTGCCTGATTTCCACATATTGTATTTTAACGCACTCCTCCTAGAGATTTCATCCATTCAAAACCAGATGCATTAATAAACATTGAAAGACCATGCTGATCAAAAGTTGTGCTCTGCAGGTCTGTAGGTCAGTGGGCGTGGCCGCTAACAGGAAGTGACCAGTTTTTACTTTCACTTGTACTGATGACACATAGTTGAACCCATCAGCTTTATTCCCCCTGTACAACATGTAGAAGAAGTTGCTTAAACTACCTTACGAATGCTTTGATGCTTCGAGAAATGGCGTCCATGTGGCGATGCGGTGACAATGGATCCCTCGCCATGAAAATACGTTTGTGTTTCTGATGTTCTTAATGAACTCGTATCATCATGGAAATTGATATGCCGGTCAAGGGTGGGAAGCTCTCACATCTGATTGGGGCGGTGCCCATGAGGGCAGCAAAATGCCTCGATAGCGTTCCCTTGGTATTTTGAAAAACCCCTCCCCTTAGGGGTTTTTTTGGAATTAGAAAATGAAAATTGGTACACATGTGTATGTTGCCAATGTGAACAAAAAAATCTCTGGGACCATGGATAAATTCCAAACAGGAAGTCAGCCATTTTGATTTTAATGTGTCATTTTGGCCCGATTTCCACATATTGCATATTAAAGAACTCCTCCTAGCGATTCTGTCCAATAAACCTAATATTTATTTCAGATCATCAAGAGACCATGCTGATCAAAACTAGTGCTCTGCATGTCAGTCGCTAAATGGACCTGGCCGCCATGGTGTCCCCATTTCAGATGCCTCGCCAAACACATTCGAGCTGCTCTCTCTCCCTCATACTTCATCCAAATGGATTCAAAATTCCTGTATGTAGTGAAATCCCCACCCTGAACGCCTCGATGTGCTGCTACACAATCTAGCTCGTCATGCCCCCTTATGAAAACAGAGAATGCCACATTTTATGTAGAAACTGGCCGATTTGCTCAAAACTTCACTTTTGTGCTTCGGGTCTGCCCCTGAATGCGCCTGCCCAAATTTGGTTACACTCTGAGCGCCTTCTGGTGGATGAAGTATCAACCTATCATAACTCCTTCAGCTTGGCCCGATTCACTCAACACTTTCTCTCAGGTTGGGGCCGGCATTTGACCTGTCCAGTGGTCGAGAGTGCACAGCTGCACCCGTGATGATCTCACCACAACCCCAACGTGCGCATGGGGGCGAGGGCCCGTTCAACGCTGCTTGCAGCTTTAATTATTATTATTATTCCTCCGACAATTCAAGGGCCAATTTCGCCCCTTTCCCAATAGTGAAAACGCGTCTAAACTTTCCACAGACGTCCGGCCTCATCCGAAATTTGATATTTTTATGCGGTCATACAGGTTTGACCCCAAATGCCGAAATAGCGCCCCCCAAACACGTTTCAAAATTCCCATAGGGAAATTCGTTACTTTGTCATAGGCAGACGAAATTTGGCAGTTATATGCTTTGTAACAAGGCATACAAAAAACTTAATTGGAACCACGCCCTAAACCCAACAGGAAGTCGGCCATTTTGATTTGAATTTTTGAATTTTAAAACGAACTCCTCCAAGGGATTTCGCCGAATCAACTTCAAATTTGGTAGAGATCATTGTGAGACCAAGGTGATCAAAAGTTGTGCTCTGCAGATCTGCAGGTCAAAGGGCGTGGCTGCTAGGGCGTGACAAATTTTAGTGACTTGAGGAAAAAATTTCACAATGCTCTCACGCCCACATACTTGACTGAAGTAGCCTCAAACTTGCTGGACATGATCATTGCTCCGCCCTGAACGTCTAAATGCATTAAATTTCCACTTTGCTACTAGCGCCCCCCTGTGGTAACGGGAAGTGACCAGTTATTACTTTCACTTGTACTGAGGACACATAATTAATCAAATCAACCTCATTCCACTTCTATTACATGCAGAACAAATTGGTGAAGCTACCTAATGAAAAATATAATGGCGTCCGTGTAGTGACGCGGCGACTATCCATACTTCGCCATGAAAATACGTTTGGATTTTTGATGTCTTTAATAAACTTGTATCATCATAAGAATTGATTCACAAGTCAAGGGTGGCAAGTTCTCAAATGTGATTGGGCCTTTGCCGATGAGGGCAGCAAAATGCCTCGATAGCGCCCCCTTGAAATTTTCAAAAACCCCTCCCCATAGGGGTTTTTTTGCAGAAGAAAGATGAAAATTGGTACACAAGTGTAATCGGCCAAGACGCAAAAAAAAGTCACTGGCATCATTTGTCTACTCCAAACAGGAAGTCGGCCATTTTGATTTTAACGTGTCATTTTTGCCTGATTTCCACACATTGTATTTTAGCGCACTCCTCCTGGAGATTCCATCCAATCAAAACCACCTTTATTAGTAAACATCAAAAGACCATGTTGATCAAAAGTTGTGCTCTGCAGGTCTGTAGGTCAGTGGGCGTGGCCACTCACAGGAAGTGACCAGTTTTTACTTTCACTTGTACTGGTGACACACAGTTGAACCGATCAACTTTATTCCCCCTGTACAACATGGAGAAGCAGTTGCATAAACTTCCTTACGAATGCTGTATTGCTTCGAGTAATGGCGTCCGTGTGGCGATGCGGTGACAATGAATCCCTCGCCATGAAAATACGTTTGTGTTTTTGATGTTCTTAATGAATTCTTATCATCATGCAAATTGATCTGCCGGTCAAGGATGGTGAGCTCTCACATTTGATTGGGGCGTTGCCCATGAGGGCAACAACATGCCTCGATAGCGCCCCCTTGAAATTTTGAAAAACCCCTCCCCATAGGGGTTTTTTTGGAATAAGAAAATGAAAATTGGTACACATGTGTATGTTGCCAATTCGAACAAAAAAGTCTCTGGCACCTTCGGTCAATTCCAAACAGGAAGTCAGCCATTTTGATTTTAATGCGTCATTTTGGCCGGATTTCCACATATTGCATTTTAACGAACTCCTCCTAGCGATTCTGTCCATTCAACGTAATATTTATTTCAGATCATCAAGAGACCACGCTGATCAAACGTAGTGCTCTGCATGTCTGTCGCTTAATGGGCCTGGCCGCCATGGTGTCCCCATTTCAGATGCCTCGCCAAACACATTCCAGCTACTCCCTCTCCCTAATACTTCATCCAAATTGATTCAAAATTCCTGTACATGGTAAAAACTCCACCCTGAACGCCTTGATGTGCTGCTAAACAATCTACCTCATCATGCCCCCTTATGGAAACAGAAAATGCCATATTTTACGTTGAAATTGGCCGATTTGCTCAATACTTCACATTTGTGCTTAGGGTCTGCCCCTGAATGCACCTGCCCAAATATGCTTACACTCTGAGCGACGTCTGGTCGATGAAGTATCAACTTATCATAATACCTTCAGCTTTGTCCGATTCGCTCCACACTTTCTCTCAGGTTGGGGCCGGCACTTGACATGTTCAATGGTTGTGAGTGCACAGCTGCACCCATCAGCATCTCACCACAAACCCCAACGTGCGCATTGGGGCGAGGGCGCGTTCAACGCTGCTTGCAGCTTAAATTATTATTATTATTCCTCCGACATTTCAAGGGCCAATTTCGCCCCTTTCCCAATGGTGAAAACGCGTCTAACTTTCTACAGACGTCCGACCTCATCCGAAATTTGATATTTTTATGCGGTCATACAGGTTTGACCCCAAATGCCGAAATAACGCCCCCTAAACACGTTTCAAAATTCCCATAGGGAAATTCTGTTAATTTGGTAGGTCTATAATTTGTAACAAATCATACAAAAAAACTTCATTGAAGCCACGCCCTAAACCCAACAGGAAGTCGGCCATTTTGATTTGAATTTTTGAATTTTAAAACAAACTCCTCCTAGGGATTTCGCCGAATCAACTTCAAAATTGGTAGAGATCATTGTGAGACCAAGGTGATCAAAACTTCTGCTCTGCAGATCTGCAGGTCAAAGGGCGTGGCTGTTAGGGCGTGACAAATTTTAGTGACTTGAGAAAAAAATTTCACAATACTCTCACATCCAAACACTTGATTTTAGAAGCTTCAAACTTGCTGAACATAATGAGGGTGCAGCCCTGAACATCCTAAAATATTAACTTTCCACTTTGCTAATAGCGCCCCTCAGTGGTAACAGGAAGTGACCACTCGTTACTCCCACTTCTACTGATGACACATTCTTGAACCCATCAACTTCATTCTACGTCTAAAACATGCAGAACAAGTTGATGAAGCTACGTTGTAAACGCTGTATAGCTACGAGTAATGGTGTCCGTGTGGCGAAGCGGCGACTTTGGATGCCTCGCCATGAAAATATGTTTGGGATTCCCAATGCTCTCACGCCCACATACTTGACTGTAGTAGCTTCAAACTTGCTGGACATGATCATTGCTCCGTCCTGAACGTCTAAATGCATTAAATTTCCACTTTGCTACTAGCGCCCTCCTGTGGTAACAGGAAGTGACCAGTTATTACTTTCACTTGTACTGAGGACACATACTTAATCAAATGAACCTCATTCCACTTCTATTACATGCAGAACAAATTGATGAAGCTACCTAATGAATAATATAAAGTTACGCATAATGGCGTCCGTGAAATGACGCGGCGACTATCCATCCCTCACCATGACAATACGTTTGGGTTTTTGATGTCTTTAATAAACTTGTATCATCTTAAAAATTAATAGACAGGTCAAGGGTGGCAAGCTCTCACATGTGATTGGGGCTTTGCCCTTGAGGGCAGCAAAATGCCTCGATAGCGCCCCCTAGAAATTTTCAAAAACCCCTCCCCATCGGGGTTTTTCTGGAGTAGAAAGATGCAAATTGGTAAACATGTGTATTTGGCCAAGACGCACAAAAAAGTCCCCAGCATCATTTGTCTACTCCAAACAGGAAGTCGGCCATTTTGATTTTAACGTGTCATTTTTGCCTGATTTCCACATATTGTATTTTAACGCACTCCTCCTAGAGATTTCATCCATTCAAAATCAGATTTATTAAAAAACATTGAGTGACTATGCTGATCAAAAGTTGTGCTCTAACAGGAAGTGACCAGTTTTTACTTTCACTTGTACTGATGACACATGGTTGAACCCATCAACTTTATTCCCCCTGTATAACATGTAGAAGAAGTTGCATAAACTACCTTACGAATGCTGTGATGCTTCGAGTAATGGCGTCCGTGTGGCAATTCGGTGACAATGGATCCCTCGCAATGAAAATACGTTTGGGTATTTGATGTTCTTAATGAATTCATATCATCATGGAAATTGATACGTCAGTCAAGGGTGGTGAGCTCTAACATCTGATTGGGGCAATGCCCATGAAGGCAGCAAAATGCCTCGATAGCGCCCCCTTGGAATTTTGAAAAACCCCTCCCCATAGGGGTTTTTCTGGAATCGGAAGATGAAAATTGGTCCACATGTGTATGTTGCCAATTCGAACAAAAAAGTCTCTGGCACCATCAGTCAATTCCAAACAGGAAGTCAGTCATTTTTATTTTAATGTGTCATCTTGGCCCAATTTTCACATATTGCATTTTAACGAACTCCTCCTAGCGATTCCGTCCATTCAACCTAATATTTATTTCAGATCATCAAGAGACCATGATGATCAAAAGTTGTGCTCTGCATGTCTTTCGCTAAATGGGCTTGGACGCCATGGTCTCCCCATTTCAGATGCCTCGCCAAACACATTCCAGCTGCTCTCTCTCCCTCATACTTCATCCAAATGGATTCAAATGAAAGTCCCATTGAGATGTATGATCTCTTTCTCAAGGGAGACCTGGCCAAGATAGCGGCATTACATGTTACATATACAGGACAAACACAAAAGAATATACGGTGTAAACACAAAAAACGTGGAATAGCTTCAAATGATACCAACTGACACAAAAAGATATTCAATAAACTGTGGACTCACATTAAAATGGTCAACTGCATTGACAAGTTCCAACCATTGTACTAATAAAAGTTTGAAAACCGACAAGGAGACCAAATCCTTTAGTTTCAAATCTTTTTGCAGGCTATTCCAAGTGAGAATCAACCTATTATTTATTTCAGATAATCAAGATACCATGCTGATCAAACGTAGTGCTCTGCATTTCTGTCGCTAAATGGGCCTGGCCGCCATGGTGCCCCATTTCAGATGCCTCGCCAAACACATTCGAGCTGCTCCCTCTCCCTCATACTTCATCCAAATGGATTCAAAATTCCTGTACATGGTAAAAGCTCCACCCTGAACGCCTTGATGTGCTGCTAAACAATCTACCTCATCATGCCCCCTTTTGGAAACAGAAAATGCCATATTTTACGTTGAAATTGGCCGATTTGCTCAAAACTTCACATTTGTGCTTTGGGTCTGCCCCTGTATGCACCTGCGCAAATTTGGTTACACTCTGAGCGCCTTCTGGTGGATGAAGTATCAACTTATCATAATTCCTTCAGCTTTGTCCGATTCGCTCGACACTTTCTCTCAGGTTGGGGCCGGCACTTGACCTGTCCAATGGTTGTGAGTGCACAGCTGCACCCGTCAGGATCTCACCACAACACCAACGTGCGCATGGGGGCGAGGGCCCGTTCAACGCTGCTTGCAGCTTTAATTCTGTTTGTGTTCACCAACATGCACTGCAGCATGGAAGGAAACAGAAGGCACGATGATAAAGGGAATCCCAACAACAGTTCTACTAAGTGACAACAAATTACAAGGAGAACAGGAGATCCCAGAACATTCTATAACAGGCAGTTTGCTGAAATTCTGGCATGAAATAGTCAAAATTTGCAAATTAAGAGACGCATCTAAAACTCTGAGGTGATGTGCCTATGACTCGGACTTTACTCCGAATTGACGGCAGATTTAAGATTTAGACTGCAAAAGGTTTAACCACCTATTATTCACTTGTCCATAAAGGCATATTTCAAAGTTTTGAAGCCCTACAGAAGGATCATGGTCTGGGAAGAGATGACTTCTTTAGATACCTGCAATTGAGACAGTATTTTGGCAAAAATTTTAAAGAGGTGTTAGGAAAAGGTGAATCAGGGTTCATGGAAGTTTTTTTTTTTTTTTATCATTAACTAAGTCTAGATCATGCCACAAAATAATCTCCAAACTAGGCTTATGTCATCGGAGGCGACGGCTGGGGGTATATCCCCAACCGCCCCCAATCCTCCAATTCCACAATCCTTGAATAGACCGTGAATAGACTTTCATTTTCATTTTAATTTCAGGTCAATCGGACAAATGGTTCTGAAGATATGGCCAAAATGGTAATTTTCCATCACAAAGCGCCACCTGGTGGCAAAATATTGAACCATACAGGTATGATGTCATCATGTGACACATCGTGAGGTCATGACCTTGTACTTGCACATAGTTTCATGTCAATTGGACAAATAGTTCTCAAGATAGACCTGTCACGATAACAAATTTTGCTGAACGAGAAATTGCCCCAAAATTTATTACGATAAAGGATAATATTGTCGTTTCAGTACCATTTTTCAAATATAATGATATTCTATAAAAATGCAAATTCACCCTTTTTAAAGATCAATTAGCTCCTAGGTTTTAATGATTTTAGTGCCCTAAGTGTACTAAGAATTCAATAAAATTGTTATTATTATTGTTATTAATTGTTAAAATTGTTAAAATGTTAAAATTGAACATGTTATTATAGTGTGAGATTAAAAAAATAAAATAAACATTACACGCACATGTTCAATGCAATTCATGACTAACGTTACTGTCATTCATTACAAGAAGGCACTTGGGTAGCCTTTATGGGGATATTTTTCTCAGGCAATGGGGAACTGCCTGATTCTTCTTTCTGTGTTCATTTATGTTGCCTAAGAAAACCTACACAAAAGAAAACTTTCAGCTTAACAGATAGATTTGCAAAGTCGACCGACATTGTTTGTGGTGGTCGTCCTCACATTATCTATCATTGATTTGGGATATAGCATTAAACTAGCTAATCAGGTGACCAGTCAGCTAAAAAATGCTCAGTTGTTTGGTACTGTATGAGCAGTGGCGTACCGTCAGATGCCAGGAAGGCCTTCAGTAACATCACCCTTTCCCGGATAATTGCTCTTAAACTTTTTGCGATCAGGTTTGATTGATTAACAATCAAACAGTTAATCAACAGAATAGCTACTACCACCAATGCGTGACATGTAATGATTAAGAAATGCTAATTACAAAGCGATTGCCTGTTGGCTATGTTGATATAATTGATGTGAATCCGCAAGGATGACAATCTGCAAAAAATCCGAAACTTTCGCGGACTTATACTTGCGCAATTATTTTCGTCTTCACTCAGCTGTGCTTCTTACCAAACAACACACTTTGGCTGTCACATTCAGAGTATATAGAACGGATTCTCATGGCTAATTGCTCAAGGAACGTCACAAATTAATTTACGCAAATTCGGAAATTATAAAGACGTAGGCTATTGATATTTTTTCCGCAGCCATTGGTGTGCGGAAGTAAGTTAAACGCCGTATAATTTCGTACTGCAATGTATAACAAGGCTTTCAAAAACAAGTTAGATTCTCGTCGGTTCCTCCAATCAATCTGAGCAACGGTTGCTAATCGGGGAGGTAAACTGCGAGAGGTGTCTGTCATTAAGAAGTGAAAGGTGAGGTTATTGCTGGCCCTGTGTTTCTGCCGACGGACCATCACTGTGTATGAGACATGCTACTGCACAACAAAATGATTACAGGTTGGGCTGTACGATTTCACTTGATCTGTGTGTTACCTGGCTGGCGGGGCACAAGACTGTGGCTTCCAGTCGCTCAGCTGATAAGCTCCTGCAGCGCATCCACAGAGATATAAGAAAACTAGAGTGGACAATCCTGTCACTTCCGAGGCGGCTATTCTGCCGTCAGCGCTTTGGCCCAGCCCACGCGGCGTTCACTCTAGTTTTCTTGCATCTCTGTGAGCGTATCTATATGCACTGCACGCGTGTTCACGAGACAAAGGAAGAGAGGTCGGAAGCTTGTGAGGAGGTGGCCCATTTCGGGGCATTTTTTTCAGTAGTTTTTAATCAGACAGCTTTTCTAAAATCATTCTAAAATTGGCCCCACTAAAGTTTTAATAATAATAATAATAAAACGAAGTTTCAAAAGGGCACTTTCATTGATAAAGGGCAAAGAGGCAAGTGCTGTAGCACCACCTAGCGTCTATCTGTGCACGCCACTGCTATCCAAAGTATATTCAAGCCAACAAACACATGTAATCTTTCATTTCAAGTCAAGACAAAATTAGTCACAAGCTCCAAGCTTGAAAAGAATTTAATCTGCCACTATTGCACTCAGATAAAAGTCAAATAACATTCATTGAATACAGCCAATATATCAATAAAATCATTGACTTCACATTCAACTCCAAAATCATACCACAAAGTCACATGCTCATGGGATTTTATGAATTCAGACTACCCTGAATGTACTGTGTAATAGCAAAAATGGAAAAAAAAGAACATAATCACTATAGATACACACCACTAATAAATCTTTTTTCTTTCTCCAATCATCTGTAGAAACCATCTATGAGTTCTGTGAGTATTTTAAAATTCCAATTATTGACAAAAAACACAATCCTGATGGAAGTCCTGGAAATATGCATTACATATTATGCATTATAAATTAACCTATTGAATAAGCCAAACGACAACGGAAAACAGTGTCACTAACTAGCCACATTCGGCTATATTCGGTGTCCAGTGATGCTCCATTTACACGAAAAAACAAAAGTGAAACTACAAGGAAGGGCTGAAGCACCTTTAATATTATCGATACCACTTGTTGGAGCCATAATGAGTATTTTTGAGTTTATTTTAATATGTTCAATATGATTTTATTTCTTTCTGGTTACATTATTTGAAATGTATTAATTTGCTTCAAATATGAGCACATAGTATGTAGAAACCAATCAACTAACTTTTTTCTGCATGACGCAAGCTACACACCTTCTGTAAGCAGGAACTTACCTGACAAAGTGACGTAATATGTGAAGAGGAAGTCTATTTCAAGGTGTCAGAATATGCTGGGTTTTGTCAGGTGGAGACGCAACAGTTTTTGACCGCATGGTATCGCATGGTTTTGCATGGTAACGCGCTGTATATATATCGCATTGTAGAGGGCAAATGGTATCGCATGTATGCGCCTCGCTATATTGAAGCTCATTTTCTTTAATTTCATTTCGTGGAAAAGTCAACCAGAGTCTCTGTTGAATAAAGACTTTAAGTTCACAAACTCTGCGTGTGCTTTCTAGAACATGCGTGTCGGCAACTCCCCACCTAACCATAAGTGACTAAAATTACTAAGGTTTGGATTAGTCACTACACCACTAATTTTTACCTTTAAGACGCGATAGAAAAGTTAGTGGTATCGTTCGCTAATATTGCTAAAGGTCATGAATTTGCTGGGCAGCTGATGAAATAACCATGATTTAGCTTTGGAGCGAGACGCCCAGCTGCGTTAGCACTAATAACCCGTGCGTATGCAGGCCACAGTAACCAATTAATTCAGCATTCACCAAAGTCAAAATGTAGGGTGATAATGCGTCATATTAAACTGTGCGAAAGTAAGGTAGGAAAATAAAGGTCCATCAGGTTTGTTGGTAGGCTTACGTAATGCAATGTGTTATGGCCCCAATTTGTTATGACATTTATGACAGCAAAGGATGACAGATAAAATTTCAAAACTTAAACACATTTAATTATACAAACACTTTTAACTAACCAACTATCTAACTCTACTGACCAAGATTGATATTTACAACAAAAAAAATATTAACAGTCCCATTGGTTGGGTTGCTTGGTGATGTTCCTGGTGAGGAAAATGCTCCAACACAGGCAAAAATCCACAAGAAACTTTACAGGTCTTGAACAGAATGACAGGTCTGGTCAAATGTATCCTTCTGCTTGCAATTTCTCCTACGACTCCACTCCCTCAATTTTCCTCCTTATATACTCTTTTGCAGACCCCTCCCATATTTAGACCTCTTTTTTTTATTCTCTGGGACTTGTCCCAGACATGTCCAAGACGTGCCCAAACCTAACTCCAGTCAGGGCTTAACACAAGAAAGGTCAATACTGCCATCTAGTGGCTTCTATTCGCATTACACCTCCATTCCAGAAAGGAAAAATTTTGACTCAAAGGCAACATTTTTCTTTTCAATACAAAAATGGTTAAGTAGACACTTGTATGTATACATATAACACAATATGCTAATAAACGTGATGTATACACATAACTCAAACACGGGATAAGCAATCAGCAATTACATTGTCAGTACCCTTTACGTGCTTAATTATCAAGTCAAACTCCAGTAAAATCAAACTCCAATTCAACAATCTCCGATTCTTGTTTTTCATCTTGCTCAAAAACATTAACGGATTGTGGTCAGTATAAACAATCATTGGCTTTTGCCCTGTAAAAACATAAACCTCAAAGTGTTGTAAGGATAGAACCAGAACCAACAGCTCCTTCTCTATCGTGGAATAGTTCCTTTGGTGGCGATTGAACTTCCTGAAGAAGTATGCGACGGGATGCTCAATGTCATCAGAGTCACTTCTCTGTAAGAGCACTGATCCACAAGCTTGGTCACTAGCGTCGACCGCGATGGAAAACGGTTTGTTGAAGTCAGGAGATTTGAGCACGGGGAAGTGACACAGCTGAGACTTCAGGCGATCGAAGGCTCTCTGGCATGCATCATCCCAAGTGAACTTTACGCCTTTCTTCAGTTGGTTGGTGAGACTGAGAGCAATCTCAGCAAAGTTCTTGCAGGACTTGCGGCAGTACCCGATCATTCCAAGGAAGCGGCGCAAAGCTTTTTTGTTGTCAGGAACTGGAAAGTCCATGATGGCTTGGACTTTAGCATTTATGGGTGCCACCTTACCCTAGCCGATGACATAGCCAAGATAGGTGACAATAGCACAACCAAAGTCACTGGTCAGCCTGGGTCAGGCGCTGGAACAACGTCTCGATATCTTTTAGATGTTCTACCCAGGAGTCACTCCATGTGATAAGGTCGTCATACGCATCCATGTGAGGCAATCCGGTGATTGTAGACTGTATCATCCTTTGGAACGTGGCTGGGGCATTTGTCATGCCAAAGGGTAGGACTTCATTCTGGTACAACCCAGATGGTGTGGCAAAAGCAGAGATGCTATTGGCCCTCTCAGTTAAAGGCACACACTAATAACCCTTCAATAAATCAATCTTGGTCAGAAACTTTGCTTGCCCTACTCTATCGATACAATCATCAATCCTAGGTATTGGAAACACATCAGTTCTAGTTACAACATTGACTTTGCGATAATCTGTACAGAATCTAGAATCTAGGTCTGATAATATCATGTTCTAACATGTACTCAACCTCTTTCTCAGCAATCTCTCTCTTTTCAGGATTCATCTGGTATGGATGCTGTTTTATTGGTTTGGCATCACCAACATCAACATCATGAGAAGCTATAGAAACTCTCTTTGGAACATCAGGAAATAAATCTTGATATTTCTTGATCAACCTCTCAAACTGATCTTTCTGTGAAGGTTTTAAGTGCTGGAGATTTACATCATGATTTTGCAACACTTCAGAATTTGATAATTTAGATGGAAGAACTTCAGCTTTAATTCTAGGTTCATCATCTTGAAACTCCCCCTCATCTTCACACGTCTCGACCATAGGAGAATCTGAAGTGACAGCTGCAACCCTAGCATTTCAGTCATGATAAGGCTTCAGCATATTAAAGTGACAACAGAGTCAGAGTCTAACAGACTGATATGCGACTCTTTCTCTTGCCATTGTTCACTCAATAATAGCAAAGGTCCTTTCACTTCATAGCCAAACACTAGCTCAAATGAACTGAATCCAGTAGACTCCTGCATTGCTTCTCTAGCAGCAAACAACTGTAAATGAACCCCTTCATCCCAGTCTTTGTCATGGTCATAACAATAAGTCCTCATCATTGTCTTGAGTGGAATGAAACCGCTCTAAGGCACCCTGACTCTCTGGATGATGGGCACTGGAAAGAATCTGCTTCGCACCTAGTTCATACACAACCTGCTGAAACAATCCGGAAGTGAAATTGCTACCTTAGTCTGACTGAATTTCCCTGGGAAGGCCAAACAACGCGAAGAACTTTATCAAAGCCTTCGAGATTGCAATTGTCTTGATGTTACGTAGAGGTATAGCTTCAGGGAATCTGGTAGATGCACACATGATTGTCAACAAGTACTGATTTCCAGATGTCATCTTGTGTAATGGACCAACACAATTAACAATAACCTTAGAGAAGGGCTCCCCAAATGCTGGGATAGGCTGCAATGGAGCTACAGGTTGGTCTAACTGGTGTTTTCCAACTACCTGACAAGTGTGACAGGTTTCGCAAAAGTTGGAAACGTCTTTTCGAAGCCCGGGCCAGAAGAAGTGTTTCATGATCTTATCAACAGTCTTGTTAACACCAAGATGACCTCCTAAAGGTAAACTATGAGCCATTGTGAAGATCTCATTCCTGTAGACCTTCGGAACAACAATTTCCCAAACCACTGCCCAATCTGCATTGGCAGGGATATCGTGAGTGCGCCACTTCCGCATCAACACACCATCCTTGAGATAACACCCAACTAGAACTGCGTCTATTTCTTTATCAGGAAGGGCTCTCCTCTTTAGTACACAAATTTCAGGATCATTAGTTTGCTCCTCAATCAACCGCTTTCTGAACAGAGACAAGTCTCCAGACACATCAGAATCACCAGACCCATCTGGCTGGCTGACCAAAGAACTGATAAAAGTATCTGATAACTCCTAAAACGGAGAAACCATAGTAGGCTGAACAGAGTCATGAGGCGAACCACCTGAGTCCTGACTATTCAATGTGCTGGACGACACCACATCATCATCTTCTTTCGCCTTCTTAGCCATAGCACGAGTCACTGCACAGGAAGGATACAGAGATGGGTCTACATCGCCATCTTCAGTGCTCGGCTGTGAAGTAAGATGAACAGGGGGAACTACATTGCCCCCAGCCAGGTCATTGCCTAGCAACAGAGAAACACCCTCGAAAGGTAGACTTGACATAAGTCCCACCTTTACCTGTCCTGTAACTAAATCTGACTTAAAGAACACAGAGCGAAGGGGTACAGATACAGTCTTCCCTTCAATACCTTGTACAAGTATGAAATCCCCAGAAGCGGTCTCATCACGTAACTCCAAGGAGTCCATCAACAAAAGTGACTGAGAAGCTATAACATAACATAACATAACATAACATAACATAACATAACATAACATAACATAACATGAATGGCAAGAACAGGCCTTTCAGCCCAACTAAGCTCGCCAGTTTCTTTATACTATTGTGAATATATCCCTTCAGATACTGAATGACTCAATGGTATCTAGCTTTAGGTCAAGCCTGCTCTTGAAAACCCCCAAGGTCTCTGCCTCAACAATATGGTCAGGCAAGCTATTCCACATTGAAATTACTCTTCGGGTGAAGAAATATTTCTGAATATCAGTGCTAAATTTACCTTTGGTCAACTTCCATTTGTGACCCCGAGTTCTACTCACAACACTTAGTCAAAGGAATCCTACATGATTCAGTTTGTTAATCCCTTTAACATATTTAAAGACCTCAATCAAATCACCCCCGAGTCCCCTTTTCCTAAGACTAAAGAGATTAAGGATCTTCAGCCTCTTCTCGTAGCTTTCATCTTTTATACCTGGAATAAGCTGAGTGGCTCTTCTCTGAACTTTCTCTAGAGCCTCTATATCTTTCTTAAAGTATGGTCCCCAGAACTGTACACAATACTACAGATGTGGTCTAACGAACGTGTTGTATAAAAGAAGCATCAACTCCTTAGATTTGTTCTCAATACTTTTGGCAATGAATCCTAGCATCCGATTAGCTTTTTTTACCTGCTATGGCAGAATGGCTAGAAGCTGTGAGGGCTTGGTCAACAATCACTCCCAGATCTTTCTCTTGTGCAGCACATTCTAGTTTTAAACCTCCCATAAAGTAATCCCGTCTAATGTTTTTATTACCTACATGTACAACTTTACATTTTGCTAGATTAAATTTCATTTGCCACATTTCTGCCCAATTCTGGATTCTATCCAAATCGTCCTGAATCACTTTAGTGGACCCTAGACTATTTTGCCAAACCCCCCAATTTAGTATCATCTGCAAATTTAACCAATCTGCTCTCAATATTCCTATCAAGGTCATTAGTGTAAATGAGGAACAGCAGGGGTCCCAACACCAATCCCTGGGGGACGCCACTCCCCACCTTACCCAGCTCAGATGAGATATCACTGACCACTACTCTTTGTGTTCTGTCCTGTAACCAGTTTTGAATCAACTTCAGAATACCTCCTGTAACTCCAATGGAGCTCATTTTAAAAATTAGTCTCTTATGCAGTACTGTATCGAATGCTTTCTGAAAATCCAAGTATATGATGTCATAAGCCTTGCTCTGGTCGTAAGTCCTGGTGGCTTCTTCAAAAAATTCCAGGCGGTTTGTTAGGCATGACCTTCCCTTCCGAAAACCATGTTGGCTATCCCTCAAGATACGGTTACGTTCAAGAAATAAGTCCAGCTGATCTTTTATGATAGATTCCAATATTTTGCACGCAATGCAAGTTAAACTGACTGGCCTGTAGTTTCCAGGGTCGGTACGGTCCCCTTTCTTATATATTGGTATTATATTGCCCTGTTTCCAATCATTTGGTATTTCCCCAGTTTCTAACCTCCGGTTCAGGTGCAGGGGTACCTTTGCACTGGGCCAGCGTATGTTGAGGGTAGCACAGGATTATTTTACCTAGGGACTTGGGGGGCAGGGAGGTTAGTGAGTGTTACACATAGGGAAATGCAGACTGCCCCAATGGAAGCTGACGGCCTTGCATACACAATCGACGTTTTACTTTTAAAGCAACAAAGTGTAGTGGGGGGCTCGAAGCGGCGGCCAAATGGGAAATCAAGGGGGAAGGGCATTAGTAATAACCTGAAATGTTTTTATTTAAATGCAAGAAGCATAAAAAATATATATATATGGGGACAGGGACAGGAGGAGAATGCTCACTCAGGGCCACAAATCCCTCTGACACAAATGGAAGAAATTCCTCCCTAACAAAGTCAGCAGTATCAGGCTTTTTAGCTCCACATGAAGCAGGCGATTTAGCAGATCGATCATCTACTACAGGGGTTTCTAACCTTGTTTTCACAAAGGCATTTGGTTTGGTATCCTTTTCTTTTTCTTTCTTAGCTTTAAGGAACCAACGGTTAGTTGTAACATTACCAGATTTCTTGCAATAACTGCAAACTAGACTACTTTTGTCACTGTCAGCTTTCACACTTTGATCAGACCAGTTACTGGATTTCTGAGCACCATCACCAGATTTGTCTTTGTCTTGGGTGAGGAATCTTGGGTATCACCGTTACCTTTTTTCTAAAATTGGAACCATCTATTGTTACTGCTAGACAAAAATTTAGACTTATGCATGAGAACATATTCATCTGCAAATTTGGCAGCTGATTGCAAATTCAGTGCTTGCCTCTCATTAAGGTAGGTCTTAATATCATCCTTAACACAGTTCTTGAATTCTTCAACGAACACCATCTCTTTTAATGAGTTGAAATCATCCTTGACCTCCATAGAAGTACACCAGCGCTCAAAGCAAACCTTCTTCTCATTAGCAAATTCCACATAAGTCTGATTGTCAGATTTCTTCAGACCTCAGAATTTCTGTCGGTAAGCCTCTGGAACCAACTCATAAGCTCTCAAAATAACTCTTTTGACAATCTCATAATCAGAGGAATCATCTGCAGACAGAGCCGAATAGGCTTGTTGAGCTTTCGCCTTGAGGACAGTTTGCAACATCAGAGGCCAGTGTTCCTTTGGCCACTGGCAACTCTTTGCTACCTTTTCAAAACACTGGAAATAGTTGTCAACATCCTTTTCCGAAAATAGAGGCACCAGTTTTACCTCCTGGCCAGCACAAAATTTATTTTTAGTTTCAATTTTAATTTCTAGTTGCTCTATTTGGAGTCTTTCTTCTCTATCTAACTTCTCTAATTCAAAATCTCTCTGTCTCTGTCTCTCTCTTTCTGCTCTTTCCTCTTTCTCTCTCTCAAATTCTCTTTGTTTTTCTTTTTCCTCCCTTTCTTTCTCTCTTTCTTCCCGCTCAAACTCTCTTTGTTTTTCTCTTTCCTCCCTTTGAATCTCTAGCAGTTTAATTTAAGTTCAATTTCTACATTTGGATTTTCCACTGGAAACTATTCCAGATCTCCTGGTGCAAACACATTTTCATCAATGTAATAATCAACAATCTCTCCAGCCAGTCCTGCTTTTCACATGGCTGGTTTTACCTCTGTCAGGTGTAAATGTCTGCATATTTCTAGCAGTTCTGTCTTTTTAAAAGACTTCAAAACCTCTACGGTTGGTGATGCCAAGAAATCATCCATTGCTGTTGATCTGTCAATATATATATACACGTATAGGAAAATTCAAAAAACAATTTTACAATTTGAAATGTAGATTTTCAATAAATGAATCGCACAATGGTCTATCCCGGACTTGAGCCCCCAATTTGTTATGACATTTATGACAGCAAAGGACGACAGACAAAAATTTTAAAACTTAAACACATTTTATTTAACAAACACTTTTAACTAATCTACTATCTACTCTACTGACCAAGATTGATATATACAACAAAAAAAAAATATTTACAGTCCCATTGGTTGGGTTGCTTGGTGATGTTCCCGGTGAGGAAAATGCTCCAACACAGGCAAAAATCCACAAGAAACTTCACAGGTCTTGAACAGAATGACAGGTCTGGTCAAATGTATCCTTCTGCTTGCAATTTCTCCTACTACTCCACTCCCTCAATTTTCCTCCTTACATACTCTTTTGCGGACCCCTCCAACATTTAGACCTCTTCTTTTTTTATTCTCTGGGACTTGTCCCAGACATGCCCAAGACATGCCTAAACCTAACTCCAGTCTGGGCTTAACACAAGAAACGTCAATACTGCCATCTAGTAGCTTCTATTCGCATTACAAATGTTATGGTTTGACCGGCCGCACGACCATTAATGGGAGCTGGCAAAGGTGCCTCAAAGAGCTAAGATGAGCACCCACTCACACTCCGGGGGGATACCGACACACACTGAACCAGCCACGCAACTTACCAGCGCTGTACAGCATTTGTCTCGACGAGTTACATAAAGGGACGCAGCAGTGTTCAGCCATCAACCACTCATGCCGCGGAAACTTAGGCTACAAGCCTAAGTGTCAAAATTTTGAACCAAACAGCTATAATGGCATTGTGGGACACATCCTCAGGTCATGACCTTTCATTTGCACTTGATTTGAGGTCAATCGGACAAATATTTCCAGAGATATGATAAAAACAGTGATTTTTTCAGTTTTTGGCCCCTGGTGGCCAATCTAGAAATCGTAAATTGTCCAAAATCGAATCAGTTCTTCCTCTTTATGATACTTACATATATGCAAAACTTGAAATTTCTAATTGAAATATTACTGAAGTTATCGCGTTAACATGTAGGGCGGCGCGGTGGCGGTCAGACCAAAAACATAATTTACAATATATATATATATATATATATATATATACAATATATATATATATTGTATATTGATATAATTTTATGATGCCATACAATTATCTAAACAAGAGAATACAGAATACATAAAGGAGAAATGGGAAAAGGAAGTAGGGATAATGGTTACACAGGAGAGCTGGCTAAACAAGTCGACATGGTCTACAACATCGTGCGCTTCTTATTTTTGAACTCGATCAAGGAAGGACGGACAGACGGAGGTCAAACCTATTTCCCCGCACTTTGTGGCGGGGGATAATAAAAAACCTCCAGTTGTGACATTCTTGTCTGATGCCTGAACTGATTGTTGATAACATTACAATATGATTGAATGATACCGACTCCATCCCACAATATGGACTTTGATAATTGTTTAAGGTGGCATACTAGTACTGTGACTTGAAGGAACCATAGGTTAATAAATTATCAAATGACTACGTCATGCTCTTGCTCAGTTTTCAGCTTGCAAAGCTCAATTCAGCATTGGCCTTGGCTTCCAAGGATTCCTCCTCTGGTAGCTAGCCTATGTAAAAGCCGAGTCTGAGTGGTAGTGGAACAATTTCATGGAAAGGAGTTATAGCCGACCGAGTAGAGCTCATAGCCTGGTAGAGCTCAAGAAAGAGGTTCTATTCTGTTCCATTCTACAGAGGCATCAAGATCAGAGAGATATGTATCCTAAAAGCTGGGGATTACGTCATTAAGTACACAATCACACTGTATGACAGAGGATAACTAGAAGCCAGTCCAGCATGTGACAAGCTACCTAGCTTGCCATTTGATTTTCACGAACTCAGCTAGTTGAAGCATTATCTAAGGTTGAAAGGGGGGGGGCAGAGGATGATAACTCCTTTCCCGCTTCTGGCTACCTTGCCTTGTCTTTTCTCCCAAAGAACTGCCTGATGTCCATGTCAGTGATAAGTATTCATTTCATTAAGATCACTAACAAGTAATACAGCCTGCATGCATCTACTGAACTGCCTACTAATGTAACATTGAGTCATTGAGTGGCAAAGACCGCCCGCCAAGGGCGGTTTTAGCCTGCTATATTAGGGTGGGCTGGTAGAAATAATGGGTGGGCAACTTTGGCAGTAGATAGCCGAAAGGTTAGGCATCAAAAGTAGTATACCTTGAGTTTCCAGTTCAAATCCCGGGCCAGATGGCACAAAAATGTAGCAAAATAAAAGTCAGCAACTAGAAGATGAGATGCAGGCTCCTGCAATGGAGAACACAGGCCTCTCCAGCTTGCAGCTGTATGTTCAGGCGAGTTTAATACAGATTAACTTCCCCATGGGGATTGATTCAGCACTATTCTCATTTGAAGCAGGGACATTGGGAGGCAGTGAAGCAGCATTCATAAGTTTTCTGCTGCACCATGAATTGAGTCAGAGGAGGGCAATTTCACTCACCCTAAAATAATATTAAAAAATCCTTCATCCAGATTTTAACATAACCACAATATCATGCCTGGATCTGCATTGCCAGGAGCTATCCTTTAAAGCATGTACAAAAAAGCCAAAGTTTAACAAATGGAAACTTTGGCCAAAAATTAACCAAAACTTCAAAAGAGGAGGTGCACATCACCAGTTCCATAGTTCAAAACTGAACAAAGTTAAACCAAAACTCAGGAAGGTTCATATTACACAAACTGCCTTAAACCACATCCAAAAATTACAAAGGGCAATAAATGGAAACTTGTACTAAAAGTCCACCCAACCTTGATGCAAATGCAGTAACCCGAAAAGATGCTCTTCTGACATGAAATTACAAACCAAAACATCATGGACAAATTCTCAACATTACACCTGTCCCTCATCCTATCACTTTTCAAGCAAAACTCAGCAGAGTCTGCGTTTGCATACCTTTTCCTGATCTCTCTTAGAACCATGTTTGCCAGGGTTTCAATTATCTTGCTTTGAATATCATTACAGGTGTGTTTAGCTTTTTTTGGGTATACCATTTGCAATATCGGCTAGCTCGCCGCCCTTCTCTAAAGTCTATTCAAACTATTTAAAAAAAAAAAAAAACCCCACGGCATTGTCATCAGTATCCGGATTGTCACGCTACAAGTTTTCAGTTGTTCCACGGAGCCCTAACTCGTTCACGCACAGAAACTTTATTGCACCACCAATCCTCTTGACGTAATATCACTTCTTCTCAAGCCATGTTTTACCTTCCAGCACACCATCGATGGTTTCCCTGTTGCCTCTCTGATTTTGTGCTCAGTACAAGTGGCTGAGGCCTGTATAGGACTGTGGCCGGATGCTTGTTTCTGCAATCCCCTGAGACCCTCGAGCAAGAAACCACTGAAGAAACCACTGATCTCTATAGAATAACTGGATTGCTGACGTGATGCAGAACTGCGTTGGGAGGTTGAAGCAAGCGGAAGTGGTCGAGCGGCCATCTTACTATGCCCGGTAGTAAGTATAGTATTCTATGGCAGAGAAGCGCTGATGTGCAGCCTTGCAATGTGGAGCGACGTTTTTGGGGGGATGTAGCGAGACAATGTACTGGCTGTAGTGAAGACAGATACACATAAATGAATTTCGAGGAATATATTGCTTATTATTAGCCACTGGCGATCTACCTTCACGGCAGATAATGTGTCAGTGTTAGCCCTGCTAACGGTTATTATTGGAACAGTTCAAATTAATGTTCGCAAACGTGATCCATCAGGTTAGCCTAAAGCTACTAAGATTAACGAACTGAAGTGAACCAGATCAATCAATGTCACACGGCATAAATTAGATAATCCAGTAAAACTGCCGTGTAACGCTGTCTATAATATTAGACCAGACTGACTAGACAACAAAACCGGTGCTGACTGGTCTAATCATTAAGGCAAATCTATTCCAGCACTAAAAAAGGCTAATGTTCTGCTGACACTCAATTAATGTTACCGTTGACGGACAAATTTAATTCTGCCAGGTTATCAATGAGGATGTAACGTTAGAGCTACTTAAACAGATAATGTGATTCACACTCGATAATTAATAACAGGCAGTTTTACATACATCTCCACAACGAACAACTCACTTCACTTCTCATGTGAGCGCTGATTTAGCGACCTTGATAAGTTTGAATTGGGTTCTCTTCAGCGAACCCACTTTCGCTTCATAGGAAAATTAGCCTAGAGCTTCGTGGCAGCTAGTGACTGAAGACATCGCAAGAGAAAACTCAATATAAAACATCTGTTGGGAGTTACATTTGTGTTTCGCGCGATTGAATCTCACAGCCAGTGTTTCTAAAATAAAGACAACAGTTGACAAGATGCGAGCTCACGGCTACTTTATTTTTTCATTAAGTTTTTAAATCCCCCCACGCATAATAATACGTGCAGGATTGACGTCTTGTCTTCTTCAGTCTCAATGACTTTGGACTTCCTTTTCGTTGTACCGCTGCCGTGGGACGAGATGTAGAAAAATCCGTATAGATTTCCTATGGAACGCACTCATTGGTCGCGCTGTCAAATGCTGATATAGTCCAGTGAAAATGTAAAAGGCTCGTACAACTGCTGCCAACTGTAGTTAAATGCCTCAAGGACCGCAGATTTTTCATACAGTCAGGTCGATCTGAGGAGGAAATATAAAATACCGCCTCTTCCGTGTCTGTGAAAATATATCTTCTCAATTAATTATATCGTTGGCTGCAACGTGTTCGATGTGAGTAATGTTCTGAGAGATTATAGTTGGGCATACCAATATGGCGGCACGGTTACTTCAACATTATGACATCATCAGCTCTCCAGTTCTTATATATATATAGATCAGTGGAAGAAACAGAAAATGTTCTAAAATAAATGGGCCACTGGAGCTGGAAGAAATGGTTATCTAAAACTTCTGACTGCTTGCACACATGCATAAACATCAGTTAGACTGCAGCAGTACTGCAAAGGTACAGCATCATTTCACAAAATCAGCTTTTGCTATATTTTGGGTGGTCAGTAGATGACCAGGGACTGAAGATACACAGTTTATAAAGCCAAAAATGAAAAATTCAGGAAAAATTAGCCCTGTATGCAAGATTACAACCCTGCAATATCATTAATTTGCTGTAATTAAGAATTTAAATTTGGTTAAAAAAAATGCATTTTGCAAAAATCTAAAAAAAAAAAAAAAAGCCTTAAAATATAAATGGCCATATCTCAGCAGCTACAGCCCTTACAGACCTGAAATTTCGCAAACAGTCATTCCTTGGGTAGTGCTTCAACTTGATTTTTTTCTGAATTTTCTGAGTGACCTGGGGCACTTCTCACATTCCGGTTGATTTGGGATGGAATGACCCCACAAGAAAACCCTCATATAGGCACTTTGTCACATGACTTACAGGGTTTTTGCACAGGAAGATCATGTGATTGCATGCTTCAACAGGACAGTAAATACAAAACTAAGCAACTGTGATAATTGATGAAAGTCAAAAACACAGATATGTTGCAAACAAACCTAAAATCTTCACAAACTGAATTGCATGAAGGTTATCATTAAAGTGGAAAATATCACTGGAGGTTCTCATTAAACTCACACCAATTATACAAAATGCACGCGCATGAAGACATCACAGCATTCCTGAACAATTTAAATGTCAACTTGAAGTGTTGATTACTATGCATCGGCCTGCCATAACTTTACAGGCCATAAAAGTTGAACTTTAGTCAACACATATGACTAACCTCATGTGTCCTCGACTTTTGATCTGACAACTTCCAAAACCTAAAAAAAACCTTAGTTCAGCTACCCTGTGTGGACTCACCATGTGTGACTTGGTGAAAATCTTTGCACTCCTTCAGTAGATAAGGCACAGACATGATGTGTGTGATGGATGGACAGATAACCGGACAAAAGTACGCCTCCTACCTGCTGGATGTGGTGGAGGCGTGACAACATGCTTGAACTCCAGAGGATCCAAATAACTGATATCATTATATGTCCTGCTATATCCACACAGTGGTTGCGTTACACTTTCGATTGTCCGTCATTGTGACGGACTGGGGTATAAAAATTACTTCATAATCAATTATTGTCCGTCATTGTAATTTTATTTTTTAAAATGATAATCTTTTTTTTTAAATAAAATAAACAGAATGATTTATAGATCACGCATTAGCTGATGCCAACAGTGATTCATGTAGACACACAGCACTGCGTGGATTTTCACAGTAACAGCGTGCAAATGAACAATGCTTTCAGTTATTGCTGGGCTTCACTAAGCCTAACAACCGCAGTGTCGCCAACCGGTCCTACGAAGCTGCATATCAACTCCTCATGTCGACCGGGGCTTTCCCGACCTAGATATCTGCGTGTTCACATAACAGAGACAGCATTTGTAGCATATGACCAATCTACCGGCAGCATATCAGCATATTTTATAAATGAAGTGCAAATGATCATATTACAAAAATATGAGGAATACAGGATCATACAGATCAAAGACAATGCTCGAGTCGAGACATTATGACACCCACCACCAATTGGACGGGGGTGTGAATTGCATTCTGTCAAAATGATGGACGGCCTTCAAAATATTCTGTCATTGTTAAAAAAAAAAATCAGTAAATGACAGAAAATATTTGGTTAACGGGACCTCTGTATCCATGATACAAGAGGCACATTCCCACAAATAAAAGACCATTAACTTTGAAATACTGCATCTGGAAGGAGCAAAAGTCAATCCTAATGTGCTGTTAGGCAGTCAAAAGAGCAGTGTAATACATTGATACCCTCATCGTACCTCCAGTTTTTGGCAGGCGTCGAGTACCCGCAGGGAGTTCTTGCAGACGTTGTCCACGGTAGTGTTCCCGGTCACACAGGTGATTCCCAATATCAGCACGTCAGGGGCAGCCAGGGCCATCATGATCGCCTGGGCATCATCTACCCCACAGTCCACATCCACCAACAGCTTCCTTATCATTGCGGTCCCTGCCTCGACTATAACAAAAAGGAGCCAGGAGAAAGCACACACATCAAAGGAGCTGAGTCGCGATTACTGCACAAGCTCTTAACTTCGAACGAAGTAAATCTGCTCGAGTGAAAGTGAAAATCTCAAAGGGGGGCCGCCAAGCCAATGTTGACATGGAGATTAAAAAAAAAAATTTTAAGTATGTATTATGATTGGTCATTATAAGTGGAAAACTCATTGTAATATATTGCTAAACTGTAAGATGTAAATAATTATGTATATATGTATAATATATTGCAATAAATACATTGAAACTAATTAATACTATTGTTGTTAATGATATACTTAACCTTGTTGCCATTTTGTTCACTTGCCTTTGACCTTGCCTTTTTGTTAATAGTCTAGATCTGTAACAATGGAACGTGTTCTGTCACTTACTGTTAGCACTTTTTCTTGTCTCCTAGGAGGTCTGCACTTTTGTACTGTTCTTACGCACTTTTGTACGTCGCTCTGGATAAGAGCGTCGCTAAGTACCTGTAATGTAATGTAATGTAATGTTGTCATTCTGTGACAATTTGCCTCTTGTGATTCCGTGACATTGACTTTTTCAAATTTCTTCCCCATAAAGCAGGGTTAAAGTCAATATTTGTTTCTATAACTTACAGTATTAACAAAAAACACTTTAAATATGACCATATGGAAGTTTCATAACTTAACAATGATAGGAACATCACTTTCTGGATTGTTGAACACAACATTAAAAAAACCACATCAATTTTGTGTAATTCCGTGACGGAGTAGTTTTTGCTTGTTTCTTCTATGAAGATTTCTCAAAAAATATATTTTCACTTAATAATATTAAAGAACAAGTTAATACCTTCAATATGGCATATCATACTTGATTTTTAACTTATTTAGTTGTAGAGTTACAACCCAAAATGTAATGGGACTGTAATTCCGTGAAAGCTTGGCAGCCCCCAAAGGTATTTTTCTTTTCCTGTAATTATTGGCGATGGCAACCAGCTTTCATTCTAGTGTCCCTTTGCCTAAAGCTTAAAATAGCACTTTGAATCCTCAAATTTCCATAGAAAGCTCCTTAACATAAAAACCATAATGCTCAAGTAAGTAATACAATGCAAAACAATGACGGATTGGCAAGGATGAGATCGAATTATGACTTGCAGTCAAGCAGGGGCCTATTGCACGAAGGCAGGATAAGGGATTAGCCCAGGATCAGCACGTGATTAGTCTGATCTCAAGCCCCATTTCAGTTGCACAGAGTATGTGAGCTAAGGGATGGCACTAGTTACTATGGAAACAAAGTCTGTGGAGCTTGCCAGCTCCAGAGCAAATTTACGAACTAGCTAAGCTCCTGCCTCCAGCCAATTTCACTTCACCTCATTCAGCAGTCACCCAAATTGAAAATCAATGTCCTTAACAGTTGTTCTGAATTGTCCACCCCACATTGCCATCTCAATTATAGTAGGCCCAGAGTAATTATCTTAGAAACTTTTGACCATTGATGTCAATAAAATAGCCAATATTCGATCATTATATTCAAGTATCCATGTGATGGTGACCATCACAGCTTAATCAGTCCCCTTTCCATGTTACATGTTAACCATATTTAGAATCCGTCATTATCAGATTTGTCCTTATTCCCCAAGTTGAGACTTCCATCAGAGTACAAAATGAGCACTGCTGGATGAAGTAGGTGACCGTGTTTCAGCGTGGTCTTAAATCGCTGCAGTAACCCTCTACCTACAGCACTTCTGCTACTTTTCTCCGTCTTTATTCAGACTGTGATGGGTGAGGTAGAGTCGTTGCCTTAGTGCTGGACACGAGTGCAATGTCGCTCGCTTCGCTATACTGGAGTCAAACATTTTCAGGAGGCTCCTTGACGTAATTTTCTGACGTTAACATTTTACTTTTTAAATTGAGTATGCCTCATCAGAGGTGATTAAAAGCAGAAAGTAGACTCAACTAGGCTTATGCCGTCGGAGGCAACGTCTTGGGGTATATCCCCGAACGCCCCCAATCCTCCAATTCCCCAATCCTTAAAAGACCTTGAATAGACTTTCATTTGAACTTAATTTCAGGTCAATTTGACAAATGGTTCTGAAGATATAGTCAAAATGGTAATTTTCCATCGCAAAGCGCCACCTGGTGGCAAAATGTTGATGGAACACCATTCAGGGATATAACTATGTTCACCTTCACAGATATTGCGTGCATTTCATACACGAACACAGGCTCTGACTCGCTCAATCTTAAATCTGTCTGATACCATCGGCTTATCTTGTTCACGGTAACACAGAAGTGAATCAGCTACTCCTTTATGACGGCGCTATAACATCTAACTTTCACTTGAGTTTAGCTCACTTTAATAATCCTCTCAAAACATCCCGCACCATTCAGACAGAAACAGAAGGAATAGCAGGCAGAGGTATTTCAGATATCCCATCGCCCCTCTTTGAGTGTTGCTGGCGCATGCGTCTGCTGTAGCTACTTAAGATAAGATATACTTCATTGAACCCGTGGGGTAATTTGTCCTCTGACCCATCCAATAATTAGGAGCAGGGGGCAGCCACGGAGCAGCGCCCGGGGCCCAACTGCAGTTCTAAAGCCAGTTCCTTGGTCAGGGTTGGCTGGAGAGTTCCTATGATGCATGTTTTTGTGGATCCAGAGTACCCGGAGGAAACCCACGCAAACCTGGGGAGAACATGCAAACTCTACACAGAAAGGCACCAGGCCGGATTCAAACCCACAACTTTCTTGCTGTGAGGCAGCAGTGCTAACCGCTGTGCCACCGTACCGCCCTTGGTGCCATGGTGATGATCAGCGATTCTGTGATCGCTCTCGGGGTCTATTTGAGGTAGGCCTGTGTGCGCACACCGTAGGATCCGCGGCACCGGGCTTCACTTAGCCTGTCCTCCTCCAGCGGCTGTCGGCTTTGTGCAATCAATTAAGCCAGCAACGTGTTGTATGGGATATGGCAATCCTCGCTTTGGCATTGATCCAGGATCTCAGGATCCGACTTTTGTGCAATAGGCCCCAGCTCCCTTAAAGCAACCCAAAAAGTAAACAGTGGGAAAACTTTGGTTTCATCTTAGCGCAAAGGCACATAATGACATGAATCAAGCCTTGGCTTTCGCGCTATTGTTTTTCCATTTAGTTGCATCAGCTGTAGCCTACTGAAAATGGGCATGACAAAAAGCTTAGGTCCATACCGTCCATAACAAATCCCTACACACAAGTTTATACAGCATCTTATTCATTTTCATACTGCTTCTCACAGATACTACTACAGACAATACAACATGCAATTTGTAAACGCTGCTAAGAAACAGTGTGACGACTTCGAGAAACAATGGAGTAGCCTAGTAGACAAACTAAAAAGTGAGCTGCATGGTGGCTCACATGATCACTCCAGGACACATATGGATGCATGAATGCATTCCAGCATGATGAACTTTGACTTCTAGTGTATAGGGTGCATCTCAAAGCATAAGCTGCATCCTTTGAAGGCTGCATTTTTAGGGGTTGTCGATCACTTCTATCCGCCAAACTAACATTTCGGGTAGAGGACAAGGTTAAATCTAGGGCTAGATTTTGGTATAAGGGTTAGAGTTAAGGTTAAGATTAGGGAAACCAGTGACAACTCAAAAAAACCAAAGCTGTTTAACGTAAATGAAATGATCATATGTCAGTTCAGCAGATGGAACTAAGTGACGACCCCTAAAAACGCAGCCTTCAAAGTATGCAGCCTATGCTTTGAGATGCACCCATAGACTTTCCGACTTCAACAACAGAATAGCACTATTGTTTTGTGTCTTAAAATAACGTAATTATAGCGTATTTGAAAGCGGCCTGTCTACCATGAAACTAACGCATAATTCAGAATGAACACGTGCAATCCTCTAACAAATAAAAGGTACCTGTAGTAGCAGTAGTCTGAAATCGGCAACGTAAAAGACTGGTACAGATCCACTGATTTCCTACGTGCGATGAAGTGTTGCACGCTGCCACAAACCTTTAAGCCAGGTGATAGAAAGGGGAGGAGTCCGGATCAATAAATGTAAATATCAAGCAGTCCAGGGGGGTATACTACAAAGCTGGCTTTGTGATTCAGCCTGACTTCAGCACTTTGTAAAACCAGGAAACTCTTCAGATCTGGAACAAGGACTAATGTAACAAGTGCCTTTCCAGGTTTTACTTAAGCTCAAAGTCAGGCTTAATCACAAAGCCAGCTTTGTAGTATACCCCCCAGAAGCCCACTTCCTTTCAATGCTTTCAAAAACCTGCACAAAGTGTGTTTACCTTTCCCCATCGCTCTCTCCAGAAACAAAAAGTAAATGGGAAAATTCTCAAAATCCCTGTCCATGCAGGGATCTGTTCCGCTTGCAGTCAACTCGCCGCCTATGCGTTAACTAAGCAGATTTGATTATTTTTGAAAATACCTGTACTAGTAATTAGGATTCGTCGCGCCTTATAGATCTCAAATATAACAGATAAAAAGTACCTTCCACCCGCCCCACAACACTGAAATGTTAAGGATGATAAGGCCATATAAAAATTTATTGGTTATCAGCGAATGTCGAAACAATCAAATGAACGCATATGAACCATTTTTCGTATCGCTATTTAACCACCCAAAAGCATAATGCTAGACAAGTCAAATCTGAGTGAAAAACCAACGACTGTCAAAATGCACAGCTGAGAATTTCAAGCAATCATTTATCAACGAGTAGAAAATCATATGACAGTTATCACAGCTTCCGAATACAGACCTAGGCTACAATTTTTCACAAAGCTCACTCACGGATTCTTCTTCAGTCATGCTCTCTCCCGTGGCTAATGCCTTTTTCGCCCTCTGTGGACAATCTAGCGGCGGAGTTTTCTCATAAGGGTGTCTGTATGCTCATGACCCTATTGACCAGAGTTTAATAACATCACAAGACGCCATTTTGCAGAAGACGATAAAGTGTGTTTACTTACACTGGAGGTTATGTCAAATAAGTTCATGCTGTATGTCATAGCATACACTGCAGCTTTAGGAAGCAAAAAACTCAGAGAATATCTCAAAAGGCTCCGGAATCATGGATTTAAATCCTAGATCGAACACAACTCCGTTTGAGATGGTCGTGACGTTCTTGCTTACCCCCCCCCCATACCTTTGCGAGAAGTGACATTGCACAGGAGCGTATAATCGCCTTCCAAGGTATCTCAACGCCATTGCACGACATGCAATTCCAGTTCCACTGTCGCGTCTTGTAGCTAACCCCCAAACCATTACAGGTGACGTTACATTCACGTCGGCAGCTCCGTAGTGGACAAGAACCCCCCGCGCCTTCTGTTCGCCTTTAAATCCTATTGGGTGTATCCAAGGATGTTTTATATTTCACCGGATATACAATTGGAAAATGGCCGCCCATTCATTTCAATGGAAATTGCTCAGTGGCGCAGCACGCCGACATGGGGGCCAAGCTTCCGGACCCACGCGGACAAGCGCTGTGTGATTTTTGCTCACACATGCGCAGCGTGGGGCTCATGTCCACGACAACGGCTCGCGCTCTTGGAACTCCGACCCAGGGTACGTGTTCCCGACCACTTTTCACCGGAAATGGAATTCTGGCCACTGCAGACTGCACCCTAGCATAAGTATGAGCGGAACGAAAGAGGAAAAAAAAAAACAAAACATGACCGTCGGTAAAGGTTAAATTATAGTTTGAGATAGAATTTTAAAAACAAAGGCAGTGTCAGATGTTTTAAATGATTGTTATTTAACAGGGAAGTAAAACGATGGATTTCAACTAAAAAATGTCGGCAAAATTAGTTGACTTGCTGTTGTGTAGACATTGCTCAGGGGTGCGCTTCCAGAAATCACAGATGCTATCTTACCTATTTGGAGCTATTGACTGTGAACGGATGAATTACTTAAGTTGAGGCAACTGCGCTTTTGGGAAACACCACAGGCTCGTGTCCTCTTTAGTTCAACAATGAATAACCACATAATTGGAGTCAGACAATTGCTCATCTGCGTGCGAATTCCATTAATCTTTTCCGGATTCAAGACGGTAAACCGAACACACAACGCACTGTACGTACCTTATAAACCAATATGTTTTAAAGTCGGGAGCCTTAAACTTTTGTCAATTCTGGCAAGCTAATTTACTTGTTCCTAACGTAACTTAGCTTCGAGTGATTTATAACCATTTCTTGGAGTATAGTAAAATGTGAGTCTGCTGTGAAATGTTACGGACATTTTACTGCGTTATTTTTTACCTTTGTTTTAACGCTCCTTTTTTGGTCTTCCCCCAGCGATATCCGAACCTCTTGGAGTACATTGAACAGTCCATTCACGAAGTTCTGCATGTCAGCCAACTGGAGGCCGTGCCATTCTTTGCCCCCCAAAGCCCTTTCCAATAAAGTCTGTTTTGATTATAATTTGAATACTGTCTCTATATTTCATTTCTAAGTCCGAGTTAACATTGATTGTATTTGTGGTACTCAATTTTGCCCACTCAGACAACTCAGAGATTGGAGGCAGAAGAAGCTGGGGGTAGGACCACACCCAACGGGTGGGGAGAGGCAACGTTGATTCTATAAAAGCGGGCAAAGGTATCAGGCGACGTCCAGGAAGCCGCCGCACAGATGTCTTCCAGAGGTACCCCCTTGAGGGCTGTAGCAACTCATAACGTAATAACTGCTCATAATGTAATAACGGCTCATAATGTAATAACTTAAATGTAATAAAAGTTCATAATGTAATAATCGACTCATAATGTAATAAAATCATGAGCGCATAATGTAATAACGTCTTTGCGCATAATGTGATAATGTAATAACTTATTACATTATGAGCTCAGCTATATAGCAACTCATAATGCAATGAAAGCTCATAATGTAATAATGGCTTATACTGTGAAAAAAGTTGCATTATCACCATTTACCTCACAAATACAAAAAAAGAATGGGTTTCAGTATATTATACGTAAATTTGTGAAACTGAGTAGCCTATTATTTGATAGTTCTGTATTCTTACATTTTATTGATGTATAAAGTTGAGCCACTGGGTAGCACCGATGAGCGTTGTTTTGGGCCACTGAGAATACTGTACTCACATCTACTGACTACTGCAGGTAAGCGGAACTTTTTGTAATCTCTAAAGTTTTATTAATTGTCAAATCAATCCATCCATCATTTTTTTTGTTTTTTTTTTTTGTAGATTTTGTGTGTTAAGATGCTTCTTTGCACAATGTTTTAGTGAGCCACTACTTCTTATACTACTACTTGTATTTTAGCTAGCAGCTATTTGTTGTGCCTTCGCTAGCAACTATTTCTGCCAGCAGCTATCTTAGCTAGCAGCTATTTGTTTTGCTTTCGCTAGCAACTATTTTAGCTAGCAGCTATCTTAGCTAGCAAATATTTGTTGTGCCTTCGCTAGCAACTATTTTAGCTAGTGGCTATTTGTTGTGCCTACGCTAGCAACTATTTTAGCTAGCAGCTATTTCTTGTGCCTTAGCAAGCAACTATTTGTCGTGTTTTAAGATGTTAGGTAGGATAATATTGTATGTACTGTATTTATGTATGTATGTGTGTGTATGTGCTGTCTGCATATCTCGCCTGTTTATTGAATCAATTAATTTTTTTTCAATTACAGAAAAGGAACAATGAGAGTGGGCATAACAATCTTGGTACTATACACACTGAGCCTTTTGGTCAGTGACATTCAAGGCCATGGAAACCAATTGATGGATGATGAAACATATGACGTCATTGTTAATGCACTGAGAGGAGAATTTCACATTCCTGTGAAAGAAAGAACAAGGTTCCAACGCTCTGCCCTGGTTCGTCTCTGGAGGAATAAGCACTTGTTTCGGCTATCGGATGACAAAAAAACATTACTGTACAATGGAAAATTGGTTGCAAAAAAGTCATGCCTTTAAGGTATTGAGAAGACAGGGCTTGAAGAGACCAAGGGATGTGGTGCCAGAAAACGTAATGTGTTCTGAAGCAATCAGTATTGTGGCATTAGTACAAGAAATGTTCAAAAGGTATTGGACAGGTCCAGGCGCTATCATCTTCACAGAGCTACCTTTCGAAACAAGGCCATTCCCAGGCCCATCAAAGCTAAAAGAATCAAAAGACCATCATCAAACCGACCTCCTAGACATGGGAAAATAGGCTGTCAAGCTTAGAAATGTTCGATATAGGTACATTCTAACCGTTCTTGATGTATGCAGCAGATATTTCTGGCTACGCCCACTGAGGAGCTAAGAGAGCAAAGAGGTTGCTTAACATCTCGCTGAAATCTACACTGAACATGGCCCACCCAAGATTTTGCAGCACATTCAGGGCAAAGAATTCAAAGGTGCGGTCAAAAAGCTGATGGAATCATATCACATCAAAGTCATTCAGAGCTCTCTATATCACCCCCAGAGCCAAGGTAAAGTAGAAAGAACACACCGGGTGCTACATCGCAAAATCAAGTATGACTTTGTAAATTTCAAATGAGGAGGTGTTAACTGGGTAGCACATATGCCGGCTTATGCAAAAGTAATGAATTTGGACAAAAAAGAGGTTCTAAACTGGATGTCTCCATTCGAAGTGTATTATGGACGGAAGAATAATATCAAGACTCATCCCTTATCCAGCAATTCTGTTGATGCTAACCCCGACTCAGTTCCTGAAGACTTTGAAGAGAACATGGCTGAGTTTGGGGAAAAGCGCAGGAAAATACGAAGGAGAGCACTAAAGGCTACAGAACGTTGCATAAAACGTGTAACTGAACTGAGGGAAAATCCACCTTCATCAGTTTACAACTTACAGGACAAACTGTTGGTGAGGGTCAGCAAAGGGCCAAGATTTTCCAAACGTTATGCTGTGGTACCAGGTATAGTTGTTCAAAGAAATGCTGATCTCTCAATATAAAGTCAAGTTCCAAATTCCAGGCAGCCCAGTCCGTCAACATATCAAATGGTTCTCAGTGTGTGATTTGACAAGTGTCACAAGAGAGCAGGAGAAGCAGCGTTTCCAACATAAGGCCAAAAAACATCAGCGCATAAAGTTGCTACAGCACATCACACTTGAAATGAGGTTGGAGTCCTTTGAAACGCTAGGTTTCAGGACTTGTTTGGACCCTGACCCAGATGGCATCTGTCAGTTTGCAGCTATGGCTGACCAACTTGCCAAACTTGGAATTTTTCGGTCCGCAGATTCTCTAAGGTACCAAATTGTATCCAATCTAATGCTTCACCCACATGCCATGAATGGAATCCACCTTTGTAATTTTGTGGAGGGACAATGGAATGACTATGTGCAAAGAATGCAGCACAGTGGTACATATGGCGATCATCTGACACTACAGAGAGCGTGCACAATATTCAATGTGCAGTTTCTGATTGTGTCAACACTGGGTGCTGATGCAACAGCAATACTATCCCCATGTGGTCACTATAATGAAAGTCTGCCATTGCTAATTCTAGGGCATTTCGCTGAAGGTCGTGGGGACCATTATGTGAGTCTTGATGGACCAGTCAGACCATTGATACAAAGAATACAGGAATCAGAGAAGCAGAGGGTACTTCTTAATGATGCTGACCACCACTCAGACCCTGACCACCATTCAGACCCTGACTCTGACCACCATTCAGACCCTGCCTCTGACCATCATTCAGACCCTGACTCTGACCACCATTCAGACCCTGACTCTGACCACCATTCAGACCCTGACTTTGACGATCATTCAGACCCTGACTCCATTCAGTCCCTGAATCTGACCACCATTCAGACCCTGACTCTGACCGCCATTCAAACCCTAACTCTGACCACCATGCAGACCCTGATTCTGACCATCATTCAGACCCTGGCTGTGACTACCATTCAGACCCTGACTCTGACCATCACTCTGACCTTAACTCCATCCATCACTACATTGATCCTCATAATGACATGGTGCTGGGGACACCACATGGGGACCTCAACACAGTCCATCACATTGACCCCTATATTGTTCCTGCTGTTCCTGCTGAAACTCTCTCTCCTAACTTGCCTGTGCTGGTTTTGTCATCAATTATCCAGTATTGTCTGTTGATGGATATGACAATGCTGGGCACATTCAACAGAGTTTCCAACTTATTCAGAGAGCTAACCCTGCCATTTCTTCCCAGCATTTATATCCGCGATTATTTGGTTGAATCTTTGAATATTGCGAAGGATGATGACTACTGTTTCAGTATTAGCAGGTTATATAAAGCAGCTGGACGCAATATTGGCCTTGCGACCAAGATCAGGGAGCTCTTCAGCCAAAATGCCAAGTGGTTTACCGCATGGATTGTGATTCGGCACGTCCTCTGGATGGTACCTTATTGCTGACATATTTTGGAAGAAATAAAGTTTTCTTTTTTTGAATCTCATTCACCTGTTAAGCCCCTGATTTCAGTGATCACAGACACAGTGCCTGAAAAATGGAGCCCTGGACTGGATTTTTGTTGGTTATATAACTATAATTTATGATTGTGTATTATTTGTATATATTGTTTAGTTAAATTATGTTTTTTACTTGGGTATCCTGACAGGCTGTTTATAACTGTTGTTTATAACTGAAGATTTTCTAAGCTGGTACATGTATTGTATGACCTCCATGTTTCAGGTTAAGTATACAGTTTTACAAGTTCCAAAATAAAGTAGATTTAATGAGCATGTTTCGCTGCTTGTATCATGTATTTAATGTAAATAGTAAGGACATGTTTAAAAGGCATTAACTTCATAAATGCATTATTAGTCATTAATTAACATTAATTAATTAAATAATGTTGGTTTGTTAATTATTAGTCGTTGATTCATAATCATGATTAATTATTAAGCAGTAAGTAACAGTTATTAATAATAATTATAATTAATCATTATTATTTATAACAGTTATTATTAACAATGATTATTTCTCCCGCCAAGGAGGTTATGTTTTCGCCAGGGTTTGTCTGTCAATATTTTTTGATATGCTATCAGTAGTTACAACAAAAAAAAAAAAACAAAAACAAAAAACAAAGAAACAGAAACTGCACTACCCACAAGGGGTGGCTGAACTGCCCAGATGGAGGTCTGCGCTCTCAAAGTGCATTTCTAGTTATTATAATGTATTACCTAACATTAATTTACATATGAGGTAATCCATTACTCAGCAGTCGATTAATGTCTATTGATTAGAGTAAATGAATGTATCATTAAGCATTTATGAAAGTTTCATCATGTAATTACTCAGTATTTATACCTTAGTTAATATATTAGTAAAACATTAATAATGTCTCTAGTCATAATTTATTAATGGTGTTTATTTGGATGTAATTATCATTAAGTAACAGCTTTCTAATACATCTACTTATCATTTGCTGATGGTGTACATTTTACCAAGATGTGCAATAAACAATCATTTAGTGTCTTAAGTAATCATTTACTAATATTGTGTAGGTCATCAGGTAGCCCTTACCTAAAATTGAATAACCTGCTGAAACCGTAATAAACTATAGGATTGCTTGAAAACCATTACTTAACCATAGTTATCCTTTCACCTTGCTGCAATAACAAAGGTTAAAAAAAGATGGTGATTATTCAACTTTTCTCACAGTATAAGCCATTGTTACATTATGAGCTTTTATTTCATGATGAGTTTCTATATAGCTGAGATAATAATGTAATATGTTATTACATTATTACATTACGCAAAGACATTCTTACGTTATGCGCTCATGATTTTATTACATTATGAGTCGATTATTACATTACGAACTTTTATTACATTTAAGTTATTACATTATGAGCCGTTATTACCTTATAACTCATTATTACATTATGAGTTGCTACAAGGGCAGCCCACGAAGCAGAGATAGCCCTGGTGGAGTGGCACTTTACGCCCAGTGGCAAGGGACGGCCACTGACTCCATAGGCATGTTTAATCGTCTGGACCACCCAGTGGGACAGGCGTTGTTTAGAGAGAGCACAACCTCAATTAGGCCCATGGTAACAAATAAAAAGCTGCTCCGATCGTCACACAGATGCTGTAGCAGCAACATAAGCATCAAGAGCCCGTACCGAGCACAGCAGGCTCGACCCATCCTTAGCTGAGGGAGAGTTGAATCGGGCGAGCTGGATCGGTCAATTGACATGTGTCCGTGGCAATACTTGGGGGAGAAATGCCACGTTTGGCCATAGTGTAACCCCCGAGCCATCCGGGTTCCATCTAAAACAAGACTCACTGACTGACAGGGCATGTAATTCCCCAACTCTCTTTGCTGATGTTATAGCGAGGAGAAAGGCAGTTTTCATTGACAGCCATTTCAGGTCCGCTAGAGCTAAAGGCTCAAAGGGTGGAGCAGACAAGGCACTTAGGACCAGGGACAGATCCCACACTGGGGCCCTTGGGGCTCTTGGAGGGTGCAGCCTCAAAGCCCCTCTGAGGAAGAGAGACACCAACCGGTGGCATCCCACAGTAGCATTGTCAACCAAGGCATGTCGTGAGGAAATGGCTGCCACATACACTTTCAAGGTGGAGTGAGCACAACCACCATCCAGGAGGGACTGAAGGAACTCCAGGATAGCCTGAACGGGCTCTGTACAGCTTGTCAGGAGAGGGTTGGGCCCTGCAACGGCCAAACCCATAGCTGGAGGCGACTGGGGTTAGGATGCCAAATCTGACCCCCCAGTTGTGACAGAAGGTCCTTCCTCTCTGGGAGGCGCCATGGAGAGCTGCTGGTTATTTTGAATAATTAAAGAGAACAGTTAAAAACAAAAAGATTTCTACTGTAATCACAGGCAAAACCAAATGAAAGTTTCCCCAAAAAACATAATTCTGCATCCCACTGCTTGGAGGATTTTGAAGGTTTTTTATTTAGTTCTCTGCAATTCTCCTTCAAAATCACCAAGACATAATTGAGATCAGGGGCATACAATTATGAGATCTCCTCTGTTGATCCCACTTCTCAAGTATTGCTCAAATGGTTAACTCAACTCAAACTCCTTGGTCTCAGTGATGTCTTGTCTCTTTTTAACTTATCTCTTGCTCCTAAGGGACCTTTAGGAGAAGTAACTCAGAAACAAATGATCACAGAATGATACAAATATGAGAAGCTCAAATTCATCTCAAGAGACCAGATTGAGCAACATTTTTCCTACAGGGGGGTTAACGAAGATGAAAAGACAATGGGTGCATCTCAAAGCCCCGGCAGCATCCCTTGGCAGCGTTGTAAAAACATGCTTTTAACCAATTGGTCTTAAATGTTCCAACCATTGCTTCAAAGCCTAAGGCATTAATGCCACCTTTGTCAAATTCTTTAACAAGTTGGGACCTTTAAATATAATGGGCTCCAATTTCTTGGCACAGCGCGGGGTGGCACAGCCAATGCAGTGGTAATTTCGTCCGGGGCAGCCCGCACAGTGGTAATTTTGTGCGGTGCAACACCGTGTGCAGCCATTTTGGCAATTTGGTGGACGGACGCGCACCGAGATGGGTGTGGCGGCGTAGTAGAGGGAGGTGTCACATTCATCAAGACGCAGTGACAATTTCCTAGCAAAAGTCTCTGCTGAAGTTGCACAGAAAGCTCACCACCTCCAACCTGGTTTACTTTCAGTGCAGTGGTAATTTGGCTGACCGGCGCACACCTCACCAAAACCTGAGAGGCAGGTTTCCAGAAAGTCTGGCATATTTCAATAATAATATAATAATAATAATAAATGTTATTTATACAGCACCTTTCAAGCAATACAGCACAAAGTGCTTCACAAACAGGTAAAATACATGTACATAAAAGCAATAAAACAAAATGGGGGAAATAGGGAATTAAACATCAAAATAGGAAAAATTAAGATTATGAAAAGAGACATACATGACAACACAGTCATAATAAAAGAATTTACACCGTAAAATCAGCAAAAGCAAGCCTAAAAAAATTAGTCTTTAAAAGAGATTTAAATGACAATAGAGACTCAGCATTTCTTATGTTGTTTGGGAGGCTGTTCCATCGTATTGGAGCCTTCACCGAGAAGCCTGGATCACCCTTTGTTTTTAACTTGGACTCTGGAACAGCCAATAATGCTTGCTTGGAAGATCTCAGCAATCTTCTAGGTCTGTAAGGATTTAAAAGCTCACTTACATACTCTGGTGCTATGCCATGGAGTGCTTTGAAGGTAATCAACAGAATTTTAAAATCAATTCGGAATTTGACAGCCAGTGCAAAGATGCCAAAACTGGAGTAGTGTAGGCTCTCTTATTTGTTTTAGTGAGCAATCTTCCAGCTGAATTTTGAACCAATTGCAGTTTGTTCAAAAATTTCTTATTCAGACAAGTAAATAATGAGTTGCAATAGTCTAATCTTGACGAGATAAAAGCATGAATAATTTTTTCCCGTATCTTCAAATGACAGAACAGGCCTAATTTTAGCTATGTTACGGAGTTGAAAATAGCATGACTGTACAAGCTTCTTTACGTGGAGCTCAAATTTGAGTTCAGTATCAAATATCACACAGAGATTTCGGGAAGAGGGCCTAATATTACAAAAGCCAAAACCAGTGAAGTTGGCACGTTGTGTAAATCGTAAATAAAAACAGAATACAATGATTTGCAAATCCTTTTCAACCTATATTCAATTGAATACACTGCAAAGACAAGTTACTTAATGTTCGAACAGGTGAACTTGGTAATTTTTTGCAAATATTAGCTCATTTGGAATTTGATGCCTGCAACATGTTTCAAAAAAGCTGGCACAAGTGGCAAAAAAGACAGAGTTGAGGAATGCTAATCAAACACTTATTTGGAACATCCCACAGGTGAACGGGCTAATTGGGAACAGGTGGGTGCCATGATTGGGTATAAAAGCAGCTTACCTGAAATGCTCAGCCATTCACAAACAAGGATGGGACGAGGGTCCCCACTTAGTGAACAAATGCGTGAGCTGATTGTCGAACAGTTTAAAAACAACATTCCTCAACAAGCTATTGCAAGAAATTTAGGGATTTCATCATCTACAGTCCGTAATATCGTCAAAAGGTTCAGAGAATCTGGAGAAATCACTGCACGTAAGCGACAAGGCCGAAAACCAACATTGAATGCCCGTGACCTTCGATCCCTCAGGGATCAAAAACCGACATCAGTGTGTAAAGGACATCACCACATGGGCTCAGGAACACTTCAGAAAACCACTGTCAGTAAGTAGTTCGTCGCTACATCTGCAAGTGCAAGTTAAAACTCTACAATGCAAAGCGAAAGCCATTTATCAACAGCACCCAGAAACGCCGCCGGCTTTGCTGGGCCCAAGCTCATCTAAGATGGACTGATGCAAAGTGGAAAAGTGTTCTGTGGTCTGACGAGTCCACATTTCAAATTATTTTTGGAAACTGTGGACGTCGTGTCCTCCGGACCAAAGAGGAAAAGAACCATCCAGACTGTTATAGGCGCAAAGTTCAAAAGCCAGCATCTGTGATGGTATGGGGGAGTATTAGTGCCCAAGGCATGGGCAACTTACACATGTGAAGGCACCATTAATGTTGAAAGGTACATATGCAACATATGTTGCCATCCAAGCAACGTCTTTTTCATGGATGCCCCTGCTTATTTCAGTTAGACAATGCCAAGCCACATTCTGCACGTGTTACAACAGCATGGCTCCGTAGTAAAAGAGTGCGGGTACTAGACCGGCCTGCCTCTAGTCCAGACCTGTGTCCCATTGAAAATGTGTGGCGCATTATGAAGCGTTAAATACGACAACGGAGACCCCGGACTGTTGAACAACTTAAGCTGTACATCAAGCAAGAATGGGAAAGAGTTCCACTTGAAAAGCTTCAAAAATTGGTCTCCTCAGCTCCCAAACGTTTACTGAGTGTCGTTAAAAGGAAAGGCGATGTAACACAGTGGTAAAAAGTCCCCTGTGCCAACTTTTTTGCAATGTGTTGCTGCCTTTAAATTGTAAGTTGATGATTATTTGCAAAAAAATAAATAAAGTTTCTAAGTTTGAACATTAAACATCTTGTCTTTCCAGTGTATTCAATTGAATATAAGTTGAAAAGGATTTGCAAATCATTGTATTCTGTTTTTATCTACGATTTACATAACGTGCCAACTTCACTGGTTTTGGGTTTTGTAGAAGCAAGAGGTCCAAGTGATGATTAGATTTTATCCGACACCAACTTTGGACCCGGTATAATATATTCGGTTTTATTTGAGTTTAGCTGCAAAAAATGATTAGACAACCAATTTTGAACATCAGCTAAACAGTCATGCAAGACCAACAAATCGGTGAAATCAGTGGATTTTACTGAAATATACAACTGCGTGTCATCAGCATAACAGTGAAAAGCTATTTTATGCTGACGAATTATAAAACCCAGAGGTAACATACAAATAAAAAACAATATAGGCCCAAGTATGGAGCCTTGAGGTGAACCTGAAGTAAGCAGTACAGACGAGGATACATGTTCACCATTCTGTTCGACTGATTGGAAGAGAACCGTTTCAGAACCGTTCCACAGAGCCCAACCCAATTTTACAGCCTATCAATCATGATGACATGATCAACTGTATCGAAGGCAGCACTTTTATCCAAAAGCACGAGTATTGAGCAGTCGCCAGAGTCCGCATTCATCAAAAAATCATTAGTGACCCTGAGGAGAGCCATTTCTGTACTGTGCTGACGTCTATAGCCTGATAGAAATTTCTCAAAAATACTGTTGGTTTCTACCACTTCTAAAAGTTGCTTTGCGACCACTTTTTCCAAGACTTTCGAAATTAAAGGCAATTTTGATATTGGTATAAAATTACTAAAGAATAGCTGGATCAAGATTTGTTTTTTGTTTTTTTTTTTAGAAGGTTGAATGCAGACAATCTTAAAATAGTCTGGAACAGAACAGAACAGAACAGAGAGAACTGTTTACCACAGAAAACAGGGCAGGGCCAGGGCCAATAGCCATCATTACTTCTTTATGGAGCCTAGTGGGTATAATATCCAACGGACTGGATGAGGGTTTCATACGTGACACGGTATCAGTAAGATCCAATTGAGAAATCGGTGCGAAACAACTCAGCAGGTTTAAGCGACGGCACGAAACAGTAACAGATGGAACATGACTGATACTAGACCGTATGACTGCTATCTTGTCAATAAAAATTTCAAGAACTTCTCACAATCAGCGGGGGATGAAGCTGATGCAGCAGCAACTGGAGGGTTCACCAAACGGTCAATTGTTTTGAATAAAAATCTCGCATTATGCCGATTAGCGGCTATTAATTCAGAGAAGAATTTATCTCGAGCATTTTTTACTTATTGATTATATGAGATTAACAGGCTTTTCATGCGCACGTAAAGAACATTGTCCGTTCCGCTTTTCTGCATTCCCTCTTCAGGCTGCGAATCTTATAATTTATCCAAGGCGAATTCTGTTGCACAGGTGTTGTTCTAATTTTGAGAAGTGCAACGGCTTTCAGAGCAGACAAGCACGTATTATTAATAAACAAATTAAGCATCTCATTGCTCTCTGCAACGTGCGCTATATTGACGCAAGTATTTAAAAAACGGACGAAAATTGAGGCTCGGTGTGTGAAAGGTTACCACACGAGAACGAAAGGATTGCTTCACTTTGGTTTGAGAAACAGGGACGTCGATTTCAAAGAACACACCGACATGGTCGCAAATGAAAAGATCCTCTATCTTGAGGTCGTTCAAATTCACGCCCAGAGTAAAAACTAAATCCAAAGTAGTATAGCCGTTTATGTGCGTAGGGCCAGACACCCATTGGACTAGGTTGAAGCACTCAGTAAGGTTTAAAAATTCAGTGGCCGAAATGTCTGAGGGAACGTCCAAATGAAAATTAAAATCACCCGCTATTATCCGTCATATTTTAAAACCACTGAGGACAATAACTCTGAAAATTCTGACATAAAACCGTCAAACGATTTAGGAGGGCGATAAACAACACACAGAATATGAAAATGAGCTGTGAGCACACCCGAGGCAGCTTTCAAGAGGATCGCAAGGTATTCACAAGAGGCAAATTTCCCGAGATCAATCTCGGAGCAGCTAAACTTATTGAAATAAATAGCAGCTAGGCCGCCCCCCTCTTACCTTGTCTTGTTGATTGAACAAATTTGTATTCAAGTGGACAAGCCTCAGTTTAAAACTGCGGTCAAGCTATCGCCAGTTCGCAAAACGACGGTCAAACTATCACCGCTAAAAACTTTCTGCGCAAATACAGCGTACAGCGCGGTGCTATGGTCACGTGATACAATTGCTGTCAAAAATCGGCTTGTTGAGAGAAATATCGAGGCTTATTCAACGAAAGAATGCGTGTATTTTGTTCAGAAAAAAAATCGTGAACATCTTCCATAATGTGGTTTGTAAATTATTTTTATGTTTCTTGTTTCAATTAATAGTTGATATTTTGTGCAGATTGAATTGTGAGATTTTGGTGAGCTGCTGTTCATCCCGATGACAAACAATTGCATGTAACTGTAATAATGTTTTATTCAAAGCAAAAGGAAAAAAGGTAGATGTCACTGTGGCATTAACGGAGGAATTCCCATTAGAGTTGTTCTTTTTAGGTGGACAAAATTTGAGAAAATTCTAGCAGGGACCATAATACTTGTGTAATTCAAAATGTTTGTGGAAATTAGGGGGCCCACACGCTGTAGTAAAAGCTTATTGAATAAAGAGAGATTGCATGGGTGAATCAACATGTAAACAGCCATCAAAGTAATTGGACACAACTAAATGGGGGCATGTCTGAGGGCTTGTAATGGTTAAAATTGGAAAATTTAGCTCTTGCATGCAACACTGCCCGTATTCCGGTACAGGATGTCTGAATAGGAAGAGATTCCATGTTGGACATATTAAATAAATGGCTATCAAAGTTGGTACTGTAAAATGTGTAAATGCAGATGATTTAAAAGAAAGGTCATGTTTCTGGGCATATAATTACTGCAAATCAAAAAGTTTGTGAAAAATAACGGTTGCATATCAGAACACATGGATCCTACGATAAGCTGACAGAATATGAAGAGATTCTGTGATGGAAATTTTAAATAAATGGCCATCAAAGTTAGTACTGTGCGGACAATTGGATGAGGGGCGTCATACTTAAGGACCTCTAGTTGCTGCAAATCAAATAGTTAGTGAAAACTAATACTTGCATATCATAGTACATGGATCTTACTATAAGCCCATCGAATATGAAGAGGATATATTATTATTATTGTAGAGGAAATTTTTAATAAATGGCCATTAAAGTTAGTTCTGTGCAATGTGCAAATGCAAACAATTGGAGGGGGGCGTCATACTTGAGGACCTCTAGTTCCTGCAAATCAAATAGTAAGTGAAAAATAACACTTACATATCATAGTACATGGGTCCTTCTATAAGCCCACAAAATATGAAGAGATTCTGTGGTGGAATTATTAAATAAATGGCCATCAAAATTAGTACTGTGCAATGTGCGAATGCAGACAATTGGATTGGGGGGGGGGGTCTGTCATGGCTCTGGTTTTTTGGTCGTGTGTATGTTCTGCTTTTGTGTTCATGACTATTGTCTTTTATTTATTCTTTTTGATTTTTGTAATATTCAGTCTTTGGGTTCATTCCATGTTTAAGTTCCTTTGCACTTGTCTCCCCTGTCTTGTGATTTAGTTGGTTAAGTCGGTCTTCCCGGTCTGTGTGCTCACTGAATTCGGGTGATTTAAATGAAGTTCGGTGTTTAAAATATTCCTTCGTATCTCGTTTTCTTCCTTCACCCTTCTGTTCTAATTACTAACAAGACTAACATTTGTATTTTGTATTATAGTCTACTAACACAACTAACCATGTATATATTCGATTACTAAATTACTAATGAGCACTCTAGTTTAAGTTGTAAAGCTGCACCGCTACTGACAGACTAATTACCTCTCCGCAATCGCCCTGTTCTATTCTCCGCCCCTTGTCTATAGCTTTGCTTTCCCAGAGTTTCAGCGATAATCTCTTGCACGTGCTTAATTACTTTCCTGCTCTTGTTATTTGTGCACGTAGAACTCCTGGACCGGAGCTGTTTAAATGTCATAGGCTGTCTGTGTGATTCCCGTTTCGTATTTTGTCTCTCGCCAATTTTCGTGGTAAGGGTTTCCCTCATGTGATTATCCCGATGTAATTAGCCTCATTCCCCACAGCTGATCTCTGTATAGCATGTGACCATTCCTGTGTGTATATTAGGAGTCTTTTCACTCACAGCTGTTGTCAGAACGTTAATCAGTATTTCTTTGTGCAGAGCTCTTTGTATGCTATTGATTATTGTTTCGCTTCTACTGGATAGTCTGACCTTGATTCTTGCCATTGCCCTTTTTGTACTGTTTTTGTCTTCCTGGATTTTGATCTATTTTTGTATGACCACAAGTTCTGTGTTTGGATGCCCTGTGTATGACCATTGGCTTTGCCCCTCAAATACGACTTTTTGCCAATCATTTTTGTACCTCTGCCCATCTTACTGGTTACTTACCCTGCCTGTCTGTTCGATACTGTTTTTGGATTTCGTATTGTGGCTTGGCAATTCCTGTGTTTTTGGCTTTGACGCGGACTTCATTAAAGGCGCACGTTTTTTGGATTTCTGTCTCGTGTGGTTCCTGAACTGTACGTTACACGGTCATACTTAAAGGATGTAGTTCCTGCAAATCGAATTGTTTGTGAAAAGTAACACTCTCATAATACATGGATCCTACTGTACTGTGGGCACAGAATATGAAGAGATTCTGGTGGAAAATTTTGAACATTGCCCTTAAATTACTACTATGCAATGTGTGAGAAGCTAGGAATTAAAATTAATGGGTGACGGTTTTAGAACCAATATTTTGTCAAAAAAGTTTCACACCATATTGCTGGTTCTCTTATGTCAAGTGTTAGTCTACTGTACCCATTAATTATGAATCCATGTGCTTCATTTGCGGTACTTTATGCTTCCTTGATTGAAAATAATTCATTAACTTGAACTTCCTGTCTCACATGCCTTTGAAGTTTTTCATTCCAAACACAGTTGTAAATTGTACATTTTTATCTTTAGCTTCTTATTTGTGTTGTAATGGTGCGATCAGGAACCAGATGCGAGAACCAGGAAATGCAGTAGAGCTAGTTTTATTGGTAAAGGGGGGGTGACCCCTGCAGGGCGAAAAACAGTACAAAGTCCACAATCCAAAAGTCAAAATCAGTTCGGCAAAAATAATATCAAAAACCAGGGCAGCAATCACAGTAATCCTAGTCGGACAGAAATGGGTCTGGTACACAGGAATAGTACTATCAGAGAAGCAAGCCAGAATCCACAGGACGTAATCCAAATTGTTACCAGGGCAGCAAACAGATCTCGTAGTCGGGCAGAAAAATGGTCAAAACACACAGATGCAACAGTAATCCAAAAACACAGAGGCAAAAATCAAGTCAGGCAATCCAGTCAGAAAGATAAACACTGAGAAATCGAGGCGAGAAACGTAGCACAAGAAAACTAGGGAGAACGATCTGACAAGAAAGTGAACCAAACAGACATCTTATATACACATCCGGGTGAAACACATGACCAGGGAGAACAGGTGCAATCAATGATACAAATATCAGGAGTGACACATGAGGAATAATCTAATTACATGAATTTGGCAAATGCCAAAACGTAGACAGGGATCACAAGACAATCTTATGAACAAACAACAGCTCCGGTTAAGGAGTACTAAAAGTGCATAGTCTGAAGAAAAGGAAAGCATGAGATAAGTGGAAATCCACAGAAACTTGCAGCAGAGATAATTAGGGATAGGCAAGGAGGCGGAGATTAGAATTGAGCGACTGCTGAGAGATTGTTAGCCAATTAGTATGTGCAGCTATACAATCCCAAGTGCATGTTAGAAAGTTAGTAAAAATATACAAGATTAGTGTGGTTAGTAATTAGCAAAAAACAAACTGTTAGTATGTGTTTGTAAGACAGTAAAAGAGAGAGGAAGGAAGAACACGAGATAATGAAAGAAGAAGATTGAAACCCAGAAACCAATAAATCACCCGAATGAGTGGCACACAAGACAAGGGACCGTGAGCAAAGATACACACATGACAAGACAGGGGAGACAAAGTGCAAAGCATGGAAATGAAAACATGGCATGAAATAATAATAAAACATGAAATATTAATTACCAAAAAACACAATACATGATCCTAAGAATGGTCAGACATATGCAGAGGTCACTAAACAGAATCAAATAACATGGCAAAGCCAGGCACAGAACTTAAACATGACATGCAGAATCACAGATCACAACAATTTGTTTCATATTAAAGCCCTATTTACCCTCCGTTTCACTAGAAATATCCATGTCCGCCTTGCAAAGTAAAATAACATGACACTTATCGTTTGTTTTTCTTTCTTTTAAATCAGGGGTCCCCAATCTTTCCCAGAAAGGGCCGATGTGGGTGCAGGCTTTCATTGCATGACGATAAACGATAAGTGTCATGTTATTTTACTTTGCAAGGCGGACATGGATATTTCTGGTGAAACGGAGGGTAAATAGGGCTTTAATATGAAACAAATTGTTGTGATCTGTGATTCTGCATGTCATGTTTAAGTTCTGTGCCTGGCTTTGCCATGTTGTTTGATTGATGCTACTAATGCTGATGCTACTGATGCTACTAATCAAGCTTATCAGCAAAGAGTCCTGGGATTGACTAGTAGTATCAGGCGTGTAATTGCTTGGTTGCAATGAAAGCCTGCACCCACAGGTCCTTTCTGGGAAAGATTGGGGACCCCTGTTCTAAATCATTTCGGGTAAGTACATTTTCAAACGCATCAAATTGCCTAATTATATAATTTCTAGCCTCAAATTTAGTGCGCAAGTGTTTTAATTCATTTTAAAATACTTTCCTTGACCTAAGCATAAACATGACAGAAAACAGGTTTGACTAATTTGCTTGCCCAATGAATGGACATTTTTTGCTTCATGACATACATGATTTCAGCATTTCTTCAGTTTCATGTTTAATTTTTTTTCTTGTTATCCTGTTGTCTAATGTATTTCACAAAGTGTATTAATAATTTTTATTAATTACATTAATGCATAATTTGATCAAATTAAGGCTTTAGAGGGTAAATTACTGCTTTCATCCTGAAAAGAACCATGTCGACACAAAGTAACAGTTTTCCAATTTCTTTAAATTGCTATTTCAGTTGAAACAAAACCCAGGTGGATCAATGCTGAGAGGCACGGACTTCAAAGATCATATTGCTTTGCTTTGATTGTGTCCCAGCCTTTTCTTTTAATCAGCATGTATTTGTCTCCAGCATGTCACACCTTCTAGCTGAATGGGCCTCTCTTGAGGGAGGAGACAGTTTGTCTCCAGCAATTGTCTTTTGCAAACTTTGATGCTCCAGTCCTTGGATTGCTTGTCATTCAGCAGTCACACCACCTAACAGTTTTTATCAGTTCAAAAGTACTTCATTTGTCTCTAATTTTGTGAGTGGGTCAGTGACATAAGTTTAACTAGGAAAAAAGAAGTAAAATTGGTTGTAAATCATTGATCACACTTTTGTAGTGATCAGTTTTTATTTAAGTGAAATTATGAACATTTTCATGAAAAACAGCATTAACCCTCTCAAGGCTCATGTTGCAAATTTGCAACAATAAATCAATTGATGACTGACAATAAAATATAAAGACCACATGGGAAATGGTTTGATAAAGTTACCCTTCTAGCTCAGTATTGCAAAAATACAACTTTAGTTCCCCCTGCAGCCACTAGTGTATAAGAACTTTTCTCCATGAATGAAATATTTTTCTTATCTCAAAATAATAAATTAGGCTGGAGAGGGTTAACCAGCCCAAATTAAATATGAAATTCATTATGATGCCATATGAACACAGCCTTAATGACATTTATTTAAACATTGATTTATTCAGATAATTCTCCATTGTGTTATGAAAGTGAAAAGCAATTTCAAACTTTTTTCAGAAAATTATTTCAATTCACACAGATTTTGTTTTTTTATTTTGGTTTTATACTTTCTGTGTAAAAAGTGAGATTTGTGAATGAAGTCTGAAGGGATAAACATTTATTGAAATTACCTCTGGGACATAACCACATTACAAACAAAACAATGTCATAACCTTTTTCAATAAATTGCTGTAGGTACCTTGCTGATCCTTTTGGCTATTGATACCTTGCTCTTTTTTCCCCTGGAAACTGATCCAGATTTAACCCCTTTGTGCAGAAGCCAAATTTGGCTATTTATGGGTTACCCACTTTAATGCTTTATAATTCAAGATTTAAGTTTCATAAAGAGGGAAAAATGTGGCTCAACTCAGAAAAGACACTTACAGCATTTGGAATTGCATTGTATTTCAATTTATTTTCATGATGTTGGTAGAGAAAATGAGCTGCAAAACATAAAAAAATCATGAAAATTCAGCATTGAAATTGCAAAAAAAAAAAACTAGATAACGTAATTCCAGGGAATTACGTGTGCATGAAAATGCAAAGTGTAGCTACATAAGGTGGAGTTTGTTGCAAATAATTGCATTATGATATTGGTAGCTAGGTGTTTAGTAGGATAATTATGGTAGTGGTGAGGACTTTTATTTTGAAACAGATGTGGACAGAGGAAACAGTTGGCGGGAGTCATAGGCTGCTTTCCAATCCGAAAAAATGCTTGCTTCGTCGTGTTCACTTGCCCTCCAATCGAGGGGGGAATCCCCAAAAAATCCCGGATGTAAGATGGCTGCCACTTGTAGGGTCGTTCCAATCCAGTTTTGCGGAGGGAAGGGCGCATTTTCATTTGCTCAAGCCCTCGATTATCCTCCCTCAAACGAAGCCAACAACGAACATCCCTCCAAGCTTTGATATTGCCCAGAATGCTTTGCTCATTCTCCCTCGGTTAAAATTTCACGTCCGCCATTTTTTTCAGATGGCAAAAGGAGGAATTGTGGCAGGGATATTATCATACCAATTTAAGAAATGTGTTCGAGTAGTGCGCAATTTATGACAGAGTTATATGCAAGTAGCGAAGTTTGGGGGTGAGGGGCATCGGTTTCACATTATTTTTAAGAATTTGTGACTTAACGTTCATTTTTGCTGTAGCTAGCCTATAAGCATCCGCGAGGACTGTTGCGGAGCTAAAAGCCACTTTCACACTGGACGCGAAACAAATTTTTCGCGCGACAGATTACATTCAAATGCAATGATGCGAATGCACGCGAAATGCATCCATCGCACTGATCATGCAATCTGTCGTGCGAAAAATTCGTTTCGCGTCCGGAGTGAAAGCAGCTTTATTTTCCCATAAAACAGTCACAAATGCCGCAGCAGTCAAACGAGCATGCCGTCTTCTACTTGCCACGAACACGCGATATGCTTCTGCGTGAACTGTGAAAGGTAGAACGTACTCATAGATATATCTATGGAACGCACAGGCAACTAACTCACTCGGCTCCATGGCAAAGCAAACTTCCGCTGGCTTGCTGACAAATGTAGAAGTGCGAAAAAAACCTGGCGATGGTCGTTCCAATCCGATTTCCCACAACCCTCCCCCTAAGTCCCCTCTATTGCCTTCTCTTGCTCGGGAAGGGCTTACTCGCTTGCTACGTCATTCGGAGGGCTCACTCGAGTGGAGGGAAGAAGTGAAGGGAGTATCTTATTTTGGATTGGAACGCAGCCATAGTCGATAACAATAAGGAGTTGGAATGGCTGAAAAGTTAAAAAAGTTACATTATTTTATTGTTATTTGTCGTAATGAGGACTGGCCGGAACTGTTGCTAGGGGGTTGCTATGGTGCTCTGGGTGGTTGTTAGGGTGTTCTGGGTGGTTGCTAGGGAGTTGCTAGGCGGTTTGCTATGGTGTTCTGGGTGGTTACTTTGACATTTATAGGCGGTTGCTATGGTGTTCTGGGTGCTTGATAGGGCGTTGCTAGGCAGTTGCTATGATCTGGGTGGTTTCTAGGGGATTGCTAGGCAGTTGCTATGGTGTTCTGGGTGGTTGCTAGGGTGTTGCTATGCGATTGCTATGTTGTTCTGAGTGGTTGCTAGGGCGTTGGTAGGCGGTTGCTATGGTGTTTCGGGTGGTTGCCATGGCGTTGCTAGGCGGTTGCTGTGGTGTTCTGGGTGGTTGCTAGGGCGTTGCTAGGTGGTTGCTATTGTGTTCTGGGTGGTTGCTAGGGTGTTACTAGGTGGTTGCTATGGTGTTCTGGTTGGTGGCTAGGGCGTTGCTAGGCGGCTGTTATGGCATTCTGGGTTGTTACTAGGGCATTGCTAGGCTGTTGCTATGGTGTTCTGGGTGGTTGCTGGGGTGTTGCTAGGTGGTTGCTAGGCTGTTGCTATGGTGTTCTGAATAGTTGCTTGGGCGTTGCTAGGCGGTTGGTATGTTGTTCTGGTGGTTGCTAGGGCATTGATGTGTAATGTTTGGGGATCGGGTGAAAACTGGGAGAAGTAGCGAACCGTGCGATTACGAAAGAATTTGGAATAATAACAAGGAAGGAAGGAAAGAAGGAACTAAATGAGGCAAGTAAGGAAAGAAGGAAGGTAGAAAAAAAGAAGGAAAGCAAAGGGAGGCAGGAAAGAATGAAGGAAAGAAGATGAGGATGGATGGAAAGAAACAAAGGAATAAAGGAAAGAAGGAAGTAAGAAAGGAAGGGAAGATAGAAGGGAAGAAGAAGGATGTAAGATAGAAGGAAGGAAGGAAAGAAGGGAAGGAAGTAAGGAAGAACAAATGAAAGAAAGAAGGAAAGACAGAAGGAAGGAAAGAAAAAGTAAAGAACGAGAGAGGGAAAGCAGAAAGAAGAAAGGAAGAAAGATATGAAAGAAAGTAGGTATGATGGAAGGAAAGAAGGCATGATGGAAGGAAAGACAAACGAAGGAAGGAAAGAAAATTGGTAGGGAGGAAGAATGGAAGGAAGGATGAAAGGCAGGATAGAAGGAAGTAAAGTAGGAAAGAAGGAATTAAGGAAAGAAATAGGAGGGAAAAAGAAAGAAGGAATGACAGAAAAAGGACGGAAAGCAGTAAGGAAGCTATAGTCTCAAGAAAGCCAGATTGTAGTCTTAAGCCTGAGAAACTGACAGTTACAGCTTTGCACGTGTCCTAAGTAAGACCTACGCAACGCAGTTTGAATGAAGTTTCTACGTTAAACGGTTGAGGCCGCATTAAGTGTGTTAGAAGAAAAATAATAATAACTAGATTATGTAATTCCAGGGAATTACGTGTGCATGAAAATGCAAAGTGTAGTTGCATAAGGTGGAGTTTGTTGCAAATAATTGCATTATGATATTGGTAGTTAGGTTGTTAGTAGGATAATTATGGTAGTGGTGAGGACTTTTATTTTGAAACAAATGTACACAGAGGAAACAGTTGGCGGGACTCATAGTTAATGACAACTGTCATTTGGAATGGCGGAACAGTTAAAAATTTCAGTAGTTTAAACAGTGAATTTTTTTAATTATGAAGAAGTCTTGGACAGAGGAAACAGTTGGCGGAAGTCATAGTCGATAACACTCCACTCCGCGTCTCTTCTCTGTCTGCCTCGGTCTCGCATGGAATTTCAACATATTTCTTATCCCTTGGACAAGGACAGAACATTCTGCCTGATAAGGACTCTGGACTCTGTCAAGGCTGCCTTCCTGCATTGAATCCCTTCTTCCCCCACCTCTCTCCCCCTCCCATTCCCCTGAAAAAATTCCAACGCGTTTCCTGCGGGTCGTGTTATAACCTGATGTGTATTATTATGTCTGATGACATCTTCTGTGTTAACTGTAACCTGTAACCTTTCTGTAACCTTTAATTTTCAAAGAAGAAAGTGGAGTTGGCAGCGCGACGCACGTTGCAGCAGCCCGGAGCACTTTCTCTCCAAACGTAATTTTGTTGTTATTCTGTAACAATGACAATAAATTCATGTGAATCTGAAACAATCAGGAGTTGGAATAGCTGAACGGTTGAAAAGTTTAGTAGTGTAAAAAGATAAATTACTTTGTTATTTGTCATAGTGAGGACTGGCTGAAAAAGTTGCTAGGCGGTTGCTATGGTGTCCTGGGTGGTTGCTAAGCCGTTCCTAGGCAGTTGCTATGGTGTTCTGAGTGGTTGCTCGGGCGTTGCTAGGTGGTTGCTATGGTGTTCTGAGTGGTTGCTTGGGCGTTGCTGGGTGGTTGCTATGGTATTCTGGGTGGTTGCTAGGGCATTGCTAGGCAGTTGCTATGGTGTTCTGGGTGGTTGCTAGGGCATTGCTATGGTGTTCTGGGTGGTTGCTAGGGCATTGCTAGGCAGTTGCTATGGTGTTCGGAGTGGTTGCTAGGGCATTGCTGGGCAGTTTTTATGGTGTTCTTAGTGGTTGCTCGGGCGTTACAAGGCAGTTGCTATGATGTTCTGAGTGGTTGCTAGGGCATTGCTAGGCAGTTGCTATGAATTCTGCCATCAGACCCCTGCAGCTCATCCAGAACGCTGCAGCTCGTCTGGTCCACAACCTCCCAAGACACTCCCACGTCACCCCCCTGCTCACAAAGCTCCACTGGCTCCCTGTTGCTGCTCGCATCAAATTCAAGACTTTGGTGCTAGCCTATCAGGGAGTCAACAAGACTGCTCCAGCCTACATCCAGAGACTGTTCAGGTCCTACACCCCTGCCAGAGCACTCCGCTCTGCCACTTCCGGTCGCCTGGCTCCTCCCCCTCTCCGCTCCTCCCCTTCCCGCTCAAGGCTGCTGTCTGTCCTGGCACCTCGTTGGTGGAATGATCTACTTATCGAGGTCAGAACGGCAGAATCCTTGAGCATCTTCAAGCGCCGCCTGAAAACCAACCTCTTCAGGCTCCACCTCTCCCCTACTCCACTGCCTTGATTCCTGTCCCTACATCCTTTTGATTTGTTGCACTTTATTCTGTTTACTTCCTGACTGTATCACTTGATTTGGTTTCCCTTCATTTTGTTGCACTCTTGTCAGTTTACTTGATTTTCCTGCCCCTTTGTTGCACTTGATCTATTGCACTTATTTTATTGCTCTTTGTTGCACTTGCCTCTGCCTTGTTGCCATTTTTGTTCACTTGCCTTTGACCTTGCCTTTTTGTTAATAGTCTAGATCTGTAACAATGGAACGTGTTCTGTCACTTACTGTTAGCACTTTTACTTGTCTCCGAGGAGGTCTGCACTTTTGTACTGTTCTTATGCACTTTTGTACGTCGCTCTGGATAAGAGCGTCTGCTAAGTACCTGTAATGTAATGTAATGTAATTCTAAATGGTTGCTAGGGCGTTGCTAGGCGGTTGCTATGCGTTTTAGGTGGTTGCTAGGCGGTTGCGATAAAGTTCTGTGTGGTTGCTGGGGCGTTGCTGGGCAGTTGCTATGGTGTTCTGGGTGGTTGCTATGGTGTTCTGAGTGGATGCTAGGGCGTTGCTAAGTGGTTGCTATGGTGTTCTGGGTAGTTGCTAGGGCGTTGCTTGGCAGTTGCTATGGTGTTCTGAGTGATTGCTAGAGCATTCTTAGCTGGTTGCTATGGTGTTCTGGGTGGTTGCTAGGGAGTTGCTATGTGGTTGCTATGGTGTTCTGGGTGGTTACTAGGGCATTGCTTGGCAGTTGCTATGGTGTTCTGAGTGATTGCTAGAGCATTGTTAGGTGGTTGCTATGGTGTTCTGGGTGGTTGCTAGGGAGTTGCTATGTGGTTGCTATGGTGTTCTTGGTGGTTGCAAAGCAGTTGCTATGGTGTTCTGAGTGGTTGCTGGAGCGTTGCTAGGCAGTTACTGTGGTGTTCTGAGTGGTTGCTAGGGCGTTGCTAGGCAGTCGCTATGGTGTTCTGAGTAGTTACTAGGGCGTTGCTAGGCAGTCGCTATGGTGTCAGGTGGTTGCTAGGGTGTTGTGTAATGTTAAGGGATTGGGTGAAAACTGGGAGAAGTAGCGAACCGTGCGATTACAAAAGGATTTGGAGTAATAACAAGGAAGGAAAGAAAGAAGAAACTAATAAGGGAAGTAAGGAAAGAAGGAAGGTAGGAAAAAAGGAAGGAAAGCAAAGGAAGGCAGGAAAGAACGGAAAGGAGAGGATGGATGGAAAGAAACAGAGGAATTAAGGAAAGAAGGAAGGAAGGATAGGAAGGAAGAAAGGGAAGAAAGAAGGGAAGAAGAAGGATGGAAGTAAAGATAGAGGGAAGGAAGGAAAAATGGAATAATACATGAAAGACTTGATTCTGTGTCTGGTGAACGATTTCTGTGTAGATTTGGCCACATGTTTAGGGTCATTATCTTGCTGAAAGACCCAGTGACGACCCATCTTCAGCTTTCGGGCAGAGGCCACCAGATTTTGATTTAAAATATCCTGGTATTTCAAAGCGTTTATGATACCATGCACCCTAACAAGGTTCCTAGGAACTCTGGAAGAGAAACAGGCCCACAGCATCACCGATCCTCCCCCATACTTCACAGTGGGCATGAGGTGCTTTTCTGCATACTCATCTTAACCCCTTTCTGCAGATATAGACGCCCGCATCTATAGACCTGCAAATTGGAAGCACGCTGTTATTGTACTCGATCAATAAATGGCACCCTCGGATCAGTTATTGAATGTTCACAAGCAAGCAGACCTCGAACGCGGTTCTGAATATGGGGAAGTTCACTCCACGCCCTGTTTTTCAAGAGCTGCATGAATTTAACTCCTCAGCTAAGCCTGATGTGCAAACTGGTCAGTATCCTTGCCTATAGTATCGATCCAGCAGTTTAAAAAAACGATATCTTGACACAGAAAAAATCGTTATCCTCTGTAGCAACCAGTTAAGCCACAGTGAGCCAACAGTATTCCAAGTAATGGTTCAGAAAAATCAGTTTTCTGAGGCAAAAAAATCGACATGGTATTGATTCTCTCACATTCTACTGTTAATTACAGTCGTCACATACAAAAAAATTCGTTGTTCCCTACCGTGGATTTACGCGCAGATCCATTCATTGACAAATCCAGCGCTTCATTATATCCACCCGAGTACTGGCGTTGATAGCCAATCACTCAATCATACGCTCAAGCTCTTCTGCGTAATTGTATAGTTACACTTCATGCTCTCGTGAAGCTACCCTGGTAAAATGTATTGATTGGCTCGTTTCTTATCCAATTCCCGAGTGTTTAAACATTTTAGAGCAAGTGAAACACATTGATTGGACAAACAGAGAGCACACAAACCTATGCGTATCAGCATTCTTGGTTGCATCCTGTCTACGTTATGCACATTACGCGGTTAAAATAGACGCGATTTATAGAAAACACGATCGCAAAACTGGCCTTGAAGTGTTCAGTTACATTTAGGGGATTTAAATGAGATAAGGATATGGTCAATTGGAATTATTTCGAATGAAACAGGACCGGAGGGTTCCTGCTACAGGATACATCTGTCTCTGGAATCGGGATTCATGAAAAAGGTGAGGCTGCTACTTTGTTATTTTTTTGCTGTTGTTGTTGTTTTGTTTTTGGAATGTATACGTACTCTACAAAGTCGAATGTCGAGGTTTTTTTCCTGTCTAAAACGCGAACTGCCCGTGCATTTGGGTGGACCCCCTGGTACGTTCATTGCACGTTTCTTTTGAATCCAGGGAGGCAATGGATTGTTCCCTGAAAGTGGAGTGTCTGTTCTATTAAAATAAGGTATATTTCAGAATTCAGATATTACTGAGTTAGTGAGTTGCACTTGTTCCTTATAAGTGTTGAAATGAGTTTGTGAGCTTAGAAGAGGGGACTGGTAGCTTCCATTACAGGGTGAATGTTCTAACCGTTTAATAAGAAGTTTATTCAATGCGTGTTTGTGCTGGCACTTTGAAGTAAAATGGGCAAAACTCTAAACTTTATTATGGAGAAAAGGCATGTCTTGTGTTTTGGAGTGGTTACTGGTGACCATTGATATTCAACTGCACTGAGATTGATAAATTCATACAAAACTCAACCAGAAAATCATTTGTTCATATTAAATTTCATGCCTTAAAACTTTATTTGTGTTATATACATGATTTTTTTATGATTTGACAGGACTTCATTTTGAGACTTCGGGGAGACACTTGGATAGGTGTATAATTTGGCTAAAAGCATGTAGGTAATCTAGAATGTAATGTTGAAGATAAATTGTACTTGTGGTCAAGGAGTTTATGATCCCAGAAATGTATAGTTTTAAGCCCCAGCAGTTTTTCAATCCTCAGAATTATTTTTTTTGCAATTTCAATGGTGAATTCTCATGAAGATTTTTTATGTTTGCAGCTCATTTTCTCTACCATAATCATGAAAATTAACTGAAATATTATGTAATTCTAAATGCTGTAAGAGTCTTTTCAGAATTGAGCCACATTTTTCCTCTTTATGAAGCTTAAATCTTGAATTATACAGCATTAAAGTGGGTAACCCAAAAATAGCCAAATTTGGCTTCTGCGCAAAGGGGTTAATGTTCCGCCAGACCCACTTAGTGTTTGTTACCAAAAAGCTCTATCTTGGGCTCATCTGACCAAAGCACATGGTCCCAGTTGAAATCCCAGTACCGCTTAGCGAACTGCAGACGTTTGTGTTTATGATTGTGATTGAGAAAAGGTTTTTTCCCATGCATGCCTCCCAAACAGCTTGTTGGCATGTAGATGGCGCCTGATGGTTGTCTTGGAGACTTTGTGACCCCAAGATGCTACCGTTTGTTGCAATTCTTTTACAGTGAGCTTTGAGAACTTATTTCTCTTACCATCCTCCTCACTGTGCGCGGTGGCAAAATAACCTTGCATCCTCGTCCAGGCTTGTTTACCACTTTTCCAGTTGTTTTAAACTTCTTAATGATTCCTCTGACCGTAGATATGAGCAGGTGCAGGCAAGTGGCTATTTTCTTGTAGCTATTGCCTGACTTGTGTATGTCGACACATCTGCCTTACTTGAATGGTGTGTTCCTTTGTCTTTCCCATGTTGAAGAGTGGATAAGAGAAGTGGCCTCTGTGTCAGGTCATATTTATACCCCAGGGAAACAGGAAGTGATGAAATAATAATTAATTGTTCCTACATACTCTGATCAACTTTGTAAACTACTGTAGAAATCACAGAAATACTTCAATTACATTTATTTCCTAGGAATTGTTAGGGTGCCAATAATTGTGGAACAGGTAATTTTATGAGAAATAATTATTTTAGTCAGGGATTTTTTTTCCCTTAAAATTCACTTGAGTTGAAGGTTATATTTTTCTACAATTTTCAGTGTGGGAGTATGCTTCTGCAATAAAATGTTATGGGTACATGGGGGAAAAACACAGGGGAACTCGGAAAACCTTACTGGAAACAGGAGGGAGACACAAAAGGGGAGAGAGACGCCGGATGCGGGGATCCAAAATGATATTTATTAAAATAAACACAGAAATAAACTTGGGGGAAAAAGGGGGCACTCCGGCCAACAAAAACACCGTGCCTCGCACTGAAAAAGGAGAACTCAGAATCCAAAACAAACAAATACCAAGGGGCAGACTCGGAACAAACACCAGGGGGCAGACTCGGGAACAGGAACAGATGCGGAACCGGGACTCGGGAAGCTAGGGAATACTCACAGGACAAGACATTTTGCACAGCTGGCAGATGGCTAACTCGGGTAGCACAGCTGGTGCTTGGGACAATGGCAGGGCAGCTGGTGCTCGGGACAATGGCAGGGCAGCTGGTGCTCGGGACAATGGCAGGGCAGCTGGTGCTCGGGACAATGGCAGGGCAGCTGGTGCTCGGGACAATGGCAGGGCAGCTGGTGCTCGGGACAGGGAGTGGGGGTGAGGTTGGAAGTGGGGAAGAGGGTGTGTGTGTGTGGTTGAGGAGTGAAGTCAGATCTGCTTGCGTGCAGAAAGAGCTGGGATTTATAGGTCAGGGGCACACACAGACACAGGTGTAGAAACTTCATCTAATTAACAAGGGGTGGAACATGAGGGGAACCAATTACATGAAAACAGATAAACATTAACACACAGACAAGGATCACAAGACAATCCCAACTAGAACGGGCACTCGGTAGAGCGCATACCTTCGCCGACGCCACTGAATCCCTCGCCACTGGCGTTGGTTTCATGCCGATCGGATAAAAATTGACCGAGATATGGCCGAAAGTCGGTTTTGACCTTTTCGTGGCCTTGACCTTGACCTTTGACCCGATCACTCCCAAAATCTAATCGATTGATCCTCAGGTCATGCCAAATGAACCCACCAAATTTTATGAAATTCCGTTTGGTACTTTTTGAGTTATTCAATACACATACATACACACAGACAGACAGACAGACACACAAACAAATAAATACACGGGGATCAAAACATTACCTTCGTCAGCGAAGTCGCTGGCGAAGGTAAAGATGAGAAAAATAAACTGAATAAAAAGACTCCTAAGTGTACAGAAAGAGCCAGAATAGATTATAAGAATGCCGAGTTTCTGCAGGAAACTTTAGCAAAGCCAGTAAACAGAAAAGCGAGGGGCGGAGACTAGAACAGAGCGACTGCTGAGAGATAATTAGTCAATTAGTAAGTGCAGCTATACAATCCCGGGTGCTCGTTAGTAGATTAGTATTATATACAAGGTTAGTTTGGTTAGTAATTTTGGAAAACAACAAACTGTTAGTAATGTTAGTATGTATAGAAAAGCAAGGGGAAACTAGTAAACGAGAACAGAAGGAAGGATGAAACCCAGAATCCATTAAATCACCCGAAATAGTGTCACAATCAATTAAGACAGAAACTGCTACAAACAATGACGCGACCGGGGAAAAAGCAAAGACAGTACATGGGTAAAACGTGGACTGGACTACACGGGAGAGGAATGAAAAGTGAACACTAAGACATGGACTAAAAAACTGACATACCAAAATAATAGAAACCTAAAATTGACTAACCAGACACTCAGACCACGGAACACAACATAAAAATTGAATTTAAGGCTTTTAACTCATCAGGGGTGCCAATAATTATTGAGGGCGCTGTAAGATCTCTAACGCAGTAGTATGCCATGTAAATTATGCATTTCTCCAGAAGGATTAATTATCTACATTTGCAATTGTGTGCAATGTGGTGTCTCATGATTACTTTCCAGTGTCGGAAGAGGAGGAGATTGAGATGATTTTTGCAAAAAAGGACGGTGCTGCTCCAGAAATTCAGGTAAGACCAAGAAAGCAGTAATATACACAGAAAACTATGTTATATTTGTCCTAAATGGGAGGCAGCATCAGTTTTAATTGTGAGTACACCATCATGCATCAGAAAAGCATCATGGTCTCTGAGGAGGGGACGGAACAATATGAGAAAGCTTTTCCCTCTGCTAAGGACAGGGATAGGATTTATACAAAAGTTAACACTTTTTATGAATTTTTTAATTCACAAGGGAAAAAGTTTGTTTCTGGTTTTGACATCTATTCATGACATTACTTGGATCTTAACAGCAAACATACTGGAAGTAATTGCATCCCCTGATGAGAAGTTTAAGGATCAAAAAAAAAAAAAAAAACACCCTATGTGTATTTATTTCTTTTCTATGTCAATATTCCTGGATAGTATTTTGTGTTCCAGTGTACAGTAAACATCATGAAGATAATACTGAAGAGGCACACCCAATTATTTTCCCGCGCAGATCAGATTTTTGCATTTTTCTCATGCAGCATCAAAGTGTAATTAATGTGTATCCCCACTGCCTATTGCGACCTGTGAGACATGCGATCACACCACAGCCTCAGTGCAGTACTTCCTAAATGCCTTTCGAACTGACATCAGTTTGGGAAGAGAAATGCAACCAACTCCCAAAATGTTGGTTCGCGATGGATCAGTTGTGATGCACCAAGGACTTTTGTAAAGCCATTATTTGAGCCATTATTACAGAATTGTGACAGGAAAAGCAACCATGGATGATGTTGAAATCCCCATCATTCAACGCTGTCTCAGTCATCTGATGAAAAATGTCAAAAACGTTCAACAAAAAACAGTAAGTAGAAATAATTACATTTAGCAAACCAACTACTTCATCATCAAACTAGGCTCATACCGTCGGAGGCGACGGCTTGGGGTATATCCCCAAATGCCCCCAATCCTCCAATTCCCCAATCCTTGAATAGTCCTTGAACTTTCATTTGAACTTAATTTCAGGTCAATTGGACAAATGGGTCTGAAGATATGGCCAAAATGATAGTTTTCCATCACAAAGCGCCACTTAGTGGCAAAATATTGAACCATACAGGTATGATGTCATCATGTGACAGGTTGTGAGGTCATGACCTTGCAGTTGCACATATACTGAACAGCAAAAGAAACGCAAGTTTGAACTTTTGTAAATATTTCATTGAAATAAATTTCATTTAGCGAAACAAATGATACCATTATCAAACCACACACCCAAGATGAGTTTGGTAATGTTGCCGGTTATTCTTGACCAGTGCCGAAACGCGACGATTGTCACGTTTTTCTTGTTTTTTGCATAAGATGTTCGTGCTGAACGAGAATGTGCATGCTTTTCACGCCTGATTAGCCCTTTATAAGGCAGGCAGTTCGAAAGCGCTGGACACAACCAACTTGAGTGGAAGATTGCTGAGAAAAGATGCCGCGGCTAAATCAACAGGAAAGAGGGATCGCCATTGGGATGTTGCATGCCGGATTAACAGCAACTGCGGTAGCGAGACACTTCAGACGTCATGTCACCACAATCACAAGACTCCTGGCAAGACATCAGCAGATGGGACTGCGTTGCGCCGACTGCTGCGTTGTGGATGCTGACCGCTGGGGAGGAGGAAATCTGATGGTCTGGGGCGGTTTCAGCTACCACCACAGAACGCGGCTGCATGCTTTTCGTCAACGTGTCACTGCCGTCGCAGAGATCAAGTTCTCCAACAACACGTTCTACTGATATTCCACGCCCAACGGCAGCCCCAGGTTTTCCAGCAGGACAATGCTCGTCCCCACACAGCACGGGTCTCTATGGACTTCCTGAGAGCTAACATTGCTCTACTGCCGTGGCCCTCTCCGTCTCCGGATATGGCACCAATCAAGCACGTGTGGGACAAGATTGGAAGAAGAATTCAAACAGCTGGTCCACCTCAAAACCTGGAGGATCTGGAGGCACGGAATCAGGGAATAGAATCAACTTCCAAAAGACTTCTTCCAGAGGCTTGTTGACTCGATGAGACGTCGTTGTACTGCCTGTATCGAGGCCAATGGGGGTCACACATGCTACTGATTGAAAGACATTTGTGTCATTTTTATTGTTTGCGGGTACAGTGCTTTCATGTGCTTTGTTAACATGAGTATTCGTTTGACCAGAGAACATGACACATTCCATCAACAATCATTTGTCTGTTGTTTTTTATAACGAGATTAGTTGTATGTTCTCAAAATTGAAATCTATGGTCATTTGAAACCCAACTTGCGTTTCTTTTGCGATTCAATTGGACAAATAGTTCCAAAGATATGGCAAAAATGGTGAATTTTATGTGATAAAGCTCCACCGTGAGTCAATTTTGAACCAAACAGGTATAATGTCATCGTAGGACACATTCTCAGGTCATGACCTTTCATTTGCACTTGATTTGAGGTGAATCGGACAAATATTTCCAGATATGATAAAAACAGTGATTTCAGTTTTTGGCCCCTGGTGGCCAACCTAGAAATTGTCCAAAATCAAATCAGTTCTTCCTCTCTATGATACTTGCATGCAAAACATGAAATTTCTAATTGAAATATTACTGAAGTTATTGCGTTAACACGTAGGGCGGCACGGCAGTGGTCAGACCAAATACATATCCCAAAACTCCATTCAGCGTTCGGGGATATAATGATTTGTAGATTTATGTAAATAACTGAGTATTTCAGCATTCCAAGCCATTACTGGCTTTCCATGCACATCTTTGGCCTGCTGTCAAGTGCATCTACTTTGGCTGAACTTGACAAAATGATTGTCTGTTCAGCGGTTGTCTTCTCAAGCCGATGCAGTGGACCTGAATTAGAAAAGCACTTCACCAATCTTCAAAATAAGATTCAATTGGAAAGCCTATGTCGATTTCCTCCGGTGCTCAAGCTTATGATAGAGGTAAGAGTTTCTCTTGGACATTGTGTGAGTGAGCTAATTTAGCTTTTTTCTTGGTTTGCATCAAACACAATGTTGGACCATTTCTCAAAAACATGCATATTTGCAGGATGTTGTGGGACCCAATCCTTTAAGATCACTTCAGAGTTTTAATTGCAAATGTCCCACTTGACCAGTCTGGGGAAGATAATATAATGTTTTGCCAGGGCTTTCATCCCAACCGTGGCAAAGTATTTTCTGCCTAAGGCCGCACTGTGGATGACCCTAATGTTAGGTAAGCTGCAACTCTTATGTCATTATGCAGTTTGTCACTGTGAGCTACAAAATCATGCACAGGAAGCAATGACAATTAAACCTGCAAGCAGCGTTGAAAGGGCCCTCGCACCCCTCGTGCACGTTGGGGTGGCAGCAAGATCCTGATGGGTGCAGGTGTCCATTCAGAGCCATTGGACACTGCTGGACCGCGTACAATGCGTTTTCCTGAGGGGAGTGCAAAAATTCTGGAGGGCGCTATGATACCATTTTGACATGCGTGTGCGCGAAATCTACATCATAGTTATTGTAATACCGAGCTCCATGAGTGTTGATTTTTGTAAATTTTCCAGCATGTTTAGACCTTCAAAAGAGCAAATCTTTTATAAATCTGATTGGGGACGCTATAGAGCCATTATGCCTCATTTAGTGCCAATTGATGGATGATAAAGAAAATAAGACATTTATAATTTGTGCAAGGTTTTGCAAGTTTTGAAGCATTCTAAGGCCTTAAAACGTGTGTTCAAAAAAATTTTGGAAAAACGCAGCAAATAGCTCACTTCCTGTCTGGCCAAAAAATTAAAAAAAAATTAAACATTACCTGGAATGACGAATGCAATGATCACACAGAATTTCATGAACATTCAAGTACATTTATCTTAACATGACCATATCTAGAGGGCACTGTGGAGCTACCTAGCACCTCCCGATCCAATATTAGCATATGTTTGTACTTTGGAGGACAATTTTATCAAGCATAGGAAGTTTCAGGTAAATCCCACAAAGTATGTGGGAGTAAAAGCAACTTCCCGTTTCATGGCGGGACATCAAAATTCGCCGCGACGCCACGGATACATCGTTCGCTGAAATCAAAATTGCTTCGCAATTTAATATTGGCAACGTCTTGAGATACTATTCACCAAATTTTAAGTTGATCGGATAAAATCTCTAGGAGGAGTTCGTTAAAGTACGACACCTGCGAATGGCGAAAAATCTAAAAAAGTTGAAATTTCAATTAAAAATGGCGAACTTCCTTGTGAGTCTAGGTCATGGCACCAATAGACTTTTTTTGAGGTCTCAGGATATTCTACATGTCCACTGAATTTCATACATGCAGGTCAACCATGATACGAGGGCTGCTTATTTGAAATTTTCCAGGGGGCGCTATAATGCCATTTTAGCCAACTCTATATGTATTTTTTTATCAGTGTAATAGGAATGATGGTTTTTAGAATGGTACAAAATTTTGTGAGTTTTTGAGCATGCTAAAGCCTTCAAAAGTGTGTTCGTAAAATTTGGAATAACGCAGGAAATGGCACATAGCTCACTTCCTGATAGGCTGAAAAATTTCAAAAAAATAGGCATTGCCCAAAAAAACAAAAGTAATGATCTGACCAAATTTCATGAACATTCAAGCACTTTTAACTCAACATGGCCGTGTCAAGAGGGCGCTGTGGAGCCACCTGACCACACCCAATCCAATATCAACATATATATATATTTGAAAGTCGACTCTTATTAAGCCTGTAAAGTTTCGGGCACATTTCACAAAGCATATGCGCATAAAACCAACTTCCTGTTTCATGGCGGAACATCGAAATTCGCCGCGACGCCACGGATACAAAGTTCGATGAATCCAAAAAAGCTTCGCAATTTAACATTGACCAGGTCCTTAGATGTCATATGCAAAATTTTAAGTTGATCAGATAAAATCTCTAGGAGGAGTTTGTTAAAGAACGACGCCTGTGAATGGCAAAAAATTAAAAAAATTTGCAAATTCAATTAAAAATGGCGGACTTCCTGTTGAGTTTAGGTCATGGCACCAAGTGACTTTTTTTTAGGTCTTGGCATAGTACACATGTCCACCGAATTTTATACATGTAGGTTAAACAGGCTGCGAGGGCTGCTTCGTTGAAATTTTCTAGGTGGCGCTGTAATGCAATTTTGCCAAATCCATCTGTCAACCCTATATGCTAGTACAGAGTATGACCAGCTTAATATGTTCGCAAAGTTTTGTGAGTTTTCGAGCATGCTGAGGCCCTCAAAAATGCAATTATGTATTTGGGGGCGCTATAGAGCCACCATGTCACACCCACTGCCAAATGAGATATTGAATCAAAGAACTTAATATTTTTAGTCTATAAGCCAAGTTTGGTGAGTTTTCGAGAATAATAAGGCCCTCAAAAATGTGTTCGTAAAATCTGAAAAAACACAGGAAATGGCTCATAGCTCACTTCCTGTGTAGCAAAAAAATTTTAAAAAAATTGACAAAAAAATTTATGATGACTACTATGACCCTATTAAATTTCATGAGAATCCAAGCAAGTGTGTTCCAAAATGGCCGTGTGTTTGGTGGCGCTATGGAGCCACCGGGGCATGTCCAAGCACATAAAAAAATAAAAAAAATGTGCAAATTCAATTAAAAGTGGCAGACTTCCTGTTGAGTGTAGGTCATAGCACTGCGAGGGCTGCTTATTGAAATTTTCTAGGTGGCGCTGAAATGCAATTTTGCCACATCCATCTGTAAACCCTATATCCTAGTAAAAAGTATGTCCGGCTTAATATGTTTGCAAAGTTTCGTGAGTTTTCGAGCATGCTGAGGCCCTCAAAAATGCAATTATGTATTAGGGGGCGCTATAGACCCACCATGTCATACTTAGTGCCAAATCAGATATCGAATCAAATTATTATTTTTAGTCTATGAGCCAAGTTTGGTGAGTTTTCAAGTATGATAAGGCCCTCAAAAATGTGTTCGTAAAATCTGAAAAAATGCAGGAAATGGCTCATAGCTCACTTCCTGTGTAGCAAAAAAAAAATTGACAATAAAATTTATTATGACTACTATGACCCTATCGAATTTCGTGAGAATCCGAGCAAGTGCGTTCCAAAATGGCCGCGTGTTTAGTGGCGCTATCGAGCCACCGGGGCATGTCCAAGCACAAAAATAATACTTTGCAATTTTCACCACGACTGACATGTGGGCAAATTTGTGAGTTTGTGCATGGCAAAGCCCTCAAAAATGCGTTCTCGCAGCAGAATAATAATAACAATAATAATAATAATAATACCACCATCAAAAACAATAGGTTCCTCGCACCTTCGGTGCCAGGACCCGTTCCGAGCCCTGGCACCGGTCGGTGCTCGGGCCCTAATGACAAACTTCCTGTTGGGTGTAGGTCATGGCACCAAGAGACTTTAGGTCTCAGGATATTTCGCATGTCCACCGAAGTTCATACATGCAGGTCAACCACGATGCGAGGGCTGATTTTAAATTTTCCTGAGGGGGGCGCAATAAAGCCATTTTTGCCACGCCTATGTAAATTTTTAATCAGTGTAATAGGAATGATGGTCTTTAGAATTGTACAAAATTTTGAGAGTTTGAGCAAGCTGAGACCCTCAAAAGGGCAATTCTTTTAAAAATCTGATTGGGGGCGCTGTAGCAACTCATAATGTAATAATGAGTTATAAGGTAATAACGGCTCATAATGTAATAACTTAAATGTAATAAAAGTTCGTAATGTAATAATCGACTCATAATGTAATAAAATCATGAGCGCATAACGTAAGAATGTCTTTGCGCATAATGTAATAATGTAATAACTTATTACATTATTATCTCAGCTATATAGAAACTCATCATGAAATAAAAGCTCATAATGTAACAATGGCTTATACTGTGAGAAAAGTTGAATAATCACCATCTTTTTTTAACCTTTGTTATTGCAGCAAGGTGAAAGGATAACTATGGTTAAGTAATGGTTTTCAAGCAATCCTATAGTTTATTACGGTTTCAGCAGGTTATTCAATTTTAGGTAAGGGCTACCTGATGACCTACACAATATTAGTAAATGATTACTTAAGACACTAAATGATTGTTTATTGCACATCTTGGTAAAATGTACGCCATCAGCAAATGATAAGTAGATGTATTAGAAAGCTGTTACTTAATGATAATTACATCCAAATAAACACCATTAATAAATTATGACTAGAGACATTATTAATGTTTTACTAATATATTAACTAAGGTATAAATACTGAGTAATTACATGATGAAACTTTCATAAATGCTTAATGATACATTCATTTACTCTAATCAATAGACATTAATCGACTGCTGAGTAATGGATTACCTCATATGTAAATTAATGTTAGGTAATACATTATAATAACTAGAAATGCACTTTGAGAGCGCAGACCTCCATCTGGGCAGTTCAGCCACCCCTTGTGGGTAGTGCAGTTTCTCTTTCTTTGTTTTTCGTTTTTTTTTTTGTTGTAACTACTGATAGCATATTAAAAAATATTGACAGACAAACCCTGGCGAAAACATAACCTCCTTGGCGGGAGAAATAATCATTGTTAATAATAACTGTTATACATAATAATAATTAATAATAATTATTATTAATAACTGTTACTTACTGCTTAATAATTAATCATGATTATGAATCAACGACTAATAATTAACAAACCAACATTATTTAATTAATTAATGTTAATTAATGACTAATAATGCATTTATGAAGTTAATGCCTTTTAAACATGTCCTTACTATTTACATTAAATACATGATACAAGCAGCGAAACATGTTCATTAAATCTACTTTATTTTGGAACTTGTAAAACTGTATACTTAACCTGAAACATGGAGGTCATACAATACATGTACCAGCTTAGAAAATCTTCAGTTATAAACAGCCTGTCAGGACACCCAAGTAAAAAACATAATTTAACTAAACAATATATACAAATAATACACAATCATAAATTATAGTTATATAACCAACAAAAATCCAGTCCAGGGCTCCATTTTTCAGGCACTGTGTCTGTGATCACTGAAATCAGGGGCTTAACTGGTGAATGAGATTCAAAAAAAGAAAACTTTATTTCTTCCAAAATATGTCAGCAATAAGGTACCATCCAGAGGACGTGCCGAATCACAATCCATGCGGTAAACCACTTGGCATTTTGGCTGAAGAGCTCCCTGATCTTGGTCGCAAGGCCAATATTGCGTCCAGCTGCTTTATATAACCTGCTAATACTGAAACAGTAGTCATCATCCTTCGCAATATTCAAAGATTCAACCAAATAATCGCGGATATAAATGCTGGGAAGAAATGGCAGGGTTAGCTCTCTGAATAAGTTGGAAACTCTGTTGAATGTGCCCAGCATTGTCATATCCATCAACAGACAATACTGGATAATTGATGACAATACCAGCACAGGCAAGTTAGGAGGGAGAGTTTCAGCAGGAACAGCAGGAACAATATCAGGGTCAATGTGATGGACTGTGTTGAGGTCCCCATGTGGTGTCCCCAGCACCATGTCATTATGAGGATCAATGTAGTGATGGATGGAGTTAAGGTCAGAGTGATGGTCAGAGTCAGGGTCTGAATGGTAGTCACAGCCAGGGTCTGAATGATGGTCAGAATCAGGGTCTGCATGGTGGTCAGAGTTAGGGTTTGAATGGTGGTCAGAGTCAGGGTCTGAATGATGGTCAGAGTCAGGGTCTGAATGGTGGTCAGATTCAGGGACTGAATGGAGTCAGGGTCTGAATGATCATCAAAGTCAGGGTCTGAATGGTGGTCAGAGTCAGGGTCTGAATGGTGGTCAAAGTCAGGGTCTGAATGATGGTCAGAGGCAGGGTCTGAATGGTGGTCAGAGTCAGGGTCTGAATGGTGGTCAGGGTCTGAGTGGTGGTCAGCATCATTAAGAAGTACCCTCTGCTTCTCTGATTCCTGTATTCTTTGTATCAATGGTCTGACTGGTCCATCAAGACTCACATAATGGTCCCCACGACCTTCAGCGAAATGCCCTAGAATTAGCAATGGCAGACTTTCATTATAGTGACCACATGGGGATAGTATTGCTGTTGCATCAGCACCCAGTGTTGACACAATCAGAAACTGCACATTGAATATTGTGCACGCTCTCTGTAGTGTCAGATGATCACCATATGTACCACTGTGCTGCATTCTTTGCACATAGTCATTCCATTGTCCCTCCACAAAATTACAAAGGTGGATTCCATTCATGGCATGTGGGTGAAGCATTAGATCGGATACAATTTGGTACCTTAGAGAATCTGCGGACCGAAAAATTCCAAGTTTGGCAAGTTGGTCAGCCATAGCTGCAAACTGACAGATGCCATCTGGGTCAGGGTCCAAACAAGTCCTGAAACCTAACGTTTCAAAGGACTCCAACCTCATTTCAAGTGTGATGTGCTGTAGCAACTTTATGCGCTGATGTTTTTTGGCCTTATGTTGGAAACGCTGCTTCTCCTGCTCTCTTGTGACACTTGTCAAATCACACACTGAGAACCATTTGATATGTTGACGGACTGGGCTGCCTGGAATTTGGAACTTGACTTTATATTGAGAGATCAGCATTTCTTTGGACAACTATACCTGGTACCACAGCATAACGTTTGGAAAATCTTGGCCCTTTGCTGACCCTCACCAACAGTTTGTCCTGTAAGTTGTAAACTGATGAAGGTGGATTTTCCCTCAGTTCAGTTACACGTTTTATGCAACGTTCTGTAGCCTTTAGTGCTCTCCTTCGTATTTTCCTGCGCTTTTCCCCAAACTCAGCCATGTTCTCTTCAAAGTCTTCAGGAACTGAGTCGGGGTTAGCATCAACAGAATTGCTGGATAAGGGATGAGTCTTGATATTATTCTTCCGTCCATAATACACTTCGAATGGAGACATCCAGTTTAGAACCTCTTTTTTGTCCAAATTCATTACTTTTGCATAAGCCGGCATATGTGCTACCCAGTTAACACCTCCTCATTTGAAATTTACAAAGTCATACTTGATTTTGCGATGTGTTCTTTCTACTTTACCTTGGCTCTGGGGGTGATATAGAGAGCTCTGAATGACTTTGACGTGATATGATTCCATCAGCTTTTTGACCGCACCTTTGAATTCTTTGCCCTGAATGTGCTGCAAAATCTTGGGTGGGCCATGTTCAGTGTAGATTTCAGCGAGATGTTAAGCAACCTCTTTGCTCTCTTAGCTCCTCAGTGGGCATAGCCAGAAATATCTGCTGCATACATCAAGAACGGTTAGAATGTACCTATATCGAACGTTTCTAAGCTTGACAGCCTATTTTCCCATGTCTAGGAGGTTGGTTTGATGACGGTCTTTTGATTCTTTTAGCTTTGATGGGCCTGGGAATGGCCTTGTTTCGAAAGGTAGCTCTGTGAAGATGATAGCGCCTGGACCTGTCCAATACCTTTTGAACATTTCTTGTACTAATGCCACAATACTGATTGCTTCAGAACACATTACGTTTTCTGGCACCACATCCCTTGGTCTCTTCAAGCCCTGTCTTCTCAATACCTTAAAGGCATGACTTTTTTGCAACCAATTTTCCATTGTACAGTAATGTTTTTTTGTCATCCGATAGCCGAAACAAGTGCTTATTCCTCCAGAGACGAACCAGGGCAGAGCGTTGGAACCTTGTTCTTTCTTTCACAGGAATGTGAAATTCTCCTCTCAGTGCATTAACAATGACGTCATATGTTTCATCATCCATCAATTGGTTTCCATGGCCTTGAATGTCACTGACCAAAAGGCTCAGTGTGTATAGTACCAAGATTGTTATGCCCACTCTCATTGTTCCTTTTCTGTAATTGAAAAAAAATTAATTGATTCAATAAACAGGCGAGATATGCAGACAGCACATACACACACATACATACATAAATACAGTACATACAATATTATCCTACCTAACATCTTAAAACACGACAAATAGTTGCTTGCTAAGGCACAAGAAATAGCTGCTAGCTAAAATAGTTGCTAGCGTAGGCACAACAAATAGCCACTAGCTAAAATAGTTGCTAGCGAAGGCACAACAAATATTTGCTAGCTAAGATAGCTGCTAGCTAAAATAGTTGCTAGCGAAAGCAAAACAAATAGCTGCTAGCTAAGATAGCTGCTGGCAGAAATAGTTGCTAGCGAAGGCACAACAAATAGCTGCTAGCTAAAATACAAGTAGTAGTATAAGAAGTAGTGGCTCACTAAAACATTGTGCAAAGAAGCATCTTAACACACAAAATCTACAAAAAAAAAAACAAAAAAAATGATGGATGGCTTGATTTGACAATTAATAAAACTTTAGAGATTACAAAAAGTTCCGCTTACCTGCAGTAGTCAGTAGATGTGAGTACAGTATTCTCAGTGGCCCAAAACAACGCTCATCGGTGCTACCCAGTGGCTCAACTTTATACATCAATAAAATGTAAGAATAGAGAACTATCAAATAATAGGCTACTCAGTTTCACAAATTTACGTATAATATACTGAAACCCATTCTTTTTTTGTATTTGTGAGGTAAATGGTGATAATGCAACTTTTTTCACAGTATAAGCCATTATTACATTATGAGCTTTCATTGCATTATGAGTTGCTATATAGCTGAGCTCATAATGTAATAAGTTATTACATTATCACATTATGCGCAAAGACGTTATTACATTATGCGCTCATGATTTTATTACATTATGAGTCGATTATTACATTATGAACTTTTATTACATTTAAGTTATTACATTATGAGCCGTTATTACATTATGAGCAGTTATTACGTTATGAGTTGCTACAGGCGCTATAGAGCGATAATGCCACATTTACTGCCAATTTTTGTCTCAAGTTGAAGACAATCATCCATCCATCCATCCATCCATCCATTTTCTATACCCGCTTATTCCTCACTAGGGTCACGGGGAGCTGGAGCCTATCCCAGCTAAGTTGAAGACAATCAGACAAATATCATTTTAGCAAAGTTTTGCAAGTTTGAGTATGCTAAGGCCTTCAAATGTGTGTTCGTAAAATTTGGAATAACGCAGGAAATGGCTCATAGCTCACTTCCTGTTTGGCCAAAAAATTTCAAAAAAAATAAGCATAGCCCAAATAAATGCAATGATCAGACCAAATTTCATGAACATTCAAGCACTTTTATCTTAACATGGTCGTGTCAAGAGGGCGCTGTGGAGCTACCTGACCACACCTAATCCAATATCAACATATAGGTATATTTGGAAGTAGATTTAAGCCTGTTAAGTTTCACGCAAATCTCAAAGCATGTGCTCATAAAAGCAACTTCCAGTTTCATGGCGGAACATCGAAAATCGCCGCAACGCCACATACACAAATTTCAATGAAACCAAAAAAGCTTCGCAATTTAACATGGAGAAGTTCTTTAGATGGCCTGTGCCAAATCTTAAGTTGATCGGATAAAATCTCTAGGAGGAGTTCGTTAAAAAGTACGACGCCTATGAATGGTAAAATAAAAAAAATGTGCAAATTCAATTAAAAATGGCGGACTTCCTGTTGAGTCTAGGTCATGGCACCAAGTGACTTTTTTTTAGGTCTTGGCATAGTATACATGTCCACCGAATTTTGTACATGTAGGTTAAACGTGCTGCGAGGGCTGCTTCATTGAAATTTTCTAGGTGGCGCTGTTATGCAATTTTGCCACATCCATCTAAACCCCATATCCTAGTAAAAAGTATGACTAGCTTAATAGGTTTGCAAAGTTTCGTGAGTTTGAGCATGCTGAGGCCCTCAAAAATGCAATAATGTATTAGGGGGCGCTATAGAGCTACCATGTCACACCTAGTGCCAAATGAGATATCGAATGAAAAAACTTAATATTTTTAGTCTATGAGCCAAGTTGTGAGTTTGAGTATGATAAGGCCCTCAAAAATGTGTTCGTAAAATCTAATAAAAACGCAGGAAATGGCTTATAGCTCACTTCCTGCGAGGCAAAAAAAAAAATAAAATAAAATTTTTCAAAAAGAATTATGACTACTATTACCCTATCGAATTTTGTGAGAATCCGAGCAAGTGCGTTCCAAAATGGCCGCGCGTTTGGTGGCGCTATCGAGCCACCGGGGCATGTCCAAGCACAAAAATAATACTTTGCAATTTTCACCACGACTGACGTGTGGGCAAATTTGAGAGTTTGTGCATGGCAAAGCCCTCAAAAATGCGTAATCGCAGCAGAATAATAATGAGAATAAGAATAAAAATCCCATCAAAAACAATAGGTTCCTCGCACCCGTTCCGGGCCCTGGCACCGGTAGGTGCTTGGGCCCTAATGAATAATCCACAAGAATGAGACTCCAAGCACAGTTCTCTCTTTGTGTAGCTATGAGATTTAATAGTGACTGCGGACTGATTCAGCCATAGTCTTTCATTAACTTGCTAAATTCAAGCAAGTAATCCATGATTTTTTGTCATCCCAGCTCTGTTCATGGAAACAGACAACTATTGCCATTCATAGAACTTGACTTCAACAGTGGCTGTAGGATGCTCTACCATATCATGCAGGATGTACACTGTTTGAATTTTGTTTCCCTAGGAATTGCAAAGATATTATAATGACTGTAATGAGTACTGGCCATTTCTAGTACTGGGTTTCGGGACCAATAATGTATGATGTTATTATTTACCCATAAAGCTTCCATTTAAGAAATTCATGCAAATCTGGAAACACTCATATCACTCACTATCTGAATCTTGAAATGCCACTTGATTAATCAAACAGGAGACCTTGAAAGACATGGAGGGGTTTCTCCAAATCCTTTTAAGTTGTTTTAAGTTGTTGCCCACAAACACACAGGTACAATATAACATTAAGAATATGCTTTATAGCCTTTTTTGTCCCCAAATGTTCAATTGAATAAATTTCATGAAGCATGCATAAATCAAACCCTCAATGTAGGTAGTAGTGTATATATATATATAGCATTTATATTTTTGGAGTGACTACATAAACATGGTTTAACATTGCAGTACTGTATTGTCTTCATATCTCTTATAGAATTATAGAGACAAGACACAAGGAATAATGGGAGAATATTAGTGGGATCTGAAGAGGATCCGATTTAACCGTCGCAGAACAAGACTTGATGACTTTGTTACTTACCAGACAACACATGTTGCTCGACTCCGACTGTATGAAGACTCAGCACTGTGAAGGAAAAGGTAAAGAATTGATAATGATACTTGATTAATGTGCTGAATTAAATTTACGTGTGTTTAAAGTTACCCATTTGCAAACTGCTGGACAGTTAATGCTAAATACTTTAAGATCAAACATTCAACTGTATTTAAGGACATGTGAATAAGGGTTAAATATGGAAATTAATGTGGAATCTCTCTAAATATTACATCTTTCATGCTGCAGAAACACAGGGTGGACCTTGGAGGCAAAAAACAAAGGAGTGTGTGTGACACCCATCAGAAAGCCCTTTGTTTTTAAAAGGCCATCCACAAAGGTCATTTGAGGCAAAGTAAATGCATATTCCTCCACTGAAACCAAGTTGCCAATACCACTACTGGTGCTTGATTCTTCAATTCAGGAATGAAATTGAATATGACATGGACCCAAACAAACACTGACGGTATACGAACAGCTTGGAACGTCACACATGCATTGACACATGATTTTATCAAGTAGCACATGGTGATACTATTCAAGGAAAATAACAGAATGGTTGTTCAAGTGATGGTTGTTCTGATTATGAATGGCAGGTTTGAGCACTATGAGGCTTTATCCAATAATGTCAGAGTTCCCGGGCAATCCCATAGCCATGTGTCAGAAAAGGACAGAAAAGCAAAGACTGAGGAGACAAATTTTCCAGTGCTTATGCAAAGGTTAGCAGCATTACAAACATGTGCAACAAATGACTCCCTGCAAAAAAAAAAATTAAAAAAAAGCGCAGTTATCGAATGGGTATTCAAGTCATTGGTTAAATTGGGTTCAGATCAGAATTACAAAGGTTCAGTTCCAAGTGTACACTGAGCGGTCAAACTCTGCAAATAAATTCCTCAACTTGCTAACTGTTATGGAATCCTGTAATATAAGGTCTCCATATGGTGAAGTCAATACAATAGGTTGAGGAAGTTTGTGAATCTTTATGCATAAGATGAAAAATTAGAAATAATGCAACATTTTTCCACAGACTCCTCCAATGTCTGACTGAGGCAAGGTTGGGAAACCAATAATACCACCCTAGAGGTGGAGTTAAACAGCCTTACTTTAAATCACCTATACCAAAATGAATGCCCAGAAAATGCACAACCACTAAGAGACGAGATTCCAAACAACACGTTTTATTAAACTGACAGCTGGAAATCAGCTGAGAGAAGTGTTAACCCAGACCTAAAAAAGGACCAGGGCACTATACTTACAAACCAATATTTATTAAGTTATACAAGTTGGTTAAATATATAGCTTGGTCAGACTGGATACAATTGTAAATCTTAGTTAAACCCTTGCAGTTGAGGCGGTTACTAGGAAGGTGGAATAAACCCAAAGGCTAACATCAGTGCAAATGACAAACGCAAGCCACACAAATTAGTGCCCGATGTTCAGTTAAATGGACCCCCAATGGCTTTCCCCCACCTAAACAGCACTCAGTTGGCCTAACAAGACTTTAAAAAATCCAAAAAAAGGGAATACCAGTGGTTTTCAATAGTGAAAATTCTACCAAGAGACTCACATTTAAACATCCTAAAAGAGAATCATTAAAGCCACAAACCATTCTGAAATAGGCAAAACAGCAGCTGGACCTACTCAAACCACCAGTTCTTGAGCCCACAATGCAGCCAGATACCTCAGCTGAAAAAACCTCCTGCCTACTGTAATGTGAATATAGGCCACTGGATGGCAGTATTTACCTTTTTTTTTTATTCAGCTCAGACTGGAGCTATGTTTAGACATGTCCTGGACATGTCTGGGGCAAGTCCTCGAAAAGTAAAAAAAAAAGAGGTCTAAATGTAGGTGGGGTCTGCAAAAGAGTATATAAGGAAAAGAATTGAGACAGTAAAGTAGTAGGAGAAATTGCATGAAGAAGGATACAAGCGACCAGACCTGTCATTCTGTTCAAGACCTGTGAAGTTTCTTTTGTGGATTTTTTTTCCTTACCCAGGACATCACCAAGCCACCCCAACAAAAGGGACTGTAAATATTTCTGTTTTTTTTGTATTTATTCAATCTTGGTCTTTAGTTGTAGGTTAGTGTTAGTCTTTGTCTGTTAATTAAATTTGTTTAAGTTTTAAATTGTGTCTGTCATCCCTTGCTGTTGCTGTTGCTGTTGTGTAGTAAATTGTAATAACAAATTGGGGCCATAACACTACATATACCAGAGAGACTTCAGGACCATAAGGTAAGGAATCTAGGAAAGAAAGCTGCCCACAAGAGAACATTCATCAGTATACAGCCATACTAAAAAGAATAATACTATAAAACCAAAGTTACCTCCACAACAACACAACAGAGAGGGATGAACTCAGCCTGGAGAAGTATAAATCCTGGCTACTAAACCAGCTACCTTATATAAATCACATGTTAATTGAATAATTAATGAGTGGAGCAGTGACCTACTCCACATATGCAATTAAAATTGCTTGCAGGAAGAGCAGGGGAATGAAAGCCATTCCCTGCTACATCTCCAAAATCAAGTGATTTCACCTGCAGAAGAACCGATAATATTTGTTCAGGTAATTTTTTTTCTTTATGTATTGTCCTGTCATATTACAGTGTTTGAAAAACAGACTCAAACTTCTTATAATTGGAAAGTCATGAAGAAACATGGAAAAGTAATCAATGTCCTGGATGGATACTCTGCTAAAATTACAACGTGATCAAGCATGATAAATGTGTTGTATTTAAATGTAAACATTATGGGCTCTAATTTCCTGGCGCAGCGCAGGTGGCGTAGCGTGGCGCAGCCTGCGCAGTGGTAATTTCGTCCGGCGCAGCCCGCGCAGTAGTAATTTCGTGAGGTGCGCAGCCTTTGGTAGACCAACGTGCGCCGAGATGGGTGTGGCGGCGTAGTAGGGGGAGGTGTCACATATTCATCAAGACGCAGTGACAATTTCGTAGAAAAAGTCTCCGCTGCAGCTGCGCAGAAAGCTCGCCAGCTCTAACCTGGTTCACTTTCAGCGCAGTGGTAATTTGGCTGACCGGCGCGCAGTGCGCACGCGTCACCGAAACCTCACAGGCAGGTTTCCGGAATGTCAGGCACATTTCAATACAGTAAATAATTACAGCAACCACTGTTTAATGTAATCTGAATCAGCACATAAATTATAGTATCTATATCGATTGTCCTGATGTCAAATCAAAGGCGGTTGGCATGCGTGATGGAAACTCGACCTGACTTAATCAACGCAACTGAATCAATGATGCAAATCAACGACTTCACATCTTTCTCAGCCAACCACAAACTGCGTCGGCATGAGGCAGTGCGTATATAATGCTTGCGTTCTATGCTCGGTAAAGCCGCATACACACTGAACGCGAAACAAATTTTTCGCACGACTGATTGCAGTCTAAGTCAATGCGAAGAGCTATCGACTTTTCTTGGTCTCTTATTTCGTCTGTTTTCTTCCTTTGAAGATAGACAACAGTCTTTATTCGGTCTTTCTTTTGAAAGTTAGTCAGATGCATCGAACAGATTCACGCTTTATTTCCACAGCAGAGATAAAATAGAGCTTGCCATTAGAGAGCAAATCAATTCCATGACCATTGGCAGTGTGAATAAATTATCGCATGCACGATCAAGACTGCCCAACTCGAAATGCAAAATACTCCATGTCCGGCACCCAGCAAAAAATAAAAGTATTGATATGAGAACAGATATATAACGGAATAAAGAATAAAAATACATATATATCACCAACCAACAGAACATCCAAAAAAGATGACCTGCAAATAAATTAATCGCTGTGTTCGATGGATGTTCTGTTGTTAAAATGTTCTTTTTACTCATTATTTCGTTATCAATCTGATCTAATCGTCCTTTTTATTTTTGGCTGTCAGACACGGAGGCATTGTACATTGTCTCGCGCCAATGTCGACTCGCTTTATTGAGCAGAGCTTACACAGAAACATTGATTGAAATTCTCGGTACTCATCTTGAAGAACTGAGCCCTCTTATCAAAACATTCACGTTTAATATCTAAAAGAGTCAGTAGATTTGAAGAAATTTAAAACAATAATAGACGGTCGGACACGGAGATATATTAAAACCCCGTCAGACTTTCGGACACAAGACACTGCTTTCAACGCAATTTGTCGAGCGAAAAATTTGTTTCGCGCCCAGTGTGCAAGCGGCTTAATACTTGGCTTCTATTATTGTCACTTAGGTTTTATCGTTTTTAGTGGGGGAAAGGAATACAGCCTGATTGCTATGATCTTGTACTGAGTTAAGATCACATATTGAAAATAAATGTCTAACGTATCTTGCATTGTTGTCCATTCATGTTAATCCCAAAATTTTAAGCGGCAACAGTTTGTAATAATAGGAACACGCTATCCATCGTTTCTCCTGCCAATGAGCAATATTTGACTCGGCTGTGTTATACCCAAATACGCCGCCTTTGCCAACTTGCGTTGGAAGGCGGGGCACAGGCGGGACAGAGGAGTAGGCTACTTGCGCCAGGCTACGCCGGGCACGAAATTGCAACATACGCCTGGACACACCCCGTTGGCGCGGCGCGCCCTCCATTCGCCGCGCCTGCGCTTGGTCTACGAAATTAGAGCCCTATATTTTTACAGTCTGAACTTGTATGCACTGTAATTTTTAGACATTATCTTGAAGATTTTATTTCAGCATTATTCATTATATTCACTAATATTGGTTATATATATTTTTCATTTCATTATTCATTCATTGCTCATACTAATAATCAATAACCATATTATGTAGGCAGCAGAAAGACACACACACACACACACACACACACACACACATACAAGTAGTTCACATACTGCAGTTCAAACACACAGAGAAATATACATCCAAGCAGTTCACTTACTGATAAACACACATATACAAGCAATTTAGTTCACACATGCATGAGCAGCTCACACACACACATAAGCAGCGCGCTTCTGTAGCTTGGATTAGTAAGCAGGCTTCTGTTTAGTTGATCCAAAAAAACATAATCAGAGGATGTATTTGATTTCTGTTGCTTTGATCAATGTTTGTTCAGCAAAATCATTAGTTGCTACTGAAAACATAATCAATTGAATCATTTGTTATAATTTGATATGCATCGAATTCATCCACTGGTATCTTTTTCTTTTTATTTCTTTTCTTTTTTCTGGCTGTATTCTTAGTCTGTATATCTCTTGCTGGGTGTGGCTGTAAGTTTCCAATGTGATGTGCATGCGTTGAATTCCTGAAGGATTACCTAACTGGGATCTCAGGTTACTTGTCCAATGGTAGTGCGAGAATGAGAGCTATAAGAGCTACCGTCAGATCTGGACAACGGTAGTTCTTCCTGCGCAGGAGGAACTCGGCTTTACATTTATCAACCTGACACAATAAAGCCTAATTTTCTTTTTCAGAATCTGTCTCTCTCCAATTGCTTGAGGATGGGGGAACCTCAATATGTTGAAGCAAACCACAACAAGTACTGTACATATGTCTTTGACACATAAAAAAAACTCTGTGAGGTGAAAATGCCTCCAAAAAACTTGAAAAGATAGGTTTCTGAGTATTTATAGATGTAATGTAAAGACTTATGAAATGTTGTAAACTAAACTAAATCAATACTATGTGTGAACATCCTTTGCCTACAAACTTTGAACTCTCCTTCAGTTGTATAGATTTATAAAATAACTGGTTGTTTGAAGTGAACTGGAGTACTTGTCAGTTTCTCTGCAGCAACACAATCTCACTTGTGTCCATATCTCCTGTAACCCCAAACAGCCATAACAATGTTGAGCCACTGACAATATTGTCTGATTCAACTGGTTATTTATGATTTTAAATTAAATAACACCTGTTACTTTGTATATACAGGAGCACTCATAACAAAAACAAAATATAAATCAAATATAAATTTATTGCCTACAACATTTTAACATTACTGTAATTCAGTTTTTTTCGGAAAACAAAGAAGACAAGGAAGGGGAGACTTGGACCCATTTGGGAATGTAATGCACCTGAAGATATTCTCCCTGTACAAAAACATCGGGCTGCACCAAAAATTCACCCTGACGAAATTTTGAGTGTCTTGGACGAGGGCTATTGGCTCTTGAGTGATGATACCGATTTTGCTTCTTTTTATCTTGCACAAAAATACACAGACATGGATGGGTTTTGTCAGCACTTATTTTCCATTTTTAGAAATGGTGGTTTCACTGTGTGTGTGTGTGTGACAGAGAGAGAGAGAAAGACGCTTACGTGGGCGCGTGAGTAGGCTGTGGGGGTGTGAAAAAAAAATTTGGCTCGGTGATATCGCAATTTTCACCCACCCAATATAATATTGATTTTTTTAAATCCTAATATTGATTTTTTTCTTTTTTTTAAACAAGAAAATCCATGTATTAGATGCACTGTGAATTGCAGAACTTTCGCAACTCCACTCGGTAGATAGCGCCGTCGAGCCGCTTTGCTGTGCGGTGTAACGCCATTCCTGTGGTAGGGGTAGTCACAGTGGCAGAGGCGGACTTACACAAACATGGCTAACAAAATTATAACGCCTCCGCAGTACAAAGCTGACATTTGGAAGTACTTTGTCTTCCAACTTAAAGGGAATAATAGTGAGCTTGACAAAAACGATGCCTTCTGCAAGCTTTGCCTCACTCCCGTGAAATATTGTGGAAACACGAGTGACTTACGAGCTCACCTAGCAAGACATCATGCCAACGTGTTAGCAGAGAAACAGCCGCAGAAGCGTATTGAGCCGAACCAAGCTACGCTGAATAACTTACTACCGTCTAACTCACCTTGTGCTCAGTGTATCACAGTGTATTTGGGCCCGTATAGTGTAGTTGACAACGTTAGCTTCAGGTGGATGCTACATATGTTGGAGCCTCGTTACAGGATACCGCAACGCGTCCACATTACGGAAACAGCTGTGCCCAAGATGTATGAGGAGGTGAAAACAGCCGTTAAAACACAGCACAAAGAGTTGCCCTGACGGATGGACGTCCAGGGCCACCGACTCATGTTACCATAACGTCTCACTACATCTGACGACAGGGAAATGGTTTCACATGTGTTACAAACGAGGGCAATGCATGAAAGCCACACCGGCAGCAACATCGCAGATGTGCTGGAAATGGCAATTGAGGAATGGGGCATACATGATAAAGACCCAGCCATTGTCACAGACAATGCGTCAAACATGACCATCGCAGCAGAGCTAGCCGGTATGTTGCATTTCAAATGCTTTGCGCGCACACTTAATTTGGCTTCCCAGCGCGCGCTGGAGTTGCCAGCCTTGCAACGCTTGCTGGGAACGGAGAGACGGATTACCAACTTTTTCAGACGCAGTTCCACAGCGAGCCATGAGTACATGGAAAAACAAAAGAAAAACAAAAGCTGATGAATCTAGAACAGCACAAACTCAAAACGGACGTAGTAACCAGATGGAATAGCGCACACGACATGCTCCAGTGCTTCCTCGAGCAGCAGCCAGCCATTACTGCTGCCCTGCTCTGAAATGAGGTGAGGAAGAATGAAAAGGAGATCAGCACTCTCACTGAGGCTGACATTGCAGCTGCAAAAGAAATAGTCACAGCTATGTAGCCCATGAAGACTGCCTCCGTTGTCATGGAAGAAGAGAAAACGCCAACATTGTCAGCAGTTGCACCAATCCATGCCCTGTTGTGACTCAAGTATGAAAAAGGAGATCATATCTGCCGTGTGCCAGGATCTGAGGAAGAGGTACTTGGATGAGCAGAGGGAGACTCTTCATGTGTGTGCAGCTGTGGATCTCAGATTTAAGACCTTGCCTTTTTTGTCTGAGGATGAACAAGACCGTCTATGATAGAATCATCACAGACACACAAGGACCCAGGGGCCGTTTCAGGTAAGCTAAACTACAGAGCAGCCTCTGAAAAATTCAACCCAATAAAATTTATAAAACCAAAGTTAAAAATGCATTAATAAACACTGGTGAATGTTAGTAAATAGTTATATCCCATGAAGAACAGATTAAGTCAGCAGTGAATTTTCATTTATTGTATTTAGGCTTATATAATTCACTTAATTACATGTAATGCTGTTTCAGCAGAAAGGAGCTAGAGAGGATGAGACATGGGAGTCAGAGACTCAGGCTGATGGAGATGAGGATGAGGGGCTGGAGGTGCCAGATGAGGATGATGGAGGCTGCAGCCAAGGTCCTGGAGAAGAGGAGAGCTCTGCAGCACTGTCCATATCTAAGAAGAGATCCAGGGATTCTTGTGGCCTGGCTGAACTTCTTGGTCAAACGTATGCTTCAGGTCAGTGTAGGAAATTTACAGACCCACTAAGCTAAATATTTGAGCCTCACACACACTTCATATTTTTCCACTCAAAGTCTAAAGTTTATTTCTTCTCATTTAAAAAAAAATGTAATGAACACAACTAGATGCTTAAAATTTCATATCACTCTTGTGTAAGGTAATAATTTGTCCACTATTCGAGTTACACATGCAAAAATCATGTTTTGAGAAGTCTGGATTTTTTTAAATCGAGCAGATCGAAGCTCACAACACACAATTCTGCAAAAGCCTACAGTAGTAAACTCTACATACTTTATTCTGCTCTGTGAACCTCGGACATTAAATTGCGGGGGAAAAAGAACTTTTGTTGTTCTTAAAGAATTTGATAATTTTTGTTACACTGTGTGTTCCAGGGGCTGCAAAGAAGTTAAAGACTGCAGACAAACAGGCACACGAGGAGATGGCATAATTTAAAGAGACTGCTCCCATGCCAATGACAAAAGGAGCCAATCCACTGAACCGGTGGAAGGAGCACAAGTGCGAATATCCCCTCCTACCAAACCTGGCCAAGAGGTATATGTGCATCCCTGGGACAAGTGTCTCCTCTGAGAGAGTTCTTTACTGCAGGGGACATTATCACTGCACAGAGGAGCACACTCACCCCAGTGCACCTTGATCAGACTCTTTCTAAACAAAAATCTGAAAACAAAAGAACTGAAGTATAAGCATTAGGCCCTGTATCAGAATGTTTACAGTTTGCGGTTTCACTTGTGTTTATTTTGTTTACAAGAATACTCTGTGCACTTTATTTTCCTCATACTTTTCAGGTCAGTGTGTTCAGCGATTTAGAGCACATGTGCAATATGTATGGACAGGCATCTTATTTTCATATGATCTGTTCAGATCAGTGTTCAAACTGACAGAGTAGTATACATATATTTACTTATTTTTGTGCATTGTCAGTAACTCAGGGTACTTTATCCTTCATGTTCTCACTTGCAGTGGTTACAATCCTTTCAATGTGTTGATTAGTAACTTAACATAACATAACATGAATGGCAAGAACAGGCCTTTCAGCCCAACTAAGCTTGCCAGTTTCTTCATACTATTGTGAATATATCCCTTCAGATACTAAATGACTCAATGGTATCTAGCTTTAGGTCAAGTCTGCTCTTGAAAACCCCCAAGGTCTCTGCCTCAAAAATATGGTCAGGTAAGCTATTCCATATTGAAATTACCCTTTGGGTAAAGAAATATTTCCGAATATCAGTGTTAAATTTACCTTTGGTCAACTTCCATTTGTGACCCCGAGTTCTACTCACAACACTTGGCTGAAGGAATCCTACATGATTCACTTTGTTAATCCCTTTAACATATTTAAAGACCTCAATCAAATCACCCCTGAGTCTCCTTTTCCTAAGACTAAAGAGATTAAGGATCTTCAGCCTCTTCACGTAGCTTTCGTCTTTTATACCTGGAATAAGTTTAGTGGCTCTTCTCTGAACTTTCTCTAGAGCCTCTATATCTCTCTTAAAGTATGGTCCCCAGAACTGTACACAATACTCCAGGTGTGGTCTAACGAACGTGTTGTACAAAAGAAGCATCACCTCCTTAGATTTGTACTCAATACCTTTGGCAATGTATCCTAGCATCCGATTAGCTTTTCTAACTGCTACGGCACAATGGCTAGAACCTGTGAGGGTTTGGTTAACAATCACTCCCAGATCTTTCTCTTGTGCAGCACATTCCAGTTTCAAACCTCCCATGAAGTAATCCCGTCTAATGTTTTTATTACCTACATGTACAACTTTACATTTTGTTAGATTAAATTTCATTTGCCACATTTCTGCCCAATTCTGGATTCTATCCAAATCGTCCTGAATCACTTTAGTGGACCCTAGACTATTTGCCAAACCCCCCAATTTAGTATCATCTGCAAATTTAACCAATCTGCTCTCAATATTCCTATCAAGGTCATTAATGTAAATGAGGAATAGCAGGGGTCCCAACACCGATCCCTGGGGGACGCCACTCCCCACCATACCCAGCTCAGATGAGATATCACTGACCACCACTCTTTGTGTTCTGTCCTGCAACCAGTTTTGAATCCACTTCAGAATACCTCCTATGACTCCAATGGAGCTCATTTTACAAATTAGTCTCTTATGCGGTACTGCATCGAATGCTTTCTGAAAATCCAAGTATATGATGTCATAAGCCCTGCTCTGGTCGTAAGTCCTGGTGGCTTCTTCAAAAAATTCCAGAAGGTTTGTTAGGCATGACCTTCCCTTCCGAAAACCATGTTGGCTATCCCTCAAGATACTGTTACGTTCAAGAAATAAGTCCAGCTCATCTTTTTTGATAGATTCCAATATTTTGCACGAAATGCAAGTTAAACTCACTGGCCTGTAGTTTCCTGGCTCGGTACGGTCCCCTTTCTTATATATTGGTATTATATTACCCTGTTTCCAATCATTTGGTATTTCTCCAGTTTCTAAAGACCGTCTGAAGATGGCGGATAGCGGCTTAAAGATGAACTCACCAGCTTCCCTGAGCACTCTAGGATATAAGCCATCAGGACCCGCCGCCTTATCTGCTTTTAGTTTATGCAACTTGTCTAATACTTCGTTATCCCGAACCTCAATTTCCGCTAAATAATCTTGAGCATTTGATGTGCCCTCTGGCCAAATAAAGACCCCCTTTGTAGTAAAATTCTCAACAAAGTAACTGTTTAAGGCATCTGCAATATGCTTGTTATCATATAGCAGCGATCCATTTTTATTCTTTATGCACTTAACTTGCTCTTTCATTTTCCTTTTTCTGCTACAGTACTGAAAGAAGCGCTTAAAAAGGCTGTTTTGAGGCAAATAGTTTTGACTCAATTTGTCCTCTGAATGATCAGTATCATCTGATGAACATATGCAGCAACTTGATTTTTCACCTCTACTTTTAATTTTGATATTAACTGGGTAGAATATCGCAATGTATCGTAATATCGCTATATCGTGATAATATCATATCGTGACCCAAGTATCATGATGCGTATCGTATCACAAGGTCCGTGCCAATACTCACCCCTAGTAGGCTGTGTGCCCTCCAGCTGCTTTCATACCGGACGTGAAACAAATATTTTGCAGGACTGATTACATTCAAAGTCAATGCAAAGACGCGAATGCACGCATCAGGGAAAACGTTCTGACAAGTGCTGGTTGTGAAATGACTGCTTAAATATACATAAGGGAGGTCACATGCAATGATAGGGAACAGGTGAGCTGGATCAGACTAATTATCAAAGGAAAGAACAAGAGGAAGCTTCTAACAACATGAAATTGGTGAAAGCCAAAACGCGGACAGGGATTACACAGACAGCTTATGACAAACCAACGACTCCGGTTAGGGAGTTCTAAAGTGCACAGAGTGAGAGGCAGAACAGTGATTAACAAGGTGCAGAGAATCTGCTGAAGCACAGCAAGTAAATTGAGTGAAGGCTAGGAGCGGAGACTATTGCAGAGCGAGTGCTGAGAGCTCGTTAGTCAATAAGTAATGTGCAGCTATACAATCCCTAGAGCTTGTTTGTAAGTTAGCACTATAAACAATGTTAGTTAATGTTAGTAATTATCTAAAATAATAAACTGTTAATATTGTTAGTCCAGATAGAACAGTAAGGTGAAGGAAGAAAACAAGACTGCTAGGAATGTTTGGAAACCCAGAAACCATGAAATCACCTGAAACTGTGGCACACAAGACTGGGGAAATAAAACTCTCTCAGAACAAAAGACGAGACTGGGGAGACAATGTGCAATGCAGGGTATGAGAATAACAACAACCACAATGATAACTAAACAATAAATATGATAAATGGCAGGAAAAAGACATGGCAAGGCAAGACAGGCAAAATACAAAACATGGCATGGAATTACTCAAAAAACATGGCATGGAGTCAGGGTAATAACAAAAACATGGACAGGCAACAGCAGAATCAAAACAATTATTGTCACTTAGGTTTTATCATTTTTAGTGGGGGAAAGGAATACAGCCTGATCGCTATGATCTCGTACTGAGTTAAGATCACATATTGAAAATAAATGTGTAATGTATCTTGCATTGTTGTCCATGCATGTTAATCCCAAAATTTTAAGCGGCAACAGGGTGTAATAATAGGAACACGCTATCCATTGTTTCTCTTCCCCGTGATGCAGGCAGAAAAAATAAATGAGCAACCGTCGTATTTCATTCCAACTTCATAAGTTTGAATGATCTGACGTAGTTTCGTTTTGAAATTCCATTCAAGTTCGCTAATGGTAATAATTTGCGAATGCCCTAGCTAGCCAGCTAACTCATATTTGAAATGCTTAATATAGATGTAAGCGGTGCAGAAAACATGCCTGAAGCAGCAAAGTAAAATGCAACAATTGGTGAAGATTTGACTTGGCTGTCTTATACCCAAACACGACTTCTTGCCTCCCTCTTTGCCTCTTGCGCCGGTAGGAGGGAGCGAGGTGGGACATAGGAGGACTTGTGCCAGGCTGCACGGGACACGAAATTGCAACATATGCCTGGACACACCCCGTTGGCGCGGCGCTCCCGCCTGCACCTGGTCTACAAATTTGTAGCCCAGAGTTTCATTTTACCACCAGAACTGAAAAATGATCGAGATCGCTTTCTTTATATTTTTGGGGGATATATATACATATATATATATATATATATATATATGGGATAAATAACCTTGGAGATGCCCTCTGTCTTAGTCAGCAGGTTTCTCAGGCTAAGACTTTTTCTATATCTAATAATCGGCTTGAGATATTAACATCCTCCCTTCTAATTACATTTCTGATTCCTAAATAGTATTCCTAAATATTTAACTTTATTTTCAACTCTGATTGATGCAATATTATTATGTACACAAGTATGAATGGGATGTATCTCACACTTATTAATATTTAATTGTAGACCTGAAGCCTTGGAGAATAGGGAAATTGCATTAAGGTCTTTCTCAACTATGGAAATATTTTTTAAAGTAGATTGCCATGTCATTAGCAAATTGACTAATTTTATATTCCCTCTCAAAAATTTTATTTCCAAATAATTCAGGGCTATTGTTAATGAGTTCGGCAAGTAATTGAGTAGTTAGAATGAACAATTTAGAGGAAATTGGGCATCCTTGCCAAATGCCATGCTGAACTTGAAATCTATAGGCAAGTCCTGGGTTTAAGGAAACTGAGCTGTAAATATCACTGTAAAATATTTTAATTATCTTACAAAAGTTATCGCCAAAACCCAAAAATTCTAAGGCTTCTAATAGAAAAGAATGTTCAATTGTGTCAAATGCCTTACCATAATCAAGAAATAAAATCAAACGATCACTGTCAATACAATCACAATAATCTAACATATCTAATATAAGCCTAATATGGTTATGTATGTTTTTCTCTTTGATAAATGCAGACTGACATTCCTCAATTATGTCTTTTAATCCTCTATTTAGTCTTTCAGCGAAAACATGAGTCAAAATTTTATTGTCATAGATAATGAGGAAATGATCTCCAATTAGCAAGGAGCAGTACATCTTAGTTAGCTATGGGAATAAGGGTATTAATCCCTTGTTTCATTGCGGAAGAAAAATTACCAGTTAAAATACATTCTGAGAGAGCACTGTGTAACATCACTCAGGTATCTTTCCAGAAAAATCTGTAAAAAACAATTGTTAAACCATTCAAACCAGGTGATTTTCCAGAGGGCATCTTCAGTATAAGTTTATCTAACTCTTAGATTTTCCTCCATAACTTGTTTGAAATCAGTATTAATGATCTTGTTAAATAAAATTCTTCGAAAAAGAATTTAGGAAGAAAAGACAATAAATATCAGAATTATTAAATTTGTATAAGCTGCTGTAAAAATCTTTTATTTGTCTATTAATTTGGGCTTGTTCTTCAACAATCTGTATTCATCTGTATTCATCCATTTTCTATACCCGCTTATTCCTCACTCGGGTCACGGGGCGAGCTGGAGACTATCCCAGCTGACTACGGGCAAAGGCAGGGACCCACCCTGAACAGCTTGCCAATACATCGCAGGGCGCACACACCATTCACACACCATTCACTCTCACACTCATACCTATGGGCAATTTGATGTCTCCAATTAGCCTGATATGCATGTCTTTGGACTGTGGGAGGAAACCGGAGTACCCGGCGAAAACCCACGCAACACGGGGAGAACATGCAAACTCCACACAGAAAGGCCCCAGGCCGGATTCGAACCCACGACCTTCTTGCTGTGAGGCAACAATGCTAACCACTGTGCCACCGTGCCGCCCCCATTCAATTGAATTGTATTCAATTTATGAATTTTCTTTTTCTGTTTCTGAATAAATAGGGGTTTCTTTCTCCCCTTCCTCAATCCAGTGGGCTCTTGAGTGAATACAAGCACCCTTTGCTCAGGGCCATATTACGGACCAGGCCAGTGGGGCCAGCGCCCTGGGGCCCAAGGGTCCAGGGGCCCGGCGGAGGGGTGGGGCTCAAAGCGATGCAGATGCAGATGCCGATGCCGATGCCGATGCCAATTTCGTTGTCAGAGGGCCTCTATTCTCTAGGATCTTATGACTACTCACACTGTTATAGGGCATATCTGCAGAGAACCGAGAGAGAAAGGTGATATGAATTGGGCGAGGGGGACAGGGACGGCAATCAGAGGGCCCCTGGGCTATGGGGAACGGCAGTCAGAGGGCCCCTGGGCTATGGGGGACAGCAGTCAGAGGGCCACTGGGCTATGGGGTACGGCAATCAGAGGGCCCCTGGGCCACGAGGGACGGCAATCAGAGGGCCCCTGGGCTACGGGGGACGGCAGTCAGAGGGCCCCTGGCCTATGGGGGACGGCAGTCAGAGGGCCCCTGGGCTGGCCCTGCTGTAGTGCCTCTCGTGAATACTCCTAAGGCAGCCCTAATGTTTACCAACTAGGGGTTCAAGGAAGTAGGGGAGAATGGTTTCAGAGGGCCCTATGATTATGAAAGCCCCTGCTATGGGTCGCGACTTCTGGCTATGTGAGCCCTAATGGGAGAGCGTACTGTTAAGAGAGCCCTCTGATTACAAATGTTCTTACAAAGGGCCTCTGATTTACCAAGGGTTTTGAATGAAAATCCTTTCAGTGAGCCTTAAGGCCCAGGATATGCTAGCTGTGTGACTTAATTTACGTGCGCAACCGCACATACTTGGAGCAGAACGATCAGAGCACTATGCACGATACTGGTAGTGTTGCCAAAAACAAATCACCAAAAGTCGCTATTGGCTATCTGAAAAGTCGCTAGATTACGTCATGACGTTACTATGATGTCATAACGTCACGCACGACTGATTGATCTCAAGAAAATGTGTCTACATGCATGGCTATGTTGACAATCCCAAAGGGTACAGTTTCGAGATCGGGGCTAATGTGCTGTGAACCATGAAATAAGCTTCTGGTGGCGGTGCAGAGCTGAAGTTACATTGAAAAACAATGATTTTGACACTTGAGAGATGTGTTTTTTTAAAGTCGCCAGATTCACCTAAAAAGCCGCTGAGTCGCTAAATGAGGTTTTAGTCGCCAGAGAAGGCGAAAGTCGCTAAATTGGCAACATTGAATACTGGCCGTATCATGTAGGGAGCTGATAGCCAACTGGGCTCTCATCAATATTTTCCACCATTGTTTGACTCTACCATGAGCTCAACATGGAAGTTCGGAAGATCGTCCCTCGCGGTAGTGTCAATATTGCTACATGCGCACGTCTGCGTACCTTGTGTTCAGGTATGCTACCACGCGTAATATCGACATAAAATACGCATGGCAATGCATTCGGGCATAAAATGTGCACACGGCAAGCATATCCTGGGCCTAACGCTGGCCCCAGTAGAAAGCTAGTAGAAGCTGGACCTATTTTCTATGAGAAGTGATTTCGCTCCCGCACTGTATTGTGTGTACACAATACGACATGGTCCTTGGAGTGCATCTAAACTGTCATTGCGACACGTCCAAAAGTTCTGAAATCTCTAACTCCAAAATTATCGCGCGTGGTGACCATATCGTCAAGCAAGTGTCCGATAGCCGAGCTAGGCTCGGGGCGGGCTGTACAGTGGTCCAGTCACAATACACAGCAGATTCACGTGTCATTATAACCTATAGTTATCTTCGAGGAGAGTAGTAGACTGGTAGATATTCACCTTCAGAACACTGAGTTTCGCCCTGCTTCACTTTGCTGATTTCGCTTCCATATGTCCCCACCATAAAGGGGTGTACTGTGCACACCAATGCCAACAGAGTGAAGTCCAAGTGAAAATCCAATATCGATACAACACTCCCTGTGCACTCTTAGGACAGGAGACTCACTGTCAGACCAGACATCGCCTGAGAAAGTCTCGTCAAATCAGGAGGGGTACACTGAGACTAGTATCACATTAGGAGCTAGGGGCTCAAACTCCTGGTTTGAAACGGTTAATGACCCTACTTTATGGCCAAGTGCCATTACCGAACAAGTCACATCGATTCTGGTGTAGAACTCACACAGCTCGACCAACGGCGGAGGAGCCAGGAGCGAAGGTTTACGCTTGTAGAATTCAGCTGTTATGAGGCAATGGATTGTGTCAATTAAATCTTTTAAGCCTGAGTCCTGCCTTGGACCCAGTCTGAGACTTACCTGAGGTATCCTCAGTAGTTCTCCGTTCGAAAACGAGGCTATGCCGAAATCACGGAATCATCTAACTTAATGTCGTGCCGCGAATAATCCCAGGGTGCACGTTGGGAGACACGCAGCAACTGAAAACGTCAGATATATCAGTGATTCAAGCAAACTAAGCATAACGATTACAATGTTACTCTCGCTTCAAATCTGACTCCATAATAAATTTAGAATACAAAATTTAGTTATATCCTCGTTTAAATATCTGACTCCAAATCAGCATCAGAATTTATAATTTAGGGAGCACCTGCGTGGACCTCGGGGAGATTATCCCTGGACTCATAAATGCAAGCTTGCGTCACTAAAATATATGCCCCCGGGTTTTAGCATTATTTCCGTAGCTTAGGTTCGTCGGTAATACCAGAGGATTGGAAGTCAGCCATAACTGCAACAGCATCTTTTGGCTTGAATTACAGCGAACCCAGATCAGTATGCCCATTGGTTCCTTCAGGGAATTTTGACAGATAACCGACTTTTCGTCCATGGGTTTCCTTCAGGCTAAAACCCCAGAACCAGCAATACATAAATCTGTTGGTCGATCATGGTTGCCTATCCAACTTGAGTAAAACCGATTCTCATCCCAAAGCCGCTGATCAGTCAGTCCTTGGTTGAGCATAACCCCTAAGTCTCCGGCGTAACTTAGCTAGAAAGAATGTTCAAAAGTTAAGAGCCACTGCGACCACGCAAGTTTAAAGAAATGACTATAGTTTATTCACCAGGTAGGCAAGAGCTTGAATCTAACAAATCATTATTACCCCAATTACTAGTGAAACACAGTTTAGAAAATGAGAGAAAAGTCATACCTGGCGAAAAAGGGCTACATCCAAATGGTCGTGCAATAAATCCGAATTACGAAACCATTAAGATAGAAATACGCACGGACCATAGTATGGGAAGTTTGGTATGAGCTTCACCATTCATTCATTGGTATGAGCTTCATCATTGATGAGGCCCTGGAAAACAGCTGGAGCATCAGTCAACCCAAATGGCATGACCAGGTACTCATTGTAGCCTGTTGGGGTATTGAAGGCTGTTTTCCATTCATCGCCCTCCCGAATATGCACAAGATGGTAGGCGTTCCGTAGATCAAGTTCAGTGAAAACTGTCGCCCCTTGCAGTAACTGAAAAGCTGAAGCCATCAGAGGTAGTGGGTATCTGTTCTTAATGGTGATATCATTTAAACCACGGTAATCAACACAGGGCCTAAGAGAACCATCCTTCTTACTAACAAATAAAAATCCAGCTCCTGCTGGGGAGGAGGAGGGACGAATAATACCTGCCGCCAGAGATTCCTCAATATACTTCTCCATAGCCAGCTGTTCATTAGGAGACAGTGAGTAAAGGCGACGTCTAGTGGGTGTGCTTCCAGGGACCAGGTTGATGGCACAATCATAAGGCCGATGAGGAGGCAGGGACATGGCTCTGGAATAACTGAAGACTAGCCTGAGATCCAGGTACCCTTCGGGACCCTTAGACAGATCCTGGGTCTCCAGGGGTCTCTCAGGGAGCAGAGGAGGGTTAATTGCAGACCTTAAACAGAGAGAGTGGCAGAATGAGCTCCAGCTCAGGATGGATCTGTTGGTCCAACAGACATGAGGGTCAAGCTTAATCAGCCAAGGATGCCCAAGAACCAGTGGGACCTGAGGGGACTCAATCATGAGAAACGTTATCTCCTCCCAATGATTGCCAGAAATCAAAAGACTCACTGGTGCAGTGCGACGAGTCACCCTGGTGAAGCTCCTGCCATTAAGGGCAACCGCCGTCAGGGGGTTCTGGAGGGTGGACACCAGAAGTCGCCACAGGTTATGTATGCTCAGAATCAATGAAGTTTCCTTCAGCCCCTGAATCAATCAGGGCCGAGAGTGTGCTGATGGACCCCCCACATCACCCATACCTTCACTACCATGAGAGAAGATGGAGAGCTTTTGGGAGAAGATGTGCTCACCAGAACTCTCCTTTCTACTGGTGAGCTTTCACTTTTATTGGACATGGAGAGACAAAGTGCCCCTTCTGCCCACAATAGAAACATGCGCCGAGGTCCAGCCGCCTCTTCTTCTCTGCTGGCGTGAAACTGGTCCGGTCAACCTGCATGGGCTCCGGTTGTGGAGAGGGCCTGTGTCCTACCTCTCATCCACAATCTGTGAGGAATTTATCCACTCAATGGGAGAAAGAACAAAGGAATCAAATATCAGCAAGATTAAAGAGGGCAAATACTTCTCTGTTATCGTTGACTCCACTCCAGACCTTGCTCATGTGGACTAACTCACTTTTATTTTCAGGTTTGTAAATAATGGTGGAGAAGTAGTTGAGCGTTTTCTGGCTTTTGAGCCTATTGAAAATCATAGTGGGAACAGTTTGGCTGAGTGTGTTGTTGTAATGGTGGAGAACCTGGGCCTAGACTTAACTAACTGTTGAGGCCAGTCTTATGACAATGCAAGTAATATGTCAGGAAAGTACAATGGAGTCCAAGCTCATCTGAAACGAATAAACCCATTGATTTGTTATATCCCCTGTGCAGCACATTAATTGAATTTAGTTGGTGTCAATGCTGTTTACAGTAGCCCAGAAGCTGGCCGTTTCTTTGACTTTCTGCAATCAATGTACACATTTTGTGCCTCGTCAACACACAGGTGGGGAAAGGTGTTCCGTGATACAAATGTGAAACTCACACTGAAATCTTTGTCAGGTACTCGCTGGAGTTCAAGGGCTGAATCAACAAAGGCTCTTTGGAAATAATATGCACCATTGAGAGAGGCATTGAACAATATTTGCAAAGATTCACAGGAGAAACATGAAACTAGAAGCGAGGCCTCTGCACTCTGTGGCAAGCTGGACACCCTAGAGATTGCTTTCATGGCACACTTTTGGAATACAATACTGCAGCGGTTCCAAGCCACGAGCCTGCAGTTGCAGAAACATGACATTGACATACACACAGCTACACAGCTTCTCCTTTAACTTCATGATATTTGTGGCAGCACAGAGAGACAATTTTACCTGTTTTGAAGGGTCAGCTTTAAATGTTACTGATTCTGTCTCCCAGGACTACAGACATGACCTCCAGCGCACAAAGAAGCGCAAATGTATGGCTGATGAAAGTGCAGAGCCAGGTGTTGAATTTAGTGGAAAAGAAAAGTTTCGGATTGGAACATTCAATGTTTTAATTGACAAACTTGTGTCCTGTCTTAACCATCGGTTAACTGCATACACACACTTGACCAATCTTTTTCATGTTCTTTTCATGCCTGATAATATGTCCAACAGTGAGCTCACTTTAAGGGCCGAATCTCTTGCTGCCTCTGATCTGAGAAGCAAGCACTGAATTTGCAATCAGCTGCCAAATTTGCAGATGAATATGTTCTCACACATAAGTCCAAATTTCAGTCTAGCAGTAACAATAGATGGTTCCAATTTCAGAAAAAAGGGAATGGTGATACCCAAGGTTCCTCACCCAAAGACAAAGACAAATCTGGTGATGGCGCTCAGAAATCCAGTAACAGGTCTGATCAAAGTGTGAAAGGTGACAGTGACAAAAGTGGTCTAGTTTGCAGTTATTGCAAGAAATGTGGTCATGTTACAACTAACTGTTGGTTCCTAAAAGCTAAGAAAGAAAAAGAAAAGGATACCAAACCAAATACCTTTGTGAAAACAAGGTTAGAAACCCCTGCAGTAGATGATCAATCTGCTAAATTGCCTGCTTCTTGTGGAGCTAAAAAGCCTGATACTGCTGACTTTGTGAGGGAGGAATTTCTTCCATTTGTGACAGAGGGGTTTGTGGCTCTAAATGAGCATTCTGCTCCTGTCCACATGTATATCCTAAGGGATACCGGAGCTTCTCAGTCACTTTTGTGACTGTTACGTGATGAGACCGCTTCTGGGGATTTCATACTTGTACAAGGTATTGAAGGGAGGACTGTCTCTGTACCCCTGCGCTCTGTATTCTTGAAGTCAGATTTAGTTACAGGACAGGTAAAGGTGGGATGTCAAGCCTACCTATCAAAGGTGTTTCTCTGTTGCTAGGCAATGACCAGGCTGGGGGCAAAGTAGTTCCCCCTGTACATCTTACTTCACAGCCAAGCACTGAAGATGGCGATGAGGACCCATCTCTGTATCCTTCTTGCGCAGTGACTCGTGCTATGGCCAAGAAGACTCAAGAAGTAGATGATGTGGTGCCGTCCAGCACATTGAATAGTCATGACTCAGGTGGTTCGCTTTATGACTCTGTTCGGCCTACTATGGTTTCTCCGTTTGAGAACTTATCAGATACTTTTATCAGTTCTCTATTCAGCCAGCCGGATGGGTCTGGTGATTCTGATGTGTCTGGAGACTTGTCTCTGTCCAGAAAGCGGTTGATTGAGGAGCAAACTAATGATCCTGAAATTTGTGTACGAAAGCGGAGAGCCCTTCCTGATAAAGAAATAGACCCAGTTCCAGTTGGGTATTATCTCAAGGATGATGTGTTGATGCGGAACTGGCGCCCCCCTAATATCCCTGCCAATGCAGATTGGGCAGTGGTCAGGTAAATTGTTGTTCCGAAGGTCTACAGGAATGAGATCTTAACCTAAGGCTCATAGTTTACCTTTAGGAGGTCATCTTGGTGTTTACAAGACTGTTGATAAGATCATGAAACACTTCTTCTGGCCTAAGCTTCGGAAAGACGTTTCCAAGTTTTGCAAAACCTGTCACACTTGTCAGGTAGTTGGAAAACACCAGTAGGACCCACCAGTAGCTCCATTGCAGCCAATGCCAGCATTTGGGGAGCCCTTCTCTAAGGTCATTGTTGATTGTGTTGGTCCATTACCCAAGACTAGATCTGGAAATCAGTACTTGTTGACAATCATGTGTACATCTACCAGATTCCCTGAAGCCATACCTCTACGTAACATCAAGGCAACTGCAATCTCAAAGGCTTTGATAAAGTTCTTCATGTTGTTTGGCCTTCCCAGGGAAATTCAGTCAGACCAAGGTAGCAATTTCACTTCCGGATTGTTTCAGCAGGGTGTGTATGAACTAGGTGCAAAGCAGATTCTTTCTAGTGCCTATCATCCTTTTTTTTTTTTTTGATTTGTTATTGTTTTGTTTTGTTGTTTTCCTAAGATGGTGTGAGACCCAGCCCAGAGGAGACACCAAGGCTGAGAGGAGGCTACGGGGGGGGGGGGGGGGGGTGGATGGGGGGTAATGGAGGGATTCTAACCCACCGTGATCACCCAGCTGCAGGCAGGGCCCGGCCCACTTAGGCCCCAGGGACCCAAGGCCTATGCAATAATAATAGTAATTATAATAATAATAATAACAATATTATTGACAGTGATGACAACAACAATAACGACGACATCGGTAACAATGATGATAACAATGACAACAATAATAATAATAATAATAACCAATAACTATAATAACAACAACCAATAAAAATAATAACAATAACCATAATGAATGAAAAGGCAGAATACATTTTTTTTAATGTTTTATCAGTGTCCCCTCCCTCTTCATCCCAAACTAATCATCTAATAATAATGAGAATAATAAGAATAATAATAATAATGATGATAGTAATAATAAATCAATATATTGGAAAGACAAGGGTATATAGACTTATATGCTTTTGTGTGTGTGTGTGTGTGTGTGTCTGTGTAAGTGTGTATGTGTATGTGTGCATATTGGGTAAATTGGCTGACAGACTACAAAATAAGTAAAATAGATGGAATTCAGGAATTCATGTTAAGAAACTAACGAAAGCTGACCAGACGGACTGAGGTTCTGTTGTGTTAATGGGAGGTGGGGTGTGCATTCCAGGGAGATGTAGTCAGTAAGTAAGTTTTTTCCAGTGAGCCAGATGTATGGTGTTACGTGATTTCCCGTTCATGAGGATAGTTTTCTTGGCGATACTTAGGGCCACAAGGTGAAGTCTATGGTTTATTCCATCTAAGCTGAATACTGATAAGTCTCCTAGGAGGCAAAGTAGGGATGATGGAATGCGGCAGCCCATGAAGCGGATTAGTGACTCAGTGACTTCTTTCCAAAAATGATTGATGGGTGTGCAGTGCCAGGTGGCATGAATGTAAGTGTCAGGACAGTTTTGTGTGCAATGTGGGCATATTTCTGACGTGAAACCCATTTTAAACATTTTTTTCCCAGTTTAGTGAGATCTATGGAGTATCTTATACTGTATAAGTTGTAGGTTAACATTTTTAGTCATGAAATAAATATTTTTACAAATTTCGGTCCAGAAGTCAGCATCAGGAGCAATGGAGAGGTCTTGTTCCCACTTTGTTGAAGATAGAGATATGGTTTTGTCAATTTGTGATATTATTTTATATATTTTGGAGAGAAGTTTTTTTGGGGAGGATATACTCATAAATTCTGAAATTATTGGGGGTAGGCATAGACTGATGGTTTTAATATTAATTTTCGATTGAATAGAAGATTTGAGTTGTAAATATTGCAGAAATTGATCACTCCTGATGCCGAGCTCCTGGACCAGATGGGGAAATGATACCAGGGTGTTAGTATGAAAAATATGTTTAAGATGCGTGATGCTCTTTTCTGCCCATGTGTGGAAGTTAAGTGGTTTTTTTATTACTCAAAAAGTCTGGATTATTCCAAATGGGGGTGAAATTGGATGGCGAGAGAGAGGAGTTGGTGATTTTGTGAAATTTCCACCAGGCTGTCGACGCTATTGTTATTGTATTGAAACAGGATTGACGTTTGATCAATTGACTGAGAAATGGAGTATCTGAAATCCGGATGTATTTACAGAGTGTTTGTTCTATGTCTAGCCAGGTGCAGTCTGAATGATTGGGGTGTGTCCATCTGTATATATACTGCAGTTGATTTGCCAGAAAGTAGTGATAGAAATGTGGTGCATCTAGGCCGCCTTGTAGTTTTGGTTTTTGAAGTGTGGTCAGTTTAATCCTCTGTGTTTTATTTTTCCAGTAGAATTAAGTGACTGCAGAGTCTAGAGTGTTAAACCAGGTGAGAGAAGGGTGCGTTGGAAGCATTGAAAAAGATGATTTATTTTAGGAAGTATTGTCATTTTAATAGTTGCTATTCTACCCAGAATGGATTGTGGAAGGCTCATCCAACGCTGGAGATCATCATCTATTGTTTTTAGTAGTGGAGTGAAATTGAGTTTAGTCAGCTCCGACAGCCTGGGGGAAACATTGATGCCTAAATATGTAATGTGACCCATGCATAGAGGAATAGGTGATATGTGGGCTGCCGCATCCCATCTGGTGTTATGCAATGGGAGGATAGAGGATTTATTCCAGTTTATAGAGTACTCGGAGATCTTGGAGAATGATTCAATGAGTTTAATCGTTTCTTGTAGAGATGATTGAGGATTTTGAAGAAAGAGTGAAATGTCATTAGCATACAAACTAATCTTATGCTGTGTTTGGGGTGTTTGAATTCCTTGGATATGGAGGTTTTGACGGATGGCTACTGCTAAGGGCGCGATGAAAATGGTAAATAAAGAGGGAGAGAGTGGGCAACCCTGCCTAGTCCCCCTGTGCAGTGTGAAGCTTTGTGATGTTAGTCCATTTGTGGTGACAGTGGCTGAATGTGCAGTGTAAAGAATCTTGATCCAGTTGATAAATGATTCCCCAAAGCCAAATGTTTGTAACGTGGTAAAGAGAAATTTCCACTTTACCCTGTCAAAAGCGTTTTCTGCATCTAAAGTGGCTATGATGGTGTCTTTCTGTTGTAATGATGAATAATGGATTAAATTAAACAGTCTACGTGTATTATTGGAAGCCTGTCTGCCTTTGATGAAGCCGGTCTGATCTGGGTGAATTATGTAAGAAATGACTTTTTCTATCCTATGAGCAAGAACTTTACTGATGATTTTTATGTCTACATTGATTAAAGAGATGAGGCGGTAATTTGACGGCAGGGTGTGATCCTTATTAGGTTTTGGGAGGAATGAAATTACAGCTGTGTTCATATGTGCTGGAAATTTTGAATTTTGTTTTATTTCAGTTATTGCTTTAATGAAGAGTGGGGCTAAGATGGACCAGAAGTGTTTATAGAACTCAGAAGCCATCAGGACCTGGTGCTTTGTTGTTTGGCATGAGGTTGAGGGCAGTGAAGAGTTCTTTTTCTGTAATTGGTGAGTCTAGTGTATTGACTTGTTCTGTATTTAGCCTTGGAAGTTTAATATTCCGAAGAAATGAATTCATGTTCTCCTGTTTTGGATCATTTTCAGATGAATATAGTTTAGCATAAAAGTTTCTGAAAATTTTATTTATTTCCTGTGGTGAGTTGGTAGGCTTCCCCGCTGAGTCCTTAATGGTGGAAATAGTTGCTTTTTCTTTGTTTTGTTTAATTTGATATGCCAAGTATTTACCAGATTTGTTGGTATAATGAAAATTTTCTTGTCTGAGTCTATGAATTAGAAATTGAGTTCTTTTAATTATAATGTCATTTTAGTTGTAGTTGTATAATGTCATTTAGTTGACTTATTTGCGTTCAACGTTTCTAGTTCTTTGATTTTTTGTTCTAGTCTGACTTCTTGTTCTTTATCTTTCTTCTTTTGATGGACGGAGAATGAAATGATTTTGCCTCTTAGAACTGCCTTACCTGTTTCCCAAAGAAGTGTAGGTGATGACCCTGGGGAATCATTTATTTCTAGGAAGGATGCCCACTCTCTTTTAAGGTAACTGTCAAACTCTGGGTCTTTAAGTAAAGTTATATTAAAGCGCCATCTAGGGATGTATTTATGTTGATTTTTGGGATTCCATATAATTGTAACTGGTGCGTGATCGCTGATAATGATGGGGTGGATTTTTGAATCGGTGATGTCTGATATAATTGAGTTACTGGTCAGAAAAAAGTCAATGCAGGAGTAGGAATGATGGACTGGTGAGTAAAAAGTGTATTCTCTGGTAGTTGGGTGTTGTGACCGCCAACCATCACCAAGACCAAAATCACTCATGAACTGTTTTATTGTCTCGGTGGATTGCCAGTTGCGTTTATTGCTTGTATTATTAGATCTTTCAAGTGATGAGTCTATAATTGTATTAAAATCGCCTCCTATTATGACTGGGCAGTTGTAAATGTTTGAGATGGAAGAAAAGAAGTTGTGAAAAAAGGATGAATATCAGTGTTTGGGCCATAAATATTACCAATTGTTAGCGGGTTATTATTGATTGATATGTTAATGATGATAAAACTTCCTTCAGGGTCTGTGATGGTTGTATTTTGGACAAATGAGATTTTTTTGTTAATTAATATACACACACCTCTTTGTTTTGAATTGTAATGGGCGGAGAATAAGTGGACAAATTGTGATGTTTTTAATTTGTTATGGTCTATATGTGAGAGGTGAGTTTCTTGCAATAAACAAATATCTCCATTTAAATAGTCCAGGTGATTGAGTACTTTGATTTTTTTTGTCTGAGAGCCAATACCACAGATGTTCCCAGTTACAAATTTGAGGGATGGCATGTTGAACAGGTTGTTATATAGAGCTCAATGCTGGTATGGGCGTATCTGCGTCTGTGTGCGTGTGTGCGTGCATGTGTGTGTGTGTGCATGTGTGTGCATGGCACCAATACAAACAAATAACAAAACAGTGCAATAAAACAAACAACAAAATAGAGCAATAAAACAGGCAACAACAAAAAAAAAACGCATAGCCACAAAGTTAGAAAGAGAACTGTGCAGTGAGATTTGGTTGCAAATTAAATAGCAATTTGCAATAGTCCATGTTTATTTAACTCATGTTATCAGAGAGGCTGAGGGAGGGGGCTGAGGTGTGTGTGTGTAATGAAGCGCGGGGGGAGGGGGGTTAGATCATTTTTAGAATAGCCAGGGGGTGATGTCCTTATCTTTGAATAACTGGCCGTCAATGTATAATTTATCCACTGATATGACTGCTTTCTTACCTTCATTCATCATTTGTTTACGGATGGGTAGAAGCTGTTTGCGTCTGTGGTTGAATTCTGGTGGGTACTGGTTGTTGAGTCCATAGTACGTTCCTTTTAACTGTCTGCCTTGCTGTTGTACCAGTTCTTTTTGTTTGAAGTGCTCGAATTTTACGATAATGGGCCGTGGTCGGGTGGCCTTACTCTATTTATGTCCCAAACGGTGAACACGGTGAAATGTGATGAGATTGACGGTTTCAATGGGGAGTTTAAGCTGTTTAACCATGAAATCCTTTTCTGCTGCTTCCGGATGGTCTGCGTGTTGTTCAGGAATGCCGGTGAAGATCAAATTGTCTCTCATACTGCGTGACTGTAAGTCCAGAATCGTTTCTTTCATGATCTTGTTTTCGGTAGTAACAGAGGCAAGCTGAGTGACGACAGAGGAGAGCTGGGTCAACATGGCTGAGACGGAGTGCTGGAGTGATTTGTTTTCCTTTGTAAGTGAGTCTATTTGTTGTTGGCTGTATTCCAGGCTGTGGCGGAGTTGTTGAAATTCTATGTGTAGTACTTCGATTAACGCCACTCTGGCGTCCAGTCCGGTAAGCTTATTGTCTATGGATATGAGCATGTCGTTTACCTCGGAGCAGCAGGGTGGTTTCGGCGATGTTGATGGTGAAGAGGTAGTAGAGGTAGCTGAGGCAGGTGAATCCTGTGTACGTGGTGTCTTGGATTTTTACGAACGCCCCATGATGCAGAATCTGTTGTAGCAGTCGTCGATGTAATCTTCCAGGTGATCCAGGTCAGTAGTGTAATCCAGATTATGTAGTAATAGAGAAAAAAAAGAAGAAATTAAAAAATTAAAGCGAGGGGGGGGAAAGGGAGAAAAGGGAAAAGTCTATAAAGTTTATAAAATGTTTGTAAAGCTGAAAAGTTTGTTTTCGGTTTTTAGCTATCTAGCAGCAAGCTGCCATGCTCAATCGCGCACCGTCTCGTGCACAGTTACGTGAGCGTTCACAGAGGCATCGTGCGCGTCTCCTCTCAAGCCTATCATCCAGAAAGTCAGGGTGCCTTAGAGCGGTTTCATTCCACTCTCTAGACAATGATGTCTTATTGTTATGACCACGAGAAAGACTGGGATGAAGGTGTTCATTTGCTGTTGTTTGCAGCTAGAGAAGCAGTGCAAGAGTCTATTGGATTCAGTCCATTTGAGCTAGTGTTTGGCCATGAAGTGAGAGGACCTTTGCTATTGTTGAGTGAACAATGGCAAGAGGAAGAGCCACACATCAGTCTGTTAGACTCAGTTAGCAAGTTCAAGGACAGATTGCGTGCAGCATGTGACCTAGCCAAAGAGAACTTGAAATCAAGTCAGGGAAAAATGAAAACTTGGTATGATCATAAGGCTAGAAGCCGTGAATTTAAACCAGGAGATAAGGTTCTTGTGTTGTTTCCCTTGCAGTCCAATCCATTGCAGGCTAGATTTCATGGTCCTTATGAAATTCTGACAAAACTCTATGATCTCAATTTCATTGTGAAGACTCCAGATAGGAGAAAACCAAAACAATTGTGTCACATTAACATGCTGAAGCCTTATCATGACAGAAATGCTAGGGTTGCAGCTGTCACTTCAGATTCTCCGATGGTCGAAACGTGTGAAGATGAGGGGGAGTTTCAAGATGATGATTCTAGAATTAAAGCTGAAGTTCTTTCATCGAAATTGTCAAATTCTGAAGTGTTGCAAAATCTTGATGTTAAACTCCAGCACTTACAACCCTCACAGAGAGATCAGTTTGAGAGGTTAATCAAGAAATATGAGGATCTGCTTCCTGATGTTCCAAAGAGAGTTTCTGTAGCCTCTCATGATGTAGATGTTGGTGATGCCAAACCGATAAAACAGTGTCCGTTCCGGATGAATCCTGAAAAGAGAAAGATTGCTGAGAAAGAGGTTGAGTACATGTTAGAACATGATATTATCAGACCCTCCAACTCAGATTGGAGTTCACCCTGTGTGCTAGTTCCAAAACCTGATGTAAGTACTAGATTCTGTACAGATTATCGCAAAGTCAATTGTAGGAACCATTCCCTGAGTTTGTTTACTTTGCCATTTCTTTTGCATGAATTATTGTATTTGGTGAGTCTGTGCCCCCTACAGGCTGAAAGTGACTAACTATAAATTGGGAGGCTACCTGGAGGAGGGTGTGGATGACTGGGAGCACAGAGCCTTTGACCTTGGCCGTCTTGCTGTGATTCACCTGCACTTTGAACTTTGTGCTCATTTAAGTTAATTTTGGTCCGTTTGTCTTTATTTTCTATGGCTAAAGGAGCCTTGTATTATTTGTAAAAAAAGAATTAAGAAACTAAAATTCAAAACATTTATCAACTTAAAACCTTGTCTGTCTTGGATTTCTGGATCTTAGTCACACAAACACAAGCGTCAAAAGGTATCAGTCACCACCAACAAAGGCACAAAACAAATGGACTTTAAAACACAAGAAAATTGTCAGTTCATCAATGCTGTAACTAGTACTGATGTGTTTCCAATACCTAGGATTGATGACTGTATCGATAGAGTAGGGCAAGCAAAGTTTCTGACCAAGATTGATATATTGAAGGGTTATTGGTGTGTGCCTTTAACTGAGAGGGCCAAGAGCATCTCTGCTTTTGCCACACCATCTGGGTTGTGCCAGTATGAAGTCCTACCCTTTGGCATGAAAAATGCCCCAGCCACGTTTCAAAATATGATACAGTCTACAATCGCCGGATTGCCACACACGGGTGCGTACATCGACGACCTGATCACATGGAGTGACTCCTGGGAAGAACATCTGAAAAATGTAGAGACGTTGTTCCAGCGCCTGACCCAGGCTAACCTGACTGTTAACCTGAACAAGAGTGACTTTGGTTGTGCTACTGTCACCTATCTTGGCTACGTCATAGGCTAGGGTAAGGTGGCACCCATAAATGCTAAAGTCCAAGCCATCATGGACTTTCCAGTTCCTGACAACAAAAAAGCTTTGCGCCGCTTCCTTGGAATGATCGGGTTCTACTGCAAGTTCTGCTAGAACTTTGCTGAGATTGCTCTCTGTCTCACTAGCCAACTGAAGAAAGGCGTAAAGTTCACTTGGGATGATGCATGCCAGAGAGTCTTCGATCGCCTGAAGTCTCTGCTGTGTCACTTCCACGTGCTCAAATCTCCTGACTTCAACAAACCGTTCTCCATCGCGGTCGATGCTAGCGACCAAGCTTGTGGATCTGTGCTCCTACAGAAAAGTGACTCTGATGACATTGAGCATCCCGTGGCCTACTTCTCCAGGAAGTTCAATCGCCACCAAAGGAACTATTCCACAATAGAGAAGGAGCTGTTGGCTCTGGTTCTATCTTTACAACACTTTGATGTTTATGTTTGTACAGGGCAAAACCCAATGATTGTGTACACTGACCACACTCCGTTAATGTTTTTAAGTAAGATGAAAAACAAGAATCGGAGATTGTTGAATTGGAGTTTGATTTTACAGGAGTTTGACTTGGAAATTAAGCATGTAAAAGTTACTGACAATGTAATTGCTGATTGCTTATCCCGTGGTTGAGTATGTGTATATATCACGCGTTTATTCGAATATTGTATTACATGTATATATAGACAAGTGTCCACTTAACCATTTTGTACTGAAAAGAAAAATTTTGCCTTCATGAGTCAAACTTTTTCCCTTTTGGAATGGAGGTGTAATGTGAATTTTCCTCACCCAGGACATTACTAAGGAACCCAACCAGAAGGGACTGTAAATATTTCTGTTTTTCTTGTTAATCAATCTTGGTCATTAGATTAGTCAGTAGATTAGTGAATTTAGCGACGTGAATTTAGCGACACAAGCGACCATAGTCCACTGTATTCCTGGGGCTCGAGCGACCGACGTCGAAGCAAATTTGAAGGTGCTGGCAAAAGGTAAACGTAAGTTTTCTAAAATTGTTTTTCATGTCGGCGCTAACGATGTCCGATTGAAGCAGTCGGAAAATACCAAAAATAACATTAAATCGGTGTGTGATATGGCAAAAAAGATGTCGAGGTCAGTAACTTGCTCTGGTCCCATTCCCTCTCGGCGTGGTGATGAAATCTCCAGCAGATTGACATCACTAAATCACTGGTTGTCTGTTTGGTGCCCTGCAAACGGTGTTGGCTTCATAGATAACTGGGAAACTTTTTGGGGGAGGCCTGGTCTTTTGAAAAGAGATGGCATTCACCCCACGTGGGAGGGTGCCGCTCTTCTTTCTAATAATTTATCGTGTATTCTTAGAAATTCCATTTCCTGACACACCAGAGCCAAGACCAGGCAGCAGACTTACTGTCTTCCACAGATTTCTGCTTGTTCCCAAGAGCTGCGGCCCAGGTTTTATGCTATTGAGATAGTGTCTCTACCTCGACCTAAATTAAGCTCTGCTAAAAACCATAGGAGTGTTTGTTGGGCAAATTTAAAAAAAATTAGTACCTGTCATTTTATTAATAATGTGGCTTAACAACCCAAGTTAAAAATTGGATTAATTAATATTCGATCACTAACTTCTAAGGCAACTTTTGTAAATTAATTCATTACTGATCACAGAGCTGATATTCTATGTTTAACCGAAACTTGGCTGAAAACTGATGAATATGTTGCCTTAAATGAAGCCACCCCTCCTGGTTATAGTTCTATTCATGTTCCGCGTCTCACGGGTCGTGGAGGTGGGGTTGCTGCCATATACAATTCAAATCTCCTGCCTACCTTGAAATCTGGCTTCAAATTTAATTCTTTGAAGTTATTGTTCTCAGTTTTGCACATCCAGGCAAAAAAGCAGTCAGTTTTGTCCTTGCTATTATATACAGGCCACCAGGGCCATACAGTGGTTTCTTAACTGAGATTGCCGATTTCCTTTCAAATATGGTTGTAAATTCAGACAAAGTTGTAATTGTAGGGGATTTCAATATTCACATGGACAATGAAGGTGATCCCCTCAGATCAGCCTTCTTATCTATCATTGAATCTGTTGGCTTCAATCAACATGTACATCAGTCCATGCATTCCCACAACCATACACTTGACCTAGTCCTAACTTATAGTGCTGAAATAACAAATGTAGCAGTCATGCCTGAAAATCCAGTTTTATCAGACCATTATTTAATTACCTTTGAACTTCTTCAAGGCTGTCATGTGTCACTGGATCCCGCATTCTACTACAGCCGAAAGCTTTCTTCCTGGACTGCAAATGCTTTTATTAATGAACTCCCAGGCTCATTTGTACACTGTGGAGATTTTCTTGGTGTTAGCCATAATGCATATACAAATGCAAGCAAAAACACAATTGATCAGCTGACAGACAATGTAAATAACATACTTTGCAGAACCCTGGATACTGTTGCACCTCTAAAGAAGAGGAAAGTGTGCAATAAGAAATTGGCACCATGGTACAATGACTATACTCGTACTTTAAAACAGGTTTCACGCCAACTGGAGCGCAAATGGCGTTCAACTAAATTGCAGGTATTCTTCCATGCCTGGAAAGACAGTCTACTTGCCTATAAACGTGTCCTCTCCACTTCACGTTCCTCATATTTCTCTACATTGATAGATGAAAATAAAAACAACCCCAGGCACCTGTTTAGCACTGTTGCCAAGCTAACCAAGAATCAAGCTGATCCCTGTGTTTCTGTACCATTTAACAGCAATGACTTTATGAATTTCTTCGATAATAAAGTTATAAAAATCAGGGACAAGATTCAGAGTTCCTTTGTCTCTCCTCATATAGGGTCTTCTTCTCTATCTTCCCAGCTTATGGATTTAGAATTATCACAAGGACAAGTGTCCTACCTGAACTCTTTTACACCAATAGATGTCAGCGAATTTAATACCATTGTAAATTTGTCAAAATCTGTTACGTGTCTTCTGGACCCCATCCCAACGAAGCTTTTAAAGGAGCTACTACCAGTGATTGGAACCCCATTATTACACATTGTCAATGCTTCTTTAGCATCTGGACACATCCCACACACTCTTAAACTTGCAGTCATCAAACCCCTACTTAAGAAACCAAACTTAGATGTGAATAATGTGTCTAACTTCAGGCCTATCTCAAACCTCCCATTCCTCTCTAAAATACTAGAAAAGGCCGTTTCAAAACAACTCTGTTCATTTTTACACTCCAATTGTATATTGGACGTTTTTCAATCTGGTTTCAGACCCTGTTACAGTACTGAAACAGCCCTGGTCAAAGTACTCAATGACCTTCTCCTCGCTTCAGACAGTGGCTACATTTCTGTACTTGATGCTTCTTGATTTAAGTGCAGCATTTGACACTATCGATCACGATATCCTGTTGAATCGACTTGAAAATCTTGTAGGCCTCCGTGGACAGGCTCTTTCCTGGTTCAGATCATACTTATCGGATCGATATCAATTTGTGCATTTTAATAATGACTCCTCGTATCAATCAAGGGTTAGATATGGAGTACCACAAGGATCTGTGCTTGGACCTCTGCTTTTCTCAATATATATGCTTCCACTGGGACAAGTTTTTCGCGCACATGGCATTAACTTTCACTGCTATGCAGATGACACACAACTATATCTGTCAGTCAAGCCTGATGAAGCTGCTTAGCTGTCAAAGATGGAAGCCTGTCTTGTAGACATAAAGAAATGGATGAGTCACAATTTTCTCTTGTTGAACCCTAGTAAGACAGAAATAATCGTAGTGGGTCCCAAATCCCAGAGATGCAAAATCTCAGATTACATGCTTAACATTGATGGAATTTCAATCGCTTCAAGTGCCATTATTAAAGATCTTGGTGTTACTCTTCACCCTGATCTCGCACTTGATACACATATAAAGAACATCTCAAGAGTTGCATTTTACCACTTGAGGAATATTTCCAAAATTCGGAAAATGCTGTCATTACATGATGCAGAAAAGCTTGTCCATGCCTTTGTTACTTCAAGATTAGATTACTGTAATGCTCTTTTGTCTGGTTGTGCAAAATCCTCTCTAAAGGGGCTCCAGCAAATTCAAAATGCAGCTGCTCGTATTCTCACTAGAACATGGAGACACGAGCATATCAGCCCAGTGTTAGCTTCAATTCACTGGTTACCAGTTAAATAAGATAATACTTCTTACCTTTAAAGCCTTACATGGGCTTGGTCCATTGTACCTAAGTGATTTACTTTTACCCTACATTCCCTCCAGAACACTCCGTTCGCAGAGCGCAGGCCTCCTTGTTGTTCCAAAAATAGCTAAAATTACCATAGGCGGTAGAGCTTTTTCCTATTGTGCTCCCCTCTTATGGAACGAATTGCCTGCTCATATTCGGGGTGCAGACACTATCAGTATATTTAAAGTTAGGCTCAAAACATATCTCTTTAGTCTGTCCTATAGTTGAGGGACAGGAGTGGGTGGCTGGCATAAGCTATAGAATATTTGGTGGACTGAGCAGTCAGTGCTGTCACTGGATCATTGCTGGTGGTGCCCTATTCTGCTGAACTGGTCATAGTCTGGTGGTGACTGTCTCAACCTGCCCTCGTGGCTGTGTTGGCCCCTGTCCCTGTTTCTCATAACTATGCTGCCATAGTCTTATTCTGCTGGGGTTTCCTTATCGCACACAGGCACCTCTGTCTCTCCTGTTCTGTGTGCTCGCCATACAACTCCACCTCCCTAACAATATTTTTTTTTTCTCCTCCTCCTGCTCTGGGCACTTGCCCTGAGCTCCAGATCAAGCTTCACCGAACACCCCCTGGCCCGGAGCTCCAGCCTAAGACCAGCTGTTACCATCTTGTTTCAGCTACAGGACCAAGAGGGTCTTCCTGCCTCATGATGACCTCCATTGCTAATTGTTTTACATTAGCCAAGACATCTGTTGGACAGTTTTAAATATACAAATTATTTTAGCACTGATTAGATGGATTTCAATGGAACTCTTGTCATTATCTTGTTATCAACTAGCTAGCCCGCGGAGGATGGGCTTCCCCACTATAGCCGGGTTCCTCCTGAGATTTTTTCCCACTGGGGAGTTTTTTCTCACCACTGTTTGAGGATTTTTTCTCCCTACTGGGAGTTTTTTTTGCCTCGCTGTAGTGGGAATAGGGAATAGGTAGTGGGAATAGGTTGGGCACTGCCCTTCAGTAACCCATCTCTGACTGTAAAGCGTCTTTGTGACAGTGTATCTGTAAAAAGCGCGATACAAAATAAATTGAATTGAATTGAATTAGTTATTTGTTAGTTGTCTTTGTTAATTAAATGTGTTTAAGTTTTAAAATTGTGTCTGTCATCCCTTGCTGTTGTGGATGTTGTAAATGTGATAACAAATTGGGGCCATAACACAGTCAATACGTATGTAAGAGATTCTCGCGCTGAATTGAAGTCCTTGTGCTTGGAGGTTTATCAGTTTCATATGCATTACAGTGGATTTCACTAATAGTAATAAGGAAACCGGATTATGATGCCGGACTTCTCACGCATTTCTTTAGTTAGAGGTTGCAACGCATGCGTTTCATGATCGATTAAATTGTTTAAATGAAATAAGATCATTTGAAATGTCTTTATGCAATTCCATTGCTACATGTTGATTGAATAATTGCTGACTACAGTAGAAGAAAGTCAATTTTCTATTTCTTTAGCTAACATTGAACGGTCTGTTAAGTTAAGTTATCATCTAGCTAGCTAACTTGGCTAATGTTAAGATAGCGAGCAGTGTAACGTTAACATTTATTGTGGGGGAAAATGGTGATAGGAAGCCAGTCATATCTAGCGTAACACATATATTTTTCCTTTCAAGACTACATATGAGGACTAACATTTGAATGAAGTTAACGGTAGGGTAACTCCATTAAAATAGGGAAAAGACATTCATTTTTATGCCCCCGCCCTCCAAAGAGGAAAGGGGGCATTATGTCAACACCATGTCCGTCCGTTGTTCGTCGTCTGTTAACTTTTCGTTTCCGTGGGATAACTACAGAATCCCTCATCGGATTGATGCCATTTCTTAATGGCGTAGTGGCTAGAGGAAGATTCCTTTCGAAAAACCAGCGTTGTGCGATATCTAATATGGCCGCCACAGCAGCCATCTTAATATGCCCTTGATCAACATACAGGCGGGGGCATATGCCACGCTCTGCGTTGCTCTTGTTATAGAGTGGAACATGACATTGAATGTCATGAATTCAAGCTTACTTTCTCATGAGTTCATCATGTTTACCTCTCCTCCCTTCCACTAAAACGACAATTGCGAGTGACATCTGTTTACTGTAAGACTGATCCTTTATAACACAGATCCATCACCTTTTTGCATTTCTCCATTAGCTAGCAAAGCTAATTCGGGCCAGCAATAACCGTGCACATTCTTTTAATTTGTTGATGGGTTGCTGTAGCTGTATTGTTGTGTTTTTATGCTGTCCAAATGCAGTGTGTTACTCTTGATTATATGATCATGGAACTTAGATGTACTAACATTAGGTTGTACCCAGTACGTAAACGTTTCCCCCACAGCCCGAGGACTCGCATGACCTGCCGCATTTCCATGGCTGTAGCGGGCGCACTTTCAGCTACAGTGAAGATACACACATATGTAACTAGACAACTTAAGGAATCGTTAGAACCGGAATTAGGTGGATACTGAGAGGCATTAAAAACGCAAAGTGGTTTTTAATCCTATAATCTGAAAACTGATAGTTTTTCCTTTTGCTAATTGACATGATGACCATCAGGTATGGTAAGCATTGCGAAATGTCCAGTGTCTGGGTTCGAATCCTTTCTTGGTTTAACAGCTCTATGATTATCTAAATGCAGGATTGTGGTCGTAAATCACATTGGGAGAATTCGTTTTGTGCATGAAATGTTGAAGATTGGGGTCAATAAAAACACACAAAGTCACATCATTCCCACTTCAAATGCCACAAACAAATGAATCTCGGAAGAATTAAGCATTTTGAAAGTTGAATGATGGCCAGTCTCAAAGAAAAGATTCTGGATGCCTTAATGTCCTTTAAGTGGCTGTATCCAGACTGCAGAATTGACACAAAATGACCAAATGTGTCAGCTGTCGTCCCCAACAAAGTGCATCATCTGTGACGCCACAAAAACACATTCCATAAAATGTCCTCTGCTATGTCAAATAATGCATAAGAACTGCTGAATTGACTGCCAATGTGTAACGATAACAGTGAGGGCAAGCCTCGCTACCAAAAGCACAATTTCGTGAGTCAGTTTTTTGCGACCACAAAAGAAACCATTTACCACTACTTAAAACAGTATATTTTATTGTGCGTTTTTATTGCCTCCAAGTATATTATAATGGTGCGTTCCAGACAGGCTTTTGAACTCGTAAGTCACGACTTTGTGTCGCGACTTCTCTTAGTAGCATTCCAGAAAAGTTACAAAAGTGTGTTCCAGGCAGGCTTTTCATTGTTGAGCATGGCGAACCGTATGGGCTACCATATTGCTTCCTGGATAATGTGACGTCAGAGGTCGGAACTGGGAGTACAACGATTTGGTACGAGTTCACGAGTGGGAAGTCACGGGTTGGACTGCCGTTCCAGTGAATTTCCTTGGGTTACAGGTTGGAAAAACACGAGTTATGGGTTGCCTGGAACACACCCTAAGGACTGGATACTGAACAGAAAATGGCCTCTCATTCATTTCAGTGGAAATTGCTCAATGGTGCAGCACGCCAACATGGGGCCTTACTTCTGGAGTCACGCGGACATGTGCTGTGTGACCTTTCAATCAATCAATCAATCAAATTTTATTTCTATAGCACATTTACAGACGGCTGAGCCGTACCAAAGTGCTTCACAAAAAAAAGTGCTAAAATGCAAAAAAAGAAAAAAACAAACAAAAAAAAACAGGAAACACCTAAGGCAGAAGGAAAAAAGATTAAAAGGCATTGACTATAAAAGATAAGGTAATGCAATTTAAAAATAATAAGAAAAGAAAAGATCATTTAAAAGGTAACTGGAATTACCATGGGACACTATTCACTGGCACTTGAAGAGGGAGACACTAATCAAAGGCAAGTGAAAAGAGGAGGGTCTTTAAATGGGACTTAAAAATATCCAGAGTCTGGGCTGCATGGATGTGGAGGGGGAGGCAGTTCCAGAGTCTGGGAGCTGCTACTGCCAAGGCCCTGTCCCCCTGGTTTTTAGCCTGGACCTGGGCACTTCCAACAGCAGTTGATCAGCTGACCGCAGTGCTCTAGAGGGGGTGTGGTAACGTAAAAGATCAGACAGGTACGTGGGGGCCAGACCTTGGAGGGATTTATAAACAGACAGTAGAAGTTTAAAATCAATGCGATAACGGATGGGGAGCCAGTGAAGTAATGTGAGGACCGGGGTGATGTGTTTGTGCTTTTTTGTGCAGGTGAGGAGTCGGGCGGCTGAGTTCTGAACTAACTACAGGTGCCGAAGCTGTGATTAGTCAATGCCGGTGTATAGACCGTTGCAATAATCCAGTTGTGATGTTATGAAAGCACTCTCTCTAGATCACTCTGAGGCAGATAGGCTTTGGTCTTAGCTAGGTTTCTCAGGTGGAAAAAGCTTTTACTAACTACTGCACTGACCTGCTGTTCGAACTTGAAGGCACTGTCAAAAATCACACCAAGATTCCTGACAGAAAACCGGATGTTAGAGGCGAGAGAGCCTAGGGCATTGGTGGAAAAGGCTGGAGAGGTTTTTCCAAATACAGGTGCTGGTCAATGAATTAGAATAATTTGAAATAGTGCAATCGTTAAATTTTTTTCATGCATTTTTTGTGCAGAAAGCAATTCAGGTGTTCACCGCGCCTGTCCTACTTGTTAGAGTAATCACAGAACTCGCTACTAGTAAAAACTTTGCTCAGCTGAGCTTGCCAAAAGGCCCGTTTAGGCCATTTAACTGTGACACTGGTTTTTCATTGAATTAGAATAATTCATAAGTCATTTCATTGAATTAGAATAAGTGCTCGAATTTTTTTTTTCTGTGAAGAGAGTTCACTGTGCAGTATAAAGTCAGGGTTGAGTAGAATTTCTAAGTTGTAAAATTAATCATGGGTAAGCAGCGCGACCTCTCAACCGGAATAGTGGCTCAAATTCAAGCCCTTCGCCAACAAGGCTTGACCCAAACTAAAATTGCTGAGCAGCTCGGCATCAGCCAGTCTTCCGTCTGCAAAGCTCTCAAGAAAGACTGCAGCAAGCGCACCAACTGTTCCAACTGTTCTCGCGACAACAAGCAGCTGAGAAAGATCGCAGTCAGCAACCGGTTCGAGTCCACTTCCGAGCTCAGCGACTTGTGGAACGAGCAGACCGGCGCTAATATCTTGAGATCAACCACTTACTGTCGTCTGCGCGAACTCGGCTTCAAATCTCGCGTTCCAGCAGTAAAACCGATGCTGAACAAGAAACAAATGGAGAAGCGGCTGAAGTGGGCCAAAGAACACGGCGAGTGGACTGCTGAAGACCGGCAGAAAGTGGTCTTCAGTGACGAATCACACTTTTGCATCTCCTTCGGTGACCAAGGTCCTCGTGTCTGGTGTCATGGTGGCGGAACCTACAACCACGAGTGCGTGAAAAGATCCGTCAAGTTTCCCCAGAGCGTTATGGTCTGTGGATGCATGTCTGCTCGGGGTGTAGGGAAACTCTGCTTCCTCAAGAAGACTGTCAATGCTGCCGTATACCAACATGTTCTGGAAACGTTTCTGATTCCAACTGTTGAGGAACAGTTTGGCGAAGAAGACCTCATATTTCAACAGGATCTTGCACCGGCTCATGCGGCAAAGTCGACCAAAGACTGCTTAGCCAAAAAACAGCTTGAAGTTTTGGCATGGCTGGCCAACTCGCCTAACCTCAATGTCATTGAAAACCTTTGGGCCATCGTCAAGTGGAAAATTCGCGACAGAAAGCCGACTACGCTGGACCAACTGAAGCAGAACATTGCTACTGCCTGGGAAGCTGTGAGTGCGGAAACTTGCGACAAGCTGGTCATATCAATGCCGTAGAGACTTCAGGCAGTCATACAAGCCAAGGGGGCAGCCTCAAAATACTGAGGAAGGGATGATTCTAATTATAATAAGAATTATTCTAATTCAGTGAAACGGTTTCTTTATTATTCTAATTCAATAAAACAACAGTGTCACAGTTAAATGGCCTAAACGGGCCTTTTGGAAAGCTCAGCTGAGCAAATTTTTTACAGGTAGCGAGTTCTGTGATTACTCTAACAAGTAGGACAGGCGCGGTGAACACCTGATTTGCTTTCTGCACAAAAAATGCATTCAAAAAATTTAACGATTGCACTATTTCAAATTATTCTAATTCGTCGACCAGCACCTGTACAATGATCTCCGTCTTGCATTCATTGAGGTTTAGGAAGTTAGCACCATCCATGCCTTGATGTCGGCCAGACAGTCAAGCAGTGGAGTGGAGTGCAGCCTGTTCATCGACTTTTAGGGGGAGATACAGCTGGAGATCATCGGCAAAGCAGTGAAAGGAGATGTTGTGATTGACCAGGATTTCCCCAAGGGGTAAGATTTACAGCAGGAAAAGGATGGGACCTAGAATAGAGCCTTGAGAGACCCCGCAGGTGAGGGGGGCAACAGAAGAGAAGTCATCCCCAATCTGGACAGAGAAGCTCCTGTTGATCAGGTAGGACCGAAAGAACTTCAGGGCGGTGCCTTGGATGCCAACATGATGCTCGAGGCGAGACAACAGGATCCTGTGATCCATCGTATCAAAGGCTGCTGTAAGATCTAAAAGCACCAGGATCACAGGGCTAACCGAGTCAGCGCTAAGAGCAGGTCATTTAGCACTCTCAGGAGAGCAGTCTTCGTGCTATGGGCTGTTCTAAAGCCAGACTGGAATTTCTCATAAATGTTGTTGTTAGTTAAAAAAGATTGCAACTGAACATAAACCTCATGCTCAAGGACTTTTAACAGAAAAGGTAGTTTGGAGATTGGCCTGAAGTTTGAAAGAATGGCGGGGTCAATGTTTGGCTTCTTTAGCAATGGCTGCACCACGGCATGGTTGAAGTCAGCCGGGATGCAACCAGAGGAAAGGATGATGTTGATCAACAGTAGAAAGAATGGGGCAACCGTGTCAAGAACTGCAGCATCCTTGAGTAGTCGGGGGGGGGGGGGGGGTAGACAGTCGTAGGGGCAGCTGGAAGGCTGCAGATGCCTGACTGCATCTGAGAGGGAAGATAGGGTAATGGGCTCAAACTGCTCGAGGACAGCTAGCTGGGGAAGCGGGGGCAGGGAGTGTTGTGGCAGAAGTATCAGAAGGCCTGAGTGCTGTAATCTTGTTGATGAAAAATTTTTGAAAGCTTTCACAGAGGGCAGGTGAAGGCACAACCGGGGATTCGATACAGGGGTTTAAGAGAGAATTAAGCGTCCTGAACAGCATCTGGGGTTTATGATTGTTTCTGGAAACCAGGGTGAAAATGAACTGTGATTTGGCTATTTTCAATGATCATTGGTAATCCGCAAAGTAACCTGAGAGGATTTGGAGAGACACGTGGAGGCGGTCCTTCTGCCATTTGCGCTCAGCCCACCTACATGTACGTCTGAGGTCGCGTGTTGCATTGTTGAGCCATAGTGTTAACCATGCTTTAGTGTGTTTGGGTTTGAAAGGGGCAACAGAGTCCAGAATGCCAGTGCAAGCTGATGACACCGTTGAAAGGAGCTCATCAGCATGGTACTCAGTGTTAATCCCAAGTAACGGCCTACACAGGGGGGAGTCATTGAAAGCAGCTGAAAATTGCCCAGCAGTCGAGGAGTTAATTAAACCCGAGACCTGCTTGGAGACACTAGGGGTACTACTTAAGCATGGGATTGACACAGAGAACAGAATTGGGGAGTGATCAGAGAAAGACATGGCACAGATTTAATTAACGTAGACAAAAACACCATAGGATAACACGAGATCTAATGTGTGACCCTTTTCATGCATTGGGCCAGTGACAGCTTTGCTTAAGACTAAATGAGTCGGGGAGGTTTAAAAGGTCCCGAGTAAGAGGCTGTGACTCACAACAAACATGGACATTAAAATCACCACATATTGTTAAGTGATCATATTTCACCATAAGCCCAGAGAAAATATCAGCAAAGTCATGGATAAAGTCTTTGTTGAGTTTAGGTGGGTGATACACTACTGCACACAAAACGGGGGAAGACAGAATTATTTCAAACAGTTGCAATTCAAAGCTAGCAAAACCAGCATGTGGTTGTGGCAAATTAACGCCGTTATTTACGGCGTTGTGGAAAACGGCGTTAAAAGCGCCGTTTCAATGGTAATGAGCTCCTCCCATTGATTTCTTTCAGCCAACACATTTTAATTGCTCTCCTCCAATCACCTGCCAAGGGAAACAGACCACATCATTGCAACCCAGATTTCCTTCTGCTGATCTTCCTGTCATAAAGTTTGCACAAACCTGCAGTGCATAGCTAGGCCTACAGTCTGATGCGTGCCTGAAGGAAATAAACCATGCACACTTTTTCAATAATTAAACATTTCTTTGACAAATACGGTTGCTATATTGTGAATAATATTGCCAGTTACATAGCATAGGCCTATGATTTATATGTATGAGCAGTATCTGGGATTCATCTGGTTAGATCCTTGGTTCCCAAACTGTGGTTCGTGTACCACTGGTGGTGCTTGGCTCCCTCTTGGTGGTATACTCGCGGGGTGTCAGTTTCATATTTTTATGAAGGGGTTATGGCACGTGTGAAGGCTTATCGTCGCCCAATCATTCCAATAAGATACTGCGTCAATCGCGGTTAACTTTCGACCAGAAAATAGGCAAACATACGTCGGGATTCGGCCCAGCAATTTCACTACATTATCTATGAGCCCCAATCATGTTAATCAGGTTGCCTGAACCAAGTTCCAATGCGACATATCGCCCCAAACATCGTTCGTATTGCGCATTAAAGTCAATGCAAAGACACGCGTCAATGCAAAGTCAATGCGTTTCGCGTAGCTATAGTTGCGTCTTTGCATTGACTTTGAAAGTAATCTGTTGCGCAAAAAATTAAGCTTAACGCTATTAAGTTGCTTTTCCACCGGACGCGAAACGATTTTTTGCATGACAGATTACATTCAAAATCTATGCAAAGACGCGCGTCAATGCGTTTCGCGTGCATTTGCGTCTTTGCTTTGACTTCGAATGTATGTCATGCGAAAAATCGTTTCGCGTCCGGTGGAAAAGCAGCTTAATAGCGTTGCACCCGATTTTACTGATCAGGGTCTGCATTGAACCCCATGCACGCTTTTTCAATAGTTAAACATTTCTCTGACAAATAATGTCGCTATTTTGTGAATAATATTGCCAGTTACATAGCATAATGCTTATGTATGAGGATCATTCAGTATATAGCATCACACCCCTAATCATAAAAGCATATCGGAACTACGATTTCTTGCTGTTTATTCAGCATTGATCACTGCATTTTACTTCACTGTACCTTGCAGCCTCACCTTGAGCTGTTTGTCCACATTTCTCTAATAATTAAAAACATATATTTGACAGATAATGGTGCTATTCTTATAGTTGTATCACCATAGCTATAGAAAATCTATGTTCTTTCTCCTTCAATTAGGGCTTACCTGATGGCTGAGAGGGTGACACCCATGAATTACTACTGCTATTTCCTGAGGAGCCACAGGTTCAAATCCTAGTGGAGACATATGCTTCATGCATTTCCATGGATGCCCGCTAGATTTTTTTTTTCATAGATTTTAGCAATTTTGGATGAAAAGTACATTATGCTTGGGTAAACATCTGTGAACCAATTTTCCAGTAGCCTGGAATTTTTTATTATTATTATTATTTTCTTTTTTGCCTTACCTTGCAGTCTCACCTGTGCTGCAGTCTGTTCACCAAGCCAGGGAAATAGCTCTCATCCTTTTGCGTCTTATAACCTATTTCTAACACATACCACAATCCATCTGATATCACGTATTGGCAACTTCACATTAACCACCTTAGATTTACAATTTACTGACATTTGTCACCAGGTTTAGGCACAAGCTCACCCACCTTCACCTTCTACCTCAAGGAATGAACCAAACCACCAATAAAGGTCACAGGCACAGGAGGCTCAGCACAAAATGAAAATATATTTCATTCCAAGAATGAATAAAAATCTTTAAAAAGACAACATCTTGAGTGAAATTGGAAACTGGTCCTATTGCTGGCTAGGGCACCTTCCTCAGCTAAATAGGGTCCTCCCGCACAAACCATTCCAAAATTGAGTGGGCATCCGTAAAAATGCATAAGGCCTATGTCTCCACTGGGATTTGAACTGGTGGCTCCTCAGGCAGAAGCAATGGTAATTCTTGGGAGTCACCCTCTCAGCCATCCGGTGATTGAAGGAGAAAGAACATAGATTTCCTAGCAATGGTGATACAATTATAATAATAGCACAATTATCAGTCAAATATATATTTTTACTTATTAGAGAAAATTGGACAAACTGCTCAAGATGAGGCTGCAAGGTACAGTAAAATGCAAATATCAATGCCAAATAAACAGCAAGAAATCGTAGTTCTGATATCCTTAGGGATGTGATGCTATGTAGGCTACTTTACGATCATAATACATAAGCATTATGCTATGTAACTGGAAATATTATTCCAAAATAGCAACCTTATTTGTCAAGGAAACGTTACATTGTTTGAAAAGTGTGCGGATTCAATGCAGACCCTGATTAGTAAAATAGGGTGCAACACTAAAGCCTCTTTTCCACCGGACGTGAAACGAATTTTTTGCACAACAGATTACATTCAAAGTCAAAGCAAAGACGCAACTATACGCGAAACGCATTGACTTTGCATTGACGCGCGTCTTTGTATTGACTTTGATGAGCAATACGAACGATGTTTGGGGCGATATGTCGCATTGGAACTTGGTTCAGGCAACCTGGTTAACCCTTTAAGCCATGAGCCTATTTTTAAGGTTTCTGCTTGAATATTGCAAACCCATAAGAAAATGGGTATATCTCTGCAACCACAAGGTCTATTTGAATAATTTTGGTTTCATAGTAAATGGGACACTTGTGAGATTTGTTGAGATGAGTTAATATGAGTATATTTGATACTGGTGAAGAGTAAATGAAGATGGCACATGCAAAAATTTTAAAAATGTAGATCCGCCTAAAAAAAAAAATCATTTTCAGGATGAATATCCCATTGAAAATGATGCAGTGTCAGCTCTAAACCTTTATCAGACCATAATACAACATAAGAACATTATCTCTGCAAAGGCTGACTCAGATAAAGTGAAGTAGAACAAAACTAGAGAGTTTTTAGCACAGAGAGTTCAACCGAGGTCTCCAAAGTGGCCATTTTGGCACAATTTGGCACAATTTGGCACCATCTGTGCCATTTGAGTTCTCATGTACAACACTATACATTTCATTTTTATATTTCTAATGGTGATCAATACATCCAAATACAGCTGTTTTTGGCAATTTTTTGAAAATTCAACCAGACCTCTGTATATTTCCCATTTGAAAAATTGAACCTCTCAAAGCAACTGAATGTTGATTCCAAATGGAGCAGATTTATTTTGATAAAACAGTAAATATTTCAGCAACAATACCAACAGTAAAAAAAATTGTAAAACTTCTAAAATATTTACACTATTCTACAATATGCTATTTTGAAACTTTGAAATTGCAAAACAAATATTTCCATAAAAATTTAAACTTGTAAAAACACACACAAAGCATATACATATATGCATATACTCATACATAAAAGGGAAAAGAAGGCACACTCAAAGACTGATGTTTCAGTCTTCTGTTTTCAGAAAGTTTCACTTGGAGACATTGAGAATGAGCTAAGCCCAAAACGTCTGTCAATCAGCTTTGTCCTAAGACTATAGGAATATGGGAACCATATTGCGTAAATTGCCCCACTTTCGTAAGTAGTGTTTATTTTCAGCGACTGGGACCAGCCAGTGCCTGCTTTATACCGACTCTCCTTTATCTTATACATACACATACGTATACAGTCAAACATATACATAAACATATACACATACAAACACCAACAGACACCGAACGTCACATTTCATAACATCAGACCACATCACTAAGCCTGCATTTTGGCCCGAAAAAAAGCAGCTAGCTCCAAACATATTGACATTTTTACAGCAATAAAGCTTTCGATACAACATTTATATGACATTCCATACCTTTCAGAAGATGGAGGACGGTAATCGGAGTCACCACTATCTTCTGCATAACGTTACTCCGGTTGCATAAGATCTTCGCCCTCTGACGAAGAATCCTCGATACATAGCGTACTGTCAGCGTTCTCCTCCAGAAATTTCAAAACCTCTTCGGCTGTGAAACGTCTGCTAGGCCCCTGCTTGGCCATATTTCTCACAAAGTGTAATAAAATATCGATAAAAAGAATCAACCTGTCTAGAAACAAGCAACAACAAAGTCGATGCCGTGCGCTCTGCGTTCAGCTATCCTATGCGTAATACGGGTATCCTGCGTAAATCGAGTTTGCTGGTTTGTACACACAGTGAATACGCTTGGCTCTATCTCCGCCACGGATTCGTCGATTTGGGCGATTGACAACTCGTTGAAATCGTTAGAACCAATAGAATGAAGCTATATTCACCAAAATGAGATTGACAGTACTGTCTGCCAATCAGAATTAGAAGAACACACGTCTACGCAAAAAAGACCCTGATGCATACGGACATTGTAAGGCTTCCCCTGGGTCACTAACGCTGTCGGCTAAAGCCGGAAAGTTTTGGAACGCAACACAGGTAATCGGACTTACTGAATCAAGTGTGAATTTTACGGAAAAATAAGATTTTCTCGCCCGAACAGCGAAGGAAAAATAAATTTTACTACGATAGTTTGAAAAAGCGATGTCAGTTTTTATGATTCTTTGGCCTCTATCTCTCCGAAACTTTGGAGTAGATCAATTTGCATTACAGCATTGGAATCTGTGGAGTCTTAGCTTTCATTTGACGCCTCGCTTGTGCATGCTGCATGAACTTAGGTTGCGGTAGAGCTTGCAATATGTCGAGTGGGTTGATGTAGCGGAGCTGAACAGAGTTTGATATGTCGTAATTAATTTAGTTGTTATTTGAGCTGTGTTTAGAACATGTAAAAACGTTTATACAGTCGTGTAGCCCCGGTTCTGCTGTTTAATTTGATGTGCAATTTCGCTATATTCTTTCAAGATTAGTGCATTATTTCATGCTGTGTTTGTTAATACCCCTCAAAGTCCCCCAATTGGGGGACGCTCGGGTACTAAGGGTTAACATGATTGGGGCTCATAGATAATGTAGTGAAATTGCTGGGCCGAATCCCGACGTATGTTTGCCTATTTTCTGGTCGAAAGTTAACCGCGATTGACGCAGTATCTTATTGGAATGATTGGGCGACGATAAGCCTTCACACGTGCCATAACCCCTTCATCAAAATATGAAACTGACACTCCGCGAATACCACCAAGAGGGAGCCAAGCACCACCTGTGGTACAGGAACCACAGTTTGGGAACCAAGGATCTAACCAGATGAATAACAGATACTGCTCATACGTAAAATCATATGCTATGTAACTGGCAATATTATTCACAATATAGCAACCGTATTTGTCAAAGAAATGTTTAATTACTGAAAAAGTGTACATGGTTTATTTCCTTCAGGCACGCATCAGACTGTAGGCCTAGCTATGCACTGCAGGTTTGTGCAAACTTTATGACAGGAAGATCAGCAGAAGGAAATATGGGTTGCAATGATGTGGTCTGTTTCTATGGCACGAAATTTGTTCCAACAGAATTTGAATTGAATTTTGGTATTGAATTGAATTTAATTAGTTTTGAATTGAATTTAACCTGCTTTGAATTGATTTTTTTGGTTTTGAAATTGAATGAACAAGTAATCTGAAACTGAATCCAATTATTTGTATTGAATTTAAGAGAAAACTTGAAGCATTTCATTCAGTTCGCTCATTCAAATTCAGTTCATATAATTCAAATTCAAAATTCGAATTCCAAATTCAAATTCAAGTTGAGTAACATCGCATGAACGCGCATGGCGAGCTGCAGTCACGCCTCTGTTTTTCGTGGCTTGCCTTATTGGAATAAGGTAACTATGTAATTTCCGGGAAGCGCACCTTAGAACGAATTCTAAACCCACCCGACTGTACACCGAAAACGTTTACCAAAACTTCGGCTCTTTAGCAGTTTATTTGTTTTAGCTCATCGTATTAATCTTCAACAGTTAACCCTGAGTTAACCTAAGATCATCAGTAAATCCACTCGTTAATTATCCCCCGCCGCGCGAGCGCTAAGCGGGGGATATAGAATTGGGCTCCATTCCTCCGTACTGACACATAAAATTGAGGTGGCGGGGGATATCGCCATGATAGTGGCAAACACTTGTTTCTGTAGTTTCTTCGGCTATGTAAATATTGCTAGCGTTAGTTACGAATGAGTGTCTTTTCTCCGTCGGTATGTGTGAAAGTATTTCGATGGCGAGCCTACATGTTAAAGCTCCTGTGCTTCAATTGTAACGTTATATTCAGTCAAAATCAAAATAATTAGAGCTGTTCAGAACTTACACTTCAAATTCCTCGGAATTCAGTACTTTCTGCAGTGTCATCGGCAATGTCAGTAGTTCGGTCTCTGGCAGGTTAAAACCCTGAGGAAATATGCTGAAGTAAAAACTCGGACATTGCTCACTCACTGTAAAGACGCTGCCATAGACCGAACTAGTGACTTTGCCGATGACCAGTAGAAAATTATACTGAATTCCGAGGAGCCACCGAATTTACATTGCATTTCATATTTCCGTGAATGCTGTAGGCCTATATGATTTGCCGGATATAGCTAGCCAGCTATAAATGAACCTGGAGCGTTTAAAATGCTACTACAGAACCATGTGCATACAATACGTAAATCCGTGTTGGCACCGTATGTCTGCAGAGAGCATATCCCCGTATTCTTATCAGCATATTTTCGTGCATGAGTGAATTTGCATGTGCGTGAAGTACCGCTCCAAATGAGGAATATTTCTTTGACTTGATTCAGCTGCAACCCCTACTGGATTAATAGCAGTCTCTTCACTTCGCGGGTATGTCATCACTTTGTGACTCTTGGCATTCTGAACCATTAAGCCATATGAAGTTTAAGTTCTGAACAGCTCTATCAAATTATTTTGATTTTGCTTGAATGTAACGTTACACTTGAAGCCCTCGAGCTTGAACGCGTAGGCTCGCCAGCTAAAGCCTGATTCATGCTTCTTGCGGTCGGCACGGCCCACACGGTGAAATGACGCAATTGCGGCCGGGGCGACAGAGCGCGTAGGGTCCGCGGAGGCTCTGAACGCCTAGCCGCGCATTTGGAGGATTTTGTTACAACGCGGCCGGGGTCGCACAGACCGCGTTGCAATGATCGGCTAGCTTCAGGACCCCGAAGTACGTATACCGATTTAAATTAAAAATGGAAAACTTTAAAGAAAGGCCTGCTGAACATACAAACAGCTGAAAATACATATGACTTCCAACACATGGAAGGAGATCAGAAATTTTCATCAGACGTGTGTTAAATAAAATGGAAAACCTTTCGCAACCGGTTTGTGAAGGCACGAAAAAAAATTAGGGGGAGGAGTGGAGAGGCTGGGGGAACCAGTGTATCGGCAGTATTTAAGTTACATCAATGTCCTGGCTCATGCTGTTTATTTTAAAAAAATCAAAAGTTTATATTGCGCTCTGTTTAACCTAAGATTTTCCGTATTTATTACATTTTGAACGTATTTATCACAGAAATAAGATTAAGTTGCGCAACAGTACAGCAGGTCCGTTCTTAGAGCCGCTTGACCGCATGAAAGCATGAAAACATGAAACAACACGACGTTCGTGGGGACCGTGCGCGCCTTCAGCACCGCTGAAACCGCGCCGACCGCAAGAAGCATGAATTAGGCTTAAATATATTCTCACATACCGATTGGGAGAAAAAGTGACCCAATTGTAACTAATGTTAGCATTTTTTTTTACTACGCCGAAGAAACGCTAGATTATCGAGTGCATTTACTTATGACCTTGGGCTGACTCAGGGTTAACTGTTGAAGATTAATATGATGAGCTAAAACAAATAAACTGCTAAAGAGCCGAAGTTTTGGTAAACGTTTTCGGTGGGTGGGTTTAGAATTCGTTCTAAGGTGCACTTCCCAGAAATTACATAGTTACCTTATTCCAAATAAGGCAAGCCACGAGGGACAGAGGCGTGACTGCAGCTCGCCATGCGCGTTCATGTGATGTTACTCAACTTGAATTTGAATTTTGAATTTGAATTTAAATTTTGAATTCGAATTTTGAATTTGAATTACATGAACTGAATTTGAATGTGCAAACTGAATGAACACATTAAAGTTTTCTCTTAAATTCAATACAAATAATTGGATTCAGTTTCAGATTACTTGTTCATTCAATTTCAAAACCAAAAAATTCAATTCAAAGCAGGTTAAATTCAATTCAAAAGTAATTAAATTCAATTCAAAACCAAAATTCAATTCAAATTCTGTTGGAACAAATTTCGTTCCATATGTTTCCCTTGGCAGGTGATTGGAGGAGAGCAATTAAAATGTGTTGGCTGAAAGAAATCAATGGGAGGAGCTCATTACCATTGAAACGGCGCTTTTAACGGCGATTTCCACAACGCCAAATAACGGCGTTAATTTGCATATGGAAACGGCGCTTTTAACGCCGTTTTCCACAACGCCGTAAATAACGGTGTTAATTTGCATATGGAAACGATTTGAACATGAAAACGGCGCTTTTAACGCCGTTTTCCAGGACGGCGTAAATAACGCCGTTTATGTAAGAAGGAAAACGGCGCTTTTATTGCCGTTTCTCGCGAGAACGGCGTTAGAAGCGCCGTTTTCATTTTGAAATTAACGGCGTTATTTACGCCGTCCTGGAAAACGGCGTTAAAAGCGCCGTTTCAATGGTAATGAGCTCCTCCCATTGATATCTTTCAGCCAACACATATTAACTGCTCTCCTCCAATCACCTGCCAAGAAAACAGACCACATCAATGCGACCCAGTTCCTTATGCGGGATCTTCCTGTCAGAAAGTTTGCACCAACCTGCAGTGCATCGCTACTGTCTGATGCGAGCCTGAAGGAAATAAACCATGAACACTTTTTCAATAATTAAACATTTCTTTGACAAATAGGTTGCCATTTTGTGAATAATATTGTCAGTTAGCTACATACTGTTTATATGTATGAGCAGTATCTGTGGTTCATCTGGTTACGTTACAGCGCGAGTGAAGACTTATCGTCGCCCAATCATTCCAATAAGATCCTGCGACAATCGCGGTTAACTTTTGACCAGAAAATAGGCAAACATACGTCGGGATTCGGCCCAGCAATTTGCAACGCATCAGACTGTAGGGATGCACTGCAGGTTTGTGTAAACTTTCTGACGGAAGATCTGCAGAAAGAAATCTGGGTTGAATTGATGTGGTCTGTTTCCCTTGGCAGGTGATTGGAGGAGAGCAGTTAATATGTGTTGGCTGAAAGAAATCAATGGGAGGAGCTCATTACCATGGAAACGGCGCTTCTAACGCCGTTTTCCACAACGCCGTCAATAGCGGCGTTAATTTGCATATGAAAACGGCGCTTTTAACGCCGTTTTCCACAACGCCGCAATTAACGCCGCTAATGTTCATATGAAAAAGGCGCTTTTAACGGCGTTCTCGCGAGAAAACGGAGTTAAAAGCGCCGAAAAAAAGCAGTAACGGCGTTAAATACACGTGTTCTCGTCCCAAAACGCGTTGTATACAGACGAATTATGGCACTATCGGCTTGCCATAAGATACAGGGCGCCTCATCTCGTGGAGAGCCTGCAATGAGGCGCTCTTCCCAGTGGGGCTCAATGCGGCGGTCAGAGGATATCAGTATGTAAATAATATTATCGGTGTATTGCAACGTTAGGAAATGCTTATATTCAGTTAGGTCGATGTCACCGATGTTATGTTTCTGTAGAATGTTAATAAAGGAGCAAGGCCTGGAGGGCAAGGTGGAGCCACGGTGGATAAAACAGAAATGGGAGAACCTCAAACAGAAATATAAAGTAAGTTGAAAAATCATACGCACTGCCGTCAACACAAATGAAACAAGATGATGATGGGGACTGTGAGCTCAATCAAAATGTTAACAAAAAATGCTTTTTGTATAATTCTGTTCTGAATTGGGAAAAAGTTAATAAAGTTGAGGGAAAAAGACAGCGTTGTTGATTTTCAAGTGACCATGAAAATGTAAGCGACAACAAGTGATATCAGAGTTGTGACCAGCTGGTTTATTGCATTGTGTATTGTCATATACTTTTACATTACTGAGGTCTGTTTTTGCATAACAGCCTAGCACGAGAGAAAAAACTGTCAAGTACCATGGAATACGCACACAAATTGCATTGCCTGAGAGAACCTAAATAATAATGGAAGGTGTTGCGTCTGTTTATTGCTCTGCAGAAATGTATTAAATATTGCAAGGGAACATGAAAAAGTGAAATATCAACCTGTTGACTAACTTCTCTAAAAAGCCCTCTTTTTCAGGTGGCAACGATCATACATGAATTGAGCAACTTCTTTTTAGCTGTCATTGTCCAGCACCATGTTTTAGGGAGAGATCTTTGACTTCTACACTTAGCCATTGGTCTTCCTGCAATTTTTCTGTAATCATGACTTATCCGCTAAGCAGCTGATTGGTCCGCATAGTTTTACCAGAGCCCTGTTAGCCAGCACGTTTCCAGGTAGATCAAGACAGGACTTCATGGTTACTGTATCAGCCCAGGTGGTTAAACCACCCACTAAACCCACTAACTTCTCCCTGCCTGGCAGTCCTATACTTTACCTGTTTCCAGCTCTTATGACTCGGACGAGGGGTTGGATTTTTAAGAGGCAATAATTAAAGAACCATAAGACAACTATGTACACCAGGGGTGAATCACTCTTAATATTTTAGATAAATCAGGAACTAAGAACTCCCAGGGCAGAGTAACACAAACCAAAAAAAAAAAAAACTAACAAAAATTATGTTCTTGCAGCACTGGAATGGGAACATCAGAAGCAAACACTTATGCTGCAAGTCTGTCCCTGAGGGTGTCCCCGAACCGCTGGAGTGGCTCGTGGGCTTCAACATCATCAGTATCATCGCCATCATCCCCGTCATCCTCGTCTTTGACCTCAGGCTCCAAGACATCCCCGTTTTCAAGGCAGACATTGTGCAGGAAAAGGCAGGCACAGATGACCTCAGGCACAAACTCCACCTTCGCCTCCAGTGCCTTCAGGAAAATTAACTGCCACCTGGTCTTGAGGACCCCAACTGCCCTCTCCACCACGCACCGTGCCCTGGACAGCCTGGTGTTGTACCTGGTCTCCACAGGATTCCGGACAGGCTCCTGGAATGGCTCTGCCAAGCACGGGAATCCGCCATCGCTCGGCAGACACCATCCAGGAGGTGGGTACAGTTGGTGACCGTACAAGGGGCTGCACCTCAGGACCCGCGCATCATGGACACAGCCAGGGAAGCCCACCACCACATCCAGAAAGCGACCCTTGTGGTCGCAGATGGCCTGGAACTGGACCGAGTTGAACAGCTTCCTGTTGTAATAGTCCACTGCAAACAGCCCAGGTGGACCAATGTGGACATGGCAGCCATCAATGCTCCCACCCACCCAACCAAAGGCTGGGGAACCAGACAGCTGCTGGAACCCGGCTCCAATCTCCTGCAGCTTATCCGGGGTGGGGAGGTGGATGAGCCTCCTGGAAACCCCCTGGATGCCCTGACCCGGTGGATTATGTCATGGCATGAGGTGCGGGGAATGTCAAAGGCCTCTGGCGCGACCCAGTAGGACGTTCCAAAGGCCAGCCAGTACACAAACACCACCACCTCTATTGACTTCCCCCATCCATGGTCCTTCTCTCCCAGGAGATGGATAAGGCTCTCCAGCAATGACCTTCATGGGCGAAAGTCCTTCCGCAGGTCACCTCCCTCAAAATACAGGCACAACAGGGGACCCTGGGGATTCACCCTGCAGTATGGCCCTCTCAAACCCAACTATAAAGGACAATATTTTAAATTATTAATTGGACTATGTATTGAATGTTGTTAAATAATTTCATATACATTGTTAATTATTTAATGCAATTCGTTACAGAGCCATTTTCTTTATCTTTTTCTTTACTATATGATAATGTAATTATTTATTAAACTTTAAAGAAAAGTGAAGTAATGTATTAAATTTCTCATTGGAATATTTCTATGAAATTATTGCATTTTGACTGTTTTTTTAAAGATTAAATTCACATTTGCCATCTTATTATTTTTGTATCTTATTTTAATATATCTGAGCTCAAATGTTCCCCTTTACGCAGAATACAAATAAAGGAGTTTTTTCCCTGTTTTAATTAATGCTTCATCACTCAGTATTTGTATTGCAGATACTGGCCAAAATGGTTCAATCGAAGTAAAACATTCAAAAATTCAATTACAGAATTAATTTAGCCATTACATTTCGGTATTCATGAATTCAGGTGTATATAACTGCGCCAAGGGGTTAGTGTGAATTTAGGCTACTTTTTCCCTACAATTTCATTTGCAGAGCATTTGGCGCGTTCTGCTCATTATACGTAACTGTTTGGGGTTAAGTTTTGTTTGAAGTAGAAATACGATAACATTATGCATGATAATTAACATTAAATGGTAATTGAAAAAATACTTTCTTCGTGGTCATTCTTTGGTTGACAACTGTTTTTTGCTTGAAGCCAGGTTAACATTTCACTCTCATCTGTTCACATCATCCACTGGGAGTAAGTAAGCTGAGTGAAAGTAGAAACTTGTTTTTAAATGGTATCTTACCTCTGACGAATATTCATAAGCACACAGATGAAACGCTGAAGGCGGGCCAATTGACTCCGTTGTGTCCTTGGCCGCATCTTCAGCAGGTAAGGCATAACGGCGAAATGCCGGTCGGGGGTCGAAAACTGCTATTTTAGGTTGGCTAAAGTCAGGTTGGCTAAACATCCTGTTTCAATCCCCTCAAAACGAATGCACATTTTTCCCCCTTTGGTCTTCCGCGTATTGTTGGGTTAAGAGGATTTTATTTTATAGATCACAATGGAAAATATTAATTTCTCAAACGGGTTCGTTCGTAAATCATTATTTTATACCACACAGATGATGGCGGTAATACACAAATTGGTGTGCAATTCACCATATAATTCAAAAGAAGAAGAAGAAGAAGGAAGGGTTCGCTCGTAGGGAGAACCGAGTAGTGTGACTAGTGTGTAGGGAGAGTAGTATGTAGACCGTAGGGCGCGGTTTCGAACACGGCCGTTGTATCTGTGTTATGTCATTTTTATACCCGAGTAAAACAGGAAGTGATGTAATGGCTCAAAATAGTTCCTTAAAACAAAAGAAGCATACACCTAATAGTGCGAGGTGCAGATTTTTTGGATAACACAAATTAAAAGCATGAAATGGTTGCGCACTCAAATACCTTGCAGTTTAATATTACCAACATTTCACCGGACAAGCTGGCTCCATCAGGGTTTGTGGCCAAGGTGAACAATGTGCAAAAGATTTAATTAAAGGTTGTGGTCATCCTGGTGTTCTCAATCAGTTGTTAATCACCCATAGTCACACCCATCCATCAGTGTAGTTCAGACGGATACCAATTTCCTCATCCTACACTAGAAGACAACAAAAAAAACTAATTTACGCATTTACACTGTCATGATCTGTTTTTCTGTATGTTCTGGTTTTAGGTTTTATTAGTTCCCACTGCCTGAGCAGCGCGGGAGCTATGGTATCAGGCGCTGTCCGTCAAAAACTTTGACATTTTGCTTTGGCGGGAGATTCTGGGGCCGCCAGTGCCCACTTGGTTTATTACCTCCGCCAAGGAGGTTATGTTTTTGCCTGGGTTTGTTTGTTTGTTTGTTTGTCTGTTGGTTTCCAAAATAACTCAAAACGTTATGGACAGATTTTGATGAAATTATCTGGGATTGTACAGATTGATATAAGGAAGAAATGATTAGATTTTGGAAGTGATCCGGATCTCCGTCTGGATCCAGGAATTTTTTAAAGGATTCTTTAACATTGGGAGATATGCATAAATGTCGAAAATGGCCCTATAACTCCACCAAAAATGGTCAGGGCACTTGGAAAAAAAATACAGGACAAGTTTCAAACATGTTCTACATTCAGTGCAGGGAAGTAACATAGTGTATTTTGGCTGAAAACATACCCTGGTCTGATCCGGTGTCAGAGGTGGTACCGCAACATCTCTTGTTTGTGACGGACAAAACGATACAAATACACAAAAGAATTATTTAATTTAGCGTTTATTATACCAGGGACTCCCAATGAAATTAAAAAACGGGGTTGGAGCGACCAACTGGACTAAGATGGCAGCTTAAGTCTTTAGCTACCGGCCCAGTTTCGCCAAATAGTTGTTTTTTACAGTCTTACACAATTTATTCTGTCACTTTTTGCTTTATAACATCGACCAAGTCATAATGGCAAGCAAGAACAAGATTTTGCGTCATGATATCGACGCCATCGCGGAGGTTTTGCTGGAGAAGCAACGAAGCTACCTGGAGCCGCGGCTAGCCGAAATTCAACAGGCTGCTATTGACAACGAGAAGAAGCTAGCTGCTATCCATGAGCAGCTGGCGTCGATAACCGCAAGCCTCAGCTCCACTAAGTCAGAGGTGAGCACCCTGAAAGCTACACTGGAAAGTAACTCTACTACGCTCGACGATCATGGCCGCGTTTTACAAGATATGGAGGCGAAGCTAGCCGATATGGAGGACAGAAATCGTAGATGCAACCTCAGATGTATCAGTTTGAAAGAGGGTTTGGAGGGCTCTAATGCTATCCAGTATCTGTCGCGGTCTCTGCCCGTGTGGTTCCCCAAGCTGGCTGATGTGCAAATCGAGATAATGAGAGCTCACTGAGTCTACAACGGGAACGCAAGGAGCAACGCCGCGACCACCCGCACGTTAATCTTTAATGTGCTCCGCTATACTACCAGACAGGCCATCCTCCAGGCTGCACGAAAGAATCCTCTCATCATCGAGGGACGCAAAATCCGCTTCTCCCCGGACTACAGCAACTACACGGTGAAGCGACGTCAAGCCTTTCACCGAGTCATGAATACAGCCCGCAACAAAGGTCTGGATTTCTTCCTGCTATACCCGGCAACACTGAAGATCAAAGAGGGATCCCAGTACAGAGCCTTCACGTCTGCTGAGGATGCTGAGATGTACGTGGACCGTGCCTCTACTCATCCTACCCCTCATCCCTCCCCCCACTCTTCCCCCCGGTGTCCTGGACCAGCGATGGCTGAAGCCCTGGTCACTACACTGGACGAGGCAGGGCAGTTCTAAAGTACCTACTTGATGAACGTTGTCTTCGGGCTTGTGGTTTGTTCTTGCTTCCTTATGCACCACAACCTCTGTTGTTTTTGAGTCCTCAGGTATGTCACCTTCCAATAATTTGCTCGAGTTACTTTACCTCATTTGCATATTACAAACTTTAATGATGTAGCAGCTTCCTTAATTTTATTTTGATAGATTGCTGCTTTTGTGCCTTTGAGTGTGTATCCCAATATGAAACTTGTCAATGTGGAAACAACTCAGTTCTAATTGCTCAGTGAAGTTCCTATATAGACATAATTTAAGTTCACTACTGTTAGACCAATTATAGCCTTCTATGTCTGGGCTGGCGCTCTCTTATTGCTGCCCCATATCCAATCTTGGTCACGACCTACTACTTATCTATTAGCCTACTGGCTCATGTTTTTCCCCTATTGTTCATTTCCCCCTCTGTGTCAATGTCTCGTCTGCATGTGTGTCTTTGTCTTTTGTTTGTTTTTTACAATGAGGGTTTTTATTGTGAATATGGTGTCAGGTTTTGGCGATGCGAAGGGCGACACAGATATGTTTCATCTCATACGCCTCAGGCTAGAACCTCTTTATTTTAGTAATGAGTGATCTTAAGCTGCTAGTCTGGAACTGCGGTGGACTGAATGAACCTCATAAATGAGTTAGTACTTTAGGCTTGTTGAAAAAGAGAAATATTGACATTGCGTTACTACAGGAGACGCATCTACTGCAGGCTGATAATAACCGTCTGGCTAATAAGTTTTATCACACAATTGCATTTTCTTCCGCCATCACAAAGACAAAAGGAGTAGCTATTGTTGCTAAACGAAATCTTTCACTGAAGTTACTATCCTCCTGGTCGGATGACTCAGGTAGGATTGTGATTGCTACGGCAGAATTTAACAACAGGAAAATTGCTCTGGTTTCAGCTTATGCACCTAATGTTTTTGAAGCAGGCTTTTTTAACACTCTTACCAAGCAAATGCTAGAGCTGACAGACTGCTCTTTTATTGTTGGCGCAGATTTTAATGCCGTATGGGACCCTATGATTGATAGATCGGGAGCGGGGGCCTCAGGAGACCAATCACGGGCCACAGCAGCTTTGAATTCATGGGCCAGCAGCCTGGGGCTTCTAGATATTTGGCGTGTAGTCAATCCCACTTGCACAGATTACTCTTTCTTCTCAGGTAGACACAAGTCCTTTTCTAGGATTGATTTTTTATTTGCATCTCCTCCCCTGTTCCATTCTATTGGGGAATCTACCTTACTCCCAATAGCACTATCTGACCATAAAGGTGTCCTCTGCTCGGCCACGCTTGGGAGGCTGACTCAACGAGCTGCTAGGTGGCGTTTTAATACCTCTCTGCTGAATGATGAATCTTACATTATCCAGTTCATCACTGAATTTAAGGCATTTGCAGAAATTAATGTGGGCTCGGTGGAAGACCCGAGGATATTGTGGGATGCGATAAAAGGCTTTATTAGGAGTAATGCCATTCTCTATTCTTCTAATAAAAATAAGGCTAAATCTCTTCAACTACAAAATCTTGAAGCTAAATTTAACTGGCTAGACTCGTTATTGCAAGCTAATTATTCTGACCAAATAGCCTTGGAACGATCCCTGGTTAAAAAAGAAATAACAAACATTATGAAACAGAAATCGGAATTTTTGATCCACAGAATACGACAACGCTATTATTTTAATGGTGCTAGACCCAGCCATCTACTTGCCATGAGAATCAGGGCTAACGACCAATTTGCAGACATACCGGCCATTAAAGCTACAGATGGTACAATTACGACTGATCCCAAAAAGATTAACCAAATCTTTCAGAACTTCTACTCAAGCCTATATGACTCTGAAATCTCCTTAGATAAAATCCACTGCAATAATTGGCTGAATCATCTAAATCTACCCCACTTATCAGTGGAAGAATCAGCTGACTTAGACAGATTGATTTCCATGGAGGAACTTAAGTTGGCAGCTCTTTCTATGCAGAGAGGGAAATCTCCAGGCTTGGACGGGATTCCCCCGGAATTTTTTGCGACCTTCTGGGATCAACTAGGACCCTTTCTGTTTGACATGATTGATTTTTCTATTAAGAAGGGAAAACTCTCAAGGGATGTTAACACAGCTCTTATTTCCTTGCTTCTAAAAAAGGATAAAGATCCCTCAGACTGCTCAAGCTACCGGCCTTTAAGCCTCTTAAATTCTGATCTGAAAATCTTTGCAAAACTTCTAGCTCGTCGATAGGAATCCTATCTGTCTAAGCTAGTCAAGCCCGATCAATCAGGTTTTATTAAAACAAGAATGGCATCAGACAACACTAGACGTCTCTTACACATCATGGATGCTGCAGAGGGCAAAAAGACACCAATGTCACTTCTTTCTCTAGACGCCATGAAAGCCTTTGATAGGCTTGAATGGTCTTTCCTTTGGTCAGTCTTAGAAGTTATGGGCTTCGGTGATTCTTTCATTGGAATGATTAAGGTCTTATACTCTAACCCATCAGCCCGAGTTTTAACTGGACGCACCCTCTCTTCTTTATTTTCCGTAACTAGATCCTCACGCCAAGGCTGCCCCCTGAGTCCTGCCCTGTTCGTCCTTTCTATGGAGCCCCTGGCTCAGGCTATCCGCCAATCTAATATGGTCTCTCCTATATCTATCTGCAACACGCAGCATCATGTCTCATTATTTGCGGACGACATATTGGTCTTTTTGGAGAACCCCTCCCGATCTATTCCCCACCTGCTATCTATATGTGAAGCATACGGCAAAATGTCAGGCTTTCAAATTAATTGGACAAAATCAGCCCTGCTTCATTTAAACGAACCTGCTAGCACGTCAACTATCTCTGCTGACATTCCAATTGTCAATAATTTTAAATACCTAGGTATCGAGATCTTTGCTTCCTTAAATCAGACTATCAAACACAATTATTTAGCCACTCAGAGTAATGTGTTGAAAGACATGGATAAATGGATGCTCCTCCCTATGTCGCTGCAAGCTCGCATCTCCGTGGTTAAAATGAATATTTTGCCCAGAATAAACTTTGTGAGCTCTATGCTTCCTGCTGGTTACTGGGCCAAACTACAATCAGCGGTTTCTAAATTTATCTGGAAAGGCAAGCGACCACGGCTTAAAATGTCAACCCTACAAAGGAGAAAGGAGGATGGCGGCCTATCAGTCCCAGATTTTAAACTTTATTTTTGGTCATTTGTGTTAAGGCCTCTCCTCACCTGGTTTGATCCAGACATAACATCTTCGTGGCGTGACTTGGAAAATGCTAAAATAGAGCCATGGTCATAACATGATGTTCTCTTCGCCAACATTTCCCATAAACAGTGTCAACTGCGCTTTGGTCCTATCATCTCCCATCTGATAAACGTTTGGAGAGCGGCTGAGAAGTTTTTACATATTTCTTGTATTTGGCATGCACTCTCCCCAATATTCAACAATAAATTACTTCTGATTGGTGGGAGGTCCATTACATCACCTCAGTGGGAACAAAGAGGGGTTCATCATTTGAGAGATATATTCAATGAAGTTGGTTTGTTATCTTTCTCTGACCTGCAGGGTGTTTTCGGTCTACCGTGTTCCTCCTTTTACTTCTATCTCCAGTTAAGATCAGCACTTAAAGCTCATGGTGTCCCGTGGCAGAGTCCCTTGGCCACCCATCCATTGAGAGAATTGTATACTCCCCAGTCTGGTACCAAGGGCATGGTGTCTCGTCTTTACCAGTACCTAATAACACCCAGACGTCCTGGTCTCCCTATAGAGAGGATCTGGAAGCGTGACTACCCAGATCTGAGCAGTGAGTTTGATTGGCATGATGTGTGGCCGTACATCAAAGAAGCATCACGTAATCCAGACCACCAACAGATCCATTTTAATTTTATCCATAGAACATACCTCACCCCTGTGAAAATGCATCACATGGGAATCATTAACAGCCCTTTATGTGCCCTCTGCTCAACTCAGGCCCTAGGCACTTATTTTCATATGTTCTGGGATTGTCCTCCTGTCTTCCAGTTTTGGAGCGTTGTATCATCCCATTTGTCCACCCTGGTCAATGTCTCTATACCGGTCAATGTACCTGTTTTGATTTTAAATGATCTGTCTACTCTCCATGTCCCTAAAATACTAAAGCGTGTTATCTACGCTGGACTCACAGCTGCAAAGAAAATGGTGGCAACTCGCTGGAAATCCCCCCATGACCTTTCTACCCGCACCTGGATTCTCTCCTTTCTGGACGTTGTGTACATGGAACTCTCTACAGCTCGTATTAATGGAGCCTCGAAAAGGAAAACTTTGGACTCTTGGCTTGAGATTGCTGAATCTCTGAAGCGAATGTCGATGTCGCTCTAACTCTCCTCTACTCTGACTCAAAGATGTTTTTCATGACTCATATCTGTACCTCATCGGATGTGTCAACTAGTTGTCTGTCCTTGTGTTTGTTTGTCTTGTGTGATTATGTCTACCCCTTCCCTATTTCTTCCATGTATGTTTTTGCTTTGTTTTTTGTTTTCTGTTTGCATTTTTTGTTCTATGATCATAAGCATTTTCCATACCTTGGGCACTTTGTGACCGTGTTTTCTATGTGAATTTTTCAATTTCAAATAAAAATATTTGATCACAAAAAAAAAAAAATTAAAAAACCACAGATATTGGGGGAATGAAGAGTCGCTTCTTGTTTCAGTTTACTGGCAGTTGTGAGAATATTCAATAACTAATACTGGAGTGTCATCTAGTGATAGAGTATTGTAACTGCGTGCATAAATGGCAGCTCCACGTTCACTGGCGGACACATCTGCACAAAGATCCACCGTTGTTCTTCTCCAACACGCCAAATCCATATAATCCGTAAATGATTAATTAAATTAATATTTTAATTTGAAACGAGTAACTAAGCTGCCAGTGTGAAAGTAACGAAGTGAAAGTATATTACGAACGTATATACTGTATACTGTAACAAAGTACATGTACATCGTACTATGCACCTTTGAAAATGCTAGTATTATGCACCCCCCGCGCCCGCGAAGAAAATCTCATTTAAGCCTGCATTCAAAACTTGAGAGCCCTGTGCAACGAATATGCTTTCAGCCTCGAGGAACTCCACCTCCAATCTTAACCTCACTTTTTATACTGGCATATATTGGTCACTTTGGAGTTGTGACCATCTTTGGGCCCTATTATGAAAATGTCAGAGCAGGTATCAAATGTTCTTTTACAATGGATCAGTCAAGCACTCTGGTCACCATTAAACAAAAAAGGCACCATTAAAAAATTCTGAACTGTTGCCGATTTATGAGGTTGGCAAATTGCCAAAATATGTGAAAAAACCTAAATTTTGGCAACATTTGAGGCCATATTATTCAGAAAGTAAAGGGTTAATGGCCCACTTTTCTGGTTGATAAAAACACTTGGGTATAGCTTGTTATGTGCTAGAATAGATATTGAATGAAAGAAATAGTATGCCCCACCCCAGGGTCGGAAATTGCCACACCGAGGGGTAGAAATTGAGAAGGCCATAAAATCCTTGGGAATTTGCTGATGGTCCTAATATTTGACTTTTGGGAAATGTTCATATGTCTTAACATACACACTCAACAAAAAATATAAACACAACAATTTTGTTTTTGCTCCCATTTGTCATGAGATGGACTCAAAGATCTAAAATTCATTCCAGATACACAATATTACCATTTCTCTCAAACATTGTTCAGAAATCTGTCTAAATGTGTGATAGTGATCACTTTTGATTTGCTGAGACAATCCATCCCACCTCACAGGTGTGCCACTTCAAGATGCTCATCAGACACCATGATTAGTGCACAGGTGTACCTTATACTGCCCACAATAAAAGGCCACTTTGAAATGTGCAGTTTCTTCTCACAGCAAAATGCCACAGATGGCGCAAGCATTGAGGAAGCGTGCAATTGGCATGCTGACAGCAGGAATGTCAACCAGACCTGTTGCTCGGGCATTGAATGTTCATTTCTCCACCATAAGCCGTCTCCAAAGGCGTTTCAGAGAATATGGCAGTACATCCAACCGGCCTCACAACCGCAGACCACGTGTAACCGCACCAGCCCAGGACCTCCACATCCAGCAGGTTCACCTCCAAGATCGTCTGAGACCAGGTACTCAGACAGCTGCTGAAACAATTGGTTTGCATAACCAAAGAATTCTGCACAAACTGTCAGAAACCGTCTCAGGGAAGCTCAACTGCATGCTCGTCGTCCTCATCGGGGTCTTAACCTGACTCCAGATCGTCGCCGTAACAGACTTGAGTGGGCAAATGCTCACATTCGATGGCGTCTGGCACGTTGTTCTCTTCACGGATGAATCTCGGTTTACATTGTTCAGGGCAGATGGCAGACAGCGTGTGTGGTGTCGTGTGGGTGAGCGCTTTGCTGATGTCAATGTTGTGGATCGAGTGGCCTATGGTGGTGGTGGGGTTATGGTATGGGCAGGCATCTGTTATGGACGAAGAGCACAGGTGCATTTTATTGATGGCATTTTGAATGCACAGAGATACCGTGATGAGATCCTGGGGCCCATTGTTGTGCTATACATCCATGAACATCACCTCATGTTTCAGCAAGATAATGCATGGCCCCATGTTGCAAGGATCTGTACACAATTCTTGGAAGCTGAAAATGTCCCAGTTCTTGCATGGCCAGCATACTCACCGGACATGTCACCCATTCAGCATGTTTGGGATGTACTTGACCGGCGTATACGACAGCGCGTACCAGTTCCCACTAATATCCAGCAACTTTGCACAGCTATTGAAGAGGAGTGGACCAACATTCTACAGGCCACAAGTGACAATCTGATAAACTCTATGCGAAGAAGATGTGTTGCACTGCATGAGGCAAATGGTGGTCACACCAGATACTGACTGGTTCTGAGTCCCCTGACCCCCAATAAAGCAAAAACTGCACATTTCAGGGTGGCCTTTTATTGTGGACAGTCTAAGGTACACCTGTGCACTAATCATGGTGTTTGATGAGCATCTAGATGTGGCACACCTGTGGGGTGGGATGGATTGTCTCAGCAAAGCAAAAGTGCTCACTATCACACATTTAGACAGATTTGTGAACAATGTTTGAGAAAAATGGTAATATTGCGTATCTGGAATGAATTTTAGATCTTTGAGTCCATCTCATGACAAATGGGAGCAAAAACAAAAGTGTTGCGTTGATATTTTTGTTGAGTGTATTAACAATTCGGTTGATGTCAAATAGTCAACCAGGGTACAATGAAGTGAGGAAACCAGAGAGTAATTTGATAACGTAAACGGACATTCATCGACGTTTCTTATAACGCCGATAACTACCAAGCAATTCTCTTATCAGAGATAAGCCTCGGCCGCGTTAACGTCACTTCTCTGCTGTAGTTAACGTTAACACCAAATAACATTTCGATCTTCGCTTTAGAAAGTATGCCACTTTCCATCCTCCGAAAAGGACATATTTAGGGAGACAAAATGTTGCTCTGCACAGCGATACCAAAATTACACCGACTCGCACGCAAGTGTATTTGAAAATGTAATTTTAAAGTAGGCGAAAATGAATGGGAGTCTATGAGCAAATTTTACTTCCAGGTGTATCGGCTCGTAGAACAGATGCTTCACTTGAGCGTACCCTATCAGCAATCTAGTGTTCTATATATATCTATGATTTTAGCAGAAAGTTGTAAAATGTTGTTTCTCACAAAAATAGCCATTTCCGCCCGGTTTCCCATGCTGTTGCCATGGAGACGTTATGATGTGACGTATTTCCGCGACATGTGTCATCAATACGCTCCAAACTTAAGACATGAGTACACCGAGCAAGTCACATTTGCCAACAAAAATAAGTGCAAAGGACCGCGCACATCAGTTTAGCAGTGTGTTGCACGAGAGTGGGGGGAAATTATTTTGCACTCCGTGTTGGACCATCAAAGAAAGTCGACGCTGGAGAACCACTTTGCCACCGCCAAACATGTGAGGATGGTCAAAACAGCGGCAGCAGCAGCCCAGAAGCAACTCACCTACACCGAGGCGTCAACTTCTAAGACAGTTGCGAGGGCTGAAAGAATTAAGGTCAGTCGCCAAGATTAAAACTTGTGAAATTATGAAAAGGCTGATAATTAAATTGCAAAGCAGAAAGAAACACAGAGAGGTGAATGTGAATTAATTGAAATGTGTTTTGTGTGGATGCAAGTTAACGTTAGGGTTAGATAGGTTGACAATTGTGAAATTTCCAATTCAAGAAGATTGATTTTGCCATGAAAAAAACTGCTTTATTTGCAGAAACACTACTGTTATGTCAAAGGCTCACTGTAAATGATTCAGTTTTATGCTGCAGTTTTCTGTAGGTTAAACTGGGCTGTTTTACTGTGTGTGTGTGTTGTGTGTGTCTGTCTCTCTGTGTCTTTGTGTGTGTGCGCGCGTGTCTGTGTGTGTGTGAGAGAGTGTTGTGTGCGTGTCTGTCTCTATCTGTGTCTTTGTGTGTGTGTGAGAGTGTTGTGTGTGTGTCTGTGTCTTTGTGTGTGTCTGTATGTCTTTGTGTGTGTGTACGCACATACTTAATACAGTCTCATGATATAAAAATATTTTTCCATTTGTAGATTTGTGAAACCTGGGTTGCCACATGCACTACCATCAACATCCCACTGTCATAGAGTGACCACCCTGCACTGAGGAAATTTCTGAATGAGAAAGTCATCAATGGCGGTCCCATTCCAGGGTTTCACCAACTTCAGGAAACTTCAGGGAGCTGTATATGAAAAGGAAAAAGAGGAGCTGAAGACACTCCTTGCAGGAAAAACTCTTGTTGTGCTATTTGATGAGACTCCAGATGTCGAAGGGAGATGTGTCCTGAACATCCTCCTTGCACCACTTCAGAAGGATGATTCTGGTAGGATCTTGGCCTACCTAGCAGATACTGTATTCCTTGAGCAGTGCAATCATTCTACCGTTTCTGTGGCTGTTGTAAGGTGTCTTCAAGAATACAGCATTGACAACAAGGATGTGATTGTGTTTGACACCGATAATGCAGCCTACATGAAGAAAGCATTCACAGCAGCTCTGCAGTCATTGTTCCCCAACTCACTACACATCACATGCATGGCTCACATAATAAATTTTATCGGCAATGTCTTCCGCAAACCTTTTGTTCAGTTGAATAGCTTCATGCTGAGTTTCTCCCAGATGTTCTTCAATGCTGGATCACGTAAAAGAAGATACCTCTGCTTCATGACAAACAAGCTGCCAAGAAAAAGGGCGGTCATACCTCCAAACCCCTGTGCAACACGCTGGAACTCCTGGTTCTCCGCAGTGCAGTACCATGCACAACACTTTGGACTGTACAAGGAGTTCATACAGATGGAAATTGAGGTAAAAACTTCCTTCATACTTCCCTTTGTGAAATATTGTGCTGTATGAAATCCAGGAAGTTTAAAAGTAGCTTTAACATCCAAACGCACATACAAACATCAATAGTTTAGTAAGATCAAAGTAAGAAATGTAATTTAATTAAAAATAGATATTTTATGTTTGACCTAATTCCTTTCTCTCTATTTGTGTTTTCTATATAGGTGTGTGGCAGAAGCGCTCCACCGTCTGTTGAGCGGCTCCACGAGATGCTTCTAGACCCAGACCTAACTCAGTCCCTGAATATCCAAGTCAACATCATGGCAGACAAGTGCAAACGCTTCCTGAGTCTTCTCGATATCTTCCAGAGCAGACGTCCTGTGATGACAAAGATCTACACCTATCTGGAGGATCTGCAGGTGGTCTTTGCTGCCAACAAAGAGCTGCAGTATGAGGCATGTGCGGAATAATTTGAAGGGTTTGACCTACCACACACCACAAAGTCACAGATCCTCAACACAGTTGGTCAGGCATATGAAAATGCTGAAGAAAATCTCAGCAAATACATGTCTGATGGGCAGCCAGCCATTGAGTTTCTCCAGGAGGTCAGGGTATTTGACCCTCGCAACATTGCATTCCTTGATGACTCTGTAGCAAGCTACAAGGCCATTCCAGGTTTCACTGAAGTGCCGAGTGATGAGTTTTATTCTTACTTCAAGTCTCTTGGTCCAGCAGCAATCAGAGCTGCTCCATCTGGCATGGTGGATTTGGATGTCTTTTAGGATGGCTTACAGGAGAGACTTCCTGTGCTAAGTTCCTTGGCCAAAAGGTACAAAGATGCTGTCTCAAACTCAGCTGATGGTGAACGCAGCGACAGCATCTATAAACTGGTTCTGTCGAACCGCAGGAGATCAACCACTAACTCTAACCTCAACGCTTTGGTTTTCCTATACTACAATCAGCAGGTCCGAGGTGGAGCGTTTGAGAGGGAGGAGATGGTGGAGGAAGAGGGGCTGGAGGAGTGGGAGGAGGAGATGGACGTTGAGGGAGAGGTGATGCAGGGTGAGGACGGTGGAGGAAGAGGGGCTGGAGGAAGTGGACGTTGAGGGAGAGGGGATGCAGGGTGAGGATGGTGGAGGAAGAGGGGCTGGAGGAGTGGGAGGAGAAGGTGGACATTGAGTGAGAGGGGATGCAGGGTTGAGGATGGCTAGGATGACAGCGTTTAAAGCTATGCAGTTGCACTTTTGTTACCAGTTGGTGCAGTGGCGTAGCGTGGAGGCGCTGGGCCCCGGTGCGAGAATGGCGCTAGCCCCCCCCCCCCCCCCCCAGGCCTATCCGCGAAGCAGAGGTGTAATTGTAACAGAGCTTTAGTTTTTTGAGGATTTGTACTTTACCGGAGTTCTTTTTTAAACCTGGACTTTTACTCTACAACATTTAAAACTTAAAAATTATCATTTTACTTCGTTACTTTGACACTAGCCACTTCGTTACAAATTAAAATATGAACGCAATTCATCGTTTAAGATTTATCTGGATTTAGCGTCTTCGAGAAGAACAACAGTGCTCGGCAGCAGGGTATGTTAGTGCGGGGACAGGGAGCTGCAAATTTATGCACGTAGTTACAATATTCTATCACTAGATGGCACACCCGCATCAGTTATTGGATATTCACAGAAACAATCGTCCTCTGTAGCCAACCACTTCAGCTACAGTGAGCCAGTAGGTATCCAAATCAGTAATTAAGAAAAATCAGTTTTCTGAAAAACGCAGACACCCATAATTATTAGGGCTATTAGAACCATGGACAATGAATATTTGCACAGCATCTCAACATCACACAACACGGTAGGCTGTTTGAACCATGAACAACAGTGACAATACATTGCCAATGAAAATGCGAAAAAGATCCATACGGCTGAACAGTCAACCGTATTTCCCTAACAGCACAACAGTGGCCAAATCAATAAGTAAACAGATAGATGGACACACATCCTGGCACAGCAGCCATTTAACCACAACCGGCAAGCTGATCACTTGCAGTAGCCTAATAAAAAACTGCACTCACCCATTCAGAAGTTAACTGTGGGTGCCTTCTGCTCTGCAAAGTCGTTGAGCTAGAGGGCAATGAGGTGGCAGCATTAGCCTCCAAGTCTGACTGCTGCGTGTCGCCGCTATCATTCACAACGCTAGCAGGAACTGCATCTGGACAAGATGACTATTTAAAAAATTCATTCAATTTCGCCAATTTGGAGTTCCGTACATCGAGCTCTTTTTTTTTCTTTTTTGAGCACCGCTTTTGTGCTGCTCAACATGGTGCTCAAGACTTTTCACCTCCAATACTAGGCTAATGGGTTAGCTGATCTCTCAAAAAAGAACAATTCACGAGCAAGCGCGTAGCCTACGAAGCTACGATCAGAAAGGAATAAGTGAATGTCAACTAACTGGACAAACACATTTCCCAGCAGGCCATGTTCATTTGAAAATGTTGTGAATAAAACAATCAAATATATGATTAGTAATTGTGATTATAACTGAAAAAGTATCATTACTGAAATACAAAAGACATATATCAAAGAAAAGAGGAAAAATGGCCAATGTGTGTGTGGGAGGGGTTGTTACCATGACTGTGTTGTATGAAACAGTGGAGCAATATATATACTCATCAACTCCGCATATAGCAAGAAATAATACTGTCTTGAACAGGAGACTTAAAATAACGAACAATGTAGATATAATTTCTTTATGTGTTGTGGTAAGAGGAAGAATGGCATAGCTAATCACCGTGGGCCCTCAGAGGTCATCGGGGCCTCGGTTCAGCGCACCGGCTGCACCGGCAATACCTACGCCGCTGAGTTGGTGTATGTTAGCAGTTGGTGGTTGATCTCCTATTCGACAGCCCCAGTTTGTGATCATAATTCAGAACACCTTACAGCTGAAAGTATCAAAAAACTTAAGCAACTGAAGAGATTGTGATGTTAAGATGTCTGTTCTGTAAAACAGAAAGCACACATTTAATTTTTTTATATTTTATTTATTCATTTTTAAGTAAGTTACAAAAGTATATCATTCTTGTAAAGCTACAGAACTTTTCACTCAAATGTTTTGTAAATTTGAGCCATATGTTCAATAAAAGAAGTTCCCAGCAGCACTTTCTGTGATGTAGTAGCTTGCTTATCATAGGAAGTAATTAAAAATGACTCTTTATAGTAGCTAGTAGCCTTGTGACAAGTTGGGTATCTTTCTTGTTTTTCTCTTTTTCATCAAACAGCATTTTCCCGCATTTTCATCGCATAAAATTGCATAAATATCCCGCATATTTTACCGCATTTTTTAAGAAAACAGGCCGCATAATCAAGGATTTTTGGCCGCAACAATCACAAAAAAAGGCTGCATTTTTCTGGCAGGACTGGAAATTGGAGCCATCTATTGTTACTGCTAGACTGAAATTTGGACTTGTGTGAGAACATATTTGTCTGCTTGGCAGCTGATTGCAAATTCAGTGCTTGCTTCTCATTAAGGTAGGTCTCAATATCATCCTTAACACAGCTCTTGAATTCTCCATCTAACACCATCTCTTGTGTTTGTACACCAGCGCTCAAAGCAAACCTTCCTCTCATTAGCAAATTCCACATCAGTCTGATTGTCAGATTTCTTCAGACCTCTGAATTTATGTTGGTAAGCCTCTGGAACCAACTCATAAGCTCTCAAAATAACCTTTTTGACAACCTCATAATCAGAGGAATCATCTGCAGACAAAGCCGAATAGGCTTGTTGAGCTTTACCTTTGAGGACAGTTTGCAACATCAGAGGCTAGTGTTCCTTTAGCCACTGAAAACTCCTTCTCGAAGCCCTGGAAATACTTATCAACCTCCTTCTCTGAGAATGGAGGCACCAGCTTTACCTCCTTGCTGGCATGAAATTTGTTTTCAGCATCCATTTTGATTTTTAGTAGCTCCATTTGGAGCCTCTCTTCTCTATCCAACTTCTGTAAATCGAAATCTCTCTCTTTCCTCTTTTTCTCTCTCTCTCTCGCTAATTTTTCTAACTCAGACTGCCTTTTAGTTACCTTTTCAAAGCACTGGAAATAGTGATCAACGTCCTTCTCCAAGAATGGAGGCACCAGTTTTACCTCCTGGCTAGCAGGAAATTTATTTTCAGCGTCTATTTTTATTTTTAGTTGCTCCATTTGGAGCCTTTCTTCTCTATCGAATTTCTGTAAATCGAAATCTCTCTTTCTTGCTAATTTTTCGAACTCAAATTCTCTTAGATTTCCTTTTTCCTCCCTTTCCATTTTGAGCATTTTTAATTTAAGTTCCATTTCTATATTTGGATTTTACACTGGAAACTGTTCCAGATCTCCTGATTCAAACAAATTTTCATCAATGTAATATTCATCAATCTCTCTAGCCACAGTCTTGCTTTTCGCATGGCTGGTTTTACCTCTGTCAGCTCTAAATGTCTGCATATTTCTAGCAGTTCTGTCTTTTTAGAAGACTTCAAAACCTCTAGGGTTGGTGATGCCAAGAAATCATCCATAGCTGTTGATCTGTCAATATATATACTCAGCAACAAAAGTTTCTGTGACACCATTTATGTGTATGTTATAAATGACACGCAAAGATCTCAATGCAATCAATATGTTTATTTAACAGGAGAAACACTGACTTTTCAGTGCCAACGTCACTCAAAACGAAAAATGTCATTTTCATGCGTCATGAAGCACTTGTCTGACGTCTAACCAATTGTGACCTTCACACTTCAATACCGGGTGTGACTTCCTCGTGCCATGATGCAAGCAACGCATCTCCGGCGCATGGACCGAATCAGATGTGCCAGAAATTGCTGTGGGATGTCATTCCAAATCTGACGTAGACGTTGTCGCAATTCCTGGAGTGTAGCTGGCGGGTTATCCAATCGCCGCAAACGTCGATCCATCTCGTCCCAAAGATGCTCGATTGGGGACATGTCTGGGGATCTGGCTGGCCATGGCAGGAAATTGACTTGTTGTTGCATCAGATACTGCTGTACAATCCTTGCAACGTGTGGTCTGGCGTTATCATGTTGCAGCGTTATTCCGGGACCATGTTGCATCAAAAACGGTACCACCAATGGCCGTAGCACTTCATCGCGATATCTTTGACCTGTCAGATTTCCATCAATAACAAGCAAATCTGTTCTGTTTCTAGCCGTGATCCCTCCCCAAATCATGACACTACCACCTCCAAAACGATCAAATTCCTGAACACAGTTGTTGGCATAACGTTCTCCACGTCGACGGTATACACGTAAACGACCATCACATCGGTTAAGCATGAATCTTGATTCATCAGTGAAGAGTACAAGATCCCACTGACGTTGGATCCACCGTCGATGTTGTTGTGCCCACTGTAGACGCAGTCGTCGGTGTTGTACTGTGAGTATTGGACGTCTTGCTGGCCGACGTGGGACAATGCCAAAATGACGGAGACGGCGACGGATTGTCTGTGCAGACAGTCGCCTCAAACCAGGTATCGTTCTTGCAGTTATGGTGGCAGGTTGGAATCGATTTCGGAGATGGGTTGTTCGAATCCAGTTGTCCTGTCTGGGAGTGGTTACTCGTGGACGGCCGCTGCGAGGACGGTCTCTAACATGTCTTGTCTGCTGATGACGCTGCCATAAGTTCCAAATGGTGTTTCGGTGGACATTCAGGCGATGAGCAACTTCCCTCTGCGAGGTTCCGGATTCAATCATCCCAATGGCCCTCCACCGATCATTTTCAGACAGTCTTGGCATTTAGAGGGTAGAGTTCCTGATCCGAAATGGCTGTGTTTTCGATAAGTGATGCTTCCGTCGTTCATCAGGCACAATGTGAACATTCCAAAAATTCTCCTCTTTTATTGCCATCCACAAGCATGATTTACGCACATTTTCACGTGCAAAGTCATTTTCTCGCATTTTCATGATTTCCATTTCAATGTTGTGTTTACGTGTACTGTTTCAGTCTGATATCACCATGTATGACAATTTCATAATTGCGTTATGAAAAATAATTAACAATATTGGTGTCACAGAAACTTTTGTTGCTGAGTATATATTAAAGCATAGATTCTCAAAGTGCGGCCCCCGGGCCAATGGCGGCCCGCCGAAACATTTCTGGTGGCCCGCAATGAATTACAGTTATTAATTTTAATCCCACTCAACATGAAAGGATGAATCTCCGTTTCGTGGTCTCTAGCGGCATCTATAGGAATAAGCGGTAATTGCAGGTGTGGTTTGGACCTCACTCCCAGAGTTCCACGATGCAATGTTTTTTTCTCACCATTGGAGTGCTGACGGCGTCTCCTGCCTCACTCTGCCTCATGGAAGAGACTGTGACCGCAGATGTGAAAATGGAGCGGGATCCGGAGCCGGGCCCCTCGAGAAAGAAACGATGCGTTGGTGAGGAAAAAAGAAGGTTTCAAGATAAGTGGACAAAGGCTTTCTTTGTCACACCTCATGGGTCGGATAAAGTCATGTGCCTGATCTGCAAGCAGGTTAATGCTATGCTCAAGGACTTCAACATAAAATGACATTATGAGACCAATCATAAAAGCTACGACAAATTCACCGGTGAGGAGCGCGCCAGTAAGCTTGAGCAACTTAAGAGGCTACACTGCACAGCAGTCAGTTTTCACAAATCTGGCCAAATCCGGTGAAGCTGTGACACAGGCTAGCTACGTGGTAGCTCAAGAAATAGCCAGGCGGGGCAAGCCGTTCAGTGACGGAGAATTTGTGCGAGACTGCATTTTGAAAGTGGCCGACAGTGTATGCCCGGAGCAGAAAGCAAAGCTCCGTGACATAAGTTTATCAAATGACAGTGACACGACGAATCGAAGATCTGGCGAACGATCTCAAAGAGCAGCTGGGACAACGTTTGGAAGGCCTGGAAAAGGGAGCCTTTTCTATTGCACTGGATGAAAGCACGGATATTTCCGATACAGCGCAATTGCTGATTTCTATCCGAACAGTCACTGAGAACTTTGAAATAGGCGAGGAGCTGCAAAGCTTGGAGAGTATCAAAGACAGAACAAGGGGAGTCGACATTTGTGATGCTGTGTGTCGCAGTCTCGATGCACACAATGTGAAGCTGCCGTCTATGGTTCAGGCCTACCAAAGAAAACGTAGCCTCAGCACACAAAAACTTTGAAATGCCTACATTAATCGCGGAAATAGCAACTGAAAAATAATACCCCGCTACCGAAACTGAAAAAACCGCAACATAAACTGTTGACTCGTGGCATAAGACTATGAAACTGCAACATCTTCTTTCGCATCCGTCTTTGCCATTTACTGCGCTTGCGCGTACCGGCCCAGGCTGCTTTCAGAGATAGCGGAACCAGCCGTGTCTCCTACGGTTGGTAAGTAAAACTTCCAAATATGACGTTATTGTTAATGCAGATGTTTAACAATGAATTTTAAGACGTAGCTGTTACATCCACATTCTCGTAAATTCGCTTATTTTAGCATGTCACCCTGCCGAAAATGAACGATGCACTGTCGATTTCGCTATAGTCTTAGAGTTGCCAACTTGACGACTTTCTCAAGACGTGACAAACAATCCCGATTTGGAAAGTCGCCAGATTAAGCGAGAAAGTCGTCAAGCTGGCAACTCTAAGACTTTAGCGAAATCGACAGTGCATCGTTCAGGCAGGGTGACATGCTAAAATAAGCTAATTTACGAGAATGTGGATGTAACAGCTACGTCTTACAATTCATTGTTAAACATCTGCATTAACAATAACGTCATATTTGGAAGTATTACTTACCAACCGAAGGAGACACGTCTGATTCCGCTATCTCTGAAAGCAGCCTGGGCCGGTACGCGCAAGCGCAGTAAATGGCAAAGACGGATGCGAAAGAAGATGTTGCAGTTTCTTAGTCTTATGCTACGAGTCAACAGTTTATGTTGCGGTTTTTACAGTTTCGGTAGCGGGGTATTATTTTTCTGTTGCTATTTCCGCGATTAATGTAGGCATTTCAAAGTTTTTGTGTGCTGAGGCTACGTTTTCTTTGGTAGGCCTGGATTACATTCAAAGTCAAAGCAAAGACTCAAATACACGCGAAACGCATTGACGCGCGTCTTTGCATTGACTTTGATGAGCAATACGAACTATGTTTGTGGCGATATGTCGCATTTGAACTTGGTCCAGACAAGCTGGTTAACATGATTGGGGTTCAGAGATAATGTAGTAATATTGCTGGGCCGAATCCTGACGTATGTTTGCCTATTTTCTGGTCAAAAGTTAACTGCGATTGACGCAGGATCTTATTGGTGTGATTGGGCGACGATAAGTCTTCACTCGTGTTATAACGTAACCAGATGAACCACAGATAGGCCTAATGCTTATACATATAAACAGTATGCTATGTAAAGTGTGCATGGTTTATTTCCTTCAGGCACGCATCAGACTGTAGCGATGCACTGCAGGTTTGTGTAACCTTTCTGACGGGAAGATCTGCAGAAAGAAATCTGGGTTGAATTGATGTTGTCTGTTTCCCTTGGCAGGTGATTGGAGGAGAGCAGTTAATATGTGTTGGCTGAAAGAAATCAATGGGAGGAGCTCATTACCATGGAAACGGCGCTTTTAACGCCGTTTTCCACAACGCCGTCAATTCATCGGTCAGTCACGTGACTCCCCGGGAGCCCTGGAGGGCAAAACAACGTTCAACAATGACAGCGCGAAATGCAACCTCTGCGGACAAAAAACAAAATACTCATTTATTTCACCTGTTAGCGGCCGAGAAGGAGAGATACCGAAACAAGCTAGAAGTGTTGGGCACTTGTGACCCATATACAGCACTGGATTCGTTATTTGAGCAATTACACACCGCCAGGTCCTTGCCGAAATTGGAATTTGTGGATGTTTACATTTATTTGGTGGAGAACCCGTCACCTTACACCGCTGCCAGAATGAAGGCATATAAAAGCACCGACAGTTACCGTTATTTTATGTCTGGATGGGTAAATAATGCTGCTGTTTGGGAGATGAAGGACAAGTCCTTCTTCATTCTACGAGCAAAGGTGAGTACTAATTTAGCTAACATTAGCCATCCAATTCATTGTCATTTTCGAAACGATCACGAGTCAGTTTTAGGGACACTGTAGTCAGTCAGTGCGTAGCGATTATTTTGTCACGTTATGCCATAACAGTCAATATAAGATAAATTTGATCAAACATTATTTTCTGATGGCAGGTAAACCATTCCTACAGCTTAAATGACACCCCCCCCCCCCCCCCACTAACAGCTTGGGTTGCAGTGGAGAAGGAGGGATTGGTGCGTTTTGGTCACTGCTCCTGTATGGCAGGTCTAGGAGAGGTGTGTTCACACGTAGGAGCCATTCTGTATGCCCTGCTTGCAGCTTGATAGCGCTGATCCAAAGTTTTCTCCTCTCAGAGTTTTCTTTTTCAGACGGAATGCGATAGAAACACAATCCCGGCTTTCCTCCCCGACGGTTCGTACATCCGACCGCACAACAGCTGTCCGGCATTGTGATGCAGTGCGTCTTTTCTTGAGTGTCCTATAGCGGTTCTAGGCTGCAGGTGGCGAGCAAACGTAATATTTTGCCCTCCAAGGGGGCGTTCCTTAGGGAGCATGACGTCACATGAAAGCTATGAATAGCGGCGTTAATTTGCATATGAAAACGGCGCTTTTAACGCTGTTTTCCCCAACGCCGTAATTAACGCCGCTAATGTTCATATGAAAACGGCGCTTTTAACGGCGTTCTCGCAAGAAAACGGCGTTCAGAGCGCCGAAGAAAAAAACAATAACGGCGTAAGATACACGTGTTCTCGTCCCAAAACTCGTTGTATACAGACGAATTATGGCACTACCGGCTTGCCATATACAGTTGCAGGATCAGGTCATGTGCTAAAGTTTGAGTAAAGTGGTCGACGCCGTCTGTGTTTACGTCGCCACATACATATACTCGGCCAAATAAAAACCTAAGCCGTCGCGGCTGCTGCTGCTGCTCTGGAAAGGACCTCTTGATCTGCCACCGCTGGCACTCAATCAATAAATTCCACGTCTTGCACCGTGCAATCGCTCATTTTTCTTCTCGTTTGTCGTCGATTACTACACGACTTTTTATACTCTTGATACAATTTTTTTATTCTATTTTCCATTCGAAATAGAAAACAGACACGAGAGCGATTTAAGGCTGCCCATATACATGACATTAACGACAATAAATAGTCATTTAGAAGGAAAATAACTTTAATATAATTTAGTATAATTTCGCTCTTGTGTAGCTATTTGGCTGATTATGTAATCCGTGCCTCACACCGCGAAAAACGTCTCTTGCCTCATAACATGAGCTGCGAGACTTCGGCACCGCGGCGCGTCACGGCGCACATTTTCTTTTATTTGTCACAACACTGATCTACTCTTCTGTCACAAGCAGGTGAATGTAAACTGAGCGCAAATTATTCCGAAAACCTCGGAGTTATGCATAAACCCAGTGGTGGATTGTGTTTTCACGCGCCTACATTTCGAGCAAGTATTGAATTTCTTGAACGGAGAGATCCTTTCGCTGCTGCGGCATTTCTTAAGAACAAGACAACCGCGACGCATAACGGTAATCTGCAATCGCCCTGAAGTGTGGTTGCTTTCACATTTGATACTAGTACGGATGGATCGTGCCCGAATCCCCCTCCTCCTCCTCTTCCTTCCGTACTCGCCGCGTGGCGTGCCCGGGCACGTCACACTCGCGCTCACACTTACCACCAAACGAACTAAACTATCTCTATCCCTAACCCAACTCATAGGGAATGCTATCCCCATCCCGAACCCTAACCTTATCCCTAGGGCTGGGCGATATATCGATATCATTTTTAAGCGCAATGAAAGTAACTGCCTCAATGGGGCAGACGGACGAGTTTGATTATTACCTCTTCTATGCCACATACCTTTAATTTAATGTTGAACTAACATCAGAGGCCATTTGAAATTCTTCCGGTAAGAAAAGTGTGATTTGAAGTCTGCTAATTACCAGCGAGGTTGGATAGCCTCTATCGCCTTGGCATAATTAGCTCACCTTAAATCAATTCCCGCTTACTTTGTCTAACTTGCAATCAAGCCATTTATTCAGCCAACTTGCCAATGAAAATCTAAATGTGGCCATAATGACTACGAAGAGATAGAGAAGCCCACAAACCTAACCAGGCTGAGATTAGATTAAAAGAATGTCAATCTGATTAAATGGCAGACCTCTGAATTCCGCCTCTCATCGTGAAACTTAAACGTATTATGCAAGAGGATTTCTTAAAAATAAAATCACGTTAAGATTTGACATGATTTTTTTAGCGTTTAAAAATATATGCGAAGCGGAAAACGTAGTGTGAAGCATTGTTACGGATACGAGGGGGAAAAACACAGGGGAACTCCGAAACTCGGAATACCTTTCTGGAAACAGGAGGGAGACACAAAAGGGGAGTGAGACGCCAGATGCGGGGATCCAAAATGATATTTATTAAGATAAACACAGAAATAAACCAGGGGGAAAAATGGGCACTCCGGCCAACTAAAACACCGTGCCTAGCACTGAAAAAGGAGAACACAGAAATCCAAAACTTAAACAAACACCAGGGGGCAGACTCGGAACAAACACCACGGGGCAGACTCGGAACAAATACCAGGGGGCAGACTCGGAAACAGAACTCCAGGGGGGGCAGACTCGAGAATGAGGGACAGACACGGAACCGGGAACTCAGGAAGCTAGGGAGTACTCACAGGACAAGACAGTCGGCACAGCTGGCAGATGGCTAACTCGGGTAGCACAGCTGGCCAGGAAAAGGGTAAGGGAGAACATCAGGAGGGGGACAGACAGGACACAGGGCTAAGGGCAGGCAGGAACGCTGGGGCTCGGGACAATGGCAGGAACGCTGGGGCTCGGGACAATGGCAGGGCAGCTGGTGCTCAGGACAGGGAGTGGGGGTGAGGTTGGAAGTGGGGATGAGGGTGTGAAGTCAGATCTGCTCGCGTGCAGAAAGAGCTGGGATGTATAGGGCAGGGGCACACACAGACACAGGTGTTGAAACTTAATCTAATTAACAAGGGGTGGAACATGAGGGAAACCAATTACATGAAAACAGATAAACATTAACACACAGACAAGGATCACAAGACAATCCCAAAGATGGGATAAATAAACTCGATAAAAAGACTCCTAAGTGTACAGAAAGAGCCAGAATAGATTATAAGAATGCAGAGATTCTGCAGGAAACTTTAGCAAAGCCAGTAAACAGTAAGGCGAGGGGCGGAGACTAGAACAGAGCGACTGCTGAGAGATAATTAGTCAATTAGTAAGTGCAGCTATACAATCCCGGGTGCTCGTTAGTAGATTAGTATTATATACAAGGTTAGTTTGGTCAGTAATTTTAGAAAACAAACTGTTAGTAATGTTAGTATGTATAGAAAAGCAAGGGGAAACTAGTAAACGAGAACAGAAGGAAGGATGAAACCCAGAATCCATTAAATCACCCGAAATAGTGTCACAATCAATTAAGACAGAAACTGCTACAAACAATGACGCATCCGGGGAGAAAGCAAAGACAGTACATGGGTAAAACGTGGACTGGACTACGCGGGAGAGGAATGAAATGTGAACACTAAGACATGGACTAAAAAACTGACATACCAAAATTATAGAAACCTAAAATTGACTAACTAGACACTCAGACCACGGAACACAACAAGCATATTGAACGTGACATGTAAATTGTTGTCGTATTTGCACACAATTGCCAAATCCAAACACATTCAGGCTAAGTGCTGAACCAAGCAATGTGTAAAGGTATTCAAAATCATCGTCCTCTACTCAACAATTGCTTTCACCCCCTTCCCATTTACTTTGCCTAATTTGCAATCATACAGTTGACAATTGATTCGCTCAGTTAACAATTTAAATTGCTAGACAGTCTATTTCTAGTTTCATATTTGGCCTCTGTGTGAGAATGCGTTTACAATTTACATGTCACGTTCGATACACTTAAACAAAATGTTTTCTACCTTCACTGTAGGCAATTTATACGCTCAAAAGTAACCAGAATCAAGAGCTATGCATGACTTTATTTCAAATTACTCCTGTTCAGTTATTAATTTGGTGCATTCGTCTATTGCGTGCAATGCGAAAATAATTTCTCACATTCACGTTCTACATGCTTCACAAAATGTTTTCCACTTCGCGTATATTTTTAAGGCAGTTGCCACGGGTAGGAAAGTTCTCCAATGCATTTCAATGTAGAGAGGTACGGCAGCCCCGATTTCAAACCCTACCCCAGCCGAACCCTTCCCCATAATCCTTATCCTAATCCCTTGAAGTCGGCTGCCGTACCAAGGACAGCCGTATCTCTATACACTGCATATTTTTTAAACCTTTTAAAACCACCATATTCACTCAACGTCTCCTCATCGATAACAATAAATAAAAGAAAAATTTCTTTATATTGGATGTTTTTCACCATTCAGCGATGAATGGAAACTAATGGCGCAGAGCTGGCAACAAACTCAGTTGGTGTAGTGGTTAAGGCCACAGTGAGTGGTGTGATTAACATTGCTTTATCCACAGGTTTCCTGGTTCAAATCCCACTGTAATGTCTAACTTAACTAGTAAACCTTTGTTCATAGCCTCATCAACAGAGGGGGAAAACATAATAAAAAAAGAAGAATGTAAGTAGTTTGAGAGATGGGACATAGAGTAAATGACACGAGGGATACAGATGTGGAATTACCGCAAATTTTTTATCTAATTTATTCTTTTAATACTCTCGCCGCATCTACCCCTTCCTTTAAAAACATTTCCCCCATCGTTCTAAACCCCCTTCTCACTCATAAAAACCCCCCAAAAACATTTGTGCCCCCTTTTAAAATTATTCTGGCCAAAAAAAAAAAAAACCCAAAAGAAGTGGAGGTTGTGTATGGTAATCTTGCCAAAACGTTTATGAAACAAAGCCAACGCTGTTGCCCCCTACAGCAAAGGGTACACAAGTGAAAGCCCCCAAGCGAAAGTTCCCCAAAAAGAAAGCCCAGCTACAGTATTGCCCCAGACAGCCTTGCTAAATTATTATGAACTGAACCCCATTTTAGCTTATATAAACACATGCCTAGATTTCCTTAGTAATGAAAAATATGCTTAACTATTTTAAACGTGGTAATAAATTTAACAAATTACTATTTAATCTATTGGTATTTTTATCATATTCAGCAATAACTGATCATGATGGAAAGATCAAATGACAGATTTCCAGGTGATATTGCTTCAATAACAGGCGAACCGTTTTGCTGATATGATTGACTGGGGACAATTAACCAAATGTCCTAAAATATTGGGACAATCCCCTTGTCCCAATATTGCACTTGTGCCCCTGTGCCCATCACATGCATGTACCCCCATTTGGTTCCCAAGGCTGCAGCGTATCCTATTTCTCTAGTGGGTTCTTTAAGAGTGCTCATGAGCACCCCCAACACACCCAATTCACCCCTCCTACAAGTCTGCACTTCACTGAAGACTATTACCCATAATTCTAGGGTTACCATGATGTTTTACGTGATTCAGCAATCACGTAGAAGTGATGTGAGAATGAATGACTCTTTCCAAGCAGCAGTTGTAGTTGTGGCATATGCTCTGAAAATTGAGATTCATCCCTGTAGAAGTGCGAGCTTGAGACCAGAACATTCAGTCCACACTTTTTGCACGTCACTTGAGTGCACACCTTTGGAGGACTTCAGGGTTTAGGGTGGGCAATGGGACAAAGCCACTGACACTCATAGTGCTAGTGTCCCTACAAGTGAGTGGTAGCTGACATGATATGTTTTTCATCTTCTAAAATGGAGGAAATCAGATTGATAAGGAAACAAACTTTTCAAATGTTTTAATAGCTTTGTTATAAAGAGGAGAGTTGGAGGATATATCCCTTCAAGAATACAAGCCACAGAACAAATAAAAAGCTACATAAGTGCAATGAGTGCATATACATCAGGTTCCGCATTTGGAGTGCAACATCATCTCAGTAAAATTGCACAGCACTTAAGTACAGAGCAACAGAAACAAAAGTTATTACAAGACTGAGCCAAATAAGTATGTGTGTGACTATTACAAAAATCCAGCGTGTTCCTGGTACGTGCACATTTACAATGATTTCTTAAATGATTTCTTTGTTTTGCAGTCATTACGACTGGGTGACCATGCAATAGCCCACATGGGCAAAGCACTGAAGTTCACAGGCTAAATGTGGAGTGTCTGCAGGAAATGGGAGCGCCACTATTGGTTATTCACCCATTATGAAAGCAGATTGTTAAAGGAACAGTCCACCGTATTTTCATAATGAAATATGTTTTTCTATGAAATGAGACGAGATGATACGTACCTCTCCGAGCTTTGAGCGACCACCCAGTCAGCCAGACGCGCTGCCACTCCTGTTAGCATTTGTAGCTAGACTCATTGTGGTCAACGGTATTTTTCGGGGCTGTAGTTAGATGCGACCAAAGTCTTCCACGTTTTTCCTGTTTACAAAGGTTTATATGACCAATGACATGAGTTCGGGTTCAGGTACGCAAATCCAAACGTGGCTTTTTCTATGCTGTGGGAAGTGCGTACTATAATGACAGGCGTAGTAACACCTTCTGCGCGCATTGATACCTTCACTTCTGATTTCTTTTCTCTCCCACGACCCCCCCTCCTTCCGTAAATACAACCAACGTGACTGCACTGCACTGCTTGGTACACAGTCAGGAAGCCAGAGCTTGCAGAAAATTATAAGTTAGGGATAATTAACGAGAAGGTGTGCATTCCACGAGTTGATTATCTCGCTTATACCATGGTCATTTGCCCGCAATATCAAATCGCAGCATTAATCTGAAACGGAGATTAACTGTTATGCATAACCCAAAATTATGCGCGATTATGCGGACTGTAGCTTACTTGCCACCCACAATTACAATGAACTTATGACGGTTTCCGAAGTCAGCGAGCTGAAATCAGTCTGCTGGCATAGCACGTAGCTAGCGAACTGTCAGCAGTCGCTGATACATGAAGTGGACACGGTAGCTTCATTTGTAACCGTACTCAATTACAATCTTCTAATGGATAAAGCCTGATTTTTTCGCTGCTATAATATTTACGGTTGTTATCGCTTGAGTACGAGTTAGCGAGGTGAAATCAGTCTGCTGGCATAGCAGGTAGCTAGCGAACTGTCAACAATTGCTGATACATGAAGTGGACACGTAAGCTTCATTTGTAACCATACACAGTTACAATCGTTTAATGAATAAAGCCTGATTACTTCGCTGCTACAATATTTACGGTCATTATCGCTTGAGTACCCATTGTTAACCGCCCCGCAGGACGTACTTATATGACGCCGCTAAATTTAGTGGAAATAAATGAGCTGCTAGGTTTCTGTTGTTCCCAGTCAAATATCAGCTCTAACATTGCTATGGTTACAAGTTGGGTAGTGCATGAATTTCGAATGGTGAAACGACCGTAGCCAAACTACCTGTGCGGTTCCATGGTTTTAATGCATACCTGCCAGCTGCCAGCCAATTAGAAAAAATTAGAAAAAAGTATTCACCCAGACCATGGTATAAAGGAAAATAATCAAGTGTGCTACTATGGAACATTTTCAAATGGAGGACATAGATGCCGACGACTGGCTTAAAGCGGAGCCGGAGCCATATCTATTTGAACCGGAATATACCGAGGAGGAGCTAGCCGAAATGGACCGTGAGAGGGAAGAAGAAACTGACGAAGATGAATCGTATGTGAAGAAGTGAAGTGAAGGTTCGCAAGCTACGTGCTTTGCCAGCAGACTGATTTCACCTCGCTGACTCGTACTCAAGCGATAATGATCGTAAATATTGTAGCAGCGAAAAAAATCAGGCTTTATCCATTAAAAGATTGTAATTGAGTACGGTTACAAATGAAGCTAACGTGTCCACTTCATGTATCAGCGACTGCTGACAGTTCGCTAGCTACGTGCTATGCCAGCAGACTGATTTCAGCTCGCTGACTGCGGAAACCGTCATAAGTTCATTGTATTTGTGGGTAGCAAGTAAGCTACAGTCTGCATAATCGCGCATAATGTTGGGTTTTGCATAATCTCTGTTTCAGATTAATGCTGCGATTTGATATTGCTGGCAAACGACCATGGTATAAGCAGGATAATCAACTCGAAGGTGAGCATTCCACGGTTTTAATGCTCTTCGCGGAGGCAACCACCCTACGCTTCGCGTCGGGTGGTTATTTTATTTGCCTCCGCGTCGTGCATTAAAACCGTGGAATGCACACCTTCTCGTTAATTATCCCTTTCTTATAATTTTCTGCAAGCCCTGGCTTCCTGACTGTGTACCAAGTAGTGCAGTGCAGTCACGTTGGTTGTATTTACAGAAGTAGGGGGGGTCGTGGGAGAGAAAAGAAATCAGAAGTGAAGGTATCAATGCACTGTCGAAGCGCGCAGAAGGTGTTACTACGCCTGTCATTATAGTACGCACTTCCCACAGCATAGAAAAAGCCACGTTTGGATTTGCGTACCCGAACCCGAACTCATGTCACTGGTCATGTAAACCTATGTAAACAGGAAAATCGTGGAAGACTTTGGTCGCATCTAACTACAGCCCCGAAAAATACCGTTGACCACAATGAGTCTAGCTACAAATGCTAACAGGAGTGGCAGCGCGTCTGGCTGACTGGGTGGTCGCTCAAAGCTCGGAGAGGTGCGGATCATCTCGTCTCATTTCATAGAAAAACATATTTCATTATGAAAATACGGTGGACTGTTCCTTTAAATCTGTTAAAACTTGACATCCCAGCAGTGATTATCCCAACAGCGAGTTCACAGCGATCCCACATTCGCTGTAGCAAGCTGAGAACGAAAGCAATTTCACATTTCATTATTAGCTTTTACAGAGGGCAGGTCAGTAAACAATGAGAGCACACCCTCATTAAGACACACCCCATTTTTCCAAATGAATACCAGTTCTATATTGATGAATTCGCACAGTTACTCAATCACAGCGACTCGAAAACGAAGAAATGAGAGTAAATGTGCATGTGCTAATAAATATGATTTATAAAATAATTGCAAATATGCTTGGTTGCTGGTTGGTCTCGTAACTGAGTACTTTTTTTTTGGTATTTGTCACTCAGGATACAAAAAAAGCATCAAGGCAAAAAAAAAAAAAAAAAAATTAAATTACAAAGATATGTTCTCAATAATTTACAAAACAATCAAAAAAGGAAATAAGACAATATTTACACAGTACAGTAATGTCACAGACTGCATTTCACATCCGATAATGATAGGATGGGGTGTATGCAGTACGTCTGTTTTGGAGTTAAAAGTACACTTACATGTGAAGCTGTGCTACATACATAAAGCTAAGACACTTGTCCCATTCAAAATAAAATCAAATTCATAAATAGCAACCTTTTCATTATCTGTTCAGATATTCCAAACATTTTCTGATAAATAAACGACAGGATTCTAATTCTGCTTCAGACTGAATAAGTAGTAGTCTGCTTTTGTGCATCTGTTTTTGTAAGTGTGCCTTCATTACAGAAAGACATTTCTACTGAGCACTTCAAGCACAGTTTTGGTGGAATGATTGTGCTGTATGTTTAAAACTTGGATTTTGATGGAACAGATGCACTTGGGCAGTACTTAGCTATGATATAGAACAATAAGTTTGATATGCTTATAATGGACAATTAATCTCCTTTTTTGATGTTTTGCTATCCCCAGCGATAGTATTAGAATCAACAGCACAGTCTTTTCATTCCTTTCCTTTTGTGGCAACGAACATATGTGGTGTCCTTTTAAAATATCTTACAAAGCCTCAGTAATGAGCACTTGCTATGTTACATAGACTCACATAACATTAACATCCCATGTAGAAGCAAAAACTGCATCCAATTGAAAGAACAATGCTGCAGTATTTTCCTTGGCAACATTTAGACATTTGACCACAGCCTTTGGCCGTGGCCTTCCATTGACCAGGGACACTTATACACAATGGTTTCTTGGCAGCGTATGTTCACTGTTTGAAATGCAGGCTCCACTGAAATATCCCAGAGCAACAGTGCACTTACTGTGTCATCACGAAGAGAAAAATGGTGCAAATAATCAAGATATTTACTTCATTACATTTACTTCATCTGCCATTTCTCTGAACTGTAAGCGTGACTAAGGCTCAGTGTTAATGGCTGGGAGCTGATGAGGACACTTTTTAGGCATTTATGCAAAACACTCTAAGGGTAGTTCTGTTACTCAGGACTTTTTATGATATGCTCATCCGCTGCACTCGTGGGGCTTTGAACAGATGCACCGCTCACAATCTGCTTCAAAGTGGACGGATCCCCCCACCCAACTTCATCAATGTACAATGAAACCATGCACAATCTCTGTCAATTTACTTGGTTTCTTACAATATATTTCTTTAGTCCAAGCAGAATGTGCTCAGACCCGTCACCCACCCAGATGATGAGAGGGATATCACACTACAGTTTGGGAGCAGTCTTCTGTTGGTAGAGAGTACCAGTGTACTTGCAGTTGAGAATAATCGACAGCAGGGTGAGTTAATGGGAAGAATGAAGTGTTACCACCAGGCCAGGTTCCCGTTTGTCTCAACTCTATTCAAGGATGGTCAAAGATGTGATTGGATGGTCTCCCAGGACAGGGAGGAGTGTTCGGCCAGTATTGAGTAAGACACTGGATACTGTCAATCTTACAAAAGGTTACCAACAGGACACCTTTCAGGACACTAAACAGTCAGCTGATGCAGAGGTGTTTGAAAGAGTCCAGGGGTGCATTTCCCAAAAGCGTAGTTGCTAACTAAGTAAGCAACTTGAATAGTTCAAACTATGTAAGATAGTATCTGTGCTTTCGGGAAACACACCCCAGATTGTTTTGCTCACCTTTTAGAATCTAACTTACAGCGTTTGGGTTCAAGAAACTTCCAGATTCTAGGGCAGTGCTGATTCAGGAGGGCAATTATTATTGAGGGGATTGAAGCAGCTGTGTATGATGGGAAAATAGGACGCAAGAGAAAAGATCGGCACTCTGTGACACGACCGAGCAGTGGCCACCATTTGACCACGTCTCTTTTAGCCCAACAGGCTTGCATTAAAGCCACTACTGTATGAGCTGAGCCCATCAGCTTGAACAATGACATGGCACTACTTTCAGCTTACAACGCCAAGCTCTTCAACTGCACAGACTTAGGAGGCCTATATTTTTTTTTTTTTTTTTGGAAAAATGATCCTCAAAAAGCAAAAATTCAAATATGCAGTCTGTTAACACCAAATCCAGGCAACTATAGCCATTCAGTAGATATGGTGGCATGCAAGATAAGCAGAGGTTTTTACTGTGTCATTGACAGACACGACAGACGAGGTATTCATTTCAATGCCAGAATAAGGATCATAATTTCAGGAGTGTGTTTGGGTAGGCCTCTCATCTGTGGCTTCCAGTGTGTGGACCAGATCTTCAGCAAAGGGGCAGTTTGAGTGCCAAAAAAAACTCATCTGCACATGCAGACAGCCAATAAATTATGATGACCACTGGAAGCTAAATACAGATTTCCTATTTTCAGGGTGGATTCCATGGTCTAGCCTGTGACCACAGAAAATCTGTCCTACAGGACTTCTCCAAATGAATTTGCTGAGACCAAATAGTATGGGTACTGTGAGTATAAACACGTCCAACTTCATTCACTTTGCTGACTGACCCTGTGGCTACTCAGTTAAAGACAAGGGGCTGGTTGGCTTTGGCTGTTAAGGAACCTCAACAGTACCTCAGAAATTAACCCTAGCAACTGTGATCCAACTGCAAAAGCCATCACAACTGCTGCAATGATGAAAACTGTTGAAATCCGTATACCTGGCAGGGCAGACCCAGGAACAGGTAGGTAGCCCTTCCACAGCTGAAGAAAACGTGTCTTAGCCACACCCCTTGTGCGTCTCTGATTTTGTTCACCGATGTTCCAGTTGGGTTTGTTGTTCTCGTGCCATCATTGTACCATGATCATAAATTTGATCAGTGACAATGGGGAAAAATGGGAGGCAGATATTCCTTTGGCCTATAGCAGTGGTTCTCAAATTCGATCCTGCCCCCCCCCTGTGTATGCTGGTTTTTGTTTCAGCCACAACTGCAATTCTAAGATCTTAATAAGCTGTTACTTTGTCTTAATTAGCAGCATTCCATGTTTAGAGTAGTTATTTACCATCTTAAGTCACATTTGGATGGACACATCCATTCTGCTATGGAGAATAAAAACCCTTGAACATCTTGTGCTTAATTTTCAATATTGCTGGGATTTTCAGGTGAAAACTTTTTTAAACCGATCAAATTAGACTGAGCAAATCAATAAGCTCCAAATTAGGTTTCTGAATGCAGGTGTTTTGAGTTTTTCCCAAATAACCTGCCTGAACCAAATAAAATCAACAGAAAACCCAACAGGTGTGACTTCATTGTTTGCCAAGTAAATTGTCGGGTTTTACCTCCATGTGTTAAGAGTTTCACCAATGAGGAACCTGTGGATATTTGCATAAATGCACCTAATTAAAACAAATCAACAGCTTGTTAAAATCCTAGAATTGCAGTTGCGGCTGGAACAAAAACTAGCATACACAGGGGGGCGCCAGGACCGAATTTGAGAACCACTGGTCTATAGTAATGTTACTGGCATGTTGGGATTTCTTATATACACATTTCATGAGTTTGAGGATGTCAAAATAAAGGATATATACAGTACATAAACTAGTACAGAACTTGTCACTTCTATCACATTAAGTGTGGCTGTGCACTGGGGCATTTTGCTTCCTTTTTTTTCCTGCTTTGCGATTTGGGATGTCCTGAGACTGATGGTCCAATCAGGTCTCAACTTTCCCAAAGGTTCCCTCTGGGGGTCTGTAATGTTTGGGGAAGGCCTTCAGCTGCAGAGAGTTGAAAGCATATTTGCGACATCCCACATTCTTCATGGTGTTCTCCCGTCGACAGCCCTCGCTGGAGGTGGTGTGGGAGGAATACATAAGAAGAAAATAATAAATGGATAGATCAAGAAGAGCTGCTGTCAAGCCAAACAAATCATCACAAAACAGTCGTCAACCTTGTGCTCGGAGAATGTTCTTCACGACTAATTTTAGAGCAGGAACAAGGGTTTTACATATTTATATATCCACCAAGCACACATCAGTCACATAACTTCATTAAACATTTTCGACAGAATCATACAAATGCAGAATTGTATCTCCGTGCGGGCTCTGATTTCAAGATAATTCAACTGAAAGTTGAAGCACCAATTTTCAATAGATGTGGTAATGATGAGTTATACAGATAATTCACTCAAGAATTACCGGCATCTTTCACAAAAATGACCACATTATCTAGTACAGAACAAACAACATGTACTACTAATCATTCTTTTGGCCCAAATACATGAAACAAGCACGAAAACATATTTTAACACAATAAAAAATAAAAAAAAACCATGCTGGTCAGAGACAGCCAAAGTCCTCCGCCAAAGATTAAACATAAACATGCACAGATGGAAACACATGGCCTAAATCAATACTCCCCAGACCTACCCTCAGATTTTACCTCAGATTAGTTACAGATTTTCTTTGAAGATACTAAAAAGTTGCAGTTTCAGAGTAAATACCAAAAAGCATTATAGGTCGCCTTTAATATGAATTTATTTACCATTCCTGCATTGAACTGATTAAGGTTTGTCATTGTTATGGCGTCAATTTGTTATGACATAGCGGACAGCAAGGGATAACAGACACATTTTTTAAACGTAAACAGATTTAATTAAACAAAGGCTAACCAAGATTGAAATGTATATATATTATATATAAAAATAGAATGAAATAGTTATAGTCCCGTGGTAACTGAGATGGGGTTTCTATGTTGCGATGTCCTGGGACAGGAAAATGCTCCGACACAGGCAGAAATCCACAAAAAGTGCTTCACAGCTCTTGAAAAGTGTGACAGGTCTGGTCAAATGTACCCTTCCACAATCTGCAATTTCTCCTACTACTACTCTCTCAATTTCTCTCCTCTCTTTTTACTCTACTCAATACTCTTTTTCAGCCCCCTTTCATCTTGTAGAATTTTTTTTCAATTCTCTGGGACTTTCCCCTCTGAAGCATGCCGAGGACATACCCAAAAACCTAGCTCCAAATTAGGCTTAACAAAAAAAAAAATGTCAATACTGCCATCTACTGCCAATTTCACATTACACCTCCATTACAAAAGGAAAAAATTTTGACTCACAAAGGCAACATTTTTCTTTTCAATACAAAAATGGTTGAGTAGACACTTGTATATATACATATAATACAATATTCTACTAATCACGTGATATATACACACACTCAAACACGGGATAAGCAATCAGCAATTACATTGTCAATACCCTTTACATGCTTAATTTCCAAGTCAAACTCCTGAAGAATCAAACTACAGTTCAACAATCGCCGATTCTTGTTTTTCATCTTACTCAAAAACATTACCGGATTTTGGTCAGTATATACAATCATTGGCTTTTGCCCTGTACAAACACAAACCTCAAAGTATTGTAAGGTTAGAACCAGAGCCAACGGCTCCTTCGCAATTGTGGAATAGTTCTTTTGGTGGCGAATGAACTTCATGGAGAAGTATGCCACAGGATGATCAATGTCATCAGAGTCACTTCTCTGGTATAACCCAGATGGTGTGGCAAACGCAGAGATGCTCTTGGCCCTCTCAGTAAAAGGCACACACCAATAACCCTTCAATAAATCAATCTTGGTCAGAAACTTTGCTTGCCCTACTCTATCGATACAATCATCAATCCTAGGTATTGGAAACACATCAGTTCTAGTTATAGCATTGACTTTGCGATAATCTGTGCAGAATCTAGTACTTCCATCAGGTTTTGGAACTAGCACACATGGTTAACTCCAATCTGAGTTAGAGGGTCTGATAATATCATGTTCTAACATGTACTCAACCTCTTTCTCAGCAATCTTTCTCTTTTCAGGATTCATCTGGTACGGATGCTGTTTTATTGGTTTGGCATCACCAACATCTACATCGTGAAAGGCTATAGTAACTCACTTTAGAACATCAGGAAATAAATCATTTCTTGATCAACCTCTCAAACTGATCTTTCTGTGGGGGTTCTAAGTGCTGGAGTTTTACATCAAGATTTTGCAACACTTCAGGATTTGACAATTAACATGAAAGAACTTCAGCTTTAATTCTTGGTTCATCATCTTGAAACTCCCCCTCATCTCCACAAGTCTCGCCATAGGAGGATCTGAAGTGACAGCTGCAACCCAAGCATTCCAATCATGATAAGGCTTCAGCAGGTTAATGTGACAACTGTTTTGGCTTTCTTCCATCTGGACTCTTTACAATGTAATCGAGATTATTGAGTTTTGTCAGAATTTCATAAGGACCATGGAATCTAGCCTGCAATGGATTGGACTGCGAGGGAAAGAACACAAGGACCTTGTCTCCTGGTTGAAACTCACGGCTTCTAGCCTTATGATCATACCAAGTTTTCATTTTTCCCTGACTTGATTTAGGCTTCTCTTAGGCTAGGTCACAAGCTGCACGCAGTCTTTCTTTGAACTTGCTGACATAGTCTAACAGACTGATTTGCGGCTCTTTCTCTTGCCATTGTTCACTCAACAAAAGCAAAGGTCCTCTCACTTCATGGTCAAACACTAGCTCAAACGGACTGAATCTAGTAGACTCCTGCACTGCTTCTCTAGCTGCAAACAGCAGCAAATGAACACCTTCATCCCAGTCAGTCTCATGGTCATAACAATAAGTCCTCATCATTGTCTTGAGAGTGGAATGAAACTGCTCTAAGGCACCCTGACTCTCAGGATGTTAGGCACTGGAAAGAATCTGCTTCGCACCTAGTTCATACACAACCTGCTGAAACAATCCAGAAGTCAAATTGCTACCTTGGTCTGACTGAATTTCCCTGGGAAGGCCAAACAACGTGAAGAACTTTATCAAAGCCTTCGAGATTGCAGTTGCTTTGATGTTACGTAGAGGTATGGCTTCAGGGAATCTGGTAGATGCACACGATTGTCAACAAGTACTGATTTCCAGATCTAGTCTTGGGTAATGGGCCAACACAATCAACAATGACCTTTGAAAAGGGCTCCCAAAATGCTGGGATAGGCAGCAATGGAGCTACAGGTGGGTCTAACTGGTGTTTTCCAACTACCTGACAAGTATGACAGGTTTTGCAAAAGTTGGAAACATCTTTCCGAAGTCCAGGCCAGAAGAAGTGTTACATGATCTTATCAACAGTTTTGTTAACGCCAAGATGACCTCCTAAAGGTAAACTATGAGCCATTGTTAAGATGTCATTCCTGTAGACTTTCGGAACAACAATTTCCCTAACCACTGCCCAATCTGCATTGGCAGGGATATCAGGAGAGCGCCACTTCCGCATCAACACTCCATCCTTGAGATAATACCTAACTGGAACTGCGTCTATTTCTTTATCAGGAAGGGCTCTGCTCTTTAGTATACAAATTTTCGGATCATTAGTTTGCTCCTGAATCAGCCACTTTCTGGACAGAGACAAGTCTCCAGACATATCAGAATCACCAGACCCATCTGGCTGGCTGAACAAAGAACTGATAAAAGTATCTGATAAGTCCTCAAACGGAGAAACCATAGTGGGCCGAACAGAGTCATGAGGCGAACCACCAGAGTCATGACTATTCAACGTGCTGGACGGCACCACATCATCTTCTTGAGCCTTCTTGGCCATAGCACGAGTCACTGCACAGGGATGGGTCCTCATTGCCATCTTCAGTACTCGGCTGTGGAGTAAGATGAACAGGGGGAACAACATTGTCCCCAGCTAGGTCATTGCCTAGCAACAGAGAAACACCCTTCATAGGTAGACTTGACATAAGTCCCACCTTCACCTGTCCTGTAACTAAATCTGACCTCAAGAATACAGAGCACAGGGGTACAGATACAGTCCTCCCTTCAATACCTTGTACAAGTATGAAATCCCCAGAAGCGGTCTCATCACTTAACTCCAAGGAATCCATCAACAGAAGTGACTGAGAAGCTCCGTTATCCCTTAGGATATATATGGGGACGGGAGGAGAATGCTCATTCTGAGCCACAAACCCCTCTGACACAAATGGAAGAAATTCCTCCCTCACAAAGTCAGCAGTATCAGGCTTTTTAGCCCCACAAAGAGCAGGCAATTTAGCAGATCGGTCATCTACTACAGGGGTTTCTAACCTTGTTTTCACAAAGACATTGGGTTTGGTATCCTTTTCTTTTTCTTCCTTAGCTTTAAGGAACCAACAGTTAGTTGTAACATGACCAGATTTCTTGCAAGAATTGCAAATTAGACCACTTTCGTCACTGTAAGCTTTCACACTTTGATCAGTCCTGTGACTGGATTCCTGAGCACCATCACCAGATTTGTCTTTGTCTTTGGGTGAGGAATCTTGGGTATCACCTTTACCTTTTTTCCGAAATTGGAACCGTCTATCGTTACTGCTAGGCTGAAATTTGGACTTATGTGTGAGAACATATTTGTCTGCCAACTTGGCAGCTGATTGCAAATTCAGTGCTTGCTTTTCATTAAGGTAGGTCTTAATAATTATATAAAAATATAATAAAAATAATTATTCCTTAGTCAGGGATATATTTTTCCCCTTAAAATTCACTTGAGTTGAAGGTTACATTTTTCTATAATTTTCAGTGTGAGAGTATGCTTCTGCAATAAAAACTGAATTTTTTTTAAGGCTTTTAACACATCTTAACCACGGGTGCCAATAATTATGGAGGGCTCTATATATCGGAAAACTCAACAAAAGAATTTCACAATTTGAAATTTAAATGTTCAATTAATGACTCACACAATGGTGTCTCCCGGATGAGCCCCCAATTTCTTATGGAGTCAATTTGTTATGACATAGCGGACAGCAAGGGATGACAGACAAAATTTGAGAACTTAAACAGATTTAATTGAACAAAGGATGTCCAAGATTGAAAAATATATTATATATATTATATGTATATAAATGAGATAGTTACAGTCCCGTGGTAACTGAGATGGGGTTTCTATTTTGCAATGTCCAGGGACAGGAAAATGCTCCAACACAGGCAAGAATCCACAAAAAGAGCTTCACAGGTCTTAAAGAGTGACAGGTCTGGTCAAATGTATCCTTCCACAATTTCTCCTTGCAATTTCTCCTACGACTATTCTCTCAATTTTTCTCCTTGTATACTCTTTTTCAGCCCCCTCCCACCTTCCAGAATTTTTTTCAATTCTCTGGGGTGTCCCCTCTGAGGCATGTCCAGGACATGCCCAAAAATATCTAGCTTCAAACTGGGCTTAACAAAAAAAATGTCAAAACTGCAATCTAGTACCTTTCTATCCCACCGGTATGGAATACCGTGGGATATAGTCATCGCCCTGTCCGTCCGTCCATAATCATTCTCATTTCCAGAGCAGAACTCAAAAACTATGCCACTTAGAAACTTCTTATTTGCTACAGAACTTACTCTTATGGTGTAGTTGTGCCTTTTGGGGGGTTTCACTTCCAATGCTGCCCATAATTTTGGAAATTTTCATCATAAACAGCCCTTAAATTGCCTTTTGTCTCGTTTCCGGGACAAAACACAAAAACTATGCCACTTACAAACTTCAAATTTGCTAAGGAACTTACCCTTATGGTGTAGTTGTGCCTTTTTGGGGTTTCAGTTCCATTCTGCCCAAAATCTTTGATTTCTATGCCAAAAACAGCCCAAAAATTGGACTTTCTCCCTTCTCTACAGCAGAATTCAAAAACTCCGCCACTAATCACGAATTATGTGGAACCAGTGGGATATGTCATCTTCTGATGACTCTTGTTTTCACATTACAGTCATGTAGTCAGATATAAAGTGGATTGCCCACATACAGCTAGTCATGAGCTATTACCTCCGAGGCTGGGATGTTGCCATAAAAAAAAAATAAGCTGTGGGCGGAGACATTCAGATGAGGGGCAAAAAAATTCACATGAGCCTGGATGCGATGCAGGAAGGAGAGCAAAATCTGAATGCCATTCTAAATGCCATGTTATTTGAAGAGGGCTGCCCATATAAAGATGACTGGGTTCTTAAACTTCAGTTAAACATTCCGGATATCAAAATGTATGCGCAAAAGAACTGAAAAAACAAGTTTTCATAATATGTCCCCTTTAAAGCCTACTTTGTTGTGACTGGCCAACTGCTATTCAGGAAGTATTTATAGATAAAATCAAGGGAACGCAATATAAGTTTGGTGTTGTACTGCTGAAGAGTAGTGGTAAAATTAATTTTAATTATTAATTCTTAACTACATCTTCATTTAGAAATCCATACAAAGGCATTTGCCTTCACACTGAAGAAAAGACTTTTCTAAACATGGTAATACGCACAAACCAAATTCTTCCTAACCTCCACTATACCAGCCTTTGTTTAAAGGCGAGCCAAACTCTGCTAGGCAAGAATTATGCAAATGTGTCATATAATAAAGTAGGCATATAATGCATAACTACGAATGAGGCATTTCAAGGCAGCTCACATGCTGTGTTTCTTGTCCGAAAGAATAACTCCCTTTGGCAAGGACTCTGGCCTTTGTAACTCTGCAGACCTTCTACACGCATAAAAAAAAACAATGTAATACACAAAAGGGTAGGGAAGTACTGAAAGTACTCATTTGGGACAATGACGTGACATTGCCCGAGTGCACTACTTTGGTTTAAAATAATTTAAATAATTCATAATAAGCATCATTTTATTCTATAAAATCTGTTTAATTTGAACATATTTAGTTTATCATAATAATCATATATATTTTATGTTTTGCCATCTCAAACCCTCAAAATGTCAGGTGGCGCAACCGTCTGAGCAAGTTCACGCTATGTGAAATGTATTAAATATGTAATTTAAAATATGAATTAATATAATATAATTATGGGGGCATAATTTTATATTGAAAACCTTTCAAATAAACAAAGTTTAATAGTTTAATTGTTCATAAATTGTTTGGAAAACCAAAATAACCGCCCTCTACAGGAAAGAATCCATAAGTTACTTTTAATACCCAGCTCAACTACAAAATAGTAATGTTCTAGGCAGAGTAGACACTCTCGGGCACACTTATCAAAAAAAAAAAAAATCACTTAAAAAAAAAAAAAAAAAAGAGGGAAGCGTGTTTTATTTTCCAAGAAACTTTTGGTTGCGCCACCTGACATTTTTTGGCTGGTGAAATAGCAAATACATTCAGACTTATTTCGACACACTCTTCCAACTTCAAACAAAATGTATTATGTACATTTTTAAAGATTTATTTAAAAAAGACATTTTTAAAACGTTATTTGTCATTGACCCATTTATTTGTCCATTTCTATGTTTGGGGTCATCTTGCTAAAAGATCCATCCACTGCTAAGTCTTAACCTCCGGGCAAAGGCAATCAGGTGTTCGGCTACAATACACGCATTCAATCTGAACAAGATCCCAAGGATCACTGGCAGCGAAACAGTCCCAGAAGCATTCATGATCCAAAACTATATTTTAATATGCACCAGGGGTGCTTTTCCTGGTAAGCACCACTCTTTCTCTTCAAACTGAGGAGTGGATGGCCAAAAAGTTCAGTTTTTTTATCATCTGACCGGAAAACTTAATTCAAAACTTAGTTCCAGCAATGCTTGGCAAGTTCATCAGTTGCTCTCAGTAAGCTCTTCTCATGTGCAGCCCTTCCCAACATCTTGCTGAAATGGACATGGCATCTAACTGTTGATTGACAAACTTGATAAACTGAGTAGAGCTCTACACTGTGAAGCTGTGCTCCTTCATCTTTTCTCTGTCACCCAAAGCATCCTCCTCATTCTAGGAGCGGGCATTATAAATATACAGCCTCTTCCTCTATTACTACTCCGAACCTTAGAAACGGTCTGAATACTGAGCGGACGATGCTCAGTAGTATTTTTAACTGTTCAAGTCTTTTTTATGACCTTCCCTTGCTGTGCAAAGGTAAGTGCTCATTTGTCTCTTCAGAGGAGAAAGCTGTTAGGTTTTCCCCATGGTGATGGATCACCAACATTTCACGTTTGCAACCTCTTTCATACCACAAAATAGGAAATGGTGCAAGAAGGCGCAAATTCCGACTCTGGCGAATAAGTCCAGACACAAAGCAAAAAGTGAAAATTAAGACCAAAGAAAGAATCATTTGCACTCTGCCACCTTCTTGTTTGGTTTTATTGGATATGGCCTTCAGGGGTGCCAATAATTCTCATCCCACAATTTGAGAAAAATTGCCAAAAAAAGTGTTTTCATGCATAAATGAGAGCATACATTATCAACGCAAATATAAGCATTTGCTCTAAAGCTAATATTTAGAACAATAATTTTTTTAAATTATTTTTTGCGTAATGTCATGAAGGGTGCCAATAATTCCTGAGTTGACTCATCCTCACACCTAATTTGTCATTAAATGACACAAATTTTATCAACAACTTCAGAGTCTGATGATACCATACAGTATAATACATATATATATTATTTTACATAAAAAATACTATCTGAAAATTACACACACATTGCTACTCATTCTCATGGGCACCTAATAAAACCATCTGACAGGTTTAAGCCTGATTCATGCTTCTTGCAGTCGGCACGGTCAGCACAGCCCACACGGTGAGATCACGCAATTGTGGCCAGGGCGACAAAGCGCAAAGGGTCCGCGGAGGCTCTGAACGCCGAGCCGCGCACCTGGAGGATTTTGTAACAACGTGGCCGGGGTCGTTGATTGGCTAGCTTCGGGACCCGGAAGTACGTACACGGATAGAAATAAAAAATAGAGAGCTGTAAAGAAAAGCCAGCTGAACATACAAACAGCTGAAAATACAAACATCTTTACTACAGGTGCTGTCGAATCTACAAGGATGCTCATTGCCAGACATCGCTGCGGAAACTGCCGAAATGCGAACCATGTCCTCTTAGTTTTCGAAAGTTTCAAGTGACCCAATTATCGTAATGGGGAGAAAGAGCAGCCAGTAATATTTGTTTTGACAGCGATGCACTGTCTAATCTAATTCAAAATAATCAAGCCGTGTTTGGTAGTAGTAGTAAAAATAATAATAGTTACAATATGATAGTTAAAATGAACATATTTATAAAAGAAATAAGATTCAGTAGCGCAAGATTAGAACAGGCCCGTTCTTGGAGCCACTTTGACCGCATCAAGCATGAAACGACTCTACGTTCATGGGACCATGCGCGCCGTCCGCACTGCTGAAACCGCGCCGACTGCAAGAAGCATGAATCAGGCTTTAGAAATCTAAACAGGCAGCGGTTTGAACACCTACCTGCGCATGCAATCGAGGGCCTGATTGAAGACCTGTGGGGCCATGCCGTGCTCATGCTGTAGAATCTGGCTTTGCTCCAGAGTGACTGACATGGCCGTACGATCCTTTGCACTTTTGCAGCTGGTGAACCTCACACCATTCAGTCTCCGGCAGATCTGGAGCCAATGACAGAGAGAGAGAGAGAGAGAGAGAGAGAGCACACCATTTGGACCAAACAATAAGCATGGTTCACATGACAACACGGGCTTTTTCCAGCCTGTGGCCCCAGAGGCGCAAGCCAGAAATGCATTTCAAGGAATAGAAAACCCCTGAAATTTTGGCGCATGTACAGAATTCATATATTAATATAGGTAACCTTGCCAAAGTTCAGCCTTGCTCATCCAACCAACCTGGTGTTTTTTGCTAATTAAAAAAGAAGCATTCCGCCACAGGTGGGTTCGCATTTTATATTTACCAGAAGTGATGTAGCGGCCACCAAGCATATTGCAAACAAACCTTATAAATAGTACATTCAGTACACATGACGCACAGCATACATACTCATTTCGAGTATTATGGTACACATGGCACACAAACCACAAATGAAACCTTATCAGTACGAGCCTGAGTACTCTGACGAGGAGCTACAAATGTGAAAGCAACCTTACTTGAGCATGGAAGATTACCATTATGTGTTACGGCTCTCTTGTTTTAACAACGCTGCGACGAAAGGAACACTCCATTGAAACGAAGAAATTCAATGTTTGCTTAAAATTTAGGCGGACAAAAACATACATTTATAACTAGATACTATACACAAAAAATTAGAGATTTATGGAATAATTTGTGAATAGTTACATTTGCGAGGTTATCACAAAATAATAGAACAGTATTGTGGCAAACTAAAGAAAATGCAGCTGCAATATTTTGAAGTGCGGAAAGCGGTGCGAATGTCAGGCAGCTCAAATTATGAAAAAGATAAATTTTCATGGTATGAGGCAATAGACTGCATAATCTGCCAAAAACACAAGGGGGAAAGAATTACCATATTCAGCCTCCACCAATATCAAATCAAATCAGTACTTTTTCAGCTTACTTTGATACTTGGGTACCCAGAGAAAGATTAGAATGAGTAAAACCATCAAGCATCCAGTTTAATTTCTCGTGCTGCTATACATGGAAATCTATGTTACTGATGACACACCGATTCATCTCAAAGGATACGCTGCAGCCTTCAAAGGCTGCATTTTTAGGGGTTGTCACTCATCTCATCCACCAAACTAATATTCAAAGTAAGAGATGAGAATAAATTCTGGGTTAGGGTTCGGTCTGGGGCCCGGTTTAGGGTTAGAGATAAGCTGGATTTATGGTTCTGCATCTAACTGAACGCACCAGGAACACACGGCTCTATATCAGGCTAGATTTATGCAATTAAGGTGGTTTAGGGCAGTGGTTCTCAACTGGTGGGTCGCGACGCAAAAGTCGCGGACCCGTTCTGAGTGGGTCACGGACAGCTGGTTAATAAATAAACAAACAAGAGCACTCAGAGTGCGCAGCACCTCTGCCACGCCAAGGCAACTCTGTGCATGAGTTATTTTCAAATGGCTAATGTCGGGTATTATTGCATTACACCGCCAGGTGGCAGCAAAACCCAAAAGCACGGCGATCGGAAATCAGACCCATTGGAAAGACTTGAAATCTTGAACTTTGGTGTATATCCTAGCTGCACTTTGGCCTAGATATGCAATTTAATCCCTTGTTCCTCTTGTGCTACTTACTCTAACATCCTGCAAAGTTTGGTTAAAATCTATGCCGACGTTTTTGAGATATCCTGCTAACAGACAAACAAACCAACAACGCTGGAAAAAACATACACCTCCTTGGCGGAGGTGAATAATCTTTAGTGCGCGTCTGACTCTGGAGCCATGATAACCATCATTTGATTGCTGTTCACTTTAAGTGTTGTGAGGAGGTTCTGGAGAGTCAAAGGGGAGTTGAGCAGAAGAGGAAGAAGCGAGGAGAGTTGAGCTCACAAATGACGAGAGAAGTTTGAACTTGAAGCGCGGATTTGCGTGAAATGGAGTTTTTTTTTTTTTGGCACATTCAAGATGTATCATAATACATCTGGCCTGTGGAGGGCAGTAATACACTGAGCGTATAATGCAGAGCGATTCATAGACGCAAAATATTTAGTTTTTTGGCCTTATTTATGTTGTTCAGTTTCGATAAATTTTATTCACTTTTATACGTGCAGTTGTCATGTTCCTCCTCAGTTTGTGCTCTGAATGCAGAAATATTCATAGAAGTTAGATATTTAGTTTTGTGGCCTTTAATTGTTTAATTGCGCGGTTTTGGTATTTAATTGCATTTTATTCACTATTGTAGTTTTCATGTTCATCATTTTCTTAATAATGTGCTCTGAAATGCACTTTGCATTTATAAATGCAATGTGCATGTATGTTTAAAAAGATGACGTATATGTTTTCAAAGGCTGTTTTTGAAAAAAATATATTTTTGCTTGGTTTCAATTTTATAAAAGTGGGTCGCGACGTATTGACCATTGGGTCCTAATGTGAGAGCAGTTGAGAACCCCTGGTTTAGGGCTCGTTGGAAACGTCAGACCCCATAGAATCAAATGGCAACCGGCAATGTCTCACGGACAGCATCACAAGCCAATCATAGGGAGGAAAATTCATTGTGAGCAACCAGTATGTGCAGGATCTAGCATCCTTTGAAGCAGTGCTCCGAAAAAAAAAACATGCTTGGAGACTGGCAGATCTAGTTTTGATATAACATGGACAAATTGGGCTAAGAATGGCAAGCACAGATTTACCCTTGAACAGTTTTTTAATACAAAATATCAAAGCTAAGAAAATTTTTTGCCCATCTATGTAGAATGTAAAGTGCATGCCTGCTGTTCTTTGAGTGTGGTGGCAGTTCAAAATGACAATGCATACATCGTTGGATTCTGTGGACTTTCCGCTTTCGTTTGAGGTATCGTTTGTATGCCTAGCACAAATTCAATAGAAACGCTTGCGATTCAGCGCTAATATATTCATCCTATGTTTTGCTACAGGCTTACTTACTTGCTTGGTGATTGAGTTGCGTTTGGTTGAGGTAAAAATGGTCAACATGAGCCTTTTGCAGAGTTTCTTCCCGTTAAGTGGATATACCGCTTGACGATGTTGCTTTTAAGAAACATGCTGTTTTTATGATGCGTAATGATCGCCCCCAGTACCGGTAGCGTTCTGGTTAAAAAGGTCTTGTTTTCTTTTCCACATTAATGTTTCTGAAGTTATTAGAGACATCAAATATTAATTAAAAAAAAAATCTTTGAAAAAATTTTCACTAAAGACAATCGATAAAGATGATATAGGTTTGAGAGAGACCTAATCTCATCATCATCAAGGCTGGCCAAGAGCAGGGATGTCAAACTGGTCAGTAAAAGGGCCGAGGGGCTGCAGGTTGTTATTCCAGCTGAGCAGAAGCGCACCTGATACAACTAATCAACTGTGCAGCTGAGATCAGGTGATTTAATAACTTGTATCAGGTGTGCTTCTGCTTGGCTGGATTGAAAACCTGCAGCCCCTCGGCCCTTTCAGCGACCGGTTTGAGACCCCTGACCTAGAGGGACAGATTCGAGTTAAACTGAGACCGTGCAGAAGAAATATGGCAAGTTCTCCAACTTGGAATAGGCAAACAGCCAATCTTGTAAAATTATAACACTACAGGACAGTGTTCATAATTTTTAGGCAAAGGGAATTCACACCAAATATTGATTTGATTTCATTTTTAACAGTTCACAGATCTTTATGGTGCATTTGTAAAAATTCCAAAACCTTAATTCTCAGGATTTCTGGAAGCATCTTTGCAACACAGAACTGTAGTAAATGTGCCAAACACTTCTGCATTGTACTGTGTGTACCACTCATTACATGTAGCGGGTCTCCACACAAAAGAAATCCCCGTGGCTGAGGTGTGCAGTCTTGCTCAGGTAGAGGGGGTGGAGTCGGCCCTGACCTCAGCAGCCTGCCACAGGATGTCCACGTTCTTGTTCTTGCGAGCGTTGACGTTCTGCCCCAGGAACTTCAGCAGTTCGGGCAGGCAGGTTTGACTGCGAGAGCTAGGGAGTGCTGTAGTAATGGTGAGATGGATGACCCAATGAAGGAAAAAGACAGGATAATCTGACCGAGACACATTCCACCAGTAATGGAAAAGCTGAATGTCCTTACGGAGTAACCGTTAGGTCTAACTCGCACCTGAGGACAGAGGAAGCTGGCATTGCCCGGTCATCTTGATCATACATACCTCTCCCATGTACATATAAGGATACATACGCCTCACATTCACGTAATGGTGACCGAATTTACAGAGTGCACCAAATCTCGTCCTATCAAAAGTCTCACCTACCAATGGACCTTTTCAGGGCCAGCTACAGTTACAAGTGACAAAAATGTTTCAATAAATGGTAAATTTAGCCTTTGTGGAGAATCTGAGGGAAAGTAGTGTATCTCTACGCATGGCAGTTAATGCAGAGCATCTCATTGGCCAGCATGCAGACTGCAGACAAATTAGAGAAGTGATCATTCTGTGCATTCACAGACCGGGTTCTAGCCTAAGGAACAAAAAGCTGCTTGCCACTCACAGTCATCAGGTAGGACTTCTTTGAACTGCTCGAAGTAGGAGTTCAGGCGGGCCAGACTCTCCATGTTCACCACTTCCTGTAATGATGTGTCCCCAAACCTTTGATGGAAAAGAAAAACTAAAATGAAGCATGACATACCGGCAGAGATGGAGAAGTTCACAACATCTTAGGTTCACAACACTGCACTCCCAATATTCAGAGCTAAGTGAAATACATCTTCCTCGATATAATATCACTGTTCTCTCATAGTTTCAAAGTGCTGGGCAAAAAAACATTTATTTTTCTGCGTGCATTTGTGCCATGTTTGCTTGGTTAGTTTGTTTCTGCCTCGCCGGCAAATCTAAATTCTGTATTTTCCATTCTTCCGATAACATACTTGAATTTTATTGAACTGGTGATCTTTGTTCTGATCTAGTTATTGATGACTGTGGTGCTGCTGGTATTGAAATAAAGATGAAAAAAAAAAAAAAAAAAAAGTGTTCGATTTGAGCAAATTTTACCACTGAAAACAGTTTTTACACCCTCAAGTAACAGTGCTATTTTACTAGAGGGCAACGTCTTTTGAAGCAACAGGCACAATCAGAGATGTGACCTTAAATTAAAGATTTCGGGGAGAGAGACGGTTCGCTGTGCATTTCAGGAGCGATGAGAACATAATCAGCAGGTCTCATAGAGCAGCGCTGAATTTAAAACATGGCTGAAGAGGCACCACGAGCGCTCTGGGAGATTAATGTCACAACTGCTTTTCAAAAACTGAATTAAATACATTATACTTGGACTCACAGAATGATCGTGGTAAGAGACAATTTACTCAAGAAACCATCAATTAGCTGACTGGCTGTTGTCCACTTTAGCTTGCACCCGGGATTTTCCTTGAATTGGCTTATAATTTAATTTTTATTAAGTGGAGGGCAATCCAATTTGCGACTGTGATTCCAACCACTTCTCATAAAAGCTGGACACTAAAATGTTCACAACAAACATATTATGAGCGTCTACCTTTATCTGCAAGTTAATGTTTGACTTTAGAAACATGACGTGAATGTGACATGGACATCTGTGTCTGGGGACGTTGTGGTTGCAATGATCGGAACATCTGGCAGTGTCACAAAATAGGGACTTTTGGCTTATTTAGGAAAATTTCCAGGTACTGAGTAATTTTATTTCTCAGTAAGACGCGCTTGTTGCGCCAAAATACGGTATGATTCCAAGGACTGGGGTGTGACAGCAGTTAGTATAACTAAAAAATTCCAGAAACAAATTGAGTGAGCCAGCTGCTTTACGAGTACAGGGTTGGAGATGCTTGCCAGCGTTCTGGAACGCAGTTGATATGTTCTAGGTGGTTGCTAGGGCGTTGCTGGGCTGTTGCTATGGTGTTCTGGGTGGTTGCTAGGGCATTTCTAGATGGTTGCTATGGTGTTCTGGGTGGTTGCTAGAGCATTGGTAGGCGGTTGCTATGGTGTTCTGGGTGGTTGCTAAGGCATTGCTAGGTGGTTGCTATGGTGTTCTGGTTGGTTGCTAACACATTGCTGGGTGGTTGCTATGGTGTTCTGGTTGGTTGCTAACACATTGCTGGGTGGTTGCTATGGTGTTTGGGATGGTTGCTTGGGCGTTGTTAGGCAGTTGCTATGGTATTCTGGGTGGTTACTTGGGCGTTGCGAGGCAGTTGCTATGTTCTGGTGGTTGCTAGGGCTTTGATGTGTATGTTTGGGGATCGGATGAAAACTAGGAGAAGTAGCGAACCGTGCGATAACGAAAGAATTTGGAATAATAACAAGGAAGGAAGGAAAGAAGGAACTAATGGGAGAAGCAAGGAAAGAAGGAAGGTAGGAAAAAAGAAAACAAAGGAAGGCCGGAAAGAACGAAGGAAAGAAGGAATGGATGGAAAGAAAGAAGTAAGGAAGGAAAGGAAGGAAGAAAGGAAAGAGAGAAGAGAAGAAGGATGGAAGTAAAGATAGAAGGAAGGAAGGAAAGAAGGGAAGGAAATGAGGAAGAACAAATGAAAGAAAGAAGGAAAGACAGAAGGAAGGAAAGAAAAAGGAAATAAAGAAAGAGGGAAAGCAGAAAGAAGAAAGGAACAAAGATAGGAACAAAAGTAGGAATGAAGGAAGGAAAGAAGGCATGATGGATGGAAAGACAAACTAGAAGAAAAGACAATTGGTAGGGAAGAAGAATGGAAGGAAGGATTAAAGGCAGGATAGAAGGAAGTAAAGTAGGAAAGACGGAACGAATAAACGAAGAAGGAATGAAGGAGAGAAATAGGAGGGAAAAAGAAAGAAGGAAGGAAAGCAGTAAGGAAGCTGTAGTCTCAAGAGAGCCAGATTGTAGTCTTCCAGCCTGAGAAACTGACAGTTACAGCAGGTGGTCAGAACATCTGGCACAAGATTCCATTTGCTTAATGGCCCTCTTGTGATATCATAATGCCAATGTTAAGTCTATTAGTCCGTGAGCCAGAGGGGTTGGTCGTTACCGAAAAAGTGGCAAAGGCTACCATACCTTTTCTGAAAGCCTGGAATCTCAGCTTTTCAATGATGTATGATGGCCATCTGACAAGAGTAGCTGTTTTGAGTTATCACACATAATCTAAACTAAGGTAGATAAAATAATGCATATAAATCAAGCAGAACACTGACATAGCTGAAGATCTATATTGGACATATTGGAATATTTTATTTTGTTATGTTTGGTATCATTTTAAACAGGAGACTCTGGGCTTTCATTTAAAACCTTTTGTGAACATTTTGGATAAGTACAGCCAAACCTGGAGCTCTTCAAATTTTTAATCACACACATTTTCCTGCCATTTCCGCCTTGTCTTTTAATCCTGTGGCACCAGGGAGCATCAGAGAAACAAAATCCAAATACTGGCATGACCCTAAGGATTCAGAAAATGTATCATTTATCCATATTATCTGATTTGAAGGGGGTGATTTTCGGTCTTATATCAGACATGGCGTTTGAGAAAATAATGCGTATAAATTAAGCAGAACATTTACACAGCTGAAAATCTAAAAACGGTATAAAAAATAACAAATGTGACAAGGATCCCTATGTTTTAAGGTGTGGTAACCCCAATTATGACATTTCCATTACTGTAAAAGGTCAAGGTCATGACCTTTAGGCATGGTCAATGACATTCTTTCTTGTGAGTGTTTGTTTGGGTGTGGGTGTGTCTGTGTGGGAGGGGGGTTACAGATAGACATGTAATGTGTATGTGTGTGGGCGTGTGTGTGTTTGGGTGGGGGCGTGTGTGCGCATGCGTGTTGTCTGGGGGAGGGGATGGGGGTTTACAGACAGACATGTAATGTACAGTATCTGTTTTATAAATTGTAGTTTTACTTTTTTGTGTATAACTTTGTTTTCATTACCAGGTACCATGCTTCTTTTGGCAGGGGGACTTGGTGGGGCTGGATGCATTTGGATTTTGTTTGTAAAATGTCCATTAATGTACAATGGCCCTCAATGACAAATAAAGGAAATAAGAGGAAGAAGAATTTTGTGACATTTTACGCAAACATTGCATCATTCAAGGTCACGACACTAATCAAACTCCTCGTCGGAATCCTCATCAGAGGAATAAGATTGTTCTTCATCAGCAAAGTCATCCCTCTGGTTTTTGCACTGTCTTGCATGGCATAGGTCAGTGCAGGCCAAGTTGTTGGCAACACACTGACATGATGGAGTGACACAGTCCCTCTTGCATGAGCTGGACAGAAACTCAAGTACTGCTTGTGGACCAATGGTGACATTGAACCAGTCTATGGAGAGCTGCAAGTCACCATCTTGGTCCACTCTAGACCACCCATGTTCAACTGGGGAAGGAACTTCAGGGTTGTTCTCAAGGCATCTTCTCCAGATAGCACCTTGATAGTTAGCTCTGAGACAGTGCTTACTGAGAGAATCTGAGCATGGAGGTAACTGTCAGGATTCTATGCCTTTCTTTGCACAAAAAAGTGCATACCTCATTTCATTGATGTTGGTGATTCTGGACTTGGAGCTGTACTTTTGACATGTGAACACCTGTAAGGCTACATACAACTCAGGTGTCATTGTCCAGTCTGCCCCAACCTTCTGAAAGGTCTCACAGAACTTTTCATTCTGCTGAAGAAGTTTTATGGCTCACACTTTACCACGACCTGCAAATGCACTTACAGTGTCGCAGCCTGTGTATGCGTGTAAACCAGGCAAAGCCTGACACAACTGTGAACCCAAACCACGAGCGAGTTGTGAGATGTTTATGTAACTGGTGCGATTCTTTGTCCCTGTCTTCAGGAACAGGTCACATGTAAGTGCGTCACTGGTAGCCAGGCTTATCACTAAGACATCAGTGTCATCAGACAAGGATGACAGATTTGTGACCAGTCCTTGAAGCATGGCAAGCATGGAGCAGCATACGGGTGTCAGCCTCTTCCTGAGTGGACGACAAGTCTGCTACCTAGTGCACTCCCTGTTGGGTCAGCTTGTAACACTCATCTTTGGTTCTAGTGTACAGAATCTTTCACCGAGTCTTGTTCTAGACTGTTCTTTGCCCCACTCTTTGAGCAATAAGGTAGTAAGATTTGTTTTGTTGTTGTTGTTGCTTTGTAGGAATTTCTTCCATTGCTGAACTCTGTGCCCTGCAGTGATCTGTTTGACCTCTGTGCCTGAGTCTGCACCTCTGGCCACTCTCTCCATGTGTTTGATAGAAGCCTCATTATATACATCAAAAACAATGTCAACACGGGTGTTGTGACTTGCTTCAGCTAGCACAGTGGACAAGGCATAGTCTGCAATATCAGCAAATGTCTTGCCATCACCGTTCAGCTTCTGAACAAGTGCCATGCCATCTATTACGCAGGTAGAATTTAATGGCAATGATTCAGCAACACATGGGAACTTGAGCAGTTGCTTGGCAAGTGAGGATTTGCAAGTCTTTCTCACATTGCCATCTGGTGAAGCAAGAGCCCACAGAAGTGGTCCAAGGGGATGAGATAATACCTCCTTCAGGTTGAGCTGTCTACTCTTTGCAATCAGTACCATCTGGGCGAATATTCGATTATCAGCTTGGAGGATAACTTCTTTATTCCCAGTTTTGCATGTCTTTGCCTTTCCCTGCAATGAGGAGAATGTTTTCAGTTTCATCTTGGAGAGTGGTGCATGGAACTGCTTTACAGGAGGATTACTCTCAACACGCTCAGCAGAGAAGGTTCTGTAGGCATTCATGCCAATGGTGTGTGTATTCAGAAGGTCTTCAGCAACATCTGCTGGTGCAGTACTTCCAGTAGGCAGAGAAACAAGGGACTCACCACCTGCAAATGGATTTATCCAACTAGAATCCAACAGATCCACAGTGTGTGTGTGCTAGAGAGAGAGAGAAAGAGAGACGAAAACAAAGAGATAATACAATACAGTGTTTTTTTCAGAATCAGTGTATGCGTGAGAAAAAAAAGAGATAAATAAAAAAACTGAGTAGTAAGCGTGAGTGGGTCTGAGTCAGTGTGAGAAAGAAAGAAAGAAAGAAATACGTTTTTTTATGTGTGTGTAGTTCACCACCAAAAGGAGGTAAATGTGGCACACAATCAATTATATATAACTGCAAATATTGAACGTGAAGCGAAATATTGTACGAGCAGCAGATTCAAACTGAGAGGGCCAGTCAGAGTGAGCTCAGGCACGGAAGAACCGTCTTTATATTCAACAGGCAGAGAGGACACTGTTGGTGGAATTTTGAATTATTAGCCAATAGACTTGTGGGCCCTTCAATGGGGAGGAGTCAACAATTCCATAGTCAGCACAGAGTGGTGTATAAAGAGAGTGAGGACATTCCCATATCTATTTCCATCTATTTATCAGTATTTTCTCGCCGGAGAACAAGGCATTCATTTTTTTAATGTAAATTCCATGAAAGAGGGGACCTAATATAAATTATATGTGATGGATATACATCAAGGACCCTTTGACCTATCTAAAAATGCTGAATAACAACTTTTTCTAAAAAATATTTACTTCAGACTTTCAACCAATTGGCCTGTTAGCACGTTAGCTGTGACTGTGTGTGTGTGTGTTAGAGGAGGACCCCGATCAAGGACCCTTTGAACTATCTAAAAATGCTGAAAATGCTGAATAACAACTTTTTCTAAAAAATATTTGTCAGACTTTCAACCAATTGGCCTGTTAGCATGTTAGCTGTGAGCACGTTAGAAACTCGATATATCAATAAATTAGCCTATAGTGCACTACTGTTTCTGTCTTTGAAAAAATGCCATGTCTGATATAAGACCGAAAATCACCCCCTTCAAATCAGATAATATGGGTAAATGATACATTTTCTGAATCCTTAGGGTCATGCCAGTATTTTAGTGTTTGGATTTAGTTTCTCTGATGCCACAGGATTAAAAGACAAAAGATAACTTGCAGGAAATGGCAGGAAAATGTGTGTGATTAAAAATTTGAAGAGCTCCAGGTTTGGCTGTACTTATCCAAAATGTTCACAAAAGGTTTTAAATGAAAGCCCAGAGTCTCCTGTTTAAAATGATACCAAACATAACAAAATAAAATATTCCAATATGTCCAATGTAGATCTTCAGCTATGTCCGTGTTCTGCTTGATTTATACGCATCATTTTCTCTACCTTAGTTCACATTATGTGTGATAACTCAAAACAGCTACTCTTGTCAGATGGCCATCATACATCATTGAAAAGCTGAGATTCCAGGCTTTCAGAAAAGGTATGGTAGCCGTTGCCACTTTTTCGGTAACGGTTTCCATATTTTGAGGCCCTGGCTCACGGTCTATATGGGGGGAAAAATTTAGTTTTTTTATTAATAACTCAAAAAGTATAAAAGTTACAAAGATGAAAAATATATTGCACAGGTGTCCTAAGAAGAAGAACAATAGTTAGCATTTTCAATGCACACTAATAATAAGAAGACCACCCGGATAACAATAGTGAGCATTTTCAATGCACACTAATAATAAAGAATTATGCAGGATTGTAATATGTGTATGCATTGCTGCAGGCACATAATTATTTTTGAATATATTATGTACTTTGCTGAGGGAGTCTATATTTCACTGAATTCCACAAAATCAAATTTTAAAATGTTATACTTTGGCGCAAAAAAATTAAGAGGTTAGTCAGTGTTTCTACTCTTAATATTCTAAATGATATAGAAGTTAATAGTTGATTATAGACTTGGGTCCAAAGTTCTAAGACCATGTTGAAAATCTGTGATATTTTCCCATAAAGATGGAAATAATGAGAAGTTTTGAGTATTTGAAACATTTGAAACACACAATTTAAGACATGCAAAAAGAAAGATACTGAGCCAATTCTAGGTCAGAAATCAAATTGAAGCGAATCTCTGGCATTTGCCGTCCTGTTTCATCTGAAGTAAAGGTCAGATCTCCTAGAGTTTAATCCCTCGCACTGAAGCATGAGTTCAGATGACACTGAGGTGGATTGGATTTACCCATCAGAGGCCTGTTCAAGTAAATCACCGAGCAGCCATTGGTCACCTGCTATACAGTAAATACAGCTGTGCCACAAGTTTCCAGGACAGTGATTACAGAGCAGCATTATGATAGTGGGAAGCACTACATCTAAACCCTGAAAGTGTCAGAGCTCAAACTCTTGTTCTGAACATGCAGCGCTTTTCTCAGTAAAATCATAGCCAGGCTGAAGGTCTCAAACCCCCAGATTGAACCGGGAGCATCTTGGCCGTGTTACTGCCGCGAAATGGTTGCCGGAGTTGATCGTGCCAGTCTAGACAATGTTTGTGATTCCACCAGTTGCGCCATGGCACGTCTCGGCAGCGTCCTAGAAGCGGCTCTCCGTGCTGCTCTGCCATTTCTGGCGGTGGTGGGCAGCAGTTGTGCTGATCTGAATATAGCAGGGATACTAATCCCATAGTTTGACCACCTACAGTCATTGGTTCCAACTACATTAGCATCTGTGCAAATAAGAACTGCACCCCAGATTGTGCCAGGCAGGAAGTATCAAGGGGGATACGCTTTTAACTAAAAGAAACTAGCCACATATCTTTGATTTAAAATTTGTTTTTAACTCACTTTTCAACTACTTGTCTGTGATTCGGTTTTATCTAAAACACAGGCAAAATTATTTATTTTTTTTTAACCAATGGCGTTCATGGCTGGACTGTAGTAGACTACGTTGCAAGTCAAAGTCATTCAATAATATTAAAGCAGAGGGGAAAAGAAAAACAAAGCATTTAAGTTCGTGGCCCACTCTCCCATGGTAGAAGCACAAATGTCCTAGAAAAATGACAAAATAAGTGAAATCTGACCAGGTTGATTGCATCAGCTGGCAGGACGCTGTGCTAAGGTTTAGCTCTCAGTGAAACATGAAGTCGCATGCAAGACAGAGGGAGTAAAATAGCATCGCTCACGTTATGCTGCAGATACGCACCTGGTGGAATCTAGGGGTAAGGGGGCAGAGCTAACACTGCAACACTTTGCTGAAACTGGAGCAGGCAAACCAAAAGCGACTACACCATTACAAGATAAAAACCCCATGCCTTGTTCACCAAGAGGTAGACAAGAGACTTCATCACTGACATAGAGTGTTATAAAGATCGTAAGACTCCATTCAGAAAACAAGCAGATCAGAGGGATCTAATAGCTGCGACCTGGCCTAGCATCCGTCACGTGGCCTAGTGTCCATGACTGGTGGTTTCTTGTTCAAGTGTGACCTCGAAATTGGCAAATGACCTTAAAAATCAAAAGGGAACCTTTCTTCTGTACCAAGAAGCTTGTTGAAAGATTTAATTACCATCCATCAAGTTAGACTGGAGTTACGTTGCGAAAACTGTGAAATCGGGGAAAAATCGACACTTTTTTGACCGGTGTGACCTTGGGATTTGACATATGACCTTGCAAATCAATATACCAAGAAGCTTGTTCTAAGATTTCATAGCCATTCATTGAATTAAACTTGAGTTACGGTGCGAAAACCGTCAAATCGGGCAAAATTGACATTTTTTTTTACCTGTGTGACCTTGGGATTTGACGGATGACCTTGAAAAACAATAGGGAACACCTCCTCTGTGCCTAGAAGCCATTTCCAAAATTTCATAGCGATCCATGAATTCTAACTGGAGTTACAGCGCGAAAACCCGCAAACGTGAACTTGACCTTTGACCTCGACCTTGTGCATGGACATCACTTTGGTGAAGGTCAATAAATCCTGAAAATTTCATGATGATACAATGACAGGAAGATGGTGAAAAAGGTATCACAGACGGACAGACAGAGGGACAAACAGACAGACGCTTTCATAGAGCTGCTTGGTCGCAGCTAAAAATATGGTCAAATGAAGGCCATCCAGTAGCGGCCTCAAAGAACAAGTAGCTGTCTCTAAAGCATTTCTAAGGAGGGGAAACAAGGCCAAATGCCTGGCATAGGCTACAATATGCCAGCATTTCACACTCGATCACTGAATGAAAGTCAATTTACATATCAGTTGAAGTTTTAGATTGACTGCACTAGCAGAGTAGTGTAAGTAAAGAGAGAAACAGGAGATGCCACAGTGTAGCAAACCAACAGCAAAACAAGATGGCAGGAATGCTCAAGTCTAGGCGTGTTTTGTTTACTCGGGAGTTGGACACCTGCACCTATTGAACTACACCTGAATAGAGGAGATGCACCACTCGAGCCTCCAGCGACATGCAGTACTATCTGCTTTACATCTTTGTGGTGGAAGATTGATACTGAAGCACATTAGAGATCCCAATCAAGCATCAAAGCTTCACAAGAAATACACCTAGAAGTTCTGAAGACCTATGGAGACCGAGGACAACGGAATATCATGGACTTCCCTCTACAGTCACCTGACCTCGTTCCCACTGACCACCTCTGAGAGCACTATGTATGAACCCGAGAATTCCAAGCATTCCGTGACATCACGGAAGCTCTTTGGAAAACTTATAAACTGTGACCATAACATTGGTTTGTCAAGCTCTGCACAATCGTGTGTCCATGCCAGCTCTGGAGCATATTTTCATTTAAGCAAAAGCTGGTCCTACCAAATGGTAATATATTTTGAATACATGTTTACTTGTCATAGATTCAATTTTTCACTTGAATTGTTAAGATGATAGTCACCTGTAATAAAACAATTTGCATTAAATTAAAAATTATTGCAAAATAAAGCATTTTCACTCCTAGTCTCAGACTTTTGGAGCCCACAGTATATTATATTTATGTGAACAGTCGATCGTACTTCTCTGCCAGTGTTTGCTGTTCGTTGATGCCCACGTTGAAGAGCACAGGCTGGACGCGTAGCAGCATGCCATTCTGGATCTCCCTTGGCAAGGCGTCGAACATATTCCCTGGCAGCGGGACGCGCACGTTGAACCCGTCCCTGTTTCCAGTGATGACGGGCAGCATGTCGGGGGCGGAATTAGACGAGGCCTGTGTCACTTTAAAGGTCACGTTCCTCAGGTCCATGATGCCCACGCTCATGTCCTCCAACATGGCCAGCTCTTCACCTGTAACACAAACAAATACAGCAATGAGAACACAGACACACACACACACCCTCCAACATGGCCAGCTCCTCACCTGTAACACACACAAATACAGCGATGAAAATAGACACACGCACACATGCACACACACACACACACACACACACACACCCTCCACCATGGCCAACTTCTCTCCTGCTACACACACACATACACATCCCACACACACACACACACACATCCATACATGTGTACATTCTCATAAGCACACAATAGGCCCCATTTATCAAGCAGCATACAAAATAATTTTTTTGCATTTCCTTCGTACCTACATTTACGCATGAAAATTGAGATTTATCAAACTCTTTGAAAGGAAGCACACATATGTGTAAACTGCATGGCTCATCTTATACCTTGAATATTATTTAACTCCTAAATGGAACATGGAATTCCTTGTCCCGAAATGCTAAAATAATCACAGAAAATGTAGAAACATTCTTCTGTTTGGCTTCTCAAGGAAGAGCGGCATAAAATAAAATATTCAAAATGACAGTAAAGAAAGAGGTACCTTGTGGAATCATTTTTTTATTGATTGATTTAATTATTATTAATTGTTTATCCTTGCTTGCTCCTACTTTACTTTCTTTCATAACCTTTTAGGCCTAGAGTGTGTGTGTGCTTGCATATTTCTGATTTAGCAGGGGCCTGCATAACTGTACCAGTGCGTCATGACATATAGCCTATCTAAAGTCATGCAAAGCTGAATGTCTGTACCAAGGACAAGATGTTTTTCTCTGTCTCTAAGTTTGTGTTTATAGAAAGCTCCGGGTGAGGTGCGGGTGAGTGACGGAATTCTTACTGAATTCGGCTTAGTTGCTGTGTGAGACAGAGGAGTTAATATTGCCAATTATGGGACAGACGAACAGTAAGTGGTTGTTGTTGTCGTTCTTGTAGTAAGGACTGCTGTTCTGGGACAAATGTTGACGTGACTTTGACTGAAACTGGGCAATTTGTTGGAAGTTGACATAATGGTTCTGGGAATCATTGTGGGTAAAGGAGTTTGGGTTTAGTTGAAATAGAGCATTGTCTGCGTATGTTATCAAAGCAACAATGGTGTTAGATCGTAAGAAAATTAAAGCCTTGGATCTTTTCCAATGTGAATGAATGTGAAAGAGGAAAGTGCACTGAGGTGCGTGTGTGCGCGCGTGTGTGTGTGTTTATGTGTGTGTGTCTCCTGAGCTCAGATTGTGTTTCTGTGTGGAAATCAATGTGAATGAACCTATCTCTGTGAGTGTCTCTAAACAACTGCATTGCTGGCATATTTGTTAGTTCTGTCTTTGTTAGATTGAATGCAATTGTCATTATATTCCATGAAGTGCTCATATAAATGTCTACAATGAAACCTTATGAAACCGAGCAAAAGTCACTATTTCTTGATAAAATAAATGCTAACTCCTCCTAAATGATCGGTTACTATAAACAGTGGGAAGTTTAGATGAAGTAACAATTGAATGTAAATTATACAAACATGGACAAGTGTTTCTAATGTTGTGGCTAACTGAATTTCTTTAAGATGCAAGACAAAGTGAATATTTAAATGCTCTAATATTTGGCAGTAGTAATACATTGCAGAGAAAACTACCAGTGATATCCTCTATGAGCATGAATTAATTACACTATTTACACATAATTTGTGAAATATTTTTAAAGAGCTAGAAAATCTAAGCACTTTTCTATAAATAATTAGGCTGTGTGAGATTGGTGTGCTAGAAGCATATCTCTGAAAAGGAAATTAAGCGAAAGTGGAAACAAAAATAACAGTGTGTTCAAAAGTTGCCAAAGTACTGTTTAACAAATTTATACAATAAGAGACTGTGTGCAAATTCATTTGATGCAGAACAGAAGTGTTTTCTATCAAGCATTGAAAAATTGCAATTGCTATCTGTGGGTGATGAACAAATGTGACTGAAAGTTTCCCTGATCAAAGAAATGCAATTAAAAATCTTTTCTCCATTTTGAACAGGAATTGTCAACGAGTGTCTTCATGGCAAAGGAACTGAGAAGTGAACCTTAATCTGTTTGTTTAATTTTTACAGGGAATGATCCGAACGAGTTGAATTAAAACAAAATTGTACATTATTGTTTGTCTCTAACTCCTCTCGGAACTTTTCCACAGAAAGCACTGCTGAAGAGAAGTGAATTGCTGGCCAGCTGGGAATGCTTTAGCTTTAGAGTTTACCTTCTAAAATAGATCTGGGGAAATACAATTTGAAGTTTTAACACAAGACTAAATTCAAAAGTCCTCTAGTAACGTGATCACATAATACCTTGCTTGCGATTTCTAAATTTATTTTTGAATAAGTACCGTTCTATACTAAGGTGACTAAAATATAAACTTTTTTTTTTTGGAAATTGTAACAGTCTAAAGTGACTCCACCCGGTTCTGCTGATGATGTAGGAAAATGTAAGAATGTTTGGGGCTAATAAGCCCTGACTGTGCATTTCCTCCATGCTGTTAGCGGAACCCTAGCCTGAGGTGGATTGCTTAATCACAATTCATTGAGAGGAAAAAATAAAAATGTATTCTCCATTGTGTAAAAGAAGTCCTATCTAATAATACCCTTCCCAATGGAAAGCCTATATTACCAAAATCCCTCTTCCATATTGCTGTAGGTTTGGTGCATGGGCAATGCCATGTACCAAGAGGGGGGGACCAAAGGGTTAATAGATGAGAGTACTATCACTTCTTTACTAAAATTTTTTTTATATATACACTTAACACCATGTAAAGTGAAGAAGTGATGTGGTAGTATTGACATGATCTTTATCTAAATGAAGTGAGAAGCTATAGATGCCATCACAAGTGGAAAATTTTGAGTAGGGAAATTGTTCCTAGATAAGTGATCATCCACAATTACCAGGATTAGTGGAGAGAACTAATAGAACCCTGAAAGCAAAACTGTGCAAAGCCATGGCAGAAACTAAATGGAATTAAGTAGCATGTCTGCCATTATATTAACTAGCATGAGGATAACCCGACAAGCAGGGATTGGGGTTGTCACATTATGATGCAGTATGTGGGGTAACCTTTTGAGTTGCCACATTTATTATTATTATTATTATTAATAGTAATATTATTATTATTATTATTCATTAAATAGAAGAAGCGACTCTGGCAGAGTATATGAAAAGAATGTTGACGAACAAAAGTGAGATGCGAAATATGCTTCCTCCTAGATCAGTAGCGGAATTGCCGCCTGGTGAGATAAAGCCTGGAGATTGGATCCTGGTGCGGAGTGTCGGAAAAAAGCGGAAGTGGAGTGAACCGGCGTGGAAGGGTCCATATTAAGTGCTCCTGACCACACCGACTGCAGTAAAAATCCAGGAAAGGGAGGCGTGGATACATCAGTCACATTGTAAGGTGGTGTCTCCTCCTCCAGCGGGTGTGTAGGTACATCTGGGTGAGTCAGGATAGACTTGGAGGGAGTCCGGCTACAAAGGGGGGCGTGGCATATAGAGCCCGTCCGTCTCAAACCCGGTGAAGAGTTTAGTAACGCTCCAAGTCAGTAGAGACTCCGGGACTTATTCATTTAAAAAAAAAAAGGGTTTAATAAAATGGCTTCTCTCCCTGTGTCTGTTCATTTTTAAACATATGTTGCGCCTACAATGAATGTGAACAGTATAGTTAAATGCACCGTGGCAGTGTCTACTGCACATAATGGATTAGTTTCAATGGACCCCAGTTTACCCCCACTTAATATAGTCAATGTGTCAAAGGAAATGGCACAGGGTTTGTGGGAGTAACCCAGGGGTGCCAGGGGAAGCTATTGATTTTGAGTGGGTATCCACAAACAAGGGACGGGAACAATTCAGAATGACTAAACCGCCGTGGGGGAAGGGTTAGCATCTGGGGAGCCATTTCCCTATGATGAAATTAAATTGTTTGCATTAATGGGTGCACCGATAAGTGCTTGGGAAACCCTGATTGTAAATGACGCACCGATTTCTTTTCTATGTGACACGGGGGCATGTTGAACTGTTATCAGAAAAGTAAGCGCAATTTTTCCACATCGGCTCAGCACTAATGTGACACCAACTTGTGCTGCAAATGGGGCAATGGGACAGCGTAGCAACAGAGGAACTCAAATTTGAGGATCCTGAGGGGATTGCTACACTCTGCTCTGTAATAGTGTCCACACAGTGCCCAGTGAACCTCCTGGGGAGGGACATAATGTCTAAACTGGGGCTTGGGGTGGTTCCTACAGGTCCTACTACGTGGGAGACAATGCGTGCGTTCAAGGAAAACGAACAAAGTGAGGTTGCAGGGGATCAGATGGTGGTTCTGGGAACCGGACCCCAGCAATCTACTAAGCGTTGCAATTTGCAGATTCGCCCCCTCGTAAGCCGATTACAGGAATGTTGCAAATAGTGCTGCGGAGAGGACTGAAGACCCCCGTGTCTGGTGAAGTATGAATTGACATATTTCCATGGTACAATCTAGTCGGCGTGTTTGTCGCATGTAAGGTGGTGGACAACACGTGGTACGTGGGTGACAGCCCACACCTAGCAGAGGGGTGATGGAGACGACCTCTGTGAACAGGCGAAGTGGGTGAAACTGTCAAAGCGAATGCGTCAGTAGGCGAGTGGTGCTTCTGTGATCGGTGGGCCCTGAAAAGGAGACACCAGGAAGTAGAAAGCAGAGTTCTCAACCTGGGGGAGCCTGGGTGGAGATCTCTGTGAAAAGGGATCAAGTCGGGGACTGCGCCCTAGGTGGGAGTTTTCAAAGGATCTAAGTGCAAAAAAAAATGCGTCCAAGTTGGAATTGCAGGATGCTACTTCTGCTTATTGTATCTGTTGACAGCAGCACAGGGGGGATCTGTCAGCTTATTGGGCCAGAATGTGTACCTATATACCCGCTAATGATGAGGCAGGAGGGGTGATTGATCAAGCCTTGCAACGTTTGAAAGACATATCTGATGCACAACAGCGAGACCTTGCACCAGTAGTGACAAATTCTAAGTGACTGGCTTCTGTCTGGGGGTTGGGAAACGGGAATTACATCTGCAATAAGTCTTATAGCTGGGGGATTCGCAGTACTGCTCTTTTGCAGTTGCTGTGGAATTCCGATAATTAAAGGAATGATATCAAGAATGTTGAGTACTAATCCACAGTATCAGAGGTTTCTATTACAGGACAAAAATGAGATGTATACTCTGCCCGAGGAGCTGAAGGATTGTTTGAACAAAAGAATGGAGAGTAGTGGTGATATGATGACACATCTTCCCCGTGAATGAAGCACATGCTGAAAAATGAGAGAAGTGGCATGCTGGCGGATAATCAATTATAAACAGGGGGGAAATGTGGAATCATTTTTTTATTGATTGATTTAATTATTATTAATTGTTTATCCTTGCTTGCTCCTACTTTACTTTCTTTCATAACCTTTTAGGCCTAGAGTGTGTGTGTGCTTGCATATTTCTGATTTAGCAGGGGCCTGCATAACTGTACCAGTGCGTCATGACATATAGCCTATCTAAAGTCATGCAAAGCTGAATGTCTGTACCAAGGACAAGATGTTTTTCTCTGTCTCTAAGTTTGTGTTTATAGAAAGCTCTGGAATGCATAACAAGATAAACTGGAGCCGGGGCTGATAGAGAAGACAGGTGCTCTCCTCCCCAACGAGATGCATGTGTGCAGCCTTACGACAGCGTGACGTAGGTGGCATAAGACAGCGAGGGGTCTCCAGATTACATCATGATGTGTAAATCAGCGCGGGGGGAGGAGAACGTCATGGAGTACCCCTACAAAAACCAGAGAGAGACTAACTGTATCATCCTCAATCTTGACTTGACTTGTATGGGGATCCTTTGCTGCAGAAAAGTAAACGGACTTTGGCTTGAATATTAACTTCTCTGCCTCTGACTGATTTTTTCCCTGAGTAGTCTGGGTTTCTTATGTGATGGTGATACGAGGAATATAATGTTGAAATTCCTTTAACAACCTGGTATTATAAACATGTCGTAATATGCCAAATGTAGCGAAATATTACTAAAAACAGGGATCCAAAATCTTATGCAGACAGGGCCAGTGTGGCGGCAGTATTTCATTCCAACTAAGCAGTTTCACACCTGATTCGAACAACAATCAAGGATCTGAGTGAAGAATTTAGGCAGGGTTCTGCCCAGGATACGCGGAGTGCTGGACGGGATATTTTCATATGAATATGTGGAAAATTTTTGCAACAATTCGAAAGCAGATATTGCCCTCTGAGATAACGGCGTTTCTTTGATGTTCTCCAAGGTGTGTAGCGAGATGCCTCTAATTTTCAAAGACAGATGGCATATTCATAAACTTGTTTTTCCATTTTGTATCCAAATACTTTTGATTAAATTTCTGAATACGACTTAACTGTCAGTTATGCTTCAAACATTTCTTCAGTGGTGCCCAATGGAAGGAGGACAATAAACGTCTAATCTGCTTTAGTCTTTATCTGTTTTCAGTCATATTCCTTGATAAAGGATGCTTTAACCCTCCCTTCTCAGGTGTAGCTAATTGTCTTCATTAAGACAAGAGATTACTGCATTAACTGAAGACAAAAAAGTGTGCATTTCAATCATTGTTTTCAATTAAACAATCGTGAAGCTAGGGTTTGACGGCTTGCTTTGTAGGATTTTTTGCATAAGGTAACAACGGAAAATACAGTGTTTTTTTGTGAAGGGTTACCTATTAAGGCACGTGAATTAAACATTTTTATTGAATTTTTTATTTACTCGCCTTGACATTTCATTAAAAGGGAAACTGTGCACTTAATTGCAAATGGATTACTCATTTTTGGAAAATGTGTTAACCAAGAACAATGATTAAAATCGGGTCAATAATCTCATCTGTTTCAAGGTACGTTTTCCTCCCCCTCGGTTTTCCGTCCACCGACCGCCACTGTAATTAAACACTGATAGATTAACATGTAAATAATGTTATTGTCCTCGTCGGTGATTTATCTAGCTTTGTTTTCGTTTAAATAACAAGAAAATTCTCTCGACATGCAAAGTACACCGCTACAGAAATCAATCACCCTGCCAGATTGTCTTTTATTAGATTGAGATAACCGCAGCGGTCATTTCCCTACAGGCTCAGATTCAACTTGCCATGAATACCCAGCACATGCGGGCTCGGGTGGCACTCGGTGTTTCTATCACTGTTGGTTTATCAGTATCAATGACAACCAGCGCAGGGCGTGGGTCGAGTACAAAAGTTCTCTATTCTGACAATTACAAGAAGGGAGGGAAAAAACCGTGCAAAAACCTAAGCTGCTCTTTCAAGCAGGATGGCTTCACATCATCTTGCTGGGTGAGATGGGAAATGGATCGCTTCCTCCTCCTGGAATTACCCCAGATAATGATGCCGTGCCAAAGAAGTGAACATGGCAAGGATTCGCTCATTCATTTGACAAATATCAGATGTTCTTTAGCCAGCTCCTGTAGCTTTGATAGTTTTCCAAAATGCAAATACTTTGCACATTTTTCAAGATTTCACATCAAACCATTTGAGTTTGACTTCTTGAGCACTGTATTTTCTAGAAGAAACAGTGTTTATGGCTTCAGTTATTTCCATCCAGATTTTTGCCTTTTGTGGGGCAGAAACACCTGGCTACTTATTTGCCGTAACAAAGATAGCCAAGGCCAAAAAATGTGTTTCTGATTACACTTAATTAAAAAATAGGGTAGGCAGGTAAAATTTTTATTTTTTAAAGCGAGGCAGCAACATAACAAAAGTCACTCAAAGGATGAATGAAGTATGCAATGCTTAACTAAATATAAAAATAGCAAATATCCTAAATGCTTGTGTTTTAAATATGAATATATCTTTATGTTTAACAATAGGATCAAGCATGACACAACACAATTTTAGGAGGAGTCAATACCTGGAAGAGTTCAAGATTTTACAAGACACATTAATCAACAATTTAAAACTGCCAGTTAAAAATTTAGGCTACCCTTTGGCATTTATGGTGTCAAAAAGCATGCAGCGGTTAAACTTTATTTCACACTATGATGATTGAATTTTGCAATTAGTTCACTTGCATGCCAGTCCTTGCGGATCACATGACATTAGATCCATTGAAACGCCGTCATCAGAAACAAACATCGCTTCGTGTGACGCTGCAGAGGAAGCAACGTCCCATTTCTCTAAAAACGCTTTTCCTCATTTTGTTCGTCCTCTGCCCTATTTCCTTGCATCTCTCCATGAATCCTCGGTGGGAGGGACGAAAAAGGGGAACGAGGATGCACCCCAAGCCATGACTATTCAGAATTTATCGACATAAACACATGCATAAAATTGAAATTAAGTGCCCATGAAGATTAGATTAATGCGGTGGTAGTCATTAGTTTGTAAAATTTTACGAGGAATCCCACAATTACACTCATAACACAAAAATGTTCAATTTTAGGTGAGCAAACTTTGACAGGATGCACTCATATCTAGCTGAAATAAAATGGGAGACACTCCTGGACTGTAAGTCCGTAAATGAGATGTGGGAAAGATTTAAGGGGGTTTTACTTGAACCACAATGCAGATTCATTCCGAAGGTGTCCAAAAGTAAGCTGAAAAAGCAGAATCCTCAGAATCCTCCTCAGATGACCAAAAGTATTCGTAGGATTTTGAGGGAAAAGAGGAATCTTTGTAAGATGTACATAAAGGATAACAATGAGAATACTAGGGCTGAATACTGTAAAATGCGGGCTGTGGTCAAAAAAGAGCTGAGGAATGCTAGAAGACTGTATGAAAGACAAATTGCAGAGGAGGCAAAAACTAGCCCTAAGCGCTTCTTTCAGTACTGTAGCAGAAAAAGGAAAGTTAAAGAGCAGGTTAAGTGCATAAAGAATAAAAATGGATCGCTGCTACATGATACCAAGCATATTGCGGATGCCTTAAACAGGTACTTTGTTGAGAATTTTACCTCAGAGGGGGTCTTTATTTGGCCAAAGGGCATGTCAAAAGCTCAAGATTATTTAGCGGAAATTGAGGTTCGGGATAACGAAGTATTAGACAAGTTGCATCAACGAAAAGCAGATAAGGCGGCGGGTCCTGATTGCTTATATCCTAGAGTGCTCAGGGAAGCTGGTGAGTTCATCTTTATGCTGCTATCCGCCATGTTCAGACGGTCTTTATAAACTGGAGAAATACCAAATGATTGGAAACGGGGCAATATAATACCAATATATAAGAAAGGGGACCGTACCGAGCTAGGAAACTACAGGCCAGTGAGTTTAACTTGCGTTTCGTGCAAAATATTGGAATCCATCATAAAAGATGATCTGGACTTATTTCTTGAACGTAACAGTATCTTGAGGGATAGCCAACATGGTTTTCGGAAGGGAAGGTCATGCCTAACAAACCTGGAATTTTTTGAAGAGGCCACCAGGACTTATGACCAGAGCAGGGCTTAGGACATCATATACACTCAAAAAAATATAAACGCAACACTTTTGTTTTTGCTCCCATTTTTCATGAGATGGACTCAAGCTATTCCACATTGAAATTACTCTTTGGGTGAAGAAATATTTCTGAAGATCAGTGCTAAATTTGCCTTTGGTCAATTTCCATTTGTGACCCCGAGTTCTGCTCACAACACTTGGTCAAAGGAATTCTACATGATTCACTTTGATAATCCCTTTAACATATTTAAAGACCTCAATCAAATCACCCCTGAGTCTCCTTTTCCTAAGACTAAAGAGATTAAGGATCTTCAGCCTCTTCTCGTAGCTTTCATCTTTTATATCTGGAATAAGCTTGGTGGCTCTTCTCTGAACTTTCTCTAGAGCCTCTTTATCTTTCTGAAAGTATGGTCCTCAGAACTGTACACAATACTCCAGGTGTGGTCTAACGAACGTGTTGTACAAAAGAAGCATCACCTCCTTAGATTTTTGTACTCAATACTTTTGGCAATGTATCCTAGGATCCGATTAGCTTTTTTAACTGCTACGGCACCATGGTTAGAACCTGTGAGGTTTTGGTTGAACAATCACTCCCAGATCTTTCTCTTGTGCAGCACATTCCAGTTTTAAACCTCCCATGAAGTAATCCCGTCTAATGTTTTTATGACCTACATGTACAACTTTACATTTTGTTAGATTAAATTTCATTTCCCACACATTTCTGCCCAATTCTGGATTCTATCCAAATTGTCCTGAATCACTTTAGTGGACCCTAGACTATTTGCCAAACCCCCCAGTTTAGTATCATCTGCAAATTTAACCAATCTGCTCTCAATATTCCCATCAAGGTCATTAATGTAGATGAGGAACAGCAGGGGTCCCAACACCGATCCCTGGGGGACGCCACTCCCCACCATACCCAGCTCAGATGAGATATCACTGACCACCACTCTTTGTGTTCTGTCCTGTAACCAGGTTTGAATCCACTTCAGAATACCTCCTGTAACTCCAATGGAGCTCATTTTAAAAATTAGTCTCTTATGCGGTACTGTATCGAATGCTTTCTGAAAATCCAAGTACACTCAACAAAAATATAAACGCAACACTTTTGTTTTTGCTCCCATTTGTCATGAGATGGACATGAGATGTGGGCAATGTAAAATTGTTCCTCTATAACCTCAAGCTAAGATTAATGGATATGTTTTCTCAGTCATGGCATGACTCTGTGTGTCCATCAAAATATCTTAGCCATTATGCTTGCTTAAAATCTGCCCTCCAGAAATGTACATTTTACAGCTACAAGATAAATCTTAGATCAGAGTTTTATGTAAGTTAAGAATATCACTCCACAAATTTAAAATAAATTTACATAGAAAATGTGATGTTGTACCAGAAAGTGATTGCCCGTGTACAAACTGTGATCTTGGTGAAATTGAAGATGAATTTCACGTAGTTTTTAAATGTGAGAAATATTCATTATTGCGAAACAAGTATCTGTCAAAAATAGGTTTTGAAAATGCCTGCAAGCAAACTTATGTAAATTTGTAACAGTCACAACATACAGACACTATAAAATCAGTTGCTATATTTCTCAAGCATGTATTTCAGATTTAGAGCCTCATGGTGGAGATTTTAGGAGTGTTTCATTCATTTCATTCCTGTTTTGGCCTTGGTGTGTTTACAAGTATAACTATGAATATGCATGTGTATGTATGTATGTATGTATGTGTGTGTACGTGTGTGTGTGTGTGTGTGTGTGTATATATGTACCTGTGTGCATATGTGTATATATGTGTAAAATATAATGTATGTATGTGTATCAGGACTATATATATATGTATATGTATAATTGTGTGTGGGTTGACATTCCTGCTGTCAGCATGCCAATTGCACGCTCCCTCAATGCTTGCGCCATCTGTGGCATTTTGCAGTGGGACAAAACTGCACATTTCAGGGTGGCCTTTTATTGTGGACAGTCTAAGGTACACCTGTGCACTAATCATGGTGTCTGATGAGCATCTTGATGTGGCACACCTGTGAGGTGGGATGGATCGTCTCAGCAAAGCAAAAGTGCTCACTATCACACATTGAGACAGATTAGTGAACAATGTTTGAGAGAAATGGTAATATTGTGTATCTGGAATGAATTTTAGATCTTTGAGTCCATCCCATGACAAATGGGAGCAAAAACAAAAGTGTTGCGTTTATATTTTTGTTGAGTGTACTTGGATTTTCAGAAAGCATTCGATGCAGTACCGCATAAGAGACTAATTTTTAAAATGAGCTCCATTGGAGTTACAGGAGGTATTCTGAAGTGGATTCAAAACTGGTTACAGGACAGAACACAAAGAGTGGTGGTCAGTGATATCTCATCTGAGCTGGGTATGGTGGGGAGTGGCGTCCCCCAGGGATCGGTGTTGGGACCCCTGCTGTTCCTCATCTACATTAATGACCTTGATGGGAATATTGAGAGCAGATTGGTTAAATTTGCAGATGATACTAAATTGGGGGGTTTGGCAAATAGTCTAGGGTCCACTAAAGTGATTCAGGACGATTTGGATAGAATCCAGAATTGGGCAGAAATGTGGCAAATGAAATTTAATCTAGCAAAATGTAAAGTTGTACATGTAGGTAATAAAAACATTAGACGGGATTACTTCATGGGAGGTTTAAAACTGGAATGTGCTGCACAAGATAAAGATCTGGGAGTGATTGTTCAACCAAAACCTCACAGGTTCTAGCCATTGTGTCGTAGCAGTTAGAAAAGCGAATCAGATGCTAGGATACATTGCCAAAAGTATTGAGTACAAATCTAAGGAGGTGATGCTTCTTTTGTACAACACGTTCGTTAGACCACACCTGGAGTATTGTGTACAGTTCTGAGGACCATACTTTCAGAAAGATATAGAGGCTCTAGAGAAAGTTCAGAGAAGAGCCACCAAGCATATTCCAGATATAAAAGATGAAAGCTACGAGAAGAGGCTGAAGATTCTTAATCTCTTTAGTCTTAGGAAAAGGAGACTCAGGGGTGATTTGATTGAGGTCTTTAAAGGGATTATCAAAGTGAATCATGTAGGATTCCTTCGACCAAGTGTTGTGAGTAGAACTCGGGGTCACAAATGGAAATTGACCAAAGGCAAATTTAGCACTGATATTCGGAAATATTTCTTCACCCAAAGAGTAATTTCAATGTGGAATAGCTTACCTGACCATATTGTTGAGGCAGAGACCTTGGGGGTTTTCAAGAGCAGGCTTGACCTAAAGCTAGATACCATTGAGTCATTTAGTATCTGAAGGGATATATTCACCATAGTATAATGAAAACTGGCGAGCTTTGTTGGGTTGAAAGGCCTGTTCTTGCCATTCATGTTATTTTATGTTAAACTGATTGATAATTGAGGCCCACGGAGTCAGATTCATCCACACAGCTATGAATACACACACAAACATGCTGGAAAGTAGGAGTGTGACAATAGTGAATTGTAATTTTTTTTTAATGCATAATAAGACCAACTACCACCATGGGGAATGCAGGGAATTGAGTGCCTTTTCTTGTTCTTGAAAAATACCTTCTTACCTGAAGTGGTCTTAAACAAAAAGGGGCCAAATGTCAGAGGTCAAGTAAAATGCTTGCAGGAAATAATTGATAGCCTATCAGTAACAATAAGTGACGTGCTGATCGACAGGGGTACATTAGGGTAGTTTGAATCTTCACCTTTAAACCAGTGAAATTCACTCTCAATCAGTTCCTATCTACTCTCTTGTTTAGCAATTATATAATGGTTTGCTCAATCACACACACAAAGTAGTAGGCTGGCCAACACTACTGCTCGCTGCATTCTCAACTTTAAATGCTAAAGCAACAACACAGAGATGCTTATAAGTGGAGTACATTTGGCTATTTTGAGTGACCCTGAAAAAAATGTAATTGTCACAATGCTGGTTCGATTGGCTAATAATGTCTTCCACAATAATTGTATTGTTTTTGAATTCTTAAAAGTAGATCAAGCACTATCTTATATTAAAAAATGTAATTTATGTCTTCTAGAATCTCTTTGCAAAATGCGACAATGAGAGATGGAAATGTAGTTTTTTTTTCAAACTATTCACATTACTGCCACTCTGACGAACTAACAGTGCAGCCTGTTTGGGCAAATCTGCTTCTTGGTATCACTTCTAAGTCATTATACAATGTGGTTTACAAATGGGATTTGATTGGTCTGCATACAAATAGTTTGCTATTCAGGCAAAGTACATGGGCAGGAGGTAGGTAATCATTTGTTTAACAGTGACGAGATCCATTATTTAACTGGTGAAAGCTGACTTCTCAACAAAATTTTTCTCAGAAACATTTCACTTGGCCTCGGACTTTTGGCTTATGATTGCGTCAGTTGCAAAGGTACAGTATGTTTAAAATAAATGCCACTTATTGCCTGCACATCCCATGGGAGCAGCTAATCTTACACTTGAACTTTAAAATTAGAGTCTTTGGACATGGTTGCCCCTGCCACTGAGAGTTTGTGAAGCCCCAAAAATTGCGAAAAAAAAAAATCCAACTTAGTCAAACAAAATATGAGATGCACACCTACAATCTGCCTAGAGAGCATTTACTAAAGCTTATGGAATTCTGGCCAGTAGTTTTTGAAAAGCGGCTAAACAATACACCCCATACAATGCCGAACATACAGACAGACGTGTGGACGGACAAGGGTAACTCTATATGGCGGGGGCATGAAAAAATATTGATCCCGCAAGGTCACACCACTACAGCAAAGCCAAGCGGGTTATGCTTCATGAACATGTTAGCCTGCGCATTTACCGTAGGTGCTCAGCAGACCCTCATACTGGGCCAGAAGGCCAATCGTAAACAGCTGCCTCAGAAATCCTTCGTCATGGAGACAGTTCCTCAGCTTGATGATGAAACCACAGATCAGAGCCGTTAGCTGAGGGAGACAAAACGCAGGAGTCTCCGTTACATTGCACTATCACAATACACCTCTCTCCTTTCCATTTTGCCATCATCACTCATTTTTACATTTCGCCATCCTAACCCATCTCTCATCTTTACATTTCCCTATCACAACATGACTCTTATCTTTACATTTCGCAAGAACATTACTCACTTTCCCATTTCGTTATTGCAAGACATCACTCACCTTCACATAATGCCATCACAACATATCACTCACCTTCACATTTCCCAGTTAAAACATCACTCATCACTATATGAACACATCACTCTGCACTGCTGTGTGTGTGCGTGAGTGAACTGACCGTTGGACAGAAGACCACATCTCTACAGTACTGTAGGGTGAAGTATGTGGTGATGGTGTGTGTGTGTATTTGTGAGAGAGTGTGAGTGTGTGTGTGTACTGACCGTTTGGCAGAAGACCACATCTCTGCGGTACTGCAGGGTGAGGTTCATGCCGATGGTGGGAGCGCTGTCCTGCATGAGCAGGAACACCATGGACTTCTTGGCCTTGTCGCTCATCATGGTCACACACTCCGTAAGTGTGGTCAGCAGCGGGTACAGAGCCTCACTCCACTCACCTGTAGGAGAACAGAAGGGTTACACAAACACACAAACAAACGCACACATGCTACACACAAACACATACACACGACACAGCCCACCTTGCACACATCAACACGCATCAAACATCCACCCACACAAAACATGCAGTCTCAGACACACAGAACACATGTAAACTCAAGATACCATCGCACGCCTGCAAAAACACGTGATGCATCTTAAGTTCTCCAAACAGTCCGTACAGGTTGATGATTACAGAGTATTACTGGCCACCAGTTTAACTTAGTTGGAAATAATCATTACAAGCGAAGTAGGAGGAGACATATAAAGGAGGAGGAGCCACACTAAGCCAATGGTAGGCGGTAGAGTCAGTGGCTCTGTGCCTGATAGTGATGCGCGGGTCGAGGTTTTTTAACACCCGCACCAACCCGACCCGACGTGACAGCTAACCCGACCCGCCCGCCCCGCTAAAACTCGCACTGATTTTCAACCCGAGCCCAACTCGACCCGACACAAAAAGGAGGCAAGAGAAAAAGAATACAGTGGGTCTGTGTGACATGATTTGCAATGGAAAAAAATAAACGATTCCTCTGTCACGCTATGGATTTGAGTGGAGCACAACATACATTTGGCTTTTAGCTGGAATTCTTACTAGGCCTACAACGTTTAGGCGCTGTCTATTAATTGAACCTGACTGTGATTTATGATCTTTGCAACCAAACGAAATGGCATCTGGCAAAATATTGCAAACAGGCTGTTTTATTGGAACAAAATTAACATGACAGTGGCGCACTGGCGCTATCGCCTACTCTCCCTTACAGTGTTGCGATATCCTGTCTACGAGGAAATTTTATTTTCCTTGTATATTTATTTCAAGATCGTTTTGGGGGGGCTTTTAGGGTATTTTTTAACACAGCTTATAATGTAGGCCTAGGCGTATTTTTTCCCAAACTATGCAAAAACAAAATCGCGTCAATAGTGCCAGGGTTCAAGCGATTACGGCGCGCTTCCTGAACACGGCCAGCTGAACTGAAGGTTCGCTCACTTGTTGCGCTAGTTGCTGGGACGCAGAGAACTGCTTTGGCCACCATGGAGTTTTACACGATTATTCTTTGTCTTATGGTATGGTAATTAATAAGAGCAAGACTAAGTTTATGACCATACATGCTCAGGTAATGATAAGTTACCTCTTCGTTTGGGTGATGTGTGTATAGAATGGTGTTATAGAAATGTATCCAAGAAGTGTCTTAACCGCCGATGGCAGCACACGCTCTGCTGTCAGAGAACACGTAGTTGATAAACGGAAGCACCTCAACAAGTTGATTTTATTTTTGAATAAGAATCGTGATATGCCTTTCACTGTAAAGTGGCGGAAAAAATGTTTTGTCTATGTGCTGTTTGGACCCACAGGTCAATAAAATTACTCCTACTATATAATATTTCGGTGCTGACTGCAGAATGATTTATAAGATGAGCTACAATTCAACCTTTAGATCCTTAGTCTAACTGTGAAGGATTAAGCCGCACACCAGTGAGTGCGTGTACATCGAGAGTAGAAAGACGAAGAGGTACAATTGGCATTCTATCCTGCTTAAGGTAGCGTTACATGGTTTGACAAGAGCATATTATCTAGGCTATATGTCTAGAGCCCTCAAGTGGCCGATAGCCTATGGTACTTTTTATTCGCAATTTCGTGGAAATTAGATGTCGCCACTGTTTGGCCCAACCCGCCCACACCCGCTAAATGTTATTAAAATATTGACCCGCCCCGCCCGACCCGCGGGTCAACCTGCGGGACCCTCGGGTTCCGGGCTGACCCGCGCATCACTAGTGCCTGAGTTAGAGAGGCATTGCTGTAGTGAAAAGGGGTGGGGCTTATAGAGCTCTTACCTGGGGGGGCCTCCTCGGCACTGGCACTGTCATCTAGAAGGGCGTGGCGGGGGGGAATGCGACATGCATAGTTAGGAAGCGGCCAACAGCTGCCACACTACAGGCACAGACACATACCATCACAGCAAAGGGAGTGCAAAGCACCCTAGGTAATAACAAACACAGAAATACAGACAGCGGCACACATTTTCACAGGAACACACACCAAAAACAACACACAAATATAAACAAACATCCACAGAGGAACGCAGGAAACACACACAGAATTTACATGGAGCGACACCCAAATGCTCAAACACACAGAAACACATTTACACCAATGGAGGGCAAGGCCCCAATGAGAGTGCTGTATTATGGTGAAACCACAGAGTGGTGCAAAAGCAAGCATAGCCACTGCTGAACCCTAACCACCCCCCCACCCACACACACACACACACACATACCACAGACCCTGAGGGAGGAATACCACACCCTCCTTCCAGCTGAGACAGAGGCTGTGTCCGCATTGTCAAAATATTATGGCCAATCCACTTATCCTTAACCACTTTTCTTTAACCTTTATGGAAAACATCATGAGGGAAAGTAAAGGTGTAAAAGGGAGTTCCAAAAGGCTTAACAAGAGTTGTCAGAAAGACAAGAAAGCTCGCCGGGGGGGCAACCATCATTATTTACTGTTTTACTACCTGTGCTTTAAAAAGGATACTACCTCGTATGGAATATTGTAAAGTTGATTTTTTTTTTAGTTATGACATAGATGTATTCCAGACTCAGTTTTTGATTACTGAGATTGTAATTCAAATTTATTTTCAAACTATCAGACAAGTCATTGTTGAGCCAAGGCAAAAAAAAAATGTTTGGCAAAAAAAAACAAGGCAAAAGAACTGTTAGGTGAAAAGACAAATTTCACCCATAATTATTGCTGTATACAGTGTCTGGAAAACAACATGTGTTTTGTTAGTTAACATTCTTTTCATGCAGAATCTGCTGTGAAATGCAGTATCTTTGCTTATTCAACAGTAAAAAAGGTCAGGTAAAGGTCACCAGGCATCAGTACATAGGTCTTGCACCAAGGAGTACACATGCAAAGTATAAAAGCCCTCTCTCTCACGGTTCAAAAGTTATGGGCAAGGTTAAAGTTTTCTAGAGGTCGGTCAAAGGTAAAGGTCACGAGGTGAGAAATTTTGGCATCGGTTGGTAGGTCTGGCATCAGGAGTACACATGCAAAGTATGAAAGCCCCATCCCTCACGGTTCAAAAGTTATGGGCAAGGTTAAAGTTTTCTCAAGGTCGGTCAAAGGTCAAGGTCAAGGTCACGAGGTCAGAAATTTTGGCTTTGGAAGGTAGGTCTGGCATCAAGGAGTACACATGCAAAGTATGAAAGCCCCATCTCTCACGGATCAAAAGTTATGGGCAAGGTTAAAGTTTTCTAACGGTCAGTCAAAGGTCAAGGTCAAGGTCACGAGGTCAGAAATTTTGGCATCGGAAGGTAGGTCTGGCATCAAGGAGTACACATGCAAAGTATGAAAGCCCCATCTCTCACAGTTCAAAAGTTATAGGCCAGGTTAAAGTTTTTCTGCACGCGGATGGCCGCGGACGAGGACGCGGACGCCGGGGGTACGACAATAGCTCTCCGGACATTCGTCCCAGCGAGCTAATAAAAAGACAACCTTGCTAATTACAGAATCAGAATGCACTTACAATAGGCAATGGAATTCACTGTCTCCTGCCCATCATATACGTTTCTCTACGCAATAGGCCAGATGAGGAGTCACCGCTTTAAATATTGCAGCTGCGTAGAATTGTGGGATAGCGTTTTCTCCTTTCTTTATGGAAAGGTTGGTTCTGTGCACCTTATGCAAAAGGAGGTAAATTAGGAAGCACTGAGACACCTTTCCTTAACATTTGAAGAATTCGATTCCACTTATCATGGCTGCCATGTAATTATTTCCGGATCATTTTTTAGGAGTTAGGAACTTTCCTCAGCAAAAAAAAAAAAGACTATTCGGACATAGCCACAGTCAAAAAAGGACAGCCATCCAGACAGACCTCAACTTGACAGAATCAAACAGCACAGCCAATCAGAGGGCACCAAATGCTGTATGGGAGTCAAAGGTGACTTTCAGTGCCACAGCTGCTACAGAGAGAGACTGTGTATGAGGACTGTGATGAGGCCCTTTAGAGCCTATATTTATGAAATAATGACAAACCCAAATTCAGAGCAAATAATGAGTTAACCTGTTTGTTGTTTCTGTGCCATCTTCTAACACATTTTTGAAGAATTTAAAGCAAGACTAAGGAACTTTCATTTTTGGTTGAGTTTGGCGGTGCCTGTGGACCAAAGCAGTAGTGTTTTGCCTGAAGGATGACCCCATTTCCCATGAGCACCATCGCGTAGCATCGTAATCATCCTGATCTCCCAGTCGCTTGCAGTTGTTTTGGAAATGAACAGTAGACGGGTCCAAACTGCGTTTGTTTCCAGCGGCTGTTAGAGGGATGAATAGTGATGAGGTAATGTATCATGAGGTAACTCAATGCACACAGGTTTTGTTTTACTGAGTATTGAGAGCAAGCAACGCAGTTTGACGCACCAACGCATTTGATAAACTTTTTTTGCAATCACTGTACTCAACTCAACAAAAAACATGCCAAGAATCCCATTTGTCTGAAACTATTACCTAACAATCATCATAACATAACATAACATGAATGGCAAGAACAGGCCTTTCAGCCCAACTAAGCTCGCCAGTTTCGTTATACTATTGTGCAAAGATCCGTTCAGATACTAAATGACTCAATGGTATCTAGCTTTAGGTCAAGCCTGCTCTTGAAAATCCCCAAGGTCCCTGCCTCAACAATATGGTTAGGTAAGCTTTTCCACATTGAAATTACTCCTTGGGTGAAGAAATATTTCTGAATATCAGTGCTAAATTTACCTTTGGTCAACTTCCATTTGTGACCCCGAGTTCTACTCACAACACTTGGTCGAAAGAATCCTACATGATTCACTTTGTTAATCCCTTTAACATACTGAAAGACCTCAATCAAATCACCCCTGAGTCTCCTTTTCCTAAGACTAAAGAGATTAAGGATCTTCAGTCTCTTCTCGTAGCTTTCATCTTTTACACCTGGAATATGCTTGGTGGCTCTTCTCTGAACTTTCTCTAGAGCCTCTATATCTTTCTGAAAGTATGGTCCTCAGAACTGTACACAATACTCCAGGTGTGGTCTAACGAACGTGTTGTACAAAAGAAGCATCACCTCCTTACATTTGTACTCAATACTTTTGGCAATGTATCCTAGCATCTGATTCGCTTTTCTAACTACTACGACACAATGGCTAGAACCTGTGAGGTTTTGGTTGAACAATCACTCCCAGATCTTTATCTTGTGCAGCACATTCCAGTTTTAAACCTCCCATGAAGTAATCCCGTCTAATGTTTTTATTACCTACATGTAAAACTTTACATTTTGCTAGATTAAATTTCATTTGCCACATTTCTGCCCAATTCTGGATTCTATCCAAATCGTCCTGAATCACTTTAGTGGACCCTAGACTATTTGCCAAACCCCCCAATTTAGTACCTTCTGCAAATTTAACCAATCTGCTCCCAATATTCCTATCAAGGTCATTAATGTAAATGAGGAACAGCAGGGGTCCCAACACCGATCCCTGGGGGACGCCACTCCCCACCATACCCAGCTCAGATGAGATATCACTGACCACCACTCTTTGTGTTCTGTCCTGTAACCAGTTTTGAATCCACTTCAGAATACCTCCTGTAACTCCAATGGAGCTCATTTTAAAAATTAGTCTCTTATGCGGTATTGTATCGAATGCTTTCTGAAAATCCAAGTATATGATGTCATGAGCCCTGCTCTGGTCGTAAGTCCGGGTGGCCTCTTCAAAAAATTCTAGAAGGTTGGTTAGGCATGACCTTCCCTTCCGAAAACCATGTTGGCTATCCCTCAAGATACTGTTACGTTCAAGAAATAAGTCCAGCTCATCTTTTACAAACCCAAAACCAGTGAAGTTGGCACGATATGTAAATCGTGTATATATAAACAGAATACAATGATTTGCAAATCCTTTTCAACTTCTATTCAATTGAATACACTGCAAAGACAAGATGTTTAATGTTCAAACTGAGAAACTTTATATTCTTTTTGCAAATAATCATTAACTTAGAATTTAAAGGCAGCAACACACTGCAAAAAAGTTGGCACAGGGGCCTTTTTACCACTGTGTTACATCGCCTTTCCTTTTAACGACACTCAGTAAACGTTTGGGAACTTAGGAGACCAATTTTTGAAACTTTTCAGGTGGAACTCTTTCCCATTCTTGCTTGATGTGCAGCTTAAGTTGTTCAACAGTCCGGGGTCTTTGTTGTCGTATTTTGCGCTTCATAATGCGCCACACATTTTCAATGGGAGACAGGTCTGGACTTCAGGCAGGCCAGTCTAGAACCCGCACTCTTTTACTACGGAGCCATGCTGTTGTAACACGCGCAGAATGTGGCTTGGCATTGTCTTGCTGAAATAAGCAGGAGCGTCCATGAAAAAGACGTTGCTTGGATGGCAACATATGTTGCTCCAAAACCTGTATGTACCTTTCAGCATTAATGGTGCCTTCACATACACTCCTGATCAAAATCTTAAGACCAGTTAAAAAATTGCAAGAATTTACGTTTTGCACTGTTGTATCATAAGAAGGTTCTAAGTAGAGTTTCAAAATTCAAAAAGAAGAAATGTGAGCAAGAGACTAAATGTTTTGAGCAGGCAATTTATTGAAAAGAACAATTTAACTAAAAAAGGCTGTTCATCAGCTGATCAAAAGTTTAAGACCATAGCTCAAAAAAACCCCTAAAACAGAAATTAAAGTCTCAAAAACAGACTCAGTAATGAGTAGCTCCACCATTATTGTTGATCACTTCAAAAATTCGTGTTGGCATGCTTGATGCGAGTGTTTCCAAAAGGCTTGTAGGAATGTTGCTCCAAGTGGTGAAGATGGCTTCACGAAGGGCATCCACTGTCTGGAACTGATGTCCATTTTTGTAAACTTCCCTTGCCATCCATCCCCAAATGTTCTCAATTGGATTTAGATCAGGGGAACATGCAGGATGATCCAAAAGAGTGATGTTATTCTCCTGAAAAAAATCCTTTGTCAGACGGGCATTGTGAATTTCAGCATTGTCCTGCTGAAAGACCCAGTCATCACCACACAGACGAGGGCCCTCAGTCATGAGGGATGACCGCTGCAACATCTCCACATAGCCAGCTGCTGTTTGACGCCCCTGCACAACCTGGAGCTCCATTGTTCCATTGAAGGAAAAAGCACCCCAGATCATGATGGCGCCCCCTCCGCTGTGCCGTGTTGAAAAAATCTCAGGTGGCATCTCCTTGTCATGCCAGTAGCGTTGGAAGCCATCAGGACCATCAAGGTTAAATTTTTTCTCATCAGAGAATAAAACTTTCTTCCAACTTTGAACGTCCCATGTTTGGTGCTCCCTTGCAAAGGCCAAACGGCCAATTTTGTGGCGTTGAAGGAGACGTGGCCTTTGAAGACGTTTTTTGTTTTTGAAGCCGTTCCTTTGCAGATGCTGTCTGATGGTTATTGGGTTGCAGTCAGCACCAGTAATGGCCTTAATTTGGGATGAGGATCGTCCCGTGTCTTGACGGACAGCCATTCGGATCCTCCGGCTCAGAGCCGGTGAGATTTTTTTGGGTCTACCACTTGATTTTTTTGTTCCATAAACCTCAGGATCTTTTAAGAAATGCAAAATGACTGTCTTACTGCGTCCAACCTCAGCAGCGATGGCACGCTGTGAGAGGCCTTGTCTATGCAGCTCAACAATCCTGCCACGTTCGAAGGCAGTGAGTTTTTTTGCTTTTCCCATCAAGAGGTCTTGACAGTGCGATTACTTGACAGAAAATGACATGGAATCCAAATTTTTTCCACAGATTTGGGCTTTTAAAGGATGTGGTCTTAAACTTTTGATCAGCTGATGAACAGCCTATTTCAGTTAAATTGTTCTTTTCAATAAATTGCCTGCTCAAAACATTTGGTCTCTTGTTCCCATTTCTTCTTTTTGCATTTTGAAACTCTACTTAGAACCTTCTTAAGATACAACAGTGCAAAATGTAAATTCTTGCAATTTTTTAACTGGTCTTAAGATTTTGATCAGGAGTGTATGTGTAAGTTGCCCATGCCTTGGGCACTCGTACACCCCCATACCATCACAGATGCTGGCTTTTGAACTTTGCGCCAATAACAGTCTGGATGGTTCTTTTCCTCTTTGGTCCGGAGGACACGACGTCCACAGTTTCCAAAAACAATTTGAAATGTGGACTCCTCAGACCACAGAACATTTTTCCACTTTGCATCAGTCCATCTTAGATGAGCTTGGGCCCAGCGAAGCCGGCGGCGTTTCTGGGTGCTGTTGATAAATGGCTTTCTCTTTGCATTGTAGAGTTTTAACTTGCACTTGCAGATGTAGCGACGAACTAGTTACTGACAGTGGTTTTCTGAAGTGTTCCTGAGCCCATGTGGTGATGTCCTTTACACACTGATGTCAGTTTTTTATGCAGGACCGCCTGAGGGATCGAAGGTCACGGGCATTCAATGTTGGTTTTCGGCCTTGTCGCTTACATACAGAGATTTCTCCAGATTCTCTGAACCTTTTGACGATATTACGGACCGTAGATGATGAAATCCGTAAATTTCTTGCAATAGCTTGTTGAGGAATGTTGTTTTTAAACTGTTCGACAATCAGCTCATGCATTTGTTCACTAAGGGGTCTACTCTCCCATTAGCGCGCAAGTCTTTTTTTACGCGCTTCGAGTTAAGCGCTTTTGAGTTACGCGTATTCTCCCCTACTCGCTTCGATCACGCCCATAGCGCTTACCTTCAGAATGTAGGGGGCCTTATGAAAGAGGTGTGACTGATCCAAAAGAGAGGCAGACTCTGTACAAAGCTCATTGATAATGGCTATCAGGAAAACATGGAAAAAGGATTTTCTGATTAACCATGAAAACGCATTTGTGGTCCATGGAAAACGCAATCCAGACTTTAAATTTGAATATCGTCGGCCTGCTGATAAAACCTTGTATCTCCCAACTGATAAGAAACGAAAACTCGTATGTCCACTATTCTTACATGCAAAATTAAACATTTTTATTTTAAACTATATTTATCCATTTATATTATTATAATTATTATAATCATTTTATTTTATATTTATTGTTTATTTTCCTGTGAAGTTTGTCATTGTGAAGATACGAGGTTTTATATGCCGCTGTAATAGTAGGCCGTACCAATTACAAGACGTAATTCAGACATCTCTTTATTTATTCCCCGCCGCGCGATATAGCATTGGGCTCCGTCTGGACGGACACATAAAATTGCGGCGGCGGGGGATATGTTAGTGACAAACACTTGTTATTTCTTACTCTAGCCACCATGGCATTAAAGCTATGCATACAAACAAATCGCCGCGATGATAAAATAATAAATAAAGAATTTAGCGCTTCTCAATCAGCGCAATCAGATCATTGAAAATGTGCACCTCCTACACCAGCCTGTTTGTTCCGTGGAAGACAGGGAAGAAGACAAAGGGAACATTCTAGTCACACAAAGACAATCAAAGACAGTTTATATGATCTCATTTAGAAATTGCGCACTTGAAAACTACTCCGATGTCAGGTTTGCAACTAAAGGACATGGAAACGCTTTAACAAGGATTCTTACCCCGCACGCGGTCATATCCCCGCTCCGAAACCGCCTCAGTAATGACGGAATTCCATATCCATAACCTATCATCCTATTTGATTTGAGCCACACATTCACTTGAACTTGTGCCGAATACTTTATTATAATCAATTATCCCATTTACTGATAATGATTCTTCCCATGTCGGCTATTCTTTAAAGGCTAAAATTGATTAACAAATGGATAGTGCTTTGGTATTTGCCAGGGGGGGGCTCAATCTAGAGTAGCCTATTTAATAATATCTTTATTCACACATTAAATTACACAGTATTACCAAAGGTGAAAAATTACTAGGACTCGAGTTAGTTTATACAGATATCCTCAATTAGAAAATAAATCCCCTCACTCGTGAGAATATCACAACTTTTTAGATTATCACGAACATACAGGGCAGTCGCATTTGTTAATAGAACATGGAAGACAATGATGGCGACGTCGAGCCAAAGCCGAAAACCAAATTTCACAGATGTTGGTGTTGTATGGCAAGCAAGCAATGAAGGCTGATCCGAGGAATTAAGCTGCAAATCGTTCTGGATGTGGCGTCGGTGGGGAGATGTCAGCGCAGTATCCCCGATTTAAAGCATAAATGGAGAGATCTGCAGGGCGCTGTAAAAGCCAGGTTCTCTGCACACCGGAGAAGTGTACACGCAACAGGTGGTGGGCAACCATCATCCCCTGTGCATTTCACTGCACAGGAGGAGGGGATGGCATCCACTCTTTCTGCAGTAGAAGTGCATGGAGAAGAACTTGAAGCGCCAACAAACTGCGTCAGACACCTTGACACAGACGCCTGTGATGTGTATGACATCACCAGCCACTCTCTGAAACGACCCAGATGCCAGGAGCGACAGCGCAGTTCTGACGTTGATGACCACGGGTATGTTTTGTGGATAATTGCTGCGGCTGGATAGCTGTCCATCCAGAAGTCGGCAAAGATAGATGATTGCCTCATGCACGGTCCAGGCGAAAGCGCTGGATGCACCCGATGTTTGTTTGTCCCAGGATGTCCAAACGAAGCCGATATATGCGTGCTCGTCTTCGAGCTCAGCGCGCTCCTCTACTCTTTCCCAATCACGCAAGAGTGCCAGCAAATGCAGGACTGGCATTTTGGCTTTAGATTTTGAGGGCATGGTAGAATGATGGTCTTATGTATACTCGTATTAATTAATTGTTTTGCGTTTGTAATTTAACTGATTGGAGAAGAGGCTGATGCGTAATATCATGTGATGATTTTGTTTGATAAATTATCATGGCTTTGAGAAATGTAGTTTAGAAAAAAGGAAGAACAATCAAATATTAAATGTCTCAACCTTTACCATGTTAAATAAAATAAAAGTAATGTTAAAGTTCGGCCTATAACCGACATCAAACGCAATATTCAATTTCGCCTATTGTTGGCGCTTGACCTTAATACAGCCCTCAAAAGCGCTTAACAGAAAAAGCGCGTAAGCCAGGGGGAGAGTACGCGTAAGTGTTATTTGCATGAGAAACGCCCGGAAACGCCCCGATTTTGGCCTTGCTCCGCCCCAAGCGCGTAACTGCCTTCAAGGCACGTAATGCACAGACTTAAGTCGAGGGGAGAATATGCGTGGGCTGAAAAGCGCGTAGCCATGCGCTTTTTTCGACTTAAGCGCATGGGAGAATAGACCCCTAAGTGGTGACCCTCGCCCCATCCTTGTTTGTGAATGACTGAACATTTCAGGGAAGCTGCTTTTATACCCAATCATGGCACCTACCCGTTCCCAATTAGCCTGTTCACCAGTGGGATGTTCCAATTAAGTGTTTGATGAGCATTCCTCAACTCTCTGTCTTTTGTGCCACTTGTGCCAGCTTTTTTGAAACATGTTGCAGGCATCAAATTCCAAATGAGCTAATATTTGCAAAAAATTACAAAATTTACCTATTCGAACATTAAGTAACTTGTCTTTGCAGTGTATTCAATTGAATATAGGGTGAAAAGGATTTGCAAATCATTGTATTCTGTTTTTATTGACGATTTACACAACGTGCTAACTTCACTGGTTTTGGGTTTTGTATGATAGATTCCAATATTTTGCACGAAATGCAAGTTAAACTCACTGGCCTGTAGTTTCCTGGCTCGGTACGGTCCCCTTTCTTATATATTGGTATTATATTGCCCCGTTTCCAATCATTTGGTATTTCTCCAGTTTATAAAGACCGTCTGAACATGGCGGATAGCGGCTTAAAGATGAACTCACCAGCTTCCCTGAGCACTCTGGGATATAAGCCATCAGGACCCACCGCTTTATCTGCTTTTAGTTTATGCAACTTGTCTAATACTTTCTTATCCTGAACCTCAATTTCCGCTAAATAATCTTGAGCATTTGACATGCCCTCTGGCCAAATAAAGCCCCCTCTGAGATAAAATTCTCAACAAAGTAACTGTTTAAGGCATCCGCAATATGCTTGTTATCATATAGCAGCGATCCATTTTTATTCTTTATGCACTTCACCTACTCTTTAACTTTCCCTTTTCTGCTACAGTACTGAAAGAAGCGCTTAGGGCTAGTTTTTGCCTCCTCTGCAATTTGTCTTTCATACAGTCTTCTAGCATTCCTCAGCTCTTTTTTGACCACATTTTACAGTATTCAGCCCTAGTATTCTCATTGATATCCTTAATGTACATCTTATAAAGATTCCTCTTTTCCCTCAAAATCCTACGAATACTTTGGTCATCCACTGAGGATTCTGCTTTTTCAGCTTACTTTTGGACACCTTCGGAATGAATCTGCATTGTGATTCAAGTAAAAGCCCCTTAAATCTTTCCCATCTCATTTCCGGACTTACAGTCCAGGAGTGTCTCCCATTTTATTTCAGCTGGATGTGAGCACATCCTGTCAAAGTTTGCTCGCCTAAAATTGAAATTTTTTGTTTTAGAATACACCTTTTTAACTTCCCATGAAACATCAAAATGAACAGCAGAGTGATCACTTGTTCCAAGTGGCTCCAGTTCCTCAACATTGCTAATTCTATCGGGGTCATTATAGAGCACTAAGTCTAAAATGGCCTCCTCTCTGGTAGGTTTATTAACATACTGCACCAAGAAATGATCATTTATAACATCTAGAAATTCTTCCTCCCCCCTACCCTGTCCTTTCACCATTTCCCAATTGATACCAGGATAATTTAAGTCTCCCATGATAATAGTCCCACCACCACTACAAGCTTGCGTAATCCTCTGAAAAAGGATTTCATTGATTGTACTGTCCTAAGCTGGTGGTCGATAGCATACTCCTATGTTTAAACCTGTCTCTTGTTTGCCAATGAGCCTGACCCAGATATCTTCACAGGACAAGGAATGTTCAATTTCGGGAATTTCCGGTACATTAATGTTTTTGTTCACATAGACCGCTACGCCCCCTCCTCGCCTATTACATCTATCCTTCCTAAAGAGCTTATAACCTTCTATATTATATTCATCACCATCCTCTTCACATAGCCATGTCTCTGTAATCCCAACTATGTCATAGCCCCCACTGATCACCACAGCCTCAAGTTCAGGGAAATTTATTTTTTTATGCTTCTTGCATTCAAATAAAAACATTTCAGGTTATTACTAATGCTCTTCCCCCTTGGTTTCCCACGTGGCCGCCACCTCGAGCCCCCCACTACGCTTTGTTGCCTTCAAAGTAAAACATCAATAGTGCATGTTACGCCGTCAGCTTCCATCGGGGCAGTCTGCAGTTCCCTATGTGTAACACTCACTAACCTCCCTGCCCCCCAAGTTCCTAGTTTAAATAATCCAGAGCTACCCTCAACATATGCTGGCCCAGGCCAGTGCAAAGGTACTCCACCGGTTCAGGTGCAGCCCGTCAGGCCTGAACAGGTCAACCCTGTCCCAAAAAAAGTTCCAGTGCCCCATAAACCTATACCCCTCTTTCCTACACCAGGTTCGTAGCCACATGTTAAACCTCCAGATAAAATTCTGCTTACCTCTGCTTGCACGTGGTTCCGGTAGAATCCCAGAGAACACTACCGTTGAGGATCTGCTCCTAAGCTTCTCAGCTAATTCCACAAATTTGCCTTGCAGAACCTCAAACCTACCCTTACCTATGTCATTTGTCCCAACATGGACCATGACAACTGGATCCCTCCCCGCTCTGGCCAGGAGCTTGTCCGCACGCTCCAGGAGGTCTCCTACCTGGGTACCAGGCAGGCAACACACCGTATGAGACTCCTTGTCGCACGAACAGACTAAGCTATCTAGTCTGAGAAAGACAAAAACCCTGGTTCGCGTTAATATTCAGCTTGGAAATGCATTTATGCGGCAGTGCAGTCAGGACAGAGAACGAAGGGGACTAAAAACCCAGGTGAACGTCAATATTTATTGGCTAGAAGACTGTATGAAAGACAGCAACCAAGTATGAACCAAGCCAGGCTATAGTTAGATATCCAGATAATTCGATTATATTCTTGGCGTTGAGAGCTTGCAAGGGTTCGTTTGCTAAAACAGCTACAGCAAAAAAAAAAAAAAAAAAAAAAAAAGCAGGCGAGTACCACAGTCCCGGAAAACTGTTTAACTTTGTATACCGCACAATTCAGTCAGTTCGACAATTATTTAGCATTTAATTTATTCTCTCAATTTAGCGTTTAAATTTATTTTACTTACTTTGCTCTCAGGAGACTGAAACACCCCCCAAAAAACCCTGTCGCTTTTATTTGACCAGATTAGCGACTTACTTTACGATATGGGGGGGGATTCTCCCTGTCCCCACTGCGACAAAGGTTATGCCTCGGGAGCAAATCCTCTAATCTCTATTATTGTTTGAGTCTTAACACACAAATTATTTTAAGAAAACCCCGTAAACACAAAGGTAAATTCTCAGCTACAATCCCACACGACTTCTAGTGTTGTTACCTCCGACCCCCCTGCTTCGAAGCTTGTGTCAAAGTATGAACCAGTTCAAGGCGAAGCAAATGTATCGGTGCTTGGTTCGTTTGCCGCTGATCACATGATCAGCGACTTCCGAAGCTTCGCTCCAGCTCACATTCACGTGACCGCTTCGATTTGATTCAAATGTGCGCGAAAAGGGCGCGCGCTTGTGTGTTTGAAGTAGTCGAAAGCGATGTTGAGAGTCAGGAGAGTTCATAGCGAGTTAGTCGCAGCAAAGAGCAAAAAATTATATTGGAACTTGTAGCAAAGAGGTCGCTCTGAGATGTGGGAGCACTTTAATTTGATTTCCCCTAACAAGGTTGGCAATAGACAGGCCATAATTTTTATTACGCAAATATGAACACAATTCAAACAGGAAAAACAACTGTTTTATTTATACAGGAATCTGTGTATTTATTAGATAATTTATCGGTTCAAGTTTCCATTACCATGTTCAACCCTCAGTGACTGGGCCAAAATATACCGGTAGGCTATTTCAAACATACTGCACTACAAGTTTTGAACAGCAGAGGTCATCATAGAGTTTGAGGCATTGAATGAATGAACCTTTTTCCAATACAATTGGCTGGAAAGCTTTGCTGGTTCAGAAAGCTTCACTTTGCCATCACTAACGACTTCCTCTCTTAACTCCAGCAGAGTGATCACCAACAAACAGCGCTACAGCAAAGCCAAGAGGTCAGCCAAAGCAATGCAGCCAAAGCCAAAGGTGGCTTGGTCAAGTACATACATACTGAAACGATTATCCCACAATGATTCAGTATGACTGATCTTCCACCTTTGGTACTTTCCACAGGAGGAAGCTACATATTTAAGTCAAACATTGATATTTGCGGTTTGCAGTCATCTCTTGCAATGCACAAATCACAATGATAATGCTAATGTTAGCTATTGGAAATTTGCGTGGTAGCGATAAGTAGCCTCCAGCTTGATGGTTCGCAGCTCTACAGTGACACGACCAGCCACACAACAAACTCAAAAGTACTGTAAAGTTATAAAGAGAAAACAATGTGTAACATTACTTACTGCATTGGCCCTGTTATTGCTGGACTAGTATCGGTCGGACATCCCTCCTCGTCTTTGAGCTCAAGGCAGCGAGTGAAAGCCTGGCCAATATTGATCCTTGTCTGGGCTTTGATTCTGTTACTTTCTCTCTTTCCTTTTGAAGTCTCCTCAGACAAAACTTTTAATTTCTTTGGTTTTCTTGCTGCTTCTGCCATGATAGCAGTTATCCCACATAGGTATTCGCATTGACTTCAGTCTTTTTAATGAATGAGGAAAGGGGGAAGTGACGTATGCCGTAAAGCAGTCAGGACATTTGTAGTTTTTTGTGTGGAGGGGTTCCTACCATCCACCTCAAAACTGCTTAGTGCCAGTGAAAGTGATACAGAAACCCTCAGGCCATGACAGAGGTGTCATTCAACCTGTTCTAAGTCGATGTACCATCACAGAAGTTCTAAAAATATTACATGAAGGTTGAAAAGTCACTTAGTGTTAAAACACCTGTTTCACTGTTTTATTGAGCAAATTAATTAGCCGCCACAGCATTTAACCTAAAAAAGTCATTTTCGTAACAAAATTAAAACAATACACGGATTGGACTTGAATTCTTCAGAGAATATCAAGCCTCCATTGTCTTAAAGGGGACCTATTATGCTGATCCTTCTTTTAATACATATTAGTAATGTTATAATGTTGATTGTCCAAACTCAACCTTTGTAAAGTTTCTAAGCATGAGATACAAGGGTTTTGCCGTAATCCAAGAACGTGATTTCGTGAACGTGATTTCCTGTCTGAACAGCTCCTCACTAGATCTTTACGAGATCTAGGCAAAACCTGACGTCAGCTTGTGCCGTCCAATTAATACAGATCTAGTCAGAGCCAACAACGGCGCTGGACCTGCCCACACCAGAAACTTTTGTAGCAGGCACTAACAACGGCAGATCATACTATGTCTTAGTAGCGTCTACACTTTTGGAAATACAAAAGAAGAACCGCAGACCATTTGAGGTGCAGTTGTGTCAGTATCTCTCCCAAAACTGCTTGTCCGTTCACTTTTGGACGCGCAATAAAACACCTATTTCTCTTCCTAAAGATGATGCCACCAGAAATCAGTGGGTAGCTTTTTTTGTTTGCAGGCAGCAAATAGCCGCGGCCAAAGGGAACCCTAGCTGCTTGTGCTCAGCATTTCACCAAAGACAGCTTTGTTAATAAAGGATAATTCGACACTAGATAAGCGTTTCAGCTGCCTCTCAAACCTAAAGCAGCTGCATCGATCAAGCGCTCAAAGCCACAAGCTGTAAGTAACAAAATAACAGCAAATAATGTAAGTGAAGCTAACGTATTATCGATGTCTACTGGCTAGCAGGACCGCTAACAATAGTTAGCACTAACAACTGGCCTAAAGCGCAGGCTTTCTAAAATATCTGAAGATAAATCCTGGATCGGTTGCGACTGTCTGTGACTCACAGACACAGAAGCTGTAAGTTGCTTTTACTGCATTACAAGCCAACCTGAAGTGATAGCCAGTTGATTGTGGCTGTAGCACTGCAGCTAATGTATCCAAGTTACTGTTGCTAAATGTTTGTGTCCTAAATATGCAAGAGTAATATCAGGGGAAATTCTACAGGAAGTGTGTGAACATAAACCTCATTTGAAGGTAACTTTTAATACTTGTTCGTAATTTGGATGCTTGGTAAAATCGTCCACTGTCACGGAACTTGCTGTGTGTAAAACCTGTATTGCAAGGGTTTGTCTCTGTTGTTGTTATGACCGCTCAGTTACCAGCTACTGCATTTTAGTTCGCGTGCCGTGCTAATTAAAAATGCTCCTGGTTAACTTATATGCAATAATTCTGAACGGTATGCTTGTGTTACTTCGGTAAGCATCAATGTGGCAGTTTCATCATAACCTTGCCCGATTGTAGCCACTACAGTTGAAGCTAACCGAAGGGGTGCTGTATGTGTCCGCCGAGTTAGGCTGAAAAGCACAGTTAGACCAGACGTAGGTTTTGCAGAGCTTGGGATACGTGTTTGGGTTTGTTTACGGCTGCTTGTGATCGCTTCACTTATTCATGAACAGGATCAGCCGGATACTTCACAAATGTCTGGGCAAGCTCTCTGGTGCTACCATGAAAGCAATGCAAAACGCAAAAGCTCTACCGTGTCAGGTATAACAAATGATTTCTCTGCACTACCGTGACATAATTTCATCCCCCTTTAGAGGTTGTTGTGGCTAATAAAAAGCTGAAAAAGGCGGAGATTAAATCGGAAATTCTTTTCTGTAGAAGTGATCGATTCGGTAGCTCTACATAAGCAACTTGTCCGCGCTAACGGAACTCATGGTCTGAAAAACCTGTATTATGTTCATTACATAACCAGAACACTCTCTAGCTGTCACGTAATATCCATAAAGCTGCTTTCACATTGGATGCGAAACAAATTTTTTGCGAGACAGATTAGCCTACATTCAAAGTCAATGCAAAGACGCAAATACACGCATTATGGGCGCGTTAAGCCGCTTTCACACCGGACACGAAACTAATTTTTCGCGTGACAGATTACATTCAAAGCCTTGACCGCTTATCGGCAACTGCATGCTATTTCCCGTGCTCTGCTAATTAAAAATGCTCCTGGTTAACTTATATACAGCAATTCTGATTGGTATGCTTGTGTGGTAAGCATTAATGTGACAGTTTCATCATAACGCTGCCTGATTGTAGCCACTTTTGTGGATTGTATTTCAATACTTCTCATAATATTCATCAGTAGATCAATTGCAATGTTGAATAACTATAATCAATAATCATAATCAATAAACATATTATGTAGGCAGCAGTAACACACACACACACCCAATGTCAAAGTTTTTAAAGACGCCCGCCCACCCGCCCAACCGCACGAAGGATAGCAATACCCCATCAGCCTTGAGGGCTGAGGGGTAATAAAAAGCCACTACCACCCTCTGTTTTGATGACACTTCATTGCTATGTATAATCTAAAATACCCCAGGGAGGAGTTCCTTCAACAAGGTGATTTTAAATACAAACTTACTTCATAACACATAGCCTTTCTGGAAATTCAATGTTTAAGGACATTGTTAGCATGTTGTGTTACCCACAAAGCTCTTTATGGGGGAACTATAAAATACAACTACACACCCATGCACTGCAGGAAACCACCAATGATAGAGCAATTCCTAGATGCATGCAAACCAGAGAACAGAATAATAAATGAACAAGTGAAATAAGAAGGTGCTGAGGGAAAGAAAATCTGATGTTAAAAGACTACTGCATCCTTTGGTCATGCTCTCAGTCTGACATTATGTGTATTTCTCCTTGGCTCTGCCGCCAAACATAGAATCTCTTTGGCTCAGGCTAATCAATCAGTTTGTTCTTGCAGGAGAAAATGGGTGCAAGGCAACTTTCAAATATTAAACACAAATCTTGTCACAACGATCGCTCATACCTCTGATTTAAATTTCAGAAATGCCAAACCAAAACAAACAATCCCTGACAAATCAAGCTGAGTTTTCAGCTTGAGCCAATGAGAAACTAAGCGAGGGCTAGCCAATCAGAGAGGACAACACATATTCGAGAATATGCGAACGCCGATCCTATCCCTGTACTGCAGGCAGCTTCATCCAGAGTGTAGATGTAATGCAGGTAACCAGGCCGAGGGCGTGCTTCTTCTGTTGCAGTCAGTTAAGTTCAGAATGGCGGCTGTCTGAGTCAAATTTAACTGTGAAGTGACCTTTGGGACAGAATCTATCCCAAAAAGCGCAAAATACTTAACGTCTTTGCCCTCTTGTACTTAAAGTTGGGCAACTAATGGTCTGAAGTAAACAATAGCACATTTGTTTCCAGTTGATGAACAAGCCTGTGTTGAGCTTTCTCTGAAAAAGAGACCACTTGCACTACTAGCACCTAAAATCCTAGAAAGTGCACCCTTTTCTGAGAAATTCCAACAAAAACTTTGAATACGCCAAGGTTAACTGAAGAATTGAGGCCAACTCGATTAACCTCGGAAAAATTTTACTGAGGTTGACCAAAAAATTTTCAAATGTATGAAAACATTAATATTTGCCAAACTTCGTGGGGACTTTGGAATGGTCAGTACTGTAGTAAAGCCTGCTGTGTCTGTGCTGCATACAGGAACTGGCAAAGGGCAGATCACCACCATTATATTAAGAACAACAAAAACACGTTCAGTATTCAGAATAGATTCAATCTGCAAAAGCACCGACTTACAAACAAATCAGATACACAATGTAATTTTTAAACCCGGGCACCTTGAGAGAAAGTGAACATCAAGGTGTTGTCCAAACTTAAGTAAACCGCACAGACTTCGGATACCTTGGTAGAATTTTTCCGAGGTTTACCAAGTTGGCCTCAAATCTTCAGTAAACCTCGGTGTATTCTACGTTTTTGTAGGAACTTCAGGGAAAAAGCTGCACTTTCTCGGTTTTTAGGCGCTAGTAGTGTTGCCACTGGATCCAATTTTTAGCTTTGAAACTAAGGAACAAATCGTTAGCTTCATAGCATACAGTAATTGCCCAAGTCATTTTTGCCTAATGGAGATATCGGCTGCCTAGGTTCTTTCGTGTTGGCGAAAAAATAAGCTTTTTCCTTATTTTCCTCAAAACCTAACAAAAAAAAAATCCATTCTCATAAATAAACTAGAGCGTTCAGGTGAACACGTGTCGCCTGCGAAGCTTATGTGAAAGTGTGACTACCAACTGAAAGTGTGACTACCGGACAGACAGACAGACAGACAGACCCCGGCCAAAGTGATCCCTATGTGCCGCTATGCTTCGCAGGCGACACAAAAAGAACCTTGAAGATATTAGACAGGCAATTATGCTATGAGGCTAACAAAATGTAGTTCCATAAACACACTCTGCACGGACTGAAAGCTAGCCTCCGGCACAGTAAAATGGACCTCGAGACGCAAGAGCAAAAGGGCGAATGAAAATAAATGAAAACCTACAGGAGTTTGTGTGAGAGCAGAGCTGGCATGGATGGGGCTGGGCAGGCAGCGACGATGATGATGGTGATGAAGATGACGGCAGTGATGAAGGTGCTGGCAGGGGCGTGCAGTCTGGAGCAGACTCGTCCGAGATCTCGGGGTTTATCCAGAATGCACGCGTCCTCCGGTTACCTTTCCTGCTGGGGCCGCTCTGCTGGTCACTGAGGAAAACGTCCTCACTGCTGTCGCTGTGGAGCCTTTCTCGTTGCAGCAGCTTGTCCACTCGCTGGATGATACACTCCAGGCTCTTATCCACGTTCAGCCACACCTTCTCCTGAGGCATCATGGGACAGAGTCCTCAGTCCACCGGGGGCATCAGCCCACAAACACTCCCACGCACTCAACACACATAAACATGAACTTCTGTCACAAACACATTAACGCAAACATGGGCCCATAACAAGCGTACGCCAGTGGTGGCCAGTGACCGGAAAGGTGGGGAGGAAGAGAACCCTTCTATAAACTCATGATTGGTGTTGGCCCAATTTCAATCATTTCTTTAAATTAACATTGCGTGACCTCAGGAAACTCTCGCAAGTTAAACCAGAAATAAACTTACAATTACAATAATGTAAAGAGAAAATAAAAGGTAAAAAATTTTAATAATTTATATTTTTTTGTGGTAGATTATGGATTAAATAATTCAAAAATAAATCAACTTGAGAGATTTGGGTGAGAAATACAATTTTGGAGGTACTTTTTTTTTTGCGCATTTGTATATCTGAATACCAGATGTCATTCTGAGACTCAGTTACACTGTGTTCACTTGCTTTACATTGTACAAGTAAGCCTTCGTGCTACATACAGTCACAGAACTGTTGGCTTAAATCAAGCCGTTGTCAGATTGTTCACATTGTTTTTTTGTCTTTTCTTCGCAGAAAATCAATTGCAACAAAAGCTCGAAAATACGTCAATTTTTAAATGCAAAATAAGGTTTGTGTTTACGCTGTAGCTACTCAATTGAGTCAGAAGTAGCAGCTGCACTTACACAAGCATGGAGACGTACAGAGAGGTAGAGAAAACACTATTATACAAATGTTAGCCCATGAAAAACTAAATAATTTAAGCTGTTCAGAACACAGACTGCAAATAAAGACAATCCCAATTTTGAAATAGTTGGGACAATGTGTAAATTGTAAATAAAATCCAAACGCAATGACTTTGAAATCACACCAGCCAGTATTTTATTCACTCTAGAACCGAGATAACATAGCAAATGTTGAAACTGCAAAATTTTACAATTTTATCCACAAAATGAGCTCATTTCAAATTTAATGCTTGCTACAGGTCTCAAAAAAGTTGGGACAGGAGCCTGTTTACCATAGTGTTACATCCCCTCTTCTTTTTAACACAAAGTGGAGGCGTCCGGGCATTGAGAAGACAAGTTTCTTGAGTTTAGCCATTGGAATCTGATCCCACTTTTGTTTAATACAGGCTTCCAGCTGCTGTAGAGTTTTGGGTCTCCTTTGATGGACTTTTCGTTTAATTATGCGCCAAATGTTCTCAGTCAGTGAAAGATCAAGACTGCAGGCAGGCCAGTTCAGCGCAAGGACTCTTCTACTACGAAGCCATGCTGTTGTAATAGCTGCAGCATGTGGTTCTGCACTATCCTACAGAAATACACAAGGCCTTCCCCGGAATAGATGTTGTCTGGAGGGGAGCATATGTTGCTCTAAAATGTTTATATACCTTTCAGCATTTATGGTGCTTTTGAAAACATGCAATTGTTCCACACCATAAACACTAATCCATCACCATACCATGCTGGCTTTTGAACTGAACGCTACGATAACAGGAGGGGTGGGCTTTCTCCTGTAATGTGAATATAGGCCACTAGATGGCAGCATTTACCTTTTTTTTGTTAAGCTCAGACTGGAGTCATGTTTAGACATGTCCCGGACATGTCTGGGGCAAGTCTCAGAAAATTAAAAAAAAGAGGTCTAAATGTGGGTGGGGTCTGCAAAAGAGTATATAAGGAAAAGAATTGAGACAGTAAAGTAGTAGGGGAAATTGCAAGAAGATGACCAGACCTGCCATTCTGTTCAAGACCTGGGACGTTTCTTTTGTGGAGTTCTTTGCCTGTGTTTGAGCATTTTCATCATCCAGGACATCACCAAGCCACCCCCACGAAAAGGGATTGTAAATATTTATGTTTTGTACATAATTCAATCTTGGTCTTTAGGTTAGTTAGTTGTTATGGTGTTTGTTAATTAAATGTGTTGAGGTTTTTAAAACTGTGTCTGTCATCCCTTGCTGTTGCTGTTGTGTTATAAATGTAATAACAAATTGGGGGCTCAAGGTCCGGGATAGACCATTTTGTGAGTAATTTATTGAAAATCTAACATTTCAAATTGTAAAATTGAATTTTTTTAATTGAATACATATATATTGACAACAGCAATGGATGATTTCTTGGCATCACCAACCGTAGGGGTTTTGAAGTCTTTTAAAAAGACAGAACTGCTAGAAATTTGCAGACAGTTGGAGCTGACAGAGGTAAAACCAGCCATGCGAAAAGCAAGACTGGCTAGAGAGATAGTTGAATATTACATTGATGAAAATGTGTTTGCACCAGGAGATCTGGAACAGTTTCCAGTGGAAAATCCAAATATAGAAATGGAACTTAAATTAAAAATGCTAGAGATTGAAAGGGAGGAAAGAGAAAAACAAAGGCAGTTTGAGTTAGAAAAATTAGCAAGAAAAGAGAAAATAGAAAGGGAGGAAAAAGAAAAACAAAGAGAATTTGAGTTAGAAAAATTTGCAAGACAGAGAGATTTTGAATTAGAGAAATTCGATAGAGAAGAAAGACTCCAAATGGAGCAACTAAAAATTAAAATTGAAACTAAAAATAAATTTTGTGCCAGTCAGGAGGTAAAACTGGTGCCTCCATTTTCGGAAAAGGATGTTGACAACTATTTCCAGTGTTTTGAAAAGGTAGCAAAGAGTTGCCAGTGGCCAAAGGAACACTGGCCTCTGATGTTGCAAACTGTCCTCAAGGGTAAAGCTCAACAAGCCTATTCGGCTTTGTCTGCAGATGTTTCCTCTGATTATGAGGTTGTCAAAAAGGTTATTTTGAGAGCTTATGAGTTGGTTCCAGAGGCTTACCGACAGAAATTCAGAGGTCTGAAGAAATCTGAAAATCAGACTTATGTTGAATTTGCTAATGAAAAGCAGGTTTGCTTTGAGCGCTGGTGTACTTCTATGGAGGTCAAGGATGATTTCAACTCACTAAAAGAGATGGTGTTAGTTGAAGAATTCAAGAACTGTGTTAAAGATGATGTTAAGACCTACCTTAATGAGAAGCAAGCACTGAATTTGCAATCAGCTGCCAAATTTGCAGATGAATATGTTCTCACACATAAGTCCAAATTTCAGTCTAGCAGAAATAATAGATGGTCCCAATTTCAGAAAAAGGGTCACGGTGATACCCAAGATTCCTCACCCAAAGACAAAGACAAATCTGGTGATGGTGCTCAGAAATCCAGTAACAGGTCTGATCAAAGTGTGAAAGCTGACAGTGACAAAAGTGGTCTAGTTTGCAGTTATTGCAAGAAATCTGGTCATGTTACAACTAACTGTTGGTTCCTTAAAGCTAAGAAAGAAAAAGAAAAGGATAACAAACCAAATGCCTTTGTGAAAACAAGGTTAGAAACCCCTGTAGTAGATAACCGATCTGCTAAATTGCCTGCTTCTTGTGGGGCTAAAAAGCCTGATATAGCTGACTTCGTGAGGGAGGAATTTCTTCCATTTGTGTCAGAGGGATTTGTGGCTCTGAATGAGCATACTACTCCTGTCCTCATATATATCCTAAGGGATACCGGAGCTTCTCAGTCACTTTTGATGCTGGACTCTTTGGAGTTACGTGATGAGACCGCTTCAGGGGATTTCATACTTGTACAAGGTATTGAAGGGAGGACTGTATCTGTACCCCTGCGCTCTATATTCTTGAAGTCAGATTTAGTTACAGGACAGGTAAAGGTGGGACTTATGTCAAGTCTACCTATAAAGGGTGTTTCTCTGTTGCTAGGCAATGACCTGGCTGGGGGCAAAGTAGTTCCCCCTGCACATCTTACTTCACAGCCGAGCACTGAAGATGGGGATGAGGACCCATCTCTGTATCCTTCTTGCGCAGTGACTCGTGCTATGGCCAAGGGGGCTAAAGAAGATGATGTTGTGGTGCCGCCCAGCACATTGAATAGTCAGGACTCAGGTGGTTCGCCTCATGACTCTGATTGGCCTACTATGGTTTCTCCGTTTGAGGACTTATCAGATACTTTTATCAGTTCTCTATTCAGCCAGCCGGATGGGTCTGGTGATTCTGATGTGTCTGGAGACTTGTCTCTGTCCAGAAAACAGTTGATTGAGGAGCAAACTAATGATCCTGAAATTTGTGCACTAAGGAGGAGAGCCCTTCCTGATAAAGAAATAGACGCAGTTCCAGTTGGGTATTATCTCAAGGATGGTGTGTTGATGCGGAAGTGGCGCCCTCCTGATATCCCTGCCAATGCAGATTGGGCAGTGGTCAGGCAAATTGTTGTTCCGAAGGTCTACAGGAATGAGATCTTAACAATGGCTCATAGTTTACCTTTAGGAGGTCATCTTGGTGTTAACAAGACTGTTGATAAGATCATGAAACACTTCTTTTGGCCTGGGCTTCGGAAAGACGTTTCCAACTTTTGCAAAACCGGTCACATTTGTCAGGTAGTTGGAAAACACCAGTTAGACCCACCTGTAGCTCCATTGCAGCCTATCCCAGCATTTGGGGAGCCATTCTCTAGGGTCATTGTTGATTGCGTTGGTCCATTACCCAAGACTAGATCTGGAAATCAGTACTTGTTGACAATCATGTGTGCATCTACCAGATTCCCTGAAGCCATACCTCTACGTAACATCAAGGCAACTGCAATCTCGAAGGCTTTGATAAAGTTCTTCACGTTGTTTGGCCTTCCCAAGGAAATTCAGTCAGACCAGGGTAGCAATTTCACTTCAGGATTGTTTCAGCAGGTTGTGTATGAACTAGGTGCAAAGCAGATTCTTTCTAGTGCCTATCATCCAGAAAGTCAGGGTGCCTTAGAGCGGTTTCATTCCACTCTCAAGACAATGATGAGGACTTATTGTTATGACCATGAGAGAGACTGGGATGAAGGGGTTCATTTGCTGTTGTTTGCAGCTAGAGAAGCAGTGCAGGAGTCTACTGGATTCAGTCCATTTGAGCTAGTGTTTGGTCATGAAGTGAGAGGACCATTGCTATTATTGAGTGAACAATGGCAAGAGAAAGAGCCGCATATCAGTCTGTTTGACTATGTTAGCAAGTTCAAGGAAAGACTGCGTGCAGCTTGTGACCTTGCCAAAGAGAACTTGAAATCAAGTCAGGGAAAAATGAAAACTTGGCATGATCATAAGGCTAGAAGCCGTGAGTTTAAACCAGGAGAAAAGGTCCTTATGTTGTTTCCCTTGCAGTCCAATCCATTGCAGGCTAGATTTCATGGTCCTTATGAAATTCTGACAAAACTCAATGATCTCAATTACATTGTGAAGATAGGAGAAAACCAAAACAATTGTGTCATATTAACATGCTAAAGCCTTATCATGACAGAAATGCTAGGGTTGCAGCTGTCACTTCAGATTCTCCAATGGTCGAAACGTGTGAAGATGAGGGGGAGTTTCAAGATGATGAACCAAGAATTAAAGCTGAAGTTCTTTCATGTAAATTGTCAAACACTGAAGTGTTGCAAAATCTTGATGTAAAACTCCAGCACTTAGAACCCTCACAGAGAGATCAGTTTGAAAGGTTGATCAAGAAATATGAGGATTTGTTTCCTGATGTTCCAAAGAGAGTTACTATAGCCTCTCATGATGTAGATGTTGGTGATGCCAAACCAATAAAACAGCATCCATACCGGATGAATCCTGAAAAGAGAAAGATTGCTGAGAAAGAGGTTGAGTACATGTTAAAACATGATATTATCAGACCCTCCAACTCCGATTGGAGTTCACCCTGTGTGCTAGTTCCAAAACCTGATGGAAGTACTAAATTCTGTACAGATTATCGCAAAGTCAATGCTGTAACTAGAACTGATGTGTTTCCAATACCTAGGATTGATGATTGTATTGATAGTGTAGGGCAAGCAAAGTTTCTGACCAAGATTGATTTATTGAAGGGTTATTGGTGTGTGCCTTTAACTGAGAGGGCCAAGAGCATCTCTGCTTTTGCCACACCATCTGGATTGTACCAGTATGAAGTCCTACCCTTTGGCATGAAAAATGCCCCAGCCACGTTCCAAAGGATGATACAGTCTACAATCGCCGGATTGCCACACACGGGTGCGTACATCGATGACCTGATTACATGGAGTGACTCCTGGGAAGAACATCTAAAAGATTTAGAGACGTTGTTCCAGCGCCTGACCCAGGCTAACCTGACTGTTAACCTGAGCAAGAGTGACTTTGGTTGTGCTACTGTCACCTATCTTGGCTACGTCATAGGCCAGGGTAAGGTGGCACCCATAAATGCTTAAGTCCAAGCCATCATGGACTTTCCAGTTCCTGACAACAAAAAAGCTTTGCGCCGCTTCCTTGGAATGATCGGGTACTACCGCAAGTTCTGCAAGAACTTTGCTGAGATTGCTCTCAGTCTAACTAACCAACTGAAGAAAGGCGTAAAGTTCACTTGGGATGATGCATGCCAGAGAGCCTTCGATTGCCTGAAGTCTCTGCTTTGTCACTTCCCCGTGCTCAAATCTCCTGACTTCAACAAACCGTTCTCCATCGCGGTCGATGCTAGCGACCAAGCTTGTGGATCTGTGCTCCTGACATTGAGCATCCCGTGGCATACTTCTCCAGGAAGTTCAATCGCCACCAAAGGAACTATTCCACAATAGAGAAGGAGCTGTTGGCTCTGGTCCTTTCTTTACAACACTTTGAGGTTTATGTTTGTACTGGACAAAAGCCAATGATTGTGTACACTGACCACAATCCGTTAATGTTTTTGAGTAAGATGAAAAACAAGAATCGGAGATTGTTGAATTGGAGTTTGATTTTACAGGAGTTTGACTTGGAAATTAAGCATGTGAAGGGTACAGACAATGTAATTGCTGATTGCTTATCCCGTGTTTGAATGTGTATATATATATATCATGTGTTTGAATATTGTATGATATGTATATATAGACAAGTGTTCACTTAACCATTTTGTATTGAAAAGAAAAATTTTGCTTTTATGAGTCAAAATTTTTCCCTTTAGGGAATGGAGGTGTAATGTGAATATAGGCCACTAGATGGCAGTATTTACCTTTTTTTTGCTAAGCTCAGACTGGAGTCATGTTTAGACATGTCCTGGACATGTCTGGGGCAAGTCTCAGAAAATAAAAAAAAAAAGAGGTCTAAATGTGGGTGGGGTCTGCAAAAGAGTATATAAGGAAAAGAATTGAGACAGTAAAGTAGTCGGAGAAATTGCAAGAAGATGACCAGACCTGCCATTCTGTTCAAGACCTGTGACGTTTCTTTTGTGGATTTCTTTGCCTGTGTTTGAGCATTTTCATCATCCAGGACATCACCAAGCCACCCCCACGAAAAGGGATTGTAAATATTTATGTTTTGCACATAATTCAATCTTGGTCTTTAGGTTAGTTAGTTGTTATGGTGATTGTTAATTAAATGTGCTGAGGTTTTTAAAACTGTGTCTGTCATCCCTTGCTGTTGCTGTTGTGTTATAAATGTAATAACAAATTGGGGCCATAACACTCCTCTTTAGCCCAGAGGACACAATGCCCATGATTTCCAACAAGATTGTCGAATTTGGACTCGGCTGACCAGAGGACACTTTGCTACAATCCATTTTAAATGGCCCACAGAACACGGCGGCACTTCTGGATCATGCTCAACAATGGCTTCCTTTTTGCATGATAGAGTTTTAGGTGGCATCTGTGGATGGCACGGCGGACTGTGATTACAGACAGTGGTTTCTTGAAGTATTCTTGGGCCCATTTAGTAGTGTGAATGACAGAATCATGCCGGTGAGTGATGCAGTGGCGTCTGTGGGCCCGAAGATCACGGGCATCCAGTAAAGGCCTTCGGCCTTGTCCCTTGTGCACAGATTTTTCCATTTTCACTGAATCTTTTGATAATGTTATGCAATGTCCATGACGAGACCTTCAAAGCCTTTGCAATTTGACATTGAGGAACATTGTTTTTAAAGTATTCGACAATTTTACGCAAGCCTTCAGAGGTTGGAGAGCCTCTGGCCATCTTTACTTCTGAGAGATTCAGCCTCTCTAAGACATCCCTTTTATAGCCAATCATGTTTCATACCTGATGCTGGGTAACTTATGTACTAAATGTTCTTTCAGCTTCTCTTATATATTAATTGCTTTTTCAGCCCTTTTTTTGCCTGTGTCCCAACTTTTTGAGACCTAAAAAAAGTTAGGAAAAAGTTGAACAGTGAAGAAATTATACAAGCTTAACATTTACCAGTTTTAATGACATTTCTAGCTATAAGTATGACAGACTAAAAAATAGCTGAAAATAGCAGAATTTTAAAAAAATCTGTCCCATTGTTTCCCTTGGAGGAAAAATATTGATATAAAATTTAATTACCTATGAAGTGTGAAAGATATCAAAAAGTTGAATACAGGCAGCGTAATTCAAAACAAGCTGAAAGTTTGAATGAAGTTTCTCGGTGAAAGCATGTACGAGTAGCTAGTCAGCAAAAAACACAGAGAAGAAAGAAAGAAAGAGTGGGAAGAACATGAGCGCAAGCTTCCAGCTTATTCGCTAATTAAGGCTTGGTTGCCTGAATTTGCTGCATTCTCTCCATTCACCAGAAACTTCTGAACATCGCCTGAAAATCTGAAGACTCTCGGACACATACTCCAAGAGATATGGTATCTGAAAGTGGCATCTCGTTAAATTTCCAACTTGCGAGTGATTTATTGAAAATTTCCATTGGGAGAAAAATTATGAAAATGTTGGAATTTCAGCCAAAATTTGGCAGATGTCTGTTTCAGATGCCAAAGATCATTCCTACAAAGTTGCAAGAGATTCCGAGGTGGTCAAGCAACTGACCTCCCCTAATCTTGCTGAGTTGACATGGAATGACCCATGCATAAATTAATACTTAATAAGCTTCTCGAAAATTGGGAAAATCTTATTGTAGCTGGGCTGGTTTTTAATCTTCGTTTTTCAACACAAATATAACGATTGAGCCCGGTTATGAATGCATTCGGGGAAAGAGTAATATAAAGTACCTAAAAACTGCCAAAACTGAAAAATTCAGGAATGTTTCAATTCCTCAATTTTTTTGACTACGTGCTTCCAAAACAATCATAAGATGAGAGTTTTCTTAATATTGCAAGGTGTATCATATAGAGGGATGAACTCTTATAACCTAAATAAAATCCATATTAGGACTACCCTTTGCCAAAAAAATTAGGTACACTGTTCTTTACTTCCAAAATTTTCAAAGATGATTGGCTTTTTGCCTCTTCCAAGCGTACTGGAGAACTAGCCACAGTCTGTCTGCACAATGAATGCCTCGCTTGCCTCTGTCTCTCCATGTAATCTCAGACAGCCATGACGATAGTGAGATCGGGGTCTGACAAGGCTGTTAAATTATTTGAGCCATCTTTAATGACATGCAATCTTTATTCGTTTTTTTTTTTTTTTTTAATTAAAACTTGACATCTCAAATCTGCATTTTATTTTTAGCAACACTAATCTGAAAAATAAAAAATAAATATCCAAGACCAAACTCAAACATAAAAATAGAGGCAAAGCCACTAATGCCCGCTTGGCCAAAGTATCTGTCCGATTTGGCTCAAAAATCGAATTTGGTCTAGACCAGGGATGGGCAACGAGGGCCGTATCTGTCCCTGGTTTTCACACCAATTTCTGGGCTTTAATAAGTTGATTATCTAAATTAGCCAAACTATTCACGAAATCTGACATTTATGGCGCATTTCTTTAAGTTATCATGAATGACTACCAAAGACTGTTCTTGTCTCCCTACATAAAACATTTTTCTTTGATCAAACCTTTGCACATATTTATATTTGCGTATGCAACCAATTAACTCAATTAGTCAGGGTAATTGATAAGAAATAAAAACCAGCTTACACAACGGCCCTCCAGGACCGGAGTTTCCCATCCCTGGTCTAGACCTTCTGACCATATATACACATATGAAATATAAAAAGGATCGATGAAAAACTGAAGACGCTGGAATGCAGTCAAGCCAAAAGTTTACACATGCAGTCACGCACGGACGCATGCACGCACGACAGACCACCACTAAAGACCCCGAGCATAGCATAAGCCCCTTGGGCCTTTTGGCCAAACAGGCTGAAAATCGAGGGTGCCCAAAACTTTTGCGCAGTTCTGGATGCGAGCACAGTCGCTCTTACCCACTCCTCCTCCTGCCAGGGGAGGTGCAGGGAGGTGCGGCTGTTCCGGCCGCTCCACTTGGCGAGCAGGGTGTCCTGGTCATTGCGCAGCACCACCTGGTCAGCCTCGGTTGCCGACGGCGACACTTTAGAGGCCACGTAATCGGGCCTGGCCGCACTCAGGGCCTGTATCGCCGACACCAGCAGCTTAGAGTCGCACACCGTCACAAGCTGCCGTGTCTGCAAATCATAAGACCAAACACAAGCTCTGTGAGAGTGTCCCTCTCAACACTACACTGGCCCCTGCTGGTGGCTTCAGCTTCATACAGCAAAAAGGCAGACAAGCATCCTTCATAAAGACCCGTCTCATCTTCAACCTCTACAGCTGTCGCTTACAGCGTCTTTTCTAAGCTACTTGAGAGACGTGTAAACACAACACTTAACCCCAAGAGCGCCAAATGTAACTATAGTTTCTCAGTGATGTAAGATGTAAAAATCAAAGCTGTTGAAAGCCTATCATGTGGAGAATTGTTTAAAAGAGCATCCCGCAGGGGCGCTCTTTTAAACAAGTCGCCACATGATAGGTTTTCAACAGCAAAAGATAATTACATTTATATTTTTTTCCAAGAATAATTTCATTGCTTTCAGGGCTCATTTAGCTCTAACTGTCTTGATGGGCTGATGACAGGGTAGCTGCAGACATAACAGTACAGGTGCTGGTCAACGAATTAGAATAATTTGAAATCGTTATCGTTAAATTTTCTTGATGCATTTTTTGTGCAGAAAGCAAATCAGGTGTTCACTGCGCCTGTCCTACCTGTTAGAGTAATCACAGAACTCGCTACCTGTAAAAAATTTGCTCAGCTGAGCTTTCCAAAAGGCCCATTTAGGCCATTTAACTGTGACACTGTTGTTTCATTGAATTAGAATAATTCATAAGTCATTTCATTGAATTAGAATAAGTGCTCGAATTTTTGTTTTCTGTGAAGAGTGTTCACTGTGCAGTACGAAGTTAGGGTTGAGTAGAATTTCTAAGTTGTAAAATCAATCATGGGTAAGCAGCGCGACCTCTCAACCGGAATAGTGGCTCAAATTCAAGCCCTTCGCCAACAAGACTTGACCCAAACTAAAATTGCTGAGCAGCTCAGCATCAGCCAGTCTTCCATCTGCAAAGCTCTAAAGAAAGACTGCAGCAAGCGCACCAACTGTTCCTGCGTCCAAAAAACTTCTGCCCGTGACAACAAGCAGCTGAGAAAGATCGCAGTCAGCAACCAAGTCCATTTCTGAGCTCAGCGACTTGTGGAGTGAGCAGACCGGCGCTAACGTCTCGTGATCAACCACTTTCCGTCGTCTGCGCAAACTCAGCGTCAAATCTCGCGTTCCATCAGTAAAACCGATGCTGAACAAGAAACAAATGGAGAAACGGCTGCAGTGGGCCAAAGAACACGGCTAGTGGACTGCTAAAGACTGGCAGAAAGTGGTCCTCAGTGACGAATCACGCTTTTGCATCTCCTTCGGTGACCAAGGTCCTCGTGTCTGGTGTGGTGGTGGCGAAACCTACAACCACGAGTGCGTAAAAAGATCCGTCAAGTTTCCCCAGAGCGTTATGGTCTGGGTATGCATGTCTGCTCGGGGTGTAGGGAAACTCTGCTTCCTGAAGAAGACTATCAATGCTGCCGTATACCAAGATGTTCTGGAAACATTCCTGATTCCGACTGTTGAGGGACAGTTCGTCGAAGAGGACCTCATATTTCAACAGGATCTTGCACCGGCTCATGCGGCAAAGTCGACCAAAGATTGGTTCGCCGAAAAACAGCTCGAAGTTTTGGCATGGCCGGCCAACCCGCCTGACCTCAATGTCATTGAAAACCTTTGGGCCATCGTCAAGCGGAAAATTCGCGACAGAAAGTCGACTACGCTGGACCAACTGAAGCAGAACATCGCTACTGCCTGAGAAGCTGTGAGTGCGGAAACTTGTGACAAGCTGGTCAAATCGATGCCGCGGAGACTTCAGGCAGTCATACAAGCCAAGGGGGCAGCCACAAAATACGGAGAAAGTGATGATTCTAATTATAATAAAAATTATTCTAATTCAGTGAAACGGTTTCTCAATTATTCTAATTCAATAAAACAACAGTGTCACAGTTAAATGGCCTAAATGGGCCTTTTGGAAAGCTCAGCTGAGCAAATTTTTTACAGGTAGCAAGTTCTGTAATTACTCTAACAAGTAGGACAGGCGCGGTGAACACCTGATTTGCTTTCTGCACAAAAAATGCATTAAAAAAATTTAATGATTGCACTATTTCAAATTATTCTAATTCGTTGACCAGCATCTGTATATTATTTTCTATAAACATTCTGCTTCTGTAACTTGTTTCAGGGAATTTCTGTCGTCTCACTCCGTGGCATCAGTTAACATACACATGCACAAGTACCCACTGAAATCTGAAACTGAGAAAATGCACTAATTACAGAGACTACCTTCACAAAATCAGTTAAAGGAAGGTACACCTCCACAAAATGCTGTACTTCCTCTAGGAACAGGATTTGGTTGCAGTTACCAAAATAGATTACCATGTTTCAATACCAGTACTAAACAAACGTACAGATATTCTGTTTTGAAAGTGACACAGTTTGCATGAATATGATCTATTATTATTTTTAAAAACTAAACATTATCACTAAACAACATCTTGAACAAACTATGTTTTTTCCCTTCATCTGTATAGAGCAAAGGAACTGACAACCTGGGACTACCGCAGTGCACAGCTAGCGCTTAGCAAGCACAGGGTGGGATGGGTGAATATAAATTCAATTATGTGCAATTATTAATTTTCGTAAGCGAAAACACATGGCAGGAGTACAGCAGTGCCCCTCACCTTTTCGGTGAGGATAGCCAGAGTCCTCTCCAGGCCGTTGGCGGATCGCTCTTTGGCGGAGCGGGAGAGCCGCTCGGCGTAGTAGCTGACTTGGGTCTTGAGCGTGTTGATCTGCGCGATGATCTCTTTGGCGCGGACAATGTCCTGAGGGACGTAGGTGATGGACTGTGTGCTGGATACAGCACTGCTGCAGTCGGGGGGGGGCAAGGGGATGAGCCAGGGAGCCAATCAAACACAAGCGCCTGAATCTGATCTCAGACCTCTACAAGGGTGAGCTTTTAACTTAAGCAGACTGTACACAACTCAGATGCTCCACCTGATCCAGACATAGAACACCAGACCACACTTCCTGGGAATGTAGGCTGGGCAGCATATACCACATTCAGCGCCCTCCGTAATTATTGGCACCCCTGGTTAATATGTGTTCTTTAGCTTCTCATAAATTCAGTTGTTTTCTAAATAATATAGGACCACAGTAAAAAAAGAGGAAAATCCAACCTTTAATTCTAGTTTTTTTTTTCAGTGGGGAAAAAAAATCCCACATTAAGCAATAATTCTTTTACATCAAATCATGTGTGCCACAATTATTAGCTCCCCTGACGTTAATACTTTGTACAACCCCCTTCTGCCAACAAAACAGCACCAAATCTTCTCCTATACTGTTTCACAAGATGGGAGAATACAGAAAGAGGGATCTTCGACCATTCCTCTTTTGCATCTCCAAATCATCCAGTGACCTGGGTCCTCTCCTCTGCAATCTCCTCTTCAGCTTACTCCACAGGTTTTCAATGGGGTTGAGGTCTGGGGACAGAGATGGCCATGGGAGAATCTTGATTCTGTGTCTGGTGAACCAATTCTGTGTAGATTTGGCCACATGTTTAGGGTCATTATCTTGCTGGAGGACCCAGTGACGACCCATCTTCAGCTTTCGGGCAGAGGCCACCAGATTTTGATTTAAAATGTCCAGGTATTTCAAAGCGTTCATGATGCCATGCACCCTAACAAGGTTCCCAGGGCCTCTGGAAGAGAAACAGGCCCACAACATCACCGATCCTCCCCCATACTTCACAGTGGGCATTAGGTGCTTTTCTGCATACTCATCTTTTGTGTTCCGCCAGACCCACTAAGAGTGTTTTGTTGCCAAAAAGCTCTATCTTGGTCTCATCTGACCAAAGCACACGGTCCCAGTTGAAGTCCCAGTACCGCTTCACGAACTCCAGACGTTTGCGTTTATGATTGTGAGTGAGAAAAGGTTTTTTCCGTGCATGCCTCCCAAACAGCTTGCAGGCATGTAGATAGTGCCTGTTGGTTGTTTTGGAGACTTTGTGACCCCAAGATGCTACCATTTGTTGCAATTCTTTAACAGTGAGATTTGGAGAACTTTTTATTTCTCTTACCATCCTCCTCTCTGTGCGTAGTGGCAAAATGACCTTGCGTCCTCCTCCAGGCTTGTTTACCAGTTGTTTTAAACTTCTTAATGATTCCTCTGACAGTAAATATGGGCAGGTGGAGGCGAGTGGCTATTTTCTTGTAGCCATTTCCTGACTTGTGAAGGTCGACACACATCTGCCTTACTTGAACGGTGTGTTCCTTTGTCTTTCCCATGTTGAAGAGTGGATAAGAGAAATGGCCTCTGTTTCACGTCATATTTATACCCCAGGGAAACAAGAAGTGATTATTTACAAATTTATTGTTCCTAGATACTCTGATCAACTTTGTAAACTACTGTAGAAATGACAAAAATACTTCAATTACATTTAATTCCTAGGAATTGTTAGGGGAGCCAATAATTATGGAAAGGGTGATTTTATGAAAAATGATTATTTCTCAGTCAGGGATTCCCCCCCCCTTAAAATTCACTTGAGTTGAAGGTTATATTTTTCTACAATTTTCAGTGCGCGAGAGTACGCGTATGCAATAAAAATAGAATTTATTTTAAGGCTTTTAATGCATCTTAACCAGGGGTGCCAATAATAATGGAGGGCGCTGTATTCTAGAGCCACCTTTTCTGTGTACAAACACTTTGGTATCGCACACTGTGGTACCACATAATCTGAGTATACACACACACACTTTCGTACCACATATTCTAGGTAACCAATCACTTTGGTACCAGGCACCAAATATTCTGGACACACACACACACACACACACACACACACACACACACACACACACACACACACACACACACACACACACACACACACACACACACACACACACACACACACACACACACACACACACACACAGAGAGAGAGGAATCACACACTGCGGTACCCCATATTCAGGGTACCAGATAGTCTGAGTCCTGCAGAATAGACTGTGAGATGGGGCACAGAGTTCAGCGCCTCGCCATAACTGACTTCATCTCTAAATGAATATTAGAGTTCATAATATTGTCGCGGTCACGTTTGTCTAGGGATATGATTTCACTTATAAAAAAAGGCAGGCTGGCCTGGACTGGTGAATATGGAAGGAAAGCCGGGACTTACCTCCACTCATGAGGGCACCGTAGCATTCCAGGGCAAGCTGAAGCTGCCACTCCACCCGCGAATAGCCCCGCATTGTTCGGTTCTTGGGTTCAGTGTAGTGAGGTATTTACTAAAAGCACGGCAGTACTATAGGTGACAAGTTAAAAAGATGAGGCGCATACACGTGGTTGGGAATGAAAGTTTGAGGAAGGTGTCCTCCGCTTCAGGGCTCTGGCACAGCGCACCAACCACCTTTGATTTTGGCCTATTTAAAAAGGGACACCCCTCCCATGACCAACCACTGCCCAATTAGGACACAAGGCATCGTCCCGATTTCCCCAACCAGTCACCAATCACAGCGCACAGCCGCCATGCCACTAAATGTGTGTTACCTATATCTACATTTTACTACACAACAGAGGAGCTACTGGTGTTTCTATTATTATGCCTCGTTCCCGAGGGCATAACAATATCACAGTGAGAATATGAGGCTCACCCTGCCAGCCTCCCGCCAGTCCCTCATACAGCACTAACTGAAACCCTGACTCTCAGGCTGTGTCCGAAATCACTCACTACTCCCTATTAGGGATGTAACGGTATGAAAATTTTACCTCACGGTTATTGTGAGCAAAATTATCGCGGTTTTTTATTATCGCGGTATTTTTAAAAATGTGTTCAAAATGTTCAAAAAGCACTGATAGGCCTACTCAAACTGAAATAGTTTTTAAAAATGTAACTGTGTTTATTATATTTCAAAAATATAGGCAAAACCTTACCAAAAGTGCAACTCTTGGCATCAATGGAACGTTCAGCATGTTAACAGCTTATTTGTCAGGAACATTTCCAGTCGTGCAGGTTTAAATTATTCAAATCCAAACATTCAAGCTAAGACATAAAGAACAATACGTAAATAAATCTACGAAACACCACTTATTATATACTTGTTTTCTTCATCATCAGAATTAAAATGTAGAACTGTACTCATGAGCACTTTAAAGTAAACCTTCAAAGAACTAGGCTTATGCCATCGGAGGCGACGGCCTGGGGTATATCCCCGAACGCCCCCTAATCCTCCAATTCCCCAATCCTTGAATAGACCTTGAATAGACTTTCATTTGAACTTAATTTCAGGTCACTCGGACAAATGGTTCTGAAGATATGGCCAAAATGGTAATTTTTCATCACAAAGCCCCACCTGGTGGCAAAATATTGAACCATACAGGTATGATGTCATCATGTGACACGTTGTGGGGTCATGACCTCGCAGTTGCACATAGTTTCATATCAATTGGACAAATGGTTCCAAAGATATGGCAAAAATAGTGAATTTTATGAGACAAAGCTGCACCTTGTGTCAAAATTTTAAACCAAACAGGTATAATGTCATCGTGTCATTCATTTGCACTTGATTTGAGGTCAATCGGACAAATATTTCAGAGATATAATGAAAACAGTGATTTTTCAGTTTTTGGCCCCTGGTGGCCAATCTAGAAATTGTAAATTGTCCAAAATCGAATCAGTTCTTCCTCATTATGATGCTTACCTATGTGCAAAACATGACATTTCTAATTGAAATATTACCGAAGTTATCGCGTTAACACATAGGTCGGTGTGGCTGCGGTCGGACCAAAAACATAATATCTCCCGAACGGCGTTTGGGAATATAATAAGACAAAACTGCATTATGCATTTAAAATAGTCACTATAAACAAATGACAAAAATAACTACTACAGTCATATTTAATCAAATCCAAATGTTGAAGTGTTGATGACATTAAAATAAAAAAAATATGTGTATGTAAACAAATCAGTGGAACAGAACTGATTGTATACTTGTTCTCTCCATCATCAACAAATAAGATTCTGGTGATCTAGCATCATGTATCATTGCTATTATTATCTTTGGGCTACCATTCATATGAATGTACATACGATTTCGCCTATAGCTGTTTTTGTTGCAAAATCAAAAGAAAATCATTGGCCAGAAATTCATTATCTTGCAGGGCAAATAATCATGTTTTGTGTTTTCAAAGACACTTGGCTCAGACCGTGTGACTTAGTAAATTAAAGTTATCCAACTTCGCTAGAATTAAACCATTTACTGACCTTGGACAAATATAACTGGACCCGCTACTGTGCGAATAATGTTACGGCACATCCTTATTGGCACAGCTGCTAAGTAGCTGCTCATAAGGAGCGGCCGTGCAAATAAAACAACTGCACAGGGACGCGGCTACGGCTTATTTACCCAGCGGCTGTGCGAATAGCCACTCAGAATACAAATTATGCAATCGTTTAGAAATCAAGAAATGCATGCAATGCAATAAAATACTGTAATCTACTACTGTTTAATAAACGCAAGTGGGCATCCGTCTAGCTAAGGTTAAGAAAGTGTCCAGCAGCTAGCGCCACACTGCACCACTGAACGAAAATGCGGATTTTAGAGAGATGGATAGATACTTCATTAATCCCCGCATGGGGAAATTCAGATGTCCTTCAGTAGCATGTAAATATAGACAATAAATATAAATAAAAATAAAAGTACTCTAAAAGCCCAAGTGTTAAACCCCCAACACAAATTAAATCAAATCAATAGTGATCATTACAGAAGCGAATAGCAGCAGGAATGAAGAATCTCCTGAAGTGCTCTGTCCGACACCGTATGGAGAGGAGACGCTCCGATCTTTTGCTGCTCTGAGTGGACAGAATCCCATGCAGAGGGTGTCCGGTGTTACCGAGGATTGCTTGCACCTTTCTTCCCATACATCTCTCCACTACTGCCCCCACGGAAGAATGCTTCTGGTGCCATGTCATTCATTTCAGCAAATGTTTATGATATTGCTGATTAGTAGTGTTAACCGTTGTCATAGTAAACAAATCTGCTAGCGCAATTTAGCTGATCTACTTGCTAGCTCTTATATGGTGGATTCCAACGTCCATTTAATGATATATGGTAATATACATGTAGTCGCTGTCAATTAAATTTCTACAAAAACAAAGTTTATGACTTTTTTGATGCCTTCAACTAGCGCTAAATTATGCCTTGTTTTCACCGTCTCTGTGAATTAAAGTTTAGCGGTTTAGCTTAGAATATTCGCTGCTAGGTATGCATTCTCGTTGGCCACGGGCGCTGTACTTAGGGTTCTGTTTACATGTCACTGTTATGATTCTGCTCTGTTGGCCATGTTTTTGATGTTCTGTCTGCTCTCTGTATTGACTGACCATACCTTAGATTATGTATTGTAATTCGGTTACTTAGATTTGTTCATGTTTCGTCTAGTTTAGTTTTTCCATGTTTTGTATTTTACCATAGTTTCATTTTGGTCAATGTTTTTGTTGCTGCCATGCATTGCACTTCGTCTCCCCCTGTCTGGTCTCTTGTCTTGTCATTGCTCACAGCCCCAGTATTGCGTGCCACTCTTTTGGGTGATTTAATGGTTTCTGGATTTCAACCATTCCTTCCAATCTCGTTTACTACCTTCGCCTTGCTTTTTCTATATAACTAACCCATTCTAACAGTTTGTTATTTTTGCTAGAGTGTCATGGTTCTAGGTCCGCAAGCTGAAAGTTAATACGTGAGGTGGCTGGTGCGAGGACTCAATTGTTTGCAGCAGGTGATTCCCGTGCTCATTGCATGCTCCGCCCTGAGTCTCTGCTATTTAAGCTCTGCAGCTCCTGCACTCTGGACTTCAGTGTCTCTTTTTAAACACTCTAGCCGGTAAGGTAAAGAATAGTACGGACGGTATTTGCAGAACCTGTTGAAAAGAATTGTATTTGTTCTGTGTCCGACTTGTCATCTCATTTGCCTGGTCTAGTTCGGAGTCCCACTTAGCTTCCTTTATTTTTTTGGTCTAGTTCGGTGTGGGCGGTATCGCAGAACTGGGAAAAGAATTGTAAACGTTTTGCACCCACTTAGCTTCCTTTATTTTTTGGTCCAGTTCGGTGTGGGCAGTATCGCAGAACTTGGAAAAGAATTGTAAGCGTTCTGCGCCCACTTAGTTTCTTCTTAATTCTTCGGGACTCCCACGAGAGAGGGTTATCTTTTGTTATCCGCGATCGCGTCTTAAGTTCACCAGGGATTCCCTCTGCCCTGTACTTTCTGAGCCCCCAGGTCTCTTAAGCCCTGCAACTTTCTCCCGTTTGGCAGGGTGTCACGCCTGCAGGATTTACAGTAGTTAAAATAAATTACAGCAGTGGTAATTTTGTCCGGCGCAGCCCGCGCAGTGGTAATTTCGTGAGGTGCAACACCGTGCGCAGATGAACGTGCGCCGAGATGGGTGTGGCGGCGTAGTGGGGGGGTGTCACTTATTCATCAAGACGCAGTAACAATATCGTAGAAAAAGTCTTCGCTGCAGTTGCGCAGAAAGCTCGCCAGCTCCAACCTGGTTCACTTTCTATGCAGTGGTAATTTGGCTGACCAGCGTGCAGTGCGCACACGTCACCGAAACCTCACAGGCAGGTTTCCAGAATGTCAGGCACATTTCAATACAGGAAATAATTACAGCAACCACTGTTTAATGTAACTATCTGAATCAGCACATAAATTATAGTATCTATATCGATTGTCCTGATGTCAGATCAAAGACGGTTGGCACACGTGATGGAAACTCGACCTGGCTTAATCAATGCAACTGAATCAATGATGCAAATTAACGACTTCACATCTTTCTCAGCCAACCACAAACCGCCTCGGCATCAGGCATTGCGTATATAATGCTTGCGTTCTATGTAAAGCCGCTTGCACACCGGACGCGAAACGAATTTTTCGCAAGAATGATTACAGTCAAAGTCAATGCAAAGGGCTATCGACTTTTCTTGGTCTTTTTATTCGTCCGTTTTCTTCCTTTGAAGATGGACAAGTCTTTATTCAGTCTTTCTTTTTAAAATTAGTCAGATGGATCGAACAGATTCACGCTTTATTTCCATAGCAGAGATAAAATAGTGCTTGCAATCAGAGAGCAAATCAATTCCATGACCATTGACAGCGTGAATAAATTATCGCATGCACGATCAAGACTGTCTGACGCGAAATGCAAAATACTCCATGTCCGGCACCCAGCAAAAAAATAGAAGTATTGATATGAGAACTGATTTATAATGGAATAAAGAATAAAAATACATATACATCACCAACCAACAGAACATCCAAAAAAGATGACCCGCAAATAAATTGATTGCAGTGTTTGTTGAATGTTCTGTTGTTAAAATGTTTCTTTTTATTCTTTATTTCGTTATCAATCTGTTCTAATCGTCCTCTTTTTTTTGGCGGTCAGACACGGAGGCATTGCACATTGTCTCGCGCCAATGTCGACTCACTTTATTGAGCAGAGCTTAAACAGAAACATTGATTGAAATTCTCGGTACTCATCTTGAACTGAGCCCTCTAATCAAAACATTCACGTTTAATATCTAAAAGAGTCAGTAGATTTGAAGAAATTAAAAACAATAATAGACTGTCGGACACGGAGATGTATTAAAACCCTGTCAGACTTTCGGACACAAGACACTGCTTTCAACGCAATCTGTCGAGTGAAAAATTTGTTTCGCGTCCAGTGTGCAAGCGGTTTAATACTAGGCTACTTTTATTGTCACTTAGGTTTTATCGTTTTTAGTGGGGGAAAGGAATACAGCCTAATTGCTATGATGTCGTACTGAGTTAAGCTCACATGTTGAAAATAAATGTGCAACGTATCTTGCATTGTTGTCCATGCATGTTAATCCCAAAATTTTAAGCAGCAACAGGCTGTAATAATAGGAACACGCTATGCAAAGTTTCTCTTCCCAATGAGCAACCGTCGTATTTCATTCCAACTTCATAAGTTTGAATGATCTGACGTAGTTTCGTTTTGAAGTTCGCAAATGGTAATAATTTGCGAATGCCCTAGCTAGCCAGCTAACTCATATTCGTAATGCTTAATATAGACGTAAGCGTGCAGAATTGGTGAAGATTCCACTCGGCTGTGTTATACCCAAACACGCCTCCTTTCCTACTTGCGCTGGAAGGAGGGGCAGAAGCGGGACAGAGGAGTACTTGCGCCAGGCTACGCCAGGCACGAAATTGCATCATACGCCTGGACACACCCCGTTAGCGCGGCGCACCCCCCATTCGCCGCGCCTGCGCCAGGTCTACGAAATTAGAGCCCATTGTGTTACTCTTCTGACTGGACCGTCCGACTTACATTTTTGGCTCTGCTCTTTGGTACCATTGTCTGCATCTTTTTTTGAATCCTTTTTGCCCGATTACGAGTTTTGTGATTGCTGCCCTGGTATTCGACTCTGTTTACTCCCACTGAATTTTGGCTTCTCTGACATACCTGTGCCGGTGTACTGAACCCATTTTTGCCCGACCACGAGTATTGTGACTGGTGCCCTGTTTACGGTTCTGGATTTGGCCCCAAGGGTTCTGATTTTTGTATTGTGGACATTGTACCGTTGCCTGCTCTGTTGGGGGTCTCCCCCCTTCAGAAATAAAGCCTCCATTTTTTGTATTCTCTGGTGCTCGCTTGTGGTTCCAACGTGTAATCCTGACAGTCACTATCCCAGCTATACGTCCCATCATGCACTGCACACAAACCGAAAAGTTCTGAAAGAGCTGCGTTTAGTCAACGGAGTTTTAAAACAGGCACAAGACATTTATTGGCTTCAAAAATGTATTTTTTTTTTTATTGGAAACTAAGCACCGCAGGAGACCTGGTTTTTTACACAGGATATAAACGGACATTTAGGTGCTATTAAACGAATAATGATGAGTTACAGGACAAAAAATAGATGACAATATTAAAACTTTATGGCAAATTTATTATTTAAACGATAATGGTAACAAACACAGTGGGAAATATACTCTGTATACTTATTACAGAAATAAGTCCAAATCTTTCAAGTGAAGTTGATTAGGTACGATTTAATTTTGCCACAGCTATGACACCAATAACAGCTGCGACATAACGAGCCAAGTAGTGTCCAAAAGTGTTTCTTCCCTTTGTCGATGAGCTCACTATATAGTCACCGACATAGTGAGTCCCTATATAGTGAGTAGGGAATAGTGAGTGATTTCGGACACTGCCTCAGAGTGATGTCCTGGCCAGTGGGGTGCGTCTCATGGCAGAGTCATCACACTGAGGCTCAGGCCTGGTGTTTAGCCTGCAGGGGTTCCCCTGATTATACAGAGGCCTGTTTACTCTGCCCAGACTGTGCACAGAGACCTGCTGAGGTCATGGGGTCAAAGGACACAGGGGCAGCTTTTACTGCAGTATACAGAAATAAAAACCGGCAGTACCTCTCTTACCATCTCTTAAATACCACCACTAGCTACCCAGGTGAATTTATCAAAACAGACTATTTATTCATATCACTGATGGGTGGGTTTGATTGCATGCAAGACGCTAACCATAACTCTAATCTCCACCATAAAAACACATTAGTAATACAAATAAATATTCCATTTTTGACAACTTTAGCTAGGTAGCTAGTAGTGGTGCAGCAAATTTTCCGTCCATGATTATAAGAGAGGCACAGGCAGTTTCATTTCTGTATAGCTCTAACTGCTGGAGGTCATGTGATAACACCGATAACCTCCAAGCTCCATCGCCAAGATCGAGAAAGAGAGACACTGCATCCCTCCTTCGTATATTGGTAACCTATGCAGCACTGGGCTCAAACCTGTTCCTCTCAGTCATCCAACTACATCATTCTCCTCCTGCACAGCAATGGGCCACAAGGTCTGGTACCTGTTAAAGCAGTGCAACTACTGACACTGACGAGCCCCAGTGCAGGAATAAAAACAGGGCCACTGCTGCACTGAAATGGAGCTCAGCTGTTTGGCACATTAACAGACCAAATGAGCTAGATATTGATAGAGACTGTGTATGTGTGAGTGTGAGCACAAGTTGGTTTGTGTGTGTGTAAGAGACATGTACAGTTGAACTTGGAAGTTTACATACATGAGTTTAACCAAATACACATTGAAACTCAGTTTTTCACAAATCCTGACATGCAATCCGATTAAATCTTCCCTGTGTCATGGCAGTCAGGATCCCTCATTTATTTCAAGAATGAGAAAGGTCAAAATTGTAATAGAGAGAATGATGTATTTTACCTTTAATTTCTTTCATGACATTTCCAGTGGGTCAGAAGTTTACATACACCAAGTATTTGGTAGCATTGCCTTCAAATTATTTAACTTGGGTCAAATGTTTTGGGCTGCATTCCACAAAGCAATAAGTTGTTGGAATTCTGGCCCGTTCCTCCTGACAGAGCTGGTGTAACAGAGTCACGTTTGAAGGCCTCCTTGTTCGCACATGCTTTCTCAGTGCTGCCCACATTTTCCTTTGGACGACGGTCTGCGAGGCTGGACCATTGCCTTGACTTGGGTGTCATTAAGCCATTTTGTCACAACTTTGGAAGCATGCACGGCCCGGGGTCATTGACCATTTGGAAAACCCATTTGTAATTTAGCTTCAGCTTCCTGCTAATGACTTGGGATGTTGCTACAACATAGCCACACAATTTTCCATCCTCAGGGTGCCATCTATTTAGTGAAGTTCACCAGTCCCTCCTGCAGCAAAGCACCCCCACAACATGATGCTGCCACCCCCATGTTTCATAGTTGGGATGGCGATCTTCAGATTGCAAGCCTTTTTACTCAGGCGCGCGCGGTTTCGCGATTGGCCCAGGCCTCTTGTTCCTTCAAAGATCAAGGCGGTCATTATGGCCAAACAATTCAATTCACAATTCATCAGATCAGAGGACATTTTCTTTAAGATCTGTGTCCCCTGGAACAGTTGCAAACTATAGTCTAGCTCTTCTGTGGCGGTTTTAGAGCAGCTATGTTCGAATCAAACTCATTTCACAGTGGACGTAGATACTTTCATGCCCCTTTCCTCCAGCATCTTCACAAGATCCTTTGCTGTTGTTCTGGGATTGATTTGCACTTTTTGCACCATCTATAGCAGATAGAACATGTCTCCCTCCTGAGCAGTATGATGGCTGTGAGGTGCCGTAGTGTTTATACTTGCATACTAATGTCTGTGCAGACGAACAAGGTACCTTCATGTCTTATAACATATCCACAGTTAAACCGGACACGATTAGCCCATCAGAAACTTCTCAAGCAATGACAATTTTTTTTTAGAATTTTCCAAGCCGTTTAAAGGTTTAATGCATGAACACCTATGACCCACTGGAACTGTGATTCAGTGAATCGTATGCAAAATAATCTGTCTGTAAATAACTGATGGCAAAAATTACTTGTGTCTTGCACACAGTAAATGTCCTAACAGACTTGCCGAGACTATAATTTGCTGACAAAATTATCTGTGGAGTGGAGAAAAAATGAGTTGAAACAACCTCAGCCTCAGTGTATGTAAACTTCTGACTTCAACTGTATGTGACTAATGCTTAAGTCCCAGTGAAAATATTGATGGTGAAAACAGAGGTGTCAGTACAACGCGATGTACCATGCCAGGAAATGCACAAAATGCAAGTCTTCAGATGTCACATCTCACTGATGGGAACACGCAAGGATATGCAAATAAACACAGTGTGCACACACTCAGATGCAAAAATATCAGGTCTGGGTGCAATTCCATTAACATTATGGGGGAATTCAATCAGGATGTCACTTGAAATTCACTCAAAAATAGCCATTATTAAATTGATTTCTTCTGTTGATATGGAATTGACCCCAATTCTGCCACATTTACCCACAATTCATATACAAACACTCACAGCTTTACTTCTGCTCAAATAGAAGACAAATATGCACATTTACTTATCCATCTACAATCAATGCTGCTTCACATGTCCACAGATGAATGAAGAAGCGTACTGACAGCAGTGAACACAGGTGACTCAATGTGCCCTTTCATGCAAACAGATGCAAGTGAAGAGCAGTCTCACAGGCAGGGTAAACAAAGTGACGATACAGACACAAGAACTCACCACTCCTCCTCATAAACGCTGATCAGAAAACAAGAAGCAATTGAAAAGCAATCAGACTTGAGCACCATCTGTTCAAAAATGCTGCTTTTAAGAACATTCCTGCAGAGATTTTGGAAACCCTGCTGCAGTGAAAAAATTGAAAAACTTATTAAAAAAAAAAACAAAACTATATTTCAGGAAGTCATCGTTTGTACTTCACAGGACACATACAATATGAAAAGAAAAACCAGTTAATTTGAACCGGAGGCAAAGTTATTTAAAAAATTCATTTTATAACTGTAACTTATTATTACAAATGTATCATCATGATTTCTTCCTTTTAATCGTGAATTGCTATCAATTTACTGTGTTGGCTGATGAAATAAATAAGAAATAGAAACAGAGATAATGACCTCATTAATACAATGCAGATGGGGGGGCCGCAAAATGAAAGCACCAGACCCCAACTACCTCAGCATGAAATCAGCCCTGCTTTGTCAAAATTAATCTTTGAGAAGTGACTTCAAATGATTTTCAGCTTTTTCAAAAACATCTCTTTGGCTCTGAAAACTCACTTAATCCAGGGATAAACTGCAGGTTTAGCAAAACCTATCATGGGTTTTGGGAGCTAGCCCACACATTATCCTGAGAACCTCAAACACCACTTTTCACAAGGAATAAAGTCACTCAGATCTTCTGAGGCCATCTGAGTCTGAGCGCTACTTAATATGAACAAAAAGCTCTGTCAAAAAACTGGATACTTTCAATTTTCTGAAGAAACACTGCAAAAAAGGTGAGGACAAACCAATTTATGTAACCAAGTCCTATTGATATTAGAAGTTCGTAATTGTCTAAAAAAAATCTAAGAGAGCCATTTTAACAAATAATCTTAACATGACTGAGTTGAATTATATGAAAAACTTCCAAATAACTCTTGGTAAAATAGATATAAATGTGAAATATCTGCAACCAAAATTCGGAAGAAGTTGCCACATAATGAAAATTACAAATGTAATCGAAAAGTATTGGAAAAGTAAATTCATCCCCTATTTTATTGACAGTATTGACCAAAATGCTGTACAAGGTTTAATATTTAAACTTTCACTTTATTTGCCTCAATTCAATTGTTCAGAGAAAATAATAGCTAATTAAAAATCTGCTGACAGCAGTAGACTACAAATAAGTTGGCACAGGGCCAATTTAGGAGTAATAATGGGTATGACAGTTTACAAAAATCAAGTGATGTGACACAGGTGATGTTAAAAAGGAGAGATTACAATCATGTAGCAGAGGTTCCCAACATCGGTCGCAGGGGCCCTGTGTATGGTTTTGTGTGAGGAGCCCCATGTATGGTTTTGCGTGATGAGATTTTTGATCAGTTTTTCCTCAGAAGATCTTTACAGGTATGGCTATTTTGGACAGTGTATCAAAAGGTAAATGGTCTATTTAAACATGAAATGAACCTCCTCAAAAAACATGAACAGCTATTTAAAACAGTGATCTCAAACTGCTTAAAAACCTCGGACTACGAGTAAAACTCCGTGAAGTACGACCTGAGCGATTTTAGGTTGACTCTAAGCAGAGTCTGAATCTAGCTGTATAATCATGGGCCCTAGTAAAATTTCTAGGATTATAACGGTGGTTGGAACAAAAACCAGCACGCGAAGGGGGTCCCCAGGACTAATGATGGGAACCACCAAGTTATAAAAGAGTCATCAGAGGACAGCATATCCCCCTGGCTGAGTTCTGCTCCGGAAACGGTCTCCAATCTCATTTTGTCAAAGTGAAACTCATTTCCACGGAAACAAAAATAAGTAAAAATCTCAGAAATCCCAAAATGTCAAAAGGCACCCGTCTAGTACCTGATTAATATACACAGCAAGTTTAGTTAAAAAATACGCATGGTATTTGAGTTCTGCTCCATAAATGAATGACTACAGATAGATGGACGGACGGACAGACATACTGATGACGATATCCCCCCAAATTATATGCTGGGGTGATAAAAATATAAAGAACCTCCAAAAAAGGCCAACTCCCTGTAAAGCAAAGATAAGTATTTTGGGCAGATTATGGGCACCAGATTGGCCAGATTGCAGTCCTGGTCTGTTTTCGATTGAGAACATTTGGCGCATTATGAGTGAGATGCATTGCAGAGAAAGCCCTGTAAAGTTTAGCAGCTGAAGACCTGCACAATGGAGGAATGAGAAAAAATTTTGCATGTTAAACTTCATCACCTGGTGTCTTAAGTGCTCCAGTGCTCGATGAGTATGATTAAAAACATGGTAATGTTGTATAGCGGTAAACAAGTGACCATGCCAACTTTTTGGTTATCACATTGTACATTTACAACATAACAGTCGGTCACCCGCTGGTCAACATATTTTCCCAGAAGCGCGACAGCAATCATGACCAAAATCAAAAGGCTTCATGACCTAGGTCCATGTAAAATATGAAATGAATCCATAAGGAACTGTGACCTATAATGTGCTCACAAGAAATCTCTACAGATGTGGTGTAATCCACAGTATCCCCGACTCATCGTCCGGGTACACAACAAGCAATTAAATTTGATTATGATGAGTTGACTTTTCAAATCAGCTCTTTCCATGTCATTTGCATTTTCCACAATGTGCAAGCAATTTCAGAAATCGAGGTTATGAAAGGGAACAGCGAGAGACTGCCAAGCCTCCAGCTCTCGAGAATGTGAAATCAGCTGCTCTGCAAGCGCTCCCTAAAAAGAGGTCCTACTTAAGATTCCAGCGACCTTTTTGATCATCACTTGCGCAGACCTCCATTCATTTGATGCTGTGTTTTTAATTTTTTTGTTTTCATTCATTCCTTACAGTCTGTTTAAAGAGAACTTTAGAATTTAATTCATTTATTCATTCAGTTTTGGCATCCCAGGCAATCAGAAATGTCAAATAAGCAAACCATGCACAAGCACGTTCGCATGTGACTCGTTCTGCCATTTTAGGAGCCCAGACCTTCATGGATCTCCTCTAAAAAACGTGTGTCAGCTGCCACTTCTGTTCACTCATATCTTCCAGCATGCGATACAGAGAACAAAGGTGGAGGAAACCTGAATAAAGGCTTGCTTAGAATGTAATGGACGAGCATCCTGATGGCCAGTAGGAGGCGGATATCCAACAAACTATTCTAACCGAAACTGACTGTAATCTAGCCATATCCCTCCCATATCCCTGAGCAGCGCAGAGCCAATCATGAACATTGCTAATGAGGCTGCTGGCCACAGTCGACACTGGCACAGCTGGATTCGATTGAGGGCCCTATGATTCCCTAAAACGAGGAAAACAGACGGCGTTGCAGAATCTGATAAATAAAAACATAACGCGTTGCTGAATACCCCTCGGCTCGGACAAGATTTCCTGCCTCAAGGTCACAGCGCTAAGGTCAAAGGTGAAATCCAACAAAAAAAATGATCTTGCACATCCATGTGTCACAGTGAGTTGCCATACCAAATTTGGTGAAGCAGCGATCAGTAGTTGCTGAGAACTGACCCAGACAAGATTTCCTGCCTCAAGGTCACAGCGCTAAGGTCAAACCGTGAAAACCAGCAAAAAATATGACGTTACACATCTATGTGTCACAGTGAGTTACCATACCAAATGAAGCTGCGATATTTAGTTGACGAGTACTGACCCAGAGAAGATTTCCTGGGTCAAGGTCAGAGAGCTAAGGTCAAAGGTCAAATCCAGCAAAAACCTGACGTTGCACATGCATGGGTCATAGTGAGTTATCATCCCAAATTTGGTAAAGCTGCGATCATTAGTTGCTGAGTATTGGCCTGGACAATCTCACTCAGACGAGATTTCCAGGTTCAAGGTCACAGCGCCAGGTCATATCCAGCAAAAAAACATGACGTTGCACATCTATGGGTCATAGTGAGTTACTATACCAAATTTGGTGAAGCTGCGATAATTAGTTGCCGAGTACTGACCCGGGAAAGATTTCCAGGGTCAAGGTCACAGGTCAAATCCAGCAAAAAACCTGACATTGCACATCGAAAGGTCATAGTGAGTTACCATATCAAATTAGGTGAAGCTGCAATCATTAATTGCAGAGTACTCGCCCGGACAAAATCATGGACGGACGACAGACGGACACTCAGGTGACGACAATACCCCTCCGGCCAGAGTCGGCCGAGGGGTAAAAACGAATCAACAGTAAAATACAAAAAAATATGGAATTTGTCAAAATGTTGACGCACTTCCTAAAAAAATTCTGTTTTACCCTGCAGTGCCTAAAGGTTAATTTATACCGTTTTGGTGCCATTCTAATCTGGCCCGATGCAAACAATTTTCATTGTGGTATAAAAAACTCATCTGCGACATTCCAAGGACTTGTACAAATGACAATTGCTCTTAAGACAATGGAGGACACAATAATTTTGCCAAATTTAATTGTGTGGCACTTCACTTCACTTCCTTACACAAAGGAGAACGCACAAAAGGGCAACAAGAATCAGGTCTGTAAATGTAAGGAGGGACTCATTTGGTGAATGCAGTTCCCCCATTAAAGATTATTAAAATAAATAAATAAATAAATAAATAAATAATAATAATAATAATAATAATAATAACAAAAACAACAACAACAACAACAACAACAACTGGACAAATCCCACAGTAATTGTAAGAGTGGGCCTGGCCTCTGCAGGTCGGAACACAGGGGTGCCCTGAGATGCTGCTGAGACTACTGAATCATCTATTTTATCTCTGTCTTTATTTTGTCTGCATTTTTTAGACGTAAAAAAGGTGGTTGCTATGATATTCGGGGTGGTTGCAAAGGCAATGACAGAAGATGCGACTCTATTGGAGGAACACGAGGACGTTAAGTTTATGAAGATATGATTTAAAATGTGGGAGTTTTAAGGCAAAATGCATTTGCATCCGTTACAGCGCCACCTCGTGGAGTAGCCATGCAATTTTTGGTATGTTTGGTCTGGGTCCTATCCTAAATTTCACAGCCCTCAGCATAATACCTGAGCTGAAATTAAAGTTTGTTGTTTATCTTGTAATAAGCCACGCCCACTTTGACCAATTGCAATCCCCTTCAAGGTATGGTCTCAGGAGTGCCCCAGCATGATACTCCCCAAATTTCGTGCAAATCCGATCAACTTTCATGTCACTTGGTGTTTCTCTGTCCATAGCGCCCCCTATCGTCCAATTTGGGCCAAATTTGGCACAGATCCTCTGTTCGACCTCTGTAGCGAGTGAAAAGACTTTGATGTTGACAGCTTGAACTTTGACACTAATATGTAACAATATGTGTTTTTTAGCTCGCAGAAAAAAATTGTTTATTTATAAGAACCATATTTTTTGGAGTAGCAAATTTCTTTTGATAACTTTTGATGAGGCACATCTGAAAATTTTTACTGCAAAGTTCTGTGCAGATATAAATAAAACACTAGGAGGAGTTTGCAAAAGAATGTTTTTAATGTCTAGTAACTTAAAATGAAAAATATGTGGTGGAAGGGGGTGGGGCCTATGTCACATGATGTGACTTTATTTGGGGAATATGTGGATATAAAGTTTATGAAGATTTGATTTAAAATGTGGAAGTTACAAGCCAAAATGCATTTGCATCTGTTACAGCGCCACCTAGTAGATGTGACACACAATTTTTGGTATGGGTGGTCTGTCTGCTATTCTAGATATACTCTGTAACTTTGAGAGCCCTCAGCCAAATACTTGAGCTAAAATAAAAGTTTGTTGTTTATCTTGTAATAAGCCACGCCCAGTTTGACCAGTCATAATGAACTTCAAGATAGGCCTCAGGAGTGACCCAGCATCCTACCCACCAAATTTGGTGAAAATCGGTTGGGGCATTTAAGAGATATAAATTGCCCACCTTTACAGCGCCCCCTAGAGGCCAACATTAGCCAAATTTGGCTTATTCCTTAATAGTCTCATTCCAACCAAAGATATCAGATTTGGTGTTGTTAGCATTTATTTTTACCGAGATACAGCAATGCAAACATTTGCATAGCTAGCTAGAAAATGTTATTTGCAAATAATTTGCGCGTATTTTGATCGAACAAAATTCTTTTGATAACTTTAGATCAAGTGAGGCTCCAGAGTGTAAATGCCAAATTACAGACTGATCGGAGAAAATCCCAAGGAGGAGTTCGAAAAAGTAGGTTTTCCAGTTTTTGCAATTTTGCAAAAAAAATTTTATAGGCGCAAATGGGCGTGGCCAAGCCTAAGTGATTCAAGGCTTTTTAATGAATCTGTGGATTTGAATGCGAGACGTACGGTGTGAGAGTTATAGCCCAAAACGCGTTGCTCGTAGTTATAGCGCCCCCTGCAGGCAGACATATGTGAATTTTGGTTTCTGAGATGAGTGCATGGTTCTGGACCAACACTCCAAATTGCACCACCCTCCCTTGCACGGTTTAGGCTGCAGCACCACTTTTACCAACGGAAAAATAAAAATAATAATAATAATAACAACAAATCGACATGGTCTACAACATCCCCCGCCAATCGTGCGCTTCTCATTTTCGAACACAATCAAGGCCTTTATGGTCTGAAGCTACACACCAAATTTGGATGCTGTATCTGTAGTAGTTTCTGAGTAAAGCTGTTCCCTTTATCTCGGACGGACGGACGGACGGACGCACACACGGACGGACGGAGGTCAAACCTATATCCCCCTCCCACTTCGTGTTGGCGGGGGATAATAATTAAAGCTGCAAGCAGCGTTGAACGGGCCCTCGCCCCCATGCGCACGTTGGGGTTGTGCTGAGATCCTGATGGGTGCAGCTGTGCACTCACGACCATTGGACAGGTCAAGTGCCGGCCCCAACCTGAAAGAAAGTGTTGAGCGAATCGGACAAAGCTGAAGGAGTTATGATAAGTTGATACTTCATCCACCAGAAGGTGTTCAGAGTGGAACCAAATTTGGTCAGGTGCATTCAGGGGCAGACCCTAAGCACAAATGTGAAGTTTTGAGCAAATGGGCCAATTTCAATGTAAAATGTGGCATTTTCTGTTTCCATAATGGGGCATGATGAGCTAGAGTGTTTAGCAGCAAATCGAGGCATTTAAGATGGGGCTTTTACCATGTACAGGAATTTTGAATCCATTTGGATGAAGTATGAGGGAGAGAGAGCAGCTCGAATGTGTTTGGCAAGGCATCTGGAATGGGGACACCATGGCAACCAGGTCCATTTAGCGACAGACAAGCAGAGCACTACTTTGATCAGCATGGTCTCCTGATGATCTGAAAAAAATATTAGGTTGATTGGACAGAATCGCTAGGAGGAGTTCGTTAAAATGCAATATGTGGAAATCGGGCCAAGAGGATACATTAAAATCAAAATGGCTGACTTCCTGTTTGGAATTGACCATTGGTGCCGGAGACTTTTTTATTCAAATAGGCAACCTACACATGTGTATCAATTTTCATTTACCTATTCCAAAAAAAACCCCAAAGGGGAGAGGTTTTTAAAAATTTCAAGGGGGCGGTATCGAGGCATTTTGCTGCCCTCATGGGCAAAGCCCCAATCAGATATTGGAGCTTGCCACCCTTGACCGGCAAATCAATTTCCATGATGATACGAATTCATTAAGAACATCAAAAACCCAAACGTATTTTCATGGCAGGGGATCCATTGTCACCGCATCGCCACACGGACGCCATTACTCGAAGCATCACAGCATTCTTAAGGTAGTTTAAGCAAGTTCTTCTACATGTTGTACAGGGGGAATAAAGTTGATGGGTTACATTATATGTCATCAGTAGAAGTGAAACTAAAAACTGGTCACTTCCTGTTTGTAGCCACGCCCACTGACCTACAGAGCACAACTTTTGATCAGCATGGTCTCTCAATGTTTAGTCATAAATTTGCTTTTGAATGGATGAAATCTTTAGGAGGAGTGCGTTAAAATACAATATGTGGAAATCAGGAAAAAATGACACGTTAAAATCAAAATGGCCGACTTCCTGTTTGGAGTAGACAAATGATGTCAAAGACTTTTTTGTGCGTCTTGGCCAAATACACGTGTACCAATTTTCATCTTCTTACCCCAAAAAAACCCAGAGGGGAAGGGGTTTTTGAAAATTTCAAGGGGGCGCTATCGAGGCATTTTGCTGCTCTCATGGGCAAAGCCCCAATCAGATGTGAGAGGATGACACCCTTGACCTGTCAATCAATTTTTATGATGATACAAGTTTATTAAAAACATCAAAAACCCAAACATATTTTCATGGCGAGGGATGGAAAGTCGTCGCGTCACTACACGGACGCCATTATGCATAGCTTCACAGCATTCATAGGGTAGCTTCATCTATTTCTTCTGCATGTAATAGAAGAGGAATGAGGTTGGTGTGTTCAATTATGTCTCATCAGTACAAGTGAAAGTAATAACTGGTCAGTTCCTGTTACCACAGGGGGGCGCTAGTAGCAAAGTGGGAAGTTAATAAATAAGGACGTTCAGGGCGGTGCCCTCATCATGTTCAGCAAGTTTGAAGGTTCTTTAATGAAGTATGTGGGTGTGAGAGCGTTGTGAAATTTTTTCCTCAAGTCACTAAAATTTGTCACACCCTAACAGCCACGCCCTTAGACCTGCAGATCTGCAGAGCACAACTTTTGATCACCTTGGTCTCACAATGACCTTTACCAAATTTGAGTTGATCCGGCGAAATCCCTAGGAGGAGTTCGTTTTAAAATTCAGAAATTCAAATCAAAATGGCCGACTTCCTGTTGGGTTTAGGGCGTGGCTCCAATGAAGTTTTTTGTATGCCTTGTTACAAATCACATAACTACCAATTTTCGTCTGCTTACGACAAAGTAACCGAATTTCCCTATGGGAATTTTGAAACGTTTAGGGGGTGCTATTTCGGCATTTGGGGTCAAACCTGAATGACCGCATAAGAATATCAAATTTCGGATGAGGCCGGACGTCTGTGGAATAATAAAAATAATAATTAAAGTTGCAAGCAGCATTGAACCGGCCCTCACCCCCATGCGCACGTTGGGGTTTGTGGTGAGATCCTGACGGGTGCAGCTGTGCACTCACAACCATTGGACATGTCAAGTGCCGGCCCCAACCTGAGAGAAAGTGTCGAGCGAATCGGACAAAGCTGAAGGAATTATGATAAGTTGATACTTCATCTACCAGAAGGCACTCAGAGTGTAACCAAATTTGGGCAGGTGCATTCAGGGGCAGACCCTAAGCACAAATGTGAAGTTTTGAGCAAATCGGCCAATTTCAACGTAAAATATGGCATTTTCTATTTCCATAAAGGGGCATGATGAGGTAGATTGTTTAGCAGCACATCAAGGCGTTCAGGGTGGAGCTTTTACCATGTACAGGAATTTGAATTGTAATGTGAAAATAGGCCACTAGATGGCAGTATTTACCTTTTTTTTGTTAAGCTCAGACTGGAGTCATGTTTAGACATGTCCTGGACATGTCTGGGGCAAGTCTCAGAAAGTTAAAAAAAAAGAGGTCTAAATGTGGGTGGGGTCTGCAAAAGAGTATATAAGGAAAAGAATTGAGACAGTAAAGTAGTAGGAGAAATTGCAAGAAGATGACCAGACCTGCCATTCTGTTCAAGACCTGTGACATTTCTTTTGTGGATTTCTTTGCCTGTGATTGAGCATTTTCATTATCCAGGACATCACCAAGCCACCCCACAAAAAGGGACTGTAATTATTTCTTTTTTTTTCCTAATCAATCTTGGTCTTTAGGTTCATTAGTTGTTAGTTAGTTGTTATTGTCTTTGTCTTTGTTAAAAATTAAATGTGTTTTAGTTGTTAAAACTGTGTTTGTCATCCCTTGCTGTTGCTGTTGTGTTATAAATGTAATAACAAATTGGGGCCATAACAGAATCCATTTGGATGAAGTATGAGGGAGAGGGAGCAGCTCGAATGTGTTTGGAGAGGCATCTGAAATGGGGACACCATGGCGTCCAGGCCCATTAAGCGACAGACATGCAGAGCAGTACGTTTGATCAGCATGGTCTCTTGATGATCTGAAATAAATATGAGGTTGATTGGACGGAATCGCTAGGAGGAGTTCGTTAAAATGCAATATGTGGAAATCGGGCCAAAATGACACATTAAAATCAAAATGGCTGACTTCCTGTTTGGAATTGACCGAAGGTGCCAGAGACTTTTTTGTTCGAATTGGCAAAATACACGTGTACCAATTTTCATTTTCTTATTCCAAAAAAACCCTTATGGGGAGGGGTTTTTCATATCATGATGTTCAAGGCGGCGCCCTCATCATTTTCAGCAAGTTTGAAGCTTCTAAAATCAAGTGTTTGGATGTGAGAGCATTGTGAAATTTTTTCCTCAAGTCACAAAAATTTGTCACACCCTAGCAGCCACGCCCTTTGACTTGCAGATCTGCAGAGCACAACTTTTGATCACCTTGGTCTCACAATGATCTCTGCCAAATTTGAAGTTGATTCGACGAAATCCCTAGGAGGAGTTAGTTTTAAAATTCAAAAATTCAAATCAAAATGGCCGACTTCCTGTTGGGTTTAGGGCGTGGCTCCAATGAAGTTTTTTGTATGCCTTGTTACAAAGCATATTACTACCAAATTTCGTCTGCCTATGACAAAGTAACCGAATTTCCCTATGGGAATTTTGAAACGTGTTTAGGGGCGCTATTTCGGCATTTGGGGTCAAACCTGTATGACCGCATAAGAATATCAAATTTCGGATGAGGCCAGACGTCTTTGGAAAGTTAGACGCGTTTTCACCATTGGGAAAGGGGCAAAATTGGCCCTTGAAATGTCGGAGGAATAATAATAATAATTAACCCCTTTGTGCAGAAGCCAAATTTGGCTATTTATGGGTTACCCACTTTAATGCTGTATAATTCAAGATTTAAGCTTCACAAAGAGGAAAAATGTGGCTCAATTCAGGAAAGACACTTACAGCATTTAGAATTACATTGTATTTCAGTTTATTTTCATGATTTTGGTAGAGAAAATGAGCAGCAAACATAAAAAATCTTCATGAGAATTCACCTTTGAAATTGCAAAAAAAAATAATTCTGACGATTGAAAAACTGCTGGGGCTTAAAACTATACATTTCTGGTATCATAAACTCCTTGAGCACAAGTAGAATTCATCTTCAACATTACATTCTAGATTACCTACATGCTATTAGCCAAATTATACAGCTACCCAAGTGTCTCCTCAAAGTCTCAAAATGATTTGCTGTCAAATCATTAAAAAAATCATGTATTTAACACAATTAAAGCTTTAAGGCAGGGAATGTAATATGAACAAATGATTTTCTGGTTGAATTTAGTATGAATTTATCAATATCAGTGCAGTTGAATATCAGTGGTCACCAGTAATCTCTCCAAATACGAAACATGCCTTTTCTCCATAATAAAGTTTAGAGTTTTGGCCATTTTTCTTCAAAGCCAGCACAAACACGCATTAAATAAACTGCTAATTAAACGGTCAGAACATTCACCCTGTAATGAAAGCTACCAGTCCCCTCTTCAAAGCTCACAAACGCATTTCAACACTTATAAGGAGCAAGTACACCTCACTAACTCAGTAATGTCTGAATTCCGAAATATACCTTATTTTAACTGAACAGACACTCCACTTTCAGGGAATATCAAATCCATTGCCTCTCCCGATTCAAAAGAAACGTGCAATGAACGTACCGGGGGTCCACACCAAAATGCACGGGCAGTTCGCGTTTTAAACAGGAAAAAAACCTCGACATTCGACTTTGTTGAGTACATATACATTCCGAAACAGAAAAAAAAAACAAACAAAAATAGCAGCCTGACCTTTTTCGTGAATCCCTCCTCCAGAGACATTGACTGTATAAAATAGAGACCGATGTATCCAGTAGCAGGAACCCTCCGGTCCTGTTTCATTCGAAATAATTCCAATAGAGCATATCGTTCTCATTTAAATCCTGTAATGTAACTGAACACTTCAAGGCCAGTTTTGCGAACCGATTTTCTATAAATCCCGTCTATTTTAGCCGCGTAATGTGCATAACGTAGACAGGATACAACCGAGCCTGCTGATACGCATTGGTTTGTATGCTCTGTGTTTGTCCAATCAATGTGTTCCACTTACTCTAAAATGTTGAAACACTCGGGAATTGGATAAGAAACGAGCCAATCAATACATTGTTACCAGGGAAACTTCACGAGGCCATGAAGTGTAACTCTACAATTACGCAGAAGAGCTTGAGTGTATGGTTGAGTGATTGGCTATCAACGCCAGTACTCGGGTGGATATAAGGAAGCGCTGGATTTGTCAATGAAGGAATCTACGCGTAAATCCACGGTAGGGAACTACAAATTTTTTTTGTATGGAACAACTGAAATAGGCAATAGAATGGGAGAGAATCAATACCATGTCGATTTTTTTGCCGCAGAATACTGATTTTTCTGAACTACTAATTGGAATACTGTTAGCTCACTGTGGCTAAACTGGTTGCTACAAAGGATAACGATTTTTTCTGTGTCAAGATATTGTTTTTTTAAACTGCTGAATCGACACTATGGGCAAGGATACTGACCAGTTTGCACATCAGGCTTAGCTGAGGGGTTTAATTCATGCAGCTCTCGAAAAACAGGGAGTGGAGTGAACTTCACCGTATTCAGAACCGCGTTCGAGGTCTGCTTGCTTGTGAACATTCAATAACTGATCCGGGGGTGTCATCTAGTGATCGAGTACAGTAACAGCGTGCTTCCAATTTGCAGGTCTATAGACGCGGGCATCTACGTCTGCAGAAAGGGGTTAAAGCTGCAAGCAGCGTTGGACGGGCCCTTGCCCCCATGCGCACGTTGGGGTTGTGGTGAGATCCTGACGGGTGCAGCTGTGCTCTCACGACCATTGGACAGGTCAAGTGCCGGCCCCAACCTGAGAGAAAGTGTCGAGCGAATCGGACAAAGCTGAAGGAGTTATGATAAGTTGATACTTCATCCACCAGAAGGCGCTCAGAGTGTAACCAAATTTGGGCAGGTGCATTCAGGGGCAGACCCTAAGCACAAATGTGAAGTTTTGAGCAAATCGGCCAATTTCAATGTAAAATGTGGCATTTTCTGTTACCATAAGGGGGCATGATGAGCTAGATTGTTTAGCAGCACATCGAATCGTTCAGGGTGGGGCTTTCACTATGTACAGGAATTTTGAATCCATTTGGATGAAGTATGAGGGAGAGTGAGCAGCTCGAATGTGTTTGGCGAGGCATCTGAAATGGGGACACCATGGTGGCCAGGCCCATATAGCGACAGACATGCAGAGCACTACTTTTGGTCAGCATGGTCTCTTGATGATCAGAAATAAATATTAGGCTGACTGGACGGAATCGCGAGGAGGAGTTCTTTAAAATGCAATATTGAGACGAGAAAGAATCTGATCTCTGCTACTTTTTTATCAGTTATTGATTATGGTGATCTTTCATACACTACCTGACAAAAGTATTAGGACGTCACTATTTATGTGTGAGATTTTCTTACAGTGCAGTTGAAAATAGTGAATGTATCATATTTGGAAATAGTTGTTTATTCAAATAAAAATACAGACCCCATTTTGGATACACCAAACTGAATTATTCTAAGTCTTGACCCTCCTTTTATAGAGAATCAAAATCACTGCCACACCTGATCATATTGATTGAACTAATAGTAGCCGTGGTCTTCCATTATAACAAAGACACAATTCCAAACTTGTAAATTTGAAGATTACCATCTTGCAAGCACTATTTATTATAATATCTCTCATTTATTACAGACCCAAAGTGAGAGTTTTTTATGCAGAGAAAAAATATGCCAATTTGTATATCTGTAGCTTCCCCAAATGTTCAAATAATGTTCTGTGATGTTTACATGTGCATTTTAGGACACCATTAAATTCCTACAACACTCACATGTGTAATATAGCAGGTACATCAAAGGTTGAGTGAGAATGAGGCTCGTCCTAATACTTTTGTCAGGTAGTGTACATGCATGCGTCTGCCCATTGCTTGCAAAAGTTGGACAGTGTTTATCACAGTGCCTTGAGATTTATGACCAATTGTAAAGCCCTTACTCACCATTGTACTCTGTATGCCAGGGCTGGGTGGCCATCTTTGACCATGCGTAGGCTCAGTCACTGGTATTCGTTTATTTATAGAGCAATTTTAGGTGAACTCCCTTCTTATATTTGTTCTTTGATTGACCTAAGATCTGATTGCAGTTATAATTTGAGATCTCCAGATGTGATTTTATTGTCAGTTCCAAGCGCACGGACTAATTTGAGTAAGAAAGCTTTTAAGCGCTCGGCTCCCCTCACCTGGAATAGCCTGCAAAAAGATTTGAAACTAAAGGATTTGGTCTTCTTGTCGGTTTTCAAATCTTTGATTAGTACAATGGTTGGAACTTGTCAATGCAGTTGACCATTTTAATGTGAGTCCACAGTTTATTGAATATCTTTTTATGTCAGTTGGTATCATTTGAAGCTATTCTACGCTTTTTGTGTTTAAATCGTATATTCTTCTGTGTTTGTCCTGTATATGTAACATGTAATGCCGCTATCTTGGCCAGGTCTCCCTTGAAAAAGAGATCATAAATCTCAATGGGACTTTCATTTGAATCCATTTGAATGAAGTATGAGGGAGAGAGAGCTGCTAGAATGTGTTTGGCGAGGCATCTGAAATGGGGAGACCATGGCGGCCACGCCCATTTAGCGACAGACATGCAGAGCTCAACTTTTGATCATCATGGTCTCTTGATGATCTGAAATAAATATTAGGTTGAATAGACGGAATTGCAAGGAGGAGTTCGTTAAAATGCAATATGTGAAAATCGGGCCAAAATGACTGACTTCCTGTTTGGAATTGACCAATGGTGCCAGAGACTTTTTAGTTTGAATTGGCAACATACACATGCGTACCAATTTTCATCTTCCTATTCCAGAAAAACCCCTATGGGGAGGGGTTTTTCAAAATTCCAAGGGGGCGCTATCGAGGCATTTTGCTGCCTTCATGGGCATTGCCCCAATCAGATGTTAGAGCTTACCACCCTTGACTGACATATCAATTTCCATGATGATATGAATTCATTAAGAACATCAAATACCTAAACGTATTTTCATGGCGAGGGATCCATCGTCACCGAATTGCCAAACGGACGCCATTACTCGAAGCATCAAAGCATCCGTAAGGTAGTTTATGCAACTTCTTCTACATGTTGTACAGGGGGAATAAAGTTGATGGGTTCAACCATGTGTCATCAGTACAAGTGAAAGTAAAAACTGGTCACTTCCTGTTTGTAGCCACGCCCACTGACCTACAGACCTGCAGAGCACAACTTTTAATCAACATAGTCACTCAATGTTTTTTAATAAACCTGGTTTTGAATGGATGAAATCTCTAGGAGGAGTGCGTTAAAATACAATATGTGGAAATCAGGCAAAAATGACACGTTAAAATCAAAATGGCCGACTTCCTGTTTGGAGAAGACAAATGATGCCATTTGTTTTTTTTTGTATTAGCAAAATTGGAAGTTAGTGCTTCAGGCCGTTCAGGGCGGCGCCCTCATCATGTTCAGCAAGTTTGAAGCTACTCCAATCAAGTATTTGGGTGTGAGATCGTTGTGAAATTTTTTCCTCAAGTCATTAAAATTTGTCACGCCCTAGCAGCCACGCCCTTTGACTTACAGATCTGCAGAGCACAACTTTTGATCAGCTTGGTCTGACGATGATATTTACCAAATTTGAAGTCAATCCGGCGAAATCCCTAGGAGGAGTTCGTTTTAAAATTCAAAAATTCAAATCAAAATGGCCGACTTCCTGTTGGGTTTAGGGCGTGGCTCCAATGAAGTTTTTTTTTATGCCTTGTTACAAAGCATATAAATACCAAATTTCGTCTGCCTACGATAAAGTAACCGAATTTCCCTATGGGAATTTTGAAACTTGTTTAGGGGGCGCTATTTCGGCATTTGGGGTCAAACCTGTGCGACCGCTCAAAAATATCAAATTTCGGATGAGGCCGGACGTATGTGGAAAGTTAGACGCGTTTTCACCATTGGGAAAGGGGTGAAATTGCCCTTTGAAAAGTCGTAATAATAATAAACAGTACGATTTCAATAGGGTCCTCGGACGACTTTCAGTCGGCTCGGGCCCTAAATAAACAGCATGATTTCAATAGGGTCCTCCGCGGACGACTTGCAGTCGTGCTCGGGCCCTAATAAACAGCATGATTTCAATAGGGTCCTCCGCGAACGACTTGCAGTCGCGCTCGGGCCCTAAAAATCCGAACAAAAACAATAGGGTTCCCAGCACCGCTGGTCAAGCCCCTCGGGCTTGGCCCTTTAATAACTAGAAAAGCACTCAGAGTGCGCAGAACCTCCGCTAGGGGGCAGCAAAGCCAAAAGCACGGTGATTGGAACTCCGCCCCATTGGAAAGATTTGAAATCTTGAACTTTGGCGTATATCTCAGCAGTACTTTGGCCTAGATATGCCAAAATTTAATCACCTCTTCCTTGAGTTAATACCCACCTACCCTGAACCGTGTATGCTTGCATACGCGTTTCCCAAGCTCCTCTGGCTTGGCCCCCTTATAATAATAATAATAATAATAATAATAAAAATCCGAACAAAAAAAATAGAGTTCCCAGCACCGCTGGTACTGGGAAACGCGTATGCTTCCATACGCATTTCCCAAGCCCCTCGGGCTTGGCCCCCTAATAATAAAAACCCGAACAAAAACAAAAGGGTTCCCAGCGACAATAGGGTTCCCAGAGATAGGGTTCCCTGACAATAGGTTTTCCAGAGAGCGCAGACCCCCGCTAGGGGGCAGCAAAACCCAAAAGCACGGCAATTGGAACTCCGGCCCATTGGAAAGACTTGAAATCTTGAACTTTGGCGGATATCTCACCTATACTTTGGCCTAGACATGCCAAAATGTAATCACCAGTCCCTTGACTTAATGCCCACCTTCTCTGAAAATTTTATCAAAATTGGTGCATTACATTTTGAGTTATCTTGCTAACAAACAAACAGACAAATTCTGCCTAAAACATAACCTCCTCAGCCGAGGTAATACAGACATGGCTTACCCATGGCCGCATACAGAAGCCTCCCAACAATAAAACATTGCCACCTAAAGCAAACAAATATACAACGTCATGAGTTGTTATTGCTTAAAAATGTAAAATACAGAAATTCAAAAAATTAAAATGGAAAACAGAATATGGGAAAAAACTCAAACGGAATCTGGAAAAAATTTAAACGGATTTTATAGGGCTCCACTAATTCGATGCTGTGGTGGTCATGCTTGCTCTGTAAGTGGCCCCTTCATCAAGTGAGCCGACCCAGCCGCCATCTTCTTTGTATTTACACATTTCTTTGACAAACACCTGGAGGATTTGAGTACCTTCTGAACTCAGAGAAATTATTCTCTAAAAGAAGTAATCGGACTGGCCCAGTCAATTTAAAGGAGATCAGTGAGATAAAAAATAGACAGCCCCCCCCCCCCCCCCCAAAATCATCCCATATCACAAAGCTATACCTCAAACCCCTCCCACTCCCCACCCTGCTGACAAACTTACTGTTTTTTGGCCTCCTCAAACTTGTGGATCAGCTTGCGTAGGCCACCGCTTTTGAAGCCCTGACAATGGGCAGCAGGAGCGCCGATTGTCACCATGTTGTATGTGTGATCTGGGGGAAAAGAGACAGGGTCAAAACTGAGGAGAAACCGATAATATTTTGACCTGATTTAATACACAGAAAGTAACAGACCACAAAACTACCAGGAAAGGCCTCCTAAAGAGACACATTTGGTCTGTTTCTGACTTGGTCGCAACTGTCATTCTAATATTTATTCCAAAACTATGCCGTCTTTCGTCACCGTATAATGAGGCTTCGGAGGCACCCACATTTTTTCCCGGTTTCACTCCTAGTGTGATGCAAACTGAGCAGCACATCTCCCACAATGTTAAAAAACACCTCTCCAAACTTCAAGCCAATCCTTGAGAAATAAATGCATTTTTAGCACTCTTCGATTAAAAAAATTCCATGATCGCGCAGAGTGGTGCTAATAGTGGTGCTAAAACAGAAACAGATTTACCTGCACAGTTCTCACTTTTACTGATGAAGTCAACTACTTGCAATTTACTGTCCAAATTTAACTTTCCTCTGGGTTTGTTCAGCTGGAAATAAATTGCTTTCTTTTCTGCTGGAAAGGCGTCAGAGTTTCAAACATGTCCATACATGGACAGACTATACGACTGTATATACAACATTCCCGCTATATTACTGTACAGTGCTGCTAAACAAGACAGTTTCACAGTTTTTAGGCATGTGTAATGGAAATATGGTAAAATGGAATGTCAGTGTGAGATGAGGCGATTGTGAACACATAATAATTGGACCTTTGTGTGTGTGTGTGTCACTCTGACATGAGTGAACTGATCAGAAGTTAAATCTGGGGGAGAGTAGCCACAAACAAATGAAGAATGAGCGTTTGAATGAACACAATGGAGTGTATGAGAAGTTTCTAGAAGCGCGTGGGAGATGCAGGGTTTTACCAGAGCCCGACTCCTCCTGTACCCTCATCCTCTGCACATGCAGGTTTGTGGGCATAAACTCCACCTTCCTTTCGGCTTTCAAATTACTGGCCTTGAAGGAGGGACCTGAGGGATGGAGGGGGAGAGAGAGAGAGAGAGAGAGAGAGAGAGAGAGAGAGATGGGGAAGTAGGGATGGAGGGAGATTCAGGGAAGATGGGGAAAGGAGCAGAGAACCTTACACTTAAGAACAAAGTAATAACAGACAGTAATAATAAAACCGACACATCTACAGGTCAGACAGTAATAGCAGAACTGACACATCAGGTTCTAGAGGTCAGACAGTAATAGCAGAACTGAAACATCAGGTCCTACAGGTTAGACAGTAATAACGAAACAGAAACATCAGGTTCTAGAGGTAAGACAGTGATAGCAGAACCGAAACATCAGGTTCTAGAGGTCAGACAGGAATAGCACAACCTACACATCAGGTTCTCCAGGTCAGATAGTAATAGCAGAACCGACACATTAGGTTCTTCAGGTCAGACAGTAATAGCAGAACCTACACATCAGGTTCTAGAGGTCAGACAGTGACAGCAGATCCTACACAACAGGTTCTAGAAGTCAGACAGTAATAGCAGAACCGACACAACAGGGGATAGAGGTCAGACAGTAATAGCAGAACCGAAACATCAGATTCTTCAGGTCAGACAGTAATAGCAGAACTGACACATACGGTTCCAGCTATAAGTCAAAGAGTAATTTCATTGTGGGCACATCAGGTTTTGCAGGTAGGAGTCCGTGCCGGACTGAAAAATGCCACTGACATAGAGAGAAATAATAATACTGAAACATCAGCCACTACAGGCCAGAAAGACCCTAGTGCTCATATAAAGTGCCCCCCATAATTATTGGCACCTCTCTTAAAGATGTGTTCTTTAGCTTCTAATAAAATCTGTTTTTTTCTAAATAATATAGGACCAGAATGAAAAAAGAGGAAAATCCAACCTGTAATTCAAGTGCATTTATTCAGTGGGAAAAAATTGCACATTAAGCAATAATTCTTTTACATCAAATCATGTGTGCCACAATTATTAGCACCCCTGATGTTAATACTTTGTACAACCCCCTTTTTCCAACAAAACAGCACCTAATCTTCTCCTATAATGTTTCACAAGATGGGAGAATATAGAAAGAGGGATCTTCGACCATTCCTCTGCACAATCTCTCTAAATCATCCAGGGACCTGGGTCCTCTCCTCTGCACTCTCCTCTTCAGCTCACTCCACAGGTTTTCAATGGGGTTGAGTTCTGGGGACTGAGATGGCCATGGGAGGAGCTTGATCCTGTGTCTGGTGAACCATTCCTGTGTTGATTTGGCAACATGTTTAGGGTCATTATTTTGCTTAAAGACCCAGTGACGACCCATCTTCAGCTTTCAGGCAGAGGCCACCAGATTTTGATTTAAATTGTCTTGGCATTTCAAAGTGTTAAAGATACAATGCACCCTAACAAGGTTCCCAGGGCCTCTGGAAGAGAAACAGGCCCACAGCATCACCGATCCTCCCCCATACTTCACAGTGGGCATGAGGTGCTTTTCTGCATACTCATCTTTTGTGTTCCGCCAGACCCACTAAGAGTGTTTTGTTGCCAAAAAGCTCTATCTTGGTCTCATCTGACCAAAGCACACGGTCCCAGTTGAAGTCCCAGTACCGCTTAGCAAACTCCAGACGTTTGCGTTTATGATTGCAAGTGAGAAAAGGTTTTTTCCATGCATGCCTCCCAAACAGCTTGTTGGCATGTAGATAGCGCCTGATGGTTGTTTTGGAGACTTTGTGACCCCAAGATGCTACCATTTGTTGCAATCCTTTAACAGTGAGCTTAGGAGAACTTTAATTTTCGTACCATCCTCCTCACTGTGCGTGGTGGCAAAATAACCTTGCGTCCTCATCCAGGCTTGTTTGCCACTGTTCCAGTTGTTTTAAACTTCTTAATGATTCCTCTGACAGTAGATATGGGCAGGTGCAGGTGAGTGTCTATTTTCTTGTAGCCATTGCCTGACTTGTGAAGGTCGACACACATCTGCCTTACTTGAATGGTGTGTTCCTTTGTCTTTCCCATGTTGAAGAGTGCATAAGAGAAATGGCCTCTGTGTCACATCATATTTATACCCCAAGGAAACAGGAAGTGATGAATTACTAGTTAAATGTTCCTAGATACTGTGATCAACTTTGTAAACTACTGTAGAAATGACAGAAATACTTCAATTACATTTATTTCCAAGGAATTGTTAGGGGTGCCAATAACTGTGGAACGGGTGATTTTATGAAAAATACTTATTTCTTAGTCAGAGATTTCTTTTTCCCCTTAAAATTCACTTGAGTTGAAGGTTACATTTTTCTACAATTTTCTGTGGGAGAGTATGCTTCTGCAACAAAAACTGAATTTATTTTAAGGCTTTTAACACATATTAACTAGGGGTGCCAATAATTATGTAGGGCGATGTATCAGGTTCAACAGATCAAAAGGTAAGCAGCACTGACACATCACGCTACAGAGTTCAGAGTGATACTGACCCTTGTACTCGTGGAGGTCGGTGAGAGTCTCCTGGTAAGTGAGGATGATGGTCTGGTACTGAGTGACGATCTGACGCCGCAGATTCTCCCAGCAGGGCGAGAGCTCTCCCAGTTCCTCCAGCTCACACACCCTAAACAACCAATAATCACATTCAATACACACCCTAAACAGCCAATAATCACATTCAATACACACCCTAAACAGCCAATAATCACATTCAATAAGCACCATAAACAGCCAATAATCACATTCAATACACACCCTAAACAGCCAATAAACACATTCAATACACACCCTAAACAGCCAAAAATCACATTCAATACACACCGAATCAGACAATAATCACATTCAATACACACCCTAAACAGCCAATAAACACATTCAATACACACCCTAAACAGCCAAAAATCACATTCAATACACACCGAATCAGCCAATAATCACATTCAATACACACCCTAAACAGCCAATAATCACATTCAATACACAGCCTGAACAGCCAATAATCACATTCAATACACACCGAATCAGCCAATAATCACATTCAATACACACCCTAAACAACCAATAATCACATTCAATACACACCCGAAACAACCAATAATCACATTCAATGCACAGCCTGAACAGCCAATAATCACATTCAATACACACCCTAAACAACCAATAATCACATTCAATACACACACTAAACAACCAATAATCACATTCAATATACACCCGAAACAACCAATAATCACATTCAATACACACCCTAAACAACCAATAATCACATTCAATACACACCCTAAACAACCAATAATCACATTCAATACACACCCTAAACAGCCAATAATCACATTCAATACACACCCTAAACAACCAATAATCACAATCAATACACACCCTAAACAACCAATAGTAACATTCAATACGCACCCGAAACAACCAATAATTACATTCAATACACACCCTAAACAGCCAATAATCATATTCAACAACACCATAATCAGCCAATAACCACATTCAATACACCCCCGAAACAACCAATAATCACATTCAATACACACCCTAAACAGCCAATAATCATATTCAATACACACCATAATCAGCCAATAACCACATTCAATACACCCCCGCAACGACCAATAATCACATTCAATACACAGCCTGAACAGCCAATAGGGTCATTCCATATGAACTCAACCAAAGTCTGGAAATCTCCCATAGTGACTGACTCGGATTTGGCTAAAAAAAAAATTTGTACTGGTACCTTAACATACATGATGAACATGTGCAAAATATTTTGTCAAAATTCTAAAGGGTTTTTGTGCTGTGGCTCTTCAAAATAAGGGGGTATACCCCATTTTTGACCCTTGCCAATCTCGCATGTTTAAGAACAGCCATATTTGGATGCCAATATCTTGGGAATGAAATGCGTTGTGAGCTTGAAAAGCAGCATAGTATGCAAGTGGCACCCAGGCTTTCAGGATCTGTCATCAGAAAAATCCTATCTCCTCTAGTTTTTGAGGTATTAGCCTCCAAAGTAGTGGTTTTGTTTTGGGCGAAAATGAAAACTTCAATTTTCAGGGGGTGACTGTCATGCTACAGTAAATCGCAACCGTTTATTGGGGCTAAATTCCTTCTATTTAGGCACATGACTGTAGAAAGTTTTTGGACAGTATTGAAATCATAATTTAGGCATAAGGGAGCTCCAAAAATGGCTCCGACTGAAAAAATGCAATTTAAGACCAATTTTTAACAGTCAAAATCATAGCGTAGTCATTTACCCAGGACAACACTTTTTTCTATATAATTGTGCATATATGCACAATTCCTCTGGTCAAAAAATCAGATTGTTTTCTCACCTCTTTCATATGAAAATAATTTTATGAAATGCAGGCGTTTTTTAATCCCCACGACAGCTTGCGTTTTAACTACTTTTTTGTCAGAAATGCAGAAAATGTGAGGTATTTCTACTCTGAACGCATAGATTTGATGGCATCCACAATTTAATAAGTCAGTTTATCCAAAAATGTAGATAAAATTGAGTTCATAGCCCAAATGAAGGCAGCTTCTTCTGAACTGATTCAGTGTCTTGGTCAGCAAGCTTATAAAACCTTGCGCTCTGCCCCTGGAGCTCTGGTGCAGACGCAATGCATATGATGTTCTGGAATGGAACCCAACAGGTATTCTGACGAACAGGAGGAGGCCATGAGAGAAGTCCAGTCTTAGAATGTTTCATGAAGTTGACAAAGACATCACAGCCCACAAACCAATCCTTGTCATAAATGCAACGCAACATACTTTCAAAGCGTGTCATATAAACCTTTTCATGATGGAGACAGATTTGGTCAGCTTCATCAATGGACATGCCACACCGCCAAGATAGAATCCTTCTGTCATCAGGTTCAAGTTCACTTATTTTAATGAAACCAGTCTTTCTGCAGTGTGTTCTCTTGTGACATTCCTCACCCAGAGAAACACCAATTTTGCACATCTCAGTTGCCATGCTGAATGTCAATGAACAGAAGGAAGCTTCTTTTGTTTTCAATGTTTGGCTGATGCAGTGCTGAAATAATGATGATGCAATGCATGGTTAGCTGATGAAATACCTGATAAGCTGATGTAATACAAGCAAAAGCAGTCAGTCATCACTCATTTGCACACCTTCTATGTAGCCTAGTACTATTAATAAGAAACAGGAAGTCTCAATAGTTAGTTGTAGTTAAGGGCGTCGTCTAAGGGCGAAAAGTGTCTATAATTGATATAATTATTTACATATGAAGGAGTTGAGAAAACAATCTGATTTTTTGACCAGATGATTGACCTATATGTACAATTATATATATAAAAAAATTGTTCTCCTGGGTAAATGACTACGCTATGTTTTTGACTGTTAAAAATTGGTCTTAAATTACATTTTTTCACCTGCCGGGTGGCTCACACGGTTAAGGCACTGCTCTGCAGTGCAGAGGTGATCACCACGTCGCAAGTTCGAGCCCCGTCGTACCCACCGGCAGGGGTCGGCAGCTTTTTCAGAGTAGCGTACAATTGGCTATCGCGCTATAGGGTTTCAAATTGGGAAGGGACTGCCGGATTTGGGTATTGAATAACAGCTTTGTTCGTTGCTCCAGCGCCTCCTGTTGGCCAGACGGGCGCTCGTCAGGAAGACTCCGGCTTGGTTCATGTCCGGGTATCCTCCGCCCTAGTTCTGAACTTGCGAAGATTCAACCAACGAGTGTATAAGAATCAGTGGCAGACAGGCACGTGCTTCGGAGGAGAGCCGTGAACTGTCTCACTATCCTGAGTTGGCAGCAAGGGGTCGCATACGAGCAAGCTTTGTACATAGTTCCCCAATTGGGCATTCCAGATTCGGGTGGGATTGGAGATGCCAAATTTTTTCATAAAAAAAAAAATTAATAATAAAAATTGCATTTTTTCAGTCGGAGCCATTTTTGGAGCTCCCTTATTACTAAATTATGATTTCAATACTGTCCAAAAACTTTCTACAGATAGTCATGTGCCTAAATAGAAGGATTGTAGCCGCAATAAACGGTTGTGATTTATTGTAGCATGACAGTTGCCCCCTGAAAATTGAAATTTTCATTTTCGAACATAACAAAACCACTACTTTGGAGGCCAATACATAACATAATAATAACATAACATGAATGGCAAGAACAGGCCTTTCAGCCCAACTAAGCTCTCCAGTTTCTTTATACTATTGTGAATATATCCCTTCAGATACTCAATGACTCAATGGTATCTAGCTTTAGGTCAAGCCTGCTCTTGAAAATCCCCATGGTCTCTGCCTCAACAATATGGTCAGGTAAGCTATTCCACATTGAAATTACTCTTTGGGTGAAATATTTCCAAATATCAGTGCTAAATTTACCTTTGGTCAACTTCCATTTGTGACCCCGAGTTCTACTCACAACACTTGGTCGAAGGAATCCTACATGATTCACTTTGTTAATCCCTTTAACATATTTAAAGACCACAATCAAATCACCCCTGAGTCTCCTTTTCCTAAGACTAAAGAGATTAAGGATCTTCAGCCTCTTTATACCTGGAATAACATTGGTGGCTCGTCTCTGAACTTTCTCTAGAACCTCTATATCTCTCTTACAGTATGGTCCCCAGAACTGTACACAATACTCCAGGTGTGGTCTAACGAACGTGTTGTACAAAAGAAGCATCACCTCCTAAGATTTGTACTTAATACTTTTGGCAATGTATCCTAGCATCCGATTAGCTTTTTTAACTGCTACGGCACAATGGCTAGAACCTGTGAGGGTTTGGTTAACAATCACTCCCAGATCTTTCTCTTGTGCAGCACATTCCAGTTTTAAACTTCCCATGAAGTAATCCCGTCTAATGTTTTTATTACCTACATGTACAACTTTACATTTTGCAAGATTAAATTATATTTGCCACATTTCTGCCCAATTCTGGATTCTATCCAAATCGTCCTGAATCACTTTAGTGGACCCTAGACTATTTGCCAAACCCCCTGTTACAACTCGGTCTAGGTAGTGCGGCCACAAGCAGAGAACGGAAGAAAGCACGGGGAGAGAAAACTGTGGCAAATATGAAAGAACCTGAACGCTGCACAGTACTCCGGTCCCTATACTGCCTAACCAGAGCTAACTGAGACCTACCGCTAGTCTTTGAAGGTTTACCAGGCACGGGGCAGCTTTTAAACACGTAACTCCAGAACACTCAGTCCAGAAGCGCGGACTGAGCGAGCGAATAGTGTACCCCCTTCGGAAACAAGTTTCCAACCAGAGTCACCTCCAAAAATAACAAAGGGAAAATAACAAAGCAAAACAATAAAGGGGTATCCCGATGGAAGGATGGGAAGACCCAGCTGGGAATACCCTAGCTAACCAGAGTAACCGGACAGCGTACAGAAAGGACGAGACGAGCGAGGCAGTCAGACAAGCGAATCAAAAGTCAAAAACCCGGGCATCTATTACCAAACAACCAGATAGAGGGGCAAGAGCAAGAATCAAAGTCACAGAGCGACAAGCCAAGGGTCAAACACAGGGATCCAAACGAACCAAAAACGGGGCCAGGCAAGAATCGTAGGTCAAGACAAAACCGGTCCAACACAGAAGGCAATCCAAATACTCACAGTTCCAAAACGCTACTTGCAAAATGGTCGAAGAGCTCGTCTCCCCTGGCATGTGCAAGCGGCGGCCTTAAAAAGCCCCGCCCCCTCCGGAAGTGGAAACAATCAATTAAGAACAAGGCAAAATAAATACAACAGAGCTCGTAACACCCCCAATTTAGTATCATCTGCATAATTAACCAATCTGCTCTCAATATTCCTATCAAGGTTCCTCATTAATGTAAATGAGGAACAGCAGGGGTCCCAACACCGATCCCTGTGGGACACCACTCCCCACCATACCCAGCTCAGATGAGATATCACTGACCACTACTCTGTGTTCTGTCCTGTGACCAGTTACCTCAAAAACTAGAGGAGATAGGACTTTTTTGATGACAGATCCTGAAAGCCTGGGTGCTAATTACATACCACTTTTCAAGCTTACAACTCATTTCATTCCCAAGATATTGGCATCCAAATATGGCTGTTCTTAAACATGCGAGATTGGCAAGGGTCAAAAATGGGGTATACCACCCTATTTTGAAGAGCCACAGAACAAAAACCCTTTAGAATTTTGACAAAATATTTTGCACATGTTCATCATATATGTGAAGGTACCAGTACAAAATTTTTTTAGCCAAATCCGAGTCGGTCATTATGGGACCTCTGGTTGAGTTCATATGGAATGACCCAATAATCACATTCAATACACACCCTAACAGCCAATAATCACATTCGAAACACCCTAAACAGCCAATAATCACATTCAATACACACCTTACCAGCCATTAATAGCACCAACACACAGGCATTAATACCATAAAGACACACCCTTACAGCCATGCATCCCACCAATACATACCCTTACAGCCAAACAAACCCTTGGAGCCAATATTACTGTCAATGTCCACCCTACTTGCAATCAGGTCAAACCCAGCAATCACCATTATAGCCATTCATGCACAACTTTACAGCACACTTAATAATACACATTCAAAAAATTCACTAAATACATGCTTGCCTGTATTTTATGAGTGAATGAGGATGTTAATGTGCATATTTATGCATATGGATATATGTGTGTGTGTGTGTGTGTGTGTGTGTGTGTATGTGTGTGTGTGCGCGTGTGTGTATCTGCGCATGCATATAAATGTGTTTGAGTATAAGTGTGTTCCGTAGGATAAGGACCGCGAACAGTACATGAACCAAAATACTCTTGATAGTCCATGAGCCCGAAATAAGGGACTTTTATATAGTCAGTGAACCCGAGATAAGGGGGTAATGATAAAATAAACCTAATCATTTCTAAAATTTTAAATACACCCTGCCCAACCATTCCCTTTTGACCTGATAAAGTACATGCGCATAGTTTACATTTTACCCTTTGAACACACTTACATATGGGGACGTAGCTACCAACAAGTATAAGTATTATGCATAAGTGTCTGTAGTTGATAATAATAGATAATATTATTATGGTATGGTATGGTCCTGATTCCCTGATAGATAAGAGTTAACTGTCTGAACAAAGAATTGAGAAGGAGATATTGGCCAAAGAGGTTTAGAAGGCTGCTCTGAAAGCAATTGTACTGAGATATAAAAGCAATTAAAGCTAATCCCTGTTTTCTTTGATAGCAAATGCAGATCAGACCAGCTGAGGCTATGAGTGAATGGTGGAGCGGTCGTAAAGAGGGCAGTGAGGAAAACAAGGAAGCTGTGATGTGTTTTTTCTTGAGCTATGAGAGCACTATTTTAATGTGGCAATAATGTAGGTTGTTTTTTGAAGTGTTCGCTGTATTCCTCTGTATTTTTGTAAGTAGAAAAATAAATGCAGGCACATCTAAGTTGCAGAATGGATGGTTTGGTAGAGTGGAGGAACTGGTGGGTCTGTTCAAAGTTCAAAGGATGCTGAGGCGCAAAAGGGTCATTTGCCTAGAATAATAGGAGACTGGAGGGTGATGAGGTTAACTCATGGGGCTGAGGGGTTACTGAGGTCTTGTACATATGCCTGTGACGGAGGAAATGGTATGTAGCATCAGAGGGATTGTGAATGGGATTTAGATTGTACTATAGGATGGAAATAGAGAAAAGGGGTTCTGACGCCAGGTGCTGGGATACGGTACAGTGGAAGATGGGAGGCCTTGTTCAGAAACGGGGGAAGTGGCGCACTGCTCATAAACCAGTGATACTGAAAGCAAAATGTAAGTAGAGAAGTGGTGAAATGGAGCGGGAAGCAGGTTCTGTGTGGTTAAGAGAGGAAGGATGAGGATATAACTGTAAATTACAGTAATTTCTGAGAGACTGTAAGGAACCATGGTGTTCATTGTTGCCAGTAGGAGTGTTGTAAAAATGCCAAAATAATGATCTATGTAAGATTAAAAAAAAAAAAAAAGAAGAGGAATGACTAGCCGATTGAAAATATTGGGAGGTCGTTTCTGAGCAATCCCACAGCTTTCTCTTGGAAGAATGGACTATAGCATGGCAATCTCCTCAAACTGCTGAATTATATGCTTTTGCAGAAGCCTGTGAAACAATGACTGACGATAATCTATACGGACTCTAGATATGCCTTTGGAGTTGTACATGAATATTTGAGTTTATGGGTAAAATAGGTGGCTCAAGACCAACGTAGGAGCCCCAGTACAAAATGAGGGGAGGGGGGGGGGTTGTGTAGTGAACAAACTACACAAAGCTGTACAGAGACCAAAACAGGTAGCATTATTGAAAGTGAAAGCCCACACCAATAGGACTGATCCTCACACTGAGGGTAACAGGAAAGCAGGTGAGTGGGCAAAGATTGCAGCCAGTGACGGGAAAGTTGCCTCAGTAGAGGCTCTGCAAACAGAGCAAGTGAAAAAATGAAATGTTCTTTTAGAACTACACCAGCAGCAAAATGAAGCCCCCAGAGTTGAGTAATGGCTTTGGAAGGAGAATAGTGGGAAAATGGGGCAAGACAACATTTGGAGGGGCCGTGAAGGTGCTTATGTTCTGCCTAGTAGTATGATGGGAACAATGATTCATTTATACCACTCACTAGGGCATGATGGAGTGAAGCGAATACACAGGATACAAACATGTTGGCATCCTAAATTAAGTGCTGACATTCACAATTATGTTTGCAGGTGTATGACGTGTCCGCGATGCAATCCAGGACCCACCATTAAGACTAGGATGAGACAACAGCCCTGACCCACCCAACCTATTCAGGGAAAGACTGGGTGACACAGCTACCATCGGTTCTCCTCTCTATGAGAGCAGGACCAACTGACCCTAACTCACTTTCTCCCTTTGAAATGCTTACAGGCCGACCCATGAGGACTCCTGGAGATCTGTGCATTGGTGGTGGTGGTTTGCATGTGATGGGTGACTGTCTTGTTGAATATTGCAGACTTTTGTCCCAGTGTGTCTCACAGGATCACAGGACAGAACCGGACGCAAGAGAGGACAATGTGGAAACGTGCCAGGTAGAACATGGAGACTAGGTGAAGAAGACGTTTGATCCTACCTGGTCCAGACCACACACTGTTC